>OY978451.1:0-5000000 GCA_963854805.1 Plagodis dolabraria | reverse complement strand
ATTTAATTTTTTATAGCTGATAGGTAAGCCTTTGACCACAATCTCACGTGATGGTAAGTGATGATGTGGTCGAAGGTGTTAACAGGCTTAACCTAGAATTACTCTGGCTATCAAGAACAGCTGCCGGAACACACCGTTAGGTGCTTGGCGACAGATTTTCTACTTGAGGGTGGTCGCTAGCCAGGCGGGCATTCACAAAATGCCCTTCCACCATGCGGTGAAGCTCAAGCCCGCGGCGGGATTCGAACCATGGACCTGCTGCGCGGCAGTCCATAGCCAAAGCCACTGAGCTATCACTGCTGGATTCATAAAAATTAATGAAATTTGATAATTCCACTAGATATAACCCATCAATGTTGACATTTTAGGTATTAGAGCGTACACTCGCACGACTGGACTCTGTCAGTTAGAAATCCGAGCGCAAATAGTATTGTTGGATGTGAATGCCCAAATCTGCTTGTATTTTGACAAATAGGAACGCTTCGAACTCCTCTCTCTTGTTGTTTTACGTTTACGATCATCCGTCATATTTAATTGGTAACCATAGTAACGGTGGTGATGCCAAAAATGATTTGGGATTAATTTCATGTCAAAACAGAAGAGACAACGCTATGTGTTAAAAAAAGACAGAATACTAGAGAATGAATGAATTTGAACGACATTTTCAAATTTCATGTTATCATAGATAAACAAGCATTTTAATCAGGTGTTCTGTAATTTTTCATTAATATGCGTTCCAGAAACCCGTTGAAAGTTAGCGGATTGTTAATTGTGATGGCTTGTTAGATGAATTGAATTTTGACACGCGTACCGAAAACCGGCGATTAATATCGGACACCAAAAATATTATTTGAAAATCAATAAAAGTTTGTTATTTTTCTAGTATAGAAAATGGAGAAGAAGAACGACGCATTGTTGATATACACTATTACACAAAGAGTATATTAAGACAAATCTCGAAACATTCACCTTTCGATTATTTTTTTATTAATATGCAGGGTTATTGGTAAAATGCTAAATCCAGGGAAACCCGGACGGATGGCAGCCCTACTCTCATAGAATGTCCGATTTTATGTCGCACTCCGGTGCATCTTCGCAACATAATCTACCTATACAAGTACATACATCAAGTGACGGCACGGGTGTCGTTTACAAACATAAACGTATCTTTCGTAATCTTTGACAAATACAGTTAATAACAGTAATACCACGGTTTTATAATCGATATGTAATATTGTGGTATTACGTATGAATAGTAATACAAAGTAATACATTTTCAAACAAAATACTTATCTTTCTCCTTGGGTGATTTCAATAATGGTATTATTTTGTTAGAAGTTTTGTTGTTCCACTCATCTACACAATAGCATCCACGAGATGTATTTATTATTATTAACAAATTAAAACAATAACTGTACCTACCTACTACATTCTCCATGTGATTTTTTGTTAGTGAAATCTTAATATGACTTGTAGTAATGACACGAGCAGGTACCCTTGATTGTTAGCGGAAACAAAGCCAGGATCTGAATGAACTACGCTACTTGATAAAAAAAAAACAAAAATTGGAACCGACTCCAACACCCAAAAGTGTGAAATAACTTGTTCAAGTCGGTACCAGTATAGTTCAAAAGTACCTATTATCACAATATTGTGCACGTGGTACTAGTGTTGGACTTCGACAAGTTAATTCACACTTTTTGGTGATGAAGTCATTTCCATTTTTATTTAAAAAAAAAACACTTCTTTTTATGACCCTTGCTACTTACGGGATCGATCTTCATTCATTGTCAACGACTATATCATCAAGATAAGTAAATATTTTTCAGTTATTGGAGTGTATGTCAAAAACGGCTTGACCGATTTTGATGAAATTTAACTGGAACCAAACAACAAGTATCAGCTTTCAAACAATAAAAGATTTTTTTAAATCGATTCACCCAGTCAAATGTTCTGAGGTAACAAACATATAAGAAAAAACAGACGAATTAAGAACCTCCTCCTTTTTTTGAAGTCAGTTAAAAATACCCAATAGTATAACCCGCTATTTGTATTTTGATCAGGGGTAAAAAAGTTTTTTTATGATTTTCTGTGTAAATTTTACACAATATACTTGGTTTGTAATAAATAAACCATCTATTGTGTAACAGCTTACGCCTTGCATCAAAGTAGATACATAGTTCATGTTCATCAAAACCATAGTTCATGTTCATTAAAAATGAACATACACAAAAACTGCAAAATCAAACAAGTTGGTAATAATCAAGACTAAACTTGTTCTACTGTAGGTATGGTAAATTTAGGCTCGCGGGAACTATGATCGCAAAGGGTTAACTGTGTCACACTATGATATTTACAGCATACAATCAACTAATGGTTGGTATCATGTATGCATACTAGATGGCGCTTCAGCACACATCACATTCGTGTGTGACAAGATAGTTTCTACTAGTTCTACTAGAGAGCGCTCTAAACTTTTAACCAAATAAAATATTACCGTTGACTTGCGGACGTGGCGCCATGTACACCGCGAAGTAAACACGCGAGGAGAAGTGGGGACAAAATCTAACATCTGGTTTTAGAATTCTGTCCCTTAAGCCTGGAAAATACAGAGTAATATATATCAGTAGGTACCTACCTAACTATATCTGGGAGCTACAATGCTGTTGTGACAGACCCGGTTCAAACTACTAACTCTTATCTTCACATCTACGTACATATAAAGAGTGTTTGGTTGCACAGGACAAAGTTTACTTACTTCTACAAGCTAGCTTTCTTTGTCCCAGAGAACTAGGCATTGAATACAAAATATGTACTTAGGCTACCTCATAATCCACGGTTTCACGGTATATGACAAATAGCGTAAAACCGTGGATTGATGATATTAATTAATCCTTTCTCACAACTGTCTATCTAAGTCTTATTACAACTAATAGGTAAATAATGTCCTCACCAATCCTGGATGGGCCGTTTTCCGTGTTCATTCTCCTGCCGCATCTGATTCCCATAACTATAATCTGGTTCTTAGATCTCCCTCTCACACCTGTATTACACCCTTACCCACCTTTACACATGCTCACACACATTACATACAGACATGACACAACACAATACCTCATTTCTCACTCAATCCCACGCAACTCTAGTCCAATCACTCTTAGTAACTCACTAGCTGTACCCGCGACTTCGTTCGCGATTGCCGTACCTGCAGACTAATTATTCACATTTGTGCACTGTTTATCTCACTGTGGTCTGCGGTGAAGCACTCTTATAGTAAACCATAGCTAGGAATGGAGCTTTTTACTTTGGAAAAAACTCCCGGGTTGTATTTTCCAGAAGACAGTAGTTAAGTAACTCAGAGAGTTCTTTCCCGGTTTGCACAATAAATGTTGAAGCAAAGTACCTTTGCGTTTCTTTAGAATTTCAATTTAAAACGGCGGTTTGTTTGACGGTAGATCGAAAATATTTTTTTATTTCTCATTCTCGATAAGTAGTGTTTGTTTGATCTGAGTAGCGGGTGGGAGACGCTCCTTCCCCCCACCTAAGACCGGGAAAAACTCATAGTAAATGCTTCCTTCTCTTGGGCCGGAATGACTTGTAACCATGGTAACCATTGGTGTAAACAAAGTTATATTTCTAAGATTTTTCGTTGTAAAATACTCTTGTTGTTATAAAACAATTAATAACAACTATGTTTGGCAGGGTAGTAACTAAATATAAGGTAAAAAGTGTAGGTTAAAAAAAAACTAACTAAAAATTTCCCTTAATTTCATTTTTCTAACTCCTAGTGTATCTTTGTATCTTCTACTCATGTTTATTATTTTTAGTAAATATTTAGAAAAACTACATATTTTACCCTCCTCATATTATAATGAGAAGTAGAGTTTGTAACACGTATATAAGTCATCGATTCCTACTTGGACTATAGCCGCATTAATTTTAAATAGGTACTGCACATGTTATTAAAATCAAAATAAATAATATTAAAAACATACTATTTTTATATCGTTATTCCTTATATTAGTAGTGAAAAGCAGAGAGATTCCTATTCGTAATAGATAATGGTACGGATCCCTTCGTGCGCGAGTCCCACTCCCATTTGGCCGGTTTCTTTTTGTTTTAACGTGCGCGAGACTCGCACTTGGCCAAATTTTTGTATTTGTTGTTATAGCGGCAACATAAATACATCATCTAAATTTCATCTCTCGTGAAAATTTCAACTTTAAAGCTATCGCCGTTCTTGAGATACAGCCTGGTGACAGATGGACGGACGAATGGACAGACGGACTGCGAAATCTCAGTAATAGGGTCCCGTTTTTACCCTTTGGGTACGGAACCCTAAAAAGAACGTATGAAATCAAACCACGTGTTAATAAATTACAACTAAGTGTATATTTTGACTTTCATCCCCTCTCCCTAGGGAACCATACTGAATTTCGGGATAAAAAGCATAAATTATTCTACCTCGTAGTATGAACTCAAATCATGCTAAGTTTCATTGAAATCCATTCAATAGTTTTGGAGTGATGCGCGGCCGAGATACAGACAGACAGACAGAAATAAAAAAAATACAGTTTCGGCATTAGTATCAGCTACAGAGTACTGTATTTTTTTTTTATATCTGTCATGTACAGAATTGGACCTGTTACAGTTTTATTGTAAGTAAGATTATTTTTGTCCCGACAGTCACCCCGTGATCACGTTCACTACAAAGTGTTTGAACGTCGGGACAAAAATAATGATAAATATACGTGATTTACACCGTTGAAAGTTGTTTAATTACTAAGTGTAACAATCGCGAAAACCTAAGACAACATTGTGCACTTCCATTGCGCAGTCTCCGAAATATATCCGGCAAAAGAAAGATATGTAGTTAAAAAAACTGATTGTGGTGAATGTACCAGATTTTAGAGTTTTATCGTAGCTAGCTTGCAAAATTAAATGAGGGTGCCGTGCTGCCCTCCTATGGGGTTCCTATGGGGTCCTATGGGGTTCCTATGGGGGCCTATGGGGTTCCGGGCTGCCTGTGAGGTGTCGGGCTGTCCTTGGGGTAACGGGCTATAATGTCACCCCCCCATCTTTACCCGTCGTAGGTGTCGTAAGACGCGATAAAGAGTAACACTACAGAGGGTGGGCAGCAGCGCTTTCTGAGGAACTGATATCTTACACCGCGATCCCCAAGGCGCCTGCCAAGCGTGGGGATTATGGCAAACCCTCCCATAGTGGTGGAGGCTGTGTTCAGCAGTAGACAATGCGGCTGATATAATATAATATATCTATTAAGCCTTTATGATAAGGTGCAAATGCTAGCTTAAGATGAGCCGTACGTTCAAGGGTTTCTCAACATTCCGCGGTTCAAGTTATTTAGAACGAAATATTTAGTTTGTGATATCTGTAATTTCTGAACTACAAAACTGAGGACTTTGAAATATTTACGGGAAAATAATTAAATTACCACTATTGTAACAAAAAAATAATGATTGAAATCGGACTACGCGTTAATAAATTACACCTAACTGTACATTTTGACTTTCATCCCCTTTCCTAAGGGAACCGTACTGAATTTCGGGATAAAAAGTATTCTATATCCTTCTTCGTAGTATGAACTCAAATAGTGCTAAGTTTCATTTAAATCCATTCAGTAGTTTTGGAGTGATGCGCGGCCGGGATACAGACAGACAGACAGAAAAAAAACAGTTTTTGCATCAGTATCAGCTACAGATTGCTCTGAAAAAATATTTTCAAAATATCTGCAATGTACAGAATTGTACCTGTTACAGTTTTATTATAAGTATAAATAGATAAATGTAAGCGTCTTACCCCTCGCGCTTCACTACCCGCCTTCTCCAACCTGTTATAGATATAGATTAGACTTATTAGAGCATTGCATGTTATGAATATATACGTAGGGAAATTGTGCTTATCGTAATAAAAAAACTGTGTTTTATTGTTTGAAAAATCAGAATCTTTTGGAGTGGTCCGACTACAGACCTATCTCTTATACCTATACGATAAAGTGCAAACGCCAGCTTAAGATGAGACGTACGTTCAAAGGTTCCTGTACATTCTGGGTGTCAAGTTATTTGGAACGTAATATTTAGGTTGTGATGTCTGTTATTTCTGAACTCCAAACCCGATGACTTTGAAATATTTACGGGATAAATTTTAAAGTACCACTATTCTAACAAAAAATCGGCTAAGTGCGAGTCGGACTCGCCCACGAAGGGTTCCGTACCATTAGCTATACAACATTAGACTTCATATTTTAACCTTTTTTGTTTTAACGTGCGCGAGTCCAACTCGCACTTAGCCAACTTTTTGTATTTGTTGCTATAGCGGCAACAGAAATACATCATCTGTGAAAATTTCAACTGTCTAGCTATCACCGTTCTTGAGATACAGCCTGGTGACAGACGGACGGACGGCTGGACGGACAGACGGACGGACGGACGGACAGCCGGACAGACCGTTTTTACCCTTTGGGTACGGAACCCTAAAAAGAACATATGAAATCGTACTACGCGTTAATAAATTACAACTAAGTGTACATTTTGACTTTCATCCCCTCTCCCAAGGGAACTATGCTGAATTTCGGGATAAAAAGCAAAATTATCCTACCTTGTAGTATGAACTCAAATCATGCTAAGTTTCATTGAAATCCATTCAGTAGTTTTGGAGTGATGCGCGGCCGGGATACAGACAGACAGACAGACAGACAGACAAAAATAAAAAAAAATACAGTTTCGGCGTTAGTATCAGCTACAGAGTACTGTACATTTTTTTTTTTTCAAAATATCTGCCATGTACAGAATTGGACCTGTTACAGTTTTATTATATGTATAGATTTAATTAACCTAACAATTGTTTTTAACAGGGTTCAAACTACTAACTCTTATCTTCACATATTCATACAAAGAGTGTTTGTTTGCACAGGACAAAGTTTACATACTTCTACAAGCAAGCTTTCTTTGTCCCAGAGAACTAGGCATTGAATACAAATGTACCTACTTAGACTATCATAAAATATACCTCATTTCTCACTCAATCCCACGCAACTCTAGTCCAATCTGTTAAGATTTCAACTCTTAGTAACTCATTTAAATAACCTAACAATTTTTTTAAGCAGAATTATTTTTTATTTATTGACATATTATATTTGCACCGCTTGAGTCGCTCCGCCGGAGTAGCCGCAGCGCCAGCCCTCACGTTGGTTTCAGAAAGATGGTAGCGTCCCAAACTAAGGGCCGTCCTAATTTCCACGGAACCAGTCATGCCGTCAGGTCTTTTACCATCGTCACGCATCAGACCATTCGGTTCGAGAATAGCTGCAACATTGGCGCTGGTAAAAGCCCGGCGAATGATATCGTTAAGGCTGGCGTGGCGGGAAATTCGACCACCACTTTGAGAGCAGGAGAAGCCATGGTGACCGAGTTGAACAACTGCAGTACCACACTAAGTGTACATTTTGACTTTCATCCCCTCTCCCAAGGGAACTATGCTGAATTTCGGGATAAAAAGCATAAATTATTCTACCTCGTAGTATGAACTCAAATCATGCTAAGTTTCATTGAAATCCATTCAATAGTTTTGGAGTGATGCGCGGCCGAGATACAGATAGACAGACAGAAATAAAAAAAATACAGTTTCGGCATTAGTATCAGCTACAGAGTACTGTATTTTTTTTTAATATCTGTCATGTACAGAATTGGACCTGTTACAGTTTTATTGTAAGTAAGATTATTTTTGTCCCGACAGTCACCCACTGGCAGTGATGTGCAACACAACACCTTGCACCCAAGCGTAAGCTAATATAGCTAAACGAAAAGCGGATGGATCTATAAGGCTACCAGTTTTGTAAGAAGGAATGGCCTGTAGCCAAAGACCAGATATAATACTATAATATAGACCTACCAATATAATTAGGTTGACTCATGTTAGATTTCAAAGTATGTAACTGATCTGGTAAATATTTTAAAAAAAATCTTTCCTTTATGCTGTACGTAGTGGATCCACGTGTAATTTTCTTTTAATTCATATAAATTATTTGAAGATCCTATTTACTACCTACCCTTTTCTCCAATTTACTTAGCGGTTCCCGAAGGAGTTTGCACTTCTTAGAAGGTAATTCATAGGTCCCTATTGCACAACGAGAGGGTAGACGGTGAAGGTGACTTTATAAGTACATGACCTACCAATGTGAGTAGTCCCAGGAGTATCTACCAGACCAAACAAATCCAAAAAATATTTGGAAGTTTTTTATTTCATAACATAGTCGCATTTTAGGGTCCGGTACTCAAAGGGCAAAATGGAGCCCTTTTACTCGGAATGAAAAACCTTAACGGAATGTGTTGAAATTTAGACATTTTATTCAGAGTATTGAACCAGAAACAACTTTTGGGATATAAATTCAATCAATTTAATTTTAAGAGGGGCTACTATATAAATGATGATGTAACAGATAAGAACCTTGTTCGCCCTAGAATGTGCGGTGCTATCGTCTAGTGTTCATTTATTTATATTTACTTTATCTATAGAAATAACTTACTACCTAAGTCAAACATGTAAATTTTAGATATTTTTTGTTACAAGGTCTACCTCAAAAACTTTACTAGTTAGGAATCTCAAATTTCGATAGTGCAAGGATCGACCCGCACTTGTCCAGTTTTTTCTAGATTTCATCACTCATGATTCAAGCGCCACAAGTTTGCATAATACTCGCTCGAGATATTTTTTTGAAGCTAATCAATGCGTGCCTATCACAACAAAGTGACGCCATGACCACGGTAATGTTTATAGATAACATTACCGTGCCATGATCTTGCCGGAAGAAGAACAGTCTACGCTTTTAGAGCCGATTCTCCCCTTTCAAACCACTCTTCAGATTGTTCTTTTGTCTAAGGTGTGCGCGGTGCAGAAATGGTCCCATCTTCCATACATTACAAATGGATGCAAAAACTGTGCTTTATTGCGAAAGAAATCAGAGACCAGATTCTTTGATAGAATATTACAAAATTATTACGAAGCTTGGCTTCCTGTACGATAATCAACAGGGTCACACAAACACATTTGCGGTAAACAAATATTTAATTGTGGCGTGGAATTTTACCTCGCTCATTTATATTTTTCGTAGATAGCGATATCCTTTTTATGTGTAAATTCACTTCTCATATGATATACTGATCCTGACCATGTAAGAATGTTACAGTATAGAAAATATAATTAAAAAATATACATATTATACTTTGCATGGTCCATGCGTTTTATATTTCTATTAATAATATTGATTTTGGTCGGATTTATAGAAGTAATTATTGTATAACACAAAACAGAAAACTACACAAATATCATTATAGTAAAAAATATCTTTTTGATGACATAAGCTTAACATAGTTTTAAGGGTTTGTTTGTTAGAAGGGTTTTTATGTGTTTTAAGCAATATAAGTTTACTCTATATCTTTGTCCAGACTATATCTGCACCAAATTTTTTAAATTGTGTGGGTGTTTGCAACATTTTTGACTATATAGTAATTATTCCCTAGCAAGAGTTGGAGTTGAAAATTATATATAAGTACTGGCATATTGCAAAATTGAAGTAATATTGGACAAAGACAGGACAGACCAAACATTTTCATATCTCGTAAAATTTTACATTATAAAAATATGGTAAAATAATGTAAAATATTTTTTACTGGTTATATAAGATTGATTTAAAAACAATGCTATTAGTTTAAAAAAAACATTTATTTTACATACAAAACATAGTTATAGCATATAGTTTTATTACTAGTTAGAATGAAAGAAAAACATCAACAATCCCATACTTAACCATGAAACCAACACAGACAAAGAAGTTGACATGGAGCATGGCACATGATACCAGTTAAGCTAAAAAAAATATGGTTCTACCATACTGTCCCTTTAACACTACACAGGTTTGCTATACTGTTGAAAGGGACAGTATGACAGAAGCATGGTTTTATTTTGGCTTCACATATATAGTGCGCCATGCTCCACATGCTTAAAATCAATTCAAACATCCTAAAATTATTGTTAAATCATAATTTATGATTGACAAATTGCTTTTAGATGGACTAAAGATTATAAGCTACATATAATTTGCAATAATATAACAGATTTACTTGGTGTGCACACAAATATAATATAAGTGTATTTATTAGTTATACAATACTAAATACATATCTCATGTTTTAGAATTTGATTCCAAAATTAGTGGTGATGCAAAAATAGTTATTTTCTTCCTTACATACAACTCCTACACTACAACCCTAGTTCATTCCAAAATAATATACAAAGATATGAAACTAGAAACCACACCATAATAAAAAATAAAAACTAAGATATCCCAAATAAATAAAAACAAATTCAGACTTCTGTTAAAATATAAAAAAAAACTTATATTTATAAAAGTCCAAATGATGACTAAATTGATTACATATTTTTATGAAAATTTTAAGTTTACCAAGTATTTTTATGTAACATATAAATATGCTAGCAAGGTAATATACTACAACAATGAATAGCATTTCATATTTGTTCAAGTGGAAATATACTTGTTATAAGAATTGTTTTATGTTTGTATATATTTTTAGATATTCACAGTGCAATTGGTCAATGGGCAGGCCAAACATAAGCAATTTTATATTTGATTGGGTCTAGTGGTGTTCAGCCTGCAACAGCAGCTATTCTTAAACCCTGCCTAATGTGTTCACGATCAGATCATATTTACACAAAATATATATAAACTGCAAATGATCATCACGACACAGAATGCATCAATTTTATTCATAAATGCTCAAAATAAGGTGCATGTGATTTTAATAGGTTAAATGCTATGTTAATTTAAACCACACATTCCATTTTAACATTGTCGTCTATAGCAGACATACACTGAAACTCTTCCCACTGTTTCCAGCCTAAGCATATTCAGTCAAGAGTACAGTTTAAGCTTTTATAAATGATACACTGAATTTTAGGATATCACAAAAGCGATAATAATCTCCTTACTAATTAAAAATGGAGTTACTCAAGAATAAGTTATGCTCTATGCATGCCTGTTCCTGATCTAGGTTGCCATAATATCTTTTAACCTCATCACTTATCAACAGGTGAGATATTGGTGACGAGCTCAGAATAGCAATGTTAAATTGTAATTAAAAAATATATATGCTAGTAAGCATTTCATGAATGAGCTCTTATTTTACTTTTCTTTTTACTCATCTTTCTTGTCTCCGCTGGCAACGGTTAGCTTCTTCTGGAGCTTGCTGTGTTCTTCAGCCAGCCTGTCATACTCCTTGTTTAGGCTTTCAGCCTGAGATTTAACAGCTTCTTTGTCTTTTTTCTCTTTAGTCAACTCTTTTTCTAAAAGCTGAATTTTACTTTGGAGTTCAGTGACCTCTTTCTTTGTTTTTTCGTCACCAGCCCCTTGCTGGTCAAGCAGAGTCCTGGCAGTAGTAGTGGCACTCTGTGCCTGGCGGAAGTTTGCCTCACACTGAGCTTGGAGAGTTGCTAACTCGGAAATCATTTGACACAATCGACGGATGACAATCAGCAAAAAGAGCGCGAAACCGGATATATAAAAGTTCCTCTGTGCACGGAACAATCGCATGTTACCCTGCATCTCTGCATCCAAATGCTGATGGTCCGAAGATTCTAGATTCGAATATTTCTGCATTTCTCTGATCGCATCGAGAAGACATAGTATCAGCACGCCAATCAGCACCAGGAAATATATAGAAGCTTGTCCACTTACGTAAGCAAGGAATTTAGATTTGAAGAACTTCTGCCACTTACTTGGGCTAGCGATTGGCAAAGTGAGAAGTAGCACAGCCGCTATTTCAGCGTACAAAAACGTAGCAATGATGGTCCACTGGAGACTCATTTTAGCACTTGTTTTTTACTCGTATTTAATGTGTATGAACTGGTCTGGCACCAATAAATTGCAATAAGATCAAAGATTACATAAATCTGCAGATTGAATTGATGCAAAAGTGTACGCACGAAAACAGTTGCTATCGTAGAGACGACGGTATACGATACAATGGTTATACAAATTAGGTATGAAGCACAAAGTAAATTATATTAGGTAAGAGCAAAAGGACACGCTTGCTTGTATTTATAAAAGGCTGCGTTCGGAAACATCAAACTAGTGATTTCTCACCAGTGGAACACTTGTCAGTTAATCAAGGTTAAACGCCATTTATGTAATACGCTCTAAATTAGGAGTTCAGGGGTGCGTTCTTATATGTCGTCCGACGACGGATGATCGCTCCAAGCAGAGCGACGCTCTTCGTCCGCCTTTTAAGAACGGCTCTGTATCATATCTGTATCAAGAACACTACTTAAAATGTTTCACTGACTCAGAAGAAATGTATTTACAATTATGTACTTTTCCAGAATACATAACTAAAACAAACATACATAATATAACAATAATAATAATAAAATTTTGTAAACAGAAGTCTACGTAAACAAAAAGTAACTTAAAACAAAGAAAAATCAAGTCCCAACTGTCAAATGAAACGTCAGGGCGATATTTATCCACCGATTTCGTGGGGCGACCGGTGCGTCGTCGAGCGATATATAAGAACGCTCCGGATGATCATCGGACGATCGCCCCGGGCATATAAAAACGCTCGGGGCGTCGTCGGACGTCGTCGGACGACAAATAAGAACGCACCCCAAGGGTGCGTTCTTATTCTTATTAACGAAATCGGTGGATAAATATCGCCCTGACGTTTCATTTGACAGTTGGGACTTGATTTTTCTTTGTTTTAAGTTACTTTTTGTTTACGTAGACTTCTGTTTACAAAATTTTATTATTATTATTGTTGTATTATGTATGTTTGTTTTAGTTATGTATTCTGGAAAAGTACATAATTGTAAATACATTTCTTCCGAGTCAGTGAAACTTTTAAAGTAGTGTTCTTGATACAGATATGATACAGAGCCGTTCTTAAAAGGCGGACGACGAGCGTCGCTCTGCTTGGAGCGATCATCCGTCGTCGGACGACGCCCCGAGCGTTTTTATATGCCCGGGGCGATCGTCCGATGATCATCCGGAGCGTTCTTATATATCGCTCGACGACGCACCGGTCGCCCCACGAAATTGGTGGATAAATATCGCCCTGACGTTTCATTTGACAGTTGGGACTTGATTTTTCTTTGTTTTAAGTTACTTTTTGTTTACGTAGACTTCTGTTTACAAAATTTTATTATTATTATTGTTATAGTACGTATGTTTGTTTTAGTTATGTATTCTGGAAAAGTACATAATTGTAAATACATTTCTTCTGAGTCAGTGAAACATTTTAAGTAGTGTTCTTGATACAGATATGATACAGAGCCGTTCTTAAAAGGCGGATGACGAGCGTCGCTCTGCTTGGAGCGATCATCCGTCGTCGGGGGTGCGTTCCTCCTACCCGTCGGCCAAGACAAATTATGGTCTAAACGCAGATATACGCCGTTTCAGCACTCTAATCGAACTTAATTTGATCCTGTCAAGATTTGATCATACCCGTTCCGGGCGACCTGTCAGAACAAATTTTGATCTGCCTGGCCAAATTTTTACTACCTTTTGAATCGGCCAAATCTTGGCCAGCTGTCAAATGTGACAGATTCTACAGTAAATAATAGATTTTGTACAAGCTAAGCCAAGGATTAGTGGCATACTATGTTAACATTGCTTAATTACGTATTATGCCCCATTTATTAAAAATGTAGACTGTATTTTATCACCTAAAAACATCGCTGTCAATTCCATATTTTGAAAGGACCTTTATAGGTCGTTCCAGGTGCCTTAGAGCAAATATTGCTCGACCAACATTTACTGGAACGCGCCCCGGACGACAAATAAGAACGCACCCCAGGGGTGCGTTCCTCCTACCCGTCGGCCAAGACAAATTATGGTCTAAACGCAGATATACGCCGTTCCAGCACTCTAATCGAACTTAATTTGATCCTGTCAAGATTTGATCATACCCGTTCCGGGTGACCTGTTAGAGCAAATTTTGATCTGCCTGGCCAAATTTTTACTACCTTTTGAATCGGCCAAATATTGGCCAGCTGTCAAATGTGACAGATTCTACAATAAATAATAGATTTTGTACAAGCTAAGCCAAGGATTAGTGGCATACTATGTTAACATTGCTTAATTACGTATTATGCCCCATTTATTAAAAATGTAGACTGTATTTTATCACCTAAAAACATCGCTGTCAATTCCATATTTTGAAAGGAGCTTTATAGGTCGTTCCAGATGCCTTAGAGCAAATATTGCTCGACCAACATTTACTGGAACGCACCCCAGGATATATATCGATACTACAAAAAATATCGATATATGAATACGATATATCGCATCCATCCAATATTATCGAAGAACCTAGTATTGATGTGTATATCGATACGTCAATCGATATTATTCATCCGATACAAAACCATAGCTCTTGACCAAAACCTTTACATTTTCAAAAGTGATGTTTGCAAAGTTGTTTTTTATAGCAAATTGATCGTAAACGTTGCTTACACCACTTTAATTTTATCATTTTAAATTAACTATTAACAGTATAATATAAGTGCATACTGCTAATTATGCTGATCATAATGTGTACACACATTTAGGAATATAGTCCGGCTCGTAAATGTTAACCTAAGAATATCGTATGTGTTCTTTTAGTTATTTTATTCTGTTTTGTGTATAAATAAATAATTAGATACTGATTTATGGTTGGCAACTTGAGTATAAATAAAATGTACAACCACGAATTGTGAATAATTAGCCTTCGCTGTTAGTTCGTAAAGGCATATTTTTATTCAAGCCAATTTTTTTTATGCTAGGTCTAGAGAAAATATATTGGGAATTAAAAATAAATAAAGATGATTTGATTCTTTACCCAAAACAGCTATGTTTTAACTTATATCAACCTGTCAAATATTTAATATTATAGACTAGCTAAATACAAGAAAAACATTTTTACGATATATCGAAATATTTCTCCGATATATCGCAAAGTATCGATACAACACTACGATATATTATATCGAAAAAAATACCGATACTTTTTTGTTTGAATATCCCTACTCTAAATACCTATTTTCACTATGATTAGTGTTTAGTAGTGCTGTTTAGTGATTAGTGTTTAGTGGCCATGCTTAGTCTGAGGAGTTTCCAATACTGTTTAGCTGTTGTATTTAGTAGATCAGTATCGATCTCGCCTCCGTCGCCGTTGATTGAACAAGAAAATAATTTAAAATGAACGAACAATCGCGTTTGCAATCATGCGAGTTATAGGTAAAAATGGGAAACAGAAAAGTACAGTCATACGTTAATCAGTACTATTAATGTTATAAATGCGAAAGTAACTCTGTCTGTCTGTCTTTTTGTCTGTCTGTTACGCTTTCACGCCAAAACTACTGGACCGATTTGAATGAAATTTGGTATGGAAATAGTTTGAGACCCGGGAAAAAACATAGGATAGTTTTTATCAAACCAACTGCGCAAAAAGAGATAAATGTTTTTGCGTGATAACTGACATACGCGCGGGCGTAGCCGCGCCTGGAAAGCTAGTGTTAATATATCGGTTCTTTACATTGTAGACATAGAAATATTATAAATATATATTCTTTAATAAATGTAAAATCTAAATAATAATATATAAACTAATCTCTAAAGTAAAAATAGACTCATAGGTCCGTGTAATGGGAATATACCAGTTAAACGTATTAAAATTGTTTTTTCTTATCTTATCACACTCGGATATTTTCCGACGTACCTTAAGCCCAAAATACACCTAGCGCGAGGCGGTAGCGTGGCTGGCAGGCACGGGGCATGAGCAGCGCGGTAGGCCTTCACACTGAATTCCATTATGCATTTTTTTCTTTTTCTGGTTCCGTACCCATAGGATAAAAACGGGACCCTATTACTGAAACTTCGCTATCCGTCCGTTTAAAAAGATTAAAATATGAAGTCTAATGTTGTTTAGCTAATAGTATGGAACCCTTCGTGTGTGAGTCCGACCAGCACTTGGCCGTTTTTTTTATATTGGATCATCAAATCGCATATGCACCGAACTGTGGCTAATACGTGATTAGTTCGATTAACCAAGCTTCTTCTAAGTCTATACACATACAATATAATGCATTTCTAATGCACATACATTCTGGATGACATTCCATAACTGAAACCTTTGAATTTATTACAACGATATTGATATTTAATAATATAAAATTGAAAAAAATACATATTATCAATATTTTAATAAAACACTTAAAAATTTATAAAAATATTTTCTAAGGAGAATTTCCGCCTATTTGTCCAGTTAAGCCGACGTAACGTCACAAATGCCAATCTGGAAGAACTTTCGACGTATTTCGATTCTACACGAAGCATCCTCAGGAGTTATTGACTCTTCGAGCGCACGTTCGGCGAATTTAATTCCATTTTACTATTTGAATGAATTTATGACGATGTGCCTAACTGAATCCATGTTTTATAATGACGATTATGAATAATATTTAAATTGGTGACGAAAGAAGATTGGAACTAAATACGACCTTATATTATATACCTTCACTCTACTTTTTACTTGTATTTTATACTTTAAAGGTGTAAATGTACTTGCATATTCCTAGCAGGATTGTTATTAAGTAGTTGTTTAAATTGTATTTATAATGTAATTTGACTTGCCTTGTATAACATCCAAAGTTATATGGTGAATAAATATTTATATTCTGTTCTGTTCTATTATCTCTATCTATTATTCTAATATCTCGATAACGTCTGAATTTATTCATGATATTAATATTATTTTGTTAACAGTCGCAGGAGCTGTGCGGCGAAGGGTGCGCGTCAATCGTACTCGACTGACTATTCTGTTCTGTTCTATTCCAATAATAATCCAATAATATCCAATAATATCTCGATAACGCCTGAATCTATTCATGATATTAATATTATTTTGTTAACAGTCGCAGGAGCTGTGCGGCGAAGGGTGCGCGTCTATCGTACTCGACTGACTATTCTTAACAAGAGTCAAAATTCAAAATCATTTATTCAATTTAGGCGTCTACGACGCTCTTATGAAGGTCAATTACAAATTTTAATATTGAAATATTCTACATACTATCAATGTCGATGTCCGATTTTGCACCCTTTATTTCCTCATTAACGATGATTGTATACGACTTCTTCTGATTCATTATTATTATCGATGTTATATTAGTAAGTTGAAAATGTGGCGATCTCTCGAAACATTATTTTTCATATCGTTACATATATAGTACCTTAATTTATTGTCACTTTACATATTCATAGGATGTTTCAAGTTGAATATATCCATAATATGAGCTATATTTCTTCCAAAACGCATTCAAAATATATAGAGGTTCTACTATAGCTTTACCAATAAGGTTTGATATTCTTTAGGGTCGTGAAATTAATTATACTAAATAAGTCTGTAACACTAGTTTTATTTAAATTGATACCTAAAAAATACAGACATGCAAAATCACTAGATGGACGATGACAAGACAGAGAACTTTTTTTTTTATTGCTGATAAGTTAGCCTTTTACCACAATCTCACCTGATGATGTGGTTGAAGGTGTTAACAGGCTTAACTTAGAATTACTGGCTTTCAAGGACAGCTGCTGGAGCACACTGTATCGTGCTTGGCGACAGATTTTCTACTTGAGTGTGGTCGCTAGCCAGGCGGGCATTCGCAAAATACCCTTCCGCCATGAATTTGAACCATGGACCTGCTGCACGGCAATCCATAGTCATTATACGCCCTACGGCATCAGATACCTATTTTACTCCGTTTTTGACCAGAGTATCGGCCATGGTTACCCGGGCATACACTATGTCCATGTTATCATCATTCTGTAATTTGTTTCACAGCTTTTATAAGGCAGCATGACACTCAGCTATGACTCTAGAGCTGGTTACTGGTCTTCTGAGTGTATTACATCCGCACTGTCCCTAGTAAAAAAAAGAGCTTGTTATCACTTTCTAAACTAGGTCTTATGACTATAGATATACAAGTCCATTTTTAGGATCATTAACACATGTGCGTTGTAGATAATTATATTAATAGAAATGGATGATATCATCCACTAGAGAAGCTGAGTGAGAGGACAATAGAATGCGATACAAAGTAAGTAATACACTTGATGGTTGCTGTTATAAAAACATAGAATAAAACTAACTGCCTACTTAGGCATTACAACATAAGACGACACCTCGTATCGCATGTGAGTGAACGCACTTTTATGAATAAAGTCATATAAAAGCTTTGGTATAGAAAGGACCATAAGGATCACTCTGCAAAGCCATCCATATATGTAGATAAGCTACTCTGGCTACGACTCAATAAAAGTATACTTCAGCTCGTAAAGCACGGAGTACCTATAGAAAGCGAGGCGTCTAGTCTAAACTTATATAATAAAGAGGAAAGATTTGTTTGTGAGTTTGCATTGAATAGGCTCTGAGACTACTAGACCAATTTGGAAAATTCTTTCACCATGAGAATCCAACATTATCCCCGATGAACATGGTTATAGAAGATTTTCAAAAAAGTTAGGGATCCGTATGAAAACTTCGATAATGTCTGAAAGTGGGAAATAATACCAAAAAATTAGTCATATTGCGTACGCTGCGGAAACTATTTAAAATAGGGCAAAGTGATGTACTACAATTTTATAGAAGACATCAATATCTACAAAAAATACCGCAATACTATAAGTCTAATTATTACAGTTATGTCACAATAACTGCTTTTTATATTTTTATATCTCTTTGAAAAATACCCGTGCGAAGCCGGGGCGGACCGCTAGTAATTGCATATAAATAATATTCATAATAATGCACATTAAAATTGGAAAAATTACTTAAATTAAGAGTGTTTTTTCTTATTATTATTGTTAGAATGGTCAACCTGTGAAACGATATTTATTTCTTTGGAGTTTGTATGTGGAGGAGTTTATACCGGGTATTTTTGTCTATTGGAGGTCGAATATATTGGTACGAGTATGTTCTAAATTCAAACACCAAAATAGTGATTAAAAGTGCTTTCATTTATACTTCCTCCTAGTTTTAAGTGAACGTTAATGTGACACGTGATAAAGAACAAAAAATACTTAAACAAGGACAACCCAAAAAGATTAAATTTTGATTAACCGCCAAATTCGTCAAAGATTACCAAAATTTAATGTCAAATGCAATTTAAAAGTAGGTAATATATCGCTTGTTTGAATGAACAGTGTATTATCTCAAAAATTATGGTTTACCACCTAAAATTAAAGTCATATTCAAAATCTTGCGATCTTTCTAATGAACAAGGTCTCATATGTATATGACGTGAAATGGGAAGATGAGCAGGGTAGTCTTTTATCTAGCATCTTTGTCCTTGTCACAGTCTTTTGGCTGTCCGTCGTATTCAGTCTTGCTCGCGAAGTTGTGGGGAAAGCATATTATTTGTTTGTGATATAAGGTATTAACCTTAAAAAGTGCTGTGTTTATTATAAAGTAAGTATTGTTTGTTATTTGTAAAACATAGTTAGATTTTGGTTATAATATCTTTTCTGCAGTATATTTTTGTAATTGTTTGTAAACAAGTGTCTCTAGTACATAGAACTAATTTGAGATACTACTACGTACACAACAATTTAAAAGAAATTAGCGCATTTTTAGAGTATACAAATATTTATGAGTATACACATATTATAATGAATTTGAGGCTTGTTAAATAGTGCAGTGTAGGCAACTTGAGATTTTGTGTTTTTTTTTCAAACAAATAATCACTTTGATATAAGAAAATAATGTATTTTCTTTTAAATTATTACTAAAACGTATTCATAATGTTTGTGATACATGGTAGTATTAACATTTTTGCTAAAAATAACCAAATAAATACCAAAATAATTTCTAAATACTAAAACATATCAAAATATATAGTATTTACCGTTAAATATCGCAAATAAGTAATTAAAAGTAGTGACCGAACCTTTGTAAATTAGTTTTATAATTTTATTGTATTTTTAGTTACCACTTTGGTTTTATTTATATGTAACAGGCCAGGGTATTATTATATTCCTGTCGCAAGTTTTTTTCTGTTTTTTTATTCACAGTGAGATAAAGAGGGATATAAAGTAAACATGCTACCAAAATAGAAACCAATTTGAATATTTGCGTATGGTTAACCAAATAAATATAGCTATGGAAAAATATAGATTCAAAAACATCAAATCGCTCTACTGAAACAATTTCTTTTTTGAGTGAATACTCTGTTCATTTATTAGACCAACGATATGTAAAAGGATTTGTAACAAAAAAAAACATAAAATATACAGCACATTGGAATGTTAGGTAAAAAAATTGCTTGAGATATACTAAGTTAAATATACTTTTTATCTTGTTACGGTAAATAAGGCAACTACATTATTAGATATCTCTTTGTAGCTAAGTTATTTTACCCTCTGTCTATGGCATAAATCAATTCCTTCTTACAGTAAATATTTGGTTTGTATCCGGGTTATTAGAGTGCCTTCCCCCGCCCAAAATCCAGTGGAGTCGGACGTCCGACAGCGGCAGCTAGCATCTATGTCCTCCCTAAATTAATAATAGTAAATAGTAGGTACATATATGTTCCTCAATCCAATTTATTTTATTCAATTAGTACCGCACAAACACGAATTACACTAATGGTATGAATTACGATTACATATGCAAATAAATTATCAGTCTTTACACGTCATAGTAGATAATAATTGAACCTCACTCAAAAATGCCCTAATTGGGGTGCGCATGATGTTACGGAAGTAAAGTACCTAAGTATATCAATAAATATGAGAAATTGCCAATATGTAGTTAAAATATAAAAACAAAATTCAAAATAACTTATGGTTGAACTGGCGGTCACTTCTCCGTACAAACGTCGTCGCAGGGTGATCACTTTACCTTAGTTGAGGTTAAAAGTCCAGTATTAAGCATAATTATTAATTGAACTCGTCAATATCGAGGCTTGTATCGTAAATTCTAGGTTAGCCTGAACAACATCTTCGACCACATCATCACTTACCATCAGGTGAGATAGTGGTCAAAGGCTAACCTATCAAGCATAAAAAAAAAGAAATTTTAAAAAGATAATTAGGTTGTAAGTTATGAACTTCGAAAACTTAATCATAAATTCTCAAGCTAATTATCTTATTAATAGTAGATTGTTATACAAGGGTCGAAAGTAATCAATTTCCATACGAGCTATTTAGACGGCTATAGTCCGAGTAGGACTTTCACCCGTGCTAAGCACTCTACCTACTTTTCATTTCGAATTTAAGAAAAGTAAAAAAACGTTTTTCTAAAAGAATATTCATTAAAAATAATGACGTTAACATATTAAAAATTACTTAACAGGTTAAAACTACTTGTGAAATGTTAAAAGTAATTTTGTTTGGAATATTTACGGGTGGCTATAGTCCGAATAAGAATTGATGAGTTCCACTCGTGTTAAACACTCTGTTTTTCACTACTAATATAAGGAAAATATAAAAATAGTAGTTGTTTCTATAATATTTTATTTGATTATAATAACATAAGTAGTATCTATTTAAAATGAATCTGGCTATGTCCAAGTAGAAATCAATGACTTACCTGCGTGTTAAATACTCTATTTTTCATTTAAAATATGAGACGACTAAAAAATAGAAATTTTTCTAAAATACTTACTGAAAATAATAAACATGAGTAGAAGATGTATATAAAATGGATTGAGGAGTTAGAACTTTTTGTGAAATTGAAGGATTTTTTTGTATATTTTTAAATTACCTTTTATTTTATTACTACACTGCCAAATCATAGTCCTTTTTTTTAAAGTGGAACATAATGCGTTTCCCTCGAGGGTTATCCCGCTTAATAAGTGTTTTTTTTATTCACCCTCACAGAAATCGACGCGAGGTGTAAACTTAGTTTGATCGAGTTGTAAGTACAAACGCCAACCTTACACCCTAGCTTTAAGAAATACTTGTGATTGATAAAATGGCAACATTTTGCTAAAATATTTCAAGTAATGCTGTTTTACACTAATGGAGTTTGTAACGTCTTCATGAAATGGGACCCACGGTCACAGTCTACTCGCTTTAACTCAATAACTAAAAATACTATGGAAATCAAATTTTACATTGTTTTTACATTACATGTCGTATACATTGTTCAATGTGCACCACAAGATCCATACTCCACCTTTACCTTTTTTTTTCCTTTTTTTCTTTACTTCTAGTAAAAGCTGGGAAAAAGACCTACGGCTTCTTTTCTATGGCCACATCTTCGGAATCTTCGGATACATCTTAGGCGAATGCTACACGTTCAACGAATATCGTGAAGCGGATCGCCATAGTTCTTCTTCTTCTTATTTTGTTTAGTGGCTTCTGCGGTATTTCCACAATTTCGCCAATGTCGCGTGGATAGAGAGAATGATAAACGATGGAGATTGCTCGGTGGAATAGGTAGTGGTCGGTGATCCCTGACCGATAATTTTGCATCTGAGTTCTGCAGCAGAATAAACAACACAGGACATACACAGGACAGAACAAACAATCACAGATATTTACATATTTAGCATTAGTGAATATAATATCAGATAGTAATGATCTTACAATATATTATAACTTAATTTTATTAATTAATATAAATTTACATATAGTATATATAAGCGGTAGAAACAAGGGATAAAAGCGAACATAAATTTGTAGGAAGGGGGATTTCTGGAGGGAGCATGTCGTATAAAAGTTATCGATATCAAGCACACATCCCTCGTGGAACCAAATTGTGACACTGACAATGACAGCTGATTCATCTTGTTGTCCAGTTGAGTGACGTCATTTATTATAATTTTATGATACGAAAAATCCAAATGTATTTGTGCTCTCTGAATAAACATAAATTTAAATAATAATTAACGCAATTACTCACTTAATACCATGGCAGATCCTAAATACGAAAATCTTCCAGGAATAGTAAGTATAACATTACCCTTCAAGTACCTACCTATTGATTTTATATTCTCGATAGTGTAAACTTCCAGTTTTCTTGTACAGAAATATTACCTTATATCTTGCTCGATACGCCTTTTTATCAACCAAATCAAATGTAATGTTTATTAAATCTTATTCTTTCGCTAATCATTCAATATACGCTCGTTTATTACTGGGAAAATTAATAGCACCAGTGTATATTGTAGGTACTCCTAGTTCGTCGATTTTTATATATATATTAGTTCGTATGAAAAGATACACGACAAATAAGAGTACCTACCCAAACAATATACAGAGGTTATGTACAAGAACTACACAGACATTAATATAAGTACCTTTGCAGGCTTATGACCAACCTGATGTGTATGAGACTGGTGACCTTCCTGAAGCTGATCAACCAGAACCTTTTGAGGAAGAAGAGAATGAATGTGTTGAACATCTGCATTTGTCTGTTAAAGACTCCTTCATGAAGTTCAAAGGAAAATTTTTGACTGGTACTGTTGACTTCTCTGACAGACTGAGCCGAAAAAACAGAATTGGGTACAGGTATTACAGTTTTGATTACGACCTTTCTCCTTGCAGCTTATAGCCCACATTTTTCTTATATTTGATAGCACTCTTCTTGTAGCCTATCCTTAATCTATGCTGTTATGCCCTCACACCCCCAAATTTATTTTTGAATATGTTAAAAATTAAACACATTTTAATTGTTGAAATAACCTTATGCCCATTCACATTATACCTACTTCTACCTACATAAAGGAATAAAGATGTCATGTTTAAAAGTCATATATCTTGGTATCATCAAACTCAGAATTTAACAAATTTAACAATACTAAAAATATTGAACAGTTTTTTAGAACTGGTAATTTCTGCAGATCCATATATTTTAGAAATTATTGAAATGACCTCAGTCACCAAAATGCATGTCTTAAAAAAGTTATACAATAATAAGAAAAAGGTGTCAATAATATACACTATCTGTAATTTCTGAACTACAAAATCGATGACTTTGAAATATTTATGGGACAATCTTTAAAGACCTTGGCCTGCCAAGAACAACCGTAACTTCCATCTTAGAATGTGCATCTAGCCTTAGTGTGTGCTAAAATGCCGCCTGGCATTAGTAGGATCGTACCAAATTTGGTTAGGTAGAGGAGAAGGCTCGAGCGGGAAGGGGAGCATTGATATATCATAAAGAGGCATCTTAACCCTCCTGGGTTGCACGCCCCAGGCCCCTCTAGCGTCTTCCTCTGCAACGCTATGGACACGGCACCCGCATGGTGAATCCATGGAATGCTAAGTAATGCGTCTCATTCTAACCAAAAAAGAAGATTAAAATCGGATTATGTGTTATTAAATTACAACCAAGTGTATATTTTGACTTTTATCCACTTTCCCAAGACAACCATGCTGAATTTCGAGATGAAAAGTATACCATGTTCTTCTTATGAACTCAAATTGTATCAAGTTTCATTGAAATTCATTCAGTAGTTTCATGATGCGCGGCTGGGATATAGACAGACAGACAAAAATAAAAACAAATACAGATTTGGTAGTATCAGCTACAAAGTGCTCTCAAAAATTAATTTCATAATATCTGCAATGTACAAAATTGGACCCGTTACAGTTTTATTATAAGTATAGATATACATATAGAAGTTAATTAATATTTGTCTTGGTAAATATAAAATGCAAGAATAAACTTTAGGGAGAAATGCCACACTGTAGCAGTGTAGTTGTCATAAGCATTAAAGTTTTCTCTTTTTAATTGCTACTAATAATAAAGTTATTGAATAGAGCTGGTGAATGGGAGTTAGCTGCTACTGGTGAGCCTGAATCAGTATTGGAGCGCTACAACCGACTCCGATGTGAATTCTCCGAGCTATTAGAACAAGTAGCTGATCAGCAGAACAAGGCTACAGAAAGTGAAAAGGTACATATCATAATATTCATTGTGAAATCAAATGATCAATGACTTCACAAAAAAAAACAAATTTACAAAATGACAGAATTTACAAAAAAATATAACTGTTGCAGTGTTACTCTAAGCACAATGCTTTTAATTTGTACTTAAACTGGTCTTTTTTTTATTGTTATTGTCACGAAACAAACTCGAGGCCCACCTGATGTTAAGTGGACTAATCTCTGCCTGTAACAGATGCACAATCACAAGTCACGAATTGCACTGCGCCTTTCACCTTGAGACATAGCTGTTAGTCTCATGTGCCTGTAATATAGCTCTCAAGGACTGCTGCCGGAACACACCGTTAGGTGCTTGGCAACAGATAATTAGCACTTGACCATAATAATTTGATATATCTGTACTGTACCATACAACCATTATCCACTATAGCTCTTGTTGTTAATAGATGATTTAGTGCTAGTTGGTTTTCTAGCCCTGGAGTAGGAACTGTACTCACAAAACACTTTACAGAACAACGCCACTTTTTGGGTGCTTAGCAACCAATTTTCTACTTGAAGGTGGCCTGGGTGTAATACAGCATTCATGTAGCACTCAAGAACATGGTGGGAATGAAACCCACAACAGCCTCATTAGCTGCCAATTAGACAGGACCATCACAGTTACTTGAAAAATATAGCATTGTGTTTGATATGTCAATTTCAAATTTACATTTCTTACTGCCGATTGACATATAATACCTGTTCTGATTTACAGGAAGAATACTCAAAGCTGGCAGCTCAAATAAACTCTACTAAGAAACTCCTTGAAGAATTAAAGTTGGAAGAAGGTGAACAAATAGATCCGAAAGCAGAAAAGTTAAAGTTAGTATTACATATATTAGAGCACAGCTACACCCATGAAGCAGGGAGTGGAGAGGAGAGCTGTTCACAAATTATTCCTTGACAACTCGTGTTGCCAAATTATATAACTAAAAAAGGATATTCACTATAATAGGTCCAATAGTACCCACTTGGGGGTGACATATTAGGGGCCAACTTCTATTGCTATGAAGTAATGAAGCATTTAAAATTTAATCCCTAGAGAAACAAGGGTAGAATGCTTGTCTAGTTCCTATTACTAAATCCATCTGACGGCGAACATCAAAAGCTCTTAGAAAAGTTACTTACATTACTGTAAAACCAGAAAAATAATGAAGGACCCTGAGACCCGCAGGAGATCCATTCCTCTAGCATGAATACATAGGGTTATCCATATCTCTATGTTTTGTTATTTATTTGTTCATATTAAATGTAATTCCGTAGGCTGCCTGTCAGTTGATTAGGACTATTTTTCAAAATAAAATCCAACATTTCATCATTGCAACTTGAATTCAAAGAAATTTTTATATACCCAATATTTTCAATCGAGCTTCACAAGTCTAGACAAAACTAAATGCTGGCTTTTATATTCTAACTCCTTTCCCCTCCCAACTCTATGGCACAAACCTAGCTAGTGACACACGCAGCAATATACCATTTCTACATCCCCTCGGAAATTTTGATATATAGTAATGCATCATAGTTATTGAAATAACAATTCAATACACTATAATTATTTTTTATCCTTTATTAATTACTTAGTTAATGGTGTCTTTATCATGTATAAAAGTTATATTTACATTATAATGTTACATACTTATAAAGTTATTTATGTAGGACTAGCTTTCCGGGCGCGGCTCCGCCCGCGCGTATGTCGGTTATCGCGCAAAAACATTAAACTCTTTTTGCGCAGTTGTATAAAAACTATCCTATGTTTTTTCCCGGGTGTCAACTATTTCCATACCAAATTTCATTCAAATCGGTCCAGTAGTTTTGGCGTGAAAGCGTAACAGACAGACAGACAGACTTACTTTCGCATTTATAATATTAATATATATAGTACTGATTATTGTAACTTATAGGTAAGCATGGACCATTGTTAACTGCTTGAAGGTAAATGAAAATCTTATATAATAAAAAATATTCTTACAGGGAATACCTATCTACAAACGGTAGAAAGAAGCAAGGTGAGCTTGTGACAACACATTTAAAACTCAAACCTGAGGTGCACCTCGCACACACCACCAGGATAGCGCAGCTAGAACACAGGTTAGTACATTATCTTGAGGTTCAGCATTACTTAGTGAGTTCAGTACTCTTGAAGTGATAAGCTCTCTCGAGAGACTGGTTTGAGCATTTGGCCTGCCTATAGAAGCTTAAAATAGCCCTATAATATAAAAATATATTATTAATATTGTTAAATGCCTTTTTTGTAGTATCTATGTTATTGGTTATAGTTTGTAATATGTACACACATCAACAATCCCTAAAATAATTATGTTACTAACTTACAAAGACTGCTATCCTAAGACAATAACCAAGACGGATGACTTAACATACCTTCTGAAGCATGGAAGCGCTTAGTTTTTATGCCACTAGCAGTCCCCCATCTAAATCATAACCACACAGAATATTGCTTAACCTAGTTGGTTGGTTAAGAATGACTAAGACAAGCTACGAACAAGTTTGTAAATGTTCAAATTAAATATTATTTAATGTTTTTTAGGATACTTTTAAAAGTATTTATTATTAAATATGGATTTCCGCAAACTAACGCCTGAATCTATTCATTAAGTTATATTTTTTGGTCAGGAGTCTACATTCATTAAAGTTCATACATTTTTTGAAATTGTTGTGTGTTTAGGTTACACAAATTGGAGCAAGCTGCCGGGGTGCGAGATGAGGAATCTTTCCGAAAATTGCAATCAGCAACTGGACAGGTAAGAAATAAATAAAAATAGCCTTTATTGACTAGTATTCCTTGCAACTGGTATGGAATACCTGTGGATGAATAAACAATCAAACATTGGGCTACGTAGAAGAGTACTACGTTGCAGCTTTCCATCTGTCTGTTCGTCATTTAATGGACTGGAACCATAATAGGTAGTTAGTTAAAATTTTCACACAATACGTGTTAGTATGGTAGATTGCCAATCAAATAGTATAACAACAAACAGTTCAAAATGTGGTCCCTGTACAAGAAGCTGAACCCCAAGACTACCTGGTGGAAGCCCTGGCTGTCCTGGGTATTCTGTAGGGGGGGAAAAGATTCATCTATTTAGGAAAAATAGTATTTTGTAGGGAAAAAATAGCTTCGTAAATAATCCATTATTTCTCGTAAAAAGTAAGGATAAAAAATGGTTATTGTGGGTTATCCCTAAGAGATAGACATATACCATGGCGTACATTTTAGACCTTTTTAAGGTGTACAATACTGTAGTACTTTATCTTGAACTATCTCGTAGGCGGCGTTTGCGATGTAAGCGCAAAAAAATGTGTTTATTTAGGACATCACATCAGAAACCTCTAAAATTATCAGTGTTTTTCTACTAATATTATGCATGTATTATAATAGTAGTTTATGTAACTGTCATATAATAGAGGGTATTAAAACATGAGTGTAGTTTCAAAATAAAATGACACGAGTGTTTTAATACCTTTTTTTTTTTATGCCTGATAGGTTAGCCTTTGACCACTATCTCACCTGATGGTAAGTGATGATGTGGGCGAGGATGTTGTTATTATGTACAGTTAATATTATATATAATATATAATTAATATTATACCTAATTATGTGCAGTTGCATACACTACTTTATTTAATCTCATGGCTATATTATTATTTTTTTACCTGTATTTCAACTTTCTGTGGCTATGCGATTTTCTTGATTTTTCTGGCAAAAGACTATTCGTCAGTTTCGTAGCTGTTTCTAGAATGTCAGGTGGAGTTAAATCATGAGTATTGTGGGTGTTGCTTGACATTTTTGCTACTAAAGTTTTATTCCAACAAAATATTACTCAAATTCGTATGTACGAAATAGCGCCAAAATGGAAAAAGTCTGTTATAGGTCTATTCGCTCGGAACCAGCGCAGCGCGTTGCGCGCGCATCTCGCTCACCATAGATAATGTGTACTTAAATTGAATTGAAACCTCATTGGTCGGGACACATTGTACATTAATAATTAAAAAATTGTTTTAAAGCATTGTTTTGTTAGGAGAACAATGCTTTAATTTAACTTTTTAATTTTCTTAAAGAAGTATGTACATAAAATATGCCAATAAAAGTCTGTATTTAATTTCATAATTAGAATATTACCGAATGAGATTATATAAACTTATAAACCCTCCTCTTGAATCATTCTATCTATTAAAAACTGCATCATTTAGTAGAAAAACACCGATGCACAAAAAACTGCATGAAAATCCGTTGCGTAGTTTTAAAGATCTAAGTATACATAGGGACAAACAGCGAAAAGCGAATTTGTTTTATGTATTGTAGTGATATCCTCCGCCTTAAGTAACTTTTATGTTTCATAAAATTGTTTTGTTTCACTTCTATATTGCTGTTTCCAGACGTGGGGATAACAGCAACCCCCACAAGCGGAAGCAATATGGAAGTTCATGTTGATACAGTAGTCCTATATACCCATTCTAACGTTTAGGTAACAGTATTTATCTATAATGATGTAATGTGTATGTGTAGGCGAGTCTTTGCGGCGCAGCGGCAGCCCTCGCCGCGCAGACGTCATTGCTGCGCAGCGGCGAGCTGGCGGCCGCCGAGGTGCGCGTCACCTCCCTACTCTCCAACGTCGAAGCTCTCAAGAGCGCCGTCAAACCTGCCGACCCGGAGCTTGACGCTAAGGTACTTATTTCTTACAGCGTTAGTTCGTTTCTGTGTACTTGCGTGAAATTAACATGAATTCTCGCCTTCACTCCTCGAGCTTTCTCCGTTATGCTCTGCCTAGCCAAATTTGGTTGAGGTCCAGACCAACCAAAATTTCAGACCAATAAATTTTCAGAGCTATAAGTAGGTTTTGTATTTTAAACTTTATGGTCTCCATGTATGTAACTAATATTAATAAATGAATGCATCCCAAAGTTGAGATCGTTCTCAAGATGCAATTTTTATTGAGATGACACATGTTTCATACATGAAAAGTCAAAATAGCATCGTAAGATCGATCTCAAGTATGAGATGCAAAACCAGATAACACCTTCACTCACATCAACAATGACCAACAGGTGTCATAGTAGGCAAATGGGAAACCTATCCACATTCCACAAAAAAAAAAATTTAATACACATGCAGTCGTATACAGTTTTTGTGTCGTCAACCACCTAACGAGTTGTTTCGGCAGCTGTCCTTGAGAGCCAGTAATTCTAGGTTAGCCTGAACAACATCTTCGAAAGCATCATCACTTATCATCAAGTGAGTTAGTGGTCAAAGGCTAACTTATCAAGCATAAAAAAAAGTCGCTAATGACGACTCCCTCATTTTGTTTACATTGGTAATTTGGCATGAATAACAATATGTTATCTTGTTATCATTAAATAATATTTACTTTTCTTTATGTGGATACTGGTGTAATCGCAGTTATTTTGCTGTGCGACACAATGATTTTTATATTTAATTAAAATTAAATACGCGTCAGCCTTCTGTCCCTGACTATAAACTAAATACGGCGGCCGTGGTGTATGTAGTTTGGGATGGCGCGGCGCCCCCGCGTCCCGTCCCTCACACCCCGCACGATTGCCCAGTCTAGGCGCCACGACTGTATTGATATTTAGGCTATGCCTTCATAGTGTATTGAATATCTGTGATATCCTACTAATGCCGCTTTGAAAACTCGTTATATTGAATTCACAATTGTTCTTTTAATAGATTATTGGAGCACAAAATGCCCCGTGCGGTAGAAATAGGTTTGGTGGGAGTTCTTCCCCGGTTGAAAATTAACAAAGAGTTGTACTGCTAAACTATCTGCCAAAGGTGTGAGTCTGGAATGGGCTGTGGCACACATTTACGTTACAAAACTACAAATTTACGAGAGGAAATTTAAGTCATGTGTGGGATTCGGACCCGCGTCCATCCACCCCTTTAGCCGGGGTATGCTCTAATCCAATTGAGCTAACATGACAATGACTCATAACCCAAACTTTTCCTATCGTATTGGGATGCGAATCCCGTCCATAGTTTAAATTTTTCCTCTCCTAAATTTGTAATGTAATCCGCAGAGCATGCGTTATTGCAAACATAAAAATGTTAAAACTCATTTATGTGTTACGATTTAATTTCAGGTGAACGAATTATACAAACTATTGAAGCAAATAGACGGCATATCACATTCTGAGATCTTGGAGCGTATGGAAGCGCTAGAGGCTTTACATAACCAAGGTAAGTTTTAATATTAAACATATAAATTGACCATGCCATACATGTGGCGAGTCTTTATATTTGACCCATTGCCTGTAATTATTGTCATCAGAATACGCAAATTAGTGGTGAGAGGTTTTGATGGAAAAGGAGGAAGGTGTTTGAACCTCCCTGCGAAGGAGAAAGTACGGAAACTAGCTTTTCATAAAAATGAAAAGCGAGGCTCTTTTTTTCACTTTTAGCTGTTTTTATTATATGAAGGCTTTAAGCAAAGTCACTAGTTGCGAAAATCAATACATCAATTTATTGTATTGATTTGTTTTTCTTTTTAATAATGAAAAAGGTCTATGAAAATATCTGTTATGTGTATCGATGGATAACAAAACAGGTAAAAAAAAAACAATATTTTTATTTCTATTTAGATTGGTTTAAACTAAGCCAGTAGGCTTGCGCCAGTCAGGGGACACGCGGGTGGAGATCACTGGCACTCTATACATGCCAGTGCTGGCTTGGCTTGAAAAACTGTTTATACGAGGCCAATACCAAGCTAGCGCTGGCTTCGTATAATCCATGCATAAAAGCATGTAAACCATGGTTAAGTCCTCATAGAGATTTTAAGGACTTACAAAATACAAAGAGGCTTCTCTATGCTATTGTGCGACCATACCATTGTCTAATTATTGCTTAATTTCCCTTTCATTCCAGCGAGTAACTTTGGAAAATCCTTGACGGAATTGGAAACTCTCCAGAGCACCATCGCTAGTGGAGTCCAGAACAACAAGGAACTGCTCCAAGGGGTCCAGGAGGTGTTCGCACTGAATGTAGACAGTATACAGAAGGAAATCAAGAAATTAGACGAGAGGATCGGCAAGATGATCACCGCGTGATGATATGGCAGCTGTAGTTAGTCATGCTAGGTTTGCAATGTTGTGATAATGGACAATTCGCTGGTGACTGCTTTCCATTGAAATGTTTAAGTATAAATAGGTTTGCAATTCCTGAATTGAGACCAAGTGATCTACCCACATTAAGATTGCAGTTATATAAAATAAAACAAGTTAATGGTAAAATAAAATTACTTTTGAGGGTGTGGGCATTGCTCATTACAACATGCAGTCGTTAAGCATACGCTGGTAAGTTCTCCAAAATTGGGACCTCGCCTGCCAGACGCACGGCTTTAGTTTTACTGGTTAGTGCTTACGTTTATAGAACTAACCAGCTAACGCAGATCCTACACAACGCTGACGCACTAATATAATATGAAATAAAAGCCTTTCGTAAAATATGTACAGTGTACACCATATGATCGGAATGTTTCTTATTCACATTTTAACTCTGGGTTCTTTTTAGCCCTGGGTCAATTTTACTTGTATTGTTTATATAAAATACTACCTTGCTGTCATTGAAGATAGTATTATTTGAAAAATCATTAAACATCCAGCTGGCCAATTATGTAACTTGTTAATAACAATATCTGATAGAAATCCTAGAAAAAATGCGGTTTTTCTATTAAATATTCGCATTTGTAACTATTAGTATGCAATGTAACTGAAGTCCATATATTAAGAACAGCTTTACTTAGTATCAAATTTGCATAAATAATCGCAGCCATTTTCTATGATTTCAATCAGTTTTTGTTACTAATTACATGATTTGCCACCAGGTGGTTATTAAGACTAGCCCTACGGTTCAAGTCACGCAAATGTGCGCTATTTGCACTGTGTGCACGCAAACGGTCGGTTCATAACTTGCTAAACAGACACCACGATAGCATAATGACGTCATCTTTGACGTCACCTCCGGCCGCAAACAATGCTCACAGAAAAGTGGTAGTGCAATGTGTGCACAATCGTCAAACTCAAATCTTGACAGATAGATGAGATTTTAATTGTTATGGTTAGAATGTTGAACGTACAAACATCTGTTCACAAAAGAATGCCTTGAAATGCAATACTTCTATTATCAATAATTGACGTGAAGGTTATCTTGGGTCAATTGCAAAAAAGCAAATTGACAGTTAGCAGATGTTATTAGTGCGGCTACACATCGGTTCACTTCGTTTGCGCGCAAACAGTGCATATTCTCGTATTTCAGTTATGAACCAATCTTTTGCAATGTAAGCAGTGATTGCGTGATTTAAACCGTAGTGTAGGAGTGCTCGTAGCGCTTTCCATAAAACGTAGTTTTGTCATATTTCAAATACCCAAACTTGCTGAAACTTAGCATGCCTGTCCTTGTGCCTGATATCTATGCTACTGCTTTGCGAAAAATTAAGGATTTTCTAAAATATTCCATTACTCTTTTTGTATGGGAATACTTAATTTCACATTTAGGGATAAAATAAAAACTGGCAAACCAGAACTATTGATATGTTAGGCTCAGGGATGTTTATGCAAAATTTCACCGAGTTGAAGTGATACAAATTTTGTTGTATTGAAATTTTGGTCATTAAAAATGTGACAACTACTTTTGTATAGAAAGTTCTGTGCACTCTAGCCTTAATATTACGATGCAAGGGAGTTCCATATAAATACTGGTTTGCACAGTGTTTATGGTAGGTTTTTAATGTTCTTTATTGGCTCTTTTCTAAATCAAAATAAAATAGTCATATTCTATTAGTAGCTCTTTAACCAGTGTATATTTTCTTGGAAACTTATAATCAGATGACACAAAATGAAGCCCAACATTAGATTTGAATGGCTTAACACCCTTTAATGAATTCTTAAACAAAATATATTTATTACCCTTGATCATCTAGGATGTGGTCATGATTCAAAACCGCCATCTTACTTATGCAATAGGTTTTTTTTGCATAAAATAATTTCTTGTCTAATCTAAATAATTAGCTAAAGTTTTCGCCATCTTACAATGCTTTGTTTAATAACTGCATAGCCATCATGCAATTTGCAACCTAGAAACCATAGTCACCGCTGGCAATAAAACTTCACAATGTAATTGGTGCCAGAATAATTTTATTTTAAGTTAAGCAGTATTTATATTTTTATACTGTGGCATATCTGACTCGTATATTGTTTCAACATTCTAATATTATTAATTGTTCTGTACTCATAATCTTTATCAAAGTATAGACTGCTTAAGAGAAATAATTTATTGAAATATAAATAAAATTGATTATTGTAGCAAACTGTTGTTATTTTTTTAGTGCATTGCTATAATGGTTTTCAAAAGCACGATGATATATTTATATTTTGCAAGCTTATAGGCTAACCTTTGACCACTATCTCACCTGATGGTAAGTGATGATGTGGTCAAAGATGTTGTTCAGGTTAGCCTAGAATTATTGGCTCTCAAGGACAGCTGCCGGAACACACCGTCAGGTGCTTGGCGACAGATTTTCTACTTGAGGGTGGTATCCAGGCGGGCGCAAAATGCCCTACCAGCTTGCTGTAACGACTGCCATCGTAAGACAACAGCCGGGACCGACGCTTAACGTACCCTGCGAAGCACGGAAGCGCTCAGTAGTAATGTCACTAGATGTCACCCATCCAACTCATGACCATGTTGGACGTTGCTTCTTTGCTGATCGTTTAAGAACGGCTAAGCAAACTTCGATACGAGCGCTTCATATGATGACTTGTAGGAAGAGGCAATCGCAGAAGAATGGGGGCAACCAGTTTGCCTTTATTAAAAAACAAGCCATATGTACATGGCTGACTACTGGACAGTTTTGCTTGCGAATTGCACCTATAACCGCGCACGGATTCACCATAAAACTCCACAGAACTCGGGGGTGTTTTATTGAAAACACCCTCCGATTTCCACCCCTCCTCCGAGGGCGAAGACTGCCGCTTAAACAGATAGCTTGGACCTCGGCTGGCCCGGTACTGCAACCGCAGATGCCGCAACCGGCGGCCCACTGAATCGCGCGGAAGCTAGCAACCCCGCGGCCATGAGCTCACCGAGCGAACACGCTCCGGCCGAGCCAGGCCGCAAATGCCCGGACGCCCCAAGGAAACCCCGTGGCCAACCCAGGACCCCCGCGCAGGACAGATCCCTGTCCACCCGGCGGGTCCCGGTTGAAGAAGAAGACGAAGCTGCACGCTACCGGGCCTTCAGGCGCTCAATTGACGAGACCCTTGAAGCAGCCCGCCGCGAAAGGATGAGCTGGGAAGCAGAAGCACGGAGAGACGACTCCTCCTCCCCCCCAGCTGACACCACTATACCAGTGGTGGTGGTACTGGATTCTCCCGAATCACCACCCCACCAGACCACCATGCCCGCCGACGACCAAGCCCCCGGGATGCGCAGGAAGCGCATCGAAGAGGCCGAGGAAGCCGGCAAACGCGCCTGTGCCCGCACCCCAGCCCGGTTGGACTGGGCCACGACAGCCGCGCAGGAAGACGAAGCCCCTACTACCGCCAAGACGAGGCAGCCAGCCGCGTCATACGCGGCCGTTACCACGTCCACCCAAGGTCATATGAAGGCTACACCACCCACAACTACGACCACCAGGAAGACCACCGCACCGCGTCCCCCTCCCACCTCACATAGGGGTGAGACAGGGACAGCTACAGCTGCCATCCCAAGCTCGGAGGCCACGGCATCGACCTCCCGAGCAATCCCCAAGACGACGGCCACCACTGTGACAACCTCCACCACTTCGACGTCACCCACTGCCGCTCACTCGGCGCTGCCACCGCAGCCACCGAAGACGCGGTACCCACCTATAGTACTGGAGACTTTCCCGAATGGCGCGAAGCACCTCCGCGCGCTTAAGGAGAGACTCGGACGAGCGCCCACCGTACGCCCCTTCAACAAGGGGGTGCGATTTACACCTGCAGATGGGGATGAGTACCGGGTCATCCAGGCATACCTCACGAGCCTGGATGAGCAGGAAAGGATGACCTGGTTCTCCTACTCCCTCCCCAAGGAGCGCAGCCTTAAACTGGCTATCAGATGCCTACCGGCTGATACCAGGCCGGAAGAAATCAAGATGGAATTAGAAGAGCTCGGGTACGAACCCGAGCACGTCAAGAAAATCACAGCACGGATGGGCAGACCAGGCTGCATCTTCTTTGCGAGCATGAAAAAGACACCCAACCTGACCCCCGGCATCTATGAAACGGACGAGCTACTGTGTATGCCGGGGGTGAAGATCGAGTCATGGCGTGGGAGGAGGGGCCCAGCACAATGCCACCGATGCCAGGCATTCCGGCACTCCTCCCACAACTGTTTCCGGCGGCTGGCGTGCGTACGGTGCGGGGGTGAGCACTATGCGCGCGACTGCCCACGCCCACTCGACGAGCCCGCGACGTGCGCTAATTGTGGCGGAGCGCACACCGCGAATAACCCCCGCTGCGCTGTGTTCCGCGAGGAGGCGCGGAACAAGCGCGCGGGCACAACGGCGCTTGCAACTCAAGCTCCAACCACAACCCCGCGACCTCCACCTACCACCGTCGCTCAACCCAAAGCGACCGTGACCAACAACGAGATGACAGCCCCGACTTCCCTCATGGCCGCCGCCAACAACCCGCCACCACGGAGCACCGACCATGCGGGTAAAAAGAGGAAGAAAAAGAAGAAGAAAACCAAAACCAAGAGATCACGGGAAGGCGCACCCCCGCCACCCGTCCCTCACCATACAGAAGACACCGCCGCCCAAGCACCACGTGCACAGGCTGCGAGAACGAGACGGCAGAACATCCCTGTCCCGCCCACATGTGCGAGCGAGACAGGCAAGAAGAGCAGAACAAGGACAGCAGCGGAGCTCGAAATTATCGAGGCCGCCCTATGCACCCTCCAAGAGGTGCTCCAGGCGCTCAGGGAGGGAGCGGACCCGATCCCGCTAGTACTAGCGGGGGTCGGCAAACTCCTTTCCTGCCGCTAGGCAGCACACCTCATGCAGAAGAAATATGACGCCGCGTCGCCCAGGCTCTAAGGGCCGGCCTGGGCGCGCTCTACCTCCCGCCTCCCGAACGACTCGCTCACTGGGACCCCCCGGTGGGCTGGAGTTGACTAGGGAGGCAGAAGACACCTGACTTGCCAAATACCCAGACCATGAAGCGGAGCCAGGTTCCCTGACTCCAACCCACCGACCCGCCTGCACTTGAAGCAGACGGCGCAGGACTGCCGCGCAAAGGGGCCATAACGCCCGAAGGCGCGTCCGCGCAGAACGCATTTCCGCGCGACGAAGAAGCGACAAAAAAAATGGCTGACTACTGAGGAATGTTCGTGAATACTATCAAGAAATGGAAAGTCATAGTTAGACATTGACCTATATATACGAGACGGGACATCACAAACAAGGATAGTCGATCGGTGCACCCTGCAAGTATGCAGGCCGGCATACTCTCTCCCACACGTAGCTGGGCACTCGTAAAAATTACACGCGCTTTACGTTCGAATATTGTGTATTTTTAATACACTATTTTCGAACGTAAAGCGCGTGTAATCACTACGAGTGCGCAACTGCGTGTGCTGTGCCGTGTGGGGAAGAGTATGCCGGCCAGCATATTTGCACCGGTCGTCTATCCTTGTTTGAGATGTCGCGTCTAGTCTATATAGGTCAATGTAGTGAGAGGAATTCGAAGAGATTGTAACCTGGAATCAGGGTATGTCAGGATGTACATTATTGGCACATTCTTTTGCTGATGGAAATGATCAGTCGTTTGAAGAGTGTCTGCTCGAAAACCAAAATATCACCATTCCACCTTAGAATGGACATTCAAAGCATAATTAGTTGGATCTTATCAAATTTGCCAAAACAGAGGTGGAAGCTTGAGGGGTAATAGGAAGCATTGATGGTCGTATAAAGGTGCCTCTTAACCCGAAACTAGGATGCACGCCTCAAGTTTCTGACCATACAATGTTGGATCCAGCACCCACATTGTGAATCCATGGAATGCTATTATATTATCTGAGACGTTGTGTAGTTTGTGATGTCCATATTTTGGATTGAGGAGCCACTTGTAATTTGATATAACTTTTGAGGTTTTAAACTACAAATTATACAATTTGTCCTACAAAATATTTAGCTGATACAAAATAAGCGTTTCCTTTTAAAATTTGGAGTGGCTCCTCAATCAATCCATAAGGACAAAGTTTGTGTTCTCATTAAAATGTGATTTTATAAAATTTATTATCTGCCAAACAGTTGCAACAACTGATAGCTGCCTATATTCTACAGCATTGACTTTTCAGTTTCCTAAGTGTTTCTGAGAACTATTATTTGAGGAGCCGGCAGAGCTTAAGATAATGATCTCTTAGAAATATTATTGTCATTGCATTTATACAAAGGTCATAATGTTTATGTTAGATCTTGTATGATGTCTTAAGCCTGCACCGAGGCAGCAATACATTATTGTGGTCCGTTTGATCCTTTGCTGTGTCTTTATTTCTTAAATTTGAGTTATGTTATGTTATATATTATATTTAAGGATTCATTCTATAAATCATACACTTTGGAAACACGATTACTTAATATTTTCTCTATAGAAAAAAAATCAAAAGTTACATCTAAAAAACGAAATAAACCCTTAGTACAGGGTAAATACTTAATGGATAGTCATCCGTATTTAAATAATAATAAAAACAACATGTTTTCTATAGCGCATACACATTAAATTTTTCAAATAGGTATTTGCTTTTACTATACAAACGAAATACTCAAATTCACGCATGTTCGTCCCATTTCAGTAAGAGCCGCGATGCTTTGTCCCTATCCGCTTTAGTAATTCTTCGGACGTCGGACGGGGACGGATGCTATTGGCGTGCCTTACTTACACACACACACACATACGCGGCGCGCCTAAAATGCTCGGTGCGCCCTTACTAGATCTCTATAATCCCTGCGTACAAAATGAATAATGTGGACAAATTAGAATTAGTTACATGTAGCTAATGAAATTAGCATTTAAATTTGTTTGTGAAGTTTGGCTACATTATAGTCCTTGGATAAATAACTTCCCCAATAATTAAACAGCAGGGCATAAGTAGAATCTAAGTAATTTTTAAGTCACTAGGCTCAGGGAGACAGAATCATGAGTGATTCAGACAGTTGAACACATAATCTAGACCCAGAATAAAAACAACCAAATGCATTACTCCCGTAATGTTTATTTTTAAAATTACACCTTAGAACCTAAGCTTTTGGAAGAACCATTTGTTCTTTCCACTCTTGTATCTCTCCTCAAATCGCACCCTCGTGTTGAAACGGAGCTTCTTCCGTTTGGCGGGGTCTTTAAGGTCCTTAGCACTGAACTTCTCAAAGCTGAGGTCTACTGAGTAACGGGTAGGCATGAGGTGATTATAGTTGACAACCTGGAACAATGATAATTTTTGTTAAAGCAATGACGCAGATTATTTATCATGTTTTATTGCACATATTTGGACCATTAAAAAAATTTTTAGTAAGAAAAGAAGACAGGTCTTTAATACAAAGTTGTTACATCCATCACACCTGTATCAGCCTGTTAAGCACATTGTGTTGTAGGACAAATAAGACTTTTTCAAATTACACATGACTCTTTAAATGTTGTCAATGACTCTCTGGCAAGAGGAGATAAGTAGCTTCTGAAATCTGTTTCTGACCTCATGAATTTCACTTCCAGAAAGAACTTCACATCTAGAAAACATATTTCTTATTAAAAATATGATAGGCAACTCCATTGTGAAGAAACTGATTAATTGGTAATTAAAGTAACAAGCGTTCAATCCTCGCCCAGGACAAAAAATTTGTGCTCCAATAATTTGTAAATGTCACTAATGCGATTTTGAAAATCATATTTAGATATACAGTAACTAGTGATTATATGCATGTTTATACCCCTGAGGATACGCTACTAATATATTCACAGGATAACAATAGATTTCTATTGTTTAGAATTAGTTACCAGTCTATAGGGGCTCAATTATCTCATTAATGCATATAGAACAGGTTTATTATTTATAGGTCGGTTTTGGATCAAGATGGTACAATAAGCAATGACGTGGTTTGATGGTGATAAACCTTATATCTGGCTTTCAAGGACAGCTGCCAGAACACAAGTTGCTTGGTGATGTTATACTTGAAGGTGGTATGCCCTACCACCATGCTATAACAACTTCCTTCCTAATAAAATGGCAAGGCCTGACAGCTGAACATACCCTCCAAAGCACAGAGGCACTCGATAGTAGTATTGCACCATTCTACTTGAAGGTGGTAGGTAACGAGGTGCACATTCACAACCACTATGCTAGAAAAACTGCCTTCCTAAGATGAAGGACTGACAGGTAAACCTCCAAAGATCAAGCTTACGAATTAGATGCAAAAGTAGGTCTAAGTACAACATGTGTGTAGATTCATTTATTTATTGAGTAATAGGCGAGCAGCGCGAAACTGATATCTTTTCTCTGTGCACTTTCAAGCGTCTATATCATTCTGAGAGTAAGGACTAACTTAGAATCCATACTCTAGTATTCACACAATCAATGTTAAGAGGTTTAAATGCTCTCCGAAGGATAAAGGTACTAAAGTATAAAGGCCAGTTGCAGTTGCACATTCAAGTAGTTACCACAGTGAATGACGCTTACCCTAGTTCAGTTGACCAATTAACCCGTTAGCATCACACTCTCCCAATTTCAGGCACTGGGAATGAAATTCAAATGTTATCATTGAAACATTTGAATATAAAGGCATAGTGCCATATGTTTTTCATAGATTCCAACCTATTATAAACAAGGATCTTAATCCTTGTTACTACTAGACAAGCTTTGCTACAAGCACTTTAATTGATGTTGACTTGACTATGCAAATAATACTAGTCGTGGTTGTATCATCACCAATCATGGGTAACTATCAACCTTTACACACTTCTCTTGAACTTGTTCACTATTTACAAAACAAACGAGTTTGCATCTAGTAATAAATAACAACCAACCTTGACAAATGGCTTCACTTTGGAGCGCTTGTGAATTTTATTTTTGCCCATCCTCTTGTGTACTTTACGTGGATATCTGTCGATGCCGGCGACGAAGGCGTGTCCGTAGGGCTTTTCTGACGTACCCTCGTCGTAGTTTTTTACTACAATGGCCTTGCGACCCGCGTACCGGCCACTGAGGACCAGCACCACCTTCCCCGGTTTCATGATCTTACCCATCTTGGATGGATCTGAGGAAACAAAACTAACCTTCAATATCACAATACTCTCTATATACGTTTCAACAGATCTTCACTAAAATATCTCTGTAAGCAATTGTCGTTCTGCTTGTACTTAGCGACTCTGTCGATTTACACCCAAGAATTTGTGGTAATAAAGAACATAAACACTTTAGTAACTACATGAACTAAGGTGTCAGGTTTAGATGACAAATTCGACATAAGGACTAAAAATATTTCCACTGCCTTAGAAACTGAATCACAGATTTAAGTTAAACATCCCGTTTTTCTTCAATAATACACTAATTGCATGGATTTTATTGGATATATTTCCAAAAAATTAACAAAACTCACATTCCCTTCACCTGTCGACAAGAAAAGAAACTGTGTTGCTATAATAATAAAAATAACATAATTTGACATTAACGTGACAGTTCTTTTTTTATAATTTAAAAACATAGATAATATCATGATCAATGAAAACGTAATGTATTCTATTGAAAGAGGTCAGGTAATGCTACACGAACAATCAATTTATCAACAGTTAAGACGTTCATCGTAATTCACGTAACTGGGCAATTGATGCAAATTAATATTATTTCTTACAAAATGACAATCACATATGGCATTACTGGGCATCTTCAATGACGATTCTTCATATGATGCAAATTAATCAAAGCTATGCTATACGTGCTATATAATATAATCCACATCTTAATGTGGATTCTATTATATCTTATTGTGAATGCTACACGTCTTAACGTGTAGCATTCACCATAGAATACAAGTTCAGCGTAGTCCTGTCCTTTGCGTTGCAAGTTTAGGTGGATCGTTTATGTCGATACTCGATACACTAAATGAGTATACATTGTCCATTTTATTAATAGTTTTTTGACAGATACAATACTGCTCACACCCACGAAGTTTTATACACTTTATGTAAAAATTTCATACATCTATCATGGACGGCTACATAGTGATGTGATGTGCCACGCATAACGATAACTACGATTGTACCACAAATTACAAAATTTTCGGTAGAAATAAATGTCAATATGTTATATAATCAGAAAAACAACAATTTTTTTAAGGTTTATGGTCCGTTCCAGAATGTCCTAATATAGTTTCGGGTTACTAACCAACACATAAAATAACTGAATGATAAAAATGACAGTTATCAACTTATCATGCAGCGCGTTTCAAGCTATAACCGATGGATAGATAACTAAATCGATGACTGTGAAACGCAAAGATAATGTTTATTTATTAAATAAGTTCTGGTTAGTATAACCGGTGACTCGAACATCTGAAACAGGCCCTTAAACCAAAAAATTACATAATAAAAATTGTATAAAGTTTTAATTTCTTCTTAGTGTAAGGCATACAAATAAAACCACTTAAATAGTTGAAATCCTTTTACTAACATGAGTCATCAGAATTATAATTAATACTAGATTCATCCGCGGAGTCTTCAATAATAATATGAGTGATTAGCTCTTGGAGCATAACTTATCATATACAATGTCACGGTCCCAATCAGATATTATGAATATATTTGCCCCCTCCACCACACTTGCTGTTCTATAGCGTTGTATTGGCATATATTGAAATTGGAGGAATCCTAAGGACGATATTAGACTATCCCGCTATAAGACGACCTTCATCGAGCTGGTTAATGGATGAAAAGTATTTAATATTTAATAAAATATATAAATATATAGCAAATGGATTGTCTTAAAATTTTCAGTACAGAATATGATTAATTAATTCATGCATAATTTTTTTGTAACATTTCACTGGTATCCTTAATAGACAAATTCACAAAGTCTAAGCATCTTGCAATTCTCAGGTTTCGCACCCAAATCCACCCGTACATTCGCGTACACGGTAGCGCACGCTCGAAACTTTTCGATCATACACTCGTAGAGTCAAGATCTCCTGAGGATGCTTCGTGTAGAATCGAAAAGCGTCGTAAATTCTTCCGGTTTGACTACCTGGTGTTTGTAACGTCACGTCACTATCGGTTCAACAATGGATTGAAAATTAGGCGGAATCGTCACTAGATATATTTTTAGGGTTCCGTAGCCCTGACAAGGAACCTTTAAGTTTCGTCATGTCCGTCTATCTGTCCGTGTGTCCACGGTTTTGCTAAGAGATCGTTAGTTCTAGGAAGCTGTAATTTTCTATGGGTATGTATATCAATTACGTGTACAAAGTAGTAAAATAAAATTTTGTAAATATTATTTTATTGTAGCTTGTAGCCCATACATGTGATTTTTTTATAATCTATCTACCCCATCGTGTGTTTTGTTGTTGAAAAGGTTACATTTTTTTCAACACCCTTGCTCTTAGGGCCATAATCTGAATGACGCCCTCGTGCATAATAACATTGTATACCTTATTATGTAATTTGAATTACCCCTACAAAGTTAAGTTAGTACCTAACTGCAAATTATATGCGAGTAAACAGAGCATTTTCAATTTAACCGGGTAATACAGATTTGTAACAACAAAGAGGTTTAAGGCTAAGTATATGTAATAAACCACCATACAATTGCCCCACGCAAAAAAAAACTTGCGCGCTATTTTGCATAATTTGCGTATGTTGTTTGTATCGCATTTGCGCAATGTATTTTTTTTCCTCGCAAGAGTGTTGAAAAGGTGCGTAAGAAACTCGTAAGCAACTTGCTCATTACACACTCGGCTGATTTACGCCCTCGCCTACGGCTCGGGCTGCAACCCACAGCCCGAGGAGTATAATGAGCAACTTAGCTCATTAGTATCACAATATACTAAAAATAAACCATGTTTCGTTTAAATGCTCCATTTATGAAATATTAAACTTTAAAGTGAAAATTTATGGTCCAGTAGGGCACGTATTTTTATTTAAATCCGCCCTCAAGGTGTTTAATTATTGGGATCCAGTATATAAACGGCTTTAATTCATTCACACATTTTTAATTTCTTAATACCTTTGAACACTCTACATCTTTATAAAAAATTACATCAACTACAAACTTATAAGTTGCTCCAAACAATTCACAAAAACTAGTACAAAGAAAATTTTCTTCAAGACATTTGTCAAAACACTAATCGCTCCAAGTTTGAAAATAACTTGCTTTTAAAAACATAGACTATAATCATAGACAATAAGAATTCATCTCTACAACATCCCCTCTGAATTTTATATTGTCTCAAATAAAATTAAAACCAACCTGTATTTAACTTTAACATATTTTCCTAGAACACCCCATATATAACTTCATCATTGAACACATAATTAAAACAAAAATAAAAACCCATACTAGTATTCCCTACCTATCATTACATTCTACATACTATATTAAACCACCCCCTTAAATATACATTTCAAATTAACAATCAAGACAATCTTAATACTATAACTAATACCTAAATTTCAAATCAATTCCAAAACATTATCTCTACAAAATATAACATCTAACACCTATCATAATTAACTAACTATACCACTAAACTCACTTCATTAAAGTTCACATCAAACTCACTGATCACTCACAATATGCTTTCTTAAAACGTAAAAACTTGGTTCTGTCCAATCCTTTTGTCAAAATATCCGCAATATTAGAATTGGTTGGACAATAGAAAATTTCAATTAAATTTTGATCTATCTTTTCTTTAATAAAATGATATTTCACATCAATATGTTTGCTTCTGCGATTTAAAATTCCGTTTTTAATTAAAACAATAGCCGACTGCTTATCAACAAATAATTGTGTTTTTGGAGTATGACCTGTAATTTCTTTAATCAGACTTTGAACATAAAGTAAATCTTTGATACATTCTGCGGCAGAGATGTATTCTGCTTCCGTACTGGAGAGAGCGGTGACGGACTGTTTACGCGAGCACCAATGTATGGGACCACCACTGTACAACACTACAAAGCCAGTCGTACTTTTCCTAGTATCAGGATCACCAGCGAAGTCTGCATCACAATATGCAGTCAAAACTAAACTATTTCCACGTAAATATTGAATACCAGAAGATATAGAGCTCTTAAGGTATCTGAAGAGATTTTTAATATTGGCAAAATCATTTAAATTAGGACACTCTTGATGTCTACTGCAATAACCAACATGAAATGAAGCATCTGGTCTAGTTTTGTTTACTAAGTATAGTAAAGACCCTATCAACTGCCTATAACGATGCACATCACTACTATTACCCTTCCCCTCTTGATGTGTATCAACTAAAATATTCGGAAAAATAATTTCTTTTAAGTCATTAAATCCAAATTTATTTAACATTTGACCAATATAAGATTCCTGATAAATTTTCAAATAATTTTCTCCAACCTGTATATCAATACCGATAAACTTCTCAACTTTATCAAATTTTCTAATTTCAAATTCTTTTTGCATTCCTTTCATGATATTATTCAATTCATTTTCACAATTTCCTATCAAAATTCCATCATCAACATATATAGCCAAGTAAATTTCCTTTTCTTTACATAAAAACAAACATGGATCTAATTTCAGCTGTTCGAAACCCAATTTCTTTAAATATTCAGTTAGCCGCTTATTCCACATGAGCGGTGCTTGCTTAAGACCATATATACTCTTCTTTAATTTACAAATTTTATTTTCACCATAATCATAACCTAAAGGAATTTCCATAAAGATATCCTCATTTAATTCTCCATACAAAAACGCTGTCTTTACATCAAACTGTTTTAATTTTAGACCTTTCTGTGCAGCAATTGAAAGCAATAATCGTACACTAGTAGTATTTACCACTGGACTATAAGTCTCTTTGTAGTCTACATTATATTTTTGTAAAAATCCCTTAGCAACAAGTCGTGCTTTGTATCTTCCTTCCGACTTCACAGTAAAAATCCACTTACTAGTTATCAATCTTCTATTACCTGCTTCTATTTTATCAACTACTTCCCAAGTTTTATTTTTCTCCAAAGAATCCATCTCTTCTTTAATAGCTTTTTCCCATAAACTTCTCTCATCACTCTTCAACACCTCACTGTAAGTTAAAAATGATGTTTCTAAATCATAATCTTTCAACCTTATTGGTAATTTTCTATCTCTTTTTGACAAAATCCTTTTACTACTAATTTCTTCAACGGACTCCTCCGCATCCACAAACAACTCGTTTCCATCCACCGTCAATCTACTATTATCTTCAATCTCATTTCCATTATTCACTTCTTGACTACTATCTTCCAAATTAACTTCTCTTCTACTATTATTATCTAATAATTCTTCAGCAATACTATCTTCAAAAACATCAATTCCCTCATTTTCTATAACATCATTCCGTTCCTCCTCCAAAACATCTTCTACGACATCATTTCGCTCTTCAAAAATATTTTCTATGACATCATTTCGTTCTTCTTCTAAAATATTATCTATGACATCATTTCTCTCTTCTTCTAAAATAGAAAATTCCTCCTCCTTCGTTGCTTCAACATCTGTCTTCTTCTTCTTACTTTCTCCATACAAACTTCCCCTCTCAACTTGACAACCATCATCAGCTGTGATGACATTTCTTTTCTCGTTTTGTTCTTCCAACTCCTCTTCTTCTTTAAATAATTTATATAAATCTGTAACTTTCGCAATCCTATTACATTGCTTTAAAAATTCTAAAACATCCTTCGCATTATTATTAAAAGTCACATCTCTTGAATAAAATACCTTCAAACCCACCGGATCCCAAATCTTATATCCATTGTTCGTAAATCCTACTAGCAAACCCTTACCACATCTGGAATCTAATTTATTGAGTTTTGTATTTATTTTGTAATAAGCCAAAGAACCGAAAATATTTAAATGTTTCAAATTTGGAATTCTATTAAACCACATTTCTGCTGGCGTTCTGTCATTAATAGTATTAGAACACCTATTGGTTATGTAAGTTGCTGTTAACACCGCCTCGCCCCATAACTCTTGTGGTAACTTCATGTCAAACAAAAGAGCACGGGTTCGCTCCAAAATTGTTCTATTTAATCGTTCTGCCTTACCATTATGTTGTGGAGTATACGGTATTGTATAATCTATTGAAATTCCTTTACCTAAACAATATTTTTTTAAATTATTTGAACTATATTCACCGCCATTATCGCACCTAAATGTTTTTACTTTTAAGTTAAAGTGATTTTCAGATAAATTTATGTAATTAGTAATTTTTGAAAAGGCTTCACTCTTAGTTCTGATCAGATAAATTTTAGCAAAATGTGTATAGTCATCTAGAAAAGTGATAATATATTTATAACCATCATACGTGTCTGAACCTATTGGACCACAGATGTCACTATGAACTATTTCTAATGGCCTAGTAGCTCTATTCCTTTCGGTATTGAATGGTTTTCTGCATAGTTTTGCTTGTGTGCAGACTTCGCAGGTGTCAATATAATTATCACTATGTTTTGAATTTATTCCATTAACTATCTGTTTTGTTTTTGAAATTGATGTATGTGCCAAAGCTCGATGCCAAAAATTTATGTTTTGAATTAAGTTTACTGACTTTGTGCTTGACCGAGTTGCTGACAACTCTGCATAGTACAGTCCGTCACCCCTTAACTCACCAGTCAGTAAGCAGCTGCCATCTCTTTCGTATACTTTACATTCTTTTCTGAAAAACACAATTTTATAATTATTTTCTGCTATTTTTGAAATTGAAATTAAGTTTTTCTTCAATTTCGGGACTAGTAACACATCATTGAAGGTAATGTTATGTGAATTTGTGTTAGACTTGCATAACACTTTACCCACAGTGTCTATAATGTGTGTATTACCATCAGCTGTTGAGATTCTATAATTGCACTTTTCTTTCAAATGTAAATATACTTCAGAATTATTTATGTGACTGCTAGCTCCGGAATCTAGTATGAACTCAATAGTTTCCTCCTCATCTCTGTCTAATTTTGTAAAATTACTCACCGAAAATTGTGGTTTCTCTAAACAAAATTTTGAAAAATGTGTGTTTGTCTTGCAAAACACACAATTGTATTTTTCTTTGCAATCATTATTTTTGTGTCCATTTTTCAGACATTTGAAGCATGTTATTATGCTGTTATTCTTCACGCTCTTGGATCCTTTATCATTTCTGCAGAATTTTGCTATGTGTCCTTTCTTACCACAATTATAACAAACATTTATTAAAAATGTATCACAATTTTCTTTATTTTTAGTATCCCGTTCTGTAATTTTTAGTTCTAATTGTATTCGGGAAATAAGATTCACAAAAGTTTTCTCTTCTTTAGCAGTTGATTCCCAAGCTGTCCTAAAGCTCGATAATTCTTTAGGTAAAATGCACAATATTTTCGACACAACCTCAGTATCAGTTAGATTCATCCCAGTACTTTTGATTGAGGTAACTATGTTCATTAGGTCGCCGATATCTTCTAGTAAATCTGTTTTTACGAATTTATAGTTATAAAAATCTTGGAGTAAATGACACCTCTGTGTGTCAATTTGGCCCAAAAATATCTTATCCAATGTGTCTAAAATTTCTTTTGCGGTTTCACAGTCAATTATACGTCCAATATATGAAGTATCTACAGAATTAATTATTGTAAATCTGGCTTTTGCATCTTTACTAATAAAATCTTCCTTTATTTTTTGTTCATCATTTAACCCTTGTATAACTGAATTTAGTCCTTTTGATAATAGTAATAAATGTAATTTCTTTTTCCAAATAATATAGTTCGTATTTTTATCTAGTTTTGACAGTTCCTCTGTCATGTTTCTATATAATTATTTCCAGTAAATAAAATAATAATTTCATCACCATATGGTTTCCAGGGTAGGTAGCTCAGCTCATCTTCATCTTATCCTTGAGGGCAAAGGGCCCATGACCTTTTATTGAAATCCGCCCTCAAGGTGTTTAATTATTGGGATCCAGTATATAAACGGCTTTAATTCATTCACACATTTTTAATTTCTTAATACCTTTGAACACTCTACATCTTTATAAAAAATTACATCGACTACAAACTTATAAGTTGCTCCAAACAATTCTCAAAAACTAGTACAAAGAAAATTTTCTTCAAGACATTTGTCAAAACACTAATCGCTCCAAGTTTGAAAATAACTTGCTTTTAAAAACATAGACTATAATCATAGACAATAAGAATTCATCTCTACAACACGTATAAAATGTTGTACCCTAATAGTTTGTAAAATCAAATCGCTAGTCATCTAATTTTAGACATCTTTAATTGAATGCCTTAATGCAAATAATTTCAAAATTAATTTGGACAAAACCACCTTAATGGACTTCAAATGAGATTCAGCACCATCTAACCTTCACGTACGTTATCTAAATTAAACGAAAACTTTTTAGGTATGACTATTGATAATAATTAGACATGGAAATATCACATTGATAATATTTGCAGTAAACTATATACCTAAATCTTCATATGACCTTTACAAATTGAGCAAAGTAACAAGTGTCAACCATATATATATAATACACGTTGCTCCGATCATTAGATATGGTATCCTATTTTGGGGAAACTTTCCACGGAAAATTTAAGTTTTTACTGCGCAAAAACGATGTGTTCGAGTAATACTAGGCTTAAAACCGCTTGACTCATGCAAAGAACACTTCAGAATCTTAAAACTCTTAACAATGCCGTCGATTTATATCAGGGAAGTAGCGGGATTTGTAAAAAGCTATCCGAAGTTGTTTATCAAATATGAAGACGGAATTATGAGAAAGGGGCAACTGCGTCATCTGCCAATTAAATACAAATCCTTTTTATAGCGTCCTAGTTTTTTGTATGGCCCCGATCATTTAAGTACAATATAGTACCAAAAAGTATAGTATAGGTACACGTAGGTATCTAACGTGCTGAAAATGAGATTAGGGCATTCAAATGTGCTCTTAACAAATTTTTGATAGAAAAGTCGTATACATGTAGATATACGTATATATAGTGTTAGAATAAATTACTGTATTCATTTGTATATGACTTTATTTACAATTACTGTTAAAAGTACAATCCACTTCGTAAGCTGTTCTAAAAAAGAATCCCGTAACCAGAGAGTTGAAATACTTAGAGTTGTTATATCCGAACACCACTGCTCTAAAAGCTTACTAGAATTTACCTATGTACATACCTACGCACATGTATAAGCAGTTTGTAATGACAAGGAAAGAACGTTCAAATATTATGCGTCATATCTGTTGTTAGAAAGAGATAAATAAGCAATTCGTGTTACCACCGAACCGCCACGAGACGTTCCGATCACCATATGCTGCATCTCTTTCACTCTCTCAAACCAAACGATACACATATCTCGCTCATCCATTTCATTGAGTTTCGGTCCAAATATAAAACAAAATAACGATATTTTCTATTTCAAGAATAAAAGCAATAATTACGCGTGAAATGAAACAGTTTTCTTATCTCACAGTGCCTGTATACTTGGTGCAGAGTCTAAAGACACAAGGAAGGTGTATTGTCCACAGATTAAATCAGAAAAACACGATTAGCGGCGATGTATTCACCGGACGCTCGGAAGTGCTAGACTGGTAGTGACTCAGGCGATTACCCTGAATTTGTCTAGTAAATATGGAGGGCAAACAACTGATCTACAGGTAAAAAAATCTTAGCCCGTAACTATCCCGCGTTTTTCTCCCTGTCACACACATTGCCGCTAGAGGCGCCGTAGGCTCGTCACAGATTACTCTGAATGATCTCTCACGACCATAGACTCACAATGCATTACTAATATGGATCGCTAACAATAGGTCACAGACTTTAGAAAAGGCAGACATAGTCGCGTCCAACACGCATGTGACTGCAAGTTCACAGACTTTAGAAATAGGCAGACATAGTCGCGTCCAACACGCATGTGACTGCAAGTTCAGTAATACTAAACGCTCGAGTAATACGTTTTTGCGCTCAGTTCGCTACCAAGCAACAGCTGGTTCGTAGGTACGCTTCCATGGTATTACTTCGTAATGTAGCTTTCAAACCTAATTATGCCGTTTTGCGTTTTTCGGAATTGCAAAAACAGCTCACAAAAACAAAAGAGTTACGATGGAATATCTTTTCACAGGTGAGTTTGTTGTTTTCATAGAGATATAAAATTTCTCTTTTCTGTGGTTGTTTTCCTTAAACATGTGTGCGTGACACACATATGGTGCGTTCGTTTTGGCTCGGTTGCGTTTGCAGCAGTTTCAAAAGTGCCATTTGTATCTTAGCGTTCGGAAAGAAGCTTCTGCTATTTTTGACCACCAATGACTGTATGCTATCCGAACGTCTTATACTTATTTTGACAACCGCTGAAACCCAAAATAACGTTTTCTGGAACTGCAGCTAAAGATATAGGTGCAACAACTGAAGCCAAAGATATAGGTCTGTAATTAAATCTGCCGGAGGCATCGCCAGTTCTATTTATTATGATAGGAACAACAATATTTCCCATAAAATCTTAGCTGTCAAAAAACGATCACAACGATCCCACGGTAAGACGTGGGTCAAAAATAGCACTTTTCTCTGTCATTTGTAGCGTTTTCAAAGCTATCCGAACGGTGAGCGAAAACTATATTTATGCTCACGAAGTCCCTATCCGAACGCCCTGTGTGATCATTTGTAGCGTTTGTGAGTGTTATTTTTGGAACTGATAGGCTATCCGAACGCCCTAGTAGTCGCGTACTTTTTACACTGTAGCGATACGTGCGTCTGTGGGCGTGTAATGTTGCATGTATTAGGATATGAAATACCACAATTTTTTTAACATCTTGTGACTGTGTTTGGTGTTTTTAAATTATTATTATTAGTAAATAATACAATTAGATAATATATAGACAAATAATTCGTTAATAGATAAAAAAAAGTATTGCGAAAAAAAATATGAATGAAAATGAATAATAATATGCTGAATGAATGCTTTTAGTAATATTTGTTTTTTAAATTAACCTTTTACATAAATATAAGTGGCATTGAATTATAGAATTCGTTTTAAGATTATTGAATTATACTGCAATCAGTGCAGAGTATAGTATGCTTTCTGTGCTTTAATATGCGGCTAACAACCTTGTAGGGTTGACTTTTGCTAGTGCTAACAAATATTTTGAGATGATTTTTACATTCAATTAAAAAAAAATATATTTGTTTTGTTCTGGTGCCTATTCCGAGTCTATAGCGCCCACCGCAGCAACACAAGACCGCGCCGTGCTCTCTTTGAACAGAGTTTTCACTATTTACCTCGAGCAAAGTAATAAAAATATGAAATAATACATTACAGGCACAAGATGCTTTTAACATCAGGTGGTCCTAGTGCCTATTCCGTCAAAAACATATTAAAAAAAAACAAAAATATTTATTTAAACCTTTTTTTTTTTCAAAACAAAAAAAATGCATCTCAATATGTTTGTATTTGTATATCTCAATATGCAAACTATGTATAGCATGCATATATATACATGTTATACATAGTAAACTAAGTGTAACATGCATATAAAATATGTATGTGTATCAAATAATAACGAATAGTATTATTTTAAACACCCTTATTCTGTACAAACTTTTTGAAAAACTGTCTTTTGGCGTCTACTTTTACACTTCTGACGGTAGTTTCTAATTTTGATATAATGCCGAAACCTCAGTGAACACTTCATCACCAGAGAATGTGAAGCAAACGGGACGAGCAAGTTAACTGATTACGATATCCACCTCATTAGTTCAACAATATAATGATTTTGTGTTTGTTATAACGTATGCTTAGCCAACAGGATAGCTTGATTCCGGAATACGCGGTCCTTACGAGGTGGTGCGTACTTCGTTTGCTGAGCGGGAACTACGGGAACTATGGCAGGCCTCGTGTGGGTCATGCATCCGGTCCAGCCAGCGCCAGTCCCGCAGCCGGGACAGCCAGTGCAGCTGCCGCAGTCAGCATGGCTCATGCAGCCGTGTGAGCCAATACAGATCATGCAGCCAGTCCCGCGGTCGGGCCGGTCAGCGTGGTTCTCGCAGTTGGCCCAGACGGCAAAGGTTGCGTGGCCAGGCTGGTCAAGCTACCGCGCAGCCGTGTCAACCAGTGCTGGCCATGCAGCTGGTTCAAAGACATACTAACACTGTGACCCAACTAGACTAGTGTATGTTATGCATTATAGATGTCACTAAAAGCAGTCACCGCGTGCATTTAACGTCGAACTAGCGAACACGTGAATAGCTCTATACTCTATGAATAGCTCAATTAGCCAATTATACCATCATATACCATATTATACCTGCGTTCATGGTCTCTTAGGAAACACTAAACACATTAATAAAGTTCAAATACGGTAGAACTTGTAAGAGGGGCTATTAAAACGGTGTATGTTTCGGACCACATTTGATTTTTTAAATTTATATCTGATAGGATAGTCTTAGTAGTCTAAGACCTTACCTAACCACCTAATGGTAATGAATAGATTTTTTTTAGTCTCGATCGTGCGGTCTGTGAGTGAAGACCTCCTGCAGATGCTTCGTTTAGAAGCGAAACTTGTCGAATATTCTTCCGGTTAGGCGTGACGTTTGTAACGTCACGTAGGCTTAACAGGAAAATTAGGCGGAATTGTCACTAGATATATATTTTTTTCATTAAAATATTGTTTAATGTCTTCTTAAGATTATTTTTTATTTATTATTATTTAAAAATATTTCTTATTACCTAATGGTAACCTTACCTTACCTCACAGTAAGTGATAATCTGGTCGAATATGTTGTTCATGCTAACCTAGAAGTAATGGCCTTCAAGGACAGCTGCTGGAACACACTGTTTGCTGCTTAGTGACAGATTTTCTACTTGAAGGAGGTAGCTAGCCAGGCGAAGCTATGCAAAATGACCTAACACCTTGACACGACGATCCATAGTGTTAAGGGCGTATGCTATTATTTTCAAATATAGTGAAATCGTATATTTAAAAATTTCTCCACAATCACTATAATGTTAACCTTGTGGTCAGCTCCGTGGCACTAATGCACCTTTTCCAAATCTTTAAAAATTTTATCGTTCCCAATAAAACACTTCAAAATGCTTATTGTAACATAATAATAGTCTTTTTACGATTTCATTGTCACATTTTGTTTCAAAATTTTGCGAACTACTATCCCTGCATTATGAAATTTCTTGTGATTAGATCACTCACGATAACTAGCTGCATAAAAAAATTAAGATGCCTTGCGTGGTATACCGATTCTAAAGACGAGTCTTATACGGTAATAGGTAAATTTTCCTGTAATATTATATTTAATCGAAATATAAGTCTATATAAAAAAACACTTTTCGAAGCGCTCGTAGCCAAGTTTGCTTAGCCATTCTGAATCGATCAGCAAAGTTAAGCAACGTCCGCCGCGGTCATGACTTGGATGGGTGACCGCTGGTTGGGCATTACTACTGAGCGCTTCCGTGCTTCGGAGGGCACGTTAAGCCGTCGGTCCCGGTTGTTGTCTTAGGATAGCAGTCGTTACAGCATGGTGGTAGGGCACTTTGCAAATGCCCGCCTGGCTAGCTACCACCCTCAAGTTGAAAATCTGTCGCCAAGCACCTAACGGTGTGTTCCGGCAGCTGTCCTTGAGAGCCAGTAACTCTAGGTTAGTCTGAACAACATCCTCGACCACATCATCACTTACCATCAGGTGAGATAGTGGTCAAAGGCTAACCTATCAGGCATAAAAAAAAAAAAAAAAAAACACATTGTCATCAAACAAGTAGGAACGACCAATTTTTCTTACTGACAGACATACAGTGACTACCTAATTTAACGAAGCACTTAATCACTTTAGTATATTGCAAAACCTTCCATGATATGGAAAATTACCCCAAAGTTACGATAAAATCATTTGTTGCATACTTGTCACACTGACTAATTTTGGCCGAGTTTGTTTAGGTTTTGCGTTCCAAGTCGTTCAACAAAAATAATTTAAAGATCATTAACCAGTCACAGTCACTCGCGAGCTCGACGCGACTATGTCTGCCTTTTTCTAAAGTCTGTGCAATAGGTATATGACTATTAATGAATTTCTAAATGACAAAATGTAAAATATTATTGAGGTATACATTAGTATATTATTTCATAAGTGTGACATTTTTGTATTGATATTTTCTTATAATGTGATCTGCGAAGATCGTCCGTACAAGTCCTCCAGGAGGTCTACTCCCAAAAACGAAGTTCGAAGCTTCGTTTCGGATCGAAGTAACGACGAACATCGAACTTGTACCCTACTACCAAATAACTTCGGATGCGACTTGTACGGACGATCTTCGTTTCGGATTCATAGACAAATATTATAGTGGAGTGATATTGAAATCTTTGGGCAGGTTCTTTATGGTAGATATGATGAATAAATCAAAAACTAATAACCAAAAAGAATTTGTGAAGAAGAATGTTTCGATAATTAATAAATTATTTATTTATGAATGTGTATGGGAAATTTAATGTATTCTACAGTTTGTTTTCTTAGTAAACAAGTATTTTTCAGAGTGATGGTTGTGTCGTCGACAAACAAAGAACCTCATTGAATGATCCCTAACACTATAAACTCTTTCGTAAATTCTACTTCGAATATGACAACTACAATGCAACCATGGATTTACATTAGTAGATAAGCCCATATGTTCAATACACCGTTCGTCAGAATTTTTTTATTTTCTCAAGTAGCAGACCCATTTTTGGGGCTTCTTCTTTTTGACGTAAGTACCTATTTCTCGCGCTGCATTTTATGAACAATCATGTAACGCGCTCAGACCAAATAAAAAGTCAAGACAGAATGTTGTGAACAGAGAAGTGAGGCCGGTTTTCCAAACATGTGTGCGTGTGTCTGTGTTGCCATGATAATCAAATTACCTTATGAAAATAACGTTACCAATTTAATAAGGTAATTAGTATTAATACAACAATAGGGTTCCGATGTAACGTATCGGCAAAAATAGTGTCGTTAAGTAGGGGAAGGGAATGGAAAAAGTGTTTCAGAAATAACATTACTGGGTATTTAATTTACATGCATTTATTTCTTGTAACTAATTAGTGACGGGTTTTTTATGCAATCGGGGAAAAAAGCACAAAGCCCACCTGGTGTTAAGCTGTAACCTCTGCCGATACAGTTCGTCACAAGTGGCAAACTGCAATACGCCCATCACCTTGAGACATAAAGATGTTAAGTCTCATGTGCCTGTAATTTTACCGGAACATAGGAATGTGCACATTACTGCTTGGCGGTAGAAATAGGTTGGTGAAGCGTCAATGCCTTATTTATGTAATAATTTTCCTTCTCATTATAATACTCCTATATCTTAGTTCTAAGTTGATGAACCTTCAGGATAGCGCCAATATGCTGCAGAGCCCATCGTATCATCTGCTTTCTGAGTTTTAGCTCATCGGATCCCAGATATGGCGTTAGCAGTGTCGTCGGTAGACATTTGATGTTATAATCTACCTACAAAAAGCCATACAAGGCGCTCGCAACGAATATTTTGGTATAGGAGGTAAAGTGTAGACATTCCACTTCGTGTTTCCTTCGCAAAAGAACGCACATCGCCGTTCTGTTTTAATGTTATTTATCTGATTGAACACTTGAAGACTCATAAAATAACCTCTAATGTATACTTATGATTGCATGGACATCACAGTGAAGTGAGTGAAATATAATTTGGGCAAGACTTTCTCCCGATTATTTGGGATTTGTGTGTCGCCGGCCGGTCGCCATAAGAACGCCAAGAACGACGTCTTCTGTAAATCCCAACTTGAAGGGTTTGTAGGCATAAACGAGGATTGCTTAAGGTACGTGGGCTATTTACTACTGCATTGTGTATGTATTGGTGTTTTCAGGGAGGTTCATCAATTTGCTCTAAAGGTCAGCCATAAATTTTAGGCGCCATTGACCCCAACTTATTATACTGTACGCAAGTACAAATCAGGTGTAGGCTATTTACACGCCTCACCATAATTAATGGTCCTTCACCGCCGTATATGTGAATCACATAGAAATGTACGTAATATTTGGTAAAATCTAGTAGCGCACATATCTTATTTCATAATTTTTACGTAAACTTTTGGTAAAATTATGTCCATAAACTTTGATAACATAACGCATATAAAATACATTTTACGTAGTTTGCTTTGGTAAAATTGTATATTGTTTATTTCCCTTGCATATTACGTCATTAATTCATAGCACATAATACATAGGAACGTAATTGTATAACATTCATAAGAACGTATTACGTATATATATGGTAAACGTTCAAGTCGCGCGCTCGCTTCGTAACACGACGGTAGCATTGACGTTATAACATTAGTGACGCAAGTTTGGTCTTTACAGTAGTACGTGACAATGGTAAAGTGTATCAAATGTGGTAAAGTGGTGTCTAAAAAAAGCCCAGGAGTGCAGTGCGGTAAATGTAATAAATGGCTTCATGGTTCATGTGCATCGCTAACAAATGAACAGCTTAGTGCACTCTCCGCAACCGACGCCGTGGATTGGAAATGTCGATCATGCGCGGGTGCATTGAAACAAAAACGTATTTCATGCATACTACAAGACCCGGATGATGACCTTTCCGACATGGAGACAGGAGGCGGGAGTGTTTCATTAAGTGAGAAAAACAGAATCTTGGTCTCCATAAGAAAAGAAATACAAGAAATTATTCGAGACGAACTGCAATCTACCCTCTCCTTCTATTCGCAAAAAATAGATGATTATGAGGAGAAATTAATAGAACATGAAGCGAAGACTAAATTACTGGAAAATCAATGCACAAACCTACAAAATACACTACAAAACTTAACCCTTAAAAATGACGTACTTGAGCAGAAATTAAACAAAATTGAGCAAATGCAGTCTAACAGCAATTTAGAAATATGCGGCATAATCGAGAAGCAAGACGAAGATATACAGAAAATTGTCAAATCAGCATGCAAAATTCTGAAACAAAAGGAAGATGATATAATCAGTGTTTACAGAAAAAATAAGCCTAGTAAACCAGGTACGGTACAAGCAAATCGTGTAAAAGTAACCTCGCCAATCGTAGTGTCCCTACGCGCAGGTAGTCGAGATAAGTGGTTGACCGCGGCCAGGATGATAGATCTGGACCCCCTAGTACTGGGATGCGCTGAAGAAGGAACCAAGGTATATATCAGAGAGGCCCTTACACCGACAATTGCATATCTACGCTGGAAAGCTAAATGCGAGCTAAAAGAAAAATCACTTTGTAAATTTGTTTGGTGTAAAAATGGTATGATCCTGGTACGTAAAGCAGAAGGTGATAAAAAGGTGTACTCGGTACGTACAGAGAGTGACATTGAGAAGCTCAAATGTATTCTAAAACAAACCTAGGTATGTACAGTATTATTACTTTATTTATTACTAAGTACCAACATAGAAAACAGCCAAACCGACATACAAACCTCTTCATACGATGGATTACACCCACTTATACGTAACAGAATCGAATCATGACACGTGGAATCAATTTATCGAGGACGTACCACCTAAATGCAACAAATTACTAGTGCTTCATACCAACATAAGATCATTGATTAAACATCACTCTCATCTAGAATTTATTATTACCTCAAGCCCACTTTTAGTGCACCTAATAATTGTCACTGAAGTCAATATTTCTGATAATATCAAATATCTGTTCAGTCTGCCAAATTACAGCCTAGACGCAGAATTACGAAAGTCGAGAAAAGGAGGCGGTATATTGTTATATACTCATAAAAGTATAAACTTCACTAGAGTGCTCACAAACGTGCAAAATTTTGAGTGTCTCTTTGGCGAAGTAGAAACAGGGGACGGATACAAAACCAAACTGTGCGCAATTTATAGACCACCTAATTTACATAAGGTATTATTTATTAATGAATTAAAAAGATTTTTATCTAGTATACCAGTGAAGCAAAATTGTGTTATAACAGGCGATATTAACATCGATATAAAAGGAAGTAATCCCACAGTAAGTGCATATTTAAATACTCTACACGAACTTGGTTTTGAACGGTGTATCTCACAATACACAAGAATAGAAAACACAAAGAAAGGTGTATCCAAGTCCTGTATAGATCACATATTTATCCGGGATTGCTGTAGCTATAATAACAGTGAAAAGTTGCACTCCATACAATCAGCTGTCGTAAACAACTCCATTGCGGACCATTTCATAACCGGTTTAGTGTTAATTAGTTCCGAGCCACAATCACAGTGCAAAATAACAACAAGACTAGACGACAGTAAAGTTATTGAGGAATTAGGTAAAATAGATTGGAGTCCAATCTATAGTGAGCATGAACCAAATAACATGTTAAAGTACATAACGGATACTTTTACACATATTTATAAAAAATGCACTAAAACAGTGAAATTAAATTTAAACAAAAGGATGCAGTGTTCTTGGATAAATAATAAACTTATCTATATGTCAAATAAAAAAAAAGAGCTTTTAGATATATGGAAAAGCGATACTTCAAATAAATATAACAGGCTTGTTTATAATAGATATAGAAACAAAACTAATAAATTGATGTGTAAAGCTAAGAATCGTTCAATTAAGAAAGAAATATGTGATAACTTTAGAAATCCAAAAAAAATGTGGCAAATAATTAATCAAATAACAGGTAGGATAGTCATTGCAATAGACAATATAATAATTAAGTCTTTTAAACTGAGAACAACAGAATTGTGTAATAAATTTGCAGACGACTTCCAGATGAATGTAAACAATGTCATATGTCAATGTGATATGCCATTGCTCGATGAGGAATTATATATAAAAAAGCCCACCATAACCATGAGAATAAATAAGATAACGAAGAAGTAGTACTTTACTTAATAAAACATTTAAATGAAAAAAAATGTCCGGGTTATGATAATATTAGAGCAAAGGATATCAAAGCCATCGCAAAAAATATGGCACCAGTTCTTACACACCTGATTAACAGCTGCATTGATAAATCACTATACCCTGATAAGTTAAAAGTTGGCATAATACGTCCGATTCACAAAAAAGGTAGTTTTTCGGACACAAATAATTATAGGCCTATCACTCTTTTATCATGTATAGATAAAATTATACAAAAGTACATTGGGCAGGCTATTAATAATTTCTTGACGAGCAATGGCATAATACATGAAAAACAATTTGGATTCCAAAAAAATAAGAGTACTTCCGGGTTACTATCGCAATTTACTGACGAAGTCAATCAGCAACTTAATGAAAGAAAACATGTACTCGCTATCATGATTGACTTTAGCAAAGCTTTTGATAGTTTGAATTATAGCACTCTATTTAGCAAACTACAGCAAAATGGCATACAGGGGCCGCTGCTTGAGTGGTTTAAGAACTTCCATACAAACAGGTTCACAACGGTTAAAATAGCAGGAACCTTTAGTAACCTTATTCCTACGTCATTTGGGACAGCCCAAGGATCGATATTAGGTACAACTGAGTACTTGTTGTATGTGAACGATATGTGTAACATCTTTCGGCATGCCTCTGTATACCAGTATGCTGATGACACCTGTCTTATGACAGCTCACAAAGACGTAGAAACTGCTCAATCTATGCTACAAACCGATTTCAATGCGCTATGTAAATGGGCACACGACGTAGGTCTTTCAATAAACTACCAAAAAACAAAGCTTATGCACGTACAATCACCTTATCTAAAAGCTACTGCCAGACCACGAATCGTTGCCCACGATCACCAGTGCATGCACCAAAATAAATATGATGTAAGCTGCAAATGTGTACCTATTGATATAGCTAGACAACATATGTATCTCGGATTACTCATTGATGACAAATTCAATTGGGGTCCTCATATAGATCGGCTATGTGACAAGCTCAGAGCTCTAATGTCCAAATTTAGTATCCTAAAACACAAGTTACCTTATAGCACGCTTAGATTGTTGTACCTGTCCCTAGTTGACTCGATTATATCTTACGGAATATCTAGCTACGGCCGAACATATAGGACATACATGCAAAAAGTATATGATATTCAGCTCAGGTTACTAAAACTCATTGTACCATACAAAATAAAACTACAACATAAGAACGACTACAGCCAGCTGTTTCAATATTGCAAGGTGATGAGTGTATATGACAGGTATAAGCTTGAGCTCTTATCACAGTACCATAATAAACTAAACATGCTAAACAAAAAAACAAGACCTAATAACTTTCGTCATCTAGACTATATGCCAGTATATAACTTACCTAAATGTAATAATGATTATGGACGAAGGGTGTGGACGAACGCACTGCCCCACACCTTGAATAGCTTACCCAGGAATCTAATCGAAAAAGTCCATGGTCTACAGATTAAGGAATTGAAGCGGACACTAAAAAAATATTTCATTACGAGAGAAATATTCAATGGGAGGTGTGGTGACGTGACACATACTTCGTCCTCAAACTAAATATGAGTATGGTTAAGAAAAAATAAAAAAAATATATGTTATAATATAGTATTGTAATAGTGTGCGAACCGTCAGGCGCACATAATCTTTGTATTAGATTAAGTGCTTGACGTTGTATTTTATTATTTTAAATAACTTTTTGTGGTAATAAACAGGTTAAATTTTTTTTTTTTTTTTTTTTTTTTTCTGAGCTAACATAAATAACTTAAACTTGTGATACCTACCACTACACGTCATTTTATAAATCGCACTCGGTAGGTATATAAGTTTTATGATTTATCTTTGTAGTCAAGGTTTGAGTTATTCTTAGCTTACATAATATCTAATAACATTAAATATGGCGCAATCACAATCAAGTCAAGAAGATTTATTAACTATTCTTAATGAAAAGAAGGAGTTATTATTTAAACGCATTAATCGATTATATAATTCATCGAAAAATATTTCCTCTTTCGAATGTTCAAGGAAGAGTGAAAACTTTATGAGTGAATCCGAGACTATTGATAATATTCGTGATAAATTTGAATCTCTTATCGATCGCATAAATCAAATAAATATAAGTTTGAAACCTGGTATTAAGCCCGATTATGCTTGTTTAGAATCATTCGAGGATTTGTATACTCATGTAAAACGCGTACGGAACAAGATTAATAATCAATCCGTCTTACCGTCCAGTAGTGAAAAGGCCGGTAGTGAAACTAAGAATAATTCTGCGCCAATTATTAAATTACCCCCGATTTCCCTCCCTTTTTTTGATGGAAAAACGGAGAATTGGCCTGTTTTTTATGAATCTTTCAAGTCGAATATCCATAATAATGATCAGTTGTCTGACTCGCAGCGTGCGCAGTATCTAGTAGGTAAACTTACACACAACGCATTAAAGGTTACCGCCGGAATCGTTCCCACGGGTGATACTTACAATATTATATGGGATAGTTTGGTAAAGAAATACCAAGATAAGCGCGCGTTAGGAGTTCATTATTTAAACAATATACTTGACATAAAGGGTTGTTTACATAACGCTAATAGCCTCGATTCTTTCATAGACAAATATAACGCATCTATATCTGCCTTAAAACAACTTGAAATACCGGATCTAACTGATTTCATTCTCTTACATTGCGCAATGAGAAAAATTGATATACAAACCGCACAATCTTTTGAACTTTCAATTCGAGGAATCGAAATACCTACAACAAAACAATTGATCTGTTTTGTCCAAGATCAGGTAAAAATTTTGGAACGCTCTAATTCATTTCATTCAGTCTCGAACCTGAGAAATAATCAAAATAAGCCGCCTGCTACAGTATCACGCGAACCGCGAGCGCAGACATATAAAACTTTTATGGCAAGTGAACCTACTCACTCATCTGGGGTTCCACATGTAACCGCTATGTCGCGGTGCGCATATTGTAATGATAACGCACATGTCCATTTGTATAACTGCGCACAATTTAAAAACGCTTTGAATCCTAAAACACGATTTGAGTTTATTAAATCTAAACGTGGGTGTGCAAATTGTTTGAGTACCATCCATAGCTTAGGTAATTGTAACTCGTCATCGGTGTGTGAAATATGTAAAAAACGCCACCATACATTACTACATTTTGAGAAATTCAATAACACTCGCGCACACACCGCTGAAACGATGAATTGCAACGTCGCGGTCGCATCGTTATCACCGTCACCGCTGCCACAGTTCCGCGCGCTTTCTGTTTCTTCCGCTTCGCTACGTGGACCTTATGTCCCTAGCAATAAGGACGTTATTGATTCACAGGTCACGTCGGATGATACTACAAATACTACGTTCATGCCAACGCCGTCACATAATACTGCCATGTTACTCTCAGCTAATTCGGGGATAAAATCAACGATTTTGTTGTCAACCGCTCAAGTATACGCGCGAACTAAAGGCAGTATGGTACATAAAAAGATAGTGAGGTGCCTAATTGATAATGGTTCACAAAATAATTTAATTACCACTGATTGTTGTCGTACCTTAAACTTGCCTATAATTTCGTTAAGTAATTCATTTGTCAAAGGAGTTGGCTCAACTACGCGTCCAATATCTGGATATGTATATTTGGACATTGAATCCCGCGTGTACCCAGATCAGAAATATACCATTCACGCGTTAGTAGTGGAGTGCATTACGGACCAATTGCCTTCGCAATATATTCACTGGAATGGGGATATGGATTTAAATGATCTCCCGCTCGCTGATTTAAGTTGGAATATCCCCGGGGATATTGATGTCGTGTTAGGCGCTCAACTCTTCCCTTATATTTATCTGGGGAATCGGGTCGATATTGGTTCGCGAGCCCCACCTGCGCTATCTACCACCTTCGGGTACGTTCTAATGGGAGATTGCCCACGTGCTGATGACATACCCGCTGCCGCCGCTTCTTTCACTGCTTTAGCGCTGAATGATTTAGTGCAGAAATTTTGGGAATTAGAGGAAGTACCTACAAAACGTTTTTTATCGCCAGAAGAGACGGAATGCGAAAATATCTTCTCGTCATCTGTGAAACGTGACGAAATAGGTCGTTATACCGTCTCATTGCCATTCTGCAGAGATCCTTCTGAACTTGGTAATTCGCGCTCAGCCGCTTTTCGTAGATATCTCGGACTAGAACGAAAATTTCGCCAATCACCAACGTTACGGGACAATTATAACAAAGTGATACAAGAGTACATCGATAATGGTTATCTTAGTCAAGTTGACGAATCTGACGTCACGGATGATGGTTACTACATACCTCACCACGCCGTCGTTCGACCAGACAAACCAATGCCGCGAATCGTGTTGGACGCAAGTGCCAAAACTCACACTGGCTTATCTTTAAATGACGTACTACATATTGGTCCTAATTTACAAACGGATCTGTTTCTACTGTTATTAGACTTTAGATTATTTCCAGTTGCAATGAACGCTGATATAAAACAAATGTATTTACGCATTGGTGTACCTGTTGACCAACGTAAATACCTACGCATTTTGTTTCGCTTCAGTGAGAACGAACAAGTGCGTACGTTCGCTTTTCTTCGCTTACCTTTCGGGTTAAAGTCAAGTCCTTACTTAGCTATGCGCACTGTGCGACAGCTGGCTTCTGACAGTCCCGATCATCGCGAAGCTGCCCATGTCGCAGAAACCAGTCTTTATATGGACGATCTGGTATATTCTGCACCTAACGAAGAAACCGCCATGCAGCTGTCGCAAGAACTAATAAAAATGTTCAAATCAGGTGACTTTGACTTGGTGAAATGGTGTAGCAATTCTCCAGCTCTTTTAAATAGTCTTCCTGACTCACATGGCAAATCTCTGGATTTTGATACCGGTAATAATACTTCTAAGATTTTAGGTCTTTCTTGGGAACCTTCTAAAGACAAGTTTTTCTTCACCTCCGCTCAAATAAACGAGAAATGCACTAAGAGAAACATACTCTCGATAGTTGCGCGTTTATTTGACGTTCTCGGCTTAGTCGCTCCCGTAATCCTCGGTGCTAAGTTGCTTATAAAAGAGCTATGGCTGAGTAATATCGGCTGGGATGACCCCGCTCCAGAAAATATAGTTAAACGCTTCTCTGCCCTTGTGCAAGAATTTCCTTTGCTCCATACCTTACGGATACCACGCCATATAGGTGTCACTAATGACTGTATTGTTCGCTTAATTGCATTTTCGGATGCAAGTATGAGTGGGTATGGATGTGCAATTTATGTACACTGTACTTACCCTTCCGGGATCGATGTTCGCTTACTATGTGCCAAGTCAAAGGTGTCACCAACCAAAGTTACGACTCTCGCTCGCCTTGAGCTATGCGCTGCCGTGCTCATGTCTAAACTAGTCAAAACGGTTAATGATACTTACGCTGCTCGTGTTCCCATTGCAGGAATATACGCATTTTCGGATTCCACGATAGCCTTATCTTGGATACATTCATCTCCTCATCGTTGGTCGATTTTCGTTAGCAACAGAGTCGCTCAGTGTCAAGAGAACTTGGCTGTACAACATTTTTACCATGTCTCTGGTGTAGAGAACCCTAGTGATTGTCTCTCTCGTGGCATGCTTCCCTCGCAACTGATATCTCACGACCTTTGGTGGAAGGACCCATCGTGGATTCGCCGTGCTCCCGAGGACTGGCCCATCAAGCCTTTCTCTCCTACTAACTGTGGCGAACTTCCCGAGCATAAGACAAATGTATTGACTGTAACTTCACAATTACAACAGCCACTCTTATGTGAGCTGGCTCATCGTATCTCATCATGGGATAAATTGTTACGCATCATCTCGCACATACTTAAATTCGCTAGACCAAAAGCTCATCCTGAACCACGGTCTATCCAGGGCTTGATAGCTGCGGAACGAGCTATGATCCGTGCTGTTCAGTCTGTCCATTTTGTTGATGATATTAAGCTCATTAAATCAGGAAAATTACCGTCGAAAAAACTTCAAAGCTTGGCTGTCTTCTTGGACGAAGATTCAGTTTTACGTGTCGGCGGTAGGCTTTCTAAAAGAGACCTACCTTTTGATGCCAAATACCCGGCTATACTCCCTAAACATGACCACATTGTTGATCTTATTATTCAACATTATCATGTGATCAATTGTCATACCGGTCCTGGACTTCTCATGTCTATTCTACGACAGCGCTATTGGATATTAGATGCCAGGACTGTTGTCAGGTCCAAGTTGCGAAAATGCAACACTTGCTTTAAATTGAATCCGACGCATCCTACTCCAATGATGGCAGACCTCCCTGCATACCGCGTATCGGAAGCAAAGGCATTTGTCCACACTGGGGTAGATTATGGGGGTCCAATACGTATAACTCTTACCCGACGCAGAGGCCAACATGCACAAAAAGCGTATATCTGCCTTTTTGTTTGTCTAGTAGTAAAAGCCGTTCAAATCGAGCTCGTGTCTGATTTGACATCGGATGCCTTTTTAGCCGCATTCAAACGTTTTATTTCGCGTCGTGGACCAGTAACATGTCTATATTCAGATAACGCGACCAATTTTGTTGGTGCCAAAGCCAAACTTGATGAACTCTATAGTTTCTTAATAAGCTCGAGTTTTAATTCTACTATTTTAAATGAGTTATCAACTCGCCGTATAGAATGGAAAATGATCCCACCTCGCGCCCCACATTTTGGTTCTATGTGGGAATCTAATATGAAAACTTTAAAAACACACCTCTATCGCGTGATTGGAAATCAGATTCTCACTTATGAGGAGTTACAAACCGTCCTAACACAAATAGAGTGCATTATGAACTCTCGCCCGTTAGGATTGGTATCTTCCGACCCTTATCCCGAGGTAATTACTCCCGCTCACTTTTTAATGTCGACGCCTTTGCAATACTTGCCAGCATCTGACTTGTCCAATCAACGCGTTAATTTGGTAGAGCGCAGACACTTGTTGGACAGCATGGTACAATCATTTTGGAAGAAATGGCGTCTAGAGTATCTGCATACGCATAGGCAAAAATGGGCAACTCCTGACAAGCCTGTTGAAATCGGAACTGTCGTACTCGTGGGACAAGATGATTCAGCTCCTTTGAGCTGGCCGTTGGGAGTTATAACAGAAGTTTATAAAGGTACCGACAATGTCGCGCGCGTTGCTATGGTAAAGACCAAATTTGGTCATTTCAAACGTGCGGTCACTAAATTATACCCAATCCCGACGCAATAATATTTTCTTTCACCGTATAAAAATCATATCTATTATTAGTTTAGTAAAACATATAACATAATTATTTTGTATAACTTTCTTTGCATTTTCGTGTCTCGCAGTCATTCATATATTTAGACATTCAATAATAACTCTTTTTAACTTTCATTAAATCAGTTAAATCATAATTTTTAGATTTTGTTTTGAAAGATCTTGCGACCTTCCAAGGCGGGGTGCATGGTGAATCGTCAATGCCTTATTTATGTAATAATTTTCCTTCTCATTATAATACTCCTATATCTTAGTTCTAAGTTGATGAACCTTCAGGATAGCGCCAATATGCTGCAGAGCCCATCGTATCATCTGCTTTCTGAGTTTTAGCTCATCGGATCCCAGATATGGCGTTAGCAGTGTCGTCGGTAGACATTTGATGTTATAATCTACCTACAAAAAGCCATACAAGGCGCTCGCAACGAATATTTTGGTATAGGAGGTAAAGTGTAGACATTCCACTTCGTGTTTCCTTCGCAAAAGAACGCACATCGCCGTTCTGTTTTAATGTTATTTATCTGATTGAACACTTGAAGACTCATAAAATAACCTCTAATGTATACTTATGATTGCATGGACATCACAGTGAAGTGAGTGAAATATAATTTGGGCAAGACTTTCTCCCGATTATTTGGGATTTGTGTGTCGCCGGCCGGTCGCCATAAGAACGCCAAGAACGACGTCTTCTGTAAATCCCAACTTGAAGGGTTTGTAGGCATAAACGAGGATTGCTTAAGGTACGTGGGCTATTTACTACTGCATTGTGTATGTATTGGTGTTTTCAGGGAGGTTCATCAATTTGCTCTAAAGGTCAGCCATAAATTTTAGGCGCCATTGACCCCAACTTATTATACTGTACGCAAGTACAAATCAGGTGTAGGCTATTTACACGCCTCACCATAGGTATAAATAAATATAAGTCGCCGATTTTAAAATATTCCCATGATAGTTCCTTCTTATTTTTCCGAATGATTTCGATCCAATTTTGTTTAATTTTTGCACTCAATTCGGAAAATGAAAAAAATATTAAACAGTAACACTGGTAAGTGACCAGTAAAGCGTGAACAGGGAACTTAAATTTGCTTTTGTAATATCCATAATAATATGGTTATAATTCAACTCTATACACAACAACGTTAAAAACAACAAAATAAAAATGGAAATATGTTTTTTTTATAACGAAAAAAAACATCATCTACTTTAATATCTTCGAAACCGAAAATCCAATACCAATGAAATGAATATGAGGTATCAGCAATTATAATTAAAGGTATCAGCTTTCCAACAAAAAATAAAATGACGGAGTTATGAAGTAACAAAGATTTAATCAAATAAAGTAAATTAAAAAAAATACAACTGAATTGAAAACCTGGTCCTTTTTTAAGTCGGTTGAAAATGGACCGAATGAATGAAATCCATCTTTTAAATTTGCAAATAAACCACTAAACCGATTTTGATAATGATATTGCGTCGTAGGCATCTACGACGCAATATCTGTATTTAAAAAATATACAGTCCAATTGAGAACCTTCTCTTTTTTTTAAGTCGGTTAAAACACATTGATCAACTATTAAAAAAAAACTAATAGCAATACGTTGTGTATTATCACCTATTAATAGGGTAAACCTTATAGGCTTAATAACGGCAACACCAATGCCACCACGCCGCAATAGTTCGACTGACGAGTCAATGCGTAGTTTCGTTGTACATATATGTGTGTAATCGTGTTTGTACACGGCGAGGCGTAGTTTTATCGGCCTCACTGCTGTTTACACAAAATTCTGTCTTGACTTTTTATTCGGTCTGAGGTAATGCATTCCTAAATTAAGTAAACATATTCTTGAAAACACAAGAATGATTTCTTATTTATTGTAACGGCGACTCTTGCATACAAAGGTATTTGTACATTCATGTTCCATAACTTTTTCTTCCACCACCAAGCGCATCACCATTATACATATTATAAATATATTTATTTTGAAGCAGTGATGACTCTGACAGAGTAGGGCGTATCTATCATGAGATTATCATTCAGCCATAATCAACTTACTGTCTAAATACGAAGTAATAAATGTCAAATAACATTTGGGAGTAGGGTCAAATACGGGCAATATGTCAATTCACGAAGTACGGATCGAAGTTCGGATCCGAAAGTGTTTCGTGGTAAGAAAAGGTGCGATCCGTCAAACGAAACTTCGAACTTCGTTTTTGGGAGTAGAACTCCTGCAAACAATATTTCGTATTTATAAATAACCCTTGAATAAATTATTTCGGATATTTTTTTTAAAGTGACTAAGATGCAATAGTTGGTTTGCTTATAATGGGTAAAGACTAACATTGAAAAATAAATCTAAAATTAAAAATCCTAAAACAATAATCACTTCGACGACGGGACGGGACGGAGGCGGATGCGTCGTGGCTTCTGCTTCTATATGACCTATGTCATACATAATAGATATTGTATACATACAGAGACGCTATGTCATACATACAGAGTTGATCGATAAGCTTCGGTATAAAGTAATTTTTAGACCTCATCCTCGCCGTATACAAGAAGTGTTTGCTGTTTCCACATGCCTGGGTGAGTTGTTTTAGGAGGCCTTTGTTGGATCTGCTCGAAGGTAGCGTCAGAGATCACTCGTGACGATCTTCCCTTTTCTTCTACCCAAAGCTACCCTTCTCAGCAAATAAAAACTATATTCTATTCGATTTCGAATAATGAAGCCTTTCGATCGGTATGATAAAACTACAGGTGATTATTTTTCTCGATCATGTAATTATTTAAATATCAATGAATGCAGTTTAAATCGTTTTAAAAATTCAAATGTCTTCTTTCAGTAAAATGTTCCATCTACAATATTCAAGGTACTTTCCCTCCATGTGGCATCACCGTGGGACGCGCTGTATATATTATTATATGTTTCACAAAGCAGCCGCTAGATGGAAATGTACCAACGGATTCACGCTATCGTTATGTTTTTATTCGAGTAGGTAGTCAAGTGCTAACGGGCCCAGAACACTTTTTTAAAAAGAAAATAAAAGACTGTTTATACGTCTATTCACTTTAAAATCCAACTTAATTCTAACTTAAATAAAATGATCTTATTCGTCACCGGACGCAGAAGACCACCCGCGTTATCGCACCATACGAGTCGTCGTAATGCAACGCTGCACTTTGGTGTTGTGCCTAATCAGCACGTATGGTGATCGTGTGGGGTTCTGGTCGCATGACTTCTCCCCCCTGAGATTCGAAATTATCCGCAGGATTCGGAGAATTTCGAAGTTTACATATATACCCCATATTTCTTAGTCTGATGTAAAAGGCCACTCCTAGAATGGCTATAATAATCAAATACAACACAATGGTCCATATACTGACGCTGTAAACCCTAATTTCACTATATTCGTTTTCACTATCACTTTTCACTGTTTTCACTAACATCTTCACGCTTTCAAAATCTATGTGTTCTAAGGGGATAGGCTTTATATCTTCAATCTTCATGTTATTAATATGCGGAAGGTTCACAATTGGTAGTCTGCTATACTTTAGGCTGTCTACTTGGTGTGGCCGGATTTTCATAGAAAATCTACCTATCTTTACTTCACATATGTCTTCTAGTGTTATGATATAAGTTCCTTGGATATCCTGTCGAAACATTTCGTTGATACATATTCTTTGTAGAACGGATTTTTCTTTGGAGAATAAGATCCACCGATTAGGCTGGATACGCTGAATTAAAATGCTTTCCAAATTTACTGGTATAAGGGTACATTTACTGGTGTCATTAGAATATTTCATAAGGTTGGTCATGCATATGTCTTCTATAAATTGGGATGTTGAACCTTCGAGACACATATAACTACCCGTTGCAATCAGCTGACATGATTCGGCGAGTGGCTTGGAGAAAAGTCCATTCACTATAAGGTAAGGATATTTAGGTAAGATGATGTAGGTTTTGTGATTGTGGGTAATAGGAATTGGGTACAATTTGTAATACATATATACCTCCCTAGTGATTAATGGAATGTCTAACAAAAACGTTAACTGATTTTCACTGAAAAATGCTTTTATAATAATATTTTGCTCAATTTTCACAAGATTTTCCTGACTAACTTTACACACTAACCTTTCAGTTTTCTCAATATTCTTAAGTATAGTTAACAGATCGTCAGATTCAATAATGGACTGATGAAGAGTCTTAAGTTTACTAAAAGCTATAGCAGTTTCTATCTCATTCAACTTGACAGAAAGGCCTTGGAAATTGTGCAAGATTAACGAATAAGTGTTGAATATTAAACTACTCAGAAAGTTTAAACTATTTTCACGCTGTAAATTCAGAAGATCGTTTTGCACTTCTTTGAGTCTTTTGTCAAGCTGAATTACATTTCTATGAATAGACTGGGTTATATTACTAAAACCTTCAACAATTTCGGAGACCAGGGTTAACCTTTTATTAATAATATTCTGTTTTAATTTTATGTTTTTAATCAGCTGGTTATATCTAATTGCATCGTCATTATCTAAATTACCAGTTATAATTTTGATTATGGAACCTACCGGGTTCAGTATGCCTCTCTTTACTCTATAGGTTGGAATTAATTGCTTATATTTATTTATTGTTTGATTCATCATATACTCTACTTGTAACTTAAAATTTAAAAATAGCATAATATTATACGTTTCATTATAATTGGCGTCTACTAAGCCATTAAGATCATAATACTTGTAAATATTCGAATTTAAATCCTTAGAAATAACACTTAGATCTAATTCCCTAACTATAGTCCATTTATCATTACTGATGACTGCGGTTCCCTCTTTTATGGGTAAGACTCCTGGAGAGCCTTCAAGAGACTGCAGTTGAAGGGCCTGGAATAGGTTCGCTGTCACCAGGACCAACACGACGATCTGGATGCGTCTGTGAAGGACGTTTTATATCTTTAATCGGGACTCTACATTCTCGGTTTCTTGCAATCACTGGCACCACATTCCTATCTACCTGACCTGTTACCTTTACCTTTTCATACCTAGCTTTATCTTTACTCCGACGAACATTCGTTCCTTTACAATATACTACATCATCTGTGGCAATATTGAACTCAGTTTCACCTCCCTTTTTATTCCTAGCCGCTTCCTTGAGTTTAACTATTTTATCTGTTAGATTTTTATAAAGATAGTGAGTTCTTTTCTTATGATCACGCAGCAATACCTGCATGTACTCTTTATCGAAATTGACATCAAAAACATTTTTTGCTTCGGTGTGCCCGAACACAACTTCGAAAGGTGTAAGACCTGTTACGGAATGAATTGTGTGGTTATAAGCCATAATAGCGTAAGTCATAATAGATGAAGCGTCAGTTGATTTTTGCTCATATTTCGCCAATCTATAAATTTCGATAATCGTTGAATGAAACCTCTCCACAAGGCCCATAGAATTGGGGTTGTTTGGTGTTCCTAAGTGTAGATTGATTTTGTAAAATTCTAAAAGTTCTTTAATTAAATGGTTATTAAATTCTGATCCTGAATCTGAACTAATTTTTTGTGGTGTTCCGTACAACGAAAAATATCTAATCAGGGCTCGCACCACTTCTGGTGCGGACTGACTACATATTTCGAAAGCCTGTCCTAATTTACTAAACGCATCTATTATTGTAAGAAATGACTTTCCTTCAATTTTGAATATGTCAATAAACAATTCTTGAAATGGCCTATTTTGGGTTTGAGTAAGGACAAGTGCCGGTTTCAAAGGTTTCCGGTCGTACTTCATTATTTTACAGGGCTCGCACCCATTAATGACAGCAGCTACTGTGACGTCCATGTTAGACCAATAGAAGGTTCGTTTCAGGTGAGCTACAGTTTCTTTCACGCCACGATGGCAGTTCTTCCCTACATGATATTTCTTAATTATATTTCTCTGCTCCTCCTCATCTTCCACGTACACTAATCTTTCCGTGCATTCAAAAATCTTAACCGAGCCTTTCTTAAATAATTCAATTATTGCCTTTGCGAACTCAACCCTATGCTGGTCGTCTTCAAAATAGATAAAATATTTGATTTTAGGTATTATGTATCTCTTAAGAAAATTTATGATTAAGTCTTGTCGCTTTAAGGGTAGGTGAACTTCTAATATACTTTGTTTTTTATTTGATATATTTTTCACTGCAATTTCGTCTTTGAACCAAGTGTAAACTAATATTTGATGGTCAATAGCCTCATTAAGTATGGGAATGCCTGATGAATTTGTGTTAATTTCTGAGTGTACCGTTTCAGTGCTCTTATCCGATTCCAAAACAGAAATTGTACTACTTGATGGTGAGATCGAATAAGGTGATCGTGGTCTATTCAATTCCTGAATCTTAACTGTCTTTACGGAATCCGAAGAAGCCGTTTTAGTTTCTTCTGAATCCGCAGAAGCAGTTCCCTCAGAACTCCTAGAAACCATGACTGTATTTTCAGGGTCTGATGAGACCATTACAGGGCTACCTATCTTAACTTTTTGCTTCTGTTTCTTTTTCGCTATCTCCTCTATCTTTCTTTCAATTTCTTCGCAATGTTTTTGTAAATCTCTTTCATCTACATTAACCTCCATTGATTTGCCGTCCTCACCATCATTTCCCAGCACATTTAGCTTGATCCTAGAAAGGGCATCCGCATTAGTGTTTTGGCGACCATTTTTATAAATTACGTCATAGTCATACTCCACAAGTCGCAAACGCCAACGAGTGATTTTGCTACTTGGTTCCTCAAAGGAACCAAGATATATATAGATCGTAAACCTTTTACCGTAGAGGTATGGGCGAAAATGTTTGACAGCCCATATGATTGCTAAAGCCTCCTTTTCGATTGTACTGTATCGGCTTTCCGCATCGTTTAATGTCCTAGACGCATAGGCAATAGGGCGATCGCTACCTACTGGACCCTGCGACAATACAGCACCTATTGCAAAATCCGACGCATCAGTTGTTAAAATAAAAGGCTTTTCAAAATCCGGAAACTGCAAGAGCGGAGCATTTGTGAGTAATTCTTTGCATTTCTCAAATGCTTCGATATACTCTCTACTTATCACTACTTTATGATTTTTCTTTAAGCAAACTGTCAAAGGTCTGGTCAATTTTGCAAAGTCCTTTATAAATTTTCGGTAGTAGCCCACCAAGCCCAAGAAGCTTTTGATGTCTGTTTGGGTTCTAGGTAATGGGAATTTAATAATTGCGTCAATCTTGTCAGTGTTAGGTTTGAGTCCGTCCTTCGTTATAGAATGCCCTAAATAAAGGACTTCCTTACGAAGGAACTCTGACTTGTCCAGTTGAACTTTCAGGTTTGTCTGTCTGAGTCGTTCGAATATTTTACGCAGCTTTTCCACGTGTTCCTGGAGGCTGGATGAGAAGATGATGATGTCATCCAAATACACCAGGCAGTGTATTCCTTGGAGACCACGTAGGACATTGTCCATGGCTCTTTGGAACGTGGCTGGTGCTGTTTTTAAGCCAAATGGCATACGTAAAAATTCAAAATGTCCAGCTTGAGAACTGAACCCAGTCTTAGGTCGGTCTTTCTTATCAATTTCAATCTGGTGGTACCCACTGGCCAGGTCTAACGTTGTAAAATAGTTAGACTTACCTAACTTATCAAATAAGTCCGCTATATTGGGCAGTGGGTATTTATCGTCAACAGTTATGTCATTCAAACTTCTAAAGTCAACTACCATTCGCCATTTCGCTTCCCCAGATGCGTCCATTTTCTTGGGTACCAAGTGAACCGGGGCGTTCCATGGGGAATGTGACTCCTGTATAACATTTTCTTTTAATAATTTGTCAACCTGTCTGTTTATTTCCTCATTAATAGCATGTGGCTGTCGGTAAGGTCTTACGTAAACAGGGTCTTCATTTGTCGTTCTTATTTGATGTTTGACTTTATTCGTGAAAGACAAAGGAACTTTGTCACAATAAAAGATATCTCTATATTCGTAGCACAATTCGCTAATTAACTTCCTTTCTTCATTATTCATGTGGTCCAGTCTTAGTTTTTCTAAATTGTCAATCAAGTAGTCATCAATGTCTAAGTCATTGTCAGTAATAATGTTTACGTCACATACCTGTGGTTCATATTGTGTTACATTAACCAATTGATTTATTTTTAACGTAACCGGTTGTTCCAATAAATTTTGAATGACTGTATATGTCTGTCCATTTACACAATTGACCAATGCACTGGGCATCCTGACACCTACCTCAAATTCTTTATATTCCATGACACCAATACCATTATGCATGTCAGTAGGTAATCTTACGCGCGTTTCAGACCGTGGCTCTAATTTAATAGTGATTTCTGGATTGTAAATAAATGGAATCACTGTGTCTCTGGTTTGTATGATTTGATTTTTCATGTCTATATTAGCGTCAATTTGGGCAAGTAAATCTGAACCAATCAGTCCGTCATAATCTGAATCTACTTCATATACGTAAAAAGTGTGTTCCTGTGAACTTTTAAATGTCTTTAAAAGTGGAATATGGATTGCTTCACCATGTGAGCTCCTGCCATGTGTACTCACTACTTCAAACGGGATTGAGAATTTATATTCTTGAAAGTACTCATGAACCTTATGAGGGCTAATAAACGATCTCGAGCTACCTGTGTCTATCATAAATTTTGCGTCTATTTCAGGTAGGTAAATATAGGGCAACTTTGCAACGTTATCACAATTAAGATTGATTATTTCGGCGGGTCCGGTTCCGAGGCTGGTTTGTAAAAATTTTCATCATTGTTTGTATCGTCATAAGTCTCAGGTATATCGGTAGTGTATTCGTCTTGCTCATAATCAGTATAGTCACAATAGTCATTGTTGTCAGCATAAACTTCTAACTCATTATGAAATACAGCATTAGCGCGAGCGGCGGGCAGTGCCGTACGCATTGTGACGTCAGTATTTTCAAACCTCTGTTGCGCTGGAATTCCAAATTTAAATTGGTTGGACTGCGGCTGTTGTAAAACCTGCTTAGGTGGCGCTTGGCCAAAGGAAGGTCGGTACCCCTGCTGTGTTTGAAAGGAAGGCCTGTAACCCTGCTGTGCTGGAAAGGAAGGTCTGTACCCCTGCTGTGCTGGAAAGGAAGTTCTGTACCCCTGCTGTGTTGGAAAAGAAGGGGTGTACCCTTGCGGTGCACCAAATTTAAAATTTTGTTGCGGCTGCTGAAACTGCTGCTGTTGAGGTCTAAAACCACTTGTGTGTGGTATTCCAAACTTAAACTGCGGTGTCTGCTGTGTACCATAATTAAAATTTGGTGGGTGATTGGGTCTGACTTGGTTAGGAATGCCGAATCTAAAACCTCCCTGATTTGGTGGATTCGCGTTGGCAGGAAAAAACGGTTTTAAACTAAATTTATCCATATAAGGGTTGTGAGAAGATGATGGCTGTGGTTTGCTTGTTCCCATTCGTAACATTTTGTTACGAGCATTATACTGAAATTGGAAGTTGACCTCTTCCAGTACCATGCTTAAGGCATCCTCAAGCGTGTTACAACCTTTGAGCCTAACTATTCGTATCAAATCTTCTGGTAAGTTATAAAGGAACACATTTAAAGCCATGTTGTCATAAATTGTGATCTTACTCTGCCTAACATTCTTGTCCAAGATAAGATTAACTTTCGCAATAAGCGTGCTCTTAACCTGCTGTATCCTATTGCAGAAGTCTAAGTAAGACTCATTGTGATTAATTTTTAAGGTCTCGAGCTCAATAGCAATACATTCCTCCGAACGCGGATCTCTGAAATGTTGTGTTAATACTGACTTTAACTCGTCCCAAGTTTCAATGTCCTGTCTTTCACTAATGAGGTGAGCGGCTCTACCAACTAATTTACCAGTCACGACATGATAGACATACAAATCTTGAGGCGGGTTACTCTCATTTGAAAAACAACTGATAACATATTCACATTTTTTCTTGATATATAGGTTAAGTAATTTCTCATCTCCATCAAATCTAGGTATAATAGAAGACATCTCCTTAGGGATAGTTTGAATCTTTGTTTCCGTCATATTTGTTCTTAAAATAACACGGTACACACACAATTAATATAATATAGAATGTATAAACAATTAGGTACACACACACAATTAATATAATATAAAATGCATAAAATTTTAAAACACGATATAAACCTTTTCGTATAAAAATATTAAGTCAGTTCTATAACTAAAACATTCGTAATTACTTCAGGATCGAAGTTACTAAATTAAGCTTTAATATTTCACGATTGAAACGTTAAAATAAGTAAAAATACCTATCAAAATAAAGTTATCAATTTTTTGTACAACTTTATCGAAAATCAGTCAACGAGATTAGATTAGGCAATGTTTAGACCTAAAATAAAGTTTAACAGATTTCATGGATGTGGGAAAGACACGGAAACAGGGAATAGTGAATTAAGACTACTCACAAGCCAAACATGTCTTCTCCTGAGAATCAGCTGCACCTTCGTCCTGATTTACCCGTCGCGGGAGACTTATTTGTTTGTTCGTATGGATGCTCGAACCACTTCACCGTACTTTTACGCGATAAAACCGAATTCGGGGCCTTAACGAGGCGTAAGCACGGCAGTAGGAATATTGAGCATCCTACCGGCTGAGCCAGTCAAGTGCTAACGGGCCCAGAACGCTTTTTTAAAAAGAAAATAAAAGACTGTTTATACGTCTATTCACTTTAAAATCCAACTTAATTCTAACTTAAATAAAATGATCTTATTCGTCACCGGACGCAGAAGACCACCCGCGTTATCGCACCATACGAGTCGTCGTAATGCAACGCTGCACTTTGGTGTTGTGCCTAATCAGCACGTATGGTGATCGTGTGGGGTTCTGGTCGCATGACTAGGTACCAAATAGAATTCACAAACGAATGTTGTTTAATTTTCAAATTACAATTGAAATAATAACTTGACAGATAAGCTGCAGGTGATTCCTAGACATACTGTAGACATCTACCATACACGGCAGAAGATTTCAGGATACCTACACGATTGTTTATGGTTGAGTTATGCCGTTTGGGCCTTATTTACCTTTTCAACATCAACGAACATCGTATGTAAGTTTCTGTGCGTAGTTACTGAAATGCAATTATGGCATCCGTCATTTATTATCCAGGCAACAACCCGAACATGTTCTCTTGTCTCATAAGTCTCGCTATCACCTTCTTCCAAATCTGCAATTAGCTTTTTCCTCGGCAGTTGTTGAAATCTTGAGCATCACCCCTGACTTTTATGGAGTTTAGTTATGGAGCTGTACCAAACAAAGCAACATCCAGATAATCCAACGATTCCAAAATAAAGTACTCAAAGGTGTAGTCAATGTGCCATGGTACATTAGAACTGTCCACTTCCATCAAACCCTGAAAATTGATGTCGTGTATAAAATAAAAAATAATGCAGAAGCTCACGCACATAGACTTCTGCACCACGTGAACGTTGAAGCAATCCAGCTCCTTGACAATACAGACATAGTGAGAAAGCTAAAAGGAAAAAACCTATTTCATCCCACCACCTCGGAAAGAGTATTTTTAATCTTCAATATCTGAGTGGAAAAGCCGTTTTTATTCTCTAGAGGATAAAGTAAATTGAATTTAGAACATCGTGTGCACTAAGTTTGTGAATTAAAAAAACATTAAACCTATTTACTGCTACCTCTATGGCGCCGAATATATCATACAACTTTTTTTTAATTTGTTAAAAACTCAGACTCGGAACCTTCTTGGTGTTATTTTTTCAATTTGCTTTGTACGCGGTTCTTTACGCGGCATTTTTTCACGTCATTGTTAAACCTTATATTAAAAACAAGTGAAAAAACTAAAATGAGTGGTTCTAGCGACGAGGAAGTTTGTTATAATTTAAAGATTATTCTGTAATACTTACCTGTCATAATGTAGTAATTAATACCTAAACTGAAATAAAAGTGTAAGTACCTATCTTGTGATTGTAAACTTTTTTTTTTGCACTTAGTCATTTCCTCGCTGAGGTGGAATGAAAAGTTACGTGTTGCACTCGAGTGCAAAGATTTTTCACCTCGTGCTCTGTTGATTCCCTCGCTAACGCTCAGGATTCTAATTTAGAATCACTCGCTGCGCTCATGATTCAATTTTAGAATCCTTCGCTTGCTCGGTCATCAAAATTGAACACGCGGTTAAAAAGCAACTTTGCACTCTTGTATAACAAATAACTATTAAGTTAGTGTAGTTGAGTGACAGTGATAAGTAGTGGAGCACATACCTACTTGCTACATATAAAGAACACATAGGGGGGCAGTAAAATAACAGTTAATAGATTTCACCTTTTTTTTAATAAAGCAAATCACGTAAAATTGATTTAAGTTACACAGATTAATGAATCTTGAATAAATTATGGTTATCAAGTTCGTGCAGAGTGTTTGACACCGAATAGTTTACTTATAATGGGTACCGTCGATGCTACTAGGCCTAAATTTTTCATAGATTGAAATCAAGTAATTTTCTATGCCGAAAAAAAAGCCAGTTATCTGTATTTTGGTGTACAGTTTAGTTTCAAAAGCTCAAAAATATCGGAAGTAAAAACCAATTAGGTAGATACGTTATATAACCAAAGATATTTTATATTACATTCCATATTTAGTAGTCGCAGTAAGAATGGCTTCGGTATTGTAGACCTCAAAAGTCCACAATACCGAAGCCATTCTTCGGCTACAGACAATTTTGCAGGAAATGAAAGACTTCAAATCACTGCTTTTTCTACTTTTACTCTTACAGTTACTTTTTGCATGGTGGTAGGGCATTTTTCGAATGTCTGCCTGGCTAGCGACCCCCTTCAAGTAGAAAATCTGTCGCCAAGAACCTAACGGTGTGTTCCGGCAGCAGTCCTTGAGAGCTAGTGAAATTACAGGTACAGAGACTTAACATCTATGTCTCCTGGTGACAGGCGCAGTGCAATTCGTGACCTGTGACGAAATGCATCTGTTATAGGCAGAGGTTAGTCTGCTTAACATCAGGTGGGCCGAAAAAAATTATATGTTTTTTTATTATACTAGTAGCTTCCAGAAAGGGGCCGCCACAAAGTTTGGGAATCACTGCGCATATGTCATATGTGCATGAGCGAGAGCGAAACAGATGCAAATCATATACGTGAGACAGAGACGGAGATATTTGTCAATATGGTAGAACCATATTGACAAATATAATAAATACATAGGGAGACAACTTTTTTCCTCAGACCGAATAAAAAGTCAAGACAGAATGTTGTGTAAAGAGCAGTGAGGCCGGTAAAACTACGCCTCGCCGTGTACAAACACGATTACACACACATATGTACAACGAAACTACGCTTGATTCGTCAGTTGAATTATTGCGGCGTGGTGGCATTGGTGTTGCCGGTATTAAGCCTATAAGGTTTACCCTATTATTGGGTGATAATACACAACGTATTGCTATTAGTTTTTTTTATTACTTGATCAATGTGTTTTAACCGACTTTAATAAAAGAGAGGGTTCTCAATTGGACTGTATATTTTTTAAATACAGATATTGCAATATCATTATCAAAATCGGTTCAGTGGTTTAATTGCAAATTTAAAAGATGGATTTCATTAATTCACTCCATTTTCAACCGACTTCAAAAATGACCAGGTTTTCAATTCAGTTGTATTTTTTTAAATTTAATTTATTTGATTAAATCTTTGTTACTTCATAACTCCGTCATTTTATTTTTTGTTGAAAAGCTGATACCTTTAATTATAATTGCTGATACCTCATATTCATTTCATTGGTATTGGATTTTCGGTTTCGAAGATATTAAAGTAGATGATGTTTTTTTCGTTATAAAAAATAAATATTTCCATTGTTTTTTTTGTTGTTTTTAACGTTGTTGTATATAGAGTTGAATTATAACCATATTATTATTGATATTACAAAGGCAAATTTAAGTTCCCTCTTAACTGTTCACGCTTTACTGGTCACTTACCAGTGTTACTGTTTAATTATTTTTTCATTTTCCGAATTGAGTCCAAAAATTAAACAAAATCGGATCGAAATCATTCGGAAAAGTAAGAAGGAACTATCATGTGAATATTTTAAAATCGGCGACTTATATTCATTTATACCTATTTCTACCGCCAAGCAGTAATGTTTACATTCCTATGTTCCGGTAAAATTACAGGCACATGAGACTCAACATCTTTATGTCACAAGGTGATGGGCGCAGTGCAGTTTGCCACTTGTGACGAACTGTATCGGCAGAGGTTACAGCTTAACATCAGGTGGGCTTTGCGCTTTTTTCCCCGATTGCATAAAAAACCCGTCACTAATTAGTTACAAGAAATAAATGCATGTAAATTAAATACCCAGTAATGTTATTTCTGAAACACTTTTTCCATTCCCTTCCCCTACTTAACGACACTACTTTTGCCGACACGTTACATCGGAACCCTATTGTTGTATTAATACTAATTACGTTTATTTTCATAAGGTAATTTGATTATCATGGCAACACCGACACACGCACACATGTTTGAAAAACCGGCCTCACTTCTCTGTTCACAACATTCTGTCTTGACTTTTTATTTGGTCTGAGCTTTTTTCATACCATTTACTGAGATGAACATTGATTCATGTGTGACTTTCTATTAGACGTTTGAAATATTGTATTGATATTTTATAACAAAACATTCACATGAAAAAGAACCATGAACTTGTATTCTGCTGCAATCATGTTTTTAATAAAGAGCCAATTTGGTAGTGACGCAAGCCTGTGATTCTTCGGGAGTAGAAGACCTTGTTTTCTTAGACCATGGGTTAATGGACACACTTTTACTCTATTTAGCAGTTTAAGTCAAGCTATATTTACTGATTAGTCCGTATTGTTGTATAATGACATACTAAGTATATCATTAGAAAAAAAATACCCTTGACACAAATACGGGCACTGGTGAACAGATCAGTGTAATTGTGACAAATGTCTCCTCCACTTTAACTTATCGAAAAATTATGTCAGCGACCTCCATTTACCCACCTTCAGAACCCAAACTTTAACAACACTTCAAACCGGCAGATTGACATTACGTGATGCGTAATTTCAATCTCATCTATAGGAAGGGTCACATTATCTTCGGCTCCCATCACTTAAAGTTGTACAAATAAAATTAAACATATTGATTAATTGAGTTTATTATCAATAAAATAAGAAAATTATTTACACTAATTTTATCAAAATACAAAAATAAAACACTGTCACATACATACAATATAATATTTAGGTAATAACGATTCTGAGGAGGTTCTTCAAAATTCACATTAGTCTTGCATTTCAAACATATTTGTATCGCGCAGCTGAGTTTGATTTTGAGATCGAATTATCTCAACGCATTTTACGGATTCTTAATAAAAAGTTAAAAATACGTAACACTATGTTTCTTTGTACATTCAACGCATTTAACTAGCTAAAACAGTTTACCTACATTGATAGACACGGTTACACAGAAAAAGTGGGCCGCTAAGCAAACTAGTTTTGTGTCACTGTGCCATAAGAGCATATACAGAAATGTGAAATGATCCCTAATATAAATTGCACAATTATTACCTAGGTACTTTAGGATTTTTGGGATGCAAACGGCATTAATTTTCAAAGTAATCGATAATTTCCGGTGAATGTGTCTTCGTACTCCCTTAATGATATGCGTCTGATATCGATGCTCGAAACCTGGGTAGACATATTCGATCCTCGAGTGATTTGACAGTTATTAATAATATTTTATTGAGTGTCAAAGTATCGACGGATGTTCGAAAGGAGGGCTGTACCGAAATTCACAAAAACAACGATATTAGCCTTGTATAGTATTTGTCAAATTTCCATTAAAAGGTAGAAAATCTTGCAGACTTATGGTGATGCAGAATACTGAGTGTAGAAAAACAGCAAACCTGCCAAGAGGCCATTAATTTACGTGGGGACTTCCTTTTCTCCAGTGTTTGATAAACTGTGTAACTGAACTTTGTGTAAGACAAATTGGCCTGAAAATATATTTTGGAGCCTGTTGAGTTTATTATATATGTTATGCAATTCCTTTAGGGCCTTATTTACATTAACGACATTATTTTTGTTCCACCCCTAAGTGTGGTATAAACGGTGCAAACTGCATCCTATGTTATTGTTTTTATTGATGTATGAGCAAACCATCAAATATCGTCTAGCGGTGATTTGAAGTTATCGTCCTGTTTCATGTTAAAAATAATTCAATTGACAACGCAACGTTGACTTATAATGTACTAGTTATAAATTACTTAATTTATTTTAATACGATTTGTTACACTTTGGTTCACTTAGTTTCGGTATTTTTGTAATATTACATCTATTTAGATTTGTACACCTTTATTTATGATTATGTTTGTGTTATTGAGACAAAATTTTGAGCGTCGTATGCATTTTTCCGTGCGAACTAAATATACCTAAATATTAGCGCAGAATATTCTGGCTTTCTGGTTCTGGTTGAATTTTGCATTTGGTCTTACTGAACACAATCTACATTCATTAAAGTGAGACACTGCGATATTAGGTTTCGAGAACAGCGTTTAGTGGGGTCGGTCTAGTACTATAATTCTCTTGATAATATACCTAGTGAATACCATTAAATAGGAGTCGATAAATGATACTGCTTTTTAGACACCTGGTAGGTAATTTGAATATATAGTAATGCTATTTGGCCTTCATAACACACCTTCAGTGTACCAACGTTCTTTAAATAAATAAAGCACTTGGGACCTTAACGTAATCGTTTACAGTCTATTAATGGCATAATCATTCCCTTGAGCATCGTCGAATGTCCTGATCGATTGCAACGGGTAAAAAAAGCCTTGACAGAACTGGCACTACATGATATAATTGCATGAATTTATTGGTCTGGCTTGGCAGTTTGTGCCAGGATTTCCTGTATCGATGAACGTTAGGAAAAAAGAAAATGTATAGGTTACCGGAATTCGGGTTAGGGAAAAACATTATTAACTTATAAAATTACGCACTGAAGCTAGCACTGTGCGATGTTATTGCATGGTTGATGGCGCGACTGTACGTAATCGAATGGAAGAATAGCAATATCTGTTCCCACAGCAATATTGAGGAATCGAGATTCTTGGCAACACCAAATGCAAACAAAAAAAAAATGGGCGCGGTGAATACGACGCTCTCATTACCTCATTATGGACAATCAAGGTGACAAAGACAGACAAGGCGTACTTATACCTAATATATAAAAGAAATACGTATAAACAATGCTTGTTAGTCATTATTTTATATTGGTAACAATAGAATTAACTTTATTCGTAGTCAAATCCTTATAGATAAATTAATACAAAATAAACAGCATTATTAGCCCGATAGTCTAATATCGATTACAAATTTTAAGATTGCCAAATAATGTTCTATTAGACACGGGTCTTTAAATATTGTAGGTTCTCCATTTGAATAAAACAAATAAATCTTTGTAGTCAATAAACACATCATATCTATTCAACTTTGTTGTCTGAAAAAAATACCAGGTAGGTAGATTAATTTTCAATTGAGATTATAGTAATCTAAATTAGTACGAATTTAAGTACTCAAGCAATCAAACGCAATATGCCAAATAATAACTTAAATAAAATTATAATTTAATTATATTGGATAACGGAATGTGAAATTGGGATAAAAATGTCATAATATATTTACGCATATAATTAGCAGGTAACTTTCAACAAGCATTGGGTTACATGAGGGCAGTAACAACTGTGATATCGATAACCGTTTATACGTATACCGTAATAGTAGATATTAACAATATGTTATGCATATTTGTGTATTATTTAAAGTTTTAAATTTTGATTTTACTTTTACCTTGCTTAAAATAACTGTTTAATATTTATAACGCTGCAATGCAATTCAAAAATATTCCAACATACATTCTCTGCATTAAAAATATTGATATGTATTACATAAAAAACGCTAGTGAATGGAATATATTCAGACAACTTGATTCATTTCCAGCTGATATCACACTGACGCCGCGTTCCGCTGTAATGGTAAAACTGATTGACAGTATTTTGCACGAATCAATCATAGTGGATATATCAATCATTTTTTGCAATCAAATATAGCATTACTTCGGACCAGAAACGACATAAATGAGACGAAACGATACTTCGTATATTTTGATCGTGATGTTTTTTACGATTAAATATTCTTATTAACAGTAGACAATAGAAGTTTTTTTTTGTGTCAGTCATGCTCTTTTCTTCTGAAATCAAATTCGGAGTTGGATATAAAGATTTGGGAGATAGGAACCAATATGCGGAATCTAATAAATAAATATGAGCAACATATCGGCTATCTTCTTTCTCTCTGTTTGTTTTCCATGACTGGATAGAGATCCAGATCCAGGAAGACGCCTGTAAGTTATCGCTGTCGAAGCGGCTCGTCTTGGTCAGTGTGAACACAGCGCCTTTACAATTTCATTCACATTATTAATAAGTTAAAAATAGTTTTGAGTCGTCATTTCGTACAAATTTAAAGCGGATCTTATAATAAATACTATAAAACAAAGCAAGAGTAGAAATACACACAAGCACTTTACTATATTAAAATATGGTTACAGGCTTTATTGGCAACCTTCCCAAAATATGTGTGGAGTTTATTAACAACAGGTATTTCTTTATTTTCTAGTATTTATTACGAATATGACTGGTTCAATATTATGTTATTTTCGCAAAACAAAACAAATTTAAAGGATTCCGTCATTAAAATTAATTTAGTCAATTTATCTAAAAGCTACTTTTATACAAACAAATAACCAAAAAGTTTATTTAGTTGCTGTGACTACGAACTTTATTGCACTCGTTTTACCACACAAACAGTTTTGTTAAACGAAAGGAGTTCAGTATATCAATTATTGACAATTGACATATATAAAACAGCAAATCCTTAAGGGGTGTCCATTAATTACGCAAGCTAGAAAGGTGGAGTCCGGCGAAATCTCATAAGGGAGTGGAGGTCTCAGTAAACTTTTTTTACTCAAAGAATATTACTATTATGAAGTATAATATACTCAGGCCCGATTCCACCAACATCAGGTTAAATTAATACGCGGATAACTGTATACTAAACCATTCAAATGTGATTTTCTTTTACTATCATAGTCAAATCTAGTAAGATTTTAGGATTGTTGTATTCCTGTTGTGGCTAAAATAAAACTCTTTAGTTTGACATTTATGACAGGTGACAGCAGCTGTGGACATAGAAATATTATGTATTATCTGTAGCAAAGTGGCCATGTATTTATGGACCTATACCTAACCTACGCCAAATTTTAAGGTTTAACTTTTTTGTGTCTTGTTGCAAATGTAACATCAGGTAAACTGATGTTAAATTTCAAAAAAGTCAATACAATGTCAAATTTAAAATACTGCAACATCATTGAACTAATGAACTATTGAAATATTGAACTAAAGGCCTATCATATTTGAATGGTTACAGAGAGTAAAATTATCCTCGTATTAGTTACCCCTTTCATACCATGTTTTAAAAGATGTGCAAACCTAAATCAACAAAAATATGATCGATCCTGCTCTCAAAATTTGACGAGAACCGGTTGAGACATTCCACCTGTGAAGAAATCCGGAGTCCAGACAGACATACGAAATATTTTTCCCCCAGCTAAAACTGAGACGCTCCGCTCGCCCTTTGGACTCGCTCGGTTGCGGGAGTTTGCATGCAAATTGCGGGAGTTTTGCCTGAGACATATTTGTCTCACAATTGTAATTCAGAAGACTCCATTCCACGCCGGTTAGAATCGTTGCGTAGCAACCAGTGATAATAACAAAATAGGTATTTACATGAATATAACAAATAAATGATTACTGCATAACTATAAAAATACCTCACGTAATTAATGAACGCCCCTTTACTACTATTAGGTACACGGTGGTTTTGGAACAGGATGGTTCCAATCTTCAACGAGTTAATTAACTTATCGACGAATACTTAAAAGGGACATCTTCACGGCGTGTGATTGCCCCGAAGTTTAAAAAAAAGCCTCACGCAGTTCACCAGTATACAATTATACTATGTTATTTTTTTCAACTACAAAAATATTTAATTCTCTGTGAAATAAATTGGTCAATGTCGCAACGAAGGAAACACCCTGAATATAATTGCATATTAAAAAATTTTAACATTCACAATATACCACAACAAATATAATTACAGATATATTATACACAGTTATACTTAGATATTCTTTTACTTCTCATTATTTACATACTTAATTAACACTTAACAAGTAAAAGACCATGTGTTCACTTTTTACAAATATTTTTAAAATATGTCAAGCAATGACTAGAACGCACACAATGTTTCGCAGATTTTTGAAGCTATATACTGAATATAAACTTTCCAATCAATAGCATAACTAACTTAAAAATGTACCCACTTCAAGAACAAATGACCCTGGTGGCATCCATATTTAACTTTGTCAATGTAATAATTACGTTATATTATGTTCTACCTATAATATTAATCTTTATGTCATTTTACTGTGACACAGTTACGTTGTATATAAGTAATATTATGAGTCATCGCTTAACATATTTCATCATGTATAGTTTCGCCTTTTAATATACTTTATGTACAAAATTAATCTCGAACAATTTTACATAATATATCTCTGTACTGTGCACAATTTTAATTTCAGATATACCTATATAGTATAATATACAGGATTGTAAGTACAGTAATATGTTGAAAATTCGTCGTTGAGATCGTTTTATGCGATCGTTGCAGATAAATTGCAGTGCAAATAGTCAATAAACGAACGCGCACGACGCTGGATCATATATAAAGTCTTAATGCTGCACTTATGAAAAAATCGAATACACGAACTAGATTTCCGAATAAATTCAAAATCTTGATAATTTTCTGTCTTTGTCAAGGGATGACTATTAGTAAAACATAAAAAAAAATAACAGACACAATAAAAAAAACAGTAACAATATACATCGAATTTCTTTACCGAAAGATGAAAAATCGTAACCTGCATTTACAGAATATTTGGCACATTCACCGCCACCGGCGTCCATGGAAAAAAAGTTACATGTCTTGTCAAAAATAATGGAAAGAACGCCGGATCAATCTCAACACCTCGCTGGGGTCGAATGACTTAATACGTCAAAAACAACATTTAAGAAATCAGTCAATTCCGTAACCATTGTCAGATTTATTTAACCTAAAAACAACATCTCCGCGACGAAACAATCATTAATATACTCATGTAAATACAATCGACACAATTATTCTACACATACTCCTATAACATATCCATTATGCCATATCGGAATCACAACACTGGGAACTATGTACATATCGCGACGAACGTCAGTCAAACGGTATTCAACATTACAAATATACATACATATAAAACTTCAAGTTCGCATCGAAACGAGGTCCGTCAATGTCCACACCTGCATTGGGAAATGCTATCGCCGCGCGGAGTGTCCGCGGGACGGTCGGTCACGGCCATTGTGCGATAGGGGAGCGTTCGGAACGGTCGAGGGCGGCCCCGCGAGGCAGGTCCGCTCAGACCGAGATCTCGTAGTTGCAGTCGTAGACGGAGGCGCGGTCGGGCGGGTCCTGCGGCGGCGCGCGCGCCTCTAGCGCATCCTGCACTTCGAGCGCGCGCACGAAGGAGAGCGGCCGCGGGGGGCGGGCGGCCTGAGGCGTGGGGGCCGCGGGCGGCCGCCGCCGGGGGAGGGGCGAGGGCTGCGGCTGCGGGGGGAACACGGGCACGCCGCCGCGCGGCGGGTGCGGGTGCGGGTGCGGCGGGGGGTGGTTGTGCCGGTCGGCCCAGAGGTAGTTCCCGCGCTGCGGCGAGGCGGCCAGCTCGCGGATGTCGTCGGCGGTGGGGCGGTGCGGCGCGGGGGGGGCGGCCGGCTCGGCGCGCAGCAGCTCCCCCTCGGAGAGGAAGCGGCGCTGCGCGTCGGGCCGCGGCTCCACGCCGATGAAGTCGGGCCGGCGCGGGGCCGTCGGCGTGCCCGGGTTGGACCTGTCGGGCGCGCCCACGTCAGGGGTATAATCGCGCGAGCTCGTCCGAGCCCGAGCTAACGTTATCGTACGCCCTACGGACAGAAGGAGAAGGGAGCTGCGGGGCGAAGCGTTTGCACGTGCGGTCGCGCTACGCCGCGCCGCCCGCATTTAGCCTCGGTTCAGCTCAACATTTAAAATAGAAGTTAGGCCCGGTGTGATCGAGCGTCGTCGCCCGTACCGCCACCTCTAGTGAGTACTGTAAGCGTGCGCTAGCGAGCGAGCGAGCGGGCGCGACGTCGCGAGGGCGGGGGCGGGGGCGGGGGCCGCTGACCGGGCGCTGCGGGCGGCGCGGCTCGAGGCGGGGAGCATGCTAACGCCACATGCCACGACTGTACATTACACTACACACTAGTTACCTTCCTACAAGTTACCTCACACATGCTCATCCCGACCAAATAAAATTTCAATGTTTTCCAAGCTGTAAACTAACTATATTTTAAGGCATAATTTCATCATTAATAACAAATACAAAAGGGAGCGATTAAGCGCCATTGCCTTGTTTTAAGTTCGAATTATCAACAAAAAATAAGATAAAAAGCTGTTAACTTCATTGAAAACCGTGACCCAAAATATTTTACTTGATCGGGACGGGACCAATTGCACAAACCCCATGGCGAGAGCGCGACGCATACAATGGCTGATATGAATGAAATATGTGTTTAATGGTATACTGCGATTAGGAAATTCTACACATAACACGACATAATAATAAAAAAAAAAGATATGCTACACACAGTAGGGGAATAAATAAAACTAGCCATTAAAATGCTGTTGGTCTTATTACCACAGTCAATTGTCTATGCTCGTCTATGGTCTATGGTATCATAAGTCAACCATAGGCAACCGTTGGTAGTTATCAGCCGTTGTATAGTGCTTCGCCCTAAGCCTGCGGTCCTTTCTGGCATAACAGCTTGCAAATAAAAATATATTATGTTTTTAGTTCTATCAAAGAGTAAAAACTGTCTCTGGGAACTCGCTGGGTGTCATAAACAATGATTATAAAAATATTTATAAATCAAGTATTTGGCATAAATTTAAATACTTTTCATAAAAAACATATTAAACATATTGTATTGAAATTTGTTCAAAATTATTCATTCACAGGAGACAGAAGATACTTCAAAAACTACTATTTAAATTAAGATGCATTGCATAAAATACTTCTAAATATACTACCAAAAAAATTATATAAAGTTAACATCATATCACAAAACAAACTCAAAAACTGTGTATTTAACTTTTTACAACTTGAGGAAACATGCTTGAAAATATATAAATATAATAATTATTATAATATATAACCATTATAATAAAACACTAACATAAAAACAAAACAATATTGTAAAAAATGGAGTCAGAAATTATTCAATATTATATTTTAGATACTTCATATCAATTGCATATAACATATACATATAAACATTGTATAATAAATATATATATAACTGGAACATAAACAGGTGCATTGAAACGTGTAAACATAGCTATCAACATAACAAGATGCAGTCTATAAAACATGTATTTACAAGTTGAATGTGAATTTGTGAACTTCAATTACGTTACTGTCTTTTTTGTTCTTAATATTTGAATTTGTAAACGGACAAACAATGTTTATTCGTCATAAATTTAATTTATTTCAATACTGTCCTTGTCAAATCTATACTATTATAAAAGAGATGTCTTTTACTGAACTCTGCTGTTAAAAATTGGAGGCTCATCGGTCTGAGCTCGGTTGCTAACTAGTCTTGTCAGAATGACGATTGCAATCATAAATTGATACTAACAAGTTGCATAATCGCTCTGCTACTCAATCAATGATTTCTATAAAATTTTCAATCCCTCTGAGGAACTACTGAACCTCCCTCCTACATCGCGGTTTAATACCTGGCATTAATCAACACTGCCAAAAGGAAAACCATCATCGTAAGGAAATTGGCCCAATTTGGCCTAACTCAAACAATTCAGTATTGCAGGCACTTGTCCTTTACAATTAAGTCCACAAATTCACATCCGTGCATCAATAACAACACACACAAACACAATATGCGAGTTACCGTCGTAGCCGGTACGCGTCATGTCCATCTGCCGTCGAAAGCGGACAAACGGTAACATGTGTCATCTATCTTTTATAAACAATTGTCTGATTATAAGTGTAGGTTAAGACCCGTTCGTGGAAAAGCTTCATGTCTTTGGCGTATGAAATTCACTAGTGCGAGAGATCTTTACTCGTCTCTCATATACATACAATTTGCGTTAGTGTGCGTGCCAGCTGTAGCGCGCACACAAGTGTAGCATCTATGTCAATGAATAACACAAGTCAGTGTACTACGGCTCGGGATTTGTAAGACCTAATACTATATTCGATTTTTTCCATTTGTTCTTGGTTTATAAACAGAAGTTCTACACAGCTCCAAGTATTATCTTATTAGAATTACTAGGCAGGTGTTATATTATAGTTGGAATATGTGTATTGTAGTGTTCCGACATATTGCGTGTCTGATCACACAACTGTTGATTAACTTTCTGCACCCATAAGCTATAGAAGACTGTCAACAGATTAGAAAATTATGGATATATCGACTATACAAAACGGATGCCAAAGTGGATACCGAGAATTATACTTTAGTAAAATTCCACAAAGAAAATCATAGAAACGATGTTGAATGAAACACCTGGTACACTTTTGGAAAATATATCAGAGCCACAAAAACGCTTTTATATTATTTTTACAGTATTATTCAATTGCGGTTCTCCTAGCAATCCAGGGGCTAAAGATATGGCAAATACTTCTCAGTGAAATATATTTGAAAATTATAAGAAATACCTCAATATTGATGATATTTGCACCAAGTTTTACTATATACCTCTTTTGATAACATGAAATCTCAATTAGTTATGATGGCCGGTCAACCACATTATTGACGAATGAAGCTACTTCAAATCAGAGATTCGAGCTCGGTATTTTCGAATCACGTCATCATAAGATGTTTCTATTGGTAGGTTGTGATGCAGTTCGGCTCGTATTACTTTTGCCAACCCTTAAAGTTGGTTTTTTATATATTTTAGATTGGGTAAACTTTAAACTGACCTTTATCTCAAATTAATAACATATGCTGCCGCCCAAGCTCTGGCCGAGAACCCCTGAGATCATCCAAGGAACGTGAATGTGAATAATGTGTGAATGTCTTTGTTGACAAAGTCATTTGACGTCGCCTTCTCGTTCTTGCGCACGCACGTTCTACGTTGATTTTTTCGCCCGCTTCAAAAAGCTTCTCGGGCGAGAAAATACAATCACAGCACACTTTAGTTCGGTCTCATTACTCGATCAATAAAATATGTAACTAAATATGTGTGGGGGTAGATTGGTTCACGTGTTCGCCAGAAGTCTCGGCAAGACTTCTCGTCGAGAGTTTGGAGTCAGCATAAAACAATATAGGCCACAGAGCACACCGTTTACATGGCTACAGGTTCAGTCTATCTGAGTGCGGTAATTAGCCGCCTGCAGTGAAACTCAAGCCCGCTCAATGATTCGAACTGGCGACCGTCTGACCAGTAGTCACACTCATCAACAGGGAGCTTCGTTTTATGATAATCAAATATCATTAACATGATGATTTTTCTTATATTTTCAAGTTAATTTCACATCAAAATATTTGTTAGTACCGACAACGTATATACGAAATTACAAACCGTCCTATACATGGTAATTAATAACGATAAACATAATAAATAGGTCAGTCGAACTACCGTTAATGTATTTGGTTAACTGTTAGTTTTATGCTATCTAAGTAGTCGTGGGTTTGGTTTCTTAGTTTTGCGTCAATATCAAAAAGTTACCTATTCTTCTATCTATTACCGGCATATTTAAACAACAAAGTACAGTTAACTCTTTTCTACCTCCTCCCATTTTAAGTTAAGTACTCATAAGAAGATAACCACTCTACATTGTTTCTTTGTTAAGTAATGTTCCAAAAATGTTGTAGCATGATAATCATTTATAAATTCTATTGACAGTGCTTCGTAACATATGTTTGTAAAAATGTTAGAAGACAATTCTACATACGTCACAGAAAAAAAACATCGATAATAAGTTGAATTTACTCGCATTCAATTAATAACCATCTACAATGTTTCTTTGTTAAGTAATGTTCCAAAAATGTTGTAGCATGATAATCATTTATAAATTCTATTGACAGTGCTTCGTAACATATGTTTGTAAAAATGTTAGAAGACAATTCTACATACGTCACAGAAAAAAAACATCGATAATAAGTTGAATTTACTCGCATTCAATTAAAATACATCTTTTGATCAACCAGACCAACTAAAGTTTTAGCTTCATAAAGTCCAGGGTGTTACACGAACAAGCAACAGCCTTTAGTCATGCTGTTCCCACGCTAAAACTAGGGGACTTTTTTTACAAAAGTAAGTAAGCAAACCACACGACGAAGAAAGCGGATTGTACACCAATTTACACAATATCAACATAATAGTGTCCCCTTATATATTCACTTCTAAAATCGTGATAATGCAAACCATTTTACATGCAAAGAAACACTTAAACAAACTAAAACTTGAAGCAATGCATTGAGGGAGTAAGGATTCTTCTTCTGTTACGTAAAACTTTTCACACGTGTTTTGTCCGACATCTAAACCATATTGCTCTCAAAACAGTTCATAAAAAAACATGATAATGAAATATATATGAAAACAACACCTTACGGAACGGAAAATGTATACGGTTACATCGTAAAATAACAGTTATTTTGCCATATAACAGTACAAAATATATGTTCCATTTAACAATATAGTTATTGTAACTTCATTAGTTATTACTAATTTTTAGTTGTATAATTATATGTGAAATAATTATACAACTGACTATATTTATGACGGGTAAAAGTTTTTTCAATATTTTGTACGGTTTTAGGGGTGACTTAAGTATTAATCAGTACTAATATTATTAATGCGAAAGTAACTCTGTCTGTCTGTTACGCTTTCACGCCAAAACTACTGGACCGATTTGAATGAAATTTGGTATGGAAATAGTTTGAGACCCGGAAAAAACATAGGATGGTTTTTATCCAACTGCGCAAAAAGAAGTTACTAAACATTAACCTCTTTGCGCAATAGCCGACATACGCGCGGGCGGAGCCGCGCCCGGAAAGCTAGTGTTAATTAATTTATAAAGCATTAGCAAATTATTTTCTCCTCATTGGAAATCTAATCCGCGTGGGTTTTTCGCCTTAACCACTTGAATTTTTATATTTTAACCGTCATAGGGGAGCGGGAAGCTTGTTTGGTTACCGCTCGAAATGAAAAATATGTAAATGAGATTTTCGCTTTGTTCGGGATAGTGCTTGTAATCATAAAATTACAAACAAATAGTTTTTTTTAAACTGTGACCATACTGGACATGCTCTCCTATCTAACCTTCCGAAGTCTGAACTGACTGCCACCCCCCTGCGACGGGTAAAAAGTAAAAACAAAAGGATAAATTTGTACTATGAGTCATCACCACGGTAGCTCAGATGGAAAATGTCCCGGCCTCAGTTACGGATGGTCGCAAGTTTGGATTTAGCCCGTTATTCTAATTTTTCCTTTGATTGTGACTTATATAAAAGTGCTGCCGCGCAGACAAAATCTATTCGCTGTTTTTTTCATATGAGCTCTAATTTTACTGGCATATTTTAATGAACAATTAATAAATTCAATAATGATAAAGAACAATTTATTTAGGTGTCCGACAAAACCGTATGTATGTGTGATAGAAACATTTAATCAAATGATAGGAACAGGCCATGACAAAATGGGAAATAATCATAAATACCTATTTATAATACATGATAAAGTTCTCTCTTCCATTTGCAAATATCGCCAATTGGTCTTCAACAATTTGAAATTTTGAGATAATAATTCATAACACATAATATAAAGAGTTTATAACCCGATTTAATATATAAACAAAACTAAAATGGCGCCGCTAATCATTGCCTCTCACTTGCACATTATTGCTGTCTGTAGTGTGCAAGTGAGATAGAATGAGTAGCGGCGCCATTTTAGTTTCTTTTATTTATTAATGGTATTCGCTCACAGGCCGGCGCAGACAGCAGAGAAAATGTTGATATTATTTAAAAGTTCATTTAGAGCATTGTAAAAAGACTTATTTTTAATTTTCACATGTAGAGTTAACAAGACATAAAATTACTTGATGTTAAAAAGCTTTATTTTAAACACTATCAAAGTTTCTTTTGCTCTTCGAGCCGGTTGTGTGAACGGGCACTTAGGCTATAGTATCCACTACAGATGTGGAAAATGAGCTGTGTATGAGAAAAAATCTTCCAATATGATCGTTACGTTCACGAGGCTAGGATAATGAAGCGATTCTATTAGTCCATTTTTCCATCGCTCATCTCAGTAGCACATCTCTAGTGGATATGCAGTCTTGTTTCGTGTATGATATGACATTGTTTTATATGATGGAGAAAGAAAGTGGGAGTTCAAACTTAATTGGATTCTTATATTTATGTTTTTTTTTTGCTTATCTGGACTGAGTGCACATAAAGTTTTATTTCTTTCTCATTTTGATGATGTAAGTACAATTGCTGGACGTAGTTGTGTACACTGTATCTGAATCTGTTTTAATAACGTATTTCCAAGATAATATTGTCAAATCTATGTCAAAAGTATTGACTGTAAATATATTAATTTTCTTTGTATCATTGGATATTGAAAATGTATGAAAGAAAATCAATCTCAAAGTAACTTTTAAGTGATACAGTGACCACATAAAATGGCTGATACAAAACGGTTTGCTAGGTCTTTTTATGGAAGTTTTTTCTGGATTAAATGTATAATTGTATAAAACATTTTTTTTGTTATGATGAACCACCACTTTCGCCCCATCCTTCAGCATACTCTTCCACAGGTACATACATACCTTCTGACAGGGCTGCTGACCGCAAGCGGCGTGGGCACTCCGAGTGCTTTGATCCGCTGCTGCATAGTGGGCGAAGGCCTGGCGCCGTTAGTCGCCACCTCGCAGCGCAGCGGCTCCATCACTACGCGGTACCCTGGCGTCGTGGTCGTGTGCCTGGAATATTTGTAAAAACAAACATAGCAGTTTGGTGCATGTAGATGTGTCCATAGCAACTGGCTCGCCCCCTGTTATATGGCGTTTATATCCAACACCTCTGCGAATCACTCAGAAGATAATTTCAGTCTATTATATTAGAGACCAATAAATAATACTAGTGGCTCTCCGAGCTGTAGACCTCGCGAGTCGGCCTTGCATAACTTACAATTGAATAAATGTTCACTGCGCATGCTAATGGGAGAATGGGTCAAAAAAATCCAAAAATCTAGATTTGTAATGTAAATAATACATTGAATTAAGCGCAGGCGTCCATACTTTCAACACATTTATTATAATGTGTTGAAAGTATGGACGCCTGCGCTTAATTCCGTATATCTCCGTCTTTTAAAAAAAAAACAAAATCTGAATCGGAAAAAAATTATGGACTTATCAAACCTGCTCTCAACATTTCGTTAGAATCAGTTGAGAAATGCGAACTGTAGAGGAGAGCAACCGGACATACGAAAGCATTTTTGTTGAAGTTCTTGCTCGGTCAAAAAACCTTATACTGTAGAGCATGATGTTCAAAGGCATTTCCTCCCGCAAACAGTCCGATTATGGAACGAGCGGTTTCTGTCGCGGTTTATCCAAGGGACTAATGTATGGGATTTTTAAAGAGGTTAGTAGATATTCAAGGGTCAGCGCAAGTGGTGCCCCTGGTGCTTGAAAGCCTCTATAGGCTGCGGTAACCATTTAACATCAGGGGACCGCCGACCGCACGCTTGTTTGCTTATTTTTTGCCCATGAGTCTTATCAGTAGGTTATCTTCGATTTCTCAGGCACTGTATGTCTTAGGGGTGATTGTGGCACTTGTTAACAGGCTATAAATTTGGCGTACTTATATCTAATAAACAAAAGAATTAAATATCCTCGATAAAGAGTTTTTATCGCGCAAGGCGGCGCACACTGATACCCCCGGCACCGTATCGACATCGGCTCAACTCAAGTCAGTTATTATTATTTGTATGTTACTCCATACTTCAACGCATACTAATCAATAGGAAGCTGAATCATACAGCAAAACAATATTTGATGCAAACACGTTTATTTTTTAATTTAGATAGTTCATTAGATAAAGTGATGCGTCTCGAATGTGGCGCTAAATGCATGATATGACAGAAAAAGTATCGCTAGCTTAAATAGCCGCTAAAAATCTTTAACCAATCTCAACTGTATATCAATTAATTTGTTATTAACTTCCGCTGCTTAATACGAGTATCTACAAGCCCGCGAGTGAACGGGAGAGTACGTCAAAGATACGATACGATAATATTGACGCGGTGCCGAGGCGATACGTTTGCGTTGACCTTTATCATTAAATTATTGTTATAACCATTATGAATTGATAAAAAAATGTGAACTTACGTAGTGTTTCTTGAGAGTGGGCTGAGCCTGGGATAGTGCATAGGCCTCGCTTGCGGCGGGAACAGATTGGCCCCGGAGCCCCGCCTCTGCAGGGGCGGAGGCGTCGGCTCGCAGTCTGCGCTCTGCGAGGCGCCCGGCCCTTCCATCTCAGCCTCGTGCTCATCGCGTCCGGGCGACAACTGCCGAACCAACTATGATCATCCACTACGCTACCACTACTTAGCTGAGACGAAGCTTACTCACATACGTCTGATACGTCTTTGCAAAACTAGGACTTTTTGTTAGTGTTCATTATTATTTCAATGTATGAGTTGTATTATTTGAATCTGCTAAAATGTTTGTTTACATAAGTATGAAAATGACACAATTATTTATGAGTGCTTGTTTGAAACAACTGTCGAAAGAACTAGTATTATCTACTACGCTACTGTTACTTAGCTCACACGAAGCTATGTTATCTACGTCCTTGCAAAACTATACTGTATCAGTCGGATTGAACACTGCTATACACAGCCTCCCCCAGTAAAGTTGGCTTTGCCATAATCCCCACGCTTGGCAGGCGTCTTGGGACTATAAAAAATGTGTACATAAAACTATAATCCGTAAGTATATTATGAGGTGGTAGGTTTATTTAGCGAAGTCAGTTTTTTATTTATAGTTGATGGTCTAGCCTTTGACCACTATCCCACCTGATGATGTAGTCGAAGATGTTGTTAACCTATAATTACTGGCTCTCAAGGATAGCAGCCGTAACACCGTTAGGTACTAGGCGACGATCTACATGAGGGTGGTAACTAGCCAAACGATACATAAGAACTAACGCCTCGGACTGACTAGCGCAGTACAGTGTCACGTAGAACGAGAACGGTGACTGTCATATACCATAAGCGCGGGCGATTGGTTTTAGTAGTAGTATTTTTTTTATAGGTAAGTTGTATTCAGCCGGGGGACAACCCGCGGCAACTCTCGGTAGGAGAGTTTAGTAGGTGTTTTAGTTTAATAGGTGTGCGTAAGCTAATAGTGTATATTCTTGTAACGGTGTAACTCTAAATTAACACTCTAAATCTAAATAATGTGGCATCAGTTGGAGACCTAACTATATATGCTTGTACAACTATACGAAGACCGGTTTATATGTATTGCACAGTGTATGTGAATTTGTGCAAAAGACATGAAAATTAGCTTAATTAGTTGTTAATTCTTTCAATAATCTAATTTAAATTAAAATTATTATCATGTAGCTTAGGTTCCAAATAAATAATTATTATTATTATCATTTATTTATTGTAGAACTATTTATTATAATTTATTTATTTGCATTATTTAAGGTAGAATGTAGGTATGTGATAAGTAATTCGTATTTATTATTGAATTAACAAAATATTACAATATTTTCTGTTTTATATTTAGCCAATAAGAGATGTCGGTTTTAGTTCCCGAATCTGATTAAAGTTTTGATCGATACACAGAAAAAAGAAGTACTTAAATGAAAGATGGTGAAATATTACAATGGATACAATTAGTTTGGTGCAAATCTGTATATGTCTTATTATAGACAGTTAGTATTTATAGTAGCTAGAATAAATAAAATAACATAAAGCATTGTATCTACAATATTTCTACAAAGTTTTTAGAAGTAACTAAAGTGAATTTATTACATCATTTTAGACCAAATTTTGTGCCCGAAACAGTGCATTTTTCCTAAAAATAGGAAAAATAGGTTAGTAGAGAGCCAGACATATCATGTCTTCAATTCACATATGTAGTCTTAACAGTGCAAGTGGGTACCATAAAGCCATTCGATCAAAACTGGCGTGAAAACAGAAAAATAAATCTCTTGAAGATTTACTACTGAATTATATAAACAAAAGTATTTGATAACCAATTTTAAGAACATTTTGCAATAATTTTAGTTCCTTCTTCGATCGATTTTGAGCTTTATGTTTGTGAATTGAAGGTACATAATTCGCTCTAAGAAGCATGATAACTAAATGGTTATTCTACTCAATTAGCTGTCTTATATGCTAGTTTATTTATACTAAACTGTAATAAAGATTACGATGTGTAACTTTTTGATACTGTAAAAAAAGAATCGTCATCTAAGACTTTTCAAATTTAGTTTTAACTTCAATATATGTGATAGAAAAGGAAATAGTGGTCAGGAAAAAATCTAATGTGTTTTACTAATTTAAGGCCTAGTTTATCAATCATCAGAAAAAAACTATCAGACTGGTAAAATGTTAACCGATAAAATTTGAGACAAATGAACTTTTCTTACAACCAACTTGCATACTATTTATATTGGTTGTCCGGTTTTTGTACGAACCGTTTGTATAATAAATATAGTAACTGTCGAGAGATTGTGAACGGACAATGAAGTTTACAATTTAACGCTTACATTTATTCTTAGAACAGTAACTATCTGATAAATGAAAAAACAGGGCCTAGTCTTATAATGATTTCAAGCTGTTAATTTTCTACTGAAGCACGGTAGTGATTTAAATTAGGATTGATAATAAAATGGTAGTGTATTTTCTTTTTTCACTTTTTACTTTTGATAAGTGATCGTAAATAGTTCCAGCGGGATTCGTGTAACCCCAATGGGGTCAAATCATTATTTTAGATATAACCGTCAACCTCATTACTGATTCTTCACAATTTAAGTATAAAAATTATAAAACTTTTGTTTTTTCATTAGTGACACAAAATAGCAAATAACATGGCTTTGATGAGGGCAAATATTATTGCAGTATCAGTATAGTCCTGCCAAGTTTACAATCACATCTCTGACTTATTTCTTTAGAAAATCGCCTTTATTACAACTGCGACTTTAAATTATTTTGTATAAGACAAGGACAAAATTGCTACATAAATTAAGCCATCTGAAAAATAACACGAGATTATTTCAAATCTCGAATTAATTTAATTTTTCTATGGAGTTAATGTTTGCCCTCGTCAGCTAAGTCATTTAAAGTGAAGTTTGGTGATTGGGAAGGCGAAAGTATCAAGATAGTTCTTTATCCATTAATGTTGTAACTCATTATATTAGTACTGATATTTTCAGCGTTAAACCTAAAGATAATAATTTAATAAAAAATAAATTAAATCGAAGTAAATATCCGATTATTTCCTAGCAACATTTTGACTTCGGGATACGTGAAGATAGGATGAATAATCTTAATAAATATTTGTAAAGTTTAAGGAACAAAACTTACAGCGTTCAATAACTCTTGATACTTTCCGGACATATTCGCCGTCGCAAACACCGCACTATCTAGCAATCAGCCAAGCTGGTCTGGCCCTCACCTTGTTGTAATGAGCGTGCGGTCCCACGGGCCGGTGAGCGTTCCCATTGTCCGCTGTGTAGGTCTTTACCTGGTGCTGCGTGTCGGTCGCTATCGTCGATATAGCCGAGGCAGAGTGCCCCCCGCCCGCTTCTCGGCGTTTCTTGCCACCTTTGTACAAGTATTTTGAGGGGCGGACTAGGCTGGAATGGATTGAAATTGTCAATGTGTCAACTTTCATTCAATTTCTCTCTCACTTTTCATTAAACACACAAGTGTCATTGATAATCGCAATCAGATTGAATACGTTCTTGAGAAAATCCCACAGTTAGTCGCGTAGAATTGTAGATTGTAGTAGAGTATGTAGAATGGCGATAAGTTAATGAAGAAGCAATAGCGGATATCAGAAGACATGACACCGTTGCATGTGTCGCCAGCATGCAGTCAAACTTTATAGGGTCAGTTTGACTGCATGCTGATGTAGCAATTAGCAAAACGTTCAACCACCGATCAATAGATCATCATATCTTAATAATTATCATATGAGTTTGACAGCTGTCAAAGTGACTGTTAGTGTTATACATGGGTGTCTACGGCGTGTTCAATGTTTCCTTTATAAAATATTCAGTCGTGACAGTTGACTTGAGGCGCATTTTTTGTTCATAATTTAAATGAAAAAATAATTAATTGATGATTAATTATTCAATCTTCATTATCATATGGATAGCTGTCAAATTGTTATCCAGTCATGTAAGCCCGGTGTGGCACAAAATAAAACCAAAACTACTCCATCATCTGTCACTTTGACACCTGTCACATCTCAGATGATAATCATAATAATATGTGGCCCATCGTCCAGTTAGAAGTTATGTTACTTAGATATATAGCTTCTTAGTTGTACGTGCGAGTTAGACGTGCTTCTTAGGCATTTCGATCGTAATCATAAAATACCTGAAACACCTTATGTATAGAATAACAAATGCTACTTTTATTCTTTTAGGCGCAGACTTATGCACTACTAACTGCTAGACTACGACACTCTACTAATAGAATAGGCTAACCTTGGCGGGCCAACAGTCAATGCCACAGACCAGCACTATCGTTATGTTCTTTCTTTCATTCCATTCAGTAAAGCTTGGTATACTTCAAGTTCCATTAATGAAGCTGAGAAGAAAACAAATGATTTTATCAAATTATTTTCTTTTGTACTGTGGCATTGACTGTCAGTATAATATGGCACATTTCGGGTTAAGGCGTAGGTTGTGTCTGTAGAAGGTCATGAGAGCCAAATTCATCTTTTTAAATTTAATATTAAGAACTGTTCGAAATTGACTGATGCTTCACTGAATACCTGACAGTTTCTGAACGAAAAGTCATGTAATAAGTTTTCTTGTTTCCGGACGTACAAGATGTCATTATTTTATGCGGTTTTCCCATCAATTATCAAAGTCAAAAACAAACTGGAATTACTTGGAAATATCTTTGGTAAATGTGACCCACGTTTACCGAAATTGATATTATCCAATCATGATTTCTTCAATGAGAAAAAATAAGATTTTTCCATGGAATCGATTTCACCTAATTATTGTGGTATATATTACCCCAGGACAAACCATCTTTTTTAAAAAAGATCCCTTACGAGATTCCCTAGGGTTCATTTCATATATGGCTTATATGCATATGGCTCGAATTGCACGCTTTGGTAAGATAAAGATTGTCTCTATCTCAGCAGCAGCTCTCCACAGCAATACACGATACTACATAATACTGTGAAAGTACGCGAAATAATCTAGCCGTGCAGTAGCTACGTCTGTCCAAGACAGTTATGTTTTAACTTACAAACTGCATATGCATTACAAACTGTATATGTGGATCCCACTTTCAAGGAAGACCGCATTGTCAATAGAGAGTTTATCTGGGCCAAGCTTAATGTTTGGTTTGACACAAGGAACATTTGGTAAAGAGACCTTTACATATTTGGTCTTTTTTTAATTTAGGAGAAGAATATTAGCGGCGAACCATTTAGAGATCATAAATAACACATTATTTACATGCATGAGTTCACTATCTACTTTAAAAATCAGAGAGGTATCATCTGCGAATAAAACAAAATCGCATAAATCTTTGACCATGCAAGGCAAAGCATTGATACACGCTAGAAACAGAAAATGTCTTAAAATTGATCCCTGCGGTACACCTATTTTTACCAAAGACCCAGAAGAAGTATTGCCATTTATTCCAACCTTCTGCAACCTGTCTGACAGATATGACTATAAGATTCGCGCTTTTCCACGAATACCATAGTGTGAAAGCTTACGAAACAGAGTGCGGTGCTCTACACAGTCGAATTTTAATAGATGTGTTTTTCTTACCTAGGATACTGTGGGCCGAACTGCGTATAACAGCAGTTGTACCAGCATCCTCTCGAGAAGGGGTTGAACCCGCCGGTGAACTTGCCCGTCACCTGTTCGTTAGTGGTGCGGCCCCTCGACACTAGGACCATGTGGAACCCGGTCAGCCCGAATATGGGGATCGCTAGGAGCGCGATTATACCCATTATTACCATTCTGAAGGTTTTGTTCAGGATATCATTAACAGATTTATACAAAATGTCATATAATTGGTATTTATGCATTCCGATATGGCAGTAACCTCAGATTGGGTAACAAGGAGGATTTGCCTTCAGTCCTTATTTGTTCAGATCGAAGTTTCGCAGCGTCACTCACACATCAATAAAAACAGTAAGTATGGCACACATACGTAGAATTTGCCACGCACCAAGATTCCCGCTGCAAATCGCGAATATACTCACTAATCCCAGCGGTAATAACTATGGACAGCCACGTCGCAGGTCTATGGTTCGAGTAATCGAATCCTACCGCGGGCTTGAGCTTCACTGCATGGTGGGAGGGAATTTTGCGAAAGGCCGAATAGTACCACCCTTAGGTGAAAATATGTCGTCAAGCACATAATGGTGTGTTGTGGCAGCTAGCCTTGAGATCCAGTGATTAAATTTAGGCTGTCAACACCTTCCGACCACGACATCACTTACCATCAGGTGAGATTGTGGTCAAAGACTAGTCTATTAGCCATAAAAAAACACAGTAAGCTGACCCCCCTATAAAATCCAAGTACATATATATATATTCAATGAATTGTTACCACATTCATATCACTAGCAATAAGCCGAGCTTTGTGAGGGCTCGCGTTTATTTTACAACCTGATTCTAGTGGTGTCATCTACTATTAAAGTAGATTAACTACGATGTATTAGAGTAATGAGTTTAGTTCTGTTGCAGCGATGTTAACTCTTTGGTTTTCTAACAGATGGCGTTAGTGGTACATTAACATTCTATCCAATAAATACAAATTTATTAATGTAATTTATTTTAATAGTTATATATTTCTTTACAATGCGAACTACACACTCTCATATATTCACAAATGCGAATAAGTGTGAGTGTGTGAGTGAGGTTGTGGACTGTGTTTATTTGTTACCCTGAAATGGCTAACCGATTTGGATTAAACTTCGAATATATAGATAGGACTTAGGCCCCGTAACACTAGAAAGTTAGTGACATTATTCCGAAAGGGGTGTATTTGAAAAAATAACACTTATTTCGATCAGATGAAGTCTAGTAGCCTGGTTGATGGTCGCACCAAGCAATGGCGGTTAAAAATTCAGTCGAGCATGTTCCAATAGCCTAGAGGTCAAGGCACTCGGCGCGAATCCAGACGAGAGAAGAATTTTGTGCTCTAATAATTTGTAAATGTGACCATAGTGTAATTTTCATCATCACCATCACTTTCATCATTTTCTACGGAGCAAAACCGGAGGGTGCAGTTAGTTTGTTTTATAAAAGGATACGACACAATGGGTTCGACCTGAGTCAAAGTCTTGTTGCTGCCGTTCATAATGGAGTATAGACTCAGGCCGAATATACTCAGCATATGGATCGAGAGTGATATTAGGAAGAAGAAAAAGAAACGGTAGTTCCGCCGCCCGATGCAGTTGTTCACCCACGGACAGTGGTGGTCGAACGTCTGGAAATATATATAATAATTGTTAAACATATAAACTGACACAAAATATCAAAATATAGAATATAATAAAATTATAAAATTCGCCAGATTTTCCTGCTAAGGCGACATAAACGCCTCGTAGCCTAAACGGAGGAGTTTTCGGAGCGTTACACTTCTACACGAATCATCATCAGAAAGTTTTTACTCTTCAAGCGCACGATCGAGTTATCTGTCACTAGATATATATTTTAAATGTTTTTTTGAATACTCGCATGCTCGACTTACAGTTGCAAAATTATTAATAATTCTAAAAGCCTCCTAAGGCAATCACAATAATATAAATACTAAAGTTTGTAAGGATGTGTGTTTGTTAGACCTTAAACGGCTGAACCGTTTTGGATGAAACTTGGAATATATACAGTTCAGGTCCTGAATTATGAAACCTCTCCGTTCAGCTTCGGTAAAAAGCTCTCGTATGTCTGTCCGGATTCTTGATTTCCGGTTGTTCTCCTCTACAGCCCACATTTCTAAGTCTTCCGATTCCCATGCAATTTAGTGAGTGGATTCGATAACAGTTATAATAACTTAACTATAGGGTTTTTATTTATTGATTAAGATTCTTTTTTTTTTTAAATTGTGTAAACCATGGGGGTTGAAAACGAAAAAAAATCATATTTCAGTCGTGATGTCTTCATACTAGTTATTATTTTACAACTTACTTAGAAGAACAGCGTTTGAGTATTAGCGTTCTTATCCATACTGATATTATGTATGCGAAAGTGACTCTGTCTGTCTGTCTCGCTTTCACGCCAAAGCTACTGGACCGATTTGTATGAAATTTGGTATGGAAATAGTTTGAGATCCGGAACATAGGATAGTCTCTATCCAACTGCGCAAAAGTTAATGTTTATGCGCGATAACCGACATACTCGAGAGGCGAAGTTGCGGATCACATTGGGTGCATAAAAGCCTCAGCGCGTCACAACATAGTGGCGTACGAGGACAGAGGGGAAGATCTTAGTTACCTCAAAGCGCCCACCGTGTCCATAACCACAAACAACATAAGCCTCCAATCGTGTTCAACCACACAAACAGGATCACAGCGCCTTCAAGAGAAAATCGATGCCGGAAAAACCGAAGCAAGGCAAAAGCTTAGTGCGGAAGAAAAGAGAAGCCGAGTCGGAAGCAAAAAAGCATTCATGGACCTCGTCAGCGCAGCCATGCACGGCATAAAAGACAAGATATCCAGAACGGCGGAACGACAATCAGCCACCGTTCTGGCATTCACAAAAACCTCCAAAAAACACCCCGACCACCCGCAGACAAAAAGGACTAGAGCTGACAAGGGGCAAGTCAGCCCGCCCGTCCTCGTACCGGTAACAAGGCCAACAGACCACGCATTCAATGCATTCCTCGAATTCCTAGCGATAGAAAAAGCAACGAGAGAGTTGAACCTGCAAAAACATCCTGCAGGCCTATCTCTGGGAGAACGAGGGATTATTGAGTGTGAGACTAGCGGAGGCGGAAGCAGCCATATACGACAATGAAAGATCCCGTGTCATTAAGGGAAGCATGTCGGGTCGATATATGGCTGCATTCAGCTCCACGGCGGGCTTTGTTACCCTGAACGATGATGAGACGCAAAAAACTGGCAAACTCACCTTCGAAACACCACCAGACGATCCCCTTGTAGTCACAGCCCGGTGCACAAAGATAATGCTGCAGGAGAAAATCATCGAGATGGCAAATACCATCTCGGGAGGCTCCGACCCAGCGGCAGCATGGGAGCACTGGACGTTGCCAAGGATCACATGGATCAATGGAGTTCCCGGATGCGGCAAAACAACTTGGATAGTTGGCAACTTCGATGCTGACAAGGACATTGTAGTAACCACCACAACCGAAGCAGCTAAAGATCTGAGAGACAAGGTAGCTTACCGCATAGGTGACGGAGTAAAATCCAAAGTGCGCACCTTGCCCTCCGTATTGGCAAATGGTTTCATGGAGAGCAGAGAAAGTCGTCTTCTCATAGATGAAGCTCATATGAACCATTTCGGAGCCATCATAATGGCTGCTCGGTTAATGGATGCTAAAGATGTCGTCATCATCGGAGACGTCAACCAGCTGCCGTATATTGAAAGAGAGAACCTCTTCAATATACGGTACAGCAATCCCAATATACTGGCGTCCATCGGCCAAGAGTTGTTCTGCACGCACCGGAATCCCATGGATGTGGCATACGTCCTGCGCGAAGTGTACCCGGGCATCTACTCCTCCAGTTCTCGTATACACTCCCTGAAGCTTCAACGGTACACAGGCGCCTTAATACCAAAAGACCTCCCAAACACCCTATACTTAACGCTGACTCAGGAGGAGAAATCTTTCTTGATCAGTGAAGGGTATGGGCGCGGCCAGGGGTCTCGCACACTGACCGTACATGAGGCACAGGGAATGACATACGAGGCTGTCATTGTCATCCAGAGGAGAGAAAAGGTGACAAAACTTAGGGACAGCGTTCCGCATGCGGTTGTGGCATTGTCGCGGCATAGAGAGAGCTGCACCTACTACACCGATGACAGCTCAGACGCCATCGGTGGTTTTGTGCGGCGGGCGGTAAAAGCGACGGAGGAAGAAATAACAGAAAACAACCTACAAATGGCACTAAAAGATCGTAATGAAGAGGTCGTGGAGCAAATGCTTAAAAGAAAGAGGACCCCGGAGTCAGTGGCAGGTCCATCCGTGACAAAATAAATGTTAAGATTAAATAGCAAGTTGCTAAGATAAAATAGATTAATTTAGTTTTATAAATTTAATGTAAAAACTGCATGTGAAAATCATATAATTAAATAATATTAGCATAACACTAACAAAACTTAGAATATATAAAAAAATAAAAAAAAAATAAAAAATAAATAAAAAAATAATAATAATAATAATGGACTCACTTAGTTTTTAAGATACAACACCTTGATCACTAACTTACATCTAAGTGTTAAGAGTAAATCTAATGATGAATGGAGTATGACACTTGTAAGATTGTAATATGTTATAAATAGAACTTGATCGAAAAAGAGTACGGACCAAGAGTCTGCAGTGCGTAGTTTAATTATAAAAAAAAATAAATAAAAAAAAAAAAAAACCGACATACTCTCGGGCGGAGCTGCGGCCGAAAGCTAGTATCATTTAATTAATTGATTATCATATTGACAATCAACAAATGTCAAGGTACCTAATCGCTCTGCTATTTCGTCGGTCAAGAGGCGTGAAGTTTCGATTCGGGAGGAAAAAAATCTAAATGTCCTTTGTTAGTTATCTGGGTCAAACAGTTATTGGGTTTATCTAACACAGAAAATCGCCCTCTATTATTGTGGACAAAACATCAGACAAAACGTGGGCGTTTAGAAATCTTTGCCTACCCTTTATATTTCAAAATGAGTTAGTTTTTAGGGTTCCGTACGCAAAGGGTAAAAACGGGACCCTAATACTGAGACTTCGCAGTCTGTCCGTCTGTCACCAGGCTGTATCTCAAGAACTGTGATAGTTCAGAGATGATGTATTTCTGTTGCCACTATAACAACAAAAAAAAAAGTTGGCGAAGTGCGAGTCGGACTCGCGCACGTCAAAACAAAAAAGGTTAAAATATGAACTCTAATGTTGTATAGCTAATGCTACGGAACCCTTCCTGCGCCAGTCCGAATTTTTATTTTATATTCCCAGCCATCGCGAAGCGCCACCGTTTTAGCTTCGGCTAAAATGCTTTTGTCTGTCGGGATACGACCCCAGATTTTCGGTAGTTTTCCTCAACAGGTCGAACTTCTCAACCGATTCTCATGAAGTTTGAGAGCAGGTTTCAGTTTTTTTTTTAACAGCTGTCTCGTCATTTACACTCCGCACGTGTGCCCTGTCTAGACACTTTAGTTTGTACACTACTTGATAATTAAAATATAACGAAACTTTGTTTGTATCGAAAGCTATGAATATACTTCCCGTAGAAGGAGCCTGAAACAATCATTTATTTTTACGGACGTTAGTTTTCAATGAACCCCGTAAGCACCCCCGCCCTACAACTGGCCCTGCTGCCTTCTCGTGCACCCTGCTTATAATTTATGTTAGTTAATTTAATCAACAATTATTTTTATTGTTTTGGAGTTTTCCAGGATTCTTTCTCAGCAGATTTTAAAAACGTATTTGTACTATAGTTATTATTAGAAACTTGATATTTACCGTGTTTTCGATTGTTTTTAAGCTTTCGATATTTCGGCTCTGTTGGAAACGCCGTGATCACGAGTAAACTGAAGTCTAGATATCTAAAATCATATTGTATTTTTTGATTTTTTAATTGACTTACTTTTGGCTAAAGCTTAAATGAGGCGGGCCGTGAAAACTACGTCTTATACATTTTGAGAGGCATATACATTCAGCCATTGACTGGATCAATATCGACGTGTGAGCTTTGGCCGACGACTTCGGTGATTATAAGGATGTAAAATAAAAATATAATAATTACCCGTGGGGTGCCGGGTAAGAATAACCTCCCCATTTCTACCTCTGGGTGTCGTAAGAGCCGACTAAAGGTAAAATACCGGAAGGTGGGCAGCAGCGTCTTCTGAGGAACTGATATCTTAAACTGCGATCCCAAAGACGCCTGCCAAGCGAGGGGATTATGGCAAATCCCCCCCTTAATAGGGGAGGCTGTGAACAATCCGGCTGATACAATACAAAATAAAATGTATTTACTGACCTCTATACAGTGATTGCAGACGGAGCAATGTGAGCATCGCGGCGGTCGATAGAACTTGCACGTGACGCACCATTTCATCCGCACCGTTATACCGTTCACCTCTACACTCTTGTATAGAGGCGCTCTATAGTCATCTTCTCGGTCCTCGTCAGGCGGGGCTGGAAATTGACACCAACTTAGCATTTTTTTTTTTTTATTTCTGATAGGTAAGTCTTTGACTACAATCTCACGTGATGGTAAGTGATGATGTGGTCGAAGGTGTTAACAGGCTTAACCTAGAATTACTCTGGCTCTCAAGGACAGCTGCCGGAACACACCGTTAGGTGTTTGGCCACAGTACATGTTTTCTAACAACACGCAGGGAACACAAGGTACTCCCAAGAAATGCTTTCGATAACCGAAAATTTCGGTCAATGAGTAGCCCCCATTGTTTGCCCAATGTGCTGCAACACCCTATTCTCATCGACGTGAGTGGTGGCATGCCTCAGTCACCCTTTGCGACATGCGACAGGAGCATCTTCCTTCTTCCTAAGAAGCACTTTATCCTAAGAACGTCTTTTTATTTTAAAGCCGGGAACTGTCGCTAGTTCAAAATTTACGCTGACGCTAATAATTGCTAAAATTTTATTACTATCGGACTGAACAGGAGTGGAAGAGAGGTAGTGATGGTGAAATCGTATCAGTTTTAGTGAGAAACGAAAGAATATGCGTTGCGGGTAACATAGTTTCGTATTGGCTTTAAAGCGAATTTTTAAACTGCCTTCATTTTGTGTTAACAATAGTGAGTAACATATTAATTACCAGTAATAGTTGTTAGTATGTGGGTTGATATACTCGTAAAAGTATCACACTTTGTATTAAGTTTTCTTTGTAGGCCTACTATTAGTTTATTTCATTTAAGTTGTGCAAAATATACTTAGTTACTAAATGCTACTTACTTGGTAAATTAGGGTACTTGTTGTCACCTATCAATAGGTATAGTATAATATGTTATTTAGATAGTTCTTCGTTTTATTAGATATTAATATATAGAACAATGAGATTTCAGGTGGGCACACGGTGTGTTTGATGTTATTACGTATTTTAGTGTTATACAAAAAGAGTATGTGTACATAAATGTATAATTATTGCAGTAACAAATGTACCTATTTGCATTTTTGTGGGAATACACATAGCAGACGTAACACAGGTTCACCTAGTACGGCTGCTAATGGAAGGTATTAATTATACTGTGTATTTATCTTAGGACTTTAGAATTTAAATATTTTTATCCTGTTGTTTTTATTGGAGCAATTAACAATTTGTATTGTAATGTTTATTTACACAAAAACATTGAATTAAATTATACACAAAACTTACTTAAATAGTTACTATATTTTCGTAACAAGCGTAATTTAGAATCATTTTTCAATTTTTTTTCAATAGAGGAAAGTTTTATGAATCTTATTTAAGAGTCAACTTGGCTTCAGAGAATATAATCAAGATTTTTCTAAATACCTGTTAAATATATATATTTATTTATTTTTATTATATTAATTTATATTTAGAGGTTCAGTGAGGTGAGTAAGACGTACAAATAATTCCTAGTGTGTTTATGCTGTGTAGTTAGAATTATATAAGTCAAGTGGGCTTCTGCTAATTTAGTGAGTCAGTATTTTTCTCTGTCAGTGGTGTGTGTGTGTAAAGTGCGGCTTTGGAATCACGAAGATCTGGGTTCGAAACCCGGGTCAAACGACTATTAAATTTTTCTGAAAAATATTTTTTATTAGATGACCAGAGTCAGGATCTATGCCTGGTATGGTAGATGTCAATTATTTTTTATTTTAATAAGTGCCGAGACGGACAAGCCGGTGCCTGATGGGAAGCATCAAATCTGTCCATTACAGTAACATGTCACCTTTATGACAGCACTGCGCTCGCCACCCTTAATTATAAAAATATACTCAGACCTAACTTCTTGGCTAATAGGAAATAGCTCACCGGCAATAGGGTCATCCCTAATTACATTGAAAGTAAAACAACTATGGAATAAAAGTATTTATAGACCGTATTATCATCTATAATAAATATTCTTTAGGGATATAAGTTTGATGATATCTGTAATTAATATGATACATCTTTGTATAAAACTATATTACAAATCAGTACTAATATTATAAATGCGAAAGTAACTCTGTCTGTCTGTCTGTCTGTCTGTTACGCTTTCACGCCAAAACTACTGGACCGATTTGAATGAAATTTGGTATGGAGATAGTTTGAGACCCGGGAAAAAACATAGGATAGTTTTTATCTGACTGCACAAAAAGAGGTTAATGTTTTCGCGCGATAACCGACATACGCGCGGGCGGAGCCGCGCCCAGAAAGCTAGTATCACATAAAATAACTCTTAAAAACAAATTACTATGAGCACGAAATTTTTGAGTAACTCTTTTTTTAAATTGTGCTCAAATTATTTGTAAATGAGATTGTCGCTTAGAACACGATAGTGCTTATAATCATATGTAGACATATAGAAGGGTAGCGACAACATTACGAGGATTGTTTAAAAATACTACTTATTCCGATCAGACGAACTCTAGTAGTCTGGTTGATGGCCACAGCGTCCCTTATGACAGAAATGAATACATACTAGTAATATGAAATAATAAAAATAGAGCACAAGATTCGGCTAAGATAAGCAAGATGTATAATTTATATAGGTATTAGTTTTAGTTGATTTGTGTGTGTTGTAAATACATTCTATTCTATGTTCCGGTGGCCGAGTGGTTTAGGGACCCGGCGTAGAATCGGGAGACGCAGATTCGATTCCCGCTCAAAACAAAAATTTGGTGCTACAATTATTTGATTTTACCTTTGCACGCCATAGTGCTTGTAACTATATTAAGGAACTGTTATGAAGTTATATTTTATAGCGGCATTAAAGCGCTATGCGGGCAAGCCCACGGGGGGGTTAGAACCATGGACGCTTTGGGCGACAGTCCACAGTTACAGTCACCAGGCCATTACTGCATCTAAAACTTATTTTTGTATAGCTGATAGGCTAGCCTTTGACCACTATCTCACCTGATGGTAAGTGATGATGTGGTCGAAGATATTGTTCAGGCTAGCCTATTATTACTGGTTCTCAAACTTTGTAACCGCGGGGGTGGAACCTGTAGATACACCTATCAGTTTATTTTATCAATTATTAACATAGTACATATAAAAGGTCATTCGTTTTACGCAATCAGTATTTGAGGATGTTATCTATTACATATTTTCGAAATAATACTCTTGTGATAACATCTGATAAGTAAATAACAAGTTGTCTTGTGCCGTTTGTCTTGTAAATTGTATATGAAATGGATCCTAGCGAATATCTGGAGAGACTTCTTTTTAAGAAATTGATATTTTTAACTTTACCGAGTGTAAACATCATGTATATTTGCTAGTAAAAACTTGAGTAAATTTAAATTAAACATTATCACTCACGACTATAACACTACAAATAAAGATAAAATAGCGGTTCCAGGTATTTTTTTAATTTTTTTATTCATTCTTTTGCACTACAGACTCTGGGTCCGTACTCTTTTGAAATTTTCCTTTTTGTTATCAATTTAATACAATTTATAAGGTATTTGTCGTCTCCAATACATCGTCTTTCTGAAGGGAAGGGTGTTAGTATGTAACAATCTTAACACTAGGGTGAGTCCTTGTTTTTTTTTCGTTTTATATTGTACATGTTTTGTTATATATATTTTTCTTATATCTAGTTTGTTAGCAGCCGACATTTACATTAAATTTATATTTACAGTACATCTACAGTCTACATCCTAGGTTGAAGGGCCGGCCACTGGTTCCGGCGGTTCCAGGTATTAGTTTAGTAAAGATTAATTTAAACAAAAATATTGTAATTAATATTCTTGTAATATAATACACATATTTTTAATAGTGTGTAATGTTGCCATAACATCTCTAAGAAGTATCCAGAAAACGGATTCTACCGGAGACTTATTCACAACTGTCCAGTAAGAAGCGAGATTTTAAATTTGGAATCTCCTACTGTATCTCCTACAGTAGTCATCCTCTTTGGCCTGCTTAAAAAAAACAGTTCCAGACACAGATTAGAGTTTAGCCATTATAACATGGATATAGGAGGGAGGCTCCAAATATATATTTATCTCTATTTATAGTATTACGTTTTATGAGAAAGATATATTTTTGGAGCCTTAAACAGCCATTTTTTAGTCTGTGACACTTAACGCGAAGCAGAAAAAGTATGCACGTTGCGTTTTGTACTTAGTAATGTTGTAGAAGTATAGTGTGGGATTTTATGTTTGTATTTAGTAATTTCAGTTTATAAATCATGTTGGATTAAAACATTCCATTCTAAAATTAACATGGAGTTTGTTAAATATTCTTCTTCTAAATCGATCCGAAAACCTATCAGTAATTGCTCTAATAAGAATGTAACCTTTAACATTAATGAAACGAATTTGTTGTTAAACTTTCTTTCATTTTTCAGAAAAGCATTATGCAAGCCTCAACCAGTAAGAAAGCCATCCTGGCCTCGTATATAAATGGAGCTCACCTGCAGTTCAGTCCGGTTAATTCATACTTGGCCAGGAAGACTTACTTACTGGATTCTGCAGTAATGTACTATTAACAGATTGTCAAAGGATGTTAAAATAAATGGGCCCGCATTTCTTGCCCGTTTTGTTAACGTGGCAGTAGAACGTAGAATATTTCAATGAAAACGTTTAATTGAGCTTCTTGAGCTTCGAGCGTCTTAGACGCATAAATAAAACAAATGATTTTGACTTTGACTCGACGGTCTTGGCTTGACACGTGTGGTGTTTTGACAGGACGAACATGTTTTCAACATCTGATATTTTATTTTTATCTATGTTGACTGACGCATAACTTTTTTCTACGCACGCAGCATGATGCATGAAAATGTGGAACCACCTTCTAACCTTGAAAAATATGTAATAACTTGTAGAAATAGGTCCATGAAAGTGTAAGCGTAAGCCGACACCGACTTCAACAAGTGTATTCATGCATATTTCAGCGCAGATGTCAGTTCCAGTATTTTTCAACATCTTTTTAGACTTTTTTTAATTATTTGTTTAGTGCTATTCTCAGAACCGACCGTGACAACATCATGTGATAAACACCCAATATTTTTTGTATTTGACCTTCATAAGAGCGTGAAAATTGAATAAATCATTTGGACACTGTCCGGGAATCGAATTCGAAAGCCACTTATCCGACGAGGCAATGAATGAAGTCGCTAAGTCTTGTATTAATAAATCCATCTGAATCTGGATATGGAACATCTATCGAAAACAGCATCTCAAGATCGATCCCAATTTTGAGATGTATTTATTAATAATAATAAAACTTTATTTTGGATTCATGATCATTTAATATTAATTAATATTAATATTAATCATTTAATACGAGCCGTATCACAATGTAAGCGTGTATAGGGCGAAAAAAAACTGAATAATAAAACCATAAATAAAACTTTAAACAGAAGCGGATGTATTTTAATAATCATCAATAACTAATGCTCTTGGGAATATTATAGTATACGACAGAAAATATTATAGTCATGTGCAGGATTCGAACCCACGTTATCAATCCCCATACGATGGTTAAAGAACGAGAGGAAAAATTAGAGTTATGAGTCATATGTCATGTTAGATTAGTCGGTCAGAGCATACGCCGGCTATAGGGGTGGATGACGCCGGTTCGAATTCCGCAAATGACTACAATGTTTCCTCTAGTAAATTTGTAATTTTGTAAAGAAGCGGGAGTATTTGCTGATAAATGTAATGCTAATAAAATAAGAAAGATATGTTTGTTCTTTTTTTGTTTGTGTAGTCGTGTCGTGACAAATGATTACGTACGTATATATAGTCGTACCTATTTACTGACCCGATTCTAAAACCCTTCTGACATAAGTACCGTCATACGTAACAATATCTCACGTGACTTTTCTTCCTGGGGTTCCTTATTCAAAGAGCAAAACGGAACCCTATTAAGAAAACGTATATCTCGTGTCTCGAGCGCGTAAACGTATAAATTACAAACATTTTTCTTTTTTTTTAGCATGTTGTCTACCGGACGAGAAATTCAATAAAATTATATTTCAGGGGGGCTCTAGCAATTTCGGCCATTCTTTAACACTCCAGTAGATTCCAAAGGCACGCTTGGTCAGCCACTTGACCAACGAGGCCGTCTCTTATAATAATAGCCTTTCATTCTACTAATATTATAATTGCCTATTTTTATTTGATACCTCACACCAGGTCTCTTTAGCCAGAGTCTGTCTTGGTGTGTACCACCACAGTGTCAGCTATTCTGCCTCGAAGCAGTAGTGTGAAGGACACTGTAGGAAGTGAAATTACTCTGAACTAGCGTTTCAGAGTGACGAACGCAATGCACTGTCTCATGCATGACAAGGATAGTTGTGGACGACGCACATCACCGTTGTTGTATTGAAAACTATTAAATTTGCATTCTGGAATTTGTTTGCCAAGTTTCATATGAATTTAAGTTGAGATTTTTTTTAAAAACCTCACTTTGATACCTATGGTGCCATCTGTCGGCAGTCATCTCAACTAATAAATAAAATTTAAATTGGAGGGTGCTTTTTTACGTAGGTAGCTTAAAATAAGCAGCAGTATCGACCGCCGACAGCCCGCGCCATGCGCGGTGCTAGATTAATTAAATAGATTTCTTTATATATATCTTAGTTTTCAAAGCAGTGTTACCAAATTTAAGAACTATTGGCTCTCACCAACTCAGTGTTACGAAAGAATCCACCAAGTTTCATTTGTATCCCCAACATATGGTGACACTGCAACTGTTGTTGATAAACATGACGCACCATTAGGCAGATTAAATTGACATCAACAGCAAGTATCCAGACCGTTGAACAAAAGCCTATGCCATAACTGGGCGTTCAACTCTGTATAAATATGACAAGAAATGTTCAAAAACAGCAGAACTCAAAACCTTACCGCGGCGGCCAAGGTTTAACAACATTACCTTGACACTACCAATCGGATGCGATCATTTCTAAGCGCCAAATAAATGATTTAGAACACCTCCGTCAGATTCCACTTCTTTTTTCCGTATAGGTCAGAATTTTAAAACTGTTGACGAAACAGCAGTTTTTATGACTCCTCGTCCGTCAAATTACGCTTTTGTCAGATAACTTACTATTCCTTAGAGGTCAGAATTTACATATCTCGTGGATAAAAAATAAACTTTTTATTATTTTGTGAAGAGTATAGGTGCAAGCACCTTTTGATGTTTAAGTTCATAAGTACAATAAAGTACATTTTTAAATTTTGTTTTATTGGTCATGTCATGACTTTCACTATCGGATTAGAATCTTTATGTTTTTTCTCCTTAAGAAGAAACTGACGATTTATGACGAAAGTTGAATCAGACGAAAGGTTATCCACATCCGTCATTCATGATCATGACTAACTGAATTTATAAAAAAAACTACTTCTGACGAAAGTGGACTCTGATAGACGGGTTCTAAATGAAATCAATTAACCAATCCAATTGAATTTGGAATATAGTGCCTTGTTAATTGTGAACTTTTTGAATCCGTAATCAAAGCTTTACCTAATAAAAATGTAAAGAAGTGTAACTCTCATAGTTACACTTCTTTACATTTTTATTAATAGGCGTTCAATAATTTTGCAAGATAATACAAGCATTATTATTTGAATGAAAGAAAAACAATAGGCATGTACGATTTTATACATACCTAAATACAAGTGCGATTGTACTGTTTAAATTTTGAAATTCACGCCACATAAACATTAATTTACCTAGCGAAAGATTAAAAAAATACTTAAATTAATATGATGTTGCATATTACCTTTTGGTATGACACCCGGGTCCATGAAAGTGGCCAATGTAAAATTGGCCAAAACAAAAAACGTTATGACACCTTGATATGCTGGTACCCATGGATGCCTGTGGAGGTAGTACTGACACCTGAAAATAAAGAAATGATTTTCTTATCATCACCTTTCTAGCATTACCAGGGAGCATTATAGGGAGTCCATCAGGTGAGATTGTGGACAACGGTCAGCTATAAGAAAAACCCTGCGCGGCAGTTGATAGCTTTTGTCCATCGAAAAACTAACCTCGTGAGGTGTACCACTGCATCGTCACAGGACAATCAAAGGAAACTTTTTAGTCTTATAATTATTTATATTATATTAGCTTCCATCGACTGCATAGGGGATCCCCCCTTTTTGGTTATTCCGCTCATATAGAGACTCCGGAAACCGGGATAAAAGTATTTAGGTAATACAGTTCCTAACGTAATATTTTCCAAATTATATCAAAATCTATTTTAACGTTCAAACGTGAATTGAAAACAAACATACGTTCACATTTATAATATTAGTGTGATTAGCTTCTCCCCGAGGTTTCGACCTTGTAAAATTAGATTAAATCGCGCACCTAGACCAAATATTCGTAAGTCGGAATATGCCCTTTAAACTAAACAAAAAAGACAAAAACAACTATAAGGAAATAAAAAATTTAATAACAAAAACAACTGAGGACTTAATAGCCCTGTAGCGTTATCAATCAAGAATGTCTCTTGCGTAAGAGCTACCTATTAGCTAATAGAAAATAAACCTTATTGCTTTGTAAATTAGGAATGATAACTCATCGGTACATAGGTAGATGGCCGCCAATAGTTAAATATTGACTACATTTTGACAGTAAATCAATGTGTATGATTCATAACGATAGCTTTAGGACGTACGTATGAGCTATCATTTTAAGGAAGGTGTGTTATAGATTATAATTCTAACATTGTACATTTTGCGAAAAATCTAAAAATGGAACTGATCATGATAGTTCAAAAGTACCTTTCATCACAATATTGTGCGCATGGTACCGACTTCGACAAGTTATTTCACTTATTATTAATATACTTTTGAGTGATGATGATGAAGTCGGTTCCATTTTTCGGTAAAAAAAATCACCCTTTTTAGTGTTCCTTGCTGCTTACGGGATCGATTGTCATTTATTGGCAATAACTGTATCATCAAGATAGGAAAATATTTCTCAGTTAATGGTGTGTAACTCAAAAGCGTCTTGACAGATTTTGATGAAATTTACATGGGACCACAAGACAAGCATCAGCTTTCAAATTAAAAAAAATTGTCATAATCAGTTCACCCAGTAAAAGTTCTGAGGTAACAAACATAAATAAAAAAACAAAAAGGAAGGCTTTTATTAACGTCTTGTCTTTGTTCAATCGTATATTACATAAATAAACATCAAACTTGGTATGCTTTAAGTTCAATAACTGATGTACATATAATAACAAATAACAAGTATAAATTAATAAAATAAAAAACCCGACTGCAATTTATTTATTTTCATTAAAAATTGAATCTGCAAGTTATTTATATTTATGGAATCGTTTTTAAAGCCCTCCATTTTGTTAACCACATTGGATGGGTTTGTAAAAAAAGTTTATCTTATGATAATTTAGACGCCATATGTATGGCGTCTAAAACACCCAGAGTCACTTGCATTAGTAAGACGAATTTTAAGATATCTTATACATTAAAAGAGGTTAAGCCGTTTAGAAAATATGGTGAAAGAAACTCATAAATATACATACATGAACCCTGAAAATATAACACTCCTTTTTTGGGCAGGCATGGAATAAAAATATCCAAGTGCGGTTCCAACAAGTTTTTTTGGAAATGTAGTTTGTTAAGGATCTCGAACTGCACGAAAAATTTAACATATTTTTGGTACTTTCTGTATGCTAGTCTTTGAACTTCTGTACATTAGTTTTTGAACATGTTTTCAGGGTAAACCTGCAAATATTGCTACCTTCATTCCCTTTCGCGTCAAGATTGTAAGGCGAGAAGTATTTCGATCCCATTGACCTTTTCAGATTTGTTTGTTCATAACTATGCCTTGTAGATGGAAATAGGCTCTCTTCCTTTTACTTTTAACCTAAAAACTCATCTAGTAATATAAGATTGTTTTTCCATTGCCATTCAGGAGAAAACAGATGATTTTTTTTCTTATGACTGTAATAGAATATAGATCCTGGTACGGTAATTGATGATGTGCTTGAAGGTGTTAACAGGCACATCCTAGAATTACTGGTTCTCTAGGAGAGATACTGGAACGCACTTTTAGGTGCTTGGTGACAGATTTTCTTCATGGTGAGTTTACAGTTCAAATTAGTGAAACAAAATATGATTTAGAATATTTTTGATGACAACTGGTAATAAATTATGTAGAATTATCAGATACCTTACTTAAAACTTAACAACCATATGGCTCAGGGTGATGGGCGCAGTGCAGTTTATCACTTGTGATGAAACATCTGTTATAGGCAGAGGATACCACTTAACATGAGGTGGGCCTCAATGGAGATTTATCACAATCCCATAAAAAACCTGGTCTACTGCCGATGATATTATTTAATTATCTAATCATATAAAATCATAACATTCCTATAAAAGAACCACAACATATGCACACAGTATTCGCTCAGTGTCCAGGGACCTTGAAGTATTGCAGCAGTTCTTATTGAGGGTAAAGCCAATTATTTACCACAATTTTTATTTATTATTATTTACCACGTTTGACCACATCATCACATACCATGAGGTAAGATTGTGGTCAAAGGATGACCTTTTGGCCATTAAAAAAAACTTTGTGTATTATTAAGATTAAATTAAACTTTAGGCGGTATATAAAAATAAATCAGAAAACAATTCAATTAAGCAATAAATATCACCTTCACTTCACTCTAACCATAATCACAAACACTGCGCCATTTGGAACACCAGGATGAGGATAGAATTAAGGTAAAGTATATATGGTTAAATCCAATAATCCATGTGCATGAACGATAATGATAACAATTGAATCTCATTCATAAATACCAAGAATTCGGGTGGGTGTGATGCTAATGGCCTAAAGTATTTTAGTATATATGTAATTAAGCAAAGCTATGTCAGTACTATTTGTAAGTAGTTTAAGTATATACATATCTAATTTTAATATACTAGATTTCCAGCATTGTAGGGTATGTCGGTTATCGCGCAAAAGCATTAACCTCTTTTTGCGCAGTTGGATAAAAACTATCCTATGTCCTACTCCAGATCTCAAACTATTTCTATACCAAATTTCATCCAAATCAGTCCAGACAATGTCATTGCATACAAAAATAAACATCTTTCCTATATATAATAATAGTATAGATAATATATAAATTTATCACTTAATAGAATATGTACCAATCAAATCAGGTTGTAATTTTGTAAGTATTTACACTGATCAATAATGGAATAACCATTTATGAGAGAACTAGTTCCCATTAGTTCTTTCAGTTCTAGATGGTGTTAATTGTAAGAAATTGATGTTGCACAATCATTAAAATGTTATGCTTCATTGTTTTAGGTTAAGACAAAAGTATGTCTGTCTATAGGGTAGATTTGGAAACAAGTGATTTTTCACAAATGTATTAGTTATTTAAAGTGAAATATAATGATCTTCTTTTTGTTTGTTGAAGGATTATGTGGCTTAATGTCACAATTCTGTCCATGTACATTTAATACACTCGAGAGCAATGAATCCGGGTCACTTAAAGAATGTTAAAAATCTCGGAAACTAAAAATGATAGGTTAATGCAATAAATTGTATTTAATAGACAATGTAATACTCCTTAAATGAAAGTAAAAAAAATATGAGTCACCATACATTTTATTAACACAAAATTACATAAAGAAAAAAACTGCTGATCTCTCCTTAAAACAAAAATAGGAAACATGAAATTTTTGAACTTTATTACGATTTTCTTGAATTTTTATACTTCGTATTGCCTCCTCGTGCTTCCATTACTGCGTTTACGCGGTTTGGCATGCTGTACACCAAGTTCCTTATACGATTTTGTGGAATATTCTCCCATTCCTCTGTGAGAGCAATTTTGAGCTCACGAAGCGTGATTGGGGGAGGGTTTCGTTGTTTTACGCATCTGCCTAGCTCGTCCCAAGCATGCTCGATCGGGTTGATATCCGGGCTGCGCGCTGGCCACTCCATACGAGTAATGTTCATCTCTTGAAGGTAGTCATTCACAATCCTACCTGTATGAGGTCGGGCATTGTCATGCATAAATATAGCATGCTCACCTAAATTGACCATAAATGGACCAACGTGATCATTGAGGATTTCTTCCACATATCTTACGCTAGTTAAAGAGCCGTTTTCTATGATCACCAGCTCTGTGCGACTTTCAGAAGAAATTCCGGCCCACACAAGTACAGACCCACCACCGTAGGCTACTTTTTCTTCGATGCATGCTTGCTTGAATCTTTCCCCTGGTTTTCGATACACTCTGTGTCTTCCATCGTGCTTGTAGAGCATAAATTTTGATTCGTCGGAGAACATAACTTTTGACCAATCTTCAATACTCCAATTCACGTGGCTCTGGGCATATCTTAGTCTCGAAATACGATGCCCACGCTCCAGTTTAGGGCCGTTTGCAGGTCTAAGGGGTTTTAAGTTAGATTCAGCAAGCCGACGTCTTACTGTCCATGCACTTGGGTTACTTCCTCCGAGGCGTCGAAACTGATTGGTGAGTTCAGTTCCTGTGAGAAAGCGATTTCGAAGCATGGTGTTCACCAAGTATCGGTCTTCTCGTGCTGTGGTACACCTGGTTCTGCCCGTTCCTGGTCTGCGTAGGTTAGAACCAGTTTCTTCGTAACGTCGGAGAACTCTTTGTACTGTTGACAGCGACACAACGACAGTCCTGGCTGTATCGCGCTGACTCCAGCCGGTTTCCAGCATTGTAAGTATTCTGGTGCATTCTTCAGGCGTAAGCGACATAATTTCAGCTTGAATAATGAATATAGAGCACTATCAACATGGTTTATGTACCCACATAAATGACAGATTACAAACAAAAGCAAAACCAAATGCTGTAATTTCATAGTTCCATCTTCGAAAGTGGCCCTTTTTCAAATTTGATTTTTTTATGATATAACTTTACAATAACTAAGAAGTTTTAATACCTTCATTTAAGGAGTATTACATTGTCTATTAAATACAATTTATTGCATTAACCTAGCATTTTTAGTTTCCGAGATTCTTAGGATTCTTTAAGTGACCCGGATTCATTGCTCTCGAGTGTATTTTTTGGCTGGTAGGTCACTCTTTCCCGCAACATTGAAAATTATTGCTACTTCAGGTTCAATAAGGTTCATTATCAATGCAATGCACAAACTCAAGACACCCCACCACACCCCCCCTCGCACACATCCTAACATACAAACATACACACCCTCATACATATATTTTTCACAATTCAATCTAAGTTAAAAAAATTGTGTAATGAAAGAGCAGGGACTCCTTATATAGGCATTCTTTGCTTAAACAAGAATCTCTGGTCGCTTAATTTGTATTGTGTATTTTCTGGTTACTGAAATAAACATTATTCCTACCAATATTCAATGTCAAAAACTTAATGCCAAGAAGTCGGAAAATATCTTCTTTGGCAATTGTAGGTTCATGGTTTTATTATAAGACAATTATTAGGAAAAACAGGTATCATTATTTCCATTAAAATGAAAATAATCAACTGTCAAGTGACCAAGTCACTTTAAACCATCCACTGGGGACTGTTGAAATCCGCCCCCTCTTTCACTTGACAATAATGAACAATTAAAAGCACTTTTACATGTTTATCTAATAATCTTTTTATTAAGCTATTAATGGCCTTGCTTTCAATCGACTGCTGATGACTGTTACACAGTTTATAACTACACCAGTCAACAATGATCCAACTAGACATACAAAGTGGTGAAACGTTGCATGCCTAACCAGCAAGAGCTTTAGTGCTTAGTGAGGCAATGTAATAATTGAATGTCCAGATCTGTCTGATGATGACTGTTAACTGTGTCATATTGTGTAAAATCTATGCTGAATTAGGGCTTTAACTCAATACATGTTTACATATTTGTTTTGCTCAAAAATGGTTGTGTTATGAGGCTATTTAGAAAACTGTTTTATTACATATTATATTGTTCTATCAGCTAACTAAAATTTAAACATAATTTTTTTGCAAAACTAAGGATACATGTTAACAGTGATATTAATTTTCTTTTGTGTTCTATAAATATCCAAAATATGCTGACTATGGTAATAATGCGCAGCATGACAGTAATACCTGGAATACAATTGTGCAAATAGAATGTGCAGCAATTTTATTGTTGTCATCTCATAAATACGTTTCTGCATCTGTCCCTACTGCATTTTGGCGACAAAATCTCTAGTTATTAACATTCCATACATCAACAGCCATAACATCCACCACTGAACAATCAACAAGCATCCCCCATTTTGAGATGGCAATTCTTCAGTAGGGGCTGCTGCTCAGTTTAGGGTATTTTTTCTTTTTTCACTCTTACAACTCGCACAGAAAGATATTAGGGATGCAATTCCAGACTGGCACCTCACAGGCAAGTTATTAACTTATAACACAAATATTCTAGTAATATGGTAGTCTTTTATCTAACTTATCACCCAGTATCTGGTGTTTAATCAGATATTGGGCATACATGGACAGCTAGTCAGCATACATATATCAAAACATTTCATTTCAGTTCATAATTATACATATAAACTACCAGCCTGTAGTCCATAAATATGTATTGAATAAAGTGGTTGCTCTTGCTGCTTATCTGAATGCTTCCATTCAGAAAAGCAGCAAGGGAATAATATTGACTCATGTATGATTGAATATCAGAAGATAATAATCTCAGAGGAAAACCACAATAAAGTAGGTAGCTATGCCACACAGAATGTAGTCCTAATGTGATGTGATTATATGCTAATGTAGATGACATTAATTACTGGAAACCACTTCTTGAAACCTAAGCTAACCAATAAGTAGTCATGTTAACAGTAGAAAAGGCAAAAAGTAGGCTTACTGCACTAGTGCAGCCGCAAGATAATAATAGATACATATCAACAGTCTCATGTGAAAGTTGTCAAACCAAAATTTAGAATTTATACCTTGATCGACGACATTGTGTACTTACGGAAAATAAAAAAACAGGGACGTCGTGCCCAAAAGTAATGTCCATGCGAATGTCGCGGGGATATATCTCGTCTTGAGGTCGCATTTGGGCATATTGTGTCAATAAGTATGTCCCTAAAAAGCAAATTATCACAATTTTATTCACTTCGGATCAACATGGCCGCACCTAATAATTTGACAGCACAAACTGAAATGAATGAAGTTTATGAAGTCCGTCCGTCAATGTCACCAATAGTGTGGCCAGTGGCAGGTATGAATTAGAGATGAGAAAATTAATCATTTAAATGAATAGATCCACCGATAATAAAAGCTGGCAATTAAATTATTATCGCAATTCAAGTGTATGCAGACATAAAAAGATTATAGGTACATGACGAAATAATAAAATTGACCACATACAGTTGCTTTTCTTTAAGTTTATTCATATTTTTAATGTGATTAAGCCAGATAAATCCATCAACATTACTACAGAACAGTTTATACTAATATAAGGCAACTGTAATCCTCAGCAATCTTTGGAGTCAGTTAGTATGTAGTTTCTACAGATCATGTCTAACTTGCCGATCCGACATGATTAACTGAATTTACTCCAGTGCTGCCAACTCTATTTAGTAAAAACGCGCTATCAGCACATCAAAAACGCGCTAGCACGCGCTAAATGACACCTAATAAATAAAACCACCCTGATCTGTTACGAAGGCATATTTTTCAATTTTAGCGTATTTTAGTCATTTGATAAGGTAAATAAGATAAACGAGGTATTTTTATCTAAATATTACAAAATGACCACAAAAATAATAGCAGGTACTTTTATTCATAAAAGAACAATTAGGTAAATGTCAAACGAAAAGCAAAATAAAAGTACCTATATGCTTAATAGTCTAATCATAGTATAATTACTTATGTAAGTACTTAATTGCTAATCAATTTTAAATGAAATTATTAATATTTTATTAATAAAATAAAGAATCATTAAATTAAAATTTAATTCAAATGTATATCTATCTCATGATGTTATCCTCTTCAAGACATCACTCGGAAGATAATAAATTGAATATATTTTTTTTAATAAGTCAGTAGGTATCGATTAGCAAAATGGCGTTTATTGCAGACCTAATCCATACCAGTCATGGCACTGAACTTTATCGATATCAGTAACATAGGCATTGTGTTAATGCTAGTAATGAAAACACTTTTCTAGACATGCCATATGATTTCAAAAAAGCGCTAGATTTAGCGCTAGGCGCTTAAACGCGCTTTTGGCCAAAAAAGCGCTAGATCTAGCGCTGAACGCGCTAAGTTGGCAGCACTGATTTACTCCGACTATGTATTGTTTTTAATTGCTGATAGTTAAACCTTTGACCACATTATAATCTGACGGTAAATGATGATGTGGTCGAAGGTGTTAATAGGCTTAACGTAGAATTACTAGCTCTCAAGGACAGCTGCCGGAATACACCGTTGGGTGCTTGGTGACAGATTTTCTACTGGAGGGTGGTCGCTAGCCAGGCGGGAATAAGTACGTGGCCCATCTAATGTTAAAAGTCACTTGTGCTGTAAGTAATGTATTATTTCATATTTTTTATTACTTTACTCGACGTAAATATTCAAAACTCTATTCAAAGGGAGCACGGAGTGGTCCAGTATTTTTATTTATTTCCAAAACTCTCTTTACTCGGAGTGGGCATTCAAACACATTTTTTTTTCAGAACTAAAATTATGTTAGCGCATTTGATCAGTTGTTAAAATAAACGCGAACCCTCGCAAAGCTCAGCTATTTGCTAATTTATTTTCTTGTTATGAAAATTTGACAATCCTTTGACAAGTTTGAAGCAATGGTGGCCGAGCCGTAATAGCTACGGAGTGCCGTGCCACATGTCTTTGTTTCGATCCCCGTCGCTGACTAGAACTTAACCGCATGGTGGAAGGGCATTTTGCGAATGCTCGCCTGGCTAGCTACCACCCTCAAGTAGGTGTTAGGTGCTGCTTCACCAAGCACCTAACAGTTTGTTCTGGCAGCAATCCTTGCAAGCCAGTAATATAACAGGTATGAATCAGGGTGACGGGTGAAGTGCCATTCCTCATTCGTGACGTTTTTATGCAGAGGTTATTCCGCTTAACATCAGGTGGGCCTCGTGTTTGTTCTGTCACAATCAAATATACAACATAAACTGAATATCTCCTTATTAAACGCTATAAAAACTCCAGGAAATGACGAGAAGACCTGCTTGTTGCTGATATAACGTTTAGAGAGGTTGTAAAATTTAGATACCTTAGGTGCACTCTAACAGACACAATCATAAGGAGGAGGAAATTGACACTCGGATCCACAATGTTCTCTGTTGTAGTGTAGCGGTCTATAAGTAAAGGTGCTGGTATCCATGCTGATAAGGAAAACTAAGATCCAATTATACAAAACGGTCATCAGACCGATATTGATTACGAATGCGAAGTCTGGACAGTGGCCCTCAAAGAAAAGAACAAACTTATAGTGGTGTAGAGGAAGATTATGCGCAAGATTCTGGGTGTGGTCTAACATGATGATGGCAGCTGGCGTTTGCGAAAGAACCAGGTGATTGAAGAACTGATCGACAAGCCTATCATCATGGGAGAAACCAAAGCCACTACGCTGGGTGTGCCACGTACAGAGAGGGGGGAAGGATCCCAAAGTCAAGAAAGAGTATCTTGGAGTTCCAAGTGCCGCCGACCAGGCAAGAGGCAGCCTGGAACTGAGACTGATGGCGTCTTCTTGTAACTTTAAAAAAATGCCTCTAACTTGGTAGTTAGTGGCACCCTTGCGTCTAAAGTTAAAGATAAAATATACCGGCCTTAAAGCTGAGGTTAGTATACTATATCATGTTTGTCTGTGGCTGAAGTCAGTGTCTGAAGCTCAGATAAAGAATAGTTCTTTATCTGAGGTCTGAAGTGTAAACTCTAAAGTCGTGATGTAGAAATGTGTTCTCTCATCTGTGCCTTTATTAATATTTTTCAATGCTTGCGACATTAGTAGGACTAGAAACTGGTCAAATGGTATTGGCTGCAAGTAATTTAATTACATCATTGATTGGTTAAGATCCCTAAAATCAAGTTGAGAAGCAGTGTGATTGGTCTAATTTTAGAATACATAAAATCTCGCGGATAAAACGACGATAAAAAATTAAAAATGGCCGTAGTGTTGTCCCCATGCAGTGCAAATGGTGTGACAGTTTTTTCGTAGACTTTTGAATTGCTCACCAGTAACTTCTATGTTAAATTGACAAAAGAATAGTAAAGTTTAGTTTTATTCATGTGATAATGTCTGATAGGAGCCCAAGTGTTCTAAGTTACTTGAGGCAGTACAGATTCCAGAAGAAACCTGGTCCTCAGAGTGCTAATGGTCCGGTGACTGTCACTGCTTCTCCTTCAAACTCTCGTAAGTATAATTTTGAAGAATTATCCGCTTCTGTTTACGTGAGACATGTATTTTCTCCAAGGTGCCTTATTACGAGGTTGACTGCCTGCTGTTTGAAGGTTTATTTTTTACAGTAATTTTATGAAGGTTAGTTGTTCCTCACCATGCTTATTACATTTTTTTAAATATATTATTATAGGGATTTACGCCTGGTTCATTAAAAAGATAATAGGAAAATTGAGTAGGCATCCAACCCAATAACAAGACCCCTAAACATGCTGGCTTCATATTTAATTAACAAAACAACGAAAATAGGAAATGTCACCATTTATAATGCTTAGTTAAAAGATCTTTGTCTTGATCTACTTACTGTATATTACATTTATTTTTTGGAAATGTTTGCCATACAAAGTATTATTATGAATTCATGGACATATTGCCAATAGGTCATTCATTTCTTCATATAAAATAACCAATTATTAATGCTACCTTGCAATTTGGCCATAAAAATCACTTTATAATGGTTAAATCTGATTCTGGCAATTGGAATATATATATGGCCATAATCCCTTTTCATAAAACCCATGATAAATAAGTATAGGAAGGTGATGGTGTTGCAAAAAATGCATAATAAGCTGCTTAGAAACATTTTGATGTAAATGTCTTGTAAATTGATTATGTATTAGTTGATAGTCATGACTTATGATTCCATAGCTTATAATGAATACCAAGATGTAACAGAGATTTGCATGCTCAGCTACAATCCATAATGGATTAGATTTCTTTTATAATGGGTTCCTTTTATGTACATGTAAGCTTATTGCTACTCGTTCCACTTATCATTGCAGTGTTGATTTACAAACCAACACAGCAATTAACTTCTTTCTTTCTGAAACAGTTGAAACATAAGTCTGGTAAAGTCAAATTAATTTCTAGTAGCTAGATGCAATCTTCCCAAGGGACAAATGTGTATATCATAACCTAATCTTATCTTAGTACCTGATTTCCATTGTTGGCCTTGTCTGCTAACATCTTCTACCACATCATCGCCTACCAGCAGGTTTTGAAAGGCTAGCCTATATACCAGTAACTATGAATAACCAATAAATATCCTTGAAGGTGTGCCTAAGTGGTGTGTTTAATAAGATACTGATGAAAGCTCCAATTACTCTAATTTGCTACCTATCATATAAAACATTATAATAATGCAGTGCTCACAGCTTGGTTATTTTTAACCAAGCAATTAGATTTCTTATGCAATATTTGCTGTGGTTACTACTCTAATGGTGACCATGAGTAGTATTTACTATTGTGCCGTGATTCAGAGGGCATGTTAAGCTGTCCATCCTGGATTATAGAGTATCTGTTATATTGCCTGCATGGATGATGAAAAATTTGGTAAATAACCATAGCTGTTTTTTACTGCTCCAGAATGAGGGTTATGTTTTCTAATGAATGTATGTAGATATGGATGTGTTTGCATTTCTTTTGCACTCTCTTTAACCTGAATGGCTTGATGAATTTTACCATATAAGGTATCATTAGATAAATGGTATCAATTGTGGTAAATATATTGCAAACAAGTTTTTAAAAATTGTTTAGGTTTTTCTTGTCTTATGGTACAAAATGTTGTACCATACATACTCTCTGCTGAATGATGAAGCCGTTACTTCCTTCCATAATAAGTTCAGGTCAGAATATTTTACTATCCTAATTGACCAATGCTGAACACAGCCATATATATCATATCCCATAATTAGGGGGAGAGGGTTTGCCGTAAATGGCTTTGCCGGCTAGATTTTGTGTGAAAATCTTCATTTCATTTTCATTTTAATTTTTTTTTAATATGTACACTTCTCCTTTAATGAAAATCTCTGAAAGACTTAAATATATACAAAGCATAAAACTGAGTTTGACTTTTCTGCTTGCAAATATAATAGCATGATTTAACCATGAATGTCTTGAATGGAAGTGAATCACTTTTCAGCACTGCTTTCAGCTTGGGAAGTCGCTCTTCAGAATGGTGGTGTACTGCTGAAGAGGAACATTGTAGAAACTTTGTGGTGGTAATAAAATGTGACTGCTCTTTGTGTGTGTTCATTCGCCTTCCCGTAATAATAAAGTATCTTATAAACCTTTGTCTTTCATTTTATAATCAAATTCTAATAAATGGTAATGCTTTTGATTGTGTGGTATGATCGGTGGTAAGATGAGGTGTTAAGGTAAGGATATGGTTCAGGTAACTTTTACTATTTAATTAAATTGACATATTTTATTTGCAACATCAAGGTTACTCAGGTTTTCTACCCGCTACTAGAGAAAAATCATAGTTTTCATTCGGTAACATGACTACAGTAAAATATGCATCGTTATACTAAAATTTCTCAAATTAAGTTATAACTAATTTATAAATGTTATTGTTAGCAACTAATATTTTAAGGACTATGTATGCATGCAAAGGCAAGATTTGGTAATGTGTAATAATTTAAGATATATTGCATGTTGTAAAATTAAATATTGTTTTTATATATTTATAGAGACAACACAAATCAGAATGTTGGCACCTAATCAAGTAGTTGTCAGAAACGGACCAGTAGTTTATAAAAGAATAAGGGTCATCAGTTCTGACTCTGACGATTCGTCTCCAGCTAAGAAGGCTCCACCACCACCACAAACTCCTACCACCCCATCAATTGAAATCACAACAGCTGTGAAAGAAAGAAGATTCAGGAACATGGTCGAGATGTTTCCAGATTTATCACCTATTGTAAGTTTTTTTTGTATTAATAGACTAGCCCTACCTACACCATAATCACACTGCATGTTAAGTGATGATGTAGTCAAAGGTGATAAATAGAATGAATAGATTCAGGCGTTACTTTGCGGAAATCCATATTTAATAATAACAAATACTTTTAAAAGTATCCTAAAAAACATTAAATAATATTTAAATAAAACACTTAAAAAAGTATAAAATTATATATCTAGTGACAATTCCGCCTAATTTTCCTGTTATCTACGTGACGTCATAAACATCACGCAGCCTAACCGGAAGAATACCCGACTAGTTTCGCTTCTAAACGAAGCATCTTCAGGAGGTCTTGACTTACCGAGCGCACGATCGAGACATGTCTCGATCGTGCGCTCGGTAAGTCAAGACCTCCTGAAGATGCTTCGTTTAGAAGCGAAACTAGTCGGGTATTCTTCCGGTTAGGCTGCGTGATGTTTATGACGTCACGTAGATAACAGGAAAATTAGGCGGAATTGTCACTAGATATATAATTTTATACTTTTTTAAGTGTTTTATTTAAATATTATTTAATGTTTTTTAGGATACTTTTAAAAGTATTTGTTATTGTGATAAATAGACTTAACCTCGAATTGGTGCTGGCTCTCAGCAGGCAGCTGCTGGAACACACTAAGTTTTAACTGTATAAACAGGCTTAAACCAAAATTGAAACAGGCTTTCAAAGACAGCTGCCGTAACACACTAAATTTTTTTACTGTGTAAACAGGCTTTAACTGGAATAAGAACTAGATCTCAAAGACATTTTTTATACTGCAATAAACTTTCAAGGTGCCATTTTCAAAATGCCCTACAACCATTAAAAGGGTCTGAGTGTTCAGGCCATATTTCCCCATTTTCACTTCATTTATTACATTGTTATTTATTTATTCAATTATAGGCGAGCAGCTAATACTGATGTGCCTATATGTAACTGTGTCGAACTGTTGATGAGGATATAGTGCGCAGTGTTTGTGTTAGCATGTACACAATTAATTTGCTGGTTGTGTCCTGTGACTTCTTTGTTATGGATGACTTTCACAAACAAATTGTGTATTTCGGGGATGTTGTATAATCCGTTGAGGATTTTTAACGTTTCTATGAGGTCCCCACATAACATTAACATGTACAAATAAAATCGTTGTCCACCTTCCATTCCAGTTTGTAAAAAATGTCCTTGTTAAACATGGATGGAGTGAAGAGAGATCTCGAGATGAGCTCCTGAAACATGACCCTGAGTCCAATGAACGAGGAGGCTCATCATCATCCAACCTGACACTATCCTCAGCTCCCCGACCCGGAGTGTCTGGTCAGTTACAGAAGAATAGTTCAAACAATTCAATGGTACGGATTGTTAGTACTAGCAATGTCGGCAATCAGAAAGTGGTGGTGATGAGACGGAATGTACAACCTGCAGTTGCAAATAAAGGTGGGAGGGCCAGAAAAGGAAGCAGCGGAAGTGAAGATGATGACTATGGGGTCAGAAAAGGGAAGGACGACAGAGTTTATGATAGGTAAGCCATTTAAACAAAAACTGTAGGTATCAAACTTACGACCAAATTTGTTTCAGCCTTTGTTAGGTGTGGGGTATGATTAGTATATTTATCTCTACGTAGTATAAAAAAGTCGCTTCCTGCTGTCTGTCTGTCCATATGGTATGCTTAGGATCTTTAAAAGTACGCAACAGATATTGATGCGGATTTTTTAATAGATAGAGTGATTCTAAAGAAAGGTTTACAAGTATAATATACACTCTCTCTCTCTACGGTCGTTTCTTCATTGCTGAAGGTCGTGGTCACTCTTGGCTATATAGGATCGGACAAACTGTTTCCATTGATTTCGGTCCGTGGCCTTCCTCACTGCGGCATAGAATTTAGACGAAGGAGTGGTGCCTCTGATCTGGTCAGACCATCTAGTTGGTGACCATCCTCTTGATCTCTTTCCTGCGGTGTTGCCAACTATAACCAATTTTTCCAGACTATCGTCACCACTCCTAATTATGTGTCCAAAATACGTGAGAATGTGCTGATGACATAGTGTGGAGAAACGAGGGAGAAACGAGTCTCAATTTTGAGTTGCGTAAGAATTGATGCATTTGGTCCGCTTTGCAGTCCATGGTATTCTATAGTCCATGTTATTATAATATACACATGCATAGTATAATAGAGTAACATTGATAATTTTAGGGGTTTGTAATACAATATGTATGTTTTTGCGCTTACATTGCAGACGCTAGCTGAACCCTACGAGATAGATCAAAATAATGTACTACAGTATTGTACAGCTTAAAAAGTGCTTCAAAAAAGGCCGCGATAGTATTATGTCTATATCTTAGGGATAACCAACAATAATAATTTTTTGTCCTTTATTATTTACGAGAAATAAGGAATTATCCAATTAAGTACCTTAAATATAATAGTGCATTTAAAATAGATCAATATGTCCCTTTACGACATGTTATTTAAATAAATATTTTTGAAGATTTTACACATTATTTAGTATCAGCATTGAACCCGTGCGAAGCCGGGGCGGGTATATATAAATAAATTTAAGTTGTACATGTACAAATTATTAGAGCACAAAATTATTGTTCCGGGTGGGAATCGAACCTGCGTCTCTCGATTTCGCGCTGGGTGCCTTAATGTGATTTTAGCTAAGCACGAGATAGTCCTTGTAATCATATTTATAAAATAAAAGTTGTTGCTTCGACAAAACGTTATGTGTAGGTAAAGAATTATACTAGGTCATAAAAATATTGCAATAAACATAAAACGTAGATTTATGTAACAAAATAATAATTTATTGTGTTCTTGCCATGCAGTAGGAAAAACATAAATTGTCATAAAAATATGTTAATTTTTGTCTAAATTTTCAGAAAAAGGGTAGAATGAATGTAATCATGATGTGAAAGCTTATTTAGGAACAACATAGTATCGAGGTGATACTGCGCTTTAGGCATGTGTTAATGTTATTAAGAAATTATGGGCTATGAAATTCTATCCCATCAAGATACTAAATATACTTCCTATTAAATTATAATACCATCCTTAAATGTATATTTAAGGTTGATGTAAAAGTTAAACTTCTGCTAAAAAAACGAGTGATTACTGGAGTGGGGTGACAGTGAAATTGAATTTATTTATATATACCATGAAGCTGTACACAAATCCCTACAAAAAACATCAAATGCAATGATTGTGCAAAAAAATTTTAGGGTCTATGCACAATTTCAAACGATGAAAGATGCGATTCACATTAACATGTAAAATATGAAATATCCTATACCAACCGACTTAACACACACACACACGTGCGCGCAATTGTTGTGTATGGGAAACACAGAATTAATAGATTAGCGAAGATTATTACAGAAGAGTAGCATACATACACACTCACAGTCATTCACATTTATATATTAAAGTTATAAAATCAATATTTATAAAAAAACAAAGTTGTGTGTTTCACATCATGATTATCAAAGTGTTCAGACCAAAGTATTTACTAAGTAAATACTCACGCTATGTGTCGCCTTTGGTCTGATTTTATATAATTTTCAACTACTCGTGACAGGAACTATATTTTGATGATTGATCTACCTACTGTCTTTCAGTGACGACTCCGACGTCGAAATTACGGACGACCTCATCGGCGACAAACGGAAAGTGTTTGAATTCCTCAACAGTAGTAATATGGCAGAGTTATCACTACTGAGTGGGTGCTCGCAGAAGAAGGCAGAGGCCATCATGGCCTTGAGGCCGTTCAAGGGATGGCTTGATATGGTCAGTTGATTTTTAATTCAAAGTTAAATATATGCTTTTAAAGATGCACAGCGCTATAGGCCCTAAAAAAATTATTGAAAATGGACTTGAGACTTTAAATATCGTTGGTATTGCCACTTCTAACTAAGCTTCAATATTACTAAATTACAAATTTACGAGAGGAAAAATTCCCGCGAAAGCGAACCCGCGTCCATCCACCTCTTTAGCCGGGATATGCTCTGACCAATTGAGCTAACATGACAATGAGTCATAATTCAATTTTTTTCCAATCGTTCTTTAACCATCGTATTGGGATGGAGCGACATCTATAGTTCAACTTACGTTGTACTACAAACAAGACTAATTTTGCAATTAGCTTTAAACTTGTTAATGATTATGCAAACCTATAATTTTAATATTTTTATGTTTGCAATAACGCATGCACGGCGGATTACATTATCCATTACAAATCGAATCCCGCATTTGAATTAAACTTTTCCTCTCGAAAATTTGTAATTTTGTAATATAATCCGCAAAGAATGCGTTATTGCAAACATCAAAATATTAAAAGATTCAATATTGTCAAAATTCTGTTAATTACATTTAATTTTCTGAAAAAGAATGATTATGAATCTATAATCCACTGTTCAATTGCTAACAAACGTGCAAATACTGGGATGTCATACATTCGCCGGCCGAGATTGGCTTTGCTAGATAAATAAAACATAATAAGTTAAATGAAATTCTAAATTATTAAGTATATAAATAAACTAACAGACAAAAACACTCACGTTGGGCATCCAATACATCTCGCGCGTTTCGAGCATGTCAGATGCTCATCATAAGGGCGTGTGTGCAGCTGCGTCTGCGAGCTCCCGACGGGCACGTGCCCGTTTATGCCGGTTAGTGTATAACATTTAGTAATAATTGTACCTTACAGTCAGTGAGAAATATCCGGACACTGAATATCTTGGAAAAACTGAGCTTAAACTTGCTGAAATTGATTGCACACTTAAGAGGTCTGTCCAGTCGTAAGAGTAATGCAATATTCTTTTTATGTTATAGGTAGAAAAATTCAACAGCAACAAATCGCTTAGCACAGAGCTTCTGAACTCTACTCAAGAGCTCCTAACAACAAGAAATAACATCCAACGGCTGATGAAGAAATGTGTTGGACTCGCACAGCAACTAGAGGCTGCAGTCGCGGCTGGTGCTGGGAGACTACAGCAGCCAGCCATTTTGCACCCTAGGTATGTAGTTTTAAGGCTGCACTTTGCTGGTCTGCAATTGAAGGCAATATAAATCCTTGCGCCGTGTCTAAAAATAACATCCAATGACTTTTCATGAAATGTGTTGAGCTTTAACAATGGTCAGTGCCGGTTACTTAGGTTGCGTATTCACAAGAGAGGAGAAGTTTAAGAGAAAAAAATAAAGGTAGACTAGACATTATGGTGACATTCAGCCCCATGCTGCGAGCTAAGCAATACATTTTTCAATTTAAAAAAGTCTAATAAAAATGGGAACCTCTGCAATAAGATCGTGTCTGGGACATGTGTGCTCTCCAGTTTTTTAGGCCAAAATTAGGGTCAAGCTCCATACCTGTTGTGAATGTGGTCTAGATGATGGAACCTTTCATCATATTTTCTTCTGCTGTCCTAATTTGTATTTTTCTCTGTAAGATGTTTTAAGTTCTGATATCCCTAGACCTGTTAACCTTAAATATCTTCTCTCGTATGTCTACTCCATTTATATGTTTTATGTAATTTTATTAAGGGCCCGTTTCAGAATGTCATAATAGAGTTTCGGGTTACTATGCAACACATAAAATAACTGAATGATAGAAATGACAGTTAACATGCAGCGCATTGCAAGCTTTAACCGATGGATAGGCTAAATCGATGACTGTGAAATGCAAAGATAGTGTTTTGTTTATTAAATATGTTCTGGGTAGTAAAACCGGAACTTACTCGAACATTCTGAAACAGGCCCTTAGTATAATGAAAGAAAATTTTATAAAGGTGTAATTATTATTTTGAAGTATGTACTTCTAAACCTATATATTTTCTTTTATAACTGAACTATAAATATCAAACCGGGCATTTGTAATTATAAACCGTATATTGGCCACACTTGACACTGGCAAAAAAACACTAAGCAGCATATTTATGTAAATGTTGTCTTAGATTTTCGCGATAATTACACATAGTAATTAAATAATTTTAAACGGTTTAAATCGCGTATATTTATAATTATTTTTGTCCCGATGTTTCAAGCACTTTGCAGTGACCGTGGTCATGAGGTGACTCACGGGTGATTTAAATGGTTTAAAGTTGTTTACTAACTAAGCATATTTATTTCATTATTTACAGCCTCTATTTCACACAGTAACATGTTTGAAAAATGATCTTAATACTAAATTTACTACTGTTCATCACTACCTGTTTGCCTCTTGGCAAAGGCTTTCACCAACCTCTTCCACTATTCCTTCCCTCTCTAGCAAGTCTAATCCAGGTTCTTCCTGCTATTTCCCTAATCTCATCATCCCATCTTTTAGGTTGTCTTCCTTTTTTTTTTTTTCCGTTTCTGGGATACCAAATGGTTAATGCTTTGCTCCATTTGTCTTCTCCCCTCATTGTCTGTCCAGCCCACAGCCACTTCAGCCTCCTTATCTTTACCAGAATGTCTTGAGGTCCTGTAGCTTTCCTGACGATATTGTGTTTCACCTTGTTGATAAAAAATCCGCCAATAGGATCACTTTGCTTTTGCACATTCTTTCTAGCCTTGCAAAGCAGAAATCATGTCGCTGGTTTTTTTTGCATACCACACATCTCTGGTAGATAAGTGGCTTAAGGCGGAAGCCATTTTATACTATGTGATTTTTGGTACTTTGATTCAAAGTACCTAATTGCCCTAATACCCTTGTTGTCATTTTCATATAATTACTTTCAACCTTGTTCTAGCCTTAAACTACCACCATATCAGCTGGTCGGTCTCAACTGGTTAGCAGTCCTCCATAAGCAAGCAGTCTCGGGCATCCTGGCTGATGAAATGGGACTTGGCAAGACTGTACAGGTCATAGCGTTCCTTGCTCACTTGAAGGAAACTGCGCAAACTAAAGGCACACATCTGATTGTGGTGCCTGCTTCTACACTGGGTAAGTAACATTCTCTCACATAAAGCATGCTACCATCTAGTGGCTATCTTTACTTTAATCAAATCTAAACTTCTCTACTTTAAAAAATATTATAAAGATGAATAGGCTCTGAAACGACTGGACCGATTTGAGAAATTCGCTGTCATAGCAGCGCCAGATCATATTAGGATATAAACTGCCTCCGAAAAAAAAGTTCTTAGTTTCGATTCATACTGCGTGCTTGACCGCTGGCTACACTGCGTGATGGAGGGGTATTTTGTGAATACCTGGTTAGCTAACACCTTCAAGTAAAAAAATCTGTTGCCGAGCACCTAATATTGTGTTGCCGCAGCTGACCATGAGAGCCAGTACTATTCTACGGTAATACTGTTTACCATTTTCGACCACCTCATCACTTACCATCAGGTGAGATTGTGGTCAAAAGCCAGCCAAGTCTTTAAGCTAGTATTTATCTATATGTAACAGATAACTGGAGCACTGAGCTCGAGCGATGGTGTCCGTCTCTCCGCGTCAGCAAGTACTACGGCAATCCGGACGAGCGACGCCAGCTGCGGATCGAGTATGCGAAGGCGCTCGATAACTATGACGTAGTGCTCACCACGTAAGTTCAACAATCACCCTTATTATAAGAGAACTAGGGTTTTAATTACAAAAGTATACTGTCACATCTCTCTTCCCCGAAAAGGTAAGCAGGGCCGCTACTACAATTCAACGAAGTTTAGTTTTTCGTGTTACGAGCGGCACTTTAGACAACGAAAATTGAATGGGGATGGGGATGGCGGAATCAAATTGTGAAGTTTACTACTCTGAGAACGCTATTATGCCTTGATCAGTTTTAAGTATTAAGAAAAGAAATTAAATAACATTTTCACGTGGTATGACTTTGAGAGTCCTATATATTATATATAGGACTCTCAATATTATATATAAATATATAAAGAATAAATAAAGCAAGTTGTACATATCTGCTATTATAACATGTATTGTTCATCAAGAAGGGATGTAACAGTAACCTACAGCACAAGTGTTCAACTTAGTGTAGGTTCTGTTTACATCATTTTAAGTGTTAATGTTATATGTTGTAAATGAATTGTTTCTTTTGAATAAATTGAATTGAAATTGAAAAAAAAAATATAATTATGGATCAGCGAGAGGTGTCGCTACTGTTCTAGAAAATACAGGTTAGTTATTTAAAATTTACATTAATTTCTTAATTCTTCATAGGTTTTTATATCATCATTAGTATTTTTGTTCTGTCTGCATATTTAGAACTTGACTTTGACGACTTATAAGCAAACAAATAAATCATAATTTTATATTTGGAAAATGTACAAACCATACGAATCAGATTTAAAAAGTATTTATTCATCTACATAGGCAAATGCTTGTAAGTCTATGTTACGAACGAAGTTAAACAAAAGTAAGCCAATACGTGTTACCTTTCTTTCGTCGAAGTTCGAAACTTCGACGAATTAGGGCAGAGGCCCTGACGTGATAAATACCAATATGAGCCAGACCTGTTTGATTTATTTCTATTATGGAGCAAGCCCTTGTCATCTACCGGGAACACGACAGTTCCAGACTCTGGATTCATCATCAGCAGCAGGAAGATGTGCACTGCTGAAAATAAATCTCCCCCATAGAACGACAGAGTGAAAGGTTATTAGTCACCTGTAACCAGTGGCTAATCCCTGACTCTTAAGATGTCGTCAGCCCACCTAATGGAGTTCATAGCCTCTTCCCGTGTAATATTTTCGAATATTTTTTGTAATGTAATACTCGAGAACCTTTTTTCTCCATTGGTTGTCGGTTCGTTAAACAATGTGGCCAGCCCATCCATTCAGAATTTGCAAATCAAAGTGGTTTAATTTGCAAATTCTGAAAGCTATTTCGGGGACTTTGGTTCTTCGGCGAATTTCTTTGTTCTGGATTTTACTGCTCAAAGTAACTCCGAGCATAGCGCTCTCTACAGCTCGTTGGGCGATTATATGACGATGATGATGGAAATAAATAAAACCTGGCCGACTGAGAGCACTGGTTTTCCTTACGCTTTCAGAATTTTTGTCATGATTCCGTCAACACCTGCTGTCTTGTTATTTGTAAGCTGTTTGAGAGCCATTCTAATCATATAGACTGCTGACTGGGGATGTTTCCTGTATAGTCTCGGGTCCAGTTTCTTTGATTTTCGTGACGAGATATATAGCTGTCCATAACTTTAGTTCGTCAGAATCTCTGGTTTTGAAGAGATGATTTTACCATCGTTGATCTTTAGCTTCCTCATTTGGTTTGCCCTATGGATAGACGATTGTTTTGCGAATACTTTGGAGCATTGTTAACGCTCAATTGCAACTTTAATTTACGTATGGCTAACTTTGCGTTGAAGTCCCCCATAATAACGGTAATATGTTGTTTATACCGAAGTAAGTATCGGAGGACCAAGGGACTTGAGCCTCCAATGTTGAACAGGTGGTATTGCCTGAAGCGGTTTTCTGAAACATATAATCTGGGTAAATTTAAGGCAAGAGGTGAAATTGAAGGAAAAATGAAGGCCGTTAGTGCGAACCCCAAGTAAATAAAATCCAGTTATATATCATTTGGTATCGCTCTAGTATAGTGGCGTTAAATTTTAATTGGCTTACTGTGATAAATATGTTCGTGAGGTATGAGAGTACTAACAGATTTTGCGTAGGCAATGTGCTTCATTTTTGTTAGAAGTGCTGCAGTACCGATAAATTTATCCTAATGAATAATTTACTTCTATTTTCTTATTGAAAGCCGATACTCGTATCCATTCTATTCAAACAATGAAACCATTACAAATTTACGAGAGGAATAATAAAAGTTATGTGCGGGATTCGAACTCGCGTCATCCACCCCTTTAGCCGGGGTATGCTCTGACCGACTGAGCTAACAATAAATCATAACTCATTTTTTCCTATCGTTCTTAAACCATCCTATTTTTTATTATATATACATGTAATCCGCAGAACATGCGTTATTGCAAATGTAAATATATTAAAATAAAACCCTTAGTTCGACTTATTTATATAAAAATTTGGTCGTCCTCGAGATCGAATTGTGCACTTTGCAGTTTAGATTGCCATAGGATAAACCAAGCAGGGCTATTGTATTTATGTGAAATGTTTTCTCTCAGGTATACAATGGTGAGCAGTTGTCCAGAAGAGCGCAAGATGTTCCGCATCACGCCGATGCACTACGTCATATACGACGAGGCACACATGCTCAAAAATATGTCCACACAGCGATATGACAATCTGCTCAAAATAAAGGTAAATATTTATTTATATACCTTTTATTTATAGATGACATTTGTGTACATTTATTACAGCTAAATTGGTGTTAAAATGTGCTGACTTTCTTTATTATTTTAATTAAAATAACAGTGATCGGTAATTTGTACAAAAATATATTTGTAATAATTTGTAAATTTATGATTTTCGCTTAGTACGCGGTAGTGCTTGTAATCATAATATTTAGAAATATATTTGTAAGATTATTTTCATATTGATATACAGTAATACCCCGTTTTACGCGACCCCGTTAAGCGCGGTTTCACTAAAACGCGAATTTCAAATTTCGCGTTCAAATTCCTCGCATTACGCTCTTTTAAAAAAATATTTAAGTTTTGACATATTGCAGAGTATACACAATAATTATGACCGTGTCTTGACCTTGTGTCAAACAATTAAAAACAGTGTTGGGTGTTATGAACTTATTTTACAAGAACTTAAAAAAAACGCTACCCAAAAGACAATAGATGTATATTCCATAAAATATAATTAATAGTATTTACCACATAAAGTGTTCTTAGAATTAAAGTGATGGATTAAACGATGAATCGTATTTTTTGTATTAAATTTTGACTATTTTTAACCGACTTCCAAAAAAGGAGGAGGTTCTCAATTCGTCTTTTTTTTTTTTTTTTTTTTTTTTTTTTATGTTTGTTACCTCAGATCTCTTGACTGGGTGAACCGATTTTGAAAATTCTTTTTTTGTTTGAAAGCTGATGCTTGTCGTTTGGTCCCATTTTAAATTTCATCAAAATCGGTCAAGCCGTTTTTGAGTTACACTAAAAAGATTGAAAAAAAAATTTTAACAAAAAATGGAACCGACTTCAACACCCAAAAGTGTGAAATAACTTGTCGAAGTCGGTACCATTCCCACAATATTGTGATAATAGGTACTTTTGAACCATCATGGTACCGACTTCAACAAGTTATTTCACACTTTTGGGTGTTGAAGTCGGTTCCATTTTTTGTTAAATTTTTTTTTAATCATAAACTTCGATGTACGCGAATTTCAGTTATCGCGTTTTATCTCGCGTAAAGCGGGGTATTAATATATTATCTTGAATAGGTACTTTCTGGGTTGTCATAAAATTACATTGTATTTTATTTTATTCTTTATTTCTCGGCAGATAGTTATAACAACTGAAAGTTACCTGTTTCTCAGTTGATTCTCATTTATTGTTCCGTTTTCATGGAATTTTATTTAAGAATTGTGCAAAAAGTGTGAGAGTAATATACCAGTTCTTTTTTAAATTGAGTGCACATGATTTCGTGCAATTCCTTTTCATAAGAGGCTATCTATATCAGTATGAATGGTTCCTGGCTTAATAATATGAGTACATTTTCATCCATATCTCTGGGACAAGATTTAGGATGATGGTGATTGCACTTAATTATCAAAAATTGTTAGTGTTGTTAAAATATATTTATTTATTAGCATTTGGACTGCCTATGAGTCTGCTATGACTTGTAGGTTGTCTAAGTGCCTTTATTGTAGTAGCTGTAGTGTTTTATATAGTTCATAGTATTTTGTTCAATAAAGGCATACTGCCGTTTAAAAAAAAAATGTTTTATTATAAATATTCTACTCTGTTATCATATTCTTTAACAATCTATGGTAGCATTTTCATGTCTCCAATATTATATTGTTTCCAGTCAAAACATAGACTGCTCCTGACCGGGACGCCACTGCAGAATAACCTTTTAGAACTGATGTCGCTTCTATGTTTTGTAATGCCCCATATGTTTTCCGGGAAGACAGATGACCTTAAGAGCTTATTCCAGAAAAACTCTGTAAGTTTCCTTTTTATACACTTGATATTGTATTATTGCATCATATAGCTCTCTACTTACGCGCTACAGACCCTTATGTACAAAGTATTGAAAAATGTTTTCACAATATTATATATAATTATTTTTAACAGCAGACTAATTGAAGGAGTTATAACTGTACTTTAGTTATTAATTGAGGCTTCATGGTTAGAATCCCGCCCCGAACATGAGCTTTAATGCGTGGTGGTAGGCCATTTTGCGAATACTCCCTTGGCTAGCTACCACCGTCAAGAAGAAAATCAGTCACTACGCTCCTAACAGTGTGTTCCATTCCATCAGAAAGGCTTAACTTTCTTCTGTTTACCACTCTCGATATAATTTTACACTAAACTTCTACACTAACACTAAAAGTAGGGAATACTTTGGAGAAAAAAAATTACATGTCCACTAAAACGAAAAAAAAATACTGAATATGTACCTTATGACTCTATCAATGTCAATATGTGACATCATGTGACAATACATTGAATCCCAGACATAACAATTTGGACGCGTTTTGCTTACTTACTAAGCATCGGCAAGGGTTTTTCACTCTCTATGTGATCGAGAGGAAGTGTGGAGGCATACACATGACGCCCTTCTATGGGGCATAGTTTTAAAAGTGTATGTTTAGTCTGATACTGAAGTCCATAAGCCACTTGGATGTAGTTCAATGGTTTTTATTCTCTAGAAAGCGAAAACGACGAAAACAGCAGCAAACAAGGAAGAAGATGACGTACCTGCTTTCGAGCAGGGTCAAATCGACCAAGCTAAGCGTATAATGAAGCCGTTTGTACTTCGGCGACTGAAGAGAGACGTCCTCCAAGACCTCCCGAAGAAGACCAACCACACAGAACTGGTGCCCATGTCTCCGAAGCAGCAGGGACAGTATGAGGAGCTGATTGCTGGTTTCCAGGCGACAGATGGCTTGGTAAGTGTTACCCACTTGAGTTTTAGTAGTTTTTACCAAGTGATAGGCCTGTGTAGAATGAATCCATATTGGTTGGTACCATCAGAGTGCCACATATTCTTCCTTGAAGCAGTAATGTGTGAACATTACTGTGTTTAAGCGTGAGGGGCACTTTAGAAAGGGAAATGAATAGGCCAGCAAGACTTACTCAACTGTATCAGCCGGATCGTCCACTGCTAAACACAGCCTCTCCTATATAGGGGGTATTTATCACAATCCGCACGCTTCCCACTGGGTACCAGCAAGACTTATAATTATATGAACAAATGTATCCAAGCGACGAGCGGAGTGTAGTGTAATGACAGAATGCTGACACTGCTACTGTTATTGGCAGGCAAGACGCTTATAATAAACTGGCCAAGAGTTGAACTTAAGTCTTTCACGATTCCACATTGTTAGTCAAAAGGAAATGTTGGTTTTGATCTCCGATTCAAAACAAATTTATTAATCGGTGTTTGCATAATTTTTAGATTTTAGTTAGTTTTCATATTACTAGCTTTCCGACCGCGACTCAGCCCGCGTGTATGTCGGTTATCGCGCAAAAACATTTACCACATTTTGCGCTTCTTCCTCTGTGTCTTCTGTCCTTCCCCGCGTCTCGAAACTATTTCCATATCAAATTGCACTCAAATCGGTCCAGTAGTCTTGGCGTGAAAGCGAGACTGACAGATAGACAGACAGATAGTTACTTTCGCATTTATAATATTAGTATGGATTTTTATGACTACCGTTTATAGTAATATCAATCTAAATATTTCGTAATAAGACACACAAGATGGTGTAGTTATCCTATCCTAAAATCGTTGTAAAAAATCACTGATCTCAATAATTCCAGATACACGCCACAACAGAACAGAGCGGTATGTCAATGATGATGGACATGCGCAAGCTCGCCAATCATCCGTTACTGCTGCGCTATCACTACCAGCCGATGCAACTGCAGAAGATAGCGGCGCGGCTCGCCAAAGACCCGAACTATAAAGAGAAGAACGAACACTACGCGTTTCAAGATCTGCTCTGCATGTCCGACTTCCAGATACATCAGCTCACTTTGGAACATGCGGTATGTAAGATTTATCACATAAGAGACGAATTACCTAGCATTCCATGGATTCACTGTGCGGGTGCCGGGTCCATAGCGTTGCAGAGGAAGAGGCTAGAGTGGCCTGGGACTTGCAACCGAAGAGTAGGGTTAAGGGCCCCTTTACGATGACATCAATGCTCCCTTTTACCGCTCGAGCCTCCTCCCCTAACCTAACCAAATCCTACTAATGCCGCCTTAGATACACTTTCTAGGATAAGTTACGGTTGTTCTTGGCAGGCCAAGGTCTTTCAAGTAGGTACTTTCTTGAGATTTCGCTGGTATACCCCTTGCTCCAACTTCTACAGCATATAAATTAACCACATAACCGTTTTTGGTTAATTCATTTGTTAGGTCATAATATTTGTTTGTTTTTATTGGTCTTTAGGTATGTTTGATTCCCACGGCACAGTAACATCTATAAGTGCTATGCGTTTTAGATTTTTTGTGTATAGAAATATGTCTGGTCGGGCAGATGAAACACCAACATCCTCAGGAATTTTCTAGTATTTTTCATACGTGTCTATCAAAAGAGCCCAATCGGGAGCTGCACCCAAGATGGAGTAGGGGCTTGGATTTAGATTTTGTAGATGACCCTTCTTTTACAAAATCGACGCTTCGTTTGTTCGTGGTCAAACCTTTTTTTGCTCTAGCTACTGACTGCCACTTCTCGTATGATATCGAGGACTCTATCATGGCGACATGAATAATGACCCCTATCAAGAAGCACCTTGCATCCTACCAATAAGTACCTTGCTGTTGCTTGCCCTTATCTTATACTCGCAAGACTTAGACCAATATTAAATTAAATTTGTTTATAATGTTATTCTTTTATATCAATCTCAGCACAGCTGAATGTAAGTGGTGATGTGGTTAATGATGCTTAACAGACCTAGATTGTGAAATGCCTGAAAAAGTAAACAGCTGCCAAAAAAAAGTTTGGTGCCAAATTTTCTACTCTAGGGTGGTAGCTACCCTGATGGACATTTGCAAAATGCCCTACCTCCATCCAAAGTGCCTGAGTTTTCAGGCATGTAATCTCCCCTCTGCAAAACCTTAGACATAACGGCTGCCATCCTAAGCCTAAGAAAAACTAGAGGTTTCAGCTAAGCATAATCCTTTTGATTGCTACACAGCGCTGATTTTCAGATTGGCTCTTATAAAAACACATGACATGATGTCAATATTTAATAATTTTTTTTTTGCTGATATTATTATTTTACTGATACAATTATCATGTTATTTTTCCTCCAGTGTATAACATCTCACAAAGTGCCGGACAATCTGATCTTGGACTCTGGCAAGTTCCTGAAGCTAGACGAGATGCTGCCGAAGCTGAAGGCGGAGGGGCACCGCGTGCTGCTGTTCAGCCAGTTCACCATGATGCTGGACATCCTGGAGCCCTACCTCGCGCTGCGCGGACACAGATACCTGAGGCTCGACGGGAGCACCGCCGTCACTGACAGGTATTCCCAATAACTAGGGCTCTATACAATTTGCGACAAATCTACTACTGTCACATCACATCATCAAATTATCCGGAATGTCATAATTCCCACGGTTGGCAGGCGTCTTGGATCGCAGTTTAACCGACTCAACGTGAAGAAGTATCAAATTTACTCACTCACAAACTTTCGCATTTATAATATTAATATGACTGAACGTGCACACATGTACAAAATTTTATATCTACGCAATAGACATACACATCACATCAGTGCATAGCTCCTGCTGAAATGAATGTATATGCAAGATTCATGTTAATCTTGCAGGCATTGTTCTAATTAGCTGCCCATTATATCAGCCCTTGGTCAGAGTGGATTTGATTTTTCATAATGCCATTGCATTTCCTACCAATGGCATTGCACGGTCGAGCAAGCAGTAGCCGTAAAGAAAAATAAATCTCTACAATGGATTTACCTTGTTTCTTTATTTTACCTTTAAAAACGTGTTTTGATGTAATTTCCAGACAAGACCTTATTAACCTGTACAACAGTGAAGACATCTTCGTGTTTCTCCTGTCGACGAAGGCAGGTGGGCTGGGCATTAATCTCACTGCTGCTGACACCGTCATTATACACGATATCGACTTCAACCCATACAACGACAAGCAGGCGGAGGACAGGCAAGTATATCTGTCACAGAATTATTGTGAAAGTCATGATATTATTTCATTAGTGATAAAAGTTTTCATTTTTATCTAGTTACTCAAAGCGATTTCAAAGCATTTATTATTACATATTTTAAAACTTAACATATTTTTTAATATTAAACAGCATTACTTAATGAAAATAAAAAAGAAAAGCCTTCCTACTAGTCCCATACAAAAAGGCAGTTTTGGTATTTAAAAAAAACTCGCAGCCAAATCCATTTTCAATGCAAGCATTAAAAGCACTAATAGCAATACTTAAAAACAGCGCAATTTTATTATACCATACATTTATTGTTATTGTCTTAAGTGTGTTTTGTACGTGAAACCCATTAATTTTTGCCAGTAGAGATGAAATCTTATATGTTTCATACAAGAGCAATTTTTCGGGTCTCTATTTAGAGGACTCTTATCTTTTTAAGGGCCCAGGAATCTAACGAAAGCTTTGGTAAAAATATATAACGCAAATAAATCTATTAAGTCCTTGTTTTGTGTGTGGTTTTAGTAAAAAAATATTGATAAAATGTTCTCATTACTTTCCCTTTTAGTAGAGATATTTTACCGACCCCACTTGTGTGGGATAAGGCTAGGAGCATGATAATGATAACACAAAATATATAGTGTGTTGTTTTGGAACCCTCTGTGGTCAAGTCAGACTCGCACTGGTCCTGTCTTTTTACTCAGCATTATACTATAATGTTTAATCTTCATATTATTTATGTACCTATGTATCTATATATTTTTGCAGATGCCACAGGATGGGGCAAACTCGACCTGTGACCATCTACCGGTTGCTAAGCGCAGGCACCATAGAGGAGGGCATATACCAAGTTGCGCAGGATAAACTGAACCTCGAGAAGCATGTCACTGGGGCTGATGGTGAGTTTTTCCAAATAGTTTTCGAGTACAAATCTCTCTCATACAGGCATCACCCAGATATTTTTATAAACTAGTAGTATATGTAATCTGTGATATCTCTATAAGTCCTATTCATCCAGCAAATGCAATGTTTTCAAAGAAGTAATATATCTGTCTGTTTGTTCAAAAGTTATGGAAAAACCCATTGCATGACTGACCCAGTTTTTATATGAGTATGTTCTATTAAAACCTTACATGAACAAAGTAGCAAAGAACGAAAGCACATTGGCTTGTAATATCGATTGAACTGATTATTAGTAATTAGGACACTTTTAATAAACAATATATCTCTATTTCAGAAAAAGACCCGACGGAACAGAAGAATGTGGTGCGACTTCTGTCTGCCGCACTGGGTCTCACATCAAACACATGATTAAAAGCCGAGGGCGAAGTCGTCGTTATTGACTAGTGCCCTCTAGTGTCATTGGCGTACTCCATAGTGGCAGTGATAATTTAGTGTTGAAGTGAACATGTAGGAAACAGTGATATATAAACAGAACAGTGAATTTGTACAAGGAGGCAAACCTCGATAGTGTATTTGTGAAAGAGAAACATCCTTTGCAATTTGATTTGGCTTTGTATTTGCAAGTAGTTTAGAAATAAAGATTTGAATGTAAAAAGATTTTAAAATACAACTGAGCTATTGTTCGTTACACTTGAGACTGGACTGCAGACTGGCTCCGGAAGACAAAGGCGTTGTAAAGTCGAAATTGTAATGACCATTACTCACGCCCTTTATAATTCCTCAACGTGAAAAGTGAGGAAAATAATAAATAAAATTTCATAAACTTTTTTAGATATTCAGGATGTCAGTGTATTTTTTCTTTTGAAGCAGGCGTCACAAAATCTCATTGTTCATCTAACTTCGAGAACTGCCTCCTAAATTATATTCAAACAACTCTATTATTCACTTATGTATTGTGTTTTGTAGTGAATACAAAAACTGCATTCTGACTGAATGTCCTCTAGCACCAACATTTGCTTTTAAATATGTATCATACGGCTGGACCAGTTATTTCTAGATCATTAACGGGTCTATTCATGCACAAATTAATATCAATAACATTCGGACTAACCTCGACTACTCTCTACTCTTGTCTACTTGTGACCACGTTCAATGCAACTACATCGAAATGATTAGGTTAGTCAAAATATGTTTCTGATGTTAATTCATGCGTGAATAGAGTCGTTAATGATTTTAGTTCACGATTGTTTAGAGAAAAGTATGGACCATCTGTATACAAAAATATTTGATATAATGTTAAACCTGATTCATTAATAACTCTAAATGCCAATAATAATGGCACAAAAGTAGAACAATATTGTACTTAAAGATTTTGCAATTGATCTTCCTAATTTATATTTTGTCATAACGCTTTAATGTATGGCTACTTGATAGTGCGTGATCAAAGGTAAAATTACCATTTTTTTTTGGAGCATACCCCGGCTAAAGGGGTGGATGAACACGGGTTCGAATCCCGCACATGACTATAATTTTTTCTCTCGTAAATTTGTAATTTTGTAATGTAAAATTACCAGTTTTGTTTTTTTAGAGTCATCTTGAAATAAACAAGATTCGTCCTCCAGAAAATCGTAACTAATAATAATAAAAAAGTGGCAGTATTTGTATTCTACTATGAACATTTCATTTTTAATAAGAAGTATTTATAAGGATCACTTTCATTGTAAATGTATCATTATATTCATACTAATAAAATAAGATTTTAAAAGTTATTATTGCAAGTATAAACTCTTGTACTTATTAAAGAAGAAACAAAACATTAGTGATTGGATTCAACAAACAGATGCTAAAGTATTGCTCTCATGAACTGATAAAAGTTCTTGATACAGTTTTCAGTGGTGGACTCAGAAAGCAAAGGGGCTGAATCTTGATTGCATAATTAAAAAAAAAAAAAAAAATTTTCATTGAGTTTTTCTGTGCTCATCTTTGCCAGTCTTCATAATGAATTCACTTTGTATTGAAATTATTGATCTACAAATGTTGGCTTTTCACAATAAAAAACAATATGATTACAAAGGTATCCCGTTAAATAATTTTCTGTTATTTTAAAGCGAGAAAATGACATCAATCCAGTTTCAAACAACTGAATTCTTGAACAGATTACTAGTACTGTAAAGAAGTCGTAAATCACATGATAAAATGATTCATGATGATCATAAGTGAGATTACAAAATAAGTGCAATAACAATAGTTTTATATACATTGGGTATAAAAAAAAATTATCCACACCCTCTGCATTTTGCAGAAGAAATGTGGAAATTTTGATACAGGACCTCTTTATCAGTGTACTGTATAAATCGAATGAAATAGTCTAAATATAATATTTAGTCCTCTAAATCATTGCAAACATATTGTATTTATAATTTTGATCAATGCCAAAAATTTGTTGTAACTGGATAGCTTACACAATCTACACAAAAATCTGTTATAACATTTCTTCAATCTCGTTTATGTGATTGTATAATATCATCACCGTTTACAATATGTCCTCCATATCTTCACAACATTAAAATACAGTTGACCAAAGTTGTTGAATGAAAACATAGTTTTTGTCACAATAAAGAACTGCCGTATCCACATATATTTTGTATTGCTTTTATTCTTCTTAGTCGTATCCTCATGATTGAGGGACGTGATTATGGCGTGCAGGCTGCGCTACCACTGCTCTCCAAGCCTGTCTTGCGCCATCTGAATGGCGGCCTGAAGCGTTGATTGTGTTGCACCCTGAGTCGCATCAGTCCATCGTGTTGGCGAGCGTCCTCTGCTTCTCTTGCCCTCAACACAGCCAGTAATCTTTAGCCTTTCCTGGCTGTCTGGGTCTCGCCTGACTGTTTGTCCGAAGGACTTCAGAACTCTCTGCATGCAAATAGTTGACAGTCTTGACTTAATTTTGAGCTCTCTGAGGATTGTCTCATTAGTCCGGCGTTCTGTCCAGGATACTCGGAGCATTTTACGCGAGCACCACATTCCGAATTCGTCAATCTTCGTACGCACACAAGACTTCAGAGTCCAGGTTTCAGATGCATAAAGAAATATCGACAAAATAGGGGGCATAAGTTTTGCGGCTGATGCTTCTATTTCTCCATACCTCCCCGAGCCTCTTAAATGACAATTTAGCCATTTGGGATCTTCTGATCACTTCATGTTCGCAGTTGCCGTCATCACTGATTAGTGATCACAGATACACAAATTTGTGATCACTGATTAGTGATCCTAGATACACAAATCTGTGAAAAACTTCCAGGTCATGGAGCTCATTAGTTCGCTGGATGGTGCCCGCTCTGTCTATAAACATCAGTTTGGTTTTACTCCTGTCAATGTGGAGACCAAATTCTTGGCTGATAGTGCCTATTCTGGTCAGGATTTCAGCCAGTTCAGTTTCAGAGGCACCTATAATCGTGGTGTCGTCAGTAAAGCTCCTGAATAACCTATTATTCAGGAGGTGACCCCCATTCGTATGCCACCATTCCAGTCATACAGGACCCTTCTCATGATATGCTCGCCTATGAGATTAAACATTAGTGTCGAAAGAATGGATGTGATGTAACTTATTCTTCTAGCCTTATATCTCGATTTGCTATCTCGGTAAAGGTTTTGTAAGAGAAATGTAAGATGGTCTGGTATTCCCATTTCGATCATGTTTTAATTACTAATGCCGATTTTGTCAGTAGACCATAAAGAATCTACATTTAATGACAAATATTTGTCAAAACACCCTACTCTGATTTGGTGGATATACCTACTCTAGACAAGTACAAACTTGGAAGTGCATAGGCTAATTTATTTATATAGTTATGTAGCAAATGCAGATGTGGTGTGATTTGGTTGACAAGTTAATCCTTGCGCATCACAGATAATTGAATTTCATTCGGGTGAATGTGATGCTAACGAGTTAAATGCAAACAAAATGTTCACATGGTGTTAAATTCAAGACAATACATGGGAATACACCAAATTCTTATTTGATTTTAAGAGTCGCTTGTCAGAGCTGTTTATTTAGCATAACAGCAATTACTCAGGACATATCTGAGTAATTGCTGTTATGTTGGCATAGATATTGTTTTGATACCTATATTTATTGTTTGCTTTTTCAATCCTCTTGATGAGTTCACCTCCAACTGAATTGTCTGTATTATACATTTATCTACACAGTGTTATGTTTGGACGGTGCCGCTAAACTTCCTCCTCAACAAAATTTTTATTAGCCTTAACAATTTTTTTTATCGTTTTTCAAAATGGTTTAATTTATATGCAAAAATTTTAAGTGACCATCAAACTTTGTTAGTGGTGTCTGAGCGCTAAGCATTTAATAAACTCATTAAAATCCGTCCTTTGCTTCTCAAATAAGCAGACGGATAGATATATTTTTATGATTTGGAAAACAAAGTTCTTTAGGTATAGTTTAGTATAAGTATGTAGTTATTTATTTAATGCTTAATTTTTGAGTATTTTAGTTGTAATTAGTAACATTCCTTAGAGCAATTTTGATATGAGCAATCCTATTTTGGATTTCATTCCTATCATGCCTATAGTTCCTTGACCCTTAAGTTTTGAGTTATAGATTATTAATCTCTCAACTTTAATTTATGAGTGAAACAGCAAAGTATTTCATAATGAAATTGTTTACTAATAAATAAATTTGTATTAATGGCACAATATATTTTAGAGCTTCATATTTTAAAGATATAAAAAGTTATAAAAAAGTATTGTAATGGCTTTTTCGTCCCATGTATCGAATAGGTATTGATGTGCGAACAGAATAATTGGACTCGCATTATAATGCCCCATCCCTCAGGGTTGAATAAAAATAAATATTTTGATATTGTAAGTTGACGAATGTGTCTACTCCTGGGGAAAAATGAGAAATGTGAAAGTAATTAAATGTTCGTGAATATATAAGTAAAATTGTGTCATTGTAAATATGTCATGTGCTTTTTGTATCATCATCGTTGTAAATTCACATTGTGAATATCTAGGAGCGAGTATCTCTGAATACAAATTAAATTCAACTATGGGATAGTCTTTGTTAATATTTCTATACATACACATAAAACTACAAACATTTTGGTATATTATTTAAAACTAGTATTCTGCCATCCGTGTTAAAGTTGACAAAACAGTTTTCTAGTTATAAACTTTATAAATAAATTTACTAGAGATGAACTTATTATTTGAAAGTGAACAGTTGTTTTATCCGTGTGTAAAAAAAGTATAGGTTTGCAAGGAACAAACATTCAAATGAATCTGTAACTAAATATTTTGATCTTCTAGGGGTTAACTGGAAAAAGTATTTTAGACCAAAATTGTATGTAATATAAGGCCACAGTAAAATGAACTTAAACAACAAGAGTAGTGATAGATCACTTAAAGGACACTTATTTTCCGTGTTAGAGTAAACTCATGGTGTATTGTAATGATTGTACAACTTGTGTGTAATATGTAAAAATAGTGTGTAAGGGGTTGTTGCTTGTTGCATTGAAATATTGGAACTATTTTATTTCTTGTATTTATAAAAATAGAGCATTTAAACTTTGAATACTAACTCCCTTATTCATAATTACTTGATATGGGTGGTTCGTTTTCAGGCTTATCAAACAACATTGGTACAAAGGAAAACTATTTTGTGCAGTAGAAAAAGTTGTTTTTAAACCTATCATGAAGTTACAAAATCATAATGTAAGATGATATTAATTATGTATAAAAATTAACTATCTATCCTATCACATTTAAATTCATTTAATATTGTTTTAATTTTCAATACAATAAGCTTCAACTAATATTTAAACGTATAACGGGTCGGTTTGTACGAAGTATGCAATAGGTTTATTTTGTTAAATGAGAAGATGTTCTGACACATTAATGCGTTTTATTTTAACCTCGCTGAAAGTCTTATTTTAAGGCTAAAATATAGACTGTAGTGAAATTATTGATAGCAGAGGAGAGAAACAATTTGTTGAGGATGTCCGGCAAGTAGGCCCTGTCTGCGTTAGCAACTCATGATATTAGACGTTAATCTCTTGTTGTGACAGTATTACACTGGCATCATAGAATATGAAAAAAAATGTTTAACATAAAATGGAACCGACTTCTAATACTGAAAAGTGCGAGATAACCGAATTCGAAGCAGTGATGGCTCAGTGTCATTGGTTATGGACTGCCGCGCGGTGGGTGCATGGTTCGGATCCCGCCGTAGGTTTGAGCTTTACCACATGGTGGAAAGGCATTTTGCGTATGCCCGCTTAGGTAGCGACCACCCTCAAAAAGAAAATTTTTCGCCAAACACCTAACGGCGTGTTCGGGTAGCAATAGCCCCAGTGAAATTAAAGGCACATGAGACTTAACAACTATGTCTCAAGGTGACGGGCGCAGTGCAATTCTTGACTTGTGACCAAATGCATCTGTTATAGGCAGAGGTTAGTCCGCTTAAGCTCAGGTGGCCCTCGAGCTTGTTCCGTCATAATAACATCAAAAAAATATTAAAGTCGGCCCCATGCTGATTCAAAACACTGAGATCACATTTTCATAGTTCACTTCACCAAGTTATTTCATTCTTTTCGGTGTTAGAAGTAGGTTATGTTTTTTGTAACAAAAATAATTTTTCACGCTTTTTGATGATAATTATCTGCTGGAAAAAAAACAGCGATGTAGTACAAACGGGCGGTTTCTAGTGGACATAGCAATTACATAGTTTTTTTTTTTTTTTTTTATGCTTGATAGGTTAGCCTTTGACCACTATCTCACCTGATGGTAAGTGATGATGTGGTCGAAGTTGTTGTTCAGGCTAACCTAGAATTACTGGCTCTCAAGGATAGCTGCCGGAACACACCGTTAGGTGCTTGGCGACAGATTTTCAACTTGAGGGTGGTAGCTAGCCAGGCGGGCATTCGCAAAGTGCCCTACCACCATGCTGTAACGACTGCCATCCTAAGACAACAACCGGGACCGACGGCTTAACGTGCCCTCCGAAGCACGGAAGCGCTCAGTAGTAATGTCACCAGCGGTCACCCATCCAACTCATGACCGCGGCGGACGTTGCTTAACTTAGCTGATCGATTCAGAATGGTTAAGCAAACTTCGCCACGAGCGCAATAGTACTAATTGCAGGACCTATGGTAGATCTATATGTGGTGTCTATCTGATCCTGTAGATATCTTGGACCATGACAAATGTTTTAGTCAATAATATGGGATAACTCACGTTAAGCAGTCAGATAGCTCCGACTATAGTTTCAACCACATTCGGTAGTCTTTTTCAAGGAGAGCTCGGGACGCCCGCGTTGTCCTCTCGCTTAGCACTCGCATGTATTCCAGATAGTGGCCAAATGTCCGGATATGTCCAAAAAATCTTGTGAAATGTGTCTCTCATTTGGTTAGACTAGTCTGACCAACGGGACTTTTTGTTTACGTTGTTCAGAATGATTTGAATTTGTCACATCAGAAAATTCAGATTTTCTGGATTTTTAGCCAAATTTTCAGATTTGTTTTTAGAGAATTTAGAGTTTTTATTCCCCAAATCGGGGATGGTGGTCCCGCCTTAGCGACATTATGCACATGCACTAGTTTTAGTTGAAAAAAAATATTTTCAATAGTTAAGGTCCCAAAAAGTTAGTGGTTATTTTAAAAAGTAGCTAGGTATTTTATTAGTGCAAAAAACCAAGAAAGTGTTTTTTAGAGCACGGGGCCATTTTATAATTCGCTGTCCATAACTGAGAATTTGACGTAGCGAAAAAATATATCACCTCAACTTTTGCATTTAAATCATCGTAACGTGCTGTGCTTCTACTATCCTAGAGCTGATTCGATCTGGGCGCAAGGCTTTCACTTACGTGATAATATTATACGGCATTGCAATCACGCGTGGGCTGGGCATTAGCCTCTGCGATCCATAATACCGCTAGGTTATTATAATACAATACTGTGTGTAAATTATGTCAGCAACCAGTAGTAATCTGTGGCACCACGGCACATGAACGGAATACTACGAGTATCTGCTAGGTATCCTCCATGAAGGGTTTACTGTCGGAAATGTTCCGTTCGCTAGACGGTCCGTGTACCTATCACATCACATCAACAGCCATTCTGTCCACAATTGAATAAAAGGGTTTGCATTGCACTAATTCCCACACTGTTTTTTAAATATATATTTTTTTGTTGCTGATCGGTTAGCCTTTGACCACAATATCACCTGATTGTAAGTAATGATGTGGTCGAAATTGTTAATAGGCTTAACATAGAATTAGGTATTGGCTCTCAAAGACAGCTGCCGCAACGCCCGGAACACACTTGAGGGTGCTCGCTAGCCAGGCGGGTATTCGCAAAATGCCCTTCCGCCATGCGGTAAAGCTCAAGCCCGCGGCTGGATTTGAACCATGGACCTGCTGCGTGGCAGTCCGTAGCCAATGCCATCGCTGCTTCAATGTTATTGTGACGGAACAAGCTCGAGGCCCACCTGATGTTAAGCGGACTAACCTCTGCCTATAACAGATGCATTTCGTCACAAGTCACGAATTACACTGCGCCCGTCAGCTACAGACATAGTTGTCAAGTCTCTTGTGCCTGTAATTACTACACTTGACAGGCTTCTTGCGGACCGCAGTGTAAGATGTCAGTTATTCAGGAGGTCTTGCTGTTTTTTTGTTATTAGCTATTACGGAAGAGAGCATAACCAAGGTGGGTTGGATTGGAGTCGACCAGGCATAAAACCTTATCCAACACTTCGTCCTTTGTGCTTTAGAGGAAAATATTAGGTTCATATAGATAACTACCTACTTCGATCCCGTGACTGGTTCATTAATTTTTTAATGATGCTGTCGCTTATTTCTTTTAAAAATATAATGTGCCTACCTATTACCTGCTTAGATGCGATGATAGAAACGGAGTAACTAAAGGTTAATTATGTGTTCTGACTGTTGGAACAGAAGACAGAGACAGACAAGTCAAACCACATAATGAACCTTTAGTTACAAGCAAGTATTATAACATTAGTACATTGAAAAGTTACATTTGGGGTTGCGTTTCTTAGTGGACGCAATTTTATTTTTTTGATTTGTAGGGGGGGTAAGTATAAAGCTAAAATCAAGTTTGTGGGGTCGCCACCCTTGTCCCACGGCTGCCATCTTGAAAATAGGGGTTGAAACGGTTGTAACGATATATCTCTTAAACTATTTATCTGAGAAAAAATTTTTATACTTTTTTTGTTGCAAATTAAATTCTCTATAACTTTGGTCCAGTAACTTTTTGTCGTAGAACTATAATTAAAAAAGTTATACGTGAAAATGTTCAGAATTTCGAGAAAAAAGTTTATGTATATATACATAATATATATATATATATATATATATGGAAAGGAACACGTGACTCAGCCTTGGCAGACATCGAGGCGGCCACACGCAGATTAAGATTAATTTTTGAAGCGCTCGTAGCGAAGTTTGCTTAACAATTCTGAATCGATCAGCAAAGTTAAGCAACGTCCGCCGCGGTCATGACTTGGATGGGTGACCGCTGGTGACATTACTACTGAGCGCTTCCGTGCTTCGGAGGGCACGTTAAGCCGTCGGTCCCGGTTGTTGTCTTAGGATGGCAGTCGTTATAGCATGGTGGTAGGGCACCTGGCTAGCTACCACCCTCAAGTTGAAAATCTGTCGCCAAGCACCTAACAGTGTGTTCCGGCAGCTGTCCTTGAGAGCCAGTAATTCTAGGTTAGCCTGAACAACATCTTCGACCACATCATCACTTACCATCAAGTGAGATAGTGGTCAAAGGCTAAACTATCAGGCATAAAAAAAAAAATAAAAAAAAAAAAAAACTCAAATCATGTATATGCTTGACTTGTGAAGTCAAGCATATACATGATTTTCGCTTAGCACGCAATAATGCTTGTAATCATATTTAGAAACTTATCTGTTTACTATAATGAAGTAAGTAGGAGGTAATTAAATAACCTTTTCACTTATCACGCTCGAAAATAAGCTAATGTTTATGATTGCGTAATCGAACTAGAACGGGTTTTATGCTCAAGTGCACTAAAGGTTGTTTATAGCAAAAGTGCATAAAAATGATGTGTTTTAATGTAATTTGTTCAAAGAAGTTCCGTTTGTAATATATTTCAGGTCAGAAGTTTGCCTGGGTCTTAAAAATACCCACAGATCAGGGGTATCATTAAAGACCCAGATATATTTTTTTTTAATTAATGACGTTTAAAAAAGAACTTTCTTCAAATATCAGTTTCAATTTCAATTACGATGTATCTCTAACAATATACCTTGTTAAAGTTCCTCTCAATTGAAGTGAAAATCTCAGTTTATAACTCGTATGCTCGTACTAAAACGTATTTTAGCTAGACTTAAATACCAGCCCTCCTTATTTTGGCTGCAGCTGTTAAACGTGTCGGCTAAAATTTCTTGTTTATTGCCCTTGTCGTGCAATCAAGGTACTATAAGTAATAGTGTGTATGTAAGTCTCCAGCTAATTAGAGCTTACTAGGGAATAAAATTATCCCCTACGTAAGTATCAGTAATGTCAATATTCAAACGAAATTAGGTAACCTGCCCTCCTGAATTTCGTGGATTGAGAATAGGATGAAGTGACGATGCCGATTTGCTTCCGAGTTGGAGATCTGAGGATTATATAATATTAATATGTGCCTAGCCCTAGTATTATTACTTCACCCTGTCTATACAAACTAGAAGGTTCAAGCAACGAGATGTTTGGATGGATACTGTAGCCTTGTTCATTGCAAGCAGCAGTGTTGTGTTCACGATTTAAGTAACTAGTTTATTAAGTTAAAGACATTGTAATAACACGCACTAAAGTCAACAGACGTTGTTATTCGTATGGGTATATTTTGGGTAGAGATCAGTGGCGAGCAGGACAATAACGTGTCCTTCCTTCCATTACTGTTATGGGCAAGGTATCTTAGCACCAGGTGGACCGCGTTACTCGTTTCTTACCCCATTTTGTAAGAAAGGAAACAAAACATTGACATTTATCTACTTCTACCGGTCTTCTACAAATCTTAATGGTAGACATTAAGATTTGAGAGCCAGTTTACATCAGTCCATTCAACCACTGATCCACAGGTGAGATAGTGATCAAAGGTAACTGATTAACGGTTATAAAAGAAATAACATTGCTGAAATCATATAAAATAATTGAGTAAGATGTTCAGCTCTACATGGGCTCTCCAGTAAGTAGCGCAAGCATCAAATCAACAGTCAACACACCAGTAGCGCCTACATTATTCTACGCGCATACGTCTGCAACAAGCTACACTCTTCAGTCACACAACATTACGTCCTGCGTTACTTTATAAGTCTCCTAAACCATTAAAGTTCTGTAAAATTCGAAGACACGAGTATGATCAAAATTAGTGGTATATATACCTGGCTGTAGTTAGTAAGATTTTGATGTATTGTAACAGCTGAGCAAAGAGTAAACGCAAGGCACAGTGCAAATGAACACCGCATTTGTTTCCTTGTGGGTGTTTCTCGTCGGGTAGCGCGCCAGTCGGCTCACCGCCCGGGCGGGCGCCACACGACCGGAGTCTGCGCAAGCGACGCGACGAGCGGCAATATCGAACAATCGAACAAAAATACTGTGAACACACGCAGCCGCCACCCGACATACGCTGTCACGCTAGCGCCAGATTCTGGTAAGTATATCTACTACCATTACCTACTACATTACCTTCAGGAAGAGGCATGGATTAGTACAGACATTTCCTTCCCGCCTATATATAGCTACGGACCGTATTTTCGTACGCTACGGAGGTTCAGTGCGTTTCCACGCTTTTCAATCTCGCGATGCATCATATAAAGAGTGCGTCATCCGAAAACCGATAAGACAATTCGGTGACTCAAATAACCGAATAAGTAAAATGAAAGTGCATCGCGAATGCGTTCTAGTGATGTCCAAGCGAAGATTTCTAACAGTATTAGTGGCGTGATAAAAAATAGATTTTCTTGTGTTCGGAATAAGAACGTGGACGGCGCGGTGGTACGATGGCCTAAATACCGTCAGTCGAGAACTACGAGCGCATGCAGACGCCTGACAAAGGTTAATTGATGGAACACTTACCATTACTGCGAACCTTGGAAAAACTTATCATTCATCCATCACATAACTGTGCGCTATAACTCATATAACTCAATGTTTAGTTTGTAGCCGCAATGTTCTTCTGAGTGAACTTCTGAGTGCTCTAAGACGAGTTTTAACTATAAAATATAATTCCTGTTGCTAAACTGTGTACGTAGGTCGGAAGTCATCTCAACCCTCATTTCTCTGTCTTATCCCACCCAGCTTCCCATCTACTTATAATACGGATGTTTACACCAAAATATTATAACACTCAAAAGTCTCAAAACTATAAGCTCTACTAACCGGATTATTTTGATCGGAAGCTCTGTTGCTAGCAGGTCGCTCTTCTGCTACGAGAACTAACTAAGTGCATACAAGGTGCTAATATTCCAAATGATTTCAAGGTACTCACGATAAAAATATTCCCTTGTCTTAACCGTGCCACAAATTACCTACTCACCGTACCTACAATGGCTCCAACTCACCTAATTGACACTAAAGTATCTGTAACTGACAATAAAGTGGGTTTCTAAGTAGATGTGTTTGGGTATTTACCTACTCAATAAGCCTTTTAAACTAGGTCACCTATAGGCTATGGACAGCTCGTAGCCTGGAAGCTAAGTGTCATCAGATCAAGTGAAAAACAGATGTGCAGCTCGAGTGTGAGTGCTATAGCCTAGAGCACCGGTGTGGCCCGTGTGGCATTAAACACCGGTGTTTAAATAAACATACTCACCGCATAGTAATGAGTTAATGAGGCATTTCCGTAACTATGATCTAAGCACATAGACTCGCATAAAATCTACTCTATAGAACGCATACTAATATGAAATTCAGATAGGTAGAACAAAGTCCGCGATGTGACGCCAAAAACAACATGATATAATAGGTACCTACTACTACTTAAAAAATGTCCCTTTTGCGCTGACTCCTCCTATATCACCATTACCAGCCATAAAGTTCCCCGTTGAACAAAAGCCTTCCCCATAAGAGGGGAGTTTGCCATAATTACCCCCCTGTGCAGGCGTCTTTCTGATCGCAGTGTAAGTTGGCAGTTTTTCAGAAGGCGCTGCTGTCCACCTACTGTTATTTTTTCTTTCGTGGTCTGTTATGACTTCCACAAGAGGACAGGGAATGCAATACTAGCCCGGCATGCCACGGTGAATGCGCTGATTCAATAATTATAAATTGCTTTCAGAATAATTTAACACCACTCTTATTCAACATTATGGTACCTAGTTCACCCGAACCATCCCAAGCGAACTGCTACCACGCGATGGACCTCAATCAAACATTTTACTCATACCTAGCCCATTTTTTTTAATTCGATCCGAAGTCAGAACGATATAGCTCTAACAGAAAGAGTTTTTTGTTTTTATTTGCATTTAATGGAGTCAGCTGAAGATAACATTTATCCGTCACGCCTGTATTCTGCGATCGAGCTGGCAGCTAGGGTCTAAGCACTCACGTTTCGCGAGAAATGTTGGCCCATGGCCATAGATAAATGAATAGTTATTTCTCTATGCCCATGGTTGAAGTCTGTGTTGTTATATAACAGGTCCTATGTAATAGGGGGTCTGATCTGATTACCTTCTATCGATCAAAATTCCAGGCCCCGGTCAGTTATTGATTTTTTTTTAAACAGCTGAACATCTTCAGCTTCAACATTATGTCCTGCACCACCGCGGCTTCACTGTAACACTCACCTACAAGTAATTGACATACAAAGCAATATAATGTGTATCTAGGACACCTGTGGCACAGCGAACAGCGTAAAAGTAACCTGTATTAGTGTCAACTGTGCATGTGTAAACAGATTTCAGACTGATGGTGTGTGCCTACGAATTATGATATTTATTCTAGGTGCAGGCAGGAGACGGTGTTTACACACTAAACCTGACTAAACACACTCTACCTACTTTCGCAAAACACATTAAACACAACATTTAACTCCAGAATAGTTTTAACGTAGGTAGTCAGGTAATCATTGGATATTATTTATCCGTCTTGATTATTAAGGTTTTTGAAATTGATTTCACTTATTTTTCATTGCTGTTAGGCTAACTTTTGACCGCTACCTCACCTGATGGTTTATGATAATGCCGTCGAAAATGTTCTATACTAGCTCTCAAGGACAGCTGCCGGAACACGTCGTTAGGTACCTGGTGACAGATTTACCACCAACTTGGGGGTAGTAGCTAGCCAAACGGGCATTCTCGAAACGCTCATGCTAGGTAGAACGACTGCCGTCCTATAGGATAAAAACCAACTTAACCTGCCTTCCGAAGTCCGGAAGCACTCAGTAGATGTCTCTTGCATTAAGAGCTATCTAAAGAGTTGTGTGATTCCTTATCAAAATAAAGATGTTTTTGGTTCGTAACTTGCGTAATATTCGTAATATTGCTGATATTGTGCACTTTCTTCGTCACTTGGCGCGGCGTATGGTAGATACTAGTGGATAGACACTTTGGATGACCACTAACTATTAGCAACGATATTCAAGGTACTATCTGTAGAATCGCGTAAATTATATAAATCTATAATATTTAGTAATTAAACAACTTTAAACGGTTTAAATCGCGTATATTTGTCTGACTCAAAATTTTTTGCAAGCCTTTAATAAATTCCCAGGAATTCTTCTTATCTCTACAATAATTAGATCGCGTCTTAGGGACATTATGTTCTCCATTTTTTCTGGCCAAAATTAAGGTCAGGGTCCATTCTCTTTGTGAATGTGGTCTAGATGATGGAATCTTAGTTCATATTTTCTTCTGCTGTCTTAAGTTGTCTTTTTCTCTGTACGATGTTTTAAGTACTGATATCCCTAGACTTGTTAACTTCAAATGTCTTCTTATATGTCTTTACTCCATTTAGGTATTTATTTTATGTAATTTTATTAAGTCTAATAATATTCGTTTATAGGTATGATTATTATTTTTTAAATACTTCTAAACGTTTATTTTTGTTTTAATAACTGAACTATATATACACTACCACCAGCTACTATTATTGGTACCTACTCTATTAACACCTTACCTTGGAATATATCGGAAAAAATAATCAATGATATTTACCTGCCCACGTGGACTTTTACAAATATGGTAGTTATTTTAAAATGGTAGATCGTGCTAATGTAGGTAATTCAAGCTGAAATAATTGTGTTATTTACTTTTGCGTAGATACAACATAATAATAAGGACCGTTAGATATAGTAATGGCATCGTAAAGCTCGCTTTCCAAAACTTTAGTCGGTGAAAGGTAATAAACTGAAGACGTTCGTAAACATTCCAATTTCATGCAATTCAGTAAGAATTTTCTAACAGGCTATTCAAAATAATTTAAATGATATAACACTTTTGTACTACCAGCATGCTGGGCACTGCTGTAGCATTGTGGGCTGGAGCATTTGGACTGCCTGTGAGTCTGCAATGACTTGTAGGTTGTCTATATGCTTTCATTGTGTAGTAGCTGTAGTGTTGTATGTAGTTCGTAGTACTTTTGTAATACATAGGTAATGATAGGTGGGGAAAGAAGTGTAGAGTCATTTTATGCATAGTGTAGATAAAATGACCCTACACTTCTTTCCCCACTTTAAAAAAAATATATTTTCTAATTATTTTGTAGGAACCATGTGTCATAGCACCTGAAACTCTCATACTAATATTATAAATGCGAAAGTAACTCTGTCTGTCTGTCTTTCTATCTCGCTTTCACGCCAAAACTACTGGAATGATTTGATATGGTTGAAATTTGGTATGGAAATAGCTTGAGATGCGATGAAAGACATAGGATAGTTTTTATCGAACTGCGCAAAAAGAGGTTAATGATTTTGCGCGATAACCAATATACTCGCGGGTGAAGCCGCGGCTGGAAAATTAGTTTTTCCATATTTAAAAAGTCGTCTTTTTTATTTTGTGAATATATAAATTTATTTTTAAAATAATCTGTTCTGTTTCGCTCACTCGCATGCGAAAGGAGGTCTCTCCGTCCTACGCCCTCAGTCTCACATTTATCAAAGACCACTTCGTCAACTTACTAAACCAACCTCTACCAAATAATTGGTCTAGAAAAGAATATTTCTGTGCAAACTGCCTAGAGTTAGCTAACAAAAAGACATCTAGCGAGCGGCTCGGCTATTGAATCTGGTCGTTCACCCCTGAAACTCAGGCGCACGGGCCGCTGCGGAGATAAAAGCAATGATTCGTAACGTTGGCAACACTGTCTGTTACTGTTACTTGTTGATGAAGAGGGTGACTACAAGAAGATATATTTTGAAGTGCTCGTACCGAATTTTGCTTAGCCGATCATAACCGATCAGCTAATTTAAGCAACGTCCGCCGCGGTCATGGCCTGGATGGGTAACCACTAGTGATATTACTGCTAAGCGATTCCGTGCTTCGGAAGGCCCGTTAAGCCTCCAACCCGGTTGTTGTCTTAGGATAGCATGGTGGTAGGGCATTTGCGAATGCCCGCCCGGCTAGCTACAAGTAGAACATCTGTCGCCAAGCTCCTACCGGTGTATTCTCCAGCCAGTTCTAGATTAGCCTGAACAACATCTTCGAATACATCATCACGAACTATCAGGTGAGATAGTGGTAAAAGACTAACGTATCAGGTATAAAAAAAAAAAGATTCCTACTAGAACAAAGCATCAGCAATAGCCATAATCATTAGAAAACGTTTGCTGCATGTTGAGCATTATTATTGACGAATACACAGAATCGATCCTGCAGTACATAATTGATGAGTGAAAAGCAATTATTTCACATTTTTCAGTTGGGTACGGAAGTCAGTATTTTTAAACAACAGGACACTAAATAATACTTATTAATAAATCAGCACACGGCTGGCCATCAATCGCCTTTACTTTTTACACGAATGACCAAAAAAAGAGTGTCATGTTTCAGGGTTCATGTATGTTTGTGAGTTTCATTATTCCACCATAACTTCTAAACGGCTTAACCGATTTTAATGTGATATCGTTAGATTCATCTTGATAGCGCAAGTGACATCAGGTCATCAGGTATTCATAAAAGAATAAAAAAAATCTGGTGGGTTGTATACATCATATTGTAAAAAAAATATATTTTCACCCAAGCCCAATTGGGTTATTAAAATAAAGGGATTTAAAAATGATTCCATAACTTGCAGGTTTAATTTCAATGGAACTATAAAACGCTTAGAGAAAATAAGTCATTTGGAGTCGGGTTTTTTACTTTTTAATTAATTTTTATACTTGTTAAATTCAAGTCTTTAGTTGTGACTTGCATGTAATTACGTCTTGTGTTGGTTTTTAGCGAAACATACTTTTTAATATGTACCTGTGTTGTCCTTTGTTAAAGAAGTCATGATGTTTATCAGGTGATACCTATATTTGCAGCAAGAAACCGTCTTGGTGGTACCACAGCAGTATAAGATATTTTGCCTCGAAGCATAGTGTGCAAACTCTACTATATTTAGGTGTGAAGGGAACTATGCAGTAATGGCAATTATTGGGCAAACGACGTAGAACTAAAGTCTCGAACTCCACGGAGTGATGAGCGCAGTGCAGTGTCAGGCAGAACGAGGATAGAGACACTGCATCTGTTATAGACAGTCGTGACCGCTTACCGTCACGCGCGATATTTTATATACGTATACCAAGATACGGGGTTGGCTTAGTTTGGGGCTCATTGGAAATCTGTAAAGAAAATATAATTAAGAAAATAATATCTATTAATGAAAATAATGATAAATATAAATGATAAGAATATATAAGAATATTATAGTTTAAAAATGTAATTAAGAGGCCGTGGGGTGCCAGGCTAACGAGTAAAGAAGGGCCAGTATTGCCAGTCACTTACGAATAATTAACTGCGTAATATCATGAAAAAATAGGAAAAGCGCTGCACAGTAATAGGTGAGATAGTTCGGCAACGATACGACACTACGGAGTTACGGACAATATGACTGGTCATTCAGATAACATATTCTTGGATGTGACTCAAAATAAGTCATCGCATAGGGTGTTGCTGAAACTTGAATATTTAAGCTAATTTAGTAACAGCTATATAAAGGAACACCAGCATAATATATTGCCGTAGCTAAAATGGAACACAATAAAGCCACAATGATAATGTGCGGTTTCAAAGAATAGGCTTTATGACGCCATTTATAATAAGTTCATGACGTAGACGAAGCTTTTAGACAAAACTGACAAAGATTTTTATTAGGTGCATTTTCCAATTTACCGTTATAGTTATGTATAATTGTAAATTGAGTAGCATAAGTAAAGTTTATATTTATTGTTATGTTCCTATCAATATAAGCATCTTCAGTGACATATAGGTATATTAAACTTGTAGTACCTAGGTATATTATTATTTATGAAATGAGCTAAATAAAGTCAAGTAGAGCTCACTTAAAACATTAGATAATTTAGTAATTAAACAACTTTAAACCGTTTAAAGTTGTTTAGTTACTATGTGTAACAATCGCGAAAACCTTAGACAACATTAGATAATTTATTTGAATTGATTCATTAGAGGAAATGCACTGTTTTAATTATTTTTTTATTTACTAAGCATTGTTTCCTATTGCAATAAGTAATTTTAAACATTATATCCTTATTACCTGCAGTCATCAAATAGGTGTAGGTAGGTACTAACTTAAAAAATTACAATTCATATCAAAAATAGTAGGAAGGCATAGCAAGTTTGTAAACATCATTACGACTGTGTTAGGTATCGACAAGTGCCTTGCATTTCCTAGACACCTAATTATCACGTTTTACTTACACGCTTGTTTTCGGCTGGTCATGCTTCGATGCTTGTTAGGTATTTTCGGCGGCCATCTTGTTTTTTAGTGCATGTTGGATGAATGTTTCTAGAACCAATTAAATATTTGCCGCGTGGATTGCATGATTAGACTTAAAATACTTTAGTTTGACGTTTCTGCTTCTAATTGTACAAATATATCAAGTGTAAGTACGCCTATATATCCTTTAACTGTCCTTTCCTTGTACCTACCAAAGTAGTAATCAATAAAAAATAGACATTTTCTATCATTGTATTAACGACAGTATAATAATGTATAAGTAAGTACCTAAGTATAAAAAAGTACAGATTAGTTTAGCATAATGTTTTAGAACATTTCTTTCTCAACAGCTTTCTAATGAAATACTTATGAGCTTTTCTTCGTCTACAAATATACAACATAGATACAAGGATAAAACCTGCTCCCGAACCAAAAACAAAAAATCGTCTTATGCTTAGATAGACATCTACCTAGCTGCAGTACATGTACAATATTATGCTCATTTTGTAGCAAGCCACCTGTTTAATTAAAAACGCCCAGTCAAATTAGGCGATATTTTGCAAAACAGTAGAAGTAGATAATTCGAGGAAATTCCAAATGTTTTTAAATAGTTAAATAAATCACGTCTAACACAAACCCTAAGAAATTTAGCCTTCGGAGGGCTGAAATTGGTTAAAATATTCCTAAATTCATCAACTTACGGGGAAAATAGAGGAAGTTAGTCTGATTATATATATTATAATTTTTATCGCATTAACCGTATTTGCATCAAATATTTTTTAATTTGTCTTACGGAACAAATTTAAAATACGTTATAATTAATTTGTTTTTGGCATTAAGGCATTACATTTGGCATAAGGCAAATAGGGTTAGTCGGTGCAAATCTACATTAAAATTACATAAATAATCCAAATAGTTTTATTGACATTAATGTGGGTATTATTATATGTTCTATGACTGTGGTGCAAATTTTTGTAATTATCAAACATAGGTATTTCTAATTTATTGATTTGGTGGCGCAGTATATACATAGAGATATAAATACTATTTCTTTTCTGTGATTGTATAATCCTGCCGCCCTTATTGTATGAGATGTAGGTAGGTTGTAACACGGAACATTGGTACTATGTCGGGGTATTATTTAAATTGTAAATTATTTTGAACTTCCTGCGAAAAAAATATTTATTTTTATAAACGGTACATGTTTTGTATTTTGAATTTGGAATTTTCTCTCGAAGTAACTTAAAAATACACGTTCAACTTTGCAAAATTAACTGAGTGCATATGATATGTACAGAAACATCGAATTTCAGAAATATTCCTGAGCTGCAAATAAAGAAAAATAATTTTCAAGTGTCCCCTACATCGTACAGACTTTTAATGCAAATTATTTTACCGAAAAAGCTCTATTCATGGTTACTTTTATGAAACTAAATTGACGTTTTTTTTTTTGTTTTAAATATTTAGCTCCTTTAAGTCTGTACTTACCTACCTACTATTTTACAACCTTTACCTGCGAGAAACCGTGCAAAACGGAGAGAGACTAGGTACATACGTCGTAGTATACGAGTAAGGTACCTACTCGTATACTACGTAGAAGTATAATCTTACGATTCCTTAGGAACTTCCTGAATTAGGTCTACACTTTGATGATGACAAGGGAACAGTTTTTTTAATGTGTTTGTGACGAAACAAGCTCAAGGCCCACCTGATGTTAAGCAGATTAACCTCTGCCTATAATAGATGCATTTCGTTCCAACGAATTGAACTGCACCCGTCCTGAGCCAATGTGACTGTATTTTTTCTGGCTCTCAAGGACTGCTTCCCAATCACACTCTTAGGTGTTCGAAAGAGGTCTGTCTATTCCTATAGAACTTAATACTCGACAGCGTATTACATGCATAATAATCCTAGTAAAATGAAGTATATACCTAATAGAGGTGTTAATTAAATAAAATACTAAATGTTAAGACCTAATCACGAATTGCGTGGACGTTGCGTGGGCGGCAAAAAAGGCGCGAAATCCTTGTCGGCCATATTGGCACTCTTGGGGTTGCCAAACGTTTGAATTTGATTGGAATATGAGGCAATTTTTTTTTTATATTAGGCTTAAATTGAAAATGCCGTATTGAGATTATCTACCTACTTAATTGTTAGTTCGATTAGCTGATTGTATTTTTATGAAATTTATACATAGATTAGCGGAAAACTTTACAGTTTTTTTTATTGTTGTTTACAAGAAAATAGAAAATAATAATAATAATAATAAATACGAGTAATATTTTCTTCACTTTATATATTTTTTTTATAAAGTGAAGAAAATAGTTCAAGCGGATTATCATGTGAAAGGGCTTTATTTATGCATAGGTACACACATTTTAAATTATTTTTTATTTAATTTTATACCTTGTACTTGGTTATTATGTTATAACAATACTTACTTATATTGCATAAAAATCAATACAGCAGCGCAAGGTCTTAGTGCGACGCATATTATACTAGTTATTTTAGATAAACTTGTAAATAATGGTCACCTTAGCTGGTTCACAATGCAGTGTCCGTGTAGTATACTGTTTGCCCAAACATTTGCATAACATAGGCAAACATGCAAGACATTAGGTATGTGCAGACGTGCACTTCAAGGTCCGCTTTCGCAAACTCTTGCACGCTTTTTCTATTTGCCTATTTTAGAATGGTGCAAATAATTAGATTGATGTATCGATCCTACTTTACGTATTTTATTTATAAAGCGTTCGTTGAAGCGCTCGTAGCGAAGTTTGTTTAGCCATTGATTCGATCAGCAAAGTTAAGCAACGCCCGCCTCGGTCATGACTTGAATGGGTGACCGCTGGTTGGACATTACTACTGAGCGCTTCCGTGCTTCGGAGGGCACGTTAAGCCGTCGGTCCCGGTTGTTGTCTTAGGATGGCAGTCGTTACAGCATGGTGGTAGACATTTTGCGAATGCCCGCCTGGCTAGCTACCATCCTCAAGTTGAAAATCTGTCGCCAAGCACCTAACGGTGTGTTCCGGCAGCTGCCCTTGAGAGCCAGTTATTCTAGGTTAGCCTGAACAACATCTTCGACCACATCATCACTTACCATCAGGTGAGATAGTGGTCAAAGGCTAATCTATCAGGCATAAAAAAAACACGCTTTTGCAAGAATAATATTGTTTCTATCTCAGCTGCAACTCCCCACAGCAATACACAATACGACATAATACTGTGGAAGAATTCGAAATAAACCAGCCGACTTGTATCTTTATCCGTCTACTATCTTATGAATGGAATATGCAGTAGAACTAAGTCTCCCGTATAGATCATGTATAAGAGGACCCATTGTCAAATCTATTTAGTTGTTAAATGCATTTGATTTCCCAAGAAGGCTATTACTTTATCAATTAAAAGTTGAACTTGAACCTGTACAATGTCGGGTCTAGATAACTAACATTAGTCGAAGAAAACTTAATATATTTCGTCTTTTTTAATTTTAGTTGTAAGTTATTAGCAGTGAATCGCGTAGAAATTATAGCTATCACATTATTAACTGGTACCAGTTTGCTATCTTTTCTATCTAGGTACTTTAAACATAAAAGAGGTATCATCTAAGGTATCATCTAAATAAAATAATGTAGCCTCATTGATATACGCTAGAAATAGAGAAGGTCCTAATATTCATCCTTGCGAAACTATTATTTTTATTGAACACCCAGAAAATTTAATGCCATTTATCCAAACCTTCTCACAAACCTTTAATTTATAAGATTCAAAGCTGTTCCACGAATTCCACAGTGTGAAGGTTTTCGAATCAGCGTGCGTTGTCAAATCGTACACAGTCAAATGTTTTGAAAAGATCACAAAAAACGCCGAAGCGTCATGGGAACTCCCTAGGCGGCAAATATATGTGATATAAATTTTACACCGTAGTGTAATAATGTATCTATAAAGAAATGTTTAAAGTGAACAAACTTTGTTCACCTTAACTTTGGAAAATCTTTAAATCCATGTAAAAGCAAAAAAATGTTGTTTTTTCTATTGCTGATAGGCTAGGCCTAATCTCAATCGATGTTAAGTGATGATACGGTTGCAGCAGTATTTAGGCTAATCTAGCATAAATGACTGTCAAGAACAGCTGCCGGAATACTTGCTGCTTTTCCACTTGAGGGTAATAGCTAGCAAGGCAGGCATTCACAAAATACTTTACCTACAATTATGCTCTACTACGTCTGCCGCCCTGACCGGGCCTTAGCGGAAGCACGGAAGCGCTTAGTAGTGGTTAAATATCACTTCGATGGGTGACCGCTCACCCATCCAAGTAATGACTGTATAGGACGTTGCATAACCTAGTTGATCGGATAAGAACGTCTAGGTAAGCTCCGCTACGAGTGTTAATGTTAAGATGCTTGAAAAACTTAACATTACATTATACAACGCAATACAGTGTAAACTAAGTATATTTGACAAACAACAGAGGCACAAGTAATGAACCTTGAGGCACACCTTTCCGTTAAATTAGTTGCACGTTTTTTGTGGGAGTTATTTACGTGACTAATTACATAATAACGTTTAGAATATTAACTATATTAGGTATGTAAGATTTGTGACTTTTGTAACAATGCCAGCTCTATTTTGTTTTGAGAAACGATCGTGCACAATATTATTTATTATTCAATGTAATGAATGAGCGTTAAATCGCTTCTTTGGATTTGAACAGCTATTTGACACCCTCATCATTTTTATTCCCTTATCCTACACGTGTGGGGTAGGTCAGTACATACAGCCTATCTTGTCCGACAACAGAAAGACATGAACATAATATCTCAAATGTGGTATCGCTTAGAACACAAAGGCTGCACAAAGACATAAATGATCTAAGTTTTGGCTTCGGTTATGGCCAACCGCATTCCTGACGCCAACCTTACGATGGAATGCTCTCTTACTATCTTTTGGGGCGTGAATATGCTAAAGAATTGCGTGTTTTGCGCTCATTGTGCAGCAACAACCCACTCATATCGACGTGAGTGGTAGAATACTGTTAATTGGGCCCATTTGTCCCTTCGTTGCATCTTACGACAACAATAGGAGGGTATGGGACAGTCCCTGTATTCTCATGCCAGACACTGATAGCACTGTAGCTTTTTGACACCCAATGGGTAACGGTTTTTTTCTTTTACATAAAGCTTTTTACATTAAGATTAAGTTTATCGTGAAGTGAGATCTTGCTCACGATAAACAAGTTACTGAATTTTATATATTTTGACTTTATTGGATTATTAAATGTCCACCAGGGTGCTTAGGGAGGGACCGGAAACTCATCATTTTTCTAAAACTTTTCAGAGTGCTACTTGGTCGATACGATGCGTGTTTACCTAAGGATTAAAGAGTTTGTCTGCTCAGTCCAGATGCACACTTGACTCACCAGTTACCATTTATCTCAACGATTTAACATTGCAATCGTCGATGTGGGTGTTTTAAAAGTCACGAAGCAAGAATATCTTTATGAACATAAAATTTAAGCCCGCACGTAACGATATACCAAACATTCCCTACCGTCTCCGAGACACAAGTATTTGTTCTACCAACACTAGGGCAGGCATGACTCATGGACCTTAGATTCCCGAATCAATTCTAGTTGAACCAAACACCAATAGGCTCATCTATTGCGCAGAAGCCATGCCTAACACAAAGTATTTATAGAAATCAGTACGGATTACGTACGTATGTAGGTAATCTCTATATTTTTAAAACGCAATCTTTGATTCGTGTTTTAAATTATTGAATACGGGTCAGTCAGAAAAATGAATTAGAATATTTTATTCTTAGATTGTATTTACCTGTTTATTTGAAGCGCGGATCTGACCAATTTGTTACACGATAATTAGACTTGAATGAGAGTGATGGGAATGATTTTATCTATGCTTACGTAACTACGAGTATTTACGTTTAATCGCTCTTGTGACTTAGCATTACTTACATTAACAGCTTTGTCTTCTTGAGAATTAGGAATTGAGACTAATGAAATTGCTGTATTAGTATTTTTTTGAATGTGTTGAGTAGAAGTAGAGCATGCAACGCGATACAAGCAGTTTAAGCCACTCGACCTGCCCAAACAAAGTATTAAGTAGTAATCCATGGATTCACAGTGCGGGTGCCGGGTCCATCGCGTAAATTTGTGTATATATAGCAGAGGAATAGGCTCAAGTCATGGACTTAAGTATGCCTGGAACTTGTAACCCAGAGAGTAGAGTTAAGGGCCCCTTTGCGATAGCATCAATGCTCCACTTCTTTCCTCCAGCCTTCTTCCCTACATAACCAAATTTGATAAGATTCGACTATATGTCTAAACCTACGGCCAAGGTCTTTTAATAAGTAGGTCATACAGGTTTTTTCGCTGGAATACCCCTTGCCCCGATTTCTACACCATATATAAATACCTATATTTGTATGGTTTGTTTCCCTCGCAACTACCTATGTGATTTAGATTTATTGCGTAATAGGTCATGTGATAGAAAAGATTTTACCAATGTCTTTTAAATACAATTTTCTTCCTCGACTCCAACACCGCTCTGCTTGACTATGCACCTATCATAAATTATTTAATGATAAATGGAATTGAAGTTTCGAATCAAGGTCGGGGGCATTTTTGTCTTTTGGTAGATATGCGACGATATCGTCATGCGATTTTACTGGGACGTGCGATGCTAAGGTGTTTACAGAGCTCCGATGCAAACGTTTGTTTATTTTTTCATGCCAAAACTAGTGTGATTCCGAGACTAAGTATAAATGGGTCCACCGAAAGTGCTAACCCTGACCATTCCTGTTATGTAATCTGTGCCATGACTTCAATACCTTTATTAAGTTTACATCAAGGTCAAAAATCTTAATTTACATCAAGCTTTCTTTGAAGAATTTTATCAACGTCGTCGTATGGGTAATAGGAAGGGCCAACCGTCTAGAACTCGTAAATGTACAGCTTAGAGGCACACAGCACAGCATAAAGGCTTTTTTGTACTGAGATAAATAATAAGTAGTGCTGAAAATTTACGTTCTAACTAATTTTATATTTCAGGTAGGTACATCTAAGAAATATTTCGTCATTCCACATTCTAATCGGGGCTGATGAAACAGAGATACCTACACACACGCAAACACATCCTCCTTGATTTACGCAACTGAATTTTGGATTCGTATTTTTTTGCCCTAGCACCGAGTTTTATGTCACTCTACTCGTAATAATGCGAGTAATTATTATGACGCTAACGCCTATGTCCACCTACCAGTCTGCTTCGTGCTTCAGTCTCCTACTTACCCTATTACCAAATACAAAATAAGAATCGAGAGGAAGATAGGTATAGAGATCAAATATCAGAAAGATAATTCGATCAGACAAGTCAAAAAACACAAGGCAATTACTAGTAATATATATAAAGGTAAAATCGTGATGCGCAGCAGTTTACAAATAATCAAAGGAGGAGAAGAGTAGACTAGAATAACTCGTCTTATTTATTATCACAGCTATACCTGAAGCAATTGTATCTGGGTGTAGCGTTCCCTACCAAAACAAAACCTCTATTGTGTTTCTAATGAACCCAGACTAACATGTCTTTGGTACATACATCCAAACGATTGAAGACATTATTGTCATCGCCTCCATTATATCACCAACCATTGTATTCGATCGATTTAATTCATCATACGATGTACCTACATACTGTAATCGAATCGGCGGCGGCGACAAAGAACACCGCGCGTGCCCGCTGACCTAGAACCTACGCAGACAATGTTCTATGAGCTATGCGGTATAGGTATTGAGTACCTAGATATACTTGCAACCGAGTTATCAATATCTCTGCTAGTGGCAGTAAAAAACAATAATACAAACTCCCCTTAACAGTAATGTACGAAGAGCTTACCATACAAACATAATTTCGTTGTATTTTAAATACCAAATGTTCAACCACGGTGAAATTTTGTTTGCATATTGCTGAGTCTAATATCTACGCTTTTGGTGTGCCAGTTTTTCGATTTATTATTTATTTTAACCCTTAATGTCAAAATAACAATCCCCATACAAAACTATTTTTAGTACTTCAGTTTTATTTTTGAATTTTTTTTTGGTTTGCCAGTTTCCGTAAAATTAAGTATTTTACGGGAATCTGGCAAACCGGAAGGATAGATATTAGGCTCAAGGATATACAATCAAAGTTTCACCGGGTTTAAAATATGACGAGACTACATTTCTATTGAAAGCGCTTGTTTTAATAGCTTTCTTTACCAGTAGCGCTGCCGTTAGCTGCACAAACTTTTGTAGTAGGTAGTTACCGCGGGTTACAGGACTGTTCAATCATTGCCACTGGAATAACTACCTTATTACTTTCTGCTTTGGTTGGAATCAAGTTCACAAGTGTGTCAGACAGGCAGGAGTGAGCCATCTAGTAAACAGAGTGATGTCATAGGTCCACCTACAACTATGCGAGTTTTTCGAATTTATGCTTGGAATTTTTATTTGCTCATTATGTATAGGTACTGATGATGTTTGTTTCATAAACTGATATTTTCATGTTGGAGAATTTTCCACAGAATATTCACTGCATTGTACATCAATGATATTATGCTAATGTTATACCGGAAATGTACCTACTTACCTAGGTAGGTACTTACTAGAAAAAACAAAATTAACGAATTGCATGCAATATCACAGATATTATTTTGAGTAGGTAGGTACCTACCTAATAATATCATGATGACATAGTCATAGTCTAGTAAAGATAGGTTATACGGAGTGGTTTTGACATGTTCAAACAAGTTCAAAGGATGATTATAAACTTTACAAATCAAGTAATACAAGGGGAGTGTCAATGGAAACATTTGGAAGGGAAAGGCCTCGACGAAGGTACATTAGAGACATTTATGAAAAAGACGGAAATATAAAATGAGCGTGAAGAAGATTTAACCTGTAGGGGCCAATTATGTACATTATTTACCAACAAGTCAAATTGAAAATTACGCATCGCGTTTACTTAGGTAGGTACCTATTATACATTCGTTACTAACTAAAGTTGTTATAGATAGATAGACTACAGTTAATAACATCTTTAATTCTTAATAAATGTTAATAGGGTAAACCTTCCACGTATCGGCCACATAAGCATTTTCGTAAATTAAACTTCTCATCAAATGAAAGTCTATTGTACCTTACATCTTGTTTTTCGTTTTCAACTTAAATTATAACTAAGAAATAATTATGAAACATCAATAAGATAAAATGTCTATTATTTAAAAAAATATTAATTGTTTTTTCAACAAATAAGTACCCTTTTTTCTAATTATCGCCCCCCTTCGCCCTAATGTCGGCTTTGTATTTGCCTTATATCGGCCTATATATTTAATGGTAAAATGCATGGAAAAATTAAACTGTAAGAACAGAGGTAGTAAACAGAAGTTCGAATAGTTGGACAGAATCGTGCAGGAAACATATAATTTTCCTCACACTTTATTCAAGTCTTTTTTACATATCAGTCTCAATCGTATACTTATATACTATGTACTGAAACAAAAAACTGATTTTCGGAGCCAAGTGTTCTATTTTCGAGGGTTAAAATAATAATTAACTGTTCATCAATTGTATCTGGAAAGGGCGGAGGTGAACAAATATTAGCGGCTTTAAGTGTTTGGCCATTAGATTTTACCAAAATTCCATCATCATTAATTACAAAACATCAATCCAGTAATTATGTTCATTAATAATTTGATAATGATAAAAGTATCCAACCGATTACATTACAAAATTACAACGAGAGGAAAAAATATACTTAGTCATGTTAGTCCTCAAGTTGAAAATCTGTCGCCAAGCACCTAATGGTGTGTTCCGGCAGCTGTCCTTGAGAGCCAGTAATTCTAGGTTAGCCTGAACAACATCTTCGACCACATCATCACTTACCATCAGGTGAGATAGTGGTCAAAGGCTAACCTATCAAGCATAAAAAAAAAAAAAAGAGTGTGATATTGCAACTGTGAGGATGAGTTATTGCAAAAATAAAAATATTAAAATAAAAGTATCCAGTTTCGTGTTTTTCAGTATTTATGATAAATTAAAAGGATTCAATCCGCATCGTCGGTACCCATGTTGTATAGTTTGTGACGTTATTCTTTTCAATGCTTGGTTTAACAAATAATGTTGCCTAAGTCAGTGTCTTGTTTGAATTTTCCTCACTATCCTATCAAGCTCTTACAGATTTTTTATCAATTCATTTTTTAAAATTTTCGGAATATGCTGGCAACTGCCTGTTGAATGATATGCAGATGATGGCACTCTCTGTTATGTCTTTTGGTGGTATTCAGACAAAGGGAGACACAACTAGGTTGAGAATATACGTGTAATATACACTACGACCGACATTTGGATTACACATCTAAAAATAGAAACATTAGTTCGGCCTCCTCCTGCCGATATTTAGATTTCGACAAAATATGAACCCTAAATCCGGCCCCTTCATTATTAAAGTAAATATTATAAAAGTATACAAATAAATTAGCCTTGAATATTCTAATATCATCCTTTTGTCAATAATAAGTGACAGGGTTAGCAATAAACTACTTAATCAATGTGAAACACATTCCCCAACAGGTAATCACTAATCATCAAGCGATCGAACCCAACTAATCACCAGAAGATCGAACTATGAAAAAGCACCAAAACGTAAAGTGCGCGCGATGTGTATTTGTTAAGACAATTAAATAATCAATTGAAGGATATTTGAACGGTGTTTTATTGCTTTTTATATAGTTTAATATATAATGTTCATTTAATGAGAAAATATCCTGCGATAATGTTACCATTCTCAATTTATACACTGATTTAAAAGAAACGGCCGATACCACGCAGGGGCCGATACAAGGACGGATTACCCTAAAAGTATCGCGATACCGCCGTTTTTCAATAATTTGAATCAAAATTTGTCTTTAATTTATAACGTAACTGCTTTCCGATCGCGGCTCCACCCGCACGTTTGTCGGTTATCTTGCTAAACCATTAACCTCTTTTCTGCGCAGTTGGGTAAAAACTATCCTATGTCCTTTCCCGGGTCTTAAACTATTTCCATACCAAATTTCATCCAAATCGGTCAGTAGTTTTGTAGTGATACTATTGGGTATAGGTATGAAGGGCACTGTAGCTAGTGAAATTACGGGGCGAATGAGAAAATAAAACTAATGCCTCATACTGCAGAGCAGTGTCAAGCTAGAAGCTGACTGTAAAGGGCCTAGGCTACGGACGGAGCGTTTCGTCTCCTGTCTTGAAAAGAACATAAAGTAAAAAAAATAACAAAAAGCTTTACTAGATAGAAGTTAGAACACACTGCGACCGCACGAGAATATTCTTATTTACTTTTTCGTCGCTTCCACATTAAATTTTATTATTAAGGAGTCTAGTATAATTTGCAGTAAAACTTTCACGCATTAACGCCTGAAAATTGACCTTTATGAACCTCATTTCAATAGCAGTTTATTTGAATTTCGAAGTTTCAAACTGTCCAGTAACCAGTAACGAGCTATTCATGACCATATTTCTCCTACAGTAATTTTGGACTAATAATACTAAAGATGAATTATGATTGTTACAGTGAAAATACGAGTAAAGTGAACGAGTCTCGAGTGCAGAGCACTAACAAACGACAGACGGCGCACAACGAGAGAGCGGTGAGTGTAAAACTGTAAACTAAACATGCAAGTTACGACGACAAGCACCGTTGCTGTGTTGCACAGAAAAATTACAGACACTTGTGGATGTTAGTATCCACATGTGCCTGTAGGAAGTAAGCTATTGAAATTTTTTTTTAGGGAGCAGGCTGTTCAACCCCACCAGACTTTCGATCGAATGTCTTCAATGGGGAACTTCTCACGTGTACTCTTCAGACAGAGGCAGTAGCTTAACATTAGCTAAATTAGGGCACCTTTTCATTGCAAAAAAATTTCGGTGAAAGTCCAAATTGCTCTAAGCTTACGTCACTTCGTAACTTTTTAATGAGGTGCTGCTTTACCGTCAGTTTTCCTGTCGAGAGTATCTTACCTCCTGTCTCCTATACCCGTCAGTACTAATACATAATCAATTTTGAAGCAGTAATGGCAATGGCTATGGACTGCCGCACAGCAGGCCCATGCTTCGAATCCCACCGCGGACTTGAGCTTCACTGTAGGTGTTAGGGCACTTAGCATGTTCACTTGCCTAGCTACCACCCTCAAGTACGAAATATGTCACCAAGCATCTATAACGATGCGTTCCAACAGTTGTCCTTGACAACAAGATCTTATCCAGGTTTTACCATCTTCGATCACATATAATCATTTACCATATTTTTTACATTACCGGGGCTGTCCAAACTAACTGCTCATAACGCTACTCACTTCGTAAGCTTGGTCTCCAACAAATAAATGTTCATAACTTTTCTTTTCCAACACGTGTTTGTGTTGGGAACACAGTTTTCTTCGAATTTATTATGAACTGTGCTCCGTGGTTTCACCCGCGTAGACAGTGACGAAAAGTTATGATAATGATAATGAAAACATTCCTGTGTTATAGTCTACGAATTATTTATTCGTAGGTGTTAGTCCAAGACCTAAACTAGACTATATTTCAAGTTTCATTGAATTCGGTTCAGTCTTTTCAGCATGTAGGAGTAACAAACCTACACACATAGTCACTCACGCAAAAACTTTCCATTTAATAATATAGGTAGGTAACTATGATAAGGTGGTGCTGCTATTAATATTTCCTGAAGAGAAACAAAATTCACAAGATCGACGTTTCTCATTCCCCTGTTTTCTCCACCAAAACTGCCGATTCAACTATTTTTTGGCATTAAAATATTTAAAAAAAATTTGGTATTGATAATGATTGCGAATAAAGATCATGGCGACTAAACGGCCTATTTATTCTTTTCATGGAGATATTTTCTTTAACTTCTTCAGAGGCATTATCCACGAAGAAAATAGTTACCTATAAAACTAAACGCGATTTCATGAAATTACTTCCACTTCCGCTAGCGCAGAAGATAGCAAATTTCAATTTGATTTGGGAGAAGGGTAGGATAATGATGAAAGGTGACTTCGAAGTCACCTTCTGTCGAGTGTTGAGGGAGATTGAGCAAGCACCCCCCCGATCGTGATCGTGACGAAAGTTTGTTTTTTAATCCGAGGTATTCAGTATCAGACGCCTGTTACAGTGGTTCAATGAACTTGATCAGTTTATTTTTACCTGTACATTGTATTTACTCACACGGTAGGTGACGGTACCCACTGGCTTGTAGGATTTATGAATTTAAATAATGTTAATTAATACTTCAACACATCTATAAAACAATTACCACGAATGTAGGTAGGTACCTATAAATGTGGATACACTAGTTTTGCGTAACTCAAAATAAAACAATTTATTGTGATTTTTTTTGTGATTGTGCCAAAACATACGCGGTAAACTCTGCGTATAACATCTTATAACCGACGCATTTCGTCACAAGTGTCAAAATGTTATAGAATGCACTCATCACCCATCTTTACGGAACCCATACTCTCCCGCTGGAATACAGTAAAGCGAACATGACTGCTTGGCTGTAGAAATCGTTACGGTAGCAGTACTTCCTCGGACAAACTCGTTCACAGTGAGTTCTACTGCTGATCCTTATTTGCTGCTTTTAAAAGTATACATATTGAACACTTTTTCATTCGTGCAAACCATTTTATAAATCATGAGGACCATGATTTATGGGAAAATAAAGGAATCGCACGGTGCCAGGTCTGGACTATGTGCAGTATGGGTCACGACCCACGAGCTCTACCTTTCCAGAAACCAAACGAATGTCTTCTTTGCAGCGTGCGCTGACGCATCTTATTTCTTTAAATTTTTCAAATACACTGGGCAAATAATGGTAGTGTACCACTTTACAGCCTTTTGTTCTTCAAGTGAAATCATGCAGACAGGACCCCTTTCTGAACCCCGTCTGGGTGAAAAGCGAGTACAACGCAACCATTTTCTTGCCTAGGCTTCACCTCTGCCTCAATTTTGTTTGTTTGGTGTCGCCTCCGAACACCCGAGCAGAAGGCTGTTGGCTCCCTTCCGGCATATATGATTGAAACTTAAAATATCCATGCTTCGAATCCTGTCACAACACAGCATTTGAACGTCTGAGTAAAAAAAAATATCAATCAACTCAAGCCCGTTTTTGTTCTGGGGAGAGTTTCCAGCGGCCACCAAGTTTTCTGACTTTTAAATGTTGATGTAAGATTTTTTTTTCGTACCAATCCTAAAATATACCGGTATTCTTCAATTATTTGCCTGACAGTATCCACATTTGCCCCAGTGATCGCAGTTAAGTCAAATTTTGCTTAAACATGTTACAGTGTTGAAATGAGGTGCTTCCCTCCCAAAAGTATTTTCAAGACGAACAGTGCAGTCATGCGGACTTTCAAAATTATAAAAATCATTGCCCTAATTTTGTTTAGCGTAAAGTTCTTCTTTTGTTGCGGACGACGAAATTGACATTGACCAAAAAAAAATAGAACACTAGATGATTAAAGGAAAGCAACCACATCTTTTGTGGGGTGTCGCATTAGACCCGTCATCTTCACCTCACCTCAGCAGCTGAAGAAATCAATATATGGTGGTGAATGGTTGAGGCCTTACATTTGATGCTTATGTTGCAGCGTAACAAAGGCTAGTTAGCAACTAAATATAGGTACTAAAAGTGCTTAAAATAATGACAGCTATTGCCGGGTAACAATTGCATATTATTTTAAATATACTTATCGAAATGGATGCGATTGTCCAATTTTAAAATTTCAACATGGATTTGTTAAGGATATAATTGGTCACTTTAAAGTGAAAGTTAAATGTGAAAAAGCACAGTCGTGAAAGGAAGTTCCAGAAATTAATTTTAAAACTGCTGTAGTTCAGTCTTTCTTTTTACTAAAATCAAGCAGTTATGAAGAAACCTTCATCACAGATCTGTTGCCAAAACGTCCGTAGATATATATTTTTTCTGAATCCAAATAATGATCATTTGAAGAAGAGTTGGTTCTTCTTCAAAGTGACCAAAATTAGAGAGTCACTCCCTTTAAAAAATCTTCCTTGTAATTTGGTACTGTACTCGTAGTACAAATCCTTAGTGCAAATTTATATTTCAGTAGATACGAAAAAACTGGTTACCAGTCCACGGATTTACTTTTTTATGTATGAGCACGCCCAAGTAGCACAAAACTGCATTATAAGATGTCACAAGAGGTAACATCGGTAACTTTAGCACTTATGAAGAGTTATTTCAGTACACTCGACCTGCAATAGGTGAAAAGTGAGCTTTCACTTGAATAAGAAAGTTTTTATGTGTCACGGAGACCACACTGTAACATTCGCAGTGTTAATATAGGTAACAAGTTCAGTATTATACAGCTTTAAGCAATTTAAAGGATTGATTTTTGTGGACTTTAAATAGGCTATATTCTGAATTGAAGACCACAAGTGTACCCTTAGACCACTTGCATTTTAAGAAAGAACACGTGAGCTACTATAATGTAATCAGTTATTCTGTGGCTTCAAATAACAAAGATATAATGCTTTTTGCTGCACACAGTGGAACTAGTGTAATTTTAATCAGCTTGTTACGCGCAATCGTATAATAGCTCTTATTAAGCCCACATGATCACTATGGGTGAACATATATGATGCTAAGTTAAAGCAAACTCTTCTATATTAGCTCACATGTTACCCATAATCTCAGTGAGAGCTGTAGTGCTACTGCTGTCGCACAAATGACTTGATTCGATGCATGCATCCCGCTCTCACGTTGAAGTTCTTATGTAAATATACTATAGTGATATGAGGTGGTGCGAATTCAAATTGTAAATGTAATGTTAAAATAAGACTGAATTAAGAGATGGGAGTTGGCCCCCTGAATACTTGTACTAGCGTTGACAATTAATCTACTAGTGCCATTAAATAAGACTTCGAAGACTTTTTTATTCAGCGCTTCGTAAGTAAGTATAGCTAATCGCGTCGTTAAAGATATTGTGATATGTGGAAATATAAAAAAGGGCTAAAATTCCTGCAGAGTTCATCGGTTCACTGATGATTACCTGGTACAGCTATTTGCGTACATGTTGCCCAATATCAAGCTTTACATGAATCTGTAGCTGACTTGTTTAACACAAGAACAGCTCGTTACTGATTCATGTACCACGAGTGGACACTTAAACATCTCATGCTGTTTGATTGTAGTTAATATAGTACACATTGCTTGTCAGCCATTTTTTAGATTATAACCGTGTATACAATATAATAACAATGTGTTTTTGTTTAGTCAACGGAAGTAACAACAGAATTTGAATAGAAAATGTAATGATTTTACACGTAAACAGCTTATTGTCAAATTATAAAGGAAAAATAAAAAGACAATTTTTTTTTGTAATAATATCTTCGACCTATTTTATACTATAATTTTCAAGTAGTTTGTGATATTTTGAGAGCGCGTGAAAATTTTCGTCTATAATTATATAGTATTTGACAATAAAATCTCTTTCCCATTCGAATTTCATGCACATGGAGGAAAATCAATAAAGTTTTACTTGGCGATAACAATTTGCCTATTTTACACAAACACTTTACAAAATGGTTCACACCACAGAAAAGAGAAAATAGTATTTATATCTCTATGGTTCACACAAAACATATCAAAATAATAATAAAGTAGTAGGGTAAAAATTATTCTAAATTTTGCCACTTGTGAATTGTCAGCTCCATAAAAGAGTTACTAATTTCCTGGAGTGTACTTTGTGCTGAAAAATAGGTAACAAGTACTGTATTATTCAGCCCTTGTGGTGTATAAAAGGTAAGACATACCCTGATAATCAGTCATTATTCAGCTCTTACGGCGACTGTTACCTTTAATAATGCTCAAATAACGCTTATATAGTGCAACCAGCCACATTATTCAACTAACAGCTGATTAATTTGTGCCCAAATCAGAGTTATATTAGCTGAGTAGGCGCCTCTAACGCTCTTATTCAGCAGGTTTTTTCAGCAGAAGATCCCATTGTGAACAGTAATTCAGCTCCTATTCAGCGCTTGGGACGCGTATCTAAATTGTAAACATAACATTTGTAAAAAATAATTTCAATTATAATTGATTGTATAATTAAGTTTATTTGATAACTAATGTAATTGGCGTTTTACCGTATTAGTTTAAATAAATAAATAACTTTAAACTAAATTAACCAATCCTCATGATTCTTGTTGGATAGAATATACCTCTAGGTTGGTCCGATTGAAATTTCATCAACTTTAATTAAGTTATTTTTCAGTTACACTCAATTGTATAGTTAATTGGATAAAGTTTTTTATCCTATATATTCGAAAAATAATTAGTTCGTCTTAAACTGCGAGCAAAGTAGGTAATTTTATATATTGGTTAATTCAGTCAGAAAGTTTAATAAAGGGCAGAAAAGACTTTGAATATTGTGTCTTGCAGGGCACGAAAATGTAAATGAGAGTAATGAATAAAAATAGTATGTTTTAACTGGCATAGCGATTATAAAAAAGGCGCAAAAATAAAAACAAAAAGAAGAACACGCGAATGCGGGCAGTTCGAGACTGCAACAATAAAGTTCACGGATTATATTCCTAAGGTCTGGTTTTTCAATCATCAAATAAAAAATATCAGATAAAATATTAAACGACCAAATTTAAAACAAATGAACATATCTTTTCAGCAATCAAGATTCGTTCTTTTTAAATTGGAGATTCTATATGGGGATTCTTTTTAACTTTTAAATTGAGGATATATTTATTTTAAAAAATAGTTACTATCTGATGCTTGAAAATCATGTGAGGGAATCCCTATTTGCACTTAGCCGGTTTTTTATTGTCATTTAGATTACTTACATGATTCAATAGATTGAACTCATTTCGTGGCGTAACACCGAGGTACCTATGTAATTGGATGTTTCCTTTTTTTATGCCGAGCAACGATGTACAGTGAAACCGGTCCGAGGTTAGAGCTCTTTTAATGATGCCACGTGTAGCTAAAATTATAGTCCGACAAAAAGTATGGTGTAATTTTATTTATAAAAAATCCTTTTTTAGCCATTGACCACTATTTCACCTGATGGTAAGTGATGTAATGATGTGGTCGAAGATGTTGTTCAGGCTAACCATTACTGTATAGCTTTCGAGGACAAAACTATGTAATCTGTACTTCATGTGTTGTGCGCTCAAAGTGCAGCAACATCGACTTGAGTGGAAGCATGCTGCTCATTAGCCGCATTTTCCCCGTAGTTGCCTTTTACGATCTTCAACATGAGGATATTGAAAAGTCTTTATATTCTTGAATCGGGGCATCAAACACACAGGGTGAGCAGTATAGAACTATAACTCATGTCGCCATGAACAGGTTGTTGCTGCAACAGGGCTCTTTTTCAATTTAACCGATACTTTTAACAAGTGACAGACTAATATATGTTTTTCTTTGTTTCAGATTTGGGGTTCCGAGAACCCCTACGAAAAACGATTCGAGCTTGGCGCTAAAAGAGTACCTTCTTAGCCCCTCGAAATATTCAAAAATATCGCTCGGTGACTGTCAGGCACATAATAAAGCTGCACTGCTCTTGTAATCGTATCCAAAAAAACGAAAAAAAAAACTCGAATATTCACCCTCTATCAGTGGCCACGACAGAAGGGTTCTAATTTAAATAAAAATAACATTTATATATGCATATATAAATCGGATTAAAGTGATCTCTAACGTGACGTCACAATTATTTAAAATTGTGATCAATATTTACATTAATATAACATTTATAACCGCTTTGCTGTTGTTAAGCTCATTTTAGAATATATTGCCCGTGTTTCATAAGAAAGTTTTGTAAAAAATTGTAAATATCAATTTGATAAATTATTTTTTAAAATAAGCGTGGAATTGTTTTAAATTAACTATAATACTAGTCATTTATCTAGTGTATTTATTTTGGTATTGAAATTTTGTTAATAATAGTGAGTAAACTAACCTACTATTAAAACCTTGGCAGAAAGATATATCTACATAAATAAATATAATTCTGGATATTGGAGTGCATTGCCAAAGAAAATCTTTATTGAAGAACAGAGTGAGCCGCCAAATTAAACAAAGCAAAATTAGGGTTCAGAAAACGATAATTAGACAACTATAGAGCACTACAGTTATTCTGCAAACGGTGTCACTAAATAAGCAAGATGCAAACTCAAATGGGAGTAGGGAACGAGCTGCAGAGGAGCTACAGGATGCAGGACTTCGCATCTCCTGGCGTCATCATGAGGGAACGCAGCTTCATCCGCCCGCAATCGCATCACAACATGCATCATAACCAGGTATGGTCCTGATAATACATACATCCAGTATATATAAATTTTGGCAAGACACTTTTGCGCCCTAAAAAACTATTTGTAAAATAAACGAAATCGCTCCAACACTAAGTGGTACGACTAATCCAACTTTTACAAGTTATTACATAATAACAAATACTTTTAAAATCATCTTAAAAAACATTAATAATATTAAAATAAAACACTTAAAAAAGTATAAAAATATATATCTAGTGACAATTCCCCCTAATTTTACTGTTATCTACGTGACGTCACAAACATCACGCAGCCTAACCGCAAGAATATCCGACTAGTTTCGCTTCTAAACGAAGCATCTTCAGGAGGTCTTGACTCACCGAGCGCACGATCGAGACTTAATATTCATTACCTGTTATTTCATACTTTACATAACCTTTTTTTAAATTTTTTCTCTTCTTTTTATTGATGCATATATTGCTTCAAGATCATTCACTTGTCTAAAATAATGTTTAGCAACAGTTAAATCATCCAGGTACATAATAGTACGTATGCAAATACATTTTACAGTTAATTGACTATAATTTAAAAACTACTCAACCGATTTTATGAAATTTTAATGTGACCACGAAGGAGCCAACAAAAAATAATATATGCCCGACAAAAAATAATCATCAAAATTAGTTTTTAATTGCCGTAGTAATAAAAACAAAAAAAGGTCGAGTTGAAAACCGCCTTCTTTTCTGGAAGACGCTTAAAAATGTTGCTATTTCACTACAGAGTCCCATTTATAACTACCGAACGGGCTAAGACATATTAATTTTATATTGATAATACATTGGTACTTAATTACAAAGATTCAGAATTAGTACATAGCTAAGTAACTATGTATATTTATTAGCATAAATATATCAAAGAATCAAAATAAGTATATAACTATGTAACTATGTTACAAGATTTACTGGCATAGAGTTAACAAAGATTCAGATTCGTCGTTTTGGAATTTCTACATTTTCCTGGGTTTTTCTTTACTTTTTCTGACAGCGAAATGCTCTGTAGTTGCACCATGCTTATTATACGATACCTAAATATAATATATGAATGGCGAAATGCATGCTGCGTGAATTTACAGGCGCAATGGACAGTGCTTATTATTTTTATAAGGGTTACATTGAAAAATATTACTGTTACTACCTACCAAGTACCAACTTACTCGTATCACAAACATTCTATAAAAATGTTGCGGAAGTGGTGGTAATAAAAATTTGGAAGTCTGGGCCAATAGCCCAAGGTTTATGAAACAAAATGAATATACGAGTAGTTACTTACCTACTTCAATTTTGTGTATCCAAAACGTAACCTTATCAAATCACATACATAACAGGGGTAGAAAAAAATAACAAACCTATATATAATATCCTTAGATTAATATTTAGTCTACGCTACTCAGCGAAGACCGTTCATTAATATTAGCTAATATCATACATATATATCGTAATGCAATTGACAACCAAATTAGATTCATTGCATTGCAATAAGTCGTAGGCGAAGTGGCACAAATCATAACCTAGCTTCACGCCCACAGTCTGTTCTGAGTTTCTGCTGTCTCCTCATGAACTTTGCAAATATTTTACTCTTACTTTACTTACCTTCCTACCAATGCCAACAAAACCATGGTAATACAATTACCTGATTTAAGATAAGTATACCTACGTATTTGTAAAATATTATTATAAGTTACCATTCTTAGTTAGGTCTGCATCTTTCGTATTTTCGGTCGATTACTTTCGACTTCAGGTGATTGGATGCGTGTACGTATATCAAGGTTATATGTTGACCTTCTCACAAGCTTTTCATTTTGAAAATAAACTTCTACATGGAGGACTGTATAAATTATTATTTTTGGTCAACCACCTAATTCATATTTTTGTAAATGTTTACGTAAGCAAAAATAGCGTTTTGGCAATAATGCTCAAACTACACAAAACACAGTCCTGAAATATTGTATGAAAATACGTTATGCGTTTTTTTTTAAATTGCTCTGTAGTATGTGCTTATAGAGTGGAGTAGGTACCTTCTAACTAACTAACCATATAATCAAGTTCCGTCACTTGAGACAGTGGCTTACCAAAAAGTAAAAAAAAACACTACTAATTAGTATAGGTTGTTACGACTATTGTCAATACTCTATACCTAGCTTTTCTTAATTGGCAAATTCCTGGACTTCCACGGCTTTTATTAGGCATACAATATTATTCCCGCGATTTCCAAGACATAAAGTACAGTCAATATGAACGGAAGCTTTTAGCACAATAACTCTATTAGGTTGCTTTTGCTCTTCTTCATCGTATTACATACTTGGTGTATACCTAGGAGCTTTATTTACGACGAACGGGAAGCATAAGCGAGAGATAGAAAGGATAGGGAATTCAAAATCAAGATAATCGACCACTCTACCAGCTGAAACTTGTGGAAAATGGCACGACTAGCAGTGCATAGAGAGGTGTTAGTGCATCATCGACATCTATGGCGGTGAAAGCGCGGTTCCTATAGCAGAACAAGGATCAAAGTAGAATTGATGCAGTTGAGATGCTTTGAGAGGTATGTGTGGTGTGACTTTAAAAGACAGAGTGAGGAATAGCGTGTTAAGAAAGCTATATGGAATGCTGAGACGAAAGGAAATTCACAATGCTAGTAGTGCAAACACGGCGAGTAGTGAATCGAACAGGTGGAAGGTTTAGATCTCAGCGAACGTATTCTGACAGATGGGCGTGAATGAAAATGTAATAAGAGCGAAGGAAGCAAGGGTATGTCAGGCTCATAGCCAGTGGAAATCCTTAGTTTCTATGTACCCAACAGAGTAAGAAAGTAAGTAAGTATGTATGGATATAAGAATAGTACATATGCTATAAGTAATATAAAGATAAAAATATTAAAAATAGTATGCTATATGTAGCTTTAGTTAAATATTTTTCTGCTATTTTTTTCCCTCTACATTATAAGAAATTGTTTCTGCAATTTACTCATGTTCGTTTTACTTTGGTCGAAGGAGGTATGTTTCATTATCGTTGTTGCGTCCTCAGACTACAGTTAGTAGTAGAATACAAGTTTAGTGTTGTCATAGGTAGGACATATAATAATACTGTATTGTTGCACCTAGCCCCAGTGGTACAAAAGAGGATTAAACCTCTTTTCGTGATCAACTGTGAACTCTTAACTTTGCACTAAAGAGGCCAGAGATAACTTTCATCTCCAAATAGATTATATTTGAGTTTCATAAACATCTCCTTAGTCTTAAAACCTTTATACAGAAAACAGCAAAGGCATGTGAAATAAATTTAAATCGATGTTGTTTTTTCGATTATTGATAGGGTGAATATGTTAATTTATCATAATAAACACTTTATGTACCTTTATCTTTTTATGATGGAGGCATCATGAAATGTTAATAATTTATAAAATAATTTTAACCTGACACAATTCTGAACTGAAGTATATGTATAACTCACTATTAAAATGTAAATTTTGCCGTGAAATTCAGATGACTGAGAGATATAAATCTACACAGAATAAGAAATGTACGTATATCTACAACTATTACTACCATATCGCGTATTTTAGAGTAAGTCAAAAAAATACTTATTCCGTATAATTATTGGTGGAGCGTGTTTCAAATTAGTCTGTGATTTGTTCTCATTCTCTGCCAGCTTTTATAGGGGCTTAAAATAGAACATGATAGTTCGTCAAGACGGTCCAGACATTACAAATGCAGGAATTATCATTTGGGTCGATTACGAAATCATTTACTACATATTAATCGTTTTATTTTGCAGTTTCCAAACAATGGGAAACGGCGGAGTATGATTCTCACAAACGCTAAAGGGAAACCAACGCTTGAGATATACAGACCACCAGGTGAGTATTTTTATTTATATTACCTATTTATTGTGTTATCATGACAATTTCTACGATATGATTGTACATATATATAATATAGCCAAGTGTTGAATACCTGTCAACTTCAATAAGGTACTTTGAATGCGATTTTGAAACGTTCAAAATGTAAGAAAGTTACGTAAGTAGGTAGGTACCTACTACAGCAATCTCTATTAAGTCTTATGCAGTGTTCAGACATAAAATTTATAGAAGGTACTATTATAACTATACATTTGCTCTACCTTTACATTTCATATGGATAACTTCTTTTGATCTAATATTTCATTTCTAATACCCACTACCTCCACTCCCAAATTAACTCCGTTAATTTTATTAATCGATTTAAATTTAAATTGTTATTGATTCGGATCTGCATGCACGGCTCGCTGCGCGTCTCTATACGTAATTGGCGCCAAATTTTAAAAATAAACAAAACTTCAAATTTGGAACGGGACGACAGTCTGATGTTTGTCGCGGCGGGCTAAGTTTGTTTGTGAGTCAAATGTGGCGTTTGTGATTTTGTGTGGAAATGTCGCGGTGTATTGTGAAACAGTCGTTATCCCAGCCGATGGGCGTCGCACCGGCTCCGGTGTCGCCGGTGTCGGTTTCAGTGTCGCCGGCGGTGGCCGTGACTTCAGGGGCTGTGGCGGTGACCGTCACGCCAGTCCCCACGCCGCCACAACCTGTCTCTGTGCCCGATACCTCTACCAACACAGGTCTGTTTATGTAACAGCCGACTTTTCTTGAAATAATAGTTTAAACCTAAAAAGAGCAAAGACTGTAAAGTTCGTCTCATTACTTGGTGGTTAAATTAAATATGAAAAGAATATGTCTGGGTATCGGATGCCTATAAATCTGATGTTAAAATTGGCGTAAATTTTTCTTAGACCCAAATTCTATAACGCCCCCAAGGATGCACTCCTACTGAACGTTTGGTATATAAGTTCTGGTTGGCTATAACAGCATACCCAGGTACCATTACGTTTCGATTATATGACATTGTCAGCTAAGAACCACCATGTGTAAGGAAGAATAAACATTTGTAATGTGTAACGTGAAATTAGCCTAAAAGTCCTGATCACGATCGTGTGGGACTGATCAAATCTCGAGTACCTAAGACAATAAATAGGTTATATATTATTTAAAACAATCGTTCGCCAACTATCACATAAGAAAAACACCTTCCTCTAATCCGTTCTTCCGCGGTCCAGGTCGGTCATTGCTTTTAAATGTTTTTACTTATAAGCCGAAGTCGTTGAACTAGGCACATATCGCGTTATCTTTTGAATCTTGCAGGAAAGTTTCGCGATCGCCCGGTGGAGCGCGACCGCGACGAGTCACGCACGCGCGATGATCTCGGTTACCCAATTATTGCACACGGATTTGTTAAGCGTCATTTTACCAGCATTTTAGCTGGACGTTCGATCTGGATTTGTTTATTGATGAATAAAACTTCAGTCTTCGAATAGGTTGATGGGATATCGTCGTCGATAGATGGGCCATCGCCTTATCCGTCATTCAATTTCATATTGTTTACCGACGTTGGGGCGGTGAATCCAAACTGATGCAGGAGCAGACCACCGATGGACAAGGTTTCTTGCTTGTCATTGCTAAGAGCAAAATGTTGATATTATGATCTCAATACACTTCTTCCAAAACGCTCTGTCTTGAACAACATCATCATGTAAGGTCTCAGTTTATTTATAAGTAAATAAATTCTAGGAATCCAAATGTTTAATTCATATTAGCCTCATCCCAATCATTATCCAGAATAAAAAATAAATTACGTGTTGTGTTGGTTGTTCATCTGCTTTTCAAGGTCCTTTGGTGACTGTTGTATTGTTCTCTATCATGCAGTCATGCTATCAATAAAGGCAACTGTCCTTATACCCATACTACAACAGCGCTGCATGCAGCTTTGTTACGAAACGTCCACGAAACTGTATTATTACGATGACTGATGAAAGTGATGAAGATCATGAGGCTTTGCTGGCGCTCTTTATGGATGGTCAACTGGACTTAGAACAAAACCTTTCGTTGACTAAACTTGTCCTGTTCTGTGTTAATTGAATTGATCATAGTCCCGTTGCAAAGGCCAAGAAGCTTTTCTTATGTTTTCAGGTACATAACCATATAGATTTATATATGATGGGACATAGCTAAATGACTTAGTACAAAATCTGGGCAATCCAGTCCTAGAAATGTTTTATGTCTTGGCGCGTCGTTTTTGCCTTTCATCACAAAGAATTAACTAGATGTGCAATTTAGGTTAGTGACTTGGTGGGAATTCACACTTATTATGTGTCTAAATCATACAAGTTTTATACTGATGGCTCATGGATTGTGTGCAATATTGCGAGGGTTGTTATTATTTTTAGAAAGGCCATCAAATATATTGGAAAATTCTGTAGGTACATTGAATCTTAGTTCTATGGGTATGGCGTGCATAAAGAGAGAATATTTTGCTACAGTTTCGATTCCAACGTTTATAAGTATTCTGAGCAGCACGTCATAGCTGGAAGTTTGGCCAAGTTCCATCGTTATTCATTCAACGGTATTCACGCGCTTCCGGTGTTGCGCCTTTTGAAACAATCAGGAAGATTTTGCAAAGCATGGTAATTAGATTCAGGAAAGCGAACTTTGTGTAAACATATAATCAAAGAACAAGGATGTATGATAAACAAGCAGTGAAATCTAACGAGGATTCAGATCAAACAGTCTGAAAATTAATAGATTACTCGTATGTAGGTGTTTTGTTTTATAATGTATGGTCCTAATTATTATTTTTATCATATGTGAATGTTCATGTGTATGAATATAATAATAAACACCTATAGTTTTATTAATAGCTTTGAATAGCCTTTGATAACTATCTCATCAGACGCTAAGTAATGATGCAGTCGAATATGTTGTTCAAGCTTATCTAATTTACTGGTTCTCAAGTAATCCTGTATTGCAAGGGTGTGCGTATGGTGATTTTGATGTTCTTGATCTACGTATACTCGTCGAGACCTTTCTTCACTGCCAAAACAGCAAAGCAGTCGGAAATTATCTCACATTTACAAAGAACCCTTACCATTACAAAGGATTATAAGTTTGTTTAAAACCGTGCCAAAAAAGTCACAATTTGTCTGTTTTCTATCAACAGCTCTAGAATAATGCTCTTAATGGACATCCTTATATACAGGTTTCCTTATATACAGGTTACAGTAGTAATGCCAAGACAAAAATGAGACGTAAAGGTACTCGTATGAGAACACACTTCTATAAAATCTTACAACAAACTGACTATCAGTACGCGCACATCGATCGTTTGAATTTGCAAAATGTATGTTGTCTAACATTTGGAATGAGATTACGGAATTCTACAATCATTGGTTCATTTCTTTCTTTTAATATCGTCTTCCTCTCATCAAACTATATTCACACTACGTTATTGTACAGTCAAGCGGTATACTTACTTTCTGATCTTGTATTCGTTCACTATATACTAACATCACATTTCATATCTTTCCTATCACCCTCTTCTCTTGACGAGCGCCCCTGACCTCCAGGTGTCCGCACAGACGGCGTGGCGACTACAGCGGGGTCTACGGTGACCACACCCACCTCGGCGACCAACAAGCTGAACGTCCACGCCAAGGAGTTCACCATGGCGAAGCCAGCTGACCTGCACAATAGGTGAGTTTGACCTAATTAAGATGCGTGTGGAATTAGGATGTGTTTATATATTTTGAAGCTCTGAAAGCTACGTGGTATGCTACATTTCACGGGGTTAACGATTTGATTACTTCTGTGGTCTTGACCGCTGCATAATAGAAGGCAATTTTATCTAAGCTCACCTAGATAGTTCCTAAAAAAGTAGTCTTTCAACATAACTAGAGAAGAAACTAAAAGTCTATGTAAGCATACATTAGATTGTCCAGTGTCAGATAATTTAAGTCGTTATTAGAAAGTATTCAGGAACGATACAAATTTTACGTCGGGCGAGAGTGTCCAGGACTGTTGCAGTATTTTCATTCTATTATTCCCCATAAACACAATAAAATGTAAGGTCTCTATTCGAAATCAGAACACTGAATGTGTATTCTAAGTATCTTACCGTCTCAATTTTGCTTTGAACCTTTCATTAATCCAGGCCGTGCAAATACGTTCGTGAAAGAAACGAAACACATGATTTTTTTTTTATTTCTTTATTTATTATTTTAAACAATTAACTCGATACGCCACCAATGTATATTCAAATTGAAGAAAACTTAAACTGTAAAACAAAGTATGAATATTCATAAGATGCTTGCGTATGATTTCGATTGGTTGATGACTTCATTGGTATTGTGTCCTTGTAGGTATCGACTTTTCCGATGTCTTACTTCGTAGATATTTGCATCAGTATCGCACTGTACGAGTCTCAACTTTAGCATTTGTAATACTTGTGTTAGCCTAAATCATTATACCAACATCTAGGTTTTTTGCTGCTGCTGCAATTTGCACCCACACAGACTGTGATGTAATACACGTTGTGTCATGTCATGATTCGTCATTATTGGCAGGTCCAAATCTAGAGCAGTGCAAGACCTTGACTTTGCACCATGACTAACGATCTCCATTGCTTTTGTTAGTCTTAATGCAAATTCTTTATTCAGTAAATATGTATGATTTTCCACGTTTTTCTCCATCCGCACGGTAGCGACTGTTTTCGACCTTGCGACGCAGCTGGTTTGTTTTTCGTCAACGATAGTAACAACGTAACCGGTAGACATGGCCGCCGTTGGCACGGCTCCAATTGAGACAAAACAAAAATTTGCAAGATAACGTGCGAAGCTGTGATGTTTCGTCGCGTAGGTGCGACGTTGCCGTACTCTGTTAGTATCAATTGTGGAGTTGTCGTTATCACTTTGTTCTGGGGCCGTGACGCGAGCGTTCGCCGAACCGAGCGGGCCGATCGCGACGACGTGGTCGCGCGCAGTAGCCGCACGCGCCGGGAGACGCGCGGAGTTCCCGACACACCGCGACCAAACAACGCCGAAATAAAGCGAACTCTACTTCGAACGAACCTCAATCGTACACTCCGTATTTTTGAGTACATTTCTCAATAGTGCCGTTTGAGTGACTTGACCGCATACAAACGACGGCCACGCCGATTTTACGAGTTTATATCATACGCAGCTTTTTGGGATTCGTAAGCTTTCTGTTGATGTGCGCCGGATACAAGCTTCTATTTATAAAGTCCCGACGCTCTGTGTATGGAGAACACGACGTAATTCGTCAGCATTGCCAAGTTTGCGCTAAGATTTGCACCGAGCCCGAGCACAGTGATAAATTTTATTGTGGCTCACGTAAACATTGGAATTTGTACAGTGAGATGACGGGTGTGATATAGAGAAGCAGTAGAGTGATTTTAGATTGTAGTGGAAAAATAAATAATTGTGAAAATGGTTCGTGGAAGATATTCTACTTCTGATATGTAAGTAAACATGTAATTTTATAGGTCTTTGTACGTTTAACGCCACATTTCCGGCAGTCAAATTGTAACGGAAATACCTACCAACTGCCGTGAGTAGAAAAGGCTAATAAACTGTAATGACTGCAGCAGAGGCAAACAACACAAGGCTATTCTAGTCTATTACCCTAGAATTCATTCATACGTGTATTGTCTAGAGCTAGTTTGTGATGTTGGCCAAGATTCTTATTGAGATTTTTCACAAATTCACTTTACAATATTTTCCCACTCGTTGGCAACAATTTGCCGGAATATTCTTTACATTGCATGATATCAGCGCACTCGATTTCACTTTGTTTTGATGTCTGCGAATAGTTTTCGACTAGCAGTCATAACATTGTGTGTATAGACCGTGTCATACAATTATTTACCATGTTTTGATCCATTGTTTTTTATGATGATTAGTTTTGCCTTTCAAAGTGTCCTCATTTTCCAGTATAGGTACCTAAGAATATTTATTTCATCTAGTCTGAAACACATTGTAAGGCAATCTTACATACTTATCTTTTTTGATAAAAATAGAACTTGAACACCAACAGGAATATTAAACTTTTACTGTTTTTGTGACATGCATGACCTACTTGCACTTCATTTATAATTAGTCTCGTTTCTTCGTTATTATCTTTTACAATAAATGCTTTATCTGTGTTTGCTAGCTCTTTTGTTCTTGTCACGTTGTTGGTTCGCCACAAACTCATACTTCGCGATATACAGCTTTTCTTAACCCACATAAAGTTTTAGCTCATAATATTATAACTTTCTATCAAACTGCATGAGTTAGATAAGGATATAATTAGATTAAAAAAAAATTAAACAATACCTAATGTTTTTATTAGGTTTTCGCAATTATTACACACAGTAATTAAACAACTTATTTTTGACCCGACGTTTCAAACACTTTGCAGTGATCGTGGTCACGGGGTGACTAATTGGTTTTATTTGTCACATAAGTTACTAAGAAATTATTTGGTCTACCGTCAGAAATTTTATATTAATCATAACGTTCCCTATTCACGCAGTATTCGCTCACAGTGTCCAAAGGTCTTGCAGATTTGTGTCGGCCATGGGATTTAATTAATTTGATAACAGGATCCCAAGCATCATTAAATCGTTTAAAGTTGATTAATTACTAAACATTTAAGAACTTAAGAAAGATGCAAATGGTCAAGTTGCCACTGTGAACATCCTTTCGCTCGGTATATAATATAATATTTCTAGACATATTGTATAGCCCGTCTGACGCATACACCCTCCTTAGGAATGCTCTCGTTGGTAGTATTGGAAGGCAGTAATATGAATGCAGTCCCGATTACTTAGCAACAACCAACTCCCAATGCCATTGAAAACAGCAAAAAGTTTACTGAGAGTTAAGTAGTAAGTACATATTATTAAGCATCGTCAGTCTATAGAACAGCCATCGCAGGCCTCTGTATCTGTATGCGTCAGTTATCCGAGTTTAGAGATCATTGCGCCGTATTGTCATTACGGTTTCCAAGGTTACTTGGACCATCATTTGTTGGTCGCTTATAAATATGACTTCATTCAGTTGACCATTTTCGTTAATTGATTACATTCCTCTATTGTTGCCGCTCATAGAAGCTGTGTTGTTAGATACAAACGTTGTGACTAGGAATAAAATCAACGTGTCATTTGGTTCGCTTCGTATAAATCGGTTCATGCTTGGATAATCTGCTAATAAAATTATTCTAATTTTTTTTTGAAGGATCGATCTCTTTAAGGTTAACGCTCTACTATATTCAACTTTTTGGGTTATCGAATTGTACGATTTCGATGACAATTGAGAGAAACTGAAACAAATCAGATGTGAAAAAATGTGATAGTTCCGTTGCGCTCAAAATATTTCGATTTCCGGGAAGTAACACTTGAATAAATCAATTTTCTAGTTAAAATATTTTATTTTTGCTTCTTTTCTTAGAATTCTCAATGTTTCAATGCAAAAAGTAGATTGCTGATGAATCCGCCGTTTCTGCATTACTTATTAACGTTATATAAAATGAAAATTCTTTATTATCCCTTCTAGTTCTAAAGGATAGTAATTATTTATGACATTCCTGTTTAAAAAACACATCATCGAACTCGATGCTCTAATAGGTAATACAGCCTCTGCTGTTTTTCGGTTTGTTTAATAAATAATTTTATTGAAAAAGAATCAGCCCATTATACCATTACTCACTCCAATTATGTTCATATTTTTATTACTTACTAGCTTTCCGGGCGCGGCTCCGCCCGCGCGTATGTCGGTTATCGCGCAAAAACATTAACCTCTTTTTGCGCAGTCGGATAAAAACTATCCTATGTTTTTTCCCGGGTCTCAAACTATCTCCATACCAAATTTCATTCAAATCGGTCCAGTAGTTTTGGCGTGAAAGCGTAACAGACAGACAGACAGACAGAGTTACTTTCGCATTTATAATATTAGTACTGATTTATAGGTATTCATTTTTTTTTAAACAGTTCCCGGCTACTGATTATAAGGACTGTTTTATGTCGTCCTGTTGGATGTCATAAAGACGACCTAGGGAAAAAGCTTTTTGAGCAGCATGCAGTTTTTTCTTAGGCCTGGAACTATCTGCGAGAATTTACTAGAAGCTCGAAGGGGTCTGTATGTATGACTGCTCCTTCTCTTGCCGTTTTAAGCCGTCTCAGGCAGTACGACTCCAGATTTTTAAGCTGCTATAGATAAGTATATTTTATTTTGCCATCTCCTTATTTCTTCATTGCCCTTTGTTGTCTTGGTGTATTTTGCTTATGCAGGGCATTAGTACAGGATGTCTACTGTCTACCGTACCATAAATATATACTTACTTGCATACTTTTAAGAGATCCGTTATTTCATCGAATCTCTTCTTCTTCCTGTCATTCTTCCACGCTCGGAGGGGTTGGGGAAAATGTGATTCTCTCGTATATATGGATACATAAAAATAATATATGATACCGAATTAGGGAATTTACTAAATTATTCACACCTACTCGTATGACGAGTTTTATGAAGAGATGTATTAGACAAGAAGCTTTGCATTGTGGTTAGTGTGAGTGATGGAATGGTAGGAGCAGCATTGAATAGGTGTAGAAGAGCAACAGCATCTATACTGTACTCGTATCGTAACGCGATCTCTGCCAATTGTGTCTCATTTCTATACATATATGTGATATGTCTGTAATATTAGTGTGTGAGTACATACATACATACATGAACATACGTCTGAAACGTCAACCGCACGGTAATCCTTGGTGCACATTGTATAGTATCTACTAACTTACTAAGTTGCACTATTGCGGTTGTAGTGACACCTTTGTTACTATTTCTGTATTTAGTTTCCTTCACACAAGATACTAGTTTAATTCAAAAGACACTGTTACTTTAAAAGTATTGTCGCCTATAATTCTAGCTACTGCATAGTGGTAATTTTAATACCTGCACCTATGGTGGGTGTTAATAACATTTTTTCTTTTGTTTATTCCAAAATTTTAATGGTATCAAGTTGTAGGTCTATGCTGACATTTGAAAACAATGATTCATGTGTATTAGTCATTTGTGAATCACCTTCCAAAGACCAAAACTGCGAAACCTTCATACTGCCATCTCCTATTATGGCTGAATTAAGTATGTTAACAGCCGTTATATGTTCGAATTACTTTGATACAAAAATGCCTATACTATAAAACAATAATTGTTATACTATAGAACTATTTGATTAATAATTGACAAAGAAAGCACAGGGTACTTATTAAGTTTGGGATGGTGCCTATCTATAATGATCAATGCGATGTCAGAGACTTATTTAAATTAACTTAAATTGGACGTGCAGTATCTTAATTCTTCGACCGGCAGATTAGTATTAAATTCTCTTTGGATGTGATTTCTAGGAGAAGATATCTCTGTAGTATCTTTATTATAGTTATTTTCATATACAGGCAAATGCGATCATTAGAGAACTAAGGCTAGTCCCGGCAACAGCTCGAGTAAAAACAATATCATTATACAACATGTATTTATACAAGATTTTAATAGGGTTCCAACAATTGACAAGCTCTAACTGCAAGTGCTGCATGTGTCAGACAGGACATGCCATTTGACCCAATTTTACGGATGGTCCCACACGCGCCGCGCCACCACCGCGGGCAGCCGGTCGCTACCAGTTACGAAATCGCGACCATTTGTTCAATACAGCTAGAGCAAGGTCTGGCCGCTGCTGGCAAAGTTTAGCCTGACAGAAGAAAATCACTGATAGCGCTCTCCCTATGCTTAAAATCAAGTCTTGTTAATTATTTTGAGTGTATCTGGTTACATAGCAATAAGCAATAAAATCTATGCAACCGTATCTTGTTTTATGTAATAACTACCAAACAAGTACTAGAGTGCACCCTAAGACTGGTCACCTGGATGTAGACTATGAAAACTCCTTTGCAAAACATTAGTTATGGCTTTATTTTAAAACAAACAAGAACTCTTCTGATTCCCGAATTCTGATTGAAGCAGAACTTCAAGTTATAAGAAGTTGGATTAGTACGATAGTTCAACTTTAAAATCATGAATGAAATCGCTGAAATTGTGTAGCTAGTCAATTCATGTACAAATGCTTGCCTGGATAACTCAATCGATAAGCGCTAAATTAGCTCAAAAATGCTAAGTTGGGACTTTATATCAATATTAGAATCAATATCTAGGTTCTCGTCAAGGTGAAAGTAAGCTTAGGGCATGCATTGTTTGTAAACTACAGTTACTGATTGGCTGGTGGGAGCTCCCGCCGGCTGACATAGCATCACGTAGAAATAATCCAATTTGCGTTCTTGCGTGTCAGTGGCGCTGGGATTGCTTGAGTTGTTTCTAATCTCTGCCCTTTACCTACTTTCTAATGATACTTAACGACTCCAAGTTATTGTTTTAGCATTAGCTTTGTATACGTGTTTGACTAGTTCTATACAAATTATCCAATTGTATAAATCAACCCCTGTGCTTAGCGTTCATTCGTTTAAAGTAGACAAATGATTGGCAAGTACTCAATTATAAATAAATATCATTTTCTGGTCTACTTATTATGTTATTCGTCGAGTTTTTCTAATTTATTGAAAGAATATTTAATATCTTTGTAGACTACATCAAAAGGGTGGCAACTTCAGCTCAGTATTATTCTTAGTGCAAAGGCTGGCCAAACAACGTGGTAACGCTGCCAGTGTCATGGGAACCTTTGCACCAGGACCTGTAAGGGGCCAAAGTAATTGGACTTAGTTTATCAGTTAAACTTTTTATGTATATTGTTGTACAATTAAATCCTTGATATAATCTAAGATTTTATTTCTGTATATTGTTGTACAATTAATTCCTTTTTGTCGATACATAATATTTTTATTTTACTGTTTCTATACCTTTGTATATTATTACACCTATTTCGTATTCATACCAACAACAAAGAAAGTTCCTACCTTTGTTGATGTTCTTACAGTAATATACTTTGCAGATAGATTACGTGGCAATTTGCCACAAACCGTAGACCATTAATTATTGCGCTCTACAGCCATTGCTATTTCATTCATTTTCTCAGTTGAGGACTTCACACGATCAGGGGCCAAAACTCCCACCTTTTAAAAACTATTATAGAAAACCAACGTCATTATTTTAAGCTTAAAATATTGATATTGACATTCGTACCGTAGCCATCACGAAACAATAATGTTCATATAGCGCTATCTCTATCGCACAGATGACTTGATTCAATGCATGCATCTCGCTCTCACGTTGAAGTTCTAATATAAGTTTACTATAGTTAGACTGAATTAAGACATGGGAGTCGGCCCCCAGAGAATTTACTAATATTATACACCGTTGCTGCACGGAGTCGGTCCAATAACGGCTTGATAGCGAATCGCTGTGTAAATAGCATTTATGTCTTTACATATTGAAGCATTACTTTCACATTTTCACGCAAATTAACATAGGTTTGGATTACTTTGGTTAATCTTCTTAATTTAACAATAATTGTATAACTATTTATTATGAACACACCCATACTACTTAAAAAGTAATGCGCCCCTAGATAAACTTGAAGAACTTACATGAGCTCGAAGTTACGTATTTTTTTAATTTTCGTATTCAATATTTTTTTGATTTTTAAGATAAAATATATCTGGACTGCCATTCGGCATAGAATAGGCGCAAAATCAGAGAAGGCGTCTTCGATTCCCGTCCGGAAACAATTTTGTGCTGCAATAATTTGTAAATCAAATATTAGCTCAGCACGCGATAGAGCCTGTTATCAAATTTAACAATGTATACGATGATTTTTTTACGTTAAAAACTTGTTCTGTGGTGTTCTGATCGTGGCGGTAAAAACGGGGCGTTTTTATTTTTTTTCAGGGTCATATTTTCTTTGGCATTAACTAGTTGTTGAGAGAACGGAAATGACAGGGGCGTGTCTAAAGCACGAATTACCCATGAAGCAGGCCTAGATTTTATGTAAAACAATATTTCTTTAAAGGCATTATCTAGAAAGAAAATCGTCGGATACATATGCACAGAGAATCGCATGCATTTCGACTTCCATCTTAATTTAGGTAACATCTTTGTGATTTCATAATAATTACTATCATGTTATGTTAGAAGATTTTTTTAATGCGGTTTTAGCCATTATTGGGATGAATACAAGTCAAAAGTTATAATTATCAAAAATATATAATTGGGAGTAAAAGCGTTCCTAAGAAATAGGCATTCTCGTAGATACGTTACCTTCCTACATAATATACCATATCTATATAAATACATCCGTGGGGTGCCGGGTTAGAATGTCACCCTCCTATTTCGTCCCATGGACGTAGTCTTAAGAGGCGACTTAGGAAAAAAAATCTAGAACGTGCGCAGCGCTTTCTGAAGAACTGACAACTTCTACTGCGATACCCAAGACGCCTGGCAAGCGTGGGGATTATGACAAATCCTCCCAATAGGGAGACCTTGTACAACGGTGGACGTTACAGTTGTTGTGCTGATTATGATGATGTAAATAAAGTTACAGTATAGTGCATGCTGTTAGGTGATTGCTAGCTACATCGAAAAATAAGACTCCTTCAGATAATGAGTTTTACACTATTCATAAAATGAACAGATTCATCACCATAAAATGTGAATGTACAGGTATTTAAATCATCATATCTCATTTTTGCTGTTTACTATATACTCATAGGTTGTCTTTTACCGTTTAATATAAAGGGTTATTGGTAAAATACTAACAACCTCTTAGGGTTGACTTCTGCTAGTCCTAACAAACATTTGGAGATATTTTTTTTTGTTTTGAAAAATAAAAATATACTTTAATTTTTTTATAAGTTTTTTGTGTTTTTATGCCTACTCCGAGCCAAGAGCGCCCGCTGCGGCGAAACTGAACCGCGCTGAGCTTCCTTTTGAATAGAGTTTTAATTATTTACAACGAGCAAAGTAATAAAAAAATATGAAATAATACATTACTGGCACAAGAGACTTTTAAGATCAGGTGGTCCTCGTACTTCGTCCTATTCGGTCAAAAACGCAAAAAATAAAAAATAAACTTTTCTTTTTTATAACAAAAAAAAATTATCTCTAAATGTTTGTTAGGACTAGCAAAAATCAACCCTAGGAAGTTGTTAGCATATTACCAATAACCCTGTATATAAACCAAAATAAAACTAACTGCCCAATGCACTTTAAATCATTCTCGCTTCTGAAATTCGTTTCTGCTCTATATTTACTCGTACCTACTTCGATACGAATCAATACAATGTCTGGTAACAATTGGACATTGATATATGAAGACTAGATATGAGTCATACATTTTTTGAATTATGTAAGCACTTCCTCATACTTATTGATGAGCATTCGTAGACACGCGTCAATGGTCATTGTGATCGTGGACTCGGTCCATGAATAGCAATCAGCATAAAATGTACAGCAAGATAGTGGAATACTTATCGCGTCATGATTGATTTGATGTAGATCGTTTTCAACTGGAAATATTTAATATCTTTTTCTATGAGACTATTCTCATAGGGTATTTGTAACACAGTTTCTTTTTTAATATTATTGTAAACAAGCTCGAGGACCACTTGAAGTGGGACAAACCCCTGCCTATAACAGATACATTTCGTCAAAAGTCACGAATTGCTCTGAGCCCGTCACATTGAGACATACAGTTGTTAAGTCACATGTGCCTGATATTTTACTGGCTCTGAAGAACTGCTGCCGGAACACACCGTTAGGTGCTTGAGGAGTTTTTCTACTTGAGGGTGGTCGCTAGCCAGGCGGGCATTCGCGAAATGCTCTTCCACCATCCGGTGAAGCTCAAGCCCACGGCGGGATTCGAACCGTGGACCTGCTGCGCGGCAGTCCATAATAGCCATTGCCACTGAGCCTACACTTCAAAATTAGTAATAGTCTTTTACATTATAGATCAGTCATCACATGTTTGGGTTATTTATATAATTCTAGGCTGTATAGGTAATCCTGGAAATAAGACAGATAGCAGTAAAGATTCTTCTATAATCCAAGTAAGGAGATATTTATTCTATTGTGGATTTATAAGAAAATCATTTTCTCGTATGTTACGAATCGTGCTCGTAATTTCTCAATCAACCTCAGTCTTGCCATGTTTTTGTGTATGACGATAAGTCACAGAATAAATAATAGTATACAGATACAAACAAGTATAAATGGTTTCTTTTCTTAGTTTGTCTATCACGTTGAACAATTTTAAACGACTGTAGAAAACAGTGAAACGTTAAAACAAAAACGCTATCTTCTATCTGTACGTTATTAACATAACGATTACTTACCTATGTATATTTAATCATCTATTTAGTGTTCAGTGATGCCTGCCTGTACCAGTATTAACTGTCGTAGATTATGTCCATAGCTACGAATAAATATGTTTGATTATTTATTCGTAGGTCCATTGTCACGTGTGTGAGACATTTTCTGTTCGCTTGATTCGTCTAGAACCGTCTCAGGTCTTATGCTCAACTTCGGCCATTCACTTTTCAGCGGTGTTTCAGACATTCACTTTGTTAGAGATTTTTTGTGCTGACAATGTTTTTTACCGTGCGGTATGTAAATACCTACTGTATCACCTTGTGTATGATAAAATCTGACAAGGAAAAGCAAATACGCGTCCACATAGTCACTTACGTTTAAATACACAAGTAAATATAAACTACGTTTGTTTTGTATTAAATACTTACTTACATACTGCCCTACTTTAGATGGTAGTAAATTATCATTATTTCAAATAACGTTTTAGGTGTTTTTAAATGCATTCCGATGTTCCTGGGATTCGTGGAAATAAGATTTAGTAAGAGTGTTGGTTTTGACTTATGATATCATTATTTGATATAAAATCAATATTGAATTAAATCTACAAGTGCACCCTATTTAATGAGAAAACTTACGTCTGGGCGGTAATGCAAAGATTTAACAATTTTATCGCCATTTTACATGTGGTGTGATATTCGCAAGTTTAAAATAATATTGCTCGTATTATCTTGAAAATTTATTGAAAACTAGTTTTTCGGGCGCGGCTCCGCCTGCGCTTATGACGGTTATCGCGCAAAAAAATTTACCTCTTTTTGCGCAGTTGGATAAAAATTATCCTATGTTTTTTCCCGGGTCTCAAACTATTTCCATACCGAATTTCATTCAAATCGGTCCAGTAGTTTTGGCGTGAAAGCGTAACAGACAGACAGACATACAGAGTTACTTTCGCATTTATAATATTAGTACTGAGTACTGATAAAAACCAATGCACATGATTCCATTAATTACCCCTGAAACCGTCATGAACATTAAAAATTACGTTTACCCGTAACAAGTTTTAATCAATGTAAGTATGTAATACTAAATATTAAAAAATTTCATAACGTTACATAATTTGTTGAATGATGTGGAATATGTACCTACGTTTATTCATTATAATGACTTGAAAGTACTGATTTGGCAACTCTTAGCCCAATAAGTTCACTTTCCTTTATTCCTAAATTCATGCAACCTGGTACAGCTCCAGTTGTATCTACCAAGATGCATTAATTTGCAGTATTTTCTATGAAATTTCTGTTTCGATAACGACTAACTTGAGTTGCTTGGTGTAAAACTTACACCCAAACCCAAACTCTATTTTGGGTTATATAAGCTTGCGTAGCCATTGAGTCCAGGGTAAATAAGCTGCGAAAAAGTTTCTTTGGTAAGTGCGGTGGTATTTCACATCATGACAGTTTCTAAACCTGTACCAAGCCCAAGTCCGGCCTTGTATGCAAGTACTGCAACCATCTCTGAAATGGATCGTCTAAATAGCAGCTTGAAGCCTTACACTCCATAGAAATCCGAGCATCTCATTGGCAATGATACGCTAGTGAATTCAAATTCAAATTTGTTTATTGTGATAAAATACAAACATAGTAATACAATTACTCGTACATATTTATCACACAGTAAAAATTCAATAAATTTATATTAATTCAATCAAATTAATCAAGTATCGGAAAATAATTAGATGTCAAGGTAATCAAATAATGAATATTGGACAACAATCAAAATACAATTACTGAAGACTAGACACCAAAGCCTCGAACATCTCTATGTTACTGTATCTGTATGTACGGCAAAGTTGCCGGCTTACAGGTATTTTACACAATTTTGTTCGGAGAATATGCAATCGATCTACACAACCCTATTTTCTACTTTTGGAGCAGTGACAGGTGAGCTGGAGGTCTACTCCCAAAAACGAAGTTCGAAGTTCGAAGCTTCGTTTTTCGGAACGAAGTAACGAACATCGAACTTATAACAAAACCTACCACCAAATAACTTCGGATGCGACTTGTACGGACGGTCTTCTTTCGGATTCATAGACAAATATTATAGTGGAGTGGTATTGAAATCTTTGGGCAGGTTCTTTATGGTAGATATGATGAATAAATCAAAAACTAATAACCAAAAAGAATTTGTGAAGAAGAATGTTTCGATAATTGATAAATTATTTATTCATGAATGTGTATGTGGAATTTAATGTATTCTACAATTTGTTTTCTTAGTAAACAAGTATTTTTCAGAGTGATGGTTGTGTCGTCGACAAACAAAGAACCTAATTGAATGTTGCCTAACACTATAAACTCTTTCGTAAATTCTACTTCGAATATGCTATATCAACTAGCATGCAACTTACATTAGTAGATAAGCCCATATGTTCAATACACCGTTCGTCAGAATGTTTTTATTTTCTCAAGTAGCAGACCCATTTTTGGGGCTTCTTCTTTTTGACGTAAGTACCAATTTCTCGCGCTGCATTTTATGAACAACCATGCAACGCGTTCCTAAATTAAGTAAACATATTCTTGAAAACACAAGAATGATTTCGTATTTATTGTAACGGCGACTCTTGTACACAGAGGTATTTTCATGTTCCATTTGTACATTCATGTTCCATAACTTTTTCTTCCACCACCAAGCGCATCACCATTATACATATCTATACTTATAATAAAACTGTAACAGGTCCAATTCTGTACATGGCAGATATTTTGAAAAAAAAAAATGTACAGTACTCTGTAGCTGATACTGATGCCGAAACTATATTTTTTTTTATTTTTGTCTGTCTGTCTGTCTGTATCCCTGCCGCGTATCACTCCAAAACTACTGAATGGATTTCAATGAAACTTAGCATGATTGGAGTTCATACTACAAGGTAGGATAATTTAGCTTTTTATCCCGAAATTCAGCATGGTTCCCTTGGGAGAGGGGATGAAAGTCAAAATATACACTTAGTTGTAATTTATTAACGCGTAGTCCGATTTCAGACGTTCTTTTTAGGGTTCCGTACCCAAAGGGTAAAAACGGTCTGTCCCGCTGTCCGTCCGTCCATCTGTCCGTCCGTCTGTCACCAGGCTGTATCTCAAGAACGGTGATAGCTAGACAGTTGAAATTTTCACAGATGATGTATTTCTGTTGCCGCTATAACAACAAATACAAAAAGTTGGCCAAGTGCGAGTTGGACTCGCTCACGTTAAAACTAAAAAAGGTTAAAATATGAAGTCTAATGTTGTATAGCTAATGGTACGGAACCCTTCGTGTGCGAGTCCGACTCGCACTTGGCCGATTTTTTAAATTAGAATAGTGGTGTTTTAAAAATTATCACGTTAATATTTCAAAGTCATCGGATTTGCAGTTCAGAAATTACAGACATCACAACCTAAATATTACGTTCCAAATAACTTGACACCCCGAATGTACAGGAACCCTTCAACGTACGGCTCATCTTAAGATGGCGTTTGCACTTTATCGTATAGGTATAATAGCTAGGTCTGTAGTCGGACCTCTCCAAAAGACTGATTTTTCAAACGATAAAATACAGTTTTTTTTATTACGATAAGCACAACTTCCCTACGTATATTTTTCATAACATGCAATGCTCTAATCAGTCTAATCTATACCTATAACAGGTGCAGAAGGCGGGTAGGGAAGCGCGAGGGGTAAGACGCTTACATTTATCTATTTATACTTATAATAAAACTGTAACAGGTCCAATTCTGTACATTGCAGATATTTTGAAAATATGTTTTGAGAGGAATCTGTAGCTGATACTGATGCAAACAATGTTTTTTTTTTCTGGCTGTCTGTCTGTATCCCGGCCTCGCGTCACTCCAAAACTACTGAATGGATTTGAATGAAACTTATCACGATTCGAGTTCATACTACGAAGAAGGACATACGATACTTTTATCCCGAAATTCAGTACGGTTCTCTTGGGAAAGGGGATGAAAGTCAAAATGTACATTTAGTTGTAATTTATTAACGCGTAGTCCGATTTCAATCATTCTTTTTTTTGTTACAATAGTGGTTTAATTATTTTCCCGTAAATATTTCAGTCCTCAGTTTTGCAGTTCAGAAATTACAGATATCACAAACTAAATATTTCGTTTTAAATAACTTGGACCGCGGAATGTTGAGAAACCCTTGAACGTACGGCTCATCTTAAGCCCACAGGCAGCCCGGAACCCCACGGGAAGCCCGACACCCCACGGACAGACCGGCATCCCACGGGCAGCCCGGCGCCCCACGGGCAGCACGACACCCTTATTTAGTTTTGCAAGCTTGCTACGATAAAACTCTAAAATGTGGTACATTTGAAGCAGTAATAGCTCAGTGGCTTTGGCTATGGACTGCCGCGCAGCAGGTCCATGGTTCGAATCCCGCCGCTGGCTTGAGCTTCACCGCATGGTGGAAGGGCATTTTTGCGAATGCCCGCCTGGCTCGCGACCACCCTCCAGTGGAAAATCTGTCGCCAAGCACCTAACGGTGTGTTCCGGCAGCTGTCCTTGAGAGCCAGTAATTCTAGGTTAAGCCTGTTAACACCTACGACCACATCGTCACTTACCATCAGGTGAGATTGTGGTCAAAGGCTTACCTATCAGCAATAAAAAAAAAAAACATTCACCACAATCAGTTTTTTAAACTACATAATTTTTTATCTTTCTTTTGACGGATACATTTCGGAGACTACGCAATGAAAGTGCACAATGTAGTCTAAGGTTTTCGCGATTGTTACACTTTGTAATTAAACAACTTTAAACGCTTTAAATCGCGTATATTTATCATTATTTTTGTCCCGACGTTTCAAACACTTTGTAGTGATCATGGTCACGGGGTGACTGTCGGGACAAAAATAATGATAAATATACGTGATTTAATCCGTTTACAGTTGGAAGTGCACAACTTTAGTAGATTGTTATACAAGGGTCGAAAGGAATTGGTAACTTTCACCCGCGGTCAGCTCTCTACTTTTCATATCGAATTTAAAGAAAGTAAATAAAGTAGGTTTTCTAAAAATTATTCATTGATAAAATAACATACTTACTAAAAATTTATTGAGAGGTTTGAACTATTTGTGAAATTTTACGTAAAATTTTGTTTGGAATATTTAGGGGCGGCTATAGCCCGAATAGGAATCTCTCTGCTTTTCACTACTAATATAAGGAATAAAGATATAAATATAGTATGTTTTTTTATATTATTTATTTTGATTTTAATAACATGAGCAGTATATTTTTAAAATTAATGCGGCTATAGTCCAAGTAGGAATCGATGACTTACATCCGTGTTGAATACTCTACTTTTCATTTAAAATATGAGGAGGGTAAAAAAATTTTAGTTTTTCTAAATATTTACTAAAAATAATAAACATGAGTAGAAGATACAAAGATACACTAGGAGTTAGAACTATGAAATTTAGTTAGAAAGTTTTTTTTTTTTTTACCTACACTTTCTACCTTATATTAAGTTACTACCCTGCCAAACATAGTTGTTATTAATTGTTTTACAACAACAGAATATTTTACAACGAAAAATCTTAGACATATAACTTTGTTTACACCAATGTTTTTCCCGGCCTTAGGTGGGAAGGAGCGTCTCCTACCCGCTACTCAGATCAAACAAACACTACTTTCCGAGAATGGGAAATAAAAAAAAAATCGATCTACCGTCAAACAAACCGCCGCGCCGTTTTAAAATCGAAATTCTAAAGAAACGCACAAGGTGCTTTGCTTCAACATTTATTGTGCGAACCGGGAAAGAACTCTCTGAGTTACTTAACTGTTCTGGAAAATACAACCCGGGAGTTTTGAAATCCAAAGTAGAAAGCTCCATTCTGAGCTATGGTTTACTATAAGAGTGCTTCACCGCAGACCACAGTGTTGCTTAATATGAGATAAACAGTGCACAAATGTGAATAATTAGTGTGCAGGTACGGCAATCGCGAACGAAGTCGCGGGTACAGCTAGTTATAAATATATATATATTTTGAAGCAGTGATGACTCTGACAGACGTAACAGTAGGGCGTATCCATCATAAGATTATCATTCATCCATAATCAACTTACTGTCTAAATACGAAGTAATAAATGTCAAATAACATTTGGGAGTAGGGTCAAATACGGGCAATATGTCAATTCACGAAGTACGGATCGAAGTTCGGATCCGAAAGTGTTTCGTGGTAAGAAAAGGTGCGATCCGTCAAACGAAACTTCGAACTTCGTTTTTGGGAGTAGACCTCCTGTACCTAATACTTATGGACTGCCGTGCCGCAGATTCATAGTTCGCTCCCCATCGCCGGCTTTACCTTCACTGAATGGTTGAAGGGTATTTTCATATTTTGCGAATGCTCGCCTGACTAATAGCTACCACCAGCTAGCTGAAAATCTTACGGCAAGCACCTGATAGTGTGTTCCGCTATAAAGTACAGGGTGAATAAGCATCTTCTAGGCAAACAATGACATGTTGCACCGTCCACCGCGTCGCCATTTTCTATCCGGATAAACTGCTTGGTATAAAATAAAAATTAAAAACGTAAATATATTGATTATAATCATTAAATTAATCCGTGGAGCATGCGTTATTGCACTAATAAAAATATTAGGTTGAATTGATTATAATTATTGGTTAAATCACCTATCTATAAGTATTTGCTGTTGACATAGCTAGGTACCTCATATTCACGTCGCTATGTGTCAAATTAATTATTTATTGAGAACCAGAGATATCTTAAACTAAATATGTACTTAAATGTAGCTACTAGTTCCATTTGGAGCTAATAGCCTTGCTATAACTCCTACACCTGAATGTTTGAGCACATTCGCCTTGCCTTGACGCTCACACTCGCAGGCGAACAAACCTGTTGTTGGGTTGAAACAAACCTACTTTGTCCAAACACCTACAAAATAAATATAGGTATATCAAATGTAAATGGTAGGTTAGGAATTAGGATGTTCACCCGGTGCCGTCACGGTATGCGCTCAATAATGACGACCCGACCTTCCCACTGCTGAGATGGAAAGTGCACCCACCTTTTGTTTAAAACAGAGGTATATAATGCAGTTACACGTTTGAATATTGTGAGTGATATGAAAGCTGGGCAAATACGTATCGTACTAATTCTTGACTAAGTAGGTAGGGTACCAATTTTTGGTTGGCATAGCATAGATTGTATCGTTATTGGACACATTTTGGTACATTCACTCATAAAACAAACATTATTTTTTCTCTATATGGGGATGAAACTCAATCGCTCCACTGGTCTGCTTAGACGTAGCATATGATTAGTCCAAGAATCAAATGAACAAAACCATTATATAAATGTTTTGACCTCACAGTCAACAGTTCTGTTTTGCTGTCCAGATTATTCTCTTTATCGACACATTTGATAAATTCAGTCATTAAAACAAACATCAAAGTTTTATATATCTGGGGAAGAAACTCAAGCGCTCCAAAGCTTAGACGTTGCATATGATTATTCCTAGAATCAAATGAACAACAAGATTATAAATGGCCTGACCCCACAGTCAACAATTCTGTTTTGCTGTCCAGATATAGTAGAGCAAGACCAGAAACTTTGGAGGTTCCTCGGTGAAATTACTTGATATTTTCTCCTAAAATATAAACATGTCAAGCCCTTTGTGAGCTTTTGGTCTCTTGCCAATATATTTTGAAAAATTGATCATGATTACAAGAAACTTGTCTACTACGGTCGAAGCAAAAACTCTGTTTTCATGCTCTCCGTGGCTTGTGGAAAGCATATAAAAAATTACTCCCCGGACTGCACTGGTATTTGAATCAATCACTGAGCAATTCTACCTGAACCAATGCAATGTACAGTGCGTGTTTCTGAAACAAAGTTTTGGTGTACCTACAGGCCCGATATATCTGGCCGCGATCATGCGCGGACGACGCGAAACATAGTTTTTTTTGCGCGGTTTGTTTGGCTGAAATTTTCGAAAGTCTTTGGCAGGAGACGCGTCTTTTGGACGTAGGTACGACCTCAAGATACGCTTGCGGAAGGTGTAGCGTAAATATGAGACGAGCATCTTTATTGAAACCGTTTCGCTGGATTCCTTGTCTAAAAAGCTAAATAGACGCATAGAATTAAGTATATTTCGCATAGCAAAATACAGAAACTTGTAACCACTAGGTATATATGTATATAAATATATATTCGTGGATTTGAGATTGAAAAATGTTGTAATGGAGAAGATTTTAGCAGCAGACTTTGTTCGATGTTGCAGGCCGGCGATGGGCATTGGGTACGCCAGCGTGGGGCTGCAGCACTCGCGGTCGGCAGTGCTGCACGCGCAGGTGCCGCCGCACTACCGGCCCGTGATGCCGCCGCACGCGCTCCTCAACAGCACCTCCAGCGGGAACGTGCCGCACGCTCAGGTATCACTTCTCATTCTATTTGGGTGCGATATGTCCTGTACTGACGTCCCACTTAGGGAGTATTGTATCTTTCCGCTGCTAGCCTCTACCAAAGCCACCATAACTCTCACGTATGTATATTCTGTCTACCCTCACTCTACCTCATCTGGACCCCCACCCTCACCTTCCACTTCATTTATTTTAGAAAGCAATCAAAACCAGTCCTCTTTCATAACAAGGCTCGGAATCTGAAGTTTGACTTCCGTCGTAGATAAATGCTAAGTATATTATTTCTCTATGTTTCCGGATTGTCACATATTAAAATAAACTAACCTACTGCTTTTTGTTTCTGTCTTAATGTTTTTTTCATTAGCTAGCCTTTGACCACCATCTCACCTAATTGGTGAGTGATGATACCATCGAATATATTTTTCAGGATATCTTTGAGAGCCAAGGACACCTTGAGAGCTATGCTGTGCTTTACTTCAAGGACAGTGGCTATAATACATATTTAAATGTATAGTGATAGATTTTCTACTTGAGGGTGGTAGCTACCAAGGAGAGCATTCGCAAAATGCCCTACGACTATTTTTATAACGACTGCTATCCTAAGACAACAACCGGGAATGACGGCTTATTGTGCCCTCCGGAAGCGCTCATATAGCTAATGCCACTAGGCCTTACGTATCCAACTAATAACCGTAGCGGAAGTTGCTAAACTAGACAAGACCCGCTACAAGCGCTTCTAACTTACAGAATATACATATAAAAATACAAACCGCTGTCCGTGATTAATATTAACCTATTCTGCCTAAGTTATAAATTGGCACTGAACTAATCTGTGAAGCCAGAGAATTGGTTACATTGCAAAGTGTTTGCTGAAGATCTTTATATGTGTTGTATCAGTGAAGATAGGAAGGTATATATAAGTACTTAACACTAATGTTCTCTACCAACTTACAGAAATATTTTTTGGTTTGCCTGTAAACATTATTCATGACTTATCACATCTTGAACTCCTGGAGGTGTTAACATGATTAAAAGAACCGGGATATAGATCAGTTTAGGTAACAGTAGGGCATTTTGCGAATGTCCACCTGGTTAGCTACCAGTACATACAACCACCCTCAAGTAGACAATCTATAGCCAAGTACCGAATAATGTGTTCCAACTAAACAGGCAGCGTTCCTTGAGTACCAGTAATTCTACATAGGTTAACCTGAACAATACTTCGACCACAATATCACATACCATCAGATGAGATAGGGGTGAAGGCTACCCTATCAGCAATAAAAATAGTATTTTTCCATGCAGTGTAATCTTTTATAGTATTTCCTTTCATTCCCTACATATTGTTCTGCATTATAATCCAATAACATTGTAAAATATTGAATCCAGGTAGCTCCTCGCGTGCACTTCAAGCTCCAGCCCCAACAGGTGATAATTCCTGAGAAGAAGAAATCGCCCCCATCGTCCCTCGTCAACGGCAATGGGAAGAGCATCCGTCCACAGTCATTTACCCCCGGACTGAAGCGGTCCAAGTCTCTGACCTCAGCTGATGCATTGGCAACTGGCATGGCGGCGTTGGGCCTTGCTGCGGATGCTGGAGACCTTGGCACCTTCCCACCAGAGATTCAAGAGTGCATCGATAAGGCTCTTGAAGGTAAGATCTTTGAAGTTGTTTCTTTCTGATTAGTCTGTATATCCACGATATTTTTCTGGTATACATAAAACTCATAGTGACAGAACGCGAGGTGTAGAATATGCTCCAATCCTTGTAGAGACCAGTTTCCTGCAATTCAATACTTACTTATTGCTTAAAATTTAGTTCCCATGTTTTTTTGTCTTGTATTGAAATGATGGAATGGAAGTCGCTGCATTACCGGTCCTTCAGCAAGTTGTAAAGTTGCAAGTTGTTGTATGGAATAAAATTTAAGAAATCGACGTTTTGTATTGTACAGGTTTCTCTTCCAAAACTGAACTGAACAAAAATTTTTAATATATTTTAATTATATTTTGGCAATATAATTTTAAGGTAAGTATTTTGTCTACAACCAGTTTGCTGAAAAAAGGGAATGACCGGGGCGTGTCTAGCTGGCCTAGATTATGCACATAAAGAAATGTACCGGAACAATTTTGGAGGAAAACACAGGAATACTGAATGAATTTTCTTCCTTTTCCTCGCAGGCATCGTTCCCTATTAATTAGGGACTATGAGCTGCGAGAGATCTTCGAGTACAACAATAAGGCCTTTAAATTTAATGACCGTGAATAAAATGTGTTACCTATGCACATTACGTGAATCAGTTGGTGGCATATATGCCGTAGAGATCACTTTAGATTATAAGACGAGACCAAATTCTACGCACGTACTTTTACTATGTTACTAAGCTTCTGATGTCGTCTGCGTATCCAAAGGAATTTGCGAGGAAGATGAGCGGTGTGCGTGGAAAAATTCCAACAATAGAATCGTTTCACTTCGCTAGCCTCGCATAGCTTTCGATCCTCTTGATAGATTTTTCCCGCACATCGCTCATCTTTATGGGACCCAGATGGGAGCCTTATGGCACACTGGATGGGATATGCTTTGCCTTTGAAAGAAATACTCGTAGTTAAACCAATTGGGAGCGGTTACTTAAGTATAAACACAAATTTTTGTCTATGTATTCATGCTTTCCGTGGCTTCCCGAAGTTACCCCCCGCACGGGTAGTTTAGCAAGAAATGCTACGTGAAAAAATTAAATGTCCAGTGCGTGTTTCTGAAACAAAGTCTTGTGTATAGGGCCGTCTCTTGCGCGGACGACGGCAACATTGGCAGAAACAGAAAAGTCGTGTAACAATCATGGACGCTCCCTGTTTCTCTGTCTATATAAGCAAACCATTGAACCATGTTTTTTTTAACCATAAACGAAAGTTTCGTGATTATTTGTAACGTGCAGGTTTAATTTTTATTCCAAGTGGCCAGATGGCTTGAACGTGAACTCTTCATATTTAAAATCCAATTATAAATACAAAAAATTAAAGCTCTTCAAAGCAATTACAACTACACATCGGGCCGCGGCACATGTTAAAAAATTACGCTGACAGACCACACAATATAATGTGTATTATATAACCGTGCTCTGATGGCTACTGCCGTAGAATGTTGTACTGTAGGGTATTGTGTTGTATTGTGGTGCAGACCCGAACGCGGTGTGCGCGCGCACGCTGATGGACGCCGTGAACCACCTGGTGGGTCGCGCGGTGGAGTCCCCGCGGTACGCGCTGCCGGCCGCGCGCCGCTGCATCGCCGTCGTCGAGCGCGAGCAGACCGAGACCTTCCTCGAGTCGCTGCTCAACACGGCGCAGCAGTGGTACCACGACCGTGCGCAGGTATACTCTACTCTACTGCACTCTGCTCTATAAAATCTTTACTTACCCCACTAACTCACATATTAAACTTTAGATTATCGACAGGCGTATTCCATGACTGTTGGAAATCAGCTTCTATTTCCCTGATTCACAAAAGCGAACCTAGAAATATTCCTGATAGGTCAATAGCATTGCTAAGCATCACTTCAAAAATTCTTGGAAAAGTTGTGAATAATCAACTAACGTCATTCCAGTTCAGAAAATATCACATAGTATCTGATTATTATACATAATATGGATTTCAGCAGGGCAGATCGATCGAAAATGCGGTGTCATTGCTTTCCAATACTTTCTCAAATGACATAGAAAACAGAGAACACAGTTTAGCAGTATTTCCACATTTGGCTAAAGCCTTCGACACTGTTTCGGTCGGCTTGCTTCTTAAAAAGATCGAGGCTGTAGGTATCAACGGAAATAGCTAATGAGTGGTTTAAAAGATACTTGAATGTTCGTAGGCAATTAGTTAAAATCGATTCTGAATGTAGTAGTTAGCTCCCCATCAAATTTGGCGTCCCGCAGGGCAGCATTCTCGGTCCAACACAACGCTTACGCGTTATCAATGTTATAATTAATTAATCCCTACGAAATTCTCATAAAATCACTAATGCAGTTGATACATTCTTAGAATTTTATGAGAAAGTGTATGAACAAATTTAAAGCCACGCCGAAGAACTCTATAATATTGAAAGGTTATGTTGTCTTAGGTTTTCGCGATTGTTACATATAGTAATTAAACAACTTTAAACGGTTTAAATCGCGTATATTTTGTGACAAATAAAATCAATTAGTCACCCCGTGACCACGAACACTGAAAAGTGTTTGAAACGTCGGGATAAAATAATGAAAACTATACGCGATTTAAACAGTTTAAAGTTGTTTAATTACTATATTGGAAGGTTACTTGATCAGAATGTGCTAGCAATAAACATTACAATAACAAAATACGAATTTAGCATCTTCTAAATTGTGTGTCGGAAACATCAGTCAAAGCAATCTTACCCTTATATAAACACATTCTACACCAGTTTTGCACACTCGTTCTAATTACGCACACACCACTTAGTTCCTAGTATTAGGGTTTCTACTTATTTCTGTACTGCAAATATTTTATCTTAGCACTTATTTTTACGTTTAGTGTTATACTGAACCCCTATGAAATTTAGTACTTGCACTCTTATAATCATTTTAAATTCACCACAAAACGTAATATCGTGTACCTAGTACCTTTTAATTCTGTACTCTGAGCCCCAAACACAAGGTTTCTTCTAGTTTCGGTGTTAACGTTAACTAGCGTTCTCAATATTATAAGTCATCCTACTGTGAATAGTGTACCAAAATATAGATAAATGTTAATCTTTTTAGAAATCAATGTTTATTATTTTTATCATGTTATGTAAGTATGTAAATGGGACATATGTATGGTGTTACAGCTGCTGGGCAGCGTGGTGGGCGGTGGGCGGCCGCGGCTGATGGCGTTCCTCTCGTTCCTGCTGGAGATGTACTGCCAGCTCCGGCGGCGCGCCATCCAGCGGCGCTCCACGTCGGCCGCCTCGCCCGCCGCCGCCGCCGCCGCGCACCCCGGCCACGTGCTGCTCACGCTCATCTGCAAGTGCTGCGAGGACTGCATCCGGCAGCCGGTGCCCTCGCCCTCAGACGTATGTGTACCTTCTATCGTTGATTTCGTTGACAAAATTCAGCAGAAACGTCACATCTTTCACATTGCGTTCTTACTTCTCTATTGGATGCTGGGTAGAATTGCCCTACCCCCATATCTTCCTGTGGAAATCGTAAGAGGCGACGAAGGGAATAATATCAGAAGGTAGGCCGCAGTGCCTCTGCTACTATTAGTTTGTGGCTACTATCCTAATGGTAATCTAGTAGTAAATGTGTCTAATAAATGGGCGAATAATTATTTTATATTATGAGTGCAGATTTATTTATTTTATTTAATAGTTATCGCCGAGGCTAAGGAATTAGACTGAAAGATATCGAAATTAGACTTCAAATAGTTAAGTGATTACATATACTATAAATCTGAGTGTTTTTTTAAACAATCCCTGCCCAGCGAGCGGCTGCCAGGACGCGGGACATTTGAGTAATTTTTACTAAAAAATTTAAACAGCACAAAATCAGGTACTTTATGAGGTATAACGATATCCACAATAATTTTACGTCGAGTCTCAAGGGGCACAAATCCTTAATGATTTACTGATCTAACCGAGAGAATTCATTTTCTCATTGAGCTCCTTCTATTCTTCGGAATGTTATATAGATTTCCTTGGTGTATAGTGTTCCAAACCACACAGCAATGACACAGTTTAGTCTGCACCACTGACTTACGGTATTTATGTTCGCCTGTAATATTTCTACATCTTCGTCATCAAAAATCGTTTTGTAAAGTTTTAAATCAACCGCAAACTGAATAATAAACAAACCAGCAAATAATTTGTGAATGTTAGAAACCGAGGGGGACCTAGGTGAGACCCCTTAGGCACGCCAGATGGGACTACTGCTTACATTGACCCTTTCGCGACGACTAACTGTGAGTGATTTTGCAGATAGGAGCTTAACGAACGCAAGAGTGTGCCATGAATTCCTAACCTTTGCAATTTGACTAACGTGTTTATTATATAAAGTTATGTTTTAGCCAAAGTTTCTTTTAGCTGGCATGTGCTTCTACAACTTCAAGAATTTCAGTAACATACCCCATAAGTTTGGGAGTGGTTGTCTTTCGAGATAGGAAACTGGTGATCCACAATATACGGCTATGAGATATAGGAAAAAAAATTCTTCACTTCAAGTACCCATTTACCCATCCCAGACAAAATAGAAACCGGTCTATAATATCCTACATGTGAGGATCTTTTACTGTTGCAATATATATTATAATGGGGCAATTTAAAGTTTTTCCAAATTCTCGGAATAGTACCAGCAGCTAGGGATTTTCGTAAAACTAGTCAGTCGGTTCAATAATTGAAATAGCACATTCTTTTAAATTGTAGGAAGTGTGCTGGACCCGTACCTTTAATGCAAGTGATTTAAGTACATTACGAACCAGAAATTGCAATATTGGTTATTGGAGATATACCAGAGTAATGATAACAATTTGATTTGAACTCATCTATGACCCCAGAAACAGTTTGTCTGTATGCACAGTTCGAAGAACAAATTACTTAATATGTCCTTTCCCCCTAATGCCTTTTATGTTCCTACATGCACCTTATCTGGCAGCGAATTGTTCTCAAATATTTAACTTTTTATTACAGCACTAGCTGTACCCGCGACTTCGTTCGCGATTGCCGTACCTGCAGACTAATTATTCACATTTGTGCACTGTTTATCTCATATTAAGCAACACTGTGGTCTGCGGTGAAGCACTCTTATAGTAAACCATAGCTCAGAATGGAGCTTTCTACTTTGGATTTCAAAACTCCCGGGTTGTATTTTCCAGAAGACAGTAGTTAAGTAACTCAGAGAGTTCTTTTCCGGTTCGCACAATAAATGTTGCAGCAAAGTACCTTGTGCGTTTCTTTAGAATTTCGATTTTAAAACGGCGTTTTAAAATCTAAAAAAAATTTAGAAATTGACGGTAGATCGATTTTTTTTTTATTTCTCATTCTCGGAAAGTAGTGTTTGTTTGATCTGAGTAGCGGGTGGGAGACGCTCCTTCCCACCTAAGGCCGGGAAAAACATTGGTGTAAACAAAGTTATATGTCTAAGATTTTTCGTTGTAAATTAATATTCTGTTGGTGTAAAACAATTAATGACAACTATGTTTGGCAGGGTAGTAACTAAACATAAGGTAGAAAGTGTGGGTAAAAAAACTTTTTAACTTTCCCTAAATTTCATTGTTCTAACTCCTAGTGTATCTTTGTATCTTCTACTCATGTTTATTATTTTTAGTAAATATTTAGAAAAACTACTATTTTTTTACCCTCCTCATATATTAAATGAAAAGTAGAGTGTTTAACACGGATGTAAGTCATCGATTCCTACTTGGACTATAGCCGCATTAATTTTAAAAATATACTGCTCGTGTTATTAAAATCAAAATAAATAATATAAAAAAACATACTATATTTATATCTTTATTCCTTATATTTGTAGTGAAAAGCAGAGAGATTCCTATTCGGGCTATAGCCACCCGTAAATATTCCAAACAAAATTTTACGTAAAATTTCACAAATAGTTCAAACCTCTCAATAAATTTTTAGTAAGTATGTTATTTTATCAATGAATAATTTTTAGAAAGCTACTTTCTTTAAATTCGAAATGAAAAGTAGAGAGCTGAACGCGGGTGAAAGTTACCAATTCCTTTCGACCCTTGTATAACAATCTACTAAATTTGTGCACTTCCAACTTTTAAACGGATTAAATCACGTATATTTATCATTATTTTTGTCCCGACAGTCACCCCGTGACCACGATCACTACAAAGTGTTTGAAACGTCGGGACAAAAATAATGCTCGATTAATATACGCGATTTATACCGTTTAAAGTTGTTTAATTACTAAGTGTAACAATCGCGAAAACCTAAGACACATTGTGCACTTTCATTTCGCAGTCTCCGAAATGTATCCGTCAAAAGAAAGATAATTATGTAGTTTAAAAAACTGATTGTGGTGAATGTTTTGTTTTTTTATTATTGCTGATAGGTACGCCTTTGACCACAATCTCACCTGATGGTAAGTGACGATGTGGTCGTAGGTGTTAACAGGCTTAACCTAGAATTATTGGCTCTCAAGGACAGCTGCCGGAACACACCGTTAGGTGCTTGGTGACAGATTTTCCACTGGAGGGTGGTCGCTAGCCAGGCGGACATTCGCAAAAATGCCCTTCCACCATGCGGTGAAGCTCAAGCCAGCGGCGGGATTCGAACCATGGACCTGCTGCGCGGCAGTCCATAGCCAAAGCCACTGAGCTATCACTGCTTCAAATGTACCACATTTTAGAGTTTTATCGTAGCAAGCTTGCAAAACTAAATAAGGGTGCCGTGCTGCCCGTGGGGCGCCAGGCTGCCCGTGGGATGCCGGTCTGTCCGTGGGGTGTCGGGCTTCCCGTGGGGTTCCGGGCTGCCTGTGGGCTTAAAATGAGCCGTACGTTAAAGGGTTTCTCAACATTCCGCGGTCCAAGTTATTTAAAACGAAATATTTAGTTTGTGATATCTGTAATTTCTGAACTGCAAAACTGAGGACTTTGAAATATTTACGGGAAAATAATTAAATAACCACTAATGTAACAAAAAAAGAATGATTGAAATCGGACTACGCGTTAATAAATTACAACTAAATGTACATTTTGACTTTCATCCCCTTTCCCAAGAGAACCGTACTGAATTTCGGGATAAAAGTATCGTATGTCCTTCTTCGTAGTATGAACTCGAATCGTGCTAAGTTTCATTCAAATCCATTCAGTAGTTTTGGAGTGATGCGAGGCCGGGATACAGACAGACAGCCAGAAAAAAAAAAAACAGTTTTTGCATCAGTATCAGCTACAGATTGCTCTCAAAACATATTTTCAAAATATCTGCAATGTATAGAATTGGACCTGTTACAGTTTTATTATAAGTATAAATATATAAATTTAAGCGTCTTCCCTCGCGCTTACCTATTCGCCTTCTGCAACCTGTTATAGGTATAGATTAGACTGATTAGAACATTGCATGTTATGAAAAATATACGTAGGGAAGTTGTGCTTATCGTAATAAAAAAAACTGTGTTTTATCGTTTGAAAAATCAGTCTTTTGGAGAGGTCCGACTACAGACCTATCTATTATACCTATACGATAAAGTGCAATTGCCAGCTTAAGATGAACCGTACGTTGAAAGGTTCCTGTACATTCGGGGTGTCAAGTTATTTGGAACGTAATATTTAGGTTGTGATGTCTGTAATTTCTGAACTGCAAATCCGATGACTTTGAAATATTTCCGTGATAGTTTTTAAAGCACCACTATTCTAATTAAAAAATCGGCCAAGTGCGAGTCACGAAGGGTTCTGTACCATTAGCTATACAACATAAGACTTCATATTTTAACCTTTTTTTGTTTTAACGTGAGCGAGTCCAACTCGCACTTGGCCAACTTTTTGTATTTGTTGTTATAGCGGCAACAGAAATACATCATCTGTGAAAATTTCAACTGTCTAGCTATCACCGTTCTTGAGATACAGCCTGGTGACAGACGGACGGACGGATGGACGGACAGACGGACGGACGGACAGCGGGACAGACCGTTTTTACCCTTTGGGTACGGAACCCTAAAAAGAACGTCTGAAATCGGACTACGCGTTAATAAATTACAACTAAGTGTATATTTTGACTTTCATCCCCTCTCCCAAGGGAACCATGCTGAATTTCGGGATAAAAAGCTAAATTGTCCTACCTTGTAGTATGAACTCCAATCATGCTAAGTTTCATTGAAATCCATCCAGTAGTTTTGGAGTGATACGCGGCCGGGATACAGACAGACAGACAGACAGACAGACAGACAGACAGACAAAAATAAAAAAAAATATAGTTTCGGCATCAGTATCAGCTACAGAGTACTGTACATTTTTTGTTTTCAAAATATCTGCCATGTACAGAATTGGACCTGTTACAGTTTTATTATAAGTATAGATATAGATAAGGTCAAATGTGCTTTGATTATTTTAGTGTAGTGGATGTACTTCTATTTTACCTCGTAAAATACTCCATCAAAACAATATCATACCTTTTATTTAATAACAATATTGAAAGCCAACTTATCTTGTAGATTCGCGTACAATTTAAAATTTTGGTGATACCTAGATTTTATCAAAGGGAACGAAAATCAATTTGGCAAAAGTGAATTACTAGAATGCCGAAGTGGGGTATATTTTTCTACAATAAGTATTAGAATACTGTAAAATGTTTCAACAATTTCAACAAAAATACCTTCTGCTTGAAACGAATATTCCAACCTTCAGCAATTTTTCATTTGTTTGTTCTTGATTTGATTTGTAAAAATTTAAATATCCATCATATTTTTTTCTATAACGGATTACAGTTTCCCATTTCAATAACAATATGTAGATGTGGATAATATACATCAAGTTTGGTGAATGTTTGAAGTGTTGTTGTCTTGTTACGAGGTTAAAAATAGTGTAATTAAAGTCGGCTGTGTCGGACGCACAACCAAACATATCCCTCCTTTAGAATTTTGAAATTGTGTCAATAGTCACACATAATTGTTGTCTCTTCCAGACGGAAAACCTATTCTTCGTGCTGACGTACATCGGACGTGACCTGGAGACGCAGCTGCCCGGAGACCTGGAGCGCCTCCTCTCGGCAGTCCGAGACGCGTTTCTGAACACGGCCGCCGCGCCCTCCATCCGCCGCACGCTGCTGCAGCTGATAGAGCTGCACGCCTCGCGCTGGCAGCTCCCTGGCTGTGCGGTCCTCTACTACTATCCTTCCTCCAAATAACGCACACATCCCAGGGAACACTTCTAGATCTGCTCTAGGAGACATTGTATACGTCTGTATATTGTGTAGGGAAGCTGTTGTAATTGTGGGTCCTATTGGATTGCAGTCATCTTATAGACTAGCTAGGTACCTGTGTTGATAACTTCGTGGTCCAGGTAACTCGTGCTAATGATTATGTTGTACAAAAAACTGGTCCTGATGACTATATCGTACAGATAACTAAGTTATCCTGACGACTATGTTATACAGAAAACTCAGTTTCAAACAATAACTAACTTGATGAATATCTCGTACCTACAGATACTAAAATGACTATTTCATCCACATTACAGAGTTATTGAGATGACAGTCCCACTGTCCAGCTAATAAGGACCTAATATATCCAGCTAATAAGGAGTCACACTTCTCGCTGGCAGCTGTCTGGTTGTATTTTACGAGTAATACTACCCTTGGTGGGAATAAGCAGAACAGTTGAAGGAGAACCTATGTTAAAATATCTGTTTATAGGATTTTGGGAAATTTTGTGTCCGTGAATCTGAGTGATATAGTAAGTCGTTTCGCATCGTGTGATGACTACGCTAGATGAATTGTATGTTGGGACCACGTCGTAAGATGTTTTAAGTCGATCAGATTACTATATCTATGACCTCCAGATTACCATGTTGTCTTGATAACTAATATTAATCATCTCTATAGTTATCTGGACTAGAACATTTTCAGATTGTGTTCTGGTGACAAGGTAAATCTCTATCTGCGTGTCGTCCATGAAAATAAGTACACTTCATTGGGTTGGGATGTGTATCTCACTTTACATCCCATGTCACTCAGATTCAGAGTAGAAGTCCTAATATGGCCAGAATAATAATTGACAAGTTTCAACTCGAATGTTATACGTGTAAGAAACATTTGTTCACCGCTTTTTTTGCACGCACCTAGTATGATAAAATTTTAATTCAACGTGGTTGCCTATACAGTGTGACTTATCAAACCCCTAGGTCACACTGTGTTAGTGTCATCGCAATAGTCCACACTTGTCTGCTTTATACTAGTTTACCTACCAGTAGTATTACTAGGGAATATTCTTTGTGGATAAGAATTCCATGGAGTGGTTGTTTTTAGTATATAGGAGTTATTCTCGTTAGGTAGCATGCAAAGGCTACAAGCATTTCTGGTACCTAATTAGAACGTGTGCAGCGCTTACACATACGTCAAACTCAGAATCTTGATGAATATTGACGGTGTGAATACAAATATTGACGTGCGGGGAAAAGAGACGGCTAGTTGTTAGGTGAAACCTTATAATGCCTTCTCTTTTGTTCTGATCAAGTTATTTTGTTGATAGAAATATAGGTAGGTATGCGCTGTTTTAGGTTTCCGATTTGTTGCTTATCGTACTTTGATGTATAAAGTCGTAAATTGAATTGTCCCATAGATACGTATATTAGGCATAATGCTGCCATAAGCTCATTTTATTGTGCCTTTAAATATTTTAGTATTAAACATTTCCAAGTCACTAAATAAATGAAAAAAAAATGAAAAAAATATGACTTGTCTATGTGAAGGAGTAAATTATTTAAAATAAGGTGTTAAAATTTTAGCTTAAGGTGGATTAAGTAGAAATTTGATATTTATGCCTTGAAAGTATTAAAAGAGTACGTGTAATATAATTAGATGGACAAGTAACGGTGTACATTACTGTACGTTCTTCGCATAGTAACTTCGTGCATTGTATCCTTTGTCGTTAGTACCTATTTGTTAGATTGTTGCCATGTTGTTAGTGGTAGCTTTTTTGCTTAGTTCGTTTGCCTTGTCAGGAGCTATCTTTGCTTTGTTTGTATGGTTCCTTTGCACTGAAAATTATAGATAATGCACTCCGATATTTAGTATTAATTAGGTATATACAAATAGATACAACAGAATATACTATAAATTTATGCCTTTTAAAAATTTAGCTAAACAAAAAAAAAATTGTGTAAGTTTAAATGTATGACTGAGCCGTCAAGAATTTGATGTAGGTATTTCATTGTTTATGCTTGTGATATTATTTTAAATTTAAGTTGTATAATCACGTATCTTTTCTGTCCTAACCAAAGACTGTACTGAGGTGGAGATTTCATAATTTTGTTAACAAATTGTGTCGTTGAAGCTGGACCAAATTGTCTATGATATACGTTTAAAGCTCTATTGAGGCATTGTTTTCTTTGGGGCTTGATATCATAAAATTATATGCAGCGTGGTGTAATTATTGTTGTAAAGGCCTAGTTGTAGCTAACTGAACAATACAGATCCAACTGAAACTAACATTTCTATATCGTTAGTTATTTGAAGTTAAAAGACCTAAACTTTTCTTTGTTTAATGCATTCGTAGCAATTTAAGGTAATGGTACGTTTGTAAAAAAATATAAAAAAACTTTACAAAAAAATGGTGCTAACAAAAGTATTGGTGTATTGAATAATAATTAGTTTATTAGAATACGGGCAATATTGTTGTTCTCGTTACCGCAGCTATAATTTTATACCAATAAACAATTTTCTATAACCAATAAATTTATTATAAATAAACCAGTGTGTTTTATTCCTAAAAATTAACAAGTCTAAATAGCAGACAAGTAGCATTTTAATATTAGACGTTATCGCCAGTTAGAGCCGTATAATATTTAGCCATTTTAAAGCCTCATAAACTTGACCAAAACTAAATATTAAAATACCTTTATTGTTTCTATTTTTTTGCTGGGTACCATTAATGGTCTTACGGTTTTTTACCACTGTGCCATCTTTCGCGTTCATTTGCCGTAGAACTATTAGCTCAATGGTTCTACGGCAAATCAAGCTTGCTGTGGTACCATCAAAGGAACCGCTCGTTCCACTACGATCCCCTATTTCAGTCCCCCAGGGGACTGTACAAAACTCACTATTCCACTACAGTACCCTGTTCAGAGGACTCAACTAGTACTTAAAAATGCAATTCCACTTCGATCCCCTACGCTTCTATGGTCAGATTTCAGTCCGCTCGTGACCACGACCAATGCAACTTGGTCGAAACGTCAAGGTAAATAAATAAAAATATACATGTTTTATCGCGATTAAGGTCCGTTAAATACTTATAACTAAGGATTCAACTAGTACTTGAAAATGAAATTCTATTACAGGAAAATGGCGAGCGTAATCTCACACAGAAATATCCTCTAAACAAGTCTTATTTCTTGAGATCTGTTAAAGTGACAGTTTATGTCAGATAGACATGTCTGATTCGTGACAGCTGTCAAAGTGACAGTTGATGTATTTTATGTACTCAATTACTTTTCGTTTTCGTGACATCTGTCCGGCTTTTATAGATCTCATAGAGATCTTTATTTCAGATGCAGCTGTCAAATTAAAAAAGGATTTATCTCGGAAACTATTGATCCTAGACTACTAGTTTCTTCGCAGCTAAGATAGATCCATGGAAGTAATAAGTACTACGTACATCAGGAATGAGCTGTTGTCGCAAAATTGAAGCCGAACGAGAGCTCAGTAACTGTACCTCTTATCCCTCTCTGGCGATAGTGACATTAGTGACTATATTGATATATGATTTAAGGACAATATGTTTAAAAAAATATTTGTGATCATCTGACGTCACAGGTCATTGCTTCAGATGGATTTTAATCGAAGATGCTACTGATAAACTTGCCCTTTGCAGCACTGTACATTTACTGTTTTTGCTTGCTTTTTACACTCGCGTCATTTAGGTAGGTACTTACCTACTGGTCCTTGTGGTATATGACATGTAGCTGGACTGAGATAAAATTACGATAAGCTACCTATTGTGGTATATTTCATTAATTAGGTAAGAAAAAAACAGTTAAGTTTACATTAAATTCAATTCTAAATGAGATATTGTTAAATAAAACAGTCTTGTGAAGTTTCTGCCGCAAACCCAGCTTATTCCTTATGTTTCATTGACTCTAATTTTGCATTATGAGTTAAACTAACATAAGGATCTTTAGGAAATCTGAAATTGAAACAAAGTTATTTTAATAGAGAAAGGAATAAAAAATGCTTAGGTATTTAAGTTATTTGTTCTTGAACTAGGATTGGATAGTGACCCGACTTCTCTTTGACGGCCATCATCGTAAAGATGGTCAGTGACGAGAGGTCGTGGGCGGCGGTGGCGTCGTTTTCTGAGACAATCGTCTCACAGAGGGAGGCGGAGGAGCGGGAAAGGGAGAGAGATCCTCTCTCTGTCCCGCTCCGCAGAGCGCGGGCACGGAGGTAAGCCGACCATACTGCTGCAGGGGCTGCGGATGAGAGCGCGAGTGACTCCGTGGCCCCTGCCGCCAGTCCATGACGACGGAACACCATGAGGTTTTTAGTCGATAGTGGGGTCCCTATTGATCCTGAGTCCGACATAATCACCTGCTCCCTGGCGGGTGTGTATGCGTAAATGCATTTTCCTCATGACAATAAAATAAAAAAAGGATTAGATAGTCATGCATGGTCACCGTAATTCTTCACTAACAAATTATGTTTAAAACTATTACCTGTGAAAAGATAAACCAACCTTTCGCAAGCCTCCACGACACAAATTCTCCCCATTTTCATTAAAATTCTTCAAATATATCACGTAATCAAAAATAAATAAATTATTATTTATATTTAGAAACATTTTAGAAGTAATAGAGGTGGTTGTTAAATAACGTCACGATGAAAAAATCACTGTGATCTGAAGGCAAATAGTATCACCGTGACTTTTCGCAAAGGAACAACGATCCTCGTTCCATAGTAATAAGTTCCATAGCTCGTTCTCAGTCACTCGCATCACGGCAAGCGGCGACGTGAACGCTACCGAATGACGGGCTCGTGCATCCTCGGCGCAACGCGTGACAGAGAGGGCGAGCGTTAGTAGTGTTGGTACCTAGGACGATGGAATACATCGTCCTAGGTTGGTACGTTCTTTTCGTTCGTTATGTACCTACATTGGGCGAATTACAGAGTTACTATGTAGTATGTATATATAAATGGCAGATGAGAACAATCTAAAATCAAACTCTTCCGATATAATATGTATATTTGGAATAAATATAACACGGAAGTATGTCATATTCATACTTATTAAAAAATCGATTTAATAGGTAGGTAAAAAAATAGTTATTTGTTATACAAGAGTGCAAAGTTGCTTTTTAACCGCGTGTTCAATTTTGATGACCGAGCAAGCGAAGGATTCTAAAATTGAATCACGAGCGCAGCGAGTGATTCAAAATTAGAATCCTGAGCGTTAGCGAGGGAATCAAAAGAGCACGAGGTGAAAAATCTTTGCACTCGAGTGCAACACGTAACTTTTCATTCCACCTCAGCGAGGAAATAAAGAACCGCGTACAAAGCAAATTGAAAAAAAAACACCAAGAAGGTTCCGAGTCTGAGTTTTTAACAAATTAAAAAAAAGTTGTATGATATATTCGGCACCATAGAGGTAGCAGTAAATAGGTTTAATGATTTTTTAATTCACAAACTTAGTGCACACGATGTTCTAAATTCAATTTACTTTATCCTCTAGAGAATAAAAACGGCTTTTCCATTCAGATATTGAAGATTAAAAATACTCTTTCCGAGATGGTGGGATGAAAAAGTTATTTTTCATATGGTGTTCTTTTTTCAATTTGCTTTGTACGCGGTTCTTTACGCGGCATTTTTTCACGTCATTGTTAAACCTTATATTAAAAACAAGAAACTTGAAAACAAGTGAAAAAACTAAAATGAGTGATTCTAGCGACAAGGAAGTTTGTTTGACGCCAACAGAATTGACTGAAACTGTTAATAATGCGCAAATGGCATTTAGTCATTTCCTCGCTGAGGTGGAATGAAAAGTTACGTGTTGCACTCGAGTGCAAAGATTTTTCACCTCGTGCTTTTTTGATTCCCTCGCAAACGCTCAGGATTCTAATTTTGAATCACTCGCTGCGCTCGTGATTCAATTTTAGTATCCTTCGCTTGCTCGGTCATCAAAATTGATCACGCAACTTTGGACTCTTGTATAACAAATAACTATTAAGCTTATCATACATCCAAAAAATATAGGATACAATTGTTTTAATAAACAAATTCAAAAGCTAAAAAAAATACTTAAAAAACAAAAATAATAATGTTAATATAAAATCATCATAAATAACTGATGCAAATTAATAAACACGCCACATGAGTCTAATAAAGCAAAAGTTACAAATTTGAAAATATTATAATTGAAATAGAAATTTAATGTAGCCAGTAATGGATGTAGCTCCAATATTAAATTCATGCGCCAGTCTTAAGCCTGTATGAATGTGTGAAGGTTATTTCGGATCATTTGACACCATTGTAACCATATCGGTTTTCGTGACTCCAGTGATATACATGACAAAATCACGATTATTTATCTCCGTGATTTCTTTGGAACTGGAACCACAGTCACGGTGATAATAAAATAACGCTTTTTCCCACCTCAAGTAAATGTTTTTACATCATTACAATACATTAATCGCAAATGTTTCTAGAAAAAACGAAAGGATTGAAATCAACTTAACTCTGGCAACTCTAAGTCACTGTTAGAACGGGACACAGGGTTCAGTGGTAGCCTTCTCACTCGGCTTCATTTTTGTTTTGCGCGCAATAAGACTCCTACGACCTTAGCATAAGGTTTTATTTTCTTTATTTTAGCTGCATGATGCACAGATAGAGCTCATTCCTGTTGTACGTAGCACTTATTACTTCCATGGATAGATCTCATAGAGATCTTCATTTTAGATGACAGCTGTCAAAGTAAAATAGGGTTTATCTCGGAAACTATTGATCCTACACTTCTAGTTTCTTGACAGATTTGATAGATCTCATAGAGACATTTCAAATGACAGCTGTCATAATTATATTTTTTATTTCCTATTGACGTGGGGTCTTTTAAAAAGGGTAGAAAGAGTCTTCAAGGGTCGGCAACGCATGGACATTACTGATGGTATTGCAGATGTCTTCAAGGGTCGGCAACGCATGGACATTACTGATGGTATTGCAGATGTCTATAGGCGGGCGGCGGTAGCCGCTAACCTACCATCAGGTGGGCCGTAAGTTTGTTTACCGCTCAGATTTGGGCCACGTTTTTTATCTTCTGGATTTTCCCATTAGTCAGGTGAAGGTTTTTGCTACACATTACTTGTGCCCATGAATTTTTAAATTATTTTAAATGATTACTAGCACATACACATTTAGTTATGTAAATGACCCCTATTATAAAGTTCCGGAAATATGCCATCCAATTTTACTTGGCTGATCTTGCTTGCATATTATATAGCATATTATATATATTACTCAGACCGAATTTATTCGGTCTGAGATATATTATGTATATTACTTGAACCTCCTTCTGAGAGAACAAACATCTACCTATCTCCTTTAGTGCTCAGATATAAGTTTCGGGTTTGAGTTTTATTCACAGAAGCAGATATTTTTTCGCTTTTTGAAATACAACGAAGAACGCATTCATAGTTAGTTTTGGACCTCATTCCTAAGTCTAATAATTTCAGAGATATGGCATGCAATTTTACATAGCATTCGACATTTTCATGTTATCTGTTTTTGCCCTTTGTCAGATTAACCTCCTCTACACTTTTGCTATACATTACTTTGTTCTCTCACGAATCCTTCTGGGAGATCAAACACCCCACCTATTTCTTGTAGATTCCGAAATAAAAAACGACAAAAAGCCTCATTCCTAAGTCTTATAGTTTCCAAGATATGCCATGAAATTTTACTTGAGATAATATTATCCTCCTCTCCAATTTTACTCTTATGCAAGAGAACGTAAAATCGTAATTTATATGATTCGATATTACGAAAATCTACTTAGGTACAAGTAAAATACTTCATACCAATTCGATACCTGGGGTGCGTTCTTATTTGTCGTCCGACGACGGATGATCGCTCCAAGCAGAGCGACGCTCGTCATCCGCCTTTTAAGAACGGCTCTGTATCATATCTGTATCAAGAACACTACTTAAAATGTTTCACTGACTCAGAAGAAATGTATTTACAATTATGTACTTTTCCACGACACACAACTAAAACAAACATACAAAATATAACAATAATAATAATACAATTTTGTAAACAGAAGTCTACGTAAACAAAAAGTAACTTAAAACAAAGAAAAATCAAGTCCCAACTGTCAAATGAAACGTCAGGGCGATATTTATCCACCGATTTCGTGGGGCGACCGGTGCGTCGTCGAGCAATATATAAAAACGCTCCGGAAGATCATCGGACGATCGCTCCGGGCATATAAAAACGCTCGGGGCGTCGTCGGACGTCGTCGGACGACAAATAAGAACGCACCCCTGGCATGCTTAGTAATCTTAGGTCAAGATTTATATCTATGGTTCAGTAAATGTCTAAGATCTGCAGGGTGCGTTTTTATTTGTCGTCCGACGACGGATGATCGCTCAAAGCAGAGCGACGCTCGTCATCCGCCTTTTAAGAACGGCTCTGTATCAAGAACACTACTTAAAATGTTTCACTGACTCAGAAGAAATGTATTTACAATTATGTACTTTTCCACGACACACAACTAAAACAAACATACAAAATATAACAATAATAATAATACAATTTTGTAAACAGAAGTCTACGTAAACAAAAAGTAACTTAAAACAAAGAAAAATCAAGTCCCAACTGTCAAATGAAACGTCAGGGCGATATTTATCCACCGATTTCGTGGGGCGACCGGTGCGTCGTCGAGCGATATATAAGAACGCTCCGGAAGATCATCGGACGATCGCTCCGGGCATATAAAAACGCTCGGGGCGTCGTCCGACGACGGGTGATCGCTCCAAGCAGAGCGACGCTCGTCGTCCGCCTTTTAAGAACGCTCTGTATCATATCTGTATCAAGAACACTACTTAAAATGTTTCACTGACTCGGAAGAAACGTATTTACAATTATGTACTTTTCCACGACACACAACTAAAACAAACATACAAAATATAACAATAATAATAATACAATTTTGTAAACAGAAGTCTACGTAAACAAAAAGTAACTAAAACAAAGAAAAATCAAGTCCCAACTGTCAAATGAAACGTCAGGGCGATATATATCCACCGATTTCGTGGGGCGACCGGTGCATCGTCGAGCGATATATAAGAACGCTCCGGATGATCATCGGACGATCGCTCCGGGCATATAAAAACGCTCGGGGCGTCGTCGGACGTCGTCGGACGACAAATAAGAACGCACCCCAGGGCGATCACGTATCTTCTGTAGTAATGAACTGTAGATTGCAACAATAAAACTGTCAGTTTTGACAGATTTTGTACATTGAGACAGATATGTAACATACCTTCCTGCGGCCAAACGTTAGTTGCCCACCGTTTTTTTTTCTTTTATACCTAAGACCATAACTGGCATATAGTTTGATCGAATTAAAAAAAACGTACTATACATTCTACTAAAGAGTTTGTATCTAGTATTTAGACAGGTTGTACTCCCATGGTCAATATTTCCTTTTATTTCATATTATTATTATTCTAAAATCTAATTTTATTTTTAAATCGAATTAAATTAAAATTTAAGTTTCTATTGGCATTTATTTTAAAATACAATGTAATTTCTCCTTCCTCACCTAACACAAATTAGCCCAAAATATATCTTCCTCCACACCGCTTCAATTTTAGTGTGTAATGGCCAATGGGTATCTACACTTTGGATACTGCAACACGTTTCATACGCTTTATGTGTTACAATTTTAAAATAAAATATATCAAGGCCGAGTTTTTTGTTTTCTTCCTTGAGCATTAAATGCTATGATGAGAAGCAGTAATCTCTGTTTAGTAGCTCGAAGTGTTTTGTAAGTCTAAACTTTTTGGTTGTGTACACAGAATAGAAATATAAAAATTCCGTGTGTGTGTTTACAATAATTATTGTTGTAATATGAAGCAATAAATTTGTTTTGTTTTTATGTACTTATATTATATGCTCGGACAAAGGTTGGTCCTCAATGTCCTCATTTAGAATGCATGTTATTCAGACAGGAATTGGCGAAGATTACCCAATAGCAGCGCTGTAGTTAAGATATTGATATTTGCTGTCATACAAACAACTTGCTTAGTGGCAACCAGCCGGGTGATCACGTTTCTTCTGCATATAATATTAATAATAATAATTCAATAATAATAATATGAAATAAAAGGAAATACTGATCATGGGAGTACAACCTGTATAATATACACGTAACGTTGCAGGAGTGCGATACTCGTATAGTGATAAAAATCATAGATCAGCAGGGCGATCACGTATCTTCTGTAGCAATGAACTGTTGATTGCAACAATAAAAATTACAGTTTTGACAGATTTTGTATCAATGAAAAAGACAGATAGGTAACAGACCTTCTTTTGCCCAAACGTTAATCGCCGACCGTTTTTTTTTCTTTTATACCTTTACATTGATAATTTGATACCGTTTGAACATTTATAATAACAAAATTATAAATGTTCAAACTAAACGACACCAATTTAAAACATAAAAAATAACTGCTTTTCTATGATTGGGTTCTTGTTAATTCCGTAGAAATACGGAATACTATTGGTCTAACCCTTATCAAACTTGCTGCCAACTTCACATCATGTCAATGAACCCGTTGACAGCTTCAGTCAGTCAGTCCAGTCAGTCAGTCAATCGTGTTCGTGTTTGGCCTTCGCCCTTGGTTCGTTCGAATCCTATGCTTTGTTTATTGCTCACCACCGCTGCGTCCTATCGACTCGTGCAACGCTTCGCAGATTTAATATTATGTGACCTGTTGATTATTGTGCCCAGTATCTGTGATAAAATGTCGTGAAGTTACAAAATGTGATGAGTGTTTGTGTTTAGTGTACAATGGGTTTGATCACATCACGAGAGCCGACTATGTTGGACGGTCCAGTCGCGTCGGGAAAGAGTCACCATGTCCGGCAGGCCTCCACCCGGAGCCGGGCGAAGCCGCCTATGCCGGACAGGGACGAGCTGGAGAACCGTTTTGTCAAAGTTCTGGTGAGTGTTCGTTATATTTTGCCGGTAAATGTTTACAAACATAACATTGTTTTCGTGACAAGTTACATGAGCTGTAGCGTCAATATTTCACCGGTTTTTGTAAATAGACTGTTGAGGTAATAGAAAATACTATGGTGTTTTGTCTTATTGGAATCTACCAAAACTTATCTACCAGGGTCAATGACTTTATCCTTAGGGAATATTAATTATGTAGGTTTCTTTTCCATGTCAAAAATGTCATAATTCGAGCTTTTCATTCACAAGCTCATTCCAATAATACATATTATAGCTAGCCTCATACTTTAATATTCTAAGAAGTAGGTATTGTTGTTGCCCCTATTTTATGTACCACAATAATTACTAGGTATGTGATACTTACAAATAAAAACTATCCTCATTACACCTTCAATGAATCTATAGAAAATATATGAAATGATGAACAGAAATCATTTCAACAATGATTCATGGGTCAAGTGCCTGTTATCTAAAATAGAAAGAACACTGAAACTTCTACATTTATATAAAATCTCAGTCAGAACTCTATATGATTTATCAAAATAAGAGATCATATCTACCTAAGTAGGTATTTTAGAGAAAATGCTGCCCTCCACATTAACAAAATCAATACTTGCTATTCTTATAGCTTACTTCTTAATGGCTTGGTCTATTTATAACATTTTGGCTGTAAATTGACTGCACACTGGATAACAAGAACCAGAAAACACATGAGTGCAAGATCAGCAGTAGTTTATTTACCAATAAATATATTATCTTTAATTAGTGATAAGTTTTTTTATAGCATGGCTTCCCTATTGAACTATGAAAATTTGCTCGTTGGATATAAATTATAATTATATAATAATTTTAATCTTAAAAAGTTTAACATGTAAGTTTTAAAATAATTAAGGAGATAGATGTTTGACTATAAAATGACTTAAAATTCTCCTTTTAATAAAAAAAAAAAATCCCTTTAATACAATACAATACAATAACTCTTTATTGCAAACCAATTTACAAATTTTACATATATTAAATAATAACAATAAAAACCCTTACATAATGGTACTACAATGGGCGGTCTTATCGCTATAAAAGCAATTTCTTCCAGACAACCTTTGGATGGACAGAAACAAAAAAAGGGAATAGGCGGTTGGTGCAACTTAAAATTATATATAAGACGTTTACTAGTAGGTACTTTAATATACATTCTAATACATAAATATCAATAAAAATACACTGTTACTATACATATACAAAATACTAATCAACAAATACACACACATATATATATAAATATAAATATATATATACATACATATAATATATAAATTAAACACGAATATATAAATATAAACAAATATCAAGCAGAAATTGATAAATAATAATCCTTTACTGAAGTCTTAAATGTTGAAAGCGACTTGGCAAGCCTTATATGCACAGGCAGTGCATTCCACAATCGTACAGCTTGGACTGTGAAGGACTTATCCAAGAACTGTGAAGTATGGGGTGGCATTTTCAGTTGGAGGGTCTCAGAAGATCTTAAGGATAGGGAGTGTGAGTGATGTAAGAATTCAAAACGCTCTTTGAGATAGGGAGGAGTACTTGGAATGAAGAGAATATTGTAAAGCAAAGATAGGATATGAGCATTCCGTCGCAGACGAATTGGCAACCACTTCAGCCTTTTTCGAAAGTCGGAGATATGGTCATATTTTCGTAGGCCAAATATGAACCTTATACAAAAGTTTTGTAAGCGTTCAAGCTTATCTAGCTGATCTTGGGTTAAATCGAGATATGATATGTCGGCATAATCAAGTATGGGCAGCAAAAGAGACTGTGCAAGCGCAATTTTAGTGGTAATTGGTAGGAAATTCTGTAACCTCCTTAGAGAAGAAGCAGAAGCAAATATTTTGCGGCTAGTTTGTGCAATTTGAGGCACCCATGCATTTAATTTTTTATTCTTACTTTACAAATGAGATGATTGACAAAATCATAAGGACCATGGGAAAAAATAAGCAAAGCAAAATGTGCTACCAACTTTTATTTCATCCAAAACAATCCTTCATGCATTCACTATCAATAGTTCTGTCTCCTTTTGCATTAACATTTGCGCTCTGTTATGAGAAGTGACCAAATGTTCACTTCCTGTCGCTATCTGTTTGTCATTCTGATAGTAGTGTGCATATGACGTGATAATAATAGGAAATAGTGGTTGGTTCATATCCGTGAGTTTTTGATATGATACATTGTGGTTAGTATTGCCTTTTTATCTGTATTTTGTTGATAATGTTATCATGTTTACATTTATAGCCAATTTATTTAATGACATGTTTTTTTAAATAAAATGTGAACTTAATTTTAAAAGATGTCATTAAACTGCGGACTTAAATGTAAGGCAGTGAAAGTGGGGTATGGCAGAAGCAGAATCAAAGTTGCATAAATGCAGTTTAGGTAGAAGCAGAATCAAAGTTGCATAAATGCAGTTTAGGTGAATGCAGAATCAAAGTTGCATATAGATGAGAGGTTTGTGGATAATGTATGGTGTGATTTTGAAAGACACATTGATGGCACACAGTACAGCAAAATTGCTGAAGAGTTGGACGATTTTGATGTAAAGTGAAAATTCAGAATAATTTACATACTCACCCTATCAAAAAATAAAACCTATTGATTTTGCAAAAAATAACAATATCTATAGGTATAATTGCAGCTGCTGATAGTGACCCAGATGGGTATCAAATTCTAGGGAGTATGTGATATGCAAACTAGGGAGAGGGAACTCCATTTTTTAATTTAATCCCCCTTCGTCCAAAGCCGGCTCCAACGGAAGACCAGCGCTGGTTTTACACTAGCATATGCTAAGTTGGAGACCGTTTTATCACATGTAGCTGTTACCTTATTAATATTCTATTTATAAAATACAATGTCTTTGTTTTTTGCTACTGTTGTAAATAAACATCATTTCATTTCATCCATTTTCGTGGGTGACTCCCACTTTTGTACCATTTGATAAATTCAAATTCAAAATTGTTTATTGTCAGCTGTGTGTTACATGTTGGTCAAAATGGTGAAAGTATCGACAGCTACCTTCTCAGGCGTACAATATTATATAGATCAATATGATACAATAAATTATATTCTAATTACGAGTAACATTATGTCATGCAATAATTATTATTTAGGTAAAATGTCAAGATTTTTATCATTAAGAATTTGTCAATTGTATAATAATAATAAATCTTTATTGCCATAATTGGCATACATTGCGTATAATAGCATTTGTTCAGTAATAGATTCATTAGATTATTTTTAAATTTGATAAATGTCATAGCTTTCATTGTATCTGTTAAATGGTTGTATAATTTAGTGCACATTACGTAAATACTTTGCTAAAAAAATTTGTTTTAGAGCCTGAGGGGGTAACACATAGTAGTTTTTACGAGTTTTTCGTGGTTTACGTGGATATTTTTTTGACAAGGATGAAAACTCAAATCCAGAACTAATTCTGTTCAAAAAGCATGGTGTGTCAACAATAATGTCTCTTAAGTTTATCTTGTCAATGTAACACATTTGGTAAGTACTTTCTTTATTAAGATAATATTTATAGGGATTAATTGCATTCGCGAAAAAAATCTAGTGGTAGGCTTAGGCCGCGGCTCACACTTACCAGACAAATCTGTGTCTACAAACAACACATTCAGGCTGATAACCAGTGTATTCACTAGTCACTCCACAGGTTGGGTTAAAGTTGTTGCATTGCTGATTAAAGAAATGTACAATCAAACACACATACATACAAGTTTATGTTTTTTGCATAAAAAACATATATGGGTCTAAAATCCGCCAGTTTGTTTTTAAATTTTTTTATGTACCTAGTATCACTCGGGTAATCAAGAGGAATCTAACGATATCTCTTACATAAAAATCGGTCAAGCCGTTTAGAAGTTATGTTGGAATAAAGAAACTCACAAACATGAACCCTGAAAACATAACTCTCCTTTTTTGGGCAGTCGTGTAAAAATATGAATGATTTGATTTGTATAGGCAATTATTATTAGTTACTAGATGGCCCGGTGTACTTCGTATCTCCTATCCTAACGGACGAACGTCAAATTTTGGACAGGAAAGTATCTAAGGTAGAACAGTTTATATGGGAAAATGAAATTCTTGTTTTTACTATCTTCTTCACCATTTTTCCATATTTTCTTATCGTTTAGAGCTTCCCTGGACTACGACAAATATTTAAAAAGCATAATCAGCTAAATCGGATTAGCCGTTCTCGAGTTTTAGCGAGACAAAGAACCGCAATTGATTTTATATATATTTTTATTATAATAAAAATATATGTACATAACCAAGAATAGTATCATAGGTAGTGATGAAGAATAGTGTGTGTCGGGGTCAAAATATTCTGTTCTCAGGCGGTGATGTATATCGAATTCCTCACAACGCAGGATTCTACTTTATAATCCCTCGTTGCGATTGGGATTCAACTATAGAATCCCTCGCATACAGGGTTTGAGTTATATCGTCGGATTTTGTAATTTTATTGTTCCATGTGTTTCAAGTGACAATCCTTCATTACGACATGGTACTTACAGACCGACCAAGTCTTGGCTGCTGCGCCGGCGCCGCTGTCGCTATCGCACAGAGCTCCATTGATGGGGGACCTATTTTGGTTTATCAGCTGCAACACTGACAGGGTTATTTATATATAAACTAACGTGTATACATATATGGACAATTTGTAGCTAGCACAGGGCCATTGTTCATGTTAGTTTTTATGTAAAGTTTTTCATACAAATCGTAGCTTCGTCATACTTTGAATAATGTTTGAAATCTATTAAATTTTGCATACATGTCCTCATTCATTATCAGGAAACAAGACCAATTTTGCAATTGGTGTTAAACTTGTAAATAATGACGCAACCTTATAATTTTAATATTGTTAAGTTTGCAATAACGCCTGCTAGGCGAATTACATTACAAATTTACGAGAGAAAAAATTATAGTCCTGTGCGGGATTCGAACCCGCGTCCATCCACCCCTTTAGCCGGGGTATGCTCTAACCGATTGAGCTAACATGACACAATGACTCATAACTTTAATTCTTGCTCTCGTTCTTCAACCATCGTATCAGGATGGAGCGACACCTATAGTTCAACTTGCGTTGTACTACAAACAAGACCAATTTTGCAATTGGTTTTAAACTTGTAAATGATGACGCAACCTTGCGCAAAGGGACGCGGGTTCGAATCCCGCACATAACTATAATTTTTTCTCTCGTAAATTTGTAATTTTGTAATGTAATTCGCCTAGCAGGCGTTATTGCAAACTTAACAATATTTAAATGTATGAATTATTGTTAGAATAAATAAATATAATTAAATATAGCAAAGCTAAACAGTACGCACACAAAATGAACAGCGAACATGCACAGCGCAAACAGGAAACATGGATCAGCCAAGGTCACTCTTTAATAGGTAAATGACTCCATTTACTGGTCCCCGTGACTCACTAGCCGTTTCTGACTGTCTCGAAATAAGGTCAGTATACTTGGTCCTTGATTGGTTGGACCAGGTTAAAAATGGGTGATGACCACTTAGACTGTCTTCTTTAATTTATTGTTTAGTGTATAAAGTCTCGCCATTTTTAATTTTCGACGGAAAAATATGGTTTTAGAAGTTACAAGGGTGTTAGAAGTTTGATGCCGTTGTCAGTGTGTGTCTGTTTGTTTTTATTTATATCAAAATTGGGCTTTATTCTATTATATATATATATATAATAGAATAAAGCCCATATATATATCAACTTGATCGCCCACTACTGAACACAGCCTCCCCCATTTATAAGGGTTTGCCATTATCACTACACTTGACAGTCTTGGGGAGTTACTCAAAAGGCGCTGCTGCCCATCTTCCGGTATTTTACCTTTATACGCCTCTTATGATACCCACGGATAGAAATGGGGGTGACATTCTTACCCGGCACCCCACGGGGCCAGGATTTAATGCCGTGGTTAAATTTCCTTGTGTCTGAGAACTTGCTTAGTAATAAGATATTTATTTTGCTACGTACTACCCTTATGTAGAATATAAAAAATGGATAAGACGGGATCCTAGTAATTGCATTGGAAATAGTGATGATATGATGATATGAGTGCGGAAAATTTATTTAACCAATCGAGGCTACGACATTGTAAACCTGAGAGGCGAGGGCTTTTAGGCCAGAGGGTGTTGAAAAATATATACTTAACTTTATGCTAATGAAGAAAAATTAGTCGGAACTGTCACTAGATATATTTTTTAACTGTTTTATTAAGATATTAATTTGATGTTTTCTTAAAGTATTTTTTATTATCAAGTATGGATTTCCGCAAGGTAACGCCTAAATCCATTCATTAGAATGGTACTGTAGAGTACTGAAATTATGAAGAATATAATAGTTATCTCCAGAGGCATGTTACTCTACCACTTGCACACACCCTAGTGTCTACTCGACTCTATTCTATAGGATACTCCATTTTTTGGAAAATTAAGTAAGTATATACTTACAAAAATAATAAAAAAAAATAATAATTAAGTAAGTATATATCTTTGGTAATGTATTTTTGTCATGATTTGATTGTATCTTTTTATGTCACCCCTTCTTGTTATTCCTGTATTTCCTCTCCATCCAAAGGTTGCCTGGAAGAGATCACTATTAGTGATAAGGCCGCCCATTGTGACACTTTATTGTAAGGTTTCTTCTTCGTCTTTCTTTCGTTTCTTCGTCATCTTTGGCGTCTTGGAGTGCGACATTCTGTAACTTATAGGAAACACACTTAAAATATGATCATAAGGCTTGTAGATAGTTGTTTATTGGTTGAGTAATATCACAGTACTGGTGATGTTTTTCACGTGCAACTTGAATTTCCCTACTGTGAGCGTTGTTATATGTTTGGGAACTTTATTTTAAAACCGTACACAATTACCTTAGAAGGACCTTTTATTTGTGTTTGCTAATCTAAAACCTGGCACCGCTATTTTATCTTTATTCCTAGTGTTGTAATCGAGATTGTCACTTGTTTTTCAAATATATATACAGAAATTATTGATATTTTAACTTTATAAAATATCAATTTCTTTAAAAGTTCTCTCAGAGATGCCCTAGGATCCATTTCATGTATGGCTCAAAGGTTGTGAGCGCCTTCATGAAGTAGAATCCATGGTGTGGGGAGTGCCGACCCCATCTTACGTGGGACGGGGATAAGAAGATGAAGGACTATGTCGTAATAATCTGTATAGTAATACACGGTAATACCCCCGTACACTCTTCACGGTTTGAGCAATAATAAACCTTATAGCCTTATTGTGTCAAGGTGAAGGTTCGTAACGTAACTTATTCTGATATTATGACGCTGATACTGCGACTTACGAACGAGTATGCCGATAAAATACGAAAGTAATTGCACAGTAGTTTAATAAAAATATAATTTTATCTAACGTTTATGTATGTAATTCATTCAGCTACTTATTAACCGTTTAAAATAACAATATTATTAACAATACAAAAATGCTATACCACTATAACCTTTAATGTCAAATTATGTATTCTTTTTACGTTTTGTGTCTTCAATCCAATTATATACAGGTTTTACAGTTGGAAGCTGAATGGAAAAGATGGTGGATGTATGAATATGCCAAAATATGAATGAGTAGATACAATCCTTAAATTAACAAAAAGGTTTTAAAATATTTTAAGAAAACATTTAGTAATATTTAAGAAAAAAAAACATATTTGAATATATAAGTACATCTACGAAAATTCTTCCGGTTTGGCTAAGTGGCGTGTACGACGTCAAGTTGCGTTGGCTTAACAGGAATATTATCACTAGAAGAAGGAAAATCGTCACTAGATATAGTAAGTGTATGTCTAAAATATTCATTTAATGTTTTCTTTCAATATTTGTTACTTTTAAATTTAGATTTTCCGCAAAGTAACGACTGAATCTATTAATTATCTGAAAGGGACCGTTACAACATTATTTTCTTGTCAGGTAACATTTAAAGGCCGTTGCGAGTTGAGTGTTTTAAACATTGCAATTGTGTATCCCGAAACACTACACGAAAACACCAAACAAAGTTTTTCCGGCTATAATGGTGTCCATACACATTTTTATCTATGGTTGAAACAAAAAATGTTACATGCCGTCCGTGGCATGTGAAAATCAAAACATTACACATTAATCTATTTTAATTGCTGATAGGCTAACCATTGACCACTGTCTCACCTTTTCTTAATTGATGATGTGGGCGAAGATACTTTATCGGGTAAACCTAGAATTAGAATTAGTTCTCAAAAACATATGCCGGAACACAAAGGTGCATGGCGACAGATATTTCTACTTTAGGATGACCACCACTAATTAACCTTGTTCTATTATCATCATCTGTAATCTGTAGCCATCATCCCAACTTTTTAATTCAGATTTGAATGAAAATATCCCAGCGCTTTGGAATCGCTTCCGAATTACGATAACCAACCTCTCAAATTTGCGATAATCGCAAAGAAATGAACTTTCTAGCATATTTTTTTCAAATATAAAGTTCTATTATGCCGTTTTGTCCTCAGCACGCTTATTCTAACAGCCGACTGGATTCTATACAGGTTTCTATTAATCTGAGGCTGGCATAGCGGTCGCGTTACATTCCATCGCTTCTCTTGCACCCATGCCATGGGGCGTCGAACGAAACACGCAAGGCAAACATACTTACTCGACTTATAACATAACATTACTTAAACGGGCATAATGGAAGTGAAGGTTTCTATTTGTCAATCTGCTATAGAAATTTGCTGTGGTCTGTGTTAAAATACATAAAATTTTATTCAAATCACAGTTTTATACTTCCTTAACGACTGACTATAATCTAAACATCAGAGGAGTCAAGTGCAGTAACAACACTATATCAGATGTGTCGATAAAAAAACTTTTTTTTTGTTTTTTTTCTACGACACTCATGGAAGTATCGTTTGGTAGTGTTGTGTCGTAAACAAAACTGAATCAGGTGGGCCTTTCCTTTCCACGCAGATAAATTTTCATATTGAATTGTGGTGATATAGAAAAATGTGAAAAAAAAAACAATGAAACAGAAATATGTTTGAAAATTTATATGTTATCCTGCTAAACTATTAACCTCTTTTGGCGCAGTTGGGTAAAAACTATCCTTTGTCCTTTTCCGAGTCTCAAACTATTTCCACACCAAATTTCATCCAAATCGGTCCAGTATATTTAAGTTTATTAGTTGCATAAAAAAAAAACAAATCTTTCCTCATTATAATATTAGTATAGATATTTGGAGTTTATTCAACATATGAGCGGACGTTATCTTTAAGTATAGGTTTATTTTAAACGTATCAAAATGTACTGTTACTGACTGATGTTATGTAGATACAGCATCAGTTATCCAGGAGGCTGCATTTGTCGGCCGTAATTGTGGCGTAAATAAAAAAGTATTTCGTATCAAAACCTGCTATACGCCTTGTTCTTGCGAACCTCTAACTAACTTATGGTAAAGACTACACAAACGCGTTTGATATGCGAGTGTCACACGCGCATCAAGAAATGCAAGATTATTATCTCATCACACGGCATTATCTTGCGAAATCATTGTTATTTATTGCATGGAAACTCGCCACAAATCATTCAAATGCGAAGCTCGTTCCTATAACATATGGCCTATATAACTTTCGATATAGCCGAGACTCTAGAAATGTGTGTCTATTCAATCAATACAACACAGAATATGACAGGACGGCAATCGATAATGAAGATGAGAGATGATTTTGACATAATTTGAAATTTCCTTGTAAAAACGATGTCCAATATCCATAACTTTTTATCCATTTGAACTTCAAAACTTGAAAAACTTTCATTAACAATTTTATCATTCTATGCCATACATTGTTGCGGTAGAGACTAAATGATTAGTCAATAAAACTTGCGCCGCTGCGCTCCAAGCAGCTGCCACTTCTTTGTGAATCACGCAAAAGCCCCTATTTTATCAATAATAAGTATGATAACAGCATTAACAGCAAAGCAACAACTATACAGAACCGTCCGAAAAGATTGAAAAGACTGCTCAGGCAGGATACTCTTTGTATTTCTTTCGCATAATTACAGACTTTAGTGGAGTCAGGACCTGAATAAATCTTCGCCTATAAAAAGCGAAATGATTCTAAATAGGGCTTTCGTACTAAGCAGAGATTCGCTGATTCTCTTGGACCTAGATCTTCCTAGATTTACTTTATAGGGACGATAAAACATCACTTTAGCATTGGATCAGATTAAACTACTCCAGTTATTATTGGATTGTTTGTTATTAATAGTCGGTATTGTACGTCGTGACGAATTTACTGGTATCGAGTGATTAACCGTGGTGCTTGCAAAAACGATCATCCCGTATCGAATCGCTTTTAGTAATCAAGTCATCATCCTTTACGATGGGTTTATGGCGGATTTATACGAAAGATTGCTTTTCCAATACCTAAATTGCCGAGATGCGTAGCATTGATATTTGCACAGAACGAAACGATGCTATGACCGTGTAAACTGTTCAGATTTGGATTGATCGAATTTGTAAATAAACTTTTATTCGCTGAATTCAATTCTCAGAATGCTAATTGAAATTAGTGGGAGGCGAAACGATGACGGGTCTTTGAAAATTGGTATTTTAATTTTAAATTTTGTTAACTGTGTAGGTAGTTACAATAACAAAGATTTAAAGTGCACACAACGTGTATTTTACCGATAGAGATATTTTTCCACAAATATGTATTTCAGACAATCTACACTGAGCCCTGCACCCTGAGAGGTAGAGTTCGTCTCAAGTGTCTGTAATTTCTTATTGGCTCTCAAAGACTGCTGCCGGAACACTGTATAGTGCTTGGTGACAGATTTTCTACTTGAGGGTGGTAGCTACCCAAGTTAGCTGGCAAAATGCCTTTCCACTAAGCGATGAAGCTCAAGTGGCGGCGGTGAGGTACGCACCATGGACTTGCAGCACGACAGTCCATAGGGATTACGGCTCGGCTGTCATTGCCTCAATTGTGTGTTGATTAGTAGAAACCAATGTTCAAAACGATAATAAAAGTGCATATTATACTGTATACAGGTTTGCGTGATGCCATGTCTAAGTAACCTCAAATAAAGCTGGAGAAAAAACGGCACCACGACGACATTAATGTTTTATTGCGTTCTCAAGAATGGAGTTACGTCAACGATTTAAATAGTATACCTCTAAGTGATTCATTGCGATTGTTTACAGCGCATATATGAATCTAATTAGTAATTACAGAGAACATTCATTACAAGTTTTAATTGAAGCGGGAAATATTACTTACGTCTGTACTATAATCAACAAGTTATATTTATCCTAGGGGAATTATAAAATACAGTGTTAGTTCTTTGATTAATACCACCCATACCTAGAAGTAGTGGGTCATCCCACTACTTCTAGGTATGCAACATGACCAGTCACTTCTTCCAAATGACGAAAATTCCCCTTATTTGAGTATATTATAAAAACTCCTTTCTGTGTAATGTTTAGCCTTATCAAAAGATCTTTAGCTTCAAGGTTGAACTGGCCGAAAAATATTTCCATACGAACGTCGAAGGGAGATCAGTGATCACTCCCTTATTTGAAGTTTTAAGTCAAGAACTAAGAATGATTTTATTGATTGATCTCTTTGCAAATTGACCTCGTGGTTTTCTCGCTTGCACATTTTAGATATTCTTAAGTGCGCAAGTGAGATATATAATGAATGATTTGCAGCTCCATCTTCGATTTTATATTTAAAATTTTGTTACGATAATTGTTTTGCAAGTACTTTCCATACAAAATATGTCATTAGGTTTCGTAACTGTATAGACCTTCTTCACATTTATGCTTGCCCAGTACTTTTTATTAATATACAGGCTTGAATGTATTGTAATAGCTAATACCTTTTTAATATTTATGCATTCCTAGTACTTTTTGTAATTAAAGTAAGCACGTATGACTTGTATTTAAATTCAGTAGTAGTGGAGAGGGAGAGAGAAAATTCCTATAGCACTACTGGTAGTGCTAAGCAGTAGTATCACGGGGGATAAAATAAACTAGCTCAATTTCCAAGTAGAAAACATAGAATTGGATAGCTGTATAGACTATAGAGACAACACAACGTCGCGATCAGCTCGGCTATAACATTATGCATGATTGATTCTCCTCGGATCAGGTTGCGGAATGCTGGTCGCCTCCCGTCGTCATATAATGCCTTTTTTGTTGCCATTTTCTCTGTTTTTATATCATTTCGTGCGTACTAACTATTGTTTCATCTGTGGCATTGTCAGGTGTACGGTGTAATATCTCGATGGCCTGGTTATTCGATGCATAAACAAAGTCATCCGTGTGTACGAGGTTTTTGTGTTCGATATTATACCTTGAACACGATAGCGCTTCTGAAGTTCTATAAGCTTCAGGTCTTGTGCATCGATTACGTGTTGGTTTATTATATTGTTTTGACCCGTATTTACAATTATGCAATATATTGCAGAATACCGAGAAAAACTATAAAATATTAAATCATATTACAAACTTATTTTGCGAAATGAACATTTGAATCGCTCTCGTAGCGCAGCTTGCTGAGTCAACAGAGTCTGCTACGGTCATGACTTTGATGGGTGACCGCTAGTGACATCACTACTGAGCGTGCACGTGCTTCTTTATCGTTGAGGTGATAGCGGTAGAATGCGCAAGTGACCTCACTCCACCCCCATACAGACGTTGAGGCCCACCGCAGGGTTTTAAGTGGGTATACCGAGCAGCCTGCCGGGGTCTAAATGACCACGCGGCTTTCCCCCGAAACTGCGTGGTACGTTTAAGGCGTTTTCTAGCTCAAAAAAAGGATGGCATGCTTTATTACGTGGTGGTGGGGCATTTTGCGAAGGCCAATCCCTCAAGTAGAAAGAAGAGAAAAGAAGAAAGAAGAGCAAAAGTATGAAATAACTTGTTGAACCATGTACTTTGCGGTACCGTGATATTCTGGGGCCAGATGAATTGAGAACCTCCTCTTTTTTTGGAAGTCGGTTAAAAATGAAAACTACGCAAGACAATATCACAATAGACATATATACAGTAGTTCGACTCCGCTGTATCCTGAAATTCAATGACAAATGACGATCAAAGCGCTAGGGAAATCACTATCGAAAGTTTGAGTGTTGTTGTTTGTTATAAATAATTTTTTTTTTTACAATAAGTAATTGTTTTTTTATAAATAAATTTTGTTGTGAATAGGTAAAAATATAACTATATATATATATCTGTTTATTTGACGGAACACAAGCCCGCGCAGAATTGATTAAAAAAAACGCCATTGTCTTTGGTAACATAGTAAGGCCACCAGTAAAGAGGTTATTGTATGATTATTTGCCTTTAAAACTCCCTGGGTTCTTTTTTCTATTAAAATGATGAAAAGATTACAACTTCTATAGTGTCAATCTGCTGACAGCTTTTTAAACTAAACTTTAAGTAAACACCGCAGTAAAGCATGTGAACATCAGTCTAGTTGTATATTTTTGTTCCTCCTCGATGTAGGGAAGGCCGCACGGTTGATCACGTGACTGAATTCGGGTAATTTCTTCGTAGTTAAACTACTGCTTAGGAAGCTCCATGTATCTATTATGAATATGCGATTAAAATATACTGAACTACCTACTTGACAATGAACACAGATATCCCCTAGATACTGTTTCAGTTGCCATCGGAGAGTCATATCTCTTATTCCAGCCTGCCTGGTCACTTGACGCCGTCCAACGCTACAGTTTATAAAGATAGCCATACGAGTACAGTGTTTGTACCTGTATAAGTCCATACGACTTGGTTATAGAATCAAGGTATCAACTATCAATCAAGTTACGGTAGACGTGTGATAGCCATCTGGGTACCTGGCTCTGGGTAGACGAGTATGGTCAGACAATGATGGCTAGCCTCCAACTATGTCATCATTCGACGTCGCCTGACAACTCGCCGATTCACGCAGGTGGCAAGTTGTAAACGGTACTATTTAATTGCATGATAATTGCGTAATTGGTAAAAAATGCCGCTAATTAAGTTGTTAAAGTTAGTTAGTCAAGGTGTTCGAGGAACGTGATATTAAAGGTGTCATGATAACTTGGTGGCTTGTCGTGATGATTTATAGAGGTGGTCATAATTAAACATTTATGATACCATCTTATTCCTGACCTTATCCCAGGTATGTTGTGTCGGTACGATTATTTTCCTCTAACCAAAACAGATTCCGACACAAGCTGTTGTAGAATATTTTCGCTTTGATTTTATGGACTGCCGCCTTCCTGATTACAACCCTCCTTGGGAATGCTCTTGTTGGTAGTACTAGCTACTTTTCGGTTTATGAGGCTTTGGGTGGTAAAGCTACAACCTATACTCTCAAATCGACATGATTTGCTTGACTTAAGCATGGTGGTAGGCCGTTTTTGCAAATGTCCATCTGGCTACTATTTACTCTCAAGTAGAAAATCTGTCGCCAAGATTCTAACGAAGTATTTCGGCAGCTCGGGCGTCTGCCGAAATACTTACTCCGTGGAAATAAAATAAGTAGTGACATGCTGCTTGATGCTGTTATTTTGTGCATACTTTGAGCCTCCTTTTATGATATCTATAGGAAAAATATGGAACAGACCTTGTATTCTTAAGGAGATACTGTTTTATGAGACCATTCCATGTATTATATTATATAATCATTATAATTAATAACTTTCATGTTGTATATTCTAATATTTTTTTAGTTTCTTCGTTTTTTTTTATTGTATTATGACGGAACAATCACGATGCCCACCTGATGTCAAGCGGACTAATCTCTGCCTATATAACAGAAGCTTTTCGTCACAAGTGATGAATTGCATTGCGCCCGTCACCTTGATACATATAGTTGTTAAGTATCATGTGCCTGTAATGTTACTGGCTCCCAAGGACTGCTGCCGGAACGCACTGTTAGCTGCGTGGCGACAGATTTTCTACTCGATGGTAGCTAGCCAGCCGAGCATTCGCAAAATGCCCTTCCACCATGCGGTGAAGCTCTAGCTGGTGGTGGGGATTGAACCATGGACACTGCAGTCCATAGATATTGCCGCTCGGTTATCATGGATTCTGAAACGTTTTAGCAATAGTTGATTGGTCCATGAACCATTGGTTAACATTGTTTTTGAACAGTTAACTTTACATCCAAAGGAATTTTCACCCATGAACGTTTCGCCAACACAACTTTACGTCAGTGAATAGTAGAGCAACATAATGTTTTGACCAATAACTTTTTACCTAAAATGGCTTCAATATTTTAAATTGTTCGTTTTGTAAATACCAAATATCCCCAAATGAGCGTCTCACAGCTCTAACCTACATTCAATACCAATAGATTCGGTCGGATTCTTTTCAAGATTCTTTACTCTAAGGTTGCTGGAAGGTTCGGCCTGTCCGATTGTGTAATCATAACTCAACGGTAAAATCAATGTTACTCAACGAACCATATTTTACAAAACAACGTGGAAAAATCATGTCATGACCATACGAATAGTTTTAAGGTAGGTACTTGATTGCAACACTTGCAATGAACGAGTTGAGGTTTTATGGCAAAAAGCGCTCATTAACTCCGGCCTGGACCGTGACGGCGTGCAAGGTCATCAGTGATTACTGACTCACTAGTCGACCTGCCGGATCGGTATCAATGTAAAAACCATGCTTGTTTCAAATGTGGTTTCGACTTTCAATTCCGATTTGGCGATGCGGAGTTTGACATGATCGTGGTTTTTGTACGTCTCATTTTGTTTTGTACGAGAGGTTTATAGGAGACGTAACGTGGGAGTCCTCATTAGTGGAGTGTCCGAAAGGTCGCTTTGAAACCTTGACTTCCTGAGTATGATCATTGGAGCGGTCAATTATTGGGTTTTACACAATATAAATCTATCAATGAGTATAGAGCGCTTGTTTGTAGCCTAGTTAGTCGTTTTTGGCCAATCAACTATGTTATGCAACGTCCGCTAATCTCATGGGATGGGTGACCGCTAGTGGCGTTACTACTGAGTGCCGAAGCACAGAAGTGCTTCGGAGAGCACGATAAACCGTCAGTCCCGGTTGTTGTCTTAAGATAGCAGTCGTTATAGCATGGTATTAGGTCATCTTGCGAATGCCCGTCTGGCTAGCTACCATCCGCAAGTAGAAAATCTTTTGCCTCCTCACAGGTTATAAGGGACTATAAAAGAAGATAAAATCTCAATGCTCCGATCTGCAAAAAAACCCACGCTTATAATTTCTCATCTAATCTAATTCCCCGTACGAAAAGCTTCGAAATAAGCGCTTTATGACACACTCGATAAAAAGCTTTTGCTAAATCCAAATACCATTGTACCTCCGCCCCCTCAGCTTCAAGTATGTTTGCGGAAAAGAGAGAAGAAAGATAAATAAAGAAGTAAAGCTTAAGTAACCATGCTCTTTTCCTACTGTTCCTTTCAACAGTATGGCAAACCCGTATAGTGCATCTGATCTGATAATATAATTGACATGTATTGCAGTTTCCTTTCCTTCCACACATGATACCTCCTTTCACAGCAGTGGCAGACTTCAGACGTTTATGCACTCGCCGGTGCGCACCGTCCGTGACGGCCTAGGCCAAGCGAAGGTCGTCACCTGCTTCTCATAATAAAATTATCATAAGAAAACCTAACGGTTGTTATTGTATGTATATTTATGAATATATCAGTGATGATCTGGGTGGCAGGGATTAAAAATATCTAGTATGTACTTACCTTGTTTAAGACACTAGATTATGCCCGCTTTTTTGCCTTCTTGGAATTGAAACTTAAAATATTTGAAACACTCGAAAATGTATGTGTGTGTGTGTGTGTGAAAGTGAGCAGTAAACACATGAATTTTGTGTGTTCAATAACCTACCTAACGGTTGAATATCAAAAAGATTTTAAATGGGGTGTATTTAACAACAGTGTGTGTATTTAACAAAAAAAAGTAATGTTTTGGACCATCCTGAATGAATATCTTAATCACTCAAACAAAACACACAACTGAGGCAAATAGGGGTTCGTTATAATCTTTGGGTATGCTTTGGTTTTCGAGCAATGATGGCCTAGCGGTTATAACTATGGACTGCCGTGACGCAGGTCCAAGGTTCTATCCTCACCGCTGACTTGAGCTTCACCGCATGTAGAAGGGCATTTTGAGAATATCCGTCTGGCTAGCGACCACCCTCAAGTAGAAAATCTGTCGCCAAGCACCTTACGGTGTGTTCCGGCAGCGGTCCTTGAGAGCCAGAAAAATCACAGGCACGTGAGATTTAACAATTTTTCAGTGTGACGGGCGCAGTGCGCATTTCGTCACATGACGAAATGCATCTGTTATAGGCAGAAGTTAATCCGCATAATATCAGGTGGGCATCGTGCTTGTTCCGTCACAATAACATTTAAAAAAAACTCTAACAACTACTAATAATAACAAATACTCTTAAAAGTATCCTAAAAAATATTAAATAATATTTAAATAAAACACTTAAAAAAGCATAAAATTATATATCTAGTGACAATTCACGATGATCGTGCGCTCGGTAAGTCAAGACCTCCTGAAGATGCTTCGTTTAGAAGCGAAAATAGTCGGGTATTCTTCCGGTTAGGCTGCGTGATGTTTGTGACGTCACGTAGATAACAGGAAAATTAGGCGGAATTGTCACTAGATATATAATTTTATGCTTTTTTAAGTGTTTTATTTAAATATTATTTAATATTTTTTAGGATACTTTTAAGAGTATTTGTTATTATTAAATATGGATTTAAGTAACGCCTGAATCTATTCATTATCTAACAACTACCAAGTTTGATGCATCACTAAATAAACATACCTACTAAAGCCTACATTTCTACTATGTTTTTCTCACAAGACACTGCTTGTTATTATTACGTATACGTAAACATGATTCAGGTTCCGTTGGAACAATTTCTGTGTAGTTTTTGTCGGTTCTAGCGGCAACTCAGCCCACGAGTATTTTACTGGTTTGCTTCTGTTATTTGTTATTATTGCGCTCGTACACCGTGAAATCATGGAGATGTCGTTCTGTTGAAATATTGCTGTGGAAGGTTTTTCATGCCTCTGTACATTTGTGGCACAACTATCGTTCTGTTATCTGTCTGATTTTGTAATCTACTGTGGTTTTATTTCTTCATGTCATAAATCATAATAGAGACTCTTGTTTTAGATTTGTCTATGTTGTCATTCGGAAATATGTTTTCATATAGTAAATGCGAAAATGATCTTAATACTCAAGTAATATTGGTTTTGGAATTCGGTGCAGTGTGAAACTGTGAAGTGTCTAGGACATATAATGATAACCGATGGAGAAGAAAGGTTCTCGAGTGGTCACCACATTACACTTGAAGACGTACAGTAGGTAGGCCCCTCACAAGGTGGACTGTTGAGTATTGACATCGTAAAAGTCGCGGGTAGCCAATGATATTTTTTCAACTGTGTCTTCCGGGTCATGGTGATAATGATTTTACTAGTCAGTCGTTAGCACCATGTAGATATAGTTTTGGATTTAGCACATTTCACTTTGCAAAACAAAAATAATAAATAGGTACAATGAGTTATATACTGAGTTTTGTACTTAATGAATAAAAGCATGCTATTTTTATATGTTATGATGGGTCCTGGTTGCTCGATAAATGCATTTATATATACTTAAATAAATGGTTTTGAATTTGAATTATAATTTTTGCACTGACGTTGCTAAGCGTTAAGTTCCGGGTTAAAATTTATCCTTGTCGTATTTTTTTTTCCGTTTTCAGTTTTCATTTCTTTTTTTTGTGTACGTATTTTAGATATTTATACATAACAAGTACTGAATAGCTTTACTTGAATAGGTTTTTAACAAAATATGTTTAGTTTGTTGAAAGAAATTTGTCTGAATCTTGATCATATTCTCTCAGGCAAGGTTGATTCTAAAACACGTATCTTTAAAATTTTCTCTATAGTTTAAAATTGCAAAGTTGACTCTGAATGACGCTTGTAACGAAAATACCTAACTTATATTATATACCTAATTCCTACCGGGCTGATAGGATTGGATTGCTGATAGGGCGGGATAGGAATCAGCATAATGTCAGGGTCTTAAAGAGGCGATTACCTGATTTTGGTCGTTTTGAAGGTGAACTCCTCTTCAGAGGTTCTTTGCTTGGATTCAGAAAAAATACATACCAACTATGTACTACGAACATGTTGGCTAAAACTGACATGTGGTTGTTTAAAAATATTTTTTTGGAACTTGATGAACAATGATAATGATGAAATGATTTATTTACGCTAACTAGCGCTAAAATGTGACTAATTATATTCATAACAAATTCGTGCTGAACATTTTTAAATCAGACTGAATCAGAACAATTTTTTCTCAAACATTCGTACTTTTTGGACAAACCGAAAGAAATAGGCACCACGCGAGATTAAACTTTGTTTAATACATATTTCGTTTTACTTTCCATTATGGCTCTTTTCTTGTCATGCGTAACTTCGTCCGCTTGCGAATCCGGTCCGCATGCGGGTGATAGCACGCTCCTGGCCACCCGCAGGACAAAGATTCCGTTTGCCGCTGCAGTGATAGGAAAAACAATATGAAATCATAAGATGCCGACAGCATGCGGGCAAGCTCCGCACGCGGGTGGATATCCGCGTGTCAGGAGAAGCAGCATTACACTTTCCTAATTGAACTAACTCGGCCTCTTAAGTAATATATATCAATAAGGCCGCTGTCTTATTACGGCACATTAAACTCTCCCATAAAATATTGTTATATAAACAGATTCCACCTATCTCATAATGCGGTTGAGATATTAGTTAGGAATTATTAAAAAGCAGAATTCGACCAACCAAGCTTAGTCCGAGTATAAGGTATGCAGGATAAAAAAGATACTCTATCGTACATTGTACAGGGATAATTACTGTGAATACACTGAAACGCGTGTAAATCATATCACATCACACTAATATTATAAATGCGAAAGTTTGTGAGTGTGAATGTTTGATTATTCTTCACGCCTAAACCGATGAAGCTATTTTAATTTATCTTGGAATAAAGATAGTTTAAGTTCAGTATTAATACATAGGATATTTTTCATCGTCATCATCGTAATAACTTTTTTAATCATCGTCTACGCGAATTCAATCGCTACGTACAAATAGTTAAAGAATAAAATCTGGGCAACTGCGAGTAGTGCTCGAGAACTAAGGGTTTTACATGTAAAACAAAATATGTATGTACATAAACAAAGTGTCAATATTTTTTTTAATTTCATTAAATTGAGAATCTTGACGTTATATCGGTCTTTTACTTTGAATATGCTTTGGTCTGAAAGTTGTCGAAGAAATATCCGGTATATATATTAATAATAATTATGGACAGAATTCGCGATAGTTTTATGGCTCTAGCAGATTATACTGTTTTTTTTTTACACACAAATATATATTTCCTAACTAACAACTTTACTTTTGTCCTCTGTTTTTTTTTAATACGATAAAATAAAATCGGCTTAATAAAATAATGTAATCGTCTCTTTATACCCAGACTTAATTTTATACTCGGGCTAAGATCGTTCGGTCGAATCCAGCTTAAGTAACTTATACAGTTAACTTATTTACGATACCCATAGATAGTGGGCATGCTCATGGTTGGTTTATGGAGGTCAATGAGCCCTCGTCTCGTATCACCGAATTACTCAAGTGTTACTTTGGAATTATGGAGTGTGGGTAAAGTAGTAAAGCATCGCACTTATGTGATAGTTAACATTTAACTATCACTTACTCTAACATGGTTTTACTTTTAGCCGTTTGACTGCTAAAGTATTAGTATAGTGATAATCATTACAAAACTCTTTGTTTTTATTTGGGTATGTTATGTTTTCTACATCTACACATTATATTATAAAGAGGAAAGATTTTCTTTTATTTTACTGTATTTTTGTATGCAACGAATAAACTTAAAAACTACTGGACCGATTTTGGTGAAATTTTGTATAGAAATAGTTTACCGGAGAAGGACTTTTTATCAAGATAAATTTTATATTAGAGTTTTTATCCAATTGCGCAAAAAGAGGTTAATGGTTTTGCGCGATAACCGATTTACGGGCTTAGCCGCGGCCTGGAAACTTATATAAAACTACGAATTAATATTTATTATTTACGTAGCCTTTGTATTATGGTTGTTAGACATTTTCTTTTGGTTATATTTTACGTGTTTGCTCCGCCAATTATGAAATAATATTGGATGATTTTAAATTGACTCAAAAGGTTGAGTTCAGTTATTTCGAATAACTTGTAAAAGTCGCATGCTGATTTAAAACACACCTATCATTATCATGGTCCGACTTTGAATGTTATTTCAAGCTTTGTGGTGTATGAAATAATATAATTATATACTACGTTTTTATAAAAATAAATCTTAAATAGTGATGCGTAGTGATATGATTTGAGATCGTTTTCAAATCAGCATGGTATAAAGACTTTGTTGACAATCATTTGTTTCACATTTTTTAGTATTGGAAGACGGTTACGTTTGATTCTTAAAAATATTTTTATTTGTATTTTGTTATTATTTAATTCTAAAAACAAAGAGTGATATATTATAAAAACACTGAAAGATATTGAATAGCATAACACCATTTAAACTTTTTCGAATATTTGTTACTTACCTGTTAACCTAGAATGGAAAAGAAATACCAAGTAGATAAAACAATATCTCTTAATACTTTTCAGTTTAGAACGGATTTTTAGACGGATTAAAAAAAGGTTGTATTTTAAGTGTAGAGTTGAAATAAACTTCCCTCGCACACGACCCAGTTAGATTCTACCATGGTGACCGCGGCTGCCACTTTTTATGGCGCATGAACATCTGTGCCATTCCTTGACAAATGTCAACGAGCAACCGCACCCCTCACGGTATTAAAACGTGCATTTTTTGGGTGCCGTACCCAAAGGGCGCAACGGAAACCTATTAATGAGAATTAGCTGACTGTTTGTCTGACGGGGTATGTCACAAGTCTCGGTAAAGGAATGCCTATCTGATACATTGATATTTTGTCTAGAACGTTGAAGTAAAGATGGAAATTCGTATAGATATTCAATGAAACTATTTCCAGGGTCTACAATACAATAATTTTAAAATCTACACTAATTCATGAAGAAGTGATGGCTCAGTGGCATTGGCTATGGACTGCCGCGCAGCAGGTCCATGGTTAGAATCTGGTCGCAGGCTTGAGCTTCACCACATGGTGGAAGGGCATTTTGCGAGTGCCCGTCTGGCTAGCGACCCTCAAGTAGAAAATCTGTCGCCAAACACCCTAACGGTGTTTTCTGGCAGCTGTCCTGAGAGCCAGTAATTGTAGGTTAAGCCTTCATGACACCTTCGATCACATCATCGCTTACCATCAGGTGAGATTGTGGTCAAAGGCTTCCGTAATACTAATATCTGATATAAAAAAATAATTGAAAAGGCACTGAGGATGAAACCTGGTGTGATGTTTTAGTATTATTTAATTGACATTGAAAACCAAAAAATTATAAAGATTTTTCATATGGAAACATAATACGAGTAGCTACTGTCAATTTAATAACGGCGTCACCAAATATAGTGTTCAGTGTTTATTGAATATCAACCTAGCAGCCTAAGCAGTTCACATTATTACGGTAGATGTCACCATAAGAAAGGCACGCTTCAAAATCGATATCCAAAAACTCAACTAAATTTAATTCGACTGTCCCAGCACCCGCTGCCAAAGCACAATTGGAAATTTACCAGGATGGTATTCTGGAGTTGCGGGTTAAATACCCGCTGAATGTTACCTTTTTAAATTTTCTGGTGTGCTGAGCATACATTACTTTGTGTGTTTTGTTGGTGATGCAAGTGCAACAAATATTGACAGGATACAGTAAGGCGGCTCTGGGACTGGCGGCCACATGTGCAGTGACGTCAGTCGAGCCAGTCAGCTGGTTACCAGTGTTGTACTGTATTATACTGATCTTGCGATAAACTCAGAGTTTATCGTACCTCAGTTTAGATTTTTGCTGTTGTCGATTGTAAACAGTATTATAGGCGAGTGAATGATCATGTTAAAGCAGTTTGTATCACTAAAAAGATCAGTTTTTTTTGTAAATAATAAAAAAAAAATATTACTTTGTACAGAAAATATTATGAAAACAAAAATGCATTGAAAAGTAGTTAAACAAAACAACATATTACAGTGTTTTTATTAATTTTACATCATAAATGTAGTCGTAGCCAATTAAGTACGCATTATTAGGGGATCTAAATAGCGTGCGCGAAATTCTTAATATAAATTCGTTTGAAAATTTAAATTTTTATTAACGGTATTTTTTTTCAGTTATTTATAACATACGAAGTGGCTACTTTATAATTGGAAATAAAATTTGTATTGATGCGACTTACAATATATACACAAAACTTGATAAGTCCATGCGCATCATAGATAATGAGATCAAAATAATTACATTACGAAATGGACGATCTCGTCCACGCATTATTGCATTAAGTTAATAAGGTCGTATTAACCCCTTGGCATCCGCCAAGGGGTTAATACTCAATATTAGAGCTGTATTCATGTATTTTTCTAACGAGAGAAATATATGAAATCGAGTTTTCTGTTCAGGCGTAGTATTTGTCATATTCTCTCAACTATTATAAATTTTGTTCAAATTTGCCTTTTTGGGACACACTTCACCTTAAGATGAGGGAACAGCGGGGCGATCACGTATCTTCTGTAGCAATGAAATGCTGATTGCAACAATCAAAAATGACAGTTTTAACAGATCTTGTATCAATGAAAAAGACAGATAAGTAACAGACCTTCTTGTGTCCAAACGTTAGTCGCCGACCGTTTTTTTCTTTTATACCTGAGACAATAACTGGCATATACATTGATCGAAATAAAATTTCGTAATTTCCATTCTACAAAAGAGTTGTAATAACATAGAATATATACAGGTTGTACTCCAATGGTCAGTATTTCCTTTGATTTCATAATATTATTATTCTAAAATATAATTTTATTTTTGAAATCTAAAAAGATCAAAATTTAAGTTAATATTGGCATTTATTTTAAAATACAAGTAGTAATTTCTTCGTCCTCCCCTAACACAAATTAGCCCAAAATATATCTTCCTACACACCGCCTCAATTTTAGTGTGTAATGGCCAATGGGTATCTATATATATATATATATATATATATATATACCACTACACTTTGGATACTGCAACACATACGCTTGATATATCCTGTAAAATAAACCCAAATGATATTTTTAATATTTTTATGTTTTGCAATAACGCATATTAAAAAGTATGAGAGGCAAAATTCAAGTCATGAGCGGGAAAAAAAATAGTTTTTCCTCTCTCCGCATACTAAAAATAATAATAATATGAAATAACTACTTGTATTTTAAAATCTATGCCAATATAAACTTAAGTTTTATTTATTTCTTAGGAAGACCAACAGTATAACAAATATCTTATATATAACTAATAACAACAGATAACCAATTACAGGTCCTCACGGATCTTATAAATGACATTCAAATAATGAACACTAGGTTACAACTTAGTCTTAATGTTTAGACTGCTGCTTATAATAAAATTCAAACATTTTGTCGAAGAACTCTCTGCTCAACAACCGCCTAGCCGATACATTGCTTGTACAGTCTAGGCCAACTCTCTTGTCTATCTCATTAAAATTTCTGCTCACACGTAACAGGTAAGAATTTTGCCTTGATTTGTTTTATTTAGATTTTAGAATAATAATAATATGAAATAAAAGGAAATACATGGGAAATACATGTTAGAACATGGGAGTACAACCTGTATATATACTATATTTTTACAAACTCTTTAGTAGAATGGATAGTACGAAATTTTTAATTCGATCAATGTATATACCAGTTATCGTCTCAGGTATAAAATAAAAAAACGATCGGCGACTAACGTTCGGACGTATGAAGGTCTGTTACCTATCTGTCTTACAAAATCTGTCAAAACTGAAAGATTTATTGTTGCAATCAACAGTTCATTGCTACAAAAGATACATGATAGCCCTGCAGGTTATTTTACTATAGAGCTTTACACATCTACTTTTATCTCTCGGTCCCATCTCTATTCTACTGTTACTAACCCGTAATTCATATTTCCTATATAACATTTATCATGATAGTTCTTTATCAAGTAGTTGCATCGTATGTACTTATCTCTCACTCAACAAGATTGAACCCAGCAAGCGGCGACACGGCTGCGGCGCTCGTCCGTCTGTCGGCGATGTCTCGTCGTCGTCGATGTCGTCTACAAATTGTTTCACCCTACACTTGCTCCTTTTATATGTGGGGTCACCATCATTGCAGTTTGTTCTCGTGGACTGCTGGGGATCTGCAAAGATTATTTGTTCTTTGTGGGTTTAAAATTATGTATAAAAATGTTTGTCGAGCTGAATACAAATTTAAATTAATTATAACCTGTGTCTACTTTCTAACAGTTTTTTTTTCTGTACGATAATCGTTACTTGCACATATTAAATGTGATTAAATAAGTATTCATTTTATGACTGCAGTATATATTTTTATGTGACATGTGAATTGAACTTTAGTTGATGATCTTTGAAGAGTTATTTGTGTGGCCAAAGTAATGTTTTGGAGCTCGAGGTCAATATTTTTAATCCACAACGAAGCAACGGATTCTAAAGAAGAAATAGAACTGCAGCGACCAATTCAATATAAGCCGCCTTTGAAGTAAAATATTTTGGTCCCGAATGATACACACTCATTTTCATGACTACCGATGAGAAAAAGAAAAATATTGGAAACTTCTATGTAAAGACAATACTGTTACGTAACAATAATTGTAGTACATATCATATTATTCATTTAAATATTTTACCTAGCGAATCTAATCTATCAGGAGCACGAACGCGGAACAATCAGAAAAGAGAAACACAAAGTGCCATACGAACCAAATAGTACTTAACTCATTTTTTTTAATAAAAATATTTGTAAACATAAAAAACTTAAAATGCATATAATAGAATGTTACCTATCTCTACCCGTGAGTGTCGTAAGAGGCGACTAAGAGGCAACACACTACAACTAATACATACTGAGTAAGTATGTACCATAAACTGTCAAATTAATATTGTCAAAATTGATATCTCATGTCACTGAGCAACAGTTTAGAACAACGTTACAATATCCGAAAACTACTATCGTGTAGTCACCCTTGCTACACATGATCATTTCTCTTTTTTTAGAAATTCTATCCAACAGCAGTTCCAATGGATCGGCGTCTCAGATATAAAGTGAAATAGAGTAGAGAATTTAGTTTTATTTTTGTCTAAGCCATACCCGACTAGGCCGCAGTAGGGATCGAGAGTTGGATCGTATCTTCCTGATAGAATAGTTGTTATTGGTAACGGTTTCAAACCGTCCAACGGTCAAGGGTTATCATTGGAAATTAAACATGTTTTTTTACAGTCTCAAGTCCGTTGCTCTCTTTATTTAATTAATTTAACAGAATGATGTTGCTTTATTTCTCTGAAGTGAATATGAAAATTTTAGGTACCTACGTAACTTTTAGGTTTAGGCTTAAGTACCTTATATTATAACATGCGTTTGATCGGTTTTGTTTCAAGAATCCTTTAGGTATTATGTCTGAAACATAAATAATGTATCTTTTTAACCGACCAATAAGGATGTTTTTGAACCAACCTACAGTTTTTTGCATTTATTATTATGATGTTTGACTCTTTATGAATCCTCCCATCTAGGAACATTATATCGACTGCACAACGTCCTTATTCCTTGTGCAAGAAGAAGCATTATTGCTTCTAAGGCATTGATGTTATGATCGGTGATCAGAACGAATATATCTACTTAGATTCTCATAACACGATTTCATGCGTGTTCCGGCAACAGTCCTTGAGAGCCAGTGAAATTACAGGCACATGAGACTCAACAACGGTGACGGGTGCAGTGCAATTCGTGACTATGGGATCTGTTATAGGCAGATGTTAGTTCGCTTAAAATCAAGTGGGCCTAGAGCTTGTTCCGACACAAAAACATAAAAAAAAGAAGTGGCTGCGTTCGAGTGTTAGTTCTAGTATACTTTCTTCTTTCAGTCGCGTCGCAGTTCTTGCATAACACTTTCCAAACAATTGCACAGCCTCGCAGTGACAATAGGATACCGTGACGGCAGATCGCATCGCATTGCTGTGATGTGATCACATGCGCAGAATGCATGTTATTTTGCAACGCAACGCTAGACTGGCACTATAGAATAATATAATTTGTCACGCTTCCGGGGCGGCTGTTATGTTATCGTGATCATTATTTGGGACGGTGTTGTGAAATTTTGTCGCGTGCTGCATTATTAGGTTGATACTCCAGGAAGTCGCCCAAAATATTAATATAATATTATTTTTCGCAACTTGCCTGGTTTTATTTAAAGTACAACTCAGATAACAAAATTACAATGATAGGAAAAAATATAGTCATGTTGACTTAGCCGTTAGATAGTGTTAGTTAGTCAGTATTCCGCGCTATAAGGGTGGATGGCGGGGTTCTAATCCCGCATATCCGCTTATCGCGCACTCCGAGACGTTAGTTATTGTGTCTTGTTCGCCCTCACGACCTACGTGATGTTGTGTGATTATTTGGTATAAATTGGTAAACAGGTTTAGCCTAGAATGCAAATTGGCTATTCATGACAAGTGCTGGAACACACTGTTAGGTGCATGACAGATTTCCTATTGGAGCACCCTCCAGTAGCTAGGCAGGCGGGAATTCGGAGAATTTTCTACTGTCATGCCGGGTAGCTCAAGTTTACAGCAATATTCGAACCATGAACCAGCTGCACGGCGGTCAATAGTCATTGCCACTTGGTTATCACTGCTTCAATGACCGAACCTTCTTGACATTGTCTACTTCCTTACTATATTTTTCTTACATAATTGTCTGATGACGTGATACCTGATATCATTGAGAGATTCCTGACTACCCGAACGAAGCGATTTGCATCTTCTTTCCTCATGCGAACCGCCAGGGTATGGAATACTCTGCCTGAGGCTGTGTTTCCGGTTAAGTACAATATGGGGGTCTTCAAGAAGCGAGTGAATAGGTATCTCCTGGGTAAGCGCGCTCCATCATCGATCGCATCATCACTTAACATCAGGTGAGATAGTGGTCAAGTGCTACCCAGTTTGGAGTAAAAAAAAAAAAAAAAAAAAAAAAACTTACATCAAAACAGGAAAGACGTTGTAATACAATTAAGTAATACTTTATATAATTAATATTTAAGCCTTAAGGTGTAGAGACATGGGGTCCGTCGGGGCAGGAGCTCATCTTATTTTCTATCAGAGGGTTTGGTCGATACGACGCGTGATGAAAATACTGGCACTTATATGCTTCAACCAATTTGCAAAGCATTGCAATACAACGGGCAATGCAATCAACTAGTAGTGGGCTGTAGCACTGTACAGTAGCAGTGGACCTGCAATAGCATTTAAGTTGCCTAAATCTTCGTTATTGTAGCTTTAGTGTTATTTATAGTGTTTTGTAAATAAAATCAGACTACCGATAAAAAATCCAAAGCATATTATTAAACTATTCGGAACAATCCCTAGCTACACATAGCCCAGTGGTGAGATCCAGTTGCAAATGTTTTCCGGTTCGCTATCACTGTTGATTGGGCCTAAGCAGGATGTTGCGTTCTACTGTCCAGTGATTCCACTATCGCAGACAAGGTTCCATTGTTTTTGAGCTAAAATCTAGGTTGGGTACTTTGTGTTAATATGATACACCAGGTCAAGAAACCCACATTGGGTTTCTTTGAAGTTCCCGCTACAAATTAGTACCTAGTAAGTATTTATGGTATCGATCCTCTCTGAGAAATATATATATAAATAAATAAGCAAGCGCTACGTTGTACATAGTAAGAAGACCTGTCCGAATAAAGCGATTTGCGTCCACGTTTATAATACGAACAGAGTAGGGATTGGAACACCCTCTTAGCGTCTTTGTTCTCCGCGAGCTACAATCTGGAAATCTTCAAGTCTAGAGTGAATAAATATCTTCTAGGCAAGGATGATCCACCGTCGACCGCGTCGTCACTGACCATCAGGTGAAACTGCGATCAAAGTGTTGTCTGTAGTCAATAAAAAATTACTCGTTCAAAATTTATTAATCAGCTCGCATCGTACATGGAGCAAATGATCCTGCATTATCAGCGTTTCCTCGCTGAATAGTTATGGCCAGTCTTTGTATCAGGTACGTCCCGGAACGATAGTCAAGACCGATTTCTTAACCGAGACGGCCAACATTCTGTCGTAGCTACTGCTATAGGGACAAAATAGTAGCTTTCCTCCAGATTCGCGTATGTGGCATATACTTATATAAAATATATTAAAAAAAAACATTTAAGTAGTCTTTAAGACAAGACCTGATGATGCTTCATGTAGGGCGTCTTCACGGGCGCCAGCTAATGTTTACCATTTTATTTATTTAATTTTATTTTATTGTGACGGAACAAGCTCGAGGCCCACCTGATGTTAAGTGGAATAACCTCTGCCTATAACAGATGCAATTCTTTATAAGTCACGAATTGCACTGCGCCCGTCACCTTTAGACATAGTTAAGTCTCATGTGCCTGTAATTTCACTGGCTCTCAAGGACTGCTGCCGGAACACACCGTTAGGTGCTTGGTGACAGATTTTCTACTTGAGGGTGGTCGCTAGCCAGGCGGGCATTCGCAAAATACCCTTCCGCCACGCGGTTAAGCTCAAGCCCGCGGCGGGATTCGAACCAAGGACCAGAAGACCATTACTAATAATTAACATTAACCAATATGTGTATTTCCACTCATGATCTCGTGGGTAATAATATATAGAACAGAGTTCAATGTTAATTCTAATCATATAAAAGTCATAAAACTGATAAATTATCATATTCAAAACACTCATCTAGTCACTGACCTGACTCAGATATCATTCACAACCATACCAAGAAACGCTTTTTAATAATATCGCATCATACTCCATCGATTCATCAGACCTGCACAAGTGGTCAGATCATAATATCGATTCGTCGAAACTAGTCCAATCACCGAGTTACCGAATACGCAATTGATTTGATTAGAATCGTGAGTCGACCTCGAGGGGGAATCAATGAGGATGAGATAAGTGAATGGTCACGATAAGGTCTATTTACGTTGCCCCGTGTTACGGGCTAAGGTGCTTGAGATTTCTAGTATTACTTCCCTAGTTGGAACTTGGAGTACACTAACTATAACTTGTCTGTTATTTATAGTTATGATAGCATTTTTTATTCTACATAATATTGATGTCGTCATTGATGGAAAATGTACCCGGTCTTAAATTCCTATAATGAATAGATTCAGGCTTTCTTTTGTGTAGAAAACAGGAAAATAAAGGTCTTGACTCAACGAGCGATATACACCTCCTGTGAATGCTTCGTGTAGAAGAGAAAACGTCGAAAAATGTTCCGGTTTGGCTGTTTTTATTGAAATATTTATTTTATGTTTTCCTAAAATATTTTTAAAATATTTGTAATTATCAAAAATTCCTACTAAATTTCCTGAAAACAAAAATCTCTTTGCCACAGAACTGCAGTCAGGTCCTGGATTAATTTGCATCTTTACCACATACACATTCTTTCAATTTTAATTCATGTTAAAAGCTTAAAATTGTATGTCGCTAATAAAATAGTCAAACACTTGGAAAAGGTACCATGTAAGTATTTGTGTTTCACAACAACTTCAATGTTAATGCCCTTTAATAGCAATACGTGAGTTTTGCAACCAGCATTTATGCACAAATAGGACTGAGTCAGCGTGTTGTTGCGAAACTGTTTACGAGTTATTGTCTGCACTGTACTGCATCTCGACATTACACTGTGTGTCTACGATTACTGTACTTATTACTTTCTATAGGTCCTTGCATCGAACAGTTACATGCTTTAAAAAAATTAAGGTCTTTTTTAATCTTTTTCAATTTATATGAAAAATGTATAAGTATATAAAAACAACTAGGTACTTTTTCTTATTATTTTTTATTTTATGTCCATATCAAGATAACAATTTCCAAGTAAACGATTACTGTATCACCCCGATTGTCCACTGCTGAACACATCCTCTCCCATTAATAAGGGGTGGGGGAGGGGGGGTGCCATAATCCCCACACTTGCTACCCACCTTCTGGCGGTTAAATTAAAGTCATGAGTTACATGACTTAGTGGTTAGAGCATAGTCCAGAGTATGCTCTATATCTAAGGTGTGGATGGCGCGGGTTCGAATCCCGTACTAACTATATTTTTTTCCTCGTTATAATTTTGTAAAGCAAATGAACAAGTTGATTGCTTGTTCTTGCGATTAGATGATTATTTTTCCGACTAGCTTTTATATGTATATGAGCTTTACAATTTACATAGACAACATAGTAACAGTATTGTATGTATTATCTATGTTTGTCCGACGCCGACGTGCGTTCGCAGCCGTTCGTTATTGTTTGCTAATTGATATCGGTTCTCTTGTTAGTAATGTTACATTTATCGTCACTAAATGTTGCTACACGCGTTTGGCAATGTTTAGTTGTCGTATCGTGATTGCAACTATAGAGTATAGTTAGTTATTCTAGTGTGATTGCAACTGGACACTATTGAAATCATACGAATTACAAACTTTTAAAGGTACAGAAGCGTTTTGGGATGTACAGGTGTTTATTTTCTCTGCACTAGGAATGTCTGCTACGAGTTGGATACGAAGCTGAACATTTGAAACAAAAATTTTATATCATCTATGCTTGTGTGGCAGTTTTTCGTTTTGGTATTTATTTATATCTCAACATGTGAAAATAGGTATTCCTATACAAAGCGATTTTCCCAAATAATTTTCCAACCACTTTTTATTCTGTGCCGAAACCAACACTTTTTACAATGTCCACATAAGTTCATATAATGTAAGAGAGAGACGTATTAGCCTTGAAAGTGGGACGTGGCTGAGAGGATCATGATATGAATCTTTAGTCTACATTTGCTAGGATTCTAATAGGATCTCGATCTAACCTTACTTATTCTTCCTTTCTTATCTATGAAGAATCAACTCAGTGTGTCAAAATGACATAATGTACGACCTAGAATCGATTACTCGAATAATTTTGTTAAACATCATTCATAAGTATAATCGCATGCTTTTTAAAAAAAACGGCGTCACACATTGGCCTAAGTATTGACCGAATATCAACCTACAGTCTAAGTAGTTAATATTTTTTGGGTAGATGTCGGCACCATCGGAAAGACGTGCATGGAAAATAATTGGACTGTTCAGCACCCGCTTCCATAGCATAATTGGAAATTCACACCAGTACGGTCTTCTGGGGTATCGATGTTAATACGATAAAAACTCGAAAACGAATATTATTTTTATTGTATAGAAGTAATATCACTTCACTGTTCTATTCAATTGTTGGTTTTAGATAATCAAATATTTACATACTTGAATAATATATTGATATTAGTTTTCCGCTCGCGGCTCTGCCCGCGCGCATGTCGGTTATCGCGCAAAAACATTAACCTATTTTTCCGCAGGAATTGGAAAAAAAATCCTATGTCCTTCCCCGCGTCTCTATTTCCATACCAAATTTTATCCCAATCGGTCCAGTAATTTTGGCGTGAAAGGTAGACAGGCAGACAGATAGATAGACAGAGTTATTTTCGCATTTATAATATTAGTATGGATACCCTGTAAATAATAGTAGTTTCTCGTCGTAGTTCTGAAGTCTCAACTGATTACTAAATACATAGTTAAATTCATTAGCCAGGAATCCCTCAGAGATAAGCCATCCTCAGTGAAACAAAACTGATTTCAACTCAAACAACAACTGCCAGTATCTGCCGCCCTCAGTACTCCCAGAAGTGGTTTCTAATATTTTCCCTTCCAAAACGGGTGGACTGCATTACGCCACAGATTGCATAACAGTTGGTATTACAGTGCACTACTGTACTGGCCGCTGCAGACCCGATTCCCAGAAGACCGGAAGGAAGTGAAATGCGTGCTAGGACTGCGCGATGTATCTCTACTAATAAGGCTAATGTTTTGTTGAACGTGAAAGCGACCTTTATAGTAGGTATTAGTCCTGTGTCTCTTTATTTCTACCCATGTTAGAGAAGAAATTGGAGAGCTATCTGCCAAGACACAAACAATTTATACTTGTGCAGGGCTCTTTAGATTCCGTATAGGTGTCAGCGCATTGTTAGATACTGTGCCCCCAAGCTGTAGTGTGCAAGCATTAAGTACTGTATAATGAATAGATTCAGGCGTTACTTTGCGGAATCCATATTTAATTATTACAAATATTATAAGAAAACATTTAATTTTTAGGTTTAAAAAAACACTTAAAAAATTTAAAAATATATCTGTGTGACAATTCCGCCTAATTTTCCTGTTAAGCCGATGTGGTATCACTTCAAGTCAAACCGGAAGACTTTTCGACGCATTTGGATTCAACACGAAGCGTCCACAGGATGTCTTGACTCTTCGAGCGTACACAATCGAGAAATTATTCTCAATTTGAAATATATTTGAAATATTTCTAATTACTAAGTGATTACCAATATTATTAAGTGGTAGTTTAGGCTGAGAGACGACTGTTAATACACTACACTATACTACACTGACAATATTATTAATTCCACGAGTAAGTCACAGTACTTACTCGTGAATTAATAATATTGAGGCAACCACTCATGAGTACTAATGACTCTGGCTGTTTATATTCTGATAGTTAAGAGAAGAAGCATGCGAGGAAAAGGAACAAAAATCACAAAATCGACGTTGCGTACTCATCCCTGTTTTCTCGTCTAAAGCAGAGCCGATTCAATTATCTTATGCACAATCTATCTATTCACACGCCCTTGTCATTTCCATTTTTTAGATACTGATTGTTACTAAAAAAAAATCGCAAATATATACGCATCTTTCCTATCGTAATCGCTTCTCTTGTCACCATCAAAATTAAATGTACTGCAGGGTCTGCCGGACACCGCGGCGGGCGGCGCGGCGGCACTCGTGACTCGACGCAAACAGGCTATACGTGATCTGATCACACTAACTAAAGTTGGGTTGGTGTTGTTTATTGTTCTCAAGCATCGATAAATAGAGCAATTACTGAGCCGATTTAATCCACGCCAAATGTATTTTGAACTTCTGTGAATTATGACGCCATCGCACCTTAAAGGATTTAACTCTTGTCCCTATAAGAATACCATTTATATCGATAAATGTGTTAAATACATCGAGATATATATAGAGGTCAGTGGTTAAATATTCTTTTATTTTTGGTTAAAACCAATTAAAACAATTTACTTACAACCTACCTACGAGTACGTAGTATTATTATTATGTTCTATGCTACGAGTACGAATTAATTAGTAAAGAAATGTAATAACATAATAACGCAAACCATAACGCGGCGGGCATTAATCTGGCGCGACCAATCGATTGCGATCATTTCTAAGCGCCAAATCAACCAACCAATCTAATTGAATTTGGAAGATTCTGTGTTTTGTTATTGAGAATTTGATGAGTTCTAAATCAAAGCGGTAACTGTAAAAGAATTACACTTCACTACATATTTATTTATAGTACCTACGGTTAGATTTTACTACGGGCATAGAGTCCTTGTTATCCGTTCGTTAGTTCACATTTTTGCATTTAAAAGTGTCACATATAGTGTTGCGAAGGTGCTTGAGCACGTCTCACCTCTTGTTCCAGCAGCATAAGGACTTAACCTGACTTAGTGAGAGCTCTTATATCTTGGTGCATCAAATGACGAGTTTCCTTCCTTCGGTGACTTATGTATTTAATGGTGAATATAGAATCAATTTAAAGCCTATGGTAAGGTTTCCAGAGGTTTGAGGCCCGCTAAGATTTATCCCGAAATTTTGCTGTAACGTTATGGCTCGCTTGGAAAATCATGTGACCCTTTGACCTGAAAGTGTCAGAAAGGGAGTGGACTTAGAATTTGACTTTGTTAACGTGACCTCCGAAGCATGTGAACGCAATGTTCTTAGTGGACCTAGGCACGCTTCGCCAACGAGCGCTTTGAAAACCAAACTTTATCTAGACTTACGAATGACATAATCTGAATATGATCCACAAACCTGTTCTGACTTTTTATAACCTTTTCCCACAGAAGTCGATTGGTAAAATGTGGCATATGTGTGTAAAGGCTGTGAGCACTGCCTAGTGTTCACAGATTTTTACCTGGTTAAGATCGATGACATCTTATCTCACCACTGGTTCTGGGTTACCTTCTTAATTTTCAATACGTGTTTCTTGGGCCAGTTATAAATTTCATAGAAATTATTTTGCACTAGCTTTCCGGGCGCGGCTCCGCCCGCGCGGTATGTCGGTTATTGCGCAAAAACATTAACCTCTTTTTGCGCAGTTGGATAAAAACTATCATATGTTTTTTCCCGGGTCTCAAACCAAATTTCATTCAAATCGGTCCAGTAGTTTTGGCGTGAAAGCGTAACAGGCAGACAGAGTTACTTTCGCATTTATTATATTAGTACTGATGGAAAAAGATAACTTCCAGCGAGACCTTCGTTTTTTTTTCGACTGTCCCGCAGTCCTGATGGTATTCTGAGGTGTCGGTTTCAAGTCCCGCTGGAAGTCATCTTTTTCCATCTGAAATAATATCTATGCTTTTGCTCAGCATGCGTCAATGCTCTTTAAATCAATACTTATATAATTACAGTTCAGTTGAACCGTTCACATCGGCAGCTCAAGATTCGTTACAAAACTTGTTAAATGTTAATGTATTCTGTTGATCAAAGCTGATTATCATGTTTCCCACCGTATAAGGTTTAAATATCGTTTTGCACAAAAAGCCTTCTACGTAAGTACGAGTAAATAAATCCATTTTGTGCGTCGATCGTTTCGCTAAGCTCACTTCGCCATTTATCTACCAGGCTATTGACCCAGTTTTCGTTCGAGAAAACGTTTTTTATGTCGTTTTTATAGTTTTGTTTATAATCTTTAGTTGGATTATTCAATATCTATTGTTTATCATATTATAAAAACTTACGCTCATATTTATATCTAATATATGAAAAACACGGGTGTTTGAGCGTGAACTTACTTGAGTCGATATCGCTATCGACAATGTTTCGGCTTCTACCGGAAGCCTTCCTCAGGAATTTGAGTGTGGTACGTCCGGCGATATCGACTCATAGTAAGTTCACGCTCAAACACCCGTGTTTTTCATATATTAGATCTATTGTTTACTTTTCGTTTTCCGCTGCAGCATGAGTAATAAATGCAATTAATTAATTGTAAGTTTTCCTTTCATTATGCAGACTAAGATATTTCCTTTTTTTTAACCAGTGGGACGACTTTAACAAAATACTACAAACTATGTATACACAACACTACAGCTAACTAACTATAGACAACCAACAAGCCACTGTAGACTCACAGGCATGCAAAATGATCCAGTCCACTTCCATTTGGCAGCGTGCCCATTATGCTGGCGGCATTGTCACGTTGGATTGCAATGCTTATTATAATAATTTAAAAAATAGATGTTACATCAGTAATGAATAGATTAAGGCGTTACTTTGCGGAAATCCATATTTAATAATAACAAATATTTTTAATATTATTTTAAGAAAGCATTAAATTAAAATTTTAATAAAACCCCTTATTAAATATTAAGCCGAAGTGTCGTCACAAATGGCACGCAGCTAAACCGGACGAATTTTTGACGTTTTTCTATTCTACACAAGCCTCCTCAAGAGGTCGCGACTCTTCGAGCGCACGATCAAAGACAATAGTTATTCATATAAATAATGCGTTAACGAAGTGAGCAATCATATCAACGTTTAGTTTATCCAATCAAAAAGGGTAAAAAACTTTATTTTTCAAAGTAAATATACTTAAACTTAGTATAAGTCGCTACGCTAAAAAACATTCTTTTTTTATGCTTGATAGGTTAGCCTTTGACCACTATCTCACCTGATGGTAAGTGATGATGTGGTCGAGGATGTTGTTCAGACTAACCTAGAGTTACTGGCTCTCAAGGACAGCTGCCGGAACACGCCGTTAGGTGCTTGGCGACAGATTTTCAACTTGAGGGTGGTAGCTAGCCAGGCGGGCATTTGCAAAGTGCCCTACCACCATGCAAGTAAGGGCTATAATGGTTTGGATGTAATGGTACATCACCGACTTCAACAAATCATTATAAATAATTAGGCCCTTTCGATTACGAGAAGGAAACCGTTTTTTAAAAAAATATTCGATGATAGAAAATGTGATTTCTACTTATTTCATCCAAGTTATGAAAATGGCGGAAATAAGTACAGTGTCTAAAACTCTATATAACAACACCTAAGGGACTGCGCATTTTACGGCGTTATAGAGAGTTGTCGTTAAATGGAGAGAATACAAATGTTTTGTGAGCAACTAAGAATATGATAACGTATATGTAGATAATCTATGGCTCCTACTTATTAGTCATAGTCAACAACAGTCTATACGTGCAAGTATATATTAACAATTTATTTTATTTTAAAGCAATGGTAATACTAAACTTTTTGCTCTAAATATTTGTACAGTATCAGATAAACAGATTAAAACAATTCGCCAATGTTATAAAAACTCCATTGTCTCACAAACTCCTTCCTGGTAATTATGTATAAAGTAATTATTTCCGGGTTTTCTGTCGTTTCGTCTGGGGTATTGGGTTAGTGGCATACGCACCCAATGTCAGCTCCCCCCGTGTCAGTTGCCCACGATCTCAGTTCCCCCCGATAAATTTGATTGAAAGAAATAATTACCATATATTAAATATACCGTTAGCAAAAAAGAGTTTCTCTTGATAATAATATATTTATTTCAATATCTTAATTGCTAAAATTATATTTAGTCAATTGTTTCGAATGGTTTTTATATCTTGCGTATTAATAACACATACAATTGTGTTATTAAAATGCAAGATTCAAAATTCAAAATGTATGCATACTAGCTAGGTATTATATCGAGGAAACGGGACTGCCGGTACTATGAATGAAATTCTATTGTTCTCGTAATCTTTCAATTCTGACGGGTTTAACTATAAATCACCATTCAGTCCAGCGCATTTCTTACAAATTATAAAATTTGGGTTACTGATAACAATAGTCGGCACCCAGAAACACAGATGAAAGTGAAAACAGAATTATGCAAAAACTATATATCAGTGCAAATAATTTTTGAAAGGCGTATTTTGAAATTTTTCAAAATTAAAATATTATTGTTGTACTTTGGACATTCCCGCATTCAGAAGGGTGAAAAACACATTATGTAGAAAGCATAGCAAAGATTTGAAAGTTCCAATAACAAATTTCAAGGAACCACTTCATATATTAATCCCCGCAAAATGTAAGCCCCTTGTATTGTTTGATTACATCAAAGATGATTATCGCATTAACCTTATTGTAAGAGAAATAAAAAATATAACCGCAACAGTGTCCTAAAGCAAAGATTACCAAGGCAATGGTTACTGTTTTGTGGTCTCAGCATGGTGTTATTCACTATAGCTTTCTCCGATCTGGTCAAGCAATAACGGCAGATGTCTACCGTACCGAACTCCGAACAATGATTGCAAAACTAGTAATGAAACATCCCCGATTCTTGAATCGATCTTCACCATTATTGCTTCATGATAACGCGAGACCTCATACAGCACGAGAAACCGTTTCAACTCTACAGGAATTGCGATTAGAAACCATTCGTCACCCTCCGTATTTTTTCATGATTCGGTCAATTTTCTATGTGATAAAAAGTTTTCTTCCCAGGAGGCAGTACAAAATGTTTTCACACAGTTTGTCGAATCTAGATCACCAGAGTTCTATCGCAAAGGCATTGATGACATTCTTATTAGATGGCAGCAATTTATAGATAGTGATGGAATGTGGTATTTTAATTAAATAAAAATGTTTAATTAAAAAAAACTATTTCAATTTTTCAGTACAAAACGGCAATTTCATACTTAATCCCTTATAGTATCTAACTTTTAGTTTTTTCTTTTAGTAATTTTAAATGTTTTATGATTGTTGATTTCCTTTTATTGAGTGTTTAAAATTGTTTATTTTATATACTTTGTACAATTTTAAGTGATTTATAAATGCTGTTTTTGCCTGCTGTAATGTTAATATTGTTGTTGATATTTACAATGAAACTTTCAAATTAATAAATGATCGTAGAAAATCAGTCTTTCCTTTATTTTTCTTATAATCCTTTATTTATTCATATACTTGCATAATATATACAGTAAGTTCTTATTATAAGTTTTACAAAGTAAGCTTATCTATGACAAAAAGCTCTTCCAACCAACCTAAACTTGTGTGCCCTCATTTTTTTTAAAATAACTTTAAATACACTTTCGCTGCTGACAGTACAAATCACAAAAAAATATTCGCTCAAAATTTATCGGGGGGAACTGAGATCGTGGGCAACTGACACGGGGGGAGTTGACATTGGGTGCGTATGCCACTAACCCGTTAATATAATACCCTCACTAAACCTCTCAGAAGCTAACATCATGCATCTGTAACGGAGACAAATGTGGCAACATATGTATTTCTTAAGTTTAAGGTTAGAGTACATGTAACGCTTTCCATAAAAACTTAGTTTTGTCATTTCTAATTACTATTACAAGCACAATCGCGTGCTAAGCGAAAATCATTTTACAAATTATTGGAGTTCCTACGTTCCTCGCGCACCGTCCCCTATGACGGTTACAGTAATACAATTGGAGCACGAAATTTCGGCTAGAAATGCCAAGGTCCAGGTGGCCGAGGAGGTTGAGGCATCCGACGCGATATCGGAGGACGCGGGTTCGATTCCCGCCTTGGGCATATAATTTTGTACTCCAAAAAATTGGAAAATATTAGTTTCGTCGTATTTGGAATACTTAGTGTTCTTACTTACTTTTTAGTACAAATATTTCATGCATGAACACTGAGCCTACTATACTTCTAGTTTGACAGTTTTTCGATTTTTTAATTATTTGACCCCGAAATATGAATATGAACAGTCCCATATAACACATTTGTTTCGAATATTTTTTGAAAATACTTAAATTTACGCGGAAAACTGTTAAACTGTAAGCATAGGTATTCAGGCTCAAGGACATGCATGCAAAATTTCAGAGTTACACACTTGGTATTTAAAATATGATATATACGAATAATATACGAAACTACGTTTGTATAGAAATCGTTTCGTAGACACAAAGCCTTAAATATTCTTCTACATTTTCGAAGCGCTAGAGCGGAGTATGCATTGTCAGTCTTTGCCGCTAAATTACTTTCATTACTTGTAGGGGCGACCGCGAATGGCATTTACTACTGAGCTCTTCAGTGGTTGTCACCGTCGCGCCGTCGGCTTCAGTTGTTACACTATGTCAGAGGCCTTAGGAAGGTCTGAAAACTCTGAAACTGCATAGTATGCCCGCTTTGATATCTACCATGCTCAAGTAGAAAAATCTCTCACTAAGAACTTAACGGTGAATTCTATTTAGCCATATGATCACCTTCACTTTGAAAACAGTCACAAAACAGTCACATATGTGACTCTAATATTGTGCGCCTAGATCGTGAGACTCATACAGTTAGTGTAGTGTATCATCAACCCTATTTTATCAATAACAGTGACAATGACAGTGAGACAAGTGACAGTTCTGACGGTGACTTGACAAATGCGGCTGAGCCGGAGCAGACAGCGCCATCGCAACGTCGGTTACGCGCTGAGGCCCGTGCTCGTCGCTTCGCGCAATCGTAACTCCCAGACGAAGGACTTCAAAACAGTCCGAAACTGGTCGGAATCTTTCCGGTAAATATAACGCGGGTCCTAGCCGTTTACTAATAAGTTAATATCATCACCTTACAATCTGTTGATATTGTGGTCAGAAACCAAAAAAAAATACAGTGATATGCCGTGCGAGCCTAAAGGTCGTTAATCATACCGGGGGCAGACAACAATAGGCATTTCGGACGTCCGCCATGATGACGTCACACTGCGGTGTTTGGGGTGCTCGCGTGTATGCAAACCTTTCATAAAGATACAAAACTTGACAAAGAATCATGTCAGCCGACGCGGAGTTGTGCGTGGGCGGGTCAAGGGTTCTCCGGAACCCTTTGATGAAGACACAAAGTTTGACTTTGACGCATCAATCGTGTCAGTTTTTATGAATGGGTCAAGGATGCTTGAGAACTTTGGAGTTCGTTTGAAGTCTTCCGAGAATAATCTTCACGAGAAACTTTTACGAGTGGTAGAAAATCTTGAGTTTTCTTGAAATGACAGCCAGCGAGCAATGATTCTGGGATCTTTTGAAGCTTATATTAATATATATCCACATCGGATACGATAAACTTCCTTATATATCTAGTTCATATCCCTATAACTAAATCAGAGTCAAAGTCAAAATTATTTATTGAATTTGGCGTCTACGATTCTCTTATGAAGATTAATTACGAATTTAAATAACGAATTATTCTACATTATACTGCCTCATTCAGCAATGTGTTATGGAGACACTACCAGAAGAACGGGCAACGTAGTCGAGGCCATTCTTTTTAAACTTCTTTTAACTATGAGTTACAAAATATACTAAAATTTTATAACAATATTTGTTTAAATTACGTAGGTGACAGATGGTAGCTTGGGAGAGGCGGAATTATGCAAGCAGTTTTGTCGTTTTAATAATCACAAACTGTGTAGTAGGCTTTCTTAATCTAAATATTTTTCACGTGCAACTTGAATTTCCTTCTGTGATCATTTAATATCTTTAAGGAATTTATTACAACATCAGTACTAATATTATAAATGCGAAAGTAACTCTGTCTGTCTGTTACGCTTTCACGCTAAAACTACTGGACCGATTTGAATGAAATTTGGTATGGAGGTAGTTTGAGACCCAGGAAAAAACATAGGATAGTTTTTATCCGACTGCGCAAAAAGAGGTTAATGTTTTCGCGCGATAACCAAAATACGCGCGGGCGGAGCCGCGCCCGGAAAGCTAGTCGCACATAATTCCCAAAGTAGGAGTTTCATTTGTCTTTGCTAGACTAAACGACTAACCGATATTTTATCTTTATTCTTTGTGTTGTATTAGTCATCTGTGTCTAGTTCTAATGCAAAACCGACAGAATAACCCTTTCATCATCTTCCTGCCTATATCCCACGTGAGTGAGGTTGGTACTTGGTACAATATGTCTTCGCAAATAATATTTAGGAAATCAAACGGACATATTAATGTAAAAAAATTCAGCTTCGGTTTTATGGCTTATCAGATTCATCCGGGGTTTTTTTTAAGCAATGATAGCCGAGCGGTTATAGCTGTGGCTTGGGGTGCCGCAGGTCTATACTTCGATACCCACCACCGGCTTGAGCTTTATCGCATGGCGGCCTAGCTACCACCCTCAAGTAGAAAATCTGTCGGCAAGCACCTAACAGTGTGTTCCGGCAGCAGTCCTTGATAGCAAGTAAAATTAAAGGCTTAGGAGACTCAAGAACTGTATGTCACAGGGTGATAGGCGCAGTGCAGTTCCTCAATTGTGAAGAAATGCATCTGTAATAGGCACAGGTTACCGCTTGACATCAGTTGGGGCTCGTGTTTTCCCGTCACAATCATATATAAAAACACTATTTCTATAAGTCGTCACAGTACGGCGTCATAACCAACAGATTACTTCCCAATATTTTCCTCAGTCCACTCATCTATTAGATCGTTCGTCATTTGCACCCCATTTTATTTGATTGGGTCTATTCAATATTGAGGCCATTGCATAATAAATATAATATAGCCCTAAGGACGTCCCATTGGCAAGTCACTCAAGCTTACGATATACGGGAGAACTTGGTAGTATTCTTAATTCATTATAAGCATTGGTGTGTTAATCCCACAGATCATAGGAATGAGAGATTTGCCTTCAGTCCGTTTTTTTTTATACCTGATAGGTTAACCTTTGACCACTATCTCACCTGATGGTAAGTGATGATGTGGTCGAAGATGTTTTCAACCGGGACCGACGGCATAACGTGCCCTCCGAAGCACGGAAGCGCTCAGTAGTAGGTAATGTCCAACCAGCGGTCACCCGTCCACCTCATGACCGAGGAGGACTTTGCTTAACTTTGCTGATCGGTTCAGAATGGCTAAGCAAACTTCGCTACGAGCGCTTCAAAAACCGTGTTTGTTCACATAAAAGCGTCGCCGCGTCTTTCGCACCCATTTTACTCTCACATCTATAAAAATCGGCCAAGAGCGAGTCGGACTCGCGCACGAAGGGTTAGGTACCATTGGCTATACAACATAACACTTCATATTTTAACCTTTTTTTGTTTTAACGTGCGCGAGTTCGACACGCACTTTGCCATATTTTTCTATTTGTTGTTATATCGGCAACAGAAATACATCATCTGTGAAAATTTCAACTGTCTAGCTATCACCGTTCTTGAGATACAGCTTGGTGACAGACGGAAGGACCCGGCGGACGGACGGACGGACGGACGGACAGCGAAGTCTCAGTAATAGGGCCCCGTTTTTACCCTTTGGGTACGGAACCCTAAAAACAATAAGTATGGCATACATACGCACATTTTGCCACGCATACCAAGATTTCCGCTGCAAACTAATGACATGCAAAAATGTGTTGTCCTGTCGCTACGGACACTAGTTACACACACAGATACGGCTATTAAACCACTGATCCATTGTATCATTGGAAGAACTGATTCGTTTGTTGATTTGTACTAATCGCGCAATGGTTTTCTTACGGACAAGCCTGGTTCAGGCCAGATGCGTTCGCACGTACCACGCGTCCATTACCTATCTCCCTTGTTTCCTGATCTGAGGTTAATCCACTCTTCTAAATGGTTCACATTTCCGTCTCTCCTTATATCTCATATCACACTCGAGTAAGTCAGATATCGGGGTATGTGGCATGCTAGCGTTGCGCGCCTCGCTACGTACGCGACCCTACATACGAACGGCGCGGCGGCTATGTGTTCCTCTTAGTTATATAACGGATATCAAGTGCATTACGTGTTTTAGATACTTTAATAAAATGATTAATTGGTCAGTGGATGTCTGCATAATAAAGACGACCACAGCAAACCTTGAGTTTTTTTACATTGGTGTGAGCAAATTAGATGGGGAAAAAGAGGCGACACTAAAGATTACTAGGTACATAATTGGTGTCGGCATATCTCTAGGATGTTAGTGGTGTAAACTATACTTACAGGTTTTAATATTGTTAAGTTTGCATTACATTACAAAATTACAAATTTACGAGAGAAAAAATTATAGTCATGTGCGGGATTCGAACCCGCGTCCATCCACCCCTTTAGCCGATAAAACCAATTGCAAAATTGGTCTTGTTTGTAGTACAACGCTAGTTGAACTATAGGTGTCGCTCCATCCCAATACGATGGTTGCATGAACAACGAGAGCAAGATATACAGTTATGAGTCATTGTGTCATGTTAGCTCAATTGGTTAGAGCATACCCCGGCTAAAGGGGTGGATGGACGCGGGTTCGAATCCCGCACATGACTATAATTTTTTCTCTCGTAAATTTGTAATATACTTACAGGTCTTTTTTCCGACATCCAACTATGACAAATAGAACTGTACGGCGTCATAAACAACATTTTCATACCAGTATTTTCCTCATTCCATTCATCTATTAAATCGTTCGTCATTTACATCCCATTTTATTTGATGAAGTCTGTTCAATATTGAGGTCGCTGCATAAATAAATATATAGCCGTGAGGACGTCCCATTGGAAAGTCACTCAAGTGAACGACATACGGGAGAGCTTGATAGTATTCTTAATTCATTAAGCATTGAACCATTTAAAATAGTGGATTAACACACATCCACTATTCTAAATGGTTCAACATCGTGTATTAAAAATTCCTTTCCAACTCACCTAATATCTCACTCGAGTGAGTTTTAACTATAATCATAGAACATACAATAATACTACGGTATAATACTGTTCTTTTAAACCGACTTTAAAATAGGAGGTGGTTCTCAATTCGTCTGTTGTATGACAGTAAAGGACAATCGATCCCGTAAGTAGCAAGGGTCACTAAAAAGAGTGAATAACAAAAGTAAACCAAAAAATTGAATCGACTTCAACACTAAAAAAATGAAATAACTTGTCGAAGTCGGTACCATGCGCACAATATAATAATAGGTACTTATGAACGGTCATGGTACCGAATTCAACAAGTTATTTCACACTTTTGAGTGTTGAAGTCGGTTCCATCTTTTGGTAAATTTTGTTTTATATTTTTATTCTTGCAATTACGCATGCTCCGCTAGTTACATCACAAAATTACAACGAGTAGAAAAATTATAGTCATGTATGGGATTCGAACCCGCGGGTGGACGGCGCGGGTTCCCGCTTACGACTATAATTTTTACTCTCGTAGTAATTTAATACGACATCCAACATGAGAATACAGAACAGTCCTTATGATCTTAAACCAGGAGCTGTACGGCGTCATAAACAACATATTCATGCCAGTATTTTCATTAATAAATCGTTCGTCGTTTGCACGCCATTTTATTTGATGTCTGTTTTATATTGAGGTCGCTGCATAAATAGTCCTGGGGATGACCTGTTTGCCAGTCACTCAAGTAGTCGATGATACATGAAAGCTTCGTAGTATTCTTCCGTAACTATAAGGATTGGAGTGTTAAGCCACTTTTCTAAATGCTGTTAGGGTTTAGAATTGTTTTTTTTTACAAATTTTTGGAGCACAAAATTTTATGCCCCGGGCGGGGATCAAACCCGCGTCCTCTGATATCGTCGAGGCGTCGGATGCCTAAACCTGCTCCGCCACCTGGACACGCCATTTCTAACCGAAATTTCATTCTCCAATTGTATTACTTTAACCGTCATAGGGGACGGTGCGCGGCCATCAACCAGACTACTATAGACTTCATCTGATCGGAAGAAGTGTTTATTCAAACATTACTCTCGGTATGACGTCGCTACCCTTCTATATTTCTAAATATACAAGCACTATCGCGTGCTAAGCGAAAATCGTATCTTACACAAATATGATTATGATTTTTTGTAAAATATGAATTTCGCTTAGCACGCTATAGTGCTTGTAATCATATTTAGAGATATTAACAGATTTGTCTTACGCGGGTAGGTGACATTGGGATTTACCACCATTTTATATGACGATGACGTGGATTTTTTTTTTTTAGACAGAGGTGTATAGGTCCAGTCCACGTTCCTAAATGTCCTTTAGTTAATTCAGAGGAATATGTAATAGTATTTCTGTAAACCACCATAATAAGTAAGAGGTTCGAGGTGAAAGCCAGCAGCAGTGCCATAACACAGGGTCTACTCAGTTTGGGCTCCTGTTCCTTCCCAAGACATTTGTTATATGATAAATTATGTAAGTTCATCTTGAATTGTTATTTAATAATTAAAGTAAACCTAAAATAAAAAAAAAAATATTAACCTTAATATGGTGAAAACGGGGCATCTTTTCCTTTTTTTCAGCAACTAATAACGAAAGAAAATACGACCTGAATCCCCAAAAATGCTGTTTTTCAGCATGGCTGACACCAGACAAATTTGAAAATATTTGAACATAAAAGAAAATAAGGGGTGTCTAGATACTTCAAACTTTTACTAAAATTTTAATTATTTATTTTTATTATTATCAGCCGGACCTGTCCCACTGTTGAGCAAAGGCCTTCCTTCCTTCCAACTACTTCGGTGTATGGTTTTTGTAGACCAAAACTTATTAACGTAGTCAAGTTCGCCTTAATCCACCTTAATTTTTAATGAAAATTTAATGGCAAAAAATTACTGTATCCTTTCAGAATTACTATAATATTAATTTACTTTACAAATAAATTACTTTAAGATTTACTTCTACGGCTAAAATTGCATTTCCAAACCTATCATTACTCTGAATACTCCACACCAATTCAATAAATCATGAATACCACCAATAAACTTGCGTCTCTGTCGCGTAGTTTACTGGTTCATAATAAAACGAGCATAAAGTTGCTCGGGCAATATAATTTCCTGCTCCAATATATACTGCGATCCATCGATCTTCAGTTAATGCGCATTTGCATTGCAAAGTCGTCTCGCATGCCTGCATGCCGGCAACCATGACATTGCTGGTGGCTGACAACTATGACATCTTAAATGTACTACGACTGTTTCCTATGTATGTTGTCTACTTTGTAGATTTTTAGTAAATTCCACCTCTGCCAAGCCATCACCTGCCTACTACGTAATTTAAACAAATATTGTAATAATTGTATTATATTGTTTATAACACATTGTAAAAAGACGTTTAAAAGAATGGCCCCGAGTTTCTTGCCCGTTCTTCTCGCAGTGGCTCTATAATTTTTTTTGCTGAACGTGGCAGTACAATGTAGAATATTTCAATATTAAAATTTGTAATTGACCTTCATAAGAGTGTAGTGGACGCCTGAATTGAATAAATGATTTTGAATTTGGATTTGTAGCCTGAATACGTGAAGTTTCCAGCGCTATAATGGTGTTTCGTCTTCCAGACCAGACATATTTCTATACTGAAAAAATCTAAAACGCATAGTACTTATACAACTTGCTGTGCCGTGGGAAACAAACATACCTAAAGACCACACAATAAAAACAAATATAATGACCTAACAAATGAATTAACCAAAAACGGTTATGTGGTTAATTTATAAGCTGTAGAAGTTGGAGCGAAGGATATATACCAGCGAAATCCCTATATAACCTACTTAAAGACCTTGGCCTGCCAAGAACAACCGTAACTTCCATCCTAGAACGTGTATCTAACGCGGCATTAGTAGCATCTTCCAGAAATGTTGGTTAGGACGGGGAGGAAGCTCGAGCGGTGAAGGGGAACATTGATGTCATCGTAAATGGGCCCCTAACTCGAATCCCTTAAGTCCCAGGCCCCTCTGGCCTCTTCCTCTGCAACGCTATGGATTCGGCACCCCCACGGTGAAACCATGGAATACTAAGTAATTCGTCTCATTTACTGAAGTGGTTTTTGCCTTGAAGAAGGTGAAACACGTGTGTATGTAAATACAAAAAATTTAATTAAAAAAAACCGTCTTGGAACAGAAAATATTAACAAAAATGCACTAAAAAAGAAACCAAAGCACCGGTATACAGTTTTTGTTAATTTCACATAAATATGTGAAAATGAGAACTCATCAATATCGTTATGAAGTCAATTAAACACGCATTATTAAAGAAAACTCAAATACTTTATTTTTTAATCCACATAGGTTAGCCTTTGACCACTATCTCACCTGATGGTAAGTGATGATATGGTCGAAGGTGTTGTTCAAGCTAACCTAGAATTACTGGCTCCCAAAGACAGGTGCCGAAACACATTTTTAGGTACTTGGCGACAGACTTTCTACTTATTCCACTTGAGGGTGGTAGCTAGCCAGGCCGGCATTCGCAAAATGACTACCACCATGCTATAACGACTGCTCCGGAGCAGGTGCACGCTCAATAGTAATGTCACTACAGATCAACCATCCAAGTCATGTCCGCGGCGGACGTTGCTTAACTTTGCTGATCAGTTAGAACAGCTAAGCAAACTTCGCTACGAGCGCTTCACAAGCTTGAACTCTCGTTGAATTCAGAGCACATCCAAAACGACTGTTCTAATAGATATGACTAAGCAGAGCAGCTTCCGCGATACGCCTCCCCAATACAGATATCCTGACACGTTATTAATAGCCTACAACTATTCTTATTGGACTCGGTTTAAGCCGGAGTGAGACATCCACTCCGGATCAACAACAAAGCCATGACTCATAAACTTGATCCTAAAATAACGCTCTAAACTTGTGTGGGCTTTCGTTACCCTAATACGTATTTTAATTGTGATCATCTGACGCATTGTGCTCGTTCAGCTTATGGAAAGAATTTCGTGAATTTCGAAATGCAAAACGCGCGGCATTTTCAGAGGTATTCGAACGTTTTCTGAATCATTATAGCATTGGAATTTCAATAATAATTGCTATTCGAATTAATGTTATGTAAACCGTTTATTTTTTACATTTTTAACAATGACCATTCCAATTAAGTGTTGGTTTTGCACCTGTCAAAGTGGCGCTAGCATAGCCTTTTGTCATTTCTTATGGGAACTGTATCAATAAGACATTTGACATTCTCTGTATAAATTACGTACGATTAGATTTAATAGGGCTGCCCGATCAAGGCATATCAATCTCTGGACATTTCTGGGGGTTAGAAAGGGAGTTGGTACTCTTACCTCACCACATATAATATAAATTAAGTTTAGTTTAGGGGTTTTATTTATACGTAGGAAAAGAAATGGCAATTATTGTTACACATATGTATTTGAGACAAAAATATGTTAACTAAATAAGATAATAAAATGGTATATGAATCATAAAATTTAATTTATAACAAAATTTAGTCACTCTCAAGTAATTATGAAACTTTGGTTCAGTATTAAAAGAAAAAGCTAAACTCTGTACCTTTATTTAGGGCGTTTTAACTTAATTTCGAAATCACACACATGGCTGACATGCGCCGTACGTAGCATAGTATAAATAGTATTAGTATCCGTAAGATTGCGAAAAAAATCTTAAACTTTCAAATTCCTAGGTGCTTTATTGAAGCTATGACAGTAATATGGTGCAGTTTACAAGAACAAAAAATCACGCAGGAGAAGCCACGGGATTGTATACATTTAATCTTTATCGCGCAACGACGAAGTAGCAAAAAGTATGGTTTACAACATAACTCGTCTGATATAGTAAATATTATCAATTATCAAACTTGCGTGTCAATATTCGTGTCAAACAATCCAAAACAATTGCATAGAATTGCTTAACGATATTGTTTACAGTGCAGTTTGCGTGTAACAATCATATCAGAATTGTAAATATTGGTATTGTTAAATTATCAAAAATGCAATAAAGTACAATTTGATTTCATTTTGTACTTATTGTAAGTATATTATTGTCTTATATATAAATAATATTATCTCTGACGTTAAGCCAGGATCTCCACCTAATAAAATTTGTCCACTTTGTTTGCTGTAAAACTCTGGTCTAGCAATAGTAGTAAATTTATGCGTTTACGTGTTCGTTTACGTGTTGATTACCAAATCATTCAGATATATAAAGAAGCTCCGAAGGAGCGTCGATGTAGCAAGGGCACAATTCAAGTGAAGCCAAAAGGAACCATGCTCCTTTCATACTGTCCCCTTCATCAGTATGGCAAATCCATAAAGCGTCAAAGGGACAGTATGGGATTACCCTGATCCCTCTTCTTTACATAATATATTATCTAAACTTACCAACTGTAAATTAAATAGAGAAACGGTACCAAAGACATCTCTAGGTATTAAGATACTGTTACATTGAAAAATAATCGGCTGCTAGCGGGATTCGAACCGACTACAGGTCTTAACTAAAGGGCTCTTTCGGCATCTTACAAAAATGTTATATTCTCGTTCATCATGTATTTGTATACAGTTGCAGTGTACTGTAATGCTTTTAAAAACAATTGGAAATAGGTATTCTTGTAGTTGTACTAGGCTACTATTCTTCAATTCCCGTGAAGTTTTGTGAGCAGGTTCCATAATTATATGGAATTTAAATGTCGATTCTGTTTTTTTTAAAGAGTTGAAAAGGCGTTAATGTGTTGTATACGTAAAAAACCGTTGCGAGGCCTTCAGTTCCCAGATCCGCTAGTATATTTGTATCTCTTTTTCGCCCTTTCCACTATATATGCCTAGTGCTTGAGTCAGAACTAAGGTCGCGGTCTATATTTGGATACGGCGCTTGTATTCTTTTTTATTGGATTGAATCATTCAGCGTATCAGCGTTTCTGTAGTGTTGTGTTTTTTATTAGTTTAGTCTTATCGATCGAATTCATTCGATATGATTTTATAAAAACAAGTTAGGTACGGAATTGTTTTAAGAAATAACTCTGGGAAAGTATCCAGACAGAAAATTTATTTTTCTATATATGATTACAAGCACTATCGAGTGCTAAGTGAAAATCATATTTTACAAATGATTATAGCAGTTTTTTTTGTCACAGGCGGGAATCGTACTCTCTTCCTCCGATTTCGTGTCGGATGCCTAAACCTTTCGGCCACCGTAAAATACTCGTTCGAGCCGAACGAGTATTTTAATTGTATTACTTTAATTTTTATAGGGGACGGTACGCGGTCATCAACCATAGATAACATAACTAGATTTCACCTGATCGAATGAAGTGCATTTTGAAATACTTAAATGTGATTATAAAAATTATTATAAAAACACCCCAATAATTGTTCGACCCGGGAGTAGAACCCAGGACCTCGAGGTACTAGAGCAATGCTTTCTACCAACGCAGCGGTCATGATTCATTATTATCTTGAAATATGTGTAGGTTGTGATTTACAGCTGGAAGAGGTACAGTATTGTTCTTAGAAACGTAATAGAGGCCATTGCAACTAACAATAGTAACAGTTATTGTAAACTTGTATAATTCTCCCACAACCATGCTGCCCTCCTTACGAAGAGTGCAGTAACTAGCATTTTTGACGGTATTGAGTTAAATACATATTCATAATCACGAAAAAAAGATCTTTATTTTGGTCTTACTCACGTACCGAAATTCCTTCAGAAACCATGAAATTCAGTAAGCATAACTGCAGTAACTAGCCTTACAGTTTTCAATTATTTTACTATAAGCGCAGTAAGTCTAGTTACTCTATATTTGATAAAGCAAAAACAAAAAAAAACTAAACGTAAACGCAGTATGTAAAGTTACTGCGGTTACCTAGTCTAATTTTCATACAATATACTAGTTATAACTGCAGTATCTTGTAGTTACTGCGTTTATTTGACGTAAATGATCGAAATCGTCCCACGTACTACTTATTATAAGTGCAGTATGTATAAGTTACTGCGCTTATCGTTACACGCCCTTAGGTTTTTTAATGATGATTTTTTTTTAAGGATATATTAACTATAGATACTGCAGTTATTATAAGAAACTCGTAAGTATGTTTTCAATCGAACACTAAAGAGAAGTGTTAATATTTAGCGAGTTACTGCAGTTATGACTAGAGACTAGACCCTTTGCGGTGTGCGCGGGGAAGGGTAAATGTATGTGTTGCCGTATTTGTCGTGATGTTCAGTCGCGGCGTCACTTCTGAGCCTGATGGTAGTGAGTGTCATTCACGCTAATTTTACTCGGTAGGTTTAGCAAACTTCAAAGAAGTTTAGTTTATTTAGTGTTATGATTTAAGCAAATTTCAACCAAATGAAGAAACAAACTTAACATGTTTTGAGACAATGAGTTTATCGTCGAATGAAGAAAACTTATCAATTACGAAACACGATGAATTTGAAAATTCAGATGACGGCGTGAAAGATAAAATTATGTAGCAAATTCTTCTGAATCTGAATCTGACTGCTCAGACCGTGTAAAGCACAATAATAACCAAAACGTAGTAGTTGACGTCAACATAGCTAAAAATAAAACCCAAATGTACGTGTTACATCAAGAAGAATCACACATTGCTCATATTATTGGTTTAGGTAGTCCTCATACAGAATATGCTATGATATTCCAAAGTATGCACCAGTTTGACACTGATTCACACCTTGTTAACGACAATGTGGGTTCTTCTGACATAATCACAGTTGTTGTAGAGCTAGGAGAAGGAGAAGACATATCACAAGTGGTCAGTAATGAAAAAGGATTTACAAAAGCAGGTTTACCAAGAAAAAGGCGTAAGTTTGAAGAACCTTTATCAGAACAAGGTAAGCAAAAAAAGGAAAAAGAAATTGAGAAATTGTCTTTTGACATCAAAACATCCGTGTAGTGATAAATGTCAGAAAAAATGTACACAAAATTTTACAGACGAAATAATGATGAATATACATAAACGTTACGTTAACATGAATTGGGAAGCAAAAGGCTTATTTATTAAAGGTTTTGTAAAACCTGAAAATGTTAAATCAAGAACTACTGGCAAAGAAAATGACAATCTAAAGAGACTTTAAGTTATAAATATTTCTTTGATGGTAATAATGAAAGAGTAGAAGTATGCAAGACTGTTTTTTAACGACTCATGGTTACAATCCAAAAAATGATCGACGACTTCTATTGGCTTTGAAAAACGCGGTCGATGAACAGCAAGATAAACGTGGACACTACGAACGCCACAAATTAATAGACAGAAATATAATCAAAGAACACATCCAAAGCTTTCAACCGTCTATATCTCACTACCACCGAGAACATGCTCCGCAGTCGCACAGACTCTACTTACCAAGTGATGTAAATGTAACAACGATGTACGAACAGTACATGCAACAATACTCTGACTAGCCAGTATCTTTGGAAACTTATCACAAAATCATAAGGCAAATGAATTGAAATCTAATAAGAAAGACAATTTCCCATACGCTGTTCTCTGGAATGAAACAACTTCTGGACGAAATCAAGAGGACATAATTTAAACGTTCCGTTCTTTTTTCATGTTTAAACGTGATACAAAATATATTGTTCTGTGGGCAGATAACTGCGCTGCTCAAAACAAGAATTGGGCTTTGATGTGCTTCTTAGTTTTTTTATATGATATTACGAATACCAATAAAGTATTTTGAACCTGGGCACACGTTTATGTCCGCAGATCACTTTCACCACCAAGTGGAAACAGTGAGAAAAGAAAGAAAAGTATATGACTTTGAGGACTTTATAGATTCAGTAAAAATTACGAATGGTAAGAAAAGTTATGTTGAGGTCATGGATTATACTGCTTTTCACGATTATGAAGACGTAAGTTCGCACCACGTAATTCGCAGCCAAATGCCACGAGTATACCTCAAAGATATCATGGCTGTTAAGGTTAAAAGAGGTGATTTTAAATTGCACTACAAACTGAGGCATGATTGCGAGTGGCAAGTTATAACTTCCTTAAAGCAAAAATTCAAAAAAGTATAGAAGGTCTTTTTGGCAAGACTTACCCGTTTCTGAGATGGTTGCAGACGTATAATTTCTGTTTTAGGTAATTTTATGATAGACAACTTAAAGATACACGATTTGTGTGTATTTTATTCACATGTGCCTAAACTAAATAGTAAAGTTCTACTATAATATTTTACTTCAGTGTAAGTAAACTATTACAGTTTACTTACTCATAATAACTTAATTATAAGAAATTATTTTGTATAATACAATTGATCTCTTTTCAGTTTTTAATAGTATTTTAATTAGTAGATAAGTAATTTGTGAATGATAAGCTATGTTGATCTCACAATGTGCCAAATAGTGATACTTATTTTGTAAAAAAAACTTTTTCAAGAAAGTTAACACTGATACCTGATTTGTTTTTGATTCTCGTTATGTTGATTAGTGAATAAAAGAATAATTATGATTTGGCTTGTTTTCGCATTGATTTTATATTTTTGAGGCATATTAATAATACCTCAATGTTAAGCAGTTCTTAATATAAATGCAGTAACTAGATAGTTACTGCATTTATGGTAAGATGTTCACATATTTCAAAGTTAAAGTTGGTAAGCGAAATCACAATAAGCCATTTTTGTTATAATAAGTGCAGTAACTAGGGTACTTACTGCAGTTATGTTTAGGATTGTTGGTCTCGTCTCCACTGCCGTTACTAAGCATAAAGATATTTTTTGCATTTATTCGTTTATATTTAAATATTTATCCTAATGCATTTAACGATATTATTCTCTAAGTTTTTTACTTTCATTTGATATACGACACGTTGTTATGACATTCACCGTGTTGAAACAGCAACAAATATAAAAATATTTTCTTTAACCGCGTTTTGCTCAGAAATAGCTTCAACAGAGTTACTGCACTCTTAATAAGGGGGGCAGCATGGATGTGTTTTACATTCCAATATTGTTTTCATCGGAAACATCATTAAGAAAGGTTATGGATTGCCACGGAGGTCTATATGAAAAAGTTACAAATAAAAGTGAATTCAAAAGTGAATCACGCCGCGGGCTCGTTTTGCTACCACTCTCAAGTAGAAAATCTGTCACCAAGCACATAAAGTTGGGTTTCCGCAGCTGTCACCCTCCATCACATACCAACAGGTGAGAAAGTTGTCAGAGGGAGACTTATCAGCTGCAAAAAAAAACATAGTTATGTTGTATTTATTTTCAGCTATTATATACATAATATATATTCACTTATTTACAAAAATGTTTGAAAATTTCCCGATCGCATAATTTCACGAAATTCAGCGGTTAAGTGTACAGCCAGATCGTGTGATTTAACACCAATGGATTATTTTTTGTGGGGCTATGTTAAGGACAGAGTCTACATAAACGGAGCCAACCAAATCGATTGCAGCCTTAAAAATCAAAATCTGTCATGTGATTAACGAAATAGACCCGCCATTTTGCCAATGAATGATGAAAGAACATCTGTCAGTGTGCTCATTTGCCAGATATCATTTTTCATTCATAATTGCCAAACTTTTCTCTTCGTAAAACAATAAAAATTGGAATCATCTTCATCTAAATTCTTTGTTTTATTTTGTTTTAGAAAACAAAGTTCTTGTTCAAAAACCCTTTGCAACTCTCATCTGTCAATATATTATAGCTACGTAAAAAGCGCCTCAGGAGCCTGTACAAATGATTAAAATTTCACCGCCCTAAGCTAAGTCACAATCGAGATGCTGAGATAGAGCACGACATTATCTCTATGTCGACTCGAGAATAATAAACGATCGTGCTTTTCTAAACATTCGGGAGCTGTTTTATAATTCTGTACAAAAATCTCTACTGGAACGACTGAGAGGATATTTTTTGAATCTAGTTTTTTGGTACCCTGACTGACAAAAGTATTCCTTGTTGGAGGAATTATCTTTCAATGGCAATAAAGTTCTTTAAAAAATCCTCACTATGCGTAAAATTGCCCGTCTCTGAAAGTTCAGCTGTCTTCAAGTTTGCCGCGGCAACTTTCAGGCGTGCATAAAAGTTTTGACATGAACAAAATTACTATTGGTCAAAAGTGAAAGATATTAAAACTCACCAAGACGCACTTCTCCATATTTTTTGAGTGTAGTGCAACTACTACTGACTACCTTAGCGATCATATTTTATTATACATGATATTGTATTACACCCACACTATGACCACTTGCGTACAAACGAGACCTACACGTACAAATGCGCATCAATAATATACTGTGGAGGAGCGTGCCTTCGTGAGTGAACAGGTATACATAAGATAAAGCGCTAAGGTAGAAGCGCCACCGCTAGATGGTGGATATTCCATTTACCCGAACAAAGCGATTTGCTTCTTCTTTCATTATACCAACCGCCAGGGAATGGAATAAATACCTGACCTGAGTCTGTGTTTCCGGTTAAGTACAATATAGTCTTCAAAACGCGAGAATCTTCTGGGTAAGAGCGCTCCATAATCGATAACATCATCACTTAACATCAGGTAAGAAAGTGGACAAGTGCTATCCAGTTCGGTATAAAAAAAAACTTAGGTATATTTGTTATTTTATAAGGTATACTTTAGTTTCGATTTTATTAAAGGTTCATTCATAGGTGTTCTAAGTAAAGCTCACAAATCCTGGAAGCGTTTATATACGATTTAATTTTCTTTACGACTTGTTATTTTTAAATATAGAGGATGTTACAATATAAAAATATAGTCACACATTAATTCCCCGAAGGGGTGTGCATAGGTGTCTAAGTATCATTGAAAGATGATACTCTTATATAACTCTAAATTACTAATACTCCAAGATGATACGCTGCATACATATCAGGAAGCGTACAGAAAAAGCAAGCTAAATTAGTTGTTCAGTCACCTGTAAAATATCAACGTCGAACATACTCTAAAATAATGCCATAAAACTCTTAGTTTAACTCGATTATCAATAAAGTTTCTATTACCTCTCGATTTTACGATCGTTTTACAATCGATAAAGTCAACAGTGACACATAACTCATCAATGATTCGTTACACAGCACCATTGAGGTACAGAATGCGCGCCTCTTCATTGATTACATACGATAAGACGCAAGACTTGAATGGTCATTGTTACTGGCCGTGACTTTACCGCACACGAAATGCATGTCACGCTCGCTATTACAATACTAAGGACTGTTAGGTCACCAAATGGCAATGGACCAACCAATAATGACATCATTATTCGTAGCAATTGACAGAAGAGCCAGAGAGGAGGAATTTACACAACAAATGTCAAAGGGCATTATTTATAACCGACTTCAAAAAAGGAGGAGGTTCTCTGTTCGTCTGTTTTTTTTTTTATTTTTGTTACAGAAGTTTTGACTGGGTGAACCGATTTTTTATTTGAAAGCTGATGCTTGTCGTTTGGTCCCATCTAAATTTTATCAAAATCGGTCAAGCCGTTTTTTAGTTACACTCCAATAACTGAAAAACATTTTCATATGTTGATGATATAGTCACCAAAATGAGTAAAAAAATTAAAAAACAAAGGAAAGGAACGGACTTCAACCCTCAAAAGTGTAAAATAACTTGTCGAAGTCGGTACAATGCGCACAAAATTGTGATAATAGGTACTTTTGAACTATCATGATTCGTATCGTATTCGTAGCAATGGACAGAGGAGCCAGGGAGGAGTGGTTTTCTCAACAAATGTCAAAGACCAGTATTTTATATGAAAATATCAATTAGGTTCAATACTTTTTCTTCCTGTGGGATACCGTACTAGAATACAGCAATTCCTGTTCAGAATTAGTAATTGTAACTGAAAGTTTGAGTAATTCTCCTATATTGTGAATTAATACTACTGGACGATTGACGATCTTGTCAATGTTTTCTTGTACATAGGTGTTCCATTATAGTTAGAGGTAACCCTATCGACTATTGACATATTCAAACTCAAAGCTCATTACCATTCTGATGGCGGCATGTTTCCTCATTGTCTTTTTACGATGATTCACGTTTAAGACAATAGTAGTAAGGAGCAAATACCTTTAAAACAGCAAAACAATCGGTTTTTCTCAACATCGTGTTATTCTTGATTGGTTAAGTATTTAGAAAACAATGGAGATATCTTTCATCGTCTGAGGTTATGGGTCGATGATGTCACCAAGCTAAGTAAAGATGTACAAACTCAAACCAGGCGCTCCTGGTACATTTAATTCATAAAATAACATTAGTGTACAGGCATGTGTTTCTAGAAGCAATTATAGCCGAGCAGTAATAGCTATGGACTGCGGTGCCCGCAGGACCATGGGTCTAACCTACCCGCCGCGCGACAGCTGAGCTTCACCGAATGGTGGGGGAGCATTTTGCGAATGCTAGCTTTGCTAGCTACTACCCTCAAGTAGAAAATGTGTCGTCAAGCACCTAACAGTGTGTTCCGGCAGCATTACAGGCACAAGCGACTCAACAACTGTATGTCTCAGGGCGCAGTTCGTCACTCGTGAGGAAATGTTGTCACGTGTTACAGGCAGAGGTTACCGCTTATCATCAGGTGGGCCTGGTGCTTGTTCCGTCAACATAACATAAAAAAATGTGTGCCATGTTTTATTGTATGTACAGACGGAATACACATGCTCCTCGCGCCAAAGACCTATACGTACAAAAAAAGGTTCCAAGCGAAGTGGAGTAAGGGTCACACTGCCCTCCAACCCCCATATAGTAGCAAAGGATTTGGCGACAGGCATAGGGATGTCCATCGCCACTCTTAACCTCTCGTCTTCGAGGCAGCGCGCCACTCAAATATAAAGGGATGGACCTACTCATCCTACACAAGTGTCCTTGCTCCGGGCCAACGCCGTCTGGACCGCGGAAGAGTACGCAAGTGTCCCGTAGGAACACTGTGTGGTTTTAGTCGGTAGGGTAAGCGCTTTTAGGTTAAGAGCAATAACTGCTGTGGTAGTAGTTGGTATCGAGCCCGACATAATATCTCGCCCATCACCCCTTTGGGTGGTCGGGTATGCGCAAATGCATTCTCAAGGAGAAAAAAACCGGAGCAGCCCAATTAGATTTTCAGGTATTTTGACCAAGTTAAACATCTGATAACACATTTTTTGAGTATGCCTCGAATATACTCGAATAATGAGAATGTACGTACATTTTAAATCAATTCCATCACAAACATTTTCTGAATCGATTCATCCATGCTTATGTTATCATTCGAGTGAATCGATGCGTATATTCTGAGCATTATTAAATCTCCCCTCACTAGCCCACTAAAATTAAATATAACATTTTTAGTTTACAAAGCCATTCATTAACATCCGTGGAACTAAAAATAAAGAGAAATCGTGACTCAACTGGAAATAGACGGCATTACTTATTTATATTTTGTTCCTTATGTTTTGAATTGGTATTATGTAGGGTGGTCTGACTTAATTAATTATTTTGCCATTTTTGTGATTTCGTTTTTTTTATGTTATTGTGACGGAACAAGCTCGAGGCCCACTTGATGTAAAGCGGATTACCTCTGCCTATAACAGATGCATTTCGTTACAAGTCACGAATTGCACTGCGCCCGTCACCTTGATACATAGTTGTTAAGTCTCAAGTGCCTGTAATTTCACTGGCTCTCAAGGACAGCTGCCAGAACACACCGTTAGGTGCTTGCCGACCGATTTTCTACTTGAGGGTGGTCGCTAGCCAGGCGGGCATTCGCAAAATGCCCTTCCACCAAGCGGCAAAGCTCAAGCCCGCGGCGGGATTCGAACCATGAACCTGCTGCGCGGCGGTTTAGGCATATGGTATTGCGGACTTTTAACCGTCGTTGACGATGAATGACAATCGGTCCCGTAAGTAGCAAGGGTCACTAATATGAGTGAAAATTTTAACCAAAAAATGGAACCGACTTCAACACCCAAAAGTGTGAAATAACTTGTCGAAGTCGGTACCACGCGCATGTTAGTTTAATAAAATAAAAGGTCAGAAGTCAAACTCAAAACTATTTATTCAATTTAGGCGTCTACGACGCTCTAATGAAATTTTAATATTGAAGTATTCTAATTGTACTGCCTCGTTCAGCAAACAAAGTTGTATAGAGCCACTGCGAGAAGAACGGGCAAGAAACTCGGGGCCATTCTTTTTAACATCTTTTAACAATGTGTTACTTACTTTCTAAATACATTTTATTTACACTTTTACTGGTTCATCAACTATTAATTAACATTATTATAATTATAATTCAATATAATTTATAACAACTGTCAAAACCTTTAACAAACCATTTTAAGAACCATTACATATAAACAAGGTTAGTCCAGTAATATCATAAAAGAGAATAATAAATTACTTAACCTTCACACAATCTTGATCGGGCAGCACTTCGTCGTTAAAGACTACTTTGAAAATGTATTTAGACACCACTGTGAGATCTGAGTTGTTCACTCTGAGCTTGCTTAAAGACGACTGACTTGCTGGGCAGAGCCCCTTTCAAATAACAACTTCGACAGTCAATATCAATACTTTTAAATAATTACAATTTTGGTTTACTATTAAATTATTTGATTAGAATGTGCTTATGAATAACTATTTTAATCATAGGTATTAATAAGTTAATGTTATTATTGATTTTATACAATTATATGTATTGAACAAATATAATATATTTAATATGACTAACGTCAAATCAAGTACTCTTATTTTAAACCTTAAATAAATGTACAATGGTTCAACATGATACAAATACTTATAAATAGTTCCTTGCAAGTCCTATTTTATTCAACATCTTAAAATTAAAACAAAGGACATTACCTAAAACGTAAATCTAACGACACAATATTTACCTATGCTATCACGCACAATATTGTGATGATAGGTACTTTTGAACTATCATGGTACCGACTTCAACGAGTTATTTCCCGCTTTTGGATGATGAAGTCGGTTCCATTTTTTGGTTTTAAATTTTTTTTATCTCACAATATGGTGTCGTAAATCCACCAGTTTGATTTATTTAGTAATTTTTATGTACCTAGTGTCACTTGCACTGTCAAGAGGAATCTAACGATATCTCTTACATAGAAATCGGCTAGACCATTTGGAAGTTATGGTGGAATAAAGAAACTCACAAACATACATACATACATGAACCCTGAAAACATAACTCTCTTTTTTTGGGCAGTCGTGTAAAATACTTCCAAATTCAAAGAATCAACACTATCAAGGCACCAGCCTGTGTATAGTCTTTGTTTTTGTGACTAACATTTAAACCGTATAAATAATCTACTTTACCTCACTTCTGGTATAAAACGTTAAATTGCAATATAAATGGTAGGCAACGAGCAACCCAATAACCATAAACAATTTGCATAATGTTTTGAATTTAAGACTGTAGGTAGAACTAGTAATGAATGGTGTAAGCTATGAAATGCAGTCAAAGGAAATGTTTGGGATACTAGTGAACGTAAAGAATCATAGCGAGAGTTAAATGCTTGAAGAATCACTTCTTTCGATCAGATGAAGTCTAGTAGTATCTAGCAGTCTGGTTGATAGCCATTGGAGCACGAAATTTCGCCTCGAAAGAGCGTGCTCAGGTGGCCGAGTGTTTTGGCATCCAGCGTGAAATCGGAGGACGCGGGTTCGATTCCCGCCCGGGGCATAAAATTTTGTACTCCAATAATTTGTAAAATATGATTTTCGGTTAGCACGCGATAGTGTGTATTTAGAAATATTTAAGTGTAGCGACATCATTCCGAGAGTAGTGTTTGAAAAAGCGTTTGTTTCGATCAGATGAAGTATAAGTAGCCTGGTTGATGACTGCGCTACGTCCCCTATGACGGTTAAAGTAATATAATAGGAGCACAAAGATCAATTTTTGGCTGACCTCTAAGTTTCGGCCAAGTTGCAACCCTCGAGAATGGACAAATATGCTATTATGACCTTAATTTGCAGGTGATCAGACCCGAGAGTGTAGTTTAAACATGTAATTATCTATCCTTAATGTATATTTCGGACAGGGACAATAGAGAAAGAGAAATTCTTCATTACTGTATCAGCCGGATCGTCCACTGCTGAACACAACCTCCCCTATGTAGGGGGTATTTGCCATAATCCCCACACTTGACAGGCGGCTTGAGGATCGCAGTGCAAGACGACTTACTTCTTCAGAAGGCGCTGCTGCCCACCTTTTAGTATTTTCCCCTTAGTCGACTTTTACGACACCCACACGGGCAGAACTGGGGAGGTGCTATTCAACCCGGCACCCCACGGGGGGAGGGCTTTTTCATTATGTCTGTTCTTCAATTCTCCATTATGTCTGGTCAACACACAATGGTTACATTAACGCCAAAAACTGCGGCAATGCATCAAAGGAATCCAATCACAGCCGCACTTAGCGTACACTTTTATGCTGTCGGAGCGTCTTCCAATCATGCATAACGACAGACCTCGTCGTAAAGACGTCGTAAACGCACAGAATATCATATCAGTTGCTCGCGGTAAAGTTTACGAGTTCGCAAGAGCCTTCTCTTGGTGCCGATGGCTCAAGCGAGCTGGTGGTCTCAGATAATGAACAAGGGAATGTAAATAAAAAGCATTCTTGTTTTATGTAAGACAAGACGTTGTGATATATTCACTTGTTGACCTTCAACAAGTGAAATGAGAAACCCCTCTTTTCTCGAAGTCGGTTAAAAATGTATAGAATCATACATTCAGCTGATAAAGCAGTCAATGACTATGGAAAAAGCTTTGAATGTATGAAAGAGAAATGCTCCACGAAGGCATCCACAGATGATATACCGGTACCAGAGACGTGGGTGCAGGTTCGACGGCCCGCCGCAGCCCCTTATGGACATAATGGTGCGATTGTCGCCCGTTACTCGCCCACCTAACCACTAGTTGCTAGACTTGCTAGTCTTTATTGTCAACACTGTTTCCATTGATCAATGTATATGAATAGCTGATGGTTACGTTTGCGCCATTGTTAAAGTCATAATATCTATCTGGTCATCAAATGAATAATAATCAGTACTATCAGTACTAATATTATAAATGCGAAAGTAACTCTGTCTGTCTGTTACGCTTTCACGCGAAAACTACTGGACCGATTTGAATGATATTTGGTATGGAAATAGTTTGAGACCCGGGAAAAAACATAGGATAGTTTTTATCCAACTGCGCAAAAAGAGGTTAATTGATGTTTTTCCGCGATAACCGACATACGCGCGGGCGTAGCCGCGCCCGGAAAGCTAGTAATGTATATAGGCAGCGCTTTCTGAGGAACTGATATCTCATACTGCGATCCCTGCCAAGCGTGGGGATGATGGCAAACCCCCGCATAATGGGGGAGGCTGTGTTCAGCAGTGGACAATCCGGCTGATACAGTGTATGGTGACTCAATAAATCAATATCCAAATCATCCATCTTTTATTTTCAATAGCAAAATATAATTGATTGCTTTGTTAGCACTCATGTGGCTAGACTGAATTGAAATTTTTTTTTTTTTATCTAAAGTGGGAATCGAACCAACATCCCCCGATTTAACAATGCGTAAAATCGGTGGACGCAGCGGGTTCAATTCTCACTATAGGCGATACATTTTTGTAGGTACTCTAAAAATTATTAAATCTAATTATATCTAATAATTAAAGATATACTCGTAAAGTCCATTAGGGAAGGGAAAAAGTAACAAGCTATAAAGCTGTTTAAGTTTACGAAACTTGGAATTAAAGTGCTGAAAACTAGAAGACAAAGACGATTCAAAAATCGAACCCAACCAGGTCAGTCGGTTAGTTACTAATGATCCGTGACTATTGTTTTTTATGCGGTAGGATCGCCCAATGCATCGTCAGAGCGTGACGACGAGGGTGACTCTTCAGGCTTCACTAAACCTCATGGTGCTGCGGTTCTACATGGTATAATTGGGAACTGGTACTTTTGCTTTTCTATCATGTTCGTATCTTCATTGCTAAGTGTGGGCTACTGGCCGGCTCAGGGGAACAGCTCGTTGTCATAAATGGCACGGGTTGGTTTGCGGGAATAGTACGAAGAAGGAATAAGGTTAAACAAGAACAGCAATCAATGAGGAACACGATGATACAAAAAAACTTCACTTTCTTTTAGATGTTAAGTAGATAAATAGGTAAATATATTAAAAATAGGTATCAGTACTGCTCGCAATGAGAGCTCGGAGAGCATCTCTTAATTCAGTCTTATTTCAACCTTACATTTTTATTTCGCTCCACCAAATATCATTGTAGTAATCTTACATACAACTTCATCGTGAGAGCGGGCCCTACGCATTTAATCAAGTCATTTGTGCGGTAGAGATAGCGCTATATAAACATTATTGTGTCATGACGGCCATGGTACGGATCTTAGTATTAATATTTTAAGCTTGAAATAATGACGTTTGTTTTACATAATAGTTTTTAAGAGGTGGGAGTTAGGCCCCAGGTAGGAATTCGTCTAATTAGACAAGTGCGAGTTATGGCGATTGTTTTGATGGTGATAAGAACGATGGTATGAAAAATGTATGTGAAAAGTAACAAGTTATGAAATGAGGTGATAATGTGATGAAAGAGGATTATTCCGTCACAAAGTAAGTCCCGTTGAAACTTATAAGTCTTTTGTTGAAACTTATAAGTCTTTTGTTGAAACTCTGACCCCTTCACCAAAGGGGTTAATTGGATAAATATATAACGTATAGCGATAATAGCTCAATTATACTAAAAAAATAACGGTCTATAGGAATGTGCCTGATAAAATACCAGGCAGATAATAGCAAATAGGACGCATTGTAGTGCTGTTTTTATAAAATGCCTATACGAGTATATGTATTTCTAATATATGTACATATCTCTCTTGAAGCGCTCGTCGCGAAGCTTGCCTATAGTCCTATTGCCCTTGCCGATAGGTTCTTAATAATCTCAACTATCAAAGTTCTCTGCAGTCATTACTTGGATGGGTGACCGCTAGTGGTACTAACTACTCAGCGTTTCCTTGCCTCGGAGAGGATCGCAGTTTTTGTAGCATAGCGATGGGGAATGACCGCCGGGCTACCTACCATACTCAAGCAGTAAAGTAATGATGACCGACCGGTAATAGTCGCAGGTCCATGGTGCGATCCAGGGACGGCATGGTGAAAGGGCATTTTGCGAATGCTCGCCTGGCTAGCTACCACCCTCAAGTAGAAAATCTGTTGCTAAGCATCTAACAGTGCGCACCGGCAACCTTGTGTCCAGTAAAATTACATGCACAATTAGACTTAACTGTAAGTCACAGTGTGAAGGGCGCAGTACAGTTTATACTTGTGACGAAATGCATCTCTTATAGGCAGAGGTTAGTCCACTTAACATCAGGCGGGCCTTGTGCTTGTTCCGTCACAATACCATGACAATAACTAAGCAACGTTTAAGATACATATCTACCTCCTTCTAACAAGTGGCCGTCGGATTCGACACCAATTTCCTTACCTGAAACAAAAAATTAGCTATTTAGAACATTGTAGAATAATTGATGGTTGCAATTTGGCCATTTGATACCGGAAAGTTTTGATGGAACATGCGTGCTCCATCCAAATGTCAATTAGTAGAGTGGGTCATATAACAATTAGCTCTATGTGAAATGTGGAGTATGAACTAATGAACACTTATTCAGACGTGGGAAGGCTGGCTGTTCTCACTACTCACTGCTAAGCAAACTTTACTCAACAGGAAGTGTTAGGATGGGAGATACTATATTCGATTTTTTAACTCAACTTCCAAATAAGGTGGACGTTCTCATTAGAATGTTTTTTTTTAATAATAATAAATATTATAAAGAAAAACATCTAATTTTAAATATATAAAAATTTGGTCCTTTTTTATGCCTGATAGGTTAGCCTTTGACCACTATTTCACCTGATGATAAGTGATGATGCGGTCGAAGATGTTGTTCAGGCTAACCTAGAATTCTTTCAAATAAAAGTCTTGACTCTCTGAGCGCACGATCTTCTATCTACGATGTTACTCGATCGTGCGCTCGAAGAGTTAAGACGTCCTGAGGATGCTTCGTGTAGAAACGAAACGCATCAAAAATTCTTCCGGGTCTACGTGGCGTTTATTACGTCACGTCGGCTTCACAGGAAAATTAGGCAAAATTGTCATATTAAATTCATTTCCAAAAATATTTTTTAAAATGTTGTTTTAATTAATTTTGGATTTTCGTAAAGTAACGCTTTTTATTTGTACTCGTATATTGTTACGCGATTACTCCGCAAATTCTCAACTGATTCTGATGATTATTTGTATGTTAGAGGGTATATTGCTTAAAACATTTTTAATTCATTATATACTCACAATAATATTCGACATAATTCACTCTCCTAACATACTATTCACCACCGACAAGAGTTGCAAATACCATTAATTCATCCAGTATGTAAATACATTTTGCAGTTAGTTGACTATAACTTCAAAAATACCTAACATATTTTGATGAAATTTAAATGGGAACAATTTGGAGGTATACCGAACAAAAAAGAATCACCAAAAATAGTTCATAATTAGCGGAATAATCGCGTTATAAACATACAAAAGACGTACCGTCGAATTAAGAATCTCCTCATTTTTGGAAGTAAAAATTTAGTCACATCTTAGAGTTTAGTGGACATACTCGTATTTTAACTTTGCTTTCACATGAGTCAAGGTATACAGTTTTGTAGATGTGAAGGTCGAATTATCTAAACGATAAAAACCATTCACTTCATGTTCATTATACAATCTAGACAAAATGTCTAGGATCATTGCGAAATATTTCATTCAACAAATGCTAATATGACCTATCTTGTTTATTATAAATGAAATGACTATTAAACTTTATATTTATCGTGTATAATATCGATTTAATCGTTTTTGATGTTTAGCGACTTCTTGTGGGGAAATACATCAATAATATGGGAGCTTTATAGTAAACCGTCATCAATTTTGAAGCTTTAAAATACGATTGAGCTCTTCTGCGTTACGGAGGACGCGCGAACCTGTCGTCGGTCCCAGTTGTTGTCTTAGGATGCCAGTCAACATACAACAACATCCAAGAACATACAATGCCAATGTGGGGCATTGTATGTTCGCTTGGCTAGCAACCACCCTAAAGTAAAAAATCGTCCGTAAAGCACCTAAGGTGCTCCGGTAGCTGTCCTTGGGAGCTGGCCAATTATTTAATTTGTTACTAACATAATCAAAAATTTTTAACAAAAAAAAAACGTCTTCTACCATATAATACATTCAAATAACTCAAATACTGTCACACTACCATGTACATGGACCACATGTCAAGCACCAGCTTTCGAATATATAAAAAAAACCATCAACCTGCGACCTGCTCAATTCTAGGTTTCGCCTGTTTACCACCATCGGCAGGTGTGATTGTGTTAAAACTTAAAAGTTTAACCTACAAGCTGTGATGAAAATATTTGATTGAAGCCTACAAGTAAGAAAAAATCGGCCAAATTAGAGTCGAACTCGCGCACGAAGGGTTCCTTACCATTAGATATTATACAACATTAGACTTCATATTTTAACTTTTTATTGATTTAAAGTGCGAGAGTCCGACTCGCATTTGGTCAACTTTTTGTATTTGTTGTTATAGCGGCAACAGAAATACATCATCTGTGATGATATTCATCTTTATGTACCAAACGGTGTGTTCCAGCTGCTGTCTTTGAGAGTCAGTAATTCTAAGTTATCCTGAACAACATCTTCGATCACACCATCACTTACCATCATCGACAATACAATAATGTAGTAAATATTTTGGCATTTAAATTTTGAGCAGTTTCATTTTATTATAGTAATTTGTAGACATAGTAATTTTTATTTTAATTGACTTGTAATTTAAATTTTGATTTTGACATTTAAATTTTTGACTATATTATTTTACTTTAGTAATTTGTATTTTTATTGACTTGACATTTAAATTTTTGATCAGATTCATTTTATTACTTAAGTAACTCGCTCTGCAGCGGTACTAATTATGAATTAAAATAATTTAAAAAAATCAGGTAAGATAGTGGTCAAAGGCTTATCAGCTAAAATAAAATATATAAATATAAATAATTATATATGTAGGATTTGCTTATGTGGTAATTAGGATTTGAAGATAAATAAGGTTGAAACTCTACACTAGAAATAGGCATCAAGACTATTAAGACTCGCCCCACTATTAGATAGATAGATAATTCTTTATTGTTACACCACTTATTTTACAAAAATAACATCAAAAGAAATCTTACAATAAAGTGTCACAATGGGCGGCCTTATCACTAATAGTGATCTCTTCCAGGCAACCTTTGGATGGAGAGGAAATACAGGAATAACAAGACGGGTGTAATATAGAGATAAAGGTACAATCAAATCAAGACAAAAATACATAACTAAAGATAATTAGTAATGAATCACAAACAAGAAAAGAAAAATAACAACTAATACATAAAATACACTAATACACATTGAAATATACATATATTAATATAAATAATACATTGATACACTTATACGATGTATATATTATACATTAATTCTTTATCATATTATGATCAAACCCAAGTTCACACGGGGTAAACTAATCGGCGAGATAAAAACACTTTACTTGGCTTTTGAAAGTTGACAAGGATTGTGCACGCCTGATAGTAACTGGTAATAAGTTCCATAAGCGAACAGCTTTCACTGAAAATGAGTGATCATAAAATACTGTGCCATGTTGAGGCATACTGAGGGTAGACTATTATTATATGGTCTAGGCCTATACTATGTGGTTCTGGCGAAACGTGCTGACAACACTGCCCGATACGTGCGCACGCGATAACACAGGTGTTTCAACATTTTTCCACTAATTAAACGTTTAATACGTGAATAATCATCAACTATTTTATATATTATCATGTACAAACAAACATTTCTAACATACTGCCTGTGTCTAATTCTATTGGTAACGCCGCGAGATTTGTTTTACTTATTCTGTTCTTTTAAAATACACTAGCTTTTCTGGAGTTCTTCAGAGTAGGCTACCTATTAGGTGGACTGACATCATTGTAAGAGAAGCAGGTAGCCAATGATTACGAGCCCTTCTTTATGGCGTTACATGGGAGAGGTGTTTGTTCACTAGTGGACGTCTTCTAGCTGACGATGATGATGAACTTCTTTTACAATTTTCTCTCTCAAAACGTCCAGATTCGCTTTCCTTTACAAGTGTCTCAAAATAGTACATATTCATACATATTAATTTAGTATCTTACATTTCGATGCCTTATGTCAACACAACTGATGTCAAAACAACTATTTTGAAAACATGAACTTTAACAGTAATATGTCGGTGGCCATGAGACACAATCTTGTTGCAACACGACATACCATTTCTCCGCACAGTTGTTACAAAATATTCGGTCTCGTAAAACATCATCCACTGACCAATGTTCACACGGAAGTGTTGTATAAATACATTCAAAACCGAACGGCACTTAAATAGTCATTTTCCCATGAAGCGTTTCGATTCGGCTACCAGACCACCCACGCCAAATACCTACCTTCGTTTATAGCTGCCCAGGTAGAGACTGTAGTCAGACTGAAACAATTGATTCGTCAAGTCCACGTCTGGGGTGAGCCAGGAGAGTGCAAGTGTTGAGCGAAAGCAATCATCTACTTCTAGATACCTGTTTGTTTTGAAGCGCTCGTAGCGAAGTTTGCTTAGACGTTCTGAACTGAACCTATCAGCAACGTCAGCCTCGGTTATGAATTGGATGGGTGACCGCTGGTGATATCACTACTGAGCGTGCACGTGCCGTGCGTGTGCGTTAAAAGCCGTCGTTTTTACCGACTTCACGTCGTACCGGTTGTTTTTACCGACTTCAAAAAAGGAGGAGGTTCTCACTTTAAGGTGACGGTGCAACTGTATTTTTTTGTGTGTTTCCTCATAAGTCTTTACAGGTACCTACTTAGATGTTTTTTTTTTTAATTTCTTAAGTTTGTGCTTGTTGTGTTGTCCCATTTCAATTTGAGCTGGATCTGATGAATAGTATTTAAGTTATCCCTAATAATGCGTATTTTATGATTGAAGTCGGTTTTTTCGTTAATATTTTTATTTATTTTCATTTGAACTGCTAATATACTAGTGGCTCTCCGAGATGTAAACCTCGCGGGTCTGCCCTTGCATAGGTTACTATAAAATTGAATAATCTGACGTGCGTATCATCGTAGTACGTAGTGAAGCGCTCGTAGCGAAGTTTGCTTGGCCATTCTGAATCGATCAGCAAAGTTAAGCAACGTCCGCCGCGGTCAGGAGTTGGATGGGTGACCGCTGGTGACATTACTACTGAGCGCTTCCGTGCTTCGGAGGGCACGTTAAGCCGTCGGTCCCGGTTGTTGTCTTAGGATGGCAGTCGTTACAGCATGGTGGTAGGGCACTTTGCGAATGCCCGCCTGGCTAGCTACCACCCTTAAGTCGAAAATCTGTCGCCAAGCACCTAACGGTGTGTTCCGGCAGCTGTCCTTGAGAGCCAGTAATTGTAGGTTAGCCTGTAAAACATCTTCGACCGCATCATCACTTACCATCAGGTGAGATAGTGGTCAAAGGCTAACCTATCAGGCATAAAAAAAAAAAAAAGAAGTACATTGTCATTAAATTTAGCTCAGGCGTCCATACTTTCAACACCATATAATGAATATCATATCTCAGTCAATTTTGAAAAATTAAAAAATCTGAATCGACAAAAAACATATGGACTTATCAGACCTGCTCACAAAATTTTGCGAGAACCGGTTGAGAAATGCGACCTGTAGAGGAACAACCGGACATACGCAAGCATTTTTGTATAAGTTGAAGCAGAGACGCTTCGCTTAAACTAAGTTATCGCTCGGTCAATTATTGTATGTACATATTCCCGTATACCTGATCGTAATTTTTAAGTTTATTCTAAAAGTATTTCGAGTTAACTAACGCTTTCATCTACACCTTATGCCATGCTGTATTTCCAAAGCAACCCTTTAGAGGTCGTCGAACGCTGAAGTGGGCTGGGCTGAAACAGAGCTTTCAGCGTGTCAGGGGCCCGTTAGCTGTGTCTGTTCCGTCGTAAAAACAAGCCCACTTTGAGGCACCATTATTATGTACCAAGTAGCGGGCGACATATGGAATTAAAAAAGTTTAGTTTTGTATGAGTTGACCGACTAACAAACAGAGATTGGCTGCTGAACAAAATTCTCCATAAAAGTGACATAAACTGTCATAACCATGGCTCCTTCACAAGATCGATATTTCGTTTCCCCATGTTTTTACCTCCAAAGCTCATAATAATTTTAATAATCTTGATGTATCTCCAAAACATGAGCTAATATTTAAAATTATCAAATCGTAGTTCTCAACAATATTTAATTTATAACATAGTTCTGAAATTTCACACTAGGATGATGTCTGTTGTGAGATTCAGTCTCTTGTAAACATGACATGGTAAGTTACATGGGAATTTGGTAACCTATATTATAAAACATGTATACATAGACAGTAGAATGGTACTGCGAACCGTGAACTACCAAAATTCAGACTATATTAAGTACGCAAGAATGTAATTGATACTAATATTTGTTTGTGATTATTTATAATGTATAAGATTGTATGTGTTAGCTTGTATAAAGCACTGTACCTATACATATCAAAGACAGAACATATTATGGGATATGTGTCGTGTGTGATTGATGTGTGACAGTATGATTTAAATTAGGGAATTTGCTAAGGGAGCTGAGACGAAACAATAACTTCTTGGGTTAAAAGTTTAAATAATGAGTATAAAGGAACTTCGTGGGGTGCCGGGTTATAATGTCATCGCTCCCTATTGCTACCTGTGGGTGTCTTAAGAGTCTACGAAGGGTAAAATACCGGAAGGTGGGCAGCAGCGCCTTCTGATGAACGGCTATCTTACACTGGGATCCCCAAGACGCCTGCCAAGCGTGGGGATTATGGCAAACCCCCCTTATAGGCTGTGAACAATCCGGCTGATACAGTACAGAGCATATTGCAGATACCCGCCTGACTAGCTACCAGACTCATGTACAAAATATATCATCAATCACCTAACGGTGTGATCCGACCGCTGTCTTTGCGAGTCAGTAAGTTATCCCTTTCAAAAAGACCTTGCACCACATCATCTATAACCATCAGGTGATATTGTGGCCAAAGGATAACTTATCGGCAACAAAAAATAATCTAGTCCACAGCTGAATTGTAATGCTTAAAATGTTTAATTTGATAAACATTTTAAGTATTACAAAATCCCGTAGCAAATTTTGAATACATGTTAAATCTGGCTATCGAAATAAGTTAAAACTTCCCAACATGAATTTAACTAATTAATCCAAGCACGTAAAAGCCCCTGTTTAATAGCTAAATATAAACAAAACGAGCGTTTTATTACCGAAGGTAGCGCGTACGGATAGGAGGAACCCTTTGCGAGGGTGTGGCTAGACAAACAGGTCCGCTCCTTAAAATATGTGCATACTTTATTATATCTAGTCCCACGCAGGCACCGGACTGCCATAGTCGTTATCATTATCATAAAAGTAAATTACTACAATTAAATATTTCAGGAAAATAAACATGTAAACTATTAGACCAACCACGGAAAGCGTGCGACATGAAGCGAAATGTTCAAGGTTCAAGTTATACAGGGCAACAATAAACAATTAGATCTTATTTATTAAAATATTTTGCTAAAAATGGAACCGACTTCAACAACCAAAAGTATGAAATAACTTGTTGAAGTCGTTACCATGATCGTTCAAAAGTACCTATTATCACAATACTGTGCGCATGGTACCGACTTCGGCAAGTTATTTCAAACTAATGGGTGTTGAAGTCGTTCCATTTTTAGCAAAATATTTTTTTCACACTTTTTAGTGACCTTACGGGACTTTTTGCTACTTACGGGATCAATTATGATTCATTCTTAACAACTATATCATCAAGATAGGTAAATATTTTTCAGATATTTTAGTTTAAAAAACTCAAAAACGGCTTCACCGATTTTGATGAAATTTAAAATAAGACCAAACGACAAGCATCACCTTTCAAACAAAAATAGAATTTTCAATATTGGTTCACCCAGACCAGAGTTCTGAGGCAACAAACATTTAAAAAATATCAGACGAATTGAGAACCTCCTCCTTTGTTGGAAGTCGGTTAAAATTGCCAGCCGGGCTGGAATGGTTGAGAACCTTCTCCTTTTTTAGTAGTCGGTTAAAAAGGGAACTCAACAAAGGGTACAGAATATTTCAGACGTTCATAATCCATCCGATGGATACGTGATACCGTGATAAATATTTCACTAATTGAATTCTCTGAGAGGCTCACGCCCATACGAGGGGCAGTGAAATGACACAGCAATATCTAGTCTAATATACGAGTATACAGGGTTATTGGTAAAATGCTAACAACCTCTTAGGGTTGACTTCTGCTTGTCCTAGCAAACATTTTGAGATATTTTTTTATGTTTTTTTTTTTTATATGTTTTAATGCCTACTCCAAGCCTAGTGCGCCCGCCGCGGCGACACTGCACCTCGCCGAGCTCCCTTTGAATATTTATATCGAGCACAGTAATAAAAAATATGAAATAATACATTACAGGCACTAGAGACTTTTAACATCAGGTGCTCCTCGTACTTATTCGGCCATAACACACAAAAAACAAAAAAAAATATTTGAAAAAAATTAAAAAAATATCTCAAAATGATTGTTAAGACTAGCATACGTCAACCCTAAGTGGTTGTTAGCATTTTTCCAATAACCCTATATACATAGATAATTTCAATGACATCAACTTATACACGGTTGGAACAAACCTAAAAATATGTTTTAACTAAAATATGTATTTTAGTAGCAGTAAGACTCTTTGTGCTAGTTTGTCCGGTGACATACTGACACCTATTTCAACCGATAAGCAGTAATGTTCGCATAACTGTATTCCGGTTTAAGTTATGGTTTATATCTCATAGTGGTGGGCTCAGTGCAGTTTGTCATCGACGAAATGCATCTGTTATGGGCAGAGGTTACCGCTTAACACCAAGTGGCCCTCGTGCTAATACCGTCACAACTGCATAAAAAGATGCTTGAAAAAATATGCATAGGTATTATACAGTTTTACTACTTCTAAAAACGACATAGTGCCAAATTAGCAGTAGACTGACAAATAGAAAAAGAACAACAAATAATTTAAGAAAATACTTAAATTAATATTTTAGAAAAACACTTAAAAAATATACTGTGTCAGCCGAGTTGTCCACTGCTGAACACAGCCTCCCCTAATAAGGGGGTATTTGCCATAATCCCCACGCTTGGCAGGCGGCTTGGGGATCGCAGTGAAAGTTGGCAGTTCTTTAGAAGGTGCTGTTGCCCTTACCTTCCAGTATTTTTCCCTTAGTCGCCTCTTACTACACCCACGGGATGATATGGGGAGGTGCAATTCTAACCCGGCACCCCACGGGGGTTAAAAAAATGGGTTAGTGGCATACGCACCCAATGTCAGCTCCCCCCGTGTCAGTTGCCCACGATCTCAGTTCCCCCCGATAAATTTGATTGAAAGAAATAATTACCATATATTAAATATACCGTTAGCAAAAAAGAGTTTCTCTTGATAATAATATATTTATTTCAATATCTTAATTGCTAAAATTATATTTAGTCAATTGTTTCGAATGGTTTTTATATCTTGCGTATTAATAACACATACAATTGTGTTATTAAAATGCAAGATTCAAAATTCAAAATGTATGCATACTAGCTAGGTATTATATCGAGGAAACGGGACTGCCGGTACTATGAATGAAATTCTATTGTTCTCGTAATCTTTCAATTCTGACGGGTTTAACTATAAATCACCATTCAGTCCAGCGCATTTCTTACAAATTATAAAATTTGGGTTACTGATAACAATAGTCGGCACCCAGAAACACAGATGAAAGTGAAAACAGAATTATGCAAAAACTATATATCAGTGCAAATAATTTTTGAAAGGCGTATTTTGAAATTTTTCAAAATTAAAATATTATTGTTGTACTTTGGACATTCCCGCATTCAGAAGGGTGAAAAACACATTATGTAGAAAGCATAGCAAAGATTTGAAAGTTCCAATAACAAATTTCAAGGAACCACTTCATATATTAATCCCCGCAAAATGTAAGCCCCTTGTATTGTTTGATTACATCAAAGATGATTATCGCATTAACCTTATTGTAAGAGAAATAAAAAATATAACCGCAACAGTGTCCTAAAGCAAAGATTACCAAGGCAATGGTTACTGTTTTGTGGTCTCAGCATGGTGTTATTCACTATAGCTTTCTCCGATCTGGTCAAGCAATAACGGCAGATGTCTACCGTACCGAACTCCGAACAATGATTGCAAAACTAGTAATGAAACATCCCCGATTCTTGAATCGATCTTCACCATTATTGCTTCATGATAACGCGAGACCTCATACAGCACGAGAAACCGTTTCAACTCTACAGGAATTGCGATTAGAAACCATTCGTCACCCTCCGTATTTTTTCATGATTCGGTCAATTTTCTATGTGATAAAAAGTTTTCTTCCCAGGAGGCAGTACAAAATGTTTTCACACAGTTTGTCGAATCTAGATCACCAGAGTTCTATCGCAAAGGCATTGATGACATTCTTATTAGATGGCAGCAATTTATAGATAGTGATGGAATGTGGTATTTTAATTAAATAAAAATGTTTAATTAAAAAAAACTATTTCAATTTTTCAGTACAAAACGGCAATTTCATACTTAATCCCTTATAGTATCTAACTTTTAGTTTTTTCTTTTAGTAATTTTAAATGTTTTATGATTGTTGATTTCCTTTTATTGAGTGTTTAAAATTGTTTATTTTATATACTTTGTACAATTTTAAGTGATTTATAAATGCTGTTTTTGCCTGCTGTAATGTTAATATTGTTGTTGATATTTACAATGAAACTTTCAAATTAATAAATGATCGTAGAAAATCAGTCTTTCCTTTATTTTTCTTATAATCCTTTATTTATTCATATACTTGCATAATATATACAGTAAGTTCTTATTATAAGTTTTACAAAGTAAGCTTATCTATGACAAAAAGCTCTTCCAACCAACCTAAACTTGTGGGAAGGGGGGGGGGGGAATAAAAAAAAAAAATATAAAAAAAATAAAAAAAAAAAAAAAAAAAAAAAAAAAATAAAAAAAAAAAATCGGGGGGAACTGAGATCGTGGGCAACTGACACGGGGGGAGTTGACATTGGGTGCGTATGCCACTAACCCGGGGTATTATGCGTTTCGGGAGGAATTTAATTTCAAATTGTATTCGCTTGGGCCTGAGATTTAGGGTCAGAAAACATTGCGTCGTGACGAGACGTGACCCTTATCAAGAGATCTATTGCCTAGTCAAGTATACCATATGCTGCGTAATACTTCATTGAAGACATGTTATTTTTTAATGAATAGATTCAGCGAAATCTATATCTAATAATATTTTGTAACACAAATTATTCTCGATTAGAATTTAAAATTCGAATTTTGAATCTCGTTTTTTTTTATAGCTGATAGGCTAGCCTTTGACCACTATCTCACCTGATGATAAGTGATGATGTGGTCGAAGATGTTATTCAGTTAGCCTAGAATTACTGGCTCTCAAGCACAGTTGTCGGAACACACCGTTAAGTACTTGGCGACATATTTTCTACTTGAGGTTGGTAGCTAGCCAGGTGGGCATGCCGCCGCGTGTCGCTAAATGCCCTACCACCATGCTGTAACGACTGCCATTCTAAGACAACAACTGGGACCGCTTAACGTGCCCTCCGAAGCACGGAAACGCTCAGTAGTAATGTCACTAGCGGTCACCCATCCAACTGCTGACCACGACGGACGTCGCTTAACTTAGCTGATCGATTAAGAACGGATAAGCAAACTTCGCTACGAGCGCTTTAAAATTGAATAACTATGCAGATATATTTTTTTGGGTTAGTGGCATACGCACCCAATGTCAACTCCCCCCGTGTCAGTTGCCCACGATCTCAGTTCCCCCCGATAAATTTTGAGCGAATATTTTTTTGTGATTTGTACTGTCAGCAGCGAAAGTGTATTTAAAGTTATTTTAAAAAAAATGAGGGCACACAAGTTTAGGTTGGTTGGAAGAGCTTTTTGTCATAGATAAGCTTACTTTGTAAAACTTATAATAAGAACTTACTGTATATATTATGCAAGTATATGAATAAATAAAGGATTATAAGAAAAATAAAGGAAAGACTGATTTTCTACGATCATTTATTAATTTGAAAGTTTCATTGTAAATATCAACAACAATATTAACATTACAGCAGGCAAAAACAGCATTTATAAATCACTTAAAATTGTACAAAGTATATAAAATAAACAATTTTAAACACTCAATAAAAGGAAATCAACAATCATAAAACATTTAAAATTACTAAAAGAAAAAACTAAAAGTTAGATACTATAAGGGATTAAGTATGAAATTGCCGTTTTGTACTGAAAAATTGAAATAGTTTTTTTTAATTAAACATTTTTATTTAATTAAAATACCACATTCCATCACTATCTATAAATTGCTGCCATCTAATAAGAATGTCATCAATGCCTTTGCGATAGAACTCTGGTGATCTAGATTCGACAAACTGTGTGAAAACATTTTGTACTGCCTCCTGGGAAGAAAACTTTTTATCACATAGAAAATTGACCGAATCATGAAAAAATACGGAGGGTGACGAATGGTTTCTAATCGCAATTCCTGTAGAGTTGAAACGGTTTCTCGTGCTGTATGAGGTCTCGCGTTATCATGAAGCAATAATGGTGAAGATCGATTCAAGAATCGGGGATGTTTCATTACTAGTTTTGCAATCATTGTTCGGAGTTCGGTACGGTAGACATCTGCCGTTATTGCTTGACCAGATCGGAGAAAGCTATAGTGAATAACACCATGCTGAGACCACAAAACAGTAACCATTGCCTTGGTAATCTTTGCTTTAGGACACTGTTGCGGTTATATTTTTTATTTCTCTTACAATAAGGTTAATGCGATAATCATCTTTGATGTAATCAAACAATACAAGGGGCTTACATTTTGCGGGGATTAATATATGAAGTGGTTCCTTGAAATTTGTTATTGGAACTTTCAAATCTTTGCTATGCTTTCTACATAATGTGTTTTTCACCCTTCTGAATGCGGGAATGTCCAAAGTACAACAATAATATTTTAATTTTGAAAAATTTCAAAATACGCCTTTCAAAAATTATTTGCACTGATATATAGTTTTTGCATAATTCTGTTTTCACTTTCATCTGTGTTTCTGGGTGCCGACTATTGTTATCAGTAACCCAAATTTTATAATTTGTAAGAAATGCGCTGGACTGAATGGTGATTTATAGTTAAACCCGTCAGAATTGAAAGATTACGAGAACAATAGAATTTCATTCATAGTACCGGCAGTCCCGTTTCCTCGATATAATACCTAGCTAGTATGCATACATTTTGAATTTTGAATCTTGCATTTTAATAACACAATTGTATGTGTTATTAATACGCAAGATATAAAAACCATTCGAAACAATTGACTAAATATAATTTTAGCAATTAAGATATTGAAATAAATATATTATTATCAAGAGAAACTCTTTTTTGCTAACGGTATATTTAATATATGGTAATTATTTCTTTCAATCAAATTTATCGGGGGGAACTGAGATCGTGGGCAACTGACACGGGGGGAGCTGACATTGGGTGCGTATGCCACTAACCCATATTAACAATGCTGGCGGTCTCCTCAAGTTACAAATGTGGCGGGAACCCCATACGGCAGTATTATGGCGAGGGTGGGCGGCTCAAAGCTCTAATATCTTTTGTTGTCTGGCGTCATTTATAACTTACGGCGCAGACTCATTGTTTTCTTTTCAGTCACCTAGCGCATTTTCCTTACGTGTTTTTTATTTATTTTTTAGTGTGTTCGTCAGACTTTCCTCCGACATAGTTCGGAGACGTTGTGCAACAAACACTTTATACATAAAAAAAATGCAAAAGTTACTCTTTTATGAGTTGAACAGAATATAATATAATATATTAGCTCGTCGTTATATATGAGGGGTGGGGTCATTTTAATCGGATGTGAATGAAATATATTTTTAAACGATTTATTTTATTGGTACTAATTAGATTAGAATTGTACTAATGGATTTTATTGTGCTCATTATTTTTGGTTTGTCCCGTTTAAGAATGTCCTAATAATGTTTCGGGTTGCTATGCAACACATAAAATAACTGAATGATAAAAATGACAGTAAACATGCAGCGCGCTTCAAGCTTTAACCGATGGATAGGCTAAATCGATGACAGTGAAGAGCAAAGATAGTGTTTTGTTTATTAACCCAATGGTTCAAGTCAAGCAAATATGCGCTATTTGCACTGTGTGCACGCAAACGGTTGGTTCATAACTTGCTAAACAGACACCTCGATAGCATAACGACGTCATCTTTGACGTCATTTCCGGCCGCAAACAACGCTCACAGAAAAGTGGTAGTGCATTGTATGCACAAACGTCAAACTCAAATCTTGACAGATAGATGAGGAGATTTTTATTGTTGTGGTTAGAATGTTGAACGTACAAACATCTGTTCACAAAATAATGCCTTGAAATGCAATAGTTCTATTATCAATTATTGACGTAAAGGTTATTTTGGGTCAATTGCAAAAAAGCAAATTGACAGTTAGCAGATGTTATAAGCGCGGCTACATATCGGTTCACATCGTTTGCGCGCAAACAGTGCATATTCTCGTATTTCAGTTATGAACCAAGCTTTTGTAATGTATGCAGTGACAGCAGTGTTTGCGTGATTTAAACCGTAGTGTAAATATGTTCTGGGTAGTAAAACCGGAACCTACTCGAACTTTCTGAAACAGGCCCTTAGTATATAATTATTATATACTAAAGTTTAGCCCTTTCTTGATATTTATTTCTTTTGATTACTATTGTTGCAAATTTTTTACAAAATTCCAAAAAGCTGTCCCTGTAATTCTCATTGCTCACTAATATTTCTAAATTTTTCGTGTGTATTTGTATTCCTAGTTTAATCTCTGTCATATCCATACATGGGACACCCCGTCAATATATGTCTGATGCTTTCCTCTTTTGCCGGGTCACAGGGGCACGCTGGGCTCGCCTTACACTTGAACCGGTTCAAGTATACTCGGAGAACCCACCGTTCCCCGTGAACATCCTTACGTGTTTAGTTTCTTTTTTGAATGTTGTAGGTTTTATTTTTGTATCTGTGTATGAACCTTTGTCCTTGTAATTTTGAAGCAATCATGGCCATTCAGGGCCGAACGGTAATAGGTATGGACTGCCGTGCTGCAGATCTCCAGCGCAGCTTGAGCTTCACCGCATGGTAGACAGGCATTTTGCTAATGCTCGCCTAGCTACCTACCCTCTCAAATAGAAAATCTATCACCTAACAGTGTGTTCTGGGTGAAGCTTTGAGAGCCAACAAAATTAAAAGCATGAGACTTAACAATTTTATTTCTCAGGATTACCGGCGCAGTGCAGTTCGTCATTTGTGACGAAATGCCTCTGTTATAGGCAGAAGTTACCGCGTGAAAGTGGGTCTCGTGCTTGTTCCGTCACTATGCCATAAAAAACAATAGTATCGATTAAAAGTAACGTTTCTTTAAGTTTTAATTACATGTTAAAAGTTGGAGTTTCATTCGGGACTGACTTCTCTTCACACTTGCAGCAGTAATTGATGTTTCTCTGAGTTTTAGCTCCCTCTCCGGGCTGAAGACTGTAAAGTTTATTCTTTTACTACGATGTAAACATAAAATTTATTTTGCTGATGATTTCTTTCCAATATATTGTGATTATTTCAAAATAAATAAAAATTATAGTCAAAGTCAAAATCATTTATTCAATGTAGGCGTCTACGACACTTTTATGAAGGTCTATATTCTACATTGTACTGCCACGTTTAGCAAACAAAAATTGTATAGAGCCACTTCGAGAAGAACGGGCCAGAAACTCGGGGCCATTCTTTTAAACATCTTCTTACATATTTACTATATAATATAGTAAAATTATTACAATATGATAAACTGGTAACTGAATGATGCTATAACATTATTAGTGAGTCTACTTTTTTAGGGTTCCGTACCCAAAGGGTAAAAACGGGACCCTATTATTGAGATTTCCCGGTCCGTCCGTCCGTCTGTCACCAGGCTGTATCTCAAGAACGGTGGTAGCTAGACAGTTGAAATTTTCACATATGATGTATTTCTGTTGTCGCTATAACAACAAACACTAAAAATATAATAAAATCAAACTTGATTTTTTTCCGTTTCTTGCCCGATACTAATAACGGTGACAGGTAGACGATTTAACTATTCACAGAATACTTAGTTTTATGTTCTCTTTAAATATAATTATTTAAAATAAAATAAAAAATAAGGGGGGCTCCCTTACAATAAAAAGTGTCTGTAACTTGCAAGATTAGGTTACAGATAATGGTACGGAGGCCTTTCGTGCGCGAGTCCCACTCGCACTTGGACGGTTTTTTAATGTTTTATTTGATAAGTGGCACGCCATTGAGTTTGCCTATCATTTGTTTAAACTTTTCGGTTGGTTGGCTTCGCACCGGAATCGTGCCACATGACTTTTTAGGCCTTCCCGAGTGGTCGCCAGTAGGTAGAGGGCTGCTGGTGGCGTAGACCGTAGTCATTGATAGCCTTAAACTGGTAATTTTCACAGAGATTGAAATAGTAATACACAAAAAATCATCACTGTTGTGACAGCTGCTTGAATTAGAAGATTTATGTTCAAACAACTAGCTGATCGAACGAAAAGTAGGAAGGACTAGATGTATTAAATCCTTGAACGAACAAAAAATGAAGTAATATTAATAGATATATAAGAAAAAATACTGTTATTTAATTGTTTTTTGTTTCTTGATAACTTTCTTATATGTAGGCAAGTACTCGTATCTATACATTGGACACGCGCGGCATAAAATTAAATAAGTATATAAAACTTTCCTTATAAGTTAACCAGAAAAATTTAATTAGACTTACAAACATGACAGTTAAATATTACAACTATTTTTAGTCCTAAATCTGCCCCTCGTAAGCTTTCGTACGGTTATTTTAGCACCCGAAGAGAAAAGTTTGTCCAGTTGCCCACCCCTGCCATACATAGACTAAGGGCTATTGAACATTACAAAAGTAAGATTGTCAAGTCAACAATATTTCATACAGAGTTGGAAGTTCGAAGTGTAACAGAAGGCGACAAAATATAAGCGTATAAGTTCCTTTTTCATAGATTTCTGCATGTATTCTGGCGGTGTCTTTAAGTTCTTGAAACTTGAAAACTTTTTGAGACAGTAATTCTAGGTTAGCCTGAACAACATCTTCGACCACATCATCACTTACCATCAGGTGAGATAGTGGTCAAAGGCTAACCTATCAGGCATAAAAAAAACATCACCCTCTGTAGAGATTTTTGTTGGTATGGTTTGTATTTCTTTCGTGTACTTTTAAATGTCTTTTACAAATGACTAGTTGAAGTAAGAATATGCATTGCTTAAATTTAACTTGGATTTTATTATTTTGATACAACACCAAAATCATCAAAAATAAGCAACATAGGTATATAGAGCAAGTAATTCACTGCAATTCGATACCGCAGCACAGTGCATGGTAAGTGAGGCGCCTCGCCGGAAGCAGCAGAGACACGTTTCCACACATATGTGATATGGCGCACATGTTCGGGTCGCAGGTTCGATGTCCGGACGCGGCGGTCACAAACTAAATAGAACAATTGTTCCGAGCAATTCGCCGCGACGCTTCACAGATGTTCCGATGACATAGACATGCATTATATTCTACACTTGTTTGTGACTATCGTGAAAAGAATACAGTTTAAAACGGCACATAGACTAACACAAGGTTGATTGTAGTTTTTACATAGGCATAAGTAGCAAATAGTATTCGGCGAGTGCGAAAATCTATGAAACTTCTTGTTGAAATAAGGTTTTATAAACGCGCTGCAATCTGGCTGCAAATTCAAATTCTACATTCGAAATGGAAAGAAAATAAAGATATAATGTGTCGCTTAACTTCAAACTCGGATAAATCCAATATTGTAAATTTTTAAGATTTTGGTATCAAATGAAAGGGAAAAAAAGCTTCAAAACTGATTTATCAGTTGTGCATAAATCCGCATGGTACTTGAGAAATAAAACATCAAAAGCATGATATTTTATTAAAGTGAGATAGATCCATGAGACAGTTTTTTTCAAATGTAGTTAAGTCCATGGGAGCCAATCAGCGAATTGAGTTTTTTCAACATGGCTGTCAGTCGACTTAAAATCTGATACAATGGCACAGTACACTCCCGCGTTTTATCGTTTCTTTTTGTTATTTAGACAGTTTCCATGGATGATTTCATTAAAATTGTGTCACAAAGTAAAGCCCGCAAGCGACCTTACATAAAACTTTGCCATAAGAAAGAGGAAAGAGCGAAAATTTGTAAGTATGAAATTCCTATACCTATGCATCGTTAGGAATCCTGAGTTGGCCCTAGTGTTGTGCTCACCATCATTGATTAATATTATTTTGTATTTCTACTGTTACAGAATAATTTAGATATAAATGTATGAAAGGATATTATTCCATAGTACAGGAACTTTCCGATCAGATTTGTATAGGTATATAGGATCAAATGTAAGTTTTACAATTTAAGTGCCGTGTGGAGTTGGTTGCCTCGATATGTTTGCAATTTTGCTTCTTTTGCATCTGCGTTTTATATCTCACTAATATTATAATAAATGCGAATGTCTGGATGTTTGGATGTTTGTTCCTCTATAACTCGATAACCACGAAACCGATTTGGCTAAAATTTAAAGCGTAATATAATGGCCGGTATAGGGCAAAACCTACTTTTATGTGAGATGTCTTACTATTCTGATATAGGTATTCTGATGTATACGAAATTGACATTCTCATTTATTTATTATATGAAAATTTATATCTACTTCACAAGAAATTAATGGAATTTTACCAACTAGGTTGTACGTTTGTTATTATGCTGATCTTTTTTTTAAACAATTCTATTTCATTGATATAATTTTAGATGTAGCTAAAACAACAAAAAACGCGGTCGCTAATTGGAATTCCAGTTCATGAACTAAAACTATTTTTTTGACCGACTTTTTTAAAACTAATTGATGTTCGCAAATTGCTAAAAACGCACTGTGGCCAAGACTAGGCAACGTTAATTAAACAACGGTGCAATTAAATTATTATAAAAAAGTGCTTAAAGGTGAGAATGTGATAAGGCGGCCAATGCACGAAGAAGAAATTGTTGAAGATGAAACAGAAGAAATATTGAATTTTATTTAATTATTGAATATTATTAAATTAGTTACTATTTCTAAAATAAAACTACATTTCCTTATTTTCTTTGTATTATTTTTAGTTTCATTCAGATACTTACTACAAATTTTACTGTTGATGGTATGCCATGATTTTGCCACTACCACATCCCTAGTTCTAATCGTATTTTATCAATAATACATAAATCCAGACCTAATAAATCAATAATCTATAAATCCACACTGAGTTTTTTCAATGATAGATAAATTGCATTCCATTTTATGAAATGAAGATAAATCCAATCTAAATATTTAATTTTTGCAATAATTAATGGTTTTATTGCTGTATTTGCTGAACAGAGTCGTTTTCTTCAATGCTGATAAGGTAATAAAATATATAATGCCTTTTGAATAATCGAATTAACTTTTTTATCACTTTTTCTTAAACAGTGTAGAGTGGATTTATCCAAGTTTGAAGTTAAGCGACACAAATAATGCTCACATTATTTATATGAGAAAACGATGAAAAGGAAAATGATGCAATACACATAGTTCATTAAGATCACAATTATTTTTTTGTGACAATTCGAGTGTTTGTGTCTATCTTTCGTGTCAAACAGATCAACAAAAACAAAATTCAATATAAACGGTAATTTATGTCAAAATACAGATTTTTTACATGACTTGGCAACACTTGTAAACACAAGTATTAAAAACAATACAATATGGAACGTAAGGGTATTATTTAGCCTTTCTAAGGAATTAATTACTTGTCCTGAATTAAAGATCACCATATTATGACATTAAAAATAAAATAAAACATAAAAATAAACATCATACATTATCTTACCCATATGACACTTATAAGGGTACATGTGGGAACGGTTTGATATATGTTTTCACTAGGAACACATAAAAAACTACATTATGATAATAAGCAAGTATTCTTGATAATTTTCTTTCGATACCAAGAGCTGTTTGCCTTTTATGATAGCCTGGTATTTCTAAAAGTACACCTATTGAAATCGGTATCCGAATACGTAACCCTCTTAAATTATTATGATGACCTAGTAGGTACTTATTTCATGATCACAACAAATGTACTTACATAGTTTTTATCACCTATAATGAAGCAACTTGGCATTTCTTGCATCTTGGTATTTTATAAAAACATAAAATTGATGACAGATGTATAGATAGGAGTAATATATATTGAGATATTTGGTACTGACCGTTTTGGAAGTAAATTATAATTCAACATCCTGAAATTACAATAAATGTATATTCATTAAAGGAATTCAACATGTAGTGGTCCTTGTGCCTTTGGCCACTATCAAACCTGAAGGTAAGTGATAATGTGGTCGAAGATGTTGTTTGGGCTAACTTAGAATCACTAGCTTTCAAGAACAGCTGCTGGAACACACCGCTTGTCGACAGATTTTCTATTTTAGTGTGGTAGCCAGGTGGGCATTCGCAAAATATCTTACCACCATGCTATAACGACTGTCATCCTAAGACAAAAACCGAGACCGAAGGCGTTACGTGCTCTCCGAAGTACAGAAGCGCTCAGTAGTAATGTCGCTAGTGGGTTCGCCGGTCACCCATCCAAATCATTACGTTCCTTAAGGCAACGCAGTGATAAACAATCTCAAATCGGGTATATACATACCCACATACTATATACTCCGCGTGGGGAGGAAAAATCACGTAATAATTTGCAGCTGACATAGCTTGTGCTAAAAAGCCGTATGCGCCTAAACAGTAATTACAGTTTAAAATAAAAACTAAAGCAAATTTTCAAAAACCAATTTACTACATTGTAATCTGTGTTAAGACTCATTTATACAGATATTAAAGAGTCTTAAATCGATCTAGGCTTCCTGTAAAAAGCAAATCTCTGTTTTTGATAGCTTTTTAACCGACTTCCAAAAAAGGAGGAGGTTCTCAGTTCGTCTGTATTTTTTTTTTTTATGTTTGTTACCTCAGATCTCTTGACTGGGTGAACCGATTTTGTAAATTCTTTTTTTGTTTGAAAGCTGATGCTTGTCGTTTGGTCCCATTTTAAATTTCATCAAAATCGGTCAAGCTGTTTTTGAGTTACACTAAAAAGATTGAAAAAAAAAATTTAACAAAAAATGGAACCGACTTCAACACCCAAAAGTGTGAAATAACTTGTCGAAGTCGGTACCATGCCCACAATATTGTGATAATAGGTACTTTTGAACCATCATGGTACCGACTAAAACAAGTTATTTCACACTTTTGGGTGTTGAAGTCGGTTCCATTTTTTGTTAATTTTTTTTTCTCCATAATAGCTTTACATGATCTGTTATGAAAGTTAACCAACTTTCATAATAGATCATGTAAAGCTATTATCAAAATTATGACAATAACATGGAAAACAAAATACGTAAAAACTATTTCCGAATGTTTAGTAATTGCTGCGAAAAATTGAGATCTCTGACGCCATTATTTTAAATTTGTCATCTTAACTTAGTTGATTCAAAACTGTATGTATAACTGTTTACAAACTACACAACAATTTTACAATCGGTAGTATCAAATCGATTTTCGTTACTAGTTGAATTCACCTATATATGAAAACAACATTGTAAGTAATATTTCCTATAAAATAGAAATTTAGCGAAATCTACGTGATTATAGGCACGAGATAATAAGCAATCAGATAAAGTGCGAAAACACCTAGATAACATTTTCTAAGCTAAAACTAACCGGTAATATAAAGGTGTGAAATTTCCGAAGTCATAAAACCGGCGCACGTAACTTATAGCTGAGATTTATGAAATTTGTTAAGGGAAGGAGGTGAGATATTAAGCCTGCACCGAGGCAGCGATACGCAATAATAACGGCCGTTAGACAGGGATGGATGCTGTTGGCGTGCCTTACTCACGTAGACATACGCGGCGCACCTAAAAAGCTCGGTGCGCTCTTAAATTTCAAAAGCCCCGCCTTTTAGCGTCGCCAAAGTGAGCAATATCGCATTTAGTTAGGAAATGCTTCAATATAATGAAGTTGTTTTTTGTATTAATTACACTACATAAGTAAATTACATCTCGCTGATCTCGTGGTCAATCAATCAAGAGCTTTACTCTCAGCACATTCTTTATACACATAGTATGATAAGGTATCATGACCCTGCCTTTTTCAGGACGTCTTTAGTCTGGTCAGAATAATTTCGCCGAGGCCAAGGTCCTTTCCAACTTAACTATTAAAATTCGCTTTAAATATTGGCATATAAGTATTCACCCATCCTTTCTACTGGTCCAAACAATTTCAGCAATATTGTCTCCAGCAGCGTCATCCTCATTAAATCCACATTGTACTTTTTTGAAGCTGTTCCGCTGTTCTCACCAAATCGTTCAAAGTCACCCTGCAATACTTCTGAAAGGCCTCAATTGCTTTAGCCTGCCCGCATGTGAATGAACATGGAACAACCGATAACAAGGATTGCACTGGCTGACCTTTAGCTTAGCTTGCCTTTGAAGCGCTCGTAGCGAAGTTTGCTTGGCCATTCTGAATCGATCAGCAAAGTTAAGCAACGTCCGCCGCGGTCAGGAGTTGGATGGGTGACCGCTGGTGACATTACTACTGAGCGCTTCCGTGCTTCGGAGGGCACGTTAAGCCGTCGGTCCCGGTTGTTGTCTTAGGATGGCAGTCGTTACAGCATGGTGGTAGGGCACTTTGCGACTGCCCGCCTGGCTAGCTACCACCCTCAAGTTGAAAATCTGTCGCCAAGCACTTTACGTTGTGTTCCGGCAGCTGTCCTTGAGAGCCAGTAATTCTAGGTTAGCCTGAACAACATCTTCGACCACATCATCACTTACCATCAGGTGAGATAGTGGTCAAAGGCTAACCAATCAGGCACAAAAAAAATGTACTCCTCTTTATCATCATCACTGAGGAGAGCCCTCGATTCGGCAAGCGGTGGATATGTCGGAACGAGTACATATAATACAGTACTATTATAAAATATAAAATATACTATGTTATTTTATATTTTATAGCTGTACGGCTAGCCTTTGAACACTATCGTCACCTGATGGTAAGTGATGCTGTGTTCGAAGATGCTGTTTAGGCTAACCTAGAATTGCTAACCTTTGCCTATAACAGATGCATTTCGTCACAAATGACGAATTACACTGCGCCCGTCATCCTGATACATACATTTGAGTCTCATATGCCTGTAATTTTACTGGCTCTCAAGGACAGCTGCCAGAACACAGCGTGAGGTGCATGGCGACGGATTTTCTACCTGATGGTGGTAGCTAGCCACATAGGCATTAGCAAAATGCCCTGCCGCCATGTGAAATTCATATATTGAGGTCGTTCATATTATAATCAAAATCAGCCCAACTTTAACACAGCGTTCATAACATGCTGAAAATCAATCTGCTATATACAAAGGTCTATATAAATACAATATATATCTATTTACTATTGCATTATCTATATGGAGGAATTGTAAGGAAATGGAAACGTCATGTAATCACAGTTTCCACTCGATGCACATTTCTTTGCGCGCCCCGCCCCCGCCGCGCCGCGCCGCGCCGGTTACTTATTAAGGTTTGTGTCTTCTTAGCTCTTTCCTCACTAATGTAGTATCTAAATATTATAAACTAGCTTTCCGGGCGCGGCTCCGCCCGCGCGTATGTCGGTTATCGCGCGAAAACATTAACCTCTTTTTGCGCAGTCGGATAAAAACTATCCTATGTTTTTTCCCGGGTCTCAAACTATCTCCATACCAAATTTCATTCAAATCGGTCCAGTAGTTTTGGCGTGAAAGCGTAACAGACAGACAGACAGACAGACAGACAGAGTTACTTTCGCATTTATAATATTAGTATGATAGTACTGATTAAACCGGCAAAAACACTGACGTTGGGGATCGAATACGTCGACCCGGGTTCCGAGCATATCAGATGCTCATCGTCAGGGTGAGTGCGCAGCTGTGTCTGCGAGCTCCAGACGGGCACATGATGATGAGCATCTGATATGCTCGAAACCCGGGTCGACGTATTCGATCCCCAATGTGTTTTTGCCGGTTTAATTTATAATATTTAAATAATTCAATTCACGACAATTTCCATATATTTTAAATAATCAGAATCAGAAATCTTTATTGACCATTATAACAGTTAACGTTACACTAGGCTAGTCATTTTACAATAGGTTTTTAGCGTGATAATATACTAGAATACCAAATGTACAAACTAGTTGTAATGTAATTATTATTTAGTAACCGGCTAGGACTCGCGTAATATTTACCGGATATTGCTCGACGCTGTGCATAATCGTGACTCCCAGACGAAGAACTTCAAATAAGTTCGAAACTGTTCGGAGCAATATCCGGTAAATATTACGCGAGTCCTAGCCGGTTACTAAATAATAATTATGGACACAACTCGCGACAGTTTTTTAGCTCAAATTGTTGTAATGTTGCATGTATGTCCGCGATGACCGCGATCTATGATCTATGCTTTTAGTTTGACAGTTTTTCGTTTTATTATTTATTTTATCTATAAATGTGCAAATAAAAATTCTAATACAAAAATGTTTGAGCTAAAAAACTGTCGCGAGTTTTGTCCATAATTATTATTTAGTAACCGGCTAGGACTCGCGTAATATTTACCGGATATTGCTCCGACCAGTTTCGAACTTATTTGAAGTTCTTCGTCTGGGAGTCACGATTGTGCACAGCGTCGAGCGCGGGCCTCAGCACGTAACTGAGCAATATCCTGTAAATATTACGCGAGTCCTAGCTGGTTACTAAATAATAATTACAAAAATGTTACCCAAATAATTTTGATAATACATAAATTTACGGAAAACTGACAAACGAGCAGCATAGAATTTAGAGTCAAGCACATGCATGCAAAATTTCACCAAGTCTGAACACGGTGCAGGTCAAATATGACGAGACTGCGTTTGTCTGGAATGCACTTCCCTTAAGGTGGGTGTGTTACCGTCGCGTCGGCGGCCTCGGGAATTCTACAGATAATATCTAATTAGAAAGTGGGAAATCCATTTATTCACGGTCTCTGGAGGCATCATATAACGGCTCTATTAAGTCTCGTGTGGCCTTGCATGGGCTAATGGAATAATTGTTGATGGCAATATAACCACATTATAGGCAAGGATTGTGTTACATTTACAAATTTTATGTGTACATTTCTCACCCGCGAATGTGAATCGAACCCGTGTCCTCCGATTTTATGCACCGGATGATTCGATTCCCACGCGAGGTGAGTGATTTTAAACCGACTTCAAAAAAGGAGGAGGGTCTCAAATCGGCATTTTTTTGTCTAATGACTATAAATTGTCTAATGACTAAAAAATAAAGTGCCTAATGACTTTTTTCAGGGTGTAACGAATTTGTTTTTTTTTAATTAGAACGCTGTCTCTTGTCATGTGGTCCCATTTAAATTTAAGCGAGATCTGAGGAGTAGTACTCGTATTTGAGTTATACCTCATAATGCGTATTTAATTGGCTTCGACTACACTGATGACGTTCTCGTTTTCAGTTATCTATGTAAAATGAGCCATGAAAACTATATTCGATGGTATGGTTTATTTTATTTTTAGTGCATTTTTTGTTTGAGAATATTTTAAATCGGTTATTTTTTGGAAAATAAAGTGTAGCCTAAGGGTCAGTAAATCTTATTTTCGCTTAGAATAAGGCAGTGCTTGTAATGGTATTTAGAAATTGACTTCACAAACGAATTAGACTGATTAACTTCACGCTTCCTAGGGTGTAAATATTTATACTAATAAAATTCTCGTATTTTTTTTTGCCATATATACCTATATTGTTTCTGTAATTTGACATTTGATTTAATAACTAATGACTTGACATAGGTATATTTTTTTTATAAACATAATTCTTTTGACATTCCAAGTTACTGACCAGTTATAAATTGGCTATAGGTATTTGACATTGAGTTATATAGCTACTTTCTATTGAAATATTGTTTTATAAGATATTTTTCACAGTTAGTTTTTATTGTTTAGTATTTTTTATTTTAAATTTTTTGGCATTGAATTGTATACTTTCGATAATTTTATTTTAATATTCTTAAAAATAATTTGTTTGTATTTTAATCAATTAGGCAACGGCAAAATAGGAGAACTAATATTAAACCTGACATCAGTGTAAGACCCTATATTAAGTGAATAAATTTCATTCATTCACAAAAAGGCATTCCACAATGCGGTGAAGCCCAAGCTGGCGGTGGAGGTGGAACCTTGGACCGAACATGGATGTTAATCCATCATCACTTCAGTACAATAAAACTTTAGTGGAAAGTTATAAGCACATGTCCGAGAAGAATGAAATTTCGAAATAGGACACTTAACAGACCTGTTAGGAACAAGTGTGTTGAAGACTACCGATATTAAAATTCTGACTGTGCTCTGCCTCCGCGCATAATGTTTGTAAATCCCAATTTCTTAGCCAACACTTGACCACACTTAACCTCAAACTTTTCCATCTCCTAAAGCAATGTTAGCTCTCAAGAGTTAACAAATTGGGCGTAACTATTCAATCGCCGTCCGTTCAATATTTGCAGTTAGTACATGTAGCGGGGTCGCTGACCTCGATGATGTGAGACTTTTTTGCTGGTTAATGTTTAGTGTAATGGATTTCTGATAGCGGTTTTGTAAAGTCCAAATACCATGTAGAATTCGGTTTTGTTTGGAAAATTTGGAATTAGATTTAGGAGAATAGAATTTTATACCATGTTTGTTTTTTTAAAGCAATGGCAGTCGAGCGGTAACTACTATGGACTGGCAGGTCCATGGTTCGATGCTCAGCGCCGGCTTGATCTACACCGCGTGGTGGGAAAGCATGTTGCGGATGCTCGCCTACCTCTGAAATTCGACAGTCCTTTATTCCGACATGACATTACTTCGAAAAAATACAGTTCGACAAGTCAACCTAAACTAACCTAATTATTATTGTCAGAAACTAATTACGTGCCTTGTTTCTAATATAATTAAATTGTAAAATATTTAACCTAACCTATCCTTGTCTATAACAATGCCTTGTCGAACTGATTTTTTTCGAAGTAAGTTTCGTGTCGAAATAAAGAACTGTCGAAGTTCAATGCGATACCGTCGCCTGGCTACCTACCACAGAAAATCTATAGCGAAACACTTAACGGTATGTTCCGGCAGAAGTCTCATGTACCTGTAGTTATACGGGCGTATAACTACAGGTACATGAGACTTAACAACTGTACTCGTATGTGCCAGGGTGACGGGCGCAGTACAGTTCGTAACTTGTGACGAAATACATATGTTATAGGCAGAGGATATTTTAACATCCGGTAGGCCTCGACCTTGTTCCATTACAATCCAATAAAAAAATATCAACAAATAATTTGCTGCAACAGCACCAGTAAGATTATTATAAAATCACCAACAGAATTGGAAGTCTCAGTAATTATAACTGCAAACAGCGACTACAGAACGGATGGTCCTCAATGCTATACAACGAGATTTAAGAGGGTTATTTTCTCGATGATGCTATAAGACTTTGTAGACGCTAAATTGTGAACACGTGGTCCGACAGCTTAGCCCGATGAGTCGGAAGGCATGATATTTTTTTTGGTCCTTTCGTATTGGTCCTATTCATCGGACAAAGGGGAATCACGAATTCCCATAGTTCGAATCATCGGACTACTAGGATACACGGGTATTTATTAAACATGCATACATTATGATGAATGTTCGCCATAGATTATGAAATCTTCAACTTCTACTCAAGTTCACGACTTAAAGTATTGTTTTGACCAACTTAGGTACTGTCAAAAAACTTGCTCCGATTTCAACTGTTTATCGATTTTGAGGCTTCTTCGTTTCAGCTTGGGCAAAAATGCGTTCATCTGTCCGGATTCCCAGTTGATTTTCTCTACAGGTCGCATTTCTCAACCGGTTCTCGTCAAGTTTATATAGGTTCGATAATTATATAGAACTTAATTGTCGATTCAGTTTTGAGGGTTGTAAGTGTAAAAAAAAACTGTCGCGAGGTGTTCCCGTGGGGCGCTGGGCTAGAATATCACTGTGGGTGTACGGCTAAAAAAAAGGGCTATTGTATTTTGTATTTATACATATATGAAAACCTGCCTAGTTGGTCCTTTTATTTTTATTTACGTGTGAAAAATGCATTTACGCATTCCCGTCCACCTCGGGGAAGGTGGCCGGGATATGTCGGGCTCGACACCAACTACTCCCACAGCAGCAAGTGCCCCTACCGACTAAATAACACACGGTGTTCCAACTCTACCGCTTCTAGGCGGGCCGCAGGGACGCTTTAGCTCTCAACTACGAACCCGCCACGGTTGTCCGTTTCCGGACCCCTCCTGGGGTGTTACCCCTCACGACGCACCAGAACACATGGCACGTCGCTACCACCCGGGAACCAAGCCTGCAAATGGGCGTCAGACAACCCCGCTTCTGACGCCCGAGGTCCCCCTGCGACGGGTCAAATAAGTAGCCCCGTCGCCTGCTACTTCGGCCGCAGAGGATAGGGAGAACGGCGCCTCGATATACCGACACTCCTCTTCCCCTGCGGCCCCTCCGCGTCCGCCATCCACGGTGGCGACCCCGCCGTGGCCACGGAAGGTAGGGAGAGCGGCGCACCGTAATACCGGCACTCCTCTCCCGCCGTGGCCCCTCACCGTCAGCTGTGGTGTCGCTCACACAAAACCACAGCCCGCCTCAGATGCGGTGCTGCCCATACAGCACCGCAGCCTACCCTTTGCCGCTCCATACTGGACTTAGAGGCAAAGCCCAGTGGAGCGGCCCCTCTGGGGCCGGCCGACTGCCCAAGCCGACACGGCCCCTGGTTCCTCTTAGCTTCACCGTGGGTGACGAAGCCACGGCTACTAAGCCCCACCGCCACGACAAGGCGGGAACCGTCGGGGGGTGCCTAGTTGGTCCTATCCTATGGCAATCCACTATCCAATCCAATCCACAATCAATCTACACTCGAGAGCAATGAATCCGGGTCACTTAAAGAATCCTAAAAATCTCGGAAACTAAAAATGCTAGGTTAATGCAATAAATTGTATTTAATAGATAATGTAATACTCCTTAAATGAAGGTATTAAAACTTCTTAGTTATTGTAAAGTTATATCATAAAAAAATCAAATTTGAAACAGGGCCACTTTCGAAGATGGAACTACGAAATTACAGCATTTGGTTTTGCTTTTGTTTGTAATCTGTCATTTATGTGGGTACATAAACCATGTTGATAGTGCTCTATATTCATTATTCAAGCTGAAATTATGTCGCTTACGCCTGAAGAATGCACCAGAATACTTACAATGCTGGAAACCGGCCGGAGTCAGCGCGATACAGCCAGGACTGTCGGTGTGTCGCTGTCAACAGTACAAAGAGTTCTCCGACGTTACGAAGAAACTGGTTCTAACCTACGCAGACCAGGAACGGGCAGAACCAGGTGTACCACAGCACGAGAAGACCGATACTTGGTGAACACCATGCTTCGAAATCGCTTTCTCACAGGAACTGAACTCACCAATCAGTTTCGACGCCTCGGAGGAAGTAACCCAAGTGCATGGACAGTAAGACGTCGGCTTGCTGAATCTAACTTAAAACCCCTTAGACCTGCAAACGGCCCTAAACTGGAGCGTGGGCATCGTATTTCGAGACTAAGATATGCCCAGAGCCACGTAAATTGGAGTATTGAAGATTGGTCAAAAGTTATGTTCTCCGACGAATCAAAATTTATGCTCTACAAGCACGATGGAAGACACAGAGTGTATCGAAGACCAGGGGAAAGATTCAAGCAAGCATGCATCGAAGAAAAAGTAGCCTACGGTGGTGGGTCTGTACTTGTGTGGGCCGGAATTTCTTCTGAAAGTCGCACAGAGCTGGTGATCATAGAAAACGGCTCTTTAACTAGCGTAAGATATGTGGAAGAAATCCTCAATGATCACGTTGGTCCATTTATGGTCAATTTAGGTGAGGATGCTATATTTATGCATGACAATGCCCGACCTCATACAGGTAGGATTGTGAATGACTACCTTCAAGAGATGAACATTACTCGTATGGAGTGGCCAGCGCGCAGCCCGGATATCAACCCGATCGAGCATGCTTGGGACGAGCTAGGCAGATGCGTAAAACAACGAAACCCTCCCCCAATCACGCTTCGTGAGCTCAAAATTGCTCTCACAGAGGAATGGGAGAATATTCCCCAAAATCGTATAAGGAACTTGGTGTACAGCATGCCAAACCGCGTAAACGCAGTAATGGAAGCACGAGGAGGCAATACGAAGTATTAAAATTCAAGAAAATCGTAATAAAGTTCAAAAATTTCATGTTTCCTATTTTTGTTTTAAGGAGAGATCAGCAGTTTTTTTCTTTATGTAATTTTGTGTTAATAAAATGTATGGTGACTCATATTTTTTTTACTTTCATTTAAGGTGTATTACATTGTCTATTAAATACAATTTATTGCATTAACCTATCATTTTTAGTTTCCGAGATTTTTAACATTCTTTAAGTGACCCGGATTCATTGCTCTCGAGTGTACTAACACTACAAAATTGGAAATTTCACTATTCAATCTCCATGGCAAACAAATTTTTATTTTTGACCGTACTCGTACCCCGTTGGATGCCGGGTCAGAATTGCACCTCCCCATATCATCCCATGGGTGTCGTAAGAGGTGACTTAGGAAAAAATACTGGAAGGTGGGCAGCAGCGTCTTCTAAACAACTGCCAACTTACACTGCGATCCCCAAGACGCTTGCCAAGCGTGGGGATGATGGCAAATACCCCATTAATAGGCTGTGTTCAGCAGTGGACGATCTGTCTGTTACAGTAGGCTAATACAGTACGGCTAAGGGAAAATACCGAAAATTGGGCAGCAGTATCTTCTGAGGAACTGCTATCTTACACTGCCAGCCCCAGGACGCCTAGCAAGCGCGAGGATTATGGCAAACGCCTTCTTAATGGGGGAGGCTTTATTGAGCAGTAGACATTCCAGCTGATACAGTGCAGTATAGCCTTCAGCTCACAGAAAGTAGAAACACTAGTTCGTGTGTTCTTTCTGATTACCCTTTTGATGGAATATATATTTTCATTTACTTCTAGTCTATGAAATATGCAGCATCTTGTTACATAATTAGGCTGCAGAATTCGCAAGATCATAAATTGAGATCGCACTCTATGGTAATGCGGGTGCGACCATACGATGACACTAACCTTCCAACAAGCTATTGTAAAGCAATCTTTATGTGTACAAGTATATGGTTCAAAAGCATTTGAATGGTGTCTCAGATATCGTGAAGTCACGTTGTGAATCATGAGACTCGCTCTTTTGTACCGTAATGATGCAGTAATTTAAAGGGTAATGGGATCTTTTGCTTTAAAGATTATCGTGCATAAGTTGAACCTCGTTGGCGTGCATTTAGTATTGTACCAGAACGAGGGTAGATTTGAGTAGAGGTCCAAATTGAAGTTCATGCCTTATCCGATCTCCAATCAAATTGCAATTGTAATCTTGTTTTGTAAAATTAATGTAATGTCTCTTTTTGAAAAAAACATGTTTAAAATTTGCCTTTTGAGACTCACTTCCCCTTATTACTTCTTTCCGTGCACGTGCTTCGGAGCCGTCTCGATATCGGTTGTTGTCTTATGATTGCAGTCGTTATAGCATGGTATTGGGCATTTTGGGAATGCTCGCCTAGCTAACTACCACCCTCAAAGACAAAATTTGTCACCAAGCACCTACTGGTATGTTCCGGCTGTTGTCCTTGAAGCCTGAGCAACAGCTTCAACCGCATCATCGCAATAGGCTAGTCAAATAAAATCAAGATATTATAGCCGCGCTATGTATGCGTTTGCATAAATGTGCTTGTTTGAATCTCAGATTGTGTATATTTAGATCGTTAATAAGGACATTATGCTTGCTTAAATCGATTTGATAATCTCAATCGTATAAAAAATATACTCGAAGGTCCCCCAATGCCACCTGGGACCGCTCCTACTCAGAAATAAAGAGGGACAGTGAATAAATAAAGCGATTTATCTGTTACATTGTATTCAAGTCGGGTCCCGGTGTCGGGGCGAACAGGCGTATCTAAACGAGTATCTGCCTAGCATTGAACCAGTTTTCAGATATTGGTTTATACGAGCCTACGTAACGGTAATACTAATGCCGCCTACAGGGTTGACACCTACGAATAAATATATCAAGAAGCGTATCTCCCATACAGTAACCGCTTTGATTTCGGACTCAAACAAAACACGCATAATCTTCCAAATTCAATTTGATTGGTTTATTGATTTGGCGCTTAGAAATGATCGCATCCGATTGGTTGCGTCAAGATAATGTTGCGCAGCACGGTACTCTTTTAAGCACGCCCGCCGAGGTAAGGTTTCCGTTTTGCTGTTTTTGAGCTTGAGTTACATTTCTTTACATATTTATTCGTAGCTTGTCACGACGACACGGAAAGTTTACCTATGTTTATAATGCAACTATACTAGACAAATAAAGCGCATTTGTTCATTCGAGCACTATCACCTTTTTAGATCTTGATCGGCACATAATTAACGATTTATTTTAGTAGAACACCCGATTGATTTCGACAAACGAAAAGACACTAATACTGCACAGTACCCTTTGTTCCTGTTATCTGTATTATGGTGTTATTGGCACTGATTATCTCAGAGCAATTAAGTAAGATAGTTTGTCAGAGTACGTTATACTATACGTGGGATTTAGTAGCACTTTTAGCGCTCTGTCAATGGTATCGATAAAACAGAACCCGTTATGATATGAGCAAATCATCGATGTTGTATATCAGGAGACTGAAGATGAAGAGTGATGACTGGTGACCTTACATTTCTATTGACAAATTGGTACACTTTTGTTGTTTATGTTTTTTGACGGGATGCATGGATTTTGGATTGAAAGTCTTTTTGTAACAAAGGGGCGAAACAGAACAAAGAAAGAGATGCATCCAGTACTTCCGGACAAATAGACATAGTGATCCATTAAGACAAAAGTGAACAATTACTGCTTCCTGAGATATATAGAGTTAGGTGACCCAAACATATTGCCGTGCCCAAACATAACAAGTTCTGATACTAAGTATACCTATGACTTGTGAGTTATAATTTAACATCAGGCACAGAAAATAAAATAAAAAAGTGACGATGAAGTATAACTTTTATTAATAATTTTAAAAGCGACGTAGCGAGTGTATATGGAAAGAAGGAAAATTGAAACCCGACGTATTCTCAGCCACAGCCCTGGATAAAACTCGTCTGTCTCAAGTTCGTGTTCTCGCTAGTTAAGGAGTTTAAGGACAAACTGCTCGAGCACGCCGAACGCCACTAATTGACAACGGACCAGCTAAATTGGCGCTTTGTGAAGCATACACTATTCTAGACTAGTTTTGAGGTCGTGACGGTAGTTACTTTGTTGTCCCTGACCGGGTCTCGGACGTGAGCGCAGCTGCAATTGTGGCAAATTCGTGGCTTTTGAACCACCTCAATAAGTAACGTTTCATTTTATATAAGTTTTATTTTTATTTTTTTATTCAAGATAGGTTCGCGTTTGACCATGCCCTGCCAATGTAAAGCATTGATGTGGTCTAAGATGGAGCACGCTTACCTAGTAGAAACCTATTTACTCTCGATTTGAAGACACCCATGTTGAATTCATCGGGAAAAACTGACAACGGTTTTCGGCGTTTATAAACAACTAGCTTTCCGGGCGCGGCTCCGCCCGCGCGTTTGTCGGTTATCGCGCAAAAACATTAACCTCTTTTTGCGCAGTTGGCTAAAAACTATCCTATGTTTTTTTCCCGGGTCTCAAACTATTTCCATAGCAAATTTCATTCAAATCGGTCCAGTAGTTTTGGCGTGAAAGCGTAACAGACAGACAGACAGGTTACTTTCGTATTTATAATATTAGTACTGATACTGATTTTTAATGGACTCCCAAAAAATAGCGGAGGTTCCTTAAGTCGAAGCGTATATAACCTTGTATATTTTTTATGTATGACCACGCATAACTTTTATTTTGAATGATTCTTTTTAGGGTTCCGTAGCCAAAGGGTGAAAACGGGACCCTATTACTCAGACTTCGCTGTCCGTCCGTCAGTCTGTCACCAGGCTGTATCTCAATAACGGTGATAGCTAGGCAGTTGAAATTTTCACTGATGATGTATTTCTATTGCCGCGATAACAACAAACTCTAAAAATAAAATAAATATTTAAGGGCGGCTCCCATACAACCAACTTTTTTTTATCGTTGCTTGCTCGACATTAATAACGGTGACAGGTAGATGCTTTAACTATTCACAGTATATTTAGTTTTATGTTCTCTTTAAACATAATTAGTGTAATAAAATAAATAATAAGGGGCTCCCATACAATAAAAGAGGTTTCGCCGTTTATTTGCTAAAAATAATAATAATGAAAAGCGTCGGTAACTTGCAAGATTAGGTTAAAGATAATGGTACGGAACCGTTCGTGCGCGAGTCCCACTCGCACTTGGCTGGTTTTTAGTGGTAGGTAAGGTGTACCTAAGTTGGTCCTATTTCAGTTTTAATTAATTCGGTTATGCATGTTTTCAAATTAGACTCAATTTATTTTAAAAGTATTTTCCTGTCTCGATGACTAAAAGACTAAAGTTACAACATTAACAACTATTGCCGATGGCGACCATTCTTGTGGGCGAGTGACACAATTAGTCCTATATGCATCATCAACATCATACATCATCCAAAATAATCTTTTAGGGTTCCTTACCGCAAATGATAAAGGAACACTTCACTTTGTTGTCCGTATGTCTGTATTTCTGTCATGACCCGTTTTCTCTATTTTTTTTATTAAATACTAAGGTGTACGGTCTCTTCCAACTGTGAAAAAATCAAACTTGAAAGTCGGCACGATTAAAATATCGTACTTTGCGATTTCACAAAGGAATCAAAAACGTATAAGATAAACTACCCGTTGACCTAGAATGCTAAACGTGTTTTTTCTTGTCAATAGGCATCCATGGATCTTCCTCCAGACAAGGCGAAGCTACTACGAAACTACGACCTCGAAAAGAAATGGGAGATCATCTGCGACCAGGACATGGTGCAGGCAAAAGATTCTCCGACACATTACCTCAACAAGCTCATGACATATTTGGACCCTAAAGCCTCTAGAAGTCATAGGGTAAGTTAATATATTCATATTTGTAGAAAAACAATATGAAGTAGGATATACATCTACAGTTCCCGGCTTAATAGAGTATGGAATGTTCCATATCCTCTTGAATGTGACGGTTGAACAACAGGTGATCTGCTTCTCCTTAGACGATGATCTGCTGGTAAATTATGGCATGATTATTAATGCCAATAAATTATAAACTATATGATAAATTGTTTTGTTTTTCAAGTTTTCCGAGTTCATTGTAGTAGCTTAGCACTTTCGTCGAAGATGATAAAACACTGAGTCCTTAGGTGGGATCCGATGGGAGAGGTCTTAATTGATTTTTGTGAACGAATTTGGAAAAATGTGTTCATATATTTATTTTAATATTTTTATATTTGCAATTACGCTTGCTCTGCGGATTACTTTACATAATTACACATTTACGAGATGTCCATCCCCAACGAGAACATAAATTAACAGTTATGTCATGTTAGCTCAGTCGGTCAGAGAAATACCTCGGCTATAGGGTGGATGGACGCGGGTTCCAATCCCGTACATGACTACCTATATTTTTCTCTCTCGTACATTTGTCTCGTACAGTTTTTGTCCGCTCTAATCATCTTCAATACGCTGTGAATATAGATAAATTCTCTAAGCTCTCCATATCACATGCAGCAGTCTAAGTACAATGGCGCCTCTCATCCACAAAACATGGTCGCACATAAAGCGGATATCTCTAACATGAGTACAATCTGTACAAGATCACAACACGGAACACGGTGACCCGTGCCCTAAGGGTCCGCGCACAGCTCGCCACCAAAGTGCCGTTAGAGGCCGGAGACAATGCTCAATACATCACGGCGTTTCGATACAAGATACAATTTGTAAACAGTCTTTGCTGACCTTAGATTCCTTAGCCTTTGGGAATCATGTTCTAAGGCTCGGAACATGACTCGCCGAAGGCTAGAGAAGACGTCGTTAGACGGCAAAGACATTATGCAAATCGTACGTTTTGTTAGATTCTTCAAGAGGTCTTCATGGCTAATTCCTCGAGTTCCATTTGATTTTTATCCTATAACTGCGAAGTCCTAAGGGGTTACCTGTGTGACCTGTATATATGTCCGTTCGTAAGACTCATTTTCAGACCGATTTAGATAAATAATACTTCAGAGGATGAGTTTCACAGGGTACATAAAATTATTGAAAAATTAAAAAATGTGGATTTTATGCTCCATAAAGTGCATGCTTAAAACTCCTGTTTTTCAACACGCTCGTTTGCTGTACTAAAATAAAGATCTTTAAAGGGCGAGTATGAAAATCATTCAAAATAGTTTGGAGTTCTTTTAAACATTTTATTTTTTGAACCGCCGCTTGGATTTTTAGTTTTAAAGAATTATGCTTGTTAATTGAGTTTGTAAAACGATGCTGTTGATAGTTATAGAGGCTTGTGCTTCGTAGTTATCACGTTGACTTATTTGTACACTAATATACTAGTAGTGTTAGGGAAAATAACTAAAATAACTTTAAGGATACATAATAGCTTCTTTATATGAAATTATTTATAGGCATGCATAATAAGTGTAAGAATCAGTAATATATTGTATATATAAACACTATAAACTGACACACTACAAAGACACTATGTCAATATTGTTCCTTTAACCTGTCGTAGAGGAGAGGGTATTTCTTGTTAGGAGGAAGGATGATGTCAGGTCGACGTATCTTTTTTACATAAATACACAATACTCTTCTGTATCTATATTTTGCTTCCATTTTAGCCAAAATAAAATAACATTTTCAGTAACAGTGCGGAGCCTGGGTCCGACAGTTTGTACTGTCAAAACTTGCGTACTTAGACATCCGAGCCTATCCCTCAAAGAAATATTTTTAGCCAAAAGATACAAAATACTTAACAAGTTAGTTCAACTTTTGAATTGCATAGGATAATCAGTATATTTATGCTAAGATATAAAAATTAACGTTATCCATCCTTTGCCCTCTCACTTTTTGTTGAACGCTCCTCGTACTTAACAAACATAATTACCTCTTCTGTGTGAGCATTAAATAGATTAAATAGACTGGTTTTCAAAATTATCCTACACTAGCCGTCCGCCCCGGCTTCGCACGGGTGTTTAACATAAATTGCAATAGTTATATATTTAAACACATAAAAAGCAGTTATTGTGACACAACTGTAGATAGATAACTCTTTATTGAATACACCATAATAACATCAATAAACGTATCACTAAAACATAACTTAAAACCAAGTGTATCAATGGGCGGTCTTATCGCTCAGGGCGATCTCTTCCAGACAACCCTTCAATAAGGGTTATAGTCAAAAAACACGTCGACAGCTGTAATAGTGAGACTTTTTATAGATATTGATGTCTTCTATTAAATTGTATTACATCGCTTTGCTCTATTTTCAATAATATGCGCAGCGTTCGCGATGTAACTATTTTTTTTGGTATTTTTTCACACTTTGCGCACACGCACACGTTATCGAACTTTTCATACGGATCTCTAACTTTTTTGAAAATCTCCTATAGCCTATGTTCATCAGGGATAATGTTGGATTCTAATGGTGAAAGAATTTTTCAAATCGGTCCAGTAGTTTCAGAGCCTATCCAATGCAAACAAAAAATCAAATATTTCGTATTTATTATATTAGTTTGACAAGCTATAATGGAATAAAAGAACATCACTGATCTTTCTTAAGACAAAATTCAAGCTATGAGAAGCTTTCACACAGCGCCAGACTTAACACAAACATATGAGGGGCTAAGCACGGCGATGACATCAGTCGGAGATGCAGCCACAGCCGCGCCGCCCGTCCCGGCTGCCGGCTGCGTGGGATGACGTTATGTTATTCACATTCCTTTATAGCATCAGAAGCTAAAGTATTGATCCTCACGAAGATACTAATGTTGCAAACATACATATCATTCTGGGTATGTTCGAAATGCAGACGTTGCTTTAATAGCATTCATATTGTCACAATTTTGAGGCAATCATAGCGGGGATTGCCTACTGATTGGCTAGATTAAGCGACGTCCATTGTGGACGTGACTTGGATGGGTGGCCGCTAGTGGTATTCAATACTTACTGCGCGTTATCGTGCTTCGGAGGGCAGGTTAAGTAATCGGTCCCGATTGTCATCTTAAAAAGGCAGCTGTTATAGCATAGTGATAGGGTATTTTGGGAATGCCCTTCTTTCGATACAAGCAAACAGTATTGTAAGCATAGTGTATTGAACAGCCCGCTCAGGTTTTCCCCCCTTAAATTTTCAAATATACGAAAATCAACTATTTATATTTTAAGTATAAGCACTATCGTATACTAAGCTGTTCTTCCAACATGTCTAATGGCCGAACGGCTATGGCACCCTCTGCGTCGAGAAAATCCCGATCGAGAATAACATTTAATGTGGAAAAAAGTTTAAAATCAAATACAAATGTTTATTTATCGTTATTGTGTACCAAATATTTTCTTTATTTTTCTCGGCGCGGACATGGATTTTGAGTTTGGTGGGAGGGGGGGCATATTATGATATTAAGGGCCCGTTTCAGAATGTCCTAATAAAGTTTCGGGTTGCTATGCAACACATAAAATAACTGAATGATAAAAATGACAGTTATCATGCAGCGCTTTTCAAGCTTTAACCGATGGATAGGCTAAGTCGATGACTGTGAAACGCAAAGATAGTGTTTTGTTTAATAAATGTGTTCTGGGTAGTATAACCGGAACTTACTCGAACATTCTGAAACAGGCCCTAAATGTGTTAATACTTGACATTAGAAGTAGTGTAGTAAAAAAACAGAAAGCATAGCTGTCCATCTAACAGCACAGAATAAAAAGGCTCACAGTTTAAAAAGCGATTGATCTACTTTATACCACTTACTGCACGAGATGTAGCAAAAAAGTAAACACACCTATTGTAATTATTGATCCGTCACGGTACAACATTCCTCATCAATTTTTTTTTATAGAATAGTCTCGTGTATTTTTTTTTGTTGCATTGTGTCTATTCGGTTTGAACACTCAACATAAGGACTTGATAAAATAATACAGTTTGAAGATCTAGGAGTGTTATGAACTTTATTGTGCACATGAAATAGTTATTTGTTACGTAAGGTAGCCCCGTGGGGTGCCGGGTTAGAATTGCACCTCCCCATATCATCCCGTGGGTGTCGTAAGAGGCGACTTAAAGAAAAATACTGGATGGTGGGCAGCAGCGCCTTCTAAAGAACTGCCAACTTACACTGCGGTCCCCAAGACGCCTGCCAAACTTGGGGATTATGGCAAATACCCCCTTAATAGGGGAGGCTGTGTTCAGCAGTGGACGATACGGCTGTTAAAGTACAGTACAGTACGTAAGGCTGCAAAGTTGTTGCGAGTACTTGTACTGAAACCTAAGGAGGCAAAGGATTATAGGGTTGAACCACAAACAAAGCGAGGCGTTCAAAATATAGTGAGGGTGGTGGCTAGCATTCGCAAAATGCTCTTCGACCATGCGGTGGACTACAAGCCGCTCGCTATTCATTAAAAATGTTAGATAGTCAGATAGATAGTCATAGTTTATGACAAAATATTGAAAATGATGATTTAATGTAGTTTTAAAGCTGTGAAGAAAACGAACGATTTTATTTTTCTTTTACGGGCTGTTATATGTGATACCCTAAAATAGTGAGGTCCGACCCGCACTTGGCCAGTTTTTACTATCAATCAATGTGAAAATCAACCACTAAATATGTCACTACGATCGTCATTTAATTCGCTTCCTTTAATGTATATTTTATTGGCAATAAAACCGAAGCTATACTATGCCATTTTCTGATTAAATACTAGTGTTGCCTTTTGTCATTAAACATGGTCAATGAGTAAAAACAATAATAGGCTTAAAATAAAACTGAAATAATTCTAAATCACACCCAGGAAAATCAAAGACATGACTCTGTGCTCTAAAATACTTTACTACGGTATAGAAACAGTTTGGTTTCCATTCATTTTGTTATCCTACTAAGATGCACTAGTATTTACGTTCTTTATTTACAAGTGCAAACTTATGCTTTACCAAATATTCTATAATAAAAACATCGAACAATAAAAAAAAACACAAAAAAGTCCTATTATAAAAATATCTAAAAAAAATTACCATTGGGAATATTGGAAATAATTCATGTACTCACGTAAATTTTAACACGGTATACATTAAAAAGACTTCTCTTGGTGGACACTGCCCGAAAATAAATAAACTAATTATTTTTTTTGGTTTTGTTGCTCAGCTGTTTGTTAGTTTGTTGTATTTGATAACGTAATACCCAGATTATGAAATTTTTTACGATAAGTATTTGTCACAGGTGAACGTAAAATATCACATTGCGAATGGTTTGAGGGACTTCTGAAATTATTTGGGGTGTTGTTCATTAACTATTAGAGATAATACCAGCATTATATTAAACTAAGAATTATATCACGATCATTTATTATTTATTTACTTAATTGACACGAATAAACCAATTACGCTAATAAGATTACAGGCACATTATTTATATAAAATGTAGTCAAATGAAAATAAGACCACGGGCAAAATCTAATCATAATATGTCACAAAACAAATTACCTGTAGAACTTTGAGTTTTCTGCGACAGACGTGAGTTTCCATAATTGATAATGTTCTACTTTATAATTACTCGTAGTGGAATTTCAGGCGGCCTGACAACTACGACAATAGGTACATGGTGGTTGGATAATTTGCGATTGCCCACCAGGCTAGCTAAAAATCTGTCGCCAGGCACCTAACAGGAGTCTGGCAGCTGCCCTTGAGCGCCAGTTCCCATCCTAGATTAATTTATTTTTCCACATCATCACTTACCATCAGCCACAGAATAATTGAGACCATCAGAGAGAGATGTGAAAGGCTAGCCTATGGAATAAAACTCCTCAAGCGCCGATTTCACCGTTCGTATTACTAAACGTGTTTCACTAAACTAAGATCAAATGTCGACTTTGATCTCGGTTCACGTCCGATTTCACCGGCGAATATTCTAATCGTCTTTACTTTAATTGCAACGAATGTTATGATTAGTGGAATGTCAAAGATGTCTTATGCGTTAGTATGCAAATTCCTGATGACTCTGAAAGCTATTGAACGCGTTCATTTTAGATAAACGTTGGTAATCGGGCGATTAGGTGTTAATCAATGGTTAGATTGAATTTGGTTTATTATCGTGACTTTCAAATTGTACCTCTGATCTCAGTCAAGCAATTGAACTGCTTGCAATTTCCTGATGACTCTAAAAGCTATTGAATGCGTTTATTTGAGATAAACATCGATAATTCGGCGATTAGAAATTAATCTAGGGTTAGTTTGAATTTGGATAAATTTATTTTTGTGAAATTCAAATTGGAGCTCTGATCTCAGTCAAGCAATTGAACTGCCTACGATTTCCTGATGACTCTTAAAAGCTATTGAAGCGTTTATTTGAGAGATACGTCGGTAATCTGGCGTTTAGTTATTAATCTCGGGTAATCTTGACCTTGGTTTAATTTACTTTGGTGTAATTCAAATAAGAGCTCTGATCTTAGTCAAGCAGATAAACTGAGTTTCAACTTGAAAAGCGTTCAGTTTCAATGGTGTTGTTCGTCCTGTATTGAATCAATGAATAATGAAAACACTAGGTATAGGGAAACGGGAATTTAACAACGTCCGTGTGTGCGGTAATATGAGTCCGCTTAACGGTTGTGTTGTGGTTTTCTTTCCCCAGCCAGTAGTCATATGAGGAAGGATACAGCTGGTACAGTAAACAACAGTTTCATGTGTGAAATGTTATAACATTATAAGCTGTTATTCCAACATCTATTATTTATTGAAACGATGACTATAGGGCGTCACACAATCGTTATAACACACGAAGGGGAAGTGTTTAAAATTTAAAGATGGGATATTTTTTAGTTTTTTTTTTATATGTAAAATATATTCACAAATTTTAAAAATATCAGCTTCTTCAATCGGGATTCGAACCCAGTCAAAATGAAAAAATAATATTTAACTAGTATTTTAGGATAACCGTCGAAATGGTTGTCCTAAAGAACATAGCATGAGGAAGCGAAGGACTCTAGCATTGTGCCATGAGCGAAGCGAGTGTTTCAAATATAGAATCAAGGGTTTCAAAGGTACGAGACGCAAAATAAATTTGCTGCCGAGCGAAGCACATAATTTTTCATCTCACTACAGCGAGAAAATGATAGTTACAGCTTAAATTATTAAAGTAAATTAGCGTATTGGTTATATTGACAGTAAATTAAATTTTCTGGGACTATTAAAAAAGTTCAAGTTTTAAAAACCTTTTCCAAGCTAGCGGATGAAAAACTCATTTCCACACAGATTTCGAATGATAAACAATACCTTTCCGTGCTTGTGAGGTGAAAAATATATTTGTAATGTTCGAGACAATGACGTTTGAATGCTTGCAAAAAATTTTACTATAATTTTTTCATCCCTGATATATGTATAATTTAGTATATGATTCAATATTGAAATGAAATAATTTTTCATATTTAGATTTGTTTGTTTGAATTCGATTGCGAGCATAAGACATACGAACGGACAGACTGACAAATAAATAGGCAGCAGTGACATTAACAGGGTTCCGTTTTGCCTTTTGGGTACGGAATCCTACCCAGTATACCTTCTACGATTTATTTTCTTTGGTTCGTTACCGGTTTGTAAATGGTCACAAATGAGCCAAGAACGGTACTTGCATTTTCGATGTGATGCTGCAATAGATAGTGATTAGCCTGAAGGTATCTTTGGACGGATTAACTTTCCCAGATTTGACCTCAAGATTGTGGACCCCACCGAGATTGGGACGATAATGTGCATAATTACATAGTTAACTACGATTGATAACCGATTAGTAGGCGTCGGATATTCTAATGGAATACTCTTGGAAAATGTTCTATGGGCAATTATTTTTGGTTGAAAAACTTACTGTACCACAAGAACAATAATAATATTAATGAATATAATATTGTAAGTTTTGAGATTTGAGAATTAAAATTTTCTAAAATTTTCAATTTTATTACTTGTTGTAATAATAACAAATATATTAAGAAAACTTCAAATTAATACTTTAATAAAACACTTAAGAAATTTAAAATATATCGAGAAATTTTCTCGATCGTGCGCTCGTAGTTAGTCAAGACCTTCTGAGAATGCTTCGTCTAGAAGTGAATCGCGCCGAAAATTCTTCCGGTTTGGATTCGTGGCGTTTGTGATGTCACGTCGGCTTAACAGGAAAACTAGGCGAAATTGTCACTAGATATATTTTTTAAATGATTTATATAAATATTAATTTTGTGTGTTCTTAAAATATTTTCAAAATATTTGTTATTATTAAATATGGATTTCCGCAAAGTAACGCCTGAATCTATTCATTATATTAATGGTTGTACTTGGGGGTAGTACGAAATTGTGCTACGGGGCACCTATGTACAGAAGCACTTCGACGTTTTTTTATCCTGCGCCTATTAAGTTATAGCTAGATTTTGGTCTGGAACCTTCCAGAATCTTTAACAAAATGTGTTAATTGCTGATGTCTATCCTCCTGGCAACTTCATATAAGTATTGTTTTTCTTTTCGGCCTAAACTCATACACAGTGATTCACTATTATTAAACCCTCCTCCGCTCTCATACGAGAGCACGTAGATTTAGTTAAGTTATCATGTATCTCTAGTCTCATAGAATGGCTAAGAGCATGACACTTACGTGATAACTGATAACCCTTACTCGAGTAGTTACTCACAGGTCTCCTCATTAGAGTATCCAGGGCAAACAGCGCCAGGGTCGACTCGTAAAGGTCGCGCCGTGCTCCCATTGTGGAGAAATGATAATTTCTGACTCATGTTCACTCATACTCTGGGCTTGTCGTGCTTTACTGAAAATTCGGCACAAGTCATAGGATACTAGATTATCAGAGAAACAGAAAAAAATATTGCTCATCTTACGTGCTCGGAAAGGCTTTGTTTGTCATTCGAAATCTGCGTGCTTATTAAGCTAGAGTGAAAAAGATTTTTGAAATTCTAATCTTCATACCAATCTTATTTAGCTCGAGTACTGGATTTGATTTCTGATCTTTTAATTTTGGTATGTTTTTTCCTGCTGATAGGCAAGTCTTTACTTTGAGTACAATATCACCTGATGGTAAGTGATGATGTGGTCGAAATTAGTAAACATACATAAAATAGGCTATAACAAGATACAAACATGATAGTAACGGCCTACGTCTTAGGTTGAGAAACGGCTGCTAAAGAAAGTTTCCGTTCCGGGCGGAGTGCCTACACAGTTAGATGTTTAAGTTCTCAACGTAGGTATCCTTCGATATTTATGGTGGCATTAAAAAATCTGCTAATTTAAATTTTTTATATAAATTTCACTGGCTATATAATAAACAGCTACTTTCTTATGAAATGTTATGTATATTATGTTAGTAGCTTTCCGGGCGCGGCTCCGCCCGCGCGTATGTCGGTTATCGCGCGAAAACATTAACCTCTTTTTGCGCAGTCGGATAAAAACTATCCTATGTTTTTTCCCGGGTCTCAAACTATCTCCATACCAAATTTCATTCAAATCGGTCCAGTAGTTTTGGCGTGAAAGCGTAACAGACAGACAGACAGACAGACAGAGTTACTTTCGCATTTATAATATTAGTACTGATAGTATATATATATATATATATATATATGTAGCCTTATTATAGTAATTACAGTAATTTATTCTGTGCCTGAAGTATGTATAGTAATTAAGTTAATGTTTGGCGTAATGTCACAGTTCATTATGTAAGTCATTAATTTTCGGGGCCGGCATTGTATGACTGTTACCGTTAATGACATGTCATTATGTTTCAGTTGCTCATCAGTAGGGTTCCCTTGGGAAGAGGAATAATAAACGTGTACTTGAATGATAGTTGACTCATAAAAGCGTCTTTAACGCCCCTAGATGCGGCTCAGGAGCAACACGCGCTGAAGTAATCGTAATTTCACCAAGGGCGATTCCTCTTAAATATGTAAAGAAATGTAAGTAAGCTCAAAAATAGCAGAAAGTAAATCTTACCGCGGCGGGCGTGCTTTAAAAAGTGTACCGTGCGGCGCAACAACATTAACATAACGCGAACAATCGGGTGTGATCATTTCTATGCGCCAAATCAATTAACCATACCAATTTAATTTAGAAAATTGTGTGTGTTTTGTTAACTGTGAACTTGATGAGCTCGGAATCCAACTGTATGAAAGTTATATGTACACTTTTTTAATATGTATTCGTAGGGGATATTATCTGATCTTCATTTGGTTTTTAGCAAAAAAAAATTACTGACAATTTGGAGGTTTTCTCATAACTGCTTGATTAATAGGTTATAAAAGTCTGTAGTGTAGTGGAACTCATAACTATAACAAATGTTCATTATATAACTTTCGTTAAAATGTGATAAATTATATCTTTAACGGAAACGTAGTGACAATTTTAAAATGTAAATATTATTTTATATATTAGCTTATATTTTTGCTGATAGTCTATAAAAAGACCATGTGTCACCTTATTTGATGTGATTATGTAGATTGTATGAGTTGAATATAACCAACAGCTACAACAAGTACTTACATATATCTGTAGCCAAGCACCTAACGGTGTGTTCCGGCAGCTGTCTTTGAGAGTCAGTAATTCTAGGTTAGACTGAACAACATATTCGACCACATTATCACTTACCATCAGGTGAAATAGTGGTCAAAGGCTAACCCATCAGGCATAAAAAAGATAAATAAATAAAAACATAGGGTCGGCTGTGTCGCCGAAATTTCGTGCTCCAATCGTATTTCTTAAATCGACATAGGGGACGGTGCGCGGCCATCAACCAGACTACTAGACTTATCTGATCGAAAGAAGTGTTTTTTCAAACACTTAACTCTCGGAATGATGTCGCTACCCTTCTATATTTCTAAATATTATGATTACAAGCACTACCGCGTACTAAGCGAAAATCATAAATTTACAAATTTCACGGGTTCAATTCCCGCCCGGGGCAAAACATTTTGTACTCCAATAATTTGTAAATTTATGATTTTCGCTTAGTACGCGGTAGTGCTTGTAATCATAATATTGAGAAACTCCGTCTGGTGTTTAACGAAAAATTTTACTACTTGTGGCGGCTTACCAGCCAGGTGGGAATTCGTAAGTTGATCGTTTAAGAACGATTGGGAGAGCTCCACTACGACAGCTCCCAATGTTCTGAAGTATAACCCGAGGCAGTGCAATGTAAACTTATTCGAAGCGTACAAAGCCCCGCGCGGAAGGTAGCATCTAGAATTGTATTATTAGATCTGCAATCTGTACACTTGCACCAGCTGACATCCGTTGTGGGCGTCCACAAACGCCGCGAGACGTGTGTTTGTCTAACGTATATGGACAACGCTAATCTTATCTTCGTATTTATGAGGTTCGCTATCTTCTGAGCTTTCTCTCCATCTCCGTTATGTCCGATCACCTTCGGGCATGACCTGTACATTGGCGGACGTTGGATTCTTACATCAAAAGTTTAATCAGTGTACTGAGTTTTTATGGACGTGAATGCTTTCACTCCGCAGATAGGTTATGTATTGTGGTCCATATAGAGCTGTTTTGTATTACTAAATTGGTGTCCTAGCCGGAAAGTGTAGAACATTGGCGTTTGGTCGAATTTTTACTAGTTTACAAGTTTCATTTCATCGCCCAATTGTGAAGCGTGCGGTTCAATAGAGGATGTACAACATGTTTTGATGGAATGTTCCCGGAATGCAGATCTCAGACGAACCATATTTGGTTCATCACAGATTTATGAGACTGGTTCGTGTAATAGCATATTGGCCTCACCACTGTCTGATAAAGCCCAACAGTTATATGGTCTCGTAACAAAATATTTTGAAAGGAATTAGATTGTATTTAGTTAGTAATAGTTTTAAGTACCGATGGGGCGATGTGGTCGCTACGCGACAAAGACCCTTCTATTACATACGCAATAAATTGAAAAAAAAAAAAAAAAAAAAGTTTCATTTGAGACCTTTTCATTCACAAAGGCGTGCGGGTTCGAATCACACTAGTTTCGAATTGTTATTCCTTCTAAGGAACTATCTCACAATGTCAGACTATGAGTCATTTAATACTGTTGGGAGATAATAGAAATCTTTATGCTTTCGATTTCAATTTTTTTTTATTTCATTTGTTGATTGTGGCGGAACACGCACGAGGCCCACCTGATGTTAAGCGCTAACCTCTACCTATAACATATTCATTTTGTCACATGTGATGAACTCTACTGAGTCCGTCACCTTGAGACATACCATTGTTCATTCAATATCATCTGGAATTTCATAATTATCTCATAGACCGGTACACACTGCTCAAGCCGGCGCGGCCCACGGCCGCGGTTTGGGATAGAACCATGGACCTGTGGCACGGCAATCCATAGCTTAGCCGCTTAGCTATCATGTCTGGTTCATAGTCTCCATGCTCTTTTGGTCTAATTTGATATCATCATCAGCCGGAAGACATTCACTTTTGAACGAATACCTCCCCCGTGGATCGCCACGCCACAATGAACGGCTGTTGGCCACTTGTAACACTTGGCTACCCGCGACTCTGAAGGTGCGCGATTTCGACGATAACAGAAAATACTGGAAGAATTAATACCTTATTCTGAATATGTGTTAATATTATTTTTGTTTTCAGAAAAGAAAGATGGTCGGTGACTCCACGTCCACTCAAGTCCTCAGGGATCTGGAGATATCGTTACGGACCAATCACATAGAGTAAGTTTTACTGTTTTAACGTACTGTTTTTACAGTAAGATTTGTTTGGACAGTTGTTATTTTTTTAACTTTTCCAACTAAACTTTTTTAAAGCACATATATACACATTGCTGACAAAAATTTGTCATAAAATAGTTGAATAGTAGAAAACGAGACTAGTTGAAATAACACTCAAATAATAATTAAGTTGCATAGCACCTGGTATATATAGCTGACAATAAAAATAGCGATAACAATACATGTATGATAAAATTTATTTCTATTTTCAGATGGGTGCGAGAGTTCCTGAACGAACAAAACCAAGGGTTGGACGTCCTGATCGACTACCTGAGCTTCAGGCTGAGTATGATGAGGCACGAGCAGAGAATCGCGCTGGCGAGGAGTCAGTCCAGCGATGGGATCAACCAGGGTAAGCTTCTCATCTGCCTATAACCTACAACCAATGTGTGGTGGTGGCCGCCTGCGACTGAGCATGATGAGGCGCACTGGGGAAGAACCGCTAGATAGCTAGCTAAATATAAAATGGTTACTGGCTTAAGCTGCTTGGTGACATATTTTCTGATTGAAAGACTGATAGCCAAGTGAGAATTGCACAAAATGTAATACCACTTTTGTGCACCTTAAGGTAGGATTTCATGACTATTATACTATCATTATATAAGTTACATTACGAATCGAGAATTTTATCCAATATATTTTGCCCTTCACTGCCCGTGACTTGGAATAATGGTGATAGGGCATAGGGTCTTTGCGAGTGCGCACCTGGCTAGCTACCACCCTCGACAAGAAGATCTGCCCTCGTTCAAACTAATGGAAAACATGTCCCTGCCCGAGAGACTCGATTTTGGCGGTAATAGCTATGGAATGCCTTGTCGCAGGTCCCTGGTTCGATCCTCACCGCCGGCCGGCTTGAGCTTCACCGCATGGTGAAAGAGCATTATGCGAATGCTCTCTTGGCTAGCTACCACCCTCAAGTAGAAAATCTGTCGCCAAGCACCTAACAGTGTTCCGGCACCAGTAATGGTGAGAGACAGTAAAATTACAGGCACATGAGACTTAACAACTATATGTCTAAGTGTGATGGGCGCATTGCAATTCGTTACATGTGACGCAATTCATCTGTTACATGGAGATGTTAGTCTGTTAAACATCCGATGGGGCTTCGTGCTTGTTCTCCTCTACAATCACATTGGAGTGGAACTCGTAACCGCCCTAACACCAACATTATGTTCTGTTAATTCTGAGTGTAACCTGTTGATATGATTGATATCGACTGTGCAGTGAACACAACGGCGTCGGAATGCAGCGGCGCGCCCTCGGACCGGGCGACGCTGACGGCCCCGTGGCGGCGGCGCGCGCGCTCCGCCGACTCGGAGGCGGAGGCGGCGCCCAGCCCCGCGGCCGCGCGCCGCCGCACGAGGCACGCCGCCCGCCTCAACATGGGCGCCTCCACCGACGACATACACGTCTGCATCATGTGCATGCGGGCCATCATGAACAACAAGGTATCTATACCTCGAAGTACATACTTCTACAACTGTACCATACTGAATTGTGGGTAGGATATTTGCACGGTAGTTGGGGGACAAATGGTGGCCTACCTACTGCGTTTCCCAAACTTTTGCAATCTACTCGGATGAATAGCTAAAATAAATAAAGGGAATATAGAGAGATTATAGAATGAAAAAAAAATAGGTAAAAATTCTCTGCGGGACTCATCGGGCGGTAAATTTTACAGCTAAAGTTAGTTAAGATTGTCAATAAAAACAATAAGTATGGCATATATATACGCACATTTTGCCACGGTTTCCGCTGCAAACTAATACACTATCTAATCGTACACATGAAAAATGAGTTGCGCTTCAGCCTGTACCTACGGTCACTAGTTACGCTCCAACGAGATTATTTTCTCGATGTTACACTCACAGAAAAAGCTATTAAGACACTGATCCATTGCGTCATCGGAAGAACTGATTCGATTATTGTTTTGTACTAAGTGTGCAATGGTTTTCTCACAAACAAGCTTGATTTAGGCCAGATGCGTTCGACGCACCACGCCTCCATTACCTATCTCCCTTGTTTCCTCATTCCTGACCTGATGCATTTACGAACCGAACCAGTCGTGTACATCAATTATCATACTGCATATAAAAAAAATCGTTTTATATGCGTGGCCGTTCGTTAATGTCATTGCAATCAGGAATCAAAGCTATTGAAGCGAAAGAGGAAGCCGTCTAATGGCAGCCCCTGTGCATCATGCAGGTATCATTAGACGCCCAGCACGTTTCACTCACAATCAGTCGGCCGGCAATGTCGAACCACTTGCACTAATGAAGGTACAAAGAAACGTGGTTTCTCACACTGAGTCATACTAATGTCGTTAGTAAAGATAAATTGTTTGTTACTTTGAACTTCCGTTTCTGTGTTGTCAATGGGAATACATACATACGCGATTTAAAAATTAGTGCTTTTGACCGTAAGTAAATGCATGTTACATATCTACATGACTCTAAGAAGGTTACTACTATGACAAAGAGCGGTAGGGAGTAGTACAGTACTAACATAGTAGTAACTATGACCTAGGTAGAAATGTTGCACTCGATAGTATCCAGTATTCATATTCATTTATTCATATTATAACATACACGTCAAAAGTACATTTCAGTATGTGTACAAAAGAATATTACACACTAACATAAAAACATTAAAATACTATACTTAATCAGCGTCTTAAACGTTATCAAATTAATTAAATAATTTGAAATATCATTATGATAAATGTCAATAATTTAATCCTATAATCAATAAATTGAAACAGAAATAAAAATAATAATATAATAAAGTAGTCATAAAAATGTCGGAAACAGAATAAGACAAACTCATATGAATATCAAGAAATACTCACAGTACATACTCACATTAATAAATATTTTTTTTAGCTCATCGTATTTAGTTGCTCGCACATATTTGGCTCAACGAATAAGCATTGCAATTTAACGGAGCAATGATACCAGCATGCTGGGCACGCTGCCAACTGGTAGTGGGCTGGAGCATTTGGACTGCCTATGAGTCTGCTATGACTTATAGGTTGTCTAAATGCTTTTATTGTAGTAGCTGTAGTGTTGTATATAGTTCATAGTATTTTGTTTAATAAAGGCATACCACCGGTAAAAAACAAAAAAAAATTGAAAAAATGCCTACTACATATCTATTTATAAGAACTCGTACATTTATATTATGAACTCCTCATAGCTGTAGAACGTTCGATTTTATAAGCCAGCGTTTTAACCTAGACTTAAAAATGCATAGGTTCGACGCAGCGGTTATGTCCTTTTATTATAATAAAGTGCTACCTTTTTGATCTATTTCAAAACAGGAGGTTCCCAGGTCGGTTGTGTTTTTGTTACGTTTTTTACCTCAGAACTCCGTCTTTTCATATTTTAAAACTTTAAGATTGGTCTCATATAAATTTCATCTAAATCGATTCAGTAGTTTGATTTTTACATCATAATAACTGGAAATAATACTATAGTCTATTATTTTTAACAAACGAGTACTGAAAATTTTACTGCGTTGCTATTGGCCCACGTAAACAACATAAAGTCCGTTCCACATGAACTCTTTAGTTACATGTTGAGTCTTCGACTACCTGCGCGTCAAAAAGTATTGTTGTAACGAATCAATACTAAAGTTGCAACTTTTGAATTAGGGTAAGCAAAACAAAGATCGTATGGAAAAAAATGTTGTGGCTAAGTCAACAAATCGTCTCGTCATAAGTTTGCCGAAGTATCACTGAGCTCAACTCAATTGAACTCGTTTGGTCTCAAGTAAAGGGCTATGGCAGGAAATAACAAAAGTTATAAAATTTATGAAGTCTGAACTCTTTTGTTATGAAGAGTAGCTTGTAAGTGGATAGATAAAAATGGTGGTCTTGTCTCAATCATGTGATACCCAAGATAGAAACAAAAATGTACGGAGTCGACAATCATGTACAAAATATGTTAGAGCAATTTATTATTGACGTGCCTGTAGAAAGTTCAGCAGGAAAATGACGATATTTTTTAAGATTACAAGAATTGAAGTAAAATTATATGATTTATATGTTTTAGTGCATAATATATATAACTATTAAAATATTGCCCCGTGGGGTGCCGGGCTAGAATGTCACCCCCCATCTCTTCCCATGGGTGTCGTAAAAGGCGACTAAGGGAAAAATACCGGAAGGTGGGCAGCAGCGCCTTCTGAGAAATTAACACCAATAACTGCGATCCCCAAGACGCCTGCCAAGCGTGGGGATTATGGCAAAAACCCCCCTTATGAATAGCACAAAACCAATTCGGCCCCCAGTCCCCGGCAGCTCTATTATTCCTGGCCCTGGTAGCGGGCCAGGTAACGGTGGAGCAGGGGGTGCGAAGAATCCCCGGAAGATGCCCGGCTACCAACTTCAAAAACGACGACCCTTGGCCCTGGCAACACACAACATACGTACGCTCAGGGAGGACTACAAGATTGTCGAGCTGGAGGAAGAATTGAACAAATTACGTTGGGATGTCATGGGGTTATCGGAAGTCCGAAGACAGGGACAGGACACCGTTATCCTTGACTCAGGTAACTTGTTATTCTACCGGGAAGGTCACCAAAAGTCTCAAGGTGGTGTTGGGTTTCTCGTCCGGAAGTCCCTTGTTAACAATGTTGTAAAAGTCGAAAGTGTGTCGAGCAGGGTAGCGTACCTTATACTCAGAATCACCAAACGGTATTCGCTGAAGGTCATACAGGTTTACGCACCGACCTCGACACGCTCAGATGATGAAGTAGAGGCAATGTATGAGGAGATATCTGAAGCCATACATTCCTCCGAAACATACTTCACCGTTGTTATGGGAGACTTCAACGCTAAGTTAGGCACACGGAATGGCGATGAGTTGAGAGTGGGGCCATTTGGATATGGGCAGCGGAACCAGAGGGGCCAACGGCTGGTCGACTTTATGGAGAAGGAGGGACTCTTTGCGATGAACTCCTTCTTTGAGAAGAGACCATCCAGGAAGTGGACTTGGATAAGCCCCGATGGTTCAACAAAAAATGAGATCGAGTTTATCATGACGACCAGGAAGAAAATATTCAATGATGTCTCTGTGATCCATAAGGTGAAAACCGGTAGCGATCACCGTATCGTTAGAGGCACATTGAATATCAATGTAAAGCTTGAGAGGTCCCGTCTGATAAACTCCACGCTCCGTCCTAGCGTTGCACAAATCCAAAACCCCGAGAGCTTTCAACTCGAACTACATAACCGCTTCCAGTGCCTAGCTGAATGCGAAACAGTGCACGAGATAAACAACGGGTTGGTGGACGCTGTCCAAACGGTGGGGTCTCAGTTCTTTAAGACCCCCCGCCGAAATAAACTGAAGAAACTCTCAGAAGAAACCATCAAGTTGATGGAAGACCGGAGTGAGATGAGACTGCAATCTTCAGCTGATATGTCGAACTACGGCAAGCTCAATAGACGAATTTCGAAGGCACTGCGACACGACTTGCGCGCCTTCAATACAAATCGTATTAAGGTCGCGATCGAGCGTAACCAAGGCTCCAAAGTATTCGCAAAAAATTCGTCTATGGGGCAAAGCCAAATGACCAAGCTGAAGATCGACGATGGCAGAATCATCTCATCAAAACCGGAGATTCTGAGAGAGCTTGAGAGGTTTTATGGACAGTTATACACCTCGACACGAGAACCCGTTGTCAGTACAGCTCAGGACATGAGAGCTAAACTGACCCGACACTATACCGAAGACTTCCCGGACATCAGCCTATACGAGATTAGAATGGCTCTCAAACAGCTTAAGAACAACAAGGCGCCAGGTGATGACGGAATCACGACAGAACTTCTGAGAGCGGGTGGAAAACCGGTACTCTCAGTTCTCCAGAAGTTATTTAATTCCGTCATCCTTGAAGGTAAAACGCCAGAAGCATGGAGCAGTAGTGTGGTGGTACTGTTCTTCAAAAAAGGTGACAGGACCTTGTTGAAGAACTACAGGCCCATTTCACTTCTGAGCCATGTTTATAAGCTGTTCTCTAGAGTCATTACGAATCGTCTTGCTCGTTGGTTCGATGACTTCCAGCCTCCCGAACAAGCCGGGTTCTGAAAAGGCTTTAGTACCATAGACCACATACATACGCTCCGCCAGATTATACAGAAGACTGAGGAGTATAATCGGCCATTATGTTTAGCGTTTGTGGACTATGAAAAAGCCTTCGATTCAATCGAAACCTGGGCCGTACTGCAGTCTCTTCAGCGATGCCAAATTAACTATAGGTACATCGAAGCGCTGAAGTGTTTGTATAGGAACGCCACCATGTCGATTCGAGTACAAGACAAGAGCACGGAACCAATCCAACTGCAGCGAGGCGTGAGACAGGGAGACGTTATTTCTCCGAAACTGTTCACGAATGCGTTGGAGGACGTCTTTAAGCTCTTGAACTGGAAAGAATTCGGCATCAACATTTATGGCGAATACATCACTCACCTTCGTTTCGCCGATGACATAGTCATAATGGCAGAGTCGCTTGAAGAACTCAGTACAATGCTCAGCGACCTCAGTAGAGTTTCCCAGCAGGTGGGTCTTAAAATGAACATGGACAAGACGAAAATTATGTCTAATGTCCATGTTACACCCGTACCAGTAGTTGTTGGGAACGATACGCTCGAAGTTGTTGACCACTACATTTACCTGGGACAGACTGTCCAGTTAGGTAGGTCCAATTTCGACAAAGAGGTCGCCCGAAGAATCCAACTCGGATGGGCAGCGTTCGGGAAGTTACGCGACATCTTCTCGTCGAAGATCCCGCAGAGCCTGAAGACCAAAGTCTTCAACCAGTGTGTGTTGCCAGTGATGACTTATGGCACTGAGACGTGGTCCTTGACTGTGGCCCTCATGGACAAGCTCAGTCGCTCAACGAGCCATGGAGAGAGCTATGCTCGGAGTTTCTTTGCGCGATAAAATCCGGAACGTGGATATTCGCCGAAGAACCAAAGTCACCGACATAGCTCTCAGAATTTGCAAGTTGAAGTGGCAATGGGCGGACATTGCTCGACGAACCGATAACCGTTGGGGAAGAAAGGTTCTCGAGTGGTTACCACACTACACCGGAAGACGTAGAGTTGGTAGGCCCCCCACTAGGTGGACTGACGACATCGTGAAAGTCGCTGGTAGCCAATGGTTACAAGCGGCTAATAGCCGTTCTTTGTGGCGCTCTATGGGGGAGGCCTTTGTTCAACAGTGGACGTCTTCCGGCTGATGATGATGATGATGATGATGATGATGATTAAAATATTGTTTTATATCATATAAAAATTTTGTTACGAATATACTAAGTATGCAAATTTAAATCATAAAATAATTAAGTACGTAATTGTTTCTACAGTAAATTTCAGAAGTATTCAATATGAACGGCCCTTAACAATTTCAAAACAAGAACAAAAGCATTGACCAATGACGGCAATGAGCCATCTCACTCTGTCAATATCGGAAATGTACGAGAGACATACTCAGTACTCGTTTGTTAAAAAAAATAGACTATAGTATGTCATCCAAGGAAACGAAATTGCTTATATTCCCGTTTAGTCCGTCTTGATGGGTACATCACATTGTCAGATATTCGACCTTAAGCAGTAGTAAGCAAACACTATTATGTTAAGGCGTGAAGGGCACTGTAGCAAGTGAAATTACTGGGAAAACGTGTTATAACAAGTTTCGGAGTGACGACCGCAGTACAGTGTCAAGCAGAACGAAAACTGCAACTATAATGGAAAGGCGTAACGGTTACCATCAGCCTGGTGACTTGTTTGTGTTCACTTCATAACAAAATAATAGACTAAGGTACTTATATAAACTGATTATTAATAATGTGCCTCTGTTACAGTACGGCTTCAACATGGTGATACAGCACCGCGAGGCCATCAACAGCATAGCTCTCTCCCTGGTGCACCACTCGCTCCGCACGAAGGCCTTGGTCCTGGAGCTGCTGGCCGCCATCTGCCTGGTGAAGGGAGGCCACCAGATCATACTCTCCGCGTTCGATAACTTCAAGGAGGTGGTGCAGGAGCCGAGGAGGTTTCACACCCTCATGGACTACTTTATGAACTACGATAACTTCCATATTGAGTTTATGGTGAGTTTTACTTAATTTTGAACCGAATTCAAAAAAGAGGAGGTTCTCAATTAGTCTGTTTTTTAACCGACCTCAAAAAAGGAGGAGGTTCTCAATTAGCTTATATTTTTTATGTTTGTTACCTCAGAACTGACTAAGTGAACCGATTCATAATTTTTTTTATTTGAAATGCTTGTTGTTTGGTCCCATTTAAATTTCATCAAATTCCGTCAAGCCGTTTTTGAGTTATACTCCTATAACTGAAAAATATTTACCTATCTTGATGATATCGTTGACAGTGAATGACAACCGATCCCCTAAGTAGCAAGGGTCACTAAAAACAGTGAAAACGAATTTTTAACCAAAAAATGAACCGACTTCAACACTCAAAAGTTTTGATTATAAAGTAGTGGACAGTGAATGACAATCGATCCCGTAAGTAGCAAGCGTCACTAGAAAGAGCATGCGCACTATATTGTGATAATAGGTACTTTTGATAGTTCAAAAGTACCTATTGTCACAATATAGAGCGTACCTACGAGCCATATATGAAATGGATCCTAGGGAATCCCTGAGAGATATTTTTAAAGAAATTGATATTTTAACTTTACCAAGTCTGTATATATTTGAAAATATTATGTATGTTCGTAAAAATTTGAGCAAATTTAAATCAAACAGTGACACTCACGATTATAACACTAGGAATAAAGATAAAATAGCGGTGCCAGGTTTTAGATTAGCAAAGACAAATAAAAGGTCCTTCTTAGGAAATTGTGTGCGGTTTTATAATAAATTGCCCAAACATATTACAACGCTCACAGAAAGAAAATTCAAGTTGCATGTGAAGAATATTTTGATAAAGAAATCTTACTACACAGTTTGTGATTACTTAAACGACAAAAATGCTTGGACTGGTTCGCCTCTACCAAGCTAGCGCCTAACACCTACGTAATGTAAATTAAGTATTGTAATAATTTTATTATATAGTATGTACCAAACACATTTTTAAAAAACGTTTAAAAGAATGGCCCCGAGTTTCTTGCCCGTTCTTCTCGCAGTGGCTCTATAATTTTTGTTTGCTGAACGTGGCAGTACAATGTAGTATATTTCAATATTAAAATTTGTAATTGACCTTCATAAGAGCGTCGTAGACGCCTAAATTGAATAAATGATTTTGACTTTGACTTTGACTATAGTATATGGTATCGACTTCAACAGGTTATTTCACACTTTTGAGTGTTAAAGTCTGTTCCATACTTTTCATGATGATGATGTTACTAAAACTTGGTGACAGATTTTCTATTTGAGGGTGGCCGTTAGCCAGGCGGGTATTCGCAAAATGCCCTTCCACCATGCGGTGAAACTCAAGCGCGTGGTGGTATTCGAACCATGGATCTGCTGCTCGGCAGTCCATAGCCAATGTCACTGTGCCATCACTGCTTCAATAAATAAATATTATACTAAAAAGTGTCATTACAACAAATATTAGAACCGGCCAACTGCTGGTCGGACTCGGTTAAGGTTTATTAAGCTATCTTACCCTGCGACCCCAAGACGCCTGCCAAGCGTGAGATTAAAGCAAAACCCCCCTCAATTGAATGTGCGTAATATTTCAGGTGGCATGCATGCAGTTCGTGAACATAATCGTGCACTCTGTGGAGGACATGAACTTCAGAGTGCATCTGCAGTACGAGTTCACAGCGCTTAAACTTGACGACTACTTGGAAAGGCTGAGGCTCTGCGAGAGCGACGACCTTCAGGTACTGACTGTATATCCCTGAAGTGGTACGCTGAGGTGTATAAATACGTACCTTTTGGCGTGTCAAGACTAATAGATACTACTAGGACTATATGCATACATACATAAAATCACGCCTCTATCCCGTCGGGGTAGGCAGAAACCACAAATTTCCACTTGCTACGATCCCTACATATCTCTTTCGCTTCATCTACACTCATCAATCCTTTCATGCATGAGCGTCGGTTTAGGGTACTTCTGACATAGCCTTTTTTACAGAATACCTTTTTAGTCAATCTCATATCATTAATTCTCTCTCTAGAACTATCCCGTGGGATTCTGGGTTAGGATGTTATCCCACCATATGTGGGTGTCATTAAGGGTGAAGGTCCAGAAGGTGGGAAACAGAGCCTTTGAAAAACTGACAACTTTTACCTTGATCATCAAAACCCCTGCCAATTGTGAGGATTATGGCAAATCCTTCTAATAGGGAGACATTGTTCAACGGTGGACATTCCGGTTGATGGTGATGATGATGATGATGAAACTAATGGTTATTGAGTGTCCGAAGGAAGTAAATCTGTCGCCAAGCACCTAACGGTGTATTCCGGCAGCAGTCCTTGAGAGCCAGTAAAATTGAAAAAAAGGCACATGAGACTTAACAACTGTATGTCTCAATGTGACGGGCGCAGTGCAATTCCTCACATGACGAAACGCATCTGTTATAGGCAGAGGATAAACCGCTTAACATTCGGTGGGCCTCGTGCTTGTTCCGTCACAAACACATTATAAAAAAACAGTGCTTTTTAGCTGTTTTTTTATGTTATCACACCTCATATTGCCGCTGGTTTTTTAAATTTCCAAAAACTGAATTCACAGAAACATTCCTTATTATTATCTAACCTGCTCACAAAATTTCACGAGAATTGGTTGGGATATACTACCTGTAGAGCGGAAATCCTGACAATCATTCGAAAATATTTTTGTCCGAGCTGAAATGGAGACGCTTCGATCGCCCTTAGGTTTCACTCGGTCAATTCGTTCAAGTAATTTATTCAACACATTTTTAATACTAGCCTATAAAAACCTGTACTTTTATTTTTAGGTTCAAATTTCTGCGTACTTGGACAACGTGTTCGACGTGGCAGCCCTGATGGAAGACAGCGAGACCAAAACCGCTGCCTTGGAGAAGGTCAACGAGCTCGAGGATGAATTGGGACATGTACGTATTGATTATTTCTAAATATGATTACAAGCACTATGGAAAATCATATTTTACAAATTATTGGGGTATAAATTTTATGCCCAAGGCGGGAATCGAACCCGCGTACTACATCTGCTTGGAAAGTATTCCGAGCAGATGTCAAATCATCTGAATTAGCCGGAGCTGACCATCAGGTGCTTATATAGTGTATAGAAATAGAAAGTGTCCATCCTGAGTAAACGATGTATCTTAGGATTTAACCCCGAGCGAAGGGTGTGATCTCAATATAGAATCCTGCGCGTAGCGAAACGCGTAGGTGTAGCTTTCAAAGGTACGAGACGCATATTAACGCTGCTGCCGAGCGCAACACACAATTTTTCACCTCACTCCAGAGAGGAAAACAGCAAAAATGTAGTAAATTTCCGTTATTAAATTCCTAAAACTGGTAATATTTAAAGTGGCAACACTAGTAATGACACATTACTCCGTCTGATTAGCAATCCGACTATAGAACTACCCCCGTGGGATGCCGCGTTCGAAGGTTATCTCTCCGTATCTTCCCGTGGGTACTAAAAATGTAAACTATTTTTTCTGGAAATTTTATAGAGATTCGAATTTCAAAAATCTTTTCCACGCCGGCGGATAAAAATAACTTTTCCACGCACATTTCTTATGATAAACAACACCTTTCAGAGCTTGGGAGGTGAAAAATATTACCATTTTATATATTTTTATTATTGCGATAACGCCGCGGATTACGCACTGGACTATAATTTTTCCTATCATAATTTTGTAATTGTTTTTGGAACGTTCTGTTCTGCAGGCACACGAACGCCTGGCTGCCTTCGAGAGAGAAGCAATAGCGAAGCTCGCCACGTTGGAGTCGGAGCTGGCGCAAGTGAGGCAAGAGAGGGACCAGCTGGCTGAAGCGAGGAGACAGGTCGTTGAAGAGGTATGTATATTTCAACCTTTTTTATGTATAGCTAATAGACTAGCCTTGGATCACTATCACGACTGAAGGTATAGGTAAACCGTTTATCTTAGTCCTCACCTGCGCGGTACAGAGGCGCGGGGGGTATGACGACAAAGGGGATTGAGAGAGGTGCGGGCGGCGGGAGCGCTTAGTGTGATACACCGCGCCCACCGCCGCACCCCCTTTGTCGTCATACCCCCCCGCCTCTGTACCGCGCAGGCGAGGACTAAGATAAATGGTTTACCTATAAGTGATGAAGTGGTCGAAGATGTTGTTCAGGATAATCTAGAAGTACTGGGTTTCAGGTTGGTAGTTGTCATGTCAGTTGTTGGACCCACGCGGCAACAGCTAGTAAAGTGGTTAACTTGGTCCGCGAGCCGGGTAACGGACGTATGAGGTGGGATGACTAATAGAACAGGGTAGAAAGTGCCCAACTGAGCCCGTAAGGTGAATTGGTCTTTGAGAGGTTGACAGTGGTCAAATGAGCCAGCAGGCATTATATGGGCAGAATTGACTAAAAAAAACTACAAGTGATCCCGCGGGCTGTACGAGGTGTGGGCTGAGATAACAACAGAGCCGTTATTTGCGACCGAAACAAAATATATATTACACGACTGCCCTAAAAAGGAGTGTTATGTTTTCAGGGTTTATGTATGTATATTTATTCCACCATACCTTCTAAACGGCTTAACCGATTTTAATGTATGAGATATCGTTAGATTTGTCTCGATAGAGTAAGTGAAACTAGGTACATAAATAATGCCTTACGCCATGGATAAAAAAGTGTTGATGTACAACATGATGTATTGCAGGTGTCGACGTTGAGGCGAGCACAACAAGACTCTCGGAACAGACAGTCCATGTTGGAGTCCAAGGTCCAGGAGTTGGAGTCGCTCACCAAGTCGCTGCCGAGGGGGGCTTCCAGTGAGTATTGTTATGTTAATTTTAAGAGTTGTAACAAAGTTGTGTCTATATTTATCTTCTTATTAATTGTACCTTTGTAGTGGCTGTACGGCAGGCTTATTAGCTAACTCTTGGTGAACTTCAAGACGAAGGCAATTGGGGTGCGATTCAGGGGAATTATCTATCATTTTTACTGACGATGGAAGTTGAATGAACTAACAAAAGTGAAATAGATTGGGTCTTTTGTGCGTTTCGTTTATGCTTTCGTGAAATTTCTGGCCCTATCTTAGGGCCATTTGGCACTACATGGAATTGTAAGGCGCAAAATGGTAATTATATTGTGATTATATAATTATTTAAATAGGGAGTAAAATCATTTAATTATATATCATTAAAGTACATAATATAACTCGCACATATCTTAGATACGCTGTTAATGATGTATCTCCTAAAATAATATCGAAACGCAAGATATACTTTTTTATTTTGACATTTGTTTATGTTTCACGCGATAAACAAAAACGTTCGTGAAGTGGATCAAATTAAAACTAGATGATGTGATTAAAAGTTACAATTACATGGCTCATAACAACAGTGTGATAACAGTTTCTCATTTTAGGATGCCTGCACACAAAGTCATATCTGACATACAACTCCAACTTATAATAGAGTTCAAGGAAATGAGTACCGATTTGGCAGTGGGCCGAATTATAAATAAGTGCCCATTAGAAAAACAAATAAAAGCGAAGAAGTGGGAAGAGCTGGCGGCAACCCTCAACTCAAGAAAAACAAAACGCAAGAAGATAAATCAAGAACGAGTTTCTTACATTTACCAATGACAGTGCGGAAATCACCTATGCACTCAGGAAACCAACAGCTAGGTCAAGAGTCATGCCCGATTGTCACTTGGCGCTACAAAATCTAGCAGACATAATTGTATTATGTAACGGTGACTTGTAATAAGAGCCACAGTTCATATCAGGGTAATAATAGAGCAGTTATTCTTGTCAAGGGAAGGAGTGAAAAAGAATATCTCTACAGACGTTGCATAGCTCTGTAAGCCCACAGCAAAGGAATCACAGAATCTGTTGCATGTCGACACTGAGAAACAACTACAAAATCTATGGAACAAGAAGTCTGACTAAATGTGCGGTGTCCTTCCTGATATAAAACAAAAAATAATCTAATAATCTACTTAAGCTCACGAGGGCAGATCTCCATGTGATGATTGGGATCAATACTGGCCATTGCGATCTATACCTACTATCACCTACACAAAACTGGAAAAACAGAGTCCACCGTGCCAGGGCTGCTTGCATGAGAATGAAACTGTAGAATGTGTTGCTCCACTGCAACTCCATACATGATACTGAAGATAAGAAGCGGCTGGGGCTGGGCTGGCAGGAGGGTATTGCACAATACACCCCAAGCAGGACATTGGTGCAAGATTCATCGCCCTTTTAGGATAGGATTGCTGTATTTTGTATTGTTTATAAATAAATGATTAAGAATTTATTGAGTATTGTACTTTTTATTCAGCTAGTATGATTACATCCACAGAGAAGAACCAGCAAGAAACTCTTGTGCAGAATCTTAAAATGTAGCAAAAATTCCATATATTATCTTACACTAGAATATGTACATTCTTCAATTTTATTATTCTGATAGAATACTAAGTTACAATTTAGAGATAAAATTGAATACAATAAAAAATATTATAATATAAAGGCTAAAGTTTGTTGTATGTCTGTTGCACCTTCATGCTGAAACGGCTGAACGGATTTGCATGAAATTTATAATTAAGATGGTTCATACCCTGGAATAGCACATAGGCTACTTATCATTACCATCACCTCGCGGGTGACACCGCGGAGCGCAGTTAGTATCATATAATCATACAAAAGAATTATTTAAAAAAAACCTGACATGTCTCACATCAAAATCGGTGTTCCAGTGTAGGCTGTAGAGGGTTACAAAGAATTAAGCCATACATACTTAAATACAAACATACTCTTAAAAAACATTACTCTAGTTTAAATCTAGTGAAAAAGTCAGTGAAACATTGTTTAAACATCTTAAAATGATTTTACTAATAAGCTATATGAAATGACTTCTGTGACTTCATTTTTTCTTCTGCTAATTTCGTTTTATTATGTTCCTATTAATATTATCATCCTATTATATGTCCTTCTTAAGGATTTCCTTCTTCTGTAATACAAAGTTACACAAGACCACACAGTATGACTGTTTTGCCTGCCTTGATATGGGATGCATAGTGCATCAACCTGTAAAAAAAAAAAACAAAATCAGATATTTGTAAAGAGTCATGAAACAGCAATGTTTGTAACACTCTTGTTGTATTGCACTATTTTACCTATGTGAGGTGTCTACTGGACCACAATCTTTGCACAACACCTTGCCTTTCCCCATCTAAGTTTTGGTGGTTCCGCCGCTCATGGCTCTGGCTGTTGTGACCGGTCATTTAGAATTTCTTCATCGTCATTAGACCGCACACACATTGACTATTTTCCCTGCCTTGACGGTTGCATAGTGCATCACCCTATTTTAAAAAAAAACAAATTTTAAAAGGGATATACAATACAAAATTCTTTATTCATTAACAATCTTAAGGAAAACAATAAAATTATTACAAACAAATTAATATATTAGATTGGACAAAGGGCGGCCTTATCGCTTAAGCAATTTCTTACAGGCAACCTTGCATGGAGAGGATTTATAATATTGCGGTTTAGGGATTCCGATAAGAGAAAATAATAATAATAAAAAATTATAAAACATATGTATTTATACATTATAATATGCACAGCACACATATAATTGTCTTGAATTGTGCATAAACTATATTTATATAATTAAAACATAAATACAATAACTAAATATAATATTATATTTACATACAATACATTATAATATTACATAATATAGGTACTACAATTTATATAATACAATACATACATATCTTATACAAAACATAATGAACATATGTAAAATATTCAGCATATGTTTACTGAGTAGTGCTTCTTCACCATATCTTTGAATAAAGAAATAAACTTAGCTTGTCTGATATCAACAGGTAGTGCATTCCACAAGAAGACTGCATGTTTTGTAAATGATTTATTAAAATATGTTGATGATGAGACAGGCATATCAGAGTCATACAGGAATATAAGTTCAAGTAAAAGTAAAACTCTGTTGGAAGTTTTGGATATGATGTTGTGATGGTAGGAAGACAACAAACTACTTACATGTGTGCCAAGACACATTGGAAATGAGTTTTCAGCACACCAATACAACGCTCTACCACATTCCATGTGCGAACATGCTTGTAGGTGTATAATTCTTCAGGCGAGTTTGGCACAGCGTTGAGGATTGGTGTCATCATCCATGGTCGCTGTGCATAGCCCGAATCACCTGTGGTGTTTTGATACATTATTCATTTAATCACTTATGAATGGTTGGTATGATTATATATATACGTGTATCTGTGCAACCAATTGTCCTTAAATTTGTTTACTTACCTAAAAGCCAACACCTTTCCCCTTCAGCATTAATGTCTTGCATCAGAGCCTTTACTTGGCTATTATTCCAGACATGAGAGTCATGGCTCTGACCTCCAAAAGATGCATCTATGTGCAGGATGCGCAAATCAGCATCACAAATCTAAACAAACAAATGTTTTTTTAGTAAGTAGGTTTATAAAAACATGTCTTGTGTTATACCTTACCTACATCAAAACTCAAACAACATACAATTAGGACATTCAATGAATGGTATTGCTTCCTATTGTAGTATGCCTCTTCATTTTCACTGGGACGAATGATTGCAACATGATTTTATATATGACAGCATTTTATAGTATCTAGATCTTTAAATGTACATGAAATGATGTGAACACATGCCTTTTGCTCTGATGCATATGCATCAGAGTAAAAGCTTATTAAGTATAAGAAAACTAAAAGTAGATAGGTACATATTTATAAATTGCAAAATTCACCTCCTTGTGATGTCCTCACGCTCTACCATAGTCATAGGAAACTTTATATATTTGGCCTGAATCTCTGGGTTATTCAGGGCTTTGGTGACATCTCTTAGACAGAGTGACACAGAGGCTTGTGACAGGCCTAGCTGGTTAGGCACCAATGTTCTTTTGATATCATTAAATGCCAGTGCTGCCAATATCTGCAAGACAGTATCAACGTCATATTTAGCAACATCAAACACTGTACATTATTTGAAAAGGAATTTAACTAAGGTACCTTAAAATTCTGGCCGTACAGCGCTAGTGCGCTGTTTTACCGGTAAAAGCGGAATTAAATCTTCGCAGAGTTGTTGGAAATCGGCTTTTCGTAGACGGTAATGCCCGACAAATTCCTTCTGAGGTAACAATAGACGCTTGCTAGCCTGCCTGAGTACCCTGCGCTCAATGATCAACAGCCTTTTAAGGCGTTCTTCCTCTGCAGCTGCCAACAACATAGCTCCAGCCATATTGCTACCTGAAATCAAAGATTAATATCGAAATTGAATAGTTGACTCAAGCTAGCATGAATAATAAGCAAATATATCAAAATAAACAAAGAAAAATCCTGTTCGACTTTCACAAGTGTTAATTAACACGCAAGTCCAAATTTCCGCAGAATGAGTGGCTGAAATCAGAAAAAAGCTAGTGATTATTTTCTATAAATCAATATGGATCTTTGAATTTGCAATTAAAATAAGAAAATCTCTATTATGTATCTCAACATTCTCAACGCAAACTTGCAATAAAAACCCGCCAACCAGTGAGCAATAAAGCTCCCTTCTTCATTTGACGTTTCGTAGTGGTCTTGAAGCTGTCATTAAAGTTACATAATACCAATTTTACGTCAAAAGTGGCTAGTTTCGTTCATTCTCTCGTCTTCAGAGAGTCTGGTAATCGTCATCAGAAAGTCTGGTAATCGTCATGACGGTTAATTCAAAAATTGATGTCCACTCTGACGTTCACGAAGACCACCGAGAGTTACATAATAGCACTGCGGGTTTTGATGATATTTCGTGTATAATTTCTTTACGTTTTAAAATATCACAAAGCGAAATTTTTCATTGCGAATCCCTTGACTGCCTAATTAAGCGATGGAACAACTAAATTTCAAGTGGAAACGCTGCATGCAGAGGTATTAAAAAAATCGGCTAAGTGCGAGTCAACTCGCGCACGAAGGGTTCCGTACCATTAGCTATACAACATTAGACTTTATATTTTAATCTTTTTTGTTTTAACGTGCGAGGGTCCGACTCGCACTTAGCCAATTTTTTGTATTTGTTGTTAAAGCGGCAACAGAAATACATCATCTGTGAAAATGTCAGCTGTCTAGCTATCACCGTTCTTGAGATACAGCCTGGTGACAGACGGACGGAAGGACGGACGGACAGCGAAGTCTCAGTAATAGGGTCCCGTTTTTACCCTTTGGGTACGGAAGCCTAAAAAACAGCTTGTACTCAAAATTGACAGAATCATTACCAAATTGTTTTACTATACAGTTTTGTATTTGAAGCTATGATGGCCGAGCGGTTATAGCTATAGACTGCCGTGCCGCAGGTCCCTGGTTCGATCCCCACCGCCGGCTTGAGCTTCACTTCGAGAGCCAGTAAAATTACAGGCACATGAGATTTAACAACTGTATGTCCCAGCGTGACGGGCGCAGTATTCGAATGTGGTATTTGCTTAAACAAAAGTGAGTTATTATTATTTAGTAACCGGCTAGGACTCGCGTAATATTTACCGGATATTGCTCCGACCAGTTTCGAACTTATTTGAAGTTCTTCGTCTGGGAGTCACGATTGTGCACAGCGTCGAGCGCGGGCCTCAGCACATAACTGTACAAGTGTAGTGTGTCAACATTCCCTTACCTACCAAAACGACAGTGACAATCACAGTGATAGTGACAGAAGTGACAGTTCGGACGGAGAAATTCTGACTTTGACAGCTGCGGCGCAACCGTCTCAACGCCAGTTACGTGCTGAGGCCCGCGCTCGACGCTGTGCACAATCGTGACTCCCAGACGAAGAACTTCAAATAAGTTCGAAACTGGTCGGAGCAATATCCGGTAAATATTACGCGAGTACTAGCCGGTTACTAAATAATAATTATGGACAAAACTCGCGACAGTTTTTTAGCTCAAAAAGTGAGTTACATTATAAATTTACAAATTATTGGAGCACAAAATGTTTTGCCCCGGGCGGGAATTGAATCCGCGACCTTCCGATTTCGCGCCGGATGCTTTATCTTCTAAGCTACCGAGGGGTCGGCTGTGTCGCCGAAATTTCGTGCTCCAATCGTATTTCTTAAACCTTCATAGGGGACGGTGCGCGGCCATCAACCAGACTACATGAGTTACATAACTTTTAGCATTATTTTATAATGGTGAGAGAAAATAACCTTACGCGTTCTAAACAATCAGAAGAAAAATTCTACGCGAGCGAAGGTTTATTCATTATAAGTATAGATCCTAGCTGACCTTGCACCTTTTGACCAGTCCCTTTTATATTTATCCTTCTGACGGTTGATTTTGCTAACATAGTAATGTTCTATTCCAGTGGGTGCTATATCCTCCCACGCGCTGTGCAACGGCAACGGCACGACCAACGGCCACTTGTCCTCCCCCTCCCCCCCGAATATCCCCAACGGTGATATTCCTTCTCACAAACCAGCCCCGCCTCCTCCCCCGGCGCCTGTGCCCCCTCCCCCCGCGCCCCCCGCCCCGTTGGCGCCGTGCCCTCCGCCCCCACCGCCGCCTCCTCTGCTGACGTCACACGCGCCGCCCCCACCCCCCGCCCCCGGCCTCATGATGCCGCCGCACCACACCGACGCCATGACCATCAAGAGGAAGGTCGATACCAAATACAAGCTGCCCACTCTCAACTGGATCGCGTTGAAGCCCAACCAGGTCAGTCTGCTGCTATAATCGTTATCAACATAAGTTGTAATAATAACAAATCAAATTATTTCGTCGCATGAATACATTATACAAAACAATATAAATTTGATTTTTGTACACATTTCTGGTCCCTGTTTTTTCAATGACTCCATTCCATCCCTTGTACCGGGGCATGTTCATCCAACCTGTACTTCCGTGGCAATGATTTATGAGATTAGAAACTAAGTTCTCCCATGAGATGATGTCGCAGTGGAAATAATAAATAGTACTTTTGATATAACTTCAATTTAATGATTTAAAGTATTACAAAGTTTTAGCTAGATACGAACGTATTAACAGAGCCGTAGGCGGAAGTAAAAAGAGCTATATTTTACATAAATCAGTTAGAGATGAGACATTAGAGATGTTGAGTGTACAGACTAAAATACTATTTTGACTTGATTCATAGTTCGAATTAGTCCTTTCTTTCTTATTAAGTCTTCATACACTTATTAAGGGGACAGAGCTACATTTTATTTACACTAATGCTGAACGTGTAAAAAATATATCGGAGTGTATGAACAGACTACCGCCATATTGGATTCTCCACGAAGTTCATCATTCATCCGTCAAGCGTTTAATCAAGTTCAAACCTCAATATTAAAACTTCCTAAACCAAAATTATTTTGCTATAAGGCAGGCAGCATTAGATTTGTGGTTCAATAAAAAATAAGATAAACGGAGTGTTAAAATAAAATTTACCAACTTGGAAGAGATTACCCATTTTGGCTTGAGCAGTGTGCCAGTTGATATATAAGTGAGGACTGTAAACTAATCCGTGTAGATCGACGCTATCGTGTAGCCGTAGTGTCCTAATGATAGGGCCACGCTGTAGCTGAATGGGTATACACGCCAGAGGCAGTACCACTCTCCCACCTAATATTGACGCGAAGTAGTGGCTATCACACTGCGTTTTGATCGTTCTGGGGGAGCCATGGAGGCCCATCGCTACAAACAAATCGTAGAATCGTAAAGTAGGTTATGAATGGATTGGATGCTGCCATTCGAACTTATTGTATGGCTTTATTTTTGTACATTATTAGTGCGTTCGTTTTGAGATCATAGCGTTTGTTGTTATTGTATTTTTTAAATTGGATATATTCGGAAACTTATCAGTATTTGCTTTCGGAAAGTAATTTTTGATAATTTTGCTATATTCGCTCACCAATGTTTCTACCCAAATCCAACGAATGGTAACCAACTTCTTGACAATAGCTGTCATTCTCAAAGGACGACGCACGCGTGTGTGTGATTTAAATTATAAAGACACTAGCTGTACCCGCGACTTCGTTCGCGATTGCCGTACCTGCAGACTAATTATTCACATTTGTGCACTGTTTATCTCATATTAAGCAACACTGTAGTCTGCGGTGAAGCACTCTTATAGTAAACCATAGCTCAGAATGGAGCTTTCTACTTTGGATTTCAAAACTCCCGGGTTGTATTTTCCAGAAGACAGTAGTTAAGTAACTCAGAGAGTTCTTTCCCGGTTCGCACAATAAATGTTGCAGCAAAGTACCTTGTGCGTTTCTTTAGAATTTCGATTTTAAAACGGCGGTTTTAAAACCTTAAAAAAAAATTTAAAATTGACGGTAGATCGATTTTTTTTTTATTTCCCATTCTCGGAAAGTAGTGTTTGTTTGATTTGAGTAGCGGGTGGGAGACGCTCCTTCCCACCTAAGGCCGGGAAAAACATTGGTGTAAACAAAGTTATATGTCTAAGATTTTTCGTTCTAAATTAATATTCTGTTGGTGTAAAACAATTAATAACAACTATGTTTGGCAGGGTAGTAACTAAACATAAGGTAGAAAGTGTGGGTAAAAAAACTTTTTAACTTTCCCTTAATTTCATTGTTCTAACTTCTAGTGTATCTTTGTATCTTCTACTCATGTTTATTATTTTTAGTAAATATTTAGAAAAACTACTATTTTTTTACCCTCCTCATATTTTAAATGAAAAGTAGAGTGTTTAACACGGATGTAAGTCATCGATTCCTACTTGGACTATAGACGTATTAATTTTAAAAATATACTGCTCATGTTATTAAAATCAAAATAAATCATATAAAAAAACATACTATATTTATATCTTTATTCCTTATATTAATAGTGAAAAGCAGAGAGATTCCTATTCGGGCTATAGCCGCCCGTAAATATTCCAAACAAAATTTTACGTAAAATTTCACAAATAGTTCAAACCTCTCAATAAATTTTTAGTAAGTATGTTATTTTATCAATGAATAATTTTTAGAAAGCTACTTTATTTACTTTCTTTAAATTCGAAATGAAAAGTAGAGAGCTGAACGCGGGTGAAAGTTACCAATTCCTTTCGACCCTTGTATAACAATCTACTAAAGTTGTGCACTTCCAACTTTTAAACGGATTAAATCACGTATATTTATCATTATTTTTGTCCCGACAGTCACCCCGTGACCACGATCACTACAAAGTGTTTGAAACGTCGGGACAAAAATAATGCGCGATTAATATACGCGATTTATACCGTTTAAAGTTGTTTAATTACTAAGTGTAACAATCGCGAAAACCTAAGACACATTGTGCACTTTCATTTCGCAGTCTCCGAAATGTATCCGTCAAAAGAAAGATAATTATGTTGTTTAAAAAACTGATTGTGGTGAATGTTTTTTTTTTTTTTTCTTGCTGATAGGTACGCCTTTGACCACAATCTCACCTGATGGTAAGTGACGATGTGGTCGTAGGTGTTAACAGGCTTAACCTAGAATTACTGGCTCTCAAGGACAGCTGCCGGAACACACCGTTAGGTGCTTGGTGACAGATTTTCCACTGGAGGGTGGTGGCTAGCCAGGCGGACATTCGCAAAAATGCCCTTCCACCATGCGGTGAAGCTCAAGCCAGTGGCGGGATTCGAACCATGGACCTGCTGCGCGGCAGTCCATAGCCAAAGCCACTGAGCTATCACTGCTTCAAATTTACCACATTTTAGAGTTTTATCGTAGCAAGCTTGCAAAACTAAATAAGGGTGCCGTGCTGCCCGTGGGGCGCCAGGCTGCCCGTGGGATGCCGGTCTGTCCGTGGGGTGTCGGGCTTCCCGTGGGGTTCCGGGCTGCCTGTGGGCTTAAGATGAGCCGTACGTTAAAGGGTTTCTCAACATTCCGCGGTCCAAGTTATTTAAAACGAAATTTGTGATATCTGTAATTTCTGAACTGCAAAACTGAGGACTGAAATATTTACGGGAAAATAATTAAATAACCACTATTGTAACAAAAAAAGAATGATTGAAATCGGACTATCGTTAATAAATTACAACTAAATGTACATTTTGACTTTCATCCCCTTTCCCAAGAGAACCGTACTGAATTTCGGGATAAAAGTATCGTATGTCCTTCTTCGTAGTATGAACTCGAATCGTGCTAAGTTTCATTCAAATCCATTCAGTAGTTTTGGAGTGATGCGAGGCCGGGATACAGACAGACAGCCAGAAAAAAAAAAACAGTTTTTGCATCAGTATCAGCTACAGATTGCTCTCAAAACATATTTTCAAAATATCTGCAATGTACAGAATTGGACCTGTTACAGTTTTATTATAAGTATAAATAGATAAATTTAAGCGTCTAACCCCTCGCGCTTCCCTACCTGTTGTGATGTCTGTTATTTCTGAACTTCAAACCCGATGACTTTGAAATATTTACGGGATAAATTTTAAAGTACCACAACATTAGACTTCATATTTTAACCTTTTTTTGTTTTAACGTGAGCGAGTCCAACTCGCACTTGGCCAACTTTTTGTATTTGTTGTTATAGCGGCAACAGAAATACATCACATGTGAAAATTTCAACTGTCTAGCTATCACCGTTCTTGAGATACAGCCTGGTGACAGACGGACGGACGGACAGCGGGACAGACCATTTTTACCCTTTGGGTACGGAACCCTAAAAAGAACGTCTGAAATCGGACTACGCGTTAATAAATTACAACCAAGTGTATATTTTGACTTTCATCCCCTCTCCCAAGGGAACCATGCTGAATTTCGGGATAAAAAGCTAAATTATCCTACCTTGTAGTATGAACTCCAATCATGCTAAGTTTCATTGAAATCCATCCAGTAGTTTTGGAGTGATACGCGGCCGGGATACAGACAGACAGACAGACAGACAGACAGACAAAAATAAAAAAAAATATAGTTTCGGCATCAGTATCAGCTACAGAGTACTGTACAATTTTTTTTTTCAAAATATCTGCCATGTACAGAATTGGACCTGTTACAGTTTTATTATAAGTATAGATTATGGTGCAGTCTTCTATATACAAAAGCGAATATAAATACTATGGGATATACAAACTAGGTTTTTAATGCGAAAAAAATATTTTTAGTGATAAAATTGTTCCATTATAACGAAGTTGAACTGTCAAACTTGCAGTTCTCAAACAACGATAACTAAACACCTATCTTCGGCCAAGGATCAAAACGTTATTTTTACCGTAAAACGTCCCAAAAGGAACGCCCAATGATATCAGTTTGAGTATATTATGTGGGTATTACTTATACTAACAGTAGGCTTTACGCCCTATACGTCGGAGTATTAGACAAAGAATGCCGCATTCTTCTCATTACGAGTTCGTTAGCAGTGTCTTGAACTATTCCAGCGTTATACTATGCATGCAAGTTTATAATATGCAAGTTTATAGATAGTGCCATCCACGAAGACGCGCCCCACACTTCTTCTTGACCGCTTAATCGAAGTAAAGCAACTTTCTTGTCTCGGTTAACTTGGAAGAGATTACCCATTTTGGCTTGAGCAGTGTGCAAGTAAAGCAACTTTCTTGCCTCGGTTAACCCAATGTGAACTAGGCTACTCGTCATCGAACTGTGTGTCAGCTCGCGACTGACGCTCGGGTCAGACCCCCCCCCCGTACCCCGCGATTCCTTCTGTTGAAAAAGAGTGATAGTGCCACGTCGTGTATGGCACTATCTATATACCGAGTATATGAGTAACACAGTATGCGTATAACATTGAACAGGTGCGAGGTACGATATTCAACGAGCTCGACGAGGAGCGCCCACGAAGGAGGATCAACTTCACAGAGTTCGAGGAGAAGTTCCGCATCGGAGGCGTGTGTGCCACCGGAAGTGACGACTCGTGTGACACGGACACGCTGGCCTCGTTCCCCAGCAAGCGCTTCCGGAAACCCGATACTGTGTCTCTGCTGGAACACACAAGGCTCAGGAATATTGGTAACTATACTATACAGTGTTGTTCTTTCTATCTCGATTTGGGGCTTTCAGGCTTTCGCTTGAAGCGCTCGTAGCGTAGCTTGCATAGTCGTTCTTAACCAATCCAGTTTTTCTTTCAAATACAATACCTTCCGTAAGTCTTTAATTTTCTAGGATTCCGTACCTCAAAGGGAAAAAACGGAACTCTTATAGGATCACATTGTTGTCCGTCTGTCTGTCAAGACCCTTTTTCCCAGGAACGCGTAGAAGTATCAAGCTGAAATTCATATCAAATACTCAGGTCTGCTGTCCCTTAGAGCTGTGAAAATACTCATACTTCTAAGCCAACGCAATCAAAAGATGAAGCCATTGTGCCGCAAATTTTCAACACTCCCAAAGGAATCAAAACCTACAGGGTCCCGTGGACCCAGAATCTTGAAATTTGCTCGAAGCAACGTCTTATAGCGCAGATAAAGGAAAAATTGCGAAAGGCATAAATATTTCGTTAAATCATATAATAAAAATATTTTTAATAATTTTAAAATATTATGGATTTTATTTAGCAATAAAAATACCATATATTTTAGTTATCACAGGTTTGTACGGAACCCTCTCGGTGCGGTAGTCTCACTCGCACTTGGCCGATTCTTATAGGACGGCTAATTAAATGAAAATTGACGTAATTTTTCCAACCATTTCACATTGAGCTTAATTAATAAATAATTATAATTGCTAAGTATTCGTACAAAATTCACCCTCTTAAACAAACATTTATATTGACAGCAATATCCAGAAGAAAGCTAGACACGCCCGTGGATAAAGTAATGTCAGCCATAAACAACCTCGACCTGAAACAGCTGCCTTTAGAGAGCGTAGAGATCCTCCAACGAATGGTCCCGACTGAAGCCGAACAGAAGGCTTACAAGGAATACGTCTCGGAAAAGAAAAACGTCGCCCTGCTCACGGAAGAAGACAAATTCCTCATGCAACTTACAAAAGTCGAACGGATATCGGCAAAGTTGACCATCATGAGCTACATGGGCAATTTCTTCGACAACATACACTTGATAACTCCACAAATTCACGCTATCATCTCTGGTTCTTCATCTGTCAAATCATCGCAGAAGTTACGAAATGTTTTAGAGATTATTTTAGCGTTTGGGAATTATCTGAACAGCAGTAAGAGAGGGCCTGCGTATGGGTTCAAATTGCAGTCTCTGGATACGCTGATGGATACGAAGTCGACGGATAAGAGGATGTCTTTGTTGCATTACATCGTGGCTACTATAAGGCAGAACTTCCCTGAGCTCATGAATTTCGATACGGAACTGCTGTATATCGATAAGGCTGCGCAGGGTGAGTCATCATTACCTACCAACATTATCTATCTAATCTTATAACTTGAAATGAGCAATTTTTGCATATATTAAGCATTACAAGTATCTCGGATATTCCGTTCTTAACTTTCTTCCTTAATTCATTTTAACTTTTTTCTGTTCGCGCGGATATGCCGATCTACATCTCTTATCGACTTCTTACTCAATTTCGACGAGATAATTAGGTCCAACTTACTTCCCCTACATATTAAAATCGATGTGATATTCCGGTCTACCTCTCTTGGTTCTTACTCAATTTTGTCGAGATATTGGTTCTTACTCAATTTTGACGAGATATTGGTTCTTACTCAATTTTGACGAGATATTTCGGTCTAAGTTTAACTAAACCTCCAGGTATTCCGGCCTACCTATCGTATTGTGTGAACTCAATATTGACGAGATATTTCGTTCTGACCTTCTGCTCTCGTGCGCTAAATCTCGTAACAATCCGATCTACTTATCCTTTTTCGCGAACTCAATACCGACGAGAAATTGCGGTCCAACTTGTGGTATTCCGGTGTACCTCTCCTACTTTGACCACTGTCACTGTCAAATTTTCTGCTCTCGTATACTATTTCTTCGTGATATTCCGATCTATTTCTCTTAGTTGCGAACTCAATTCATACGAGATATTACAGTTACCTCTTAGACTTCGTGTATTTAATTCCGATGAGATATTCCATTATAGAGTATGTGCGAGTGTAGTTTGTACTGAGTGGGTATGTTGTATGGTATATGTGCAGTATCGTTGGAGAACGTGTCGCACGACGTGACGGAGCTGGAGCGCGGCATGGAGGGGGTGCGGCGCGAGTGCGACGCGCGGGGGGGTGGGGGAGGGGGGACGCACCACGTGCTCAGGGACTTCCTCAACAACGCGCAGGACAAGCTGCGCAGGCTGAGGCACGAGACCAAGCATGCACAGGTATATATACCTATCCATCTATCTACCGCGTCGTGTGGGGACATACTCTTGTCTTGTCTAGTGTTGCGCTACACTTAGAAAAAAATAAAGGCAATGTAAACAAAACAAAAATATATATCTTAAACTCACAAAAAAAAAAAAATGTGATTTTTTCTTCTAGTTTTTTGCACAATTTCACTGATGACGTCGATAAAGGTTTACAGGCTTAGCCTAGAATGGTAACTGTCGCCCATTAAGGGAACAGTATTTAAATTCTTGAAAATAATTTACTATATACTTATCTACTACACAACATCATAATAGCGCAATTAAATTCTTGTCTGCTATCACAATATTGTTCATGATAAATTAACCTTAGACCACTGTCTCCTGAGGGAGATATACAGGGTTATTGGTAAATAACCCTGTATATCACCATGGCTAACGTAGCGGTAATGGTTAGCGTTGACTTCTGATAGTCCCAACAAACCTTTTGAGATGAATTTTTATTTTACTTGCGGCAAAAGTTTCAAACAATACTAGAAAAACTTATTGTTTTAAGTTCTGTGTATCGTAGTAAAGACAATGCCTACTCCGCGGCAACACTGGACCGCTGTCCATATCAATAGAGTACTGAATATTTTCCTCGAGCAAAGTAATAAATGATACGAAATAATACATTACTGGCACGAGAGACTTTTAACATCAGGTGGTCCTCGTGCTTATTACTTCAAAACCACAAAAAAAAACATCTTGTGATTAATTTTTAGTATTAAAAATAATAATAAAAAATAATCTCAAGATGTTTGTTAGAACTAGCAGAAGTCAACCCTAATAATTAAGGTTGTTAGACATTTAACAATAACCTTGTATATATATTATGAATAAGAATACAACTGAGACGTGCTCCCGCACCACGCGGGACGGACCCATGCAATTTCTCTACACCAAACGGCTCAAAAAGGGCTTATCTGTACCGCTTGAAGTGTATACAAATGTAATGTGTGTGGATGGCAGGAGTCGTTCGGCACCTGCGTGGAGTACTTCGGCGAGGCGCCGCGCGGCTGCGACGCTAACGCCTTCTTCTCGCTGCTCGTCAGGTTCACGAGGGCATTCAAGGTAACTCACTCACTCACTAACTAACTACTCACTCTATATTCTACAACTCGCTTTATCAAACTATATACCCTCTTTTATGTTTATAAATAAGCATTTGACCGCATTCTCTAATGTGGAACGGTGGAAGTTCCTTTTTTATAATGGCATTATGACTAAACTGGCACGAGATATATGGATTATATACTTATCTACTACACAACATCATAATAACGCAATTAAATTCTTGTCTGCTATCACAGCAGTGATAGCTCAGTGGCTTTGGCTATGGACTGCCGCGCAGCAGGTCCATGGTTCGAATCCCGCCGCGGGCTTGAGCTTCACCGCGTGGTGGAAGGGCATTTTTGTGAATGGCCGCCTGGCTAGCGACCACCCTCAAGTAGAAAACCAGTCGCCAAGCACCTAACGGTGCCTTCCGGCAGCTGTCCTTTGAGAGCCAGTCATTCTAGGTTAAGTTTGTTAACACCTTCGACCACATCATCACTTACCATCAGGTGAGATTGTGGTCAAAGGCTTACCTGTCAGCAATAAAAACAAAACAATATTATTCATGATAAATAAACCTTAGACCACTGTCTCCTGAGGGTGATATACAGGGTTATTGGTAAATGGCTAACAACTTCTTAGGGTTGACTTCTGATAGTCCTAACAAACATTTTGAGATTAATTTTTATTTTACTTGCGGCAAAAGTTTCATACAATACTGTCTGTGGCATCACTTACAGTCTGGTGAGATAGTGGCTAAGGCCAGCCTATCAGGTATAAAAAATAGAAAAAAAAAAGTTCCTTGCACATATAACACTTCACACAGCCCATGGGATTAAAATATAATAAACGAAATTTCAGCAAGCGGACACAGAGAACGAGCAAAGACGGCGGCTGGAGCAAGCGGCGCAACAAGCCGATCACGTGGACCCGAACAAGGCAAAGATCATGCAGAAGAAACAACAGGTACGCGCTAATTACAACCTTAACGTCAAATAAACAGGGCTCAATGTAGGGTGACGGTAAACTTGACGTTTAGTTGAAGCCAATAACCATGCTTATGCTATGAAAATAATTGGGGTTTTAAAGTACTAATTAGTATTTAAAAAAAAAAAGATTAATTAATGTACATTTTCTAATGTCATATGACTCATTTAGGCTGAAATTGCAGCATGTTTGACAACGGTTAAACGTGAAAAAAAACAAAAAAACAAAAAACGTTCCATATTCAACCTTATTCCCACAGAATATATAAATTAACGAACAATTTGACTTTAACCGGAGGTGGTATAACACAGCCTTAGTTATTTAATGATTACAAAGAAATGGTGTATTTAAAAAATACTTAAATGCACCCTATACGTATACAAATATGTGTTAAATACAAATTGACTTTTATATGTAAACAAAATAATGTGCGTGTGTATAAATCGTATCCATACGCAAATGCATATTGGTGTCAATTCTATACAGACCTTCTTAACTTCAAATTCTTGCAAACTCTCTAAATTACATATGATAGTTCCTATTATAATCAGATTAAAATTCAAATTCATATGACGCTTGCTAATTGACAGTCATTTAAGGACTTTTATATTCAATTGTGGTAAATAACGTAAATTTAGTCGTCGTGTTATTTGATGCGCTCTAACCTGATGCAAAATCGTCTACACTTTAGAAAAATAATAGCCATTATAAATCAGTACTATAATATTATAAATGCGAAAGTAACTCTGTCTGTCTGTCTGTTACTCTTTCACGCCAAAACTACTGGACCGATTTGAATGAAATTTGGTATGGAAATAGTTTGAGACCCGGGAAAAAACATAGGGTGGTTTTTATCCAACTGCGCAAAAAGAGGTTAATATTTTTGCGCGATAACCGACATACGCGCGGGCGGAGCCGCGCCCGGAAAGCTAGTATTACAATATGAACTACCATGGCTTTTAGAATTAGAGAATTTTTAATTAAGAGAATCAATGTAGAATTGACACCAATTGGCACGTATATTGCTATAACTCTCAGTTGGTATTTTGTCGATTTCTGGGTGTCCTTTTCGGGTATAATATTATGTCGCAACAGAGAAACACGTATCCCAGTGACAGCCTTATTGTCTAAATAGAATGCTAATGAACCTAATTGTACATCTGAACTTTTTCAATGCAATCAGATATTCATAAGACGCTGTCTGTAGCTGAAATTTTGTCCATATCGGACTGCATGGGAGTGAAAGAGATGCAGTGTTGGTGGAATAGCGATTAGATTTGGTAAAATCCGAAAGAAAGCTTAATAACACAAAACTAATAATATAAATCGAAAATCAACTTTTCTTGTCCCTCTTGATACGGTATTGTTAAATTATTATACACATTCATAAATAAATTATTAAGATATTTACGTTACAAGCGTAATTTAGAGACAACTTTTCAATTTTATTCCATCGAGAAAATTTTAAGAAAACGTGTTTGGGACTTTTCTTGGCTTTAGAGAATATGGTTAAAATTAACATGTAATTTTGCTTACTGCTATAAATTAAATATATCATGCTAAAAATCTATTCAAGTACAGCTATTTAGCAGTCGTCAGCGTCTTAAATAGAACATAATCCCTCCTGTAAGGCCGGCAGCAACGAATCCTTGATAATACGTAAGGTGCTGCCAAAGTCTGGTTACTCATTTTTCCTCCAATCCCATAAAACTCACTAAACTATGCCTAGAGTTTAATTACATTGACATACATTCGTTTGTTTCTCCAAGCTCATTCCAACTGCTAAAAGCTGCTCCACCAAATTTTAACACAAACAAATTCAGGAGTTCAAATGTCACAATGCAGTTCATCTAAGTTACATTCTAGTAAGACAATAAGGCGACTGGCTTTTTTAATAATGGAAACTGAGGATCAATTTGCGTATTAAGTTAGATTTTAAAGCCTATCTTGTAGATTCCGAATTATTCGTATAGAAGTCCCAAAAACGAGACCGAGTATATTGCAATAGTGGTAATGTGTCTTCTAGAATTAAAATATTATGTTACTGATCTCTTGGGACTACTGGGACGACATCCTGTCAGCCGACTAGCGGGATGGAAACTAACTAAACTAACTAATCAGTGGAATGGGAACAGACTAGTTGGAAGAGAACAGTCTAGTGAACGGAGAACAGGTTGTTGTCTTAGGATGGCAGTCGTTATAGCATAGTGGTAGGGTATTTTGCGAATGCCCGCCAAGCACCTAACGGTGTGTTCCGGCAGCTGTTCCTTGAGAGCCAGTAATTCTAGGTTAGCCTGAACAACATCTTCGACCACATCATCACTTACATCAGGTGAGATAGAGGTCAAAGGTTATCGGGCATAAAAAAACAGTTTAGTGGGACGTGAACAGACTAATGGGACTTATAACAGTATAGTGGGACATGAACAGACTAGTGGGACGGGAACAGACTAGTGTGACGAAAACCCGAGTGCTCTGAATAATATTTATAAGGGATGTGCCCTAAGCCAAACTCAAGATATCGGCAAAGTTACATGTACATAAACTGACATATTATTTTAATATTACAAAATGAAGTGTATTTTATTTATTGTACGCGCTATTATCTGTACAAAGCTTCAGTGGTGAATGGCGTTTGATTTCTGTAGATCTTGCTGCATTCACTAGACATGCTCGGTTGTTCTTGATTGATTTTGAAATTACGACTAATTCGTTTTCGATGTTGTTTCTTGTGTTTAGCCAACTTGAAGTACTGATGTCAACGAAAATTAAAACTTTATTTTAACTGCTTGGTTAATGGGATAGTGTGATATATTCCAACTGAAGCCTGTCGTGTCTTTCAAGTGAAGATACATCAAAAGATATATCAGAGTTATTGATTCAAAACAATTTTAAACCGATTCTGATGTCTGTGAAACCTTATATTTTCATTGATACAAAATGGGTATACTAAGGATAGCCTTAGTAGAATACACAGTTTCTTTCATTAACATATTTGCTCTGAGAGATAGATATATGAATACTCTATGCTAGAGCAAATATGTTAATGAAAGAAACTGTGTATTCTAAAGACGAATAATTTTATGATAGAGAAAATGGGTTTTAATTATATAAAATGTGTATTCTTAAAGCGAATACTTTTATAAAAGAAAAAATGGGTTTTAATCAAAGACAATGTGTATTCTTAAAGCGAATACTTTTATAAAAGAGAAAATGCGTTTTAATCAAAGACAATGTGTATTCTTAAAGCGAATACTTTTTTAAAAGAGAAAATGGGTTTTAATCAAAGACAATGTGTATTCTTAAAGCGAATACTTTTACAAAAGAGAAAATGCGTTTTAATCAAAGACAATGTGTATTCTTAAAGCGAATACTTTTATGATAGAGAAAATGGGTTTTAATCAAAGACAATGTGTATTCTTAAAGCGAATACTTTTATGATAGAGAAAATGCGTTTTAATCAAAGACAATGTGTATTCTTAAAGCGAATACTTTTATGATAGAGAAAATGGGTTTTAATCAAAGACAATGTGTATTCTTAAAGCGAATACTTTTATGATAGAGAAAATGGGTTTTAATGAAAGAAAATGGTTATTTACCGACGGATATAAATACTTTGTACTAGCGAAAAAGTTGACAGTTTTATTTCAATTTTTAATAACGAAAGATAGAAAAGGGATTAAAGAAGTGTATACTTCTTTCATCCAAAGTATTTGGTAAAAACGATTCTAGTCTGCACTTGCTTCAAGTTGGTCAAACAATTTTAATATTGCACTCATAACTTCACCAACTATTTATTGCATTCGACATAACTGTGTATGAGTGAAATATTTCTTGCTTTTTAATTTTATTTACAATTCAAGGTGATGGTGAGTATAGCCATTAATACAACAAAACATGGATACATTCAGGTGCTGGTTTAAAAAAAAAACGATATATATGGCAACACATTTCTGACTTCCTCTCTTAATTCTTTTAGTAATCATGATTATTAAGAGTGTAACTTTTTTTTACACTTGCTAGAATAAAATATAACTGAATAATCTTTAAAGTGACATTTATTGTAAGATACTCAATTACTTTTTGGCAGTGGTAACGAAAACAGTTTATTATAACGTAGCTAATGTTGCAATGCACATAGCAACTATATTTACGAAACGCTGTACTTACATTTTTGTTGCCATATCTATCTACACATTACCAACAACACCATCCCTCAAAACGGTATTTGGGTGTTGCCACATTCAAGTGTACCGTAGGTGATGGTAACACAGTTGAATTATCTCACAGAGGTTTAACTACGCGGCCGTCAGCGCAGGCCTATTGCAGCAGCACTTGACCCAGTTGAGGGCTAGCCTTGAGCCGGCCTAGTACCCTAGACGGACGCTAGGCGGCGCTAGGAGTAAGTCGACAACATTGTTGCGATCCGGGGCATTGTCAATGTGTGCGTGTGGTACTAACACGGTTGTGTGAGTGTGTGGTTTGTCTATGGGATTAGTTGGTGTGTAGAATTATAGATGAAAATAGTTTCTATTGATCATTAAATTGAAAATTATGTATATAAATTTTTTGCTCCGTTTATATTCATATGCCAGTAATGGTGAAGCGCGCTGAACCAGTTTTTAAATTTGACCTAAATAATATATAATTACAGTGTTTCATACAATTAAATATATTTCATGATATAACTATTTCATAGTAAGATCTTCTCGATCTTAAGAAGATAAGAATTACAGATAAAACATTGTAACCCTGAATTATGAAATAAAATATTAATATTATTAATACCATTGTTAAAATCTTCCAATTATAGTTGTTTTATGTCCAGAAGATTATCCAATCATGCAACTATCGTCAAAAACAATATCTTCTAGTGTTTTTTGATAATTAATAGAAACTGCCAAAGTATGATGGTGGTATAATGTGCCGTCTTATGGCTAAATTCGGCAGCCCTTTGGTAACGCCAAAATTGGTAAACACTGGATGCATTTAGTTGAGGAGAGTACCTAAAATGTAATGGTTTTGCCAACATCACCACAGAAAGATCGCAAAACTTGAATCTTTATAACAATAACTAAAATTTTAAAATCAGAGCTAGAATATGTTTGTTTTACACGTTTTACCTATGTGTTATTAGAAAGAAACTTATAACATTGACACTTATTGCAGTGTGTTATTAGAAAGAAACTTATTACATTAAAACTTATTGCAATGTGTTATTAGAAAGAAACTTATTATATTGTAACTTATTGCAATGTGTTCATAGAAAGAAACTTATTACATTGACACTTATTGCAATGTGTTATTAGAAAGAAACTTATTACATTGACACTTATTGCAATGTGTTATTAGAAAGAAACTTATTACATTAAAACTTATTGCAATTTCTTATTAGAAATAAACTTATTGCAATGTGTTAGTAGAAAGAAACTTTTTACATCTGACTCCAACTAATCTCTTGAAGGCTAGCTGAGTATCGCATTGATCCAAACTAGATGCGTTCATATGCGAGACCCAACTAGACTCCGTGTGAAGAGTGACTAATTACGACTAGGTAAGCATGTACCGGGGTTAAGGGCGCGTACAGACGGACTGTATTTTCTCCAATGAGCCCTTACCATACTTGATAATACGGATAGTCGGTCATTCGTTTCAAACTGCTTACTTGAGGGTGGTAGTTAGCCAAGCGGGCATTCGCAAAATGTCCTACCACCGTGCGGTGAAGCTCAAGCCGGCCGGCGGTGGGAATCGAACCAGGGACCTGCGGCACGGCAGTCCATAGCTCGGCCATCATTGCATTGCTTCAAAAGTTAAGTTTAGGGAATTTGTATAGAATCGACACCATTTATTTTTTTATCGATGATCCATGATGTCAAATTACTCGCATCACAATATCAAATTCAATAAGAACTCGAATATATTGTCATGTGGATGCAGTCGATAGCTGCTATTTGCGTGATACATCACTTTTGCAGCAAGAAAGCAGTCCGTCTGTACACGTTATAAGAAGGGATGATCGCTGATGTAACCCTCCACGCAGATCGCATGTTCACGGATCACGGATTTGGAACGTTGCAATTTTAACCACTACCCATAGAGTTGTATTTAGTACTATGCCCTCATCGAACAGCACAACCAAGATGAAATTACTTTTGTATTTTTGTAGGTAAATTTAATATATAAAAGTACTGTTTTATGGTATGCTTTGATCAGCTGAATTTCCTTTTAGAAAGATTTCTTCTGTCGTAATTTCGCACTGCCTCGATCCTCTGCGTTTCAGTAGCCGGACAGTCTTAAAGGCACCAAAGCGGGAAGATGTATTTTCATTCACTCAAATAAAGGACAGACACAGGGAATTGTAGCGGACTTAGCATGATTAGCCGTTTATATGATTAAGTATCTAATATCCTCTTGCGTGAATACAACTGCCGTTCAACTGTTATATTAGCTGTAGGTTTGTTGTGTTCCTTTAGGACGTAACATATGTGATGTTACTGTACCACACACCAAGATTTGAGGCTTTGTCAAGCACACTAATGTATAAGGTAGCCTATGAATTTATTATCTGTGGTCCTTTAACTGTTGCATTAATAAAGAATATTTTTCTAGGTAATGCAAATTATATGATTCTTGTCTAAGCCGAAATATTGTAGTGTGGATACATGTATATACGACTCCTTGTATAAAATACTAGCTTTCCAGTCGCAGCTTCACCCGCGTGTATGTCAGTTATAGCGCAAAACCATTAACCTCTTTTTGCGCAGTTAGATAAAAACTATGGTATGTTAAATTACTGGACCGAATTTTATTTAATCCAAATAAGTCCAGTATTTTCTATAATATTAGTGTAGATTATAATTAATTTTACGAAGTAATTTGATGAATAGTGCAACTTGTAGAGAGTATGTGTGAATATTCTTGGGATCTATTTATACATAGTTGTAAGGTGTACCTACATGATTAAATATAATATAAGCAATGTATCTAATGAATAGATTCAGGCGTTACTATGCGGAAATCCATATTTAATAATAACAAATACTTTTAAAAGTATCCTAAAAAAACATTAAATAATATTTAAATAAAACACTTAAAAAAGCATAAAATTATATATCTAGTGACAATTCCGCCTAATTTTCCTGTTATCTACGTGACGTCACAAACATCATGATAGCTCAGTGATCAGATGAAGCAGTGATAGCTCAGTGGCTTTGGGTATGGACTGCCGCGCAGCAGGTCCATGGTTCGAATCCCGCCACGGGCTTGAGCTTCACCGCATGGTGGAAGGGCATTTTGTGAATGCCCGCCTGGCTAGCGACCACCCTCAAGTAGAAAATCTGTCGCCAAGCACCTAACGGTGTGTTCCGGTAGCTGTCCTTGAGAGCCAGAGTAATTCTAGGTTAAGCCTGCTAACACCTTCGACCACATCATCACTTACCATCACGTGAGATTATGGTCAAAGGCTTACCTATCAGCAATAAAAAAAAAAAAATAAAAAAAAAAAAACACGCAGCCTAACCGGAAGAATACCCGACTAGTTTCGCTTCTAAACGAAGCATCTTCAGGAGGTCTTGACTCACCGAGCGCACGATCGAGACTCTGCGAGAGTCTGCGTGATGTTTGTGACGTCACGTAGATAACAGGAAAATTAGGCGGAATTGTCACTAGTAATATAATTTTAAAAGTATTTGTTATTATTAGGAATGTATCTACCTATATCGTTGTACCCACTTTATAGTGAATTTTGCATATAACTGTAATATATATCTTACATATTGCAATTATCTGTGTATATAAATATATATTTTATATTTGTTTCAACGCTGCACTTGCATGGATAACAGGGAATGTCTATTTACCTAATACCAATAACATTAAAACTTCATGCGTTGGCGTTTTAACTAATGCACTTCTAATAGTGTCATAATGTATTGCCGGACTAAAACAACATAATCATCTTATTTATTTAAATATTAGTAGTTCGTAGATATCTAATATTACTATTATGGATTTTTTTCCTGTATATAGTCGTATTTAGATTGTGATTTTATACAAGCATTCTTATATATTATATATAGTCCTTTTGTCGTTTTATATATGCCTTATTTTAAACATTTTTTTATTGCGTAGTAATTGATACCTATAAAAATACATATTGTGATAGTTTATTATGGCAAAAAAATAATTTAATCAGACTGAAATAAAATTTATTTGCTATAGATAATCAGCTTTTCTATACATATAGATAGTGTATATGTATGTTTTATATACCTGAGCTTTATAATTTTATTTAATCTTTTCCCCGAGATCATTAATATGAATAAGTAAAGAAAACTACTAGAGCATAATTCATCTAATAGATTTTATGTTTTTTATTCCTCTTAACTAAAGTATCTATCTAAGGTTCTTTTTTTCAGTAGGTGACACGTATTTAGACTTTTTAAATATAATAATATTTATATAGAAGTAAAACTAATATAGCGATTCCGACCAACAGGAAGCTGTAATCAACGAGCTAAAAACGAAGTCCCAGTCCGTCGGCGAAAAGAAGCTCCTTCACCAAGACGAGGTGTACAATGGCGCGTTAGAAGACATCCTGCACGGTCTCCGCAGTGAGCCGTACCGCCGCGCCGACGCAGTGCGCCGCTCGCACCGACGCCGCATCAACTCGCACAGACTCTCCAAGGGGCTGGAGGACCTGGATGTATGATATCAGCTCGACTCCAGTCCCGCACTGGAATCGCCCGTCCAAAACGCCGTAAACGCCATCAACGCACGATGCGCGCAAAAGAAACGACGCAAAGATCTCGAAATGGTGCCCAGGAAACCCATCTCCGTGTACAATATTGAGGACGATTGTGATTCGCCCGTCGCGGAGTTTACCCGTAAGTCCAAAAGTTCCATGTATAAAGTGGCCCCGGCCGATTGTGAGGTGGAGGAGCGCTGCGAGTTGATCAAATCGACTTACGAGGTGATCACGAAATATACGCGAGCTATGTTCGACAAACAAAACGAAACGGTCGTGTGAACGATGTGCCTAATATTTATCTGAGTTTTGTGCGTATACTGCATTTGTGTTGCCAGGTATGAAAAATGTTTCGATAATGGTAGGTTTTGACTTGCCAATAATTGTATATTGCCAGTTGTGAAATGGTAATTAATAATGTATTATACGCAAAAATCTCAAAACGTTTGATACGCCTACAATTCATTCCATGACATGCACACAGCGATTACAATATTTTGCTACGAACAATTTACACGTTTATTATTTTCTATATGAAAGCTAAGCTTTTCGTACTTTTTTAAATCTACCCACAAGGCTTATCGATTCTTCTATACGTGTCTCTTTCTATTTTATAGCGTTAGAGAAAGATGAAGTGTCGAATTATCAGCCTTTTGGGCTTTACGCCCGCTAGATGGAATTAACTTTAAATACGCACAGAGTTAAACAGCTTTTATAATGGTTTTTTTGAAGTTTTTAACAATAAACTAGTTATAAAAATGTAACAGTGTCCTTATATTACGTGTAACACTCATTTATAAATAGAAAATACTTATTGGAAATATATACACATTTTAGGTATTTAGTAGCATTTCTACATACACGTAAAGATAAAAAGTAGTTCAAATTATTTGCATTTACTGTAGCCAGCTATGATTAAGTATGATAACCCTCGCTTATATATACCTGTATATATATCCCATTATTTAAATTTATTTTTATCCTCGTTCATGAACTTTTTATTCCTGGTCTGGCTAAGTAATTAATATATATTATTTGTTATATTCATTTGTTTTTTTATCCTGTTTATGTTTATTGGAAAATAAATAATTTGTTTTTTTGTGTAACTTGTTTAGTGGTTAATCAGTTGAAATTATTATAATGTGTATCTCCCTACTTAAATATTGTTTTAAATAGGAATACTATTGTAATAATGTATCATTTTTAATATCAGTGTTTTTTTTCTGCTGGAAACTAATCACCTACCTAATTAAATTAGAAAACATTTTGATTTTGTGATGGGTTATAATTGCATGTATATAGCTTTGAAATACCTTTCCATTCCACCAGTTAAGCTTTTGTTCCGACAAACAATCGAACATCTTAGTTACTGATTTTAAATAAAAATAATTTTAAGTGAATTAATTATTTTTAATACTAGATTGAATCGATCTGATTAGAACCTCATTTTATTTTATATAGGTTTTAAAAAGCTAGTTATTTTTATTGTAAATAAGTTTACCACATTGTAAAAGTACCTATGTCGGACATATGCATAGAATTTGAAATGTAAATATTGTATTTTTATATAATCAATTATTATATATACTCAAGAAGCTTGAGGTGTTAACGCACAATATGTTATATTGATAAGGTATAGACTTATTATGTATTTTATTTTAACTCTGAAATGGGTACTTTAACAAATATTGATTTAAGTTATTGTTAATGCCAAGATATAATTTACGGAGGTGTAATTTAATATATTATTAGTATACGCACTTTGTTTAATATTATTGTGTTTATTGTTTGAAATCTATTTGTATTTATTGTGATTTAAGTATGTATAATTCCAGATAAATAATACTATTGTCTCTCGTAGACTGTTAATTACATTGATGAGATATTTTCATACATACGAAAAAATATGTAAAGAAATGTAAGTCAAGCTAAAAACAGCAAAACGCAAACCTTACCGCGGGCGTGGTTTAAAAAGTGTACCGTGCGGCGCAACATTATCTTGACGCGACCAATCGGATGCGATCATTTCTAAGCCAAATCGCCAAATCATTTAATTAATCCAATTGAATATGAATCGTGGTTTGTTACTTGTGATCTTGATGAGTTCTAAATAAAGCGGAAACTGCATTACAGTTACATTTTTAGTAGCTGTACAGTACAGTAATATTTTTAGTAGCTGTACAGTACAGTAACATTTTTAGTAGCTGTACAGCACAGTAACATTTTTAGTAGCTGAACAGTACAGTAACATTTTTAGTAGCTGAACAGTACAGTAACATTTTTAGTAGCTGAACAGTATAGTAACATTTTTAGTAGCTGAACAGTACAGTAAATTTTTTAGTAGCTGTACAGTACAGTAACATTTTTAGTAGCTGTACAGTACAGTACCATTTTTAGTAGCTGTACAGTACAGTAACATTTTTTGTCGCTGAACAGTACAGTAACATTTTTAGTAGTTGTACAGTACAGTAACATTTTTAGTAGCTGTACAGTACAGTAACATTTTTAGTAGCTGTACAGTCCAGTTACATTTTTAGTAGCTGTACAGTACAGTAACATTTTTAGTAGCTGTACAGCACAGTAACATTTTTAGTAGCTGCACAGTACAGTAACATTTTTAGTAGCTGAACAGTACAGTAACATTTTTAGTAGCTGAACAGTATAGTAACATTTTTAGTAGCTGAACAGTACAGTAAATTTTTTAGTAGCTGTACAGTACAGTAACATTTTTAGTAGCTGTACAGTACAGTACCATTTTTAGCAGCTGTACAGTACAGTAACATTTTTTGTCGCTGAACAGTACAGTAACATTTTTAGTAGTTGTACAGTACAGTAACATTTTTAGTAGCTGTACAGTACAGTAACATTTTTAGTAGCTGTACAGTCCAGTATTATTTTTAGTAGCTGTACAGTACAGTAACATTTTTTAATAGCTGTACAGTACAATAACATTTTTAGGTAACTGTATTACATAGTATCGTTCTTGGATATATTTACTTTTGATTTCAATACTATAGGTTTCAAACAATAAGTACACCACAGTATCACGTCTCACGTAACTAGAGGTGCTGATATCGCACATTGCTTGTTAATTTAAATTAATGCTAAGTCATGACAGAAAAGGGTCTAAGATAATCCTTGGAGACCTTTTTTTTAGAATTACAGGGTTATTTCGATATTGCGAAAATTCTCCTTGGTGTTACAAATATGTTTTCTGTAATTATTTATTGATGATAACAAGTGTGATTGCGTTACAATGTTTATTTTTATAACTTGATTTCAGCTGCATACATATTATAATGAATAGATTCAGGCGTTACTTTGCGGAAATCCATATTTAATAATAACAAATACTTTTAAAAGTATCCTAAAAAACATTAAATAATATTTAAATAAAACACTTAAAAAAGCATAAAATTATATATCTAGTGACAATTCCGCCTAATTTTCCTGTTATCTACGTGACGTCATAAACATCACGCAGCCTAACCGGAAGAATACCCGACTAGTTTCGCTTCTAAACGAAGCATCTTCAGGAGGTCTTGACTTACCGAGCGCACGATCGAGACTAAACGGCCAGCGGCTAAACACGCCTTTATATAGGCCCGATCGCGACTCACTGTTCTTTTTTGTAGCTTACAATTGGTAAAGATATACGTGTTTATAGTGATAATTATATAACAATGTTATTGAATTGCTAACAGAATATTTTTAAATTATATATGGTATGTTTAGTGTTTACAAATATGAGAAATATTGAATAATATAGTAAACAATATTAGGAAACTAGTTTTAACTTAAAATTATGAAAGGGTCGCAGAGTGACGTCAACACTGGTTCGGCGGGTAGCTCGGTTCGGCCAGCAGGCGGCTTCCACGATGAAACAGTCACAGGACCTGCTTGTAGCTGCTCGGGACACGTGGGGATGACACGGTGGGTGGCGTGACTCGTAGCGTGACGTCATCACTGGTAGCTGGTTCGACGGGTGGCTTGGCTCGGCACGTTATGAAAAAATAATAAACAAATATTACAAATAATGTTTAAATTATTAGGTTTCAATTTGATTTAATCTGTACTTAATTAAATGCTTTACATTTTTCTTGTAATTATTCAATTTGACTCCTTTAATGGCTTATTTGATAATTGCGTAGTCCATTAGACATTGATTTGACTCGTTACGTAATACTTGGAGGGGAGAGCAAACATGGCCAGTTGTAGGGAGAATTCGAGTCAGTCTTCAAAAGATTCTCGAAGTGGCCGGACGCTACAGTACTTAATACGCAAAGTGCCGTGTATAATATACGACAGTAATATAGGTATACAGTGTTTGATAGTGAGTTTACCCTAATTGTGGAAGATAAGTGTGAAATATAGCAGTTGTGACATGGTAAGCCGGAACCCCATCACAAAATAGTTTGTGGCGGCAGATTATCACTAAAAATACGTAACAGTGGGGATGAAACCAATTGAGTCTGTTCATTCAGCAGCGCGAAGCCTACACTATGTTTCGATATTTCTAACTGTTCTAATACACATAACCTAAACCCCTTGTCACAACAGTGTAAGATTTCAAACGTATTACAATCGAGGAGTTGATGACCGCTTTCAATTAAATGTTTGGCAAAATGAGACTGTTCGGGATGGTCGTTTCTAAACGCGGATTTATGTTCTTTATATCGGATATCAAAATTACGGCCAGTTTGACCAATATAAACGCTGTTACATTCGTCACAGGTAAGTTTGTACACACCGGATATTTTACCGTTTTCCAGTCGATCTTTACCGTTACATAAATGACGTAGATTTTGATTTGTACGAAAAGCTACATGGACGTTATTTTTCTTTAATATATTGGAAATTTTTTGAGATATTGGCCCCATATACGTTAAGCTGCCTACGTACTTGATATTTCTATCAGAAGGGCAAGAATAAAGAAGTGACCTAGCCTTATTACGTTGTTTGGTCTGAATTAATCGATCAACTAACTGTTTATTGTAGCCGTTGGAAATTTTTCCAACGGCCACAATAAACAGTTAGTTGATCGATTAATTCAGACCAAACAACGTAATAAGGCTAGGTCACTTCTTTATTCTTGCCCTTCTGATAGAAATATCAAGTACGTAGGCAGCTTAACGTATATGGGGCCAATATCTCAAAAAATTTCCAATATATTAAAGAAAAATAACGTCCATGTAGCTTTTCGTACAAATCAAAATCTACGTCATTTATGTAACGGTAAAGATCGACTGGAAAACGGTAAAATATCCGGTGTGTACAAACTTACCTGTGACGAATGTAACAGCGTTTATATTGGTCAAACTGGCCGTAATTTTGATATCCGATATAAAGAACATAAATCCGCGTTTAGAAACGACCATCCCGAACAGTCTCATTTTGCCAAACATTTAATTGAAAGCGGTCATCAACTCCTCGATTGTAATACGTTTGAAATCTTACACTGTTGTGACAAGGGGTTTAGGTTATGTGTATTAGAACAGTTAGAAATATCGAAACATAGTGTAGGCTTCGCGCTGCTGAATGAACAGACTCAATTGGTTTCATCCCCACTGTTACGTATTTTTAGTGATAATCTGCCGCCACAAACTATTTTGTGATGGGGTTCCGGCTTACCATGTCACAACTGCTATATTTCACACTTATCTTCCACAATTAGGGTAAACTCACTATCAAACACTGTATACCTATATTACTGTCGTATATTATACACGGCACTTTGCGTATTAAGTACTGTAGCGTCCGGCCACTTCGAGAATCTTTTGAAGACTGACTCGAATTCTCCCTACAACTGGCCATGTTTGCTCTCCCCTCCAAGTATTACGTAACGAGTCAAATCAATGTCTAATGGACTACGCAATTATCAAATAAGCCATTAAAGGAGTCAAATTGAATAATTACAAGAAAAATGTAAAGCATTTAATTAAGTACAGATTAAATCAAATTGAAACCTAATAATTTAAACATTATTTGTAATATTTGTTTATTATTTTTTCATAACGTGCCGAGCCAAGCCACCCGTCGAACCAGCTACCAGTGATGACGTCACGCTACGAGTCACGCCACCCACCGTGTCATCCCCACGTGTCCCGAGCAGCTACAAGCAGGTCCTGTGACTGTTTCATCGTGGAAGCCGCCTGCTGGCCGAACCGAGCTACCCGCCGAACCAGTGTTGACGTCACTCTGCGACCCTTTCATAATTTTAAGTTAAAACTAGTTTCCTAATATTGTTTACTATATTATTCAATATTTCTCATATTTGTAAACACTAAACATACCATATATAATTTAAAAATATTCTGTTAGCAATTCAATAACATTGTTATATAATTATCACTATAAACACGTATATCTTTACCAATTGTAAGCTACAAAAAAGAACAGTGAGTCGCGATCGGGCCTATATAAAGGCGTGTTTAGCCGCTGGCCGTTTAGTCTCGATCGTGCGCTCGGTAAGTCAAGACCTCCTGAAGATGCTTCGTTTAGAAGCGAAACTAGTCGGGTATTCTTCCGGTTAGGCTGCGTGATGTTTATGACGTCACGTAGATAACAGGAAAATTAGGCGGAATTGTCACTAGATATATAATTTTATGCTTTTTTAAGTGTTTTATTTAAATATTATTTAATGTTTTTTAGGATACTTTTAAAAGTATTTGTTATTATTGCATACATATTGTTTCGTAGAATTAATATTGCCCACCAAGATACCCCACCTCGAGTTTTTTGTATAGATAAATGTGTACAGTAAATAGTCTAATAGCTACAAAATGAAATAAAATCTTCGCCTTCCGTCGCGACTGGACTGGACAGACCTTTTTATACATATCTTCACTTTTGTGAGTACATTCCGCAAATTCTTACCTCCAGCATTATAGGAATGTTGATTAATCATTTGAATATGCTAAAGGTATAGAGAGATCTTTTGAAAGATATGTGTAAAACGACCTCGATTTTCACATATTTTTCTAAAAGATAATCACCGAAAACACATTAACGGTGTTTTTTCTTTTTCTTTAACAAAACTTTATTACTTTTTGTATTCTATTTACAAGAATAATTAATAGAAAGACTTGCCTAGACAGAGAACTTTCTTAGCATAATGCATGCAACAGAATAACTAAATTTTTACGACAATGAAAAAAATTTAAAAACATAATAAGCGTCATAATTTCTACAAACCGAAAGTTTTCTTAAAATGTCTAATTCATATATTATGCGTGTGTGTAGCTGAAATCACGTTGATTCGTAAAATTTTATAAACGTTTTGCCTGTGTAGAAAAAGTATTGTGATTATTCGAATATTTGAATTTTTTCATAGTTTTGTATTGCATGTAACGATAGAGGTAGACACAGTATTCAGTGACGCAATAAACAACATTTACTTGAACAATCGTCCTTTTATTTCAATATACAACATAGGTATAAATTATTACAACAATACTACTTAATAATTTTATTTATGACAATAAATTGCCATAGTTTTTTAGGATTTCAATCGTCAGATAAAAAATATCAGATGAATATAATGTTCGTTGACCAAATTTAAAACAAATGAACTCACCTTTATAAAGATCCAACATTCGTCGTTTTATATTGGTCATTTATTCGTATGAATGAACTATCTGATGATTGAAAAACCGAGCCTAAATAGAGATGTTATTATTGGAATTATATCTCACATACATTTTAATATTTTTATATCACAGATATAGCTAAACAGTTCTTGTTATTGCTGGAAGTTTTTAAAATACATCGCATTTTTACGCTTTTGTGTAAAATGAAAAAAAAAAACAGCTTATATCAGTTATTTTTTATGCCTCATAGGTTAGCGTTTGACCACTATCTCACCTGATGGTAAGTGATGATGTGCTCGAAGATGTTGTTCTGGCTAACCTAGAATTACTGGCTCTCAAGGACAGCTATCGGAACACACCGTTAGGTGCTTGGCGACAGATTTTCTACTTGAGGGTGTTAGTTAGCTAGGCGAGCATTCGCAAAATGCCCTACCACAATGCTGTAACGACTGTCATTATAGGACAACAACCGGGACCGACGGCTTAACGTGCCCTCCGAAGCACGGAAGCTCTCAGTAGTAATGTCACTAGTGGTCACCCATCCAAATCATGACCGCGGCGGACGTTACTTAGCTGATCGATTAAGAACGGCTAAGCAAACTTCGCTACGAGCGCTACAAAACGTAGGTACAACAAACGGCCGTGTCCATAACACAGCCACACCCCATTTTTTTTTAGCCAGCCCTTTTCTACCGTAGTTTCGCTCAGCGAAGCTAGGAAACTGTGAAGCGATTTTTATAATTAAGTAATGGGTTTTTATCCGCGCACAACGCTAGTCCTCCTCGCACATGTCAGTGGATACGTAACCTTACGGTGGTCCATTCCATATCCGGAAGCTGTTGAGATGAAATATGAGACAATAATTCAAGGTTAGCCTGAACAAAATCTGCGACCGCAATATCACTTAACATCAAGCGTCAATTGCTATAGAATCAGCAAATAAAGAAAACCATTATGTAATTTGTCTGCCGCTGCACATTTAAATTATTTGCTTAAAATACCTAATAGTTGCTGTTCAAGTTGTTTTTACTGCTTCTACCTGTTAACCTGTACTACCTCATGTTAAATGATGATGTAGTCGAAGGTTTCTAAACAGGCACAACTTAGGATGGTTCTCAAAGACGAGGTAAACGCCAGCTCTTCTCAACCTCATAAGGGGATTATCTACGCAGCCCAAGGGTCTTAGGTATCACTGACTATTTAACAACACCGTTCAGTTGTTTTAACAGAAAATTTATTTTTTTATCGTAAACGTTGACTAACTATGAAGTTCATTGTTGTCAAAATGGTGCCGTGGGCACAAATTATACTCAGAATTTTAAGGCATTAAACGTTTTTCTAGACTTATACATTTAAGCTGCACATTATGTGCTAGCTGGGGACATGGATCTACAGCTTACACGTTGATTTGAGCTCGTAGCTCAAATACTTTCTTAGTGGTGAATGGTGATAGAGGCACAAATTATGGTCTAAATTTTGACATATTAAACAAAGTCGTAAGATCCATTCGTTCATAAGATACAGATGAGTAGCTGTAGACACGCGGTCTCCAGCTTACACGTTGTAATCGGGTCATTCCAAATAGGACACTTAAATTTTTTGGTGCCACTGACAAAAATTATGCTCTAAATTCCTGGCTATATATATATATAACTATAGTATATAACTAAAGTTTCACCCGTTTTGCATATACAGCAAATGTAAGCTGGTGTACTATAACGTCAACTAACACACTAATATTGGTAGCTGTAGTAGTTTCCTTGTAAAATACTTGGCTTGGCACTGCCACAGTCGTCATCCTTACACATATGCTTTAAATTATTTTTCAGTCTACTTATTTTCTGTGCTTCTATATTAAGGGTTGAACAAAATAACTTTTTAAAATAATTCATTGATTCTGGCGTTACTTTGCGGAAATCCATAGTAAATAGTAACAATTATTTTAAGAAAACTTCACATTAATATTTTATAAACATTTAAAAATATGAATATATGTCTTTTGAATCATTCTCAATCGTCATGTAGAGTTAAGACCTCATGATGATGCTCCGTTTCGTAACCGTGGGGTTTATGACTTCACATCGCGTCGGATTATATGGATAATTAGGCGGAGCTCTCTTTTTTTTAAATGTTAATTTAAAGTCTCATTAAAATATGTTTCTTAATCTTTGTTACTATGAACTTTTAATACAAATTGATGGATTGTTTGGACGATAGTGTCCACCTCAGCCATCGCGCCAACTCCCGTGTCTCCACATATAAGCAGCTTGCTGATAGGATGTACTTCTGTATGTCCCCAACTCTTCAACAACGCCACCTGAAAGCAACACAACATGCATCAGCTAAGCCCCTTATTCAGAGGTACACTAATCCTCCGACAAATCTTTGAGAGCACACACATGCACTAGTTGGTACGGCGCGGCGTGAGCCAAGGATTCGCAAACGAACCGCAAACCATTACACACAGATTACAAACAGATTGGTCCGCGGATTTGTCGGCGAAATACACCGGACTTTTCTTTTAGATACACGACAAATTTTGAAATTATAAAGACATTCAAAAGTTTAAACATAAAGAGTACTGAAGACTTGTGGGGTATGTCAGTTAAAGTGGCAGAGTCTATAATTTGCATTATCGCACCATACTTAGTAACAATATTCAATCTTTGTGTCGATAGAGGAAATTTCCCCGACTTAATGAAACTATGTAAAATCACTCCAATTTTGAAGTCGGGGGCTGCATCTGACCCTTGCAATTGTAGACCTATTTCCATCTTACCTGTTCTGAGTAAAGTATTCGAAAAAATTATGCTCAAACAACTTTTATCTCATTTTAATGAGCATAATATATTGAATGAGAATCAGTTTGGTTTTACTAAGAGCAGATCCACTACAGATGCAGGTGTTCAATTGATGTCACATATACTTGAAGCCTGGGAGAGTTCACATGATGCTATTGGCGTATTTTGTGATCTTTCCAAGGCATTCGACTGTGTAGAACACTGCACTCTGATTCGTAAGCTTTCACACTATGGTATTCGTGGAAAAGCTTTGAATCTAATAGAGTCTTATCTGTCAAACAGGCTACAGATGGTTGGAATAGATGGCAATACTTCTTCCGGGTCTTTGGTAAAAATAGGTGTACCGCAGGGATCAATTTTGGGACCTTTTCTGTTCCTAGCGTATATTAATGATCTGCCTTGCATGGTCAAAGATTTCTGCAATATTGTTTTATTCGCCGATGATACCTCTCTGATTTTTAAAGTAGATAGGAAAGAAAAATCTCTGAATGGTTCGCCGCTAATAATCTTCTCTTAAATTCAAAAAAGACCAAATGTTTAAAGTTTTCTTTACCAAATGTTCCTTATGTTGAACCAAACATTAAGCTTGGCTTAGATAAACTCTCTATTGACAGTCTTTCTGGGAATCAAAGTGGACTCAACTTTACAGTGGGATCCACATATACATGATCTAGCCGGATGACTTAGTTCTGCTGCATATGCAGTTTGTAAGATAAGACAGTTAACAGACGTAGCTACTGCACGGCTAGTTTATTTCGCGTACTTCCACAGTATTATGTCGTATGGTGTATTGCTGTGGGGAGCTGCTGCTGAGATGGAAACAATCTTTATCTTACAAAAGCGTGCAATTCGAGCCATATATGAAATGGATCCTATGGAATCTCTAAGGGATCTTTTTAAAGAAATTGATATATTAACTTTACCGAGTCTGTATATATTTGAAAATATTATGTATGTTCGGAAAAAATTTAGTAAATTTAAATTAAACAGTGACAACCACGATTACAACACTAGGAACAAATATAAATTAACGGTACCGTGTTTTAGATTAGCAAAGACAAATAAAAGGTCCTTTTTAGGTAATTGTGTGCGGTTTTATAATAAAATTCCCGAACATATTACAATGCTCACAGAAGGAAAATTCAAATTACATGTGAAAAACATTTTGATTAAGAAATCCTACTACACAGTTTGTGATTACTTAAACGACAAAAATGCTTGGAAAATTCCACCTCTGCCAAGTCATCACCTGTCTCCTACGTAATTTAAACAAATATTGTAATAATTGTATTATATTGTTTATAACAAATTGTAAACAGACGTTTAAAAGAATGGCCCCGAGTTTCTTGCCCGTTCTTCTCGCAGTGGCTCTATAATTTTTTTTGCTGAACGTGGCAGTACAATGTAGAATATTTCAATATTAAAGTTTGTAATTGACCTTCATAAGAGCGTCGTAGACGCCTAAATTGAATAAATGATTTTGAATTTGAATTTGAATTTGAAATAACCATCTGTTTTCAGTGATAAAAAATTTAACGAAAATACTAAATTAGTAATTTAGGCGGAATTACAAAATAACATGAATGAGTTTCTAAAATATTTTTATATAAGAGGCGACGAAAGGAAAAACCCCTAATAATATATATATATATCATAAAAATAACTGCTATCTTAAGTTTCATGCTCTAAGATGCCTGCCAACAATTGGTGTTAATGGGAGAGGCAACCCTTCACTATACAGTTTGGTATTTTGTGACACAATTAATCGCATTGGTGTAATGCCGTTGTATTAACACTGACATATGTTCAACATATCCAAATGGAGTCTCGCCTGTTTATACTAAGTAATATAAGTCAATTACCACTTCATGATATATTATTACCCTTTCGCAGGTATCTTCAAAGGCTATGAACTATTTGTGTAAAAGCCATACCTGTTGGGATGTGATTGGATGTTCCCACATGCGAGTGTTCATGGCTGGACAGAACAGCAGGGGCTTGGTCATGTCCCATGCTCGGGTTGTGCATGTCAGCAGGTTGTCACATATACCCTGTAATCATACATATTTCTCTCTGAAACAAAGAAATTGATCACCATTACAAATTATTTTTTTAGGTTCCCAAATTTGCTACTAAGGCGTAATTCGAGTTTTTATAACCTACTGTAAATTTGAAACAAAAATAGTTTTTTTTTCCAGCCAGCTTAAGTTTCACGCATGGTGGATGGGCATTTTGCAAATGCTTACATGGCTATCTACCATCCTCAAGTAGAAAATCTGCCGCCAAGCACCTAAAAGTGTGTTCTGGCATTAATCTTTGAGAGCCAGTAAAATTACAGGTATGTGAACTTAGCAACTGTATGTATCAGGGTGAAGGGTGCAGTGCAGTTAGTCACTTGTATCAAAATGCATCTGATATAGGCAGAGGTTACAGATTAATATCAGGAGGGCCTCAAGTTTGTTACATTATAACCCCATAAAAAACAAAACAATTACTAAACTACTAAAAATGGAACAAAATATGACCATAGTCAAGTAGGTACTTACTTGAGACATTTTAGCAAGTGTGTTTGCATCCAGCGGTGCTATGACCATCATGTCTGCCCATTTGCTCAGCTCAATATGAATCACCGGGTCTCCTCGTTTGTTCCAAGAACTCCATTCAGAGCTGTCATCATACATCTTCACAGAGTCGGGCAACTCCCTCGAGTCAAAGAAATGCTTTGCATGGTCTGTTACTATGACACGAATCTTGAAAGTAGTAATTAGAATATATTGAGACATGAGCGATACCGAAAATATTAAAATTGTCTACCAATACTGCTTTCTATAAGAGTATTTTGTAGGAACATAATTTCCTACTTTCCTATGCAATTCCCTTTTTTTGTCTTTGTCACTAAGTAACTACATCACCCAGTAAAGCCAAAATACAGAGTTACCAATGAATTATTTTAATGCTAACTTTGATCAGTACTAATATTATAACTGCGAAAGTAACTCTGTCTGTCTGTTACACTTTCACGCCAAAACAACTGGACCGATTTGAATGAAATTTGGTATGGAAATAGTTTGAGACCCGGGAAAAACATAGGATAGTTTTTATCCGACTGCTCAAAAAGAGGTTAATGTTTTCGCGCGATAACCGACATAGGCGCGGGCGGAGCCGCGCCCGGAAAGCTAGTATTCTATAAATTTGAACTGCTTGGTCTAACATAGAACTTGCTAGTGACAGTATCCAACATCTAGCATAGTACTGTTTCTATTAAAGCAAGATCTTCTGCAGCTTTAATTCTGCATACACTCCATCAATTCATATTAAACATCCTCCATAAACCTGCACTCTAAATAATTGTAAAAATCTAAGGTTATGTTTTGATTTGATTTTGGTCTCAAGAATAAATGGCCTGATTTTTGACGACCTATGGGTCATAAATAAAGCTGCAGTTGTTATATGACATACAACCAGATACTTCATGCACATGTACTTCTATTAACAGGCGGATATTTCACAGGCTTCACAGTATTTGAATGGGTTTTCTACCTTGATCGTGATGTATAGCTCGGCCGGATATTACCCGGACAATAACACATATGAGAAGACATATGAGGCTACTAATTACTGCTGATAGCTTATGACCTTTTTATGTATTTGAAGTGAACCATTTGATGGATACAGAAAATTAAACAGGTCTACAATCAGTTTTAACCCTTGAATCCCTTGATAACAAAATGAATCTGATAACAATGAAATACAACACAAATACCTCAAAATTATATGCTCGGTCCTTCGATGACTCTAGCACAGATTTCACCAAAACAGGTAATTTCAGTGCTGCTACACTTCCTGTTGCAGCAATTAATAATTTACATGTGCGTTTTTCCATTTGTGCTTAGAAAAAGAAAACAAATCAGAGTTCAGAAGTCACAAAATAAACAAAATTCGACATGAAAATTTGACCATAGATAGATTATACAGGACTTACAGGGCCGCGTTCCAAGAGTCAGAGTGTACTTGTATGGTTGCTTTAACGTAATCCAAGGTTCCGAACAACTCAGTTGTTTTATAACCTCAAATATCGATTTTGGGTGGAGAAATAGCAAAATATATACGGTTTATTATGTTTGACAAGCAATAACTGCCGTTACCTGCAAAATACAAGAGAATGCCTATAATTCTCCCATCAAGACATGTTCAAGGTCATGTCAGTTAAAGATTCAACCTTTTAACGACCGCTTTTGATAGTGAAAAAGTTGAGCTCTACTTGAAGGTTGTGAACGACGTTAGAGTGAAAAGTTGCACTCCAAGTGCACTCCAAGTCGTTTTTCACCTGTTTACCATCGATTTTTGATGATCATCGAGCATCGAGCTATGTTATGGATTAATTGATCAAGTAGGTTGGTAATAACGCGTACGATGACTTGGATCACTGATTTTATGGAGCTCCCTAACCGTAACCGAAACTATCGGATATCCAAAAATAAAATATATCCTTAACCGTAACCGTATCCGTTGCAAAAATTTCGGATAGTTTCGGATAAGGGCGGAGTCTAAATAAAACAACATGTGTTGTCTTAGGTTTTCGCGATTGTTACACATAGTAATTAAACAACTTTAAACGGTTTAAATCGCGTATATTTGTCATTATTTTTGAGCGGTGAAACAAAAAGCTGTCGAAACATGTTGTTTTAGTAATTAAACAACTTTAAACGGTTTAAATCGCGTATATTTGTCATTATTTTTGTCCCGACGTTTCAAACACTTTGCAGTGATCGTGGTCACGGGGTGACGATCACTGCAAAGTGTTACTAAAACAACATGTTTCGACAGCTTTTTGTTTCACCGCTCGCGTGCCACGTGATCTTACAGTTTGTTTGTTATTTTTAATCATAACATAACGTCTTTCATTATTAATTTATTTAAGAGTTGATACGTAATTTAAGAATGTCTTGTGTTCATTATGAAATTATTTTGTATGGACGTTGAAGAGAGAGAAGATTCGAAGTGAAGAGAGAAAAGTCACTCACTGAAGATCCTCTTACATGGTGGAGAAATAATATCAAGTACCATAGCTTAAGTAAATTAGTAAGACAGTACCTCTCTCCGCCTGCTGGCAGTGTACTGAGTGAGCAGCTTTTCACTGCTGCTGGGTTAATTTATGACCCCTTATGGAATCCACTTTTAGGCTATAAGGCTGCGAAATTGCTTATCGTTTAATACATATAATCTTCCTCTGCTTAGTTTTGACTATTAGAACTGATTAGGCGATAGGCAACTTTATATTTTGATATATGTATAGATGGTTTAATTACTCATAAAAACAATAAAGACATATTTATTATGTTATACATAGGTTAAAAGTTAATATAGGCAATCTGTAAAGCTTCTTTTCCAACTCTTAAATTGACTGCATTTTAATTTTAAAAGATAAAACTTAAAATTGAGTAGGTAAATAATATTATTTATATAATAAATAACTTATAGTAGGAATATAATAATTACTCACCTATATGACTGATTATAATACCAAATGATCTGAAAAGTCTAGATTGACAAGATAAAACCTATAAATATAACCAAATTGTTGCATACTATTTGTGTTTATATTTTACTTCAATCTTATATCCGAAACCGAAACTATCCGAAACTAACGGATAATCCGAAAGAATTACATATCTGCAGCGCAAGTACCGAACTTACCGATCGCTAAATTTGACGTTACAATCGTTTAAATTCGATAAAACGATGTCTGCAAACATCGATATAACCCGTTTTATCGAATTTAGACGATTGTAACGTAAAATTTAGCGATCGGTAAGTTCGGTACTTGCGCTGCTGTAACCGTATCTGAAACCGATATAATTTTATTCCTATATCCAGATCCGATATATCATATCCATAACATCCCTAACTTGCATGGATGACCGCAAGTGGAATTTACTCATATTATCCATTGTATAAATCCCTTTTTTTATAGCTATTAGGCAAGTCCTTGACCACTATCTCACCTGATGGTAAGTGAAGATGCAGTCGAAGATGTTGGTCAGGCTAATCTAGAGTTATTGGCTCTCAAGGACAGCTGCCGGAATACACCGTTAGCGGCTTGGCGACAGATTTTCTACTTGAGTGTTAGCTAGCCAGGTGGGCCTGTGATTGAGAAGCTAATGACAGCGCTGCGTTCAACATGTTCGTAGGTTTATAGTTTTACTAGACGGGTATAGAACTACATTTTTGTGCATATTTCCCCCTCCAAAAATGACAAAACTATTTGAATGATAACATAATATCGCTAAAGCAGTATCTCCTCCCTTGTTGCTTTTTGGAATGGAGAGACAAGCTTAGTTAAAACACAGTGTCAAAATCTGTGGTATAGTCAAAGATCTTGAAATAAACACAACTACAACATCTTTGGGTATAGTAAGCAAATACATTCGCAAGTGTCGATTCCAGGTGTAGCATTGCATACAAAATAATCGAGTGCATAAATACTGTGCTGCAAAAAAAAACATCGATACCTTTAAGGAATCGATTCTTTTCCGTGTTTATTCATACTTCCCTAAGTGACAGCAGGAGCGCGTTCCTCGGTTAGAGCGCACTCGGAGTGTACTAGGACTGCAACTTTTCATTCTAACGTCGTCCACAACCTTCGAGTAGAGCGCAACTTTTTAACTATCAAAAGAGCTCGTTAAAATGCTGAAACTTTAACTGACATGACCTTGACATTTCTTGATCAGAGAATTATATGCACTCTTTTAGATTTTGCAGGTAACGGTAGTTATTGCTTTTCAAACATCATAAAAAGCCCATAATTTTGCAAAATTCCCCGCCAAAAACGATATTTGACGTTATAAAACAATCGAGTCGTTCGGAACCCATCGGAACCTTCGAGTAAGTTAAAGCAACCAAACAACACACTCTGACGTCTCTGACCTTCGGAACGCGGCCGGCGGCCCTGGGGTGCGTTCTTATTTGTCGTCCGACGACGTCCGACGACGCCCCGAGCGTTTTTATATGCCCGGAGCGATCGTCCGATGATCTTCCGGAGCGTTCTGATATATCGCTCGACGACGCACCGGTCGCCCCACGAAATCGGTGGATAAATATCGCCCTGACGTTTCATTTGACAGTTGGGACTTGATTTTTCTTTGTTTTAAGTTACTTTTTGTTTACGTAGACTTCTGTTTACAAAATTTTATTATTATTATTGTTATATTATGTATGTTTGTTTTAGTTATGTATTCTGGAAAAGTACATAATTGTAAATACATTTCTTCTGAGTCAGTGAAACATTTTAAGTAGTGTTCTTGATACAGATATGATACAGAGCCGTTCTTAAAAGGCGGACGATGAGCGTCGCTCTGCTTGGAGCGATCATCCGTCGTCGGACGACATATAAGAACGCACCCCTGGGGTGCGTTCTTATTTGTCGTCCGACGACGTCCGACGACGCCCCGAGCGTTTTTATATGCCCGGAGCGATCGTCCGATGATCTTCCGGAGCGTTCTTATATATCGCTCGACGACGCACCGGTCGCCCCACGAAATCGGTGGATAAATATCGCCCTGACGTTTCATTTGACAGTTGGGACTTGATTTGTCTTTGTTTTAAGTTACTTTTTGTTTACATAGACTTCTGTTTACAAAATTTTATTATTATTATTGTTATATTATGTATGTTTGTTTTAATTGTGTGTCGTGGAAAAGTACATAATTGTAAATACATTTCTTCTGAGTCAGTGAAACATTTTAAGTAGTGTTCTTGATACAGATATGATACAGAGCCGTTCTTAAAAGGCGGATGACGAGCGTCGCTCTGCTTGGAGCGATCATCCGTCGTCGGACGACAAATAAGAACGCACCCCTGGAGATCTTTGACTCTTTGTTGTGTGTCAGACGTCAGACTACCATTCCGATTTCCGCTGTCAATATTGTCATGTCAGTCACCAGTCAGTCGGTCAAAATTCGTGATCAGAGTCAGTTGTGTGAACTTAAGTGTATTTCGGTTTGATTTATTTACGAAAACAGTTTGTGTACAGTGTTAGATTAGTATAACTTTTAAGGGCAGGCTCTGCCATTGTTATTGATAGTTATAAGTGAAGTGTTTAAAATGGATGAAAAGTTTTACGAGGGTTGTGGTCAAGAGGGCCCTATTCGCTGTATCTTTTTGTGTGAGTTTCACCCGACAGCCGGCCCGAAGATTACATGCCAAGTGCCGGAGAACTATATTTCTAAAGATATATTTGATACTGTTAGCCACTACATAATACCTAAAGTTCAACTTCAACGATGCACTCTCACTGTGTAAGTATCATAAATTTAAATATGATGTTGTTATAAAGTTGTATTAGTTTAAGTGTGATGTGATGATATCTATTTTATGTTTTTTAATCATAAAAATTAAAAACACTTAGGTAGGTACTTAAATTCTGTGTGTACATTCCTGAGTTCTGCTAATTACTGTCACTACACTAAATACATTTTTTCTTTAGATAGAAAGATCTGATCTTTTGGCTGATTTGCAATGGGTGTTCCAGAATATGCAGATTGTTGTCCAGGGTTGGTGGTTTTATATATTTTATGTTGTGAAGAGAGTTTAATTTTATAGCCAAGACTGTAGGTATGGCTCTAATATGTAATATGTAACAGATAATGTAATTTATTCTTTAGGATACTTAAACTTTTGTAATTGATATCTCAAGGTGTAAATTAGCCAATAAAAAAAAAACACATTCAAAATAAAATCTATTACATTTACAAATGTCCCAAAATTTTCATCTTCAGTGAGATTTGAACTGGCATCCCCCACCTACGAGACAAGAAAATGTTCCACCATAAAAATTAATAAATATGATTTTTTAAATAACAGTCAAGGCAGTAGTGTTAGGAACCCCATGAAACCTTCGAGCTTCATCAATATATCAATTCAATTAATTAGATTTATTGTAATTCAGTACTATACAGATTCAAATCACTCTGAGCTCACATTTTCGTGGTCCAACTTCTGAAACAAGTTGATCCTCTGAAGTATCACCTAACAAACAAAAACATAATCATCAATATCAATAAATAAAAGGTGAAATATATGCATAACAAACATCACAACAAGAATTCAGTCCAAATGAGAATATTCTTTTTTTTAAAAGTGGATTTAAAACATAAAATGGGGCAGACAGAAGTGTAATATTAAATTACAAATCTAACCAATAAATAGAGTCTGTTCATGTGTATTTCATAATTTTCTTATCAGAATGTACACAAAGCCAGAGATAATAAATATTTATTTATATATTCTGGCTGCAATTTTATCTTATCAAAATTTAAGTACATGATTTTAAAATGTACAAAAAAAATTGTGCTTATCTTAATTGTTGCGGGGTTATCTAGATAGGTAGGCTTTTATATGATAAAAGTGTTGCCAAGCACGCAATGTGTTTCTGCAGTCCTTGAAGACCAATTACCTCCGAGTTCCATTCTGAGATTTTAAGACAGTTTTCATAGGCTAGCATATCAGGTATATCTTAAGTTGGTTGGTATTTTTAATCATCCGATTGTTTCTATTCTTAAGAATAAATGGTGAATCAACCAATATACATATAAAGAATGGATGTTGGTTTGCTAATAAAAATGTCACCTATTTGAAATTCGTTCAGTTAAATTTTATCACTGATACCATGCCATAATCTAATGGCCACACTTAAAGACTCCAAATAACACTAATTAGCATTAAATACTGTCAAAAACAGTAATTAAAAAACCATAAAAGTTAATCTTCATACCTACATGTTCAAAATATTCATTTTAAGATGGCCACTCACATCTGTTTTTTTTAATGTTATTGTGACGGAACAAGCTCGAGCCCCACCTGATGTTAAGCAGACTAATCTCTGCCTATTACAGATGCATTTCGTTACAAGTCATGAATAGCACTGCGCCCGTCACCTTGAAATATAGTTGTTAAGTCTCATTTGCCTGTAATTTGCGTGTAAAGGCCTGTAAAGCCGTGATATTATCTTTACCCACAGAATAAAAACTTAAGATTACAATACCTATAATTAATCAGTTTTTCACGCTTGTAACCATATAAGATTATGGTATTCGCAAGTATTTTAAAATATTATTTCTCGTATTGTACATAATTAGCCACCAATGCACATTCCATAAATTAAAACCGACAAAACTATTGAAAATGACGTTTACCGACAAAATAATTCATAAATGCAATAAAAATATGTGGTATAGTTAAAACTTTTCCGGATCTCGCATTTTACGAGATCAAATACAATAGACAATGTAGCAACAACACCAAAGAAATATTGAAATTTTGAATTTGCCGCCAAAACGTTATAGCGTTCGCTATAAAGAATAATACTGAAACATCCTTTGTACAGTCGCCCGCAATAAGTACCTATACACATGGTAATTTTCAAAATTGTAACAAAGACTCCTGTTTCTCTCCATGTACACAAAAGTATGTTAAAATCAAACAATCATTTGTATTGTGTCACTCATGTTTATGTTAACTTTGATTGTTAAGAATTTAGTGATAGCACATTATTATGAAAATTACCAAGTGTATACTTATTATTGTAGGCGACTGTACCTTGCTTGGCAACGAGCCCCTACTACCGTGGATAATTTAACTTATTAATTCAAAAGTCAGTACTTTGAACAGCACCCTCCTCGGGTCCAAGATCCTGGGCTTCCCGGTGAGGATAGACAACAAGAAGTACGCGCGCAACGCTTACTACTTCAACCTCTGCTTCGTGTGCGACGCGTGGGCCCGGACCGTGCATCTCGAGCCGCTCGTCAAGAAACTCACTGAGTATCTGGTAAGTACCTATTCACCACGACACAAAAATATATATCGTCATGTCTGTATTCCTACTCTTCATCATCAGCCGGAAGACGTCCACTGTTGAACAAATGCCTCCCCCATTGTACGCCACAAAGAACAGCTATTAGCCACTTGTAACAATTGGCTATATATACTTTTACGATGTCGTCAGTCCATCTAGTGGGGGGCCTACCAACTCTACATCTTCCGGTGTAACGTGGTACCCACTCGAGAACCTTTCTTCCCCATCAGTTATCAGTTCGTCGAGCAATGTGGCCCGCCCATTGCTCGACTACAGGGCTTGAAAGGGTAGGCAGAGTTTCCTAAACATCCTCGTTTCACTAGAAATATTTTGGGACCGTATATTAGGTGGCGAGCTTATTGCCATTTATAAAGAACAGGGGGTTGGATTTAGTATCGTTTTGCAAGAATAAGAGATCCAATGCGGTTAGAATTGGTAGGGTTTGGTCACTGAGTACATCAATACTCTTATTAAATGGTAATGCCTTTATTCAAAGAAAACCAATATGAAAATAAAATGTTGTCTTAGGTTTTTGCGATTATTACATAATTACACATAGTAATTAAACAACTTTAAACGGTTTAAATCGCGTATATTTATCCCATTTCGACACCCCGTGACCACGATAAATGCAAAATGTTTAAAACGTCGCGTCGTCGTCGGCAGAAAAATAATGATAAATATACGCGATTTTAACTGTTTAAAGTTGAAATTCTAACCTTAAATCATAAAAAAAAAACACGGTAAAGTGTGTGACAGACTGTTAAAGATGATTAAGTTAATAATTGGTCTATGTAAAACGAGAAATTATAAATGTTGTAAGTTATGAGTAAAAATTAAATATTTATTATTTTTAACTATTAAAGAAATAGTTGAATGATAAATAAACAAGCATTATTCAGCGTCGTCGCTTTCCTGCGGGTAAGAACGCATAAATCGCTTACATACTGAGCGTGTGTGTGTGGAATACCACCGCCGCGCCGCTGGTTTTGGGTTCAAACCCCGCTCCGGGTCGGAGAATCAAAGGGTTATTCAGTCAAATTTTCCAGTATATTAGTCCGAAGTCTGGAACTATGCCCGGTAGATGGTAGTATATCAGTGGGTGGCTAGATACTCTGCCTATCCCTTCGAGATGATATTATTTAAAAATAAGTATTGTAGTAAAGTAAACTGTGAACAATTATGAGTTCTAAAATGAGGTTGTTGTTTGCTTAACACGCGTTAGTGCGTGTTATCATATTTTAGGAAAAAATATATAAAAATATATATGTACTGACTATTCTACCTAATTTTCCTGCTATGGCGAAGTGACGTTATAAACGCCACGAAGCCTACCAGAAAGAATTTTCGACGCGTTTCAACTCTACAGATTTCTACACGTTGCATCGTCAGGAGATCTTGTCTGTTCGAGCACACGATCGGGAAATATTTTTTCTTAATATTAATTTAATGATATATATTTTCTTTTGTTTGATTTAGTATTATTATAAAGCGTATTTAACACATTCTAAGCGAAAACAATTTTAAAATATGGATTTCCTTAATTAAAAGTAGTTGTTAATTATGGAATAATTGCTTTGGAATGATTTTAATTAATTAAATATTATTTTTAATTACGGATAATATTTGTTATTAATTAAGGATTTCCGAAAAATAACGCCTTCATCTATGAATTATCCAATAGTCTGGTTGAAGGCAGTGCCATATCCTATGACAGTTAAATAATAAATTACAGAACATAATTATCATATTTATATAACATCTTATAACATCCAAGGGGTTAAGCCGCCGGGTGCATATACCCGGGAGGAGTGGGTTCGAACCAATGAAATATTTTTCACATATATGTAAATGTGACCTTTGTCAACAGTTGTCTATGGAACTGGAAACAGAGTGGCTCTCGAAGCAGTCGATGTCCGGAGACGCGAAGCCGCTGGGCGGGCTGATGCGGCAGGTGATGCAGGATATCAACTGTAGGCGGATGTGCACTTTGACAGGTCAGTAACAGCTAAAAACTAGCGACTGGCTCCGATTTCGCACGGGTGCAATGCTGATACTAAATAATTTGTAATATCTTCGAAAACATTCATTTAAATCACACTTAAAATCGCTGCGTAAATAAGCGATTATTTCTCGTAAAAAGTAAAGGATAAAAAATGGTTATTTTGGGTTATTATATATTATATTATAAGAGATAGACATATACCATCGCGGCTTTTTTGTGGCTCTTTTTAAGGTGTACAATACTGTAGTTATTTTGATCTATCTCGTAGAGTTCAGCCAGCACAGCGTTTGCAATGTAAGCGCAAAAAATTGTGTTTATTTACGACATCACATGACATACCTCTAAAACTATGAGTGTTTCTCTATTATATTATGCATCTATTATACATATAAACTTTCCTCTTGAATCACTCTTTTTCCGTCGCGTACAAACAACGTAACACGTAATTTTTATTTATAACGATTACAGATATATAAATAATGTAACTGATCGATTTCGTTCTTTCTCATTTAATAAATAATATAGGCATCTATGTAATGTAGGTATACTATAGCAAATCAATTCGTAGCTACTTACAGGCACGACTTGTATGATTTTTAATTTATAATTATATTCTCTTTAGAAAGATAAATCAACGCATCGGGACACGCTAGAATAGATTTTTGCCGTAAGTAGTAGGTATGCCGTGTATTATGTATTTATTTATTTGCTGAAATAGGTACAATTGTGGTCTTATATTATAAAACAAGTCTCTCTATATTCAATCAGAATCCTAATATTCAAATCTAGGTTCAATATTTCATATTAGTTACCATAACATGCAATACAATACATAATCATAATAATATCTATATCCCATAAAATTTGAATGGGTATTACGAATACTACAATGCACTTCCGTAGACGTAAAAACGACATGACATTTTATTTAGAAAATCTTCGATCGTGTAAAAACTTTCCTCAACCAGCCAGTTCTTTAAATTAGAACAAAACCTATTATAAGGGAGGTTTACTATGTGATGGGGCAGTGAATTGTAAATTAATGGGGCCATGTAGCAGCAGTTGTTCCTAAATACTTGTAGGGAAGGAATAGGCATCTTAAGACGCACAATATGAGTAGTGGTTCTTTTATTCTCATTGTCGTTTCTTTCAAAGAGATACATATTACTCCTTACAAACTTAGACATTTCATAAATATATATATACAGGGAAACGTTAGCAGTTTTTTTTAATTTAAACACTGGTTTACAAGAATCAGTCCATTGCATACCGAACATAGCACGAATACACTTTTTTTTGGGCAATAAATACTCTGAGTATCTCTGTAGAATTTCCCCACACTATTATGTTATATCGAATAATGGAACATACGTAGGCATGATACACCATTAAGACTGTAGACACCGGAGTACACTGTCTGAGTTTTTTCAATGGAAATACAAATTTATTCAATTTCCCACATATATCATCAATATGTTGAATCCATGACAAATGTGCATCTATATAGATCCCTAAAAACTTACAACTGTTTACTTGATTTATTTTGTTATTGTCAAATGTTATGTTTAAAGGCCTGAATTCCCTTTGATATGTTTTAAAATTTATGATTTTAGTTTTATTTATGTTTATTTTTAGTGTAACAGCACGTACTGTGCACGTACAGTCGGATGAATTAAGTATACCATTCACTAGGCAGTACCTCATCTTACGCAAACCATTATTGATTTCGTACGATGTGTCACGCGCATCGCTTTAGTTTTTTATTCCATAAGGGCTTCATTCCCTGCTTTTGGGCGCTTTCAAGGTGAACTCCTCGTCTGATGATCATTGGAAATATATATTATGTACACACATGTTGTCAACAAATCCGAACTGAAGGTTTTTTTCATAACTGCTTGATTAAAAAGTAACAAAAAATGGATAATGCGTTTTCGAATTATTTTTTGGAACTCCTCAAGGATATAGAACATATTTTCACATGTAACTATCGCTAAAATATGACAATAAAATATTTCCTTGCAAATACGCGTTGAAAATTTTAAAATCATACCATTTGAAAAGAATTATTTCCTCTAATTTCCCGCTTTTTGGACAAACAAAAGGTCATAGACGCCCCGCGGCGCACATCGATATTAAACTTTGTTCAATTCATATTTTGTTTCATTTTCCGTAACAAGCTTCGAATTGATCTGCATCGCTCGCTTAACTGGATTACATTAGCATCAACCTGAAGCTGTGTTGCCAGGGCCATTGCGCCGAAAGTTACATTTCGTTACGCAAAAGTTACAGATTTATTATTTTCAATTCAAAAAGTAAACTGTCTATACATACGACTTGCTTCAGACAATAATTTGTGTCTTATGTTAGTTATAATCACATACAGTATATAATGTCACGGCTGATTTCCAAGACCATGGAGCTCCAATCGCTACGACGACATTGGCATAGCCCTTTCTATCATAACATTCTTGATACAGGCTCGTTTGTTTAGCTACTCATGGAAATATACATAACCAATTAGGCAACGCTGCTGCTGGTGGGATCATAACCTGTATAAGAGTGGGCTTACATTTCCAGGGCCGATTCTTATTCTTACTACGTAATCGGAACCGTGTAGTCGTCGCGCCGCGCCGCCCGGTTCGGTCAATTCTTCATTATAGTAGTAAATATTTATTTCACAGAAAGTATAAATGTATGTTACATTACAGTTGCTTAACTAACCGTATGAGTAATTTAGACAATGTATATAACCATTATGTAGCACACACTTTATATTATCAGTGGGCCCCAAACTCGGCTAAGCCTGTATCTTGGGGACCAGAATGACCACCTGAGAAACACACTTTTTGGTATGGAAATACATCATGACGGAATGTAAATACTTGTAATCGTGCCAATAGTGTGTATAGTGTGTAGTCGTGCGTGAGTTAGTCCTGAGGAGCTGTGCGATATTTACTGTGGATGAGGATTTGAAAACCATTGTTACTTTGGCTTAATAGATAAAGAAATGAATTGACATACCTTATTTAGAAATATTTAGTGTTCTAATAAAATTTCCATGTCCAATGTGTCCAATTGACACACGGTAAGCAAAAATTATTGCTATTTGTAAAGCCCACAGAGCTGAGAATGCATTGACGCCAGGGCAACCGGACCGGGTTGCGTTGCGACTAGGAATACGTAGTGGGCGCCTCGTGCTTACCGGCTTTGGCAATGGCCAAGTGGACTATTGGCGCCCGCGGCTGGGGCCGGTTACTTGCTTACTGCTTCTACCTGGTCTTGCTTACCGGACAGGGCTGCGTACAGTACATCTTGTATTGTATACTGGTCTCCAGGTAGCCCGATTCTTAATAAGAATCGGGCCGGATTGAAAGGTGTGAGTTGGGTCTTACATACGATGAATCAGGTGTAGGTACCTAAAACTGAAAGATAAACAGAAAACAAAAGCAAACCTACGAAAAAGATCTGAAATCAATCATATTGTTTTTAATTTTCTTTTAGCTTTGTATATTTATTTCTAATGATTTCTGTTTGAAGATATTGTTTGTTTTCCTTTTGTTCGTGGTTTTTAAGTAAGAACAAATGTTTTATCGTATAATATTTAAGTAGGTTTATTGAACAATGCGAATGAAATCATCGACAAAGAATTAAGTAACGGTTTTGTATAGGTACATTTATTATTAATTTATTACATTTGTTTGGAAAAGGTAGAAAGAAACCCCGGGGCATCATCGAGACTCAACAAAACTTTCTGTTAAATAGGTAGGTACCTATTATTCAATATTTCTCAAACAAAGCGAACAGCATAACAATACCGTAGGTATCTACTTAACTGTATTTTGTTTTCACCTAAAAGATACTTCAAAACATTTGAATAAATAACGTAGGTATTCAAATGAGAACACCCAGTCAAAGTGAATACTTCGTCTAGTCCGACAGTCAAGGCTGTTACCATGCAGATAAATAATACGGTAAAATCTACTGTGAATTGATTGAAATAAACTCTATTGTCATAATAATACGGCTGTTAAAGTATGCATGTGATATAGATCGGTAAGCTATGTATGGTATGTTTGACTCCACTGCATGTGAAATTTTTAACATTTCTTTCTTTGATTTTGTAGTAGACTGCGATATGTTATTTAAGGGGACCAACCAATACGGAGCTCTATCTATGGCGGGTCTTATGCCAAATGAGTTATAATGACATAAATTTCAATACCGATTTTGTATTAGAAATTCAATGATTTAATTTATAGTTTTTTTAACCGTCTTCAAAAAAAGGAGGAGATTCTGAAATCGTCTGTTTTTTTATGTTTGTTACCTCAGTCCTTTTGACTGGGTTAACCGATTTTGATAATTCTTTTTTTATTTGAAAGCTGAGGTCCCATTTAAATGTTTTCAAAATCGGTCAAGCCGTTTTTGAGTTACACTTCAGTAACTGAAAACTATTTTCCTCTTGATGATATAGCTGTTGACAGTGAATGACAATCGATCCCGTAACTAGCAAGGTACACTAAAAAGGTGAATTTTTTTTTGTCGTAAAATGGAACCTGCTTCAACACTCAAAAGTGGTAAATAACTAGTCAAAGTCGGTACCTACCATGCGCACAATATTGTGATAATAGGTACTTTTTAACAATCATGGTACCGACTTCAACAAGTTATTTCACAATTTTGAGTATCGAAGACGGTTCCATTTTACGGTAAAAAAAAAATACGCGTCAAATACAATAAAATGGTAGTAAAATTATTGAAACATTTCACGGTACCACCACTTTTATCGATCAAAAAATAAATAACATAAATCTATCTATAATCTTCATTGGAAAACGAGTAGAATAACATCATTCTGAACACATGATCTCTTTTTTCCGTGGGGTGCCTAATTGCTGTAAGAATTGGCTTCTCCCATGTCTCCCTGTGGTGAAGAAGAGTAAAATATCTACCAGAAGGTGGGTAGCCCTGCCTTCTCAAGAACCGCAACCTTATACTGTGGAATAATCTGTCTCGATACGTACTCCTCAACCAACTCCTCAACAAAGTGAAAAAAATGTTTAACCAAAAATTGGAACTGACTTCAACACCCAAAAGTGTGAAATAACTTGTTGAAGTCGGTACCATGATTCAAAAGTGCCTATTATCACAATTCACAATATTGTGCGCATGGTATCGACTTCGACAAGTTTTTTTTTTTATTGCTGATAGGTAAGCCTTTGACCACAATCTTACGTGATGGTAAGTGATGATGTGGTTGAAGGTGTTAACAGGCTTAACCTAGAATGACTGGCTCTCAAGTACAGCTGCCGGAACACACCGTTAGGCGCTTGGCGACAGATTTTCAACTTGAGGGTGGTCGCTAGCCAGGCGGGCATTCGCAAAAATGCCCTTCCACCATGCGGTGAAGCTCAAGCTCGCGGCGGGATTCGAACCATGGACCTGCTGCGCGGCAGTCCATAGGCAAAGCCACTGAGCTATCACTGCTTCAAAAACACACAATATTTCACACTTTTGGGTGTTGAAGTGGGTTTTTTTTCACTCTTTTTATTGACCCTTGCTACTTATGGGATCAATTGTCAATATTGTCATTCATTGTCAACGACTATACCACGGTGATGTTATCTATAACATTACCGTGACTATACCATCAAGATAGGTAAAGATCTTTCAGTTATTCGAGTGTAACTCAAAAACGGCTTGACGGATTTTGATGAAATTTAAATCGGACTAAACGACAGGGATCAGTTTTTAAACAAAAAAAGAATTTTCAAAATCGGTTCACCTCAAAGTTCAAAGGTGTTCTGAGGTACAAACATTTCTCTTCTTTTGGAAGTAGGTTGAAAATAGTGAAATTGGATACTTTACTGGGGCCCGATTCTCTTAGCTATATTGAACGGCGTTAACGCAGCTTAATTGCTTACTTCCGAGAGGCGGTGACGGCCGTCTGCGACGCCGCCATGCCGAGGTCCCGACGCCGCCCCGAGCGCCGCCAGGTTTATTGGTGGTGCTCGGAGATCGAGGATCTCCGAGCGCGATGCTCGGAGACGCGCCGCCTCTATTATCATTGCAGGAGGCGGCGTCACGGCCGGACGGACGACCAGCTGCCGGCGGAGCAGCTGGCGGCCGAGCAGCTCCTGCATGGCGATGTAAAGTTAGCCAAACAGGAGCTGAAGCTGGCCATCGGCCGGGCTAAGGCCCTAGGCTGGAGTGAGGAGCTGGAGGGCCTCGACAGGGACCCATGGGGGCGCCCGTATAAGGCTGCCCGGAATAAGTTCCGGGGCAGCGCGCCCCCTATCACAGAGTCCCTGGAGCCAGAGCTCCTGGAGAGGGTGCTGGGGGGGCTATTCCCCGACAGCGACCCCCACTACACCCCTCCACCGATGGCCACACCGTCCTTCCAAGAGGAGGAGGACCCGGCCTCCATTCCGCCTATCTCAGAGGTGGAGATGGAGGTAGCAGTCTCTCGCCTGAGTGGCAAGAAGACTGCCCCGGGACCAGACGGGATTCCCGGGCGGGTCCTCAGGATCGCCCTTAGGGAGATGGGCGGTCAGCTTCGGGAACTGTTCGACGCGTGCCTCACGTCGGGTCAGTTCCCGAAGCTCTGGAAGGACGGGCGATTGTGCCTGTTGCGGAAGGAAGGGCGAGACGCCGACTCGCCCGCCGCATACAGGCCAATCGTGCTGCTGGATGACACGGCGAAGCTGCTGGAGAGAATAGTAGCTTCCCGTGTCATCCGGCATCTGGGGGGAACTGGGCCTGAACTTTTTCAGAGGCCCAGTTCGGATTCAGAGCAGGGCGGTCGACGATAGACGCCCTGCTCTGGATCAAGGGGTGGACGCAGGACGCGGTCAGCGGGGGGGAAAAGGCGTTGGCTGTCTCGCTGGACATTGCCAACGCCTTCAACAGCCTACCGCACGGAACAATACGGGAGGCGCTCCGCTATCACGGAGTGCCCCTGTATCTGCGTAGGCTGTTGGCTGACTACCTCCAGGACCGCGAGGTCCTGGTGGAGGGACGCGACGGTCTGAGGCGACGTCGCGTGTCCTGCGGGGTTCCGCAGGGGTCGGTGTTGGGGCCGCTCCTGTGGAACATTGGCTACGACTGGGTGCTCCGCGGCACGTTTCCCGCAAGTATGCGGGTTGCGTGCTACGCGGATGACACCCTAGTCGTAGTCAAGGGGAGGGACCTCGGGGAGACGGTGCGGCGGGCCACGGTGGCCACGACACTCGTGGTCGGCCGCATACGTGCCCTGGGGCTGGAGGTCGCCCTCTCCAAGACCGAGGCCCTAATGTTCCATGGGCCTCGGGGGGGACCCCCTCCAGGAACGCGGATAGACCTGGACGGGGTCCTGGTCCGGGTTGGGACCCAGATGAGGTACCTGGGTCTCATCCTGGACGGGCGGTGGACTTTTGGGGCCCACTTCACTCAATTGGCCCCAAAAGTCATAGGCGCCGCTGCCGCCCTTGGGAGGCTGCTGCCCAACGTGGGCGGCCCGAACGCCACATGTCGTCGCCTGTACTCCGGAGTGATCCGGAGTATGGCCTTGTACGGGGCACCTGTCTGGGTGGACGCCCTCGGTCGCGCCAATAAGGCCCTGCTGCGACGTCCGCAGCGGGTCATCGCGACGAGGGCGATACGCGGGTACCGGACGGTGTCCTGGACGGCGGGATGCGTGTTGGCCGGTGATCCCCCCTGGGAGCTCCAAGCGGAGATCCTCGCCGAAGTGTACCACTTCGTGGCGGCGAGGAGATCCCGCGGGGAGCTTTCAGCGTGGGAGGAGGTCACGCGCATGCGACGGCGGGCGCGGGCCGCCCTGTTGAGGCGGTGGACGGAGGACCTGGCTCCACCGGTCCCTGGACAGAGGACGGTGGATGCCATTCGCCCGGTCCTCCGGAGGTGGGTAGGGCGGCGATTCGGGTCGCTGACCTTCCGATTGGTGCAGGTGCTTTCCGGACACGGATGTTTCGGAAAGTACCTGCATCACATCGCGAGACGGGAGGCGACCCCCGCCTGTCACGAGTGTGGAGCGCCAGAAGACACGGCGCTCCACACGCTGGAGGAGTGCGCCGCATGGAGTCCCATGCGGCACACCCTCACAGCGGTCATTGGCGCAGATCTGTCGCTGCCGAGCGTGGTTAACGCTATGCTCGGCAGCGACGGATCGTGGCAGGCGGTGGTCTCTTTCTGCGAAGCGGTGATGGCGCAGAAAGAGGCTGCGGAGCGGGCGAGGGAGGACGACGTCCTCGCGTACCCGCTCCGGCGTAGACGAACTGGGGGGAGGAGAAGGCGATTCGGGCGCCTTCTCGCTCTTTCCTAGTGCTGTGCGGATCATCGGTGGAGAGTCGGGGGATTCTCCACTGGCTTGCACGATCCCACACGTCTGGGGGATGGCCTCAATGAGCCGGGTCATCCCTCCATTGGCCGGGGCCCGTCATCGGTGACGGGCCGGCCGCCGGGGCGAGATGGTGACTGCTAACGCTACCCCATTTCGCCCTACTAGGCGGCAGACTGCTCATCCCGGGTTTTTAGTGGGTAACCTCACTTACTACCCCCCCGTGGGGGTAGTAAGGCCCTTCAGGCGAGGACTCCCACATAACCACTCCGCTCCCCCCGGGGCGGGTGGTATCCATAAAGGATTTTCCCGGGTGAAAAAAAAAAAAAAAAAAAAGCTTAATTGCTTGAAAATTGTAGTTTATGACAGTATCCGTGGTCTGCCCGGATATGCCCGCTATTTAGGTTCGAATGCAAGTCAGTGGCTTGCTATCAATGGTTTTTGACATATTTGGTATGCTGTAAGCTATTTTGTTGCGATTGCGTTGCTACAGTGGCATAGAATCGGTAGTCTGTTCCATGTTTTGACGTTTCTTATTATCTTCTTATTACGTATCTTATTTCAGTGGCAACATTTGCAAGCCGTAGCACACTGCACAGACATACGATAGCGACGCGATTGCTATACTACTGCGATTAGGAACCAGAATTATCAGACTACCGAATTTGACATTAACAGCAGTTCGGTCGCAGAAGCTTACTTTTAAAATTTACTTGGCTGTTCTTAACCGATCAGCAAAGTTAAGCATCGTCCGCCTCGGTCATGAGTTGGATGGGTGACCGTTGGTGACATTACTACTGAGCGTTTCCGTGCTTCGGAGGGCACGCTAAGCCGTCGGTCCCGGCTGTTGTCTTAGGATGTCAGTCGTTATAGCATGGTGGTAAGGCATTTTGCGAATGCCCGCCTGGCTAGCTACCACCCTCAAGTTGAGAATCAGTCGCCAAGCAATTAACGGTGTGTTCCGGCAGCTGTACTTGAGAGCGAGTAATTCTAGGCTAGCCTGAACAACAACTTCGACCACATCATCACTTGCCATCAGGTGAGATAGTGGTCAAAGGCTAACCTATAAAGCATAATATATAAAAAAAAGCATCGCAGTAGTGTGGCGTTTGGTCTATAGCTAAGAGAATTGGGGCCCTGGACGGTAGTAAAGAATCTTCCTTGTTCTGTGCTTGAGTTCGTAAAGCTAGCTCTGATCCAGCGACTCTAATCACATTGACTCGATAGATTGATTGCGATAACGAATCTAGTGGATGACGTTTAAATCACTGAATCCACACACCGATAAAAACAATTAACACTCGTACAGTGCTACCAATTTATCTGTTCAGATGGCAGAAAAGGGAACTACTAAATCCTCTCAGATTTAAGCAACAGGTTGTTCTTTTTCTTGACCAGCAGCGCCCTCGTGAACTGAACAGCTTAAGTTGGTTTTAATATAAAGCTAATAGTTGGTATTAGCATAGGTTCGTAAGTCGCACTGCAGAACAAGTACCGAACTTACCGATCGCTAAATTTGACGTTACAATCGTCAAGACCGATTTTGTGACCGATCGTGTGGGCACGGTAATATTATATACAATATGGTGTGGGGTATCAAAATTTAAAGCTTCAAAGTCAAAGTCAAAATCATTTATTTAATTTAGGCGTCTACGACGCTCTTATGAAGGTCAATTACAAATTTTAATATTGAAATATACTACATTGTACTAGCTTTAAAAACTATTTCAAATTACTGTTAAACTTAGAATTTTTATGCTGGATGAATCTTAGTGGGGAAAACCTGTAACAATAAGTTTTTATTATACCTATATATAATATAATCTTTATATATAAAAATTACGTGTCAGGTTGTTTGTCCGCGATGGACTCCTAAACTACTGAACCAATTTTAAATTTGATTTGTACACCGTGAGCAATTTGACCCAAATTGAATTATAGGATAGCATACATCTCAATTTGTAGTCGTAATTACTCGTGCGAAGCCGGGGCGGGCCGCTAGTATATATTAGCAGTTTATGCTACTGTCATATAATAGGTATTAAAACATGAGAGTAGTTTTATAGTTCCATTAGAGAGAACATACACTACTTTATTTAATATGATAATACGCTTTTCTTGATTTTTCTGGCAAAAACTATTCGTCAGTTTCATAGCTGTTTCTAGAATGTCAGGTGGAGTTAAATTTTCATCAGTATCGTCGGAGTTGCTTGACATTTTTGCTACTAAAGTTTATCCAACAAAATATTACTCAAATTTGTATGTACGAAATAGCGCCAAAATGGAAAAAGTCTATCGACTCGGAACCAGCGCGCTCACCACAGATAATATGTAATTAATTGAAACCTCCTTGGTCGGGACACGTTGTATTTTCATAATTAAAAAATGTTTTAAAGCATTGTTCTGTTAGGAGAATAATGCTTTAATTTAATTTTTTAATTTTCTTAAAGAAGTATGTAAATAAAATATGCCAATTAAAGTCTGTATTTAATTTCATAATTAGAATATTACCGAATGAGATAATATAAATATATTTAAATAACTTTAAATGGCACTATAAAACTTTTAATGAAAATAGATAAATTACATTGGTGTTTTTTACTTTTGTAATGAATGTTTAATATCTGTATGTAAACCACATGTGTATTTTGAATGTACATAATCATTTGCAATAAATTATTGAGTATTAGGTAACCACTTCGGTCGCTAAATTAAGTCATTTATATAATAATGAACGTAGAATAGGTATGTAATGTTAGCTATAGACACGTGTCTGTCGAAAATACTGATTATACCCACATAAGTTCCCCCCCCCCCTACATGAAGTAGCTATCTACATTATAGTGTTTGTGGTTTGTGATATGATATCGCCAGACAGTGATTATGGGGGCACTAGTGATGTGGTAAGGGTGTAACGTTTATTTAACCATGCCGCATCATTCATACATAACAATAATGGCGTAAATATTATAGATATCCTCTATTAACTGTTATTTACTGTGAATTATAAATAACCAATTTTATTATAAAAACGGACGTGGCTCATATACATTTTGAAAACGTTAACGGGTGTTGTGTATATGAAATTTGTTTCAATCACATCAGGTGGCGATATTTACCAACCTCCAAAGATAAGGAAGATACTCAATGAGGTGCATTTTTTAATATTATATATAATTTTAATTCGTTTTTTTTAAACTACCAAAACTTGGGCTTAATTATTTATCTTTAAACTATTAAAATTCGTAATTATTCTTGACATTTTAAACTGGTTGTGCTAAAAAGCTTTAAAATATAGTACACGAATGATGAATTATAAATAAACCATAAATTATATTTATGGGACGAATAAGATATACGACGTGACGTGGGGAAACTGTTAATTTTATGCGGGATAAAACTGAATTGGACAAACCTGGAACAATAATCAGTTTTTTATACCTCTAAATATGTATGATTGCGTATTGCCCTTGTCAAATTTGAAGTTACCGATATACTGCGCTCCCTCGAACGAAGCGAACGAGAGCGAACTAGATAGTATTTTTTTCAGGATATTAGCGCGTTCCAACCTAAGGAACCTATATTTTTAATATTAAATTCATTCAACCGACGTGAATAAAACCAAATAAAACCCCGCACAATGTTTTTAAAATAGCAGAACAAATAGCAATGATACATAACTTCATTTGTATAATAATGTCGACAGTGCTTCCAACTTACAAGCACTGCACTCAGAACTCAGAGCATTACGTAATCAGCAACCACGCGTTCAGCACTATCGATATTTTTACTTTGACGCCTTCGACACAGATTACATAACCGTCGATAAATATGTTTACTCGAAAGTTGACGTACATCACTAGTAATGTGATAATTGTATAGAACATATGCTTCAACTCGCACATCATTATCATTATTATGTAGGTATTATAATTATGTGCTCTCGATAAGCTTATCACCTCTCGTGTACGGAGATTACTTTGTTGAACATGAGCTAATTAATATTTACAGTGCTTTTGTAATTTTGAGTGTTATTTATGGGCTGGAAGCGTTATTTTATAACGAATTTGCGGGTAATAATTTATGATCATGGTAATAACGAGTTTTAGGGCTTCATTTAACTGCTGATTCTGGATTCCAAGTTAATGTATTACCATATTTTTAGAACTCAACATTTTCATCTCTGACTAGAATTGGAACTGCGTCTCCCAAAATTACGCACTACAAGCAGAGACAAGTGGCATGAAATGCAAACTTTATGCTCTAAATGCTCAATTAGAGCACATCATTCGACAATCGAATTTCATATATCACTTGTAGATTAGTAGTAGACTATTCACTATCTTCGATAGTGGTAATAATAAACAAGAAACAAAAAAAATATTATTTTGGCTCATAGCCAGCCGTTAATTTTTGAGATTTATTTCCTTAATGACTCTGCTTTAGAACAGACATTTATTCTTACATAGTTACTACAACAGAATTGAATTTGAAGCAGTGATGGCTCAGTGGCATTGGCTATGGATTGCCGCGCAGCAGGTCCATGGTTCGAGTCCCGCCGCGGGCTTGAGCTTCACCGCATGGTGGAAGGACATTTTGCGAATGCCCGCCTGGCTAGCGACCACCCTCAAGTAGAAAATCTGTCGCCAAGCACCTAACGGTGTGTTCCGACAGCAGTCCCTGAGAGCCAGTGAAATTACAGGGACATGAGACTTAACAACTATGTCTCAAGGTGACCGACGCGTGCAATTCGTGACATTGTGACGAACTGCTTCTGTTATAGGCAGAGGTTAGTCCGCTTAACATCAAGTGGGCCTCGAGATTGTTACGTCAAAGTAACATAAAAAAAAATTATACCGAAAGTACTCGTATGCTAATTTTGTAAATAATTATCAAAAAATATGTCGAAAAACGCTTAGCGTAGGTTATTTTCAAAACTTGTGACTTGCACGTACCAAAAGTAAGGTGCAATTATCATCACTACATAGTATAAAACAAAGTCACTTCCCACTGTCTGTCTGTCCCTATGTACGCTTAGATCTACTACGCAACGCAACGCAACTACGCAACGGATTTTGATGCGGTTTTTTTAATAGATAGAGTGATTTACGAGGAAGGTTCTTATTTATAATACATTAATAATATATTATAGAAACATTAATAATTTTAGAAGTTTTTAATACAAATATATTTTTTCTATTAGTTTAGGGATTATGTATCTAAACTAATATAATAAAGAGGAAAGATTTGATTGTTTGTTTGTTTGCATTGCATAGGCTCTGAAACTACTGGACTGATTAGAAAGATTGTTTCACCATGAGAATCCAACAGTATCCCTGATGAATATATGCTATAGAAGATTTTCAAAGTTAGGGATCCGTATGAAACTTCGATAATGTAACCGAAAGTGCGAAAAACTACCAAAAAAAATCGTTGTGCGATATAGTACGCTGTGGAAATTATTGCAAATCTAGAGCAAAGTAATGTACTACAATTTTATAGAGAACATCAATATCTACAGAATAGTTTGGAATACTATAGGTACGTCTAACTATTACAGCTATGTCACAATAACTAATTTTTTATGCGTTACTTATAATTTTTGAATTTTTTGTTAAATACCCGTGCAAAGGAAAAGCGGCCCGCTTTTCTTAAATAAATTACTAATATTAGGTACATATTATCAGTACTAATATTATAAATGCGAAAGTAACTCTGTCTGTCTGTCTGCTACGCTTTCACGCCTAATAAAACTACTGGACCGATTTGAATGAAATTTGGTATGGAAATAGTTACCGGGGAAAAACATAGGATAGTTTTTATCTAACTGCGCTAAAAGAGATTAATGTTTTTGCGCGATAACCGGCATACGCCCGGGCGGAGCCGCGCCCGGAAAGCTAGTTTAATAATATGTTTATTATTACCATATTGCTACGGTAAAGCAATGGTAATAGGAAGCTTGGCGTCTTGACAGTCTTCGTATTTCAACTTAGGCAGGTATAAACAATTGTGTGAAAATTGCGCTTCAATTTTATACCTTATTGTTATGTGATAAAGATTATTTTTAATTTTATTTTTAAAAGTACGTGTTGACACTGTGCATAGTGAGTTTCGTAGAATGTACTGCAAGGACCTACTTTTATGTTTTAGATTTCCGCTTTAGAGGTTCACACGGTTGATAAGCTAAAGGCTCTTTTCTAAACCCTGTTTTGTTCTGTTGTAGGTACTCATTTTTAAAGAAATGTTAAAAAAAACATTTTTACCTCGAATCACAAGTTGAGAGAATAAGCCTTTGTAAATGTTAAAAAAAAATGTTACCTCGCGAGTCACAATCATAAGTTCAAAGACGAGCTTGTGGGTCTCAAAATAATTTAACTGACTTAAAACAGACCTCAAATAGGAGAAGCACAATAAAGTACACAGAGGAGCACTTTTTTTATTATCTTGTCATTCTCGTATATTATGACGTCATGGCCATATTTTTAATTCACCAAAAAAATGTATATCTTGATACGTCACGCACGTAACATTTAAACCTATGTTACTATATTATACTAGCTTTCCGGGCGCGGCTCCGCCCGCGCGTATGTCGGTTATCGCGCAAAAACATTGACCTCTTTTTGCGCAGTTGGATAAAAACTCTCCTATGTTTTTTCCCGGGTCTCAAACTATTTCCATACCAAATTTCATTCAAATCGGTCCAGTAGTTTTGGCGTGAAAGCGTAACAGACAGACAGAGGTACTTTCGCATTTATAATATTAAGTACTGATATACGATAGTATTCCAAGACATTTCTCTTTTCAAAAGGGGAGCAAGTGCAACCTCTTGTTTTGCAGCCTCCTTCCGGTGGCGGCGGCGGGGATGTTCTCCACTCAGACCTAACAATAAGACTTCAATAAAATGCTTAATACAACCAAAACAAAATCAAATAGGTAAATAACCCTTTTGAAATCTCAACTAGTATCATTGTAAATAACATAATGATCGTGTTATTACGCTAGAACGAGCTAGTAAGAGCTATCGAGACCGCGGCATGCGAGTTTTCTCACAGGTTTTGTCCATGAGAGTAGGTAGGTACACAAAGAAAGGTAAGTTTACAGTAGCGGATGTAATAAGGGAAGAAAGGGGGGCCCTTGCTCACAAGTCTCACAATAAAAACAAAATAACTAATTTTAACTAATGTAAATATAGGAACAAATAACATGTATTGTGTTAACAAGTATCTCTGAATCCCACACTAGGGTGGCCCTGTGTCGTGGGATTCAGTCCCTTTCTTATTAACATACTTAATAGCAAAATTTAAGACATTATTAAACAACTATCTAAAATCTAAGTAAGAGAACTAAAGAACTATCTAAATAAAATTATACAATACGTGTATTACATTTTGAGTTTGTTTCGACAGCTATTTTTTATTTTAAACTATTGCATATTTTTTTTTTGTAAACATCAATACGTATTAATAAATCCGTAGCATTTGGAAGCTCAAATCGACCTTGGGAAAAAATGTTTCCGTATACCGGTGGATTTCCGTTTGTTCTCTAAAGGTCACATTTCTCAATCGATTCACGTGAAATTTTGCAGGTTCGATAATTGTTTGGAATATTATGGTAATTCACTTTTTGTAAATTTATCAATACGTTAGAAATATGGGGGTTGAGTTGTTAAAATTAACATATTTAAGTAGGTTATTTCGATCTTTAGCTCAAAGAGCCACTAATTATAACTGAATAAAATAAGAGGCAAGCATATTGCCATATTTCGGAGCACATTCTCATACACGTCAAGTCGAGATGTAGTTTGAATTTCGTTACGGTAGTAAGTAAAGCTAAGCGGTCTGTTCCTGCTTTGCGCAGAATAAAAATCACTAATGCATCAAACATAACAATTTTTGGATGCAACAAAATTAAATTACATTACAACACCCCTAATATACACCACACACGGTATTACGCTCTTATTGATCTCCCCCTGTGGAAAATCCTTACTACGTCCCGTAAAGTAACAGTTTTCACAACTGACTTAGTAACCAATGCAAGGCACTATTACTTATTCTGTGCCAATGCTGGCGGTTTCTCCATGCGCGTAGCCACCTGTTGCTGAGCCGGCGTGATACGTATTGAACGTAGTTTTTCATTCAACGGGGTTCACTTTGAAACTCTGAACTTGTTTATGTAATAGTAACCATTTGGCATTCAGTCTTTCCATTGTTTTGCCGTTATTTGCATCGCCGGGATATTGAAAATATTTGTAAGGTGATAATTTAGAGGAAGTAGGCTACCCGTATTGTCAAATAATACTGGCGGCTTCTCTTCGCAAGTCCGTTCATCATACCTAGACCAAAACCTCACATGTTGGTAAGTGCTCATGTGCTCGAAATGTTAAACAAGCTAAGCTGATCGAGAACTAACTCTAGAGTTTAGCTAATGTAACACACCGATAGATGCTTGGCGACAGTTTTTATTATGGAGGGCAGCAGTGCTTGGGGGCGTTCCCAAAATGCCCTGCAACCAAAAGAAGGTCTCCGAGCATAGCCTAACGACTGCTATCCTAATACAACAACCAGGACCGATGGCTGAACGTGCCATCCGAAGCACGGAAGCGCTCTGTAGTAAAAGCCCACTAGCGGTTACCCATCCAAGTAGTCCATATAGTAATTGACTTGCTAAAACATACAGGTAAACTACGATACGAGAGTGCTTCAAGCATTCATGTTATGCTTGTTGATTCTTGCGTTGTTAAATTTTTTTTTGTAAATCTTGTGTTGGCTGTTATACTGTAGAAGGCATACCGTATACCGTATACGTATGTATCGACACCACACGAGTGGGATAAAGGTAGGATAATAGTGACGTAAGAAAACGATATCTCTAAAAGTATTTAAGCTCACGCGTACAAAGAGTCCAAAAAGGGTTCATGGAGATACTAGGTAAACATATAGGCATTATTACGTGGATTATTACTAAAAGACGCTGCTTATTTTATTATATACTAGCTTTCCGGGCGCGGCTCCGCTCGCGCGTATTTCGGTTATCGCGCGAAAACATTAACCTCTTTTTGCGCAGTCGGATAAAAACTATCCTATGTTTTTTCCCGGGTCTCAAACTATCTCCATACCAAATTTCATTCAAATCGGTCCAGTAGTTTTGGCGTGAAAGCGTAACAGACAGACAGACAGACAGACAGAGTTACTTTCGCATTTATAATATTAGTACTGATAGTAATTATAGTATACGATCAGAGCTGCGTACCAACAAAAATTACGACAAAGTTTTGTAGGTAAAGTGGTAAGGGCAAAATTTTCCAACTTTTGTTTAGCAGTTTTTAGTGGTGTCCTATATATCTTTATGATTATATAATAATTATGAAAGTAAAAGTAATATCCCATGTAATAATGTTTATGTTTACCTAATAATAGCGACCTAAACGCTGACATAAATATTGACTCTGAGATCAGATTATATTTATGAAATTTGCCATCTTCTCATCCCTAATGCGTAGGTCTGAATAGAATGCCATAACAGGATGTTGTATATCATGGGTACCTACATCTTGGCAGGAACGTTATTGTGTTATATTATATTATGTACTAGCGGTTACCCCTCGGTGTATTCCGGTCTGATACCTTGGTATAAGAACTGATCCCACACTATTTATTTATTAAATAAAATTTCGATCCGATCCCAACATAGCTGGCCGTTCCCGGTCTGATACCATCATTGTTTTATGGCTATTTAATTAGTGGCTACTTAAGTTAGCAAAAAGAGGACGTTTATAAAACCATGCTTAATGTGCAATGGTTAAATTTTCAAAGTACCAGGAGAGCAAAGTTTAGGGGAGATTAATTCTTTGGATCTCTCGAATCGGTTGCGTTCGCGTTGGTATTAGTCGCTTAAAATCATTATGTTGTAACACAAGGTCGAGAACACGAAGCTACTTCTGTTTGCCGGGAAGGTGCACATGCCACCCTAGCAAAGTTTTAAGAGATATTATTCGAGAAGGGTAAGCTGCTTTCTCCGGGCGTCCACCCCCAGTACATGTAAATTTCGATCAGATGAAGTCTAGTATTATGGTTAATGACTGCGCATCGTCCCCTAAGTAATAGTTACAATTGGAGCACAAAGTTCGTGTTCCAGTGGCCGCGTGGTTTAGGCATCCGGCGCGAAATGGGAGGACGCGTGTTCGACTTTTCGGAAACTTTATGCTACATTAATTTGTAAATGTCTTAATTACCTTTAGCTTGGCATACAATATTCTCCAGAAAATACAGAAGACGCTGATTTATAACGTAGGTAGTTTAGAAGCTGTGTTTAAAACCAACATAAATATTTTAACGGCCTGTGGCAACGTACAGCGGCCCGACTCGCATCTGCCAAACCGGGGCCTTCCGGGACGGGTCCTCGTGGGGTCGGGGTACTCAAGGAGTCATCTGTTTTATATTATCCCCAAGATACAGGTTAACTTAGCTCGGATGTCATAACTATTTTGATTTTATATCAATAAACATTATTATTATATTATTTTTATATTTTAGTATATTCTTGTCCTAATCATGCATATAGTAAATAAGCTATTTTTTATCATTAGGTATATACCAAATAATGGTCAGAATTGTGGTACCTATTCGTACGTTGGTAGGGCATTTTGTGTATGCCCGTCTGGATAGCTACCACCCTCAAGTACAAAATCGGTCGCCAAGCACTAACTGTGTGTTCCGGCAGCTGTCCTTGAGAGCCAGTAATTCAAGGTTAGCCAGAACAACATTTTGGACAATGTCGTTTTTTACGATCAGGATAGTTCTAGTCAGTGTTTAAAAGATAGCTTACCGGCTATTAAAAAAAAGAAACCTGCCGAATAATCCTTACTATATGAGTCTTATGCGATGTATTAAATGTAATAAAATATCTTCAATTAATTATTTTTTTGCAGTGGGCACAACAACGACGCATCTGACAGTGGTCCGGGTCAACAGCGACCCGGCACCTGTAAAAGAACATCAAGTACCTGTTCTCCTCTACAGTAGAAACTCCTTCGTCGCAGACCAGTGGGACCTCACCACCAATCAGGTAAGTTCTTCATAAAAATATAATATTTAATTGTGACCTAAAATAATTCTATTTTTAAATCTCGTCTGCGATGGAACCGGTTTTATTCGCTTTCGTTTTTGATACAACTCTACAGAAACTTGCATCACGCGTTGTTTACGAAAATATCAGGAGTGACGGAAGCCGCGGAATATAAAAAAAAAAGTTGCTGCCATTTTATTGGCGCCAACGTGCGATCGTAATATAATAGCTCGTAGTGATGGGATGTTGCATATTATTATAGTTGTTCGATAGACTATTATTATAATATATTATGTTACTAGCTTTCCGGGCGCGGCTCCGCCCGCGCGTATGTCGGTTATCGCGCGAAAACATTAACCTCTTTTTGCGCAGTCGGATAAAAACTATCCTATGTTTTTTCCCGGGTCTCAAACTATCTCCATACCAAATTTCATTCAAATCGGTCCAGTAGTTTTGGCGTGAAATCGTAACAGACAGACAGACAGACAGACAGACAGACAGACAGACAGAGTTACTTTCGCATTTATAATATTAGTACTGATATATGTTGGTATTCATTTTTCTCCTATAGTTCGAAATACTGATTTTTGTGGCAACTTACAATAAAATGAACACTTTATTGTACAACAAATTAAAAAAATATAACAGTAGAAAAACTTAAAACAAAAGTACGAAGGGTAGACTTATAGCTTAAAGCGATCTTTCCCAGTCAACCTTTGTATGTAGATCTATTAAGGATTATAAGAGGTTGGCAAAGACAATAATATATACTATATACTATATATATATATATATATACTTAACATATAATATATATAACTTACATAAACCAATTGCTTAAGTACTATAAAATACTAGGTATTAAGTTTTAGATCGGTATGTTATCAATATTGAATTCATATGAATGTATGTTTTTTTGTCTGTAATTTAAACGGAACACTCACGAGGTCCATCTGATGTTCAGTGGTAACCTCTGATTATAACAGATGCATTTCGTCATAAGTGACTAACTGCACTGCGTCCATCTCCCTGAGACACACAGTTGTTAAGTCTTATATGCCTTTAATTTCAAAGTTGCTTAGTGGCTCTCAAGGATTGACCAGAACATACCGTTAAGTGCGTGGCGACGTATTTTCTACTTGAGGATGGTAGCTAGCCAGTCGAGCAGTCGCAAGATGCCCTTCCACAGTGCAGTGAAGCTCAAGCGGTGGTGGGAATCGAACCATGGAGCCTGCGGCATGGTAGTCTATTGTTATAACCGCTCGGTTATCATTGATTGCAATTTAATGTAATTATTTCGTTTTATTTATAAGTTATTCTTACACGACTACCCAAAAAAAGGAGTGTTATGTTTTCAGGTTCATGTATGTATGTTTGTGACTTTATTTATTCCACCATAACTTCTAAACGGCAACGATTCTTATGTGTGAGATATCATTAGATTTGTCTTGGCATCTCAAGTGACACTAGGTACATAAAGAGAATAATAATAAAATACTAATGGATATGGATTTTATACGCCATATTGTGACTTTAAACAACGATTTCATCAGTACTAATATTATAAATGCGAAAGTAACTCTGTCTGTCTGTCTGTCTGTCTGTTACGCTTTCACGCCAAAACTACTGGACCGATTTGAATGAAATTTGGTATGGAGATAGTTTGAGACCCGGGAAAAAACATAGGATAGTTTTTATCCGACTGCGCAAAAAGAGGTTAATGTTTTCGCGCGATAACCGACATACGAGCGGGCGGAGCCGCGCCCGGAAAGCTAGTAAATATATATAACTTACAGTTTTAATTTCAATAAAAAGCATAACGAATATAATTGTAGGTTAACTTGAACAACAACTTCGACCACATAATCACTTACCATCAGGTGAGATAGTGGTGAAAGGCTAACCTATCAAGCATAAAAAAAATTATATATAAAGTCCGGTTTTTTACTTTTTTTAAATTTTGCGTTGTATTTACATTCTTCGGACAATAAACGCTATCGCCCCCGTCGTAGACTTGACATTCCTTGTCATTAATTGTGTTGTTTTTCTGTTTTTATTTTCTCCATGTGTCTAGCATTCTTAATTTACTCTAACAATGTGTTATTAATGTACGCTTGAAATAGTGAAAACATAAAAACTACCACTTGTGCCAATAGCATTACGCACGCGGGATCAATGCACTGAGCATTGTTTGTAGAGATCGCGTGCGTCCACGGCTTTGCCCGTTCTTTCGTATACAATGATTTCTTTTCTGCTCAGCTGACTTTAAAAACTGTTGATGCATGTAATTTTATTTATAACTAGCGACCCGCCCCGTCTTCGCACGGGTCCAATGCTGATACTAAATATACTACAGAATTAGTACTTTAGTACTAATATTATAAATGCGAAAGTAACTCTGTCTGTCTGTCTGTTATGCTTTCACGCCAAAACTACTGGACCGATTTGAATGAAATATGGTATGGAAATAGTTTGAGACCCGGGAAAAAACATAGGATAGTTTTTATCCAACTGCGCAAAAAGAGGTTAATGTTTTTGCGCGATAACCGACATACGCGCGGGTGGAGGCGCGCCCGGAAAGCTAGTGTCTTAATACTTTCACAGCTTATTGTTATTAGACAATACAAACATGTTTTCTTTAGAGGATACTGTTCAAAGTGCGACACATAATTGGCCATGTGAAAAACGCCCAACGCTCTAATAATGATTATTGTGGGTTATCCCTAAGAGGTAGACATATACCATCTCGGACTTCTTTGTATACCTTTTTAATGTGTACAATATTATAGTAGATACATTATTTCGATCTTTCTCGTAGGGTTCAGCCAGCGTTTGCAATTAAAGCGCAAAAAATGTATTTATTTACGACATCACATGAGAAACCTGTAAAATTATCAGTGTTTCTCTACTATATGCATGTTTAATACACATAAACCTTCCTCTTGAATCACTCTATTAAAAAAAACGCATCAAAATCCGTTGCGTAGTTTCAAAGATCAAAGCATATATAGGGAGAGACAGACAGCGGGAAGCGACTTTGTATACTATGTAGTGATGAGGGGTGTGACCAATAGGTCGGGATTTGGCTTTGTCTAGTTCCAGTAGTTCTCTAAAGGCTGAAGTGAAACCGGCATTAAACGATTGTTCTTAGCCGTTATTCACAAAAATTTGATCAGCCATTTTGAAAATATTATCGATAAGCAAGCATTTGACCGCCGTCTACCCTGATGGGAAGTGACGGTCGATGGTGGAACATGCTTTCCTAGAAGATACCTGTTTACTCTGTTCTTGAAGACGTCCAGATTATATCTATCGGGAAATAGAGACCCTGGTAAGGTGTTCTATACTTCGGCCATATGCATTATAAAGCTGAATTTAAAACTCTTTGTGTGTATTGGTATATATTTACTAGAGATGGGCCGAACATGGGTTTCACCGAATACGAACATTCGGCCGAATGTTCGGTAAAACTCATACCGAACCGAATATTCGGCCAAATGTTCGGCACAATTGATTACCTTACTTAAATAATGCGCCGGACACTCCCTCCCGCTCCCCCGTTGTACCGCCGATGTTATTATTGCATCATCTAGTAAACAGTAAAACTTCACCGCGTAAGTTTGGTATGGGAATTTTTATATTTAAAATTTATAAAAAAAAAAAAAAAACTCTCTATTAAGATCTGATTATAATAACGTTATTTATTAGAACGAGTTCACAGTAGTTGTACGGTCCGAGACCGTATTCTAAAGATGATATAAAATGAGAAATAAATCCTTGATTTGCTAGTTGATATAAATGTTTATTTGATATGTAAAATAAATATAGTGATTTAATGATAGTGAGCCGCGTGAGATACGATCAAATCGATGCTATTTACGAACTGGTCATTTACTTAGAACGATGCCAAAAATGATTACGCGGTCGAATATGCAGTTGCACCGTACAGTAGTTTAACCCCAAAACAGCTAACTACATACTTATAAATTGTTTTAATAACCATATTTTTTATCTGCTGTTATTGGAAATAAAACTACAGTGTCTACATAAAAATACTGCAAATTACTTACCACATTAAAACAAAATATAGGACACATTTAACACTCAACTCATGATCAATCGGTTTAATACCGTATTAACTTTGAGTACCTACCCTTTTATCGAATATTCGGTGATTTAACCGAATATTCGGCTGAATACGAATATTCGGCAAACCTGCCTAATATGCCGAATACCGAATATAAAACGAATATTCGGCCCATCCCTAATATTTACAAAATTAGTAATTTACGAGAGGAAACATTTTTCTTCCCGTAAATTTGTAATTTTGTAATGTAATCCGCAGAGCATACGCTATATAAAAATATTAAAATTGATATATATATATTCGGAATTATTAACGGACCTCAGTATATACAGGTAGTTTTTTTTACCTAGATACTTACTTCGGAGTTAAATTTTAAGTAGGTACTATAAAACTATTATGAACTTTACGAGAAGTCAATGGGGATTTCGGGAAGGCAAGTTCAAAATTCATATTAATGGGTATTTGTAGAATAACCTGATATTTTAAAAGCATGCTTTGGTAAATAAATCTAGTTTATATTTTATTTAATCTAAATAATTGTTTTCATTGCCCATAAGTAAATAAATAAACACATCTTGAAACGAGCAGTTTTCACGATTTAAAATATATTTAATTCGTCACATCGTACCTAATCACTATGTGTTTAAAACGTCACGATAAAAATAATGTTAAATGTACATACGCGATTTAAACCGATTAAAATTGTTGGAATACGAGTCAAATTTCCATTATTTATGTACCGCATGTTTTCTTGTAATAACTTTGGTACAACTATCAATACTAATATAATAAATGCGAAAGTAACTCTGTCTGTCTGTTACGCTTTCACGCCAAAACTACTGGACCGATTTGAATGAAATAGTTTGAGACCCGGGAAAAAACATAGGGTAGTTTTTATCCAACTGCGCAAAAGGAGGTTAATGTTTTTGCGCGATAACCGACATACGCGCGGGTGGAGACGCGCCCGGAAAGCTAGTACCTACCACAAAATTGAAAATTTTCTCGAACATTCTGTCATCTCGTTCGTTCATTGTTCATAAATAATTTTGAGCGTGCCTCGAACGTGTGGGTATAAAGGGCACGATAAAAAGTAGGTACATTGTGATAACGACACTATCAGAGTTCAAAAGTGAAATATTGACGGAGGTTTATCTGTTGAGGCACAGAATAAGTGCCTATTGTTTCGATGTGTCCAGGTATTAATTACAATTATTTTCTATTCTTCAAACCGTGACTTTAAAGACACCGATGACCGGTTTTGTAGAAAAATAAAATAGGCCTCCCTTACTTTACGATTGAACGGGCAATTAAATTAATTTCCTCGAATCCCTTTGATGAGGAAGAGCGATTAACTGAAGTGGTGTAAAAAATGCTATCTATGAGTCTAAGGGTTAATATAGTTATACTAGCTTTCCGGGCGCGGCTCCGCCCGCGCGTATGTCGGTTATCGCGCAAAAACATTAAGGCGAGGCTTTCCACGGACTTTAGGTATTTTATGCGAGCGCGACGTATTCATTTACGCGACACAGAGTTGTGTGCGATGCGCCGCGTGCACGCTTTTAGCTCTCCAGGTAAGGTACAGTACAGTCCTACCTACGTAGCGGAGATTACGTCAGTATAACATTTTAGAATGGAATTAACATTTGTCGTGTATTGGTACATACGCCGGAAAAATAATCGGGTCTTGTAGGGGTTCGATCAGTACAGTAGTGTTTATATATCTATACAGTTTATTGTGTACCTACGGTTATTTTAGATTGGTAAATTATCATTGTTAAGAAAAACATTTTTAATTGTGAGAACTACATTAAATTAATATATTAAGGTTCTATTATATTTTTACTAGCTTTCCAGGCGCGGCTCCGCCCGCGCGTTTGTCGGTTATCGCGCAAAATCACTAACCTCTTTTTGCGCAGTTGGATACAAACTATCCCATGTTTTCCCGGGTCTCAAACTATTTCCATACCAAATTTCATTCAAATCAGTCCAGTAGTTTTGGCGTGAAAGCCTAACAGACAGACAGAGTTACTTTCGCATTTATAATATTAGTACTGATTATAGAGAAAGCCGTTTAATGCACCTATTCATAAATGGTAATTTGGTAATATTATTATATTTTAAATAAATATATATATACATAAACTTCATTAAAAGAACACATTAAATGTCACAACCATGTCATGTGAGATTCCCAGAATTCAGTAACAAGTCTGTCTGTCACAGTTGTCCTATTAATTAATGGCGTCGAGTGATATAGCTGCGTAAAAATAAGTTTGATATTAGTTATTTTGTAAAACGAGTACCCTTATGCTGTCAAGACCGTGGCTCTTAAGATATGTATTTATGAATATGTCTTCGAAGATTTTTATTAATTTGGTGTGTTTAATAACAATTAATCTAGTGATTGTTTTAAGATGGCTACTTTTGTTTAATCTTTGTAGTTATAGCACGGTGCGAACATTTCACATCCATGGACGTCACAACCGTGGTTTTCATAGAACCACGGTTGTGGCGAGTGGCCCATGGTCGAGACAGAATCGTTTAGTTTTAGTTAAGTTTTTTTAAATTATTATTTTCAGACCATGTATTCAACATAATAACAAATCTCAAAGAATTATATCTCGCGTTTAAAATAAAACCAAATTTCACAATATCTTTGATATAATTTAAGCTCATTCCAATGAACTGTTTTGCAAGTTTAATAAAAAAGATATTATCCAAAACGATACTTGTTAAGTTGAGCGCTTATAGAAAGCATTTTTGAAACTAAAAATATGTATCAATTGTCTTGGTTGTGACAGGAGCCCCATTGTAATAAATTTCATAAAGCTGTCCTGTACAGAGTGCTCAATTCAAAGTCAATGAGTACAAATCTTACTTCATAATCATCGCTCATTAAGGCAACCATCTTCAGGCAGATATTTGACTTCTAGCAAAATTGGCCAGAAATAAAAATAAAATTTGCCAGATAGTGTCCATTATTGAAGATACAGTAGAACCATATCCCGTAAAACTAAAAAAAATTAAGTCATAAAACAGGACAACAGATACTATATTTAGATATAATGTGTCTATACGCGCACTGTTATAAATCAAAATGTTATTTGGAATTAAAAATTAATAAATGAATTTTAAGTTACTATATAAAAGTAGTTTATGAAAATTGTAAGATAAGGTTTTTAACATATTTCTAATAAACTCAGTTAGTTAGTATGTGTGTTAGCTTCTGAACCGACTTCAAAAAGTAGGAGGTTCGCAATTAGTCTATATTTTTTATTATGTGTGTTACCTCAGAACTTTTGACTGGGTGAACCGATTTTGATAATTCTTTTTTTTATTAAAGCTGATACTTGTCGTTTGATTTTTAAATGAAATTGAACGACAAGTATCATGAATGACACTCCAATAACTGAAAAATATTTTCCTATCTTGATGATATTATAGTCTTTGACAGTGAATGACAATCGATCCAGTAAGTAGCAAGAATCACTAAAAAGAGTTTAATTTTTTTTTAACAAAAAATGGAACCAACTTCAACACTCAAGTGTGAAATAACTTGTCGAAGTCGGTTTCATGCGCAAAATATTGTTATACTAGGTACTTTTGAACTATTATGGCACCGACTTCAACAAGTTATTTCACACTTTGGAGTGTTGATGTCGGTTTCATTTTTCGGTAAACATTTTTTTATATTGAGAAATTGAATTAGTATTGGATTTGTTAGTAAATTTAAGTAGTATTTTTTTATAACTATAGAAGTAATATGTAACATTAAGTGATTTTTAATACTAGATGGATATAAATTGAATTATAAGTAAAAACGTAAATCTGGCTGTATGGAAACTCATGTTACGTCACGACTATGGTACTCAATGTCACACCCGAGACTTTGAACTAGTATTTTAATATTTTTCTAGGTTCAATGAGCTTGCGAAAATGTAAAGAGTTTTTATGTGTGATATACATAAAAAAAATCTAAATATATATTTTATTACAGTTGAGTTGAGGATTCCCCAGATAACAAGTATAAAGAGATACAACAGAATAAATTGAACTCATATTTTTTGGCATTGGACCTAACTATAGTGATAACAATTTACTAACCTTAATTTAACCATTGTGTACATATTAATAGTATATGGTTCGCAAATTGCGTTGAAAACTACACGAGTTAGATATAGTTTCAAACAATCAATTACAACATATCTAGATTCCATTCATCAAAATTGGTTTTCCTGATCCTTCAGGAACCGTTCGGAAAATCGAGATAAAAATTAGAATACGTTTTATGATATATCATCTAAATCCATTCAGCGGTGTTAAGCAAATTTTTGGCGAAAAATGGGCTTGAATTCAGCACTCAAAGGTGCAAAATAACTTGTTGAAGTCGGTACCATGATAGGTCAAAAGTACATATTATTACAATATTGTGCGCATGGTCCCGACTTCAACAAGTTATTTCACACCCTTGAGTGTTAAAGTCGGTTCAATTTTTGGGGTAAAAAAAATTCCCCCATTTTAGTGTCCCTTGCTACTTGCGGATTCGATTGTCATTAATTAGCAATAACTATATCATCAAGATAGGAAAAAACCTTTCAGTTATTGGAGTGTAACTAAAAAACAGATAAGAGTACAACTACACCGCGGTTTCCACAGACGAGTGAAACTAATTCTACACGGTCGTGAACTACAAATATTTGTTAAAGAAGTTGGAGTTGGTTACCCCTCACTATGCTTAAGTTGGTGGGGTGGGCACCTAAAACGTGTTCGCTAAAATAGAGCAAAACTTTTGAGTTCGTCCGTACCTTACTAATAGGCGTGCGCCTAGAGCGCTTGTTATGACTAGTAGTATCCTAATAGATGCAGTGTTCATTATGGCAGACTAAGGGCATCTCGTTTGTGACTGAGGTTAATTAATTATCAGTAATACATAATTAATGATCGATTAAGTGGCTACTGCGGGCTTGCCACAAAGGTGCTAAAATGAATGTTGATGATTTCCTTTAATCATAGTCACTGACAACTTTGTGTATCATTCTACTACGAGTATTAATAAATGCATGTTTTTTTTATAATTATTGATAGGCTAGCCTTGGACTACTATCTCACTTGATGGTTATTAAAGATGTGGTCTAGGATGTTGTTCAGGTTACCCTAGAATTACTCCTAGAGCTCTCAAGGACAGCTGCCGGAACACACCGTTAGGTGCTTGGCGACAGATTTTCTTCATAAGGGTGGTAGCTAGCCAGGCGGGCATTCAAAATGCAAAACGCCCTACTACCATGCTGATACTACTGCCATCGTGAGACAACAACCGGGGCCGACGGCTTAAAAAACGGCTTGACCAAATTAAATATGGTCCTATTTAAACTTGATGAAATTTAAATAGGACCATACGACAAACATTCAAATATAAAAAGAATCATATAAATCGGTTTATCAGTAAAAAGTTCTGAGGTAACAAACATTTAAAATAAATAGACGAATTGAAAACCTCCTCCTTTTTTGAAGTCGGTTAAGAAGCTAAAACACATACTTACTTTTGAATTTATAATATATATATTATTATTATCATATAATAATTAAAAAAGGGTGGAGTAAATCTATACTAAAAATTATAAAGTACAGATTTGATTATATATGGTAATGAAGTTAATACTCAAAGCCCAGTGTATACCCATACACTGGGCTTTGATTATTAACTTCATTATCTTAGACCCTGGGTACGAAATACTAGGCATTTGGCTAAAACTAGATATAAAAACAATAATTTCATTGCATTTTAGCAAGCTTATTGAACCTAGAAAGTTATCAAAAAACTAGTTCAAGTCACGGGTGTGACATCGCATATCATGGTCGTGACGTGACATGAGTTTCCATACAGCCAGATTTATGTTTTTACTTATAATTTAATTTATATCCATCCAGTTTTAAAAATCGCTTAATGTCACTTATTATTTCTATAATCATAAAAAAGACGACTCTAATTTACTAACAAATTCAATACTAAATTCAATATTTTTTTTTTTACCGAAAAATGGGCTTGACTTCAACACTCAAAAGTGCGAAATAACTTGTTGAAGTTGGTACTGTGATAGTTCAAAAGTACCTTTTATCACAATATTGTGCACATGGTCCCGACTTCGAAGAGTTATTTCACACTTTTGGGTGTTGAAGTAGGTTTGATAAATAAAAATACTCACCCGTTTTAGTGTCCGTTGCTACTTGCGGGACCGATTGTCATTCATTGGCAATGACTATATCATCAAGATAGGAAAAAACCTTTCAGTTATTGGAGTGTAACTCAAAAAACGGCTAGATCGATTTTGATGAAATTTAAATAAAATCACACGACAATCATCAACATTCAAATCAAATAAATCATCAAAATCGGTTCGGTAAAAAAAAAACGGACAAATTGAGGACCTCCCCCTTTTTTAACTGACTTCCAAAAAAGGAGGAGGTTCTCAATTCGTCTGTTTTTTTTTACGTTTGTTACCTCCGCAACTCTTGACTGTGTGAACCGATTTCAAAAATTCTTTTTTGTTTGAAAGCTGATGCTTGTCGTCTAGTCTCATTTAAATTTTATCAAAATCGTTCAAGTCGTTTTTGAGTTACACTCCAATAACTGAAACATATTGACCTATCTTGATGATATAGTCGTTGACAATGAATGACAATCGATCCCGTAAGTAGCAAGGGTAACTAAAAAGATTCAAAAATAATTTTTTTTACCAAAAAATGGAACCGACTTCAACACCCAAAAGTACAAAATAACCTTTCGAAGAATATTTTGCGCTACTGTGATAATAGGTACTTTGGAACTATCACAGTACCGAGTTCGACAAGTTATTTCAAAGTTCCATTTATTTGTAAAAAAAACAGCCCTTTTCTTAATATTAACACACATATTAACCTTCACGATACTAACTTTCACTACTTACGAAATCAATTGTCATTCACCGTCAATCAGGAAGTCATCAAGATAAGCGTAACGAGTCGAAAGTTAGCCCAGAGCATGTTTTATTTTGTTGTTTGATATTCATTTTGATCCTGTTCTGTGTGGCGCTGCGTAGATCGAAAAAATTGACACAGGTCCTACGTCGACGAGCTCTGCGAGCGCACTGGCAGTCAAGTGAGCGAGCTCTGATGCCATGAATTCATGTTAAAAAATCATATAAAATTAACATGATAACTTTTTTACATTTTTATTTATGATTTAATTACTTTTATTGATAAGTAATGTATAAAAAAATAATTTAAAATTAAAGATTGGTAAAAAGGGAGTCAAAAATCGTTTTTAAATTCGAAATAGAGGTAACTTTAGGATTTTTTTCTATCGAGTGAAGTTATTTATTATGTGGATCAGATTTATGAATTAACTCAAGAATATGCTTAAAAATAACATATATTTTTTTCAGTTTAATAACCGAGTTTTTTCTTTGAGAAAAGTTAATTCTTGTATGGCGTTTTTTGGCCAGGATCGCCTTAACCTCTTTTTGCGCAGTTGGATAAAAACTATTCTATGTTTTTTTCCCGAGTCTCAAACTATTTCCATACCAAATTTCATTCAAATCGTTCTAGTAGTTTTGGCGTGAAATACTGATTATAGTAATGATTATTCGACCAGTATGGAACACCTTGCCAGCATCTTTGTTTCCCGATAGATATAATCTGGAAGTCTTCACGAGTGGATTGAGCGCATTACATGCTCCGCGGTTTACATTACAAAATTACGAGAGGAAAATGTATAGCCTTGTGCGGGATTCGAACCCGCGCTGTCTGCCCCTATAACCGGGGTATGATCTAAACGCTAAGCTAACAATACATATGATGTGTGACTCTAATTCGTCCTTCTAACTACGAGCAAAGCTAGTGGTTCAAAATATAGAATCCTAAGCATACGAGTTTTTTTTTTACTCCGAACTGGGTAGCACTTGACCACTATCTCACCTGATGTTAAGTGATGATGCGATCGATGATGGAGCGCGCTTACCCAGGAGATACCTATTCACCCGCTTCTTGAAGACTCCCATATTGTACTTAACCGGAAACTAGTTACAAATATACGAGACGCAAAATAACTTTGATGCCGAGCGCAACACACACTTTTTCACCTCACTACGAGGAAAATGTTAGGTGCAAGAAAAACGGTTCAAATAATACACCTAGTAAAGTTTCGTTAATTTATAATAAAAATTTAAAGTAAAATGGTATTAAAAGTAAATTAATTTTCTAAAACTTTTATAAAGGTTCGAATTTCAAAAACGTTTTCCACACTAGCCGATAAAAAACACTTTTCAACGCAGATTTCGAATGGAAAACAACATTCCTTTCTTGTTTGACGTTTGTTATTTTAGGTGATAGCACGGACACAGATTAAAATTGTAGGGAATGTTACCTTCAAGTGTGACCTTCTCGCGTAACATAAAAGTACATAACATAAAATCAATTCACACTTCCCTGATATAAGCAGACAATTTGAATTTCAATCAGTATTATATATAGGTGTGTATGTATTAGAGTTGTGTCGATTATCAATTTGCCGATTACGATACCGATTATGTAACTAAATCAATAATCGGCAATTCCGATTCCGATTATCACTGTGTGGAAATAGGAAATTTATCAACCAAGCTGTTGTACAATAGTATCACTTTCAATGGTCTTTTCTTTCTTTTTAAACGACTTCCAAAAATTAAGTTTGTTCGTTTTTCTATTTATTTCTATGTTTGTTACCTCAGAACTTTTTACTTGGTGAAACGATGTAAAAATTTTTTTTTTGTTTGAAAGCTGATTCTTTTCTTTTGGTCCATTTACATTTTATCAAATTCGGTCAAGCCGTTTTTGAAATCGGTCAAGCCGTTTTTGAGTTACACTCCAAAACTGAAAAATGTTTACTTATTTTGATGATATAGTCGTTGAAAATGAATGACAATCGATCCCGTTAGTAGCAAGCGTCACTAAAAAGAGTATGTACACAATATTGTGATAATAGGTCTTTTGAACTATCGTGGTACCGACTTCAACAAGTTATTTCACACTTTTGAGTGTTGAAGTCGGATACAATTTTTGGTAAAAATTTTTTTTTATGTAAAACAAATGTTTCGGTACTAAAAGCTACGTAAGCGTTTGTTATCAATAAAGTGCGTTACTAACGAATTTTAGGAAATTGTGCTATGGGTAGATATATTCATCGGCAATCGGAAAATAATCATATCGGTAATCGGGTTTTCCGATGAATCGTAATCGGAATAATAATCGCCGATTAATCGTATCGTAAGCTGTTGCATTTCATCCCTAGTACGTATACGATATCGCGTTGTCGTGATTTTGATGTGGTATAAAATGGCATGTGTCACCCGAGCCACTGAGCTGTCTCCGTTATCTACTGTCAAGACCTTGTTTACGTAGTAACTGTTATATTATCTATCCTTTGACACCCCACGTTATTTATTTAAATGTATTTGGCATTGCTTATAATCTGTGCAGACGTTCTGCTTCCGCTTCGATGCACATATTGGTATTTGCAGGATCTACGCGGCCATAAATCCAAATATCGAAATAACAAAAACATTCATAAAAACGGGTTCTACGGACAGAGCACAAACCTGAGAATAATACCCATGCTCAATCTTCCTGCTACCGAGCACCCCGCACTCGTAGCGCCACTAGGAATTAGACCGTTTCACCTAGTGTACGTATCTGTTCTCGCCGCTTTTCTAAACCCCAAACTTCCAAAGACTTTTTTATGTTCTCAAGTTCATCTTTCGAATTGAAAGTGATGGCTTCTGACAGAACAGGTAAGAGACTTACAAATTACATTAATCAAGTTATGATCAAATAATAAACAAAAATTTTTTTGAACCATTAAAAAATACAATGTCCATACCGTGATTTTCTTTAATATTTTTTCTTTTCTAGTGTATATGATTGTGTATCGGGTTAGATCGGGCTAAGTTTTTAATTGTAATTTATTATTTGAACATTTATCTTGTAATTAGTATCAAAAACATTTCCGGAAACGTCCGGATAGGTTCCGTTTTGAGGGGTCGAAGATAATAGCAAAAAAGTGTAAAAAAATGCGTATGTTTTTTTTAGGTTCAAAGGCGTCAGGACTTCAGGATTAAGGGTTGTTACCCGACAATACTTGTTTGACTGCATGAAGGAACACAATTTGCCTAATTTAGATGCAAAACTAAAAGATGAAGAAAGTTATAAAGAAACATAAACAATCATATTATGTATCACTTCAAACCATTTTTTACTTCGATTTACATAAATTCCCAAAGTTTTATGAATACATTATTATTTTGTATGAATAAATGTTTTTTTATATAATCATTGTATTTATACCAAATAAACAAAAAAATAATTTTGGCCGCGTAGATCCTGCATATACCTGTATGTGCGATGGCGATATGGAGATTTAGTAATAATAAAATAATAAATCTTTATTCGGAACTTCAAATATAAAAGACTATTCAGGTAAAAAAATCTTAGGAGACTATTATGCTATTTGAAGTTGCATGTGTTATTTTATTTTATATAGAACTAGCTTTCCGGGCGCGGCTCCGCCCGCGCGTATGTCGGTTATCGCGCGAAAACATTAACCTATTTTTGCGCAGTCGGATAAAAACTATCCTATGTTTTTTTCCCGGGTCTCAAACTATCTCCATACCAAATTTCATTCAAATCGGTCCAGTAGTTTTGGCGTGAAAGCGTAACAGACAGACAGACAGAGTTACTTTCGCATTTATAATATTAGTACTGATGATAAAGAACTAGTCTAGCTAGAGTACTTCCACGCAGTTCTAAATATTTTTAGGCAAACTTAAATGCATTTTTGTTTTAAATAGAGAACTGTATGTATGCAGATTTTTTTTTATAAATGTAACCGACTTCTAACTCTAACAGGTATGAAATAATTTGTTGAAGTCGGTGCTGATTCAAAACACTGAACTATCGCGGTCCGACTTCCACACGTCATTTCATTACGCATTGGTGTTGGAAGTCGGACCACGATAGTTCAGTGTTATTCCTTCGCATTGTTACATTATTATGGATAACTTATATACTACTCGTCAGATCTTACAGAAATTTACCAACGGGACCAAGTACGAGCTTTCGAATGTACAAAACAATCATAAAAAATCTCTACGCCCTGTAAAATGTTACGAGGTAAACACACACAAAAAAATACAGTTGCATTGATAATATCCTCCTTTTTTTTAAGTCGGTTAAAACATTATAATGAAAATCAGCTCATAACTGTCGGAGTAGTCGTGTAACAAACGTTTTAAAAAATACAGTCGAATTGACAACCTCCCCCTTTTTTGGAAGTTGGTTAACAATGAATAAGGAGTTAGCTATATATACGGACGGTCGGGCAGATAACGATTTATATTAGGTGTTTTCCTGAAGCAAAGAATTGATTTATAGATTTTGGTACACGCCTTAAATTTAATAAGATTTTTAATCCAACAAAATATTAATTCAAACATGCAATAAATTATTTATTAACAGTTTGTACAGATTAGAAAAAAAATATATTCAAAAATAAAAATATGTATAATATACAGCTTTATCTAAGTTGATATAACAGTTTTGCAATTCTCAATAAATTAACCACAATAATAAATAATATTTATTACGTTGCGACGAAGCGTCGTGATAAAGAGTATAACGACCTCTGCCGATATACTCTGCCGGTACGAGGGCTATTTCTGGATGTGGTGCATAGCAACTGTTGATAAAACGTGGACCGAGCGGCACAGAGAAATAAACTCAGAACATATTGTCCGTTTTACGTCAAGCATAATTCAACATAAGCTTTTAGCAAGACGTGGCATATATCAACAGGCATATGTTTATTGTTTTAGCTAAGGTGTTTTGTTAATTGGTAAGTGTTTTAAGTACCTTTTTTATGGCTCATAGGTTAGCCTTTGACCACAATCTCACCTGACGGTAAGTGATGATGTGGTTGAAGGTTTTAACAGGTTTAACCTAGAATTACTGGTTCTCAAGGACAGCTGCCGGAACACATCGTAAAGTGCTTGACGACAGATTTTCTACATGAAGGTGGAAGCTAGCCAGGCGGCCTAGTAGCTAGTAGCCTAAATGCCCTTTCACCATGCGGTGAAGCTCAAGCCTGTGGCGGGATTCGAACCATGGTTCTGCTGCACGGCAGTCCATAGCCAATGCCACTGAGCCATCACTGCTTCATAATTTAGGTGAGTAAGAAGTAAAATAGCTATATGATATTACTGTAAATATTAGGTATACCTATCGTGAAATAAATGTTTTCTAGGGGCAAGACCCTATTCATCTTGACATAGCTGGTACCACAGAAAAGAGAAAGCAATAGAAAGGTGAAGGAGGCGTAGCCCGCGAGCCTAGCATACTCCTAACCAGGAGTATTTACGTCAACGGACTATAATGCTACTGACAGTCGACCCGCGGCTAACGCGCTGCATGCATCTCCATCAATTTATATTAAAATGCCGCGTTGTGCTGTTATAAGTTTTAGATTTAATAGCGATGTCACAAATGTAAAGAAAGTAGGAATATCCTATCACCGGAAAACTTAATAAATTGTTCCTAAATGTTTTATATTTCGCTGATGAACAAAGTCGGTGCAATCTGACATAGTGATTCATGATTTTTTTTATCGTCAAATTTTATCGATAAATTGTTAGTCACTAAATGTCACCTCATTCCAATATCTGAATTTGGAGCTTTCTTGTTAGACCTACAAAAGCAAACACCATCTGTCCCACTGCTTTTATCGCATATAGAACTTTTATCTGGACGTAAAAGTGCACGTGTAGGTCAGAAGGTTAACATCAATTAAATTAACAAATTATGCAAATATTTTCAAGAACACGCAATTTTTCAAGGTTAAGATTTCAATTCTTGTTTTGTGGTTTCTGTGGGCACCACCACAATTTCACCAATGTCACGTAGTTCCATTAGGACCATCAGACGAAGTGGATTTTTTAGTTTTAATAAGTTATGTCCGGTGAGAACTTTGTGCAGCTGAGCCAAATTTGGTGCTAGATTAGATGTTAGCTCATCTAACCACTGGACGAACACAAATGTATATATATACACACACACAAATTCATTATATATAGGGGAAATATAGAACACCTGGGAACAACTTTTGGTTAAGTTATTTAGTATAAGAACAGTTAATTTACAGCTTTCTTTGAATATGGACTAAATACTAAGGACAGGATACATTTGAGGGAGAAAGGACGAGGGATATCTATAGGGATAATATTGTAGAGAGAAGAGTTTATTTTGGGACAACACAAGAATATGTGTTTCACATTTCCTTCGTCCAAACCACATTCACAATGGGAGTTATAAGTTTGGCCAGGAAGACTGGGTTACAGCAATTGTTGTTGACTCGGACGGCATATTGTAGAGGTTGTCACTTTATCAGAGTTTTGGAATATTGAGAACCAGAGTTTATTGGTCATCTCAGGTTAAATGTTAACATAGAATTTACCTTTTAATATTCTAGAAATTTGCCATTCCTGGTTCCAAGGTTTTTTAAAGATGGTTTTAAAGTCGAACAGGTATCTTGATCTTGATATTCGTTGCCGACTATACCGGCGTGACCAGGAATCCAGGCTAGGATCACATTTATGCCGTGAGAGCTACATTCGAAAAGGGCATTTCTTATTTGTAAAACAATTGGGAACCAAGATTTGGACCGAAAAGGGTTAGCTAGAATAGATTGGAAGCAGCTTTTGAAGTCTGAAAATATGATAGTTTTGTTCAGATTGTGTGATATTAAAAAAAGGATGGCTTTCAAAATTGCGATGGCTTCTCCTGAAAAGACGGAAGTGGCAGGAGGACATTTATAATTGAAAATTATTCTCGTAGATGGGATCCAAACTACAACACCAATTGGACTATCTGGATTTTTAGAAGCATCATGTCAGTCCAGCCCTTGTATTCTGTGAAGAATTTATTTATGAAAACCTCATTAGCTTCTAATGTGTTTTTATCAATACCAAAATCCAAAATAATGTTTGGTTTGAAAACGAATGCTTCGTAAGATGATGAGTACAAAGGCATAACAGGATTCTGAAGGAGAGAATATCTAAGAAGGGTGAATTGTAAATAGCTGCAGAGAAGACAAGGGAAGTCCTCAGAGAGGCTTTATTGCATGAGTTATATAATGTCAGTACACAATCTAGTTTTTCACGAACAGGGTGATTTGAGTTTTGACTTAATTTAAAAAGGAATTTATCGGAGAGAAACTGTCTGCGAAGGCTAAGAGGAGGTTCTACGTACTCAATTTGCATGGCATTGATAGGGATTTCAAGCAGTGTTCATTCACCATGACAGACCAAAGCTACTTTGACAACATCACATGATTTTTTTTCCTTTTCTTCCGTTTGGTTTAGGACATATGTACAGCAGGCAGCATTGCAGCATCGCAGGGTGTGTTGCAGCAACGCAGGCGCGAACGGAACCGAACACACGAACTTTTAGGTTATGAGTTAGTCTATTTTGGAGATTTTCGTTATCATAAATAAGGAGAATATCGCATTGGCTGCCATTCAATTTATTTGTTAAAATGTGTAATAGAGAAATACACAAACACACTGTTTTAATTTTTTGCTGAATAATAATATCAAGAAATAGCAATCGCGGATTATGCAATAAGTATAATTCGTTTCAATGGAAATAAAATGATTACCAATTTAATTAGCTGGTAGTTACTATTGTGTCGGTCTCCCTGATTTTCATTCATGTGTACAAATCGGAATCCCGGTTGGCGGACGATATCCAGATTTATAGAATCACCCTGAGACTTGTGTAATCTGATTCTTATAATCAGGTTTTTGAAAGCAACTATCATTGGCTAACTAGAATAAAAATGTATTTCTCTACTATAACGGAAATTATTTATAACCAAAAAATTTATTTTAGATACTTTAAATAACTTAGTTGTTAAATTTATTTTAACACTTTTTTCCTATAATTGTTATTTCACTTGGTTTAAGATTTCATAAAAAGATTTAAGTCTCACATAAAAAGGGCTTGATCGTATTATTATGTTGAGAAATGTAAAGTTTTCTTAAGTAAAAGCCCTCAATGTGCTATGCAAATGATCTCACTTATGTCAAGGTTAGCAGGGTGAATTGGCACAAACCCCTTTATTTGACACGAATATATCACCAGTAGGCTGTACTTCCGCACCCACTCACTATAATAAGGCACTTTTTTTTATATCAAATTAATTAAGCGCTAACCTGCGGCTTCGTCCGCTATGATAATATCAAAACAAAAATTAAAAGTATAATTAGATTCTACGTGGTAAAATTTGTCTTGACAATTTACATTGACTGACAACATGTATATTTACTTGAACTCATCTGCAATTTACCTCTTGTTATATGTTCCATGACTTCGGCCTTAACCTTGTCTTTTATTTTTATGAATCCCTATCTGTGCTTATCTCTAATACCACCCTTTACGCTAATTTCATGTGTTTGTAATAATTTTACTAGAAATAAGCAAGCCTATAACATATTATATCGAAATCAAGCTGTGCTTCGCAGTAATAGCTTTATTTTATTTTTAGCGTCATTTTCTTATTCAGCATCTTCACTGCTGAAGGTCGTGTCTATAAATCGTTTAAGTCAATGGAAAAAAATATCGATAAAAATGTACTGCATCACTGGCTAGGATACCACTTTTTGTTCCGAATAAATGAATAAAAAAAGGTAAAATTTTACTAGCTATCCCAATAATTATTTTTTCGTAATCAATAATCGTGCAGTTATTTGTGAACTATTTTTCAATAGTCTATGCTCAGATTTTACCAAGGAACGATTTTAAAATTGAATTTTTCTTGACTGAGAGACTGCATAATTACTGTACAGATATTGTCAACTAGCAACTTTCACCAGATATTAGGGGAATTACTATATATCTGACTCTCTCACTGAAAGGGATAGCTTGACAAAGTTCACAAGAAATTCAATCTTACCACTCTTTAGATAAGGTGTATTTTCAACTGTTATAAATTGGCTTATTAAACATTTCAATTGGGTAAAAATTAGACTAATCAGGGAATCGGATTGTTTGTAGTGAACAATAAAGATGTAATGTCAAGTATCATTTACATGTGTTGAACTGGCTACGCTCGTTTTCTAAGAAAACTGACATGGCTGCCACTCTAAATAGTATTTTATATCTCTATGGCTGGTACCCATCTCAATTTGAATTGTGTAGATATCTGTGATGTTCACTAGAAGTGACAGTACTCACCCAGGCGTCTTCCTTATAAGAACCCCACGTAGTGATGAGTCGTACTCCGTTGTTTGTGAGTGTAGTGCTGTGTGAGGGGGATATCGATATATGTATTTTGCTATTTTAAAGTTAACATAAAGAATCTTTAATTCCAAGTAAATACGTGATATAATCGGCAAAAGAACTGGAATGTCAACTATTGAAGGTCTCATTTGGGGATTTGCAATAATTAAATGACTTTTGTACATACTGACTGTTGGCATAAGTCAAGCCGCTTGACAAAAATAGTAACAACCTCTTAGGGTTGACTTCTGCTAGTCGTAACAAACATCAGTACTATCAGTACTAATATTATAAATGCGAAAGTAACTCTGTCTGTCTGTCTGTCTGTCTGTCTGTCTGTCTGTTACGCTTTCACGCCAAAACTACTGGACCGATTTGAATGAAATTTGGTATGGAGATAGTTTGAGACCCGGGAAAAAACATAGGATAGTTTTTATCCGACTGCGCAAAAAGTGGTTAATGTTTTTGCGCGATAGCCGACATACGCGCGGGCGGAGCCGCGCCCGGAAAGCTAGTTAATATTATAAATGCGAAAGTAACTTGTTCTGTCTGTCTGTTACGCTTTCACGCCAAAACTACTGGACCGATTTGTATTAAATTTGGCATGGATATAGTTTGAGACCCGGGAAAAAACATAGGATAGTTTTTATCCAACTGCGCAAAAAGTGGTTAATGTTTTTGCGCGATAGCCGACATACGCGCGGGCGGAGCCGCGCCCGGAAAGCTAGTTAATATTATAAATGCGAAAGTAACTTGTTCTGTCTGTCTGTTACGCTTTCACGCCAAAACTACTCGACCGATTTGTATTAAATTTGGTATGGATATAGTTTGAGACTCGGGAAAAAACATAGGATAGTTTTTATCCAACTGCGCAAAAAGTGGTTAATGTTTTTGCGCGATAACCGACATACGCGCGGGCGGAGCCGCGCCCGGAAAGCTAGTTTTGATATATTTTTTTCTTTTATCTAGAATAAAATAATAAAAAAAAACATCTCAAAATGTTTGTTAGGACTGGCAGCATTCAACCCTAAGAGTTTGTTAGTATTTTACCAATAACCCTGTATATTATTTATATCTGTAAAGCGCACACTACTTCTAAGAAACATGCTAAAATTTAGCCTTTTTTTAGATTTCATCTCAAAGCATCTCATGTTGGTTAATAGTAACTATGATTATACTGTTCCGTGCAGCCCTCCATACCCTAGCGAACTCAATTTATCTATTATTAATTATTATAGATGATTAGCCTAGCTCTTTACAATACAATAATACGTAATCTATACAGCCATCGTGACTAGGGTTACCATCAGGTTTATCTATAAAATCTTGACAAAAAGCCTGATTCTTAGTAAAAAAAAACCTGACATTTTGTTAAATTCAAATTCATGTAGTTTAGAGCGTTGTTTGGAATGTTTGGATACAGCAGGTGGTATTGCTTAAAAAAATTATACCTTAACATTCAACCATTACAATGGTATGCAAATTTTAAAACGATGTCTGTTATTGAACTAAAAATTATATTTACATATTTTAATAATCAATACCTTTAAATTTAACATAAATACTTATCAAAATAAAAAATAAAATAATATGCACATTAAAATAGACTACCTATATAATATTATCCAAAAAATGATTATTTGTTATGAATAAATTGTACAATATAACATTACACTAAATTATTTACATTATAATAATACTTATTTATTCAAATGTCAAAACCATCATTATTTCATCAACAATTTTTTGGTGAACGTGGCAGTACAATGTAGAATATTTCAATATTACAATTTGTAATTGACCTTCATAAGCGCGTCGTAGACGCCTAAATTGAATAAATGAATTTAAATTAATATATATATATATAAGAGAAAAATAATAATAATAAAAATGTCAATGTCATAAATTCGTTAATGTCGTAATAACAAACAGTAAAGTGTGTAAAGTGTAAGCTTCTGACCATAAATACTTATTTTTCGTTTTATGTGCGCTTTATTTGCAAATGCTAAAATAGAATAGAATAGAAAACTCTTTATTGTTACACCACATTTAAAATATTAAAGTTTACATCATAAGATTTTATTAAATAATAATAACATAGTGTTACAGTGGGCGGCCTTATCACTAAAAGTGATCTCTACCAGGCAACCTTAGGATGGAGTTGAATAAACAAAACTATTGGGGCGGGTGTAGTCTAACAATTAACAATGATAAAGTACAAATTCATAAAAATATTTTAAAAATAAATAAATACACACATAAATATATATATATACATATCAACATACATAAATAGATAATGATATACATATATAAATAAATCATATAAAAATACATATCATAATATTATCCCATATAAAGCCTAGGAATTTTCAAAAATGTAGTGCAAAATTAATTGGACAAATAAAAGTTTTTTACTTGATCCTTGAACATTCTGAGAGTTGGTGCTTGTCTTATAGATACAGGAAGAGAATTCCATAAGCGAGCAGCCTGAATAGTGAAAGATTTGCTATAAAACGAACTCGTATGAGGATGGATTTCAAGTGTAAGATTTTCTGATGACCTTAAAGTGTACGAAGAACAGTGAAGGAAATCAAAACGTTCCTTGAGATAGCGCGGGGATGCAGGATTAAACAATATATTGTAAAGGAGACTGAGAATATGAGCATTCCGGCGAAAACGTATTGTCAGCCAATTGAGCTTAGAACGAAACTGAGAGACGTGATCATATTTGCGTAAACCAAATATGAATCTAATACAAACATTTTGAAGACGCTCAAGTTTATCTAGCTGTTCCTCCGTGAGATCGAGATAGCAGGCATCAGCGTAGTCAAGAATTGGAAGTAATAGAGATTGAGCTAATGCAATTTTAGTGGCTGTTGGAAGAAAGTTGCGCAACCTTTGGATCCTGCTGCGGCAAATAGCTTGCGACTGGTAATTTGTAACTGTTGATCCCACCTCATATAGCGATCCATTGTTATTCCAAGATTCTTTACAGAGCTACTAAAGGGAATAGCAATACCACCAAAGAAAACTTGAGGAAGTAATACCCAGTCAATTGTTGACATTAATCTTGAGCTACCAATAACTATTGTTTGTGTCTTTATGGGATTTACTTTTAACCCAAAAGAATTGCTCCATTTAGCTATGCGATCAAGATCAGCATTAACAATCTGAATGGCTTCAGATAGTTTATTCACTGGAGCCTTAGAATAAATCTGTAGATCGTCTGCATATAGGTGGTAGGAAGAAGTGAGGTTGTAAGAGATCGAATTAATAAACAAAGCAAACAATAAAGGAGATAAGACGCCACCTTGCGGGACGCCTGCAGTCGTGCTACACCACGAAGAGTATTCATCTTCAAGGCGAACACGCTGCCTGCGCCCGTACAGATAACTGTGAAACCAATCAACTACCGTTGGAGAAATGTTAATTGAGCGAAGGAGAGCAAGAAGAATGTCAAAATTCACAGTGTTGAAGGCGTTGCTAAAATCTAAAAGAGTTAATACAGTAACTTCGCTGTTGTCCATTCCTAGACGGATATCATCAGTAATTTTGATGAGAGTAGTTACAGTGCTATGCCCAGGTCGAAAGCCAGATTGAAAAGGGTTTAAAAGTTTGTTACTAGTTAAGAATTTGCTAATTTGGTTGTAGATAAGACGCTCGAGCACTTTTGACAGTAATGGAAGGATTGAAATCGGTCGATAATCGGAATAAGATTTAGGGTTTGATTTTTTAGCCAAGGGAATAATTTGAGCGTCTTTCCAGATTGAGGGAAATACTCCATCAGAGACAGAGTTATTAAAAATGTGACAGAGAACAGGAAGTATAACATCAAGGATGGGCATAACCATGTTACGACTTATGCCGTCAACACCAACAGCATTGGAAGTGATTGAAATTACGCTCTTCTTAACATCGCAAGCAGATAGTTGATTAAAAATAAATGGCGAATGGTCGGGAGTCGGTAAAGTTGAAAGGTAACGTAGGGTATTGTTTGTATCTGAGATGTTAATATCAGACAGCGAAGAGAAATGTTGGTTTAGAGAATTGATATTTAAATCATTTGGAATTGTTTCTTGTCGTGATTTACCTATTCCCAATGACCTGAGAAATTTCCATACTTTGGCAGGGTCCTCATTAGCGACAGATTTGTGAACATGGTGGCGTAAAGCATCCCTACACACCATATTGCAGCGATTGGGAGATTTCACATACACAGCTTTATTTTCATCACAAGGTCTACGCTTGTATTTACTTTTAGTGACTACTTTTTTATGCATTAACACTTTTATATCATTGGTTAACCATAGAGCTGGAAGGTGCTTTAATTTTATAGCTCGAAGAGGGGCATGCTTATCATACAACTGTGTTAATAAGGAGTTGAATATAGCAACTTGGTCATTCACAGTCACTGCATCATATACCGGAGACCAGTCGACTAAATGGGCATCATTAAGAAATGCTACCTGGTCCATGCCACTAAAATTGCGCTGAAGTATGATTTTAGGTTTAGCTTTCGGAGGACGAATTTTGTAAGATAGGAATATCAGATCATGATACGAAAAGGCATCGGCGGAACATTGACCGTGCTTTGCAACAAAAAAGTAAAATACTGATGACCAAAAAATCCTGACATGTCAGGATAAGTCCTGACGAGTGGCAGCCCTAATAGTGACTGCCTATACCCAAGTTCCAAATATACCTGTTACTACTACCTATGATAACGATCGTAAAACTGATGTCGTAAAATTGAATTGATGTTATTTCTTTGCGCTTTTTAAACATTTATTGATGGTGAAGAAAGCTATATCACTGCTTTACTCGCTAGTTGAGTTTGAAGAAAATAAAACACACTTGCAGAGTATATTACTAGGTACCTATATACTTGCATAATATTTAGTTTGTTGAATCTTTTATGTGTGACAACAGATTTATAGCGGCATAGTTAAATTCCGATGAGATGACTGAATATTTTTAGATTCAGTGATATATCAGTACTTCAGTACTAATATTATAAATGTGAAAGTAACTCTGTCTGTCTGTCTGTCTGTTACGCTTTCACGCCAAAACTACTGGACCGATTTGAATGAAATTTGGTATGGAGATAGTTTGAGACCCGGGAAAAAACATAGGATAGTTTTTATCTGACTGCGCAAAAAGAGGTTAATGTTTTCGCGCGATAACCGACATACGCGCGGGCGGAGCCGCGCCCGGAAAGCTAGTTGTACATAAATACTTCTAGCATATGTATATTTTATTGCGTAGTTCCTATTGCTTCTATATTTTCTTATCGTGTTGTAAGTCGCAATGTATTCTGTACATCAAATGTACGATTAAATGTGATTAATTGTCCATGGTTTGATCCATGGTGGAAGGCTATTGGCGAGGTACCACCCTCATTTAGAAAGCCTTTTTTTTATGTTTATGTGACGTAACAAGCTCGAGGCCCACCTGAAGTTAAGCGCACTAACCTCTGCCTATAACAGATGAATTTCGTCACAAGTCACGAACGCACTGCGTCCGTCAGCTTGAGGCATAGTTGTTTAGTCTCATGTGCCTGTAATGTCTGTCTGTCTGTCGCCAAGCACGTAACAGTGTGATTCGGCAGCGGTCCTTGAGGGCCAGTATTACAGGCACATGAGACGTAACGACTGTGTGTCAGAGCGATGAGCACTCTTATAGGCAGAGTATACCGCTTAGCATCAGGTGGGTCTAGTGCATTTTAGATCACAATAACGCAAAAAAATATACATAGCACAGAATAAAAATTTGCGGGAAACTATTATTGTTCTATAGTGTCCTATCTCATCCAGCGGACTAAATGACTACTTGTTATAAAAGTACTAGCTTCCCGGGCGCGGCTCCGCCCGCGCGTATGTCGGTTATCGCGCAAAAACATTAACCTCTTTTTGCACAGTTGGATAAAAACTATCCTATGTTTTTTCCCGGGTCTCAAACTATTTCTTTACCAAATTCCATTCAAATCGGTCCAGTAGTTTTGGCGTGAAAGCGTAACAGACAGACAGAGTTAATTTCGCATTTATAATATTAGTACCTACTGAGTACTACACAAGTTTCTATAATGTTTACTAATATTTAAGGGCTTTGAATGCTTGTTTGAATAAATAAATTGTATTATTATATGATACTCAGAAATAACTTTATTCGCGTTCCTATATATTATGATTACATGCACTACCGCGTACTAAGCTAAAATCATAAAGTTACAAATTATTGGAATACAAAATGTTTTGCCCCGGGCGGGAATTGAACCGGCGTCCTTCCGATTTCGCGCCGGATGCTTTACCGGTAGCGCTGTGTCGCCGAAATTCATTCCGAGAGTTAAGTGTTTGAAAAAAACACTCTTTCGGTCAGATGAAGTCTAGTAGTCTGGTTGATGACCGCGCACCGTCCCCTATGACGGTTTAAGAAATACGATTGGAGTACGAAATTTCGGCGACACAGCTGTACCCCCGGTAGCTTAATAGATAAAGCATCCGGCTCGAAATCTGAAGGACGCGGGTTCAATTCCCGCCCGGGGCAAAACATTTTGTATTCCAATAATTTGTAACTTTATTCGCGTTATCAGGTAGAAAACAGTATATCTTCGCTTTAGTCAAAGTCAAAATCTTTTATTCAATATAGGCATACGAAGCTCTTATGAAGGTCAATTACAAGTTTTAATATTGAAATATTCTAGATAGTACTGCCACGTTCTGCAAAAAAATATATAGAGCCACTGCGAGAAGAACGGGCTAGAAACTCGGGGCCATTCTTTTAAACGTCTTATAATAGTGTATCACATATTATATGGGAAAATTATTACAATACTTGTTTATATTACGTAGGTGACAGGCGCTAGCTTGGCAGAGCCGTAACAGTCCAAGCGTTTTTGTCGTATTTAATTACAAACTGTGTGGTAAGATTTCTTTATAAAAATATTCTTCACATGCAACTTCAGTATTCCTTCTCTGAGCGTTGTAATATGTTTGGGTAAGTACTTTATTATAAAACCGCACACAATTACCTAAGGACCTTTTATTTGTCTTTGCTAATCTTCACCCTGGCACCAATTAAAAAGCTTCGAGTGGAAAAGCTAGACAGGCTAATAATGTCAAATAGTTATATAGGAAAATAATAGTTTTATATTTTGAAGGCCTCGTAGCGTAGGTTCTGAACTGATCAGCAAAGTTAAGCAACGTCCGCCTCGGTCATGACTTGGATGGGTGACCGCTGCTGGTGACATTACTGCTTATCGCTTCCGTGCTTTGGAGGGCACGGTAAGCCGTGGGTCCGGGTTGTTGTCTTAGGATGGCAGTCGTAATAAGCATGGTGGTAGGGCATTTTGCGAATGCCCGCCTGGCTAGCTACCACCCTCAAGTAGAAAATCTGTCGCCAAGCACCTAACGGTGTGTTCCGGCAGCTGTGTCCTTGTGGGCCAGTAATTCTAGGTTAGCCTGAACAACATCTTCGACCACATCATCACTTACCATCAGGTGAGATAGTGGTCACAGGCTAAACTATCAGACGTAAAAAAAATAGAATATCAGAGTCATAAAAGATAACATTAAATTGATTATTGAAATTGAGGGCGCCGCCGTTCCAGTAGCCAGATGATAAACATGTTCCAGAACTGGTTTATCTTCACGCTATCTTGTTGCTATGTGCCTCGTATCGACACCAATACGAGTATACTAGGCCGTGGGGTGTTTGTCAAAGCGATGTGATGACATAGCTTTCAAATACTACTTGTGTTTGAGTAGAACTGCCCATGTTGTTTACTACCACTTATATGTCTAGGCATGCCAAATGTACGAAGAATTATTAAAGCTTTTTATATAACTACTAAGACAGACAAACGTTATTTTGCCATATAGACAAATAAAAATGAAAAATGCACTTTTCTTGTAGGGCCAGATTATTTTTAATTATTATTATTTTTGGTTACACTTTTGTGTTTTCTATGGGTTCCAGAGGTAATTTTGGCACGGGCCAAAGCCAAGTGCATTTACATAGATAAAAATTTCCTAACAATTCTACAAGTGTTCAATATGACTGCTTTTTGAAGCAATTTATATGTAGATGTATCTATGTCAAGTATCTGAAGATTCGTGAGTAGGCTTTTGGGTATGAGACCTGCAGTAGAAATTATAATAGGGATTGTCCTTGTGCTATTTATTTGCCATTGCGTTTTAATTTCTAAAGAAAGGTTTATTTTTTGTTATTATTATTTGTGAGGCAAGATGCTATACTAACACATATTTTGTGAAAATTTCATCTGGCCACCTATTACGGTTCTAAAGATTCAAGCCTTCGAAGATCGTAGGGATAGTCCGCCGCGGCCGAGGCTTATTAAAAGCGTAGCCTAAATAGGTTAGGTATAGGTAATGTGGTATTAGGATGCAATTTTTTTATTATTTTTTTTTATTTTGATAAGCAAGCTTTATACCGCTGTCTCACCTGATGGAAAGTGACGACGCAGTCGACGGTGGAACATACTTGCCTAGCAGATACCTATTTATTCTGATCTTGAAGACTTCCAGATTATATCCTTCCGTAAATAAAGACGCTGGTAGGGTGTTCCATACTTCGGCCGTACGTATTTTAAAAAGTATAGAGCCTATAAAGAGGCTCTTTACTAGACCTTCATTTTATTAAAAAAGTTTTTAACTAATGAAGGTGCTTTTCACAAATCACTATTCCGAATACGCAGCTAATTTTATAAATGCAATAAAAACGTCAAAAAACACTAAAAATAAAACAAACAAAGAAGTTTAAAATCTGCACGACCCGTAATAACGACACTGTGTTTTGTACAATTCGTGCCTTAAATTTATCATAAATGCTAACAAAAAGCAAAAAATGCAACTTTATATGTTTCTAATATAATTAAAAAATCTGGTTTCTTCCACGACTCTGCGTGGAATGGAATTTTGAGTCTACGAAATAAATTTCCAGTAGTCGCTAGATATTCCGTGGCATTAGCCTTATCGGGACTAGATATTTCTGTCATAGCAACTGCTTTATTTGGCAACATTATATGACAACGCGATAGAAGTGCGAGTTCTGACTGTGAACAGCTTAGCACCATATCGTAGTAAATATGTTTAAGAAATTTGCTATCGCTCAGGTTAAAATAAGGAAGCTTACAGTGACAAAGGTATAATGGTTCCTAGTTAAGATTGTTATTACTAAATTTTAAGTTGATAATTCGTATGGCCTCTGCGTCCCGTCTCGCCAAAACGTACAAGGCTTGTTGCCGAGTCCAACGTTATTTATTGATCCTCGTACTTGGCCCACATTTGGAATATGAATTGTTCCAAAGACCTTTTTAAATTTATTGTGTTCATTGAATAAATCACATTTTAATGTTGACAATTAAATATCTGTGTTGCCATTGAACGTCCTTACCATAACTTTATTAAAACAGCTAACATTTAAAACAATCTCAATATGATAATTATGTTAGAATGTGCGCACTTGTAACGGCTGAACGGATTATGATGAAATTTCTTATCATATATTTTTTGAAATCTTTTTATCCCATTTACTAAATAGTTCCCGAAGTAATATCACAGCACAGGTTGGTTTGGTAATAGTGCAAAGAGAAGCTATTGTATTATAAAACTATACCTAAAATAGCATAATTATGTCCAAAAAACGAAAAACATCAATTTGTAATATATAATTTGTAATTATAATGAAACTAGCTTTCGGGGCGCGGCTCCGCCCGCGCGTATTTCGGTTATCGCGCGAAACCATTAACCTCTTTTTGCGCAGTCGGATAAAAACTTGCCTATGTTTTTTCCCGAGTCTCAAACTATCTCCATACCAAATTTCATTCAAATCGGTCCAGTGGTTCTGGCGTGAAAGCGTAACAGACAGACAGACAGACAGAGTTACTTTCGCATTTATAATATTAGTACTGATAAATTACAAAATTTCAACAAAACATAAATAAAATATGGTGTGTATCGGTAAAGTTACCTAAAAGAGAGGTGTTCAGTATATTATAGGCAGCAGTTTCACGTACATTTTCCTACGAATAAATATGTAAAGAAGTGTAATTCATACAGTTACCGCTTTGATTTCTGACTCATCAAGTTCAAAATTAACAAAACACGCACTATCTTTCAAATTCAATTGGTTAATTGATTTGGCGTTTAGAATGCATCGTTTCCGATTGGTCGCTTCGAGGTTATGTTGTTGCGCCGCACGGTTTTTGCGTTCTGCTGTTTTGAGCTTGACTTACATTTTTTTACATTTATTTTTGTAGGCCTGATAGGTTAGCCTTTGACCACTATCTCACCTGATGATAAGTGATGATGTGGTCGAAGATGTTGTTCAGGCTAACATAGTTATTCGTAGACATTTTCTAAATGATATCTAAATATAAAATAGAAAGGAATATAAATTTCAATGTTGTTAGTTTACAATTAAACGATTTTGGATAAAGCGTAGGTGATATATTATTAATTTATATCGACAGTCTCTTTCTTAATTCAAATAAGTTATACATATTTAGTTATATTTACATAATTTAACTATTTGTATATTTACCTACGTATAACCTCGATTCCTAGTCGATGTTTAAAAGATTTAGATATAAATAAATCTTCAAAATATACGAGTCGATATTAATTATTCATGCGTCTCATGATGACTATACCACCGGACCGGACCGAGGACCTTGGGATTACATACATAAATATTTTATTTTGATATGGCGCCGAATGATTGTCTGCCAATAGTAAAATATCAATTACAAACTTTGGTAGATATCCTAACTAAAAATTTTGAAGCGCTCGTAGCGAAGTTTGCTTAGCTGTTCTGAACCGATCAGCAAAGTAAAGCGACGTCCGCCGCGGTCATGACTTGGATGGGTGACCGGTAGTGACATTACTACTGAGCGCTTCCGTGCTTCAGAGGGCACGTTAAGTCGTCGGTCTCGGTTGTTGTCTTAGGATGGCATCGTTATAGCATGGTGGTAGGGCATTTTCCGAATGCCCGCCTGGCTAGCGACCACCTCGAAGTATAAAATCTGTCGCTAGGCACCTAACGGTATGTTCCGGCAGCAGTCCTTCAGAGCCAGTGAAATTACAGGCACTTGAGACTTAACATCTATGTCTCAATGTGACGGGTGCAGTAAAATTCGTGACTTGTGACGAAATGCAGCTGTTATAGGCAGAGGTTAATCCGCTTAACATAAGGTGGGCCTCGAGCTTGTTCCGTCACAATAACATAAAAAAAATTACAAACTTTGGTACATATCCTTTAGTGTATCCAAAATTGTTGAGAGATTTAAATTTTAACGTATTCGAAACAAGATTAAAAAACTTCTCTCTCTTTAAATTGAAGAGTTTCACTCTTGTCCGTGGAGTGTTTTCTAACTTTATCTGTCTTCAGCTAGATCTTTCACGATACAACACATTATATTATAATATCTATGTTGACTAATATTACTATAATTATTATATATTATTTATTTACTGTGTGATTAACAGCAACGCAACTTATTAACTAAAACAAGAAGCCATCGAGCTGAGTTAGTTGCTCGATGGTTGAAGTGTATGAACCATCGAGCAACTGACTCAGCTCAATGACTTGACAGATGTGAACCTTTGCTTTTGTTTCATGCTCACTCTAATGGTGTTCATTACATATAATTAAGTAAAATAAAAATATCTTTAGTGACTGGGTAAATAGAGGTATGCGGTAAGTGGGTCTTTTTGGTCGGATCAAAAAGTTTTCTACTCACATTTTAATGTACTCAAAAGTTTTAAATTTGTCTGCTTGTGTGTTATCGCTAAATGAGTTTTTATTACACTATAAATCCATCGATCTATAAACACAGACTTGTAAAAATAAACTTTATGATTCAACATATTGATGCATATAATTGTAATCAAATAACTGATCTCCGAATTCTTTTTTTGTTATGCTCGATAGGTTAGCCTTTGACCACTATCTCGATTGATGGTAAGTGATAATGTGGTCGAAGATATTGTTCAGGCTAACCTAGAATTACTGGCTCTCAAGGACAGCTGCCGGAACACACCGTTAGGTGCTTGGCGACAGATTTTCTACTTGAGGGTGGTAGCTAGCCAGGCGGGCATTCGCAAAATGCCCTACCACCATGCGAAAAAATAACCGCTTGAACGATAAGTACCTTAACGCCTTTATTAAAGCGAAAAGTTGCCTCTCTTATTAAATTATTATTGAGACGTACAGGTATAGGTGACACTTACAAAACGTTAAATTTAGCAAGAAGTGATGGCTCAGTGGCATTGGCTATGACTGTCGCGCAGCAGGTCCATGTTTCGAATCCCGCCGCGGGCTTGAGCGTCACCGCACGGTGGAAGGCCATTTTGCGACTGCCCTCCTGGCTAGCAAACACCCTCAAATAAAAATCTGTCGCCAAGACCTAACGGTGTGTTCCGGCAGCAGTCCTTGAGAGCCAGTGAAATTACAGGCACATGTGACTAAGCAACTATTTCTCTAGATGACGGGGGTAGTGCAATTCGGGACTTGTGACGAAATGCATAGGTTAGTCCGCTTAACATCAGGTGGGCCTCGAGCTTGTTCCGTCACAATAACTTAAAAAATTAAAAAAAAAAACTATGAATTTTGTGGTAATATTTTTTTAAATTAAGTGGCAAAAGTCAATACTTGTTCTTTCGAGAAAGTTGCATCAAAATCGACCCTGGGGATTCTGAATAGCTACGGAACCCATCACTAATCACGGCCCGATAGCTCTTGACTATTTCTATTGATGTTTGAAAGCTGATGCTTGTCGTTTGGTCCCATTTCAAATTTCATCAAAATCGGTCAAGGCGTTTTTGGGTTACACTCCAATAACTGAAAAATATGTACCTATCTTGATGATATAGTCGTTGAGAATGAATGACAAACGATCCCGTAAGCAGCAAGGGTCACAAAAAAGATTGAAAACTTTTTTTTTACAAAAAATGGAACCGACTTCAACACCCAAAAGTGTGAAATAACTTGTCGAAGTCGGTACCATGCGCACAATATTGTGATAATAGGTACTTATGAACCATCATGGTACCGACTTCAACAAGTTATTTCACACTTTTGGGGGTTGAAGTCGGTTCCATTTTTTGTTATTTTTTTTACATTATGTTATGTGTTGCGTAGTTTGTAATTTTTTTATTCTTTGATTCTTATTTAATTATACCTTATCTGGTTTATCTATTATTGACCAATATAAATAAATCTATTAATTTGTATATAGACTTGTAAATGGTACGCTGTAAAGTTATAATAAAACAAAAGTGTAACAAACTTCACCAAAACATTTTTTTTAATTTTATTGTGACAGAACAAGGTCGTGGCCTTCCTGATGTTAAGCGGACTAACCTCTGCGTATAACAGATGCATTTCGTCACAAGTCACGAATTGCACTGCGCCCGTCACTTTGAGACATAGTTGTTAAGTCTCATGTGCCTGTAATTTCACTGGCTCTCAAGGACTGCTGCCGGAACACACCATTAGGTGCTTGGCGACAGATTTTCTACTTGAGGGTAGTCGCTAGCCAGGCGGGCAATCGCAAAATGCCCTTCCACCATGCGGTGAAGCTCAAGCCCGCTGCGGGATTCGAACCATGGACCTGCTGCGCGGCAGTCCATAGCCAATGCCACTGAGCCATAATTGCTTCAAAAATAACCGACATCTAACATAAAAATCTCATTATTAGAGATAACTCAAATTACTTCTCGTCAGATCTCCCTCAAATTTAAATGGGTGCACATTACAGTCACCAGCCTACATATAAAAAAACATATCAAAATTGGTACACCCTCTAATGAATTATGGGACGGGTAACACACGCAAAATGTACAGCGGGATTGAGAACCTCGTCCGTTTTTTTGAAGTCGATTCTAAAGCGTAACAACAGGCAACATCAAAGGAATTAAATATTCAACATAAACATGTTTTGATGGTCGTCCTTTCAAATATCTGCGTAGAACGTCTAATCCAATGTAGGTAACTTCGTAGCTAGGGCCCGTCCCTTTCGAAGGTCGAGCCACGGTAATGTAGAAAACATTACCGTGGTGGAGCCGTATACCAATTGCCTTAGAATTGATTGGTAACTAAAAGATCCTAGACACTGTATGATTTCTGTTGAAGCGCTCGTAGCGCAGTTTGCGTAGCCATTCTGAACCGATTAGCAAAGTTAAGCAACGTCCGCCTCGGTCATGACTTGGATGGGTGACCGATGGTGAAATTACTACTGAGCGCTTGCGTGCTTTAGAGGGTCGAGCCGTCGGTCCCGATTGTTGTCTTAGGATGGCAGTCGTTATAGCTTGGTGGTAGGGCATTTTGCCAAAGCCCGCCTGGCTAGCTAACCACCCTCAAGTAGAAAATCTATCGCCAAGCACCTAACGGTGTTGCATGGGAAGGGGAGATTTTCTCCGGAATCCCCGTAGCCCCATACTTTACCACGTACGTCGTGGTGTATTCGACTGGGTTCCTGGAAGTCACAGGAAGACACCAGATGATCTATGTGCGAGTATATGAAAACGAATTGGCCATTCACCACTAACGGCTCACTGAGCGTTCCGCCGAAGGGATTATTATGCCAAAACACCTAACTTATTCTAACTGCAGTTAAATAAATCTAGGGATTCTATTTGCATAAACTTCCCTCGGTGGTGGTTTATACTCATATCTGTCCAAGTGCCTACCCCTTCGTGGATTTAAATCGTGGCCAAATTTGAAGCAATGATAGCTCAGTGGCTTTGGCTATGGACTGCCGCCCAGCAGGTCCATGGTTCGAATCTCGCTGCGGGCTTGAGCTTCACCGCACGGTGGAAGGGCATTTTTGCGAATGCCCGCCTGGCTAGCGACCACCCTCAAGTAGAAAATCTGTCGCCAAGCACCTAACGGTGTGTTCCGCCAGCTGTCCTTGAGAGCCAGTCATTCTAGGTTAAGCCTGTTAACACCTTCGACCACATCATCACTTACCATCAGGTGAGATCGTGGTCAAAGGCTTACCTATCAGCAATAAAAAAAAATAGTTTTTTATAGATTTATGTTGGTTTTAAAGAGACAAGTCTTCTTATGTAGTAAACATGTTCAAACATGCCAACGACTCACAAAATGTGGTAAATAAAGCAATTGATCTAATTATATATCTCCGCGTGTAAAATTGTCCCACAACGTTACAATGAGTCATGACATGCGCAGGGCTGCCATACAATAACAGGTTCAACGTGTTTTGTCCTTTATTTGTTGAGTTTTTTTTCAGAGGTCGAGATCCTTGGACCCTATTGACCTTTAGATTCAATTCACACCGAAGGGGCAGCGGTTGATAGCGCAGAGGCCGGAAGTTTTACTGTCATATCGGTTTGTCTCTATCACAATTGTGAAGAATAGGCAGCCGAGAGGCACGGCAGGCCATAGCTGTAACTATAACTATGGCCTGCCGTGCCGCATGTCCATGGTTCGATACCCACTACCGACTTGAGCTTCACCGCATGGTGGGAAGGCATTTTGCGAATGCTCGCCTGGCTAGCTACTACCTGAAGTAGAAAATCTGTCGCCAAGCACCTAACAGTGTATTCTGACAGCAGTTCTTTAGAGCCATACAATCATATACGTCTCATAAACTGTATGTCTCAGGATGACGGGCGCAATGCAGTTCGTCACCCATGGCGAATAGGCAGAATTTACCGTTTAACATCAGGTGAGCCTCGTGCTTGTTCCGTAACAATAACATAAAAAAAACTGCAATGTATAGTATAGCTGAAAGAATTGACGGTGATGGGCCGCGGTCAGCCGCGCGACATTTGTTACTTTTTCAAGCAATAAGTACTAGTCTTTGTATTGTAACAGATATAAAGTCGAAATTGGTTTGGCAGCAAAACCCTTTTAGCCTTTAAGGATCGTGAAATTTCGAAAAAACATAACTATAATTTTTCCTCTCTTATTTCATCTTATTTTCTTTATTGCTAAGAGGAGGCTTAAAAATATTGTTTATAGTTGAATTGTCAACATAGTTGTTAGAATTCAATAATTAAATATATTGAAATTGGAAAGATTGTAAGTATGTGTTGTATTCGTATAAATCTAAAAATAAAACTATCTGAACTGTTGAGGTCATTTCTATGAAAATTTGTAAGTACTTTTTACACTTTGGTTGGCCGCGATAAAACTTTTTACTTTTTAATTTAATAAAGTATAATCTACCGACTAGTTCAGCTGTTACTAAACTAGTTTGCTTTATTGAAATTAATCACCTCTTTTTTAAAACCAGTCTTACAGTCGCGTGATATTCCAGTTAATATACAGCATCGGAGACCGTTAGAAATTGTTATTTCAGGAAAGTATTCTTATTTCGGCGAAAAACATACAGAGACTATTCTAAGAAAAACTATTTTCAGTAATCAACTCCTTAATAACTTATTCCGAAATGCACGAAAATAACACAAAATATAACTAAACAGAAGTACAACAAGTTCAGTAATTTTCGAACTAAAAATAAATTTAAATTGTGTATCTTTTGATGGCCATTGAACATTGCATATCAATACATACACTCAGTAAGTAGTACTAATAAAGGTTTTTGGTTCAGTTAAGTCTAAACTATTTCTTATGAAAATAATATCAACCCTACAAAAGATCCCGTCACTTTTATTGCTATTTATGGTCTCCATGGCACGTTCATGGAATAGGAACTGAGAACTCGTTTTGGAGTTGATCATGACCATTATCTTGTTAAAACTCTCGTCACAGACAAACAAATTGTTACGGTGATGAGATTTTAGACCAAGAAAATGTATATAACCAGGCCAAGTACGCGTTCTTTCGCGTCTTTCAGGGTCACGAAAAGCAACAGCCTGTAAAAGGAGTATTTTTGATTCATTTGATCTCGATCATTCATTTGATCACCCGATGGACCCGATATCCTATTGTAATGTCTACTGTATCAGCCGGATCGTCCACCGCTGAACACAGCCTCCCCTATGTAGGGGTATTTGCCATAATCCCCACGCTTGGCAGGCGGCTTGGGGATTGCAGTATAAGAAGACAGTTCTTAAGAAGGCGCTGCTGCCAACCTTCATAGTATTTTTCCCTTAGTCGACTTAGTCGACCCGGCACCTCATGGAGGTCATATGTCTACTGCGCGTTAAACGTAGGTATTACAAACAGATTTTACAATGGCCCAACATTTTAGATTTAAGCCCCAAGAGTTGATTAATCAGTATTATTTCAAATCAACTTACTAAAAAACTTTGCCGTGTGGTGCTGGGCTAGAATGTCACCCCATCTCTACCCATGGGTGCCGTAAAAGGCGACTAAGGGTAACACGCCTGCCTAACGTTGGGATTATTGCATACATACCCTTAATGGCTGTGTTCAGCTATCCACTGCTGAACACAGATTCCCCCATTAAGAGAGGTTTTGCCAGTCTCCACGCTTCGCCTGCCAAGGGGATTGCAGTTTAAGATATCAGGCACTGCTGTTCACCTTCCGGTATTTTACCTTTAGTCGCCTCTAACGACACCCACAGGTTGCAATGGGGGGAGGGGGGGTAACATTCTAGCCCGGCACCCCACGAGCATAATATGTAACATCTTACAAAACTTTACTAAATTACGCATTCCATGAGATCAATAGGAACTATATACTCGTATAAGATAAAGACAAGTCATTGAACTGGCCCACATAAACTGATTTTATATTTAAAGGCACTTATACATGTTTTATCTTTTCACATAAGCATTATGTCGAGATAAGGTAAACTCGCTTTATCTTCAATTATTATCGTGAATGATAGGTTACAGTACCTTTCACATTATACCTAAAAATGGTCTTATCTTATCAATCATATTACCTACACTTATATCGCCAAACAGTCTCGCGCTTTGGGTGGTATTTAGGTTGTATTCCGGTCTGATCCCATAAAGAGATAACAGTATCAGTAAAATTTTCTATAATTTTTTATTTCCGTTCTGATCCCTCTTATTATTTAAAGTGGGTACGTTTCGTGCTCGGTGTAACTATAATCATCAATACTTTCATACATAAGCGTTGGTTTAGGATACTCCTGACCTGGCCTTTTTTCAGAACTTCTTCAATCTGATTTCGGAACGTTCGTCTAGGTCTTCCCCATCCAACACTTCCGTTCACTTGCCCCACGTATACCTGTTTAGTCAATCTCATTTCATTCATTCTCTCAACATGTCCAAACCATCTTAACATACCTTTCTCGATTTATAACCATCTTAACATACCTTTATCAGTTGTATTCATGTGTGTTCCTGGAACCTGGTCTAGTGTTCCCTCTCTTTCAAATAAAATTTCTAAATACTCTTTCCATCTTTTGATCACACATTCTTCTCCTTTTATAATGCTTCCATCATGACCTCTGATTCGATACAGGCGTGAGGTCGTGGTTTTGCCTCGAGCTGTCCTTATGGATTTCCAGAAAAACTTTACATTTGACTGGAAACCTTCTGTCAAACATATCCTTTGGTTCATCTTTCTAGAAGTTATATCCTTATAATTTAATCAGCGTCCCCAAGTTTTATACACCGGATACGTAAACCAGCCGGCCACCGAGACATGCTGTACAGATGCGAATTTTGTGCTCTAGTCTCAGATTTTTTTTGATAGTGTTGAGACGAACTGAAATGCCTGGTCGTCTTTTGACTGATGGTAAGCGTTACGAATGTCCATTGCAGTTGGAGTGTACTCATTCTGTTTGACACTGCACTGTGCACAGCGCTCGTCACTTCGAGATGTTAGTGCTAATGTTTCGTTAGCGCAGTCGTTTTACTTGTTACAATCCTTTGACGCCTCACTATTTTACTGTTTTGAGGTAGCATTTCTGTTATTTTGCGGTAACCAAGACGGAAAGAGAATTACCTAGTAAACTAAAAGCGCTGGTATCCCTTTTTTTTTGTCGGTTGGCTAACCTTTGACAATATCACCTGATGTTAAAGTGCTGATGTGGTCGTAGATGGGAACTGCTTCGTCAACACGCCGTTAGATGGTTGGTGTCAGATATTCTACTTGAGGATGGTATAGCTAACCTGGCAAGGATTTGCAAAATGCCCTACCACTATAAATACAATTACAAATATAGGTAGTAACTAGTAAAAGTTGACGTGATAACGTAGCAAATGACGACGCGGATGCAATGGCATAACGGTTTCTTTTTATGCCTGATAGGTTAGCCTTTGACCACTATCTCCTGATGGTAAGTGATAATGTGGTCGAAGATGTTGTTCAGGCTAACCTAGAATTACTGGCTCTCAAGGACAGCTGCCGGAACTCACCGTTAGGTGCTTGGCGACAGATTTTGTACTTGAGGGTGGTAGTTAGCGAGGCGGGCATTCGCTAAATGCCCTACCACCATACAAATTTGTAAAACTTGAGATATTATATGATGCACTCTCTTAGCACATTATTTTTTTTCAGAAATATATATATAAAGGAAAGTCAAAGTAGTCTAGATACTTTTCTATGTATATCATCATCATCAGCCGGCAGATGTCCACTGTTGAACAAATTCCTCCCCCATAAAACGGGACATGGCGTAGTTCTGTTTCGCTCACTCGTATGCGAAACGAAGTATCTCCATCCAACGCTTCTGACACTTGCAAAGACCACTTCGTCTTAATATATGTAGACTGTAGATAACTTTCGGTACATTGGTCACATATTTACCAATCACATATTTTTTGTAGTTTTGGCAGTAGTCATATAGAGTGCACATGGTGGTTTAGTAGGTAATAAGTAATAATTTTTTGTATAACTATTTCAGTTACTGAAAATGCGTCAAAATAAGTATTTAAAAGAAGAAAAGGCTATGCCCGGCTAAGGATACAATAGGTTTTTTTGTTTCTGCTGTGATATGGCCGATATCATGATATCATTTTTCTAGATATTTTATTGTATTAATAAGAAGCAAATATATATTTATTAGCCCCGACCTACTATTTGTAGAAGCAGACATCATTATCAAACGTGTTATGAACTTATGAATTATGAAAACAAATGAAATGATTGATAAGATAATACAGTCGACTCTCCTTAATTTATGAATTATCGTGTGTTTGAAATATCAAATGGTTCGAAATTTTTTGAGTGAAAAGAAACCAATTCTTGCGGAAGTGTATGTCAAACTAATCATTTTACTAAAAACAAAAGCTCGTTCGTGTACGTTGATACACGCTTGAACCTGTTCTGCAATGTAAAGAAATCGACGCGAGGTGCAGTGCAAACATAGCTTAGTCGAGTTGTAGATGTCTCCGCGGCCGCGGCGGGATAGATTACTCGGAAATGTTTATAAGAGAATCAAGTGACTTATTCTTTACGAATTGTCGAGTGTGTGACGCCGATAAGTTCGAATTAACGAGTCATTTTGCTGCGTAGCGTTGATTTTTTCATTCGAATTACCAAGTGCATAAAAATGTACTTACATTTAGTTCGAAATATAAAGAGATTTTCTAGGGAACTCGTGATTACTTTGAATTATAGAGAGGTTCGAATTATCGCAGGTTTGAATTAACGAGAGTCAACTGTATAAATCATCTTCCTTTTTATTTAGTTCATTCCTATCTAAACTAGCACTGAGTATATCACTGATCAAACGAAATCCAACTTTATGTGATATAGGTTAAAGCTCATAATCTATTACAACGCACCAGTTGTTTATGTAATTGAAGATTTAAATATCTTTGGTGTTGTTGTTGTGAATTTGTTTGACATACAAACTGTTACGTATTCTGTGGACACACACGTGGTAGAATGAATACTCATATAAAGTAGGTATACAAGCATATGGCGTATGATAACTATTTTATTTACCTAACGAATCATTTACTTTAAATAATATTTCACGAGCGCTACTGGATACCTAGTGGAATTTCTAATGACATGTATATTTTTTTTTATATTTATAGCTGACTAGTTTTTTTTTTAGTCAAGACAGACAGACAGTGCTTTCGCATTTATAATATTGGTATAGATAATTTTCACCAACAAAGGTTAGTAAGTTTTTAAGTTACTTACTTACTTGTTTTTTTTTATATTCCATAGGTTAGCCTTTGACCACTATCTCACCTGATGTTAAGTGATGATGTGGTCGAAAATATAGTCAGGCTAACCTAGAATTACTGGCTCTCGAGGACAGCTGCCGGAACACATCGTTGGGTGCTTGGCGATAGATTTTATACTTGAGGGTGATAGCTTACAAGGGGGCATTCGCAAAATGTCCTATCACCGTGCTATAACGACCGCCATTCTAAGACAACAGACCGAAGGCTGTTAAAACGTACACTCCTTTGTTGAAAGTTCCGTTGAAAATTGTATAGTTTTAAAATTCCCGCCATAGTCAACCTTCACCTTAAAATACATACCTAATACCTATATTATCATGTATTGTGTAGTGATGCCAGTCATGTCATGACAAAATGTCATGATCAATGACATATCATGGCTGTAACCTGCATAAAACCGCGCAATTTTCCCGGGAGGGAAGAATAACATATTGTATGAGGCTATGCATGACATAATTACCTCTGTTGCAATATCCACTCATATCAGTTCTTTCATACATAATCTTGGTATAAGGTAAACTTGAATTCGCAGTATAGAATCAATGATCTTACAGAAAAAAAATGCCAGCGTTCTACTTTTTGTTTTTCTTTGTATAGCTACTTCAGATTCTTCCGATCAATGTTCTCAAGACCAGCTCAATATTCAAATCAAGATGTTTTGTACAACATTGAAATTATATTTCAAGTTGTTCTCCCTTTGAAATAGTTCATATGTCGCAACGCGCGTAATGCCCTATTTCCAAGGAACACAAAGAAAATGATTCTATTTTTAACCGGCAGAAATATTTAGTTCAGCATCACTTTTATTTATAAGAATCATCATGAAATGCTAGTTTTGATTGAACACTTTGGTAAACGTTTATAGCGGTCGTTTAGGCAGCATTGTAGCTTTAAAAAGCATCTGGATATTACGATTAGAAAAAAGTCTAGGAATAGTTACGTCTCATACCTAATTCTAGACAGCTTGTAGACCTTCTCTTACCTTCTTTGTTTACGGCTGTAAGAAATCAAGTTTTCTGAAGAAATACGCTGGAGGCCATAGCACAGAAATTGTAGGAGGCAAGACGGCCGGCGATTCTCTATATAAATGTATTCCCATATTTTCTTCCTGGATAATTCTTCTAGACTAATATTTTTTTATAAATTTAGGCCAGCTATATAGACACGGTCCTGTCATCTCCTTTTTTCAGCCTTAATTATTAGTAACGAAAATATGCAACAAAAACTAAACATGCCCCGGATTAGCCACTACAAAGGACTACACAAATGGAAAAGTTTATAATTTTTAACATAAAAGAAACCCATTTAAAATTAAATACAAAAAAATAATGGAATCGGTTCAGTTTTGAAGCAGTAAACTGTGGAATATGAAACGACGATGAAGGTTCTGAAAATCCTCGCGGGCCTATTTCCCTCTTAATTAAAGCGGTTCATTCTGGAATACCCCTATTTTTAGGGCACCATGGGACGGTTAAATTTACAGTGCCATTTTTGGTACCCTTATAAAAATTAAGTAGTATAGTGATGATAGATTCATCAACCAAATCACCAAAGGAATTTTTTATTTCTAAATCACACAAGCATGGGGCAAGTTCGTTCAGTTCAGTAGTCAATACGAGCCCACATACTCGGTTTGTGGGTAGAGATTCCACCCATGTAAAAAATAATATTTTAGTGTGTAGTTTCTTCCTACGTGCATTTTGCTATACATTGACTCAAGCAAAAAGCAAGCATAGGAAGGTAGTCCCAAAATAACCAAAACATTCAGCTACAATATCATCGAACGAAACGATATGACTACTTCTCTAAAGCACACAAGCGCGGGGTAAGTTTGTAGATGCTAACCACTAATATTGTAAAAGTTCCGGTCCCAAAGAAACCAATAGTTTCGTAAATAAAATAACAAAAAAAAAAAGATTTGACCACAGTTTTAAAATCACACAATTTAAAAGCCGACAAGTGGCAACGCATCCTGAGACCTTTGGCTGGTGTTGCGGATGTCGGTGGCCGGACCCCATACCAAATACAGAAGCAAGTTCGTAGATTCTTAACCCAAGCAAAAAGCATAGTAAACATTACTGTCCCAAAGACACCAAAGGATTCGTCAAAAAACTACTCTCATACTATCAGTAAAACCCATAGAGATATAAAATACTAATTAGAGTGGCAGCCATGTCAGTTTTCTTAGAAAACGAGCGTAGCCAGTTCAACACATAAATGATACTTGACATTACATCTTTATTGTTCACTACAAACAATCCGATTCCCTGATTAGTCCCATTTTTACCCAATTGAAACGTTTAATAAGCCAATTTATAACAGTTGAAAATACACTTTATCTAAAGAGTGGTAAGATTGTATTTCTTGTGAACTTTGTCAAGCTATCTCTTTCAGTCAGCGAGACAGATATATGGTGATTCCTCTAATATCTGGTGAAAGTTGCCAGTCGACAATATCTGTAGAGTAATTGTGCAGTCTCTCAGTCAAGTATAATTCAATTTTAAAATCGTTCCTTGGTAAAATCTGAGCATAGATAATTGAAAAATAGTTTACAAATAACAGCACGAAAAATGATTACGGGAAAAGATTTATTGTGATAGATAGTAAAATTTTAGCCTTTTTTATTTATTTATTCGGAACAAAAAGTGGTATCCTAGCCAGTGATGCAGTACATTTTTATCGATAATTTTTTTCATCGACTAAAAACGATTTATAGACACAACCTTCAGCAGTGAAGATGCTAAATAAGAAAATGACGATAAAAATAAAATAAAGCTATTACTGCGAAGCACATGCTTAATTTTGATATAATATGTTATAGGCTTGCTTATTTCTAGTAAAATTATTACAAACACATGGAATTCGTAATGAAATAAGAGATAAGCACAGATAGGGATTCATAAAAATAAAAGACGAGGTTAAGGTCGAAATCATGGTACATATAACAAGAGGTAAATTGCAGATGAGTTCAAGTAAATGTTGTCAGTCAATGTAAATTGTCAAGACAAATTTTACCACGTAGAATCTAACTATACTTTTAATTTTTGTTTTGATATTATTATAGCGGTCGAAGCCGCAGGTTAGCGCAAAATTAATATGATATAAAAAAAGTGCCTTATTATAGTGGGTGGGTGCGGAAGTACAGCCTACTAGTGATATATTCGTGTCAAATAAAGGGCTTTGTGCCAATTCACCCTGCTAACCTTGACATAAGTGAGATCATTTGCATAGCACATTGTAAAACTTTACATTTCTCAACATAATAATACAATCAAGCCATTTTTATGTGAGATTTAAATCTTTGATGAAATCTGAAACCAAGTGAAATAACAATTTCATGTGTATAGAAAAAGGAAAGTGTTAAAATAAATTTAACCGATAAGATATTTAAAGTATCTAAAATTATTTTTTTGGTTATAAATAATTTCCGTTATAGTAAAGAAATACATTTCTAGTTAGCCAATGATAGTTGCTTTCAAAAACCTGATTATGGGAATCAGATTACGCAAGTCTCAGGGTAATTCTATAAATCTGGATAACGTCCGCCAACCGGGATTCCGATTTGTATACATGAATGAAAATCAGGGAGACCGACACAACAGTCTACTACCAGCTAATTATATTGGTAATAATTTTATTTCCATTGAAACGAATTATACTTATTGCATAATCGGCGATTGCTATTTCTAGATATTATTATTTAGCAAAAAATTAAAACAGTATGTTCGTGTTTTTCTCTATTACACATTTTAACAAATGAATTGAATGGTAGCCAATCAGATATTCTCCTTATTGATGATAACGAAAATCTCCAAAATAGACTAACTCATAACCTAAAAGTTCCCGTGTTCGGCTCCGTTCGCGCCTGCGTTGCTGCAACACACCCCGCGATGCTGCAATGCCGCCTGCTGTACATATGTTCTAATCCAAACGGAAGAAAAGGAAAAAAAAATCATGTGATGTTGTCAAAGTAGCTTTGGTCTGTCATGGTGAATGAACACTGCTTGAAATCCCTATCAATGCCATGCAAGTTGAGTGTGTAGAACCTCCTCTTAGCCTTCGCAGACAGTTTCTCTCCGATAAATTCTTTTTTAAATTAAGTCAAAACTCAAATCACCCTGTTCGTGAAAAACTAGATTGTTGACTGACATTATATAACTCATGCAATAAAGCCTCATCTGAGGACTTCCCTTGTCTCCACCGCAGCTATTTACAATTCACCCTTCTTAATTATTCTCTCCTTCAGAATCCTGTTATGCCTTTGTACTCATCATCTTACGAAGCATTCGTTTTTAAACCTAACATTATTTTGGATTTTGGTATTGATAAAAACACAATAGAAGCTAATAAGGTTTTCATAAATAAATTCTTCACAGAATACAAGGACTGGGCTGCCATGCAGATGCTTCTAAAAATCCAGATAGTCCAATTGGTGTTGTAGTTTGGATCCCATCTACGAGCATAATTTTCAATTATAAATGTCCTCCTACCACTTCCGTCTTTTCAGGAGAAGCCATCGCAATTCTGAAAGCCATCCTTTTTGTAATATCACACAATTTGAACAAAACTATCATATTTTCAGACTTCAAAAGCTGCTTCCAATTTATTCTTGCTAACCCTTTTCGGTCCAAATCTAGGTACCCTATTGTTTTAAAAATAAGAAATGCCCTTTTCGAATGTAGCTCTCACGGCATAAATGTGATCCTAGCCTGGATTCCCGGTCACGCCGGTATAGTGGGCAACGAATCTAACTAAAACTATCTATGGTCTAAATGGAAAAAGGATGGTCTAAAACCATCTTTAAAAAACCTTGGAACCAGAAATGGCAAATTTCTAGAATATTAAAAGGTAAATTCTATGGTAACATTCAACCTGAGATGCCCAATAAACTCTGGTTCTCAATATTCCAAAATGCTGATAAAGTGACAACCTCTACAATATGCCGTCCGAGTCAAAACTATTCCTATAACCCAGTCTTCCTAGCCAAACTTATAATTCCCTCTGTGAATGTGGTTTGGACGAAGGAAATGTGAAACACATATTTTTGTGTTGTCCCAAAATAAACTCTTCTCTCTACAATATTATCCCTATAGATATCCCTCGTCCTTTCTCCCTCAAATGTATCCTGTCCTTAGTATTTAGTCCATATTCAAAGAAAGCTGTAAATTAACTGTTCTTATACTAAATAACTTAACCAAAAGTTGTTCCCAGGTGTTCTATATTTCCCCTATATATAATGAATTTGTGTGTGTGTGTGTGTGTGTGTGTGTGAGAGTGTGTGCGTGTGTGTGTGTATACATTTGTGTTAGTCCAGTAGTTAGATGAACTAACATCTAATGTTTCAGCACCAATTTTGGCTTAGACAGTTCTCACCGGACATAACTCATTAAAACTAAAAAATCCACTTCGTTTGATGGTCCATATAACTACGTGACATTGGTGAAATTGTGGTGGTGCCCACAGAAGCCACAAAACAAGAGTTGAATTCTTAACCTTGAAAAATTGCGTGTTCTTGAAAATATTTGCATAATTTGTTAATTTAATTGATGTTAACCATCTGACCTACACGTGCATTTTTACGTCCAGTAAAATGTTCTATATGCGATAAAAGCAGTGGGACAGATGGTGCTTGCTTTCGTAGGTCTAACGGGAAAGCTCCAAATCAGAGATTGGAATGAGGTGACATTTAGTGACTAACAATTTATCGATAAAATTTGACGATAAAAAAATCATGAATCACTATATGTCAGATTGCACCGACTTTGTTCATCAGCGAAATATAAAACATTTAGGAACAATTTATTAAGTTTTCCGTTGATAGGATATTCCTACTTTCTTTACATTCGTGACATCGCTATTAAATCTGCAACTTATAACAGCACAACGCGGCATTTCAATATAAATTGACGGAGATGCATGCGGCGCGTTAGCCGCGGGTCGACTGTCAGTAGCATTATAGTCCGTTGACGTAAATACTCCTGTTTAGGAGTATGCTAGGCTCGCCGGCCACGCCCCTTCACCTTTCTATTGCTTTCTCTTTTCTGTGGTGTGTGTCTAAAACCCGACAAGTAAATTGACTTGTAAGTTGCCTCTGGAGTTCCTCCGGGCGAGAATGTCACCCCCCCTCCCCTTCCTGTTACTGTCGTAGCGTGGGGATTATGGCAAACCCCCCCTTAATGGGAGAAGCTTGAACGTGTGCGCGCGCAAATGCCTGGCGTGTCCCAGTGCGTTGATTTATCTAAAGAGAATATAATTATTAACACTAATAAAACTCGTGTCTGTAGATAGCTACGAATTGATTTGCTATAATATATCTCTAATATTACATGTACTGTACTGTGTCAGCCGGATCGTCTACTGCTGAACATAGCCTCCCCATTGAGTGGTATTTGCCATAATTCCCACGCTTGGTAGGCAGCTTGGGGATCGCAGTGTAAGTTGGCAGTTCATGAGAATGCGCTGTTGCCCACCTTCCAGTATTTTTCCCTTAGACGCCTCTCACGACACCCGCGGGATTATATGGGGAGGTGCAATTCTAACCTGGCACCCCACGGGGGCATGGAGTAATATTACATAGATACCCATAAATATATTATATACTATAGTATACATACTATAGTAGGCATTTAAGAGGATTATATAATATATAGCGCGTACTTCTCCATACAAAAAGAGAAAGCTCTTTTCGTTATCTAGAAGAAACTTTAAAGTTTCAAAGAAAGCAGAATATGCTTCTAACTTTAAAGTTATTTAGAAAACTGGAATAATTAAAATGTACAAGCCTAGTCAATGATATGTTCAATACATGAACTCAAAAATATTAAGAGGTAGAAAAGAGCTTTCTCTTTTTGTATGGAGAAGTACGAGCTATATAATCCTATCAGACTTTTTTCTTGAAGTCTGTGATAATCCTCTTAAATCTTCAGCAGGCCTCCAGTTAAACTACTTGTATGCCGGGAACTACTGTTCCATTATCTACCTATAATTTAATTAATCTAATGCGCTCGTTCTGTACAGTTCTGCTAGAGGCACGCTGCGTATAATAACCTGTTTAATTATTTCCTTGTAAATTACGAATTGATACTTATCGCAGATTGGCAGCCGACTGGTACTAAAGTATGGATTACGATCTGATATTAGTAGCGAACGGGCAGTGGATAATTTCATGTAATTTTCGAATCTCTTAAAGTAGAAAACCATTCGGTTTCTAATGGTAACTAATCTTATCCATTATCAACCGGATGGTTTTCTACTAATGGATTTGTAGGAACTATATAATTACATTTTTCTTTTCATTTCTCATACTTGGAAAGTAGGCTTTAAGTTACTTGATTCAGGGGACGAAAACGTTTGTTCGCAGTCGGTCAACACGGCCATTTTTTGTCCTTGAAAAAAGGTTTTCCCTGCTGCCAAAAATAAAAAGAAAATCTACGATGCCATGTCGCCACTCGTTATTAAACACTAACAGTATTAAATCGTGATAAAAAATGTAATCAATAATTTTTAAACATGAGTTTATACGTATAGCTTACTGTTCACCTAATTACTATTTAATTTATGAAGTATTGTTTGTGTAAAAACAAGCACCCACCTGATGTAAAGCGGTAACCTCTGCCTATAACAGACGCATTTCGTCAAAGTTTGTTTAAATAATCAGCTTTTTATTTATTTTATTCATATTCGAAATGAAAAGCAGAGTGTTTACCTCGAGTGAAAGACCTACGAGATGGTTTGGCAAACAACCGTAGCGAGGTTGCCAATTGCTCGAATGTCCCTTTTGAGTCCTTGTATAACCATCTACTGTTCCTTTATTATTATAAACAGAATAGGCATCTTTTGTTATTTCTCTCTTGATACCATAAATGGGAAGTTGTAGTATCTCTTGGTTTTTTATGTTTTAACCATTGATCGGATTTTGATTTAATTTGGCAATATATAGCAAATAGTTTACCTGTAAAGGATTATATTAGGAACGAGAAATATTACGGCGTAAGTTAATCAAAGTGATGCACTCACTGCCTATCATTGCTACATAGAACATATAATTGCTACATTGTTTCAGTTCTGAGGTATGGTCTTCTTCTTTGGAGAAACTCCACCAACGTAGAACGAAGATCTTCCTAGTGAAAAATAAATGTATCAGAGCTTATAGCGGATCCGGCCCTCTGGACTCTTGTGGACCACTTTTTAAAAACTAAACTTATTAACTGATATTTGCATTGCTATTTCGATTATGAAGTTTAAGTGATATGTATCATGCAATCAGAACTTTTTGTAAAAGAGCATCGTAATCTATTTGAGTTAATATGAAATAATAAGTATCCTCGATTAAATTGTACTTAGAGATCTCACCAAGCTGCGTACGCCCGTAATGCCTTATGTAGTTGAAATTGTAATGTTATTGCCATTAAAATATGTAATAAAATTCCGGTGGCGATCATGGAGATAGATCCCACTGAAAAGTATCCATATGCAATTAAAAAAAATTATGAATTTTAAAAAGCGTAAATTTTATTATAGTAGCTATACTATACGCTTTGGAACAAAATTTTTATTTTAGTTTTGATTTGTAATGTCCGCTATTTTTTTTAATATTGACTAAGAAATGCAATATTATGGGCCTGACATCTTTCAACTTATATTTTAATAATTGTTTGACATTAATAGTTTTTAATACAATTGTACTCTATTCATTAATAAAACAAAATTGTATTTTTTTTGCAAATTCCTTTTATATATTTAATATATTTTGTATATAATTAATAGTATTGGTGAAACGTGCTGAACCTGTCTTTAATTGCTTATCGATTTTACGTACCATGTTTCGTGCAAATAAACGAATTTAATTTCATATATAACAGCCACAATTTTGTTAACAACTGTACTTTGTAATTTACGAGTAATTACTTGTAACTATTATATCATTACTGTCAGAGGTTATAAATGTTCATTACCTTTAAATAAGTACAAAAACATATGACGTCACATCATACATTATGCATGAGCATTACTGGTTCTGTGTTTACAATTTTCACTTTTGTTTCTAAAAGCGAAAATGTTTTTTAGTTTACGTTCATTAATTATATCGGCCCTATTCCCAGAGAGCTTTTGTAAATCCGACTCATTGTGAATTAGCTAATTTGTAATTGTTCTAATTACTTTAACGATTTTATATCAGTGCCCAATTAAAACTTGGACTCCATTTCTTAGATTTAGGCCGGCTCCGTACTGTAGGAATCATGTTTCTGAATTTTATTTCGAAATATTAAACCATATTAATCATAGAAATTGAAGAAATAAATTGCTGTTATACGTATGCGTAAGTTTCGTGATTTGTAGGAATTTGTTCTGTTCGAAATTGATTTTCGAGAGACGAAGTATTTAGCATTCCATGGATTCGCAGTGCGGGTGCCGGGTCCATAGCGTTGCAGAGGAAGAGGCTAGAGGCGCCTGGGACTTGCAACCCAGGTGCAGGGTTAAGGGCCTCTTTACGATATATCAAAGCTTCCCTTCACCGCTCGGGCCTCCTCTCCTCTCCCTCCAAATTTGGTAATGTCCTACTAATGCTGCCTTAGATACACGTTCTAGGATAGGTATTCCGAAACGGGATACGTAGTATGTACCTGATTCTGGCGTTACCAAAACATAGTGGTGACAAAAGTTTCTGTAATACTGGCTTTACCAATTTTTTGAGTGTCCAACAGGTGTTGGTGACAATAGTTGCAACTTTTGTGTTACTTACGCGTGGTGGTGGTAAAAATGTTTGTGTAATTGGGACTCCACAAAACAAAGTAATTTTGTAAAAGTTGGCAACTTTTGAGTGTCCAACACGTAGTGGTAACAAAAGTTTCTGTAAAACTTGCTCTCCACCAAGCAAAAGTTATCAACTTTGTTTTGCCCAACACGTGTTGATAATATAAGTTGGTAACTTTTGTGTGTCCAAACCTGTTTTTTTAAAATTTATTTTAGTGTCAATAAACAGTAAATAACAAAGGATTACAGAAGTGTAGTTTTAGGAATATAGCTACTTTATGTATGTATCAACATCATTAACCACAAATTATCTGTACGGTAACAAAAGTTGACAAGTTTTATGTTTCCAACACGTGTTGCTAACAAAAGTTGCTAACTTTTGTTCGGTGAAGATGCGCCTTCCGAATGTGTTAATGTGATGTTCGTTTAGAATGCGATAGTGATTGAAATCATTATATTTATAAATACGTTTTGTTCATTTTAATATCTATATTTCACTTTATTATATTCGTAATATTTTTTATAGCTGACAGCGTAGCTTGTTGTTCAAGCTAACCTAGAATTACTGGATCTTAAAGATAGCTGACGGAACACACAGTTAGGTGCATGGCGACAGATTTTCTATTTGAAGGTGGTAGCTAGCCAGGCGGTCACTCGCAAAACCTACCACCATCTTTTTAGTATTTGATGATTGCATTAACAATAAGGAAGCTACCATGGCGTTGTTCGTACGGAAGCGGTTGTTTTCCAATAACAACATTGGCACTGAACTTTACTATGAGAATAGCAGTGTGAATACCTTTGCAGCGTGTAACGTTAGTGGTCTATTAAACTCATTTCGCGCTTGCTTATCTGGCAATGTGTCTGTCTGCATGTTTATGTTCTTGTTTATAGTAGAATTATAGTTAGTAACAATCAGTGACAATTACAAAATTAAGAGAAGAAAATTTTTAGTCATGTGCGGGATTCGAACCCGCGTCTCTAATAATGTAATCAGCAAAGCATGCGTTATTTAAAATTGTAGGATTGCGTCATCATTTACAAGTCTTGTTTGTAGTACAACGTAAATTAAACTATAGGTGTCGCTCCATCTCAATACGATGGTTAAGGAACAAGAGGAAAAAATAGAGCTATGAACCATTGTCATGTTAGCTCAATCGATCAGAGCATACCCCGGCTAAAGGCGTGTATGACGCGGGTTCGAATCCCGCACATGGCTATAATTTTTTCTCTCGTAAATGTGTAATTTTGTAATTTTGTGATACGCCAAGCATGCGTTATTGCAAAATTAAAATTATTAAAATCAGTGACAAGTTTACTTATGGCATGGGTGGGATATAATAGGGTGACTTTTGTTTAGTGTAATAATAATAAAATAGCTTTATTTAATTCCACATTAATAAGATTTTTTAGATTGGTTAGTGTTGTAGCAGTAAAAATTTCAAAAGAAATTACAAGTTGCACGTGAAGAATATTTTGATAAAGAAATCTTACCACACAGTTTGTGATTACTTAAACGACAAAAATGCTTGGACTGGTTCGCCTCTGCCAAGCTAGCGCCTGTCACCTACGTAACGTAAATAAATATTGTTATAATTTTACTATATAGTATGTACTAAACACATTGTTAAAAAACGTTTAAAAGAATGGCCCTGATTTTCTTGCCCGTTCTTCTCGCAGTGGCTCTATAATTTTTGTTTGCTGAACGTGGCAGTACAATGTAGTATATTTCATTAATATTAAAATTTGTAATTGACCTTCATAAGAGCGTCGTAGACGCCTAACTATTAAACATCACTGGAGCGCGTTCCGAACCTCGTTTAGAGCGCACTCGGAGTGCACTCGGAGTGCAACTTTTCACTCTAACGTCGTTCACAACCTTCCAGTAGAGCGCAACTTTTTAACTATCAAATGAGGTCGTTAATATGTTGAATCTTTAACTGACATGACCTTGACATTTCTTGATGAGAGAATTATAGGCACTCTTTTATATTTTGCAGGTAAAGGTAGTTATTGCTTTTCAAACATCATAAAAAGTCTATACATTTTGCAAATTTTCCCGCCAAAAACGATATTTGAGGTTATAAAACAACAGAGTCGTTCGGAACCTTCGAGTAAGCAACCAAACAACGCACTCTGACCCTCAGAACGTGGCCCTGTATCTATGAATATAATTACCAAGACGTCGCGTAATGAGGACTGGTAAAAGGCAGTTTTAAAGCAGTGGTAGCCAATCGGTAACAGCTATGTACACCGTGCCGCAAGTCCATGGTTCGATTCCGACAGCCGGGAATTTACAGAAGCTCGCCTGGCCATCACGCCAACGGCAACTTTAGGAACGCACTGTTAGGTGCTCTGCAACAAATTTTCTACTTGAGGGTAGTGTTGCTACATCTTGCTATAACGACTGCCATCGTTAGACTACAACCGGGACCGACGGCTTAACGTGCCCACCGGAGCACGGAAGCGCTTAGTAGTAACTAGCTTTCCGGGCGCGGCTCCGCCCGCGCGTATGCCGGTTATCGCGCAAAAACATTAACATCTTTTTGCGCAGTTGGATAAAAGTATCCTATGTTTTTTCCCGGGTCTCAAACTATTTCCATACCAAATTTCCAGTCCAGGTCCAGTAGTTTTGGCGTGAAAGCGTAACAGACAGACAGACAGAGTTACATTTATAATATTAGTACTGATGTCACTAGCGGTCACCCATCCGACTCATGCATCACCGCAGCGAACTTTGTTGATGGGTAAGCGCGGTAAGGGTTAGCGCGTTTAGATTAGCCTAATATGCTTTCGGGTCTCTTTGTCAATAACCCTAAGGTGTATCCATTCTCATAAAGTCACATAACTCAACCAAAATAAGGAAGCTTATTCCACTGTTATCGTCGAAGGTCACAGTTTTATGGTCCTAGCGACCGTGAGGCTTTTTGTGCCCAAACGTAGGTCCGATTTCCGTCTGTTGGCAAACAAAATGTTGTACTAGCGACTTGGCAGTTACACACTACCCAATTTGATTGGACCTAACCATACAACACACCCAACACGCTTACGTCCTCTATCTGTTTAATCAGAGCCAGTATTAGCCTACTGCTGAAGACTTTCCTAGGTCACCGTTTGTGGTATCATACATCTTTACTTCGTTTAATACCACTCCTAGGTTCAGGATCAGCTAAGTCCATAGTCTTCTGCACTCTGTAATAGTATACACATAGTATTAGTATAGTTAAGCGTAAGAGACGTGATATATATAAAATCAGATACCAAGCTCACTAAAGTACCTAAATACTATATAAATATCAATTTATTTAAAATTAAGCATTAGATAATATTATTGGTGAAATACTATAAATATTATAGCGTAAGCGAATTCTTGACTGACAAATGTCTATTGAAATTAATTTGTATTTATATTATATACACCTTTTTGTATGTATGTATTGAATTTTAAAATGGACAATTGTAATGACATAATATTGAAACTTGCGTGAACTGTTCAACTACTTATCTAAAATCATGTTTTTCTCCTTTGTTACTATTAATTTGAGTGATTGATTGTGCCGCCTCCCAAAAAATTTAAATTTGTACGCCTATAGATGTTTGTGCAAAACATGATGATCACTATATTTAATTATAACACCAATATCCATCTGCTAGTTATCTATAACACTCATGTTTTATGCAAATAAAATGTTATCTTATCTTTTAGTATACGGTCTAACTCTAACATGGTCGGATTGTTTATTAGCGTGCTTCGAGGTCTGCTTCAATTTCTCTAGTAAAATTGGAAGACTTCCTAGTCACTTCGACCCACAGATTTCAACAAGATTGTTCTGAAATCTATGCTTCGACCAAATTGGCATACACATACTTAAAATGTATTTTTATTGTTTATAGGTAAGCCTTTGATCGCAGTCTACAATATAATGGTAAGTGATACCGTCTATGGTTTTATTTAACAGACTAAACCTAGAATTACTGCATCTTAAGGACTGCTACCAGAACACACTGTTAGGTGCTTGGCGGCAGATTTTCCACTTGAGGGTGGTCGCTAGCCAGGCGGGTACTCGTAAAATGCCCTTCCACCATGCGGTGAAGCTAAAGCCCGCGGCGCTGCTCGGCAGTCCATAGCCTTTGGGCCACTATTGCTTCCAAATTATCTTGTTCATTTAGTTATACATAATTATTACGTTAGGAATGGTTGAGTTGAGTCGTTAAGCCCGACTAAAACGGATAGTCTGTCACTGCTATTAAATTCATTACATGCGCGCCTACTCGTTTTGTTGAATTGATGTATGGCGCCTCAGTGACCTTATTTTTTATGGCTCGGTGAGCTAATTGTTGTTTGGATATTTTATAACAGTTCTTTAATTGGTTTTTGGGTTTATGATACTGTTGTTATTGTACTCGCTTGACAACAACACGTGCGCTGTTAATCGAAACGTAATGATTAGGATTTGGAGAGAATGCAGAGAAAAAATATATGGATAAGTAGGACATGTTTAGTGGATGTATCTGTATCTATAAATTACCAGTGTGAAATACTCTTAAAAATTAAAATACACACTGATGGATGTCTGTGTGTGTAACTGACACATGGTTTTATATTATAATATATTTTTCAATAACAATCTTTTTCACTATGCCAGATAATCTAATAAACGGGCTTAAAGCGCGCTGATAAGTGCTAAATTGCTTAACTGGGACAGATATTTAGCAAAATGTAATTAGTTTGTAGCAGTTTCATAGATACAAGTTAAATCTTGACTACAGTGCTTAAATCGATTCCAAAACACGTTAACTTAAAATTTTCTCAATAGAATAAAATTGCAAAATTTACTTTAAATTACGCTTGTCGCATATAAAACATAATTATCTATGTATTTATGTGTACAGAAATATAGCAAACCTTATCAAGAGGGACAACAGGTTAGTCCCGCTATGCTCTATGTAATTCAGGCTGTGCTCGGCTCGAAAAATACATACTAAAAAGTTACGCTATGCACGAAATCACATTCGCGGGCAGTGATGAAAAAAACTGTTACCCTGTAATATTTTATTCAACCATAAAAAAGTAAATTTATGATACCTAGTATGTAAATATATTATCATATTCTTTTTTTATTAAATACTGCATCCCGATCCGTCTAGCCGTTGAAGGGTGAGTGCGTAACAAAAATTCAAATATCGTAACTTTCGCATATTTACATGTAAAGTTAGTAAGATAGGATTTGTAACGAAGTCTCAGCCTTACACATACTTACATTTTCGATTCAACTTAGGTACTAGTTTTGTTTTAATAAGCTTTTTTTGGTTTTATAATATAATTCTTCTGTACTAAGAGGAACACGGTTTGAAATTTGAATTAAGGTTATGGTGACTAATAGAAATTACATGCATTCTAAAATTGTTGAAATTATCGCCGCATTCAATGAAACAACGCGCACTTGAACAAACAATATCAGGGGAACGATTCTGAGTCACACACAATGCTCACAATTTTACTGCTTTGGAATAATGCATAATTATAATGATTAACCAAGCCGAATTCACACTTGAATAAAGATTACCTTGTTCGTGTTGCCAGGCCTGGCTCACCGCACTTTAGGTACAAAGCTACTGGTACAGGATTATCCTAGGGTACGTGCCGCGACATAAAGAGATCAGAGCTATGCTATAGAAAGAGGAGCTTTATTTATTTTTTATTTTTTCTTCATAGGTACAGTTACAGATATTAGGCTATAAACTTAAATTTAGACACTTTATGGAAGAAAACAGCACTGTGAACCCAAAATCCTATAACAACTATACACATCTCTTTGTTATACTGTAGACATAAGTAATAATAATAATATTCTAAGTAATACAAGATAAACTAATTTCTAAATAAATTTTAACAATTTTGACAATAAATTTGCTTATATCAATGTGTGAAGATATGCTTTGTAAGACGGATAACTACATGCGAACATGTCTTTTGAATCAACATTACTTAAGGTGTCGTTGATGGTGTTAAAGGTGTTACACATTCTTATTAGAGGACTGTTTTCCGAAACATTGTTATAGGTAGGGGGTATGCTAAACAGCTTATAATTGCGCATAGAACGAGTAGGTACTTTAAAAAGAACGTTTTTTTGTAAATCACTGCTGTAGGCACCATTTACAACTCTATACAGCATACACATATCTGTGATAGTCCTTCGAGATTCAAGACTCTTGAGTTTGAAGTAATCTAGCCTGTCTTGATATTCTTTAAGCTTTCCCCTCAGTCCGAGTCTGCAGCTCAAGGTACGTAAGAACCTGCGCTGGATGGACTCGATTCTATCCACATGAACCTGATAAATCGGAAACCAAACCCACGAGCAATATTCAAGGATCGACCTGACTAAGCTGTTATACAGGATAAGCCATGAGTTGCTTTTCGAGAATGGCTTAACAGTACGCAGTACAAATCCCTTTGTAGGAGAATATATTAGGTACTCCGTGCTTTGCGAGCTGAAGTGCACTTTAACGCTTCGGTGGTAGAGTCGATTATTTATTGGAGTAACCTTGCGGAGTGAACCTTCTGGTCCTTTTTTATTCTGTGGTGTTCCTAACAAACTACTACCAATTAAGCTGAAAAATTTCTCTATCTAAGCCGTCTTTTAAATGTTTTTCTGGCCCAATAAAATTAAAACAATAAGGTGTATAAATTTAATTGGGTCGATTTTGAAGCAGTAATAGCTCAGTGGCTTTGGCTATGCACTGCCGCGCAGCAGGTCCATGGTTCGAATCCCGCCGCGGGCTTGAGCTTCACCGCATGGTGGAAGGGCATTTTGTGAATGCTTGAATGCTCCGCATAAGTTTGAGCATTGAGGTTGCCCCTGATCCAAATAATAATAATAATAATAATAATAATAATTATTTATTTCAGTCATTAAACCATAAAATGTACATTCAAACATATCATTAATAACATTACATCAAAATACCTTAAAATCAAATAATCACATTATAACGGTCATTTAACATTAGTGACATCGTAATCAAAAGGTTAGTATAATCAAATATAATCATAAGTAGTATTCCAATAAGCTAAAAATAAAATAATAATAGTACAATAAGTCAAAGTATTAAAAAATAAAATAAAATAATTATAATGTCAAATAGAAGTAGGTACGTGATAATGTCAAATAATGATTTAAGATAAATTTACTTGCCCAGTGACAATTTTTACCCATCTATATTGGATAGGGCAGTCTGGTCGTGATTCAAACATCTGCAGGATACCGCTACCAGTGCCTCGCGTGCGCCGGGATAAGCTGGCGACTTTTTTGCGAATTATTGCGTGAAAACCATCCGTGCGCGCTTCCGCAAACATCCCGGACGCACTGCAATAACGAGGCAGTGACAACAGCATCCTGAAGACATCGTTATATTGGACTCGCAGAGAACTGGCGGCCCGACGAGTATGGTTCACCCATAGACTGCTGGAGTAAAAAGACTGGCAGTAAGCCTTAAAAAGGCAGATTTTTACTTCTTTAGAGCAGCGAGCAAATCTACGAGCTAGCATATTTCCTCGTACCGCCAGCGCCCTGCGCTCTCTCTCTATGTCCATATCATCTTTAAGCTCTTCGGTGACAATGTGCCCCAGGTATTTAAAACTACTTACCACCCTCAGAGCCGCACCATTGAGCACAATAGGCGGAACACAAGCGGGCTTTATTCTACCACTCTTAAAAACGAGAACTTCGCTTTTAGTAGAGTTATACCTTAGCCCGTGTTCCACCGCATACGCTTCACAAATTGTGAGTAGTTTGCGAATCGCACCAACTGACGGACCTAGCAGCACCATATCGTCAGCATAACTTATGTTATTGACAGATACTCCGTCTATAAAACAACCAGTATGCGTGCTGCTGAGTTCGCCAATGAGGTCGTTAACATAGAGATTAAACAGCAAAGGAGAGGTAATACCCCCTTGCCGCACACCACACCCCATGCCATACGCGTCGGACAAACTACCCGCCCATCTCACCTGATTCTGTTGACTACTGTACCAGTATTTCAACATATTGATGATTTCATCCGGCACACCCGCCACACCCAACTTGCCCCAAAGCTTTTTGTACAGAACTGTATCAAAAGCCCTGGACAGATCCAGGAAGCAAGCGTATACCGGCGTCTTCCTGTCGGTATAGTACCTGACAGCCTGCTTAAGACACAAGATCGCGCTTTCTGTCGAAAGCCCAGCCCTGAACCCGAACTGAGCATCGTTTAGTTGGATATGTTTGTGTAATATGTCATTAAGCAGACTGTCAAGCACCTTCGCTACTATTGTTGCCAGTGATATAGGCCTATAGTTAGTTTTGTCCGACGCACTCCCCGTCTTACATTTTATAATCGGTACCACCAACGTCTTTGTTACACTGTTAGGTAGATAGCCGTGACATAAACATAAATTAAAAAACATGGAGAGTACGTGCGGCAAGTGCACACCTGCATATCGTAAATGTTCTATGCTGAGACCGTCATGCCCAGGAGATTTACCCTTTTTCATGGAACTTATAACTTTTCTCACATCCCTGGCTTCAAAGTGTACATTTCGGTTTAGCACTTTAGTCTCAGCATTGACCATTTCACTCTCAGTAGACTCAATAGATACTGATTGCACCCTGAAGTGGTCTTTAAAGAGGTTAGCTATATCCGTATGGTCACTAACATCGTCCACATTCACAGGGAGACCAGGCCTAGCATTCATTTTGTTTGTCTGTTTCCAAAATGACGTAAAGTTTTTGGCAGTATGGTGTGAGGCAAGAATATCCATTTTTATTTGGTCTTGTTTATCTTGACACCATTTTAACCGTTTCTTAAAGGATTTCCTACTCTCGCACATATCGTCATATAACTGACCATGTCTGGGCTTACCGGCCTCAACCCACACCAAAAACTTAAGCCTGGCCTGCCCATGGTAAGCCGCTACGTATTTATTCCACCCGGTTATGTAACCACCTCTCCTCTGCTGTCTCCCTCTATCATGTGATAATGTGGCAGACTCTGATAAGATGGTAATTATATCGATGTACATTTTGTCCAATATAACTTTATGTTTTACATCGGAACAGACTCCATCACAACACTCAGTGAGCTCTACTGGAAAGTCAATGTCCCTCAGTCGCGCATGACACATGCGATGATAATGCTCTATCTGAGGTTTAGCGCGTTCTCCCCAAACAACTTTATTAACAACTGATGGTAACGCCATGTTGCTGCAGCTCAATTTACATAAGTCACATGATATAAAAAGTGGGAAATGGTCAGACCACTGAACATTATGCTTTACCCATATGCGACTAATAGATGATAGTGCGGCGCCCGTGACTAAGCAGTGGTCTAACCATCTCACACTTCCGTGTGCCTCACTAATAAAAGTATATGTGTCAGATTCATACCCCAACATATGTAGATCAGCACATATCCATTGTTGCTCATTACAAAAATCTACTAATTCATCACAGAAAAGTTCCTTTGGGTGAGCATTAAAATCTCCTAAAATGTAAATTCCGTCAGTGTCACTATTATCATCAATAATAGAGCTTATTTTAGCTAGGCAATGCGTAAATTTTGGTAAGTTTTCGTAGCAATCTGTAGGCATATAAACACTAAATATTAACACACACCTATCAAACGATTTCAGTTTTATCGCTGTCATACGCACATCGTTACAGTTTACAACAGTTACCGAGTGAAAGACTCCTTTTCTCCAAAGAATAGCGACTCCACCATGTGGCCTTCCTCGTAACAGACCTTCTGATGTGTCAACGGCAGAAGTTCCTACGCCTTCAAAATCTTGAGCAACTGTATTCAACATTGGTAGATCGTGCGGTAGCAACCAAGTCTCCTGTAGTGCTATAACATCCGCCTGCTTACATAGACTTCTGATACCATCGATGGATCTCTTTAATGATTTACAGTTAAAAGAAACAAACTGACAGGAGGCTGTACTATCCATCTATTTTTTTTTTACTGTAACGCCACTTTTTGCCTTGTTTTGCCGTATCAAACTATTCTCTTGTAAGTTCACGAACCGCCTAAAAGAAATTCCTTGAGGCCATAACTTACCGTCAAGAAAAACGTGCAAGTGATGTTTGCTAACAAAAATTTTAAAGGCGTTATAATGCCTCGCCTTTGCCATTTTTATCATAATTGGCACAACTTTCTCTTGAGTTTTGCTTAAGATGTATTCAGCAATGTCTGCCTGTGAAACATCCTTGTGAACATTGGTTATAAATAGAGGAATTTTGACGTCAGCAGCCTTAAATTTACCATGTTCCTCCAGGCTCGCATTGCCTTTACTAGCTATAAACCTGTTTCTATAACGCTTTCTCTGCACTAACTTCCAACCTTCGTCATTCTCCGGTACTTGCCAAAGACCTTTACTCTTCCCTATATCAGCAAATGACAGCTTGGAAGACTTCATCGCTTTGTTGATTTGGAATCGCACTCTTTTCCTTACCATTCAAGCGAGGTGTCAATATTTGTTCAACGCTATCTTTCATGATGTGTGTCTCGCTCTTTCTTGCCTCATCGTAGCCATTTGCCATCTCGTTTCCACATTCATTTGCTTTCGTACGTAATGGCGTCGAGTATGAATCATACCTGTTATGTTCGCGCGCAGCTCTGCGAGTGGGGGCCGGGTCAATGACCGGTGACAAGTGTAGCTCTGCGTTTGAGTTCTCAACGATCGTCACCTGCCCGCTACTATTGTTTAAAATATTTCCTCCTCGCGCGCGGGTACTTACATAACACTCAAAATCATTTTGAATAGGGCTGCTCATAACAGAACCATGCTTATTACAAGATAAGTTAGTAGTTAATTTTGCCTCTAGTTCCTGCAATTGGTCAGTTGTGACATACGTGCTTTTTAGAGTCTGTATCTGTGATTTTAACATTTTTATATCTTTTAATAATACACTAAAGTCTAAGTGCTCGTAATCCCAGGCCGGCAATTTGTATAAATCTTTGGCAACAAAAATAATATGTGTTACCTCATGGTCTAGACTTTTCAGCACTGTAATGATGTCTTGTAAATCCCTTTGTATTTTTCCATCGCATTTCTTTTTTCTCACGATCTTTCTCATACTCGTCGTAATGGAGTCAAACAGTAGATTTTTTGATTTTTCTACCTCATCTTCTTTAAAAGTTGCCACACAGATACGGACCAGGCTTTCTTCGTCCATAACATCAATTTTATTGGCGATGTACGCCAACAACTCATCAATAACAACATTGCAACTTGCACACTTAACAGTATTCGACGTCATGATTGCGACCGTACGTCGAACGCGCACACGACCACTCAATCGCGCTGAGCGACTGAACTGAAAAATGAGATCTGTTTAAAACTAACTTGTTTTACTCAAAAACGTACTCAAGTACATTATCGAGTAAAACAAGTAAGTTTTCCTAGGCACTTTAGATGTGTGTAAATGTCCGAAATAGATCAAATCCGCATTTTAATTTATATTTGGTAGATAAGCTTTTGACCACCATCTCACCTGTGTGTCGGAGATGTTGTTGAGGCTTAGACAGTTGCCGGAACACAGCGTTGGGTGTTAGGTGATAGATATTCTACTTGAGGGTGGGTAGCAAGCCAGGGGAGCATTCGCAAAATGCCCTATCACCACGGGAATTTATTCTATTTGTTTTAAACCTAAAAATATATTTAAGAATCTATACCTACCTACTTGTGCACACTTAAACCACTAAACCAATTTTTATGAAATTTAAAATAAGATGAAGCATTAATTACGAAATCGCGATAAGTATTAAGTTGATAAGTAGGTACTTAAGGATGGTCGCATTAAAAATTACTGTTAGGTAAAATTTTGTTAGCGTAAATATATTAACTATAATGTTAATCATAGTATAGAAGTTAAACATACAATAGAAGCAATGGTTAGGTTAGTGTAAGTTCTGAGCGAAAACAGAGAGTAAACAATAAATATCCCATAAACAATATGTTTTTGTAATAATCAATTGTAAGTATATAATTTTAATACTTTTATTTTTGCAATGACGTATGCTCTGCGTCTAACATTACAGAAATAAAACGAGGGGAAAATTATGGCATATGCTAAGCCAATATGAAATATGACGTATGATTGTAATTGGAGCCATAATTCATACATATGTTATGTTAGCCTAGCGGTTAGAGCATACCCTGGCTATAGGGATCGAATACCGTACGTGACTATAATTTTTCCAGAACTAATTCTATAATTGTACAAAATTATAAATATAAAAAGCGTTCGGTCGATGCTACGCGTTATCAAAATGTTGGCACCTTTTTGTCTCTACGAATAATCATTGCAATTCAACGGGGCAATGCTGCTAGCATGCTGGGCACGCTGCTAACTGGTAGTAGGTTGGAACATTTGGACTACCTGTAGGTCTGCAATGACTTCTAGGTTGTCTAAATGCTTTTATTGTAGTAGCTGTAGTGTTGTATGCAGTTCGAAGTATTTTTTTAATAAAAGAATACCGCTGGATAGTATAAACAATTAGAAAAATAAATTACTTAAAGATGGAACCGACTTCAACACTTAAATGTGTGAAATCACTTGTTGAAGTCGGTACAATGATAGTTCAAAAGTACCTATTGTCAGAATATTGTGCGCATGGTACCGAGTTCGACAGGTTATTTCACACTTTTGAGTGTTGAAGTCGGTTCCATTTTTGGGGCAAAAGTTTTTTTTCTCTCTTTTTAGTTACCCTTGCTACTTACGGGATCGAATGACATTATTCACTGTCAACGACTATATCATCAAGATAGGAAAATATTTTCCAGTTATTGGAGCGTAACTCAAAAAAGGCTTGACCGATTTTGATGAAATTTACATGGGACCAAACGACAATCACCAGCTTTCAAATAACTATAGAATTATCATAATCGGTTCACCGAATCAACAGTTCTGAGGTAACAAACATAAAAAACAGACGAATTGAGAACCTTCTCCTATTTTTGAAGTCGTTTATAAATGAAATAAATATTCATTATTATTTTTAGAGAATGTTATAGCGCTAGTATAAATGTTCATAGGAATCTTGACTTTATTTATAATCCTGTTTATATAAAGGCCAAAATGATAAATATGCAAATGTCTTCATGTTTACGTATAAACTTGTGCTATATTCTGCGATTGCATTTAATTTAAATGTCACCGCTATGAATTAAACTGTTTGTGCCGATTTCTAGTCGTCGTCGTACTCATAGTACGTATTTTCTATTTAGATATCGCTTATAGGTAGGCATACCCACACATATACCTATGTGTGGGTATGTATGTGTGTACACGTTGAAGTGTGCTTAGTCAATATTATGTCCGTAGTAGTTAGTAGGTATTTATTAAACGACGTCAAAAAAGGGAGGTTCTCAGTGTTTTTGTATTTGTCATAACTGTCATTTTTGAACTAATTCTGAAAGTCTGCTTTATTTGAATGGAAATATTTTCAGATTGGTCCCGTAGCAATTTCATTACAATTGGTTCAGTACTTGGTTTTTTTGAGGGAAATAACTGGTCAAAATAATGCCGACTTAAAAAAAAAACGCGTTTCATACTTTCCAGTATCCCTACCCAATGGACAGCATCACTATCGTCATGCTGTCCATTAGGCATATCATACATCATAAGTCATAACGTATTGTTAGAGACTGACACATGAAACCGACACTTATATTTATACTAGGTTTAGCTTGTTAACGCTACCATACTACCATAAAAAAATTTTACATACATAAGTTCTCTCAATAAAATATGACATAAATTGAATATAGGCACATAAATGAATATGAATTAATGATTACTCTACGATTCATGCAATTAGAACAAGTACCTTAATCAAAAAAGCTGTACCATAACAATTTATTTTTATACCTGATAGGCTAGCCTTTGACTCTCTCTGACGGTAAGTGATGATGTGTTTCAGCCTAACCTAGAATTACTGGCTCTCAAAGACAGCTGCCGAAACACAACTAGTTGCTTGGTGACAGATTTTCTCCTTGACGGTGGTAGCTAGCCAGACGGATATTTATAAAATACCCTATACCACCATGCGAAGCATGAAGCAGTGATAGCTCAGTGGCTTTGGCTATGGACTGCCGCGCAGCAGGTCCATGGTTCGAATCCCGCCGCGGGCTTGAGCTTCACCGCATGGTGGAAGGGGATTTTGTGAATGCCCGCCTGGCTAGCGACCACCCTCAAGTAGAAAATCTGTCGCCAAGCACCTAACGGTGTGTTCCAGCAGCTGTCCTTGAGAGCCAGAGTAATTCTAGGTTAAGCCTGTTAACACCTTCGACCACATCATCACTTACCATCACGTGAGATTATGGTCAAAGGCTTACCTATCAGCAATAAAAAAAATACGTTAACGAGTGCCGTTCTAAGACAACAACCGGGACTGACGGCTTAATGTGCCCTCCGAAGCACGGAAGCGCTCAGTAGTAACGCCACTAGCGGTCACCCATCCAACTCATGACAAAGGCAGACGTTGCTTAACTTTGCTGACGTTTAAGAACGGCTAATAAACTTCACTGGGAGCGCTTCAAATAACATAGATAATTAAACTGTCTTCTCTTCTCTATAGACTAAGGGCCTGTTTCAGAATGTTCGAGTAAGTTCCGGTTTTACTACCCAGAACATATTTAATAAATAAAACACTATATTTGCGTTTCACAGTCATCGATTTAGCCTATCCATCGGTAAAAGCTTGAAACGCGCTGCATGTTAACTGTCATTTTTATCATTCAGTTATTTTGTGTGTTGCATAACAACCCGAAACTTTATTAGGACATTCTGAAACGGACTCTAAAAGTAGGTAATTGTACCTACTTGTACCTAATGTGATTTTCTAGATAAATAATGACGTATTTCAATTACCAGTAAGTACCAAAATATATCAAATATCCACCTAGACATACAATATTGTTTATATAATAAGCTGTCGATAAATTGAATAATAACAGATTACTCGTAGCTGACATGATATGTTTATAAACACAGACAAACAATGTGTAATATGAACCCCCGAATATTGTTAAGGGGAACGATACGTGCTAGGAATAGAAACAAAATTCACGAGATCGACGTTTTGGATTCTCCATTTTTCTCCGCCGGATCTGAGGTGAATCAATCAATTAACTTATTGTGAAACGGCTAGGACCCGCGTTATATTTACCGGAAAGATTCCGACCAGTTTCGGACTGTTTTGAAGTCCTTCATCTGGGAGTTACGATTGCGCATAGCGTTGATGATTTTTAATATAAATGATAACGATAGGAGCCTAGATACCCTTTCTTAAAATTGTAATGGAAAAAAATAACTGAAATGGCATAATTTTGGTGGAGAAAACATGGCAATACTAAACATCGAGTGAATTTTATTCCTATATACATCGCACGGAGACTTCATCTTATTTAAGCCTCATAAGTTATTCATACCATACGAGTAAGCTTTCTCACGCCTCTTTTATTTGTAATGTTACCTATATAATTTATAGGAGCACTCGCGTGTCTGTTTGTCTATATGTCACTAGCCACAGCATATTTTCCTTCAAGATACATAATGAATAGATTCAGGCGTTATTTTGCGGAAATTCATATTCAATAACAAAAAATATTTTTTAGAAAACATTACACAAATACCTACTTACAAAATATATTTAGTGACAATTCCGCCTAATTTTCCTCTTGAGGCGCTCCTGGCCAGAAAACGCCATACAAGAATTAACTTTTCTCAAAGAAAAAACTCGGTTATTAAACTAAAAAAAATATATGTTATTTTTAAGCATATTCTTGAGTTAATTCATAAATCTGATACACATAATAAATAACTTCACTCGATAGAAAAAAATCCTAAAGTTACCTCTATTTCGAATTTAAAAACGATTTTTGTCTCCCTTTTTACCAATCTTTAATTTTAATTTATTTTTTAATGCATTACTAATCAATAAAAGAAATTAAATCATAAATAAAAATGTTAAAAAGTTATCATGTTAATTTTATATGATTTTTTATCATGAATTCATGGTATCAGAGCTCGCTCACTTGACCGCCAGTGCGCTCGCAGAGCTCGTCGACGTTGGACCTGTGTCAATTTTTGCGACCTACGCAGCGCCACACAGAAAAAGATCAAAATGAATATCAAACACAACAAAATAAAATATGCTCAGGGCTAACTTTTAGAAAATCGACTCGTTACGCTTATCTTGATGACTTCCTGATTGACGGTGAATGACAATAGATTTCGTAAGTAGTGAAAGTTAGTATGGTGAAAGTTATAGTATGTGTGTTAATAAATTCCTAATGGAAAATGGTGTTTTTTTTACAAATAAATGGAACCGAGTTCAACATTGAAATCTTTGAAATAACTTGTCGAACTCGATACCGTGATGGTTCCAAAGAACCTATTATCACAATATTGTGCGCATGGTAACAACTTCAACAAGTTATTTTGGACTTTTGGGTGTAGAAGTCGGTTCCATTTTTTGGTATTATTTTAATGTTTAAATTTTTTTTAATTAATCTAGCTGAATGCCTATTATTTCGTACCCAGTGTCGTAAGACAATGAAGTTAATAATCAAAGCCCAGTGTATAGGTACACACTGGGCTTTAATTATTAACTTCATTACTATTATATAATCAAAACTATGCTAGGTATATTATTTTCATTATAGATTTACTCCACCCTTGTCTAGCTTTGATATGATAAAAATAATATAAATTATAAATTAGAAAGTTAGTATGTGTGTTATTAACCGATTAAAAAAAATACCTAAAAATGGAACCGACTTCAACACCCAAAAGTATAAAATAACTTGTTGAAGTCGGTACCATGATAGTTCCAAAGTACCTATTGTCACAATATTGTGCGTATGATACCGAGTTCGACGAGTTATTTCGTACTTTTGGGTGTTGAAGTTGGTTCCATTTTTTGGTAAAAAAAAATTTTTATCTTTTTAGTGACCCTTGGTACTCACGGGATCGATTGTGATTCATTATCAACGACTATATTATCATGATAGGTCAATATGTTTCAGTTATTGGTGTGTAACTCAAAAACGACTTGACCGATTTTGATAAAATTTAAATGAGACTAGACGACAAGCATCAGCTTTCAAAAAAACATATTTTTTGAAATCGGTTCACCCAGTCAAGAGTTACGGAGGTAACAAACGTAAAAAGAAATAGACGAATCGAGAACCTCCCCCTTTCTTGGAAGTTGGTTAAAAAGGGGGAGGTTCTCAATTTGTCCGTTTTTTATGTTTGTTACCTCAGAACTTTTTACTGGTGAACCGATTTTGATGATTTATTTTATTTGAATGTTGATGCTTGTCGTGTGATCCCATTTAAATTTCATCAAGATCGAGCAAGCCGTTTTTTGAGTTACACTCCAATAACTGAAATGTTTTTTCTTATCTTGATGATATAGTCATTGCCAATGAATGACAATCGGTCCCGCAAGTAGCAAGGGACACTAAAACGTGTGAAGATTTTTTTTTACCGAACCTACTTCAACACCCAAAAGTGTGAAATAACTTGTCGAAGTCGGGAACATGCGCACAATATTGTGATAATAGGTACTTTTGAACTATCACAGTACCGACTTCAACAAGTTATTTCGCACTTTTGAGTGTTGTGTTGTCAAGCCCATTTTTCGGTAAAATAAAAATTTTGTGCGACATTACATGAGTATTGGATTTGTTAGTAAATTTGAGTAGTCTTTTTTTATGATTATAGAAATAATAAGTGACATTAAGCGATTTTTTAAACTGGATGGATATAAATTAAATTATAAGTAAAAACATAAATCTGGCTGTATGGAAACTCATGTCACGTCACGATCATGGTACGCGATGTCACACCCGTGATGTGAACAAGTTTTTTTGATAACTTTCTAGGTTCAATAAGCTTGCTAAAGTGCAATGAAATTATTGTTTTTATATCTAGTTTTAGCCGAATGTCTAGTATTTCGTACCCAGGGTCTAAGATAATGAAGTTAATAATCAAATCTGTACTATATTATTTTTAGTATAAATTTACTCCACCCTTGTTTATTATATGATAATAATAAATTATTTAAGCTAACACACATACTTACTTTCAAATTTATAATATATATTATAAATATATATATATATATATATATATATATATTATAAATTTGAAAGTAAGTATGTGTGTTAGCTTCTTAACCAACTTCAAAAAAGGAGAAGGTTTTGAATTCGTCTATTTTTTAAATGTTTGTTACCTCAGAACTTTTACTGATAAACCGATTTATATGTTTTTTTTTATTTGAATGTTTGTGGTGTGGTCCCATTTAAATTTCATCAAAATCGGTCACGCCGTTTTTGAGTTACACTCCAATAACTGAAAGGTATTTTCCTATCTTGATTTTAAATTTAAATTGTTATCACTATTGTTAGGTCCAATGCCAAAAAATATGAGTTTAATTTATTCTGTTGTATTTCTTTATATTTGTTATCTGGGTAATCCTCAACTCAACTGTAATAAAATATATACTTAATTTTTTTAATGTATATCATTATCACACATAAAAACCCTTTACATTTTTGCAAGCTCATTGAACCTAGGAAAATATTAAAATACTAGTTCAAAGTCTCAGGTGTGATATTGAGCAACATAGTCGTGACGTGACATGAGTTTCCATACAGCCGGATTTACGTTTTTTACCCATAATTCAATTTATATCCATCCAGTATTAAAAATCACTTAATGTTACATATTATTTCTATAATAATAAAAAAATACTACACAAATCCAATACTTATGCAATGTCTCAATATAAAAAAAATGTTTACCGAAAAATGAAACCGACATCAACACTCAAAAGTGTGAAATAACTTGTTGAAGTCGGTACCATAATAGTTCAAAAGTACCTAGTATAACAATATTTTGCGCTTGGAACCGACTTCGACAAGTTATTTCACACTTTTGAGTGTTGAAGTTGGTTCCATTTTTTGGTTTACATATATTAAAATTTTTTTCAGTGATTCTTGCTACTTACTGGATCGATTATCATTCACTGTCAAAGACTATATCATCAAAATAGGAAAATATTTTTCAGTTATTGGAGTGTACAACTGATTTTAAAGAAATTGATACTTTTCGTTCGAATTCATTTAGAAATCAAACGACAAGTATCAGCTTTTAAATAAAAAAAGTATTATAGAAATCGGTTCACCTTGTCAAAAGTTCTGAGGTAACACACATAATAAAAATATAGACGAATTGCGAACCCCCTACTTTTTGAAATCGGTTAATAAGCTTTGCTATTATGAACTGAATTTATTAGAAATTTGTTAAAAACCTTACCTTACAATTTTCATAAACTATTTTTTATATAGTAACTTAAAATTAATTTATCAATTTTTAATTCCAAATAACATTTTGATTTATTATAGTGCGCGTATAGACTCATTATATCTAAATATAGTATCTGTTGCCCTGTTTTATGACTTTTTTTTTATTTTTACGGCATATGGTTCTACTGTATTTTCAATAATAGACACTATCTGGCAAATTTTATTTTTATTTCTGGCCAATTTCGCTAGAAGGCACATATCTGCCTGAAGAAGGTTGCCTTGATGAGCGATGATTATGAAGTAAGAATTTGTACTCATTGACTTTGAATTGAGCACTCTGTAAAGGACAGCTTTATGAAATTTATTACAATGGGGCTCCTGTCACAACCAAGACAATTGATACATATTTTTAGTTTCAAAAATGCTCTCTATAAGCGCTCAACTTAACACGTATCGTTTTGGATAATATCTTTTTTATAAAACTTGCAAAACAGTACATTAGAATGAGCTAAAATGATATCCAAAAATATTGTGGAATTTGGTTTATTTTAAACGCACGACATAATTCTTTGAGATTTGTTATTATGTTGAATACATGGTCTGACAATAATAATTTAAAAAAACTTAACTAAAACCAAACGATTCTGTCTCGACCATGGGCCTTAGGCCATGAAAACTACGGTTGTGACGTTCATGGACGTGAAATGTTCGCATCATGCTATAACCACAAAGATTAAACAAAAATAGCCATCTTAAAACAATCACTAGATTCATTGTTATTAAACACACCATATTAATATTAATCTGCGTAGACATATTCATAAATACATATTTTAAGAGTCACGGTCTTGACAGCATAAGGGTACTCGTTTTACAAAATAACTAATATATAACTTATTCCTACGAAGCTATATCACTCGACGCCATTAGTTAATAGGACAACTGTGACAGACAGACTTGTTACTGAGTTCTGGGAATCTCACATGACATGGTTGTGACATTTAATGTTTTCTTTTGATGATTTTTATATATATATATATATTTGAAATATAATAATATTACCAAATTACCATTTGTGAATAGGTGCATTAAACGGCTTTCTCTATACTAAAAATATAATAGAACCTTAATATATTAATTTAATGTAGTTCTCACAAATAAAAATGTTTTTCTTAAGAATGATAATTTACCCATCTAAAATAACCGTAGGTACACAATGACCCTAACATCCTGTATAGATATATAAACACTACTGTACTGACCGAACCCCTACAGGACCCGATTATTTTTCCGGCGTATGTACCAATACACGACAAAAGTTAATTCCATTCTAAAATGTCATAGGTACTGACGTGATCTCCGTACGTAGGTAGGACTGTACTGTACCTTACCTGGAAAGCTAAAAGCGTGCGCGCGGCGCATCGCACACAACTTTGTGTCGTGTAAATGAATACGTCGCGCTCGAATAAAATACCTAAAGTCCGTGGAAAGCCTCGCCTTAAGTACAAACCGGAAGATTTTTCGAAGCGTTTCGCTACTACACGAAGCATCCTCAGGGGGTCTTAACTCCTCGAGCGCACGATGGAAAAATCATTAAATTTTATAAGGTTTTTTATAAAATATTAATTCAATATTTCCTAAAATATTTTTTGTATTTCAACTGGTTTTAATTTTATAAATGTATTTTTTGAGTTGTGTAATGTTATCCGCAGAGCGTGCTTTATTACAAAAATTAAAATATTAATAGTTTTACTTTAGGTAACCTTATTAATAGGTATTATATTATACACATTATATACAGTAAGTACTTGAATACTGCCCACAAACAATAAGTACTAATATAATGCTTTTAACAGTGCCCTCGTAGATAAAGGCCACACGTGGTCCGCCCAAGGTAGAGGATATGGAGATATCCACGTAATTTATGATTATGATTGAAACAAAGCAGATTTTTTTTTATACTGCTACTTGGCAATCAGTCCTTGAAAGACAATAGTTCAATAGGCTGACTGAGGATCTCTGAATTCATATCATTAGTGGAGAGATTTGTCCAGTGAGTCATCTCTTAGTCTGTTTCTGCAAATCTGTCTGAAAGGCCTTGAATACTATGTCGTTTTAAACGACAAAAGTTTGGGCTCTCCGGTCCTTGCAGTTGAGCTGCCAGTACATTTCTATGTCTGTTCAGTCTAGCCTGATAGCTTTTGCTATAAGATTCCACTTCCTGCTTTACTGTTTTTAGTTTTATGTCCATTTGCATGAATTTATAACTAATGTATGGAGGTATATTGAGCATGTTTCGCACTGTTTTATTCAAAGCTGATAAATGTTGAGAAATATATACGCTAAATTGGGAGCATTGCCCTAACTCCTTTAACAAGTGCTTTGCTATGGTATAGTGCCCTATAGCCTAACAAAAATTGTAGAAATCTACACACACCTTTTTTATGCTTGATATGTTCGCCTTTAACCACCATCTCACCTGATGGTAAGTGATGATTTGATGAAAGGGCATTTTGCGAATGCCCGCTTAGCCTATCAGCCTCAAGTAGAAAATAGTCGCCAAGCAACTAACGGTGTGTTCCGGCAGCTGTCATTGAGAGCCAGTAATTTTAGGATAGCCTGAATATTTTCGACCACATCATCACATACCATCAGGTGAGATAGTGGTCAAAGGCTAATGTTACAGGTACAAATAAAATACCAGCTTCGTCGATATAATGGTAGTGTGTTTTAAACAACGAGAAAGCAGAAATGGACGATGACGACGATTTTATACGATGCGCATGGGAAATAACCACAATAAAACTTACTGAAAAGGGAAGTCATTGCATATTAAGTAAAGAAAAACCCAAATAAAAATTACAATTAGATTATTTAAAATAATATTAACTACTAGGTATAATATAACACCTAAAATATTAAAAAAAGTTAACATGTTGGCGTAGTCACGGGTAGGATTAAATAATGTATGTATTTTTTAAATTTGATAAGATAAATAACCGCACCCCAAAACTGTTCATTATACATATATTAATAAAAAAAAAAAATATTTTTTATATCGCTATTATAGATATCAGCTGTAAAACATTATCGCAAGAACTAAAATCTCGGAGAAACGAGCACAGTGCAACACTGCACGAGAGCTGACTGGGGTACGAGACATATCTCGTACCCCAGTAACATCACTTGATACAGTAATATAATCTGTTATGGTAAATATCTCATTCCGAATCATATCATGGATATTTTTTGTGATCTTTCAATTCAGCTGCTTTCAACTAGAAAAAGTGTATATATGTATAAAATTTTATAATTTAACTAGCGGCCTGCCCTGGCTTCGTACGGGTTATTATGGTTATAAATTGAGATGTAAGCTATCCTATCTTCGAATTTGGATCAAATTGCACACTTTGTGTAGTTTAGGAGTCCATCGCGGACAAACAACGTGACACGTAATTTTTATATATAAAGAAGATTATCTTTAAATGGAATCTATATAATTTTAAATTCTAGATTTGTATGCCGCAAAGGGCGAAATATGTATGTGCCGACTACTTTATAATAAGACCTTGCATATTCGTGTAGTATGTATACACATGCTTACAAATAAATGATTTGATTTGAAGTCTATATAAAGACTTTTGTTTGGAGCATAGCATAGCGCTGTATGGGTGTAAGACATGGACTATGACATAAAAATATAGAGAGATATTGTAAGGATTCGAGATGTTGTGTTGGAGAAGGAAGGAGAGGATACGATTGACAGAAATGGTGACAAATTAAGAAGTTCTAAAACTGAGTGAATGAAAAAGAGTCTTACTCAAGACCGTACAAGAGAGAAGAGGAAAAATTATTGGCCACTATTTACGACATGATAGTTTAATAAAAAACTTTATTAAAGCTAAAATGGAAGGAAAGCGTGGAAGGGATAGGTCACAGACAAGCTACATGAGCTAATTAAAACAACAAGTAAATGTCATGTCGTACAAAGAAGTAAAAGAGGTCACCTTAAATAGATTGAAATGGAGGAGATTGCATCAGTTGCACCGACAAGAGTCATACTCTGCACTTTCACTATCATCACTTCATCATCATAGTATAAAACAAAGTCGCTTCCCATTGTCTGTTTGCCCCTATGTATGCTTTATCTTTAAAACTACGCAACGGATTTTGATGCGGTTGTTTTTTATAGATAGAGTGATTCAAGAGCAATGGTTTATATATTTAATACAGGCATAATATAGTAGAGAAGCACTGATAATTTAAGAGGTTTCTAATGTGATGTCGTAAATATACACATTTTTTGCGCTTACATTGCAAACGCTGGCTGAACCCTAAGAGATATATCAAAATAATGTACTACAGTATTGTACACCTTAAAAAGTTCCACAAAAAGTCCGCGATCGTATATGTCTGTCTCTTAGGGATAACCCACAATAACCATTTTTTATCCTTTACTTTTTACGAGAAATAATGGCTTATTTACGAAGCAATAAGCATTAATCGTTTTCAAATGAACCTAACTTGAATACATTGTGCATTTTATATAGATCAATATGACCATTTACAGCATGTAATTTAGATGAATATTTTCGAAGATATTACACATTATTTAGTATCAGACTTGCACCCGTGCGCAGCCGTGGCGGGTCGCTAGTATAATATGATTACATTAATCATCTAGGAGTGAACAATGAGTGAAGGCTCTCTGAATCTGAATATACAGGGTTATTGGTGAAATGCTAACATCCTCTTAGGGTTGACTTCTGCTAGTCCTAACCATTGACCTATATATACTAGACGCGATATCTCAAACGAGGAAAGTCGACCGGTGCAAATATGCTGGCCGGCCGAATATTGTGTATTTATTCAAAATACACAATATTCGAACGTAAAGCGCGTGTAATCTCTACGAGTGCCCAACAGGCTGTGGGGGAGAGTATGCCGGCCAGCATACTTGCACCGGTCGAATATCCTCGTTTGAGATGTCGCGTCTAGTATATATAGGTCAATGGTCCTAACAAACATATTGAGATGAATTTCTTGTTATTTTGAAAAGAAAATATTTTTTTGTGTTTTAATTCCTACTCCGAGCTAAGAGCCCCCGCTGAGCCAACACTGGACCACGCCGTGCCCCCTTTGCATTGAGTTTTGAATATTTACATCGAGCAAAGTAATAAAAAATATAAAATAATACATTACAGGCACAAGATACTTTTAACATCAGGTGGTCCTCGTACTTATTCCGTCAAAAACACCCAAAAAAACAAAAAAAAAATGCAAAACTTTTGTTAGGACTACCTGAAGTTAACCCTAAGAGTTTGTTAGCATTTTACCAATAACCCTGTATAATTATGTAAATATGGTATATCTAAACAAGACCTATTTTATAATACTAGGTATAGGTAGAAACTTGTGGGTTGCATGCAGATGAGATGCACTATGTGCACGTGTAAAGCGAAGGTCGAGGCCCTGTGAACGTGATATTTGCCATGCGTTACAATTTGTTTATGATTATGAAATCCGGCTACCCATGAAACAAAACCAAAATATTGAGAAATTAGTTTCGCTAGTCTAAAGCGCATGCTGCAAAGTGGGTACCGTGCTGATTCAAATAGCTCTGAGCTCCTATTTGCATGGGCCAACTTCGACAAACAATTTCGTACTTAATTACTGTACGTACCTACTTTCTGTCGTATACGTACTTAATTAATACTGCAAATACAAAATCGATTTATACTCAACCACAATACACAGTTACTGGTCACATTCGATAAGAGTTGCAATTACCATGTCATCGAGGTATAGAAGTATTGGCAAATATTTTTTGCAGTATTTTGAATGTAATTTAAAAACTAAATAACCTATGTTGGTGACATTTGTTTGGGGCCTCTGAAGTACCTGTATATGGCTACCAAACAAAAAAACGTCAATTAACATCAAAGTTAATTGATATAATTGGCGGAGTAATCGCGTAACGAACATAAAACAAATATGGTGGAATTGAGAACCTCCTGCAGAAGTGGCTCATTCTCGAATTTGGGACTTTTAGTAGCTACCTAGCTAAATTCTCTTTAGGGCATTGATTGCTCGGCTAAAATATATTTCGTTAAAAATTATAGCTATAATCAACGGGGGCATTATGGGACTTTATGAAGCAAAATTTCCTTTCGGGCATTGATTGCTCGGCTAAAAAATATAGCTATAATTTTTTAGTCCCTCCCTAAAAAAAAATACTTACTACTATATTGTGTATACGTTTCAATTAATGAATTCTAACACATAATCTAATTAAAATAATTTTATAATAAAGTATATTTTTTCATAATTAAATTACAATAATGATAATAGATTTATAAGTAATTAACAATACACATCGTATAATTAATTTTAATGTACGAGATTTGACGTTAAACCACAAAACAAAAAGGGTTATACTCTACAAATAAATAATGTAATACTATTGTATACCGGTCCCTATTACTGTTAAAATTTATTTTATAATTATACCCTTATATGAGTGACATGCAAATTATGTACAGGCGCGGCTCCGCCCGCGCCCGTCGGTTAGAACAGTTAAAACATTAACCTCTTTTTGCGCAGTTGGATAACAACTATCCTATGTTTTTTCCCGACTCTCAAACTATTTCCATACCAAATTTCATTCAAATCGGTCCAGTAGTTTTGGCGTGAAAGCGTAACAGACAGATAGTTACTTTCGCATTTATAATATTAGTACTGATAAATAACTACGAACTAAAGTAATCGTAAGTCGCTAACTCTTTGTGAAGGAGTGATATCTCATCGTACTGCTACTTACGAATTCTAAGATGTCTTTATTTGAATCTCCGAAAAATATCTACACATGTGTGTCAACACAATGACATGTTGAGTTATAGTAATTACGAGTACGTCTCGTCGGTCCAGTGGTATAATGTAATTGTTTGAGCAGTTATAGGTAGCAGAATGCCGAACGCGCGTGCCTAACGTTCTAATCGCTGGTTATAGCGTGCCGTTCGAGTCGCCATGCGTCTTACGAATTGGAGACTTTCTGCAGTAATTGGTAAATTTTCATTTTTAACAAGGTATGAAATTTCGGCAGCCATATCAAGGATTTTGAGACGAATGAAAAAAATATATGTGAATAACCCCAACCTACGTAAATATAAATCAAGGAATTACACCCTTTTTAAAAACAATAAATATCGGCCAAGTGCGAGTTGGACTCGCGTACGAAGGGTTCCAACATTCGGCGCTATATTATAACCTTTTTATTTTAGTTTTCACGAAGGGTACGGAACCCGTGGCTCATTCGCGAGTCCGACTCGTACTTGGCTGATTTTTAGCATTTGTTGTTATAGCGGCAACAGAAATACATCATTTATGTGAAAATTTCAACTGTCTAAATATCACGGTGCATGAGATTCAACCTGGTGAGAGACAGACAGAAAGTGGAGTCTTAGTAATAAGGTCCCGTTTTACCCTTTGGGTACAGAACCCTGAAAAAAAAATGTTTATCTGTATTTTTTAACGTCTCTATCATACCATCATATTGGCGGGACAAGGAACTAATATAACATGGAAGTCTTTCTGAGTCCATCGACTAGAGGCGCTATTCGAAACATGTTTAGAGAAAAAATACTGAAAGGTATGTATTACCTGTTCTGATAACTCTCGTTTATTAAACGATTATTGTGATTTATTGTTTGATCAATAAGGTGGGCCGCGCGCCCGGTGCCCTAAAATAGATTTGGTAATAAAAAAGGCTATTTTTGTAGTAAGGAGATTATGCCAAATATAGAATTTCTTTCCAACCGCGGCTCCGCCCGTGTGTATTTCGGTTATCGCGCAAAATATTAACCTCTTTTGCGTAGTTAGATAAAAACTATTCTGTCCTTTCCCGGGTCTCAAACTCTTTCCGTGCCAAATTTCATCCAAATAGGTCCCAAGTTTTTAAGTTTATGCGATGCACACAAAAATACAAATATTTCCTCTTTATAATATTTGTATAGATAGGTTTGTAGAATACCCATAAATATTACATGGAAGTCGGTGCCATATTTTTTTAAAAACATTAGAGCAAGACATTATTATACTCTTACATTATTATTTCATTAAAGGAACGTGTTAATATTTTAATGTCCATTTCTTTTCATTTAAAACCAGTGGTTAAAACCGTGGCTTAGCGCGGGTATTTAATAAAAATTTCAAAAATTATAAATTTATACACATAGAAAAGTAGTTATTGTGACATAACTGTAATAGTTAGACTTATTAGGATTGCGGACTTTTTTATAGATATTGATGTCTTCTATAAAATTGTAGCACATTACTTTGCTCTAATTTCAATCATTTCCGCAGCGTACGCGATATAACGATTATTTTGGTATTTTTTCGCACTTTGGGTTACATTATCGTAGTTTTCATACGGATCCCTATGTTTTTGAAAATCTTCTATAGCCTAGGTTTATCAGGCATAGTGTAGGATTCTAATGGTAAAAAAAAAATTCAAATCGGTCCGGTAGTTTCAGAGCCTATTCAATGCAAACTAATAAACAAACAATAAAATCTTTCCTCTTTATTATATTAGTTTAGATAAAATACGAAATGTTGTCCTAAAAAAGTTAAACAGATGGTAGTCATGCATGCATGCCGTGCAATCTACACGTGCCGGCAGCGCGAGCGGTGCCGATACCGGACTGTAGGGAAGTAAGAGCGACATGGGATGAAGCGAGAGTAGCATACTCGTCTCGGCTGACGTGCTTATTTTAGGATGTCAATTATATTTATACAGCGTGCTGTTTTTAGTGCATCTTGTTGGTCTGATGTAATGGACTCAACCACATTGATACGTAGATGTATCAAGGTACGTAGTAGTTAGTAGGTTTCATCGATTTGGTGTTTATTGTTTATAGTATATTAACCTACCAACCTACGTAAATAGCCTTCTGCTATTTAGGTTTTTCTGCTATTTCCCGTGAGGTGTCTGCCTAGATTGTCACCCTCCCATCTCTTCCTATGGGTGTCGTAACAGGTGACTAATGGTTACACGCCAGGAAGTGGGCAGCAGCGCTTTCTGAGGAACTGATATCTCACACTGCGATCCCCAAGACGTCTGCCAAGCGTGGGGATTATGGCAATACCCATTATGGGCGAGGCTGTGTTCAGCAGTGGACAATCCTGATACAGTATTTAGTAAAGTTGCCGCGAATACTCGCTATTATTCGGTACTCGGCATTACTCGACATTTTTTTTGATATTCGTCGAATACCGAATAGTAGCTTTTATTCGGCATTCGGCGAATAGTCGTCTAAAATAAACTTTTATCGAACAAAAAACTAATGAATAAAAAGTAATCAATTTTTGTTATTTTCCTTAAGAAAACAATACACAGTATTCATTATTATCTGTAGTATGTGCCTGTGCCTGTCATATTCATGAAATTAAATTAGTTAATAATAATAACTTAAATGAAAAATTAAATTTCTACGTTACATATATGTAGGTATGAATAACATGAAATAGATTTCCTTAACCTTATTGTTTTCTTTTCTCACAACCTTAGAAGAAGTTAGAAATATTTTTAATGTGCCTTATTTATGTCGAATAGTAATGTCGAGTTATTCGACTATTCGCCAAAGTGAATGGCGATTAATTGGTATTCGACTATTCGCTAAAACCACTATTCGCGGCAACTCTAGTATTTAGGGAGATGTCGCCAACGTCAAAAATAAGTGTATTCGAACAAATGGAGAATATTCGGCCAGCACCCGCTTCCATAGCATAATTGGAAATGCACCAGGATGGTATTCTGGGGTTGCAGGTTCAAGTCCCGCTGGAAGTTATCATTTTCAATCCGAAATAATTTCTATGTTTTTGTTTAGCATGCGTCAACGCTCCTTAAAATAATACTATAGTACGTAGTATAAGATTGGCGACAGATTTTCCACCTCAGGGTGCTGGCCAGCCACTGCCTGACTGCCATCCCGAGGCAACAACTGAAACTTGACGGCTTAACTGACTTACCGAAGCATGGAAGCGCTCTATACTTATTAACTGCTACTTAGCGCATAGCGGTCACCCATCCAAGTGAAACAGAAGAGAACACTGCTTAACTTAGTGGATCTGTTCAGGTCGACTAGGCAAACTCCACTACTAGACAACAGAAGGCTAATTCGAGCTTATGTCTTCATATAGGCTGTCTGTCAACCCTCAGCAACCTCCGCCGCGGTCCTGAAACCACCACGTTTTCAGTAATATTATCTATTAGGAGCTTATAACTGAAATTAAAACAATAATAACAAATATTTTTAAAAGTATTTTAAGAAAACATTAAATTAATACTTTATTAAAACACTTAAAAAAAATATAAAAATATATATCTAGTGACAATTCTGCCTAATGTTTCTGTTAAGCCTACGTGACGTCACAAACGCTACGCAGCCGGCCACAACCGGAATAATATCCGACTAGTCTCGCTTCTAAACGAAGCATCCTCAGGGGGTCTCGACTCAACGAGCGGACGATCGAGACATGATTATTTGTTATTATTAAATATGGATTTCCGCAAAGTAACAGCTGAATCTATTGATTACCTGAAATTAAAACATTTAATGCGAGCTGCAAGTGGTCTTTTGTTTGTTCGAAATGCGCGAAATTTAGGCGAAATAATAATCTTCCCGAAGATACGATTGTAAAATTAAAAATTTTCGTCACAGTTTTGTTAAGGATTTAATTGGTTAATTGGTAAAGAGATACGTGAAAATTAAAAAAAAATGTTTTAAAACGCCTCTATTTTTTTCTCCTAGTAATCAAGCAGTTTTGTTAAGGCACGGATTTGTAACCAAAATCAGGGTATCGCCCGCTTAAGTCAACCCAAGTCCACCCTATTGGCTCGATAATGTCAAGTTCTTTTTAAAAAACCTTACCTGACGTAACGAAACCTTTTAAAGCTGTAAAAAAAATATAAACGTGGCGCACATTCTTGTCTGGTACCTACTAGTAAATACCGACAAAATGTTACGTAGGCAAAGACATATTTATGATTTTATTCATATATTGTATGTAGTTAGTTTTTCGTATTACAGAAGTGGTGTAGGATACGAGATGGTGCATACCGACGCCATATTATTGCGCCAAGCGTAGGTCAAACACAAAGTCAAAATAATTAATTCATTTCAGGCGTCTATGACGTTCTTGCAAAGGTCAATTACAACCAACGAGATTTAAACCCCGAGAGGGGAATTGATGGTTCGCCCGATCATGCAACTGGTGTGTGATTTCTAACACATTAAAGTCATAGCATGAGCGCACATAAACAGTACGCGACCAGAAGTTTGATCCGTACGTACGTGTCTGAAAATATTTTTATTTTTGACGATTGTAGGCATTCATTGTAATAAAAATGACTACCTGCTCCATTAAATGGTGCGGGAAAAATAGCAAAACATCCAATAATAAAACAGATGGAATTACCTTCCACATGTAAGTAAAATTCATCAATTTACGTAATTTATCTGCTTCATTTTTAATAGGTCAAGTTAAACTGGACAATCAAATAGACCCGTATGAATGCATTTCACTCCCACTTACTACATTCATCTATTATCATCCTTGTCTCTCTGTAAACCGCGCCTTCTCCTAGTGTTGTGCTTATACAGTACGGTAATTTATCGTTATACCACTATAACGATAAATTACCGTACTGTATTAGCGACTAAAATCGATATCGTCATACTCTGGCCTATAAATATATTTAGCCTTGGATGTAAAAAGTGGGTACCTTTTATATGTTTGATATGAGTTTATAATAATAATAAACATAATTTATTTCACAATATACTGTTACATCTTGTTATTCTTAACTTTATTACAATTGGTACAATAAATTGTATTGATTTTTTGACAGTAAAATGACATGACAAGATTTTTTTCTTACTGGGGTCTCCCACACTAAGAAAAAAATCTTGTGTCGTGGGAGTCTGCTTCCTTCAATAATACATTGAGATTGAGGTATGCTTATTAAATGATATGGCTGTATAAAATTTCGTATATGTTTGAGTAAATATTATATTATTGTGTATGTGGGTGTGTGACAGGATGTGTGTGTGTGTGTGTGTTTGTCTGTATGCATGAAGTGCAATGTATATAAAGCTTTGTGTGAATATATAGTGTAAAGCTAACTTGTTTATTTCGATTTTAGCTTGCCTAGTCGTGTGTGTCGTTCCCAGATTAGTGATGACTTTACTAGTTTTGTTATATACATATGAGCCAAGAAAACTCTGATGACGGTGTGCCAGTTTTGTGTTGAATTTCTGTCTCATAAACACCAAATCTTTTCTACGTTTTTAACTTGATATAAGTCTCTTCTTCTTGATATCTTAATATAATCTTATGGTATATCAATATACGTGTACCGATTTCAAAATCATATTTTTGTATAAAACATATATACCTTAAGTTATATGGTATTATTAAGAAACAATTTTTTTTTAAATCGATTCCCTAGAGATCCAAATCTCAAACAAAAATGGATTGAGCTAACAAGAAGAGAACATTAGTTTCCAGCATACTACAACAGGGTTTGCCCCCGTCACTTTTCAGACGATTGTTTTCATTTAATGAAAAGTGGCCGACGTTAAATTGATACTACGATTGCTACAAAGCACTTGGAACTTTTAGTCCCGCTCGATGTCTCCCCGTCAATGTCACTCGGGATTAATCAGTTCCGGAGTAGTCGACCTCTTTTTCGACTGTATATCTATGGAAATAGTGCATATTTTCTAATAACGTACGCTCAAACATATATATAATAATATATGCTTGCATGTTGATATATCGGATTATTATTACAAAAGATTATATTATATTATATATACATACATATTTCTAAATATGATTACAAGCACTATTGCGTGCTGAGCAACAACCACATTTACAAATTATTATTAGAGTACAAAATGTTTTGTGCCGGACGGGAATCGAACCCATGTCCTCTGGTTTCGCGCCGGATGCCTAATCTATTCGGCCACCGGAACCTTACTCTTACGAGTCGAAAATTTGTACTTCAATTATAAGAAATATACTCCAATAGTAATTTGTTAGGATATATAAATTACTAAATTACAAATATACAAGAGGAAAAATTTAAGTCATGTGCGGGATTAAATTTTTCCTCCCGTATTTGTATTACATTACAAATTACCGCAGAGAATGCGTTATTGCAAACATAAAAATATTAAAAGAGATATTTAAATGTTTATCATTTTAGTAAGTATATTTCAAGCAGAATTGTGGAATCACACAACCAAATCATTATTCTATATATTATTGTAACAAATCAGCTATACTCATACAAAATACCGCGCGAGGTATCTGCTGGGTATTATTGCCAACGCAAGTGGGATAAATATCACTTTTATCTAAATAGGCCTTCACGGAGGAATAAATTATACGATCAGCTTATATATGTTGTACGACGTATTGATATCGATTATATTTACATAAGAATCATGTCCCATCACTATGGGACTCGGGTGTTTAACATGGAGGTGGCTTAGCCAATTAGAGCGCGTTTAGGTTAAACAGAGTTTGGCATCAATTCATCTCGAACAAACCAAATCTTATTGCATCTCTAAGTGTTATTTTCTCGATGATTACAACTTACAAGATACTCTATTGACATAATCGATATATTTCCACTATCGATATTGCCTCTGTCATGTAAGCTAAATAGTAGTATAGAGCGGAAAACATGCAAGAAACTGGAGCCATTTTTTGTGGTCATTCTTTTTATATAACAAAGTTTTTTGTTTTTGTTTTATTCATTTTTCACAGACTCCGGGGTCCGTGCCATTTTTGAATTAAACAGAGAAATTTATTATGTAATTAAATTAATATGGGGAGCATTCTTACATACTTAGGGGGAACACAATTTTAAGGAATTCACCATTACTAAACAGTTGCAAACAGATTTGCACAGGCATTCCGAACGGACCAGTGTCCTCAAGCAGCACTCGTTCACGAGTTGACTCGCGTGCCAGCCATCGCTAATCATAAAATACAATATTTATTACAGTATTTGTTTAGTGCATGGGCGGTGATAACTTGGCAGAGGCGACAAGCATCTTTGTAGTCTATATTATCAAAAACTGTGTAGTAGACTTTTTGAAACAATATTTTTCACATGCAATTAGAATTTTCCCTATTGTAAGCACTGGTATCTTCAGAAACTTTATAACAAAAATTCACAATTCCATAAAACTTTTTACTATACATATTCGCTATTAAAAACCGCCATTTCTTTCCTAGAGACATTAAGGCGCTCCTGGTCAGAAAACGCCATACAAGAATTAACTTTTCTCAAAGAAAAAACTCGGTTATTAAACTAAAAAATATATATGTTATTTTTAAGCATATTCTTGAGTTAATTCATAAATCTGATACACATAATAAATAACTTCACTCGATAGAAAAAAATCCTAAAGTTACCTCTATTTCGAATTTAAAAACGATTTTTGTCTCCCTTTTTACCAATCTTTAATTTTAATTTATTTTTTAATGCATTACTAATCAATAAAAGAAATTAAATCATAAATAAAAATGTTAAAAAGTTATCATGTTAATTTTATATGATTTTTTGTCATGAATTCATGGTATCAGAGCTCGCTCACTTGACCGCCAGTGCGCTCGCAGAGCTTGTCGACGTTGGACCTGTGTCAATTTTTGCGACCTACGCAGCGCCACACAGAAAAAGATCAAAATGAATATCAAACACAACAAAATAAAATATGCTCAGGGCTAACTTTTAGAAAATCGACTCGTTACGCTTATCTCGATGACTTCCTGATTGACGGTGAATGACAATAGATTTCGTAAGTAGTGAAAGTTAGTATGGTGAAAGTTATAGTATGTGTGTTAATATTAGGAAAATGGTGTTTTTTTTACAAATAAATGGAACCGAGTTCAACATTGAAATCTTTGAAATAACTTGTCGAACTCGATACCGTGATGGTTCCAAAGAACCTATTATCACAATATTGTGCGCATGGTAACAACTTCAACAAGTTATTTTTGACTTTTGGGTGTAGAAGTCGGTTCCATTTTTTGGTATTATTTTAATTTTTAAATTTTTTTTTAATTAATCTAGCTGAATGCCTATTATTTCGTACCCAATGTCTAAGACAATGAAGTTAATAATCAAAGCCCAGTATAGGTACACACTGGGCTTTAATTATTAACTTCATTACTATTATATAATCAAAACTATGCTAGGTATATTATTTTCATTATAGATTTACTCCACCCTTGTCTAGCTTTGATATGATAAAAATAATATAAATTATAAATTAGAAAGTTAGTATGTGTGTTATTAACCGATTAAAAAAAAATACCTAAAAATGGAACCGACTTCAACACCCAAAAGTATAAAATAACTTGTTGAAGTCGGTACCATGATAGTTCCAAAGTACCTATTGTCACAATATTGTGCGTATGGTACCGAGTTCGACGAGTTATTTCGTACTTTTGGGTGTTGAAGTTGGTTCCATTTTTTGGTAAAAAAAAAATTTAATCTTTTTAGTGACCCTTGGTACTCACGGGATCGATTGTGATTCATTATCAACGACTATATTATCATGATAGGTCAATATGTTTCAGTTATTGGTGTGTAACTCAAAAACGACTTGACCGATTTTGATAAAATTTAAATGAGACTAGACGACAAGCATCAGCTTTCAAAAAAACATATTTTTTGAAATCGGTTCACCCAGTCAACAGTTACGGAGGTAACAACAAGGTTAACAAACGTAAAAAGAAACAGACGAATCGAGAACCTCCTCCTTTCTTGGAAGCTGGTTAAAAAGGGGAAGGTTCTCAATTTGTCCGTTTTTTATGTTTGTTACCTCAGAACTTTTTACTGGTGAACCGATTTTGATGATTTATTTTATTTGAATGTTGATGCTTGTCGTGTGATCCCATTTAAATTTCATCAAGATCGATCAAGCCGTTTTTTGAGTTACACTCCAATAACTGAAATGTTTTTTCTTATCTTGATGATATAGTCATTGCCAATGAATGACAATCGGTCCCGCAAGTAGCAAGGGACACTAATACGTGTGAAGATTTTTTTTTACCGAACCTACTTCAACACCCAAAAGTGTGAAATAACTTGTCGAAGTCGGGAACATGCGCACAATATTGTGATAATAGGTACTTTTGAACTATCACAGTACCGACTTCAACAAGTTATTTCGCACTTTTGAGTGCGGAAGTCAAGCCCATTTTTCGGTAAAAAAAAAATTTTGTGCGACATTACATGAGTATTGAATTTGTTAGTAAATTTGAGTAGTCTTTTTTTATGATTATAGAAATAATAAGTGACATTAAGCGATTTTTTAAACTGGATGGATATAAATTAAATTATAAGTAAAAACATAAATCTGGCTGTATGGAAACTCATGTCACGTCACGACCATGGTACGCGATGTCACACCCGTGATGTGAACAAGTTTTTTTGATAACTTTCTAGATTCAATAAGCTTGCTAAAGTGCAATGAAATTATTGTTTTTATATCTAGTTTTAGCCGAATGTCTAGTATTTCGTACCCAGGGTCTAAGATAATGAAGTTAATAATCAAATCTGTACTATATTATTTTTAGTATAGATTTACTCCACCCTTGTTTATTATATGATAATAATAATATATATTATAAATTTGAAAGTAAGTATGTGTGTTAGCTTCTTAGCCGACTTCAAAAAAGGAGAAGGTTTTGAATTCGTCTATTTTTTTAAATGTTTGTTACCTCAGAACTTTTACTGATAAACCGATTTATATGTTTTTTTTTTATTTGAATGTTTGTGGTGTGGTCCCATTTAAATTTCATCAAAATCGGTCACGCCGTTTTTGAGTTACACTCCAATAACTGAAAGGTATTTTCCTATCTTGATTTTAAATTTAAATTGTTATCACTATTGTTAGGTCCAATGCCAAAAAATATGAGTTTAATTTATTCTGTTGTATTTCTTTATATTTGTTATCTGGGTAATCCTCAACTCAACTGTAATAAAATATATATTTAGATTTTTTTATGTATATCATTATCACACATAAAAACTCTTTACATTTTTGCAAGCTCATTGAACCTAGGAAAATATTAAAATACTAGTTCAAAGTCTCAGGTGTGATATTGAGCAACATAGTCGTGACGTGACATGAGTTTCCATACAGCCGGATTTACGTTTTTTACCCATAATTCAATTTATATCCATCCAGTATTAAAAATCACTTAATGTTACATATTATTTCTATAATAATAAAAAAATACTACACAAATCCAATACTTATGCAATGTCTCAATATAAAAAAAATGTTTACCGAAAAATGAAACCGACATCAACACTCAAAAGTGTGAAATAACTTGTTGAAGTCGGTACCATAATAGTTCAAAAGTACCTAGTATAACAATATTTTGCGCTTGGAACCGACTTCGACAAGTTATTTCACACTTTTGAGTGTTGAAGTTGGTTCCATTTTTTGGTTTACATATATTAAAAATTTTTTCAGTGATTCTTGCTACTTACTGGATCGATTATCATTCACTGTCAAAGACTATATCATCAAAATAGGAAAATATTTTTCAGTTATTGGAGTGTACAACTGATTTTAAAGAAATTGATACTTTTCGTTCGAATTCATTTAGAAATCAAACGACAAGTATCAGCTTTTAAATAAAAAAAGTATTATAGAAATCGGTTCACCTTGTCAAAAGTTCTGAGGTAACACACATAATAAAAATATAGACGAATTGCGAACCCCCTACTTTTTGAAATCGGTTAATAAGCTTTGCTATTATGAACTGAATTTATTAGAAATTTGTTAAAAACCTTACCTTACAATTTTCATAAACAATTTTTTATATAGTAACTTAAAATTAATTTATCAATTTTTAATTCCAAATAACATTTTGATTTATTATAGTGCGCGTATAGACTCATTATATCTAAATATAGTATCTGTTGCCCTGTTTTATGACTTTTTTTTTATTTTTACGGCATATGGTTCTACTGTATCTTCAATAATAGACACTATCTGGCAAATTTTATTTTTATTTCTGGCCAATTTCGCTAGAAGGCACATATCTGCCTGAAGAAGGTTGCCTTGATGAGCGATGATTATGAAGTAAGAATTTGTACTCATTGACTTTGAATTGAGCACTCTGTAAAGGACAGCTTTATGAAATTTATTACAATGGGGCTCCTGTCACAACCAAGACAATTGATACATATTTTTAGTTTCAAAAATGCTCTCTATAAGCGCTCAACTTAACACGTATCGTTTTGGATAATATCTTTTTTATAAAACTTGCAAAACAGTACATTAGAATGAGCTAAAATGATATCCAAAAATATTGTGGAATTTGGTTTATTTTAAACGCACGACATAATTCTTTGAGATTTGTTATTATGTTGAATACATGGTCTGAAAATAATAATTTAAAAAAACTTAACTAAAACTAAACGATTCTGTCTCGACCATGGGCCTTAGGCCATGAAAACCACGGTTGTGACGTCCATGGACGTGAAATGTTCGCATCATGCTATAACCACAAAGATTAAACAAAAATAGCCATCTTAAAACAATCACTAGATTCATTGTTATTAAACACACCATATTAATATTAATCTGCGTAGACATATTCATAAATACATATTTTAAGAGTCACGGTCTTGACAGCATAAGGGTACTCGTTTTACAAAATAACTAATATATAACTTATTCTTACGAAGCTATATCACTCGACGCCATTAGTTAATAGGACAACTGTGACAGACAGACTTGTTACTGAGTTCTGGGAATCTCACATGACATGGTTGTGACATTTAATGTTTTCTTTTGATGAAGTTTATATATATATATATATATATATATATTTGAAATATAATAATATTACCAAATTACCATTTGTGAATAGGTGCAATAAACGGCTTTCTCTATACTAAAAATATAATAGAACCTTAATATATTAATGTAATGTAGTTCTCACAAATAAAAATGTTTTTCTTAAGAATGATAATTTACCCATCTAAAATAACCGTAGGTACACAATGACCCTAACATCCTGTATAGATATATGAACACTACTGTACTGACCGAACCCCTACAGGACCCGATTATTTTTCCGGCGTATGTACCAATACACGACAAAAGTTAATTCCATTCTAAAATGTCATAGGTACTGACGTGATCTCCGTACGTAGGTAGGACTGTACTGTACCTTACCTGGAAAGCTAAAAGCGTGCGCGCGGCGCATCGCACACAACTTTGTGTCGCGTAAATGAATACGTCGCGCTCGTATAAAATACCTAAAGTCCGTGGAAAGCCTCGCCTTAAGAAAACATATCAGAAGGCGAGAAGCAGCGCTTTCTGAAGAAATGGCATCTTCCTAGACTTATTGAAACTTTGTTTCTCGCGTATAACAAACGATTTGCCTCAGGTAATTAGTTAAATATCTACGAAATATTTTATACCCGTCTATGCGCTCTGATTTTTAAAGTAGGTACCTAAATACGAAAGCGGCCCATTTTCTGATATTTTCCCTACGACGCTTTTTATGACTCCCACGGATGGAAAATGCAAGCTGATTTAATTAAACTATGTTTTATTATCTCTAACTAAATAAATATCGAATTTAGGATTTGATGTAGTAAATAATCACCGTGCAATAATGCCTACTACGTATCCCACAATACATCTTCAATTCTCTTTATGTTCAAAGTTCAAACTTTTGAATGTCTTTATAATTTTGATGGTCGCTAAGCCGAAATAAAATGTCCAGTCTTTTTGAAGGTAATTTAATCTTTTAACAGAGCTTCTAAAACATAAGTGCTTCTAGGCGTAACTTGTTAAAAAAAACTGATCCTTCAGAAATTTTATTTCGACCATGAAGATAGGGTACACGCCACGATAATATAATTTCGAGCAAATTTAACACAATCATATTTTTCATACAGCCACACCTCCATTTTGCACACCAAGTTGAATAATTTCGACACATTTATTTTTATCATTCTCGGTATTTATCGTCTTCCAAATGTTTTAGTTAAATTTAATTTTTAGGTCAGCAAATTAATTGTTTCATATGAAAAGATATTTTATGGGCTTTACCTGGGAAATTGAATGTACGTAGACATAATTATTATAATACTTAGTATTTCTTTTACCCTTTTCATTTTATTAGATTTTCATTTTACTGTGTAGGCGTATCGTTTTTCGTTGGAATATAAGGCTAAGAATAGTCACAGAGGCGCCAGAGGCTCAAGTCGGCTCAACCCACGGAATCTCCCAAAATCAACATACACAGAGGAAAAGTAATTTGAAATACTTAAAGTTCGTCATTCATATTTCCCATATAAATGTTCGGCGGGAAAAGTTATATGGAATTTCATTCCTTCCCTCCGTAGCAGTGAAGGAATGTTGCGTGAAAATCCATACTCTTTAGTTTTTTTAGCTGCTAATAGAAAAAAATACAAACGCCTAATCTAAAAAAAAACCAAATAAGTAGAAAATAGAGGTGGGTTTTTTTTTGTACTTGATTTTCAATGAAAGTATGTTGGCGACCTTTTCCTGCACGACGAAAAAAAATGCGCGGCAATTTTTTATATTTTGTTAATTTTTGTTTTTTCTTAAATTGATATTTTAACAGTACGCTTTTAATTATTCTAAATAGTTTGCTAAAATGTCCTAAAATCTGATAGTAAAAATGGCGATTTTATATTGATGGCGCCACCAGATATAAGAAATGCACCTCGAGAAGTTACTTCCTCAGAAGTCTCGGGACAAATACGAGAAAAATTATAATGATTTTATCTTTCTTTTATTTTTTATTGAATTCCCATTGTCCCCATTGATGGGGATATGGCCGATGGGGACATCGGGAATACACCGTGTACGGTGCATTGTGCTATTATTATTGATAGGTTAGCCTTTTACCAGTATCTCATTTGATGGTAAGTGATGATACGGTAGAACTCGTAGATTTTGTTCAGGATAACCTAGAATCACTACTCGACTCTTGAGGGTAGTATTCAGTCAGGGGGATAGTCGCCAATACCACCATGCAATTAAGAGAACAAGGTTTTTTTATTTCGATAACTATCACGAGATCTTTCACCTTCAGCGCGTAACTGAGTCCTAGTCCGAATCTTTGCGCGGGTCCTATCCAGTCTCTTATAAAGTAATGGGGCTGGTATTCTTTTTAATTTTGATATTATCCTTTAAAAATTATGACTATTGCGGAGTTTGACTTTCAAAGTAAAGATCATTTTCATTACGATTAGAATTAGAAAATAAGGCCCCGGCATAAAACGCATTGAAATTAACTTAGTGATTATGGATTCATTAAACTACCCCCAATATTTCTTTTGGAACCTTCATAACGCTCTCGCTGCCCAAGAATCGAACCCGAAACACCGAGGAAAGTCTTGCCGGATAATACGTTATACTAATAGCGAAGGAAATTCTCTATCCCTATTTCTGGAAAATTGAGCTTCATTCACGAGTTTTGTAGGTTCAATATTGAACAGATTAATGGAATATTGTTGTACTTATTTGTTTCTATAGCTCTATACCTACCTACTTACAGAACAAGAAAACTATGATAATAATGAGTCTAGCTGCTAGGCTAGTAGGGTTGCCATCCGCCCCGGTACACCGGGATATGTAACCGGTTTAAAACTTCTGTCCCGGTCGTCCAGGTTAATCTACGAAATGTTCCGGTTTTTCAATTACAATATAAAGATGGTTGAACGTATTCTAAACTGTGAACCTTTGAGTTCTTGTTTTTGGCTGAAACCAGACTTCACGAACCGATAGTTGATTTCTTTAACCATCAGTATTATATGTTCTATGCCATCAGTGTTTATTTTCTGATTTTACATAGTCATACGTTTTTATATGAACAATAAATAAAGAAAATAGAAAAAAAATATATGTATATGGTTCCATATGATTATTACTGAAGTTAATGAACACATAAACAAAATATTTTCTGGTATTCAAACTAATACTAATGACAAAGTATCAAAAATTCCATAGCATTCAAACTTCATAAAATAATTCACGAAGAAATTGATAGTTATCACAAAACAGCTTGGAATATTTACAGCCTTCGATCAGGAATACAACTAGATTTCGGGTCACATACAAAATCAAAGCTCAATGCTGTCCGCGTAAACATATGCTTATACACCTACATTCATTTATTAACGAACTGAGACAAAAGCTTTCAAGTTCAACCTAATCACAACGACAGCACCTTGTAATAAAGTCACAAATCCTTTAAATATTACGAGTATGCATCATAGAAAACGATACAAACTGAAAAGACGTAGGTTAAATAACTTTCATAGTGAAATCAACCTTACACCCTAACAAATAAAGTACTTTATTACAATACAAATCTACTCCATGCATATATATTTCTGTTTACTAAATGTTGGCCAAACATTCGCCTTGGCGCGTTTTTGGCCTTGGCCAAACATTCTCAGCGGTGGTTAAAAATTGGTAATTTTGTTAAACAAATAATATTATTGATTAAATTAAAGTTTAAAATATAACTTATTTCACATGTACTTACCAAAATTAAGACACTCAGGAAGATAAATTGCTTTTTTGGGCATTATTCTTAGAACTTAAATACGCATTGTGGCATTTTGAATAACGTGTGTACGTTGGCTGTGTTCCAACCGAACTAATCAAAATAAGAGCTCACGCCGCAAGTGAGCTGTTATTTATCGAGATGTATTTTTTGCGCCGACCCTATATCTAGGTATTTCTGATCAAAGTTTACAGCAGTGAAGTTATCCACTAACAAAATATGATATAATATACTCACTGATGAGTTGGCAGGCATGGCAGGATATTGCAAAGACAGTAAATTATTTACAAGATAAAGGAATAGTTATTGTCGCAGGGCATTTGAAGATATTTCTGGCATACCTCATAGATTTTATAGAACAAATGAGATAATGTTCCAATCAGTACATGCTGCTTTGGCAACCCTATGCTTGGCCCTACTTGACTTTTTGTGAGTCTACTTGTATTAACTTGTTTATCAAACAACTTGAACAAATCTATTTAGCTGACTAATTCGACTTTTATTTTTCTACCTCTGGAGTGATGGAGGTAGCTAAACCTTTAGTTTAGCTTTAATTACGTAATAACTTGGACTTGCCATACTCTTCCTGGGAATCAAAATGGATTGAACTTTACAGTGGGATCCACATATAGACTTAGTTCTGCTGCATATGCAGTTCGTAAGATAAGACAGCTAGGCTAGTTTATGTCGCGTACTTCCACAGTATTATGTCGTATGGTGTATTGCTGTAGGGAGCTGCTGCTGAGATAGAGATAATCTTTACCTTACAAAAGCGTGCAATTCGAGTCATGTATGAAATGGATTCTTGGGAATACCTGAGGGATATTTTTAAAGACATGTATTTAAATCTAACAGAAAAAAACCGCCATCATCATCAGTCATAGTTTCGAAATTTTATTCCAATTTATGCCAACAACTATTCCATAACTTTAGTAGATATTAATATACTTTATTCCTTTTTTTTTTGTTTTTGTTTAAGATGCTCTAGCCCCCTTTAATTAAATAAGTAAATTTAATCTGTGCATGCAGGTAGGTATTCAGAGATAGGTATTTAATTTCTTCGTAATAACGTAAGCTGTGATAATTATTGAGACGTGGTATGTTGAGTTATTGTTTGAATAATATGTACTTATGGTTTTAAGTTGTTGAAGAGATTTATATAAGTATAGATATTTATTTATATATAAACCTTTTTATTTAAATCTATTTCTCTTTTTATATACATAAATCTTTTCATTATTTAGATATTTTTATTTTTATTTTGCTATATAATATATTATTTGGTAGCCACCTGCAAGGGTGTATCTCAAAACCAGCGCCGGATGTCTCAGACGTTCGGCATTTTGCTGAGATTACCTTTTTGGCAGCACCTGAACAGTTTATATACCTATTTGTTTTTAAATATTAAAATGTGTAAGTTGAAGTTTTTGTGTGCCAAATAAATGTATTTTCTTTCTTTCTTCTTTCTTTCTATATATTAACTTTATCGAGTCTGTATATATTAAATATTATAAAAATGAGAAAAACTAGACCAACCCGTTTATTCATTTATTTTGCAAGAAGTGACAATGTCAAAAATATACATCGAATTATAACAGAAAATTCCAAAAAGGTTTTAGTGCAATCCTGGTCGGCAACATGGCCCCCGACGGTGTGAAGCACCAATTTAAATTAGGCGGCGACCAGCAAAGCAACTTTACGCGTAGGCCGACGCAACACGCCCCCTTTAGTACACACGTCAACAACGCGCACTATGTCATCTTTGCCGGGGTATACGGCTACTATCCGTCCACGAGGCCAGTAATTTCTAGGCAGTGTTCCATCGGCTATGAAGACTACGTCTCCTACTTTAAATTTCTCAGTCTGAGGCAAGTTTTTCCGAGGTATAAGTGTAGGTAAGTACTCCTTGGTAAAGCGCTGCCAGAAGTGATCAGCAAGTCTCTGTGCTTTTTTCCAGTTTGCTCGTCTGTAAAGATCTGCGTCCTCAAAAGTTTTGGTTCTGGGCTCGAAGCTTGAAGTTCCAATTAAAAACGTAAAAGGAGTTATTGTATGCTCTGAATCAACATCAACTGATACGTGGGTAAGAGGTCTGGAGTTTATAACACATTCAGCTTCAAGGAGCAGGGTATGTAGTACTTCTTCTCTAGGTGATCTTTCTTTAAGGGTAACGGAGATAGCACTCTTCACTGATCGGACCATTCGCTCCCAGCATCCACCCATGAACGGCGCTGATGGTGGAATAAATCGCCACACTATCTTCTTGTTGGAGCAAAAATCAAAGAGCTCTGGCAATAATCTCGCTGCACCCACGAAAGAAGTTCCATTATCAGAATAAATATGAGTTGGGATTCCTCTTCTTGAAATAAAACGCCGTATTGCCATTATGGCAGAGTCAGACGAAAGATTCTCTACAATTTCAAGATGGACTGCCCTGACAGTCATGCAGGTAAATAGAGCTATCCACCGTTTTGCGGTCCGTCTACCAACGGTGACGTTTTGTGGTCCAAAATAGTCGAGCCCCACGTGAGTAAAGGGCCTCTGATGATGGGCCAATCTGGCTTCTGGTAGATTTCCTAATGGTGGTGTTACAGGCTTGGCTTTTCGGTTTCGGCAAAACTGGCATTTTTGTGACGTTTTTCTTACAGAAACTCTCAGGCTTAGAATGTAAAACTTCTGGCGCAGTTCATTAACTACCAATTCGTTATTGCCATGTGCATACCTTACGTGGTACGAGTATATTAATAATCTGGTCATAACATGTCTGCCATCTAGTACAATCGGATGAGATTCTATGTCTTCAGCAGCAACCGTACGGCCAGAAAGACGGAGAAGTTTCACATCATCAATAAACAGCGAAACATTTCTTAATCTACTATTATTCGAGATAGGGCGAGCAGCAGCTTGGACACAATTCAATTCATCAGCAAAAGAATCTAACTGTATCTTTTGAAACAAATGGATCTCTGCAACGTTGAGATCTTCAACAGAAAGTAAAAGTAAACTACGATTGTCTCGAGGAGACTCAGAAAGAAATTTTGAATTTGGCTGTAAAACTGATCGAAAAACTCTTGTACATTGATGTACTCGAGCTGTGGCGCGAAGTAGACGTAACCAACTACTAAAACGTTGGTGGTCCGCAATCACCGGTGAAGGTAGATGTTGCGGAGTAGCATCCAAAAGACCCACCGATTCTGAATCACTCTTAAGTTCTTCAGTCACCGGAGGGAGGTTGCACGTTGGTTCACGGGGCCATTCAGAATGTGAGTTTAAAAGGAATGATGGGCCAGTAAACCAGCGTGAAGATGTCGAAAATTTCTGATTAAAGCGTGTAGCGTCGTCGGCAACATTTAAAGCTGTAGGAACGTATCTCCAATTTTGAATATTGGTTGACTCAGCTATCTCTCCTACTCGAAACGAAACGAAAGCTTTAAACGTGCAAGCATCGCTACGGAGCCATTTGAGGACTGTTAAGGAGTCTGTCCAATAATATATTTGATTGGGCTTCCTTCTGTGCGCTTCAGTGATATATACGCTGAAACGAGAAGCGATAAGAGCTGCCTGTAGTTCCAACCTTGGAATTGAAACTGGTTTTAAGGGTACTAAACGACCTTTTCCCCCAATTAATGACAAGCTTACGGTATCGTCATCATAAACAAAACGCCAATAGGCAACGCATGCATAAGCTCGTTCGCTCGCGTCGGCAAAAATATGAATTTGTATGTCTTTAATCTGTTTTTTACTATTAAGATAGCACCGAGGTATCGCGCAATTTGACAATTGTTTTATTTCGAGAAACCATTTATTCCAGCTCTCAATCAAATTACTAGGTAAGCTTTGATCCCAATCTACGCCTAATTTCCAGGTTTTTTGAAATAATATGCGACCCTGTATAATAAGAGGGGTCAAGAAACCTAGAGGATCGTAAATAGACATCAACAGCGATAAAACAGAACGCTTTGTTAATTCATTTGGTACATTTGGGAGTGATTTTATGAAGTGAAGTCTGTCCTCACTAACGTTCCAAGTCAGACCTAAAACACGAACATGCGAAGGTGAGTCTAAGCTTACTTCGGTTACGCCAGCAGCTTGTAGTTCCAGAGGGATTAGAGCTAAAGCTTCACTACAATTTGACATCCAAGATCGCATTTCAAAGCAAGCTGCTTCATGGATAGACAGAATTTCAAAAGCTCGCTGAGCAGCTTCACTGATATCATTAAAACTTCCCAAAAAATCGTCCATATAATGGTCTTCAATGATAGATCTTGCAGCAGCCGGGTATTGCAACTGAAATCGAGAGGCGTTATCATTTTTTACCCATAGCGCTGTACATGGACTGGATGCTGCACCAAATATCATAGAAGCCATGCGTAGCTCTTGAATGGGTAAATCGGGGCTATTTCTCCATAAAAAACGTTGGGAGTCCCTATCTTCAGTTCTAATTTGAATTTGTGGAAACATTTCTTTTATGTCCGCTGTTACAGCTACTGGACCTTCTCGAAAGCGCATTATAATGCCCAACAAAGGCCGAAGAAGGTCAGGACCACTAAGTAGAAACGAGTTGAGGCTGACACCACCACATTTTGCCGCTGCGTCATGAACAACGCGCAATTTCTGTTTTTGAGGATGGATAACACCAAAGTGTGGAAGATACCACGGAACTTTGTTGGATGGAGATGGAGGCCCTGTACATAGCTCAGCATACCCCTTACTGATCATGTCATGAATATTTTGTTTATAAGTGTCGGCATACAATTTATCCTTAGCCATCTTGCGTTCGAGGCTAGTAAATCTGGCTAAGGCCAACTCGCGGCTTTCGGGAACAAAAGATATATCATTACGCCATAAAAGACCCGTTTCATATCTACCCGAATCTAAGCACTTTGTAGTATCTTTTAGAATGTTTAACGCTCGTTCCTCACTCGCGCTACGATGAGACACTCTAACTATTCCTATAGAGTCAAGTTTAAAGTAATCCTTAATAATATCGTCTAAGTTGTTATTGTCGCCGGTGGAGATATGATTTATTGTTTCAATAACTTGCTCGTCTGGCCTATGTGGCACATACCCAAAAAGAGCCCAGCCTAGCGCCGTGTGAACTGCAGCAGGTTGACTGCGAGTGCCTTTGCGAATAGCTTTGGGTAGCATGACATGCCAATTATCCGCGCCTATCAGTAACATCGGTTTTGCGTTGTCGTAACACAAAACTTCAGCTAGGTCAGATAAATATTCGTACTGTATAACATTATCCAAACGTGCAGATTGATTATTTATACCTAAGTTTGTAATAGTCCGTGCCCTTATTTCGAAAACGTCTTCGGCATGTTTACCCTTTACTTTTATGTCGACATAACTGACGTCGGCCTGTCTATTTAATCCACCTATACAGTCAATACTTAATTTACATTTGGGACCCTTAGCTCCTACCAAATCGGCCACTGTCTGGTCTAAAAGCGTTGCGGAGCTCCCGTCATCAAGAAGAGCGTATGTGTTAACGGTACCTAATGGTCCGGTGATGGTGACTGCTATTACTTTTAATAGTGGTTTAATACTGGACAAATTAACCGGAAAAGAGCTATGAGCTACGGTAGCAGACCGCTGTTGGTCATTACAGGTATTAGTTTGGAGAGTAGAAGACATTTCTGAGGCAGAATGTATTTCCGCTGAAGAAATAGATAACGAAGGCTGTACATCAATATGAGCAGATGTTACAGAGCGGTCTCTGTGTAGCAGTTTATGATGCCGCCTATCCGCTGTACATCCTTCAACGTCACACTTTTTCTTGCAGGTTTTGTATTGATGCATACCTTTTTTTAAACATTTACGGCAAACCTTATTTTCTAACGCCCATTTCCATCGATCGTCTAAAGAAAGAGACATAAAGGCTCTACAATCACTTACCTCATGTTCACCTTTCTGGCAATATTTACACAAATCGATACTTTTTGAATGAGACGGGTCTGAAGAGGTTGCAACAAAAACCTTGTCTATGGGTTTGACAGTTTGTCTTTGCTGTTGTTTGTTGACAGGTTGACTTTGTTGATTTTTATTAAAAGATATTGTCGTCTCTGGTACAATAAAGCCGAATTTAATTTGCAATTCTGCCTCTTTTTCGAGGAATTCGGACAAAATTTCTAATTTGGATTTACCAGAGCCGATTTTATGCGCTACGAAGTCAGTCCATCTAGACCTTAGAATAGGAGTCAACTTACCAATGATTGTGTTCACTAATTCAGGTGCCGCAAGATACTCTGGTTGATTGAGGAGCCGAATGACTTCAACGCAGTTGCGGATGCGACATGCGAAGACGTTGAGCTCTTGCGGTGCTTCATTTGCCGCCAGTTTTGGGAGACCACGGACTAACGCAAGTTGTTGGAGTATGATGTATTCAGGCTGGGCAAACCTGATCTCCAGAGCCTTGACAATTTGATCTGGGTCATCGGCGGAAAAGAGAAGCATGGAGACTGCCTCCCGCGCTGGACCATGGAGGGCTGTTCCAATCCTTAAAATGCTATCACTAGGAGTAAAATGTGTTTTTGACTGCTCATAGGCCCTCTTGAAAGGAAGCCAGTCTAGAGCACTACCATCAAACCTAGGGATGTCACTTACCCTTACCTTCGTCTTGGCTAGGTCTGTTATGGCTTCGGCGAGCAAAATATAACTGTCTTTTGTACCTACGTCTTGAGTTTTATTTTTGTTGCAATTATAGTAGTGTGTACCTAATATTGGTGCATGTTCAGTGTTTGTTTTGTTTGGGTCGCCACCAGCACAGCAAGCATGAGGTTGTGGCGGCGCAGCGAGTACCTCGGCTGCACCTGGCCTCCATCCCCGGGCAGTTGCCAGACGGGCGTCGTTGGCCTCACGCCTGGCGCACGCAACTTCAGATGGCAAAGGACGCTCCACAGATGTAGGCAATGGCAGTTTGTTGCCAAGGTCTTCATGAATTTCTACATTTTCAAAAATATGAGTTGGGTTAGAATGCTCTGAAGCTGTGGTACTACTATTTTTTGAATTAACTAACCATTCTTCGACATGGTTCAATTTCGAACTCTGTGAAGTGGAGGCAATTGCTGCGAGCTCTGCTTCCAGTTCGAGATCTGCTAAAACCTTTGCACGCTCAGCGGCAGCATTTTTGCTAGCTAATATAGCATTTTCATTGACTAATATAGCACGGTAGCGCTCCGCCTCAATTTTTGCTAGGCTTCGCGCGTGCTCTACTTTGGCAGCTAGTTGTTGAGCTCTTATAGTATTTGAAGAGCTAGTACTTCTTTTAGAATGTGACTTTGTTGAGTTTGCAATATGAGCAAGAGTGCTATGAGATACATTACCAGATAAATCCTTTGATGCTGAGATGTGAGGTCTGCTGGATGGCGCTGGTGCATGGGCACCTGAGGTTGAAGCACCATCTTGAGCATTATCACAAGGCACTGAATTTTCTGAGCGCTCTGGAAAATCAGGTTTCTCTTTTGCGAGTAATGAGCGGGCCCTAGTATTCATGGGCATATCTTACAACTTATTTTACCAATTACTTCTGACACCAAAAATATTAAATATTATAAAAATGAGAAAAACTAGACCAACCCGTTTATTCATTTATTTTGCAAGAAGTGACAATGTCAAAAATATACATCGAATTATAACAGAAAATTCCAAAAAGGTTTTAGTGCAATCCTGGACGGCAACAGTATATATTTGAATATATTATGTAGGTATGTCCGTTATTGATGTAAAAAGTTGGATAAAATTTAAATTAAACAGTGACAATCTCGATTATAACATATATCGATTATAACAATAAAACGTTAAATATAAAATAAGGAAAGGCGCACCTTTCCTATTCTAGGTTAGCCTGAACAACATCTTCGACCACATCATCACTTACCATCAGGTGAGATAGTGGTCAAAGGCTAACCTATCAAGCATAAAAAAAAAAAAAAAAATACCTTGGGTGCAAAGGACCTTAACAAAATATATGTATTTACTTATGTCGAATCTTATACGAAAAGAAGAAATAAAATAAGTGTTGATCAAACGACATTGGAATATGCTACAAATGATCGTTATTTGTTTCATGTCTGAAGAGGTATCTTTTTTATATTGCTAACATAAATAAAGGTAGAAATTGGATATTCGTTCGTCTTGGGTTATCCTTATCGACTGATCATATAACTCCTATAGAAATCCGATATATGGCTCAAAATCACCATGTTTGCAAATTTCAAGAATGGTTTTATGACAAAAAAAATTGAAGATATATTGAAGACTCTTAATAGTACAAATTGTTGCAATATTTGTATATTAATGAACTTTGACAGGGCAGCGCACAGAATTCTATACTTTTTTTGTAAAATAGCTTATATAAAAGTAGATATTAAATAGACTTAGGGCCTGTTTCAGAATGTTCGAGTAAGTTCCGGTTTTACTACCCAGAATATATTTAATAAATAAAACACTATCTTTGCGTTTCACAGTCATCGATTTAGCCTATCCATCGGTTAAAGCTTGAAACGTGCTGCATATTAACATTTTTATCATTCAGTTATTTTATGTGTTGCGGGGATGTAGGATTGAACAATATATTGTAAAGGAGACTGAGAATATGAGCATTCCGGCGAAAACGTATATTCAGCCAATTGAGCTTAGAACGAAACTGAGATACGTGATCATATTTGCGTAAACCAAATATGAATCTAATGCAAAAATTTTGAAGACGCTCAAGTTTATCTAGCTGTTCCTCCGTGAGATCTAGATAGCAGGCATCAGCGTAGTCAAGAATTGGAAGTAAAAGAGATTGAGCTAATGCAATTTTAGTGGCTGTTGGAAGAAAGTTGCGCAACCTTTTTAAGGATCCTGCTGCGGCAAATAGCTTGCGACTGGTGATTTGCACCTCATATAGCGATCCATTGTTATTCCAAGATTCTTTACAGAGCTACTAAAGGGAATAGCAATACCACCAAAGAAAACTTGAGGAAGTAATGTCCAGTCTATTGTAGACAGCAATCTTGAGCTACCAATTACTATTGTTTGTGTCTTAATGGGATTTACTTGTAACCCAAAAGAATTGCTCCATTTAGCTATACGATCAAGATCAGCATTAACAGTCTGAATTGCTTCAGATAGTTTATTCACTGGTGCCTTAGACATTAGTAGTTATTCAAAAATTTAGGCTAAATCGATGACTGTGAAACCCAAAGATAGTGTTTTGTTTAATAAATATGTTCGGGTAGTATAACCGGCACTTACTCGAACATTCTGAAACAGGCCCTAAAATAGACATATATGTCTAATCGACATAATAATATGTTCCTACTTATAAATATAGTACCTCATTGTTTGGAGTTTTATTTTGCTGATAGGCTAGCCTTGACCACTACTTCAGCCGGTGGTGATGTGGTCGAAAATGTTGTAAGGCTAACCTGGAATTACTGGCTTTCAAGGTCAGCTACCGGAACTCCTTAGCGACATATTATCTTCAATGGGGGGGTGGTATTCACGGAATGATTTATCACCATACTATAAAGACTGCTATCCTAAAACAGCAACCGATACCGACGTGCCCTCCGAAGTACGGATGCGCTCAGTAGTACCTAATGCCATTAGCGGTCACCTATCGAATTCATGACCGCACCAAGTTGTCTAATCAGTCTGGTCTAGTAAAGTCGTCTTTGAAAAATGTCTAAGGCGTTGGAAAAGAGACCTCTTCTCGCATGCGAGTGAGCGAACTAGAACTACGCAAAATTTTAAACATCGTAATCGTTTTTTTTTAAAAGTTCATATAAAAAATATCGTTTTAGAACGAAAAACTCTTAGGTACCGTATCTCATTGTTGCTATATAATAATTGGAATTAAAATTTGTATTCATATCAGTTACTATATAATCACTAAACTTGATTAAGCGAAATTTTTGAGCTGTAGTCATGATTTTTTTAGATAGGGCAAAATATATGGAAATGTGTTTTTGGATCAAGAATAGTATTTTTCATATCCTCTACTCAGACCAAATAAAAAGTCTTTTTATTCGGTCTGAGATCCTCTATAATCATATCTGTGAGGCGTACACTCTTTTTAGAAACACGTTCAAAATCTGACTAATGAACTTTTCCTTAAAAATTGTTGAATACCAGATTTTTACACATTTTACACTATTGTTTCGGTTTATATAGATTTTCTCTTTGTAAAGGTTTACATTGGGCGAATAATGTTACTTCTCTCTACTTTGTGTAAAAAGGTGCGAAATAATAAACAACAGAAGAATAGACAGTATATTTAAAATTGTGTTCTTTTATCATAAATCACTATTATTCTAGGTTGATTTATAATAATGATTATTATTATAAATCAACCTAGAAAGTGTCATACCACCTGTGGCTTGGTACCAAGAATACCTATATATAATAATACCTATACCTCGTATCTATGTATACTTTACTCTGCTTACTTGAACTATCGCCTGTGCCATCGCCGTTATTCCACTATGCTATTGCCTCATACTTACCCAAATGAAAACCGTTACCACAAATCGATCCGAGCTCCAGATAAAAGATTACTTCGTATAAACACAAACCCGACTGTGTTTACGCAGTTTCAGGTGGCTAAACCTTTTAGCCGACACTTGCCGTTATTGCTCCCGAGTGCTCCGGACCACTTGTGATTGGACAAACATTCCTGGACAAATATTGTTCGACCACGCAGTCGTTTGGGTGGATACACACAATCAAATGTGTTTACTGTTTGCTTCCAACTCATGAAGTCGACATTTCAATGTCTACAGTGTTTGGCAGAGCAGAGTTTGGAGACCGGAGAGTTATATATGACTACCAATAGTCAGTGCCATGGTGATTGGATTGTAGCTGGGGTCTATTAGAATCGGAATATTTTGTTGTTGAAATCTGTGTTGTTGTAAAATAGGCAATGGTGGTTTTTTATTGAATCTTTTTCTCTACAGACTCTGGGTCCGTACGCTTTTTAGATCTTCTTTATTATTATCAGTTTAATAGAATTTACAAAGAAGTTGTCGTCTCCAATACATCAGTCTTCCTGAATCGAAGCAATATTTATAGACGTTGTATACTTTCTGCTGAGGAGACTTCATTCATTTTTATGTTTGCAATTACGCATGCTCTGCGGATTACATTACAAAATTACAAATTTACGAAAGGAAAAATCTTTCCCGCACATGACTTTTTCCTCTTGTAATTTTAGTAAGACGACATTAAGTTTGTCTTTGAGAGAAGTAACTTTTGTGCGTTAGTTTATTACCTTACAAGGGGCCAAATTTGCGTGTCATAAGTTTTTATGGGCTGATTGGGACGGGATGAAATTTTAGGGTCCGAATGGGTGACCTTATTAAATATGTGTTTGTACACTGGAAATATTACGTATTACTAGCTCCGACCGGATTCGAACCCGCTACGCCCCGCGTCTTCTGATAAAAAATAGATCAGACTATCAGTTATCTGACACCATGGGCGAAATTCGTTTTATATCGGTTTTATTCGCTATTTATTTATATATTATCATAAAAATATTTTGCAGGATTTCGGTAGGAAGGTGCAAGTACAAATTCCTTTTATGTTCAGTCTCAAATTTGACATTTGCTAACAGCATGTGCAGCGTAGTTCTATGAAATCTAAGAAACTACCTATATTTTCCGAGGACAGTTGCGGTGACAACATTTTATTTTCAATACGAACAGTGACACTGAAATGGCGCTATGCCGATTTGCACTACAGTCAAAAAAGAAAAATGTCTAAAAAAATTCTAAAACTATATAAACGCCCAATCGGAAAAACGTCCAGATTTAGGAACGCCCAACTAGAAAAATAACCATTAATCCTCTATTAACAAAATACTACGAACTATATACAAAACTACAGCTATACTACAATGGAAGCATTTAGACAATCTACAAGTAATTGCAGACTCATAGGCAGTCCGAATGCTCCAGCTCACTACCAGCGTTGGGGACCCTCACGCTGCCATGCAACTGGTATGCATGATGGCAGCATTGCTTCGTTGAATTGCAATGCTTATTCGTTTAGCCAAATAGGTTCCAGCATTTTGATCACGCGTCGCTTCGACCAAGCGCTTTGATAAGATTTGGAAAATACGATGTTTTTATAATTGCCTATTGTAAATATATGACGAGAAAGAAAATCTTATGACAAAACCGCAACATGCATACAACCTCAGAGAACGAAGAAGACCCAATGAAATACTAATAACACCAAAATAAAGATTAACCAAAGTGTAGAAGCAAGGATGGATTTTGGTTGATGATGATATTTGTTTAAAAAATTACCCCATTCTGTAGCTAACTTACATGAAAATGATTTTAAGAAAAAAATTGATCGGTATTTCGAAGCCACACCATTTTACGTACTATTACAAACAGAAGTAGTACTATTACTAAAGGAATTCTTGCAAACTCATTTCACTGAATCTTTATTCAAGATTTAATGAATTTGTATGTAAACACTTATTGACTTTTATGTGACTTGGAATTTCGTCATTTTTTAAACACTTAGGGCCTGTTTCAGAATGTCCTAATAAAGTTTCGGGTTGCTATGCAACACACAAAATAACTGAAAGATAAAAATGGCAGTTAAGATACAGCGCGCTTCAAGCTTTAACCGATGGATAGGCTAAATCGATGACTGTGAAAAGCAAAGATAGTGTTTTATTTATTAAATATGTTCTGGGTAGTAAAACCGGACCTTGATAGAACATTCTGAAACAGGACCTTAGTTTATACATTTAATTATTGGTGACATCTATCTTAATGAATTTATAATATTGTACAACATTGACGTACCCAGTGTAACAAACGCCAATAAATGAATCTTATCATATGAGCTTCCTGTCCCCATTGCACTAAAAATATACAGAAATAATGAACATAACTGAAAGTTCTGTTGTTTAGTCCAGATAATAATAATTAAGCTCTCATAAAAGCGTATATTCTCATAAGGTCGGCACCAACAGAACTTTCAGTTATGTTCATTATTTCTGTATATTTTTAGTGCAATGGGGACAGGAAGCTCATAAGATAAGATTCATTTATTGGCCTTATACACTTATTGGCGCTGGGTTAGAATGGCACCCCTTATACCTTCCTGTCAGTCGTATAGAGGCGATGACAGAAAAAATACCAGATGGGAAGTAGCGTCTTCCGAAGAACTACCATATTTTGCTGCGATCCCAAGACGCTTGCCAAGCGTGGGGATAGTGGCAACCCATTAGGGGGCTTTCCACTGTGGACGTTACGGGCTGTTGATGTGTGTATAAAGCTTATACGTAAAAATGTTTTAACGAATATCGGTCAATCAATCTCTTGAGTGATAAATGCGTGGATTATGATATGGAATTTATTACATAAGCATCATTTACAGGCATTAGTTAGAGTTGTAATAACACGAAGATGGCCGATATTTTTAACCATCATCCAAAAATAATGTGAAGGTTTTCAAGTCGACAGGTATTAATTTAGATGTCCAGTCATAGCAGCACGGCGATGCAGTGATAGTCGAGCGGTATTAATCGTAGCTATAGATTGCAGGTCCATGTTTCGATACCCATCGCCGGCTTGAGCTTCACGGCACGGAGGGGCATTTTGCGAATGCTTGCAAATTCAAATTCAAAATCATTTATTGAATTTAGGCGTCTACGACGCTCTTATGAAGGTCAATTTCAAATTTTAATATTGAAATATACTACATTGTACTGCCACGTTCAGCAAACAAAAATTATAGAGCCACTGCGAGAAGAACGGGCAAGAAACTCGGGGCCATTCTTTGAAACGTTTTTTAACAATGTGATAAGTACATACTATATAGTAAAATTATTACAATACATTACGTAGGTGACAGGCGCTAGCTTGGCAGAGGCGAACCAGTCCAAGCATTTTTGTCGTTTATGTAATCACAAACTGTGTAGTAAGATTTCTTTATCAAAATATTCTTCACATGCAACTTGAATTTTCTTTCTGTGAGCGTTGTAATATGTTTGGGCAATTTATTATAAAACTTGCCTAGCTAGATATCATTCTCAAGTAGAAAATCTATCCAAGCACCTAATAATGTGTTCCGACAGAAATCCTTGAGAGCCTGTAAATACCTAACAGGCACATGAGACTTAACAAATGTATGTCTCAGGGTGACGGGCGCCGTGCATGTGTCTGTTATATGCAGAGATTACCACTTCACATCAGGTGAGCCGCGTGTTTCGTCACAAACCCTCTTTGTCCTGGATCATCTGATTATACACACAAAAGCGAACAGTTGAACTAACAACCTCCTGTTTTTTTGAAGTTGGTTAAAAATTCAACTACTTGTGGAAGTCGGATCATGTTAGATCGACGTTTGTGGATCAGCATGCCAGGTTGTTTTGTATTTTTTAGTTAGAAGTTCGTTAGTACAGATAATTTTCTTTTGCAAAAAATGGAACCGACTTCAACACCCAAAAGTGTGAAATAACTTTTTGAAATCGGTAAGTACCATGATAGTTCAAAAGTACCTATTATCACAATACTGTGCGCATGGTACCGACTTCGACAAGTTATTTCACACTTTTGGGTGTTGAAGTCGGTTCCATTTTTTGGTAATTTTTTTTTTTTCTTAGTTACCCTTTCTACTTACGGGATCGATTGTCACTCCCTACGACTATATGATCAAGATAGTAAAGTATTTTTCAGTTATTGGAGTGTAACTCAAAAACGGCTTGACCGATTTTGATGAAATTTAAAATGGGTACATACGACAAGCATCACCTTTCAAACAAAAAAAAAGAATTTTCAAAATCGGTTCACCCAGTCTAGAGTTCTGAGGTAACAAACATTAAAAAAAAATACAGACTAATTGAGAACCTCCCCCTTTTTGGAAGTCGGTTAAAAGGGTCAAATGGGAATTAATGCTCGAAGTTGATGAATGTGGGCCACAGATTACATACTCGGGGCCCTTGACCTAGAAAATAAACGTACATATTTAGTAAAAGTCAAAACGTGCTAAGGTACCTTTCGTCAGCACTCCTCAGTGAAATACCGTAGGTACTACACTTGTTAAACTGTGGTGCTTTTACCGTTAGACCCTTTAGTCTCTCCCTTTTGCTGCTTGTATTGCTCAATACCGAAAGTCACGGCACCATTGCACCGTTCACTTGAACTACATTATAAGTTACTAGCTTTCCGGGCGCGGCTCCGCCCGCGCGTATGTCGGTTATTGCGCAAAAACATTAACCTCTTTTTGCGCGGTTGGATAAAAACTATCCTATGTTTTTTCACGGGCCTCAAACTATTTCCATACCAAATTTCATTCAAATCGGTCCAGTAGTTTTAGCGTGAAAGCGTAACAGACAGACAGACAGAGTTACTTTCACATTTATAATATTAGTACTGAAGTACTGATTGTATTTATTTAAATCCTCTTCATTGCCACCTTATAGAACTTATACCTTTCTTTACAAATCTGCCTCGAGAAGAGTATACGAAGCTATGTGTGTATACAGGGTTATTGGTAATATGCTAACAACCTCTTAGAGTTGACATCTGCTAGTCCTAACAAACATTTTGAGATTAAAAAATTTTCGTTTTGAAAAAAAAAATATATATTTTAATTATTTTTAAATAAATATCTCAAAATGTTTGTTAGGACTAGCAGATGTCAACTCTAAGAGGTTGTTAGCATATTGCCAATGATCCATATGAGTTATGAAATTAAATCATAAAATAAACTTTTGCGTAGTTGTTCTCTAGTCTAGTAAAATCTACACATTAATCTCATACTCGCCGGAGTTTACATACATACATAACATCACGCCTCTTTCCCGTAGGGGTAGGCAGAGACCACAGATTTCCACTCGCTACGATCCTTGCAAATCTCTTTCGCTTCATCTACATTCATCAATCCTTTCATACATGAGCGTCGTTTTATACTCATGCCCTGTCCTTTTTTCAAAACGTTCGTCTAGGTCTTCCCCTTCCAACACTTCCGTTCACATGTCCCTTGAAAAATTGTTTCTTTAATTATCAGTATATCTCTATTAATATAAGTATCATTATAAAACCTAGTCTTCCTCTGTTACAGATATTGCCGTACATAGACGGGTTCAACCACGTGTCCAAGATCGCCGCGCTGACGGACGTGGAGATCAGCCTGGTGCGAGCGTGCGTGCAGAACCTCGTCTACTACGGCGTGGTCACGTTGGTGCCGATCTTCCAGTACTGCGCTGTAAGTACCGCCAGAGTTCAGTCTGCTAAAGACCAACACAGGAGGCACTTCTTGCTGTATATAGCAACGTGTCGTTGATCGCAGCGCTGACGGACGTGGAGATCAACAGTGTGTTCTGCAGCTTATTGTTACTTTAACAACCTTGGACCATATCACCACTTATCAGCTGGTGAAATAAAGGTCGTTCATTTCTACTTCAGTTTTATTAGTTACAGTTTATATCAGGACTGCCGCGCAGCAGGGCCATGGTTCGAATCCCGCCGCGGCTTGAGCTTCAACACATGGTGGAAGTGCATTTTGCGAATGCCCGCCTGGCTAGCGACCACCCTCAAGTAGAAAATCTGTCGCCAAGCACCTAACGGTGTGTTCCGGCAGCAGTCCTTGAGAGCCAGTGAAATCACAGGCACATGAGACTTAACAACTATGTCTCAAGTTGATGGGCCCAGTGCAATTCGTGACTTGTGACCAAATGCATTTGTTGTGGGCAGAGGTTAGTACGCTTAACATCAGATGGGCCTCGAGCTTGTTCTGTCAGAATTACATTAAGAAAAACTGTATCAGCCGGATTGCCCACTGCTGAACATAGCCTCCCCATTATTGGGGCGTTTGCTACAATCTACCAGCTTGTCAGGCGTCTTGGGGAACGCAGTTCCTCAGAGAGAGAGCTGCTACCCATCTTCCGGTATTTTTCCCTTAGTCGCCTCTTACGGCACTTACGAACAGAGATGGGGGTGACATTCTAGCCGCGCGCACAACTATTTATTTAGTAACATTAGCAGATCTATTTTGAGATTTTAGAAGACAAAAATAAAGAATTGAGTTGACTCGTTTAGTTTTTTTAAGGATTGCATACTCAAATAGGGTACCGTTTTGCCTTTTGCTATTATAATCCGCTGTATGTCTGTTAGCCTGTCCTTATGTTATGGATATTTAGCATGTAAACGGACAGATTAAAAAACTGAAATTTTGATATATATGGTGTAAAACTTTGACTCAAAGATTAGATTAAAGATTAAAGATAAAACTAGAAAATCAATTAAATAATATGTAAGAACGTTATAACGTAAGAATGCTGAGATGTATGTATATGTATCAAATTTAATCAAAATCAGTATTAGCCGTTTAGGATTTAAATGTCTAAACAGTAAACACATGACATTTTAGGATTTATAATAAAAGTAGGCTATGATTATAATACGCTGAAAACTTAAATTAGTTTATTTATTATTTGAAATTTTCTTGCTCAGATGTCAAAGTGGAAATTAGTTGAGAACACCTGTAACAACAAGACGTATAGAATTTAATTCAATGAGTAATATTTAAATTTGTATTTTGTCGGTTTCAGTTATAGAGATATATATATATCTACAAATATAATTTCATTTGATTCATTCAAATTGTATACTGACTCACATCCCATCATGACCCACCTCAGCTTCTGAATCAATTTAGATCAAATGTTCTACATTAGCAGATATAACTGTTGCTCGAAAAAGAGGATACGTTATTGATATAATGTACAAGCGTTAATGTTTGGTTTATATAACATTTTCAGGTGTACAGTGCAACTCCAAAATTAAGACAACTCACCCGTTGCGCCGGACTTCAACGGCAGTGCATAGAATTCTGTGCCAGATCTCGTAAGTGCTTTAATTTAAATAATTATAGTATGCTATAGTATAAGTGGAAATAAATAAATGCAATTCACAAAAAGTTTGGCCATAGATTAATTCAGAGGAGTGCCTACTAGTTAATCTTTGCCTCGAGGACGAGGCAATCATGTAATAAAATAAACAAATATGTGTTTAAGACACTGACAAGTGCTAAATAGCTGTACTTGATAAGATTTTTAGCAAAATGTATTTAGTTTAATGCAGTAAGAAAATTATATGTTAATCTTGATCATATTATCTAAGGCCAAGAAAAGTGGTTATTATTTGGGGCAATAGCGCAGATGCTATCATTACCTTATTCATCAAACAAAAGAAATGTCTGCGCATACTGGCCAACATGCGACAACGTGAGAGTTGTAAGCCCTACATCATAAAAAATAATGCTAACATTACCTTTCATATATATCCTCGAAGCTGCAATCTTCATTAAGAAACATCCGAGTCTATTTACATTCAATAACAATGCTCGACGATATAACCAACTTATAGCACCAGAACATAAACTAGAAGTATTTAAAACAGGGCCGCACTATATGCTAATTATTATTATATTTAGCTATTATGATATTTAACAAACTTCCAGCTGAATTAAGAGATGAAAACAATGAAAAAAAATTCAGGTTAAACTAAAAAATTATTAACTCAAAAATGTTATTATACAGTTAAAGAATTTGTTGAAGACGTTACAAACTCACGATTATATACATAGCAAATTTATAACATTATTTTAATTTTATTTTTTTATTTGGTATTTTATAAATTGTGTTTATTTCTTTAAATTTTGTATTAAATTATATAATTACTTAGTATCCTCTTTTACTCCTTTGCTACACCCTAACAGGGTTATGTAATTGATGTGACTTTTGAAAATATTACATATGCAATAAGATAAATAAATAAATAAAAAAGTCCGTAACACGTTTCCTTAAAATTTTCTCGATAGAATAAAATTGAAAAGTTGACTCTAAATTACGCTTGTAACGTAAATATCTTAAATATTTACGTATGGATGTGTACGAAAATATATTAATAAAATAGCATTACTTTATCAAGAGAGACAAGAAAAGTTACATTTTCGATACACGTCATCAGTTTTCTGTTATTAAGCCTACATTCGGATTTTACCTAAACTGATTTCACCATCGCTGCCTCTCTTTCCCTCCTACGCAGTCCGATAGTGACAAAATTTCAGCATTCGACAATTTCTTATTATAAATTTTTAGAACTTCTATCTTCTCCTCGGTCTAGAATTGAACCCGCGGCTCCTGGCTATGCAATATACATGCACCGAGTGCCTTAATTGATAATTTATATGTAATACTATACATATTTTAGTCATATATTATTGTTGTAATAGTATATGTGTTAATCATTTTTTTACACTATGACATGTTGAATTAGCCAAAGGTTTTGCCAGCGAAAAGCGTTTTGGCACTTATGGCCCTAAAGCTTATGGCGTCAGATAAATTAATTTCTGCAATACATTTCATGTACCTACTTTTAATCTTAAGTATGTTGGCTTTCCTCCTGTGCGGATTTCACTCTATCCTGTTGTGTAATTCGGTGATGAATAGGCACCAGAGATAACAGTTCAAACTACCTCTAAATAAGGCGTCCTTCTTACGATAAAAGAATATATATGTATAGTTATACCTTCCATGTCAATTGTATCTGATTAACATTTACTTTCGTACCGTTTCCAGCTCGGCAGCTGCCAAAAGTATCGGATATATTCCGCATGTACGCCGGCATGACGTACGGCAGCACCATCCGCGACCTCTGTCGGAGGATGCGCCCTCAAGAACTTGCCGTCAACGAACGGAAACTGGTGCTGTTCGGAGTGCTTGAGGGACTCATCAGAAGGGTCTATAAGGTAAGGTGATTTATGAAGATAGGTTATAAGGAGTTAAAATCGGACGTAAAAATCGGATATCTTCAGTGTACGTACGCCAGCTCCATGTGCGATCTCTGCCGGAGGTTGCGTCCTCTAGAACTCGCTTTCAACGAACGGTAACTGGTACCATTCGAAGTTTTGGAAAAAGAAAGAAACCTGACCCTGTTAGGTGCGCTGGAAGTGTTTAGTGAAGAGAGTTAGCGATAAGGGCAATACAATACTTTTCGTATGCATTTAAAGAGTGATTTTTGAAGGCATTAAGTCAACACGTATACACTGCAAGAAGGTCAACGAACGGAACAACACAAATATCTTCATTAAAATATCAAACGATTACAATTTTCATTGCTGTGCGATTATTAAGCGCATACTTTGAAACTCGCTGCCTCTCCTATAGTCCCGTCATAAGTTCTTTTGTCTTTTACAGTACCCAATAACTCTCCACAACGACGAGACGGCCTCAATTCGGAGTGAACACAGTCAGCCGATGGTCCGTACGTACAACGGACTGGTATGCCTCGACGAGCTCTGTTGTCAGGGCGGTCTGTCTGCATCGCAGCTAGAGGAGCAGTTGGAAAGAGACAGCAACGTCGTGTTCATCGTCAAATGATGCCGCTGCTACATTCAATTTGATTGAGAACACTTTACAATATTTCACGGTTTGAATGCAGAGTGAACAGTCAGCTGATGGTCCGTACGTATAATGGACTAATTTCTACAACCTTGCGTCAGGATGGTCTGTCTGCGGCAAAATTTGAGGAACATTTGGAAAGAGTACCATGTCCCCTTCACCGACCAAATCTGAGTCATAATTAACACTCTTAATACAACTATAGTGCATGGTTTTAATGCGGAGTGAACACAGTCATCTTATAGTCCGCACGGATAATGCACTGATTTCTACGATCTTGCCTCAAGATCGTCGGTCTGAAGCAAAGTTTGAGGAACATTTAGAAAGAGCCCTATTACTATACTATATATACCATGCCCTATTCACCGTCCCAAATCTAAGTGATAATTAACACTTTAAAAAACAATATTGCTTTGTTTTAATGCGGAGTGAAAACAAGCTGGTGATCTGTGCGTATAATGGACTGGTCTCTAGGAGTTCTGTTGACAATGAGGTCTGTCTATTGCGTAGTTGGAGGAATATTTAGATTTAAAGATGTATGTTTTGTTCATCATCAAATGTTGTCTTGGTGATCACGACCAATAGTCTACTCACCTTATTAATGCGGAGTGAACACAGTCAACTGATGGTCCTTACGTATAATGGACTGGTGTCTACGAGTCCTTGCGCTAAGATTGTTTGTCTGCAGCACAGTTTGACGAACATTTACAAAGAGTGTGATGTCTTGTGTATAGAGAAAAATAATTACCCCAATACAAAATTGTTTACAATACTTAAAGTTTTAAGACAAGAGTGAACATTGGCAGCCGATGGTATGTACACATATACAGGCTGAATTTTTGAGATGGAACAGTAAGGACAGGTACCTTAACCGACCGTTATAGTTACAGGAAAACGTTTTAGGAGGCTATCTATAAATTTTTAAGGTGTTCTGAACTGTATTTACAGATTTTGGAAAAAAAATACAGTCAGCAAGAAAATTGTTATTTTACTCAAAAACTTTTTTTGATGCCAATCGATCATGTTTCTTGTAAGGATCAAAGTCTACTGGACCGACTGAGGTTTGAGTTTTTCCCGATTTTTGACATATCTAGTACTCAAACCTCAGTTGCTCCAGTAGATTTTTGATCCTTTTAAGAAACAGGATCGGTTGGTATCAAAAAAAGTTTTTGTGTAAAATTAAAATTTTCTTGCTGACAATAAAAATCTGTAGATGCAGTTCAGAATATCTTAAAAATTTATGGATTAAATTTTCTTTAATTGTTTTCCTGTAATTATACCGGTTAAGGTACCTGCCATTACTGTCCCGTCTCAAAAATTCTCCCTGTATATATATATACTCATAAACAGATGTGAAGTGTTTGTTGTGGATAAGCTAGCCTTTGATCTATCTTACGTGTTGGTAAGTGATGATGCGGTCGAAGATGGTAGAGGACTACAGTACTATAAGAACTGGCTCTCGAGGGAGCCTGTAGGAATACACTTTTAAGGCGACACATTTTCTATTTGACTAGTTTACACCAAAAGTGTGTAGGGTTTTACACGAATGCTCGCCATCTCAAAACTTTGTATAGAAAATAAAATAAAAGAGACCCAACAAAGTTTTTTTCTTCCGGCAACTGCCTTTGATAGCCAGTAACTATTTCAGATAAGCATGTTCAATATCCTTGTCCACATCACCATTTACCAACAGGAATCCTAACAACAGGGCTGATATTAGGGAGCGATCAATCCCTTTTTTGTATGTGTTGATCTCTATACTTTAAAGATAATGTTATATAATTATGTACACTTAGATAAATAAGATCTCTTGTGTATATATTGAATCCTATCTTTATTGTTTTGTACTCGTGAAATTGTATAACGTTTTTAATGTTAGAATTAAGATAATTATTATTGTGACGGAAGCTAAAAGGTTACGAGAATATAATATTTTCTATGCAAATGAATATATACCATGCCTAAAAATATTTTTGACATGTAAAGCTACGTTTTCACGGTGCATTGTTTTGGTGTTCGCTACCACAGATTGTGTAGTAGTTTCTACTTAGAGAGGGCCAGTTTCACTACGCTAGTTTACAACTGAACGAGGATCTCTATAACCAATGAAAATTGAAACACCTTAGTCGCGATCTACGAATATATTGTTATTCGTAGGCCACGATAGACTTTGAATGATGTTGCTGTATTTACAATGTGCAATGGTATTGACTTTTATGAAATTTTACAACAGGCAGACGGCGGATGTAGCAAAGTTAAATGTCTAATCCGAGATATATACTAAAAACAAATATGGCGACTTTGTTACAGCTGATAATACATACTTTTTCTATGTCCACGTTGCTGTCAAATGTCATATAAGTCCAAACCAAGAAGTTTTCTTTTATCCACGACAGGAATCAAACTAATTTAAAATCTACTAATTTTGACGTTCTACGATAGCAAAGGCCTATCGCATTTTAATGGTTAATAGTATAAAGTTACCGTGTTTAAGTAAAAACTTGAGATTGGTGAAATTGAAATCTTATACTTAGTTTGTGGTCGAATCGAATCACGATGCGTGGAAACGAGGCTTTAAGGTTTTTTTTTTTTAGAAGTCTAAAATGTATATTATATTATTCTATTCAAATCAAGAAATACCATATAACAAAAATAATTTAAAATAATATGATAATTATTTGGGTGTATATCACTATTTATAAAGACACTTGCATAGTATACAGATTCAATTATGAAGTCTGTAATATTTAATTTTCTAGTACATATATGAACGCAACAATTTGTGTAATTAAGAGATGGAAAGTTGTATTTTTCAGACTTTTATTGCATTTTGTGACTGGTTTTGTAACTTCGAGTTCAAAGTACTGCTCAATATTCTCATAGTTTGTAGAAATTTACATTTTTTATAGAAAAAAAAACTGTGGAATGGTGCTACAAATATACTAGATATAATCTTTATCGACTTCAGTTATGATTTTAGGGCGAATTTACAAATGGATTTATAAATGCAAATGGCGCTTTAAATTAGTTTTAATTAAATATCATAAATAAACGGATGTTTTAAATCAATTGTTATTCAATATAAGATTGGTTTAGTTGTGTTAAATGACATATTTTAAAATATTATTTGTAAGACTTATAAAGGCCAAAGAAAGGGGAGGATTGTAAGTAAATAAGACACCTAAGAAGCTATGAGCTTTGTTCATATGTATCGAAATAATGTTGCAGTACTAAATATTGTGTGATAATTACTAAACAATATGAATAAAGTAAATACGAAACAATTGGTATCTGATAGTTTCTTGGGTGTATCATAAAATATGCCGTCCCTAAAGTTGTCTCATCGACGTATGTGATTATTAATTTGGTTATTTTAGTACATAGCATTCTTTATATTCATAGTTAAATATATAGATATCAGTTAGTAAATGTGGTTTAATCATACAATATATGTCAAATCTACAAATATTTTGATTGCAAATTTTGCATCTACCTGTCCTCCTATATGGCCTCCGGTGTATATAGGAGGAGGACGCAGTTTCGATCGTCGATTAAGGCGATAATCTTGCGTCCTAAAGATTTGTAAATGTGACGTTTGTTGACTATGTTATATTGCTTCAGAATTATATTTAGAGATAGTTTATGTATTTCGGTGTTCATATTATTGTTATTCAGCCAAACAGTGCTTGGTTTGTGACTATATTCGCCTTGTTGATGTATAAGTATTTTGGCTCCGAAGCTAATGCGCATTTGTTGTCCGGATGGACTGAACCAATTCAATCAGCTTTAAGGCTTTGTCAAACAGGACGCGTAATTAGCGCTGCGTAATAGCGTTAAAGCGGCGCGTTTTAACGTCGCGCTCTTTTCATGTCACACTTGACTAGAGCCCAACGCTCCTTAACGCAACGTACCATTCGCTAGCACAGTGTCTGTCGATAGCAAGATGTGAAAGCTTGTTCGTTATTAAGATGTCGAGTGATTCAGATGTGGAAGAATTGTTTCTTTTATATGCTCTATCGCGGTATCAGAAAAAAAGAGTATGGGTGCACGACATCAATAAAAAGAGAGAGGATTTAGGAGAATATCATCGGTTGTGTCGCGAGCTTGCATCACATGAAGATCGTTTTTTTACATATTTTCGTATGTCTCAAGATTTATTCGAAGAACTACACGAACTGCTTATCCCAAAAATAAGCAAATGTACCACAAACTGGAGGACGCCTATTTCTACAAGAGAAAGACTTGTAATCTGTCTAAGGTAAGAAATATTTTATTTTTTAAAATACATGTTTATTGCGTTATCATTATGAAAATCAACTGAGGATGTCGACGCGCCAAAATTATTCGCATGTAGCATATCGATTTCGCGTAGTGGTTGTCGTAGCTGCTCAGGCTGTTGCTGGTATGATGAAGAACCAATATTAGATAGATCTATAACAGTTACTGGGGATAAATCTTCGGCTCCAGAATTGGTTACTTCATAGGCGACAGAGTCTTCAGTACTTATAACAGAATAATGTGATGAATTGGTCAATATCTGGACGTCTTCTTGCAGTTCCTCTGCTTCTATGCTTGCAAATAACTTAGCTAGTTCTACTTTGGCTTTTATCTGTTGGGGTTTGGAAAAACTTTTAAATGTTTGGGCATAACTTTTGAATAGATGATCTATGGCATCATACTCTTGTTTCTTTTTATTTTGAATAAAATGTATAACCTTATCTATCTCGCTTTCATTTCTTTTAATTTTTTTAGCTCGTGTACGATTTATGGAGTTAACATGAGGTGTCTCTGACGGAGGTATCTCTGGCGAGGGTATCTGTGGTAGAGGTGTCTTTGGCTCAGGCGTCTCTGGTAATTGTATCTCTGACGCTGTAGTTTCTATATCTGACGATGCTTCTGGCGTAGTTTCTCGAACATTTGAAGATTTTTCTCGATCTGTCAAGGTTGAGTCAAGGAACTGTAACTGTGAAGCCCAAGGCCATTTTGTAAATTTTTTTGCAGCTTGTCCTGTCGTACCTGCAATCTCTTTTTTGTATCTCATATAATTGTCCCTCAAGCTCTTCCATTTTTTTCTGGCTACTTCACCTGTAAAATAAACATAAAATGTATTATTTTGTTTCAGGTACTTAACAACGGGTGATTCACACCAGACCATAGCCTTCTCCTTCAGAGTAGGTCGTTCAACAGTTGGTGGTATTGTAAAAGAAGTCTGTAAAGAAATCTGGAATACATTACAACCAGAATATATGCCATCGCCAACTGAAGAGACATGGAAACAATCAGAGAAAGGTTATAGGGAAACGTGGAACTTCCCGAATTGTGTCGGTAGCATCGATGGAAAACATGTCGCTATAAAGTGTCCCAAAAATAGTGGATCAGAATATTTTTGCTACAAGAAGTTTTTTTCTGTAGTTCTTCTTGCTATAGTCGATCCATGTTACAAATTCACCGTCATCGATGTCGGCAGTTACGGGCGTAATAGTGATAGTAGCATATTCGAGAACTCAGTGTTTTATCGTCAATATATACATGGTAAATCTCTGCTGCCAGATAAACCTCTTCCAGGAACCGAGGAGCCCGTACCTCATGTACTTATCGGTGATGAAGGTTTTGCTTTAAAAACATATTTGATGCGTCCATTCCCAAGAGCTGCAGCCACACAAGACGAAAGAAAAACAAATTTTAATAAAAGACTTTGCAGGGCACGTCGGGTGGTTGAAAATGCTTTTGGGATATTAGCACAAAAATGGCGCATTTTTTTACGTCCTATTGATTGTGATGTAGACACAGCAATTGATGTTATTAAAGCTGCATGTTGCTTACATAATTACTTACGAACAAAACAAGGACCAGAAATTTCAACCCCAGAGTCGGAAGTGGAAAATGAACCTATGCGTGCTTTAATAAATCATCGACCAACAAATAGAAGATCAACAACAGCAGCATTCGAAACTCGTGAAAAATTTGTGTCATATTTTAATCAATAAAATTCACATTACTTACCCGTTTCATTTATCTCATTTCCGATTTGTTCCCACAATTTCAATTTAATTGTTATATTTTTATAACAATTATCCTTTATATTGTACAAACATGGGTTTTTTCTTACTAATTCGATCAATTTTTCAGACATTGTGCACATTCACTCGGACGCTAAAATAAAATTTGTAATAAAATACAACGCTCGACGTCAAAGCGTCCTAACGCCGCGACAGAGCGTCGCGTACTGCTAGCGCTGGCGCTCTGTTTGACGGTATATTACCATAGCAGTTCAACACAACTCAGCGTCATAGCGCGCCGTCAGGTTAGCGCTCTGACGCGCGCTAAGAACGCGTTCTGTTTGACGAAGCCTTTAGTTCTTGTAAAAGATTTGTATGGGTAATGTTCTACATTTCTCGAAACAAGTTCATTTGTGAGTTCCTTTTTCTCACCATAACATTTGAATGCCTGAACAGATGTGGATGTATTGTATGGGGTATCTTTAAAGACATCGTCCCAAGTGACACGGGCTATACATTTGTTTTGGTACTCAAGTTTTTTTTTTGCATAAATACTTACCATAAACGAAGCTAATTGAAGCAGTTGTTTCGTGGAGATGGGTTAATTTATGACATTTTACTTTGCCATCGTTGTCCACCGCCACACCACACAGAATACGCTTTAATGTTGTTTCTTCTCTCTCAGGACTGCGCCGATTTTCGGGATAGGCAAAGATAGTGACTAAAGATGATTCTAATCTGAACATTAACTATGGTGTCCTAAAAATATGTAACTAAATCGAATATTTTCATAATCTAAGCGCAATGGCAGCATTATAGACGCTAGAAGCGATATGTATATTTTATATTAACATTATGTAATTATTGTTATATTTAGTATATAAAACAAACGCAGAGCTACTTCTTTATTCAAATTAATAATAGGTACACATTCCTTGTTTGCGCAGAACCGGTATGTTAAGAATTTATATTTTTGTGCCAAAAAATCTACGTAAAAATGTAAATTATAAAACCCACCGATTTTGGATTTTAAATTTAATGAAGACTAGACATTTTTATATTCAATATTTGGTGGCCTTCTAGTCGTGTTTCTGTTGTTGAATGACATATTATAATTTTTTATTATAAGCTAGTCATAATCTCTAAGAGCTGTTTTTAATTATATTAATTGCGCATAATAATAATTTTAAGATATTATTGTCTATATGATATGTTATTGTCTATATCGTTTTGCTTCCATATTATTTTTAAGACTTTGTATCTAATCATTGGTTATGTTTGACGTTATATCGTGTATAAACGACTCATTACGAATATATAATATTTTTCCATACATTGTTTTTATATTATTAATCCATGCCTATCGTAGATATTAATAAAAATAAAATTTCATAAATGGACGATATCGTCCACGCGGGTGCCAAGGGTTTCAACATCCTTAATAAAATAAAAACACACATTCGAAAGATAGTACTGCTTTATTATATTCTTACTTATATAACACGATATAAGTTACAAAATACATAAACAGGTATATAGGTAGGTAACAAAACGTGACTAGCGTTACAGACAAAAGAAACTGATTTTTTTAGAAGACCTCAAGATACGATGGCGTACATATGTAGGAGGGAAGATAGTTAAATATAACGGTTCTGAATACTTAAGTTAATAACTGGCCGGTCACTTCTCCAAACAAACGTCGTGGGGTGATCACCCCCCTATTTGAGATATTAGGTCCAAAATTATGCATAATACCTATTGACCTCTTCATTATCTAGACTTGTATGATTCCGAAATTTTAAAAAGATAATTAAGTTGAAAGTTATGAGCCTCGTAATCTTTATATGAAAACTAGCTTTCCGGTCGCGGCTCCGCCCGCGCGTATGTCGGTTATCGCGCAAAAACATTAACCTCTTTTTGTGCAGTTGGATAAAAACTATCCTATGTTTTTCCCGGGTCTCAAATTATTTCCATATCAAATTTCATTCAAATCGGTCCAGTAGTTTTGGCGTGAAAGCGTAACAGACAGACAGACCGAGTTACTTTCGCATTTATAATATTAGTATGAAAATGTTCCGAGGCTCATAACTCTCAAGTTAATTATCTTATTAAAAAACGTTACGATACAAGCCTAGATAATAAAGAAATCAATCGATATCATACTTTGTTTTGGTCCTGAATCTTCAAATAAGGGAGTGATCACCCTACATTTGTATGGAAAACTGACCGACCAGTTCACCCTTAACATATTGTTCAACGTTTGTTAGTCTCAATTCACACTGGCGCATGGCGAGGTATCAACAACAGAGAAACGATGCCTGCGAAGAATTAGAAGAAACCACGAGATCGACGTTTCGTAATCTCCTGTTATCTCGTTCAAAACTTAGCCGATTCAATTATTTTTGATTACCAAACGAGTTCAATTAGGTTGAGCTCACGGTGATACTTCGGCAAACTTATGACGAGACGATTTTGTTGACTTGGCTACAACATTATTTTCCAAACGATCTTAGTTTTGCTTACCCAATTAAAAAGTTACAACTTTAGTATCGATTCGTTACAAGCAATATTTGCCGACGTGCAGGTAGTCTAAGACTCAACCGAATGTCACTACATGTAACTACAGAGTTCATGTGGAACGGACTTTATGTTGATTACGTGGGCCAATAGCAACGCAGTAAAATTTTCAGTACTCGTTTGTTAAAAAAAATAGACTATAGGCTCCTATGATTTTCTTTTATGTTAAAAACTTTTCAAAACAGTCTCGTACTCTGATCATGGCGGCAAAACGGGGCATTTTTAGTAAAGTTTCAGGGTTATATTTTCTTTAGTAATTATTAGTTGCTGACAGAAAAGAAACGGACGTCGTCGTCGATATCAGGCTTAGATTTTATGAAAAAAAAATGTTCTGTAGGCATTATCCAGGAACTAAATAGGGAATCTATTTGAACTGCGCTCTTAAGCTGTGCTGCGTTAGATATGCTTACTATCTAAAGACACTGAATAAAAAGGATCAGAAGGATGACTCCGCTACGAAGGCAATAAAGTGCACTTCAGTTCACAAAGCACGGATTACAATAAATTCCCTACAAGGCATCTCTTTTTATATATCTAATATAGCCATGCATAGCTCTGATCTGTTCAGACGCGGCACGCACCGTTAAATACCGGACGGATACCTAAAGTGAGTGGGCAGGCCTGCTTAAGATACCACGTTCCTAATACTCATTCATAAAATTACGCTGTCTGAGGCGCAAGCGCCGCCTTCGGAGTGTGTTTTATGCTACTTTACCCGCTTTATAATAACCGTTCTAACGTCATTTAGTACAGCGCAAAGCAAAATACAGGTGCGGGGTACTAAATTACGCTTTCATTTATCATACTTGGAAAATACGCTTAATGACCTGATCAGAGGGATAAAAACAGTCATCAGAAACGATAATTTCTGCTGTCAAAAAATAACTATGCATATCATGTCTCAACTTCAAAAAAATAACTTATTGTTTAATTCGTGAAGTATTGTTTCTTTAACTAGTCATGTTTTAATTTACTTTCCTCAGTGTTCCTAAGTAATCAGATTACTTTCAGATCGAAATAAAAAGCAGTTATTCAATATTTATAAAGCGATTATTAATTAGTACTGGATTGAGACATTTAAATTATCATTCGATTGCTTTTGCGCCCATCACTAACTTAGGTCTTGCAGAATTTGACGTTTCGTTTCGCCTATGCCTCAGTGTGAATTAAGCTTGATTACTGGTGGGTATATTCCGAATTTCCTTCACATTATTACTGATGTTGTTGCGTTGTTACAATTTATTTTCTTATTATTCGCATTCGCTCTTAGCAGGAAAAATTTATACATAGTTCTTTTTATTACCTACTGCACGATATCAGGATATGGAATCACATTATTTCATCTAGTAGAAAAACATTGGAAATAAATTGGTAATATATCTACTCTTCGGAAGCATGGTAGAATAAACGTGAAAAAAGGATTTTAAACACTAGACCGTTGGAGCCTTAGCCGCTTTTATTACATAGAAATGTATCACCATACAATAATTTTGCTACTTTATCTGATCACATAATAATGAATGCCATCCGCAAGCAGAATTTATATACTCACACCAACAATACAATAGTAAAGTCTTTTCTGTTTAATATACGGACGTCAAATAGCTGTTATCATAAACATGACTGCCAAAATACTTAGCTACCACGATTTAATAAAAGGTTTACATACACCCATAGACGGAGATCGATGATATGCCCATACAAAGAACAACAACCATGAAATGAGCAGGTCTTGATAGCTTGATAACTATTATCCACCTTAATGATAAGTAATGACCGTAAAGAACATGCGAATATTCTGTGCGGTAGTGCACAGTGTACGTACGCCATTTCCCCGGCCGTTTACGGTATGTACGAGCAAACCATCGACCGATGACGAGCGTACAACCCAAACACAACATTACGAGTTCAAGACACTTTGATTTCTGTTTATTTTCAAATATTTCAATAGAAAACATAAACGTGTATATTTTGGCACGGCTGTGTGTAAAATGTAGAACGTTCTAAAATATAATACTTAGTTACCATTCTGTGAAAATAAATTGATTTATTAATCTATGTGTAAGTAATACGCACTAGCTTGTGCTCCATCGCGCGAAAAGAATGAAATAGAAGTAAAAACTATACAATAATGATTTACATATATGAAATACAATAGAAATAATAATTTCGATCTAGGTTTCGGAATTATCCGATGCCCGTCATCAGCAGGCCAGTTATGTCAATAATACATCAGATTTTGTTAGTAAAATTTTGTTACTAACAAAATCTGGTTTAAACCGTCGAAAAAAAACAGTTTTGCGAATAGGTATTCACATTTGTTTCTAAATAAAGCTGATATTAACAGATGCCCATCTGACAATATCAGCTTAAGCACATGTGTTCATTAAAATCTTTTATTTGTTACTAACTAAAGATGTTATTAACATAAGTTCATCTGTTTAATACCAATATTTAAATTTAAAATTTTTGGTGACTAACAAATGTGAATATAATCGTTAAACCACCATTTTTCAAAAGATTTTGTACGTAACTACATAATTTTCAAGCAGATACATTTATTCGTGTATGCCGCGGCATTGAATATGCCGCTATACAGCAGGTTATGAGATATTAGTTAGATGGTTAGGTTAGACCTTAAAATTTCTTATACTCAAGAGAACTTTCAAAAACAACAAAAGGCCAATCATGTAATTTTTTACTATTCATAGAACAACGGCAATTTCACCATTAGATATTCACATTTGTTACTAAATAACACTGTCATTTTGGGAACAGTAGTAGTCCAACAGTTAATAACAGCTTTAGTTAGTATCAAATGGGAATATGTTACAGCGAAACTGCCACATGAATAGGGCCACAGAATTTAGAATTACCCCAGAATTGTTTGACTCCTTGTATACGTCTTATAATTGGTGCTAAAATGTGTTGCCCTCTTTTATTTTATTATTGTGTAAATGACAACAACGGGTTATACTTACAAAACATTTACAGATCTATTGTTTCTATGTATTTAGGATTCACCAATTCTCGCAAAACTACTTTGCAAGCACTGCATTTGTCGAATATTTGTTGAACTATAGTAGTAGTAAGGGGGGACAAGTCCGCTATATTGGTGAGTTAAACCGCAGCTTGAGAAACGCCACAAGTTATTGGGTTTTTCTGACAAAAAAGTTGTCTGTAACAGTCTGGAATTGTGCCTAATAGATGGCAATAATCACCCCTATTACATGTAACCAAAACGAGTAAAGCGAAACGTGAGTGTTTAGACTGATGTGAATAGAACGATCTACATGCATACATGTATTTTTTAAGTTTAACTATAAACCAAAGAAAATACATAAAGTTTTAAGGTAGTAACTTTCTTTTTTCGCGTGATCGAGCACATTTATACCTGATGATTAATTATAAACAAAATAACTGTTTCTGATTTATTATAATACAATGATAGTCAAAACAAATGCAGCCTATTGTAAACTAGTTACTATCTTACTTTACATTTTATATAATGTTGATTTAAATATAATACATATGGTCGAGAACATACTCTCTAAAATTACACATAATATATGATCTGAATTATGACGACCTTTTTCTTTATATTTACAAAGTAAAGGCACAGATTTTACTTTACTATTTAAAATATATAATTATTACTTGATATTTTGTCGTCTTTGTGCAGCTTTTGTTGCACTTAGGGCCAATTTCTTCAAACCAGAGCTTATACGAGAAAAACTGTAACCAACAAAATATGATAGGCCTGACCAGTGAGGCTGCAGTATTTTAAATTTGCCATATTAATGACTTTTGGAAATTTCACATCAGGCAAATGTCTGAAGCAAAAGAAACAATCTAATTCAAGAAAAAAAATTGCGGTATAGCTCCATGTACTCAAAACATATATGCCCAGTTTGTAACAGCTGTTAATACATGCTATTTCTACTGGGTTATTGAAAAATACTAACATTCTCTTAGAGTTGATTTCTGTTAGTCCTAACAAATCTTTTTTGTCAAATGTTTTTTTTTTCTCTGTTTCATACAAAAGTCAAGTTGTATGAAACAGAGTGCAATAGGATAACGTTTTTTTTTATGTCCACGCCACTGTCTCATGCCATAAAATTCCAAGCCAAGGAGTTTTCTTATTTTAACGACAGAAAACCAACAAATTTAAAAATCTGATACAAAGTTTGACGTTCTTTGATAAAAAAAAAGGCCCATCACATTTTAATGTTATATTTATAGTATAAAGTTATCTGTGTTTAACAGGAATTACTCCTTTATATTGTAAAACTTTACAATTACAAAAACCACGTCGCAATTCCGTATGTAAACATAATAAGCGTGAGTCCTAGCCAGAACAGGTACTCCGTTCAATAAAGACTTCTTACGTAACTATATATGACAAAATAGCTTAATTACATCTGGTTAGCATACTTTGTGATGAAGGCGCGAAAATTTACCTAAATATATTACTAATCCTTTATGTAATATTAAAAAACGAACCCGCACTCATTCTGGCGCGCAAATCGAGCCGAAAACCCAATGCTGGCTCCAAAAAACGGGCTCAACAAAAAAAACATTCAAATTTGCGGAGGGGATGAGGGAGGAACTGCCCTGAAGCGTAAGTGTCTTAACAATATCGGAAGGAACAATTCAATACGATATAATAACGAATAACAGATTACAGATATATACATGCATTTATGTTACTGTATGTAATTATTGTCCAAATTATTATAACCGACTATTTCATTTATATGTTTAGGCATGATTCAGATCACATATTCACAAATTTACTTATTTTAAGCGCGGTGTAAGAGGAAAGAGTTCTCATGGTATGGACTCACCAAAAGATGTCAACAACATAAAACCCCATTTATTCATAGACGGCTCATAAACGTATTACAACGAAAAATGACTCCAATAGCATTTGGACAGATTCATAACTGGACAAATTGGCAAAAGATAAAAATTGTTCTAAAATAGTCTAGTCTAGTCCTCTTTTATTAATACGACGTAAACGGGTGAGACAAGCGATTGTTTTCTTTACAAATTATTTTATTTCTATGAATTTACTTTTACTATTTTTTTTACATATATTTTCTTTGCAAATCTTTTGATGTGACATAATGATTCTTGTTCCTGACTCTTCTCTGTAGAGTTAAGAATCTGTCCAGATGTTACGGAAGTCAAAAAATGGTAACAAAATGTATTGTCCTCTCTTATCTTAACGTTCACAAATCAAACTCGTCTCTATGAATTTACTGTTACTTGTTCATAGGTGCTATTTTTCTGTAAAACCTGTCATTTACATCCTAAATAAAAATGTATGACGTATATGACAGTTCATATGTACGGTCGCGGTCTGAAAATGTTTACCAGTTTTGAAATTAGATTCTATGTCACACTTTTCGCTCTAAAGTCTAAGATGCCATATCAAGTTACTTATTTTTAGTAAATAATACGGGATAACTCACGTGAATCAGTCAGATAGCTCCGACTACGAGTTACTACGCGTTGACGTCTCGCTTAGCATGCTAAGCGAGACGTCAACGCGGGCGTCCCGAGCTCTCCTTGAAAAAGACCACCGAATGTGGTTGAAACTATAGTCGGAGCTATCTGACTGATTCACGTGAGTTATCCCGTATTATTTACTAAAATGAGTGAAAACCACGTTAGCTTTTATAATAAAAAAGTTACTTATTACCTTTCAAAAGTTATTATGCAAAATGATGCATAACAAAGACAATAATTATTAATCACTTTTTGATGATGAAACTCATTTCTTTATTTGTTGAAATGACATTTATCAGAAATTATTGTTTGAACGTCGTTTGGACAAGAGAAAATTTTTACAAAAGATTTTTTCATAACGAAATAAAATGGCAAGTTTAACCTTGGAGCAAAGGGCTGAAATAATATTTCTCTTTGAAGATGGACATAGCATAAGAACGAACGACGAAACTTTTGTTTGAGAGTGAGACTCGGCCTGTTTTTTCAAAGAAGGTTTTCTATACCTATATCAAACCTTGATAGTAGTCAGTCCATCTATAGAGCGATTGATTGTCATGTCATTAGAAAAAAACATAATATATGAAATAGACTTTTTCAAACATAATTTAGAACTTGTGACCTAAATGTGTGCATGCAATTGTAATCCTTATGGTGGTAAACATTTTCTGACCGCGACTGTACAAAACGTTTACAAATTGTTTTCTATGAATTTGAGGGTAAGGATAAAAAATTGTCTTGAAGATGCATACAGTGCGACAAACATATGACCCAGTTGCCAATAGTAGAACTACTACGTTTTATAACGTCACAGTGGTGAGACACTAGCTCAAATAGAAACTAATATGTACAGAATGTGCTATGGCGTTCTATTATTTAAGCCTATTCGTGCAACGCAATAAATTTGGGATTTTAACCAAGGATGTCTACTGCTGAGATTCAGAGACAAGTCTAAGCGTGAACTAATGCTTTTGATATAATGTTGTCTTAGGTTTTCGCGATTGTTACACATAGTAATTAAACGGTTTAAATCGCGTATATTTGTCATTATTTTGTCCCGACGTTTCAAACACTTTGCAGTGATCGTGGTCACGGGGTGACCGTATTACACAAATGTCTCTGAATCTCAGCCTATGTCTTATCCTTTTGAAGAATATTTCTGGTATTTTCCCTACGACGCTTTTTATGACTCTCACAGTAGGAAAATGCCAGCTGAGAATGAGAATGAGATATTTGAAGAACCAAAAAACGTTTTCTAATAGTTAAATACCAAAACGTATTCAAACTGCTCTAGGCAGGGAAATAATCATTTATACAGATATGTCTCATGTATATTATATATCACACTAATATTATAAGGGCGAAAGTTTGTGTGTTCGTATGTTTGTTAATTCTTCACGCTCAAAAGGCTGAACCAGTTTTGATTAAATTTGGTATAGAGGTAGATGAGGCGCTGGATTAACATATAGGACTACCTTTCATCATCACCATCCATCACCACGCGGGCGTAACCGCGGGGCGCAGCTAGTATCATGCTTTATCGTTATCAGTGTTCTAAAGCATGTTTTTACTCTATACAGCTGCGTATTCACCTGATATCTGCGATGACTGATGTGGGGAGTGAGCGGTGTGCGAGGAAAAAATGCACCAATAGGATCGCTCCACTCGGCGAGGTTAGTAAAACGAAGCGCTCCCATTGGTGGATTTTTTCCTCGCACACCGTTTATCTCTCTCGCACATATCTGTTTGAAGACACAGCCTTACTGGTCACACTTACTTTGAAGACATCAACACTGCCACCGGGCGCATGTTTGTGGCACTATAAAACTTGTTTTGTTTATGTAAATATGTATTAGATATCGTAACCATGTATTAACGTGACTGATTTATTAGGAACATTTCATTTTTTTTTATTATGTATTTGTAGGGCTTCATATTTACATAGCCATCAACGTGTGCACCTTAAAAACTTCGCAGTACAACCTATATTTTAAAAAAACATAAATAACATTTATGCAGTCACTTCATGGTCGAATATAAAATCAATGCAAACACAAGTTTTAGCTAAATTAATGAATACATAGAAAAAGCTACTTTATAAAACAATATTATTTAATTTATGGTATCATTGATTGGATATATTTTTCGAAATATAATTCATGGCTTCCAGGTGGATAAAGTTACAACAAAAATGATAAAGCATTCATTTCAGATTGGTGTAGAATTTCCACTGTTAAATAAAAAAAAAACTTAAGTAACTATAGTCTTTATTACATTCATTTCAATACATATCAACGATATCGATTATAATTCTTAATATTTATCCAAAATCAAAGGAACGCGGTCATAATCGATTTAGCAAACTACATTCACAACAAGATTTTTTATTACAATAGTTTTTTTTATTATGATTATGCTAAGCATACTTAGCCAAATGCCTCAAAAATTTTATGGAACTTGTCCAAATATATCACAAATTTTATTCAAATAAAATGACCGCATATTATTATAGTCTGTGGAATATACAAATTGTATTGTTTATGGTTTGCATAATGGATACGAGGGGTTATATTGGAAACATCATTGGGAATATTGATGTATTGTACAAAATTTGACAATTCTTTGGAGATAATCATCAAAAACCTAAATGCGAAAACATTGGCAATCACAATATTAATGTGTCTTGTGGTAGTAAGGCACTGAGAAATGCTAAAATTCTGTAACTATCGGACTGCATAAGAGAGAAAGAGAGGCAGCGATGGTAAAATCGTTATCAGTTTGGTTGAAACAAAAGTATTCTTATTTACAAAACCAGTAACTTGAGTCGAAAATGTAACTTGTTTCATAATCTCGTAATATTTGCATACACATACATGCAGGAGTGATTAAGATATTTACTTTACAAGAGTAATTCAACTTTGTAATTTTATTCTGTAGAGAAATTTTTAAGGAAACGTGTTTCGGAATTAAGTTGACACTAGAAAATATAATCAAGACTAACGAATATTTTATTACTGCTGCAAAAACAATTTATTTAAAAAAACAGTTCTATGCAGCTATTTAGCACTTGTCAGCCCCAAGACAAATAGTATTTTGATATTTTTGATTCAAGTAAAATTTGTACCAGATATTTTTATAAGGTCTAGTGCAGGTAAACTACATGAGAATAGCATGTGCACGGACTGCAAAAGCCATACAGTATTGTAGGTGTACCTTGTCCGTCATGAACTTCATGCTCATTATAACATATATTTTTAAAATATTTTAAGAAAACATCAAATTAATATTTTAATAAAACACTTAAAAAATACAAAAATATATCTAGTGACAATTCCGCCTAATTTTCCTGATAAGCCGACGTGACGTCACAAACGCCACGCAGCCAATTCAATGAGAAGAAGAAGTCAATTCTCGATCGTGCGCTCGTAGAGTCAAGACCTCCTGAGGATGCTTCGTGTAGAAGGGAAACGCATCGAAAAATTCTTCCGGTTTGATTAAAATATTAATTTGATGTTTTCTTAAAATATTTTAAAAATATATGTTATTATTAAATATGGATTTCCGCAAAATAACGCCTGAATCTATTCATTATCTCACTACTTCACAATTGCATGTTCCAAAATATTTTCTTCCTTTCTTTCAAATTAGGGTGAGCTTGCTAACTTGTATTCAATAATATACATACTTAGATGCAATGCCTCCCTTTTGAAGATAGAAGCGTTTAAATTTACACCGGCAAAGTTAATACGTCCCATATCGTCATATTTGCATTATGGGTCATAATCTATTTTGCTGCGCGAAAAGTAAGGCACCGGTATTTCGAATCTTAGGGTGGCCATAAAACTCATATAAAACTGAATAAGTTACTGGATGGTGAGAAGGATATGGGATGGTTTCTAATCACGACATAATATGTCAACATATGACAGGATCCGATAATGTCAGAAACATGATGTATCAACCAATCACGTTCCTACTGCCGGATGACCAGTCTTGCTTTCAGGGAGAGGTATAGGCCAAAAGCCACCACGCGAGCCAGACCGATTGTCATATTTTTCCAGCTACCTAAAGGTCTCCGAAACAGCCTAACTGCCATCCTAAGACAACAACCGGGACTGACGGCTCAGCGTGCCCTTCGAAGCACGTGCACGCTCAGTCTTAATGTCACTAGCGGTCACCCATCCAAGTCGTGACCGCAGCGACATAGCTTACCCTAGTTCTACGGTAACGACTATCCAACCTTCTTCATCATGTATCGCTTTAGAACATGTATATTATAAACAATGATGTCATCACATCCATATGCAAACCACAAACAGTCAACTTAAAATTGCCAGACTACATCGAAAGGAAATTATAATCACACAGAGATTCACGCATGTATCATTTACATAGTTTTTATATTCATAATAATTTGTATAAGGCAAATGACGCTACGGTTACTTTGATTTAGAGCACATTATCGTCTGGCAGAGTTGAAAACAAATGAAGGCGTCAGTAAACTGGTAACACTGTAGCTCATTCTACCAAAAATATTCAAGACAGTGTTGCCACATATAATAACCGTAGTTGATTAGTCTTGTTTGTAGTACAACGTAAGTTGAACTATAGATATCGCTCCATCCCAATAAGGTGGTTAAAGAACGATAGGAAAAATTTGAGTTGTGACTCTTTGTCATGTTAGTTCAATCTGATTAGAGCATACCCCGACTGAAGGGGATGTACGCAGGTAAGAGACTTAAAAAAATTCCTCTCGTAAATTTGTAATACATAGTTCCACTTTTATTCGCTTTCAACTCTCTTTTGCCAGAGTTTAAGTTACTACATTTCTTCCTTGTAGAAGAGGCCGGTTGCTGGTCCTAGTGTAGGCTTGTCAGACCTCTTCTAGGCCTCTGCCACGGCCTAAGGTTGCTTATGTGTAGGTATAAATTATTAAGTTATTTAACACTTACAAGAAGACCGGTCTCTTTAACCGGAGCACATTTCTGAGTGGTCGTCCCATGCTGCCACCTAGAAACAAAACAAAGTTGACTATAAATATTAAGTCCAGATATTAAAATTATAAGTTCAGGGTTAGAATTGCACCTCCCCATATCAACCCATGGGTGTCGTAAGAGGCGACTAAGGGAAAAATACTGGAAGGTGGGCAGCGGCGCATTCTAAAGAACTGCCAACCTACACTGTAATCCCCAAGACGCCTGCCAAGCGTGGGGATTATGGCAAATACCCCCTTAATATTGGAGGCCGTGTTCAGCAGTGGACGATCCGGCTGTTACAGTACAACACACTAATATTTAAAGCATTTTGGATGCTGAAAGAGAATTTCATTAGTAAGTCATATTGTTTAGTTTATGTCTAACTTTTTTCCATGATTGAAAAAAATATAATGAAATACATTTTCTTACCATTACTATAATTAAATAAGAATATTAGGAAATTTTGGACTGGACAACATTCACTGCGATAGCTTAAACTGTTTAGTCAGACCCGGTCTGAGGGATGGCTCATGTTGTGGTGGATTCTAGTCCCTAAATCTTTCTATTGCTTTAACTTGGTTAGTGTATTCACTAAGCAGGCGTACAAGGCAAACAACATTACAGTATGACAAGAGGTCTATATTTTTTCTACAGTTATTAAGTTAGCTTTCGATCAGTTCTTGGTGAGGTTGAGGATGAGGACTGGCTCTAAAGAACAGATGCCAGTATAAGGTGCATGACGACAGATTTTCTTCTTGAGGGCGAACATTAGCAAATATTCCTACTACAATGCAGTGAAACTCAGGCCCACATTAAGATTAGCAACGAATGTATCCAAGCCAAGTCTCAATTAATAAAACGGGGGAAGTTCAGGTTGGACTCACACACTGAGGGTTCTGAACCATTTAAGAATGTATCATGAAATCGTTATGTTTTACATACAGTTAGAGATCCTTAGCGAGAATCCGACCCCCACTTAATATTTTTTTGTTGTATATAAAATATTGGACTTAAAGAGATATTGCACCGTTTTTACGATAGAGCAAAAACAAAAAAAAATTATAAAAATATGTTTCTTGTATACTGACCCTTTTTTATTTTTAACTTTTTATTAGGCAATCCGCTAACACATATTTTGGGAAAATTTAAACCAGCTACCTTTCCAAAAACACAACCCCTTTAAAGGACGGACAACTCAGACTCAGCAATAAGGCTCCGTTTTTCAGCACGGAACCCGAAACATATAGCAAAAACCGAACATAAATAACTTACACTGTGATAATTTTTTTTTAACTTCCAAATATTTAAGAGATCACAATTGGTGGCCCTAATTTCCAATTAGACTTTGGAAATTAGGGCGAACAATGGCCACCATGCGCGGCAATCGATAGCCACTGCTTCAAAAACTTAGGTATGAAAAGGAAGGATAGATAGTTACCTGACATTCCCGACTGCAGTACCACTGGTTAGCGCAGCCTGCACATACGAACTGTGCATCTCGACGCCGGCAGCCCTGACACAGCGGCGTGTCCCCCTCGGCCTCCGCCCCCGGCCCTGCCCCCGGGGGCGCTCCGCCCTCGGCCGCCCCGCCCTCGTCGATGACGAGCCGCCCCGACCCCGACCCGGACCCCGACGGGGACCCGGACGCTTCGCCCTCTGACGCTGGAGACTCGTCATCATCCTGATAACACACACAAACATTGTCATTACGCTTGTGCTCTTATCCGATGAGGTCGGAAGATTGAAAGTATAATATCGATCAATCAGTTAATGCTCCTATATCTTATTACTCTAAAAACCTCTACAAAGCCAGATATTCACAAGTTCCCCATGGGGTGCCGGGCTAGAATAACAGCCTCCCCTATCTTCCCAATAGTCGTAAGAGGCAATAAAGAAAAAACACAGGTTTCCAGCCATACTTTCCATTATTTCTTTACAAAAAGTAAATTTTTGGCTGACTACTTTAATAATTTCATCAGCCCGTCTTGGTCTTCCCCGTCTTCGTTTGTCCTTTGGAACACTTTTCTTCTAGGCATCCTGCTACGTACCTATTCCCATTTTAGCTTTTGTGAATGTTGTAGTGCATCTATTAACTTTGTTTTGTTCAGCATTGTGATTACTTACTGTTCACGCACACATAGTGTTACTTACTTCCCTAGGGTGATTTGGTATCTCCCGTGGGCTACAAAATATAATTTACCCCACGCATTTAAAGTTGAATACTACAGTACACATTTACACATACAGTGATAAAACACTTTGTCAAGCCGTTCTACATTCCGTTACTACAGAAGTTTTTAAATCATCAACCCACCACGTGGAGTGCTGACAAAACTCATCTTATTAAGATGAGTTTATTTACAATTCTTCACATAAAACCAGCCTATTGGACTATTGTCTTTCAAAGACAGATAGCCAAGAAAGAGTATAGAAAAAAAAAAACATCAAACCATACTTTCCTCACATCCTAACAAATATACACTTGAATTTGTATGAAAACTTGTACAGATACATAGTGTGTTCGATTTGGGACGATAGCTTTTGTGGCAGTTCCAAAGTCAGGAATTTGTATCTACGCGTTCGGAAAGCAATCTTTTGATAATATTGATATTTATGCTCATCAATGATTTGCCCTAAATCGAACAACAGATAAATGGTTGCAATATCATTCATTTTCATATGAAAACATTCGCGTGTATTTTCTTTTGATTTATAAAAAATATTAATGCAGTCTTCCATACAAACAAAGCTAATATGAATACTACGCGACATACAATACTATATTTTCAATACATTTAACTGCGAAAAAAACACGTAATAAAATTCTAAATTATTACGAAGTTTAACTTTCAAACTAGCATATAACAAAGAAGTATCACAATGTCATTTGTAACCGTTTTCAAAGCTATCCAAACGGTGGTATACGTAAATGTAGATTACGCTATTTTTAACCGACTTCCAAAAAAGGAGGAGGTTCTCAATTCGTCTCTTTTTTTTATGTTTGTTACCTCAGATCTCTTGACTAGGTGAACCGATTTTGAAAATTCTTTTTTTGTTTGAAAGCTGATGCTTGTCGTTTGGTCCCATTTTAAATTTCAACAAAATCGGTCAAGCCGTTTTTGAGTTACACTAAAAAGATTTAAAAAAAATTTTTAACAAAAAATGGAACCGACTTCAACACCCAAAAGTGTGAAATAACTTGTCCAAGTCGGTACCATGCGCACAATATTGTGATAATAGGTACTTTTGAACCACCATGGTACCGACTTCAACAAGTTATTTCACACTTTTGGGTGTTGAAGTCGGTTCCATTTTTTGTTATATATTTTTTTTTGCGTAGAACATTTCAAAACGAACGCCGAATGTGAACATTATCAACATTTATGGGTGTTATTTTTGCTAACAGTAGGCTATCCGAACGCCCTAACATTAATAAAACCAGTTTCTTTTTTACTTTCTCACATGGTAGTAAATGATGATGTTGTCGATGATATTATTCAGGATAACCTAGAATTACTAGCTCTCAAGGGGACATCTGCCAGAACACACCGTTAGGTGATTGGCGACAGATTTTCTACTTGAGACTGATACCTAACTAAGCGATTTCATGAATCGATACTTACCAATTGGACGACGTCTTCTGCCTTCTCAGTGATGGCGTCAGGTGGCGGCGTGGGTTGCACAGGGGTTATCGTGATCTCACCGCAGTTCTGCAAACCGACATACATCATTACATCACTTTACTTCTTACCTATTAAAGTATAATATTAAAATACATCTAAAATAAACCGAACTTAGTTCTAGACCTGAGTGGCCGCGTAAGGAGAGCGTCCGGCGGGGCGGGGAGTGCAGCGTTCGTATCAAATACATGGATATGCGTGCAAGTGTCCCTGAGTACCGCTCGAGCGGAGGTCATCGGTGCTTGCCCGACCTGCTGGACGCTGTTCATTAATTTTTGCTTTAGTCTTATCTCTGCCTTAGCTTGACTCGAACTTTGCTGAGTATTTTCTTTGGTACAAACACATGCTTCGAGTTTATACTCCAAGCAATTAGGTATTGAGCCGGCACGTAACGTTTCAAAGCCGGTGGGCAGTGTGACTTTTTCTTGCAAAACTTCGAGAAATATTTAAGTTAAAATTTTGAATTTCCCGCCGTACAAGAAAGCAATTTTGTATGGTAATATGTGTTAACCAACGCGCCGCCAGAGGCGCTGTACATTTTGTCATACAATATCGCATTTATCGCTCGCAGCGTCTGTCAAGAAAAACTCGCACTACGGTTCAGTACTTTTCTTCCAGCTGAGATAGAGATAAGACTGAGTTTTCTTATAATTGTAAGGCTCGATCCACACCGAAGCAACAGCGGTCGGCAGCGCCTTGTTCGGCAAGCGGTTATGGGCGCGTCTTTCAACCGATATTACACATTGTAGTGATAGAGACAGTGTCGAAAATGGTTTGACAGTAATTTGTTACTTGAATATGAATCGAGCCACAGGAGCTGATTATTTTGACGTTATAATTTAAGATCGGGTAGTGTCATATAAACATGTTTTCAATTTGCGAAGTTTTAGACTAATAAAAGCTCTTGAAATAGTAAGAACTAAAGTAACTTCACTAGTTTTAGGAAAATAAGACAGGAATAATCCGCTCAGAGAGACAAGGAAGGAAGAGGCCAGAGGAGGGAGGTGGGCCGCTTCCCTTAGAATAATACTGTGCTTTAATTGTAATTTATAATTGGAAATGATGAGATGCGGATAATCCCGTCTTTTTTTTCTTTAAAATGAAGTTAGACAAATAAAGCATTCAGATACAAAGTATATTCAAAAACCGAACCAATGAAATAAGGTAATTAGTAAGCGCTTACATGTCGACCCGAGACAAATTCGCAGGATTATTTTACCCCACCGCCTAAGTATTCTACTTGAATATATCATAGGAAGGGAAAGCGCACTTAGAACAAGAAAAATGTTGTCTTGTATTTTTAGGTACTATTTCTCGAAAGGGAAAGACGATAAGTACAGTCAACGGATGCGATCAAATGTGGACCGTTTTTGGAGTTGAATGTATGCGTTCTCAACTCTTCTAATAAATGGAGCCCGCTCGCTATCACTTACACTTTCAACGTTTTTAGATGAATAAATACTGAGTGAATCTAGAATCTTCGTTTCCCGTGTGTAACGTGAAAACGAACTTTGACATAGACTAGTTGCAAGTAGGAAAAATTATTACTAACTAAAAATATTGGGAAAATACGAATTATGGTGGAATTGTGATTAAACTATAATTGCTTGCTGTTGTCAAACACAATAGCTAAAACAATATTGCTCAATAATTTCCCACAAAGTTGTTTGTTTAGATGACATTAAACTACGGTCGCTGAGCAGAAATTATTTAGGGAAATGTCAGACAAAGATTATCTTTTTCAAACTCATTGCGGTCCCGCTATCTCTAATGATCAATCATATTACATATACTAAAAAGTTCAGTAATTTAAATGAAAATGTTATAGGTCTTATTTGGCGAATAGACGCTATTTGTCCTTCACGTGAGTAACGTAACTCCAGTGTCGTTACAATGCTGTAACTTTCGTCACAAAATCACAATCGACAAAGATACTCTGAACTTGTTGGTGAAGCCCTTTCTACCGACTAAATGACAGAGCGTTTGCAGAAGATGAAATAAAATGCATTTCGAGTAGCTTGTTGGTAGAAAATCATAATAATCTTTTTAAGCGTTTTAATATGAAATAATAATAGGACACATTGAGGAGTGAGAACCATTTTTTGATACAACAAAAGCAAGTTTTATTTGGTGGCAGTATTTTCATGTATATTCACAGATAATAATTGTCAGACAATTTGAAGAATATTAAATTTTCAGGGTATATTATGTTTTAAGACTTTTAAAGACTAAAGGAGTAGCGAGATCGGTGCGTTCGCATCGGCGGAGGTCCTGCTCGAGTTGTATCTCAAGTGAATGCACAAAGCACGATACAATGAAGCGAGCGTGCGGAACGTACCCTAGTATAAATCGGGCGGGATAGCAGATGCGCACGTACATCTTTGAATGTGTTGAAGCCTTAATGCAAGAATTAATATACCCGGATACTTTTGCATATAAATAAAAGCTTGTTCGTGTGCATTACCTAATTATAATTACTATATATGCCTATATAATACCTATATAGCATGACCACGAAAGAAACGCTTCAGCAAATTCATAGCCATTTTTTTCATTTGAATTTAATATTAATAATAGATTTTAAAGATTATAAAAAGGAAATTCATATCATACATTTCAATTTGCTAGAATCGTTTATTTTGTGGCTTGATTCTTAGGAATATCTACTTACTACCAGCGTCAGAATTGACAAAAATTAAGTCAAATATTACTGGCGCTGGAAGTATTTTGAAATATATTGCACCTACAGTGTGTTATACTTATATTTAAATTATAATAATATGTAAAAATGACTGTGAGGTGGCATCATATTTCAATGAGTATTGCCATTCTCAAATATGTTCTTTTTGGTAATATTTGAAGAAATGTGCCAAAATTTTGTTGTCTTGGAGTATTCAGACAGCATGTGTTTAACGAAGGCTTAGAATACGGAGATTAATGCAGAAACTTTAAACTAAACCCAGCAAGTTTACTTTCATAATTTAATACATCAAGATCTATTGTCACTGGAGTTGATTACTGAAAACTTTTTTGCATATAGTACTGTGTTTATTAGCACGAAGAAATATAGTTTACCGCCTGGCTTGTTTTATTTATATAAATAACTTTTAAAGAGTTTTAAAATTTTCCGATAGTGTATACCTAGCTGATGAACTATATGAGTCAAAACAACGAGGGCTTCCATTGGAGTGTGGAAGCTGATCTAATCGCAAAACTACACTTAATCATTTATATAACTGATATTATCCGCTTCAAAAAATATGGAATTTATCACGATAATTTTAGATTTCTGTGTAAAAAACATTTAGCGCCATCTGGGGAGAATTTATTTGAAAGTGGGCCTCTTCATTTCTCTCTCTAATCTCACTCTCTCTCTCACTGGTCAAAATGACAACAAACTCTATTTATTATTCGAGATATTTTATCTATATGCAGTGTATACTGTATACCCATAACACGAAAAGTTTAATAATGGTAACTTAATTAAACTAAGTGGACCGAACACAAAATAACATAGTATTTTGAAGTTTTTTTTTCTAAAATATCAATTTTGTGTATTGTCAAAAAAGTTATACTAATTATATGATCTCACTTTCAACACTCCCGTGGATCTACTAAACCTTAAGACGAGCGATGTCACCCAGAAGGGGTCTCAAATTTAGGCAAGCCCGAAGTCAAATTCAGTCAGCTATCTGACTGATCCTATAGTAAAAGCAGGATAAAAAAATAAATCAGATCTAGATTTACGGGCATTCCAAGGTTGTTGTACAATCATTATTTGGTTTGTGATACCTTGAGGAAAGCTGAATACGTTTAGGAATTTTTCGTACGTCAGTGAACAGATGGTTTCTTATTGATTAAATCAAACTAAACCTATCTGTGTTGTGTTTTTGGTTATTTTTACTATTTTTTATTATTTAAAAGAACTCAGCCAGGGCCCTATTACGGAATTGAAAGTGAATAAAGTTTAATGTCTACTGGCTGATGACTTTGACATTGACATAACTTGACATTTGTTTGTTTACAAAAATCTCAAGTCAAAAACAAAGTCCATGTAAATATGCACACCATTAGTTTCTTATACGGAAGCCTTTTGTCAAAGCCTTGTAACTCAACGTGTAATATTACTTCAATGAAGTCTAGTTCAATTGGAGATGGTAGTTAACTTCTGTATCCAATTATAAATAACAAATTAAACTATTAATGAAGTTCAATGATCTGTTATTAATTTAATACGTCGCGCAATTAATCAATTCAAGTTTTAATTGACCTAAATCAACACGAAAATATATTAAGAATCGAGTAACAAAATTATACACAAAGATATGATAGGGTTATTGAACCACATTGAGTCATAGCTCGTGATTGTGGTACAATATGTTTAAAATCCTTGGACTCTTGTACTTAATATTGTCAAGATCAAAGAATTGAACATAACCGAAACGAAAGTATAAAATTCAAAGAAATAATCAATGCCATTCAATATCACAGTGAAATTAAAGTAAATTGCCGACTTGCAGAGGTAATTTGGGCAGTCTTTAGGCCAAAAGCAGTCGTCAGCTGGATTATAGTTGATCCTATTGTTTTTTTCGATAATCCTAACCATTACACTCATGAAGGCGCGCTCCTCCACACTAAACAATTGATGTGCATTTGTATGGGTACGCCTCGTTTGAACACTACGCCTTAGTGTGGGTATATAATATTCGCTTGGGTAGACCGCAGTAGTTGCAACTACTCTCAAAATATATGGCGGCGCACGCCAGTTGAAAATGATTCTTATTGCTTTTACGTTAAGTTTCAGTTTTGCACTGAGTAAGCCATATTGTTCACATGCCGTCTGAACCTCGCAGAACTTATCAACTAAATTTGGAATTTTGTTCGTCTAGGCCAATTAGCACACCAATAGTCCATTCATTTTGTACATGTGGGTGATACCTTGGCCTGACCGAAAGTTGGCAACGGTGTCGCCCCCTGTTTCCCTTCCGGTGACGTGAGAAGTTTAGCCAACGTTGGGGAGTAACTCTGTGTCGCACAGGGCCCATGCTGCAAACGTTGGCAACACTCATTCAAGCTAATTCAATAAGCAAGCGGTATAAAAATATTTAAAAATGAAGCTGATATGATTATACTACAAGCTATTTAGATGTGAGGATTAACCTTGGTGAGAATGCCGTGGAGAAGTGAGTTTTGCTGTTGCGTTTGACTTGTTTCTTGGCTGGTTGTGACAGGTAGGAGTGAAATCTCAGGGTAAGGCGGTGGAGGAGGTAGCCTTGGGCTTGGTGATGCCAGTCTTTCCACTGGCTTGTGTTCTTCGTGAGGTCTTTCTGGTCGTCTTCTGCCCTCTGGTCGTATGTGATGTTCTGGCCGGTTAGGTAGCGGCTCCATGGGTCGGTTGGGCGGGATAAGGCCGGGGTTGTTCTGCTGCATGTTCGCGAACTGGACTAGCACGTCTTTGAACGACATCCCGTTCTGTAAACCGCCCGCTTGGATTTGCTGTAGACGCTCCATCATTGCTTTTTGGCTCTGAAATGCGAAATAATAGAATTCTGAACTTCTATTGAAGCAGTGATGGCTCAGTGGCATTAATCATAGACCGCTGCGCAGCAGGTCTATGATTCGAATCGAGCCGCGTCATCATATCGTTTTTATATTCTGTAAAAGAGCGAGTTGGACCACCTATGGTTCCATACCAAGTCACAGAATGTACTGTAAAATCGTATTTTTTTTAAATACAGTTCGAGATACTTTTCGGGTGTCGGACCTTCTGATTTTTCGAAGGTTTTAATTATTTTTATTGGACTACAATCATGTTGTCAATGTTATGTATTACCATTTATATGAAATAGCAACAATATAAAACTTTAAAAAAACTCTACACTCTCTTTTTTAAGTTTTTGTTATTATTACCTACTATTTCTTAGGCAATCCGCTATACTAGCACATATTAGGTGAAAATTTCAACCGGCTACCTATTACCGTTCCAAATATACACCCCATTAAAGAAGGGTTGGACGCACAGCCGAGGCTTAGTAATAGGGTCCCATTTTCTAATATGGAACCCTAAAAATACCTATAGGCAAAGTTTTCCCTCCGTTGTCTCACCTGACGATAACTACCGAACCTACTTAGTTAAGTTTCACATGTAATAAAAACAATTATATCCCGACCTCGTTAATATCTTTGCCCTCGTGACCTTTTACCAGAAGTCTTTTCTATGGCGCATCGTAAAAATAAACGGCCTTCGTTGCACCCAGCGAATAACACGGCCGTACGATTTGGTCAAAACGCTCTTAGATATTACGGAACTTACTTAGGTCGACTTACGACTTACAGTCGAGTAGCCGAGAAGGTAGACTGGACAGGCGTCATGGTAATCGCAGTGTAAGATTGCAGTTCTTTAGAAGATGCTGCTGCTGCCCATGTGCTGTTTTTTTTTTCCATTCGTTGCCTCTTACGACTCACACAGGGAGATTTTGAGGGGTGCAATTCCAGCTCGGCACCCCACGGCCAGTACCAGATTGGACTAAGGTTCGTTAAATTTAGTTTACATATGTGGACGGAATAATTAAATTGACGAACGCTATCCGGAGATATTGCAATCCAGCCTTGAAGGGCTAAATCGTGACAAGGATGTCATAAGAAATTAAATGTTTGCAAACTGGAAATAATAAATCGAAATTATATTTATATGATGGTAGACATTATGACATGCCCCGTGGGGTGCCGGGTTAGAATTGCACCTCCATATATCATCCCGTGGGTGTCGTAATAGGTGACTAAGGGAAAAATACTGGAAGGTGGGCAGTAGCGCCTTCTAAAGAACTGCCAACTTACACTGCGATCCCCAAGACGCCTGCCAAGCGTGGGGATTATGGCAAATACCCCCTTAATAGGGGAGGCTGTATTCAGCAGAGGACGATCCGGCTGTTACAGATACAGACAGACATTATGATAACCTGACACAATTTGAATGCAAATGTGTAAAAAAATGTGTTTTTTTTCCCACAGCACAGAGAAAAAAATATTAATCATATTTGCTTTTTACTTGAGGTAAGTGTAACCTTATTTTTAGGATTTCACACAATATTAGTCTGTTTTGTATAGGACAATAGTTACATTAATGTTAGAGATCTTTAAGTCTAAAAATGCACGCCCCTTTACTAAACGTCATTAGGTATATGTGTGTGCGTGCAGCGATTTTATTGTGAACTCGGCCACACCACGATTTTTATAATAAATATTTTCCATGGAGATCCAGTAAATGGAAAAGTATCCGAGATAATATTTTCAGACCGTGATCTTTTTTAATGAGCATTTCCAAGTAGAGTCAGCATCAGGCAGCAGCAGACAGTCAGTCTTTAACCGAAGCCAAAAATTTTCACAATATGCTCTTATGTCATTTTTTGTGTTGCTTCAGAAAAGATATTGAGGGTCGGCCCCCATAATTGGGGACAAGGGTAAGAAGTACATCAGGGATTTTAGCAATAAGAAAATTGGTAATTTCGCCAAAATCTTTAACTTTGTACACCAGCTTGTCATCAGAAACACTAATAACGATCGGAACAATATTTTATATATTATTATTATTGCAAGTGGAATTCCATACAAATCAACAAAAACATCAAAAATATTTAATAAAAAAAATGTTTAAATCTCCATATCTCGCATATTAAACTCGAATAGTTAAACAACCTAGCCACAGATCCAAAAACACTTTAAAACTATATAAAAACTATTTTGTATTTCGCGCCAAATTTCACGTCAGCATTCGTATTAAAAAAAGGTTGGCTAGCACTTGAAGCTTTCCATCACATGGGAACTTATAGACATTGCCGCGTTACTTCTCTATGTCCGTATGTAAATATAGGTGAGAGCATAGGGGCCGGTTCAGATCCTTGGTTAGAGCGCATCCGGAGTGCAAATTTTCACTCTAACGTCGTTCACAACCTTCCAGTAGAGCGCAACTTTTTAACTATCAAAAGCGGTCGCATCTTTAACTGACATGACTGACATTTCTTGATGAGAGAATTATAGACACTCTTTTGTATTTTGCAGGTAATGGTACTTATTGCTTTTCAAACATCATAAAAAATCTTCATATATTTTTCTAGTTCCCAGCCAAAAATAGATATTGAGGTTATAAAACAACCGAGTCGTTCCGAATCTTGGAGTAATCAGTACTTCAGTACTAATATTATAAATGCGAAAGTAACTCTGTATGTCTGTCTGTCTGTTACGCTTTCACGCCAAAACTACTGGACCGATTTGAATGAAATTTGGTATGGAAATAGTTTGAGACCCGGGAATAAACATAGGATAGTTTTTATCCAACTGCGCAACAAGAGGTTAATGTTTTTGCGCGATAACCGACATACGCGCCCGGAAAGCTAGTAATAATAATAATAATCTTTATTTCTGAGCATAAGTAACATAGGAAACAATAAACAGTGAATCGGTGCCACCTGCTATAGTACCAGACTGTGTCACAGATAGCAACGCCCGCCTCCTTAAACATAATGGTGAATACAGTGATCCAAAATTTACATTATTTTTTCTTTAATACATTTTTACCATAATGAATATTAGGTTAATAAAGTATTTTGCACAATAATATAATTTTAGTTTATGTATTAGGCTATAAGACTTCTAATTTCAATATAATATTAGTTAATAAAGTTACACAACTTTATTAGTTAGTAAGTTAAAGGAACCAAACAACTACACTCTGAGGCTTGGAACGTGGCCCGGCACAGCTCGGCACCGAACTAGCAACAAGTACCGCGCGAGACGTCACCGCGGAACGAGGTCAAGGATCGTAATTACAAATTAGATTATTGACTTCTGTACTGAGGTCTACCGTCGGCGGCGGCGCGCGGTGTTGTTGCACTTCGTTATGATCAATTGTCTTCTAGGACCATGATTCTTATGTAAATGAGGAGTTAGTAACACTATTCGATGTTAGTAGGGATTCTAAAATGGTTCCTTTGGTTAATAATATATTTTGATGCCATTTTTAAAAATAAAATGTTTTTGGGTTCCTAAAGAGAAAAGGGTCCCGACTCTTTATCGTAGGAAGCATTTGCTGTCCTACCGTTCTACAATTAAGGATAGTCTTAATAGCGCTTTATATACAAATATAGTTTTGTCGTATTTTAAATACCAAGTGTTAAACCTCGGTAAAAATTGTCTCATGTCCTTGAGTCTAAAATCTATGCTTCTGGTTTAACTTATACTATTTTACATGATGTATATACTTTTATCTTTTTCTTTGCTCTTTTTCTCGCAGTCGCTCTATACATTTTTTTGCTGAACGTGGCAGTACAATGTAGCGTATTTCAATAATAACATTTGTAATTGACCTTCTTAAGAGCGTCGTAGACGCATAAATTGAATAAATTATTTTGAATTTAAATTTGGCGCAACTGAAAATGGGGTTGATTACTGATAACTATTCCCAGATGGCGCTATGTACCTTAGTTCAGCTTATAAACTGATCTTCATTTTTTTTTGTATTACAGTTAGGTCTTTTGTTTTCAAGGAGAGTTTTCAAGTACTCGAGCAATGACTACACGAGGAGTTTAAAAACTGGCTAAGTACGAGAAGAGTAGTAGTAAAAACATCAAGGGCATCGGCGGAATCTGTGGCTGGCCCTTCAACGACAAACTGAATGGGTACTAATTATATAACGTAATATATACTAACAAACTAGATATAAGGAGAAAATATATACATATATATATATATAATTATAGACTCGCTTTAGCTTTAAGATATATAATATTTTTAGCTAACACTAGGGTAACTTCCCTTCAGGAAGAATATTGATAAGTTGGAGAATGATCTCAAAGTTATTAAATATATTGTATGTAAAAAAAAAACAAACAAGAGTACGGACCGCGAGTCTGTAGTGTGTAGCATTTACTGATAAAAAAAAGTACGAGTAGGGCTCACAACGAGGTTTCCAAACAAACACAGAATGTACCACAAAATCGTTATTTTTCCACACAGTTCGAAATCCTTATCTGGAGTCAGACCGGCACTTGGCCGGTTTTTATTTATTTGTTGCTATATATGTTCTATATTGGACTATAATACTACCAAGTTTGGCAATTGTTTATATTACTGGATGAAGGGTAGAGCAAAATCTATATAGAACAACTTTTCACCATCACATACTTCATTACAAATTAAACTGGCAGGCTATTAACGGTTCAAAAGATGTTCTTTAAAAAAATTTAACACAAAAATGGAACCGACTTCAACACCCAAAAGTGTGAAATAACTTGTTGAAGTCGGTACCACGATAGTTCAAAAAGCGCATGGTACCGACTTCGACAATTTATTTTCACTTTTTTTAGTGACTATACCTACTTACGGGATCGATTGCCATTCATTGTCAACGGCTATATCCTCAAGATAGGGAAATATTTTTCCGTATAGGACGGACGAACGAACAGTCGACGCTTAGTAATAGGGTGCCGTTTCTAGTACGGAACCCTAAAATAATATTCTAGGTAGGAAAGCAGATCTAAGCGAGAGGTTACACTTTAACCATGGTTTAAAAATTTTTACTTAGTATCAATAAATGGTTTTGTACATCATTGTAGTTAATGAAATTAAGTCAAACTTGTTTGTATCGTCTTGGCCAATTACCTAGGTGTAGATTTATTAAGTTGCTTATAAACAACCTCAACATATTAGTCGAAAAAAAATGACGTCTTTGTAGAATCTCACAGTATTGAAAAGAAAGAAAATTAGCACAATCAAAATATACATTATATAAGTTTTATATTGAACTTTTTGAATAATTTTATTTAATTATGTTTTTAAGGATTACTTTCAGGATCACTCGAGAATTCGTAAACTTCCATCTCTCAACATTCTGAAGTATGTATTTGTTTTTATAAAAAGAGTATAATATAAAATATATCAAATATTTCCGTAAATGCGCCTTCACTTAGGGCAATCTGATTGTAACTAATTTGACATTAGGCTCCCTTATGATTCTGTTTTTTTTGCTTTGCTTGTCGAATTTTGTGGGTGAAATAAGGTTTTATTCTAGCAAGTCTCATTCGCATTTTGAAATATGTATTGCCTGGATGGGATATTGTAAGGAGAGTTTTTTACTTGTATTATTAACAAATCCTTTAACTTTTTCATTACTTATGCTTGGAAAGGTGGTGATATACATTTAAAATCACCCAAGGGATGTAGTTATATTTGAAAATCGAACGAGGGGGCTGAATTTGTTAGAGGCGCTGATGGTGTGCGAATTTCGCCATGGAGATCACATCAACGGTAATGTTCATATTTATTTTATCCTAAGAAAAGACATAAATATCCCGATGAGGAACTGTGAGTCACTGATCTGAATGCCATAGAGATAACATCAAATTCAATAGTTAGTAGTCAAGTAAGTATAATACAATACAGTAAAGTTCTTAGTTAACTACCAATTTGAGTATAACGCTTACTGTATATAAGTTGACTGAGTGAGCAAGAAGCGGGAGCAAAGGGTCTCCGTGAGACTTCCGTGTGTCTGAAAATGCTATAGTATAACTGTTCGGGTGTCCGGTTGTTCTCATCTATAGGTCGCATTTCTCAACCAATTCTCGTGAAAATTGTTAGCCGGTTCGATACAGTTAATCGGGGTAACTTTGACACATCGCCACTAGATCTTTTTAGAAAATTTCTACCATGTGTAATGTGAGACAAAAGTGTTAACGTAATCTGTGCTCTCAGATTGGTTTTCATACTTTCAAATTATTAAAAGACTTTAAGAATCATAAATTATATAAAAAAAGGCAATTTTGTTGTGTGTCAAAGTTATAACCCATATGCGGGTAACTTTGACACACATCAGATTCGTCGCCGGAATCATTAGTTTTAAACATGTTATACTTCAGCATTCACTTGTTTAAATTTTTAATAAAATGTCAAATGAAGTGGAGCCATATACATGTAAATAAAACCATCAAAACTAGTAAATACAACCATTAAATTGCTGTACCTTGTTATGATCAAAATTCGCTAGTAATTTAAAAAGTTTATCACTGTCAAAATACACCAGTTGCGTGTGAAACATTTTAGAAAGGTTTTTGACATTCACTTTGTGTGACAGTTTTGTTTTTTCAAGTGATATTGATTTTGAAATTTGTTAAGTACACCCAATTTATAAATTCTTTGTTATTGGAATAAATTTATCCAACGTAAAAAATAAAAAAGTAATTGGAGATTTGACTGTCAAAGTTACCATTGTTAATCAAAGTTACCCCGATTGACTGTAGTTATATGGAATTATTTTAGTCGATTAAATTTTTCAAAACGGCGGAGAAATCCACTAGTTTTTTTAGCCATATTTATTATTAAGATACAAAATTATTCCAAAGAGTAAGATTTCTAAAGAAGGCTTTATACCATGTTAATATCAAATTTCTTATAAAACAGTCAATTCAACAAGTATGCGCTCTTCACATCATAATTTTAATTAAAACGATGTCTGCAGTGTAATCGTTGCCAATTCAATCGAAAGTAAGCTTTAATAACACGACAGCATGTGTCAAAGTTCAACTGTAAGGAGAGATTATTTTAATTTAGCTTGGTAAAACAGAAAATGCAAAACTTACCATGTCCATATTATTGAAGAGCATATTGAGATTGTTCAAATTGTTCATATCCACTTTAGGAGCGATAGGCCGCGGCGCATTCATCATATTTGGGTTCAATATAGATTTCATACGTCTCCCTCGTCTAGGCGTTATTTCTGGATTCCTTTGCCTATAATCAGCTATAATGGACTTAACGTCCTTAGTGGGTCCTTGTCGTCCCATCGGCAGGCCGTAACCTGTCGGCATCTGTCCGTTCATAGCGTTGATATCTCTAGGAAATCCCGGCATATGGCCCGGGAACATAGCTTGGGGGAATACTGGTTTTGGCATGCCTTGAAGGTGAGCTTTGTCGTACGGCGGTGGCAGTCCTACCATAGGATTGTAATGGGACGCCACCGGCATCACTGGCGGTTGCATCATCGGACCCGGCATGTTAGACCCTGGCTGCTTTAACGCCAGTCCAGATATATCATCACTTTTATCTATGGCTAGATTTTTAGCTTGGTTTAGGTAATCGAAAGGATCTTGGCCGTTGACTTCGGGTGACTTCTCGAATGAGAGGACCTGTTTTCTCCTGAGTAACCTCAGCAAGATCTCCTCTTTGACTTTTTTCAGGTGCAAAATATTATTCCATTCGTGTTCTTTCTTTTGTGCCAGTTCTCGTAGGGTTTGTATCTCAGCTAGAAGTTGTTCCGTATGCCTTTGTATCTCGTCGACGTTGTTCTTCGTGGCTGTGTGTATGTAGTCGTTGACCATTGTGTCATGCTGTGGGAAAGCCTTCTCTACCTCTTGACAGAGTTTCTTGAGTGGAGATTCAGTTTCTGTTTCATCGCTTGCTCGCCTTTTGGATCCTTTGTCGCCCTAGAATATCACGGTAATTTTAATAACTAGATTGAGGCAAATTTACTAGAACCATACACATTCATGATTAAGATTTCTACTTGATTTAGAATAAAATATGCTAGCAAACTGATGCCACTCTTTCACTGAGACATCAAATTCGTTTTTATTTCGTAAATTACGCCGAGCTTGTGTGTCTCAAAGTTGATGTTCCGTCGTGAAGCATCGTCTTACCTTACCTCACAAGTGCATCATAACCTTAATAATATGAAGTTTGAAAATTCAAGTAAATTATTAAAGACAGAACATCATAATCATCATTCAGACGTGAAAGCTATGTCGGTGACTTTGTTTCTTTGGCGAATATCCACGTTCCAGATTTTATCGCGCAAAGAAATTCCGAGCATTAGCTCTCTCCACAGCTCGTTGAGCGACTCTCAGCTTGTCCATAGGGGCCACAGGACCACGTCTCAGTGCCATAAGCCATCACTGTCATCTTACAATGGTTGAAGACTTTGGTCTTCAGGATAAAGACAGGTTAGTATTTTTATTTATTTTAAAACCTCTGACAACATAATCTTTGGTGAGTCACATTGTGGTTGAAGGCTTAGGCTGCGTATTCACTACGGATGTGCGAGGGAGATGAGCGATGTGCAAGGAAATAATCCATTAATAGAATCACTTGATTTTCATAACCTCGCTGAGCGAAGCGATCTCATTGGTGGATTTTTTCTTCTTACACCGCTATCTTTCTCTTACATCTCTGATTGATACGCCTTAAACTTAGAACCTTAGAATTATTTCCTGTTAATGACAGCTTCCAGTACACACTTCGAATGGTACACACCTCGCGTTGAATGCCTTAACCTATGGGAAACGTCATTCGAAGACAGCTGCTGTAAAAAAACAGGTTAACGAGGTTTGCCCAGCTTTCTTTGTTACTAATTTATCAATGATATTCCTTCTATGATTATGGTGGTAGGACATTTTTCGAATGCACGCCTACCATCTTCAAGTAGACATAGAAGGATATCATTGATAAATTAGTAACAAAGAAAGCTGGGCAAAACATCGTTAATCTGTTTTTTTACAGCAGCTGTCCTCGAATGACGTTTCCCATAGGTTAAGGCAGTCAACTCGAACGTATTGATGATGCGATCGAAGAAGTTTTTCTGACTATCCTAGGATAACTGGCTTTCTTGATTATAAAGTTGCTTGGCGACACATTTTCTACTTCAGAGTGTTAGATAAGCAGGCCATTATTCGTAAATAGCCCTACCACTATGCTGCTATCCTAAGACAACTACCGGAACCGACGACTTACAGCTAGGAAAAGAAAGCGATTCTATTAGTGATATATCATATTTTTCTCGCACATAGCTCATATCTCCCTTGCACTTCTCCAGTGAGTACACAGCTTTAACATGCCCTTTGAGAACGGAAGTGCTGGGTAGTAAATGCTACTAGCGGTCACCCATCAAAATTAAACCGCGGAGGATCAGCAAAGACAACAAAAAAAATCTTTACTTATTTTTTATTTGCAAAGCTTTTTCTATTATATCTATGGTGTAGGTCATGTTTAAGCTGCTACAACTTTAAAGTTGTTAATTTTGAATGGATAACTTTATGTTGGGTTAAATTTTGGAAAAGTTTATGCTATAATGATTATCTATGTTAACTTATTAACTTCCAAATTAAGGATTAACAAAGTTAACTTATATTAACTTCCCCAATGCTTGGATCAAAAGGTACATTAGGTCACACATAAGCAAATACATTATCTTACTGCACATTTCACACAAAATTTTACAAACAATTATGACTATGTGTAATATCATTTTTTAATTTTATACTGATAGGTTTTTGTGCAAAAATCAAGAAATGCGCAATTTTAGACCAAAGTATATTGACACTCTTAGGAATAAATTAGACTGTACCAACATTAATTAATTGTTAATGAACATTTTTTAAAAGCTACAATAATAATACACACACCATAACTTTGGCAATACAACCTTGGGTAGCCTAGAGGTCAGCCAAATATAATATGCGTGTTTTTTTTTTATATGCAAGTGACATCAGTGTCTCAAATTATATTACAGCACAATATGCAGTGAAAGCTATTAACAATTTATCCTGATTTCTAGAACGATAGCCACACTACCAAAATCTCTACAACCTGTTATAGGAGCCTCTAAAGTCTACTTGTGAGTTGTCAGTCTAAGGCACTCCCTAGCTTCAAGACACTTTTTTATAGCTTACAGGCTAACCTTTGACCACTATCTCACCTGATTGTAAGTGATGATGTGGTCGAAGATGTTATTCAGGCTATTCTAGAATTACTTGCCCTCAAGGACAGCTGCCGGAACACACCTTTAGGTGCTTGGCAACAGATTTCTACTTGAGGATGGTAGCAAGCCTGGCGGGCATTTACTTAATGCCCTGCCACCCTGCATCAGATATTCAATCTAAGGAGTCTCAGCGATACATCTGGTCTATATATTTTATCAGTCCTGACAATGAAGCTGAAAGAATATTTTTTATTCGCACCTGGGACCCCAAACTTTACAGGTAGAGCTACTAATAACACATCTATACTATTAAGTTACAGTGTTGTCAAATATTTGGCTTACAAAGTTGGAGTAGCCGTAATTTAAAAAAAAAAAAAAGATTTACTCACCTTAGGAATGTCCCCATTCATGGATTGAGGTTTAGGTTTCTGTTCAATTTTTTGTTCAATGTTATCCTCTATTTTCACAACTTCAGTCATTTCTACATCTGTCACAGGACTTTTATCTTCCTTTTTTTCTATTTCTTTCTCTGGACTGGGTTCCTTTTTAACTGGAGCAGGGGCATCGACTACAGTTTGAGGTTCAGGTATTGACATGACAGGCTTTTCTAAAGGTTCTTCAGGTAATATTGGAGTTTTCGGACAATCTTCTGTATCATTGGAAGCTACCGGAGGTTGTTCTACCTCTTCTTTATCATTTATTGGACTGGGCTGTTTTATGTCATCTGGAAGTAAAAATGTAGTCAAAAAAGTGACATTATTTTCAGGACAATAACTATAAAATGAAATTTCAAAGAACAGACACATGTTTTTTGCACAATTTCTCGCAAAGGTTTTTGGTGAATGTGACCAGAGAATGTTAACAAAATAAAATGATGTATATCTTTAAGAGCATCATACTCAATCACAAAATTTCTAAACATTAATATTTTTTATTTAAACACAGAGGTTGCCAAACATTTTGTGTTGTACCGCTTGGCATGTTTTCTGTTTTGGATAGACTCACTACTTAGGTAATATTTAATTTTAACAAATTCATCAACTTTAAATGTGTTTTAATGTTTGTACAGACTGGAAAGATCCTTACTACCAGCTTTAAAAGATATACATTTTAAAATCTATATTATTAACTTGATTACGAACTGTAGCGAAGTGTTGTATAAATTGCTACTAACACATGGTAAGTTTTATTAATTTATTAAGTGAATTCAAATTAAAACAAATCAACATCTAGTATTTTTATCTGTTACTTAGACACACTTAAATATTAAATAATTATAGATGCTTAGAATTTTTTTTTATATCTACATTTGACATCAATTTAGTAAGGTTAGTATTTTTATATGATAATGGGTGAATATCATGTAAGGTTTTATCTCAGACCTAATCAGTTAATGAGATCCAGTCTGTCCCATTTTTGTTAGAAGATTGCACTGATAACCACTCTTATGCTCATACAAATAATTGCATCTCAAGAATAAGATTCTATCATAAAAACTACTCCCATTCATGTGATGCAGAGTGAATTATCTATTCCACCTCTGAACTTGAGGCGACAATATCTGGTTACTAAATATTATCTCAAAGCCTCATCATGGTCTGATAATTTGACTACTAAGTTGCTTAAAGAACTGACCAATCTATGTCAGCTGAATTACTGGAACATGAAAAGGAAGCCCCTATTAGTATCTGCGTATATGCATGCTCAGTCAGAATATCTATTAAGGAGTAAAACTTCGAAAATGTTTACATTACCTATCTCGGTATCTAATATAAAAACTGTCTTCATTGTAATAGAGATTGAAGAAATTGTAAATCCTAAAAGTCAATATAATGCTAGAGTACTATTATACAATGTATTACACATGTTACACAATAAGTATGAAACTTTCAACAAAGTGTATAATACAGATGGCTCCAAAAGTAGTCAGGGCATGGGAGCAGCTTTTTTTGATCCAACTCAGAATGTAAAAAGTAGTTAGAATTACATCAGATGACCACTCTATTATGATGGTTGAACTATTTGCAATCTCAGTGGCCTTATCTTATATTGAAACCACTCAATATAATAATGTTGTCATTCTCACAGACAGTAAAAGTGCTTAACAGCATTTAGCTTGATGTGCCTCTGGAATCAGAGGTGCATCGATAGCTTATGACATTTTAGGGTAAATCCTCAACATAAATGCTAATAACAGGTCTCTGAGACTGCAATGGATTCACTCTCATGTGGGTATCCATGGTAATGAGGAGGTGGATAAGTTGTCTAGGGAGTCAGTCACTGTGGGGTCAGAAGTATTCCTAATCCCGGAGTACACAGATATACTTCTTAAACACAAGAAAGAAATTCATAAAAACTGGAATAGCTATTTTTGTAACACATCACAAGATAAAGATATCTGGTATAGAACTCTGCAAAATGAACCTCCTCAATTGCCTTGGTTCCTTATGACAAATCTGAGCAGAAAAATGATTGTGATGACCTGTAGACTTTACTCTGAGCACATTCCATTAAACAACTTTAAACATCTGATGTGATGAGATGATAGAGTTCATTCACCTAAGAGTGTGGCTGTAAGAAGTGTGGTGTTGTAGAAGACTTATACCACTTGTTGATGGAGTGTCCCCGGGGTGAACCTATCCGATGTAAGTTAAGAGTCCTGGGCCTTAATTATTTCAATGTTGAATTAGTCCAGAGTGTACTGGCAGTACCATCATCTAACACTGCCCGAACACTATTTAGGATATGTTTTAAAAATTTAAATTGCTGATCTTGTATTAAATGACTGTTCTAATGGGGCTGGCATGGCTGCGTCCAATGTGGCTAAAAGATCCAAAAATTTAAACAGCTTAAAAAAAATAAGATTGCTCTTAAGATGCTGTTTTTGACAGTTGTTCCATAATACAATAAATGAAATGACAGCATCTTAAGATTGATCCCAGCTTTAAGATGCATTGATTAACATGAGCCTAAAACTCCATTTCACTATTTCTAAATATGATTACAAGCACTATTGCATGCTTAAGTGTTTGAAAAAGCACTTCTTTCAATCAGATGAAGTCTAGTAGTCTGGTTGATGACCGCGCACTGACCCCTATGAATTTATTAAAATTGGAGCACAAATTTTTGGCCAGAAATAGCGTGCCCAGGTGCTGAGTGGTTTAGGCATGCGGCGCAAAATGGGAGGACGCAGGTTCGATTCCCGCCTGGGCATAAAATTTTGTGTTCCAATAATTTGTAAAAATATCATTTTCACTACTTTATAAATTATGTAGGATGATTGGTATTTTAAAGTGTATAAGTAGGTAATACTACAGTCACTGAAAGTTTCTGGATCCTGGTATATAAGGCCAGATATTAGACTTATGTCACTTTTATTGTTCTTGAAGGTATATTTCCTCCCAATTTATACATTTTTCCATTTGCTGGAAACTTTGTCAAAAAAAAGATTGGACTAGTCTTCTTTGGGGATCTTTGCAATGTCTTTGGGGAATGTATTCACCAACAATTCAGGGTTCGAAAACATATTCATCTATATCAAAATTTGTCTTATATTTTAGGAAACAAGAAGTTACAAGGATCTATGTCTGGGCTGTATGTCACTCATTTCCAAACACAGCCTTAAGGATGCCTCAATGAGAAAACCAATGAAAGTCTCACAAATTAAGAGGTAAAATGTTTCTAGAAAGCTCCATATCAAATTCTATAACTCCTTGTTTATTTTTATTATGGTAAGTGGCCACTTCCAGAAACAATTATTAAGCCCCACATATGTAATTAAATAGGAATCTACTATTTGTGGAAAGCCAGAATTATAGGCAACCCATTTGCATCTCATGGAACCCAAATTTTTTCATAATGGCCTGGACCATTTGCACATCATGGTTGACCCCTGGAAGTCAATTCAGACCACTTTGGGTATCTTTTAATGTAGTCTATTGTTTTAAGATCCATAATTTCTAAAATGTTCATTACTCCTGATACCTAGTACAGCTTTTGCCATAATCTCAACTGATGGTAAGTGATGATGTAAGGCCAAGCATCAAAAGGTTAACTAACATTTGACTTAAATATTTTTTTTTGGAATTAAAATATGCACATAACTTGTAATAGATTCTTAATATAAAATAATTTATAACTTCTTCCAGGCCCTTGCCCAAATCCTCATGTATGTTGCTTTATGAAATCACCCTAATGTTGACCAGAACAGTATGATATGGAGTCAAAATAGTGATAACTGATTTAAAAAAAAACACCAAAGTGCGAGTTGGACAACTTACTTAGGGATCCATACAAATACACAATATACCATAAAATTGTTAGTTATTAAATACAGTTCAAGTTTCTTAGTGGTAGTCTGATTCTCACTGGGCCAGTTTTTATTATATATAATCATATCAAGTTTTACATGTGTGTATTAAAGTTTTAATGTTAGAGTTAATAAAAAGTATATTCAAAGAGGTTGCTCCTTGTACGACAGTTGTTTTATTTTAAGATTATGTACAAAGACAACATACAAAGACATATTCTGAGAAAATTTCAACCAGATATCTAATACCATTGTAATGATACAGCTTTTTCCTTGTGCATTGTAGATAATGAGAACAATACCTAGTTTATGCTTGAATTTGGATGCATGTGATTCTAACACCTTAAAGGTTACATAGAAAGACAGATGAATAGATAGCCAAGGCTTAGTAATAGGATCTTCTTTTTTTATTTTGGAAAACAGTAAAAAATATAGACAATGGCCGGGTCCATAGCATTGCAGAGGAAGAGGCTAGAGAGGCTTGGGACCAACCCAGGAGTAGGGTTAAGGGGCCCCTTTACAATACTTCAGTGCTCCCCTTCACCGCTCGAGTCTGGGAGGAGGCTCTAGCGGTGATGTATTGTAAAGGGGCCCCTTAACCAAATTTGGTAAGATCCTACTAATGCCGCCTTAGATACACATTCTAGGATGGAAGCTACGGTTGTTCTTGGCAGGCCAAGGTCATTAAGTATGTTATATAGGGATTTGCTGGTATACCCCTTGCTCCAACTTCTACAGCATATAAATTAACCACATAACCATTTTTGGTTAATTCATTTGTTAGGTCATAATATTTGTTTGTTTTTATTGCATGCCCTTCATAGCTATCATTTTTGTCTTATAGTAGATAAGATTTTACAATGTCTTTATCCTCAACTTTCTTTTTTGACCCTAAACCTGCTTTGCTGGACTGTGCACTTATCATAAATTGTTTGAGGAATGTATTATAAATTTGCATATATTGTAGGCATGAATTGTATTATCCGAAAATTAAAAGTACTTTCAGACATATGAGTCTTAGTTCTTCGAAATTGGTGCAGAAGTATTCTATGCGGCTTACCTTTACTTGTCTCACTCTGCTTGGATATCACTTCCTCATTCTCTCCACTTCGGCTCTCACTTATACTCTTTTCTTTGGCATTATCATCACAGTTTCCCGCTTCTTCCGCATCGGGTTTCTTGGCTACTGCTCCTTCGACATTTGAGGCATCTATCAATGCGGCATCATCATCGTTGATAGCAAGAGGATCAAGATCACTCTCTGTTCCGGCTAAAGTTGATGGAGACCCAGGCACTAGGTCTCTCGGAGATTCTACTATTTTCACGCTTATATCGTTCATGTTTATTTATTTACATATTTCCGACTCGAGAGCCACAGTTAACACGCCGCCGCACAGAGGTTCATTGACTCCGAGATGGCCATGATAATAATAACACCTTAGATAACGTTCCACCGTAACATAATAACTGAGTCAGCCACCATTATCAATAGAAATAATTTATGCAACATGGACCGCTAGAATGTTTGCAATTTCTTTTCCATATTGGGAAATATCACGATGCGACTGCAATTACAGCCGTGAACCCATGGGTCGCTGTGAGAGATATCATATCAATACTGGCACTTATAAACTGCAAATATAACACTGTGCATTGCATGGAGAATATTGATACTACAAGATTGCTACGTAGGTTACCCAAAGTAATATAACTTCATTCAAATAAATATTTCGCGACAAGACGCATAGCGCACGCGAGCGAGATATTTAGTGTATGTGCTGCCATAAGAAATTTTAAATAAATCCCATATCTAGGTCTCATGTGGTATTCTTGCTCGGTTCGGTATATAATAAGCCCCCCAGTCTTCAAATGGCTTCATCCCTGATACAATCAAATGTTTTATGAAACTTATTTAAGTTCTTTCTTTGTGGTTCAATTAATTTGTATATATTAAATTAAAGTACCATAAAGAAGCTTATTTTCAGTGTAGCAACTTGATAGATAATGTTTGCGTGATGGTGAACGCAGAAACCAGTAAACAAAAAGAATACAAATTCGATATCAGACAATCGTACCTTATTATTTATCAATAAAATATAATAATCTTAATGAAACCTTTGATGAACATACCTTGTCGTTACAAAAATTTATTCTCAAATAATTCCTAACTGTAACATGAATAGTTTAAGTTTAAAGTTTTATGTTTGAACGACATGCCGTATTTTCTGTGCGTAGCATAGAAACGTTCCGAAAGAAGTGACGTAATTTGAGATGGTCATTTTTGGCATTTATTATTATAATACTCAAATATTCTTACGGTTAATTGACCAAATAATGTAAATTAAACACAAATTATCAAATATTTATTTAATGGAGTATTTTATTTTGCTATTCATTCTTATTTTGGTACATACAAATCATAAACGAAGTTTTATTGATATTGACATAGGAACCTACTAGATAGGGATGTAAGACAAAAACATCGATATTAAAACTGCAACTTCACCGTGTGGTTATTTTTTTTTTGTTGTTGTTTAATTGTTGACTGTTTGTTGTTGTGGTGGACGGCACAAATATATAATATGCTCTGTCTTAATTTACATATTAGTGCTTTTTAAGGTTTTCAGCCTTGAAAGCGGCACCACCAGCCCAAACATAAGTACATTGTCCTTACAACCACCATACGGTGCAATGAAAGTGACCTGGCGGTGGGGTGAAATCAAATTGATTAACGCGGAAAATACTCCCACACTTAAGACAGCACCCTACAGCTAAAAAGCAATGGTATAACTTCTACAATCTATGCTCAATTATTCCAAATCAGCACAACTATGATTGTTAATTAAATATTCTCAGATATTATTATAATAGAGATTACTGTTATACTATATGAGCATATATCAACCGCTTATTTCAATTGAGTATGTAGGTTTTTTTTTATTATCAGATTATTACAAGAAGACCATGTAGGTACAGCTGATGGATTTACTGTAACAGCTTGATTGTTATTATTATTTATTACATTTTGACTGAATGCGATCTGCTGACATAGCGATCTATATGCAGCAAAGTAACAGCAACACAATTTTTCTCTTCGGGTACGATATCCCATAACGATTTAATTTATGTTTTAAATTAATGCATAATATTAATCAAAATTTCGAATATATGATAAGCATTGAGATTTAGGAGTGAGATAGTATCAACGACATAAACAGTGTTTTTTTCTTAGACAAATAAAAAAAAATAGTTTAGTGTACCAAACTGTACTAGTGAATTCTGAAGTATTGTTGGATCTATACGACTTAAACACGTGATTTATTCCATACTGTAGAATGAGATAGGTGAAATCTACTGAGTTTTTTTGTAACACAACTTCTCAGTATTGTGACACGACTGTCATGTTTATGTCATCGAAACAAATGCAGTAAAACATTTCCCGCACTGGATCTTAAATCTTTCGTTTAATGATAAAAAGTTATATGATTGCTTCGCCACTTACCAGTGAAAACGATATATTCATATAATATCTAATATGTAAAATTCTTATGTCCCAGCGTTTGTAACAGAACTCCTCCGAAATGACTTGACCGATTCCTATGACATTTTGTGTGTATATTTCGTAGGTCTGAGAATAGGACGTAGACTATTTTTCAAATAGGTATTTGAAATATTTTTTTTATTTTGTATTCGCCTACATGGCAAAACAAGGTTTGTCGAGTTACCTAGTTCTAATATATAATAGATAAGCCTTTGGCCAGTATCAACATTAGTGTCATGACAGGTCTTATACCTGAAGATGGTATCCGTATAAGTATTCGCTAAAGGCCCTAAATACAGGTATCTGAGAGGAACAATAAATCATATATGCACGTAATATAAAATTCTAAATATTTATATATATAGAGAAACAAACAGCTATCTGGTATAAATTCTATATGAGTAATCTGTTCAAAGTTCATATTTACATCAAAAACAAACTAAACAATATACCAAAAGAACTGTCTGTCCCTTAGAATAAAATGATATAATTTATTGGCTCCATTCCCTTGTACTAAAAGCGAATTGACACTGTTGCTTTTATATAAAAAAATATTTCTATACTTTGTTATTCCTACAGCCAATTTGACATCGCTGAAGAGAATGCAGTACCGCCCACGTTTTGATTGAAATGAGGGCAAAGCTTCGTCACTCGCGCGTTATATGCCTATTGGCTAGCGTACTACCGAGAGTATACAAGAATTCATTGGGCTAGGGAACCACAAGCTAACACAGCAACCTACGGAAATCCTTTTTTTAGGGAAGACACAGATGCTGTCTACCGATTTCGGACGTCCAGCACCACAGGATTTTGGGCGAGGGAAGGCCCTACTACAGCGCGGGAGGTCTCCTGCGGACACCAAAAACGCACCGCTACAAAAGGAGGAGTTGAAAGCAAGCTCAAGGGTACCACTTTGGTTCGGACCTCGGCTTGAGTCGCTGTCGAGAGTTATTGGGGGAATCGGAACTAATTGCCCCGGCGGCGCAACTGCAGTGTTGCAACGTTGAGAATGGGCCCTACGGAAAATTACTCTGTGGCCATTTGGAGAGACACTAATCGGGACTTTATTTTTGCCTCGAGCTAGCCGGCGAGCTCGGTGTTTGATTGTGTAGCACAGCAATCATGAAATTATTTTGTTATACATATACAGGGTTACTGGTAACTTACGCATAACCTCTTAAGGGTAATTTCAGAACATAACAAAGAACAAGTTTAGCTCAAAAAATTTTCAGAAAACTTAATTAAAAAAAACATCAAGATTTTCTTGTACTATCTAACACATTTTGGATCTGTTTCGTAACAAAAGATATAGCAACAACAACGGAGCGCGTGCCGCTTCGTAACTTAGAGAGCTACGTACGTAGACACGCACACACGTAAAGCCACATACATATTCATTAGGACTTGTACACGTGCACATTAGCGATGCAGTGTATGTAGCAGGTAGATAAGCGCAAGGCGCATGGACATTGACCATCGAGATAATACGATGGGTCAATGACATTGACGCGACACAACAACGGCGGAGATGAGCGCTTCGTGGCGGCGGCGGCGCGGTGGCGGTGCGGCTCAGCGAACTCCAGCGCACGTAAACCATACAATACCTACTAGTATTCGTGGTACCCAACTTTCATTTGTTATTTGGTTCAGTCACATAAGAAGTCAGTAATTTCAATAAAGTTGGTACACAATACACAACCAGACGTCTTCTTGATAAGAATCCTAACGTCTAGTGATTGCATCGCTAAACTCTAAATGGGTCCACGGCACATAGAATGATCGTGATTTCAAATAGTGTGGTAATGTGTTTGTTTTGAAGCAATGATGGCCGAGTGGTAATAGCCATGGACTGCCGTGCAACAGGCCCTGGTTCGATCACCACCGCCGCGCCACCGCTTGAGCAACACCGCACGGTGGAAGGGTGTTGCCCTTTTTGCATTAGCCCGCCTAGCTACCAGCCTCAAGTAGAAAATCTGTCGCTAAGCACGTTAGGTACTTGTGTGTGTTCCGGCAGCAGTTCCTGAGAGCCAGTGAAATTACAGGTAGGTGCCGGGCTAATTGAAGGCGAGGTGCGCAGTGTAACTCGTGTTCTAGGCAGAGGTTAGTCCGCTTAACATCGGGTGGGCCTCGTGCTTATTCCATAACGATCACATAAATACCTGTAGTACTTAACTTACCCACCCAGAATGTCGCCTTGATAGGAATCCTGTCGCTTAGTGATGTCGTTGTTGAACCCTACATAGATTAAAACTGCATTATTTTAATCAAGGTGATAGTACCCACCCAGACGTGTACCTGATGGGAATCCTACCAAGTAAGGGTTGCGTTATTAAACCCTTATTACTATCAACTCAACTTTTATTTAACATTATAACATCTTAAGAGTACCTACGGTTTCGGCTTGTACAGAACCCTAAACGGTTTGGACAACAGCTAGAACAGAAATTAAAATAATGTCAATAAAGGCAGTAAGTAGTACCTACCAACCTCGACGTCTGTCTATTAGAAATTCTACCGCATAGTGATGGCGTTGTTGAACGTAAGAAAATCTGTTGCTAACGACCGATACTGTTGTTGCCGAACACGATCTGGATAAAAGTGGCTGAGTTGCCAGCACAGGCATGTTCTGGAATATCCTCAGAATTCTGCCCTCTGTGGCGGCAGGTTTCAGGTACATATCATCTCATCACACCACACCTCACTGTCACTCGAACTATCTCGATGTAGGTACTCGAAATTTAAGCACTCACTGAAATAACATCGTCTTATTAGTCGCGAAATTTTGAATAACTATGCTCCGACGCATCTCAATTCGTACCTAACTACTCATAAGATACTACTTTGCAACATTGTTTTTTGGAGTTTTTCTTTAAAACATAGTAAATAGTAGTAATAGGTACCATAGAGTTAATGATAATCTTACGTTACGTAGTAATACCGTGGCGCGGCATGCGGCACGCAGATCAAAGTCAAAAGAATAAATAGGCGGCAGCCGCCACGCGCCGCCCGCCTCGCGACGCCACCGCTGCCGCACGGTCTGGTCTTTCTTTTGGTGAAATTAGTTGTATGATTTTGAAATCGTTTAGGGCTTAATAGGTAAAGTCATTTCGCGATCCCTGCTTGGTAGGATTCTTATCAGGCAGACGTCTAGGTGGGTACTACCACAGAATAATCATTTAATAGTAGTACCACCACCGTTATTAAAATGACCTTTACCTACCTATTTTTTGTGACCTGAATCTATTTATGATTCATCAACGCAATCACTAGGATGTATTCTTATCAGGTAGACATCTGTCATCGATAGATGTCTGGTAGGATTTTTTCTTAGTTGGTTTAGTACGAGAAGTTCTTATAGGTATAAGGTTCACAAGCTTTCTGTATCAGTTACCATTAAAATATCTTTGTCAGTTACAGACACTGTAACATGGGCATAATCTGTGACTACTTACCTTATAATACGTACCTACGTCACAGTTTAAGACAGAGTTCGGCACGCGGCACGTGTTTGATGTGTCGGTGTCGGTATTTAGAAAAATTTGCAGAGAAAGGGGTGGCGGCTAGGCCAAAGGGGGCGATCACTTGTCCTTTGTCTTTGAGCTAGTTAGCCGAGCCGACAGCTCGGCTAACTAACTCAAAGACAAATCTCGACAGTCGTGAATATTGCCGCGCGCGCGCCGGTTGTGACGTAGGTATTATGTGAATCCTATCGCGATCGATGCACAATGGTATATCGATTTACCTACCTACCAATACTGAATACACCGAAATGGTGCGTGTTTATGCTAGGTGTGGAGACAACGTGTCTGAAGCTTGCCGTGACTTTGTGAGACTATTTCCAAGTATCCCAAGACTATTTCCATACCATTGCCGAGCCACAGAACTATGCTGGGTGCAACTCATCGTTTACTGGACTATGGTCAATTTAGACCAAGAAGAGAAACCGGTGGTCCGACGCCTCGACACAATGTCGCTACTCATGACGCAATCCTAGATTTCTTCGAGGCTTACCCCGCAGCGAGCACAAATGATGCAGCTCAACGCTTCAATGTGTCTCAATGGTGCGCATGGACAGTGAAGGAAAATATCCATTCCACCATCATCGAGTCCAGGAACTGACAGAGAGCCACAAACCAGCGCGCGTCACATTCTACAACTGGTTGCTCGCCGATAGGCCGACTGTGTTGTGGACCGATGAGGCTACTTTTGGGAGAGTGGGACTGTTTAATACCAGAAACGAACACTTGTGGTGTCACGAAAACCCCCATGAACCCGTACTATCCCGAGTTCAAGAACAATTGTGTTTGAGATGATGTGGACTGTGTGTGGGTTGTACCGGTCATTATTTTGAACAATTTGCACGTGATAGACTTCGTCACCCCCGGGACTTGAGTTTGAGGGGTGATAATCTGTAAAATGGTATGTAAATATTTTGTAAATAGTTCAATGATTGTAAATAAGACTGATTCCACTTTTTAATTACGCCTACATTACAAAGTAATCTGCAATTAATGTCTTCGAACCTAGGTTTAAGTTTGAAGCGTTCGTAGCGTAGGTACTAACTAAACCATTCTTAACCGATCAACTATGTTAAGCAACGTCCGCTGCGGTCATGAGTTGGATGGGTGACCGCTAGTGGCATTTTTTATGTTAAAAAAAACGTTGGAAGTTTTTGTGTACCTAAAAGCACGCAATCGTGCTTGATTGCTACCTACGCGTTAGGTAGACAATTAGACATCACATGTGCACCCACGCGCCTCCTTTGATGCTATTTGTTGCTGGATTACTAATTGTACTAGGTAGGTAGTTTGTATGTTTTAATCAACTTTTATTTTTTAATGTAGCCAGCCCTAAGCCTGGTCAAGTATGAAGGAACTGTGGACCCAGTGTACATGTAATAAGAAACATCCGGTGGAAGGTATGTAAGTATGGTGTAGGTAGGTAGGCAGAATCAAAGATATCCATAGCATGGAGATGCCGCGTAGACTGAGCTTTGTTACAGAAAAACTAATAGTATCTACGGCGTGTCTTGGTTGAATACGCCTACGTGTGTGCCTGTAGCTACGTTCGTAGCTCTCTGAGTAACGTGACTCGTCCTCCGTTGTAGCTTTAACATTTGCGCCGAAATAGATTTAAAAATTGTTAGAGAGTAGAAGAAAATCTTGATGATTTTTTAAATTCAGTTTTCAGAAAAAAAAATGTGCAAAACTTGTTCCTTGTGATGTACTGATATTGCTCTTAAGAGGTTATGCGTAAGTTACCAGTTACCATGTATATGTCATATATATATATATATTTAACACCCGTCCACTATAGTATATTGATTGGTCTTGAATGTACTCAAAGTTATATAGGTACTCAAGGTAATGCCCGACAAACCTCTTCTATATCCCACTGGCCAGCTCTATATCTAGTGTTGAGAGCTCGTCAGCCTTTTGCTCTGCAAGTAATGGTAAAAGGTCTCTGACTCTCTAGTCCAAAAACTCACTGCAACAAAGATCAATTTAACCATCGAGACAGGAGCTCTCAATTGCTTCCTACTTTTTCGAAGAGGCTAAATAGTTTTTTATATACACTTTTAACTCCGTCTAAGGATTGAATGAAAGACTGATACAAAATGTACTTATTCACTTATACTTCATATAAAAATTAGAATAAGGTTCTTAGCTCTGTTATAAGGTAACTAAAAAACTGGTAAAGGATAGTGAATCTTAGGCAGTCACATTAGGTCCTGTATGTAGGTGCCTAATAATCACAGAACCATGTTTGAGGAATCTGTGTGAGCTTCGTCCTACGTGGACGCATATATTAGGAGTGTAAGGTATATAAAATTTCAAACAATTTGAGTAATTAAAATAACTAAAGCCCATCTAATAATATGCGTGAATATATACTTAAAAATCAGTCAAACAAACACACCTGCATTTTATTTATCATTCTAAACTATTAAGTCTCTACACTCACCCACACTTATACCTGAACTCATGACAAACACATAGAAATCTAAAAAACTAAAAAATCTTAACCCACATAATTATACAACTAAATATATAACCATAATTAATTAATCACTATCTAGAATTCATAACTCATATTGTTTAAGATCCGTTTATTTTCAATTACAACATATCTTTGTGTAGTTAACTATTTATTTTAATTCAAATATTTATTGTTTCCTAAATATTCTATTATAGTATATATCTACACAAAAATTCAGTTGTTTCGTTGGGTAGATTATGGTTTTCACCGAAGCGACCATAATATGATTAGTTACTCATGCATTCTACGATTTAGAAAGATCTGTAAATTTATCGAATAAGACATTTGACTTTATTTGGAAAACTTCAGCATTATTGTTCTAATAAGTATAAGCCAAAAAACAAATCATAAATAAGTTAAATAAAATAATTAAAACAATAACCATGAATAACATACAAGTTGTTGCTAAAACTTCGTTTTCTTTCTAGTACTGCCATTTACTTGCCTCGATACTACATTAGACTCATCTATTTCATCGATACTCGATAGGTGACACGTAAGCAAGGATTTAATGGACATCACTAAACGATGATGAAACTTGAAATTATATGAATGGCAGAAAAAGCAAATGGCTGACTAAAATCGACGTTTCTGTCGTAAAATAAATCCGATGTAATTAGATGAATAATGCGCTTTTCATGCTATAGATTAGCGAAATAAGATTACCCATTTACTAAAGCACTAAGATAATATCATATTGCAGGCGAATAGCCAGCAGAAACTTTATAATATTACCAAATAAGTAATCCGTAGCTAACACAAAATTTCACTATTAATTGCGAATATTTTTTGTGTGTGGGACCGACGCACGCCCGTTAACTGTCAAGGTAAGTTTATTATACCGTTGTTTTAACCTGTGTGTTATTTTTCTGGTTTATTTTCATTGCTCTAACCTTCAAATGCATAATATAGTGAATCTTTGCCATTTTTTTTCGAGCCCGCTATCCGCTCCGTAGTTTCACTTATACACAGATATATCGTCTGATATATTGATATTTATAGTGGTTTATTACATATTAGTAAATTATATTTTATATAGTGCATGGGCGTATTCCTTATCCTAGGATTTCGTTGATGTATAACAAACAAACAAAAACTAATAATCAGACAGGAGCTAAGTAAATTTAATTGATACCTACTTAGGTACATACCTGCTTACCAACATTTAGATTTAGGTATGTCTACTTGGTCTAGCCTAGACGTGGTGGTAAGTAAACTTACCTACCTTATTTATTTTGGACTAAATTATATTCATACTGTATCTTCATAGGTACTTATATATGTTTGAGAGTATGTAATTAAATAACATAGCTATACTGGAATATAAAAAAATATTAAATACTTATTTTTTACAAGTTTTACATTGTGGTTTCACATAAATTAGATTTATTCCAAGATCTACTTTATTTTTAGAGTTTTATATATTACTGTTACAGTGGATGTGATGTGAAATATTGTCAAAAGGCGGGGCTCCGCCCTCCTGAAGAATGGAGCGCCATGACAAGCGCCACAGCAAACACCACAAGGACAAGCACAAGAAGCGCATCCACAAAAAGAGCTGGAGCCACTCAAGCGGTACACATGAACAATCATATGCTACACTTAACGCGAACAAACCTCTGGTAGAGTATTCAGACGTAAGCTCTGAGGCTCTGTCTGCTCCAGAGGCTGGGGAGATCGACAGCGAGGCGAGCTCCATTGGCCGTCACGTCGCCGACGACCTCATGCGCAAGTCGCACTCCATCCGAACATTTGTGGACAACAAAACAATCTCTGTGACTACCACCAGCCGTCGTGCTGTCGAAGAGTACTCTCTCACTCGTGATGTTTCCTCTGCAGCATCGAGGAAACGCCGCGGCCTCGAGTATGAGGAGCCCGAAGCCTACAACGACTTGTCACGGTATAAGAAGAAGAAAGACAAACGGAAGAAGGATAAGAAGAAAAGAAAGAAGAAGTCCAAACACCGGTCTCGATCTGCAAGCCTCGAGAGCGTGTCTCCAGATGACAATGTGCCAGAGGTGACCCCGGTGCGAACAAGCCCACAGCGGTATGAGAAGGTCCCTATCAGTGAATGGGAGAAGCCTTCATCTCCGCTCCGCAATGGGTCATGTTCACCGGTGTCGCCTACGACACCTCCCATACTGAGACATGACCACCGTGCCCCCATCCACATGGAACCTCCACTGCATCTCACGGTCTTACCATACTCACCACATATACCGAGATCTCCAGCGAGGTAAGAAAATATAATTTCATTTATTATAAAAAAAAATATTCTGATGTCTGATTTAATACACTCAGCGCCAGTGTATCATCTGACATACACCAAAGGGTATATTGTTCCAAGCCAATGTATCATCGTATAATCAGTGATTCCAATCACTGATTATACGTACTCCGGTACACAGAGATTGTTATTTTTTTATATTAATTGCAATATGTTTACCATAGTATGGACATGCCTGAGATCCCAGGATTCACCGGGATTTCAAAAATAAACTTATTTATAATAGTTGGTAATGATTTGTAGAGGTTCTTGTATAGTATTTCAGAGTCACAACACAATAGAAAACAAACGAACAAACTCTTTACATCTGACAGTGTATTTTTTTTAAATTTTTTTTTTTATTGCTCATAGGTAAGCCTTTGACCACAATCTCACGTGATGGTAAGTGATGATGTGGTCGAAGGTGTTAACAGGCTTAACCTAGAATGACTGGCTCTCAAGGACAGCTGCCGGAACACACCGTTAGGCGCTTGGCGACAGATTTTCAACTTGAGGGTGGTCGCTAGCCAGGCGGGCATTCGCAAAAATGCCCTTCCACCATGCGGTGAAGCTCAAGCTCGCGGCGGGATTCGAACCATGGACCTGCTGCGCGGCAGTGCATAGGCAAAGCCACTGAGCTATCACTGCTTCAAAATTGTATGTGTATTGTTATAAGATAATAAAATTTAATAGAGGTACACAAAAAAAAGTATATTGCAAGTATAAGTGTGTATTGCAAGGGCTGCACTATAATCTTCCTTATTATTTTTACAAAATAAGTAGCTGCTATTTGGCAACATTCCATAGAATAAGGGTAACCATTGCCAGACATAATTTTGGAGTATCAATCAAGCTTCAACTGAGCTAATGCTTGGAATCTTCCAGAGACAATGTATTTGTAAGAACTGTATAGCATCAGCATCATTAAAAAAATTATACCCCTACTTCTGATAATTTTCTTTGAATATCTAACAAGGTATTACTCATCCAATTTTGTTAATTAAATATCTCTTTACATAATCCCAGAATCCTGGTGTCATGTCCATATTAATTACATTTGAGGTTATTGGCCTGAAATAGATCTACCTACTGCAATCACTGCTGATAATACATGTAACTAGGATACAAAATATCTCTTAAAACTTAAAAATATTAGACAAATTATAGTAGAGGTCAATATTAACCACTATCTTTCTTGCAGTTTTTTTTCTTTCAGTCTTTTAAATGACATAAGCCAACCTTAAAAAACAATTTAAAGAAAATGAGTAAATGCATTTGTATCTTTTTTAATGCATCAGAATTTTGATTTCTGTTGTTTCTACAGTCCCAGGCCACTTTATCACTTTTGAAAAAAAAAGTAAATGCAGCTTATATTAATGAGCTGTAGTGTCAATTCTGCAATTTAAAATTTTTTTGTTAAATGTGTACTAACCTAGGTCGAAAGTCCTGTGCCACTGAGCGTATTAAAAGGATTTTCTATTGATCTATACTTGTAATCCTTTTATAAAAATATTATATGTATATAAATTGGCTTAAACATTTTTTTTATACATTTTGTACAAAACAATTTTGTATGAAATTTATATGGCACTTGGTAGGAGGGTCCCATTCCCATTCCCTGTCTAATTTAGTTACAGTTTTATAAAGTCCTTTGAAAAGATTTATATTTAAAGTTTGGCCAACAATAGTCCTATTTTATATTCATCTGTATCACTGGCCAAAGTACTACTGATGCGAATGGCAAGCATGGTTACTTGCTACCCTTGTGATTCATAATAGCAGTCCTCCCATAAGATCTTATTTGTGACTGTTATACACTTATAAAAATCAGCCTACTGCGAGTCCGAATCCCGCTATGAGTTTTGCATTATTATATTGTATAGAGCTATCTGATTATTTGTCTTGGTTTATTTTCATCGTATTGTGATGGAACAAGTACGAGGCCCACCTGGTGTCAAGCAGTAACCTCAGTTTAAAACAGTTGTAGTTTGCCGTAAATGGTGAATTACACTACACCCATCACTCGTAGTAACGTTGTGAAGTCTCCCATGCCTGTTATTTCACTTGCATCATTCAAACCGGAAAACAGTAATGAGATTGCAGTTTGACCGTAGAACTAGGTATATAACAGTAGTTCCCTGGATGAACTTGCATGAACAGTTCAGTTCTTATGCTACTAAAATGGTGGTGGTGAGATAACGTTGTAGTCGTGTTTTAAAATTCATGCCTAACATAAATATACCTAATATATTTGAGAATGATGCAATATAAGAATTTTCAAAGTTGCCCATCTGCAAATGCACCATTTTCCTCTACTTATCATTTCAAATTTAGCCGATGTGTAACTTAAAATATAGTTATGCAATGTAACCTTGAGCTTTCATAATTGAAATATAATATAATAATAATATATAATAATATTTTCTTACTACCCTTTTTTATGGCTCAGGCAATTTTTTTTTCAGTCATTGTAAATGATGTTTTTGAAAGTCTAAAGTAAAAATATATTTATTTGTGATGTCTGCAATACTTTTATGAAGCACCAAAAATCAAATAGAAATAAAAACAGGTGTGAACAATTTTGTATAATCCATTGTAAATAGACATTTGTTGAACTCAGCCAAACAGAGATCAAGGAGTCTGTACCACTGTTGCATATTGCATATAATGGTAATTATTCAAATATCATATGAGTGCTTTTTGCTTGATCAATATTATTCACCTTGGGGACCAACCATACAAACAAAACAATAAGTCTGGTCTCATAAATCAATCACATAAGGAATATGAAACTAAGCTGGATTTGATAGATGTAAAGTTGATTTGAAATCGAACTTCGTTGTTTGTTATGTTCAATTAGGATAAGACTAAAACCCAGATTTTTAGTTATGAGAAGGTAGGTGCACTGTAATTTTTTTATTCATTGATTTATTTGTGCTGAGTTTTGATTGCCATCGGTGATGTACCAGCTTAATGATTCGACACTCGCCAATTGCCAAATCTATTTATCAACATAGAATAACTTTTGGAAAGGGCATGAGTGAATATCAATCTACCCTTCTGACAAGAAATCCTACCGCCACCCATATTTGTCATTGGTCAAGGACATAACAAAGACATTGACCTGAACCTTGAAATATGGTGTTATGGCTATTTGATGTGTGCATTACCTATGCTCTGATATCATAAGTGGAGGCTTTTCAATCAGTGAATTCATTTGTTTTCTTTGTTTAATGATAAAATCATATTTATACAATGTACAGTTGCTGTCCACTTAGCATTGTTTAAATGTTATTGTGACGGAACAAGCACGCCGCCCACCTGATCTTATGCCGACTAACCCCTCCTTATAACAGATGTATTTCGTCACAAATGACGAATTGTCTCATGTGCCTCTAATTTTACTGGTTCTCTAGGATTGCTAAGGGAGCAGACAGTTAGGTGCTTGGCGACAGATTTTGTACTTGAGAGTGGAAGCTGGGCAGGCGAGCATTCTCAAAATGCCCTTCCACCGTGTGTTGAAGCTCAAGCCGGCGGAGCTCAATCTTATAAATGAAATTGTGTTAATTTGTGTTATATGATATGATGTAGACTGTAGATTATTAAAACTATAAAATTTCTTACTAACAACCAAAACAATATGCTAAGACATAGTTAAGATATGTTTTGAGGTTGTGGAAATACAAGAAACCAACATTTCCTTAGAGTATTGGCTGAATTAACATCTGACATTTCTCAAACACACATATACTCGTACATTGTTTTCTACAAAGGACCTCGTTACAAAGTTTTCAATTGTAATAATTGATATAATTAAGTGTGTCAACAGTTCAGTTAAGTTGATACAAACATATTAAAACAAATTTATTATGATAACTAGTTTTCGCCTGCGGATTTACTTCTTGGAAATTATTCATGTCACACTGGGAACAACTCAGTAAAATATGATAAAAGTATCATATGTGTGATGAAGACTTAAGAAAACAATGTATTAATGTCCATAGAAATCAATCCAGCTTTGCAGTGTGAAGAAAAAGCAAATTCAAAAATATATTGTAGATGAAAATTTATATTATCATAGTTTATGTGTATACCCGGAAGAATAGGCATAGGTTAGGGGTAGTTAGAGGTTTCTAAACAACCACATTTGGCCATGGTACCATTCACATTTCACTTTGTCCCATGTACTTTGGGGCGAGTCTAACTGACATCTTAAAGTTACAATTTACAGTTCTAGACTGATGTCTGCTTCTGAAAAAACATTTGATGGTAAAACCTAATAACTGGAATCTGGAGATCGAACCCAGCACCTCGAGATATGAAGCCACTACTTGACCTTATATTTGCGTCTATTACACCCGCATAGAGAATATTAATGAAAAGTGATGATTATGATTTAAAAAATTCTATGTGTTGATCCGTGATTATATCTAAGTATGATCTGTATTCCGAGTGGCATCCAAATCTGTTCAACTTTTTCAGTATAAAAGAATAGCATAGCATTTGGACTGCCTGTGAGCCCGCAATGACTTAGAGGCTGTCTAAATGCTTTCATTGTAGTAGCTGTAGTGTTGTATATAGTTAGTTTATAGTATTCTTCACTTATATTATAAGGAGGAGAGATTTGTATTTTTGTATGCATTGAATAAACTTAAAAACTACTGGACCGATTTAGATGAAATTTGGCATGGAAATAGATTGAGACCCGGGAAAGAACATAGGATAGTTTTTATCCAACTGCGCAAAACGAGGTTAATGTTTTTGTCGAAACACGCGGCGGGCGGAGCCGCAGCTGGAAAGCTAGTTTGTTAATAAAGGCATACCACCGGTAAAAAAAGGAGTTACCCGCTTACATTCACATCCTCACTTACAAACTTACACATTTATAATATCAGTATGATTAAGGGAGAATTAATGTTATCATAAAGAGGCCCCTTAACCTTACTCCCTGGGTTGCAAGTCCCAGGCACCTTGACTTGGGCCTTTTTGACCGGGTCCATAGCCTTTGGCAACGCTATGGACCCGGCACCCGCACGGCTAATCCATGGAATGCTAAGTAAATTCCTCTCAATAATGATTGATATTCCAGACGAAGGCAGAAATCGACGACGCCGCACACGCCGCCTCCGTACCACGAGACGGTAACCATAGACTCCGACACGGAGTACGATCGCCGTCGGGAATATTGGCACGAACAACAACGGATACAATCGCCTATCATGGTCTCAGGTATACATGCTTCAATTACTTATACATTTTGCTCAACATTTCAAATAAAATCTAAAATAAACACTCATCACAATGTTACTTGTCTTAACCAACATATATCACTTCTCGCTAACTGCTATAGTAAGATTTGTAGCCTTAGTAGACTTGCATAATAATAAACAAAATCAAAACATCGTTATTGTAATAGCCTACGGCAACGTTTGTGTCTAACTGCAGTTAATCATCGATTGTAAAGCTTTTAGCGGTATCTAGGAGTTATTCCCTTTAACAGATCTTCAGAGAAATTTGAAATTAATGAAACAGAAACCAATCTGTTATCAAAGAATTGAATTCAAAATTCTCAATGAAGCTTCCGCCAATCGGAAACTATCCGTAGGGCATTACCATCCAATTACAGAACGATATCGTCACGTCATTTCGTTTGACCAATCAGAACTCACCCGCTCATCCCTTGGTGAAGGTAACTAATTTGCTTGCATTTGTTCCTTTCTGTGCTGTATCCTCAATGTGCGAAAAGATTCAGACAACGAATGCTTGCGGCGGCGGAACCTTTGGAGGGCCATGCCCATACCGGAGCCGATAACGGTCCCAGGTAAAATACTTGTAACTACTTCAGGTAAAAAATATACACGCATTGTTGTCCCACGTTGCTGAGCATGCTGTAATCATTTAGTATGCTTTCGTGTGTAGTTCAGTGAAATGGATTATTGTGGAGTTCCCAAGCTATCAGCGCGTATAATGGTTGAGATTTTGAAGAATTAGATGGCTAGGCCTTTCAAAGGCAGATTTTGTTGCAATAAAGTTCTCTGTTTATCTATCAGAACAAACAAATATTTATCTATCTAGACTAGACATATTATATCAAACCTGAATGTTTTCTCTGTGTCAAAATTGTTCTAGAACTGATATTTTAGTTTGGGAGCTCCCTTACAGCATAGACGATGATTATAGAGATTGATGGTTTTAGAGAAACACATACTTCCTCGGAAGGAACACTCAGCTAATTTTCAGTGCGAAAATTCTATGTACATAGTATTTTCAATTATTTCCATTGTCCGGGACTACCGCTAACGAAAAAGCCCAGTGTTCGATTCAGACTTCTTTTTACGTAACTGCATAATATTCTAATTACAAATGAACGAGAAAAAAACTGGAAATGATAGGTCTAATAATACGCTTTATTTACAATGAACAAGAAAACATATTCCACGAAAACTAGGTTTCCATTTCGATTCAGTTGCTTTAGTTACTTTTTTGAAAATATTCTATCGCATATGTTCATCAGGGATAATGTAGGATTCTAATGGTGAAAGAATTTTTTCAAATCGGTCCTGTAGTTCGTTTCATACAAAAACACAAATCTTTCCTCTTTAGAATATTTTGTAGAATAAAAATAGTTTAGATAGACCTCGAAGTGCAATGTTTTCTAAAATTTGCGCGCTTTATACTTAGTTTATAATTATTCAACAACTCAAAAAGGGTTTAAATCGCGTATATTATTTTTTTCGATCTGTGCAACCGGCCGTTACGTAACATTGAGATAAAAATTATGTTAAATGTATTTATGTGATTAAAATCATAATATATAGTTGATCAAATTGAAATACCAAATGTCCTTCTCCCTTCCGCAACAGTATGAGTTGACACTGAGCGATGTATCAATGAGCCCGATGGAAGTGTTCCAATAGAGTATCCCTCTGTGTAGACTCCCCCGTGCACGTCCCGCGGGGACGCGAGGCGAGCCCGCGGCGGCGGCGGCGCTCCCCGCGCAGGGGGCACCGCAGCCGCGACCGGGACCTCAGGGGACTCCGGGACCTCAAGACCTCCTCCTCACACAGGTAATACAAACACTCACACACAACCTGTAGCCGGACTGCTTTACTCTTAAAATACATACATACATAAAATCACGCCTCTTTCCCGTAGGGTTAGCCAGAGACCACAGATTTCCCCTTGCTACGATCTTTACATATTTCTTTCGCTTAATCTACACTCATCAATCCTTTCATACGAAAGCGTCGGTTTAGGGTACTCCTGACATGGCTCTTTTTCAGAACATCGTCTTCCCTTTCCAACACTTCCGTTCACTTGACCCATGTATACCTGTTTAGTCAATCTCATTTCATTCATTCTCTGTACATTTCCAAACCATCTTAATATACCTTTCTCGATTTTTGTCACTACATCCTCATTCACACCACATTGTTCCCTTATCACACTATTCCTTATCCTGTTAGTCCGTTTGACTCCAATCATGCTTCTCAATGCTCTCATCTCCACTGCATTTATTCTACTTTCATGCTTTTTCTGCCATATCCAACTTTCACTCCCGTTATCATCCCATTACATTAGTGTCGGAACCAACACTCCTCTATGAACAGCCAGACAAGCCTTCTCAGACACCTTCTGACTGTTCATAAACGCGTGCAATGCTCCGTTTACCATATTTCCGGGATTCACTCTCCTTTTTATATCACTTTCATCTTTTGTAAACATGGATCCCAAGTATACAAACTCTTTCACTTGTTCCACGTTTTCACCTCCAATCACAATATTGCAATCAGTCACTCTCGTTCAAATACCATAACTTTCGTCTTATTTACTTTACTTTTCAACTGGCGAAAATCGGACCTACCAAAGGTTAAACAGTTTTTTCATAAATTTTTCATGACATCTGAAGGAGGTGAACACCTGGCCATCTATGGCAGTATATTTAAAGTTTCAATCAATAAAAAATTTAAAAATTACCTAAGGTATATATTGTATGTACACACGATTCGGAGAGTATTCATTTTTATACAGGGTTACTGGTAACTTACGCATAACCTCTTAAGGGTAATTTCAGTACATCACTTTATCATTTATGTTATTTACATAAATAAGTATAAATATATATTATTTAAAAGCCTTGTTACATTTTGTCTCTTGCTACATACGTGCTTTTCCACCAAGAGGCACGCGAAGCGTATAGTGCCGCCCGCTTCCCGTGCCATTCCCCCGTTGTATTCCCCCACAACACCCATGTAGCGCCGCAGTTGTACACTCGATTTTTCCCGAGGACTACTCATAAACAGGTTAAATAAAACCAAAGATGTCATGCTTCTTTTTCCCGAAGCTGCCAGGGGAGTTTTTTACTTACTATATTTTTATTTGTTATAAGTATAAAAAGTATATAAAGATATTAAAATTTCATTATCGTATGTACGTTATCAGATCGCACAGCCGCACCTCCCTGAAGCGGCGGCGGTCTGCGTCCCGCGGGCGGCGCCGCGAGCCCACCATGTCGCCGCCGAGGCATCGCTCCAGGCATCAGGAATCTTCCAGAGATAAACACAGGTTCATTATACATATTACATAAACACGCCACACAGGGGTACCAGCCTAAAACTGCACCCTTCCATATCTGTGGGAGTCATAAGAGGTGACTAAAGGAAAAAAATACCAGAAGGAAGGACATCAGTGCCTTTCGAAGGGCTATCTTGCAATTCCCATGCCGTTTTCAGCAGTGGATGATTCAGTATACAAACATATCCCGAGTTATGTGTTAGGATGGCAGTCGTTGTAGCGGGCCCGCCTATCATCCTCGAGCAGAAAATGTGTCGCCAAGCTGTTAACGTGTTCCGGCGGTTGTACTTGAGACCCTGATACTATTCTAGGTTAAGCCGCTTATCACCATCAACCAAATGATTAGATGAAATTGGTCTCAAGATGTAGAAAAAACCTTCCTACCCTGATCTTTTTCCACGTGTCAGATACAGTATGTTTTTTACCTTTCCAAACAGGTAGGTAAAATGCACGCCCATCCAATGTCTTTAGCCCTAGGTGCAAAATAGTGCATAGACACAATATACGCGACCTCGTCAATGTTATTGGTTCAAAGTCATTGACGAAGCGAAAAATACTGGAAGGTGGGCAGCAGCGCCGTCTAAAGAACTGCCATCCTACACTGTGGTCCCCAAGACGCCTGCCAAGGGTGGTGATTATTGTACCCCCCACCTCATGTCGTTTGTTCGATGGTGGACGTATACCGGCTATTTTAATGAATTGTATGTGGATGAGAATATTAATTTCTACTGGGCGCAGTTAATGCAATTGAATACTAAATATCTTTGTAGAAATATTATGAAACAAGAACTGTGTGCACATACCTTCGAAATTTGTTTTCGCATTTGTGTGTCTTGAAATTAATATTATCCGTCTATTTCTTTCTTTTTTTATAATTACACATGTTTGTGGAATACAATCCAGCTCAAAACATTACTTAAGTCCAATTTCTAACTTGATTGTATACCGTCTTGTTTATAAATAACTAGTACATAATATGTTCAACTATATTCTATTTAGAATAAGGCACGAGTCGCCGAGCCCGCCATCCAGTACGATGCTGCGCAAGATTGACTTCAACGAGAAAATCAGCGACACCAGTCTCTTCGCTGAACTAGTCAAAGACAAACATAAAAGAGCTAAGGTACGGTTTGCTTTGTCACCTCGAATTAAAGTCTGTATGGCCAGAATAATACAATACATCGTCTTCGTCATCATATTATCTCTTATCCCATACAAGTGCGGTCAGTGTAATATCTTCTCTAACATAAATGACTAAGAATATATTAAAATAATGACCTTGTATAATATTATAACAGGCTTTTCCCGACACCTAATATACGTAATAAAGTAATTAAACAACTTTAAACGATTTAAATCGCGTATATTTATCATTGTTTTTGTCCCGACATTTCAAACACTTTGCAGTGATTGTGGTCCTTTATAAGTCCCCCATGACCACGATCACTGCAAAGTGTTTGAAACTATGTGTAATAATCGCGAAAACCTAAGACCTAATATAATAATTGGATAATTTTAGTAAGGTTTTTAATAAAATAAATATCATAACGATATACAAAACATAACGACGTCCACTACTAAAAAGTACGAAATGCAATTAAGTTTTCACAAATGGTCTTATTTCACATTTCTTTTTCACTGTTATTCAGATATTTAAATAACGAGGTGATGTGATAAATAGTAAAATATAAAAAAAGAGTTTTAACTTTAAATATTGATACTTGCTGTAGCTCTTAATAAGAGGGTCCCTCATTTTTTTACAATTCATAAGTGTTTGATTGTTACATGACCCGATAGGGCCATAAAGGGTTCAGGTAAATTGGTTTCTTTTGTTTTGTTATTATAGTTTGTTTTCCTCTGTTTTAAAAATATATCCAAAAGCCTAACAGAGTTAAAGAACATATTATCAATAATATATCAAGACGTAATCCATGTACCATGTAAAGGGGGTAGCCTATTGCGTTTACTAGGCACAGGACCTGAGTAATTCTTTGTATTGTTGTTTGATATTAATCGCCTTAAAATTTTCAGAAGCTACAAGAGATCCTAAACCAAAAAGAGGAGGAGTCGCAAGGGGCGATATCCACCACCTCGACGAATAACGTCGAACTAATCATAGATGAGCTGTCGAACGCCACTGCGGATAGCTCGGGACCTTCCTCAGTACCGGTAAGGTTTTGTACTTATATGTACTATAGTACTAATATTCACAGGTGTTTAACCATTATATGGTAGAAGCTTCTAGCTTGTGGATGAAAAAAAAACTATCATACATTAAAACTTTTATTTATGTATATAAATAAAAAAAACTTAAAGTGAACACTGCATTTTATGGTATGTAACTCATTATAGCTTGGCACGTAAAAACAAACACCTCTTTGAGACTATCTACCAATTTATCCAAAGGAATCATCTAAACTAGAAAAATGAATGTAAAAGTATTGAAAATTCATTTTGAAGTGTTTTTAAGAAAATAATTTAAAATATTGAAAGATTGCATCCATCATTTTGCAAGATGTTATGATGACTGAATAAGGCAGAATATCTATTACTTTTTCATATAGTTAAGAGTAATGGCGTCTATGTTAAAAATTGTTATGAATAATTTTCGTGGATTTCTGACTCATTGTTTATCATAACCACATTGCTAAAAAACAATAAAGTAGAATTGCGTATGCCGGATAAGTTTTAAAAAGTATATATCATCCTTCACCACTTTTTGTACTTTTCTTTGTAACTCTTCTGGAAGTCAAATATATGATAACTTAAATAATTATATATAAAAATAATTACTTAAATAGTTATGTCATGTGTTTGGACATAAATAGAAATAAATTACTGTGGTTTCTTGTCGCTTGTATTTCTATTTGTATATACATTTCAAAGCTCTCTTCTCAGAATCAGTAAATTGGTTTCTACAGCCATCTAAAGAGAACGGCGACAACGCCAAAGAAGCCCCCCCGGCCGAGGGTCAAGTGGTGGACATCCCGATGCCGTCTGCCAGCGAAGACGCCGAGCCGCCGCCGCAGCCGCCGCAGCCCCCGCAGCCCCCGCCCCCCATGCAGCCCCCGCCTGACTTCGCCACCTTTGCGACCAACACGGCCAACGGAGAGAATTCCAATAGCAACGATGCGGACGCTATTGTAAGTATGTTTGCCCAGCATCCGCCAGCCTTGTGGAATTGAATGGATGCATTCATTTTCGGAGATCCGAAGCGCACCGATTCACTTGAAAAAAGATATTTTCCTCAATATTTACTCCTCAAAATCGGGATTTACTTCATTACTACTATAATATATTTCTCATTGTGCCACTTAATCCACATTTCAGCTTTTAGTAGATAGACAGACAGACAGACATGTGAATGATCCTATAATTGTTGTGTTTGTTTATTGAGTGTACAGACCCCTTAAATACTATCAGTATTATCATCTCTTGGTATCACGAATTTTCATAGTTTGCGTAACTCAAAAAGCAACGTTTTCATACCATTAGGTCGTTATTTTTTGCGACAGCGTTCAAGATATTTAACAACTCTTATATAGCGTAATTACACTTTGATAGCTTTCCTATGAAATTTTACTATCTACAACCTTTATTGTATGCGTTATCTTATGGAAATAAACCGATGTGCCATGCGAATTTAAACTTTATAACAATTGCAATTAGACAATAATCACGAATGTTGCGTATCGAGTATTTTGTCTGACGATGTTGTAAAGCCACCTTACTGCAGCAATGAAAAGTAACCATGGTACATAAAGTAAAGGAATATTTTTATTACGATATATTTAACTGCGTCGTTGGTGGAGTGGAGTGTAGTAATAGTATTCTAGGTGTTCTGGGTTCAGTCTCGTGGCTGACAGTCATTGGTTTTTTTTGATTGTACGATTCTAAGTAGCAGTCCAGAGTCTGTGCCCGGAAAACGGCATATTGCTGTTTAGCTCCCCCGTATGTAACATAATACCAAAACATGTGTAGTGAAACGCCAATTGCAAGGCCCTTCGGGGAACACAGGCGAGAAGACATATTTAAAGTATGCATTTATATATGTATTACATAGGTAATCGTCAGAATTCGAAAACGTCATACCATAACATTCTGACTTGGTGACTTTAAAATAAGTACTTTCTGACCATGGTTGCGGAAACATACGGGGTCAATATGCTCTCGGTAGTATCTCACCCCAAGGGTTTTGTATTCATGTCTGTCGGACAAGGAGTCGGAAGCGCCGGCACCGAAGCCCCTAGCGGAGGCCGAGCCTGCCGAGGCGACTCCGGCATCCGAGCCAGATAACAAACAAACTCCTACCACTGACGAACTTGGGCCCGTTCCTGTGAGTATCCCATACTATGAGTAGCTAGTGAGATGGTATACTAGCTCTGTGTGTATTATAGACTTGATACACTGTCATTATGATGTTGATTTTCATTATTAGATGTTTGCTGCATTTATTTATATTTTTATGATTATAGCAATATTTAATTAGGAGTATCTTGAACTAAGTACATAGTGGTAGATTTGTCATAATTGTTATAGCATAGCTAAATAGGTGTTGCCCTGACCGAGTTCACTTTAACCAATTTCTAAAAGAGATTTCTATTATATATTTAGCCTCTTATCTAAAACTGATACTGTAGATATTTTTATTGTCAGAGGTTATTTTCACTCCAGTACGCACCCACATACTCAGTCGAGCTCCTGCTCTGTCTACAGACTTTCATAAAAAAAATAATGAAATTATGTCATATTAATTTATTGTCCTGAATAAGAAAGTTATTGATAACAATTCAATTGGTTGGCATGCATTCACTACTTTTCGAATGGTCATATGTTTTTAAAGAGCAAAATACATGCGTTGTCGTTCTAATCAAGTTGTTCGCACTTATACAAGAGCCAGAATAACATTTTGAAAAAGTCATGGCGCGCAATCAAGTCTGTTAACAGGCAAGGGTGTTCTTAGTTTTACACAAACGCTGAATGCCCCTCTCGGTTTGTCCAAAGAATACTGAGAGAAGCGACTATCACCTGATTCTAAATCAGACGCACGCACGTGGGCTTTACATCTAAGCTACACAGGCTACACAGGTCTGACAGTTGATGCATTCGCCCAGTCGTCTTAGCGGCATCTTCACATTTATCTAGAGTAGGTATTATTATAAATTAAGAGTTAGACTCTTGTCGGTGCAGCTGACGCAATCTTCTCCATTTTGTTCTTTGTACGACATGACACTTCTATTTTCCCTTCAATTATGTTTTTAATAAAGTTGTCATGTCGCAAAAGGTGGCCAATCATTTTTGTCTAGAACGTCGATGTAATTGTTTTGCATTTCCTTACACTTGTAACCAGTAATATGTGTACAGTGGCTATTCAAATAAAATGTATCTTAATAATTTGTAAACCGATGGTAATTCCAGAAGGCGAGCACTCCTCCCCTGTCGGCACTACCCGCCCCGCCAGCGGCCCCCCCACCCCCGCCACTGCCCCCCTCCGCCCCCGCGCTGCCCCCGCTGCCCAAGGTGGGTGGCAGCGTGGTTGACGGCGTCTACATGAACAGCCAACAGCCACCACCGCCTAAACAGAAGAGCCTTACCAAATTGCCCATGCCTCCTAATACACAGGTAAGCCACAGTAGTAAACAATCCTCTCCTTGCTATTTGATTATATTGTGGTTGTTCCGCAAGAGTTGAAGGTCGAGAGAAAGTACAAGAGCTCTTCTTCTCACGTTCTTGTGATTTTATCTCTTTGAGCAAAAATCTATTAAAACGTTAACATCAAAAGATTTCACATGTTTTGCCTGTGACGATTACTTGAGGGTGATAGGTAGCCTTGCAAGCTTTCGTTAGTACCCTACCATCATACGGTCCATCTGAAGCTCGTGGTAGGATCCAAGCCATAGATCTCTTGATCAGTACATAGTTACTGCCACTAGGCCATAATTGCTTCAGGAACAATTCAATTGGTGCATTTTTCTTTACTCATCGCTTTGATTCTACACACAGCTCCAGTGAAAAGGCCTCGTACTACATGCCATTTCTGTGCCAAAACATTATCGCAACCGACCCGATGTTTTGACTTTTTTTTTTAATTTTAAATCTACACACCACAGACTCCAGGGTCCGTGACTTTTTTTAACTATGACATAATTTATTAGTAAGCAAGAAATATGAAATAGGAAACATGCAACATTCCAAGGGGGAACAGTGTTAAAAGATTTTTTTTTTTCTTTTTTTTTCCGTTACTGTCATTAGCACCAGCATCCAGAGCAGACCAGTATCCTCTAGCAGCACCCGTTCACGAGTTGACGCATGTGCCAGCCATCGCCTTCCTCAACCATTTTTGAGGGAAGATGGCGACCCGACACACAACACCGCCGCTAGACAACACCTTTGATGTTTTGACTTTCCAGGTAGATGATTTGAAGTCCCTGGCGGGAGACACGAGTCCACTGAGCCCTGCGTCCCTGTCCCCAGTGCGGAGGCCGGACAAACCAAAACGGACGGGCATCATGAACCTGCCCATGCCACCTGGTAACTACATTAAAATTAGTGTCTAATTTTTTTTGTTTTTTGTGATGTAACGAGTTGGAGGGGTATTTTGCGTTTGTTTTATTGTGAACGCGTCAAATACTGCAGTAAAATATAAAACATGTTATTTGTCGCATTTGATTGGTACAAGTATATAAAAAAAACTAATGATTACATACTTAAATTCATCTGAAACGTGAATAGTATTAAACGTTATTTCTTTGACTTAAATGACATAGGTATTTTGCCAGTTATTTTGATATAAAAACTAAATCACAGTATCGATTTTGATAAAATTTCTATGGGACCACAGGGGTATTGAGGTAACAACCACCTCCTCTTTTTGAGTTGCTTAACCAGTATTGGAATAGTTGTATCCTAGCTCACTCAAAAAAAAAATTACAAAAAATATATAGTAAAAATAATAATTTATTTATTTATTTCCATAAATAAATAAATTATCATATTTTGATTTTACTAAATTTGAAAATGTAGCAGGTTAAAAACTGGGGGACCAAATTTTTTTTGCGAAAATAGTCCAGATCATATGGTTCCAAATGCAATAAAAGTACATTAAATATTTAACACTTAGTAACATACACAGTCATTCACATTATTAGTAATTTTTAAGCGCTCGTAGCGAAGTTTGCTTAGCCATTCTGAATCGATCAGCAAAGTTAAGTAACGTCCGCCGCGGTCAGGAGTTGGATGGGTGACCGCTGGTGACATTACTACTGAGCGCTTCCGTGCTTCGGAGGGCACGTTAAGCCGTCGGTCCCGGTTGTTGTCTTAGGATGGCAGTCGGTTACATCATGGTGGTAAGGCACTTTGCGAATACCCGCCTGGCTGAAAATCTGTCGCCAACCACCTAACGGTGTGAAAGAAAGGACAGCTGCCGGAAGCTGTCCTTGTGAGCCAGTAATTCTAGGTTAAGCCTGTACAATATCTTCGACCACATCATCACTTACCATCAGGTGAGATAGTGGTAAAAGGCTAACCAATCAGGAATAAAAAAAAAAAAAAAAATTTTACTTACAGTAGTCTTCCCGAGATGGCGCGTGCAACCGCACTGACACATCGGGAGCTCATAAAAATCAATAATCGCGGAGGTGATCCCTTAAGTAAGAGTAGTAATAACATTAGACCTTGCCCCCAGTGATCCCCGGGTCGGAGGAGCTGAGCGGCGATGAGCTGGACGGCTCGACGCCGCCGCCCGCGTCTCGCCGCGACCAATACTCTCATATGTTCGCTAACAGGAAGAACGCAAGGGAAGCTGCTAACGTGAGTCTACTTTTTAATATATTATATTTTGATGTAGCGTTAGGAAAAGAAATCTAGAAGTCTGTCATGACCAATATACGGGGTTATTGGAAAAATGCTAAAAATCTCTTAGGGTTGACTTCTGCTAGTCCTAACAAACATTTTGAGATGTTTTTTTTTTGTTTTGAAAAATATAAATATTAAAAATGTTTTTTTGACGTAATACGTACGAGGACCAACTGATGTAAAAAATCTCTAGTGGCAGTAATGTATTATTTCATATTTTGATTACTTTGCTTGATGTAAATATTCAAAGGGAGCACGGCGCGATCCAGTGTTGCCACGGCGGGCGGTCTTGGCTCGGAGTAGGCATTAAACCACAAAATATTGTGGCTTAAAGCAGAAGTCAACCCTAAGTGGTTGTTAGCATTTTACCAATAACCCCCTATAATGAACATACATAAAATATGTATGTCAAAAAATGATAAAAAGATAAAATGATAAAAAGTGAAGAAAACTAGGTAAATAAATTGCAAAAAATATTTTTGTACAATTCTACCTATGCTAGTGTACAAGCCCGTGGGGTGCCAGGCTAGAATGTCACCCCCCAATCTCTACCCGTGGGTGTTGTAGAAGACGACTAAGGGTAACACACCAAAAGGTGGGTAGGAGCGCTTTCTGAGGAACTGATATCATACTGCGATCCCCAAGACGCCTGCCAATTGTGGGGATTATCGCTGAAGGGGGGGGGGGACTGTGTTCAGCAGGGGACAATCCGGCTGATACAGTACAGTAGTAGTGTACAAGTGGCTTAACTTCGTAATTAACGTTTCCAGCCTGGTTCAAAGCTGAAGAGGCCGCGAATCCTCAAGCGTCGAGGCTCCAAAGTAGTTCCAGTAGTTACTCCTACACATCACGCCAAAGATTGGGGAGAGAAGTGTGTCGATGGATTCCAGGTAACTATACCTACTACCACTATACTATAATAAAAACGATTACTATTTAAAAATATTCTTACTTTAGTCACAAAGCAATAGTGTTCATTCACATAGTCTTTTCTTGATTGCACAACTTTATAAATGTGAATGTGTGATATGTGGCCTACATGTATGAAATGATAGGAAAAGTGCTCAAGACAAGGTTTTTGCAATATGATGCCTTTGTAAGAACAGAGTCACGTGTATCAGGCAATTTTTCCGCCCTGTATACGCCATGAAAGTTCCTTATTACATAAGTGATAAGGGTATCACTAATGTGATAAGGAAGTTTCATGTACCCAATGGAACATTGAATGCACTCATCTCACAGGACCGATAAACATAGAACACCATCAACAATGAATTGTGCTTGTTACTGACAAATGGTTTTAGATATGGAAAAATAACATTGCAGTCTGATTTATGTATGTGGCTAGGCTAGAATTGTTCTTATGGTGTTGTCATGTTAAATATAATTTACCATCTTTACAGGTCATAACTCAAATAGGCGAGGGCACCTACGGCCAAGTGTACAAAGCTCGTGACAAGAACACGGGACAACTGGTCGCCCTCAAGAAAGTGCGCCTCGAGAACGAAAAGGAAGGTTTCCCTATCACGGCTGTCAGAGAGATCAAGATATTGCGGCAGTTGAATCATAAGAACATTGTGAATTTAAGAGAGATTGTCACGGATAAGCAGGATGCAATGGACTTTAGAAAGGTAGGGATAATTTTGGTGAGATTTACTGGTTTTTAATTAACTTTTGTTGCATTTAGTACTTTTATTGTTGATGTATTCAGCGACATATAAAATGACTTGATTATATGTTATGATGACCTGACCCTGACCCTTTCGTATTAAGTTGTTATAAGGTAAGCAGGGGGAATGCCAGCTAATTATTATACAAACCCTAACTCGGGATTGAGCTTCACTGCAAGCTGGAAGGGTGCAAATACTTGACTGCTTAGCTACCACCCTCAAAATAGAAAATCTGGCTGTAGGCCTAACATGCTAATATTTTTGACTACAAAGTGGGATCAAAGGTTGAAAAAAAACTATACCCAAGACTAAGCAACGGCATAATCATTGTCTATAAATTTTAATTCCAGGACAAGGGTTCATTTTACCTGGTGTTTGAGTACATGGACCACGATCTCATGGGTCTGCTTGAGTCAAAAATGGTGGACTTCACTGAATGCCACAATGCGTCAATCATGAGGCAGCTGTTGGATGGGCTAGCATACTGTCATCGGAAGAACTTCCTCCATCGGGACATCAAGTGTAGCAATATACTGATGAATAACAAGTAAGTGTTAACTTACTCAATGAGATTATGCCCGAAGAGCATTGAGCCGGTATGGCGTCCAGTCAAATAGGTAGAGTTTCCTATTTCAGTATGTATCGCTTGCGTCCATATAACATTGCAAGCTTGCTTATTTTATTCCAAACTAGCTTCGCTATCGCGCTAAAACATTAACCTCTTTTTGCGCAGTTGGATAAAAACTATCCTATGTTTTTTCCCGAGTCTCAAACTATTTCCATACCAAATTTCATTCAAATCGGTCCAGTAGTTTTGGCGTGAAAGCGTAACAGACAGAGTTACTTTCGCATTTATAATATTAGTACTGATCTCAAAAACATGCCGACAATGGTTTATTTTTTCTGTGTACGTGAATACGATACTTAGCGTGTGTTTTGTTCAAAGTAATGACAATATTTCCGTAATGTTTGAGAAAATAACAGTTTGTACCCATTCTCAGGGGTGAAGTGAAGCTGGGTGACTTTGGTCTGGCGCGACTCTGGTCTGCGGAGGACCGAGCTCGGCCCTACACGAACAAGGTGATCACGTTATGGTACCGGCCGCCGGAGCTCCTATTGGGGGAGGAGAGGTACGGCCCGGCTGTCGACGTCTGGTCCATGGGCTGTATATTAGGAGAGTTGTTCTTGAAACACCCACTCTTCCAGGTCAGTGTTTCTTTATTAACATAGCCTAGAAAATGGCTGAAGAGCATAATTTATATGCTCTCATTAAAAAAATATTGTTTATTTTGTATTTTATACCTTGACTGTTCTAAGTAAAGTAATAAATTATGCCAATATACCTTTACCTTGACTATTCCAGGTGAATATAGAGAAGAAGCCCATCTTAAATATGACTATTCCAGGCGAATATAGAAGTGGTGCCAATATACCTTTACCCTGACTATTCCAAGTGAACATAGAAATAATGTCAATATAACTTTACCTTGACTATTCCAGGAACATATACAAAAAATATTATGCCAACATACCTTAACTATTCCCAACACACAGAAATTATGTCAATATGGGTATATTCCAGGCACACATAGAATTAATTACCTTGACTATTCCTGGCACTCATAAAAATTATGCTGATATACTTTTACCTTGATAATTTCAGGCGAATGTAGAAATGATGCAACTGGAAATGATATCCCGGGTATGCGGCACGCCAGTTCCAGGAGTATGGCCAAACGTTGTAAATCTCCCATTATGGCACACACTGAGGCCAAAGAGATTCCACAAACGCTGCGTTAGAGAACAGTTTGCTTTCATGCCGGCGCCTGCGCTCAATCTGTTAGATAGGATGCTTGAACTAGACCCCGATAAGAGGATAACGGCTGAAGAGGCGCTCAAGAGTCCGTGGTTGAAGGGTGTGGTGCCCGATCAGTGAGTCTGTTTGATATTTTACCAAATTATTTCTTGTTGAGTTCTCATCAATGGCAACATTATATTATAAAAAGACTGCTTACAAGCAGTCTTCTGGAGCAAAATGTTGTTCATCATGTGTAACATAGCAGCGATGTACAACAAATATGTTGTGCATGATCTGGCAACATCAATATAATAAGTTTGTTCTCATGTTTTTTTGAACAGTATGTCGATAACATTCAGTATTATTTATTGGTTTGCAAGTGCATGTGTTTTTGAGAGAAGATTTGAAGACCTGTGTTTACGGTTTACATTGAATTTTTTACATTATTGACAAACATTTTAATTAACTGAGTTGCAGTGGTTGTCATTATGTTTGAAGGGTCCGAGGAAGTAGATAATGTTTTACTAATCATTTAACAATTTTCATTCTAAATCCAAATATTTCCAGAATGCCAGCTCCACAGTTACCAACGTGGCAAGATTGCCACGAGCTCTGGTCGAAGCAGCGTCGCCGGCAACAGCGAGAGGCTGACCAAACCAAACCCAAACAATACTTCCCACAAGATGGAGAGAAATCCAACGAAAACTCATCAGAGGCATTCAAGTCGGAACCGTTCAAAGACTTCAAACCTGCGGAACCCACCCAAGAGACAGGACAAGTGAAATAGCACATGTTTTTTTGTGGGTTTTACTCATGATGGTGCTCTTAGTGAATACAAGTGACTGATGTAGTTCAATTCTGTTGTAGATAATAGCCGAGTACTCGATTTAATGTGTCAGTAGAACGAGAAGAATTCAAGAAGAATACTCCTAGTATGTCTACAAGAGGGTTTAGGAGACATAAAATTAAGAAACCTTCATAACAGTGAAGATAACTTTAAATTAAATTGTTGTGATATAGTGAAAGGACATGCATTTTATGTAAGCAATGCAATAACTAAATTGAACACCGAACTTTAAAAAACTATTTAATCGTAGAACTTGTTACTTAATGTAAACAATAATGGTATAAAGGTTACTCAAGGTGTAAGTAAATAAAAATTATGCTCTGCCTATAAGTTAACACAAAAGTGCATAATATACTTTTTTTTATTGACATGTATGTAGCCTTCTGGTAGTAATATTGTCACAAGCGAAGGATAAATGATTATTACGAATCGGCTCTTAACTTTTTACATCTACATAATTCCCACGTAACAAACTTTGCAAATCTAGCAAGACCCGATGCATTTCTTAATCATGGTATTATTTTTGTTCAAATAATCCATTGGCCACATCCCAAACTACAACACAAAACCCATTCTATAATAATTATAACATAGAATAATATATATTGAATTTGGGTCAAGCCACCAAATCATTCCGAAAGCCTTCCCGCTGCAGGGCACTCATAGACTAACTCTCTAAACTTTATTATATACCAAAATGGGGGTGGAGCGCCATCTGATGTAATACAATTACTTGTTTCTTAACCTCCTTTAAAGCAAACTATTCTTACGAACAAATGAGCCGATCTAAAAGGCTACTATTAGATGACCATAATCATTAGTATTTATATGTAATCTTATGACATGTTACTATTAAATCTATTCCACTATTGGCTTAGTCATTCAGACAAAGAATTTAAACAAATACTGTGATTGTATATTCGAAATTGAGTTTTTGTTTGGGAGCTCGATGTTGGGCTTGTTTTAATTAGTTTCTTTTTAAATGTAAGAACTGTGTGTAATTAATAGTAAGGAGGGTCCATTTTAATAAAATTGTTTTACCAAGAAATATATATATTTTAATAAATAAATAAATACATAATTCACACAAAATACCAGTTACTGTATTATGTATGAGCCTCAGCCGCCTAACTAGTCTTATATCATTAAAATACAGGCATCTGCAGTTACAACAAATAAGTACTTACAGCTGGAATAATGCACAAGTGTATTATACAAAGTTGCGTCACGAGTCTCCGAATACTTGAATTACTGTTGTTATTTACATGACTGATATGGAAATACTTCTTTATTAGTTATTATAATACGAAGGTGTAACATTTCCTTGCAGAAAGCTTTGGCGTATCGTTTTACCACGTAGAAAGCGATGGCGTAAAGTTACACTTTAAAAGGTTTGGGACACGTCCCCCCGATATCATTTATGAGTACGTAATCGCGTAAGACTCAAACAAAGCGAAGGCGTTAAGTTTTCACAAGAAATGGCGTAAAGTTTCCATTTAAAACAAACTGATGGCGCCATAACGTTTTTCCACTTGCAGAAAGTGTTGGCGTAGCTTAGAGAAAGCGTTTGCGTACTTTTTCATGAAAGTAATGACTTTTGTTTCTTATTTATTGAAAGTGCATTACGAGGCTAGGAACACTTGAATTACTGTTGGCTATTATATGACTGTTATGAAAAATACTCTTTTATTCGTTACTGTAATATGATGGCGTAACCTTTCTTTACAGAAAGCTTTGGTGTATTGTTTTACCAGTTATAGAAAGAGATGGCGTAAAGTTACACTTTAAATGATTTGGGCACGTCTCCCAGATATCACTTATGAGTCCGCAATCGCGTAGTGTTTCCACTCACACAAAATGAAGGTGTTAAGATTTGACAAAGGATGGCGTAACGTTTACTTTTAAAAAAGCGAAGGTGGAATAACGTTTCCACTTGCAGATGATGGAGCAACTTAGAAAAGCGTTGGCGTATTTTTAATGAAAGTAATGACGTATTTGCATCAAAGTGATGGCGAAACGTTGCCAAATACAGGAAAAAAATAAGTTTTTACGTAACAATGAAAGTTTATTCAGCGCTCCTTGCGGGAACGTGGCCAAACAAAAAAAAACTATGGGAAAACAACTTTTACGGGAACTAAAAATATGAAAACTCGTATTAAGGGTGCATAACTGTACCAGTTTCGGTAGAGGGACTGCGTGCACGCTCTCTATTGAACGTTGACATATATAGCGGGAAATTAAAATTTTTAACATTGGTTTTATTTTCGGTTATCTATGTGTAGTTACGCGAGATTCCGAGAATATTTATAGGATATCGTTTTTTTTACTTATTGAAGTAATACATATCTTACGGGTAAATGTAATTATTAATATATTTGACAGTTTTAGAGGTAACTTATGGAATTATGCCCATTGGTCAATAAATTTCATATAATGAGCATGATTTAATTCGCGAATTGTGTGATCATGTTGAAGAATACCAAATCTAGCTAAAAACGCGATAAAACTGTTTAAATTTTGAATCTCCTACCACGTACGTGAGTAACCACCAAGTGTTTCAATTGTTTCCTAGAAGTTATGCTAACGTCATGTCGAGATATAATTAAGTATTAAATAATTTTCTCTACTGACCGTAATATGGGTCAAGATTAGATATATTACACAGGGTTATTGGTTTATTGGCTGACAATCTCTTAGGGTTGACTTCTGCTAGCCCTAACAAACATTTTGAGACGAATTATTTCTTTATTTTGTAAAACAAAAAGTATTTTTTGTGTGTAATGCCTACTCCCAGACAAGAGCGCCGCGGCAACTTTAAATAGAGTTTTGAATATTTAGATCGAACAAAGTAATAAAAAATATGAAATAATACATTACAGGCACAAGAGAATTTTAACATCAGATGGTCCTCGTGCTAATTCCGTCAAAAAAAAAAAAACGATCTCAAGATGTTTGTTTTGGTGAGGGAAGTTCAATTGGTCAGAGTTATTGGCCTGTAATATAAGACCACTTGGAAGAGTAGAGCAGCTATTATCTACTTTTCAAAGTACTGTTTTCTACGCCATAATAGCATAGTCAGTACTATGAAGATTTCTCCCGGCTTTTTTCGTATTAATTTATTCATGCAAACATAATATAAGTGACTAGCTTTCCGGGCGCGGCTCCGCCCGCGCGTATGTCGGTTATCGCGCAAAATCATTAACCTCTTGTTGCGCAGTTGGATAAAAACTAGCCTATGTTTTTTCCCGGGTCTCAAACTATTTCCATACCAAATTTCATTTAAATCGGTCCAGTAGTTTTGGCGTGAAAGCGTAACAGACAGACAGCAGACAGACATACATACAGAGTTACTTTCGCATTTATAATATTAGTACTGATTACAGACAGCTATACGTGTCTAAGGCTAGTAATAATTACGTGCCCTGTAAAGGCATTGCAAGTTTCAAGTATACAGAAGTATGCATTAACATAATTGTGACGCATTCCTTTGTTAAAATAACAATCTGTATTAATTTAGTGTCATTTACAAGACGGCGGCGACTTATAATGTATTTTATTTTAAATAGATAGAATGGTATTTAATAAAGAGTTACATCACCATGACCTTTCTTACTATTGATTATATTGTTATATTTTTTTAACAGAATTAGGCAAATGACATTATAGATGTTTGCGACTCGTTTAGTTTTTAGTTAGAATTTTGATAATTCGGTTGCGTATTACATCATTTTATTTCACAAGACATATGTAAAGTACACCAAATATTATGTAGTCGCAATATTCTATTGTTTATAATCAATAAAGTAGGTCCTTGTAAGTTAAGTAGATTTTATACTAAAATGAATTCTGGACCCACTCTAGTTCGCATTTATAATATTTAAGGGTGTGAATGTATATATGTATGTATATATGGGGCGAACGTGAAAATTGAATACGTGAATACTAGAGATATAGTAACTAAGTAATAATATAATATTATTATAGTGTTAATGTTTCACAAATGTCTATGATATATAGGTTGTGTAAATCAATCTTAATTTTAATAGGAGTGCATATTTTTAAGAAAAAAAATTGTAAATAAATTACGGAAAATTCTTACATTTTGTTGAGGTGTGTGGCATTGCATTGGAAAAATTGTAATATACGTGCCAACCGTTTTAAATTAATGTCTAAACTCAATTTTTTCAGTTACATTTTTGGCGCTTAGCTTATATTGATCTCCAAGTTATTGGCCATTATGTTTTTAATCAATATGCTCGAATTCTGCACTCATGCCTCATGGCTTCATCTCCGTCTTGAATAATATCTAAAATATATTTATTTACGACAGCATTTTAACTCATCAATAAGTCTTTTAACTGTCTATTTAAAACTCAGCTTAAATGTAAATGGCCGCGCCACGATTTTAAATCGATTTTCTTAACTATTTAAGTACATTGTGTACTTTATTCCATTTTATCATATATCATATTCTTCCAAAAACTTGTGTTCCTGTATATAAATTGTATGTATAGATCGATATACTGCATTTTAGACTTACGTGTCGCTTGTGAAACGTGAACTATGAAATTAAACCCGGTGATTATCGGAATTGACATGATTTGTTTCAATTGTGTGAAATCGAGGGAAATTTGCTTTTATTTGTTGTCATTATAATGTTAAATACACTTCTCATCAAAAATATGGGCCATTTCTGCGATTATAATCAGCCGTACGATTAACGAAGCCGCGTCACTTCATTTTATTTAAGGTGTGGTTGCAACGACTTATTGCATACCCAAGCGATCATAATTTATTCTAATGTGCAAACGAGTCTTACCCATACACATTTACTTTGTGCGCGCCTTAGTGAGTGAACAGGTCAGGACATATTATGTGAATCCGGTTGAAAACTCCTTTGCAATATTCTGAAAAATTAAGAGCAGTCCTGTTTGAGATTAATTAATTCAGAACTGGGCGATAGATTGACATAAAGTGAAATAATATTCCTAAATACAATTTGTAATAAATTGCGTGGAATTTTCGACAGAACATCAAAAATGATCGAGTAAATCGTTAACGAATAGAAATATTGATAATTATGTAACTGACTATTATAGTAAACACTGGGAAGGGACACGACTTTTTTGGTGAGAATTGGTAACTCAAAATTCAAATTTAGATGAATTCACTTTAAATAATTAACGATTTTAATTGTTTTAAGATAAATGGAGGCCCAATGTAATTAATACTACTGTAACTAATAAATTATAATCAAAGTATATTATATGCATTGAGAAAATTGATTTTAGTAGGCATGTGAAATTTTAATTTGGCCTCATAGTGTTTTAAACGTATGTTTGTGTAGTGAACGATTAATATAAACTGAAAACAGATTCAAAAACATTTTGACATAAGTACCTATACCTTGATAAAGGTATGCCTATAGTACGCTCAAGAGCCTTTCTTGCCTAAACTGAATTATATTACACTTGTAACATATCGAAAATATGAAGAAAATCTCTAATTTTGTCCACTTAATTTTTACTTAGTACCAAAACGTGTGTTCGTATAATTCTTTTTTATAATTTAAAAAAAATCATTTACGATTTTCATCAAACATGTCAATTGATAGATTGTTATCTGAAACGACTATGACATCGAACAATAGCATCAATACGAATTTTTTGCTATCACTACTTTTCGATCAATTCGAATGGGGCGATTGTCATAACCGCCAAATTGCAGGTCGCACTTATATGAACCTTATTTCAAAACTAGCTCTGTTTACTGACCAGCATCGCGTCAATCTAGGTGGCGGAACGCTTTTGAAGTTCACTAGGAATATACAGCTCTATTGGCATTTTAACTTATAGTTAATTAAATAAATATTAATTGCTTTTAAATTTATTCAATTCAAATAATTTTGAAACCGATTTCATTTACGTTAAATCAGTCGAGTAGCTCGATCTCGCCTGGTTTCGCGACTTTCAGGTCGCTTCATCGTGTAGTACGTGCGCTCCCGACCGTGTTCGCGCGTGCACTGAATCTATGCAGATCGGAATTCTATGAAATTTAATGTACGTTATATGGCGTCTTTATCAATGCAACCAGTTCTTAGTACGCCACAATTTTGTCCAGCTTTTTGGAATCAGAAATATGTTCCATCGAAAGTCTATAATAAACATCACGTCATATACAGGATACTTTGCAAAATCGGTAGTATATACGCTGGACATTTCGTTAACGCTCACACTTAGAGCATTTAGTCTGTTTTCGATTGCATTTTGTAGACACTCGTATATCCTAGTTTTTTCTCTTGCTTAAGTTAGACAAATCATTGAGTAGGTATAAAATGACGGGGATTTTGTTATATAATAATAATTATTATATAATTATTATTATATAACAAAATCCCCGTCATTTTATACCATCATTTATACCATCATTTTATACATTATTATATATATAATTATTATATGGGTGTCCTCATCGGTAAATAATCGATTCTGCATTTCAAATACCTGCCATAAAACACTGACAAACAGGACATGATTTAAGAAACGGTTAGATGCCTACTAGCACAATTTTTGGGTAGGTACAGGCAGAATTTTTGATTTATAAGCTACAAGTCAATCGAGAAGTCTAATAGTTTTTTGTTCAACCCACTGTTCACTAGCACCAATTAAAATATTGTATAACTGCTATTGGTTTTATCTGTAGGAATAGGATATAGTAGCTGAAAACGGTCGCGCGGAAAGAATTTCGGTCAACGACCCCAAGTAGGAGAAAGACGTACATCCATAATAATTTTTCCTACCAACATAAAGCTCTGGCGCTCAAACTAGGCTAGCTAGGGAAATGACATGATATGTAAGTTTGTACCTACTCAAAAGACAAAGATGGACAATTGGGTTCGATGGTAGAAATTTGTGAAATAAAATTCAATGCACCGCGACCGTACTTTTTATAAATAACGGAGCACCTTTCCCTCGTTCAAATATAGCCTTATAAAGTAAAAAGTAGAGTGCCTTGTTATTATACGATATAATGTTATTTGATTTATTGCTTGCCTGCGTGCATCCAGTGATACTCAAACTTTTTGTAAAGTAGCAATTTATTGTAAATTCTTTTCCATGTTGGTAATATTGGTGTGATTTGGGTGGTCTTACCGAAAGAAAAAATTGAAAATAGAAAACAGGTTTATTTTTCTCGCTATTTATGTAAGAATATTCATAATACGTGCAATAGACATAGCGGTAGCTAGTTTGTAACTTTTGTTTAGATAAGTAAAAAAATTATAGTTTCAAGAATTAAATACCAACGAGGTATGGTACCTGCAACGATCCAGTTATTCATGCAATCTTATCCTGGGTCCAATGGGCCATGTAAGACGCGGGAAAGCCTAAAGTATTTTGTATAATATAATTTAAGATGCTATTTTAATAATCCGGAGTTCAGGAGACAATCATCTAATAGTGCGGTTTTTATTTAGAGATACTGTATGTAACGTTTTTTGTTGCAGATCTGTTGGTCTGGGTGACACATGGTCCAAGTCGTATTTTGTCAAATGTGAAAATAAGTTAGTCGCATTTAATCCGAGTGTAATAAAGTCCAACTTGAATTTGGTCCAGGTCTGTTTTTGTCAAAGCAGAACATGAAATATACGAGTAAAGCGTATTTTCTTATAATATTATTCAATCTTAAAATTAAGAACACTTGTATATTTTTCGCAAACAGAACTTAAAGAAAAGGCTAAGAAAACTGAATACTTATTTAGAAAAACAATAGAGAAATATTAAAAAATGTTTCTTTGTATTTATTGGCATATATAACAAATAGTTCACCTGGCATACTCATAGGGTAGCTTCCATGTGAAGAGGGGGAGAAACACATTTTTACTGAAATCCATTGTGAAGGATATTGTTGCATGTCTTGTTAAACACATATATTTTGTATTTAATAAGACCATTTTATAAAAATATTAGTATGAATTGAGTTTCTTAAGTCTCCTTATTTTAATCATAATTACTAGGTAATATTATTTATGTTTTTACGTGTGTATGTGCAAATATTTTAATTACTAGTTAATATTATTTATGTTTTTACGTAAGATGTGCAGGTATTTTAATTTATGTTGAATAATATTATAAGAATAACACTACTCAGATCTTAACTTTTTTGCTTTGACCTAAACAAACTTGGACCAAATTTCATTTGGACTGAATGCAATTTGGACCAAATTTTACTAATTGGTTTCTACGTTGGGATAAATATGTCTTGGACCATTTGTTAGCCCGACTTTTTAACGTTTTTGTCACAGATTCTTTGAAACTTGATACATTTTGTGTAATATGTTTGTTACTTGTGTGTGTTTTGGTGTATGGTTTTATAAATGTACCTGCGTACATGACGTATTGACTGTTACTTAGAACAAATAATTAGCTTGTTTTTATTACGAAATATGTTAAAGTGAGCCATAAGGCTGCGTGCCCTACCAGATGTGTGCGAGGGGGAGATGAGCGATGTGCAAGGAAGAAATCCACCAATAGAATCGCTTGATTTCCTAGCCTCGCTGAGGGCTGCGATTCTATTGGTGAAATTTTTCCTCGCACATTACTGGTGGATAAGCAGCCTTATTGAATTTTATTTAGGTCAAAAAGGTGTTGGAACGATGATGAATAATTATTTTTTTAAATAGTGGCAGTAAATATCTGTTCAGCGGTTATCTTATTACATATATGATTGTGGACAGTGAGATACAAATTTTATATTTTAACCAGTAGTTTAAGAATGGGACGTATACCGTTCTTACTCCTGCCATTCCTGATCACAGCAATACTTACCAACAGATGATATGAGATCAAAAGGTGTACCTAGGTGGTCTAGTTTCTGAAAGGTTTGACAAAGCCTTGATCAGATCGCATATTAAAATAATGTACGCTGATTGGTCAATGGTATTCTATGACGCGGTAGGTGGACCAATAAGCATCAGTCTTGATGAAACTACGCGGCCATTTTGTCGAAGTACTTTCTTGCTGGTATTTTATTTTATAAATAATGAATTATTGTCGATTGATCAACTGAGGTCGCTTAGCTCGCGGTCAGCGGTCATTAAAGTGTCAGAATATTTTATATTGTGTTAAAAAATAGTGTAGTTTTACTCATTTAGTATATCTACACATAAGCTTGTGCATGATAACTACAGTCGTAGGTACCCGCGTTTCATTTAAGCTAAGTATTACTCGCTATGAGTTTTTAACATATCGAAAACACAAAACAATTTCATAGTAAAATGTTTCAAAGCAAATACGTGTAAATTATGTTATATATTATGTAAGTCAGCAAAATCACAATCCTAGTGATATGCTTAAAAAGTAACAATCGACTCGCCAATATGGCTGCTGCGATCAGAATCTTTGTTATTGTTAAGACTGAAAATTGAAAGCAATTGATGATTGTCTATCACTGTAACTCTGGATTGTTGTAAGTATAAATACAATAATTGTAAAAATGTACCAAATTTTTTTAAATAATATGTAATTAAACTACAATGAAATATTATCAGTGCAGTTTTTAATTTAAAAAAGTTTAAACCTAAGACAATGGCCGACAGACATGACTCATTTTCAAAAAAATATTTAGTATGTATATTATTGCCAAATACGAAAAATCGGTACCCTATGCTCTAGTCTCGCTATGCTCGACTCGAAAAATACATTCTAAAAATTGACGCTAAGCACGAAATTCTTCGATTTGCGTAAAAAATGTAAGGTACAGTTGAGAAGAAAAGTGTTTGAATACAATTTTTCGGCGCCGACAGTTAGGGTTACAGGAGCGAAGGGATAAATTTAACCTATGACTTACTACGTTAGCTCAATTGGTAGAGCACGTCCCGGCTATAGGGACGGTTGGTAGCCAGCTAGTATCTATGCTTTGCGAATGTAATATTTTGAGAACAAGGAAATCTTTTTCGTAGTATTTAATTTTTACCTTTAGTTGTAATAAAAGAAGACATTGTGAAAATACATTTAATTTAAAAAAATGACTGAAGGAACTTACATATTAATAAGGCACATTGCCTGTTTAATGCATATGGCCTAAAAATCTATGAAATATAATAGCTAAGCAGTTTTGGGAAGACAATGTTGCCATTTGATAGGAAGATAAGTTGCCGTTACACAAATACAATAGGCCGGTATTATGTAACCGCTTAGCTATTAGATTTACACGAAAAATTGTAATTTCAGCTCGTATTACTTTTTTTATATATAACATTTTACCCAGTTAGGCACTCACATCCGTATGTAATTTCATTCTTTACATTACATTAAGAATCTTCTATCAAAAAAAACAACATAGGTATGTTGTACAACGTTTAGATACGATCTCTCCAATAGGATTTCAGTTTCTTTGGAAAGCATACTTCCAGCCATATAACCAGTAGTGTCGTAATTAATTAAACGACACTGCCAAGTCTATTTTAGATTAAATTTTTCAGTCAACACAGAAGATTTGGATTCCATATTCCACTTACTTCAACTCAAATTAAGTTCAATGAGTTGAACTAATAAATAATGAGGTATCCTTAGGCCATGCACTTGATAAGATACTATAGGAGCTAGTCGGTCTTATGAATTTTTTTCACGTGATATTTTAAAATCAAAGGTTTAATATTAGTTTGATTTGTAAGTGCAGTCGAGGAGAAGGTAGTTTTGCCTTAATTTTTGTATTTTCAAATGATAGAGGTTTTTTTCCAAATGAGTTTGCTTTTTTTTAGTGATAAGAAGTTACAGTTTTGAAATTTGCTGTTACTTTTATTTTATGATTAACTTGGTACTTAATAACTAAATAATTATATTTCAGAACTTTGCTGTGTTGACTGTAAAAATGGCTTGGTTGGGTCGTTAATTGTAAGCGAAATTACTGGTAATGCGGCAGGTAGATAGTGTCCTTCCAAATAACTAAGTTTTATACAAGTTCTTACACATAAGGCACCTTTGATTCAGCATCCCAACAAACAATGTGATGAAATGTTATCAATTTCACATTATCTCCTTACACGCTGAAATAATAACAAAATATTTCATTACCTACATTAGAATATTCTCGTGATTAAACGTACCTATATTAGGTCATTTATGGCATTATAAATAAAAGAAAATCCCTAAGTACTTTGTACGAAATCTCAATGATTTTATCACAAAATAACATAAACAAAATACATGCAATATATTATATAGGTATGTATACTCAATATATTATAAATCTGTGATATGTCTATAAAAATATAAAATTTCAATAAGTACATTTCAAATTAATTAAACATTATAAATTATTATATGTAAATGTATTTATCCTTATGTAAATAAGTACAATCTTAATAAATATAATCATAAAAATAAAAACTTGATTGGGAATAATTTCATTAAATATTAAGAACTACGATATCGTTGTTATTTTCGAATGACTGAAGTACGTGCAAATACGGAGTCTTCAAGGACTGGCCACCTGAAAACATACACGTCGGTTAAATAAGAAATATATTAGGTACATCAATATAAAATGTGTAGGTAAAAAATCAAGAGACCGACCACTGAAATGTTAATTATAATTGTTGAAAGTGGAATCAAAATTGTTGAAGCGCTCGTAGCGAAGTTTGCTTAGCAAATCTTAACCTATCAGCAAAGTTAAGCAACATCCGCCGCGGTCAAGGCTTGGATGGGTGACCGCTAGTGGCATTACCTACTACTGAGCGTGCACGTGATTCGAAGGGACGTTAAGCGGTAGGACATTTTATGCCCATCTGGATAGCTACCGCCATCAAGTAGAAAATATGTCAAGTGCTCCGCCCGCTGTCTTTGGGAGACAGTAACTCTGGGTTAGCCTCAACAACATCTTCGACCACATCATCACTTACCATCAGGTGAGATAGTGGTCCTTGTTATGTAGCTGTCTGTCCATTGGATTATTGATGCCAGGGAAAGTACATATAGGCAGAGATACCTTATAGATTATAGGCACCGCTTAACATCGGGTGGGCATCGTGCTTGTTCCTGAATAACCACATAAAAGATTAGGTAAAGAGTAAATTGGCTGGTTTATTAGAGGTTCCTTACCACAAGGAGATTGCCGCTCTTGGCACGTTGTATGGAAGGCTGCGGCCCGTTGGTCACCTCGATGGTACCGCCCTGCTTGCGGTTCACGAAATTGTGGGCGATACTGCAAATTGAAAATAAAGTTAAATGTAGGGATTTTGTTGGTATTACAGAATATCAATGTAAGTGTGTTGGTATGTATAAGTATTATATGGTAATGCTACAATATAACAAAGGACAAAAGACCACGAATACAACAAAGGGTACCACGCCAAAGAAACGATCTAAGGAGCGTTCTGCATCATATACCTATTCGCATAATTCCTGCTTTAGGACTATTGGTGGAGTTTCTTAAAGACTCATCAATAAGCACAACTAGTTGTGTTATATGTGGTAGGGCCTTTTGTCAGTATAGCTAGCTACCACCTACAAGTAGAACAGCTGTCAAGTACCTAAAGGTGTGTTCCGGCAGCTGTTCTTAAGATACACCATTCTAGGCTTGCCTGATCAACACCCTGGACCGCGACATCAGGTGAGATAGTGGTCAAAGATTAGAGTATCAACTATACAAAAGGAGAATAATCTTCATGGTCCAACCATAGCACAGTTATACACAAAAACTTTAATGCCGTGGTATAAGCATCACGTGTAAAATGAGAGGACTGTGATTTCTTGGTCGGCGAAGTATAAGTACCTACTTTACCTGGCCCATCATACGACTATGTATTATTACACTCCATGTAAGAACAGTCATTTTATTCCCTATCAAAGAATGCAGCTGTGAAGAATCGGGACACGCATAAATGCATCGATAGCTGAGGACTTACTTGATTCAGGAGTGTCAACCAGGACCTAACAAGTCTAACCACTGGATCGGACTACATGTTACACACCACAAATTATCGTCAAGGAACCGCATTACTACCTACTCAAGAATTGTACGTAAACGATTGAAATTAAGAAGTTCAAAAAATTCAATCCAGAGAATGGATCTTAACTGTGAAGATCATGGAATCCTATAATAAGAAAGTGCCCGCGTCTTAATTTGCTCCCGCGTGTAAGTTCTGATAATAGTGTAGTGTGTCGAGGTGATAATGACATTAATGACAATCAAACGGGGGTAGATTCAAATCGCTACCGCCGCGCTCAAAGTTTATAGAACAGTACCTATGTATCACTGGTTATTAAGAAAAATTCACAGTAGTTAACTTCAGTTCAGAGTCTGGCTGGTCGATGGTAATAGGCTCGCCCCCATTACACGGGATTTTTTTAGCATCGTGAATTGTATGGATGTTGTCGTCTATATGTATTTCTACTTACAGCTTCAGAGATATATAGCAGTTTTTTTCAGATCTAAAAGAAATAATAAGTGCATATTAAGTAGGTATGTAAGTAAGTACTTAATTTTACAATTATTGCGATGCTTAGCTTTACCTGTAACGTAGTGAGATATGAAAATACGAATAAGTTTATGTATCTTTTTAGCTTTGAAATTTAATCAAAGTAAACTGTTGAAGCCTTAAAAAGGAGCACTCACGTCCTGGTGTCGACGATCTCGATGAGTTCAGGCTTCTTGGTGTAGTCTGTGACGATGGTCAGCGCCTCGATCAGGTGCGTCACCGTGATGATCAGGTCCCCCTGCAACACACACCATTTATATAACATATACATTCGCAGTTTTACTTAGTGTTTTTATTAGCAGTCTAAAGTGTCCCGCAAACGATCAAACATCTTTGACAAACTCCACATTTTCATCAAACGTTTTTTTTCTGGACAGATGCATGGTTCAAATATTGTGTAACCAATATTATGTTTTGTATTTTTTTAAGCATTTGACTGTATAGACTATAGAGTAACGCATACCTAGATTCGTAAACATTCACATAACGGAATTTGTGGAACAGCTCTGAATATTATAGAGTTAAGTATATTTATCAGACCGGCTACAGAATGTTGCAATAAATTGTAAAAATGGGAGTTCCACAAGGATCAATATTGGGACCTTTTTTGTTGCTAGTGTATTTCAAAGATTTGCCTTATGATCTAAGATCTATGCGATAACGCTGTATTTGCGTCTGCAAATAACTAGTACTTAATTTTCATAGTAGATAGAGTAGATAGCAATCTGGTTACAAGTAAATAATGTGCTATTTAGGTATATTATCACTAAATTGTTTTACCTTTTGGTATATTTTCCCTTCGTCACCTGTTAGAACTGCCACATCAGTAAGATATATGTGGGAGTGCAATTCCAGCTCGGCGGCATCTCACGAGCTGTTACTGAGTGCGTTACAACACCTATTGTTGTTATGTTGGCACATACCTTGTCTTTCTTCAACTCCTGAGGGATCTTGATGAGGATGAGGGTGTCGCTCTCGTTGGTGATGACGACGCGCAGCTTGTCGAGCGGGAGGCGATGCTTCAGCTTGTAGGTCTTGCGGTTGGCGGCGTCGAGCACGTAGAGCGCGCGGTCGGAGGCGAGCAGCGCGCGCTCGCGGGGCTTGTACCCGCGCCGGTCGTACTTCACGGCCTCACACGAGTACTGCACGGGTCGAAGGTAATAATGTTATATAGTGGTGAGTCAACTCGTGAACGGGTGCTGCTATAGAACACCGGTCTGCTCTGGATGTTAGTGCTAATTACATTACCGAAAAAAAACTTTTCTTTTAACACAGTTCCCACTTATAATATTGCATGTTTCCTATTCACGGACCCTGCAGCATGTGGAGTGTGGATATATATAATAAATAAAATAAAAATGTTATAGTGGTTAATACACAGTAAATATACATCTTTCTACGATAATTTATTCTCAGTGCAGGCAGTTCGACTATGGAACAGTATGGCTGGCTCGATTCGAAAATCTCAGTCACAATACATTTTCAAAAATAGAGTCAACGAATTTTACTTGTCCACTCTGAGCTAATCTATTTCCTTGGTTATTGCTAAGTAATTATATTTACTTTGTAAGTAATATTTGGATCCTCATATGTATATATTTATAGGATTATATTTATATAAGTGTATGTATGTATATATAAGTATTTATTTATATTATTATATGTATATATATATATATATATATACAAGTTTGTTTTATTTATTTTATGTTTAATATGGGTTCATATTTTAATATAGGTTTTTTATTTAAATAGTACTTCGTGAATAATTGTTACGTTAACCTAGTAAACTGCCAACCTGGCAAAATTTTGTAAATCCTTTCTGTTCGGTTGTCCGGAAGAAATTGCTTTAAGCAATAAGACCGCCCTTTTTATGTGTGTTAATTTTCTGTAATGTTTTTTTTTATGGTATGCAAATAAGGTGTTTCTATCTACGAGTATCTATCTATCTACATTAGTGTTTATTAATGGTTTCATAGGTTTTGGGGATTTTGAATGATGATGTATCAAGCGGAAGAGTAGTAAGGTATACTAACGATGAGCTGCTCCCCCGCGGGCCAGCCCGGCGACGCCATGAAGGAGTCCCGCAGCACGCGGTGCTCCTCCCGCAGCCGCTCCTCCACGAAGCGCGCGCGCACGCTGCCCGGGTAACTGTTCTTCTTGCCTGAACATACACAATACTGCTATGTACTTAGGTTTTTTTTTTATTGCTGATAGTTAAGCCTTTGACCACAATCTCACGTGATGGTAAGTGATGATGTGGTCGAAGGTGTTAACAGGCTTAACCTAGAATTACTGGCTCTCAAGGACAGCTGCCGGAACACACCGTTACTTGGCGACAGATTTTCAACTTGAGGGTGGTCGCTAGCCAGGCGGGCATTCGCAAAATGCCCTTCCACCATGCGGTGAAGCTCAAGCCCGCGGCGGGATTCGAACCATGGACCTGCTGCGCGACAGTCCATAGCCAAAGCCACTGAGCTATCACTACTTCAAAAATACAATGGTACAATGGACGACAGTTAGCATATCGCTCCCAATTGTTGTTTTAGAATGGCAGTCGGTGGGTCATGTCTATATATATATTTACTGAATAAACAAATACAAATTCAAATGTCAGAGGCGTTCAGGCTGGCCTGAAAGTTCCTACATTTTGTATGGCATTTAGATATGCATGTTTAGATAGCTATTTCTCAAAAAGAAAATCAGTCGGAAAGCTCCTGACGGAGCTCCTTCCGGCACCCATCCTTAAGGACCAGTGCCCATAACAAGACAACAACCGGGACGTGCCCTCCGAAACATCGAAACACTCATTAGTACATGCTACTAGAGATCACCCTCCTATTATTCTTATGGGAAGTGTCTTCGTAGAAAATACAAACGTAGTTTCGCCTACGTCATATAATTTTATTGGTTTGGCGTTAATCCCTGACTGTCTTGTAATTTATTTCACAACAAAATCCACCAATATGTATTTACCTTTTTTTATTTTTATAATTACTTAAAGACCGTAATGTAACGCAAGCAAGTGTTAATTAGCTCCTATATGCGAAAACGCTTTAAATAGTGAATAGATTATATATATAGAACACTATGTTATCCGAATAAAATCAAATATTTTGGATACCTACGAAGTATTAAAATTTCTGATTTATCAGTTTTCCGTAAAATAATGTATTTTCAAAATTATTCGGTAAAGTTAAGTTACATGAGATTTCTTATATCACTTAGAGATAAAATAAATATTGTAACGAAAAACTTGCACATGAGAAGAATAGAAATTAAGCTCAAGGATTTCACAGAGATTGAACACTTGGTTTTTAAAATATGGCGAAACTACACACGTAGTGTAAGGCCCTATGAAGACACTGCCCTTAAAAGCGAGTAAGTAAACTCCAAACATTTGTAAAAGCTTGCGATGCCAACTTAATCATAACTCCTGTATTACTTTGCAAATTAGCAGGTACTTAGATATTACGACAAAACACTGTAAATCTAAGCTAAACACTATGCTTCAGCTACTACAATAAAACAGTTATGCTGACATACAACCAGCTGGCATAAATATAGCTTTATGTCTGTTCTAGCCAGTTTTATGCCTTCATCATTCAGTCATCCGCGTACCAACTGAGACTGCTAGCAACACTACCTCGTTCAATTGCAATGCTAATTCCTTGAACTAGCATTTTAATATCAAATCGCATTGAAAAAGTATTCTACCAATATTGGCAATTATATACTATGATTTCGCAATTAGAGAGGACAAGATTCGTAACAGAAAATTTTCAATGAAATGAAATGAAATGTCATTTATTTGCCAGAAACACGGTTACATAATGCAGATCTTAAATTATTTAGGTTCTATTGAGCAGCTTAGCGTGCTTCGCCACAATAGGACATGCAAATATTATGTAAAACATACAAAATATACAATATATATAATTTTGCATGGTAGTAGGGCACTTTGCGAATGCCCGCCTGGCTAGCTACCACCCTCAAGTTGAAAATCTGTCGCCAAGCACCTAACGGTGTGTTCCGGCAGCTGTCCTTGAGAGCCAGTAATTCTAGGTTAGCCTGAACAGCATCTTCGACGACATCATCACTTACAAACAGGTGAGATAGTGGTCAAAGGCTAACCTATCAAGCATAAAAAAAAAATAGAAATTAATTCACAGTTGAGTAAGGTTCGTCCTTGAACACCTTCGCAGCGAAAACATTGAGCTCGCTTGTTCTCCAAAGATAGGATGATGAGACTACGATTACAAATATATAGGAAAACTCAAATGAATTAGCACTAGCATATTTTATTATTGAGGTATTTGAGTCCGTATTACCGTTTGTCTTTGGGAGACAGTATAAGCTGGACCCCGACAGATTCATATGCATCATGAACACTGACAAGACACAGTTGTGTAAAAGCACTCACCCTTGAACATCTTCTCAGCGAGCACCTTCAGTTCGAACTGCCGTTTGTCTTTGGGCGATAGCGCGAGCCGATACCGACGCGATAAGTGTGCGCGGTGGAGCCGGTGCAACTCCTTCGACGCTTCCTGAACAATAAGCGGGTTATTAGTATTATATAGGTACAACACAAACTCTGAGAAATGTGTGAAGTGTCTGTGACTTGATTTTTGGTTATGTAGTGAGGAGACGAACTAGTTGCCCGCTTGATGGTAAGCGTCACGCCTGTCCAGTACGGTTTTTTTTATAGCAGCTACGCTAGACTTTGACCACTATTTCACCTGACGGTAAGTGATGATGTGGTCAAAGATGTTGTTCAGGCTAAGTTATTCTAGATTACTGACTCTCAAGGACAGCTGCCGGAACACACCGTTAGGTGCTTGGCGACAGATTTTCTATTCGGCATTCACAAACTGCCCTACTATTGTGCTAATTGGTGAACTGTTGCATTGTAAACATCTTCGTTCTGCTTGACACTGCACTAAGACTTGTTAGTCAAGAGTTAATTCCTGTCTCTTTCGCCTACTAACTTCACTTGCTACAATGCCCTTAACGATTAAACACAGTTGTGTTTGCACACTACTGCTTCGAGGTAGAATATCTGACACTGCAGTGGTAACTACCAAGACGGGTTCTTGCTGAAAAGACCTACCACCTGGTGAAAAATTAACGATCATTATCTTCCAAAACTCTGAAGTCCCGTTTCACAATTATTTGGTGTCGGTACTTTTAATATGTCTTTTCTAACAACAAAAGAATATAACAAATATTTTAAAATATTTTAAGAAAACATCAAATTAATATTTTTTCTATACCCTTGCTCGTAAAGTGAGCTTTATTATATCGTTCTTAGGGCAATAAACAGAAATGAGTTTGATTATCTGTCTCTCTGTTTGATTGGTGGAAGAGGGATCATCTATCACCGCTAAATATAGCCTCCCCCATTAAAGGGGGTTCGCCATTATATAAATCTGTCTACCCCTTCGAGGCTAGGCAAAATGCAGAGGGGAGATAACGTTGAGGAGATGGATAAAGTTAGCGTTGTTACCTGGCAAGTGGCCGGGCAGGGCGGCCACGAGAGGTTGAGTATCTTAGTGGGCAGCTGCGTGGCGAGCCGCTTCATCCAGTGCACCTTCGCGATGCCCAGGAACCGACGGTTCTCTGCTGTCTCTGGGCCATTGCGGGTGATGAACCCTGGGGGAAAACCACGAGGGTTAAAGAGTTAAAACTTGACCAATTATTGTTTTGTTATAGTTTCTTATAATCTTTTAATACTTACCTAATCATCTAATTGTATCTTACTTTGTTAATTTATAAATGTTTTTTTTAATTTTTAATCGATTTCAGAAAAAGTTTTCCACTTTCGTCTTCTAAATTCGTCTGTTTTTTTATGTTTGTTGCCTCAGAACTTTTGACTGGGTGAACCAATATTGATAAATCTTTTTTTATTTGAAAGCGGATGCTTGTCGTTTGATCTCATTTAAATTTCATCAAAATCGGTCAAGCCGTTTTTGAGTTACACTCCAATAATTGAAAAATATTTTCCTATCTTGATGATATAGTCGTTGACAGTGAATTACAGTGGATCCCGTAAGTAGCAAGGGTCTCTAAAAAAAGTAAAAGATTATTTTCAATCAAAAAATGGAACCGACTTTAACACTTAAAAGTGTGAAATAAATATGTCGAAGTCGGTAACGCACAATATTGCGATAATAGGTACTTTTGAATTATCATGGTACCGACTTTAACAAGTTATTTCACACTTTTAAGTGTTAAGGTCGGTCCTATTTTTTTTTCTATCAGTGCTTTCTACCCATCTTTCAGATCGTTCTCTCAAGATCTGCAGGCAACCTGTAAATCTTATTTCCTACCTTTGATAAAAGCTCTGATGACATCAGCGGCTTTCTTCCTCCTCTCCCTAAGTTTCTGAGCCAGGAACCTTCGAACCCATTTCTGGATAACAATAGCAGCAGCGCGCATCTTCAGGTACTGCTTCCGTTGCCAGTAGCCGCGCCATCTCGATTGGATGATGGTGGCGATATCGTTCTTCTTGCTTTGGTACGCATCTTCTGTTTCGAAGAGGGTCTTCGGGAAACGGATGAAGATTTTGGTGCTGGAAAGTAGTTTAAGATCAGTTTTGATAATCAGATGGTGAAAGTGCTGTTATAGATAACGATGATGATCAGGGGGCGCACAGTTTCCAAAGCAACGCTTGCTTTAGGTCCTCATCGCCCTGGATTCCCTGGATTCTCTGATCAAACTGTTATTATTACAGCTGTCATGTCTCTTTGCGAAGACCCGCCTGGTTAGCTGCCACTCTAAAATAGAATATTCGTTGCCAAGCACCTAAAGGTTTTTAGCCATTTAAGCCTCACTTACCACCAGGTGAGCTGGTAGTAATGACGTGATGATGATGAATGATGCAAAAGACTAGCCCATCATCAATAAAAAAAACACCAGTACTGTAGTCCGGAGTAGAGATGTGTACCTGGTAGATGGCTAAAGGCTTGCAACCTACCTATCACATAACACATGACCAAAACGTATTAAGCAAAACGTAGACGTTTAGACGATGCTATTCTTTCGTGGGTATAAAGGAGTGTATAACCATCGATGTTGTATCTATTATGAGCGGTAGTATATAGAAACCACCGTTGACCGCATGTCATATGATGGAGGTGTAATATGCCAATGCTTGCTATAGCCTAGCCTGCTGAAGCGCTCGTAGCCAAGATGAAGCGCTCGTAGCCAAGTTTGCTTAGCCATTCTGATTCTATCAGCAAAGTTAAGCAACGTCCGCCGCGGTCATGACTTGGATGGGTGACCGCTGGTGACATTACTACTGAGCGCTTCCGTGCTTCGGAGGGCACGTTAAGCCGTCGGTCCCGGTTGTTGTCTTAGGATAGCAGTCGTTACAGCATGGTGGTAGGGCACTTTGCAAATGCCGGCCTGGCTAGCTACCACCTTCAAGTTGAAAATCTGTCGCCAAGCACCTAACGGTGTGTTCCGGCAGCTGTCCTTGAGAGCCAGTAACTCTAGGTTAGTCTGAACAACATCTTCGACCACATCATCACTTACCATCAGGTGAGATAGTGTTCAAAGGCTAACCTATCAGGCATAAAAAAAAAAAAAAAAAAGCTACGAACCTCGAGTAGAAAACATGTCACTTAGCACTTAACTGTCCATAAGAGTCAGTTGCTAATCACCGGGATGATTTGGCTACTAATATTTATTAACAGGTAAGATTGTAATCATAGGTAAGACCAGAAACAATACAAGTAAGTGTGTTTTAAAAATCAAAGTTAGGATTAAAGCAAGCATGTTATTAATGTAGCTGCATCTCTGTAGGATAAAACAACTGTATTCTTTAATCACTTTTCTCTCCACTCGCAGTAACATACGATTTTTTTTTGTGCCGAAGAAGTAAAATTTACGTGTCATTTACGTGTAATTTTTTGGTAAAAAAAATCTTTTTTGTTAAATTTTGTAAATATTTTTTTGTGTTTTAATGCTTACTTCGAGCCAAGAGCGGCTTGCTCCCTTTGAATATAGTTTTGAATATTTACATCGAGCATAATAATAAAAAATATGAAAAAATACATTACATACACAAGACACTTTTAACATCAGGTGTCCCTCGTGCTTACTCCGTCAACAACACATAAAAAACACAACAAGAAATAAAAAAAACACAAAAAAAATATAATCTCAAAATGTTTGTTAGGTTAGGACTAGCAGAAGTCAACCCTAAGAGGTGGTTAGCCTTTTACCAATAACCCTGTATATATAAGTATATATAATATAAGAGTACGAGTAAGTAGGTAGGTAGGTATACGTACTTCCCCATGCGGTACTCCTCCCGCTCGTAGTTGAGCACCTCGACGAGGGCCTGCACGCCGTCGCGAGGAGCGCCGCGCCAGCGGGGCCACGTCGCCGCGCTCAGGCACTTGTATCTGCCAGGGGATAAAAACACATATAATACATAGCTAACAACGCTGTTGTCAACCACTTTACTATAACTATGTCTCATTATATACATTAACATAATGGGAAAATATGCACAAAACAAGCAATATCATCATATCAATTTATATTAAAATTATCGCTTATTTTCACAAATCATACATAAACTGCGTCAGTACCGATTTCTGAAAAAGTCGTAGAGAAAAACAAAGAACATAATTTTACTAAATTATGAACGAGATGTAAATATGGAAATTATTACTGAAAATGAGAGTATATTAAAAGCAGTGATGAAAATTAAAATATAAGTTACAGTTCTGAATAAATGTTATTGTTCTTAAATTATGAACCTGCCATATTTTTCCTTAAATATATGGTAGAAAATAATATGGGAAAGTCTTAAAATGATGTTTTTTTTAAATAAAATTACAGTAGTTATAAGTACTTTTTCATAATAAGAGAATTCAATTCACATAGACTTGAATTCCATATCGATTCAAGCACTTTGATGGATATTTCAATCACCTCACTATGAAGCTAAAACTGACAGATATCAATTGTGATCTATATTGGCCCTACTGTAATCAATTATAATTCTCATGACAATAATAATAATAATCAGGTATTATTCTGGAGCAAAATTTCGAAGATTGTCATTTAATATAAATTAAAAGGCCTAAAATGTGAGTTTGGTGCGGAACTGGCATCTCTAGAGTTCTGGAGTTAGAACAGTATCCAGTTGCAAATAAAAAAAGGAGTTGGTACACTGATTGCGAATTTTATCAGAGTGCCTAACATTGTGGAGATAAGGGCACTTTGGTTTGTGCGACGCAACGAGCGACGGGACATTTAACATCATAAAGTAAATTTGTATATTTTGATGACAACATTGTGGTAGATTGATGATGTTGATGAGTTATGAAAGTAAAGAGTTTGAGATCAATTCTTCAAGGCGAATATTGCAATGTCTACCGGGGGAGGACGGACGCCGTTTTGGGGGTAACCCCTCCATATAAAAGAATAAACTAAGTGTTGTAGCAATGATTTTGTGTCTTCTCAATTTTTACTTCACGTACGCCCAAATTATGAGAGCTCTGGCCCAAACTGATGATAAAATCCTTTTTAATCCCTGACATAATATATATAACCTATCTGAAACTTGATTTAGAAGATAGCTTCAGTTGGGTTACCTTTCCAAGAACGCTTCGTAAGTACGCCTGTAGGCGAAGCCAGCGCGACGCACGCGCAGGTTCTCCATGAGGCCGAGGTACTTCACCTGGTGGGACACCAGCTTCTCGTCGAAGTGCACTATAATACAATAACACTTTGTTACTTATACTGGGAGGTGTGTCTTTATGAAGTCTTTCTTGGCGGGTAGTATTAGATATTCTGCCTCGAAGCAGTAGAGCTAAGGTGTGAGGAGTGCGGTGTCAACTGTGCATTTGTAATGGGCAGGGCTCACTATCAGGTGGGCAACTTGCGCCAGTGTAATTTTTTTCTTAATATGATTTCAAGTATTATCGCATGCCAAGTGAAATTTTTAGAGCATAAAATGTTCACTTCGTGTGGGATTCAAACCCGCCTCTCCAGGCTTTACGCACCAGGCACCTTAACCGCTCGGCCATCGGAACATACTGGACTAAAGCGATTATTGTACTCAAATTTTATTATTAAAAAATTACGGATTAAGAAAAATTCATTACAAAATTACAAATTTCCTAGAGGAAAAATTATTGTCAAATGACTGGATGAAACGATCAAAAAATATATAGTCAAAACTATATTTTTTCTCTCATAAGATTAAAAAACGAACTGCAAATGTATTATTAAAAATTACTGATAAGAATACTAACTGTACAAATTAATTAATAATTCACTAATTTCCTAACCTGTTGAATGCAGAATTTAATCACACATAGAAATTATTTTCAGCTGTTATTTGTTGCATTCACCGTTGACCTAACGCTCTTCCCCGCTTTGTACTAGACTAGACTTTATGTATAACTTTTAAGAACTGGTGGAAAGAGGGGTAATTTTTTACATTTACAAATTATTTGTTTACAATTATTGTTCCGGACGGGAATCGATCCTGCGATTTCGCGCCTGATCGTGCCCACTCGGCCACCGGAGCCTTATTCTTTCGAGCCGAAACTTTGTACTACAATTGTATTACTTTAACCGTTATAGGGGACTGTGCTCGCGGTCATCATCCAGACTGCTAGACTTCATCTGAAGGAAGAAAGTGCTATTCAAACACTTAACTCTCTCATTAAGGCTAACACAACAGAAGGTGGTTTTCTGAGGAACTTATACCTCACACTGCATCCTCAAGACGCCTGCCAAGTGTGGTGATTATAGTGAACCCACCCATAATGGGGGGAGGCTGTGATCAGCAGTGGACAATCCAGCTGATACAGTACAGTACAAAGTAAACGAAGTAGATATGGCACTCACTGGGCGCCTTATTGTCGTTGGGCTTGATGCAGCGGATGTAAGAAGGCTCCTTGCTGCTGAGGATCTTAATGAGCTCGTTCAGGGAGATCTTGAACTGGCTGATCGCCGTCTCTGGGCGTTTCTTGCTGGAGAGCTTCACATCCTGAACCAGACACAGATGGAATTAAAAAATATATACAATATTACATTAGAACAGCGCTAGATGTGTTGATTACCATCGGGTGACTTACTTGTCTCGCCGCTTGGTATCATAAGAGCATAACAGTAGTACTGTTTGTTTAAGTTCGTCCGGGGAGGTATTGCCACAATACCCATTATACCGCCAAGCAGTAATGTTCACATTTCTGTGTTCCAGTTTGAAGGGTGCCGGTGAAATTACAGGCACATGAGACTTAACAACTGTATGTCTCAGGATGATAGGCGCAGTGCAGTTAGCCACTTGTGACGAAATGCATCTGTTATAGGCAGAGGTTACCGCTTAACATCAGGTGGGCTTCGTGCTTGTTCGATCACAATCACATTAAAAAACCTCTATTTATTTCTGATCGGCTAGCCATTTATCACTTTCTCCCCTGATGGGGACCTCACGATGCAGTTGAAAAAGTTTTACAGGATGACCACGAATTACTGAATTTCATGGACAACTGCTGAAACACACTATTAAGTGCTTGGCGATAGACTTTCTACTTGGTAGCTAGCAAGGCTAGCATACGTGAAATTCCTTACCACCTTGCTGTGATAACTGCCAGCCTAAGACAACAGCTGGAACCGAAGACTTAACGTGCCCTACGAAGCACGTGCACGCTCAGTAGTAATACCACTGGTCACCCATCCAAGTCAAGACCACAGCGGATGTTCTTAACTTAGTTGATCAGTTAAGAACGACTAAGCAAGCCCTGCTACGAGCACTTCAATAGACAACCTGTTCACCTAGATAGCAAGACAAGCTAATAGACCGTATACCTTGAAACATTCGGCCATGATGGAGTTCCCGCTGGTGGCGATGAGGCTCTGGATGTCGCGGAACAGCAGGTCGTTGTTCTTCTCCAGGAAGGTCTTCACGTTGTACGTCACTTCTCCCGCGTAGTGCACCAGGCAGAACTCCTGGATCCAGGAGAATACTCGTTTTTGTAACGTAGGTAACGATTATGAAATAGCAATTATAATACTCACTTTTTTATGTTTATTATGTACTTAGTTATGTTAATTTTTATTTAATATAATAAACATAGACATATTATATTATTATACCAAATCCTTCACTATTCAGGCTGCCCGCTTGTGGAATTCTATTCCTGTATCAATCAGACAAGCACCGACTCTCAATATGTTCAAGGATCAAGTTAAAAGGTTTTATTTGTCCAATTAATTTTGCACTATATTTTTATATAGTATATAGGTATATGTATATATCATTATCTATTTATGTATGTTGCTATGTATATGTTTATATATATATATATATATATATGTATTGTATATATGTTTATAATTGTATCTGTTTAATTATTATAAAAACCTATATGTATGCTATTTTTTTATATATTTGTTTAGAAATTACACTAAAATACGTTTTATTTTAAAATGTTTTTATGAAATTTGATTATGTATTTGGACTACACCCGCCTCTATTGTTTTATTCGTTCAACTCCATCCTAAGGTTGCCTGGTAGAGATCACTTTTAGTGATAAGGCCGCCCATTGTAACACTATGTTATTATAATTTAATGTGTAAACTTTTATATTTCTAAAGTGGTGTAACAATAAAGAGTTTTCTATCTATCTATCTATCTATCTTATTGGTAATATGCTAACAACCTCTTAGGGTTGACTTCTGCTATCCCTAGAACAAAGATTTTAAGATGGTTTTATTTAGTATTTATTTTTTATTTTTATGTGTTTTTGACGGAATAAGCAATTATGAATTTATAAAAAATATGAAATAATAAATTACATGCACAAGAGACTTTTAACATCAGGTCCTCATGCTTATTGCGTCAAAAACTGAAAAATAATCTTTATTTTATTTATTTATTGCTGATATGATAGCTTTTGACCACTGTCTCACCCGATGGTAAGTGATAAAGTGGTCAAAGATGTTGTTCAGGCTAGCCTAGAATTACTGGCACTCAAGGACAGCTTCCGGAACACACTGTTAGGTGCTTGGCGACAGATTTTCAGCTTGAGGATGGTAACTAGCCAGGCGGGCATTCGCAAAATACCCTACCACCATTAATTAATATTTAATTCCAAGCTGATAATTCAACGTTTTGAACGTACAAATGACAAATAATAACATGATGAAAGCTTTGTAAAGCAGAAAGTAGCTCACATCTCTTCCCATAATCTTCTGGGTCTTAGTGTCAGCCTTGCGGTGAGACTTGTAGTGGTTGTGTCCGTCGAGATGCTGGTTCAGTTTCTCGAGGAAGCTGCCGTCGGTGGCGTCTCCGGGGCGAAGGCATTCGTCATCCAGGATGGCGATGATACCTGCGTATAGACAAATTACAATATTGTTATAGTCCTCCTACCTCGACACGCTGCAGTATTCAAATTAAAATTTAAAATGTTGGTAAAAAAATAACAAAATATTGTTTTTTGTATGATTACAAAATATTGTAATTATACAAAGCACAAATTAAAAACAGTTTCAAACATATTACAACACCGACGGTGTGTATATTACATAATTATATATTTAATTAATTAATATTTATTGAAACTTTATGTCAATTTATGTAGTAGCTCCAATTAATGTCTGAATATTTTTTTATTAATATAATTAAATATTGAGAATAATTAAACATCATATGACTATTTCTTGAAAATAAGGCAGATTTATTTACATGCATATATAATAATAAGAGTAGGATCTTTTTTATCTTACAATTGTGGTTATCTTACAAGAAATTAAACAAAACCTCATGCTCTTTCACAAAAGTACACGCTTGGAACTTATGCATGCCCGGTAGTGATAGTAAATTCAGTCTCTTGAATAAAGGTTTACAGGAGCTCACTGGCCCGACATTACATATAGCTCAGATACACTTTTTTTAAGCAATAAATAAATAAAAAAATCCCGTGATAGGCAGTAATAGCAGTTTTTTTAATGGATAATCTCCTAAGCCTTCTAAGAGCAAAAACAAAACGGTTTATTTTATTACATACATCAGTACTAATATTATAAATGCGAAAGTAACTCTGTCTGTCTGTCTGTTACGCTTTCACGCCAAAACTACTGGACCGATTTGAATGAAATTTGGTATGGAAATAGTTTGAGACCCGGGAAAAAACATAGGATAGATTTTATCCAACCGCGCAAAAAGAGGTTAATGTTTTTGCGCGATAACCGACATACGCGCGGGCGGAGCCGCACCCGGAAAGCTAGTACTCTATATGTGCCTTTTTAGGAAGGTACTTCGGTCAGATTGTATGTTTCAAACTCACCCTTGTGCCTTTGCTCAATAAGGTCGCAGATGATGATGTTGTTGAAGTACTCGACGGGTTCCCACTCGATGCCTTCACGCAGATACTCCTCCTGTTCCTGCTTCAGGGTCAGCTGGATGAAGAGCTGCTGCAGCTTCTCGTTGCAGAAGTTGATGCAGAACTGCTCGAAACTGGAGGAGAAGGTTGAATGTCAAAAGAGAAATTGGCTAATTGCTATTTTTCTGTAGTGTTGGTGCAGAGGCATTACGTCACTGACCGGGATCGGGCAAAGTTTTCTTGATAGAAAGTCACAATATCTGTCCTGACCCAGAGAAAGGCTTCATACGAAACTTGTGACAACCTTGTGTTTTGGAGCGCTCGTAATTTACTAAGTTTGCTTAGCTTTTCTTAAAACCTCCGCTGCGGTCATGACTTAAATAGGTGACCGCTAGTGGCATTAGTACTGAGCGCTTCCGTCTTCATAGACCACGTGAAGCAGCCCGTTAAGGTAACACAATTGTAGCAAAAAGTTGCGGCTCGAAAGTGTAAGGTTACGGTGGCCGAGAGGAATAGGCATCCGGCGCGAAATCGGAGGACACGGGTTTGATTCCCGTCAGGAACAAAAAATTGTTTAAACCAATAATTTGTGAATGTGATCCATTTATTATTTGAACATACCTGTTCTTCGGGAAGATCTCGAAGCCGTAGATATCCAGGATACCGATGACAGAAGACCTGGCATCCTTTTCCTTGGGAGCCAGTGACGCGTTGATCCTGGAGACGAGCCAGCTGAAGTGCTTGTCGTACATGGCCTTGGCGAGGGCGTCCCGCGCGTACTGCGACTGCTCCAGGTCCAGCGGAGTGCTGACCACGTCGCCGCGGGCGTCGATGGTGCGGCTCGTGAGGGCCTCGCGGAGTTTTGAGGGGTTTATCTTGAGCAGCTGGGAAGAAGATTTTTTTTAAATTATACTTTACAATTGTACTATATACAACAATACAGTCACTACAACAAAAGCATTTAGACAACCTACAAGTCATTACAGGCTTAAAGGCAGTTTAAATTCTGTAGGCGACTACCAGTTGGCAGCGTGCTCAGTATGCTGGCAGCATTGCCCCGTCGAATTGCAAATTACATTTGTGTGTTTTAGACACCTTTGCATATCCAATCGTGGAATTGAGGTATATGCCGATGTATTTTTAAGCGACTTCCAAAAAAGGTTCTCAATTCTCCAACTCTCCAATAACTGAAAAATATTTACCTATCTTGATGATATAGTCGTTGACAATGAATGACAATTAATTCCGTAAGTAGTCACTAAAAGTGAAAATTTTTTTTTACCACAAAATGAAATCGACTTATTATATAGACAACACCCAAAATTGTGAAATAACTTGTCGAAGTCGGCACCATGCGCACAATATTGTGATAATAATAATAATAGCTAGATACTTTTGAACTATCATGGTACCGACTTCAACAAGTTATTTCACACTTTTGTAGATTCCATTTTTTTGGTTAAAAAAATTGTAAGCTACTATAAGCTTATTTTTTTTTTTTACCAATCTCGTGAAGTTAATTTACATCAATCAAAGAAATTACTTTAAAAACAGGATAGACATTATATATCGTTTCCAAAAGCTGTAGAGAATTTTTATACCAAATTTCATCTTAAGGCGAGGCTTTCCACGGACTTTAGGTATTTTATGCGAGCGCGACGTATTCATTTACGCGACACAGAGTTGTGTGCGATGCGCCGCGTGCACGCTTTTAGCTCTCCAGGTAAGGTACAGTACAGTCCTACCTACGTAGCGGAGATCACGTCAGTATGACTTTTGAGAATGGAATTAACATTTGTCGTGTATTGGTACATACGCCGGAAAAATAATCGGGTCTTGTAGGGGTTCGATCAGTACAGTAGTGTTTATATATCTATACAGTTTATTGTGTACCTACGGTTATTTTAGATGGGTAAATTATCATTCTTAAGAAAAACATTTTTATTTGTGAGAACTACATTAAATTAATATATTAAGGTTCTATTATATTTTTACTAGCTTTCCAGGCGCGGCTCCGCCCGCGCGTTTGTCGGTTATCGCGCAAAAACATTAACCTCTTTTTGCGCAGTTGGATACAAACTATCCCATGTTTTTCCCGGGTCTCAAACTATTTCCATACCAAATTTCATTCAAATCAGTCCAGTAGTTTTGGCGTGAAAGCCTAACAGACAGACAGAGTTACTTTCGCATTTATAGTACATTCGCATAATATTAGTACTGATTATAGAGAAAGCCGTTTAATGCACCTATTCATAAATGGTAATTTGGTAATATTATTATATTTTAAATAAATATATATATACATAAACTTCATTAAAAGAACACATTAAATGTCACAACCATGTCATGTGAGATTCCCAGAATTCAGTAACAAGTCTGTCTGTCACAGTTGTCCTATTAATTAATGGCGTCGAGTGATATAGCTGCGTAAAAATAAGTTTGATATTAGTTATTTTGTAAAACGAGTACCCTTATGCTGTCAAGACCGTGGCTCTTAAAATATGTATTTATGAATATGTCTTCGCAGATTTTTATTAATTTGGTGTGTTTAATAACAATTAATCTAGTGATTGTTTTAAGATGGCTACTTTTGTTTAATCTTTGTAGTTATAGCACGGTGCGAACATTTCACATCCATGGACGTCACAACCGTGGTTTTCATAGAACCACGGTTGTGGCGAGTGGCCCATGGTCGAGACAGAATCGTTTAGTTTTAGTTAAGTTTTTTTAAATTATTATTTTCAGACCATGTATTCAACATAATAACAAATCTCAAAGAATTATATCTCGCGTTTAAAATAAAACCAAATTTCACAATATTTTTGATATAATTTAAGCTCATTCCAATGAACTGTTTTGCAAGTTTAATAAAAAAGATATTATCCAAAACGATACTTGTTAAGTTGAGCGCTTATAGAGAGCATTTTTGAAACTAAAAATATGTATCAATTGTCTTGGTTGTGACAGGAGCCCCATTGTAATAAATTTCATAAAGCTGTCCTGTACAGAGTGCTCAATTCAAAGTCAATGAGTACAAATCTTACTTCATAATCATCGCTCATTAAGGCAACCATCTTCAGGCAGATATTTGCCTTCTAGCAAAATTGGCCAGAAATAAAAATAAAATTTGCCAGATAGTGTCCATTATTGAAGATACAGTAGAACCATATCCCGTAAAACTAAAAAAAATTAAGTCATAAAACAGGGCAACAGATACTATATTTAGATATAATGTGTCTATACGCGCACTGTTATAAATCAAAATGTTATTTGGAATTAAAAATTAATAAATGAATTTTAAGTTACTATATAAAAGTAGTTTATGAAAATTGTAAGATAAGGTTTTTAACATATTTCTAATAAACTCAGTTAGTTAGTATGTGTGTTAGCTTCTGAACCGACTTCAAAAAGTAGGAGGTTCGCAATTAGTCTATATTTTTTATTATGTGTGTTACCTCAGAACTTTTGACTGGGTGAACCGATTTTGATAATTCTTTTTTTATTAAAGCTGATACTTGTCGTTTGATTTTTAAATGAAATTGAACGACAAGTATCATGAATGACACTCCAATAAGTGAAAAATATTTTCCTATCTTGATGATATTATAGTCTTTGACAGTGAATGACAATCGATCCAGTAAGTAGCAAGAATCACTAAAAAGAGTTTAATTTTTTTTTAACAAAAAATGGAACCAACTTCAACACTCAAGTGTGAAATAACTTGTCGAAGTCGGTTTCATGCGCAAAATATTGTTATACTAGGTACTTTTGAACTATTATGGCACCGACTTCAACAAGTTATTTCACACTTTGGAGTGTTGATGTCGGTTTCATTTTTCGGTAAACATTTTTTATATTGAGAAATTGCATTAGTATTGGATTTGTTAGTAAATTTAAGTAGTATTTTTTTATAACTATAGAAGTAATATGTAACATTAAGTGATTTTTAATACTAGATGGATATAAATTGAATTATAAGTAAAAACGTAAATTTGGCTGTATGGAAACTCATGTTACGTCACGACTATGGTACTCAATGTCACACCCGAGACTTTGAACTAGTATTTTAATATTTTTCTAGGTTCAATGAGCTTGCGAAAATGTAAAGAGTTTTTATGTGTGATATACATAAAAGAAATCTAAATATATATTTTATTACAGTTGAGTTGAGGATTCCCCAGATAACAAGTATAAAGAGATACAACAGAATAAATTGAACTCATATTTTTTGGCATTGGACCTAACAATAGTGATAACAATTTACTAACCTTAATTTAACCATTGTGTACATATTAATAGTATATGGTTCGCAAATTGCGTTAAAAACTACATGAGTTAGATATAGTTTCAAACAATCAATTACAACATATCTAGATTCCATTCATCAAAATTGGTTTTCCTGATCCTTCAGGAACCGTTCGGAAAATCGAGATAAAAATTAGAATACGTTTTATGATATATCATCTAAATCCATTCAGCGGTGTTAAGCAAATTTTTGGCGAAAAATGGGCTTGAATTCAGCACTCAAAGGTGCAAAATAACTTGTTGAAGTCGGTACCATGATAGGTCAAAAGTACATATTATTACAATATTGTGCGCATGGTCCCGACTTCAACAAGTTATTTCACACCCTTGAGTGTTAAAGTCGGTTCAATTTTTGGGGTAAAAAAAATTCCCCCATTTTAGTGTCCCTTGCTACTTGCGGATTCGATTGTCATTAATTAGCAATAACTATATCATCAAGATAGGAAAAAACTTTTCAGTTATTGGAGTGTAACTAAAAAACAGATAAGAGTACAACTACACCGCGGTTTCCACAGACGAGTGAAACTAATTCTACACGGTCGTGAACTACAAATATTTGTTAAAGAAGTTGGAGTTGGTTACCCCTCACTATGCTTAAGTTAGTGGGGTGGGCACCTAAAACGTGTTCGCTAAAATAGAGCAAAATTTTTGAGTTCGTCCGATATGTACCTTACTAATAGGCGTGCGCCTAGAGCGCTTGTTATGACTAGTAGTATCCTAATAGATGCAGTGTTCATTATGGCAGACTAAGGGCATCTCGTTTGTGACTGAGGTTAATTAATTATCAGTAATACATAATTAATGATCGATTGTGGCTACTGCGGGCTTGCCACAAAGGTGCTAAAATGAATGTTGATGATTTCATTTAATCATAGTCACTGACAACTTTGTGTATCATTCTACTACGAGTATTAATAAATGCATGTTTTTTTTATAATTATTGATAGGCTAGCCTTGGACTACTATCTCACTTGATGGTTATTAAAGATGTGGTCTAGGATGTTGTTCAGGTTACCCTAGAATTACTCCTAGAACACTCAAGGACAGCTGCCGGAACACACCGTTAGGTGCTTGGCGACAGATTTTCTTCTTAAGGGTGGTAGCTAGCCAGGCGGGCATTCAAAATGCAAAACGCCCTACTACCATGCTGATACTACTGCCATCGTGAGACAACAACCGGGGCCGACGGCTTAAAAAACGGCTTGACCAATTTTGATGAAATTTAAATAGGACCATACGACAAACATTCAAATATAAAAAGAATCATATAAATCGGTTTATCAGTAAAAAGTTCTGAGGTAACAAACATTTAAAATAAATATACGAATTGAAAACCTCCTCCTTTTTTGAAGTCGGTTAAGAAGCTAAAACACATACTAACTTTTGAATTTATAATATATATATTATTATTATCATGTAATAATTAAAAAAGGGTGGAGTAAATCTATACTAAAAATTATAAAGTACAGATTTGATTATATATGGTAATGAAGTTAATACTCAAAGCCCAGTGTATACCCATACACTGGGCTTTGATTATTAACTTCATTATCTTAGACCCTGGGTACGAAATACTAGGCATTTGGCTAAAACTAGATATAAAAAAAATAATTTCATTGCATTTTAGCAAGCTTATTGAACCTAGAAAGTTATCAAAAAACTAGTTCAAGTCACGGGTGTGACATCGCATATCATGGTCGTGACGTGACATGAGTTTCCATACAGCCAGATTTATGTTTTTACTTATAATTTAATTTATATCCATCCAGTTTTAAAAATCGCTTAATGTCACTTATTATTTCTATAATCATAAAAAAGACGCCTCAAATTTACTAACAAATTCAATACTAAATTCAATATTTTTTTTTTACCGAAAAATGGGCTTGACTTCAACACTCAAAAGTGCGAAATAACTTGTTGAAGTCGGTACTGTGATAGTTCAAAAGTACCTATTATCACAATATTGTGCACATGGTCCCGACTTCGAAGAGTTATTTCACACTTTTGGGTGTTGAAGTAGGTTTGATAAATAAAAATACTCACCCGTTTTAGTGTCCATTGCTATTTGCGGGACCGATTGTCATTCATTGGCAATGACTATATCATCAAGATAGGAAAAAACCTTTCAGTTATTGGAGTGTAACTCAAAAAACGGCTAGATCGATTTTGATGAAATTTAAATAAAATCACACGACAATCATCAACATTCAAATCAAATAAATCATCAAAATCGGTTCGGTAAAAAAAAACGGACAAATTGAGGACCTTCCCCTTTTTTAACTGACTTCCAAAAAAGGAGGAGGTTCTCAATTCGTCTGTTTTTTTACGTTTGTTACCTCCGCAACTCTTGACTGTGTGAACCGATTTCAAAAATTCTTTTTTGTTTGAAAGCTGATGCTTGTCGTCTAGTCTCATTTAAATTTTATCAAAATCGTTCAAGTCGTTTTTGAGTTACACTCCAATAACTGAAACATATTGACCTATCTTGATGATATAGTCGTTGCCAATGAATGACAATCGATCCCGTAAGTAGCAAGGGTAACTAAAAAGATTCAAAAATAATTTTATTTACCAAAAAATGGAACCGACTTCAACAGCCAAAAGTACAAAATAACCTTTCGAAGAATATTTTGCGCTGCTGTGATAATAGGTACTTTGGAACTATCACAGTACCGAGTTCGACAAGTTATTTCAAAGTTCCATTTATTTGTAAAAAAAAAGCCCTTTTCTTAATATTAACACACATATTAACCTTCACGATACTAACTTTCACTACTTACGAAATCAATTGTCATTCACCGTCAATCAGGAAGTCATCAAGATAAGCGTAACGAGTCGAAAGTTAGCCCAGAGCATGTTTTATTTTGTTGTTTGATATTCATTTTGATCCTGTTCTGTGTGGCGCTGCGTAGATCGAAAAAATTGACACAGGTCCTACGTCGACGAGCTCTGCGAGCGCACTGGCGGTCAAGTGAGCGAGCTCTGATGCCATGAATTCATGTTAAAAAATCATATAAAATTAACATGATAACTTTTTTACATTTTTATTTATGATTTAATTACTTTTATTGATAAGTAATGTATAAAAAAATAATTTAAAATTAAAGATTGGTAAAAAGGGAGTCAAAAATCGTTTTTAAATTCGAAATAGAGGTAACTTTAGGATTTTTTTCTATCGAGTGAAGTTATTTATTATGTGGATCAGATTTATGAATTAACTCAAGAATATGCTTAAAAATAACATATATTTTTTTCAGTTTAATAACCAAAAACTCGGTTTTTGGTTATTAAAGTTATCTTTGAGAAAAGTTAATTCTTGTATGGCGTTTTTTGGCCAGGATCGCCTTAAGCCGAAGCGGCGCGCGGCGCCGCGCCGTCGAGAAGAGAAGACAAACAGTCAGACATCCTTACATACTAACACATACTTATTTGCGCATTCGTAACATTACTGTGATTTATTTTTGTCAAACACAAACCGGTCGCAAGTCATATAGATAACAACATTTTAAATATCAAAGAAGGATATTACAACTAGGGCATGCAATTATCCGACCAAATTTACTATTCGGATATTTCGGATACCCCCTTAAAGCTATTCGGATATATCCGGATAATACGGATATTTCGGATACTAGTGATAAAGATTGAAATCAAACTAACAATATTGTTTAATCAAGTTTTTTATCACTGTATCGTTTTTATACATTGTAATTTTGTAGTATAATCAGTTTTTTGCCATCTCAGGTGTAAAATGTTGTAGTAAACTAGTGTAATTTTATTGTTTAGAAGTGGTGCGCTACCGGAGACGCAACTTTTAGTATATTAAGCATGTCGTGTGTTTGACTTTGTTAATTTTCAAATGTATGGAGTGGTATACTTAAAGTTAATTTTAGTACATATATGAAACATTTTGTATTTTGTTAACATTTACAAAGTTTTAGCAAAATACTAAAAGTATCATCATCATCAGCCGGAAGACGTCCACTGTTGAACAAAGGCCTCCCCCATAGAACGCCACAAAGAACGGCTATAAGCCGCTTGTAACCATTGGCTACCCGCGACTTTAACGATGTCGTCAGTGCACCTGGTGGGGGGCCTACCAACTCTACGTCTTCCGGTGACCACTCGAGAACCTTTCTTCCCCATCGGTTATCAGTTTGTCGAGCAATGTGGCCCGCCCATTGCCACTTCAACTTGCAAATTTTGAGAGCAATGTCGGTGACTTTGGTTCTTTGACGAATATCCACGTTCCGGATTTTATCGCGCAAAGAAACTCCGAGAATAGCTCTCTCCATAGCTCGTTGAGTGACTCTGAGCTTGTCCATAACGGCCACAGTTAAGGACCACGTTTCAGTGCCATATGTCATCACTGGCAACACACACTGGTTGAAGACTTTAGTCTTCCGGCTCTGCGAGATGTTCGAAGAGAAGATGTCGCGTAACTTCCCGAACGCCCATCCAAGTTGGATACTTCGGGCGACCTCTTTATCGAAGTTGGAAAATGTAATGGTCAACAACTTCGAGCGTATCGTTCCCAACAGCTACTGGTACGGGTGCAACATGGACATTAGACAATTTTCGTCTTATCCATGTTCATTTTAAGACCCACCTGCTGGGAAACTCTACTGAGGTCGCTGAGCATTGTACTGAGTTCCTCAAGCGACTCCGCCATTATGACTATGTCATCGGCGAAACGAAGGTGAGTGATGTATTCGCCATAAATGTTGATGCCGAATTCTTTCCATTTCAAGAGCTTAAAAACGTCCTCCAGCGCATTCGTGTACAGTTTCGGTGAAGTAACGTCTCCCTGTCTCACGCCTCGTTGCAGTTGGATTGGTTCCGTGTTCTTGTCCTGTAGTCGAATCGACATGGTGGCGTTCCTATACAAACACTTCAGCGCTTCGATGTACCTAGAGTCGATTTGGCTTCGCTGAAGAGATTGCAGTACGGCCCAGGTTTCGATTGAATCGAAGACTTTTTCATAGTCCACAAACGCTAGACACAATGGCCGATTATACTCCTCAGTCTACTGTATAATCTGGCGAAGCGTATGTATGTGGTCTATGGTACTAAAGCCTTTTCGGAACCCGGCTTGTTCTGGAGGCTGGAACAGCTAGAACAGCTTATAAACATGGCTCAGAAGTGAAATGGGCCTGTAGTTCTTCAACACTTCTGCTCCATGCTTCTGGCGTTTTACATTCAAGGATGACGGAATTAAATAACTTCTGGAGGACTGAGAGTACCGGTTTTCCACCCGCTCTCAGAAGTTCTGTCGTGATTCCGTCATCACCTTGCGCCTTGTTGTTTTTAAGCTGTTTGAGAGCCATTCTAATCTCGTACAGGCTGATGTCCGGGATATCTTCGGTATACTGTTGGGTCTGTTTAGCTCTCTTGTCTTGAGCTGCACTGATTACGGGTTCTCGTGTCGAGGTGTATAGCTGTCTAAAACCTCTCAAGGTTTCTCAGAATCTCCGGTTTTGATGAGATGATTCTGCCATCGTCAATCTTCAGCTTGGTCATTTGGCTTTGCCCTATGGAATTTTTTTTTGCGAACACTTTGGAGCCTTGGTTACGCTCGATTGCGGCCTTTATACGGTTTGTATTGAAGACGCGCAAGTCGTGTCGCAGTGCCTTCGAAATTCGTCTATTGAGCTTGCCGTATTTCGACATATCAGCTGAAGATTGCAGTCTCATCTCATTTCGGTCTTCCATCAACTTGATGGTTTCTTCTGAGAGTTTATTTGTTTTATTTCGGCGGGAGGTCTTAAAGAACTGAGACTCCACCGCGTGGACAGCTTCCACCAACCCGTTGTTGATATCGTCCACTGTTTCGCATTCAGCTAGGCACTGGAAACGGTTATGTAGTTCGAGTTGAAAGTTCAGTGGAGTTTATCAGACGCGACCTTTCAAGCTTAACATTGATTATCAATGTGCCTCTAACGATACGGTGATCACTACCGGTTTTCACCTTATCGATCACAGAGACATCATCGAATATTTGCTTCTTGGTCGTCATGATAAACTCGATCTAATTTTTTACAACATACAAATATAATTATACTTAACTTCATTAGACTAGTAGTCATTTAATAAAGTAAATTTCATGCGGCATATCGTAAAAAGCATGATTAAAATTAACAATAAACCATAAAATAATTAGAAAATAAATATCCGAATTATCCGTTTTATCCGAATAATAACATCAAAGATATTCGGATAATTATATACAACGGATATCCGGATAATTCGGATATTCGGATATCCGAATAGCATGCCCTAATTACAACACATCCTAAACGCACGTTTTTAACATTTAGTGCAATTTCGATAAGGTTTGCTGTATTTTGTATTCTTATAACTCAGTATAGCGGATAAGTATGTACCTCTAACCGCGCACATTTATATATAGTCTCTTGTTACACAACTACCCGAAAGAAGTGAAATATTGGCAGGATTTATAATATACTACAAATATGGCGCCGAGCTAAAACGTGGACCCTATCTTTTCCTGTGTGTGTCACGAGAGGCCACTACGGATAAAATACTGGGAGGTGAGCACCAGTACCTTAGGAACTATTCTTACTCTGCAATCCCAAAGACGCCTGCCAAGCGCGGGGATTATGGCAAATCTATATCTATCTATATATCTATAAATATTTTTGAAGCGCTCGTAGCGAAGTTTGCTAAGCCATTCTGAACCGATCAGCAAAGCTAAGCAACGTCCGCCGCGGTCATGAGTTGGATGGGTGACCGCTGATGAAATTACTACTGAGCGCTTCCGTGCTTCGGTGGGCACGATAAGCCGTCGGTCCCGGTTGTTGTCTTAGGATGGCAGTCGTTATAGCATGGTTGTAGAGCGTTTTGCGAATGCCCGCCTGGCTAGCTACCACCCTCAAGTAGAAAATCTGTCGCCAAGCACCTAACGGTGTGTTCCGACAGCTGTCCTTGAGAGCCAGTAAATCTAGGTTAGCCTGAACAAAATCTTCGACCACATCATCACTTACCAGCAGGTGAGATAGTGGTCAAAGGCTAACCTATCAGGCATAAAAAAAAAACCATTTAATATCATCCTAAATAAACACTATCATCTCACAACGAAAACAATGGTTTTCCGGGATATCATTTAATATTTAATATTAATTATTGATATCGAACAAATAGGTCGTCGGCTTAACAGGAAAATTAGGCGGGATTGTCACTAGATATATTTTTAAGTGTTTTTCTAAAATATTAATGTAATGTATACTTAAAATATTTAGAAAAAATTGTTACTCAAATATGGATTTTCGCAGAGTAACGCCTGAATCTATTAATTATGAAACATATGTTTTTAGGGTTCAGTACCCAAAGGCTAAAAACGGGACCCTATTACTGAGACTTCGCTGTCCGTCCGTCCGTCCGTCCGTCTGTCACCAGGATGTATCTGGTGCTGTATCTGGTGATAGCTAGACAGTTGAAATTTTCACAGATGATGTATTTCTGTTGCCGCTATAACAACAAATACAAAAAATGGCCAAGTGCGAGTCGTACTCGCACACGTTAAAACAAAAATAGGTTAAAATATGAAGTCTAATGTTGTATAGCTAATGGTACGGAAACCTTCGTGCGCGATCCGAATCGCACTTCGCTGATTTTTTATAGTATTCTACAGTAATGTGTTAATAGATTAAGCTTACAGCAATAAATGCTTATTTTATTTATTTAAGTAGGTTAATCTCATTCGCTATGAGAGCTAATATTTCAAAATGATTGAATCAGAATAACCGGATTACCTATTGTGCTATAGAATCCTCACCTCAACATAACCTGTCCATCTTACGTCACTTTTAGGACAATGGCCACGTATTTACATAAACATTATTTAACAATGGACCTAGAAGGACTTAACTATCACATTCAGACATTTCTCTAGAATGATTATTTTTCTATTAATGCGCTTTACTATTGTTCTCTTGCATGTAGGTATGGAACCTAAGGAACTGAATTTACCCACTTCTAATAAAATGAAGCACTCGTAGCGGAGGTTCCACAGAGTAAAGTTGTTTTAGGTTTTCGCGATTATTACACTTAGTAATTAAACAACTTTAAACGGTTTAAATCGCGTACATTTATCATAATTTAAGTCCCGACGTTTCAAACACTTTGCAGTGATCGTGGTCACGGGGTGCACGATCACTGCAAACTGTTTGAAACGTCGTCGTCGGGACAAAAATAATGATAAATATACGCGATTTCAACCGTTGGTTCTGCAGAGTTCTCTGCGGTCATTACTCGGATGGGTGACCGCTTGTTGCCACTGCGCGTGCGCGTGCTCCGGATCGGTCGCGGTTGTTGCCCTAGGATAGAAGTCGTTATGGTAGTAGGGCATTTTGAGAGCAAAATGTTTCTCTCGACCGGGAATAGAACCCGGACCTTCCTGAATTCTGACATACGTATCTATATTTTATTTTATATGTGAACAAAACATATTTCAGGATATAACTATATAAATAATTGGCGCAAGTTGAGAGTTTTTATAATCAAGTTTAATTTGTTTATTTTCAAAGAGTTCCTTAAGGTGAAGTAAACTTTGAAAAGTGATAGCCTGGGGTAGTAGGACGGTATGACCTCGTTTCGTACGTGTGAGCGAAGCTGAACTGAACGTGAGCAAATTTATATCAAAACGCGCTTTTTAAAAACGGAAATCATCAATTATAGAATATAATAATAATTAAAGAAATGGTAAAAGTATTTTTAGTGCTGTATTCATGTCTTTTTTCTACCAAAAGAAATATATTAAGGGATCGAGTTTTCGGATCAGGCATAGTAATTGTCATAACCTCACAATACTTATATATATTTTATTAATATCTGTAAGGCGTACACTCTTCCTAAAACCATGTTCAAAATTTACCTTTTGACGGCATTTTCACCTTAACTATGTCTTGGTATCATCATCAAAATCTACAATAATTAATGTGATTAAACGTAAAGTCTAATGATAAAAGAAATTTATTTTGACAACTTGATATGTATATAACTACTTACATATATTGTAAAACCTAATATAATCGTACAGTCAGCACTATTACACAAAAAGCAACATCTTTGTTGTGATTCTGAGTCATTTCACGTGTCTTAAACACACAAAAGCTTTACGTGGAATTCTCAACTCACGATGACTCATCACAAAGAGAGATGTTCTGAAGAGGATAGCCAGGGTGAATATGGATTTTGATTTATGATATTACACCAATGGATGAAAACTTAAATATGGTATCTAAGTCCCTGATTGTACGTTTCTCGACTAATGCCCCGTTTTGGCATGGATGTGACCTTATAAATTACCTAAAACATTGCACGACAGAAATGCACGTGTTGAATTTGCCTGAAGGACCACCGCCAAATCGAGACTGCAAGGGGAAAGCCCTGCGTTAATTTAATGGACGAGAGGAACCTATATGGTGTTAGAATATTGGCAGATATCGTTTGTTGCGCATGCATAGAATATCAGATAGCAGGCGGTGTGGAGGATGCGTGATGTCCAATGTTGAGGGCAATAAGACAAAATATATATATTAATTGTCCCTCTGTATTTCCATAATACATTTAGCACAACAGAACATTTATAACAGCCAAGGATTAAGGATATATTAATTAATTTAATTCTATGTAGTCAAACAGAACAGTGAGAGATTATACTACATAATATATCCTTAATCCTTGGCTGTTTTAAATGTTCTGTTGTGCTAAATGTATTATGGAAATACAGAGGGACAATTAATAAATATATTTTGTCTTATTGCCCTCAACATTGGACATCACGCATCCTCCACACCGCCTGCTATCTGATATTCTACGCATGCGCAACGAACGATATCTGCTAATATTCTAACATATGATGTTTAATTGCAATTGTCTCGAGAAGTACTATTGCCATAAACTTTTTAGGGTTTTTTAGGGTTTCATACTAGAAAATGAGACCAAATTAGGTACTTACTAAGCCACTGATGTCAGTCCGTCATTCATTCGAGCTTTAAAGTTAAAACTGACGCCTGTGTCGAAAAATTCTTTCAACAGTTTTTACGCTAGTAGCTAGGTTTCGTAACCATACTACAAGATCAATATTCGCGAGTTTAAATTAATATCACTCGTGCTACCTTGAACATTTATTGGACCCCAATGCACGATTCCATAAATAACAACAAAAACGGTCAAGCATATGAAATATACGTTTACCCGTAACATGTAAGTAGTAAATTCAATAACTATAAAAAAATATTTGGAGACCCTACTCAGAATCTGACGTTTTACGTGATCAAGTAAAAAAGTGAGAGAATCTACCAACAAAACCAAAAATATATGAGAGTTTTGAATTTCCCGCCAAAAATTCAGAGTTCTCCATAAAGGCTGTACTTTTGGAACCGTATAATAGGTAGCCAGTTGACATTTTCATAGAATATGTGTAAGTATGGCGGATGGCCTTAGAAATAATAATATAAACAAAATGTACAAAAATAAAGGGGGTCCCTTTTACATAAATAAAGTAATGTTAATAACATCATACATCATACATGATGTTATTAACATTACATGGTCAGAGAATCAGTATTGCCATTCAACAGGGTAATGCTGCCAGCCTTTTGGGTACCCTAATAGTGGACAGTGGACCTGAGCTCTGTTTTCTACTTATGATTGCCTCCTGTTAGGAAACAGGGCATACAATTTTTATCCATAACATTTTTAGGTTAGATTGATATTGTGCCATTATTTAATTATTTATGTGTGGCTTTTCTTTTATAAATAAAAAAAATGATTATAAAAAAGATGTGAGTAGGGAACCCTCGGAATGCGTGCCCGACTGGCATTTGTTCGTTTTTTACAAAGCTTTTTATTTTTTGTATAATCTAAGCAGATTACTAAAACCCTGTCTTACTTATCTAATATAAAAAAAAAACAGGATGCAAATATATCCTTGCAGATCTTAAAGTACACAATAAGGCGTACACTCTTTCTGAAAAGCAACTTCACCTGCTTCAACGAAAGGAAACATTTGAAACAGGACCGGGGTTATATATTTTTCTTTGGTTGTTATTTTGTATGCTTAGGCGATGCCAGCATCGCTTAGTATAGTTAAGAGAAAGAGGAAAGCCAAGAATAACATACATGGACCATATAAAAGAAAACCTAAACGTAGTGTCGTACAAGGAATTTAAAAAATATAGCCGAAGACAGAGAAAAATGGAAAATACCCGACCAACAAGAGAGAAATTGAAAGAAGAAGTCGCCAAGCAGGTGTTACTGCAAAGAATTTAAATGTTAGAGTACGAGTGTTGTCAAGGTTCTGCTTATTCTCAATTTTGATAATACCTTCAGTGAAAGTAGATTTTTTTATTTATTTTTATATCTGATAAATTAGCCTTTGACCACTATCTCACCTGATGGTAAGTGATGATGTGGTCGAAAATGTTGTTCAGGCTAACCTAGACTATCTGGCTCTCAAAGACAGCTGCCGGAACACACCGATATGAGCTGAGATGGTTCCAATTAATGACGGGCATACCATTTTTATTTTTTTATTTACAAATACAATAATAATGCACGTTCAATAGGTAGTACTTATATTCTTGATAATTTCTAATACATGTGTTAATTCGGTGTTGCTTTCGTAAATAAATATATTTCATTTCGATAGGTGCTTGGCGACAGATTTTCTACTTGATAGTTAACCAGGGGGGGTTTTTTGAAATACCCTATGGCTGATGCTTATCATATTTTCATATAATCTTGTCAGTCAAGACAGAATCTAATTTGAGGACAGTAAGAGCCTTAAGTACTTGTTAAAGGAGGAGTTCAACAAGCAATATCTTCAGATTTCAGGCCATACTTAGCTCCACTAGTCATTGGTCATTATTGAAATAATTGTGACTTGGAACGTACTGTGTATAGATGGTGTGAATAGATAGATGGAGGTTTGTTTGACGTCCGTCTGTGTACACGAGAGCAGTGCATAACACGGCCGCATAAAAACATGACGCGAGTGTAAAGGAATTTCCTTAGTTTGATTGAACCAAACCAAGTGCTGTAGATAATTTATATTAATGTCATACTTTATCATTTTATGATATATTGATAATTCCTGCAGTTAATTTACATTAATACAGTATTATGTTTTCATGTAATACAAATACTTAATAGTTGTAAAGTTACATAAAAATGTTGTATGTCTTTTAGCTGCAAATTTATATAAACTTAAATCGTTGTATTATCCGTGTCACTCGTATCAGTTGAGGCGATTATAATAGCCAAATCAAATTAGACCTCACTATAAAATCGACCTAATTGCACAGAAATTAGGTCTTTATTAAAAATTTAAAAAACATAAACTTTGAATCGTCGCGTCGGTTCCTTAGCGCTTGTCAAGGCATATTTTGTCAAAACTTATAGAGTTAAAAAATTGTTTATGATGCGGTATTTTGTTAAGTTAGGGAAAAAACGGATCTTCTCCTAAACGACATTGATGATTATCTTCAAAATCATGTCAATTGATAGATAGAATATATTTAATCTGTACATACAATTTTGGAATCGAAAAAGAGCGTCCATTTCAAAAGTATTATTTTTATCAATTTACTTGCGTTTCGAAAAATTTCGACGCATAATGCCAGAAACGCAAATTATTTACATGCTGAAGACCCTATTTCAAATCAATCAGTCAATCGCACAAAAAGTGTATTAAATACGGTCCAGCCGTTTAGGAGAAGTTCAGAGACAAACAGGGATAGAAAAATTATGTATTTTTTTTTAATAGCTGACAGGATAGCCTTTGTCCACTATCTCACCTGATGGTAAGTGATGATGTGGTCGAAGATGTTGTTCAGGCTAGCCTAGAATCACTGGCTCACAAGGACAGCTGCCGAAACACACTGTTAGGTGCTTGGTGACAGATTTACTACTTCAGGGTGGTAGCTATCCAGGCGGGCATTCGCAAAATGCCCTATCACCATGCAAAAAGATGAAAAGACAATTTTTAATATCTCGGCGCTGCTGGCATCATGAATGTTGGTCCAGCCGTTTAGGAAGACTTCAGTGACATAATCACATACAGAAGAAAGAAAAAAGTCTTGTTAATATCTTCACCCACATTCCCGTTGATGGCATCATAATAGTTGGTTAGGAAGAGTTCAGTGACATAAAACATACAAAATATATAATTACATAATTATATGTATGAAGAATCAAAGATAATAATTTCAGTACCTCAGCCACATTCCCGCTGTTGGCATCATGAGAGAGGATCTCGGCATATCCGTTGTTGTTCGTGATGAACTTAGCATTGCCCAGGTGGAGGATGGCCGCGATGATCTCGAAGATTTCCATCTGCTCTGACTCACGCAGCTCGATCACCTTCATGGCGTCCCTGACGATGCGGAACTGGTCTGCATCGTTCAGCTTCTGGGTCTGTTGAGGAGTCTGGAAAAACATTTACATGTCTTTTTATTTCTGTTAAGCAAATATAGACTTTGACTACCATTTCATCTGATTGTTAGTGATTACACCGTATCCCCCATTCCCGTGTCTTTCTATGTGGGTGTCGTAAGAGGCGACGAGTGGGAAAATAACAGAAAGTGGGCAGTAAAAGAAGGCAGGAGGACCGAAGCGTGATATGGTTGTTCTTTGTTCCACTGCGGTACCCAAGACTCCCGCTAAGCGTGGGGTTATGGTGAACCCCCCAATAATGGGGAAGGCAAGATGTTGATGTGATATGGTCAAAAATGATTAACAGGCAAAACCATCTGGACTGGCTTTTGTAAAGTGCTGCTAGAACACTGCTTAGGAGCTTGATGACAGATATCCTACTTGTGGTTGTTAGACAAGCGTGCAATAGCAACATTCAAACTATGACATTTCTGCGGCGTAATTATTAGGCGTTGCCTCCGGGCCATCATTTCTTCACGGTTATGTTAGCAAAATATTATGTTAAAAAATTTTAGGGCTAAATTACGGCACAGCTTGTTGATAGATTCATGAATTACTCGTACCATGAGGTTGCAGGAACCTAGACTTGCGGACTAGGAATGAAGGTGTTGGTTTAAAGGACCCCTTTATACACCATATATCAATGCTCAACTTCACCTTACTAACTGCCTAGCCCTAATCAGATCTGAATAATTATATCCCTGTTTAGAAAAAGAGAACAACCTCAACAGATTTTATCTCAATAGGAATAGGACTTTCTTTCATTAGCTTTTAAGGAAGGCTCATGAAAATCAAATATGTTTACCGTATCAGTCGTGTATTTGTATGTCTCCGCCCTGCTCTGCAGTTTCAACTGCTTCATCAAGTCTTCATCACCGCCAGCCAACAGCTGATAGAATATGTGGAAGTTCCGCTCTCCAGACATCTGACTGACTACCCTCGACTTTTCTAACAGATAGTTCAGGATATGACCTCCTTCTGGGGCGCCTTCGTAGTTGAACTGTATGTCCATGTACTTGCCGAAACGACTAGAGTTGTCGTTTCTGTGGGTCTTGGCGTTCCCGAAGGCTTCTAGTAAAGGATTGGTTTGAAGGAGTTTGTCTTTGACTGTCTCCACATTGCGGAGGTGGTTTGTTCTTGATGCGATGTACTCTAGAACTTTCTTTGACGCTTCTGTCTTGCCGGAACCAGATTCTCCTGCACCAAAAGTTGGTAAAATAAGTAATTATGAACATTTGATAATTAACGAGAGTATTTTTTGAATAACAGATATTATAGGTCTTTTACCATTATGTGTTGGTAGGTAATGATAGTTGAAGATGAACAATAAAACTGCATGGAAATGGAACTAGATGTTGCAAGATTTGACCCTCGTTAGATTCAGGTACACATCATAAATTTGATTGACAATAAATCATTTTCTACTTAAAAATGATAGCCAGCCAAATAAGTGAGTATGTTTTTATTAGTATTAAGGCCCTTGGGTACGTCAAATTCGTACTTTCTAAAGCGAACTCCTCCGTAACCGCTAAAGTTGACGACTTGAAAAAAATATATTTTATAGATGAATTCAAGTACAACATTTGCAACATATGATTTTACGGTATTACTATTACTTTTGCCTTAAAAAAATTCAAACTACATACTATTTCTTGACTTATATGGCAAACTCCTTCTAAACGGCTACGATTTTTGAAAAATAAATTGTACCATTACATTTCTAGATTGTTATACTACAATTATAACATAGTATTTGTAAATCCATTGATATTTTCCTAAGAAAATGTCGAATTATTCAGATTCAGAACGCTTGCGGTTCCGAGGTGCTCTGCGCGGACGCGGGCGGCAGTGTTGCGCAAGCGTTGGCACGGGGAGGCTGTGTCGCTCGTAGCTCCGCTCGCGCTTTCGACTGATAACGATCTTGTCTTTGTATTAGTGCATTGACACGCGAGATTCGTAGCTGTGTGCGTGCAATGATTCGCTCGCTGCAGAGGGCCAACTTGATTGCGACGTGAAGTATGCGCGGTGACGCTTTATTATTGGTATTTTGTAGACAAATTTTATTCGAATTGTCTCACATATGAAAAGAATCAAAACTTGAAATTGACAATGTTGTGGGTAAATTACAATGGGCGGCCTTATCAATAAGATCAATGAAAAGTTTTCTATTATATGTACAAAATTAATTAGTAATGTCTATAACGCTCTCATGTTATAACTGGTTAACTAAAGATGATATATTATTTTATATTAAGGTAAATAGTTTCCGGCTTTAGTAGTTTGTAGGGTACAAAATGGTTCTCTACTACATTTAGAGTTTTTATGGGGCTACATACATCTTTTGGAGTTCTAAGCTTTTCTTGATAATTGTATTAGGTGTTTTGATATAGGTTAATTAATACTACATAAAGATAACGTCTGCCAAGTGAAGATGGATAACGTATCTCGAAAATAGTGAGAGATAGGTAAGGGAGATTAGCACCGTGGGGTGCCGGGTTAGAATTGCACCTCCCCATATAATCCCGTGGGTGTCGTAAGAGGCGATTAAGGGAAAACTACTGGAAGGTGGGCAGCCACGTGGGGTGCCGGGTTAGAATTGCACCTCCCCATATCATCCCGTGGGTGTCGTCAGAAGCGTCTAAGGGAAAACTACTTAAAGGGGGGCAGCAGCGCCTTCTAAAGAACTGCCAACTTACATTGCGATCCCCAAGACGCCTGCCAAGTGTGGGGATTATGGCAAATACCCCCTTAAAAAGTGAGGCTGTGTTCAGCAGTGGACGAACTGACTGTTACAGTTACAGTACTGAAAATCGATATATAGGTTTTTCTGGACGTCCTTATTCCAAATTTGGAATTTATTTTTCGATGACGTCTGCCAAGTGAAAAAAGTTAGTCCGATATGGCTGAAAATCGATATCTACGTTGTGCTGTGCGTCATTATTCCGAATTTGGAATTTATATTCCGATGACGTCTGCCAAGTGTGGAAAGTTACTCCAATTTGGATGAAATTCAAAATCTAGGTAGTTCTGGACGTCTTTATTCCGAATTTGGAATGTATTTTACGATGACGTCTGCCAAGTAAAAAAAGTTACTCCGATTTGACTAATAATCGAAATCAAGGTTTTTCTGGACGTCTTTTTTCCAAATTTGAAATTATTTTTTCGACGACATCTGCCAAGTGAAGAAAGTAACTCTGATTTAGCTGAAATTGAAAATCTAGGTTGTTCTGGACATCGTCATTCTGAATTAAGAATTAATTTTTTGAAGACGTCTGCCAGGTGAAAATAGTTACTCCTATTTGGCTGAAAATCGATATCTAGGTTTTTCTGGACGTTTTTGTTCAATATTTGGCATACATTTTTCGACATCTGCTAGGTGAGGAAAGTCACTCCAAGTTGGCTAACATTCAAAATCTAGGTAGTTCTGGACGTTTTTATTCCGAATTTGGAATTTATTTTTCGATGACGTCTGCCATGGGAAGTAAGTTACTCTGAATTGGCTGAAAATCAATATCTAAGTTTTTCTGGACGTCCCTATTCCAAATTAGGAATTTATATTCCGATGACGTCTGCCAAGTGAAAAAGTTCCTCCGATTTTGCTGAAAATCGATATCTAGGTTGTGCTGTGCGTCATTATTCCGAATTTGGAATAATTTTATCTATGTCGTCTGCCAAGTGAAGAAAAATACTCAGAATTGACTAAAAATGGATATCTAGGTTGTTTTAGACGTTATTATTCCAAATTTAGAATTTGTTTACGATGACGTATGCCCAGTAGATAAAGTAACTTCGATTTAGCTGAAAAGATCGATCGTCTAGAACAACCTAGATATCGATCTAGGTTGTTCTAGACGTCTTAATTCCAAATCTAGAATTTATTTAACAATGACGTCGGCCAAGTGGAAAAAGTTACTTTGATTTGGCTACAAATCTTACTTATCTTGGTTTTCCTGGACGCTTTTCTATTCGTACTATCGATCTTAATTGTTATTAACTTGTTGTGAAGTGCGTGAATCTCTCTAAGGTGAGTTCCTTATTTATTATTGTTATTTCATAGTGCTGACTAAAACCTATGTAACGTAAACAGCTGTGCTGCCCTACCGCGCTAGACTGTGAGTTTTAAAATGTGAGTCGCTGGTAACAGTACCACGATCTTGTCGGCGCGGCTTGGCAACAGTTGGCTGAGGAATATCAGCTACTAAGCCGGTGTCTTCCTTCCAGGATTCCACTTCACTGATTTAATCCGAGGACGGGTGTTTCGAGCACTCACTACCGAGATCCAGAACTATCAGCTGACGCCAAGACCACCACATCTGGGACCTGGATCACGTGTACTATCAGGCCAGTGTCTCCCTCCGGTCTATGTAACTTCAGTAGAACTGTGCGGCTGTGCAACCTGATAAGGCTTGGCCTAATAAACTTTTCAAACCTACTCCCTGAGTTTAACTACCTACCTGCTGGCCGTGGGATGATTAGCAGTTCCCTATCGCCGCAGTACGATAAGAGTAGGAAAATTATGATTACTTATCAAAGACGCACGAATTAACATCAAAATAATATTTTGACTAACCTCGACGTTTCGATCAAGTTGCATTGACCGTGGTCACGAGTAGACTGAAGAAGCGGGTGTCATCGTCTTGAGGAGCGGCGGGAGCGATTTAAATCTACCCCGCTTGGTTTTCGTTAATGTAATTTAGAAACATGAGTTTAGTTCACGAAAGTTTAAAGAACAGTACTTATAAATCAATTATTCAAATCTCCTAATAAATGAGAAAGTATATCGGTTACCTTTTCACGATGGAACCAATCTTTACAATATAGCTGTAGATAAATTGCCCATATTATTATTTCCTAGACAAGAAATTATTCATCTCATATCTCGTACCCGGAAAGTAGTGTTTGTTTGATGCGAGTAGCGGGTGGAAGACTGCTTCCCACCTATGGGCGGGAAAATCTAAAGGTAAATACTTCCTTCTCAAGGGCCGACATGTCCTATAGCACAAACGTTGGCCATTTTGTATTTTTGCGTACGACACAGTTGACCCTATTCTTATTTTTCAATGTATTTTCGCCATTATACAAATCTTCCTTTTATATCGTCGTTTTTAAACGAGTAAACCCGCGTCGGTTATAATCTCATTTATAAGGAGATTTGAATAAACGATTGATTATTATAATTTTCTTACTCTTATCCGATATATCTTAGCGTTTTAAAGATACGTCATCTATCTTTACTTAGCAAACGTCATTGAAAAATGAAATCCAAATGTAGAATAATGACGCCCAGCACAACCTAGATATCGGAGTAACTTTCTTCCCTTGACAGACGCCATTAAAAAAATAAATCTTAATTCGGAATAATGACGCCCAGCACAACCTAGATATCGATTTTCAGCCAAATTGAAGTAGTTTTTCACTTGGCAGACGTCATCGGAAAGTAAATTCCAAATTTGGAATAAGGACGCCCCGAAAAACCTAGATATCGATTTTTAGCCAAATCTTAGTAACTTTTCTCACTAGGCAGACGTCATCGAAAAATAAATTCCAAATTTGGAATAAAAACGTCCAGAATAATAATAATAATATAAACAATAATATAAATCTTTATTTAAGCCAATAACACTTTTTCCAAAGCTGGTGGTCTTCACACATCGACGTTGAAGTTTGTATCGTTAAGACCTTAATTGATAGCTGCACAGTGCACAGTTGACTTCAGTACAATTTTTCACGCAAAATAGTTATAAACATAAATTTAACTTACAATTTATCCATAAAATAACATCTTGTTCAGTTTCATACATTTTTTTTTATAAATTATCCACACAGGTGGTATTTATATTTTAACTAAATTTGTGTTATTTACGTGTTTGTATGTATGATGCTATATGGTGATATATAAACTGAAAAATTCAGGACTTGATTATATAAATATGTTTTAATAAAAGGGCTAAATCTTCTTGCAAAAGTTGTACGAATGACAGGTTATTTTAATTGGAAAACTCGTTTATGTAGCATATTACTAAAATTTGCAGATTTTTTAAAGAGTCTGTGTGCGAACTGAAAACAACCTAGATATCGATTTTCAGCCAAATCGAAGTACATTTTTCACTTGGCAGACGTCAACGTAAAACAAATTCTTAACATGGAATAATAACGTCTACAACAACCTAGATATCAATTTTCAGTCAAACCGTAGCATTTTTCTTCACTTGGCAGATAACATTGAAAAAATAATTCCATATTCGGAATAATGACTCTCAGCACAGCCTAAATATCGAGTATCAGACAATTCTGAGTAACTTTCTTCACTCGGCAGATGACATTGAAAAATAAAGAAAAGGAATAAAGACGTCCAGAACAACCTAGGTAGGTACACTATACATTTTCATTTGACGACTGATCTCAGTCGCAGTTGCAATTGCGGATACTCACTAGAATCGTACGGTAGGAATATAAAGTGCCAAGTTACCGGAGCGCATCGCGCATCTGCATATTCTTTGACCGTTATATTTGTGCAGCGAGCGCGGAACGTATGCGGCGATGCGCGAGTAAAGTAAGCTCGATTAGTTCCAGATGCTCAAGGCCATTGGCGACTCTAATCGCCTTAAGAAAGTTTTTGAGAAAAGGTGATGATACTAGTTTTTACCTGAGATGAGGATGCACTGTTCTCTGTGTTCGTAGACCAGTGATCGGTAAGCGTTATCTGCAATGGCGAACCTGCAAGCAAAACAAGATTGGTTAAGATTGAAAACATTTCAAAAAGATTATGATGCATCTTTCTACCTCGGATGTGGATTGGATATATCCAGCTTAGAAGCACTGGTACAGATGCACTATCGGTTCCACGAACCACAGCGGGTGTTTTACCAACTGAAACACCGATGCATGAGTAAAGTTCTCACTGTGATTATTTGAACCAGTGGTATTGGAAATGATTAGTTTGGACATGAATTCACGTAGACAAAAGGTATGGGGTAAAAACTTGAAGTTGAGTCGTGAAGGATAGACACTTTTAATAGCACTGATACTGTCTATGAATTCTGAGCTTAACAGTGAACTAAATTGCACGTTGTCCCAATAAAAATGTATAGTGCATACGTCGGCCTATACCACACTTACAAAGAACAAATTAGAATGTATATTCCTCTTTAATTGAGATGCTCACATATTAGGCCTTAATTATGTAACCTTAGGGCTTGTGTCTCCGTTGCTCGTTCTGTAGAAAAGTAGTTTCGTATTTTTTTAACTACCAAGTGGTCGGGATACATACGCAATGTCAACATTCAAAATACTAACACGAAAAGAGCAACAGATTAAAAGAGCAATGGTTCAAAATACCAACACTTTAAAAGATCAACACTTGAAATGAGCAATAGGTAAATTTACCAACGCCTTCAGAATTTGTTTAGATTTTGTGTTTTTTTTTTCGGGATTTATATACGAGTACCTACATATTATGTATGTGCAAACTCGTTGAAATTTTGCATGCATGTCCTTGAGCCTAAAATCTACGCCTCTGGTTTGCCAGTTTTTAATTTTATTATTTATTTTATCTCTATATGTGAAAATAAAAATTCCTAAATAATGTTTTCTAGTAATTTTGAAAATACACATTTTTACATAAGACTGACTAATTGAAGCATAGATTTTAGACTTAAGGACATGAATACCAAATTTCAACGAGTATAAACACTTGGTAATTGAAATATGACGAAAATACGTATGGAAAGTACTACGTGCACACTAGCCTTAAGATACGACGTGCTTTTATTTTTAACTGACTTCCAAAAAAGGAGGAGGTTCTCAATTCATCTGTTTTTTTTATATTTGTTACCTAAGATCTCATAACTGGGTCAACCGATTTTGAAAAAAAATTGTTTGTTTGAAAGCTGATGCTTGTCGTTTGGTCCCATTTTAATCATAAAAATTAAATTAACCATTAAAATCGGTCAAGCCGCTTTTGAGTTACACTGCAATAACTGAAAAATATGTACCTATCTTGATGATATACTTGTTGAGAATTAATGACAATCGATCCCGTAAGCAGCAAGGGTCACTAAAAGGATTGAAATTTTTTTTTAACAAAAAATGGAACCGACTTCAACACCCAAAATTGTGAAATAACTTGTCGAAGTTGGTCCCATCCGAACAATATTGTGATAATAGGTACTTTTGAACCATCATGGTACCGACTTCAACAAGTTATCATTCAAAATGTCCACGGGCAATGAACGCCTTTTATGTGGTTACGTGGTACACTTAGGATTAATGTGCCATATTTTAGAAATTTACTATTATAAGTCCATTTCATTCTCATGAATTTAAATTGCCTATTGACGGGCCTGTATCGATTGTATACTATAAAGTTTTATGAGCCCAAGTGTCATAATATTTATGATTAGGTTTACGGTTTATCTGACTTGGACAGTCGTTGGTCTTATGTCTGATTTTGAAATCATTTGTTTATTTTTCTATTTCGATTACCATAGATTATTGTTAGAGTTTTATGGAGTTTATTACCTACTTGATCGAACACAAAAATAATAGCCATGGTCTAAACATTGGATTTTACAGTTGTTTTTTTATAAACTCGGCTAACCCGAATTAAATCCAGTTTGAGCTTGAATATTAGCTTGTGATTATTGGCTTTATTTTGTGGGTTTATAATTACGTTTATTTGTTTTTGTTTATTAATTAATAGTTCAAAAGTTACCAGAATGTATTCAAATAAGATACAGTACATTATACCGTACCATATGTACTACATGCTTAAATATACAGGGTTATTGGAAAAATGCTAACAACCTCTTAGTGTTGACTTCTGTAATTCCTAGCAAACATTTTTAGATGAATTTCCATTTTTAAATTTTTTTTAAATGTTTTTATGTGTTTTTGACGGCATATGGACGAGGATAAAAGTCTCTTGTGCCTGTAATTTATTATTTAGTTTTTTTGCAACTACTGAATTATCTTGTGTGAAAATTTGGAAGGTTTCTATACTATACCTATGAATATAACCACGAAGGTAGATAGGTACCAAGGTAGGAAAATATGAGTAGTATACGGTCGAGTGCTCCGCATCACGTTTATGTTAGTATCAAGCATTATTATTATCGAGCGATATGTTTTATTATCTACAAAATAATTCAGAGAACTGATAGTGCTCTTTATGAGTGGCCTTGGGAACATTATATTGTTCCTAATAGTACCTACTTTTAAAGTACCTAACTTGTAAAGCTTGAATCATCAGTCAAAGATTTCTAATTTTATAATAATAAATATTTTAAGAAAACATTAAATTAATATTTTAGTAAAACATTTGAATAATATAAAAATATATCTAGTGACAATTCCACTTAATTTTCCTGCTAAGCCGAAACGACGTCACAAATGCCACGCAAACGAACTGGAAGAATTTTCGACGCGTTTCGTTTCTACAGGAAGCAGCCTCACGAGGTCTTAGCACTTCGAGCGCACGATCGAGATTAGGGAAAATTGACAATATTTAAAAGTGTTTTACTAAAATATTAATATGATGGCTTCGATGGATAAATATTATTATTAAATAAACATTACCGCAAAGGAATCGCTTGGATCTATTCATTATGTCTAGTTTATGTTTATTACTTAATGTTTCTAATGCAGCTAAGCACCTATCAGCGAATGTTCAAAGTCTGACAACATGAAGCATTGAATAAACCTATTCATAGCCCACAAAATCTCGCCAATGGCTCCAAGACAACTCGATAGTCTCCAAGAAGCTATCCAGCGTGCAGCAGCCACAGGCAGACTTGTTCACTAACGAAGACACACTCCTCCACAGTACAATATATTGATGAACCGTTCTACGGCCAGATTGATATGGGTAGGATTCATTTGAACACATTACAGTCTGTTGAACTACTACAATGGCAAAATAACATTCAATAAGTGATACTAACGTTAGTGGGTATCTATCGAGGCATCAGTTACCGTTATTACTACCGGAACTAGTTATGTACCTATGCATATAAATAGTTTTTAGCTGCGGTGGGTTCTTATGCAGTTTTAAGGTGAAGTTAGTCTCAAAAGGCAAATTTTGAACTTGTTTTTAGAAGGAGTGTACGACTTACAGATATTAATAACTTAATATTATCTGAGCGCTTGGTCGATGCGACGCGTGATCTAAATGCTGGCACGAATAAGCATTTCAATTCAACGGGGCAATGCTGCCTACTGGTACTGGGCTGGAGCATTTATAGACTGCCTATGAGTCTGCTATGACTTATAGGTTGTCTAAATGCTTTTAGTGTAATAGACGTAGTGTTGTATATAGTTTGTAGTATTTTGTTTACTAAAGGCATACACTAAAAAACATTATACATAATATTGTAGAGGATATGATAAATATTATACCCGATTCAAAAACACGATCCCATATATTTCTCTTCATAGAAAAATATCATCAATACAATACAAGTCTAAATTTCGCTTAATCAAGTTTTGTGTCTATAAGTATAGTAAATTGTATCAAATCAAAATTTGTATCAAATTAGTGCTCCAATTGTATTACTTTAATCGTCATAGGTGACGGTGCGAATGACGGTGAGAATAATCGCATCTCATCGAATTTTGATGGCCCAGCGGTTAAGGCACTCTTGTGCAATGGTTGACATGGTATCAAATCCCACCCAAGAAAATGTTGTGCTCTAAAAATATGTATACATATGTCATCCCCACAAAAGATAGAGCTTGAAACCATATTAACAAACTATTTCATTATTAAATTTTCTGTCACATATACGTGCGAATTTCGCGTTGCCGTCGAACCGTGTGGTGGATAATCGCATGCTTGCTATACATACTGCTATGAGACGTTTCTAGAAACTATCATAGAACTTACACATGAGGAGGAGCTTCGAAGAACGCCTTCTTGTAGTAAAGCTTCGCCTTTTCCTCGGTGTAGATGGGCAGGTTCTTGTAAGGGTTGACGGAGATCAGCACATTGCCGATGTATGTCTGGGGACAAAAAGGTAACATCAGTTCTGTGTGACTACATCACGTTCTCACTGCTTGAACATGGGTCTTTCTCCCATATAAATAAACATCCATTTTACCACCATGGTAAATAAATGGAGCTAGGCGTATAAGGCCAGTCCCTATTGTTTCAGAGTTTGAAAACCACCCGTATTGCCTCCAACATAGCCCTACAACTGCCACCTTAATACTATAACTGGGACCAGCGGCTAAAGAGGGAACTAGACCTGTGGGGGATTTGAAGAAAATCTAAGAGATGAACGTTTCGTATGCCACTTTTTTCTCTTCCAAAACTGAGGCAATAATCCGATTGGATATTGGCAGTGTAATTTTAAGAAAGGCTCCTACTTTTTATTTTGTTTTGGATTGATTATTGTGTGATCATTGATCATGGTGATAAAAACGAGGCATTCTTAGTGATTTTCTATTTCTTTTTTTAATAATTATTGCAAAAATAAAAATATGCGTCATCAATAGCAACTTTAAAGCAAATTGCAAAATTAGTCTTGTTTGTAGTACAACGTAAGTTGAACTTTAGGCGTAGCTCTATCCCCATTCTGAAAAATTAGAATTATGAGTCATTGCATGTTAGCTAAGTCGGCCAGAGCAAACCCCAGCTAAAGGGGTGGATGACGCGGGTTACGATCCCGCACATGACCATAATTTTTCTTCTCGTAAATTTGTAATTTTGTAAGGGAAATATTTTTCTGCGGGCCAAAATGATTGATTTGAACTCAGGTACGCGTGTTCCAAACGGCTTTATTGTACATCTATTTGCTCGTTTTTATCGACATTGGACCCGAATGTCAGCAACTAAAAGGTATTTTTTATGTTTTGTCTTCGTTTTTGTGTCTGTATTCCTGACACAAACACATAAACAAGAGAATCATATTGGTAAGCCCCCTATTGTGAACCCAAGTCCCAATGCATAGTATTGGGAACTGATACTCACATAAATAATGTTCTCCGTGAACCGTTTTCTCAAATTGTCGATAAAGGCGGCTTCAGAGCGGTAGTCCTCAAGCAGCACGAAGTCTTGGACCCCGACGCGGTCACGGTGCTGCAGCGCGTGCTCCATCACGCCTTGCACCGACACTGGCCGCAGGAGCCTGAGAACAAAACCAGCAATAGGTTACGTACCAGTCGATAACGACTTATAAGTACTTATTTACACCGTAGAGAGATTAATAAATACTGCCTTGCTCATTGATTTGAATAACGTGGGAACTCTCTAAATTTTTATTTTGCCGAACGGTTCTAAGCCATTTAGTTTAAATCTGTTACTGATGAAAAAACTATTCCATAAAAGCTAATTTAAATTATAATAATAACTGTACAGTATTTTCTAATACATTAATGATTGAATAAAATCATTAATTAATTAAATGTAATCACCTCCTACGCCCATATTTTTTATTCAATTTGAACAAATTGGAAGTCTGTAAATTTGAACCAAATAGGATCAGTCTAATCGATTAACCTACGATAATATTAGCTTAGAACCTGTATTGATTAGATTCTAGGTTAAGCCTGTTAACACCTTCGACCACATCATCACTTACCATCACGTAAGATTGTGGTCAAAGGCTATCAGCAATAAAAAAAAAAGATTTAGGAAAACAACGAATCGAAAACAAAAAAAAACTGAGAAAGTGAGTAAGATTTGTTTTAGTAGAAATGCACGTGATGTATGCGTCAATTTGCGAGTTAGTGGTGGAATGGCTTTGTCGGTTGCTGCAAGAAAGTTGCACAAGTGGTTTACTTCTCAGAATATAACTCAGAGTTTTCCGACATACTTGCACATGCAAAGGCACGAACGTAAAAAAACAAACTGAGACTGCAGTAGTAACACTTTTAAAAACACTTCAATAAAACACAAGATTAAACTTTACCAGAGTTGGTGTAATCTTTCCAAAAGAATACTGTGCCAGTCCTCTAGATTACTGAATCCCATTTTGCTCTTGCCTGACCCATGTGGAGGCTACTTATTAAATGAATGCTTAGGAGCAAGCACGTCATTAAGGGTACCTACATAAATATTTGTAAACATGTTACAAGTTATTAATAACTGAATGAGAAAAGCAAATTAAGTTAAAGTTATCATTATTGAATGTTATCTAATCTTTCCGGGCTACTATTGTTTATTTTAGACTGTTCTTCATGCGACATTATTATACTTCCGATTATACAAGTATTTCGGCCATAGACCTTTTCTGCGTTCCTGAATTATAATTGAACTTAACTTTAAAAGTGTCCTACTATTACATAAGGTACTAAATAGAGCAACTTGAGTATGTGTTGCCAGTGATGACTTTTGGCACTGAGACGTAGTCTTTAACTGTGGCTCTTATGAACAAAGTCAGAGTCTCTTATGCTCGGAGTCTCTTTGCACGACAATATCCGGAACGTGAATATTCGCCAAAAAAACAAAGTACGCGCATCTATTGTATTATAGATTATAGGCTATCGATTCAGACGGCATTTTCTGCTTTACCGGAGGTTAAGCGAGAGTTTGCGAGGACTTTGTTAGCCAAGGGTGGTGCAGAAGGCACTCTACTGAGGTATGCGCAGGGGCCGCCCCATGTCGTCTTTGGTAATTAACAAATTACTGTGAATCACAGACTTTACATTGGCTACAATTTTATTTATTATTTTATACAAGTGGTCAACATGATAAGGCTTCTAAGTATTTTACAAAACAGTGAAATCATTTTGTTACCATTGTAGTGTTCACACGCAAAGGCTTCTCCGCAAAATCCGCATTGCAGAACATCGAATTGCCAAACCAAAATCGTGTTGATATTTACGAATGTCAACTTCTTGACATTCTAGGGAAATACCACGACATTAGCTGCATGTTTGAGGACACCTCGAAATTGTTTTATGACATTGTGAGGATTTCAGGTAGATTTCTACCGTCCTCGACCTTTTATATCATAAACTCTATAGACTCTGAAAATAAATATGGGAAAATATGATTCAGTAACTTAAATACTTATACTAATAGTATTTGTTTCTTGCAGATGTTAATATTGGCCTTTTAATATATTAGAAGGCAATATTAAAATTCTCTATCTAATAATTCATAGATAAAAAGAAATATATAGATCAGATTTAGAAAACAACAGAGATTATCAAGAGGAGAATTATTTTCTTGTTCGGACATAATTATGTATATCATTGTTATTTACTTCTCTTAAATATTTTTAATGAACAAAATAAACCTCTTTATTAAGACCGTCGTTGTCGAAAGAATGGAAATATTTTCTTAATCCAATAAAGTTTTTATTATTCCTGTATAACATTTGAGAATTCTTATGCTAAATCCGTAGGCAATCAAAATGAGAATTCATATATTATTTCATCCAAAGGGATAATAATTTCTATAGTCAATAGCAAAAATATCACTGACCAATAGTTACACTCTATGTAAAAATATAAACTGAGAATAATATTATTTATCTTGGAGAAATCAAAGTTATTTCACTCAAGATATTATTTTTATTTTAAGTCATTATATACTTGAAGTTAAACAATACTCCCGAGAATGATAGTATTCTTCGATTGACACTTTGTCAGGACCCATTTTTTCCGTGTAAAAATTTACATCAACCTAGGAACTGTTGTTTTAATAGAATACGTGTACGTAATTACGTAATTTTTAATGATTTTAATTATTCTCATACCGCAGTCTTTACCTCCAAATATTAGGGAAACGTGACACTTTATACACATGACCATACATTTTACTTTTGTATAAGTGTCCTCTCATATATTATCACGTCGTGTGCGCAAAAATAAAAACATAATGGCGATGGGTGGATTTGCCAGCTTCCAAATAAAAAGGTCGAACCCCTTGATAGGTACATATTTTGTGTAGAAAGTTGACCTCTATGACGAATATTGCATTAACGTGTTTATAAAATAAAATTATTTTGCAGACGGGTGCCAACACATGGAAAGGTAGCGAAAAAGAATAATATTTTTGTACCGTAGCATGTGCGGTGTTATCCATTAAAGCTCATTGAGTAGGCTAGAACTATACATAATATATTTGTTATCAAAAAACACAAAGTTAAAAAAGTTGTAAATTTCTAACAAACAGTTGTGAATACCATTTTTGTTACAGGGTCTATCATCTCATACACTAAACTAACAATTTTGTATGTTTTGTACCATACTCTCTATTTAACCAGCAAAATCTACTTATACAAAATAATAAGAATAAAATATATTAACAGAGGAGCGGGACGTGACAGCCCGACTGAGTATCCCGTTTAACGTGTAGGGTAATATCGAGACCTTGAGACTGTTCGGAGTGGAAGTTTCCGACCTACTCCATCATTATTTAATCTAAGGCTAAAACATCGATTTATAATTTTGTTTTTAAGCTGCGATCAAATTTTCTCTCCGATACCGAGTTGTTGCGGAATCCTTACAGGTCTTATTGGCCAGTTTTTTTACGGTACGTGGTCGATGGATAAGTTGAAAAGTTGTAGCCAAATTATCTCAGACATAATATCTAATTAAAATTGCGGAAATGTCACCTATACGATAATTGATTAGGTATTACAGATGTATATATTTAATTTGTAGCATTATATGTGTAGTTTATTTAATTTTTTTTTCTATTGGCACTTTCACGTTTGTAGATTTGACATGTATTTATAAATTATTACCAGTTGCGTATCGATGATTTATATGTGACTTGCACCATATTTTTTATCCACGTGAATTAAGTTGACTAGGTACTACTGTGGTAATCTGTGGTACCACGCCATGCTTTTTATCCTTTGGATTACCAAAGATACGGCACCCACGCATTGACGTCATTCCTCATATCAACAATCAAAAAAGCTTTGTTTATATCTACACTGTATTTGTCATTATACTGACTATATACTTACCTATGTATAAATAAGTATTTATATTTATAGTATATCTGGTATAGCTTTTTAAGTTCATGACCCGATTTGATAAGTACGTGCCTATTCTATTACATTTAAGGATATATACCTTCTTCCAATTATCAAAATTGTCTGAGCAACCCGCATCATGTTACGAAAACTGTAATTTTTATCAATTTATATAGGTACGTATTACATTTTTCTCTAACCAATGGTACTCGGTCGTTTACAAACAGGAAGATTTTTGTGCCAGAAAATAGGGACACTGGCTGATTTAAGAAACAAAACCTCATTGATTTTGTTTAAATAAAAGCGAGATATTAAATTGAGATTGTTTTTAGTTTGAATAAAAGAGAGTAATAATCAACAAAGGAAAAAAAATATCCCTGAATTTACAATGGGGTCCTCGTATACCTAAATGATTTGTAAGAAAGAAATACTTAGTAAGTTAAGAAAGCAGTTGATGGACAGCTACAGCTCTGCTGGGTTTTTGCGTGTATTTCCATCGTATAATGTGGTAGCGATGGGTCCTTTATGATGAGTTTAGAGAAACAAGACCATTTAGAGACACAAGAACATCCGGGAACGAAGTACTTCAGTACATCAAAGAGAGGTGTGAAAGACGTCGAGTACCATTTGAAGTGGCGTTGCAGCGGCTGGAATCCAGCCGGGTGAAAATTTTTAAATCGTACGTGCTTCGGGTTCCAGCGAAGAATAAGGATGCATTCTTAGTTCCCGATTTCTGGCCGGAAGGCGTTGTATACAGGCGCTATAGGGAGGCGAGGCCGAAAATGAATCCCAAAACTGTTTAAGTGTATTTTTTATTATATTGTTTATGTTAGTCTGTAAGGTATATATTTCTATGGGTCAGTGTTCAATCCTGTTGCCTGAAATAAAGATATATATTATATATTATATTTCATAGCCTCACATTGGATGAGCGCAAGAGGCGTCGAAAGTAAAATAAAGTTCTGTGTGGCATAGTTGCACATTAGCTCGGACATTGGCAGACAAAATGCTTATTGCAGTTATAAGAAAAGAAGACCCTCAGGGGGGGTTGACGCCAGACAAACGGTCGGCCTTAAAAGTAATAGAATTTTTAGGGCATCCGGCAAGAAATCTCTGGTGTTACGCGTCATTTACCTCCAGGTGAGCTGCCTGCTCACTCCTCCACTGTACCAAAAAAAACTTGTACCTACAATATGTTCTTGCGTTGCTATAGAAGACCTTTGACTTGTCTCGTATATTGTGTTGTTAAGGCTAGAGTTCACGAACACCATATGAACGTCATATTTTTAATACCAAGTGTTCTAACTCGGTGAAATTTAAGTATACATATCTCTGAGCCTTAATATCTACGTTTCTGGTTTGCCAGTTTTTCGATTTATATCCCTAAATATATGAATAAGAATTTCCATACAAGAAAATCTTTAATTATACGGAAAATCAAATATGAAGGACATGTTTGCAAAATTTTATAATTACAGTAAAAGATCCGTATTCGCGGTTTCCTTATTCGCGGGTAAAAAAATTGCGACTCGTTTCCTGTATTCGCGGATAAATATTTCGTATTCGCGGATCCATTCGGAACAATCGGTGTCCTTTATTAACGCATCGGCATCCTTTGAGTACTTCGGCTTTTACTAAGACTTTTGCGGTTGCATCGAAAAAACAAATATAAAATGAAATACACAAAGGTCTTATTGCCACTATGCCTTAAGTTCATTTTCAAATGCGGCCGTCGCTGCTATGTTCCCCTGTCCTTTTGCGATAATTTAAAAAATATAAATATTTAAAGCCGAACTGCAGGATCCTTTAAGGGCGGCATATCAAGTAAATAATGACAAAGGTTTTACAGACTTTTTGTCTAAGCCGTATAAAAATTAGTAGGTATTGTTAAAAAACGAGTTCCGTTATGTGATTTAATTAATTCTTAGAATGTTGAGTTCTTGGAAAGTATCCCCTACATTTCTATACAAATTTGAAATTACCGTTCCGTATCCGCGGTTTCTGTATTCGCGGCATATTAATAAGGAGCTTTTACATGACATAACTGCGTTTTTATTGACAGCTCTAAGTGCACACAAGCCTTAAATGAAATACTATGTACCGACCCTCTCATAAACGGGATAGGGGAAAGAGAATGATAATGATGAGATAACAAAAGCTAGGAATCACATCGCGTGTCCGATCGTGCGATACATTTCCAGCAGTCATTGTTTCTGATCGTCCATTGAATAAACTGAATTTGGGTCAGGTTGGAGAATGAAGCTCTTTGTGCGGTACTGTTAGCTTTTCCTAGTAAGGATGTGGAATTGTTAATATAGTAGTTCCGGTCATTCACATGTAGGTTAGTTTTTACAGTACAAGTAGGTTTTATTATCGTTTTTGAAATACGAGTATACAAGTCATAGAACATATAATCATACCTCAAGTGGCCAATGTCTATTTACACATTTTTGCTCGTAGCGAAGTTTGCTTAGCCATTCTGAATCGATCAGCAAAGTTAAGCAACGTCCGCCGCGGTCAGGAGTTGGATGGGTGACCGCTGGTGACATTACTACTGAGCGCTTCCGTGCTTCGGAGGGCACGTTAAGCCGTCGGTCCCGGTTGTTGTCTTAGGATGGCAGTCGTTACAGCATGGTGGTAGGGCACTTTGCGAATGCCCGCCTGGCTAGCTACCACCCTCAAGTTGAAAATCTGTCGCCAAGCACCTAACGGTGTGTTCCTGCTGTCCTTGAGAGCCAGTAATTCTAGGTTAGCCTGTACAACATCTTCGACCACATCATCACTTACCATCAGGTGAGATAGTGGTCAAAGGCTAATCTATCAGGCATAAAAAAAAAAAAACATGATTTGCTATAATTAATATATTATGTAGATTTGTTTAAAAATATCTATTAAACATGACTATAATTTTATGGTTCTGTATGTTATCTTCTTACATTATTTAATGTTATTGATATAGGTATATGTATATATTGTATGATCTTATGTAAATACATATATATTTATTTATTATTTTATATAAGTAGGTATTTATATATTTATGTAGGTATATGTATTATTAATGTAGTAAAAATGAACTGTGTTAAATGTTTATTACTTTAATTGTATTTATTTTATTTATAATTGTACATATTTCAGATGCTCTCTAAGTAATTATTTTGTTTGTATTATGAAGACTACCGTCTATGTATTTTTTAATAAAATGTGTCCTCCAGTTATAGGTCGTCTGTAAGAGATCGCTCTAAGCGATAAGACCGCCTATTGTTATATCATATTTTGTATTGTTATCTTTATCAGTTTTTTTTCTTATGGTGTCTCAATAAAGTGTTATCTATCTATCTATCTATAATATTACTAACAGCTACGGAAACGTTAGGTACTGAGACGAGGAAGGACATGCTCTTGACCTCCTTATTAGGGTTCCGTACCCTAGGGGTAAAACGGGTCCTTAGAGGACTGTCTGTCTGTCACCAGGCTGTATCACATGAACCGTGATAGCTAGACAGTGAAAATTCCAAGATGATGTATTTCTGTTGCCGCTATATTTATATTTTTTTTTATGCCTGATAGGTTAGTCTTTGACCACTATCTCACCTGATGGTAAGTGATGATGTGGTCGAATTGTTGCTGAGGCTAACCTAGAATTACTGGCTCTCATGGACAGCCTAGAATTACTGGCTCTCAAGGACAACTGCCGGAACACACCGTTAGGTGCTTGGCAAAAGATTTTCTACTTGAGGGTATTAGCTAGCCAGGTGGGCATTCGCAAAATGCCCTACCACCATGCTATAACGACTGCCATCCTAAGACAACAACCGGGACCGACGCGACGGCTTAACGTGCCCTCCGAAGCACGGAAGCGCTCAGTAGCAATGCCACCAGAATCACCCATCCAAGTCATGACCGCGGCGGACGTTGCTTAACTTTGCTGATCGGTTCAGAATGGTTAAGGCGATTAGAGTCGCCAATGGCCTTGAGCATCTGGAACTAATCGAGCTTACTTTACTCGCGCATCGCCGCATACGTTCCGCGCTCGCTGCACAAATATAACGGTCAAAGAATATGCAGATGCGCGATGCGCTCCGGTAACATGGCACTTTATATTCCTACCGTACGATTCTAGTGAGTATCCGCAATTGCAACTGCGACTGAGATCAGTCGTCAAATGAAAATGTATAGTGTACCTACCTAGGTTGTTCTGGACGTCTTTATTCCTTTTCTTTATTTTTCAATGTCATCTGCCGAGTGAAGAAAGTTACTCAGAATTGTCTGATACTCGATATTTAGGCTGTGCTGAGAGTCATTATTCCGAATATGGAATTATTTTTTCAATGTTATCTGCCAAGTGAAGAAAAATGCTACGGTTTGACTGAAAATTGATATCTAGGTTGTTGTAGACGTTATTATTCCATGTTAAGAATTTGTTTTACGTTGACGTCTGCCAAGTGAAAAATGTACTTCGATTTGGCTGAAAATCGATATCTAGGTTGTTTTCAGTTCGCACACAGACTCTTTAAAAAATCTGCAAATTTTAGTAATATGCTACATAAACGAGTTTTCCAATTAAAATAACCTGTCATTCGTACAACTTTTGCAAGAAGATTTAGCCCTTTTATTAAAACATATTTATATAATCAAGTCCTGAATTTTTCAGTTTATATATCACCATATAGCATCATACATACAAACACGTAAATAACACAAATTTAGTTAAAATATAAATACCACCTGTGTGGATAATTTATAAAAAAAAATGTATGAAACTGAACAAGATGTTATTTTATGGATAAATTGTAAGTTAAATTTATGTTTATAACTATTTTGCGTGAAAAATTGTACTGAAGTCAACTGTGCACTGTGCAGCTATCAATTAAGGTCTTAACGATACAAACTTCAACGTCGATGTGTGAAGACCACCAGCTTTGGAAAAAGTGTTATTGGCTTAAATAAAGATTTATATTATTGTTTATATTATTATTATTATTCTGGACGTTTTTATTCCAAATTTGGAATTTATTTTTCGATGACGTCTGCCTAGTGAGAAAAGTTACTAAGATTTGGCTAAAAATCGATATCTAGGTTTTTCGGGGCGTCCTTATTCCAAATTTGGAATTTACTTTCCGATGACGTCTGCCAAGTGAAAAACTACTTCAATTTGGCTGAAAATCGATATCTAGGTTGTGCTGGGCGTCATTATTCCGAATTAAGATTTATTTTTTTAATGGCGTCTGTCAAGGGAAGAAAGTTACTCCGATATCTAGGTTGTGCTGGGCGTCATTATTCTACATTTGGATTTCATTTTTCAATGACGTTTGCTAAGTAAAGATAGATGACGTATCTTTAAAACGCTAAGATATATCGGATAAGAGTAAGAAAATTATAATAATCAATCGTTTATTCAAATCTCCTTATAAATGAGATTATAACCGACGCGGGTTTACTCGTTTAAAAACGACGATATAAAAGGAAGATTTGTATAATGGCGAAAATACATTGAAAAATAAGAATAGGGTCAACTGTGTCGTACGCAAAAATACAAAATGGCCAACGTTTGTGCTATAGGACATGTCGGCCCTTGAGAAGGAAGTATTTACCTTTAGATTTTCCCGCCCATAGGTGGGAAGCAGTCTTCCACCCGCTACTCGCATCAAACAAACACTACTTTCCGGGTACGAGATATGAGATGAATAATTTCTTGTCTAGGAAATAATAATATGGGCAATTTATCTACAGCTATATTGTAAAGATTGGTTCCATCGTGAAAAGGTAACCGATATACTTTCTCATTTATTAGGAGATTTGAATAATTGATTTATAAGTACTGTTCTTTAAACTTTCGTGAACTAAACTCATGTTTCTAAATTACATTAACGAAAACCAAGCGGGGTAGATTTAAATCGCTCCCGCCGCTCCTCAAGACGATGACACCCGCTTCTTCAGTCTACTCGTGACCACGGTCAATGCAACTTGATCGAAACGTCGAGGTTAGTCAAAATATTATTTTGATGTTAATTCGTGCGTCTTTGATAAGTAATCATAATTTTCCTACTCTTATCGTACTGCGGCGATAGGGAACTGCTAATCATCCCACGGCCAGCAGGTAGGTAGTTAAACTCAGGGAGTAGGTTTGAAAAGTTTATTAGGCCAAGCCTTATCAGGTTGCACAGCCGCACAGTTCTACTGAAGTTACATAGACCGGAGGGAGACACTGGCCTGATAGTACACGTGATCCAGGTCCCAGATGTGGTGGTCTTGGCGTCAGCTGATAGTTCTGGATCTCGGTAGTGAGTGCTCGAAACACCCGTCCTCGGATTAAATCAGTGAAGTGGAATCCTGGAAGGAAGACACCGGCTTAGTAGCTGATATTCCTCAGCCAACTGTTGCCAAGCCGCGCCGACAAGATCGTGGTACTGTTACCAGCGACTCACATTTTAAAACTCACAGTCTAGCGCGGTAGGGCAGCACAGCTGTTTACGTTACATAGGTTTTAGTCAGCACTATGAAATAACAATAATAAATAAGGAACTCACCTTAGAGAGATTCACGCACTTCACAACAAGTTAATAACAATTAAGATCGATAGTACGAATAGAAAAGCGTCCAGGAAAACCAAGATAAGTAAGATTTGTAGCCAAATCAAAGTAACTTTTTCCACTTGGCCGACGTCATTGTTAAATAAATTCTAGATTTGGAATTAAGACGTCTAGAACAACCTAGATCGATATCTAGGTTGTTCTAGACGATCGATCTTTTCAGCTAAATCGAAGTTACTTTATCTACTGGGCATACGTCATCGTAAACAAATTCTAAATTTGGAATAATAACGTCTAAAACAACCTAGATATCCATTTTTAGTCAATTCTGAGTATTTTTCTTCACTTGGCAGACGACATAGATAAAATTATTCCAAATTCGGAATAATGACGCACAGCACAACCTAGATATCGATTTTCAGCAAAATCGGAGGAACTTTTTCACTTGGCAGACGTCATCGGAATATAAATTCCTAATTTGGAATAGGGACGTCCAGAAAAACTTAGATATTGATTTTCAGCCAATTCAGAGTAACTTACTTCCCATGGCAGACGTCATCGAAAAATAAATTCCAAATTCGGAATAAAAACGTCCAGAACTACCTAGATTTTGAATGTTAGCCAACTTGGAGTGACTTTCCTCACCTAGCAGATGTCGAAAAATGTATGCCAAATATTGAACAAAAACGTCCAGAAAAACCTAGATATCGATTTTCAGCCAAATAGGAGTAACTATTTTCACCTGGCAGACGTCTTCAAAAAATTAATTCTTAATTCAGAATGACGATGTCCAGAACAACCTAGATTTTCAATTTCAGCTAAATCAGAGTTACTTTCTTCACTTGGCAGATGTCGTCGAAAAAATAATTTCAAATTTGGAAAAAAGACGTCCAGAAAAACCTTGATTTCGATTATTAGTCAAATCGGAGTAACTTTTTTTACTTGGCAGACGTCATCGTAAAATACATTCCAAATTCGGAATAAAGACGTCCAGAACTACCTAGATTTTGAATTTCATCCAAATTGGAGTAACTTTCCACACTTGGCAGACGTCATCGGAATATAAATTCCAAATTCGGAATAATGACGCACAGCACAACGTAGATATCGATTTTCAGCCATATCGGACTAACTTTTTTCACTTGGCAGACGTCATCGAAAAATAAATTCCAAATTTGGAATAAGGACGTCCAGAAAAACCTATATATCGATTTTCAGTACTGTAACTGTAACAGTCAGTTCGTCCACTGCTGAACACAGCCTCACTTTTTAAGGGGGTATTTGCCATAATCCCCACACTTGGCAGGCGTCTTGGGGATCGCAATGTAAGTTGGCAGTTCTTTAGAAGGCGCTGCTGCCCCCCTTTAAGTAGTTTTCCCTTAGACGCTTCTGACGACACCCACGGGATGATATGGGGAGGTGCAATTCTAACCCGGCACCCCACGTGGCTGCCCACCTTCCAGTAGTTTTCCCTTAATCGCCTCTTACGACACCCACGGGATTATATGGGGAGGTGCAATTCTAACCCGGCACCCCACGGTGCTAATCTCCCTTACCTATCTCTCACTATTTTCGAGATACGTTATCCATCTTCACTTGGCAGACGTTATCTTTATGTAGTATTAATTAACCTATATCAAAACACCTAATACAATTATCAAGAAAAGCTTAGAACTCCAAAAGATGTATGTAGCCCCATAAAAACTCTAAATGTAGTAGAGAACCATTTTGTACCCTACAAACTAGTAAAGCCGGAAACTATTTACCTTAATATAAAATAATATATTATCTTTAGTTAACCAGTTATAACATGAGAGCGTTATAGACATTACTAATTAATTTTGTACATATAATAGAAAACTTTTCATTGATCTTATTGATAAGGCCGCCCATTGTAATTTACCCACAACATTGTCAATTTCAAGTTTTGATTCTTTTCATATGTGAGACAATTCGAATAAAATTTGTCTACAAAATACCAATAATAAAGCGTCACCGCGCATACTTCACGTCGCAATCAAGTTGGCCCTCTGCAGCGAGCGAATCATTGCACGCACACAGCTACGAATCTCGCGTGTCAATGCACTAATACAAAGACAAGATCGTTATCAGTCGAAAGCGCGAGCGGAGCTACGAGCGACACAGCCTCCCCGTGCCAACGCTTGCGCAACACTGCCGCCCGCGTCCGCGCAGAGCACCTCGGAACCGCAAGCGTTCTGAATCTGAATAATTCGACATTTTCTTAGGAAAATATCAATGGATTTACAAATACTATGTTATAATTGTAGTATAACAATCTAGAAATGTAATGGTACAATTTATTTTTCAAAAATCGTAGCCGTTTAGAAGGAGTTTGCCATATAAGTCAAGAAATAGTATGTAGTTTGAATTTTTTTAAGGCAAAAGTAATAGTAATACCGTAAAATCATATGTTGCAAATGTTGTACTTGAATTCATCTATAAAATATATTTTTTTCAAGTCGTCAACTTTAGCGGTTACGGAGGAGTTCGCTTTAGAAAGTACGAATTTGACGTACCCAAGGGCCTTCAGATATACATAACAACAAATACTAAAGATCGGCCAAGTGCTTACTAGCGCTCTCGTTCTTCTAACTCGTTTCGTCTTATAATATAATTAACTAATTATATAAATATGTAGTATCCAAAAATACGGTCAACAGCTGTCAATTGTTTTCGATATAAAGGTGTTAAAAGTATTTATTAGGTTTATATTTACACTGCATCTTCGATAGATGTACATATTCAATTCAAATTTCAAAATGGCCTTAAACTTTATACACTTTGTTAAAAGTTATTATGAAGTTAGCCGTGACTCCTTTCACATGTTTGCCAACCTGTGCCACATTACCTAAGTTTGATCGCTCTGATTAGATAGGTAACACCTTACGAGACCTCAACTCAAGACGTTCGGTATAGATACATATAGATATAGTTTGTTACAAGTATATACTCGTACTTAGAAATAGGGAAATAAAGTAGATAATTGCACAAATAATTAATTTGCCAGCACTGTGGCCTGCGCCAGTTCCATTTCGGTATTTAAATATTCTGAATCTAAAATAGTAAACAAAAAGATTGTTGAAACACTGATCAGTTTTGAAAATAATTGAGTTTTCGTTTTAGATTAATAAGAGATTAGCTTTTTAAAATAAAAAAGCAACTTAATATTACAATGCTACAGTTTACAGAGTGTCAATATATATGCGTTCTGAATTTTAGTCTTTTTCGTGATACAGGTGCTAAATGGTATTAATGAATTTCTAATAGTTATATTAGTTAAATTTAAATCGGTTTATTAATCCATTTACTTATTATTGATAGGCGAGGAATTGATCTATGACAATAAATATAAATAATATATAATGTTTGGGTCAGCAATAGTGGTTAGTTTAAAATCTTTGTACAGTAAGATTACTACCATAAGGTGTATAGATTTAAGTTGAAATATATGTTTTTTTTTTACCAGCGGTGGTGAAATATATGTTGTTTATTAACAATATTCAACGGTAACACAATGAAAGCATTTAGACAACCTACAAGTAGTGCAGACTCACAGGCAGTAAAAGTTGAAGACCAATGTTCTAGCCAGCACCAGTTGGTAGCGTGCCCATAGCATGCTGGCAGCAGTGTCTCGTTGAATTGCAATGCTTATTCGTTGAGCCAAATAGGTGCCAGCATTTTTATTGTAATTAGTACTAACTGTAAAATCATTGTAGTAAAAAAATCAAGTGATAAAGTAACTAAATAAATAATTTCCTTTTCAATATATTATATAGTGTAATAGATGTATCTTGTAGTACCTATATTTGAGCAAATAAATATTATTATTATTATTATTAAATAGCTACAACAACCGATGACAAAATCAGTCTGCTCCAAATGTAATAAGTATTAAAGCAATAATACATTCAAAACTCGATTCATCGTGTCGAATTGGAAGACCATTTAGATTAAGACATCACAGATTCTATACACACTTTTGAACATATGGCGTCACTAGCTACACAGAAAAATAAACATTAATAGTAAACCGGTAAGGTGTCTTTTTTGAGTAGACTGTAAGTGGTAGGTATAAACACAGGCTGGTGACTATTTCGGTAAGCCATGTTGTTACCAAAATCGTACGGCCGGAGTCAATCACCTTAGTTGCATTACGCTAAATTAAGACTAGTGTTTGTGTTTGTAGACGAGAACATGTCGAAGCTTAGATACGGATTATTGATTTGAAACACTTGACATTTTATTATATAGTTTCCAATTTTTTGTACTGGCTGTATGCCTTTACTGAAAACACACTACCTACAAATTATGTACTTATAACTCTACAGTTAATACCGTAAAAAGCATTTAGGCAACCAAAGGCCATTGCAGGTTGCAGGTACCTAGTCTAAGTGATTGAGCCCAATACCAGTTGTCCGTGCGGTGCCGGGCTAGAATGTCACATCCCGATTGCTACCTGTGGGTGCTATAAGAGGCGGCTAACGGTGAAATACCGAAAGGTGGACAGTAGCGCCCTCTGAGGAACTAATATCTTAAACTGCGAACCCCAAGACGCCTGCCAATATGGGGATTATGGCAAACCCCCTTAAACAGGTGATCCTTTTAAGCTTGCCTTGCTTGATGAGTATGCGTAGAAATGAAAAGAATTTGGAGAGAATTGTGACGTGTCATATGCACCTACTTTGGTTTCTCTACGATAATCCTTAGCGAAAAACGCAATGGCTGAAGGTCAAATACCTACCGGAAATTCTGCTACAGCGAAGCTCAAAGTAATGAACTGTTTTGTAGTCACCTCATGGTGAATTGTGTATTAAAGTATAGCTAAGATCTAACAGCAGATGTCTACTGAGGTTAGCTTTGAACAAAGATGGCGAAAACCTCTAAGAAATGATCCCGATTAGTCAATCGATCTTCGCCATTATTGCTCCGATAACGCAAGTCCTCACACAGCTCGACAACTGTTTTAACATCACAAGAGCTCAGGCAGAAACCGTACCTGACATCAGGCGTCATCATTTGTATTACCAGACCTAGCCTCAATCGATTAACCTAATATACGAGTATCTATATTCTGCATTTCAGTCAATTTTCTATATGGGAAAAATAGTTCTCAGAAAGCGGAGCAAAGTACCTTTACTCCAAATTCCCATTGTTCAATCGAGATACATAAATGGTCTAATCTCGAGATGGCAAAAATGTCTGATGACATAAATACTGTTTAATTAGGAGCAGTACTCTTTGTGAAAGATTTCAACCGGGGAAGCATGTTTGAATTAGTGTGTTTTGGTTGGAAGGATAAGGATGCCAGTGAAATAACATGCACATTAGACTTAACAATTTCAGGGTGATGAGCATCTGTTATACGCAGAAGCCGTAGGCCAGATATGTTTTTTTTATTGCTGATAGGTAAGCCTTTGACCGAAATCACACCTGATGGTAAGTGATGATGTGGTCGAAGGTGTTAACAGGCTTAACCTAGAAATACTGGCTCTCAAGGACAGCTGCCGGAACACACCGTTAGGTGCTTGGCGACAGATTTTCTACTTGAGGGTGGTCGCTAGCCAAAGCCACTGAGCTATCACTGCTGTGACGTACTGCACTGCGGCCCGAGGCATTAAAGTTGTTAAGTCTCATGCGCCTATAATTTTACTGGCAACCATACTCTTTAAATCGAATCACAGTAATGTTCACATTACTGGCTGCCGGTTGAAATAGGAAGGTAGGTATATAATTTGTTTTTTATTCGCATTTTTTATTAGAATGATATGAACATTTCTCTGAGTGGACCAATTTAATATGGATAATGTTATGACTAGAAGGACTATAGAAGCTTGCGATGTGTCACGACCTATGTTTATGCACGAAGATGTGTGTATGTAGTGAGTAATAAAACAAATGATGATTACCTCAACCAATTGACATGCGCATATATGCCGCCTACCTTCTCACGAATACATCAAGTTTCTCGTATATGAACACTGCGTATATTGCACAGTAATAATAATAATAATAATTTAATTTACTTCGACCAGTGATAGTCATATTGACACACATAAATTAATATTAATATAAATATTATTTATAATATAAATAAAAAATAAAAAACTATTCAAATGTTAGAATAAACAAATATGAGAGTCTCAACCATAAAATTAAAATAAAATAATAATTATATCAATAATCATATACATTACATAATAATATCAACAATAACTTACATTAATTAATAATAATATCATATTAATTATGTTTCAAACTGTCACACAAATAGTTGAGATTCTGCCATTTGTTTATTAGTCAGCCTATGAACCAAACAGCAGGGTTGATATACTGACAGTCAAATCTATTAGCAAATACGCTTAGAATGTTGCTGCGGCTGGCCCGGACCCTGCGCACCAGAGATGTGCACCGTTTCCGCATGGTGGTGTAGATAAAATCAACAGAAACAATCAAGTGATTTTGTTTTGGGGTAGCATAAAAATAAGAATAATATAAAGCCGGCTAAGTGAGAGCTGGAATCGCAAATTGAGGGTTCCGCGGCAACACAGCATATCCCATAAAATCGTTATTTTTTCATACAGTTGAGAATCTTTAGCGTGTGTCCGAACAGCTCTTGGCCATATTTTGTTATTTGGTGTTACACTTAAGATTTACAGCTTTTATCATACCAAGTATGACGTTTATGAGTTTTTACCATTTAATAAATAATAATAATAATAAAATCATTTATTTGGCAAAACAAGGCATATTGTACATAAAATACAAACCCTGGTTCCTAAACTAGGCTCAAGACCCGTGGCATAGGTTCCAGGTCTCTATTTACGATAGGGCAAAAGCAAAAGAAAAAGGAAAACACGTTTTCTGTACGTTATAGGGCATTGGTTCCTAACCTTTTCAAAATTGTTACCCCTATGGTCTGTTAGAGAAACTGATTTAGGCCCTAATTCAAAATTATTTCAAGCAAACAATACAAGCAAGTAAAAATATCTTCAATCATATAAAATACACACTTACAATACCACTTTTATTACTGATATTTAGTTTATTTTTCAAATCACAGTCCACATTTAGTGAACGCTCTGAAAAACTAAGAAGAATTGCTCCGAGTGTGAAGGTAGTTTTTTTTTTTTAATTCGCAAGATTTAATATATGGTTTAGTTACACTCAACGCGCATCTCATACTATGCTCCACGTTCAGGCGGTTTCGGGCCTTTGTTTTTAATCTTTTCAGAGTTGAGAAGCTTCTGCGAACTCTTTGTGAACTTTCTCGAGATGTTCTTTTAATTTGCTCAGTTTCATGCTCTCTGGATTAAGTACTTTATTGCTTTTAAAAATCTGATGATTTCTATATTGCAGTCTACAATACTTGTAAAACCCCATTACAGAAATGCTTCTTTATAGGAGCGTATTTTGCTAGATGTAGAAACCATTTCATATATCATATTCTCTTACTGTATATTAATCTATTTTAGGTACCACCTCTGTTACCCCCCTAGAATAGCTGTTTTACCCCCTTGGGGGTAATTCCCCCAGGTTCGGAACCACTGTTATAGGGACTTCCTTATACGTATAACCCTTAAATATATGTTTATTCGATTTCAAAAAAGAAGGAGGTTCTCAATTCGAATGTATTTTTTGTGTGTGTTACCTTATAATTCTATACAGGGTGTACCGATTTTGATACATTTTTTACATGTGAAAGCTGGTGTCATGTGGTTCCATTTAAATTTGAGTGAGATCTGACGAGTAGTATTTGAGTTATCCCTAATAATGCGTCTTTAATGTTTCCCGTGGGGTGCTGGGTTAGAATTGCACCTCCCCATATCATCCCGTGGGTGTCGTTAGAGGCCACTAAGGGAAAAATACTTGAACGTGGGCTGCAGCGCCTTCTAAAGAACTGCCAACTTACACTGCGATCCCCAAGACGCCTGCCAAGCGTGGAGATTATGGCAAATACCCCCTTAATAGAGGAGGCTGTGGACGATCCGGCTGTTACAGTACAGTAATGTTTGAATACGGTTTTTTTACAAACATTTTAGCTATTAACTTATTGTTATTATTATTAATTGATAAGCAATCCCCATACTAACGCATATTCTGTGAAAATTCCAATTGGAAACATCTTTCAGTTCCAAACCTACAGCTCTACGGACGGACGAATAGATGGACGGCTGAGGCTTAGTTAGTAGGGTTCCATTTTTCTTGTACGGAACCCTAAGAATAAACCTAAAACCTCGCATAACTGTTAGAGTTGGTACTAATTTATGTTGATAATATATAACAACTTGTACTGCCCCATCATATAGTAAAAGAACGGTTTTACACAATTGAAGAATTTCTTATGAAAATGTCATACCGTTTTTACGTCTAAGGAACACTTCCTTATTGCAGAATTCGTAATACCTATTCACATTTTATGGGATATATAAATATGATAATATATTACATGTTATGTAATATTATGTTGTATTGTATGTATTAATATTATATGTAGTTATTGTGTTTATGCACAATTCATGACAATTACATGTGTTCTATGCATTATGTTTTGTCATTATTATTATTTTTTAATTCTTTTTTCTTTTTGGACACCCTAAACCGCAATATTGTAAATCCTCTCCATGCAAGGTTGCCTGTAAGAAATTGCTTAAGCGATACGGCCACCCATTGTCAAATCTAATGTTTCAATTTGTTTGTAATAAATTTATTGTTTTCCTTAAGTGTTGTTCAATAAAACATTTTCTATTACAATACAATACAGAACACTTTATTGTACACCAATAGAACAATACAAATAACTAGAAAAACTTAAAACTAAAGTGCAAAGGGCGGACTTATCGCTTAAAGCGATCTCTTCCAGTCAACATCTATTGTATTGTATTGTAATATATTGTCAGTTTATAATATGAAATAATTAATCAAGTTTTGCAAATCAAGATTCTGGCTGAATATGATTCGTCACTTGACGAAATGCATCTGTTATAGGCAGAGGTTTCCGCTTAACATTAGGTGGGCATCGTGCTTGTTCCGTCACAATCACATAAAAAAAAGACTATTCATAATTTTACCTATGTCAGCAAATAAATATTTGTTACACACAGTTCCGTTTTGCCATTTTGCTACGGAATCCTAAAACACGCAACGAATTGAAAACCTCCACTATTTTAAAAGCTTTTTTTTTTAATCTTAATTTTATTTGGAGCTTTAGTCGTTGTACGTCTATGCCAGCTCCATTATGTACATTCATTTCAAGTCTACTTTAAAATCGTGTACATTAAAATAGCTCCTACCTAGGGCTGCCATCACCTAAACCACCGATGCCGAACAAAATCTTTAAAAACCCGGACATTTGGGTGAAATTGAGTTTTTTCCCCGGACACCCATAAAATCAAAGTTCATATTTTTTTTCATTTATACAGCTTCTTTGCGCAAAAACTACAGAGCTACAAACATAATTAGTCACTCTTCTCTTTCTGAGGCAATCTGGTGATAAAAATAATGAGGCGCAGTATTATTTGGCATCAAATTAGAAATTAATTAAAATTTTTTGGTTTTATTTTTAACCGTAAAACTTTTTTTAATGTAATTTAAAAGTAAGGAACAAGTTTAAATTTTTACGAGCTCAAGATCTTTTTACTTTACAAATATACGAAATGAAAAATTATAGTCATGTGCGGGATTCGAACCCGAAACACAATTAGCACCGTGAAAATTTTCATTAACATTGTCATGTTAGCTCAGTCGGTCAGAGCATACCTGGGCTAAAGGGATGGATGACGCGGGTTCGAATCTCGCACATGACTATAATTTTTCCTCTCGTATATTTGTAATTTTGTAATGTAATCCGCAAAGCAAACGTTATTGCAAACGATCGTTTTACTTATTTCGGTATTTTTCAGATATATGATTCAAAGTTATCATGTATTCCGCCAGATTTCTCTAGATGCGTATGGTAATGAGAAAAAAGCGCTAAAAACCCTAGAAATGCTCTAGATCTAGCGCCATATGCCTCAAAAAGGCAAAACTGTGAGTGAAAGATCGGGGTCGGTGGCATTTCTTTATGGTGGGGGCTGGCGCAGGGGAAGTTCTGTTGTTGCAGATTTTGCAGCGCCAGAGTTAACTTGTATGCAGCTTACGAATGAATTTTCAACTCGAATTTTTTTTACTGAATTTCTTGTATTTCAATCAATCCGGATTCCCCGGACACTATTTGAAAACCCCTACCGGACGCCCCCCGGATGCCCTCTAAACTAGGACAAATCCGGGGAAACCCGGACGGATGGCAGCCCTACTCCTACCTCAAGAAGATTGGATCCGTATTCACTTAGCATATGAGTTCTCACAGATTGGCATTTTAAAAGTTAAATTGCGTATCGGTTCTCCTCTGGTTGAATATTCCATGAATGAAACAGACTTCTTGTTTGATTAGCCAGTTAGGCAGTACTTAGTCTTATTTGATTAGGCAGGCAATACTCAACTTTCCTCGGCTCATGAGTCAGGCTCGAGGCGTGGTTAAGTGCCCTCCAAGGAGAAAGTTTTGCACGTTTGGAGCAGGTATTTGGGCTGTCGAAATGGAAGGAATAATACCAGGTTTATTACATGTAACTTTCGTTTACCTTTTATGATCCTTTTAAAGCCTTTTCGATGTAGTGATAATAGTGATGCACCATATTGTATTTATATACATATATGTTGCAGTTTTTTATGCCTGATAGGTTAGCCTTTGACCACTATCTCACCTGATGGTAAGTTGATGTGGTCCACGATGTTGTTCAGATTAACCTAGAATTCTAAATAGCAGTATAAATATGTTCTTATTTATATATTCCTGGTACCACTGGTGCAAAATGAGTGGAGCCGTGGTGGTTGACTAAGTAAGTTGGTAACTTCCGACAGCTGTCCTTGAGAGCCAGTAATTCTAAGTAAGCCTGAACAACATCTTCGACCACATCATCACTTACCATCAGGTGAGATAGTGGTCAAAGCTTAACCTATCAGGCATAAAAAAAAAGGTAATTAGGTTTGTGTAGTTTTATATTTCAGTCCTATTTCTTGCATATAACATGAAAACTGATTCGTCTTTGAATACTGGCATCTCGCCTTGAAAATAAAATAAGGAGCGTGCCATACAACATATTTTTTTCAACGTTTTTGTTTAAAACTCTGTCGTAAAAAAGGTAAGATTGGTGCAAATGTAACGCGTCAATCTCCCATGATTATAGATTATAGTTGGTAAGGTAACATATCATAGAAAACTATTTTAGTACCTAAATTGCGTGTTTGTACGGAACTCTTGTTGTGTGAGTGCAACCCGCACTTGGCCGGTTTTATTATTTGGATGTTCGAAAGCATAACATCTTTTTCTCAATAAGTATTAGGAAGGGGGCTGATTAGTATGTCGCCGTATTATCCTACAGATATCTACCAACTTACTTGATAGCCTTTCGTCAGATAAAATAATATCAGAATGATAAAATGTTAACCGACCAAATTTAAAACAAATTAACCTTTCTTTTCAACTACTAAAAGGTATTACATGAATATTGGTTGGGCATCCTTATATTCTGAAATATTAACTATCTTATAGTTGAAGCTGGCCTATGGTCTAGTTTTTAATCGACTTTAGGTTTCTTCGCACTATTTAATGATAATTGCAACTCTTGACTTCAACAAGTTTATTCGTCAGTTCCGTTTTTGTTTTAATGTTTTTCAATCATCACATAATTAGTTAAGAATAAATTAAAATATACACAATCAATATAAAAGAACGAGTATTGGATGTTTACCAGAAAAGTCGATTTCAATTTGATCGGCTAACATATTTTATCAGTCTAATAATTTAAGAGACAATAATCACGATGTTTGGCAGTCAAAATATTTATCTATTCTTTATTATAATGTTTGAATCATACAAGCACATAGCCAAAAACGTTTACCTAAGCAAGATACAGCATGACTAATGTGTTGAAATCAGTACATATAAGGTTTATCAATAAAATACATACCTATTATGTATTATACATTTATATATCCGTCTCTAGATACATTATTTCTTACCACCTACAAAGCAATAGGAAACAATCTAACTTATATGTTACATAATACCGTTATTCTTCCCAAATTAGGAAATGATTTGAATGCCAGTTTTAACTTCATGTGATTTGAATACAAATCTCTTGGGTTAACTGACTAATAAAATTGACTTTGGTTTTCATTAGCTTTACCTATGTATTTATAGATGATAGTTTAGCCTTTGACGTCCATTGAAAGGGTGTATTATTGGAATGGTAGTTAAGTGATTCTGTGGTAATAGGTGGCACGTTGAAATTTTCACATAGTATGTGTTAGTATAGGGGATTGCCCAGACAATAATCGTAAAATCTCAACACTTACTGACAAACATTATAATACGAGCGTGTTTTATGTAATTTTAAAATGTTTGCTTAGCATTTATAAATTTAAAATGTATGCTTTATTATTCCATATACTTATATTATATTTTAAGTTATATAGACTAAATCTTTCTTTGCTAAATATATTTGGTAAGAATAAAATATTGAAATAATCTAGGTGAGAGTAGCCACTGGCACCCGAAACACAGTTTTTAACTAGTTCGGGAGCATATGGATTTATTAACAAAAATGTAACAAACAAAATAATATTATTATTCTTCTCATTTTCAGCTTTATTTTTCTCGGCTTTAAACCGATTTTAACTGTAATTACGGGCCTTGGCCAAGTAAATGTGCTTTATAGAAGTTAAGGTGGGTGTGAAGTCACTTTATTTTATTATAATTATTATTATTTATAACAAAAAGTTAAAAATAAAAGATGTATTAAATGTCTGTTGTTTATTTCGCAATCTAAATATATGATTCTTACATTGTGGTGAGGGTGTAAATGTTAATGGTACATACAGTAATACAATACATATTATATATGTTATATATGATCGCTTGGATAGGGAGTAGTAGTTGCACCTACACTCAAATAATAAGGGGGGGAGGCGCCTTCGCTAGTAGAACTGTACTCGTTGAGGTATGACTCGCTGGGAAACCCACTGCTCTGCGCCCCGAACGCGTTACATTAGTTACGCGTCGGAATGTTGGACTTTTTACATAGGTGTTAGGCTAGCCTATGACCACTATCTCACCTGATCGTAAATGATTATGTGGTCCAAGACGTTGTTCGGGCAAACCTAGAATTACAGGCTCTTAAGGACAGCTACCGGAATACACCGTTAGGTGCTTGGTGACAGATTTTCTACTTGAGGGTGCTAGCTAGCCAGGCGGGTATTCGCAAAATGCCCTACCACCATGCTTTATCGTCTGCCGTCGAAAGACAACAACCGGGATCGATGCGAACTTGCCCTCTGAACTCTGAAGCACGGGCATGCTCAGTAGTAATGTCACTAGCGCGGTCACCCATCCATGTTATGACCGCGGCGGACGTTGCTTAACTTAGCTGATCGATTAAGAACGGCTAAGCAAACTTCGCTACACTTCAACTGTTGGATTGGATATGCAAAATTTCTTAGGACTCCTCCTAAACCCATAGATTGACATGGAATGTTGTGGAGCGGAGTGCTTGGGAATGACTTTACAATCATCTTTTTTTTCATTTCATGCTACCGAGTCCTTAAATGCAGAACAAACAAGCATACAAGACAATATTGCAATGCACAACAATATTGCACATATCAAATGTCAACTTCCTCGACAGAACCTGACACTGAACCTTAGACCGTAACGAGACACCTTGATGGATCGAGAGGCATGACGCAACTCACCTATGTAAGCGCGAGTTACTCTACGCAGACGAGACATTCTCCCATGGAGAACTTACGAAAAGGGTGGGATATTCCTATATTATGGACCGCGGATATTTTCACTGTGGTACGGTATCCCTCCTCGCTTACCGCCTTATACCTGCTCATGGATTATAATTTATAAGCATTGTTTGACGTGAATACGTCTTTAAAATTGCCTCCATTACGACGCAAATAAAAAAAAACTAATCAGTAGTTATATATATACTTATACTTATGTACTTTATACTTATATACTTATCAGCAGAGAGTTGAAATAAAAAATCTTTGCTTATCAGTACTAATATTATAAATGCGAAAGTAACTCTGTCTGTCTGTCTGTCTGTTACGCTTTCACGCCAAAACTACTTGGCCGATTTGAATTAAATTTGGTATGGAAATAGTTTGAGACCCGGGAAAAAACATAGGATAGTTTTTATCCAACTGCGCAAAAAGAGGTTAATGTTTTTGCGCGATAACCGTCATACGCGCGGGCGGAGCCGCGCCCGGAAAGCTAGTAATTTATAAAATCGGGGGATACAGTTTAGTGTTGGATACCAATTACCTAAGGTATCAAGTTTATTAGGCTAAGTTAGGACTGTAACACACCGCGCGCGGCAGAGGGGGAGCCCGCCATTTTGAGAAGTATTCACGTAGGTACAACAAACGTCCGTGTCCATAACAGAGCCACACCCAATTTTTTTTTTCATATGTGTTTCAATACACAATACCACGTAATATAGTAAGTTTTGTTATATAAAATTCTCTAATGCGAAGGCTTTTGTTACGATCCGTTTTGATTGAAGTATTCGTCCGCTTTTCTATCTACTTGGTTGATAATGATAACGTGACCAACCCTGGTATGTGTTTAAAAGATACGATTAGATGTATGTATTCTTTACATGCAGATTTCTAGGCTTCATTTATCGTGAAACAGAGACGATGGTTAGGTCCTCATAAATTAGCTATACCAACGCACAATGAATGTGGAAAAGAAACGCTTCGTGCAAACTCGTATTGGTGGTACATCAGTCACTTAAACATGCTTTATTTTCCTGCGTATTGTTGTGGGATAATAGAAAGAAGATGGGAGAATTGAAATTTTATTTAAAGTACTGATAAGCTTCTTTGCTCTCACCTTAGAATTGATATTTTAAGAGGCGACAAAGGAAAAAGTTACAGTTTCATTTTGTAAAAAAAAAAAAAAACAGTAGTTTGGCAACATCGCCTTCTGAAGGAATATGGAAAGGGGAGACGGTTTGCCATAATTAACACTAGGGCTAATGGGGAAGGCCATCATAAAGCTGTAACTCCTGTGAAAAGTGCGCCCCTGAACTTTCCACAGTCTTTACAAACTTTTTTTTTTTACAAATTTATAACATTTGCATACAAAAAAAAAACCGCCGAAGACAGTGCCTGGTCTGCGTCGGCCACTAGATGTACTTGTATGTAGCTGAAGTGAGTTTTAGTACAATGGCTCGCTCGGAGACTGTTTTTGAAGGCAAACCGGTTAAACTTGCGAGTGAGATGCGAAACGGTGATAGGGGCTCTAACTATATATGGAAGGTTGTCTCTTTTATTGTCTGGGATGGGATGGAATACTCTAGCAGAAAAGATAATAATTTAATGCATTGAAGATCATATCTTGTCAAGCCGCCTTTTCTGTGGTGACCGGGAATATAACCGGTGCGGAATTGTGACATTATACTTAGATTTGTAGGTAAGTACTGCCTATTTTATTTTCTTAGAATTGGTTAGTAAAGACTAACCAATACTATTTCACTGGTTTTTTTTGTAGTATCTGCTGCAGCATACCGTTAGGTGCTTGAGTGATTGGCCTGGCTAGTATTAAGTACTCACCAGGACAAACCCGAATTTTATAAAATGCCCTACCATGGCCCTACCAGTTGTGTGGCTGTGCAGCTCAAGTTAGTAGTACAATTAGAACTTTACGACCATCCCTTCAGTACCTTTTTGAAAAGTCGATATTCTGAAGCAGTCCAGAACTTGTAGTTCTTCAGATATACTCTTCAGAATATCATATGCAAAACGCTTGCATATGGATAGTCAACCATATCGGAAAAGAAATGAACTTTAACTATATAAAATATGATCCATCTCAGCGTATCCTGGGCTAATCTTCCGGTATATATACATCGTGAGCATGTACAGTGCCCAACGGGGCAATGCTGCCAGCATGATGGGCACGCTGCCAACTGCCAAATAGGCTGGAGCATTTGGACTACCTGTAAGCCCGTAATGGCCTTTAGATGGCTTAAATGCTTTCAGTTTAGTAGCTGTAGTGTTGTATTATTAATAATTTTATTGCAAAATTAACATTGAAATATTAAATAGCACATTGCGCTTACCAGAATTACAAATCAAAATGATTACAAACTTGTTTAACGAAAATACGTAAATGATGTATCAACGACCTTCAGACCTGACTAATTAAGATTCGTGTTTCCACATTCGCTGATCTTTTCTTAATCATTGCATAAACATTACCCAGTCGGAGATTGTTACAACATGAAGAGCTCATGCTGTCCTCTTGGATCTAATCGATGAAATAAAACTAATAACAAGCTCTGTGATGCATCATCAACAGCCATGATGATCATCGTTGATGACGTTGAAGAAAGCTATTAGAGAGGGTTTGCTAATAACACATTTTTTAAAATGTTTTTAGAAAACATTAAATTAATATTACAAAATGAAAAACATTTTTTAGGTTTTTTTTTATATAAAATAATATCTAGTGACAATTCCGCCTAATTTTCCTGTTAAGCTGACATGGCGTTACGAACGCCACGCAGCCAAACTGGAAGCATTTTCGACGCGTTTTGTTTCTACACGAAGCATCCTCAGGAGGTATCGACTCTTAGAGCGCGCACGATTCAAATCGAAGAAGCAATTCTCCATCGAAGAGTCAATTGTCAATAGACAGTTTTTTTAGTAATTTTTAATTTAATGATTTCTTAGCACTTATTTAAAATATTTTTTTATATTTAAATATGGATTTTGCAAAATGAGATGAAACATATATGATTAGATTATATATATTATTTACCATCTTAGCAAACTTATCACAATTGGTTAAAATACAATTTAGTATTTCTAAATATGATTACAAGCACTATCGCGTGCTGAGTGAAAATCATATTTTACAAATTAATAGAGTACAAAATTTTATGTTTTATATTTATTCCCGCCCGGGACACAAATTTTGGAATAGACTGAATATTTTTGTGTGTGTAAAAAAAACTGTAGTAATTTTAAAGTATTTGTAATTATTCACTTGGGAGGAAAACAATAAATTTAACCAGTTTCCAGGATAATTAACAAATAATTTACTGATACGAGTACATATTAATTACTAAGTTTTAAATTAAAATAATTTAAATAGCCGTCGATTGTATTTAAATAATAAATAGTTACGCGACCAGTAAGAGAGAGCCAGTAATTCTAGGTTAGCCTGAACAACATCTTCGACCACATCGTCACTTACTATTAGGTGAGATAGTGGTCAAAGGCCTACAAAACCTTACAGCAATAAAAAAAAATGGTATCTAGTGACAAGCCACAGTTTGACGTGCGTCAGAAACGCCATGTAGCCTAACCAGAATAATTTTCGATGCATATTTATAATTTTTTTGGACATATATACCGTAATAATAAATATCACATTTTAAGGAAATTACTGGAAATAGAGGTTCACAGAAGTAGAGGAAGAAGAAAGCTGACCTGGATGGACAATATTAAAAACTGGACAAATATTAAGGACATTGCCAACCTGAGTAGGGTGGCACAAGATAGGAATAAGTTCCGAGAGATGGTCGCCGACGTCCGATGAGGACAGGGTACACAAAGAAGAAGAAGATATTTATAATAATTTTATTTTTTACATCATTTTACTTATATTTAGGAGGTCTTAACTCTTCGAGCGCACGATCTAGCTAAACAGGTACTACAACCAAATCACATGTGGATGAAATTGCGGTTGGTTAAGTTAGTTGTTTATTGTTGTGGCCGTTGGAACTTTAGAAAGATAATACCAGGCAGGCATGAAAGGACCTCGTATGGATCCTGTTTATTCCGCTCCTAGGACGAATTTGTACAAACCAGTCCTACTGGTTCCTGGACAGCCATTGTTCTGTGTTCACCATTATATACGAGGGGTTTTCTGTGAGTAATGAGACGGGTCTTTAGAGGAGAAGCTCAATGTATTCCTTCTTTAAGTTTTTTTAATTATAGGTCAATTTGAAGTCCAAGATTACAGATGTGCTTCAGTATCACCATATATGATGCATATTTCAATGGGGTGATGATAGTATTAAAAATTGTGCCCACAGCTTTAGGATCTTAAAAAGAATTTAACTTTAATATTAACTAGCGGTCCGCCCCGGTTTCGCATGGGTACATCTTAAAAAGAATTTAACTTTAATATTAACTAGCGGTCCGCCCCGGTTTCGCATGGGTACTTAACAGAAATAAAAAAAAAATGAAAATATTCTGTATAGCCTATGTTCATCAGGGATAGTGGAGGATTATATCGATGTAGTACTTATTCAAATCAGTCATCAGTTTTTAAGTATATTCGTTACATACAAAAACACAAATTTTACCTCTTTATAATATTAAGTTATATGTAGATAATTATTATATATTCAATAATAACAAATACTTTTAAAAGTATCCTAAAAAATATTAAATAATATTTAAATAAAACACTAAATATGTTCGCAAATATGCTAACCTCGGTATGGGTTACATATTTGAGCCGTTTGGTGTAGAGACGTTGGGTCCGTGGGGACCGGGAGCTCATCGTATTTTCCAAAACCTATCTGAGCGCTTGGTCGATGCGACGCGTGATCAAAATGCTGGCACATATTTGGCTCAACGAATAAGCATTGCAATTCAACGGGGCAATGCTGCCAGCATGCTGGGCACGCTGCCAACTGGGAGTGGGCTGGAGCATTTGGACTGCCTATGAGTCTGCTATGACTTATAGGTGTCTAAATGCTTTTATTGTAGTAGCTGTAGTGTTGTATATAGTTCATAGTATTTTGTTTAATAAAGGCATACCGCCGGTAAAAAAAAAAATTTTAAACGAATTCCTTAATAAAACACTTAAAAAGCATAAAATTATATATCTAGTGACAATTATGCTTTTTTAAGTGTTTTATTTAAATATTATTTAATATTTTTTAGGATACTTTTAAAAGTATTTGTTATTATTAAATATGGATTTCCGCAAAGTAACGCCTGAATCTATCCATTATTATATATTCAATAAATTTAATTTTATCATCAATATAATTAATATAACATTAAGAAGCTGTTTCGATTCCCGCTAGACAAACAATTGAAAAAATATTCTAATGTTATATATTTGCATATTGCAGTGCTTCGAATCATATTTAACAACAACATAAAGTAATTAAAAATATATCAGTTGCAAGGTCATTGGCACCGTTATAGCGTTCACAAATCGTGTCCGAGTTACCTATATGTATCGATAACATTATCTGCTCGATTGTTTACTGCTTGGGAGTTAGTCATAACTAATAACAATAACTTGTTACTTAATTACTGTTATTAATATTTAGGTCTGCTACATGTAACTCGTTTGACGTATACGCAAGACTTCGCGCGCAAAAAGAAAAGAAATAACCTACTAATAAATGTTAGGAGGAGGAAGATCACAAACATTTACCGCTTTGGATTCAGACTTATCAAGTTCACAACAAAACATGCACAATCTTAGTAAATAATACGGGATAACTCACGTGAATCAGACAGATAGTTCCGACTATAGTTTCAACCATAGATATATAAATACTATTTTCATCCCACCATCTCGGAAAGAGTATTTTTAATCTTCAATATCTGAGTGGAAAAGCAGTTTTTATTCTCTAGAGGATAAAGTAAATTGAATTTAGAACATCGTGTGCACTAAGTTTGTGAATTAAAAAAACATTAAACCTATTTACTGCTACCTCTATGGTGCTGAATATATCATACAACTTTTTTTTAATTTGTTAAAAACTCAGACTCGGAACCTTCTTGGTGTTCTTTTTTCAATTTGCTTTGTACGCGGTTCTTTACCGGGCATTTTTTCACGTCATTGTTAAACCTTATATTAAAAAAACAAGAAACTTGAAAACAAGTGAAAAAACTAAAATGAGTGATTCTAGCGACGAGGAAGTTTGTTTGACGCCAACAGAATTGACTGAAACTGCTTTCTCCCTCAACAATCACGCGAGAAGTATTTTCCTCGCTGAGGTGGAATGAAAAGTTACGTGTTGCACTCGAGTGCAAAGATTTTTCACCTCGTGCTCTTTTGATTCCCTCGCTAACGCTCAGGATTCTAATTTTAGCCATTCAATTATAGAATCCTTCGCTTGCTCGGTCATCAAAATTGAACACGCGGTTAAAAAGCAACTTTGCACTCTTGTATAACAAATAACTATTTATTTTCTGCGGTTTCAACCACCAGTGCTAAACGAGACGTTAACGCGGGCGTCCCGAGCTCTCCTTGAAAAAGACCACCGAATGTGGTTGCAACTATAGTCGGAGGTGACTGATTCACGTGAGTTATCCCGTATTATTTACTAGAATGAGTGAAAGCCACGTTCGTTTTTGTAATAAAAAATGCTCAATCTTCCAAATTCAGCTGAATTGGTGCTTAGAAATGATCGCGTCCGATTGGTCGCTTCAAAGTATTGTTGCGACGCTAGGTACACTGTTAAAACCGCGCCCGCCGCGGTTAGATTTGAGTAATGCTGTTTTTGGGCTTTTCTTACATTTCTTTACATATTTTTTTTATGTTATTGTGACGGAACAAGCTCGGGGCTGATGTTAAGCGGACTAACCTCTGCCTATACCAGATGCATTTTCGTCACAAGTCCCGAATTGCACTGCGCCCGTCACATTGTGACATAATTGTTATGTCTCATGTGCCGGTAATTTATTCGTAATTATATAAATATGTAAAGTCTTAATAGGACCTAATTGTAAGTAGTAATTAAACTCCTTTTCTAATAGGCTATTATGACCACTATTTCACCAGATGGTAAGTGATGAGGCAGTCGATGATGGTCAGGCTAACCTAGAAATACATATTTCATATAGCATGCAAAAATTCACCGAGTTTGAACACTTATTATATAAATTATTATGGCTCGTATCTATGAAATGCGCTATGAAGACGAAAACACCCCTTAAACGACTGTATACTTCGAAAGGTCTTCATGAGTAAGTCAGAATTATCACTTCTTAAAATATTTCTAATTATTAGTAGAAGCAGTGATGGCTCAGTGGCATTGGCTATGGACTGCCGCGCAGCAGGTCCATGGTTTGAATACCGCCGCGGGCTTGAACTTCACCGCAATGTGGAAGGGCATTTTGCGAATGCCCGCCCGGCTAGGGACCACCCACGAGCAGAAAATCTGTCGCCAAGCACCTAACGGTGTGTTCCGGCAGCAGTCCTTGACAGCCAGTGAAATTACAGGCACATGAGACTTAATAGCTATATCTCAAGGTGACGGGCGCAGTGCAATTCGTGAATTGTGACAAAATGCATCTGTTATAGCCAGAGGTTAGTCCGCTTAACATCAGGTGAGCCTCGAGCTTGTTCCGTCACAATAACATAAAAAAAATGTTGGTGATGTGTTGAACAGAAACTGGTTTGCACTTTGTCAGTGTTATTTTGTATGCACGAACTCTGGTTAGTGCACGTCTTAGCCGTCGTACAGTAAGTCATAAAATAAATGACTTACAACACAGCAATCGATTGAATAATTCGAGACACTCGCTAATTAGTAATTACACTAATTAGCACACTTACAAGTCTTATCACCTCAACACTCATTAGGAATCCTGCTAACTGTAAATCGATTTTAAATAGACCAGCCACAGTATATATAGTAAGTAGTACAAGTAGGACAATGGGACCACTGCCGCGTCCCCTCAGGACGCGAGCGCGCGCCGCGAAAAACCGCCTCCGCCCCTGTTCATTCAGGACAAAACCAAATGGGACATGCTGTCCCGTTTAGTTTCGGATCGTGGGATCCACTATACTAATGCCCGCTCCACGCAGCAGGGCATTAAAGTCCAAGTTTCCACCATTAGCGACCACAGAGCGCTAACTAAACTCCTCCGCCACGAGAGCATAAGTTTTCACACTTATGCGCTCGAAGAGGAGAAAGTCCTCCGAGTGGTCATCCGCGGTGTGCCCAAGGAGGTACATACCGATTCGGTATGTGCCGACCTGAAGGCACAAGACTTCCCCGTACATGCAGTTCACCGCATGTACAGCGGGAAGGACCGCAGTCCCTACGATCTAGTACTCGTAGTACTAGATCGTACACCTGAAGGCAAGGCCATTTTTAATTTAAAAAAGGTCTGTGGCCTCTCAGGACTCGATGTCCAAGCCCCATACAAGAATGGGAGTCCCTCGCAGTGCCATAACTGCCAACTATACGGGCACGCCTCCCGTTTCTGCTTCGCTCGCGCTAGGTGCGTTAAGTGCCTAGGCGATCACGCGACAGCAGCGTGCACTCGCACCCGGGATTCGCCGGACCCACCCAGCTGTGTTTTATGCGGTGCTCAAGGGCATACCGCGAATTACCGTGGCTGCCCTAAAGCACCACGAGTGAACCACAGGGTGGCAAGGCATAGGCCGACCCGTCCCTCTTACGACCGTTACCAACGGGTAAGCCCTAAACTAACGGTAGTACCTGCCTCACAGGTAATACCCGCGCCGCTCCCAGCCCGTAACGCATGGTCTAAACCACCCAGTATGGTTAAGACCGTCGCTACCGCCCGCGCCCCGGCCCGCGCGCCCGCACCCGCGCCCGCACCCGCACCCGCCCGCGCCGCGGCCCCTGCCCGCGCACCGGCCCCGGCTCGCCCCGCGCTCCCGGCACCCGTCGCCAACACCATTCGCGCGCCTCCCCGCGCCGCTTCCCGGCCTCAAGCTCCACCTATGCCATTGATGGCTGCCCCTCTTCAAGAGGCAATCAACCTAGTCAGCGATCTGGCTATGTCGGTTGACATCAATGAGGTACAAGAGCTATTCCACAAGATGCAATACGCTCAATCCCCAGCGGACGTGATCCAATACACATTGGAACACGCGAACTTACTAAGCGCCCTTAAGCGCTTCGTTCCCCAGGCCCCTCCCCAGTACAACCACTATGGGTAGTACAACCGCACGCACGAAACCGCGCTCAGTTTCGTTAGCGTCATTCAACGCTAACGGTTTCTTTAGACAACGTGACCTTGTCCACGACTTTTGTTGCACCCACCTTATCGACATTATATGCGTGCAGGAAACCCTTCTAAAACCGGGGAAGGCGAACCCTAGGTTTGCCAATTACAGAACGGTACGTGATGATAGAGTGAACTCCCGTGGGGGAGGCACTCTTATCTATTACAAAAGGTCCCTGCACTGCATCCCCTTACCTACCCCGACTCTTGTTAATATGGAAGCATCTTGTTGCCTTCTAGCTATGACTGGTCATCAACCTATAGTCATAGCGTCCTGTTACCAAGCTTGTCAAAAGCCGATCGTCCGAGCTGACTTAGAAGCATTGTTCTCATTAGGAAGCGCCGTCCTTCTGATTGGCGACTTCAATAGTAAGCACATCCTATGGAATTGTAACGTCAACAATCCCAGAGGCATTGCACTTGAAAAACTAGTCGCAGAACTTAATTTTGACATAATTGCGCCCACTGAGCCCACTCACTACCCTCACACGGAAGACTTTCGACCTGACTTGCTTGACATGGCACTACTCAGAGGCGTAACACTCCAGTTACGCTCCATAGAAGTGGTTCACGAGCTTCACTCTGATCACCGACCCATTATACTGCGACTAGGTCCCGACCCAACAACAGACCTCCCCCGCCCCACTAAGACGATAGTGAACTGGAAGCAATTAGGCGTTGCCCTAAAGGCTATCAGTTCACCGGACCTTGACAAGATCCCTGACGACATCCTGACTAAAGATGACGTAACCCTTGCGATCGATTCGTTCACTAATCACCTCTCCACCGTAGTAGGTGCATCCGCAAAGGAGGTCATGGTGCCGGACGACCGGCGCCTTGTCATTCCAGCGGATGTGAGACGATTAGTGACGGAAAGTAAAGCAGTGACCCGACATTACGACTCTTACCCCAGTAAAGAGAACAAAACTAAGAAACGCCACTTTGAACGCATGGTTCAAAGTCGCATGTCTGAGTTGCGTGATCAACAATGGGGTGACAAACTTTCAAACCTCGTGCCAAGCCACCAGGCTTATTGGGACTTGGCGCGAGGTATGAAAGGAAGTAACTACAACGACATGCCTCCCTTATACAGACCAGTCCCACTAGTCCCAGCGTTCTTTGACGAAGACAAAGCTGAGTGCCTAGCTGATAGCCTAGAGGCTCAGTGTTCCCCTAACGTAGATCACGTTGACCAAGCTCACCTCGATTCGGTGGATGCTGAAGTCGAACGTAAAAGCTCTGTGGTCACCTCTGAACTCCCACCAATCACCTTAGCGACTTACGCTGAGGTGGCGAGACTGATCAAGGCCCTCCGACCGCGCAAATCCCCCGGTGCCGATGGCATCTCCAACAGGGTTCTTAAAACCCTCTCTCCTCCTCTCATCCATCTCCTAGTCAGCATCTTCAATGCTGCTATGAGCCACTGCTTATTCCCAGACACCTGGAAATGTGCAAATGTCATTGGCATTCACAAACCAGGCAAAAGCTCATCTGACCCCACCAGTTACCGCCCCATCAGCCTCCTCAGTGCCTTAGGCAAACTTTACGAGCGGTTACTTGCAAACCGTCTCCAGTCCCATGCTAAGGAACACCACCTTATCCCAGATGAGCAGTTTGGCTTCAGGCCCGGACACTCATGCGTCCAACAGGTGCACCGCCTCACGGAGCACATCATTGAGGGCTTTAACAAGTACCCCAAACCCCAGACAACGCTAGCAGTCTTCCTCGACGTAGCGAAAGCTTTTGACAAAGTCTGGCACAATGGCTTGATTTACAAGCTATACCAATTTGGCGTGCCAGAACGTCTTGTGCTCATCCTACAAGACTTCCTTAAAGCCAGAAGCTTTCGCTATCGCGTGGAAGGCACCCTCTCCTCCCCCCACCCAGTCAGAGCCGGAGTCCCTCAGGGCTCCGTGCTATCACCCATTCTTTTCGCGCTGTATACCAGCGACATCCCACGCTCTCAGCCTAACGTCCTATTAGCCCAATACGCGGATGACACCGCTATTTATACCACTGGGTGGCATATCAGTAGAAAGTCCATTCCCGCCCTCCAACGGGCCATCACCGAGATCGGTGACTGGTTCCGTAAATGGCGCATCGCGGTCAACCCAGTTAAAAGTGCAGCCATGTACTTTACTGAGAAGGGCCGCCCCCGTTACCCGCAACCTATAACTTTGTTCGACCAACCCATCCCCTGGGTTAGTAAAACAAAATATCTCGGAGTCACCCTTGATCGGAATCTCACCTTTAGCGATCATATAACAACCGTCCGTAACAGAGCGGCCTTTGTAATGGGTCGCCTTGGTCCCCTGATTCGCAAAGAGAGTAAAATGTCTCTTAGAAATAAGAAGACACTTTACACTGCCTGCATCCGCCCCATCATGACTTACGCATCAGTAGTGTTTAGTCATGCTAGTGAGGCCCATCTCCATAAGCTTCAAGTCATTCAAAACCGTTTTCTTCGTAGTGCAACCGGCGCTCCGTGGTATATCCGGAACACCGAGTTGCATTGCGACTTAAACCTTCCCTCTCTAGCGCAGTTCAATAAGGACTGCGCCCGCCGATACTTTGATCGAGCGCCCCACCACCCGAACCCACTGGTTGTCCAGGCATCGAACTACTCGACTGCCTCTTCTATCCCATTTTTCAAACCCCCCCGTCGCCGACCACGGCAGGTATTAGACGACCCGGATGACCCCATCGCAGCCATTACGTTGGCAGCTTTAGCGTTATCCGCAAGTCGTCGAGGTAAAATCCCCAGGTGTGAGGTAATCAGAGGTCACACAATCAAACACCGAGCTCGCCGGCGAGCTCGAGGCAAAAACAAGGTCACGATAAATTGCTCTCCAAATAGTCAAAGAGTATTATTCAGTAGGGCCCAATTGTGCAACACTGCAGTTGCACAGAGGCATTTTGCTCCGATCCCCCCCATGTCTCTCGACAGCGAGACAAGCCGAGGTCCGAACCACAGTGGTGCCCTTGAGCTCGCTGTCAACCCCTCCTATAATAGCGGTACGTTTTCGGCGTCCGCAGGAGACGGAGGTAGAAAGCGCTTTTCGCCTTCTACGCCCGTCTCGGGAGAAGTGCCTTCGGCACTTCTCCCTCCCGGGCTATTGTAGGGCCAGGCCCTCGCCCAAAACCCGGTGGAGCTGGACGACCGCACAGGCGGTAGCCAGCATCTATGTCCTCCCTAAAAAAAAAAAAGTAGGACAATGGTAACACTTAGAAAAGTTGACGTCTGGTCCTGGGTATGGGATCACTTATTTGTCATGGCGTGTCACAGATTAGAAAAAAAGGTTCTATCTTTATTTGTTTTCAGCTGAATAATCCTAAATAAAACCTGTCAAGTGCGAGTGGGACTTTTTTTTATTCATAATAGGTTCGCGTTTGACCACACCTTGCCTGATGTTAAGCATTGATGTGGTCTAAGATGGAGCACGCTTACCTAGAAGAAACCTATTTACTCTCGATTTGAAGACACCCATGTTGTATTCGTTGGGAAAAATAGACCATGGTAAGTAGTTCCACTCTTTCGCAGTACGCACGAGAAAAGTGGAAGCGAAGCGCTTCGTACGAGTACTGGGAATATCAACCATGTAGGGGTGGCGCCTCTCCGTTTGTCTGGACGTCCGATGGAAGAAGGGGGAGGGCAGAACTATGTTGGGCAGTTATTGTGCACATTTACCGAAATGTATCCGGTAAAAGACCGATAGACAAGCGACTTTACGGCGGTGCTTGTAACCGAGACTCCCAAAGAAAGTCACTGCCTATTAACCTCTTGGCACGTCTCTCGATCGATCAAGTGCCTCACAGGATCTTATTTGCGCTTTGTACAAAGTGAGCATCTGTTCCGGTGTGAAGTACTGTCTCACCTTTGAGAGGATACCAAGTTTTTTTGCAGCCAACTGAGCCTTTGACTCAATATACGAGCCAAAATTAAGAGTCGACGAAAGAGTGACACCAAGACTCGCGCACGAAGGGTTCCGTACCATTATCTGTAACCTAATCTTGCAAGTTACAGACACTATTCGCAGTGTCCGATTGAGCTGGGTAAGTACGTTCTTATCCTAGGTACTTAGGTACGAACTACGAACCCTAAATAGTGATCTCACTAATTGTTTATTTTTAAAGTAAATATACAACTAAATATTCGGTGAATATTTCAAGTTTCTACCTGTTTTCATTATTAATATTTTTAGTAAATAAACGGTGAAAATCTCTTTTATTGTATGGGAGCCCCTTAATTATTTATTTTATTTTAATTAATTATATTTAAAGAGAATATGAAACTAAATATTCTGTAGTTAAAGCGTGTACCTGGCACCGTTATTAGTATCGAGCAAGAAACGATAAAAAAATCAAGTTTGTTGTATGGGAGCCCCCCTTAAATATTTATTTTATTTTATATTTAGTATTTGTCGTTATAGCGGCAATAGAAATACATAATCTGTGAAAATTTTAACAGTCTAGCTATCACCGTTCTTGAGATTCAGCCTGGTGACAGACGGACGGTGGGACGGACAGCGAATTCTCAATAATAGGGTACCGTAATTTTTACTCTTTGGGTACGGAACCCAAAACAACTGGCTAAGTGAGATAAAGTTCGCGTTAGGGTTGTTGGTTGTGATCCTAGCTTCAAAACTAAATTATACAATGAATATTACGTAAGTACTTGTGTTATAAGAGACTTGCACCACCCTCCCTGCTCACAAAAATATTTTCTGTCCATCCAAAAGTTGACAGGAAGAAATCTTTTAGCAATAAGACCGCCCTTTGTACCTAATTTTATTGTTTCTTCGTAATTTCATGTTTTTGATGTCAATAAAGAGTTATTGTACCGTACACGTCAGCTTGTATTTATATATTTTTTATATATTTATATAGAAAATCAATTACAATTATTTGTTGGTGAAAAAGAGGATATGTTACATAATATACCACAATTCCAGATTACTAATTAGTTTACACCTTTAAATAGAACATCTATCTCCATACTCATAATAGTGGGTTCCGGAAGCTACCTATTTGCGAGCCAGTTATTCTAAGATAGCTGAACGATATCTTCGGCCACATTAAATTCCAATTCAAATAAATTATTTGTCACAACACGGTAGCTGAAATTTTGTAGCTCATGTCTATTATGATTTATTACATAAAACTTAAAAAAAACCACAGTCTTTTAAAGTAATTAGTTAATTACATATAAATAACAAACAAATTGACATATCAAAATACGAATGTCCACGCGTTAAAGACAAGATAGATATATGTGTCGTTATTTTTAATAGTTTTACCTATAGTCATATTTCGCCTTTACAGTATCAGCCGGATAGTCCACTTCTGAACACAGCCTCCCCCAATATAGTGGGGGGGGGGATATATCAGTTCCTCAGCTGCCCACCCTCTGGTATGTCACCATGAGTCACCGCTTACGAAACTCACAGGTAGAGATAGGAGGGCTACCCCACGGACAAAAATCATTATGCTTTTAACTGAAAATTTCGCTTTTAGTTTTTTTTTATTATTAACCATATTATTTTTTAACCATAAGTTAGCAAGATTACCAGATAGTGATATAAAGTAATATAACGCAAGATTGCTGTAAAAATATGTTACTCTCCAGAAATGGTCACTGTGGCAAATTTATAAGCCTACTATACTTTGCGGCAGCTAATACGATTAAAAAAGAACAAGTCTTTTAAGTGTTGGAAGTTATCAATAGGTGACGAAACTAGTGCCTTAGGTGAACGTCTTTTTAACTTTTCGAAAAGTTGCGAGACAAAACAAGGTCATATGACTAATGCTTACTTCCATTATAAACAATCCTAAGGCGCAGGGGGTTTGCCCAAACTGTTTGACAGATGTGTCGGGGATCTCGAAAACGGTAACAGATAGGTAGGGGCTGCTTGACCAAATGTCATAGGGGATCGGGAGAGCAGTCGAATGACACATGTCAAAAATCCAAAATGGCGGATTAAGATAGCGCCGTACAAATTTCTTCGATTCCTCTAAAAAAGCAATGCCATCATAATAGAATATCCTACAATCCAAATATCTCGTTGAAGTCATTGGGATCTGCTGATAAATGAATGTTCAGTAGCAGTCTGTGGAGTCTGGAATTGAGTTCGGTAGATGGTAATAGACTTGCCCCCTATAACATGGGCCCAATGCCTGGTGAAACGTTGCACTTCATTCGGTCAGATGAGTACTATTAGTCGGTTCGATGGTCGCATGCATAAATAAACAAAATGAGAGCATAAAATTCACGTCTGTCCAGCCTATGTCGTTAGCCGAGCGGTTAAGGCACCCGGTACATAAAGCCGAGGGATGCGGATTTGAATATCGATCGAGGCGACAAACTTTGTGCTCGAAAAATTTTGTAAGATTGAAACGTGTCGGGTTAACACGTCTGCGGAATCCCTTCTGAGAATTCATCTGAAGAAGTAATACTTAGTGTAAAAAATATTTTATATTTACACTATTACTGGCCGACAAATGGCATACTAAAAAATAAATAAAAGGCCAGCTAGCTGTAAGGTCAGGGTGAATGCTTGTTTCCTTCACTCCGCCAGGTGCCATCCATACCGAATAATTTACTTCCGTCGAATGAATGTCTCTATTCATAACATTATCGTAGCATTTCCTTCCTACAATTTTCTACGCTAGTGTTTGTAGCTGTTCTTTTCTAAGGTTCGATTTGTACTAACTGACTTCTTCTTCTCAGAGTCAACCGTGTGACTAGTTTATAAAATAGTAGTAGAAAATAGTACCTACCAAACCTTAAGCTTATCTTTTGGTCTATTACGGCACAGCGTGTCTATGGCATGTATTTTAATTGGAAATCAGTAATGTATAAGAATTATTGTGACTAAGGTACGAAGGTAATGTTTCTTTATTTACATTACTCCGGGATTTCAATAAAATTATAGGATTCATTTTTAGGGCTCCCTATCAAAACACGACCCTGCGCTCTCCTTTAATCCTATTGATGTTTATAGTACCAGAAACATTTGCATGTTTCTATTTTTTTGTTATGGTAGTATAAACTCTAAGGTAAAATTAAACAGAATATAAACATGCTAAGTGCAAGTAGGATCGCGAACTGTATGAAAAAAAGCATTTTTATAACCCTTGGTGTGCGAGCCCTTCAGAGTTAATATCACGTTGTGATTCTTCTCTTTTTACGAGGTTTTTTTACATAGTAGTAGTTTTGTATAGTGAGTATTTTTTTTACTGACGACGATCCAATCTTTGGACAGGCTTAGTTATGTGAAAACATTTACAAGTAAATTATATGCAAGGAAGTATAAAAGATTTTTAATTTGTTTAATGAAGAATCGTGTGCATCAAGCTTAAGCCATTTGGCTTAACTGTCACGTCGGTCGTAAGCCTCTGAAGGATGTATGACATCATGACGACAGTGTGACTCAAGTTGAATTTATATTTTGTGAGTGGGTGACCCGAAATTCAAATGAATAGGTGAAATAATATCCATGTGTATGATGTTTTAGTTTATTCTGAGAATCGAGTCATCGTCATTTATATTTATTTTGAAAGACATTAGTGTCAGGAACAACAACAGTGTGAGAAATCCAGTATATGCAGTATTCGGGTCTCGTAGAATTTCTACGATTTATTAAAAACAAGAATTAGTTTTCTTCAAAAAACGAGCGTGCGTGAAGAATGTGATGAGAGTGATAGGACTTCGAGCCAGCAATATAAAAGTACCTATATATATAACAGATCCCGTTCAGTGAACGAAAAAAAATCGGCCAAATGAATACTAATGTAGATTTAAGAATACAGCGTTTTAGGCACGCAGCGAGGAAAGGGCTAAAACTACCCCACCTACTTATTCGGGCAAATATAACACATTTCGATGTTTTTGTGATGTGCCATAAAATGGTCTATTTTCTGGTTAAAGATTAGTTGCTGTTACCCAGAAATGGCCTGTTTTATGGCCGATCCTAACTGCACAGGTTACTCGTAATGTTATGGCCAGTTATCGGCACGCCCATCACCGCTGTGTAATTAACTCCCACTGGTGGGCAAGCATTAGTTAATGGAGGTATTGGTATCGATACTATACTGTAAACGAAAGCTGTAGGTCTTCCTATAAATAAATAAATAAATAAATTTATGTCGATGTTTTTACAAATTTTACAGGTGGCAAATCTTTTTCTCTATAATGTGTGTTATAATAATATCTGAAAATCACATTTAGCACCACCAACTTTAACAATATAAGAAAACTTTAAACTAATATTTTAATAAAACACTAGTTAGTTAAATGAGTCTGCTATGACTTGTAGGAAATAAATTAAATTGAATAAATGATTTTGAATTTGAATTTGAATTTGAATATAAAGTTCGTAGTATTTTGTTAATAAAGGCATACCACCGTTAAAACTAAAACACTTAAAAAATATAAAAATATATCTAGTGACGATTAATGTTAAGCCGACGCGGACGTGACGTCACAAATGCCACGCAGCCAAACCGGAAGAATTTTCGACTCGTGTCGATTCTACACGAAGCATCTTCAGGAGGTCTTGACCATTTGGGCATACATTTCTGAATAGCAGCAATAACTAGGGGCTGCCGCGCAGAGGGTCCATGGTTTGTATCCCACCGCGAGCTATGGCTTCACTGCTTTGTGATAGGGTATTCTGCGCAAGCTCGTCTGGCTAGCTACCATCCTAAATAGAAAATCTCTCGTAATTGTCCTAACGGTATTATCCAACAGCTGTAAGAATGAGAAGTCGGGAACTCATACGATTTAATAAAACAAATATTAAAAAGTATCTTCAGAAAACATCAAATAAATACTTCTATAAAACACTTTAAAAATATAAAAAATAATCTATTTCCTACTGCGTGCGTTTTTAAGTTTTTATTAAGGTAATAATTTGATATTTTCTTAAGATACTTTTAAAATATTTTTATTATTAAATATGGATTTCCGCGGTGTAAAGCTTGAATCTATTCATTATCACACATTTTAGGTTAAGCCTGTTTATTATCCTTGACCATATCGTAATTTACAGGTGGATGTACAAGGAAAAGTTGGTCCAAGACTAAAAAAACATCAGTGTTTTATCACTGGATGAATTTTGTGAAGTGTATGCTACATTACAAAATAAAAACAGACTTGCATACATAATACAATGACACATCATTATTTATCTTTATCTCTGCCGCAGCTTAAGGTGAGGTGAGTCTCAAAAAAGCAAATTTTTGGTTATCCGGAGCATTTTAAAGTACGCCATTAGCACTTTTTCTGAAAAATACTGCGTATTCTTCTTGTTTTCCCATTGTATGAAATTTTGATACGCTAATACTCTTGTTTCTTGGAGTTTTCAGGTATTAAACTTTTCATAACGTTCAGGGATTTACATCTTATATCGGGTGGTGTACAACCTAAATAATTTCCTTCATAACTAGTATTTGTAAACAACTTAATTAATAAATAACTATAATTTCAACAGTGAAAACGAGTTGTGAAAATATTTCGCTATGGCGGGAAAAATTAATCAGTTTTCATATGCACGCGCATGAGGATTGGCCATAGACTAACGAATGAGATCTCTTTCTCTTTGGCTCATCGCGGATAGCGTTTTAGCCACGTACAAAATGGGGAATTTAAGGGTAGGTATATTTTAGACGAACGCCCCCATACAAAACGCAGCTCCAATCTCATTTTAATAATAGCGAATAAAACTCAATGAATTTTTACCTACGTAATCACTACCCTAATATCTAGGTTTGTGGTGCATCAGATTTTGATTAAATTATACAGTTCTGAAATTACACTAGCTCAAAAACTCGTAATTTTAGATAAAAGAAAGGCCCAACTGTAAGCATCTCTTTCAAGAAAAATAAGCATGTTTTTAATAATTCTATTGCACCACAAACATGGGGAATATAATGAACTTTCTATAATGGGAAGTTATTTATACATGTGTACTATACTTTTTAAATAAATCTGGAGCTACGAATAACTGGCTCAAACTCCTAAAAACGAGTGCTATATACTAAACGCTATATAATAAAAAAAAATTATTAGTCCAAAAGAAAAAGGATTCAAGCCAGAAACGATAGGTCTAATAATACATTATATTTACATGCGAGTTTTTTTTTAATAACAAGTTGAGTTTATATAAAAGTTCACGCTTTGGCTGGCGGGTATATGTTCTTAAAGTTTCTTTATTACAGAGAAAATAAAAGTTATATTTGAGTAAAAGTTTTATTTATTAAACAAGTATTTGAATTTGAAATTATCTATTTAAATACAAAATTATATGATTATTTGTTCATTACAAACAATAGGTACATAAATTTATTTGTACTATTGACACGATCTTTATTGCGAAGCTTTTGTAAGAACTCAACCAATATTATAAAAAAACTTTATAACTCAATTGTAAATAATAGCAATGTAAAGTCACAGTTCTATGACAGGTGTCATAATGAGCCTAATTGCGGTGAAATTAGAGTCACTTTGTGAGCAAGTGTGTTGAAAAATATATAATATTCTAGAGGATATTTAAGTACTATGCCTGATCTGAAAACACGATTCTATATATCTTTTTTTCAAAGCCACTTGGTCTTAAATAAGCGTGACTAGCAGCTGTGGCGCCGCCGCCGGGGCCGGGGGGTGGTACATTAATAGACCGGTATAACTGCTCCCTGCGCCGATAGTATAGTAACGGTGGCGCCGGGGAAGTAAGTACCTTCCATTCATGGAATACAAAGTGAACAACCATTAACCAAATATATATGTATATCAATACCAATAACCGCAAAATGCCTTCACAAATTGGGTTAGTGAAATTATTACTGTATTGTTGCAATCTAATAGAGCAATACCATCAGCGCGGGGTATAATAGCATCTGATCATGGTGAGTTAGAGAGTATTTCAGCAGTCTATAGGCCTGCTACAGCCGAAAGCTCAACTGCTTTCATTGTAGTAGCTGCAGTGTTATTTTCAATAAAATCATACGTACAACCGCGCCTCGTAATAAATTTGCACGTGGGGTGCCAGCGTTGGAACTCCTATCTTACACTGCGATCCCCCCTTAATGGGGCAGACTGTGATCAGCAGTGGACAATCCGTCTGATACAGTATAGTGTTATTATAACTTAACGACAAAAAACTTATGTTAGACATATAACATGATAATGAGTCATAATTTTTCCTATCGTTCTTTTAACTATCCCGAGCATACTCCGGCTAAAGGGGTGGATGGACGCGGGTTCGAATCCTGCACATAACTTTAATCTTTCCTCTCGTAATTTTTTTATTTTGTAATGTAGTCAGCTGAGCATGAGTTATTGCAAAAAAAATATTAAAACTAAGATCATCTTACCTATTGGTGTATGATGTTGTGCACGGGAATACTAAACAGTTTTAATATAGATTATAAAATATCTCAAAGACAATAAGAAACTGAAAGACCAGTCTATCAGTTAAAAAATTACATTGCAAGCACTATTGGGATATTAACAGGGCAGTCGGGACCGCACCCCTTTCCCGCCTCATATTGTGGCAGCCTATCTGACCTGGTAACTACTGCCTAATCTGTACCCGGGGCGCGGCGACCTACATGTTACATCCGCGTTTGGCTACATGACAGGTAATGCATGACTCTTGTATACCTACTCTATTTTTAAACCAGTTCCAAAAAGGACGAACATTTTTAATCCGCCCCTATAATTGATTTTAAAGACTTCGGAGTCTTTGATCATCAGAACATAACGGGGTAACAATGATGAACAAATATGAACTTTAGATCACAGGTAGTTAGGGCTTATTTTCAAATGCACCGGCAACTTTTGTCTAAATGTTTCTATAGTTAAAGAGAATTCATTAATCTATGCTAATATTATAAAAAGTAAAGATTTGTATTTTTGTATGCAACGAATAAACTTAAAAACTACTGGACCGATTTGGATGAAATTTGGAATGGAAATAGTTTGAGGCCCGGGAAAGGACATATGATAGTTTTATCCAACTGCGCAAAAAGAGGTTTGTGTTTTTGCGCGATAACCGACATACGCGCAGGCGGTGCCGCGGCTGGAAAGCTAGTAATAATAATAATTAAATGACATTCATATATATTTAACAAAGTTTGCTCGTCTGCTTGCCGGCACAATACACAGAATTTACACCCACATTTAAGACATTTTATGACTGTATTCTTTCAAATAAACCATTGATTTGATTTGATTAACGAGCTGGCTGCTAATTATGCCGTTGTTACCTCCTTAATCCTTTTGTAAGGTAGACTTTAGTAGAATACTATATATATCTGCTTTAATGCAGATCTACTCGACCGAAGATAAAGTCTACCCTCAAATACTCACCAAGTTACGATCGTACACGTAACTCAACAAAGTATTTATGACGTCACGTCAGTAGGATAATTAGGCGAAATTGTCACTAGATATGGGTACTATATTTTTTAAGTGATTTTTTAAAATATTTGTTATTATTTGTTATGGATTTCTTCAAAGTATCGCCTGATTCTATTCATTGCCTTTTTAATGGATTCTTTCGGACTTTATTTTTTTTACTTAAACGTCAATAAACACGTGTATTTATTAGGGACAGTTACTTGTGGAATGGTTATAAAAAAGTCAATCCACAAATTCTCACTTACCTACTTGGCGGTCATATTTTTCAGTAGATATAATCAACAACAATATCAAGCAAGTACAATCATCTACAAAAAGCTCAAAGGTAAAAACACTATTCGTAATACAACCTACAATTTCCACCTGACGTTTCCCGCGCCATTTTCCGCATAACTGAACTAATCGTGTGAAAATGAACTGTTTTGTCCTGAGTATTTCCCATGTCCTCATTATTGAGAACTTTATCTTTTGTCTGTCAATATCACTCAAGTATGTAGCGTGCAACGGCTGATAAGGCGAGTTAGGTAAGCTGTATTAGGTTTCCACAAGTTTAATATTGATAATTTGATTAGAGAACTATCGTGAGTACCTATCGTACATAGCTGAGTAATCTTGCAGTACAACTCGCAATCCGGACCTCCGTCCCGGAAGGAAGAGGTCCAAGTTGCTCGAAGGTCCAAACAAAAGCGATGTGATTTCCAAGCATATGAAGAAAAGTGTACGTTCGAAAACCGATATAATATAAAAATAGTTTTTGCTGTGATTGTAACCTTCATGATAAATAATGTTGGGAAAGATAATTAATAGATTGAGTCACTATCATTGCGTACTTGTATACTTGCTTTGAGCGCATCGGCAAATCGTGTGCAGTCAAAAAATCCTGTAGATACTTCGTGTGTGGTTACGTAAAGTTTCTGACGCCACGTGTCGGTGTAAGTACATTCGGTGGAATTATCACTAAATAGATTTGACCGAGCAAGGTAGAGGCGAGAGTGAAGCGAACTAATCAAAATATTTTATTCTCAAACGTCAAAACAGGTTTTAGGTATGAGGTTACATTATAAATTCATAGACTGCTAATTAAATTATTTCAGACACAATAATCCGTCTGAAATACCGAGACAATCTCTTGGATAGCTGACACGTGTATGTAATGTGAACGATATCACGTCGCGTCCTATCAAATTGAAAGGACTATCGGCATCGTATCTATTGATAAACGATAGCTGTAATAACTTTGTTGCCAGAAGAGCAACCAGTATTATTGAGTATTTATACCCATTTAAATAACTACATTTTGAAGCGTTCGTAGCCGTTCTTAACCTTATAAAACGAATTTGGTATGGTCTCGTACATCAAGGGTTCGAATTGTACCAATTGACAGCGCGAGGAGCACGCTGGCAGCATTGGATTGCAATGTTTATTCGTTGAGCCAAATAAGTGCCAGCATTTTGATCACGCGTCGCATCGACGAAGAGCGGTATGAGAAGTTTGATTACATTAAATATTGAACTGATAATAATTCAATTTTCGATCAAAAGTCGACAACTGACAATGCTTCGTGTAGAAGCGAATGTGCTGAAATTAGTTTCGGTTGCGTCACGTTAACCTAAGCAGAAAAATTTGGTGTAAATATCTCTTTAAATATTTTTTACTTCTGTTATTAATGCTCGTTAATGTTTTTTTTTGATAGGCAAGCCTGTGACCATATTGACCATTATCTCACCTGATAGTACGTAATGATGTGGTCGAAGATGTTGTTCAGGCTAATATAGAATTACTGGATATTTTTTTACTTAAGATGGTAGCTAGCCAGGCGGGCATTCGCAAAATGCCCTAACACAATGATACATCGACTATCATCGTAAGACAACAACCGGGACCGACGCCTTAACATGAGATTCGAAGCACGTAAGGCACTTAGCAGTAATGTCACTATCGGTCACCCATCCAACTCATGACCGCGGCGGACGTTGCTTAACTTAGCTGATCGATTAAGAACGGCTAAGCAAACACTGCTACGTTGCTTCAAAAATTTTTAAACAAAAAATGGAACCGACTTCAACACCCAAAAGGGTGAACTTGTTGAAATCGGTACCATGATAGTTCAAAAGTACCTATTATCACAATATTGTGCGTGTACCGACTTCGACAAGTAATTTCACACTTTTGGGTGATGAAGTCGGTTCCAATTTTTGTTAAAATTTTTTTCAACTTTTTAATGACGTTACATACGGGATCGATTGTCATTCATTGTCAACGACTATATCATCAGGATAGGTAAATATTTTTCAGTTATTGGAGTGTACCCAAAAACGGCTTGACCGATTTTGATAACATTAAATGAGACCAAAAGACAAGCATCACCTTTCTAACAAAAAAAAATCTAAATCAATTCACCCAGTCAAAAGTTCTGAGGTTACAAACATAAAAAGAAATACCTACAGACGAAATGAGAACCTTCTCCTATTTTGGAGGTCGGTTAAAAAGACGCATCTTTCAAGATACTGTGACTTCCATAATGTAGGTACGAGGTAAGCACGAGTTGATGATCTATAATGTCTGAACTTGAGACTTAAAAGCACCTTGAACGTGGCTATTGAGATGCTATAAGCGTGTAAAACTGCTTAGCTTTATTTAACCAACTGTTTTATCGCATGACTCACTTGGTTAATTTAATGGAATTTATAATTAATAACTTTTGTATTTTGGGAATAAACATACGTAATTCATTTGTTTCATCGTCGTATAGTCGCCTGGTTAAATATTTTCCTTTTTTTTTGCCTGATAAGTTAGCCTTTGACCACCTGATGGTAAGTGATGATGTGGTCGAAGATGTTGTTCAGGCTAACCTAGAATTACTGGCTCTCAAAGACAGCTGCCGGAACACACCGTTAGGTGGTTGGCCACAAATTTTCTAGCTAGCCAGGCGGGCATTCGCACAATGCCCTACCACCATGCTAAAATATTAATTTAGATCGATGTTAGTATAGTTAATAACAGAAGTAAAAAATACTAAGTGATATTAACACCAAAATTTTCGACATGACGTTACCCAGCTGAAAGGATTTTCTGGACGTTTCCCTTCTACACGAAGCATTGTCAGAAGTTGAGTTTGTGAGAAATGAATTATTATTATAAAAAAACGCATTTTTGAATTAAATTACTAGGTTCCTACATAAATTAGTACCATTATATAGGTTGTACTAGTATATTATTTCTTAATACGTTTACAAGCACTATTAAATGCTTAGCGCTCATCAAATTATCAAAAAAAATTGTTAGACGGCAACATTTTCAAGTATTTCCAAAACCTTAAAAATATTGCGCTCTGTTGTGTGGACCTATTCAGTTGTCTTAAAAAAAAGAAACACTTTATGCGCACACACACATTTATTTTATTTTACAAAATAAAATTATTCGTTTACACGTTGACTTACAAGTTCCCGCAACTCACTTTTGGTACTAATTTGGGCAGATGTTCCACCTGAAGGGTATACTGGTACTGAGTCTGGTGATTCCTGGAGTTTCACAATAAATCTGAGCGCTTAATTTTGGAAGCCACCGTTTATATAGAGAAAAATACTGCTGACAACGCGTAAATAGGTTTGTGGAGGGATTCGGGCTTAGGTCAGCAATATATTAGGTGTAACACCTCGAAACATTCTAAATATATATGTAATATTATTATATAAATTAGAAACAATTATTTAAATGAATTAACAGTCACCTTTAATTTGAAATGGTTATATTTTGTTTTTACAATTGCTCGTCATAAAGCCGTATCAAAAGTAGAGTCACCAAGTAACAAAATGGCGATAAGGCACATCTTATGGTAAGATAACACACTTATTACTGTTTACAATTCATATATTTTTTATGACAGATAGCCGAGAGTTAGACTGTTCTGAGTTGCATGGTGGAAGGGCATTTTGCTTATGCCCGCCTGGCTAGCGACCACCCTCAAGTAGAAAATATGTCGCCCAGTACCTAACGGTGTGTCCAGCAGCTGTCATTGAGAGCCAGTAATTTTGGGTTAAGCCTGTTAACACCTTCGACCACATCATCACTTTCCATCAGGTGAGATTGTGGTCAAAACATTTTTTATTCTTTTTACCTATCAACAATCAAAAAAAAAACTGCAGTGCAGTCTCATTGGAGCGCCAACAACACCACCTCTCATATATTATTCAATGATTTAAGTCTTGACTAGAGGAATAATAATACAAACTCGAGTGGCCTGTTTTTAACTGACTTCATAAATAATTTTTTTACCTAAAAAATGGAACCGATTTCAACACTCAAAAGTGTGAATTAACTTGTTGAAGTCGGTACCATGGTAGTTCAATAGTATCTATTATCACAATATTGTGTGTATGACACTTACGGGATCGATTGTCATTCACTGTCAATGACTATATCATCAAGATAAGAAAACACTTTTCAGTTATTGGAGAGCAACTCAAAAACAACGACCGATTTTGATGAAATTTCAATGGAACATGGGAAGCTATCAAATAAAAAAGGATCATCAAAATCAGTTCACCCAGTCGAAAGTTCTGAGATAACAAACATTAAAAAATATACCATCGAATTGAGAAATTCCTCCGTTTTTCGAAGTTAAAAGGCGGAGGAGGTCATTTCAACTGTATATTTTTTGTGAGCTACGTCATAATTCTCTACCTACAGGATGTACCGATTATGATGATTTTATTTTCGAAAGCTTGTGCTTGTGATGTGGTCCCATTTAAATTTGAGTGCGATCTTTTTTAGGGTTCCGTACCCAAAGGGAAAACCGGGACCCTATTACTGAGACTTCGCTCCGTCCGTCTGTCACCAGGCTGTATCTCAAGAACCGTGATAGCTACACAGTTGAAATTTTCACAGATGATGTATTTCTGTTCCCGCTATAACAACAAATACAAAAAAATGCCTAAGTTCGAGTCGGACTCGCGCACGTCGAAATAAAAAAGGTTATAATATATAATCTAATGTTGTATAGCTATAATGGTACGGAACACTTCGTGCGCGAGTCCGACTCGCACTTGGCCGATTTTTTTTTCTTTTTTTTATTCTTATTTATTTAGGGACTTTTTTACAAAATTGCATGCCAGTCTCATCGTATTAACCTTAACACTAATAAACAAAATATTTACTTATATGCCCTCAAATAACTTGAACTAGTAGCTAGTAGCTTTGCAGTTTTAGATACAGCTTCAGTGAGAGCTGACGAATACTTCATAGATCAGGGTTTGGCCCTCACGGGAGTGGATGCCAACGTGTTCCGGGGCATCTCATAACGCGGTAAAGGGGGAACTCCCCAGAGGATCGGCTTGGGAAACTCGCAGCGCTGTCGGTGGGAGTTACGGATGAGTGACCCCGTGGTCTTTGCCTCCAGGCGCCGCGGCGGGGCACCATGGGGATTTCAGACGGTAGTGGGGTCCCTATTGACGCTGAACCCGGCATAACTGATCCCCTGCTGGTGTGTATGCGTATAAATGTTTACATTACGTAAAAATAAGTTAGGCGTAGACATTAAAACAGCAAATTTTTTTACCAAAAAATGGAACTGACTTCAACACTGAAAAGTGTGAAATAACTTGTTGAAGTCGGTACCATGATAGTTAAAAACTACCTATTATCACGATATTGTGAGCAAGAGGTCAAAGTACTGAGATAACAAACATTAAAAAAACAGATGTATTAAGAACCTCCTCTTTTTGGAAGTCGGTTTAAAAATGATACACATCACCTTGAAATACCTCCTCTATCTTTTTTTAAATCGTTTAAAAAAATCACAATGTAAACTATACTAAGATTCTTACTGGAAACTAAGCTTGTATACAATTCTGTAACTTTCCATTAGCTTAGGTATTAAGTTTCTATATTTGAGATGCGGCGACGTCAATTTCTAAGCCTTTTGTTAGTCTAACCGGCTTAGCCGACCTAACTTCCAAGTAGAGGATTGAATGACTCAACTTTTCATAAAAACGTGTGTTGGTTTAAAACTAATTAGGGCACAATATTCGCATCTCCTTCCTTCAGTCTCGATGGACAAACGGCTAAGGCACCCGGTATATAAAACTTGATACGGGATCAATTCAATATAAAATCATCGAGCTTGCAAGGTAGATGCGGTATTAGATGCATGTGCAATTAGCACACCCGATCTTAATCGGAAAAACATTTTGCAAATATGTTATTCGGTTTGAAACAGAATGATCTATTTTTAAACCATTTGTACTGATGATGGTTTTGAAGAAATTAGTTGAAGTCGTTGGTGATACCTATGAGTGTACCTACACGAATTATATTTTAATAGTATAATAAAAAAAATACTTATCAAAATCGGTTCTCCCAGTCAAAAGTTCTGAGGTAACATAAAAAAGCAGATGAACTGCAAACATCCTCCTTTATTATTATTTTTTTCTATTTGACACAATGGCTGTTGGTCTTCCAGGTAACTAAATAAATAAATATTTTAAGTCGGTTAAAAAAACCCGTGGGGTAAAAGGAAATAATTTCATCACCCCCGTTTCCAACTATATTTAGATAAATTTTGCTCTATGGAGTATTTAATAAAACTTAACGATTCACAAATGATTTATAACATGTGATGTTTTGGTAATACAGAAACTTATGTTTAAAATATAGTCATGGCTCTGATTATTATTAATGTATTGTTTAGATTTATATTTATTAAATCTATTTAAATACATAAGACGCCTTTTTTACTACCTTTTAGCACATACACTACATACTTAAACCAATTTATAATTTAATTCTGATTCTGAAAATAACTGCAATAAGAACAGTTAGATATTTTTTTTAAATTAATAAAATATTAATAATAATAGTTTTTGAATAAAAGTATTTCTTAAATTAAACTATAGAAACATTTTCTTGAAAGAATTATATACGTACGTCACAGTATAAATTGTGTCAACAAGATTTCTTGTATCTACAATGAATCATGTTTTTACATTTGTGTTATATACTTTAAACAGCTGTTTTCATTTTGTTTTATAAAATGTATTATTCATTTGATGAGTAAGAACGCTTGCGTATGTCCTAGGGACAAACCTCATCTAAAGGACATTGAGGTAGATAGAAAATAATATATATATATATATATAGATATATTGAATCAGTAATCAGCTTCCTATCTTTAACTGTGCCAGGTAGATTCATATAGCCGCGCCATCTATATTTTTTAATGCTTGATAGGTTAGTCTTTGACCACTGTTTCACCTGATGGAATGTGACGATGTGGTCGAAGATGTTGTTCAGGCTAGCCTAGAATTACTGGCTCTCATGGACAGCTGTCGGAACACACCGTTAGGTGCTTAGCGACATATTTTCTACTTGAGGGTGGTATCTAGTTAGGCGGGCATTCGCAAAATGCCCTACCACATGCTGTAACGACTACCATCGTAAGACAACAACCGGGACCGACGGCTTAACGTGCCCTCTGAAGCTCGGAAGCGCCTAGTAGTAATGTCACTAGCGGTCACCCATTCAACTCCTGACCGCGGAGGACGTTGCTTAACTTCGATGAAGCTGATCCATTAAGAACGATGGAACATATCTGATTAAATTTGAGTGATAAGATACTCGTGTGGGCATCAAAGGTATGAGTATTTGTTATTTCTCCTATCCTTATCATACCCACACATGTGTGGGAAATATAAACATCATAATGCCAAACAGTTGCTTCGGTGTTTTGATGCCAACCATGCTTGGAAATGTCCTTATTGGTAGTTACTACTACTTTATGATCATGTGCTCCTAATGTACTACGAAACCTGAATCACGCTAACGTGAGTAGAGGCTTGCTGCTCATCACACGAGAGTGATATGAAACTAATCGTTATTCGCACACGTTATAAATGAAAACAAAAGTAAAACAAAAGCTAATTTTTTTTTAAATTTTCGTTACTGAGATTTCACATTATTTTTTACCCATTTTTTTTTTATTATTTAACTTTACTCCACGGACTCCAGGGTTTGTGACTTTTTTCAACTATGACTATTTTATTTATTTATAGGAAAAATTAGGAAAAATTCAAACAATTACATTCTAAGGGAAAACAGTGCTAAAAATGTATTCACTTTCTTTTTTCCAGTTTTGAAGCGCTCGTAGCCAAGTTTGCATAGCCATTCTGAATCGATCAGCAAAGTTAAGCAATAAGCCGTCGGTCCCGGTTGTTGTCTTAGGATAGCAGTCGTTACAGCATGGTGGTAGGGCACTTTGCAAATGCCCGCCTGGCTAGCTACCACCCTCAAGTTTAAAATCTGTCGCCAAGCACCTAACGGTGTGTTCCGGCAGCTGTCCTTGAGAGCCAGTTACTCTAGGTTAGTCTGAACAACATCCTCGACCACATCATCACTTACCATCAGGTGAGATAGTGGTCAAAGGCTATCGTATCAGGCATAAAAAAAAAAGTTTTTTTTTTTCTTCATTGTTAGTAACTAATATTTTTTTTCATACCATGAAATCTTTTTTTGATACACATCCATTATATTCTTTCAAAGAATTCATAAACATGCGTCTAACAGAAAATTCATTTTCGAGCTAAATTCATTTTTGTGTAAATAATTAGATATTATTACTTATTCATATGACTGCTTAGTCTATATAATGAGATCGACTAAATAACCAAGTACGGTTTTTAAGTATATATTTTGTAATTATTGAAGTATAACAATTTCCTAACATTAATTTTTATTCATATAACAAATAATTTTTATGCACTCAGCAATTTAGATAAGCTTATGATAATTATTTTTATCTACATTTGTATAACTGTAAATTTGACTTACCTAATAAAACTAACAATTTTGTAAGGTCAATAAATGAAAAATAAAAAAATATAAATAACAACTTTTTTGTGAACCTCCTTTTCGAAATTATGACTACAGGGCAGCAGGCCACCAGTTACGTCAATTAGCGGCCGTATCAAAAGAGAACGTACGTCAAACGAAAAACGTGCATAACCGTTGTCAATGGAATGAATGATAGAACAATAGAATCCTTGATCTGCCTTTATTACGAAATAGTTCAACTATTTTAATGTTACGATAAAGAGCTATAGGCTTAATGGCACTCACAATAGTGAATTAATATATTGATGTCATCGGCATATATATAATATTTACTTGACAGTGTAAATAACATGAGTCACGTGAGTCACGATGTGTAAAAGGAGTTAGAGAAATAAGTATTTTTGTGAGCTTGGTTTTAAACTGTCACCTCTGCCTGTCAAAGATGCAGATGTCACTAGAGGCGGAATGCACTGCGCCCGTCAGTCTGAGATATACGTTTTAAATTTTTGTGTGCCATGTAAATTATTAAAGTAATAAGCAATAAAGGTTTAATTCTGGGCTTGAAAATCAGGATGAACTGATGATGAGAATATACTCCAAATTCTATGAATAAAAAGTCTAAGAAAATAATAATTTGTGGTATTTTTTGCATGATATATAAAAAAACTACGTGTATGTTAAGTCGGTGTTCTTTATAGGGAAGTCAAAGTGCTCGTAGCGAAATTTGCTTAGCCGTTGTTAACCGATCAGCTAAGTTAAACCACATACGCCGTCATGACTTGGATGGGTGACCGCTAGTGTCATTACTACTGAGCGCTTTCGTGCTTCAGAGGGCATGTTAAGCCGTTGGTCCCGGTTGTTGTCTTATGATAGTAGTTACAGCATGGTGGTATGGCATTTTGCGATTTCTCGCCTGGCTAGCTACCACCCACAAGTAGAAAAGCACCTAACGGCGTGTTCCAGCAGTTGTCTTTGAAAGTCAGTAATTCTGTCTTGACCTGAATAACGTCTTGGAACACATCATCACTTACCATCAGGTGAGATAGTGGTCAAAGGCTTACATATCAGCTATAAATAAAATAAAAATAGAAGTCCTCCTGCCATTCTCTAGCTAGTTAACTATCTATCAATAAAACGGAGCTAAATACATTTATAACATTACAACCAATCTATGAATCGTTTTTTGTAATTGTCCTATTCCTATTAGGTCCGTATATATCGACGAAAATTCGAAGGCCCTGTTAAAAAAGTTTGTTTAAAATGCAACCTGCATCGTGAGATGTAAAAGTTGAATTAAACCGGTAGATAAAAAACAAATCAAATATTGTTCCGGATTACTTTACATAAGTGATTTGTTAGTAATAAAATATCGATGTTTCTCAGACTGATTTGTTATATTGTTTTTGTTATATGCAAATTTAATTATTTTCGTCTACTTTATTGTGTTATATAATTAACAACTTTCTAATGCATTTAAGGATGGAACGAATATATCCAAACAAGGAAGTGCATTAGTGAAATTTATATAACCAATTTGGATAAATTTCACTGTTTTTATATTTGTTTTATTTAGCAACAAATCAGGTGTTTTTTACATAAACATATTATAGAAAGTCTCTGCTTCGTGTCATGGTGCCATAGCCTGATTGTATAACCCATTACCTGACGCCGACACTCTTTGGGAATGCTTTTGGTGGTAGTATAGTTGCTACCTTTCTTTATGCTACTAATATGTATGTAGCAACACCCTACTAATGTCAACGTTGATGAGTGGTTCTTTTTATTCTATTAATAGACAACAAAGTCAACTTTCCTCTTTAAAGAGGACTTTGTTGTTACTGCAATGGACAGGTATGTCGCTTACTATCAAGTTGGCGACCCAACCGACTTATCCCTTCATAATATAAAAGTAATCAATAGATGGTTATGTAACAGTCCTTAAATTATGTTTCAAAATAATTATGTTTCCGAGCATTGTTAAATTTTTTTAATGGGATTGTGTCCAAAGTTTCATACAAATCGGTTCAGCGTGAAATAGAAACAAACATGCATACAAACTGATAAACTTTCGGATTTAATTAATGCGATAAGTTAACATAATCGTTACTTACTTTAATTTTACTTTTGCACCTAAATCACAGAATAAAAAGGACCCTAAATATGATGTTACCCTAGACTAGGCATTTTTAAGTTATTTTTTACTTAGACTCCCGTACAGTACACCCCAGCCGAAAACACTTGTGTGCAGTGCTAGGTCGGTAAGATTAAAGTTTACTGTATCACCTGGATCGTCCACTCCTGAACGCACCCTCCCTTATTTATTGCCGAAGTACTTGCCATAATCCCCACGCTTGGCAGGCGGCTTGGGGATCGCAGTGTCTGGTGGCAGTTCTTTAGAAGGTGCTGCTGCCCACCTTCCAGTATTTTCCCCTAAGTCACCTCTTGCAACACCCACATATGGGGTGTACAGTTCCATTCCCACTGGGAAGTTTAAGTTTATTTTGTGTTTTAAGAAAAAATATTTATATAATTTGTGTTTTCAATCGAGCACTGTCGCATGTTAGGATCAGAATCAGAATCATTTATTGACCATAATAACTAAGAATGTTATTCTAGGCAATACAGTATACATGTAACATTTTTATATAATTATTTAAATATCTTAAGTCTATAATAAATAATAAATAATGCTTTGGTTACCTAGTGTTTTCAATTGTTAAGCAAACATCACAAATAAAGATGTTGTGCTCTATATATTTCTATATGTGCCACTCTAAACCTTTGTAATGAGATCGGAGTAGGTAGATGATTATTGTCTAGTCAAAACGATTAGTATCTAACCACAACTATAGTCTTAAACTAGCAAATGCATTGTAAATTTCATTCTCAGCCCACACGCAAAGATAAATAGGTAGTACATAAAAATATTAATCGGTAAAGATCAAGTCCAGCCAAACAGTGTTCCATGTCAATGGCCGGTCAAGATCAAAAAGCAACACTAACCTTGCTCAGTCCAAAAAATCGATTATAATATAGCATTCGGCAACGGCAACACACACCGCATCACTGCACTGCACGAAGTAACTTCCAAAAACTTTTATGAAAGAAACGCACGTGGGTATCGATTCTTTTTTTATCACCTGTCGACTGTCACTGATAAATAATCCCGATTATTGGATTCGCTATGTTCCCAACACTATCGTAAGGAAAAAACGAATGTCACATTTGGCGGTTTGTTGTTCGTTTTATTTTTTCGGCGTTCGATATTCAAACAAATTCGTTAACTGCCAGTGTGGTGGCGACATGGGCTCGATTCGCGCGCTGCCGTTGAACTGAAGCATACCGGTCAAGTAAGAGCTCGCATCGTATTGTGTCATCGTTCACAGTGTTTTCCAACTAAACCCTGCGAGACGCATGTGTCTGAGAACTCTAAGATACGAGTATCACAACGTCTTTGTTATTTCCATAAACAGTTTATTGGAACGAGGAAATAACACGGAAGGAAATTAAATAACGAGCTTCTTGCCTTATTTATTTCATATAAGTACGTACTTATATCAGTGAATTTTATATATAAGACAAAGCTTAGTAAGAATAACTACTTAGACCTTGCTTGCACAAGATAATAGTATACCACAATGTCTTTCTTTTACCAAAAATCATCTGAAGGCAATCTTATTTTCAATGAAAATTGTTATATTTAATGTTTTAGCTACAATGTTTACGTAAAGTAATACCTATATTAATGTTACTATAAAAGAACGCGCAATTTACAGTGTCCATTCTTATAAAAAATTTTGTTAGGAAACCTCCTTTTTAAAAAGTTCAATAGTTGAACGAAGCCGTGATGAAAGTTAAACTGAGGAATGGAGAAATAAACTTTTATTATTATGATAAGTCGTTTTTTCGTACAATTGTGGTTTTGTCATATTTGAGTTATCCTTGAGCGTAAAAAGAGGTTAGAATGAAAAAGGCTATTCAGTGTATGGTAAAATGTTTTTACCTAAATATTATTTGCAATAATAGTTTTGGTTCTGAATTCTTATAGTTGAATTTATAAATAAGTAAAAAAAATGAAAAACTAGCAAACCGGAAGCATGCATGCAAAATTGCAAAGAATTTTAACCGATTTCAAAAAAAGGAGGAGGTTCTCAACTAGTCTGTTTTTTAATACTTAGTATTTAAATTATGACGAAACTACGATTGTATAGAAAGAGCTACGAAAACCTTATCTTACCTTACCTTATTGATCATATCTCGTTACGGGCTCACTTTTCATCACAATCACGTCAAATTAAAGTGAATTGTATTAACAGCACCCTACCAGAGATATTGATTAAATCTGAATCACTTCAACGCATTTATTATATAGTAACTAAGAAATAAAACGATGTGGAAGTACCACTCCACTCAAAGATCAAATCTCGGTACGGACTCACTTTTTATCACTTTTCAATCAAGTCTAATTAAAGTGAAATACGTATTAAATGTCACATAATTGGTACTGACGACTTTACGAGTAACCTGCCACTAAATTGAAGATATTCATTTGTTTACTAAATCAGATCTAACATAAATCAATTAAGACAAATAACCAAATGCATTTGTAGCACATAAGTACGTTACTATTGTAATAAATAAACTAAAAACTAGGACAGCACGAGTCGCCAGTTAACTGAGGTAGGTTGGTACGATCCACACAATATTATTGAAGGCATCAATAAAACGAACAATGAGCCAATGATTTTCAATTAAAATGAATGGTAGGTAGATATTCCTTATTAATTAAAGTTGCCTGAACGGTGCTTTAGTTTACTTTTATCATTACATTACTACGTCGTTTTTTTTATTATAAATCCTATCTAAAGAATTTACTTTAGTTGCTATGATGCAGATTTTTTACAGTAAGTAATAGAAAATACCAAATACCATATGTATTTATATTTTTATTAAATATAAAGTAAATACAGTAATACCCCAGACATACGCGATAAGTGTCTGTTTTTTTATGGCTGATAGGTTAGCCTTTGACCACTATCTCACCTGATGATAAGTGATGATGTGGTCGGAAATGTTGTTCAGACTAATCTAGAATTACTGGCTCTCAAAGACAGCGGCCGGGTTATGGCTGATATGATATTTAAGGTATCTCTAACTCCGATTGTGAGAAACTACTTGGTTTGTTTTTATAAGGCTATGTTTCAATATTGTAGCCTCAATAACAATTAAATTTCCGCACTCATATCAATAGGTACACAAAACAACAAAGATTTTTCACCTCTCTAGAACAGAAACTCTGCAGCAAAATCGATTATTGCTGCGAGCGTGAGCAAAATTGACAAACATGTACGAATTAAGAAGTGTTTAGGTTGGGACTGGCGTGCGATTTTGTAACAAGTCCCTAAATATATAAGATAAAAAAAACATGAACTTTGGAGTAAATATATCTAACAATGGAAAAATAAAATAAGAACGCGATTACTTGTTAACGACTGTACCTATGCATATCATGGCTCAAATTAAAACTCCGACCTATAATAATATAAAATAAAACAATATGAATTAATTATGGTTACTTACTGTAAAATTGTTATAATTTGTTATTAACATCAAGGTCTTGCAGAAAAGAAATCGAATATAAACAATTAAATGGCAGGATACAATTTTCTGTATCATATCTTCCTTGTATAAGTATACTCTTTGCTAATTTTCTCGCTGGTAGAGTGGAGGCTAAAAGTTTTATGTTTCACACGAGAGTAAATTTTTGTAGGTCTCGTGTGGTTGTATATATCCCTCACATAGCTCAGTAGTCCATATTAGAATATTGATTCTAAGCTACGCTCGCGTAGGGTTACCAGATGTATAAATCAAAAGACCGGAGAAAAGGCCTGATTACCATGGAAAAGTCCTGAGATTTTATACAGTTTTTGAGAATTTTCTTCCAAAAACGTATTTTTATCGTTTTATACACTGCGGATCTAGCTCACGCGTTGCAACTTGCACATCGCACTCAAAGCGGCGCGCGGTGGGGCGGGGGGTGGCAGCGGCGAAGATTATTTTAGTTAGTTTTACTTGGATAAATAAGTATTGATTTTAACTGCAATTGTTATCTACCAAAAGAAGATTATTTTTAGTTTGTTTTAATTGGATAAATAAGTATTGATTTTAACTGTTCAATTGTTGCCAAAAGAAGATTATTTTTAGTTTGTTTTACTTGGATAAATAAGTATAGATTTTAACTGCAATTGTTATCTAACAAATGAAGATTATTTTTAGTTTGTTTTAATTGGATAAATAAGTTTTGATTTTAACTGTTAAATTGTTGGCAAAAGAAGATTATTTTTAGTTTGTTTTACTTGGATAAATAAGTATTGATTTTAACTGCAATTGTTATCTACCAAATGAAGATTATTTTTAGTTTGTTTAACTTAAATAAATAAGTATTGATTTTAACTGTTTAATTGTTACCAAAAGAAGATAATTTTAGTTGGTTTAACTTTTAATTAAAGAGATCTTTAAAATGTAACCTGTGTTTTATTGAAAATCCTGAGATTTCAGAAGATTTGCAAAATCCGGCCGCAATCCTGAGAAAAGTCGAAAATTCCTGTAATCTCAGGACAAATCCTGAGATATGGTAACCCTACGCTCGCGAATTAATTCTAGACTACTTCACTAGCTTGAAATTCAATAGCGTCAATCGGGTCAAAAAACAACTTGCTTACACGTTAAATAAAGAATTATATTACCTCTACAGACCGAAAAAAAAGGTCTTATTGTTCAAAAACTCACAGTAAAATCGTTTCTTCTTTCTTATTTTCATTTCCTTTAATCTGCAGAACTGCTTTAACTTTAATTTTAACTATTAATTATTATGCCTATTATTTATTTTTAATTATATGAGTATTATTTCCAAATAAATTTAGTGTCAATCGACACTGAGAATTGATCATTGTCGCCTTCAGTGCGTTTCTTAAGTACTTGATATCGTTCTCCCTGGCTGAGGTAAAAGATTGTATGTAGGACTCTTGATTTTAAATCCCTCACTGTGTTAAGAAGTCTATATTAGAATATCTTGCTACGCTCTTGAGTCAATTCTAGACTAATTCGCTATGATATATTCGTAGGTCGGGTTTTGAAGTCGAAACTCCCAACAACAACAATTTTGCTCACTTGTTAAACAAAGTACCTACTCGATTTATTCATCATGGTCACATCGCATACTAACGTACCTAATGATGTAAATCGTTAAAATGTAATCAAATATATTGCTTGGCTATTAGCTTAATATGTAATAAGCTCATTATTAGTTGAGAAAAATATCTTCTTGTGTACAATGTTTTGGTTATTAGCTATTTTTTTTTGTACAGGTTATTGGTAAAATGCTCTTATGGGGTTGACTTCTGCTGGTCTTAATAAACATTTTGAATTTATTTTATGTTTTTTGACGGAATAAGTACGAGGTCCATCTGATGTTAAAAGTCTCTTGTGCCTGTATGTTCTATTTCATATTTTTGATTACTTTGTACGGTGAGGTCTATAAAGTGTTGCCGCGGCGGCCGCTTTTGGCTCGGATTAGACGTTAATACACAAAATAATACATAAAAAAAACAAAACAAAACAAAAATCTCTGAAAATTAGAAAGAAGAAAAATTAGAAAAAATTGCAGAAATCAACCCTAAAAGGTTGTTAGCATTTCACCAATAACCCAAATACTTGGGAAACAATTCTCTAATTTTAACTTTTCAACTTTTCTTTAAACTTTCGTGAACTAAACTCATGGTTCTAAATCATTAACGGTCTAGTATACTAACATTTTTGTTTTCAATTTAAAGGAATAAATTCATATGAAATTGTAGAAAATAATTTCTAAATAATTAAATAAAGGATTACTGTATTATCGACAATGGTCACACCGAGGTATATTATAACGGTTATTATATAAAACTCGCAGCAGGATTAAACCCAATTTGACTTTTGTTAAGTCCGTGTAAAACGTTTAAAAAAACGTTGTTCCAATGCAATAATTGACTTGAGGAAAGATTTGGCGTTAAGCAGATATGTTATGTTATTTAAATATTATTAACAGTATTTTTTTTTTGTTAATAATATCTTGAAGTATTGGTTATTTAAATGACATCAAGCAGTTTTATAGCATTTTCTTTTAGATTAACTCTATGATTTCTATGAAATGATACAGAGTTAATGTACCTTTTTGGGTTAATCGCATTATTACAATCGTAATAAATAATCTATAGCTGATATTTTAACGATAAAATTAGCTGATAAATATATAATTACTTATCACTTACGTAAACGCACAGTCGGCTGATACCAAAAACATGTACTTTACGATAGGTCATATTTTTATAAGCAATTTAATTATTTGATTTGAAACGGATCTAAATTTTTTGGCATATATTTTAATCAAACCTTTATAAGGGAAATTGGGTAAATTAGGCGGAATTGTCACTAGATATATATTTTTATACTTTTTTAAGTGTTTTATTAAAATATTATTTAATGTTTTTTTAAAATACTTTTAAAAATATTTAGTATTATTAAATATGGATTTCCGTAAAGCAACGCCTGAATCTATTCATTACCTTTTTAAGGGGTTATTTTGGCGTTATACATTTCCAGATTCCCGACAGCTTTAGAGAAAATATTTGCAGGTAGATACTAAATTGTCCGATTATGGGATCGAACCAAGAACCTCAAGATTCCAGCAACTTTACGGCATCGGCATTCAATCAACGGAGCCGGACGGCATTTCTTTTTTTTAAACTTAAGTATAATTTATATATCCGTCACATTATGAAGTATAAAACATTTTTTTATTGAGGTGCAGAGGACTTTGGAAACACATCACCTTTTTTATTATTTTCGTTCATAATTTCTTTAATGATAACCACACTATCAGAGATAGGGTAAAAGTGGATTAGGTACATCAGTAGGTATGATTCATACATCCTATTTAGTTAAAGCACAAGTGTATGATAATAAGATTATTTAATCTGTATTGACTGTACTGTATGTATAACGCAGGTGTTTAAAATACTAATGTTATCTTGTATCTCATGACCACGGTTACCTCAATATTTGCAAAAAAACTACATCATTGGTTACTTTCTCGAAAAATAAAATACCTTTATAATATAGCTTACAAAATTACAACGAATGGAATATTTTAACGCCTATTATAATACTGATAAGTGCATATAAACTTTATACCATTCATATTTTTAACGTCTTCCGGTATTAGAAAAAAAGGTTTTTAAACTTATAAAAACTTGGACCTATATAGTCCTATATCTATTCAGTCTTAAGTTTCTTACTTTCGATATATGGAAACCAGAAAAAAACACAAACTCACCTACATTCGTATCGTCACATATAGTGATTTATTATAATTAACGAATTACTGAATAAAAAAAAACAACTTCTTACATTATATAATAATACAATTCAAATAAAATACAATCTCTTTTATCTAAACAGGTGCCACAAGCTGGCAATAAGTTGAATGCGCGACATTAACTGCGTAGTTGGTCCTTCGTTTATATAAAAGATTATGCCCCACAAGTAGATATTCCCGGTAAATTGAAAGCCTGCTGGTAAGCAAATTGTGGTATGTAGTTACTAGGTACTTACCCAGCATTAGCTGGCGCCACTAAGGAGTTCTTACTGCTTTCAGCGACTTGTACCGCATCTTGCGAATTTTCCACCACATTCACTGAATCTTGTTCCTGCGTCATTATGACAATCCTTTTAACACCTTTGCAATGATTCTACACTACCTAAATCACAATTAAATATAATTTGTAACTGGCTGAAAATTAAAATGCATCAGCCAGAAACAAATTAAAAAAAAAACACTCGCGATATGAACTAGTGATGCGACACGTAAGAATTATTAAATTAAGATTTTGGATCTTTGGGTCAAATTAGAAATGTAGAGGTTTTGAGGAATGGCCATTTGTAGACGTGGCGATATTTTCTTACAAGAACCCGAAGCCAAGTGGACGAATGTATACAATTTATCTGATATAACGTGAAGTAAATCCTTTTATCATATCAATAGTTAATTGTTCGATTGGTTACAATAAATACCTTATAATAAGATAATAATGCTTTTATCATATATCTTCTGATAAGTTCGAAAATGTCGGCTGAAGACCTAGGATTCGTAGCCTTGTAACCTGAATAAATAATATACTTAGTGCTAGGTAGAGTACATTGTATTATGTGGTGATAAGGATAAGAGAATTATAAAGTTATAATAGCTGATAGTTGTGATGATTCAATAGAAGATTTTGTTCAGACTTTTTTTTTTGTAGGAACAAGCTCGATGCCCACCTGATGTTAAGCGGACTAACCTCTGCCTATAACAGATGCATTTCGTCACAAGTCACGAATTGCACTGCACCCGTCACCTTGAGACATAGCTGTTAAGTCACATGTGCCTGTAATTTCTCTGGCTCTCAAAGACTGCTGCCGGAACAGATTTTCTACTTGAGGGTGGTCGCTAGCCAGGCGGGCATTCGCAAAATGCCCTTTCACCATGCGGTGAAGGTCGTGCCCGCGGCGGGATTCGAACCATGGACCTGCTGCGCGGCAGGCCATAGCCAATGCCACTGAGCCATCACTGCTTCTTTACTTACCTAGAGCTTTGCTATCACTTACCTAGACTTCCTAGCTTTCAAGGGCGGCTGCCGGAATATACCACGCTTGGAGACAGATTTTTTTACTTGAGGGTGGTAGCTAACGTGGTGGGCGTTTACAAAATGCCCTACCACGATACTATAACGATTGCCATCACAATACAACAACCATGACCAAAGGCTATATACTATTTCACCTGATGGTAAGTGATGATGCGATCAAAGATATTGTTCAGGCATAAATGCCCTGCCTCTATGCTATAACGACCGCCATCTTAAAGGTTATATTCCGAGGGACGTTACCAACTGCCGACTGCAAGTGCCGCGGCTGCATACCGTCAGCTGCATGCAGTTACCGTCGGCAGCATCCCCGTGGCTCGGAATCAAACCACCGATTTTGATGGAGAAGTGTTCTCCTACTTACTTACTACTCTTGCGCAGCGACCCAAAGTGGGTGTTGGCCTCCGATACAAGAGAACGCCATCGGAATCGGCCCCGCGCTGCCTCTTGCCAGTCGGCAGCTTGGAGCTCGCGCAGATCCCACTCCACAGCGTCAACGCAGCAATATATTTTGGGCCTGCCGACGCGACGGGTTGGCGGCCAGTTGGATTGGAACTCCAAGATATGCTTTCTTGACACTCAGGAGATGAACTTACAATAATAATGTTAGGTATTTGATATTTTAATCAATGCCCTATAATGTTGACTATAACATAGTAAATATCTCAACGAACAGTTGTACCTATATGCAAAGTTAGTGTGAGATATTCAGGTGAGTACTAGTATTTTTATTATGTTAGATATGTTAGAAAAATATTAACTGAATTTGTGGAATTCCGTTCGGTTCTGAAAAAGGTACATACTTTAAACCCTTAATTTATTTAGAAGTTCCCGAATGAGTGCAAATTCCACATGTGAAACACGTGTAGCGCCAAGCAAGTTCTTATAATAGTTATTTGTGCAACAAGAGAGCAAAGTCGTTTTTTGCTGCAAGTGCTGATTTTGAATCCTGAGTGTGGCGAAGGATTCAATGGCACGAGATGCAAACGACTTTGCTCTCGTGTTACACACAAAACTTTTCACTTCAGCAACGAGAACACTTTGGGAGATCAAATAATAAACAGGAATAGATTGAAATAACTAATGTAGGTTAAATTTCAGTTTTATTTGCAGTAAATACTTATTTTCGTTTAAATAAGTTAAAAATTCAATATATTACATTAAAAAACATAATTATCTTTATTGCAAAATTTCTTTAGTTCGTACGAAATTCCGAACGTGTTTGTCTTTGAGGTCGAATTCTAAATCGGAACTTCGAAAGGGCTGGTCTTTGTCTCTCTCTCTCTCTCTTTCTAATGGTGGGAAAAATATAGAGTGTAAATGTTTCGATTTGTATGCTTAGCCCAAGGACGAATATGATATTCGCGGTTATCTGAAAAAAATAATTAAAAAGTTACTTTGTCTCGGTGAGAAAATCGAATTTTGCTCTCTGATTTCAGGCAGCAAAATCTACATGTTTGAGCTACTGAAGTGAAAAATAATTTACGAATAGTATTTGGTAGCGCTTTGTAAAATAATTAATTGAAAAAGTTTAAGACCCGACTGCAAATTATTTATTTTCTTTAAACATTTTATCGTTCCATTGAAATTAAAACTGCTGGTTATAAATACAGGGTGTCCCAGAACTCAACGTCAAGCGGGCACGGGGTGTGAGAGGGGGTCACACCAGTCCAGTGAAAAATTAAAAAAAATCTCTATTGGATATTTAAATTTTAACTGACAAATTTATAAAAATTCGGAAAATCAATACCTTTTACCATATTTGTTGGTACTGTGACCACAAATTACACAATTTTACGGTGATTTTTTCACTAACGTGGTCCTTAATAAACGTACTAAGGAATTGCAGTCACAAATCAAGCATAAAAGATAGTTAGGTTTGTTAAAATTAGCATATTTTCCTTGACTTGCAATTGAAAAAATAATATCGCCGATCTTTGACTCTTCATAAAAAAATAAAAAACTATAGGACTACCCTCGGCAAGTTACTTCAAAAGATGGCCCATTTAGCTAAGATTTTGGAATAGTATAGCACTACCTACTTTTCTAGCTACAGCAGTTGTTAGATATATTTTTCTTCTAAATATCACCTTATTCAAAATCAAAAACTTTAGTCAATACTTTACTTTAGTACAATGCTTGTTTGTAAATTCGGCTAGTTATTTAAGGTTAATTAAGAGATCGTTCTTGAAAAAGTGCAGAGCCTGCATTCGTGAAGGTGGAAAACAATTTGAACATGTAATAAATTAGATTAGGATGGAAATGTTTTGTTTATTTTTTTAAACTTATTGCTTAATTTAAGTTACCCACACTTAGATTAGACACTTTCTTAAACAAGTTGTTTGTAAAAAAAACGGCCACGATTTCAACCCGCACTTGAGCAACTTTTTGTATTTGTTGTTATAGCGGCACCAGAAATACATGATCTGTGAAAATTTCAACTGTCTTGCTATCACCGTTCTTGAGATACAGCCTGGACGGACGGACAGCGAAGTCTCAGTAAAAGGGTCCCGTTTTTACCCTTTGGGTACGGAACCCTAAAAATGGCGGTAATGCACTAGTATCGGCTACACTATCCATCTTGCTTATACATGTAGCATAAGATCGTAGTTATCTCGCTCTATCACATCTCTTTATTGCTGGGTGTCCTATGGGTAATCTAATTTATTACATGTTCTCCACCTTCACGAATGCAGGCTCTGCTCTTTATCAAGAACGATCTCTTAATTAACCTTAAATAACTAGCCGAATTTACAAACAAGCATTGTACTAAAGTAAAGTATTGACTAAAGTTTTTGATTTTGAATAAGGTGATATTTAGAAGAAAAATATATCTAACAACTGCTGTAGCTAGAAAAGTAGGTAGTGCTATACTATTCCAAAATCTTAGCTAAATGGGCCATCTTTTGAAGTAACTTGCCGAGGGTAGTCCTATAGTTTTTTATTTTTTTATGAAGAGTCAAAGATCGGCGATATTATTTTTTCAATTGCAAGTCAAGGAAAATATGCTAATTTTAACAAACCTAACTATCTTTTATGCTTGATTTGTGACTGCAATTCCTTAGTACGTTTATTAAGGACCACGTTAGTGAAAAAATCACCGTAAAATTGTGTAATTTGTGGTCACAGTACCAACAAATATGGTAAAAGGTATTGATTTTCCGAATTTTTATAAATTTGTCAGTTAAAATTTAAATATCCAATAGGGATATTTTTTTTATTTTTCTCGGGACTGGTGTGACCCCCCCTCACACCCCGTGCCCGCTTGACGTTGAGTTCTGGGACACCATGTATATGGAATCGTTCTTTTAAGCCCTTTATTGTGATATATCCCTTTTGGTGGTTTTAAATAGATTGCTTTACGCACATTATTTTTTTTTTTTTTTTATATGATATAGAAGGGCAAACGAGCAGGCGGCTCACCTGATGGTAAGTGATCACCGTCGCCCACAAACATCCGCAATACCAGAGGTCTCGAGGATGCGTTGCCGGCCTTTAAGGAGGGAATATGCTCTTTTCTTGAAGGTTCCTAAGTCGTAACTGTTCGGAAATACTTCACCTGGCAGCTGGTTCCATAATGTGGCAGTGCGAGGTAGAAAATGCCGTGAAAAGGTTGTGGACTTCCAGACGTCGACATGAAATTGATGAAACATCACGCTTTGTCGGGAAGTCCGGTGGTTAAATTGAGCTGCAGGTAGTAAATCGAACAGTTCCTCAGAACACTCCCCGTGATATATACGGTAAAATATGCAGAGTGATCCAACATCTCTACGCAAAGCCAAAGGGTCGAGCCGACCGGAGAGAACTTGATCGTCAACGATTCGAATCGCTCTGCGTTGAACGCGGTCAAATGGAAGAAGCTGGTACTGGGGAGCTCCCGCCCAGAGGTGAGAGCAGTACTCCATGTGAGGTCGAACCTGAGCTTTATAAAGTTGCAGGCGATGGGCCGACGTGAAGTACCGCCTCGCCTTTCCGAGCATACCGAGCTTCTTAGAGGCTAACTTAGCCTTATCTTCCAAGTGACAGCGAAATTGGACGACGTTCGATATGTCGACGCCAAGTACTCCGAAGCTAGTAGAGGTGGCAAGGGGAGTGTCTTCAAAACGGAGGGATACGACAAAGGGGGATATCTTAGCGGTAAACGCACAAACTTGTGTCTTCTTGGGGTTAAATTGGACTAAGTTCATTTGGCCCCACTTCGAAACATTTGACAGCATGGTCTCGACTGAAGTCACAAGTTTGTTCCGACTCTCGACAACGCTTTCCCGAGAAATATTAGCGCGGCCGGTGTATGAGGCATCTCCGGTGCTGTTATCTGCATAACAATGAATATCGCTGAGTTGCAGCATGTCATTGATGTGCAAGAGAAATAGACTCGGAGATAGCACACAGCCTTGCGGAACGCCAGCATTAATCGGCTTTAAGTCGGAGCATGCACCGTCGACAGCGACCTTGATGCTCCGATCTGCCAAAAAACTGGAGATCCATTCGCACAATTTCTCGGGAAGCCCATAGGAAGGAAGCTTCGAAAGAAGCGCTTTATGCCACACCCGATCAAAGGCCTTCGCTATGTCCAAACTAGCCGCCAACGCCTCACCCTTGGAATCCACCACCTCCGCCCATCGATGCGTAAGATATACTAAAAGATCACTAGCTGAGCGACCGCGACGAAAACCGTACTGGCGATCGCTAATCAGCTGGTGCTCCTCTAGATATTGCAGGAGCTGGTTGTTGATAATGGATTCCATTATCTTGGAGAACAGAGACGTTATGGCTATAGGGCGGTAATTGGACGGATCTGAGCGGTCACCTTTTTTAGGGATCGGGTGCACCAAAGCCGTCTTCCATGTTTTTGGGACAACGCCTGATGAGTAACAGAGCCGGAAAAGACGCGTTAGAACCGGTGTCAACTCTGGAGCACAAGTCCGCAGCACTATCGGAGGGATGCCATCAGGCCCACTCGACTTATGAATGTCCAAGGAGAACAGTGCTTTACGTACTGCACATTGCCGGAAAATTATATCCGGCATCGAGGTACACACCGTTGTATAGTCGGTGGTGAGTTCCCTTGGTCATCCAAAGTCGAGTTAGACGCAAAGAGAGAGCCCAGAAGATCGGCCTTCTCCTTTGCGGTGTGGGCCAGTGTGTCATTCTCTCTGTGCAGGGGCGGTAGGGATGACTGACAAAAATTTCCCTGGACAGCCCTAGCAAGAGACCAGAACGCACGTGTTCCCGAAGGAAGGCGGGCTAATCTCTCGCCAATTCTGCCGATATGCTCCGACTTCGCTCTTGCGATTACTCTTTTGAAGGACCTGGAGGCAAAGTTATATTTCTTTTTGAGATTGCTGGTATTTGAATCCTTAGATGCCACTGAATCAGCCCAAGCTTGGTAACGCTCTCGTTTGTGGCCAGAGGCCATTTTACAAGAGCGACCAAACCAGGGCTGTGACCTGCCACCGATGGGCACTGCAGAATATGGAATAAAGAGTTCTATACCCTGAAGCACTACATCAGCAACATAGTTAGCAGTGACATCTGGATCATCCGGCAAGAAGCAAACTTGCCCCCATGGGTAGGATGCAAAAAAGGACCGCATCCCGTCCCAATCTGCAGACCTATAGTGCCACACGCGACGACAACCCACAAAACGGGGTCGAGTTGGGCGTGTAACCGGCACTGAACTCCGGATCAGGCAGTGGTCCGACGATCCGAGAGGAGCGTTAACGGATACTGTGTAGTTTTCCGGGTGAGATGTCAGCAGAAGGTCCAACAGGGAAGGTGTATGATCAACACCATCTGGGATTCGCGTAGGCGAGGTAACCAGTTGTGTTAGATCATACGCTAAAGCGAAGTCGTGAACAGATCTCCCCGCATGATCGGTGGTGCGCGAACCAAGCCATTCGGCATGATGGGCGTTGAAATCGCCAAGTATCACGATCTCTGCGGTGGGGATCTGCTCAAGCACGGAATCTGTAGCCATCTGTAGGTGCTCCACGAATTGATCTATTTCGGCATTACCGTTCATATGGGACCTATAAAGGCACGCGTAGATTCGCGGATGGTCATCGCAGTCTACGCGCAACCAAATGTCAGATAGGCCCCGTCCTTCAAGGCTGCTGAGACGACGAGCACAGATATCCTCTCTGACGTAAAGACACACCCCCGCCCGCGGCAAAAAGGAATGTTCCAGTTTGTACCCAGGGTATGTGAGGAATGAGGTGTCTGTCGGAGAGCATATCTGTGTTTCAGTCAAAAAGAGCAAGGCCGGCTTAGCAGTCTCCAGATGGTAATGGACATCGTTCAGGTTAGAACGGAGACCCCGTATGTTGCAAAAGTCCACGGTTAGCGTGGTGTGGGGTGACTTAAGCCTCCTGCTTCGTTTACCTCGAGCAGCAGAAATAGGGTTGAGCACGGTTTTGCCCCCTCCAGAATACGCAGGGCAGCCCGAGCATCCACCTTCAGGTTCAGGTCCTGGAGGTGGATGCTCGGAGAGGGATTCTCCAGCGCTTACGCGGCTGGTACCCTCCTGGAGTAATGTCTCGTGAAACTGTGCTGCCATATTCCTTTAGGGGGGGGGGGGGATTGGGCCTCCGGATCTCCCACAAATCGATCGAAACGCAATGGCAAAGCCACTACTTCACGTCGATATCATGTGGGAGAGTGGTACTTCCCCGGTCGTGCCGGCCCATTCAGCTGTAACCCATGGAGCTACAGCGTGGCACTACCACTGTTGTACATTATGGCATCTCAAATCCGCCAGTTTATTTTTCATTTTTTTATATAGGTATCTAGTGTCACTTGCGTAATCAAGACAAATCTAATATCATACATTAACATCGATTTAGCCGTTTAGAAGTTATGGTGGAATAAAATAACTCACTAACATACATACATGAACCTGTATGTATGTTAGTGAATTTTGGGCAGTTGTGTAAAAATTTCTTACGTTATGTTATACTTTCAATAAATAAATAATTATGATACGTATCTAATAAATACAATTGAATATATTTTTGAATCTGTGAAATGTTGTATCCATGACCTTGGACGGAACTAATTGTCTGAATTATTTTAAAAAGTGAAATTATAGTTTTAGTTACTAAAAATTTCAACAAATAATGTAAGAAATGTTAGTTTGTAGATAATTACTAGATAAGAGATATGTGGAAACATGTCCCCCTCTAGCGACGTACCGTGAAAGCTCGATGTTCAACGAATCTACAATAGATGGCAGTAGTATACCCTAAACACTAAAGCATTCCATGTTATTTTATCCAAGGAACCCGTTAAATGGTAGTTAATAAAAGTCAAGGTGATATTTATTTAATTTATTTTCAATGTTGCTTATTTGCAGTAAAAGTCACAATGAATACAAATTATTAAAGCAAAATGCAACTTCCGAGCAGCTCTCTAAGTTTTAACAGTATATTGTCCTGGCACGAATAAGCTAGGCAATTGTTTGGAAGATCTTCTATAATAGCAAATATTTATTGTCAGAACCTGGCCTCAATAAAAAAATAAATTGTGGACTTGATAAATTATGCAATACATTTACAGCCTTACTAATAAAGTTTTAACCACTGTGTATACACATTGTATAACACAAAACCTGACCAATAACAATATTTCTGACTTAAACGTTGTATATAGTTGTTATACAGATGTTACAAAACCACTGAGGGCTATGCATTCCTTACACAGCCAGGGACCCTTGTTTAACGGGTGTATACGGGGTTAAGATGGCGGACTTTACTATTAACAGATGATCGGAGCTTGTCAAAGCCTAGTAACTATTGTCGAATCTGTGCCTAGGTAGTATTCTACTTTGTAGATTCGCGTCACGGTATAATTATTCTACTCTACTCTTTGATTTGCTTTGCATTTGTTGCTGTGATAGTGAATCGTTCGTACGTGCTTTTTTGTGCAATTAAATTTTTGCTTGTGAATGGATTACATAAATTATTTCGACATATTTGACCAATGGGATATAGAAGAGGAAAATCAAAGAAATCGAAAACATTGTAAAGAACGTGTAGATCCATTTCTTTTCTTACCGAACTTATTTTTCCACTTCTTTTTTCTTAACCATTTCTTTCCATTTAATTTATCGGTTCTGAAACTAGTTGTTCGTTTCTCTACCAAAAAAATATATGTTTCCAATAATCAACGTATTTTGGACATTAATTAAAAAAAAACACCATAATTTGATAAAAATTGAAGCCCTCACAATTAATTGTAATTATACTATAAATAATTAGTGAGCTAAATTAAAAAATATTTACTTTTAATAGTCTGGACAAAAATATTTCTAAACGAATTGTTCAAAAGTTGCCAGACGAAAAAGAAAAAAGCGTCATACATCTGTGTAACTACCCACCGCCTCTGCAACGTTTATTAGTCAAACAATGGATTGACACGTGTTTAGCGCTATTCACTTGCTATTCATTGTGTAACTGTACAACGGTTTAACAGATGTGCAGGCGAATTTTTATTAGTAAGGCTGTTAATATCACTCCGTATTACACACATATTCTTAAAATATTAATCTACCTTCTTAATCAGTTAGCCAATAAATGGCTAAGTGGTCTTAGACTTACCTACCTACTACCTATTTTACATGATCAATAGAATCCTTAGTTAAAGTACCAATACTATATTACTGGACAATACCTACTTATTTACCAAAGAAATGCGAAAATAGATTTATATTATCTTATGAAATTTATAATATATAAATAATTTTATTTAATTTTAAAGATGTATATTTTTAGCATTCCATTTTACCACTCAGCAGTATTAACTACAAAGTATTACAAAAATTTTCAAAGATATAAAAATTCGGAAAGCCAATTTAGCATTGAAGTTTTCATATTAAATGAGAGAATAAATCAGATGCAATGTATTGTGTCTTTTGTACTCGTATCCGTCTCTAACAATTCACATACCTACACAAGTTAGTGCTATAATTTATGCTAGTAAAATAGTGGTCATAGAACACCCCCAGAAGGAGAAACTGATGCCATAGAAGTCAAATTTCATGTCAACTATTTTCATAGGCAACGGACTTAAGAGCCGTTTGCACATTGATTAGTGTTCAGTGCGAGTATTTAGTGCAGGTGTTTAGTGTTTAGTACTAAACACGTTTGGACAGAAGCTGATTAGTGCTTAGTGATTGTGTTTAGAAGCTCATTCAAATTTTTTAAGAGTAGTCACATCCCCAGCCTCCAGCCTTTTTTTTCGTTCTCAGTGTGCCCAGCGACCGCCACTTGGACAGGAGTTGGTTCGCAGACAGACGCATGTAGTACAGATTATAAGTAGTATGCATTAGGTATTTAATATACCTATCTCGTTTTGAAATAATGGCAAGGTGGAGCGAAGATGTAACCTATCAATTCGTGCAAGAATGTATAAAATACTAATATCTAAAATTAAAACAAAACACGGAATTAATATGAATTAACGTTTATTCCTCTATTTCCGATACCTGCCCAATGCACTGCATTTTAAATATCTTTCAAAGTTTGGAACGCCATTATTCGTCCATTTTAATTATTAGTTTGTCTAATGTCATAGGCGAGTCCGATTCTGATGTACTAAATACAACAGATAAGCAGTATTGGACACTACTCGCAATAAACATAGATAATTCAAAGTGGAAACAGGCCTTAAGATTCAGACAACAATGTACTGCAAAATGGTTAGAATTTGAACCTTATGTTACTATATTCCATAAAATACTTAAATATATAGTCATTAAGAAGGTGTTTTCGTAGTTAAGTCCACAGTTGTCACGTTACCATCTTCCCTCTCAAACAAATAGCTGGTCTCAGGAGTTGTACTACTTTGGCTATACACAGCCTGTGACTGGTATGTACTCGGTTGCCCATACGTGTCCTTTGAGCCATAATTATCTTTGGAGCCATATGTATCTTTTTGCCCGTATGTGTTTTGTTGTCCATACTTGTTGTTCTGGTCATATTTGTTCGTATCGTATATGTTTTTCTGATCGTGTGTGTTTTGGTGGCCGTTTTGGCCGTAGGAATTGGATTGGCCGTAGGTGCTGGGTTGACCGTAGGTGCTTTGGCCATAAGCGGTTGGTTGTCGGCTTGGTTGGTATTTGTCTTGATTGCGCGTCGTTGATGCTGGGTAAGAGTCCCGACTGTCTAGCTGCTTGACGCCGCTGAAAAAAGTAAATTTATATGTTATTCACATTTCTAATTTAAATTTTATGAATTTAATTTTAGAATTGGCCTTTTTTACCTTTGTATTAAATCTACATAATTTCTTATTTCTGTCTCTCTAAGTCACACGTAGCGTTGACAAAACTGACTGAATCCGCCATATTATGTCATGAGCCAGAAAAAAGGATTTACAATTAGTGTACGGCGCGAAGTTAGCCCCAAGCTTAGTGAGGGTGCAAGGCGTTACGTCTGACGCCAAAGAGTCTAGTGCACGGAGCGCCCTCTATACAAACGTACGTTTCGTGATATTTTTAAATACCAACCGTCTTACCACAAAAATATCATAAGACATGGTTTCAACGCCTGTTTAGGGAGACAGTGTCTAAAAGTTAAACAGCGCTTAAACACGTTTTAATTTTTTTACCACAAAACCATGTTTAACACGTGTTTGCCTAAACACTGCCTAACTTTGTGCGCGTTTCATCTGCCTGTTTTGTAACTTTGGGGAACGTTTTGTTACATGCAGAAATTATTTGAAATATCAGTATCCTTTTGCACCATTATTATATATTTTAGTTATTATTTACATTCATTATAGATGAATATTCAGTACATCAGAAGGCTTGAGTGTAGCTATTAGATTAAAAACACAAACAAAGAGTACAAAAATAATTCTCTCCTATGAGTTATTAATCGATTCGGTGTTTCGGAAAAATAATAATATTATAATTTGTAAAATAATAATGTTAAGTTTATTGCGTCTATATAAAATCTCTAAAAAAATCATATCTAAATATAATTTAAAGATAGATGTCAAGTAAAAGCTATGAATTAAATATAATTTTAAATAAATATTATATTATTAGATTTATAATTACATATACAACCATAACATTCCTTCCTCACCTAATGACGAGCCCAGCACCGTGAGGCGCACGCAACGTGTAATTGGGGACTTACGAGGATCCACCCCGAGGATCACATGGTGGTGATCCTTTACTATATCCACAATTTTATTTTTAAAAAAATCGGTTAATCTGTTTCGTTTCCACCATAATACTCAAATGGGTTCACGCGTGCACGATGTATAATATCTATATAAGTTGTCCATATCCACTGCAATTATCAATATTAAAAATGATAGAACTGAGTTAAACACTGGTTAAACCAAGGCTTGCGGCTGTTTAAAATATAAACACGTGACTAAGGGATGTTTAAGCCTAAATGCGTGTTAGGCGCCGTTTTGTAGTACAACATTTTTGCAACATCTGTTCAACACATGTCTAAGGCGTGCTTAAGTCTTTTGTGGTAAGACGGCAAATGTTCAACTTCGGTGAAAGTTTGTATCTATATATTGCTGAGCCTAATATCTATGCTTCTGGTTTGCCAGTTTTTCACTTTATTATTGATTTTTTGAATTATTTTTTTAAAAACTTAATTTTACGGAAATCTAGCAAACCAGCATAGATGTTAGGCTCAAGGACCTAAATGCAAAGTTTCACCGAGTTTGAACATTTAGTATTTAAAATATGAATAAACTACGTTTGTATGGAAAGCGCCAAAAGCACTCTAGCCTTAAGGATTAGGTATAGGTAGTCACATATTTTGATGAACTATTATATTTTATTAAAACTGTTACTAAATATTCGCCAATAGACCAAAGCGATAGTCAGAGCTTAGTAGTTATATTAACAGTTATGTAAACCCCTCCATTAAAAAGATTATATGGAGAATATAGAGCAGTTTCGTACTATGTCTAGATCTGGAACGACTGGCAAGACATTAGTGTATTTAATTGCACTAAATATAAGCCATGTTAGGCACAAATAGAATCAGCTGTTCTTAAATTTCAGCTTACCTAAATTTTAGTGTTATTCTAGTGGGATTAGGTACAATGTAGCATTATTGTATGTATGATCAATTGATCAGTAAGCACTGAAATAAATTAAATACATATATGATTCCTAGTAAAGCCACACCAGCTTGCGCAACACCAGTCACCACATTGTTGTTTGGTCATCTTACACCATTGGAAATATACCCATTTATAACTCTTCCACAATGCTTAGTTACAGTTATGAGATCAGTCTTTGTAAAGAAGTTAGAAGGATTGACTCACCAAAGATTTCAGCAAGGCCCCCTAAAAAAAGGCCAGTATTATCAGTCATTTGTCTCCGCAGTTTTAACTGAGTAGGTTCTAGTCTCACTAAGTGACTGTAGTTTTTCACATAATAACATCTTGAACCGCTAAACCGCCCTGGACCGCTAAACGTGCTGGGAAGCACGAAGTTAGGGCTCCTAAGCTGTTGTGTGTCCAGTGTTTTCCAGTATTCATTTATTTTATATTACTGATGGGCTAGTCTTTGACCATTGTCTCATATCATGCTACGTAATGAAGTGTTCGAAGATGTACAGGCCTAAATAACCTCTCAACATGGTATAACGACTGTCACCCTAATACAACACCTGGACGAACAACTAACGTGCCCTCCGAAGCACGTGGTGCTTTTAGTGGTAAATGTCACTAGCAGAACCCATTCACGTAGTGACCGCATCCAACATTGCTTAAAAAACCTAGTTGACAGGTTAAGATCGTGCTGCGCTACGAGTTTTTTGAGCTGTTTTATGATTGACGGAACAAGCCCACCTGATACTAAGTAACTTCTGCCTATACCAGATGCATCGTGCTTTTAATTTAACTGACACTCAAAAACGGCTGCTGGAACACATTGTTAGGTGTTTGGCGACAGATTTTCCTACTTCAGGGCAATAGCTAGTCAGGGGAGCATTAGAAAAACGATCTTCTACCATGCGGTGAAGTTCAAGCCGGCGCGCGTTGGGGATCGAACCTTGGACCGGCGGCATAGCAATACATAATTATTACCGCTCGGCTATTACTGCTTCATAGTAAAAAAAAAATATTTCCTGTAATGTAACTAACCGATACCAGTAGATGCGAACCAAGAAAAAAAGAACTTTTATTTATTTAGCTCACCTTTGATCCCTATAAGGTCTTCTCTCCCCCACGCTATGCCACCCACTGGAAGTGCCACCACCATATCCTGAACTACCGTATCCGCCTGATCCTCCATAACCACCGGAACTGCCGTAGCTAGGTGATCCACCGTAGCCCGCCCCTCCATAGGAAGCCGTCAAATCCTGTCTGTATCCAGCACTTGGAGCGTAGCTTTGACTGTAGCCAGAACTTGGGGCATATCCGCCTCCAGTATATCCAGCAGATTGACTGTAGCCAGCTCCTCCGTAACCGGCAGATTGCCCACCGCTGTATCCGGTTGATTGACCGTATCCGCCACCTCCATATCCGGCGGACTGTCCGTATCCACTTTGACCGTAGTCAGACCCTCGGTAGTCTACTGGTTCTCTGTATCCTGGGGAGCCTCCGTAGCCAGCGCTCTGCCAGCCGCTTTGGGATGGCCTGGAAAATAAATGTGAAGTTTATTTTGGCGCCGACTTGCTAAAAAGTTTTACTTGAACATATTTTTAGCAAAATATATTTAAGGTTAAAGTAACACAATTGCAGCACGAAATTTCGGCACGAAAGAGCGTGCCTAGGTGGCTGAATGGTTTAGGCACCCGGCTCGATATTGGAGGACGCGGGTTCGATTCCCGTCCTGGGCATAAAAAAATTGTGCTCTAATAATTTGTAAAATAAAATATATGAGGTTTGTCACGATAAGAAAGATTATTTTTAATCTTGATCATATTTTCTAATGCCAAGTTAATTCTGAAACACATTTCCTTAAATTTTTCTTGATAAAATAAAAATGCGAAGTTGACTCTTAAGTAGACTTTTAACGTGAATATCTCAATTATTCGTGTATGTATGAGACTATACAAATGTAACAATAAAACATGATAAAAAAATCTTATCATGAGGGACAAGTTTCATTTTGGATTTCGGTACCTTAGTACTGTGTTAACACTGTATTAACTTAGTTTTGTGTTAATAAGCTTCCTTTCGTTTTTCACCCAAAAGGATCTCGATTTCAACATCGCTGTCTCTTTTTCACTCCTACACAGTCTGATATTGATAGAATTTCAGTATTTGTCAGCAACTTAAGTAAAATAACTTTTTGTTTAAGGATACCCGAAGTATTTCAGAATAGCACTATGTATTTTGTCTATTGCTTATACATAGTATAGGCTAACCTCAGGCCTCCATTTTACTTGATTCACTATCATCGACCGCATCACCACTTACCAACAGGTGAGATAGTGGTCAAAGGCTAACATGAAAAAAATGGGAACTGATCCTCAAAGTCTGTTGTCGAAAGTGGCTTGTGAATACTTGGCAGCATTCGAAAATACGTCACCATGCGGCACGGCGCGGCGGGATCCTTACCCTGGAACTTCTGTGCGTCCATACACGGTTTATTGTTATATAAGAGTAAACAGTTTGAAACGCTCGTAGCGGAGCTTGCCTAGTCATACTTGTCCGAATAACTAACAAGCAACATCCGCTGCCGTCATGACTTGGATGATTGTACGCTTATTGGCATAATCTATGAGCTTAAGTTTTTATTTTATTACACGACTGCCCATAAAAGGAGTGTTATGTTTTCAGGGTTTATATATATATATATTATATATATATATATAAAGAAAATCACAAATATATGTATTTGTGAGTTTCTTTATTCCACCTGAACTTCTAAACGGCTTAACCGAATTTAATGTATGACATATCGTTAGATTCATCTTGATAGTGCAAGTGCACTACACGAAAAAAAACTGGCGGAATTTAAGACGCCATATTGAGAGAATTTTTTTTTTCTTCCATACCCATCGAATACAAATAAAAAAATTATTCCATAAACATACAAATTGCTGTTTTAATTTCAAATGAACGATAAAACGTTTATCGAAAGTAAATAATCTGCAGTCGGGTTTTTTACTTTTTTAATTAATTTGTATAAGTTTTTGTCAACAATCTTGCTTTGAAAGCGAAGATGTTTAGATTACATGATTAGGCTTAAGCCATCAAAAATATTAAAAATTACTTTTACCTGTAATAGGTACAATTATGTAATCAGTTTTATAATATAACATCTTTATAAGAAAATAAAATTACACTATTCGTCCAAAATTATACCATGTTTGACGTTGACTTTTTTTTCTGACCATTTTTTTATCATAATTATGCCAAAGTTTTTGTTTTTCCATGTTTTTGTTCTGAATTAAAATTAAATAGGATTTTGTACATCGTAAGTAATATATTGTTTCATTTAGGTGTGTCAAAAATATTCACGAAATAAATATATTAATCAAATTCAGCCAAGTCGGCATCGATCTCGGCTAATTCGCGAATTTGAACTGCCTTATCATTGACACGGCATAAAAAAATAGGCATAAATGCAGTAATTAGATTTACTTTCTTTTAGAACATCGCAAGAAAGTATCAGGGCGTTAATAAAGCAAGTTGCAAATTTATTTCATAATTCCGGGTTTGCCATGTTAACTGTGCTGAGCACTCTTTCAGGCGTTTGCGTGAGGATCAGGCAATCAAGAGCAATATAGACAATTTTTTGAAAAAGATAGGTTCCAGACATATCACACCAAGTGCTTATTTTCGCCCTTCCCGATATTTTAGGGTAGATACCTATTAAAAAAGTAATAAGAGTACAGCAATAATGCAAGCCGGTTGACCGGAACATAAAATTATGGTATTTTCGCGTAGTACAGTAGCATAACGATACTACATACTACACACTATGAAATAATGGTACAAATGGTATAATTATAATTATTATATGTTCTATGATTATACTACGAAATGACAATGCACTGCGTTCAAGACACCATTGGACTGCGTTTGAGATACCTTCCCACAGATGGCGGTGACTCATAATAATAGAGGTTACAGTATGAAATTGCTATTTTATTGTAATACATAGGTATTTCGTATTGACATAGAACCTTCAAGGTTTGAGATTTTTGAGGTGAACTTTTTTCACATGATACCTTAGGTTCTTCTTTTAAAAAAAATGTGCAATATTGAATTATCGACATTTAGTTGTTTTTTTATTCCGCTTAGACAAGAAAGATGGATACTTAGAAAATTCAAGTGATTTTTGAAATCGAGTTACTGACTTCTAATGAACGCACCGTACGATTTTGGTTTAAACGCAATTGAATAACGTAATCGAAACTGATTTGGAGAACGAAACACGTGGAAGACTACCCACACAGGTGAATACCAATGAATTGAAAGAGATGGTTGAAGCCGATCCGAGCCAATCCAACCCAGGAATTAGCGGCATGGTTTAACGTTATCTTTCTAATAATATTGACTCATTTGCGTCAAATAAAAAAAAAACACTTGGAAAATGGGTGACTCACGATTTAACTGATCTGCAGAAAGAAACGCGTGTAAAACTTGTGTCGCCATGTTAAATCGATACAGAAATGAAGGAATATTAGATCGAATTGTGACATGTGATAAAAAGTGGATTCTTTACGATAACCGTAAGCGAAAACTGCCATGGAATATGCCTGGGTGCATACCACCATTACGTACTTACAGTGTGACCAGATTTAGCAGAATTCTGCGAATTTAGCATAATTTGATCTCCAATTTAGCGTCTAGCAGATTGTGTCGCAGATCTCAAAATATAGCAGATTTTGGCAGAATTTAATAAAATATCCACTGATATTTAGCAAGATGAAGGAGAATTGGCAATTGAATTGTGTTTCACTTGAGTAGTGGTGCTACAGATATTTAAAATACTATTATGCTTGAATAATGTACGAAAAATTTCATCTTACTGTTCTGGTAGTTTTCCTCTAAATACAATTTAGGAGAATTTCCAGAATTTTTGGATCGAACTTTGTATTGAACTAAAATCTTGTCTACCTTTTTATGACCTATTCGAGCAAGTCCTATTTCTTGACCCACAAAATGCTGTGTAGAAAGATATTAGAATTTTAGTCATAACTGGTTCTCATTTGCCAAATTTTGTATACAAATCTCCGAAAATAGGGACCTTAAATTTGATAAAATTTTAAGGTCCCTATTTTCGGAGATTTGTATACAAAATTTGGCAAAGGAGAACCAGTTATGACTAAAATTCTAATATCTTTCTACCAAAATCTGCTATATTTTGAGATCTGCGACACAATCTGCTAGACGCTAAATTGGAGATCAAATTATGCTAAATTCGCAGAATTCTGCTAAATCTGGTCACACTGTAAGTACGTAATGGTGGTATGCACCCAGGCATATTCCATGGCAGTTTTCGCTTACGGTTATCGTAAAGACAATTGCTTGTATGTAGTAGGAGCAGATCCTTTAGAATCGGGAGAAGTTTTGCTTACCTCACACAAGAGAACACTAAAATAAAACCGACCTGCGGGACAAATTTTAAAAATCAACATGTTGCTGCAACTCTACATGTAGAAGCATTAAAATAACAGGGTGGATGCATTTTTAATAAATTTGTTTTGATTTTTTATGACATCAATCAAATCTTGTTTTTTTTGTCCATAACATTAATTTAATTGGGTCTTCATTCATTAGCCATATTTTGGCATTAATCAAAAATAAAGTTAGCAGACTTTAGCAGAATTTAGGTGAGTAGCTGGCATAATGTCCAATTTAAATCTGGTCACACTGCGTACTTAGGACATTTGACGACAAGCATCTTACTCTAGCTAAAATATTTGTTATCCATACTAATATCATAAATGCGAAAGTAACTCTGTCTGTCTATCTCTCTTTCACGCCAAAACTACTAGACCGATTTGGATGAAATTCGGTATGGAAATTGTTTGAGACCCGGGGAAGGACAGGAATAGTTTTTACCCAACTGTGCAAAAAGAGGTAAATGTGTTTGCGCGATAACTGATACACGCGCGGGTGGAGCCGCGGCCAGAATGTTAGTTATTAAATATGAATTTCCGCAAAGTAACGCCTGAATCTATTCTATTATACGCACTCTCAATGACATTGCGGATGAAATAGACCTATTTAGCTGTGCCCTGAGTGAATTCACAAACGTAGCTGTGAGAATGTTATGTTATAATGTTAATGTATAAATTGCTTCACTGCCGCATTGGGTTTCGTACCTGTAATGATAGTTGTAAGTTGGATAATAAATAAATAAAAAATAAAATAAAATTATCTTCACTGAAGTGTTTGCACATTTCTACTCGAGGCAAAATATCTGATACCTACAGTGGACTCTTTCGGAAGAGTCCACCTGGTAAAAACGTTGCCAAAATACGTATACCTTGAGTATTGAGACTGCCCATACGCAGGTAGTGGCGCAGGCGCCGCCGCCGGGACAGGTTCAGGTCGTCCTGATGCGAAGTAGTACCCCCTGCCACCCGCGTCCCACCCTGACTGGCCACGGTACGTCTCGTCCCAGGGCCTGAAACTGATCGGGTACTGACGTATAATTAAAAGTCTTTTAATTTATTGCTAGCAAATAACAATGTTGTAAAAATGATCCGGTTTCGGTTTACAATTATTCAACCGCCTACCATTTACCACGATAAATGGAAGGAGTAGGTACTGTGCCAATACGTTCAAAAGGTTAAATGAACTGTTTAGTCTAAAATGATATGATTTTCACTTATGGAACACGAAATTTAAAAGGACTTAGAGATTCTAAATCATATATTCTATACCTGAAGTAACAAATAATTATTACCCACGACAAGATCTCTGACCCTTCATTTAAACCCTCAAAATAGAGTACAGGTTCCCGACCCCACCGGAAGCAGGGGTCACCAACCGATTCGCGCGCACTCAACGGAAAACCAACATGGCCGCCAAAAAAACATAAAACTACTTATTTTCGCAAATTAGATACCAAAGAGGTGTTACTAGGAAAGAAGCATGTGAAACATGCCAACAATGAATTGCAAATTGGATAATTGTATGGAATTCTGTAGAGATTATCTAGACATCGTAATGTTTGTTAGGTAATTTTAGCTAACGGTAAGTTTTGCTCTTTGTTTACTGGTCACACTAATGATTTTAACAATGTAGAATTGGAAGCGGAGTAGGTATGTATAGTAGATTTCAAAGCAGGTGGCGTTGTTAGGAAGTCGAATCATATTTCAACAATGATAATCACTGGTTTGAATAATGAACCTATTGTATTTCTAGATTGGATAATATTATATCCTTGATTTCTTATAGTAAGACACTTATTAAATCAGCCACCTAACATCGATTTATTATCATGTGCCGAATTTATGGACTTTAACTAATGGCCATTATCACATTATGTCATACTATCACACTAATATTGTAAAGGCGAATGTTTGTGAATGTGTTTGTATGTTTGTTCGGCTGGACCTATTTTGATGCAATTTGGTATGGTGGTAGATGAGGCGGCGGCTTAACCATAAGATACTTTCATTGCTATCTACCAGGCACAGTTCGGCCTGCTAACGAAAATTATTTATTCAGAAAAAAGCGAGGTTCAAAATCAAGACGTTACAGGCACATTTTAGCTTGTATTTCTAGTGGTGAATATAGTACCGCGCAGATAATTTATCTACCTGTTGTAATATATTTACGAATAACATATTTAAAGGAATGTTTTCATCATTCGCTATACAACTTTAGGAATAATCTACTTACGACAATATTTAGATACATTTCTAAAGATCCAAAGACATCAAAGTATCATCTTCATCCTATTTCTATCCTTATCTTAAGTATTTGGGATTGGTGCTATATGTTTTCTCAAACAACACAAGACCGCTTATAAAAAACACGTATTTTCTTCTGTTGTATGGCAAGCCACCTGATTGATTCCAAACTTTCCTAGAGAGTGCTATTGTTGGTCGTATACTTTTTTTATTCCTTAGGTATAGCCTTTTGGTTGGTTTTTTTATTTTGACGGAATGGTTTTGTTATTGTGACGGAATAAGCTCGAGTCCTACCTGATGTTAAGCGGACTAAACTCTGCCTTTAACAGATGCATTTCATCACAAGTCACGAATTGCACTGCGCCCGTCACCTTGAGACATAGTTGTCATGTGCCTGTAATTTCACTGGCTCTCTAGGATTGCTACCGGAACACACTGTTAGGTGCTTGGTGACAGATTTAGTACGGGCGTTAATATGGTAATATGCAGCAATACCCTTCTCACGTCAACGTTGTTGCTCATTAAGCGCATTATTTCCCTAAGTAAATTTTTACCGCAACCATATATACCTAATGTAATGATCTAAGAATCAGGCACGAAATCATAGAGAGTACAAAGAAAAATGTGGTCATGTGTTTTTATAGAAATAGCAAAAACCTAGAAAATTCAGGTTCTCATCATCTAAATTATGACACATCACATCAACAATACCACTAGGACAATAAAGTCAATGGCACGCGAAACAGCCACCACCGTTACTGCGCTGAATTCTCATTATTTCGACCACGAACCATGAGTGATGCCAATTTTAAGGGGAAAGTGCGGAACGGAATTACTGATACCTGTGGGTTTATATGATTTGTAACGGTTACTGTTTGGTTTGCGGACACGTGTGACTGAACTTTGCGATACTTTTGACACCGATATATATATGAAATCGCGCAGACAATGAAGTAGAGATTCACAATGGGTCACAGATATATTGTACAGTGTTCTAATTTTACGAACAAGTCTGCTCTTTATATCGCTCCAATTAAGAACTAGTCCATATTTATTACAATTATGTAGAAAAAACGTTGCCGGAACACACCGTTTTGTGCTTGGCGACAGATTTTCTTCTTGAGGGTGGTAGCTAGCCAGGCGGGCATTCGCAAAGTGCCCTACCACCATGCTATAACGACTGCCATCCTAAGACAGCAACCGGGACCGACGGTTTAACGTGCCCTCCGAAGCACGGAAGCGCTCAGTAGTAATGTCACCAGCGGTCACCCATACAACTCATGACCGCGGCGGACGTTGCTTAGCTTTGCTGATCGGTTCAGAATGGCTAAGCAAACTTAGCTACGAGCGCTTCAAAAAATAACCAATAAAAACACAAAAATAACAAAATATACAAACAAAAACCGAAAAATTCTGAACGAGAAGAAGTTATGGATGGACTGCACGAAGAAGGACATTTTTGCAAAAGGAGTGAGTAGTGAGATGACGAACACATTGAAGGAAGGAATACAGATAATGCATTAGCGTAGGATATAAAAGGAGAAGTAGTATACGGTTAAATTATGTTTGTTACTACTATTCGTACGGCTTGTTCTGTATTTGGTATGTAATATAGCATTATATCAACCTCATTTAAATCTTTACTCACCTTTCATGAGGCCCTCTTCCGGCACTAGGTCCGTAACCCCCATACCCATCATCATATACAGGTCTTCTATACCCCCCATATCCTCCATCGAACCTCGCGTACGGGTCATAGCGATCATACTCAGGGTATCTCTCGTAACCCCTCCTATCGTCATAGTAGGGTCTTTCGTACCCCCGCTCTCTGTAAGGATCTCTCAAGAATTTATCATAGTAATCAGGTCTATATCTATCCCTGTCATCGTATCGGTTTCTATGCCTGTTTCTTTTGTTAGACGGTCTGCTTTCCTTGTCATCTTTTCCGTCGCCATCGTCTGTGCTGTTTTTATTGCTGTTTCTATCTGTGCTGTAGCCGTCATCATTGTCATCGTAATTCTTTTTGTCGTAACGTTTGCCGGATGTTGGTCGATGTCGTCGATCATCGTCTCGGTCCCGATCATCGTCGTCTTCGTCAGATCTGTCGTCACATCGACCGCATCTGGGTCTATCGTTGTATCTGCCGTAGTCTCTGTCTAATCTGGAGTAAGGAGGAAAAGGGTAATAGCTGCGGAGTTGTCGACTGAGCTTCTCTGCTGATTCGGTGGGTTCTAAGACTGAAGTAGTATCTTCAGCAATTGCTGGTACCATTGAGTAGAAGATGAAAGTGGATAGTACCTGGAATAAAAAGTAAAAAATATGTTGTTAAAATGATGTTAGTGTTATAATGGACCTGGACTTCAGAAATTGTGTGAAAGCATTTCGTTCAACTGTACTACTGCTGCTACTGTATCAGTCGAGTTGAACACTGCTGAACACAGCTTTGCTAAATAAGTTACATCAGCTGTTGATTAAATTATTTGTTGGAAAATAACATAAAAATCATTTAGAAGACTATAAACACTGAGACTGGTAAAAATAACTTTTAATAATACTTATCATGTCCTAACATAATCATGAAACTGCTTGCTAGATGTTATATTTTTCTTGCGATTCAGATCAAACAAATAATCTTTACTTAAAATAATCGGAGGCTGCATTCAGCAGTGGACGATCAGGTTGATACAGGTGGTTGCAAAAAGTCATAAAAGCAACGCATTGTCGTTTTGTTACGTAGCTTATCTCTCTTATTTACTAAGCAATAATTTAACCTTTATCTAAGCTTCACTGCTTCATTGAAATTGAAACCTGATATTTCACAGGATATCATTGTCACTGATGGCGTACTTTTGTGAAACAAAACACATGAGACATCGATGCATATCAAACCACAACTGAACAATGGACGATTAAAGTATTACTTTTTATGATTAAGGTTGTTTGTCTGACAAAACCAACAGATGGTGCTGTGATAGTAGATGGTGTACAAGGGAACAAAGTGTGATGCATTTACCACGAGGTTGCTATCAGGCACGCTCTGGAATCAACATAAGAGAAAACTTAATCGAACGTCGGCCTCAGAAAAAAATAATTCGACTTATTGGTATTAATGAAAAAAGTGTTGGAATAAATGTCATGTTTCAAATATTTTCTTCAAAGATTCCAGGGACAAATCTGCTAAATCAAGCGTGATTGAAATCCAATCTAAGACCAGGGTACTTTTATGTCGTGGTACTATACAAATCTGCCAAAAGCAAATTCAAAATATAATGACCGTGTTAACCTTTGCAAGGACAAAGTTATACCGGTACTGTAAGAGTCGAATCATCCATTGCTGAACACAGCTTGCCCTATTAAGGGGGTATTTGCCATAATCCCCACGCTTGGCAGGCGTTTTGGGGATCGCAGTGTAAGTTGGCAGTTCTTTAGAAGGCGCTGCTGCCCACCTTCCAATATTTTTCCCTTAGTCGTCTCTAACGACACCCACGGGATGATATGGGGAGGTGCAATTCTAACACGGTACCCCACGGCGTGCCTACTTTATTACGACTTAATAAAAGAAGTTTCTTCTTACATCAGGTTTTTTTATATATTAGGTTTATGCCATAGCTAGAGACCGTGGGTCGGTATTCAGACGTGTGCATCGAAGAAGACGGAACACAGTGGAGTTTAGTAGGTAGGATCGGGTTTTTTAAACCCGATTAGCCAGGCAGCTAGCTGGAACCTCTTAACGAGCTAACGGTGTGTTCCGGCAGCTGTCTTTGAGAACCTGTAAGTCTAGGTTAACCTAAGCAATATCTTCGACCACTTCTTTACTTACTATCAGGTTAGAGTGAGTTCAACTCATATCAGATATATAAATAAAACTGGCCAAGTGGGAGTCAGGGCTCCCTATTGTAGGGCTCCACAGCATTGTAAAAGCAAGTCAAAGAAAAAAAAATTTTTAGGATTTGATTACAAATTCCAAACCACATTTCGGTATTTGTTAGCTAATTAGAAGATATGGTTCATAATATACTGAAATTCCAGTTTCTAACTACATATTTTAGTTTTAGAGATGGTAAATGCAAAATCGACCGAAATTAGGCGTTTGTATTGAAAAACCGGTTCCGAGTTTTTAAAATGACACTTCCACTCACTATTATGAATGTGAATGCTAAGCCTAATTCTCGATAACCACATAGAAATATTTTTTCACTTCAGTAGCTCAAACATGTAGGTTTTGCTGCCTGAAATCAGTGAGCAAAATGCGATTTTGCTGACTGAGTGAGACAAGGTAACTTTTTTTTCTGATAGTCGCAAATATCTTATTTAGCCTTGGGTTAACCACACAATTCGAAACATTCACACTCCCTTTCCCGCCATTAGTGACAAAGACCAGCTCTTTCGAAGTTCTGATTTTAAATCCGACTTCAAAGACAAACACGTTTGGAATTTCGTGCTATCTAAAGAAATTTTGCAAAAAAAATAATTATGTATTCAAATTTAATTTATTGAATTTTTAACTTATTGTTGTATTGAAACGAAAATAAGTATTTACTGCAAATTAAACTGATATTTAACCTGTAAATATTTAATTATAGTTTCAAAAATGTTAAGTGATATAATACCATGGGTGCTATTTCCGAACACGCCTTAATATAAATAAAAGAGCGTCATTAAAATTTCGTGGCTGGCGTAAAGAGTGGAATAAGTTTATAGTTATAGTAATTAAACAACTTTAAACGGTTTAAATCGCGTATATTTATCATTATTTTTGTCCCGACGTTTTAAACACTTTGCAGTGATCGTAGTCACGGGGTGACTCACAAAAATAATGATAAATATACGCGATTTAAACCGTTTGAACTTGTTTAATTACTATGTGTAATAATCGCGAAAACCTAAGACAACATTAAGTTAATAGTTATTTCAATCTATTCCTGTTTATTATTTATCTCCTAAAGTGTTCTGGCTGCTGAAGTGAAAAGTTATGTGTGTTACCCGAAAGCAAAGTTTTTTTCATCTCGTGCCTTTGAATTCCTCGCTACACTCAGGATTCGACTTTAGAATCACTCTCTACGCTCGTGATTCAAGCATTGAATCCTTCGCTTGCTCAGGATTCAAAATCAGCAATCGCAGAAAAAACGACTTTGCTCTCTTGTTGCACAAATAACCTATTGTAATGCAGGTGTATAAGAACAACACTTCCTTCTTCAATCGGTTGTCAGAATGTGTTGTCAATATAACACTATCATAATGAATCATATTATGTTTAGGTATTGATATCTTTAATGTTTAGTTGAACAAATTTAAAAGGGATGTTTAGCTGTTCTTCGATAATTTTGATAGAATTTTCTCCTATAACAATATGAGTATATATTTTTCATCCCACCATCTCGGAAAGAGTATTATTAATCTTCAATATCTAAGTGGAAAAGCCGTTTTTATTCTCTAGAGCAGTGTTTTTCAAACTTATAGATTTCGCGACCCCCTTACAGGTCGAAAAATTCTGGCGACCCCCTTGTCAGACAGACGAAGAATTTATTATTTAAAAGACTACGAACGATAATGACTTGCTTTGACTTTGATACCTTTACTTATTAGAGAAGAATATATTTTAACAGTTCAAGATAAAGTCAAGCATTTCTTGCAAAATTTAATTTATGGTCAACTGCTCTCCAAAGCCATATATTTAAATCTTTTCCATCTGTTTAGAATATAGTTGAAGATAATGCATCAGACCTTGTGGTAAGAGCTCACATTCCTTGCATGATACAGAGTTTGCAAAATTTGCAAGATACATTTTTAGTTTACTTTCCCGACTTACACTCTGAATCTGACAAAGGGCGTAGTGAATTCTAAATAATTTCTTAGATAAATCAACAGAGCCAACTGATTTGAGAAGGCCTCATAGATTTAGCTGCTGACGGCATACTTGAAATAGAATTTTATTCACAAATGGTGGATATTAAAACTAAAAAGGAAATAAGAAAATGATTTGATTGTTAACGTTTCAAAAATATCACCATGGTTTGATATTTTTTGTAATGAAAATTAAACAAGGCCACCCTCTTCTCACTATAATTGTAGTCTACCTTAACTTTTTCCTTCTGGTGGCGACCCCCCGATTAAGGTGACGCGACCCCCCTAGGGGTCGCGACCCACAGATTGAAAAACACTGCTCTAGAGGATAAAGTAAATTGAATTTAGAACATCGTGTGCACTAAGTTTGTGAATTAAAAAAAACATTAAACCTATTTACTGCTACCTCTATGGTGCCGAATATATCAAACAATTTTTTTTTAATTTGTAAAAAACTCAGATTCGGAACGTTCTTGGTGTTCTTTTTTAATTTTTTTTGTCATTTCCTCGCTGAGGTGGAATGAAAAGTTACGTGTTGCACTCGAGTGCAAAGATTTTTCACCTCGTGCTCTTTTGATTCCCTCGCTAACGCTCAGGATTCTAATTTTGAATCCATCGCTTGCTCGGTCATCAAAATTGAACACGCGGTTAAAAAGCAACTTTGCACTCTTGTATAACAAATAACTATTGTATCTTTATATTTAAACACATATATCAAGATTTTACAAATTTTTTGCTCCAATCATTTTTTAAATGTGATAATATTTGCTTGTAATAATATTTAGAAGTATAGAAGGGTAGCAACATGATTGCGAGAGATCAGTGTTTGAAAAAACACTTTTTTCGATCAGATGAAGTCTAGTAGTCCGCGCACCCTATGATGGATAAAGTAAATACAATTGGAGTACAAGGTTTTGGCTCGCAGGAGTATGTCCAGGTGGCCGAGTGGATTAAGCACCTAGCGTGAAATCGGAGGACACGAATTCGATTCCCATCCGGGGTACAATTTTGGTGTTCGTGTCGCAAGCGATGTAAACTCACAAAAAACTGCTTTATAATAATTGAAAAAAAGGACAAAATGTTGAGTATACGAAAAGACGTCACAAGATAATTAAAGTCGAAATACAGTTAATTAATCACCAACCGCTAACAAAAGTAACGAACGTTAATTTATCTCGTAAAGATCGGTCAATATCACGCTACGTAATTACGTGAACTTGAATTGTTACGTTTTTTGTACGAGATTGTTACGTTTTCCGGGTTTTTGGTGCTGCAACATGCAAAGACCAGGATGCTTTTTTATAACGTATGAGATATAATTACTTATTAGATATATTTATGAGATATATTTAGCATGCTATTTTTGTATCTATAGTGATAGGTTACCAGTTATTCTATAATATTACGAGTTTTATTTGGTATGATATCCCCTCATACCTCGCAAAAGTCGACAAGCGACGGGGAAAATACCAGAAGGTCGGCAGCAGCGACTTCTTTAGTTAACTCTCAGTTATGCCTTCTTGCCAAGCGTAAGGATTTTTTTAAATTTATTTTATGCCTGAAAGGTTTTTTTTTTTTTTTTATGCCTGATAGGTTAGCCTTTGACCACTATCTCACCTGGTGGTAAGTGATGATGTGGTCGAAGATGTTGTACAGCCTAACCTAGAATTACTGGCTCTCAAGGACAGCTGCCGGAACACACCGTTAGGTGCTTGGCGACAGATTTTCAAATTGAAATCATCTCACCTGATGGTAAGTGATAATTTGGTCGAAGATGTTGTTAAGGCTAACCTAGAATTACTGGCTCTCAAGGACAGCTGCCGGAACACACCGTTAGGTGCTTGGCGACAGATTTTCTACTTGAGGGTGGTAGCCATGCGGTCATTCGCAAAATGGATTAAGGCAAACCTCTCTTATGGGGGAGGCATTTGATCACCAGTGAACGTTAATGCGCTGACTGACTGTTAATGCGCTTGTGGAATGATTATGTGGTTGAAGATGGTAAATCGGATTAGTAACTTATACAGTTCTGGTTTTTAACCTCTGAACTTCGAGATTGCTAGGTACGAGTATATGCAGTATGAGATGCATGTGCAACGGGTCTGCAAATTTGCACAGCAGACCTTAAGCGGTTAAGTCCGGCTTCTGGAAGACACCGTTAAGTGGCACTGGGATGGTAGGTATTTCTTTTTGAGAGTAGTAGCTAGCCTAAGTCACTTTCACTATCAGATGACATTTTGGAAAATTATTTAGAATAATTAAAAGCGTGCTGTTATATTATCAATAAAAGAAATAAGAAAACAGATAAATTGCCGAGTTTTTTTTATCGAGAAAGGTTGCCAGCCTCCTTTCATTGAAAATCCAGTACGAGAAAAATCTCACATATTTCTTCTAGTTATTTGATATATGTAAAACCTTTTTTGAAGTAAGTTCTGGAGCTGAACTTTTTATTTCTGGTGGCCACATCTCTATAAAAATGTCACTTCTACTATCAGATGGCATTTTGGAAAATTATATAGAATAATTAAAAGCGTATTCTTAAAATGTTTATTAAGTAATATACAAAATTTAACAAAAAAAAAATTGCCGCACTTTTTTCGTAGTGCAGAAAAAGGTTGCCAACCTCCTTTCATTGAAAATTGAGTACGAAAAGAATCCCACCTCTTTTTTCTAATTATTTGACATAAAATCTTTTTGGGATTGGACGATTGTATTTTTTTAAGTTCGTGGTATAAAAAAGGCGACACCAAAATGGAAAACAAGAGGTTCCCGGGCAATGGAAAACATTTTTTTGAGATTTTCTAGTAAAAAAGTAACTTCTATGATAAAAAAGTTAATAGCGCTGCCGTCTAGAGATTTGCTACGATACTTCTGTAGCAAATCTCGTAGACGGCAACGCTATTAACTTTAAAATAAGGAACGCGTTGATGTCTTTTCCTGGAATATCTATTCCTTCAGACTACTATATTGTGTATAAGTAATTAAATTGATTTTATTATTACAACCCAATCGACTTAGCTTGGGTCATGAGGCTGAAAATTATTAGCAAAACCAAAGAACTAGGGAAATTGTATATAAGAACAAATATGGCTCAAAGCTTAGTCAGCTACAGATTAGAGCTCGGAGGAGCAGAAGGGTTAAATTTTGTTCCAACGAGGTTACATTTCCTAACTAGATATTTGGTATAATTACTTCATTTGTGCTGTATGATGGATAAGAAGCGACTAATTGGCGTACGAAATTAGCAGCATGCCCCTGCTCACATCAATCTACGTATGTGGAATGATGATAGGAAAACAATAATGTTCTTTTTTATTATTTCTTTTATTCTGTTTTCATGTCACTAAAGATGTACATTGAGCTTATTAGCTTGTTATAAAGAGTTTTCTTAGGTAGGACCATGATAAAAATTGGTTAAATAATGAAGCTGATAATCAGTCCTACTCACATAATTAGGGTCACAACACAACATAGCATAACCTTGATTTGCACCCAGTTCTTTTGTTTAACTCATGTGCATCACACATTACTCCATTGTCCGAGGGCGCATTACATCAGCGACCTTAAAACAATGGCGAAAATACCACATAAAACCATCGAAATGGACAATCGCATCCGCCATCTTTGTTTGACCCTGTTTATATGAAAAGAGTATTTCGAAAAAGGTTAAATGTACATAGTTAGTTTACTACCGCATTTTATGATAGTAGTAGCTACCTGGGAAGCCGAGCATAAAGCTTGGTACCGAAGAAAGATAGCTGATATCTTGTTATTCTCATAATTCCCCGCAGACATATTAAGAGCTAGATTGATTTATCGTCACCTCAGAGAAACTATTTTGTCAGAGATCGTCACTGAAAACATCTTTGCTGTAAATTTTATCAAAATCGTTGACACTATTATAGAGGAATTGATGAATACTTTATTTAAATATTACTAATATACCTTGGATATAAAAAATCGGCCGAATCCGAGCCAGACTCCACCACGAAGGGTTCCGTTTATCGATACAACATTAGACAATATATTATAATCATGCACGAAGGCTAACTCTTCTGCACGAGGCGGAGACGCACTTGGCAGATTTTAAGTATTTGTTGTTATACGGCAACAGACAGACAGATGGACAGTGGAGTCTTAGTAATAGGGTCCCGTTTTAACTCTTTAGATACGGAATACTAAACAGGGTATTTTTTGAAAAACCAACTTTACCACGCCATTATGTTTTACCAGATCAAGTAGGTGACATTTTACAAGCATTAGTGTCAAACACTGGTGTGTTAAGGCGTGAAGGACACTGCACTGGGTAAACGAGACATAAGAATTAACGTCTCAGAGTGACTAAAGCAATGCAATGTCAAGCAGATCGAGAAAGGTGGCACTATAAATGTAACGGATAGGCGTGACTCTTACCATCACGCGGCCGGCCTGTTCGTCTCATCACTTCATAATAAAAACAAAATAGGATATTGTGTAGAAGTAACCGTCTAAGTTGGATTACTTAATATAAGATAAATAAGGTTGGGGTTGAAAAAAATGGTATATTTCTGCGAGATTGTTCAAATTCAAATTCAAAATCATTTATTCAATTTAGGCGTCTACGACGCTCTTATGAAGGTCAATTACAAATTTTAATATTGAAATATTCTACATTGTACTGCCACGTTCAGCAAAAAAAGTTTATAGAGCCACTGCGAGAAGAACGGGCAAGAAACTCGGGGCCATTCTTTTAAACGTCTTTTTACAATGTGTTATAAACAATATAATACAATTATTACAATATTTGTTTAAATTACGTAGGAGACATGTGATGGCTTGGCAGAGGTGGAATTTTCCAAGCATTTTTGTCGTTTAAGTAATCACAAACTGTGTAGTAGGATTTCTTCATCAAAATATTTTTCACGTGCAATTTGAATTTTACTTCTGTGAGCATTGTAATATGTTCGGGAATTTTATTATAAAACCGCACACAATTACCTAAAAAGGACCTTTTATTTGTCTTTGCTAATCTAAAACATGGTACCGTTAATTTATATTTGTTCTTAGTGTTGTAATGATGGTTGTTACTGTTTAATTTAAATTTACTCAATTTTTTCCGAACATACATAATATTTTCAAATATATACAGACTATGTTGTCTTGAGGCGAAGGAGCGAAAGAGTGAGAGATATCCTCTCTCTCTTCCGATCCGTAGGTCGCGGACACAAAGGCGAGCCAATCTGGCTCGCATTCCGTCTCTGCTGGGGTCTGGTCAACATCCGGTTTAGCTCCCCACGAGTTATGGATGCCCCCATGCTTCGATGCATCCCACGCGGCAGAAGAGGGAGTGATTCCCAGAGATTGGACCCACGTGAGCGGGCAGCGATGTCGGTGGGATTTGGGCACCATGGGGTTTTTATTCGGGAGTGGGGTCTTGATCCGAGCCCGGCATATAACCACCTACCCCGCGCGGGTGAGTATGCGTAAATGTATTTTCATCGAGTAAAAAATATTTAAATATCGGTACATACAAGGTCTCAGTAAGGGACAAACGACGGCAGCTAATGAACGTTGTACTTCCGTTAACTGATCGCTTTATAATGCTGCAAGTGAAGCTGGACTGGGCTATTGTTGTCCAAATTACTATCTTAACCTTCTGAGATAACCTTATGGTCAAAACTATGGGGTATTGATGAAAACATAGCATTTTGTTGAGTCATTAAGACTTATTTCATTTAGAAGCCATGATCAGCAAGCGGTAATAATTATGGACTTCCATTCATCACAGCATGGTAAAAGGGCATTTTGTGAATGCTCTCTTGGCTAGCTACCGCCCTCTAGTGGAAAATCTGTCGCCAAGAACCTAACAGTGTGTTCCGACAGCAGTATTTGAGTTTCAGTAAAATTACATGCATATGAGACTTAAAACAACTGTAAGTCTCAGGGTGACGGGAGCCGGGTGACGAAATGCATCTGGTTTAGGCAGAGGTTACCGCTTAACACCAGGAGGGACTTGTACTTATTATCTCAATTACACAATAAAAAAAACTCGTTGTATCAGAGACGAGACGTCAGAGAAAGTTAATTAATAAGATATACATAACAAATAAAACCATAATACTTAATGTAACCTATTACAAATAAAGAAAAATAAATTGCGCATTTATATGATATGATATATGAGTGATATGACACATAATCCTAATATAAATAGCTTTATCGTTTTAGATTGTCCCCAAAATTACCCTCAAATTAAGAATTCGTTTATTTACACCGTATTTCCCTGATGGAGTCACCAGATTCTATAGAGTTAATATCAGCCGATCTCAAGCCTAATCAGAAATCATCAAAAATCTAACACAAAAAGTATTAAAAGTATTTTGTAAGTAGTACATACTTTTACAATAAACTATAAATACTCTTCACCAGATTTGGAGAAAATATTCCGTGGCAAAGGGACGTAGCGATAGAAAAACGCGATGATCTAATTTCCAACGTATATTGGATGTGAAGAATCTTAAAAACTTACGTAAAAGTTCATAGAAAGTGTCAAAATACAAATGAAGTAGCTCCCAATCTAAAATTATTGCAAAAAAATACTCAACGCTTTTATCGTATGAAATGCGTTCTCAAATTAAATTACAAAACTACTAATAATAATTCTTACAATACATTTTAAAAAGACAGCTTACCAAATATAGTATTCTTCCCATCTTGAATTAATTTCGCTGTAAACTGGAGTGCATCCTTTGGAATTTATTACACCGCGGCACTGACCGCAAAACCAGTTTATTAAATAAAAGTTTGGCAAGTACAACCGATAACTAACATTTCAACACTGGCTGAAATAATTTAAATCGAAAAGGAAAGATTCTATTTTCTATTTTCAATTTGAATAACGAAATGACAAAGGCTGTGCGATGCGCAGGCGCGTCTGCTGTACTGGCCAGTCGCGCTTGCGCCCTCTGCTTATAATAATTATGGCAATTTGTTAGTTTTTATGGTTTTTGTTTGTCCATTCGTTCACTGAGGCCTATTGAGCAGGTTCGAAGGTTATTTTTGTAGTTTTAAGTACCTATGAATATTTGGTTTATGGGCATGATATCGGGAACGCAAAATGCCAGTTTCGCAAATAGTCAGAAATGGAAAATATTACAATAGACTTAATAATTTTATCACAGGTATTTGTATATTTTATAGTATATTTTTAAATCGATCTTAGCATAGTTTGCTTAGCAGTTATGCGATCAGCTAAGTTAAGCAATGTCCGCCGCGGTCATGACTATGATGGGTGACTTTGCTAGTGAGATTACTACTGAGCGCTTCCGAGCTTCTGAGGGCACGTTAAGCCGTCAGCCTCGGTTATTGTTTAGGGTGGCAAATGTTATAGCATGATGGTAGGTCATTTTGCATATGCCTGCCTGGCTAGCTACCACCCTCAAGTAAAAACTCTGTCGCGAAGCACCTTACGGTGTGCTCCGGCACCAGTAATTCTAGGTTACCAAGAAAAACATCTCCCACATCATCACTTACCATCAGATGAGATAGTGGTCAAAGGCTAAACAATCAGGTTTATCATTAGTCAGAATATTTATTTGCCGTATCACATTAAATAAAAAGAAAAGCAACACAAAAATAAATAAATAATTTAACTATATCTATGACCTAAAAATGTTGCACATAAAAATAGTGAGGTCTGTTTTCTAACAGGAGGCAATTATAAGTAGAAAACGGAGCTCTAGAATTAGTAATTAGTCAGAATAACTTTCAGACAAATTCGCGTTTATCAGAGCAGAAGTACTAGTAAATTAAAAAAATATTTTTGTTTGCCCACCAACGTAACGTGCAATTTCAAAGATAGCTAAATGTTTTAAAAAATATTCCATGGAAAATAGAATATCGCAATCCTCATAAATATGTTATTTATCTTCTTTTTCTGCTTATTCTATTTATCTCACACTAAGTAGTTGTAACATTGTACATTATGTTCTTCCATTCTGCACATATAATTTATGGAACAATCTATCCACATTCAACATTCTTCATTCCTTCTCGGTTCGTCCAAATAATTCGTCCTCAGTATAATAATTAAGATCGTTTGCATACCATCTTGAATGAGATTTCAATTCAAGTCCTTTGCGTATCTGTGCAAATAGGTTTGCACGACTGGTAAGTGGCAAATTTGAATTATAATCTTCAGCATGTACGGTAATTTGCGTTTCTGGCACTATGCGTTGAAATTATCTAGTCAAATAGTTAGGTATACGTTTTAAATCGACAACATAATATACAATAAGTCATGTGTACGGTGAAATGGTCAACCGTCTTTCTGACGCCAATAAACTCTTATTTTTTTTCTACAAGCAAGTCTACCGTCGACGAAAAATGTTAGGACTCATGGTACGAATATTTCATATGAGAAGTTAGAAGAACAATAATAGAATTTTATATGTATCTATACACAAAGCGATGCTTCCTTGGTTAAGAAAATATAAGTATTTAATTCAGTATGATTGTTACTATAATTATGTTAAAAATGTAGAATTCAACAATTTGAGAAGAAGACTGGCGCATGAACTTTTGTCAAGGAAAGGGAAGTGCTATTGTTATAAATAATATAACGATCGTAACTGTTTTCATTGTTCTATTAATTGCTGTTTCACATCATGCTACCTTCGATTCTTTAGCTGACCTTTCCAAGCGTATAAAAAAGATCTCTAACAATGATCTGATCTGATGAGTTGCTTGGCAATTTTATATTTGTTTTACCATCGACAGAAATCAGTTATGTGCTGAGGGCTCCGCTCGACGCTGTGCACAATCGTGACTCCCAGACGAAGAATTTCATATAAGTTCGAAACTGGTCGGAGCAATATCCGGTAAATATTACGCGAGTACTAGCCGTTTACTAAATAATAATTAACGACAGAAACGTTACTGGCTCGACCGAAATCTTATCCATGACAGGATATCTGGACAAAAGCATATAGCTCTCCAAGTGGAACGCTTGTGGTGCACTATAGAAGTGTAGAACTTACTGCATCATTTCCTTCCTTCCAGTTGTTTATATGCTGACAAGAGTATGGGAGCGGTGGGAGCAGCAGAGGCTTGGTGGTGGCGGTGCGGGTGAGCACATATTTGGCTCAACGAATACGCATTGCAATTCAAGGGACATCCCCTGCGTGTCATTGACTCTGCAATGACTTGTAGATTGTCTAAATGCTTTCATTGTAGTAACTGTAGTGCTGTATATAGTTCGTAGTATTTTATTAAAAGAGGAGTACCACCGGTTAAAAAATAACTTCGAAATCCACTATGAGTACTTCACCTCTATACCGCGCCGCTATCGCTCTGTGTGAAGGTCCCAAGCTACCTCCGCGCCGCCTTGTCACCACTCCAGATCTTGTCTTTTAGACTAATTTAAACATTGCCAATAAATGCCAGGGCCAAACTTTACTGTCTGTGAGTGGAGAACGTGTTTGTTAGAGGGGAACCTCAATGAAAGGATCGAGTGTGGATTAGATAATTCAACCACTGTAATATTTGTAAAGTTTGCAGATGACATTGCCAGTCTTCCACATCTTCCTTACTCGATTTTAAAGACTCCATCAGGCTCCATGAGCGATAGTTCATTTTGGGTCCATTTTAGCCCGATCAAACGGTGGACAGAACTTAGCGTCCCACACATGAATATGCTGAGAAATATGGGACTTTTATTATGCACGAGGCTGATTGGTAGTGCAAATAGAAATTTTATTTTTCTTCTTGGTCCATCCATTAGTACTGATAACTATATCCCTATGATTAAAAAGTCCGGCGTTTTTAGCGAGACGGTCAATTGGTACTACTACCATTATTATATGTTCTATGCTACTATATACCCGTAAGGTAACGTGATGTAAAATTCGAGTCACCGAAATGTGAAGTTTATATTAGTTGGCCTTTTGTTTTTGCGTTTGAGGTTTGAATCATATTGGTATTTTTTTTTTGACAAAAGACCAAGAAATGCGATCGTACATTTTGAGCCATTATGATTGCTGTTCATGAATTATGACGCTTTCGGAGCTACTTCTATTAATTATGTATTTAAGTTAGCGTACAAAAACAACTCTTCAATAGTGTTCTATCTAATTTACATCTTCATTATCAAATTATCACAATCCAATAGATGAAATTGAAGCTGTGATTCGAAAATAATATTGCTGGTGTAAAAGAGGGCAGTACAAACGTAAATATAACATCGTTTCGTATAAAACAATGGAAATAGTCTTCGCACAGTATATATTATTCAAAACTACAGCTAAATCAAAAATGGGCGAGCATCGAACCGCGACCGACACGTCATTGTGTGCTTTGATAACCAACGAACCGGATAGAGCGAAGTACATTTAATAAATAAAAAAAAATACTATTCAACTGCGTGTCAGGATTTATAGAAAACGCCTGTCTCGCGGACGGACCTACTTCTATCTTTCCATACCTCATCTGCTTCATTCACTCTATCACACTCTTCATGATCGTTTGACAAATAAGTGTTAATTTGCTACTTATACACCCATGAGAATTCTCAAGGCAGACATCAGACTGACGGCCATAAAAACAAACTGATGCCAAAACTTGAATATATGGAGAGCTGCCGGAACACACCGTTAAGCACTTGACGACTGATATTATGCTGGTCTAAGCGGAAATTTGTAAAATGTCCTACTACCATGCAACATTAGTTGTTAGAGAAAGGCATATAACCATAAAACAAACTTGTGTTAAAATTGTAGCCAAATTTATACGAATTTTTAAAATGTTTCTTTTATAGATTTATGTAATACTTATATAGATAATATGGTTAATGATGCAGAACAGGTTAAACTGCAATGCAGTGTGAGATAACTTCTCTCAAGGACAGCTGTCGGTGCTTAACAATAGACTCTCCACTTCAGGATGGTTGCTAGCAAGAATTTCACAAAATGTTTTAGTAATTTTCGTTATAGTAGAGGAGACGTGGGAGAGTTTTGAAGCGCTCGTAGCGAAGTTTGCTTAGCCATTCTGAACCGATCAGCAAAGTTAAGCAACGTCCGCCTCCGTGTAGGGGATACGTTCCAAGAACTCAACATCCTAAAAATTAATTAAATCAGATAAACGTAACTCGTTTTTTAACAATACCTACTAATTATTATCTGGCTTAGACAAAAAGTCTGTAAAACTTTGTCATTATTTCCTTGATATGCCGCCTTTAAAGGGTCCTTCAGTTAGGCTTTTAATATTTATATTTTATATATTATCGCAAAAGTATTTATTATCGTAACAAAACAGCGACGGCCGCATTGGAAAACGAACTTAAGGCATAGTGGCAATAAGATGTATATTCCTTTTCATATTTGTTTTTTCTGTGCAACCGCAAAAGCTTTTGTAAAAGCCCTGTAGTACTCAAAGAATGCCGATGCGTTAATAAAGGACACCGATTTAATGTACCGAATGGATCCGCGAATAGCGAAATATTTATCCTCGAATACAGGAAACGAGTTGCTTTTTTTTTACCTGCGAATACCGAAATCGCGAATAAGGAGCTTTTACTGTATACAATTATTTTTAAAATTCCATACAAAATGTTAGATTTGAGGATATTACTTGAGGTATATTTTCAAAAAATATTCGTAGGCACGTATCTGGAGGAGCCCAAAATGATTTGAAAAATGATATTTAAAACATGTGGCTGTAATATGGTATATTTTAGAGTCAACTTAAAAGATATATAATTTAATAATTTCAAAGTTACAAAAAAAATGTAGATTGTACAATGATTACGTAAAACATGTCAATTTAGCCGATTAGTCGAGGCTAAAACGGGGTTTTCAAGAGTCATACACTCAAATTTTCACTTCACCTGCGAGTAAACGAAACAAATAATATGATATCTCTAAAATATACAAAAATGAACCTGATAGATTTAGATAATACAGAGCTTCTATACACAGGTCTAGATTTAAAACCACGCTATTCCATTTCCTGTGCTATTCTGTGGCAGCTTTAGTATTCGTTGACCTCGTATGTGAGTGACCTAAATGTCAGCAATTTGTTTTGACAAATCAAACGGTCTTCGATACGCAATCATGTGTCTATTCGAATAGGGATCGATAGTTTCATGTCAGGTTAAATTGGAATCGATATTTGTAACTATAGTTGATTTTGGTGTAGCCATGGTGTAAGGCGCTGACTATGTTGACTGTTTATACCAACAAAAAATTGTATATTGGGTTCAACAGCGAAAGATGCAAATGTAAAGTACGTTTGCCTCTTAACTATACTGCCCAATTCAATAAAAGCATATTCTGTATGGCTCCTCGAATATTTAACCATTTACCGACAAGTATAATTCAATGTACAAGTATAAATATCTTTAAGTTTAAATTAAAACAGTTTCTGTTAAATAAAGCATATTATAATGTTAACGAATATCTGAATGATAAATTATGTTTTAATTAGACCATAATTTCAATTTTGTTATTATTTAAGTACATGCTCTGACATTTAATTTTTATCTATTGTAATTAATTATATTATTCTATGACATTTTTAAATGTTTGATTGTAATTGGTAAGGACATTTCTTTTTGTTTTTAATTTATTTTATTTTATATATGACGCATTGAAGAGTAAACATAGTAACATTCATTAAAATATTGTTTCAAAATAATTGCTAACTTATATGGTTATAATATATGTAATAGATTAAATATTTTAATAAGTCAATACTGTATTATTTTTAGGCTCATGGATTTTTGCATGCCAAATGGCCAAATATGGCAGAACTATTATATATACTTAACAGCTTTAATACCTGTATTTGCAATAAACATTTTGATTTGATTTGATTTGATTTGAATATGTTTTTTAATTTACGTACAGAGTAAATTTTTACCTGTCCTGTTTGGATATATATGAGCCGATTAAGGGAAAGTAAGCCTAATGAGCAGCAAGCCTAAATTTACGTGGGCGTAAGTTATTGCTTACTTTAAATGTTTCAGCCTCGAGGCAACAGTGTAAAAACCATAGAACATATAATAAGAAAAAACAGTACTGTGCTTAGTCGTGACGGGCACTGTATAAACTGAAATTACTGAGCGATGAGCCCAGTGCAGTGTCGTGCTGAACGAGGATGGTGACACACTACTTTAAGGGATAGACGTGACGCTTACTATCAAGCTACCCAATTTGCCCGTATCGACGCGCAAAAAAAACAGGTATTTAGCCCACGTAGTAGTCACTTCTACGCCGTAGGCCTCCCCTAAATTTCTCCATTGGATACGTACCGTTCCCTGACTTTATCACCCATTCTATCGTCCACCACTCTCTACGCGCGAAAAAATACTCTTCTCTTGTCATGCGTGACATTTGTCTTATTTGCGCATGCTAGCCAGGCTGGTATGCATCGTTGAGTAAACTCATTCCGTATTAGCACCCATAGAGCAGATATGGGTGTTTATTCGTTGGTAAGAAAAATATTTTTTCAACCTGCCCTCATTCCCGTCCAAATAACGATTCGTTCGGAAGCCCTTGGACTTGATTCAAATACAAATTGAGTCAAATATAAATTATAAAGCCAATATTAGAGTAAGAAAATAAATCATGCGCCACCTATCATTTGTAATCCGATTACAGACAGACATGATTAATGGACTTTCTATCCATTGTCAAAGAAATTACTAATATTGAAGAACATTTGTATTTTATACATATCAAAGTGAAAGTATAGGTACTATTTGTATGCGAAGGTTCTAAATATAATTAGAACGCCCCAACAATAAGGGTAGTGGTCATTATAGGTACTTATAGAAGGACCATATGGGCGTTATAAATGTGGGAAGGGTAATTATAGTTTTCAATATTGGAAGTTGATCTTCTAGTTTGTCTTTGTTGGAAGTAGGCGTTGTGTGACGTAACGGATTTTAGGGATTCAATAGGTAGGAACAATAGTGTTAAAAAATGACCTTATTAGGTAGTAAGTCTCCACTATCCATCCACGCGTATTTTTGGCAAGTGATATATATTACAAATTTACGAGAGGCAAAATTAAAGTCATGTGCGGGATACGAACCCGCGTTATCCACCCCTTTAGCCGGGGTGTATGACGATGTTTTTTCAGGGTTCCGTACCCAACGGGTAAAAACGGGACCCCATTACTGAGACTTCGCTGTCCGTCCGTCCGTCTGTCACCAGGTGTATCTCAAGAACGGTGATAGCTTGACAGTTGAAATGTTCACAGATGATGTATTTCTGTTACCGCTATAACAACAAATACACAAAGTTGGCCAAGTGTGAGTCGGACTCGCGCACGTTAAAACAAAAAAGATCAAAATATGAAGTCTAATGTTGTATAGCTAATGGTACGGAACCCTTCGTGCGCGAGTCCGACTCGCACTTGGCCGTTTTATTTTATTTTTCCTCTCGTAAATTTGAAATTTTGTAATGTAATCCGCAGAGCATGCGCAATTGCAAAAAATATACATATAAAAGAGCAATAGAAATTTAGAAATATATTTTGTTTGGAGCACTAAAAAAGTTATATGTTAATATTAGTCAAACTTTTAAAGTGCAAGTTATTCAGTAACAAGTTTCTTTAAAATTATCTCGATAGGTTTAAAATGAAAAGTTGTATATAAATTACGCTTGTAATAAAATTCTCTTAACTATGTATATGTGTATGAAATAAAAAAAAAATGTTTATTTCAGACTTACATGTGAGATGTAACAATAGATATTTCTGACTAAAATCAACATATTTAACTAACAAACTTAAAATTACTACAAACTAATCCAATATTCCGCTGTCATGAGGTCATGTTCCCAAAATGCTGGCCGCATTGCCACGTTGTATGGCAATGCTTATCCTCTTTCCAAAGTATATAGCAGTATTTTGGTCATAAGTAGCGTCGACCAGACATTTTGAGACGTCTTTGAATAATAGTTCGGCGCTCGGTCCCCACGGTCCCAGGCAGCGTTTCGACCCCAAAAGGCACAAACAGGTAACAACTACTGAAATTTTGTTTGTATGAAATTATATATAAGTCATGTTAAACGTATATATAGTTAACTGACTCGTGAAGAGTACCTATAGTATAATGTACACACTTTTAGAAATTAAGGTTAGTCGTATTTATGACAAACAAATTCAAGAAATACTTTAGTCCGCTCATAAATATTTGAAAACTAACTTTTAAGTACCTATAAACATTTTCAAGAATGTACAAGTTTATCTATTAATCTAAGTATGTAAACTAAACAGTAAAGTCCAACAATCAAAGTTGTATGGTAAATGCTTTCATAAATAATATAGTGGTTAGTAGTCACCCTTCGGTCAATAACCTGGCTTTTCTAACACCTTTTTACACTTAACAATTAGGGTAAAGTAAAACAAGTAAGTAGGAAAACGGCCAGCCGCTTTAACTGCTAGGGATTTAATTTATCTTCGTATACCCTGGATCCCCGTGGGGTGCCGGGTTAGAGTTGCACCTCCCCATATCATCCCATCCCATGGGTGTCCTAACAGGCGACTAAGGGTAAAATACTGGAAGGTGGACAGCAGCGCCTTCTAAAGAACTGCCAACTTACACTGCGATCCCCAAGATTCCTGCCAAGCGTGGGGATTATGGCTAATACCCCCTTAATAGGGGAGGCTGTGTATTGTAATAGGTATTTCGAATTGACAAAGAACCTTCATGGTGTTAGGTATATTTTTGGGAGAAACTTTTTTCACATGGTACCTATGAGGTTAAAAAATGTGCAACATTCGATTATCTTTTTTTTTATTCAGCTTAGACAAGAAAGATGGATACTTCGAAAATTCGAGTGATTTTTAAAGGGATTAAATATAATGACTTTGATACCCTTAGTTCTTTTACCAAAAATTGTATAATCGGACACAAAATGTAATAATAAAGCAAGAAAGACAAAGCAAGGTGCGACGAGGAGCGAAGCGACTTGGTGCTGTTAGGTTACTTGTGACCACAACCACGCCAGTAGAAGCCAGTAGAATAATAACATTAAGGCTTGTTTATTCTCAATCAGTAGGCAAATTTAGCGTCCGAGAGTTGCGGGCTATTAACACTACGTAGCGCTGCGCTCTAGTCGCACAGCGCGCGACAGGTCGCTCGCTCGATGTCCCCAGCCGCACGCTATTAGCGTCACAGTGTAGTAGTTGATCAACTTTAGGTATCTGCTACTAAATCCAGAACTGCATCTAAATAATTGTTTTGTTCTTGTGAACATTTTTATTCGCTTATAGAATAAAAATATGCGTTTCACAATACGTACCTATTTTTATTAGATTTGGTTCGAATATATTTTAGGGTTCCGAACTCAAAACGCAAAATGGAGCGCATATTTATGAGTGCCCGATGTCTGTCTGTATGTCCGTCCGTAAGTCAATGGTCTTTAGCTCGTAAACGAAATAAGTAACAAACCTACCTAACCGAAACAAACGGCGAATAATGGACTAGACTTTATTAATTTTATTATTTTTGTTACCAATACGTAGTAAAATAGCTGAAAAATTTGTTTGTGTTGCGGAAGTTGAAAATAGAGTATTTTAGATGAGCATGGTACCGACTTTAACAAGTTATTGCATACTTTTCAATGATATGTAAGTTTAGTTTGGCATATGTATTCTGAAATACAACAAACTAATCGATGCTAATATTATAATTTATAAAAAAGGATTATTTTATTTTGTTATTGTATATAACTGATAAATAAGATAAAAAAAAATAACACTTTGCCCGTAGAAATACGATTCTAAAATGTAGGGTGAGCACATGTAAGCAGGGATATTACGGTATGGGTATTTACCGATACGATTTCGGTAAATACCGTAATGAAATAAGGGTAACAGGTATATATCTGTTAGCATAATTGCGATACGATTACCAAATTCCATTTCGGTATGTGTATTTTATGTTAGTCAATGAGAGTGCAGCAGGCGGGCGGGGGTGCGGTTATGCGGTGGCGCGATACGCTGCGGGGGGGAGAGTTTATTAGCACGTACATATATTATTTGATATGAATGACGGGAAGTGGGAACAATAACATTATTAGTTTCAAATAGGATTTTCAGTGTAACACACTGCTAGGTGCTTGGCTACAGATTTTTTCTTTGAGAGTGGTAGCTTGATGGCGGGTAGCATGGTGGTAAGGCATAATGCCCGCCTAGCTAGCTACCACGCCCAAGAAGAAAATCTGTCGCCAAGCACTTACCAGTCTGTTCCGCTATATGTCCTTGAAAACCAGTAATTTTGCGTGGTGGTAGTGGACTTTTCGAATGCGCGCTGGGCTAGCTACTACCCTCAAGTAGAAAATCTGTCGCCAAGCACTTATCGATGTGTTCAGCTATGTGTCCTTGAGAACAAGTCATTTTGCGTGGTGGTAGAGGATTATGCGAATGCGCGCCTGGCTAGCTACTACCCTCAAGTAGAAAATATGTCGCCAAGCACTTACCTATCGATGTGTTCAGCTATGTGTCCTTGAAAACCAGTAATTTTGCGTGGTGGTAGAGGATTATGCGAATGCGCGCCGGGCTAGCTACTACCCTCAAGTAGAAAATTTGTCGCCAAGCACTTACCTATCGATGTGTTCAGCAATGTGTCCTTGAGAACCAGTAATTTTGCGTGGTGGTAGAGGATTATGCGTTATATGCTAGGTATATACTTCCCTTTAGATCTAAGTATCTTTAAACGGAAGCCAAAGTAAAAGAAACAGCAAAAAATCTACCCATGTTTATTAGTTACACTTCTGTTACGTGTATACTGTGATATTAAAAACGTAAAAATGAGCTACATTTTTAAAACTGCAAGTACAACGAATAACTCTAACAGGAAAGCGATCGATTAGTGACGGAATGCAGCGAGTCGGCAAAAGCGACACAGGTCCTACCTCAGACACGTCCCACAGACGACTGAATCAAGCCAGACGGGGCGCTCTGTTATATAATATTGTATTTGAAAATAAATAAACCGTTTTGAGAAAAAGTAACCACAAAATGTTCTTCTGAAATTCATTGCCTGTTTTTTGACATATTTTTTTAAAGTAAAAGTAAAGTATATATTATACGTATGACCTAAAACACGATCAAAATTTCTCTCTTTTCGTGCTTTTTTATGATCGAGTGAAGTTGTAATTATCGTGTTTTGAACCACAAAATAATTTAGCAAGCATATTGAACTACAACATATATTTTTTTCAGATCAAAATAATGAATATTTCATTGTTTACGGGTGAATCAAAAATAGGTTGATTTCGAATATCCTAGCCTTAACTACTTTTACTCAACAATGATTTATTTGGAGTCATTTTGCTTAAATAGAATAGCGAGATGTTGAATGTGAGGAAAACTGTGGTTATTTTACATTAAAATGCGGGTTTAATTTTGGTGAACATTTACTATTTTTGTCTGTTATATTTTACTTTATCTGGTGGTAAGTTAAACATAAGCCATTTTTGAATATGAGTTTCGACGCAAACAGTTAAACGAGTCAACTCATACCACAGATAGCAGAATACTAGCATACTCTAAATACTCGCATTTGTAAAGACTGTCGTTATAACCTTACTATAATTACACCAATCATTCGGAGTCGATATATAATGTTTTATTTGTTACCTACACAGTAAATAGATAGGTAGGTATGTAGAAATAATTAAGGGCGTTAATGTTAAGCTAAATGGCGTTTGTGACGTCACGTAGGCTTAACAGGATAATTAGGCGGAATTGTCACTAGATATAATATATTTTTATACTTTTTTAAGGGTTTTATTGAAATATTATTTATTTTTTTCTTAAGATCCTTTAAAAATATTTGTGATTAGGTATTAAATATGGATTTCCGCAAAGTAACGCCTGAATCTATTCATTGTAACAGATGTATTTCGTCTGAAGTGACGAATTGCACCTGACACACTGATACATACAGTTGTTAAGTCTCATGTTCCTGTAATTTTACTGGCTCTCAAGACTGCTGCCGGAACACACTGGTAGGTAAGTACCTACCTAGCGACAGATTTTCTACTTGGGAGTGGCAGCTGACCAGGCGGCAAAAATGCTCGTCAACCAAATATTTTATTGACCATTGACGCCAGTAAAAATACTCTGATCCCACGCTTTAATTTGTCTACTACTATAGGCATTGTTTGGTAGATGATAGATCACACTTCAGAAGTGGCCCTATTGAAATTTCATCAACATAGCTACATAGTTTTTATTTTACATTCAGTTAACTGAAAATGTATTTGGCAATTTATGCTTATACCTGGAGGACATGGTCACGGTAACCGCAAGTCTTGTCGATAGTCAGTATTGTGGGTGAGTGAAAATAAAAATCAAATTAATCTAATCAATTTAGGCATAAACTACACATTTATGAAAATTGATTAAAAATTTTGATATTGAATTATTTGACATTCTACTGACACTTTCAGCAAACAAAAATTGTAGAGCCACTGCGAGAAGAAAGGGCATGAAACGGGGCCATTATTTTTTAAATATTTTTAACATTATGTTACAAAATATATTATAAAATTATAACAATATTTGTTTAATTTTTTAGATGACAGGTGCGATAGGTTTTCTAGATGAGGCGGGATTTGCCAAGCATTTTTGCCGTTCAAATAATCACAAACTGTATAGTACAAAATTTTAATCAAAATACTTCTCACTGGTAGGTAACTTGAATTTTACTTCTAAGAGTTGTAATATCTTTAGACTTTACCTTTATACTGCACACAATTAGCTAAGACGGAAATAATTGTATTTATCTTTCCTAATTTAAAACCTGGAATCCCTATTTTATCTTTATTTTTATAGTTGTAATCGTGACTATCACTGTTTAATTTTACAATAAGTACCTACGTATTACTAAAAGAAATGGATCAAAATAATTAAAAGGCGCATTAATTCTATGTACCCGAACAGGCAAATACCTAGCTAATAATTAGCAAAACGTGATTTTCTCAAGAAATTCTACCAGCTGCGATGTCTAGCCGATGTGACGAGGTCGAGTCCTATTAAACCAAAAATTATAACATGCCTACCAACATACATCACCAATGTTTTACAATTGTCTTGGTTCACCTGCACACTTGGACAGGTGATAGGTTTAGAAAACTACGTACCTAATCGATACATTATTTTTAATATAAATCTTAGAAAAATAAATACGCTTATTAAAAAAAACTTTTGCGTACCTGAGACCTTGTACATAGTGTAACACGTAACAAAACAAACACATTTTTGTGTAAGAATGTACATCCAGTGTCTAATACTTATAAGTATTAGACTGGATGTACATTCTTCAAAAATATTTTAAACCAAGAAGGATTACTTCGGTGGTACCTACGTTCTTTTATATTAATGTTATTGAATATTTGAAGTCATGAGAATTCGCTATTAACAAATAAATCAAATGTTTTTCGTGCAAAAACATATACCTAATTCATTAATGATACAACCCTCACATGCAACGTTTTGGCGGCGGCTAGCCGCTGAAAGAATTCCTTTCAGTCGAAGCCACGCGCGCGTCGATGATACTTGCGTCGGCCATATTGGTAAAAGAATTCCCGCCTTTTCACTCGTGGACAACCAAAACATTTACTTTTGACAATCAAGAAACAAAACCTCCATTATCAAATTATTCAAATAATTATGTAAAAATTGTATATACATATTAGAAGAATAGAAAATTTTGTCAAGTGTTAGTTCACATGATAACTATCAACGAAGACATCGATTTATATTATGACGCATGTAAAATAAATGAAATTAGAATGAACTGTTGATTTTCACCCTAATTATTATATAACGTACGGTACAATTTAATTAGTGTGTTTGGTGCATGTTTGGTGTTGCAGTAGATTTTTTTAACCCGCATAATAAAACTTTACTGTTATCAAAAACGAAAGAGGTTGTATTTAGGTTATATTTATGACTTATTTACGGCCAGTGTTACATTGTTAACTCGATTGAATACTTTAGTTTAAAATCGTTATGAAAGTTGAAAAAAATAAAATCGAACGAAAATGCAATGTAAAATAAAATATGGCGTTGAAAAATCTACAGTTGTTTCAACCGATGAAAGCAGACGTCGTTTATCGCCAAGCATCTCCTATGAAAGCACCTCCCCCTTCTGCCTTGTCGAGGAGTATATCCAGATCTGCTGAAACCCTCGCTGGGAGCACCAATTATGGTAAGAATTTAATTGATGCATATTTATTCGCTCCACAAATCACGGCTTCACTAGATTTGGGTTGTTTCCACAAGAAATTTAAATAAATGCGACAGTTAATTTGTGTGTTTTTGTTGCCACTCGCAAAAGAGTTGAACGATTAGATTTACATGTAGGTAACACATTATTTATTTCTTAAGGTATATATATACCTAATGTATTACTTATAATAAGTAATTTATATATACGTCTGTAGTAGGGAGTTCAACCTGTTTTTTTTTACACAATTATTCGAGTATTAAAAATAACCAAATTCCTGGACTCGGGACATGCACGCAGCCAATTTGAGCTGTCATGTCGTGGTGAAAGTTGGCCATACCTACCCAAGCATTGTAATTTTTGCATTAACGCCTACTAAACGAAAAAACTTACAAAATTGTAACGAAAAGAAAAACTTGAACTACGAGAATTACAATGTTACAATTATCGGGTTACGTCATCGTAAACATAAATAAAGCTTTACAAAATGACAAATTTACGAGAGGTAAAATTTAAGTCATGTGCGGGATTCAAATCCGCGTCCATCCACCCCTTTAACCGGGTATGCTCTAATCCAATTGAGCTAACATGACAATGACTCATAACTCAAAAAAAAAGTTTGAAGCGCTCGTAGCGAAGTTTGCTTAGCCATTCTGAAACGATCAGCAAAGTTAAGGAATGTCATGCCTCGGTCATGAGTTGGATGGGTGACCGCTGGTGACATTACTACTGAGCGCTTCCGTGCTTCGGAGGGCACGTTAAGCCGTCGGTCCCGGTTGTTGTCTTAGGATGGCAGTCGTTATAGCATGGTGGTAGGGCATTTTGCCAATGCCCGCCTGGCTAGCTATCACCCTCAAGTAGAAAATCTGTCGCCAAGCACCTAACGGCGTGTTGTTCAATTCAATTTGGCTGCCGGTGCCCGCGTAAGAAGGAATAAAGAAAGAAACAAGTATAAATAAAGTAAAAAAACCCGACTGCAAATTATTGATTTTCGTTAATCTTTATATTGTTCCATTGAAATTTAAACTATAGTTTTACAAGTTTATATTTTTGACATATCCGTTGGCGTGTTTTTAAAAATTCAAATCTGTAGAACAGGACCAAAAATAAATTCAAATTACTCCCAATAATGCAGTACATTCTATTTTATATTTTTATAAAAATATTTGCATATTTTCTGCGTTCTAAAAGCTTTTCTTGCACCTAGCATTTTCCTCGGTTGGGTGTGGTGAAAAACTGTGTAATAATACCCATGACAGCAAAGTTATTGTGGATCTCGTTTCTTAAAGCGTTCGCTCAGGAGTCTTAGGACATATTTTGTTTTATTATACAAACGTCTAGTATCAAAAAGGTTTTATCAGTACTAATATTATAAATGCGAAAGTAACTCTGTCTGTCTGTTACGCTTTCACGCCAAAACTACTGGACCGACTTGAATGAAATTTGGTGTGAAAATAGTTTGAGACCCGGGAAAAAACATAGGATAGGTTTTATCCAACTGCGCAAAAATAGGTTAACGTTTTTGCGCGATAACCGACATACGCGCGGGCGGAGCTGCGCCCGGAAAGCTAGTATCAAATAATTAGAAAAAAGAGGTGGGATTTTTTTTATACTCGATTTTCAATGAAAGGAGGTTGGCAACCTTTTTCAGCACTACGAAAAAAGTGAGACAATTTATTTGGTTTCTTAAATTTTGTTTTTTACTAAATTGGTAATTTAACAATACGCTTTTGATTATTCTAAATAATTTTTCAACACCCTTGCTCGTAAAGTGAGCTTTATTATATCTTTCTTAGGGCCATAAACCGAAGTATAACACCCTCGTGCATAATAATATTATACACTAGTGTGTAATAGAATTATCCCTACAAAGTTAAGTTAGTACCTAACTGCAAATAATATGCGAGTAAACAGAGCATTTTCAATTTAACCGGGTAATACAAATTTGTAACAACAAAGAGGTTTAGGTATATGTGATCAACCAACATATATTTGCCGCGCGCAAATATATAAAAAACTTGCGCGCTATTTTCCATAATTTTCGTATGTTGTTTGTATCACATTTGTGCAATATATTTTTTTTCCTCGCATCTCGTGTTGAAAAAGGGCGTACGAAACCCGTAAGCAACTTGCTCATTATACACTATGCTGATGTACGCCCTCGCCTACGGCTCGGGCTGCAACCCACAGCTTCGTGTATAATGAGCAACTTAGCTCACTTGTATCATAATATACTATTCCAAAATCTGATAGTGTAAATTACGATTTTATAACAATGACGCCACCAGAAATAAATAGTACAGCTCAAGAAGTCACAAAGAACTTACTTCCTGAATAGTCTCGGGACAATTACGAGAAAATTGTATAATGATTTATTTTCCTCGTAGGTGGAGCATAAAACACTATGTATCTCTCGAGATCGGTATACAATGTACTTAATATATATAATACTACTAATATATTTTATAATACTTAATTTCAACGTTAAGGCCTCGACTTGACAAAATTACAAATAAGAATAATTCGGATGCGCTTGTGCATTAAAATCTTGTGTACGAAACTAATTAACATAGAGTTGACCTATTGACATATTTCTTTCATTCTTTCACACGAAGAATTCCAATATCTATAGATTGCTACAGATATTGGAATTCTTCGAGTGAAATAATTTTTTTGAACAAAATAATGTAGGTAGAATGAGGAGGCGGGTTCGATCCTCACCTGAAGTGTAAATATATATCTAGTCTTATATTTTCTACTTACAAGATGTTCACTAATAATGACGTAATGCTAGAAATCTTTCGAACAAATACCTACCTTAGACTAGACCACAGAATAAAATGGAACAGAAGGATTACTCCGCAAAGCCATTCCATTAAATAAGCGACTCGAGCTGCGAAGCAATAAAGTGCACTTCAACTCGCAAAGCACGGAGTACCCGATAATAAGGCGTCTCTGTAAGGAACATGGACAATTTAGACTTTTGAGCAACATAAAATTACTGCAATAGCTAGAAAAATAAGCGCACATTTAAGAAACAACAAGCACGCTCATTCAATAAATTTGACGACTCATTCATAAAAATAAACTCGGGATTATTATGGGTAAATTAATTCATAGTTTCCTATACGAGTATATTATTATACTTGGGATTATGTAGGTGATAGTTACTTAATACATCTAAATCTGTTCAGATATTTATGTGAAATAAAGAAACGAACACATATGCATAGGAGTACCTACATGAACGGCTGCTGGGATGGAATTGCACCACCCATATCGTCCAGTGGCAATCCCTTGCTCGATGAGGCATTTGTTGTACGGTGAATGTCATGGCTGTAAGGGAGATAAGCTATGCTCCAGCCAACTAGTAGTGAGCTGAAGCATTTGGACTGCCTGTAGGCCTGCAATGGCCTTTAGCTAGCGTAAATGCTTTCGTTGTAGTAGCAGTAGTATTGTTTTAATATTTTTATGTTTGCAATAACGCATACTCTGCGGATTACATTACAAAATTACAAATTTACGAGAGGAAAAACGCATGTAGTACTATTGTTTATATTTTAGTGTGTTGTTAATAAAATAAATAAGCCTCATAGGACGATATCCATTTCAATGCCACACATATTGAAGAAAAATCTTTTAAATTAAGAATTTATAACGTGTCAAGTTGTAAGTATAATTAGAAGAGTTCTGTGAAACGGAAAGGAATTCTGTGCTCTTATTTTTGTGACCGTCACAGAGCGTTGACCCTAATCTACTATAAATCAATAAGGTCAATGTTGTATTCACATTATAGAAAAAAAATTCAGAATGATGGCCTTATCTCAAAGTTTTCTTTCTTTTTGTTAGACGTGTAAAAAACGGGCCGACAAAGGGGAAAATGAGCAGCATGCCTCTAACAAAGATGTAAGTGAACCCATGAAGATGTGCGAAGACCTGTGGCGCAGCAGTCCATAGCTATAACCACTCGGCTATCACTTTTTCAAAAGTAGTATGCCATCACACTCAAATGGACGTTAGTGCAAAATTCCAGTGTTGTCTGCATATTCGCAGACAACACTGGAATTTTAGTCGAAGGGCAGTGGGTATACTACCACCGAGGTATCCCATAGAGTGTTGTGTCAGAAAGGCAGGTGGCTATAAAATCGAAGCACAGGTCGAACCAAAACCCTTAAGCAATGCAAAATACTGTTGTGTACTATCATTTGAAAAAAAAATGTATAGACTCCACATCGTTAAGGTGATAAGGTTAAAAGCGTGACGATAGTTTTTTTTTTACCAGGTACCAGTAAAACCCTCACAGCTCGGAAGACCAGAAGCACTGACCACGACAGCGGCCTGGTGAAGGTCTCCAGCACAACCGGCTTGCCATTGCTGACTAAGACCTGGGGCAGAGATGACGACAGCATACAAAGCAGGTCTAGAAATAACAGGTTGGCATTCTTAGAGTTTTTTTTTTTGTTATGCTTTTTTATTATGATAGGTTAGCCTTTGACCACTATCTCACCTGATGGTAAGTTCGACGACATTCTGATATTATATTCTCAACTAAAATAATGGTAAGGTCAACTCGGGAAGACCGGCATACTTCATTTAACATGTTACAAATTGACTTATTTTGGCTATTCTATAACCTTTAAGTAAAATTTTGTTAAACAAGATAATAATATATATGTAGTTGTTCAGGCAATAAATATGTCAAAATTACAGAGACACCATCGGTGACGGAATAACAACCATTTTTGAAAACACAGTGAAAATAGACGGATTTGGCTTCCTTGTCGGATAAGACCGTCTAGTGGCAAATTTACTTAGTTATCGACAGTTTTTGTAGTTATAGATAGTGTGTACGAGTGCCAGTTCTTGTAACAACTTAATTTGTGCACCCTAACTCTCAGGAATAAGGTTTTTTATAGCTTATTTCGCGAGATACAGCATTTGTCGGATAAGACCGGCATACTTCGCACGTCCAGGGGTGCCAAACATATTTCACCTTGAATAATAATTAATGATTTTATACTACATTTTATTAGAGAAAATCCAAGCTTATACGAGTACGTAATCAATAAAATTAAAAATGTTTCTTGTGATAGTTTTAAAATAATGAGATTCAAAATCATAGGTAAATACCTACGAACCATAGAAACCGCTCCTAAGTAAAACCTAAAATTACTCGCAAAATTTATTTGCTTTTCTTTGAACAAAATAATCAGTCTTCCATTAAACAAAAACGAAAAGAAATTACGATTTAACATACTTTGAAGTGTAACCAACTAGGAAGTTAATTCAAAGAGAAAGGTTTAATTAGACACCAAACGTTGACAACTTCTGAACGTGGTGAAGACCGGCATATGACATTTATTACCCTCCAGAACCTAGATGGACTTCCCCACTACGTATTGAGAGGTTACTTTTTATTTTCGTCAAGAATAACGTAGTACAAAACGCGTATAACACTGATGCCATATAATAATTAGATAGATATATACATAAAGAATGAATTTACTTGCATAAATCTGAAAATTAACTAAGATTTAAACACTCTTAAACATTTTTTTTTGTACGTGGTACACTCCCAATGCAAGTCGCGCACCATACTAAATTAAAAAAACTAGTTTTTTCCGTTTGCTCTACATGCACCGCCATCTCTGTCAATGTATAAAAACTAGTACGATATATAAAAACTAGTTGTACGATCTTTCCCGACAGACGGTCTTCGCCGAGTTGACCTTAGTTATTCTACTTAGAGCAACTAAGAACTGGAGCACCTCAGATTCTTCTACTATGATTACAACATTATCGCGAGCCAAAGCAAAAGTCACATTCAACAATTGTTAGAACGCAAAACTTTTCATGTCGAACAGAAATTGAACCCGCGTCTCCCAGTTTTATGCACCAGTTGGGTTATAAAGACTGACCAAAACGTTACGATCCAATCGCTGCGCAAAGACATTTTCGGCGGTAGCTGCGAAAGTGACTCTTTGGAATCCATAGGTCCTTCTTCATTTCATACCCGGTAAATGGCAATTGGCTTTCCCCTAATACATGGCACCAAAACATGGCCGGTAATATGTGGCTAAGATCTTCTGGGGAATACAGGCATGAGGTGAAGTTTTTATGATATGAAATCACAAAAATTACATTGACAAATAAACGAGTCCAAACGAGAAGTAATATGTGACAAGACTAGATATTATTACCTTTGAACTTAAAAAAACGTACTATGGTAAAAATAATAATATATAAAAAAAAAAAAATTAGGCGGTCAAAATACGGGCCCCAAAATGTTGAGCGAAAATAGACCTGAGCGTAGTGATTATAGTACACCTAGTGCGTGACAAACTTAATGAAATCCCCAAGTTTTGTAGCACGTAGGTAGGTTTTTGTAGTATTTACACACTAAATTCTCGTGAGTTCAAAGATCTAAATTTTTTTGTTACATTAAAAGCACATACTTTGAATATTAATAGACACATCGCCATAGAAAACCAAAATGAGGCGAATGACCTTGGAGGATTATAAAAATTTGAGGCATTTGGTAGCCTTTAGCTTGTAGCTCCCAGATTCTTTCAGTCGAACTAAGTCCATAGTTTTGAGTGGTTCTTCAAAGAAAACCTCTTTTTTAAAGCTGTATAGTTTTTTGGTGATTATGAACATCTCTGACCAGATCACCCAATCAACCAGCCGTGAAAGCAGGTAGGTGGACATAAAAAAAGATAACAAAAAGGAAGTTACGATGAATTTGATGATGATGAAATGTTTTATGTAATGTATATATTCTAAAAAAAGATGCTCTTAAACTTAAGTATATGTTTTTTTATGTTATTGTGGCGGAACAAACTCGAGGCTCACCTGATGTTAAGTGGACTAACCTCTGCCTATCACAGATGAATTTCGTCACAAGTCACGAATTGCACTGCGCCCGTCGCCTTGAGACATAGTTGTTAAGTCTCATGTGCCTGTAATTTCACTGGCTCTCAAGGACTGCTGCCGGAACACACCGTGAGGGTGGTCGCTATCCAGGCGGGCATTCGCAAAATGCACTTCGAACATGCGGCGAAGCTCAATCACGCGGCGGGAATCGAACCATGGAACTGCTGCGCGGCAGTCCATAGCCAATGCCACTGAGCCATCATTGCTTCAAATGTACTAGCTAGTAGATACAAAAACATTAGGCCAGTTCAATAATAATTAGATAAGTGTGTTTTGGAACTTTGAAAGTCAATGTTATGGAATATTTTTGGAGTAAATAACCCTATTAATTTATTTATAGTTTGTAATTTGGTAGGTAAGTTCTCTTTTTTGAATATTTTTGTGTATTAATTTCGTTCAGGAGTACCGTACTTTAGTTTCGTTCTACGAATAAATATAGGTTTCGTTCGATTATTATTACAAATAGATCATTATTGTGTTGTGTTGGTCATTAATGTTTTTTCAAATTTATAAATTAAACCCAATTTTAAACATAAAATATACGCGATTTAAACATATAAGAAATTATGATTTAATAAAATTATTGATTTTAACATATAATATATATATTTAAACATATAAGATAACTTAAATACTACTCGTCGGATCACACTTACATTTAAATCCCTACATCACAAGCGCAAGATTTTGAATATTAAAAAAAATCATATCAGTACATCCTGTAAAGAGTTATAAAGTAACACATTTAAAGAAATACAGTCGTATTGAGAAACTTCAAATTTTTTATGAAGTCGGTAAAAAATTGAAATTTTAACTCTTCCTTGTTTACTTAGTCATACGCAAATATACTTACAAATACTTATTAAACTATTTTAAAATACATTTCATACAAAAAAAATTAGTTTTGCTATTCATTAATATTTTTTAATAAAATCTTGATAATAATGACAATTAACCTAAATATATCCAAATCAAACTAAGCGATAACACTTCACATAATATAGTTTTTAAATAAAATGTTAATAAAACCGAACCGATTTTTATAAAGCAAAATTTGTTGGTATGTGGGGACCTGCTCACTCGAGAAGACGTGCCTTTCACACAGTAATAAATTATATCAATAATATTTAAAGCGCATCCGGTTAGCCTTGTGTGTATACTAGTGTGAATATAAATGCTAATTATACATACTGTACTGTACTGTAACAGCCGTATAGTATAGTCCACTGCTGAACACAGCCTCCCCTATTAAGGAGGTATTTGCCATAATCCCCACGCTTGGCAGGCCTCATGGGGATCACAGTGTAAGTTGGCAGTTCTTTAGAAGGCGCTGCTGCCCACCTTCCAGTTCTTTTTTCCTTTAGCTGCCTCTTACGGCACCCACGGAATGATATGGCGAGGTGCAATTCTGACCCGGCACCCCACGGGGCATACTAATATACAATAAAACAATAACATGTTAAATTTGATCGCGTGGATAGGCCGTAGAAGTTGTAACCATAAAAAAATATGAAGTGGCGAGCCTTCATTATATGGAAACCAATTTCCTTAATAATTCACCGTTAGTACCGGAACTCCTTGATTTGCCTATCTCGATAAGGATCATTAATATATAATGACTCTAATGGTAGCGGACTACGGAAAGTGCCCACTTGGGCGGGCGTGAGTGACCTTCCACAGTCTATTGTTAACTCGAATTCCGTACCTACCGATTTGTAGGTGTTTTATTCATCATGCCATCTACTAATTGTATGCCACACGGAAGATGTAGTAAGATAACCTCTTTATTATTAGATATTAAGCTATTGCATAGGTTCTATCGCGGGCCTTGAGCGTGGAGACCGAATCCAGAAATTCCGCAACGAAAATAACCTAACACCCCCTACTCCGACCGGCACAGCGGTGATACTATATTTGATCAGCGCCTCTACAGTGCGTAAAAGGAAATAATTTTTTTCTGTACTTGGTGGGTATAAACAGAAATATGACACAAAGATTGATAGTGTGCCCCCCTATTACTTGGGATCAAAATATTGCGAAACATGGCGTGTGTGGTTTAGACCCTTCGATCCCACTTTATTATTTTAACACAAATGCCGTTCGACTAAGTTTTTAGGGGTGGTGATGTCTTACTTTGCCCGAGAGGTGCCTGGCTAGAATGTCACCCTCCCATCTGTGGGTGACGTACTAGGCGACTAAAGGTAAAGTACCGGAAGTAGGCAGCAGCGCTTTCTGAGGAACTGATATTTTAAACTGCGATCCCAAAGACGCCTGCCAAGCGTGGGGATTATGGCAAATTCCCCCTTAATGAGGGTGGCTGTTTTCAGTAGTAGACGATCCAACTTACCAGAAATTTACCTTGGATTGGTATTTCACAGCATATACTTAACTAGACTTATAATTTACTTTCACGCTAATATAGGAAAATAACGAATAAACTTCATAATTGTAAGCATATATTTTAATGTCAGTACAGTCGTATTTCATTTTAAAAATACAGAATAGTATCAAAATCTCGCATATTTCAATTCTCAATTAACCACTCAACAATGAACTCAACCAATGAATGATTACTCTCAACTACAAAACCCCACTTTACTGCACGGTAGTAAGTTACTCAAAGTTACTTGAAGACTTTAATTACACTAATCTAAGTTGCCAGGCCAGGCCAGGTTGGCCAGTGATCGCATTATACTTCATATATGAAGAAAAATACCTAGCCTCCGCTAGAATTAAAAAAGTCTTAATTTTCGTGTTCATATTTATCTATGCTCATAAAATAATAGTCACATCAACATAACTTTTTTTTATTCATATGAGGTACATTCGTTTATCTTGATAAACTTGCATAGATGTGTATTGTAGTTCCGGAACGCTTCAGCAAAATTTATAAAATGACTCATGCCCTGAGCAAAATGGCCGAATCTGTCGTAATCAGTAACCCTGTACGCAGTTTTCAAGAAAATTCTACTTCGGAAAATTGTTGAATCACGCTTTACAAGGCACGCGATGTGGTCAAAGTTACTTGATTTTGACTATATAGGCAGTTTGCCGCCTTAGGTTGCTTAGGTTAGATTGTCGGTGTCATTAAAGTTGATTGCAGTAACAAGAAAAATTGTAGAAGCGCTCGTAGCGAAGTTGCTTTAAACAACGTCCACCGCGGTTTTGACCACCGCTAGTGACATTACTACTGAGCACTTCCGTACTTCGGAGGGCACTTTAAGCCAGCCAGCCTTTTTGTATCGAAGTTAGCCATTAAACAATATGTTCATAACAACATGTTCGACCACATCATCACTTACCATAAGGTGAGAAAGTAGTCAAAGGCTAGTCTATACGCTAGTTGAATACGTTGCTTTGAAGAAATACTGATTCACTGTTCCCACAATGACCCTAATCTATAAAAAAATAAGGTACCAAAAAGTTACAAAATGACAACAAGAGGAAAAAATATAGTCATGTGCGAGATTCGAACCCACGTCACCCAACCCTGTAGCACAAATACACAAAGAAATGTTTAGCCCTCTCATGAAAAAAATGGAAAACAAAAAGAAAAGAGTTTTGTTTTCAGAACAATCTAAAATAATTTTAGTATAAGGGGGCGTCCATAAATTACGTGAGATGATTTATGGGGGGAGGGGGTCGAGTCAAATCTCATATAATCTCACGTTAGGGAGAGGGAGGGTCTCGACAAATATCACGCAATTTATGTTCTGACTGAAACAAAAAAAATATACTTTTTTGGTCCATTCAATCCAAATTGTATGTACATGCTTTGCATCTGTCACAAGAGCTGCAGAGCACAGGCGAGCCTCCCACATTGCACCAGCTAAACAAGCGCGTATGCTCCACAAAATGCGACCATCACGGATTGTCACAAGACGAGCTAATGAGTTACTGTGCGCAAGCGTCAACGGCTTGGGAGTGGCTAGATCAGAACGAAGTCAAAGGAGCAGATGATTTTACTAAAAATACTTAATATGGACATGTTGGTTCCAATAATCTCTCTTGAGACCGCGCATAATTCTCCATGGACTGCATTAGAGTAGACATTCTTTTCTTTTTAACACAGTAGTCATGATTTAAGTATTCTATTGTTAAATTTTTATTACATTTATAACTCTCAGCAATATTGATTACTAGTCTTAACTAGGCTTAAATAAAAACACGAAGCAAATTATTTTTTTTCTTTCTACAATAACAACCGAACGCGTTTACGTAAGAAACCCACATTCTGAAAAATCTCACGTGAGATTGGGGGATGGGGGAGGGGGTTGAACAAAATCTCACGACATCTCACCAACGGGGGAGGGAGGGACAGAAATTTTAAAAAAACACCTCACGTAATTTATGGACGCCCCCTAAACCGACGAAATACTATATAATCAACTCACGACGTCTAATCAAAGAGGCTTTGATTAAGTAGTAGACAGTTAAGCATATTGGTGGAAATTTAAAGGTAAGGGGATATTTTTCGGGAAGAAAAGTGGGGGAGGCAGAACAACGGTCATCGAGGTGATGACCATTGCTTATTACTATTTATTTTATAATAGCAGATCCATCCATTCAATTACATAGGAAACTTCTTCGAGCAGCGTGTGTTTTATCAAATTAAGGCATTGTGACGGAACACGTATAAGGCCGAACTGCAGAATGCTTTCAGGAGCTATTTGATCTTATACCGGCTTCGCGATTCTATCATCGTACCTCGCGTCACCGTTTGAAAGCTCATCCACACATAATCGAGTCCTGCCTGGCTAGCATGCGCAAATAAGACATATGTCACGCATGACACGAGAAGAGTATTTTTCTCGCGCGTAGAGAGAGTGGTGGACGATAGCAGCGGCCGCACCACGCTAAGATCCGTTAATTGAGATTATCTATGGACGATCCTCCATTGCGCTATTTATTGGTTGAATTACGAACAGTTTTAGGAAATAAACAGCGATGGACTTTGTACTAATAAAATACCATAAACGATTAAACATTTTTACCGTTCTCGACACTTCATTAGGAATTATGATGGTTTTATTATTAAAATTGTTCCCGTTGATGTAATTTTCAAACGAATGATGAAGATGTAAATAGAATTGGCGATTTTTCTGCATAATGTAGGTAGGTATTTCATTTTTATCTCTGTTGACGATGGCTGTATCTGTTTTTCTTGTTGATGAATGCTAAGTAGCGAAACAAAGTCTTTAATTTTTATCATAGCTACTTAACTAATTTTCAGTGCCCCATTTATTTTTTCTTTATTAAACAATAGAATAATATTTTATAGCAATATATTGAGTGCGGAACCCTAAAAGGAATTTATTCATTGACATTACTTTAAATGTTTGCTGTTGCAAATTTCATGAAAATTTTATAAATTTAATACCTACTCATTTATTTACATATAACAGTAATTTTGAGTATTCAGCGAAGTACCTATAATTCCATTACTTTAAATAGTTGAAAAAAACAACCTACACTACTTACAGCATTATTCAAAGATATTGTATTTAAGCTACGCACACACGAGTTCGTGGGTTGTGTTCAAATTACGATATTGTATAGATTACGCACACATATATCAAGAGTCCGGTAACACTGGACGGAAAGTAAATTTGTACTAAATCGTCGATCGCCCCCATTATACTTAGACGCGCGAGAAACACTCGATTTCTCTCGTCCTCAAAACTGAGGTAGAGAAAATACACGCAAATACTCGCAGATAAGTGTCAAAAATCGATTAAACGAAGGGCGCGCATGTTAGTGTTGGTCGACAAGTTGCCACAGGTAACAGAAAATGTACGTAAACACGGACGAGTTCTTTGCTCTGCCATGTTAGCATTCGTAGACATATGTCAATATGTCTATTTTACACGAGATAAAGGGTAGACAAAATTTACTCGCGGCGTGCATGCTAGCCGGGCTGGAAGTCTCACACAATTCGATTTATGCGTTCCTTCTTACCGCACACTTGCAAAATGTGGAATGATCTTCCAGCTAGCGTTTTCCCGCAGAGCTACAATATAGACTCCTTCAAAAAGGGTGTTAAAAGAGTCTTACAGGGTCGGCAACGCATTGGTAACGCCCCTGGTGTTGCAAATGTCCATAGGCGACGGTAACCGCTTACCATCAGGTGGGCCGTCTGCTTGTTTGCCACTCCATAGCATAAAAAAATAAAAAAAACCTGGTGTTAACCGGTAACCTCCTAAAAATGCATTTCGTCACATTTGGTGAACTGCATTATTAAGCTCATCAGCCTGAGGCTTAAGTTAAGGAACATTTGCCGGTAATTTACTGCTTTCAAGCGCTGTCAAAAATAATAAGCTCTACCAGAATTCTACTCGGTATAATACACCGGCTCTTGTCCTCCAAAAGTCTTTAATAGGAAGGCTAGACAAACAAGCAAACTGTTACAAAACATCGTTAATATTCAAATAGTTCCCGCCATTCCACCGGATTGACAGCACCCATCCAATATGGCCGCCAAATGTCAAGGACCAGTGACCAGTCAGCAGCTATTAATATTTAAAGGCGATTGCCCCTAAGAGCTACTAATTGGGTGGTTAGTCGATAATGACATAATTAACACTGTAATGGCCACTGTTGATTTTTTCTCCGAGCAACTGACTTTAGTTTAAGGACATATACCCGCCAGCCAAAGCGTGAACTTATATATAAACTCAACTTGTTATTAAAAAAACTCGCATGTTAATATAGTGTATTACTAGACCTATCGTTTCTGGCTTAAATCCTTTTTCTCTTGGACTAATAATATTTATTTTTATTATATAGCGTTTATATAGCACTCGTTTTTAGAAGTTTGAGCCAGTTATTCGTAGCTCCAGATTTATTTAAAAGTATAGTACACATGTATAAATAACTTCCCATTATAGAAAGTTCATTATATTCCCCAAGTTTGTGGTGCAATAGAAATATTAAAAACATGCTTATTTTTCTTGAAAGAGATGCTTAAAGTTGGGTCTTTCTTTTATATAAAATTACGAGCTTTTGAGCTAGTGTAATTTCAAAACTGTATAATTTAATGAAAATCTGATGCACCACAAACCTAGATATGTTTGGATGAGAATGGAGCTAGAATGAGATTGGACCTGCATTTTGTATGGGGGCGTTCGTCTAAAATATACCCTTAATTTTTATTAGAAACGCTTCCTTCTTTTTCTTCACAGTCGACAACAGCGGAAGCAATAAGATAAGAGGATGAATTTCTAAACTGGTACTCCCCGGGGACATTAATGTACTAATACTTATATTGTAATACTAGCTTTTACTCGCGGCTTCAGTACCAAATTTTCCATAGAGTTTTCCATTATGGTACACTTCGAAAACATATACTTGCCCCGCGGCTACCAGTTACCGCGTAGTGCCCCATGTCGAGTGTTATATGAATCGTTAGAGTAAATTTTATGGTAAAGTTTTATTAGATCAGGCAGGTTTGGTTGACAAACATTCCTCCCCGTTTTCAGTCCTTCTAATTAACCCTAGCAAACATATTTGTGTGGCATATTTTTGTTTTAAAAAGTCTATTCAGATAAAAATTTTCATCACTGTCACATAAAAAACAGAGACCGTTCCATACAACATTTTATCCCCAATTTAACACCTTGAAATCATCCCTGTCAAAAAATATTGAACACGTTATTTTTATGTCTAATGAACTATCCAAATACAATACTTATTTTCAGAAGTGTAATTTAAAAAGCAAAGGACTTTCATAGAAATGCTTTCACGCATTTTTACTTTAGTAGTTTTTAGTAGAATTAAAAAAAATCCTTTCTTAGTACATCCCTACGCATCAAGACAAATACACCATCCAAATTTCAAGTCTCTGCATCCAGCGGCTTAGGCTGTGCGTGCTTTGTCTGTCAGTCACGACTTTGATTTATATTGATCCCAGTAGTTTAGTTAAAATATATATATATATTTTGATTTATATTGACAGGTTTATATATATATATAATAGATATGGATTTTTGCGAAGTAAGGCTATATAGATTAACTTAATGTGCTCGCTCAACCCTCTTAAAAGGCTAAATTAGATTTCGAACTCTGATTTTCCCCTGCAATTAAGATCAAGGTGTCGGCATCAATAAAAGGTTCATTAAATCGTTGAATACCTACACTGTTAGTGGAATTGGGGGTTAACCTTTGCCTACATCGCAGGTAATTGCTTCACTGATGGATGTAAACATGTTGTGTTCTGAAAAAAACAAACTTTCGACGGACAATTAGAAAGTAAATGGTTTTTATATTTGACTTGGTCTACATATCATTGGATTGGCACCTACATCTTAAATTCCAGTAAAGGTGGGCATCTGCACGGTGGTAGGGCATTTTGCGAATGCCCGTCTGACTAGCTACCATCCTCAAGTAGAAAATCTGTCGCCAAACCCCTAACGGTGTGTTCCGGCAGCTGTTCTTTACAAACCTATAGAGTAGGTTAGTCTGAAAAACATCTTCGACCACATCACCACTTACCATCAGCTATAAAGAAAAAATAAAAATAAAGGTCCCAGTTTAGGAATAAATAAGGACTGTCGAAACATGTGTGTAATTGTGACCTCTTCGGAAGAAGCGTAATGAGCAACATGCCACTATTTACGTTGATGTTAGTCTGTATTTGCTGCACATTATTCACCCTGCAGAACTCTTTACCATCTTAACGCCCTGATTGGACCCGCAGGGAAGTGGGAATACCACCAACAAGTGCATTTCCCAGGAGGGATGGCGTCGGGATACTTTGCTGAAATGTTCACCTTCATTTAGTTGATTCTTGACGTCCACCTAATACCATTGAGGTCGAATTCATGTTATTCAAAAACAGATTTTTCTTACTCGCTTTCATGTCTATCAGATTATTCGTATGTTTCGTACAACAGATTTTAAACTAATATCCCGTTGAACAAAAGACTTAATTAAAAAGGTTACAAAAGATAGTTTAAACAAGCTGGATCACAATGTAATAAATAAATAAAAACTACAGCAAACAAACAAAAGTCTAAAATGTAATGTAATTCGCTTAGCAGGCGTTATTGCAAACTTGACAATATTAAAAAGTCTAAAAATTCAGAGATTAAACAGAAAATTATTGAATAAATAAATAGTAGATTTGCAACAAGTACATACAATAAGTCGTTCTAGTGGAGACGTTGAATTGCCCAGGCCCAAGGCGAGGGTTGGTATAAGAGGCTAATATGGGTTTTATACCCTCAGATTTTCACTTTAAAATGGAAATGAAGCAATATTATGAGAAGTAATTATGGTATATATATTTTTACTTAATTAAATTGAAACGGATACATCTTTGAACAATTTTACATAAATGAATTAGTTATTTGTCAAAAACATGGGTATCTGGTCTTATTAAGTTATGTCAGTATTTAAAATTTCCCAGCATGTTCTGCCTGGCGGAGTGCACATTTTAAATATATTTAATTTCACAAAAAAAATATATCTAAAAACTAATAAGAAGCGATACAATGTCAAAAAATATAAACATGATTGAAATATATGAATTTAAATAAAAACCAGCACATCATGAAGTTATGTCAGAAGGTAAAATTTACATTTTTAGTGATATGAGTAGGCAATTATTTTAATACCCGTGGGGTCCCAGGTTAGAATGCCACGTGCCGTTTCTTTCCATGGGTGTCAAAGGAGGTGACCAAGGGGAAAATACCGGGAGGTAGAAAGCAGCGCCTCCTGAAGAGCTAACAACTTTCTCTGCGATAAGCCTGCCAAGAATGAGGATTATGACAATTTCTCCCCCAATTCCTTGGTCAACGGTAGACATTCCAGTTGATGTATTGATTTGTTTTGCTCAAAATTTAAGTACGGTTGTTTTTTATAGATGATATGCTAGCTTTTGACCACTATCTCACCTAATGTTGAATGACGTTCCAATATGTAGTTCAGGCTAACCTAGAATGACTAGCCCTCAAGGACAGCAGCGGGAACACACTGTTAGGGACTTGGCGACAGATTTTCTACTTGAGGGTGGTGCTAGCCAGGCGAGCATATTATTAAAATGCCCTTCCACCATGCTGTAACGACTGCCATCGTAAGACAACAACCGGGACCGACGGCTTAACGTACTCTCCGAAGCAAGGAATCGCTCAGTAGTAATGTCACTAGCGGTCACCCATCCAACTCCTGACCGCGGCCGACGTTGCCAAACTTAGCTGATCGATTAAGAGGGCCTAAGCAAACTTCGCTACGAGCGCTTCAAAAAAGTTTATTTTAATACCGTGATCTATAGGTATTATTAAATACCCAGGCAAACTGCCTACTTGGAATATATTACCATATTAACCTCTTGGATTAATTTTGAATTAGTTAATAATTTAATACACTTTTGCTTAAAAACAGACTGACAATAAATAGTACACTGTACAATGAGTGCATAAAACAAGTCGCCATAGGCGAGGGCTGGTAAAGTCAAATTTAAAATCATTTAATCAATTTAGGCGCTTACGACGCTCTTAAGAAGTTCAATTACAAATTTTAATATTGCAATATTCTACATTGTACCTACTGCCACGTTAAGCTAAAAAATTTATAGATCCACTGCGAGAAGAATACGAAGCATAAAGTAACTATACATTGTTAGTCAATACCAAACCGAACGTAAACGCTTCTCTGTAAATGTCAATATTATAAAAGAAAATGCACCATTTGCTGACATCAAACGGTTTAAATCGATTAGGCCTTGACACACGTGCATATCTAATAGGAAAGTGGTCGTCAGTACAAATAACATTATGAAAGGTAAACTAATAGAACTGTTTAACTGCTGTGTAATAACAATCGGAATAGAAAAGGAAATAGGACAACAAAAAGGAATAAAAAATAAGGAGCGCATTAGAAAATAACGCAGAGGTATGGTATCCGTATTAGCGTAAATAAATTTAATTAATTTGAAGCGCTCGTAGCGAAGTCTGCTTAGCAGTTCTGAACAGCAAAGTTAAACAACGTCCGCCTCGGTCATGAGTTGAATGGGTGACCGCTGGTGACATTACTACTGAGCGCTTTCGTGCTTCGGAGGGCACGTCAGCGTCGGTCCCTGTTGTTGTCTTAGGATGACAGTCGTTATAGCATGTTGGTAGGGCATTTTGGGAATTCCCGCCGGGCTAGCTACCACTCACAAGTAGAAAATCTGTCGCCTAGCCCCTAAGGTAATAGTAATTCTAGGTTAGCCTGAACAACATCTTCGATAACATCATCACTTACCATCAGGTGAGATATTGGTCATAGGCTAACCTATCAAGAAAAAAAAAGCGAATGTATTATTAGTGTAAATATGGTAGAGCAAATACAAAGAAACTTTTTTATTATTTCAACAATGCATGCTAAGCAGATTACACAATCACAAATGATGACAGGAAAAGTTAAAGTCTTACATATTTATCCCGCACATGTCTGTAGCTTTTCCTCTCATAATTTTGTGATTTAACAAATAAACTTTTTGAGTTGGCTCTGCCAAAAGGATGCTTTGTCCGATACCCATTTTATATCTAATTGCGTTTGTTGTGAGAGGTATAAACACTCTGGAAGTAAGGATAACTGTTTGTCTCTTAGTACACATTAAATATTTTCTTGGGATATAAGTTGGTACCTTCCTTATTAGAAAGAATATATTCAGCGGTACCAGAATATTAAAAGCCAGGCAGCACGGGGTATTTGAATGTCCAGTTGCCAACACACGGCTAGGGTACCAGACTCCACAGTACCGGACGTTGCCTTGGATCAGTTTCACCGCACTTCGCAGGAATTTCACAGAGGGGCAATGGATTTTGTTAGGTACCTGAAAAAAACTTGTAGCTAGATAATTACTTAAATGCTTGTCGCATCTTCACAAATTCTCTTAATTTAAAATTTTCTAAACTATATAGTAGTTCCATTTACAAATTATCAGAGCGCAGTTAGTTTTATATTTATTATGACAATTTCTCTAAACTATATGGTAGTTAGATTTATAAATTAATAGAGAACAATTCGTTTTATTTTTATGTAGCGGCCCGCCCCGGCTTAGCACGGGTAATTACGACTATATAAATTGTAAGTTATTCTATCTTTCAATTTGCATCAAATAGCACATGGTGTGCAAATCAAATTTAAAATTGGTTCAGTAGTTTAGAAGTCCATCGCGGACAAACAACGTGACTTATATAACGTGAATTTTTATATATAGATTGCTCAAGCACTATTAGCACGCGATATTGCTAGTAATCATATTTTGGAATATATGGTAGTTCTCATGATAGTACTTATTGTAATCATACTTAAATCTACATTGATGTAAGACTTAGGGCCAATCTTAAAACAGGATTATTCTTAAAATAGGATTATTCTATTCTAATTGTAAGCAAATGTGCATTAGTCTAAACTAAAAACACACAAATTTGCGTCAATCATACCACAATTCAATACAAAAATCAACTTCTTTTTTAAATGTAATTGTGACGGAACAAGCTCGAGGCCCACCTGATGGTAAAGCGGTATCCTCTGCCTATAACAGATACACTTCGTCACAAATCACGAATTGCACTTCGCCCGTCACCTTGAGACGTAGTTCTTAAGGCTCATGTACCTGAAATTACACTGCCTCTCAAAGACTGCTACCGGAAGACACCGTTAGGTTCTTGGCGACAGATTTTCTACTTGAGGGTGGTCGCTTGCCAGGCGGGTACTCGCGAAATGCCCTTCCACCATGCGGTGAAGCTCAAGCCCTCGGCGGGATTCGAACCATGGTCCTGCTGCGCGGCAATCCATACCCAATGCCACTGAGCCATCACTACTTCAGAAGAGTCAACTGTAAGAACTGTCATTCGCAAGCGTTATGCGAATTTGGACTTTAAAATGAACAATATAAGAACTACAATATCTGCATTTGCACGCGATATACGAATTTAGATTTCAGTTTGAAGAAAATTTAAATTAAGTATCATAGTTTCATTCGCAAGCGTTGTACGAATTTAAATTAGCGTGTTCAGAATAAGATTTTCCATATTTTAGAGAATTTTAAAGTATTTTAGGTACAGATAATTTGTATAGATCGACACCACCGTAGTGGTAACTAAAACATTCAAAATACCTTTTTACTGCAATAAAGAACAATAGTTCGTGTTTTTAACCGACTTCCAAAAAAGGAAGAGGTTCTCAATTCGTCTGTTTTTTTTTATGTTTGTTACCTCAGAACTCTTGACTGGGTGAACCGATTATAAATTCTTTTTTTGTTTGAAAGCTGATGCTTGTCGTTTGGTCTCATTTTAAATTTCATCAAAATCGGTCAAGCCGTTTTTGAGTTACGCTCCAATAACTGAAAAATATTCACCTATTTTGAATGAGAATCGATCCCGTAAGTATCAAGGGTCACTAAAATGAATGAAAAAAACATTTTTACCAAAAAAAAATGGAACTGACTTCAACACCCAAAAGTGTGCAATAACTTGTCGAAGTCGGTACCATGTGCACAATTTTGTGATAATAGGTATTTTTGAACTATCATGGTACCGACTCCAACAAGTTATTGCACACTTTTGGATGTTGAAGTCGGTTCCATCTTTTGGTAAATTTTTTTTTTAGTTTTAGAAGCTATTTTTCTCTGTTTTAATTTTGTTTTAAAATATTATTGTCTTATTTTTATACATGTTGTTGTTCCTTTTGAACCTAGAGTAATCGAATTAGGTAAAAGTCACGCATGCCCAGGAACATGTATATATACGTATAAATAAATATATATTACATACACAAAATGTAACTTCCAAACCTAATTCAGGAGATAAGAAAAATACTAATATAGAATACGAGTTCTTCCCGAAATCTGCTTATCTGACATGACATCTGTAGTTGGTATTAAGTGAGTAAATTATTATAGTATATTACTTTTACATGTCGCTCTTAATTGTGAACCCATTTTAAAGTTTTTAGACGTTTGTTTATTACGACTAGATTTCTTTTTTTTTGTTCCTGATAGGTTAGTCCACAGATGACCCCCTATTAGACTACTATTGAGCATGCACGTGTCTCGAAGTCGTCAGACCCAGTTGTTGTCTTAGGATGGCAGTCGTTATAGCATTGTGGTGATTATGCGAACATCCACCTGACTAGCTACAAGAAAATATATCACCAAGCACTCAACGGTGTATTCCGGCGGCTGTCCTAGACAGATAGTAATTCTAGGTTAGCCTGACAAATATCTTCGACCACATCGCTTTAATATCAGATAAGATAATGACCAAAAGCTAGCCTGTTATTAAAAGAAACTACACAGTAAATAGGAATAAAAGTATATTTTACAAATTATTGGAATCTTAGTACATTTAATGCCCAAGGCGGGAATCAAACCCGCGTCCTCCGATTTCTAAATCACTCGGCCAATTGGTTTTGGCATCCAGCGCGAAATCGGAAGACGCGGGTTTGATTCCCGCCTTGGGCATAAAATTGTGTACTCCAATAATTTGTAAAATATGATTTTCGCTAACACGCTATAGTGCTTGTCATCATAATATTTAGCTGAATAAAAGTACCCTGTATCTCAATCCCAATCCCTTAGGAATACATCTCACAAGTTTTATCAAAATCTGTTCATCCATTTTGAAGGTATATATACACTTACTTTCTTATTTAAGTTAACCTGTATTAACAACTCACTACAAACTAAATATACACTACAGCTACTACAAAGAAAGAATTAAGGCAACCTAGAGGCCATTGCAGACCTACTCTACACTACACTACCAGTTGGTCCAATATAATTGCAATGCTTATTCGTTGAGCCAAATAAGTACTATAAAATTCTTACGAATATTTGTAGTCCCGATGTTTACCCCCAATTATATCCGGTGCAGTGCGATCCAGTCCTAGCAGAAGCTAGCATAGTACGAGTATGTCTGTACAAATATGTAATATAACCAGTAAAAATATATTTATATATGTAATGAAACTTCACAGCGGCAGCAGCAGAGCAGCCAGCCTGGACCGGAGCACCCGCGGCTCCAGCACCACTCTCAACTCTGACGAGGATAATATCAACGTTGTCGTCAGGTGAGATAAATAGACATTTTAAATAATAACTTAAAAAATATTATCCACATTATGACATGCTGAGCTACCGTGGTATAGCAGTCATAGTTAAAATTTATCTAATTCGTGTTTAATATATAACTGGATTTAGTTGTAGTAATTTAAGGTGGCTTGATTTTCTTTACTGTAAAACCTTTTTTAAGTAATTATACATAATCAGGTCATAAGTTATGTCACATGTTTAATATGAAATATTTAAGATATGTTTATTATTTTATATTTATTATTCATTTATATACCAAAATGAACTTAATAAAACACAGATTCTTATGCTGATAAAGTTTATTCAAAATGACCCCGCGATTTTCAATACAGGCCTTGGTCTATCGCAGCACGAACGAGGTCCATGACAATATCGGGGGCTGCCTTAATCAAGAATGCCTTGAGTGACCAAATCATGATGACGCGTTGAGCAGGGTTTTTCCTCCAAGTATTGCCTTATTATAGCGGGCTGAAGAGGCGCGTGTCAACGTCTTGAAGGGCGGGTATTTTCTCCAACTACCCCCATTTTATTTAGAAATGTATCGTCTCGACACAGAACACTGACTAAACTAGTTTCCTGTTATCTATCTTTTTTATTTTAAAGACCGTATATGATGACTTGAAAAATTAATCCCTGAAAGTGTAAAAATGATCTCAAAGTTTGTATGAAACCTAGCAAGGTTGACACATTAAATCGAATGTTACCATATTTTTTTAAAAATAATAACAATAATGATGCGTTAAGTGATTATAGGAAATACAGCCCCTATGGGGAAGAAAGGTTCGAAGTTTACATGAGTAATCTTACTGTATTGGCATATTAATGTTACATTAAGCCATAGTGATTTTATTTAATAGTTCCTAATGGGAGAGTTATTAAGAGTGTAAATTAGTAGCACTATGTAAGGATTTTTGAATATTTATCCCAAGGAGATTATTAGCGCCTATTTAATGTTTAAGCACCTGCTTAAACATTAAATTGGTGCAGCTTTAAGGGGTGAAAGTTTGTATGGGGGTGTTCGTCTAATGTGAAGATACAGTCCCAGTACCCCAGTCCAGTTCTAGTCCCCCATTCCATAATTTGGCTGGTTTTTTATGTATCAAATAATACAAGAAAAAATTGTTTATGTTCCACTGTAATTAATGTAACATTATATTTTCATTTACATTTTTGAGAGCCAATAATTCTAGGTTAAGCCTGTTAACACCTTCGACCACATCGTCACTTACCATCAAGTGAGATTGTGGTCAAAGGCTTACCTATCAGCAATAAAAAAATAAATAAAAAATTACGTGTAGAGTTATGTTACCACGTATATGTACCCACGGATAGAGTTATGTCATGTCATGACTTATGACAGACGAATATTTTGTCAGACGTTCTATTTTGATAGGCACAGTTAAACCCACATTTATTATTTCAAAGTATCTAACATATCCATCAAACACGAAAAACCAATTAAAAGGGCGCGTAATCACCCACAAAACTGTCGGGAGGTTGTTGACACACGCTTTGTTAACGAGTGACTAAACTAATCGATGGATTTACAATGACTGTACAAAATTACGAAACAAACTATGTTTCGTATGTTCACGAATGGGAATTTATATATGTTTAAGAAATGAGCCTCTTTGGATGGTGGTAGGGCATTTGACGAATGTTCGCCTAGCTTTTAAAGGTTCCGGCAGCTGTCCATTCAACCCAGTTTGTCTATGTATTAATGTTAAACCATTTACCATTTTAGACTATCTCATCATTTACCATCAGGTGAGGTCGTGGTCAAAGGGTAGCTTATCGGCAACTGACCAAAATAAATCTAGATGAAAATTTTATTATCATCGTAAGTATCGTACCTTAGAATAGTTGGTCTGTAGATACGAGTCGGTACAAAATAGCAATTAAACAACTTTAAACGGTTTAGATCGCGGATATTTATCATTATTTTTGCAGTGATCGTGTTCACGGAGTGACTCTATTGTCGGTGATTTAAACCGTTTAAAGTTATTTAATTACTATGTGTAGTAATCGCGAAAACCTAAGGTTATTAACTACGTATACCGGCTAGAACTCACGGTGTTTAGTCGTTATCTCCGACCGGTGTTCGAGCGGTAAAGACGCTAAAAACGTGCCAAAGAATTAAATGAATAAATAAATATCAGGTAAAAAAAATATTCATGAAAATAGTAAATTAAATAGTAATAATATTCTAGGTAAGCCTCAACCACATCTTCGACCACATCATCATTTACCAGGTGAGATAGTGGTCAAAGGCTATATAACTTATCAAGCATAAAAAAAAATATTATTTAGACTTATATAGATCATCAGTCTACGCAAATATTATAAAACTTGTTTGCTGAATAAGCGCTAAATCGATTAAATACACAAAATAGCCATAGAAAAAATACCAGTTTCAATTGGGATGATGATAGGATTCTAATGAAATCCCATGTATCATTACACAGAGGCATACAAAATATTATGTCAATAGTTACAACAACGATGAATATATTAGTTACATTACAACACGTTCCTGCCTGGTGTGGCGTACAAATATCATATTAACAAAATAAACAGTATTCCTAAATAAAATAATACATAATATATAGGTCTAAGCTGCGTATTTTAGAATTTGTTAGCAAAACAAACTCATACAAAACAAAAAAATAAACACTAAATAATGTCAACATATAATTGGGATTAATTTTTATGTCAAACTCATACAAAACAAAAACACACAAACGGTTTATGATCTCAATAGCTTATTAGGATTTTATTAACATTTTATCATATTGGATTTATCCCTGTACTATCTCAGAAAAGAGAATGCATCATTTTTACACGCCTTGAAAGACACGCCTCATTTCTCAAGGGTTGGAGACGATGGTCTTTTGGAGTCTTTTCCAGGTGAAGCTACATTTCATCTATGCTTATAAGTCGAGACAAAACATGATCAGGATCTTGTTGTAACAGTTCCAAAGAAGCTCGAGCAATGTGCAGCCTGGTTTAGTTTGGTGCGGTTCGGTACAATATTTTCGATTTAAATTTTCTTTCATTGATCATTTCTTCAGTCACTACACTCACTACTGTTGTAAGGCTGCCCGAGCGAGTGTCATCTTCGGCGTTTAAATTGGGTGCATCAACGTGCAACTGTAGAATAGGTGGAGCATTTTCTCCAAAAGTATCCTGTATTATTTCCGTAGTGATTACTTGAATCACTTTTTCCGTAGTGGAAATTTTTCAAACACACGTACGTTATCCTGGCGTAACACGTAAATTAACGTAAATTCCAATTTCTACAACACGCTACGACAGACTGCCAACAAGACTTTCATTTTCAAAAACAAAAGATACAATACCACTAAACAAAAGATATATTACCACATTTTTTTAATGTATAATCAATATTCCAGCCTCAACAACCCGTATTAACTTTTTACTGTTCCAAAGAGTTTCTCATTGTATAAAAACTTTACGCACATAAACCCTGAAAACATTCACTACTTTTGAACATTTGTAAATATAAATACTACGACATATGAACTTTTCCGTTTATTTATTATTGTATTTTATAGCCGTTTGAATTTCCACGTATTTCAAAGGTTCTTGCCTACGACTTGTATGACGAAAAGTTGAGTAAGCGATGTGATTGCTATCAATAAACTAGCGGAAATGGAATTCAATGCCAACTTTGGTGTTAGTGAGTTCATGGGTGTACTATTTGACACACAGGCTATACTTATAGTAAATAACATTTTATGATAATAGCAACAATATCAACTTTTATGGATCTGTACGAAACGTCGGTGGCATCAACAAGGCCCGTATCGAATGGTTATAACCTTATTATTATGTGTAATAAACACTTAATAATAAGTTTCCCGTGGAGTACCGGGTTAGAATTTCACACCTCCATTTTTACCTGTGGGTGTCGTAAGAGGTGACTTAAGGTAAAATACCGAGAAACTGATATCTTAAACTGCGATCCCCAAGACGCGTGCCAAGCGTGGTGATAATGGCAACCCCCCCCCCCCCCAAATGGGGGAGGCTGTGTTCAGCAGTGGACAATCCGGCTGATACAATACAGTACAGTGGTAGGCAAGCCTTCGCTCTGTGCGAGGGCTGTTAATTAGGAACTATTAGGTCTTTAAATGTGAAATTAGCGTTTTACATGGAAAAAATTAATTGTTTTAAGATCTTTATTATATTTCTTAAGATTATAAATCACTTACGAGAAACCACAATTTAAATACGCATAGTAAATACATACATTATTAACAACAAATTTAATTCAAATATTACATACTTCAGCAAATTATAAACAATGTTAACAACAAAGAAATTATCCGAATTCGGGAAAAAGTTCTAATCTGTTGAATCAATGTCCGGGCTGAAAAGCCTTATGCAAATATTTTAAAATTAGGAATGCCGTCAATTTCATAACAAAAGATGTTTCAGTCAAATATTGCATCTTATAAATTTTTATTTGAAAACGAAAATTAAACGAATCAAGAGTATCAAGTATACACAGTAAGGAAGTGACAAGATGAATTTCCACGATACACAGGAATCTGTAAAATATCACTGTCACTTTCAACTACGCCGTGGGTGTTACAAAGTTTATGGACTGCCTTTACATATTATCAATATTGTCCTCAGAGTGCGGCCGCTCAATGAGAAAGAGAGGTCACGAGGCGAGCGAGTCATGTTGGAGTTTCCAGGCAAAGGCCAGGTCATATGCCAGAACACGACCGCAAGCCAGAAACCCAAAGTGTTCTCCTACAATGTCGTCTTCGAGCCTGCTGCGACGCAGGTCAGTGTTTTGGTAAATCTATACTGAGTGATTGTTGAGGTTCAAATCGGTTCTGTAATGTACACCCCCTGTATAATACTACTAAGTTTGCAATCAGTAGAACCCTTAGAGAAAACACAAAATTGTGTCTGTTTTGGATGATATTGTCCAGGAACACTTGCCTAAGCACTGTTGTTTTGAAGAGATCCCATTGTTTCCTCAGGAAGATGTATTGGAGTACTCAGGGATCAAGAGACTGTTGGAAATGGCGGTGGAAGGATTCTCCTGTACCGCATTCTGTTACGGGCAGACTGGCAGCGGGAAAACCCATACCCTCACTGGACCTCCAGGTTTGGTGAGTACTTCATATTCCGCTTGAAAAGGTGTATCCAGGTGGCCGAGTGGATTAGGCATCCGACGCGAAATGAGAGGACGCGTTGCTGTGGGATCGTAAGTAGGATCGTAACTCCTATCGTAGAGCAGATTTTTTTGCTGTGAATAATAGTCCTTTCATTTAAGTAGGGTCGTAGCTCTGATCGTAGAACAGATTTTGTCGCCGTGAATAATAGTTCTTTCATTTAAGTAGCATCGTAGCTCCTATCGTAGAAGAGATTTTGTTGCTGTGAATAAGAGTCCTTCAATTCAAGTAGCATTGTAGCTCCTATCGTAGAACAGATTTTGTTGCTGTGAATAGTAGTCCTTTCATTTTGGTAGCATCGTAGCTCCTATCGTAGAACAGATTTTGATGCCGTGAATAATAATAGTACTTTCATTTAAGTAGCATCGTAGCTTCTATCGTAGAACAGATTTGTTTTGTTGCTGTGAATAAAAGTCTTTTCATTCATAATAGGGGATCACAATGGCAGAGTTAGCAGCTTGTTGCAGGTGACTTACTACTACTACTTTTGGACGAAGGTTCATATTAGTGAGCATCGCAACGTGGCGATAACGTCAAGTTTCTCGTTCTAAATGCGCAAAATTTAAAGAAAATATTACTCGTCTTACGGATGCGACGAGAATAAAAACAAAGCAAACAATACAAATTGTTAAATATATAGCCTTTATTTGTTTTCTTGTCATGTTTCATGTGATTTAATTCAGAAATTTAGACAAATTCGTTGAGACAATTTTTAATTTGTTTCAAAATAAGATTACCTTTGAAATTTTTTGTACAAAAAATTAGAATACATACAAGAATTATAAGCAATAGAGTTTGTTTGTAACAAACAAAGGGTGATGTAAATTTTTGCCGTCTGTAAGAAACCATACGATCCTTCAACAAAATCATGTAAAAATAACGCTTTCATCAATGTTACCCCTATAAACGGCATCCGTAGCTCTTATCTTAGAACAGATTTAAAAGTTCATATATCTGTAGCCCAAACTCTATTTATATTACAATTTATAACATTTTTATATTCCATCTTTGGGTTTCGTGTTTCTTTGGATATACAGAATCCTTATAACATAACAGAGTTACAATAGCGCACATAGTTTGAATCATCTTTACCTAGCTATGTCAGTAATAAACCAAAGTCACATCGATCGATTATTCACATGCTGTTGGAAGGGTCAGCACATAGCAAATTATTGCTTCAACTGTCTGTGCAATTTTATTCCATGTTGCAGCTAGAATTTCCGTGTTAAGTTTCGTATGGAAGGTAAGTATATTTTTAATGCCAAATGAACATTTGATTTTACAAAAATCAATAAATGGACATATATGGACATACTATACGCTTTTTTAGTAATTATTTTATTTAACAGTAAAAGTACAAAATGCGCATAACTCGAGCACATGAACAAAGAACCGTATACGAGTTTGTGGCTGTTGAAATAATGAGCCCGTAGTCGTCCAACACGAAATACGAGTAGTTTTGTGATCTCGCCAGATTGGTCCTCGCCTTGGAGTAACTCGGAGCTGGTGCATACTTCGCCGAACAGTTGAGCATTGCGAACCAACACGATAGGTAATGCTGAAAGTGCTCTGGGAACTGTTGCACTCGGTGCTGATCTAGATGATGTCCAGGGTGGACCAAAAGTCTGTTTACTTTTTAAACCACGATAAAAAATAAAAATAGGTATATAATAAAACTGTTTATTTATTATAAAAGTAAACAAAACGGGATTTAATTTTTTAAAATTACATCATCCATATGTGACCCTTGATTATTTTGACACTGCTGTAAACTTGTGCAGACATTTTTAATGATAGCCTTACAGGTGTTCTGTGAAATGTTCTGCATTTCCTCGCGAATACATTCCCTTAATTCTTGTAGAGACACTGGGCTGCTGTTGAACACTTTACTTTCAAGGTATCCCCAAAGAAAAAATACATTGGTGATAAATCTAGGCTACAAGGGGGCCAGTTAACATCACCTCTTTCAGATATAACTTTTTGCCCAAAAATTTCGCGCAATGCACTCATTACAGGTGTGACATGTTGCCCCATCTATCTGAAACCACGATCGTTGAGAATTCTGTAGCTATGGAGCGAAAAACTTCTGTAGCATGGCAATATACCGCTCTGTATTCACTGTAACAGCATGTTCTCTTTGATCTGCATAAATATTGGATGTTCACAAACAGACGCTCTTACAGGTTTTACGTTTTCGGCATCTATTGAAGTTCTAGATTAGCCGCATTGTGGTTTATTTATTGTTAAACCCTGTCTTCTAGAACTTCTGAACCCATTTTCTAATCAATTGAATCGATGGAGTTTTTATGCTTTAGGTTGTAATGAGACCAACATTTTCGTTGTGCTATAGTCGAAGAATGGTTGTTTTGATAGAACTCACGTAAGCAAAGCGCACGTTGTTGTCCGATGAATGGCGCCATGGTACTAAATTCCCATTGGCTGCTCTTACATTGCGTAACCTCTACGCCGTACCCCACCGTTGTTGTTCGACGCAGTTATCGATTTAAAAAAAACGGACTTATGGTCCACCCTGTATTTAATTTATACTTACTTTCTTTATTTTATTTATTTACGTGTACATAATATAATTGTTATAATTATTTTCATCCTTAAGTTAAAAAAATAATTATGTTACAATATACTATACCATATATCAGTGGGATGTTGATGTTAATTTGGGGAATCAAGTTTCATAAACTTATAGCGTCTTTATTAGCTGACTGGTAGCTAGTATCCTACGAACAAGATTTTCCAAAAACGTTGTGGCGTCAGATAGACGACTAGTCATTCAAATGAAGAACATTTTTTAACAGCATGCGCGTGTATGTATTGGTATAAAAGGGATAAGGGTCGGAAAACGATAATAGTTATCGTGTCTATAATTATAGACCTTCCAAACCACCATAACATTGACGATTCGTGTCCGTTAAAGTAACATGTAAACACCCACAGCACAATATGCACATAAACTTCCATTCATTTCATATAAAGCTGAGCCGATAGTAGTGACGATCCAATCAGTGATGGACGAGGTTCCAATAGCAATTCAAACACAAGATTGACATGTTTTTTAACCTTGGCATGAAATAAGGTTATATTTACTATTAATTAATTATTAAGCTGCAAATTTTGTTACGGAACGCTAAAAAGCGTCAAATAATACACTCGAGAGCAATGAATCCGGGTCACTTAAAGAATGTTAAAAATCTCGGAAACTAAAAATGATAGGTTAATGCAATAAATTGTATTTAATAGACAATGTAATACTCCTTAAATGAAAGTAAAAAAAATATGAGTCACCATACATTTTATTAACACAAAATTACATAAAGAAAAAAACTGCTGATCTCTCCTTAAAACAAAAATAGGAAACATGAAATTTTTGAACTTTATTACGATTTTCTTGAATTTTAATACTTCGTATTGCCTCCTCGTGCTTCCATTACTGCGTTTACGCGGTTTGGCATGCTGTACACCAAGTTCCTTATACGATTTTGGGGAATATTTTCCCATTCCTCTGTGAGAGCAATTTTGAGCTCACGAAGCGTGATTGGGGGAGGGTTTCGTTGTTTTACGCATCTGCCTAGCTCGTCCCAAGCATGCTCGATCGGGTTGATATCCGGGCTGCGCGCTGGCCACTCCATACGAGTAATGTTCATCTCTTGAAGGTAGTCATTCACAATCCTACCTGTATGAGGTCGGGCATTGTCATGCATAAATATAGCATCCTCACCTAAATTGACCATAAATGGACCAACGTGATCATTGAGGATTTCTTCCACATATCTTACGCTAGTTAAAGAGCCGTTTTCTATGATCACCAGCTCTGTGCGACTTTCAGAAGAAATTCCGGCCCACACAAGTACAGACCCACCACCGTAGGCTACTTTTTCTTCGATGCATGCTTGCTTGAATCTTTCCCCTGGTCTTCGATACACTCTGTGTCTTCCATCGTGCTTGTAGAGCATAAATTTTGATTCGTCGGAGAACATAACTTTTGACCAATCTTCAATACTCCAATTTACGTGGCTCTGGGCATATCTTAGTCTCAAATACGATGCCCACGCTCCAGTTTAGGGCCGTTTGCAGGTCTAAGGGGTTTTAAGTTAGATTCAGCAAGCCGACGTCTTACTGTCCATGCACTTGGGTTACTTCCTCCGAGTCGTCGAAACTGATTGGTGAGTTCAGTTCCTGTGAGAAAGCGATTTCGAAGCATGGTGTTCACCAAGTATCGGTCTTCTCGTGCTGTGGTACACCTGGTTCTGCCCGTTCCTGGTCTGCGTAGGTTAGAACCAGTTTCTTCGTAACGTCGGAGAACTCTTTGTACTGTTGACAGCGACACACCGACAGTCCTGGCTGTATCGCGCTGACTCCGGCCGGTTTCCAGCATTGTAAGTATTCTGGTGCATTCTTCAGGCGTAAGCGACATAATTTCAGCTTGAATAATGAATATAGAGCACTATCAACATGGTTTATGTACCCACATAAATGACAGATTACAAACAAAAGCAAAACCAAATGCTGTAATTTCGTAGTTCCATCTTCGAAAGTGGCCCTTTTTCAAATTTGATTTTTTTATGATATAACTTTACAATAACTAAGAAGTTTTAATACCTTCATTTAAGGAGTATTACATTGTCTATTAAATACAATTTATTGCATTAACCTAGCATTTTTAGTTTCCGAGATTTTTAGGATTCTTTAAGTGACCCGGATTCATTGCTCTCGAGTGTATTTTTGCGTAGGTCTTTTTTATTGTTATTTTATTTGAATATATAAATTCGAAGTACAAAATATTTACTTTAATAGGTACGTTGTAGTCGTACAATTTTTTTGAAATCGTACTAAACAAAGACACATTTGTAAACCATTAAAAACTATTGTAGATCCTAGATAAAAGTCCGTATCTAAAAATACGGTGCACTTATCTTAATGGCGTCCATCGTTATGATTCTATGGCGCCCAGACATGACAAGCAAATACCTCTGTAATCATTAAGTATACATAGGGTATACTATTCTTCTGTATTGATGTGAATGTTAAAACATCATGTATGCAATTACATATACCTAGCCATTAAATTTTGTTTTTATATCTACCCTAAACTATATCTAACAAATATTACTTACTGATGTTATCTGTTAAAGTACGTTATTTAAGATGTTTATATATAATTAAAATGTGTAAACAAATATTTATATAGAAATCATCTTATACCTACTAAAATGTCTAAAAATGAGTCAGATTATATAAATATACCGATGTCAAGCTAGCGGCCTTTTATAATCCAACCAAATTAAAAAGTAAGTACAGCTTCTGTTTATTTTGTTATTCATAAGTTGCTATTAGATTGTTTTATATAGGTGATATACTTATCGTCACCTAAATATTTAATCCAAATCGTGCTGAAAAAAGGCTCTGCTACACATTAGGCGTTGTCCTAAAAATATGGGGGTCGTCTTTGCTGCTCCCAATCCCAAAAAGGTGACCACTCAGATCCGTCCAACTACCACCCTATAGCCATAACGTCTCTGTTCTCCAAGATATGAATATTATCCAACTCCTGCAGTATCTAGAGGAGCACCTGCTAATTAACGATCGCTATAATAATATTTTTTTTCATAGTATCGGTTTCGTCGCAGTCGCTGGTGATCTTTTAGTATAACTTATGCATCAATAGGTGGAGGTGGGGGAAGTCCAACGTTGAAGCGTTAACGGCTAGTTTGGACATAGCGAAGGCCTTTCATCGAGTGTAGCATAAAGGGCTACTTCCGAAGCTTCTATGGGCTTTACGAGTGGATCTCCAGTTATTTGACTCGGATCATCAAGGTCGTTTCCAACGGCAAGCTTTGATTTAAAACCGGTAAATGCTGGTGTTCCGCAATCTCCGATTCTATTTCTCTTGCACATCCATGATATTCATTGCTGTGCAGATGGCAGTACCGCAGATGCCTCTGTAATGGCTAAAATTTCTCGGAAAAATGTCGTGGAGATTCGGAACAAACTTGTACTCTATAGTCAAGATCCCGTTGTCAAATGTTAGGAAGCGGGGCTGACTGAATCTAATCCAATTCAACCCCAAGAAGATACAAAATTTTATCCGTTTACCGCAAAACTATACCCATTTATCGTATACCTTTATTTGAAGACTTTGTTCTCTTGCTCGTTGTTTACAACCGTACGATTCTCATGGAATTTCTTGCCTGGCGCTGTCGCACTGTGGTACCGGCTACCATGTGAAGTATTTAAAAACTAAAAACACATAGGAGCCTTCAAGAAGAGAGAAAATTTCTTCCTAAAAGACTGGCATCGTATCCTCGAGACCTCTGGCTTTGCGGATGCCCGTGGGCAAACAGTAATCTTACCACCAGCTGAGCCGCCTGCTCTATTGTCCACCTTTGCCACAAAAAACAAACCCAGTTTTTAAATAGGACCAAAGTATATTCAAATTTACGAAAAACGTAGGACACGTGATCTAATAGTTCTATGCAATTAATATTAACTGTTTAATGTGAATTTCCATACTTCTAGTCGGTATTAAAACGTGGCATTTAGGTACTTATGTAATTTTTTGCTTGGTTTTATATAATTCGCTATGGCTTATGCACACTGACAAGTTTGCATATCGTAGCTAACGGTAAAACGCTACGCGGTAATTTATCCTTTGTCTGATCGTGCTTCAGTTAACACAGTCAAATGTTACTTAATATGTGGTATATGGTCAAATATAAGCTGGCATTTACATGGTGGTAGGACATTTCGCAAGTGCCTGCTATCTAACTACCCCCTTCAAGTATAAAATCTGTCGCTAAGCACCTCACGATGTAGCCGAAAGGTTAGCTGCCTTGAGAGCCCGTAGGTAATTCTAGGTACGCCTGTACAATATTTTCGACCACTCACCGTCAAGTGAGATAGTGGTCAAAGGCTTACATTAAAAAAAGAATGCACTCACTACTGTTTTTACACGACTGCCCAAAAAAGGAGAGTTATGTTCAGGTTTCAAGTATTTATGTACATATGTTAGTGAGATTATTTATTCCACCAGAACTTCTAAACGGCTCAACCGATTTTAATGTAAGAGGTATCGTCTTGACAGTGTAAGTGACACTAGGTACCTAAAAAAGAAAAAGAAGCTGGTGGATTTTAGACGCAATATTGTGAGATGATTTTTTTTTCATCCGAACCCATACAGTGTGTTATGACAATAAAGGGCTTAAAAAAACAATTCTATAAATATATTTAACTTGCAGTTTTAATTTCAATGGTACGATATAATTTGTAGTTAGTTTTTTCTTTTGTACTTGTTGTAACATAGGTTTGGCTTTTACCGTGCTTGAAGGAAGGGTGTTTGCAAACTCTTGCCGGCTTATCAACTTGAGAAACTAGTTCATAATCTATGCTTGCTACCACATTGGAAGACTTCAGATATGGTGTATGACCGAGGACGTACCGCCAAGCTCCTAGCGGTGTGTTTCCGCAAGAGCGTTTTCATTCTAATCAGCCAGCATGCATAGTAAAACTATATTATGTAGCATGTTCTACGACCATCACCGTTATTACTTTCCAATGCCAACGCCGCGCGGCGGTGAGATAGAGGTGATGGCCTATTTGGCCGTCATTGGTAAGTTCATATACCTACTGGTAGGTAGAATTCATACAAATAGATGGATTGCAGTAAGTACAAACAAACAGCAATTATATCATGAATAATCTGATATATCCGTTGTAACTACAACAGGGGCTCTTAACAAGCATTAGAGTCCTCAAAGAGTGCCAACGCATTTTTTTATATTTATATTTTGCAATAAATCATTTTCCGTGGGTTACATTACATAATTACGTGAAGAAAAATTATAATCATGTGCTGGATTCGAACGCACGCCATCCGCCCCTATAACCAGGGTTATTATGACATATGACTCATAACTCTAATTTGTCCGGTCGTTCTTGACCATCGTATGGGGATGGAGCGACATCCATTGTTCAACTTACGTTGTACTACGAACAAGACTAACTTTTGCAATTAGCTTTAAACTTGTTAACGATGACGCAACCCTATCATTTTAATATTTTTGTTTGTGAAGTAACGCATGCACCGCGGATTACATTACAAAATTATAAAGCATTTACCCAGTGTCAGGGATATCCATAGGTGACGGTGATCGTTTTACTCAGACGGTCTTGTCTGCCTGCTTGCCACCCAGGGCGTAAAAAAGCTTCATTTCTATCTGTAACGCTTTATCACTCCTTATTGAATTTCTAAGCACCATATGCCACTACATATAGTTCGGCCGTTCAGATAATATTCCTGACACCTATCAGTTAGTCACGACTAGTGATGGGCACAACATAACACTGAGTTCGTTACCGTTCCTCCAAAATGAACCGCCGCATTATTTTTAAGATTATTTTCGTTTTAAATTGGGTCATCATATTTTTCGTGCTGAATGGCGGGGAAGTATTGTGGCGGGCGGCGTAACCTTTTATTTGAGCCCAGATTAGCTCGATCGCGTTATATTGGCAATGATACGGTGGAATTCTTAGAACGCGATGACCGTACTCCAGAGCCAGTTCATCGATTTCGTATCGCACATTTGCCGCTTTAATTTCTTTAACTAATTTAATTAGCTCTGCTTTTAGCATCTGCATATTTGCGTCAATGCCTTTTGCTTGTAACCAAGCCACCATTTCTTCTTTTTTATTAGCTTGGGTAGGTGGTTTCTGTATTTGAACCGAGTGATAAGAGGCATTATCCATGAATATTACAGAAGGCTCTGGAAGGCTGGGCAAAAGCACGTTCTGGAACCACTCTTTAAATGTAGCGGCATTCGTTTCCTCGTGGTAGTCATTTGTGGTTTTTGATTGAAATGCCAGTAACGCGTTCTCCACAAATCCGTATTTTGAAGAACCTGCGTGGCATATTATCAGACGGGCCCCCTTACCCATTGGTACTTTCGACGTCGACGCTTGTGTATCATCCGTCCAAGTACGGGAAACCGTGTGATTGGCGTTTAGCCATGTCTCGTCAATGAACACGACATTATACCGGTTATCAATTTTTTTTGCTTGTCTCAAAAAACTTATCCGTTTTAAAATTACGTCGTATCGTTCTAATAAAATTTTTCTTTTGTCTGTTTTTTTATACGACAAACCAATATCTTTTAAGATTTCGGTTAAAGCAGTTTTACCCCCGCTAAACAGTCCAGCTTCTCTTAACGATGCCAAAAGCTTCTTCCTGTTGAGATATTCATTTCTGGAATAGTAACCATATATATAATTTCTGATTGCATCGGCGTCAAAGGTGTCAATATCTGTCACGGGTTTAGTTATACGTTTCTTCTTCGGAGTACGTAAAATATTATCTTCCATGCCAATAGAGCTGAACTTTTCTTTAATATTTGTTATCGTTCGTTTGCTAACTCCAAGCGCCTGAGAGACGCGTTCTTGTACTTGTTCGACAGGTACCAGGGGTCCGCAATTTTTCCGCTCCCGCTCAAAGTAATCTTGCAGTTTGATGATTAACTCATGGGCTCCACTTTTCAATGTGTGTCCACGTTTAGGCATTATTAAGCACCAAAAGTAAAAAGAACGAATACAAAACACAATCGAGCCGGGTAATCAAATAAAAACAGATCGAAAACACTTGAAGAACGTGGTATTCGCACGAAATGACAACAGACGACTGTTTTAGCGTCACAAAATGGCGGCCAATAACGCCATTTGGGGTTACCATTTTCAACCTAAATATAAAAATGCTACTTTCTTTCTCGCGTTCGGTTTGGTCGTAGTTTTATTTTTATATTTCATAAAAGTTATCTTATAGTCCATTATTTTCAAATTTTTAAAAAGAAAAACAAAACGTGTTATTTTCTAAAGTATAACTGTATTAGAACAGATTACGATACTATTAAAACCTGTTATTGTTAGCACGGCACTACAAATATAAAGCGCTGACATAACCTTGTAATAGCGCATTATAGATTTAGAAAAATATTGTTTACCAAGTTATTTGACAGTTTGGTACAAAATTATAACATTCATTGATTATTGATATAATAATGTTGTTTTAATACTCATCAATTGTTAAAACGGTAAACAACCAGCAAAAATATTTTTATTGTAACTGCAACGCTATTACAAAGTTACGTCGTCAGTTCAATCGCGACGTGTCAGGGACGCATTCTCTGGACGGCCGAACTATACCTAATAGCTGATATAATGTCTATCGTCCAGCGTTTTTGGGCTAAGTAATTCGAACAAACATCAATCGAAAAAAACCATCAGAGATATCAGACATGCAACATGTTTGGGTACTACATATGTGGAATTGTTAAAGTATTTGGCTCGGTAGTGGGTTTGGAGTTTGGAGACCGGATGAATGTAGGTAGAGATCTTTCAGCCTAAAAATGCACGCCCCTCCACTAAACTGGATTATTTAAATGTGTGTGCGTGTAGCTGTACTGTAAACTCGTACGCGTTCGCGCAGATCGCACACACACCATGACAACTGAAAAACCAATATATTGTTATTTATATTGACGAGGTTGTCTGTTATGCGTAGGTATTTATATCCTATTTTGCATGGAGGGATAAAAACATTAACGGGGCGTGCATTTTTAGACTGAAGGATCTGTACCGACCTTAGCAAATAAATAAAAATTGTTTATTTCCAAAAATAATACAAACCTAACCTTAGTAAATAAACCAAACATTGTGTAACAAAAGTCTTAAAATACATACCTACCTATTTAGGAAGATTAACCAGAGTGCTTGAGAATCCTGCACTAGTTTTTACTAGAGGTTGTATGGGGGTCGTCTCGTTTTGCATGCAATGCCCGCTTGGCTAGCTACCACCCTCAAGTATAAAATCTGACGCCAAGCAACGGTTCCGGCAGCTGTCCTTCCAGTACTACCTGTAATTCTAGGTTAGCCTGAACAACATCTTCGACCACATCATCACTTACCATCAGGAGAGATAGTGGTCAAAGGCTAACCTATCATGCATGAAAAACAAAAAAAAAACGACGTAAGCGACAAACAAGAAATTAACAAATATTTTATAGAAATAACATCTTAGTAAGTAAAATTAAAACAAAATATCTATTATTTGATTAGTTATTATGATTGTCTCACAAATTATGTAAACATATTTTGTAAATACTATACCTAATACTTATGAATAAAAACGTGTGACAACTTTGTTTAATGAATCTATCTAGACAAGCGTAACTAACTAATCTTATTTCTGGCTGTATTAGGTCCTTAGGAGGGAAGTGTATCTGCGAGGAATAGGAACGTTTCGTATTTCCCTGATTTCTCCTTCAAAACTAATTCCATTTAGATTATTTTTACGTGCAGTTCATATATAAATTCATATAGGTATTGTATATACAAATAGGTATGACGTACGTAATAAGACAGTATGTATAGATAGTTAGTTAAATCACTAGGATATGGTAAGTAATGTACAACATAAAATCACGAAGTTTAAATAGAATCCCTAGATTTATTTAACTGCAGTTAGAATAAGTTAGGTGTTTTGGCATAATAAAGCGGAAAGCTCAGCGAGCCGTTAGTTGGTGAGTGGATTCCCGCCAATTCGTTTCCCCACGTTCACATACATGGATCGGCTGGTGTCTTCCTGTGACTTACAGGAACCCAACCGAATACACCACGACGTACGTGATAAAGTATTGGGCTACGGGGATTCCGGAGAAAATCTCCCCTTCCCATACAACATTGAACTTGATTTTTATTACTATGTGACGTACATACCTGTTGTTCTATTATTTATAACATACAATTTATTTTATAAATCGTATTTACTTAATATTGCATGCCTCATGTAAAGGCCGAATAGAGTGTAACTTACAATGTTTAATTAATGTAATATCACTGTATCAGCTTTATTCGCCATAAATGATTTTGAAAAAAATACAATTTGAGGTGGGCTGATGAGATGCAAATCTCCACGCTTGGCAGGCGTCTCGCAGTGTAAGATGGCAGTTTCTTAGAAGGCCCTGCTGCTCACCTGCTGGTATTTTTCCCTCTCATACCTCTTAAGACTCCCACAGGAAACTAGGTGCAATTCTAACACGGCACCAGCGAGCTAACTATGCATAGAGTATCGCAGTCGATACTCGCCGTATCGAGTTCATTACCACCAAATTCTTCTACAATTCATTCAAAAACAAAGCCTATTCTATATGTTCAAATGTAAAACCTCTTCCATTCTTGTAAAGGGCGCACCTAGGTAGGTAGTATCGGTTGTAGGCTTGTAGAATGATAACATCCTATAGGCTTATGTTTGCCTGGTACTTTTTAGTTTAAACCCTTTATATTTAGAATGCTGTGACGGTCTGAACGTTTTTATATTAGTAAATTATACGCTTTCATCTGACGGTTGAGTTACATCGAAGACTGACCTCATTTTTTTATATTTATTTTTACAATGTCGTAACCTCCGCGGATTACATTATAAAATTACAACAAGAGGAAACAATTATAGTCATGTGCGGGAGTTTGTCTTCTTTGTAGTACAAAGTAAGTTTAACTATGGATGTCGCTCCATCCCCATACGATGGTTAAGAACGAGAGAACAAACTAGAGTTAAGAGTCATGTGTCATGTTGGCTTAGCGGTCAGAGAAACCCTGGCTATACATGATTATATTGTTTCCTCTGTCGTTAATCTCTCGTTGTAATTTTGTAATCTCAACAACCGCTAAACATATTGTCTACCCAGCCACTTACAGCCACGGGAAATACACAAAAAATTAAGTTCGAGACATGAGTAACAGTAAAAGCCCAATAGGTATTTTTATTCCGTTAAATGCATCCATTAACGATACAGAAAAGCCTACAGATATATGCATCAATCGAAATAAATACTGAACATAACGTTGTCTCTCGTCGTTTCCAGGTTGAACGCGGTTCCAGTCCTCATTCCCCGGAGCACGGGCTGGTGGTCCGGTCCTTTGTATATTTGTTCCGGTTAATACAAGACCGGCCTGACTGTCACTTCATATTGAAGGCGTCCTTTCTAGAGATCTATAATGAGAAGGTAAGACCATTCAATTTCTAACTCTTATGCTAAAACCGATCTGGGTGGTAATCCAAACGAATTTAGGGACAAATATGGAGCTTATATATTATATATAAATAGAACGATTTAATAATTTACGTTTTACATAATAATTCATACATACTATTGTTAATTAGCAATTGAATAAAGATCGGTGGTCCTTTGTTTATTGATGTGGTAGTAGTATTTGTCGCCCAAGGTTAATAATAGGTGGATAAGTAATAATTAGTCTGTGATGTCTCTCGCATGCACAATGCACACATCGCTGGGATGTTTTTGCTCTCCTAGTACTACAGACACGTTTTGGCTGGGTAACATTGCCCGAATCAATAAAGGACTTCTCCCTTTATTGACTGGAATTTATATTGTCGATGACTATAAATTAAAAACTTTATCGGCAACAAGCGTTTCGACATTGGCATAGTTTAGTACAATAAATGGCTAAATATAAGCTTTTTACGTTTATTTTTTTACCAATTATTTTTTATTTGATATTCTAAGAGATTGGGACCCTTGAGGTGCAGGGTTTGCCACTCTCCATATCCTGTATCTCCTGTATATGAGCCGTTGAAGGTGACGATAGAAAACTTACCAGAAGGTAGGATGCGCCTTTTTGTTAGATGGCATTAGGGTCGCTACATATTACATAAATTACATCTGGTATCTGCCTTTTCGAGGAATTACAAACATATGTATTTTTTACTGAAAACGCGCGAGTTTCTCGTTCGCGTTATTACATTATGCTAAAATATTTGTGAATCTCTTTCGCAAACGTGCAAAAAGATCCATGCTTTTTTTTTGGTACTAGCTCAAAATAACACCGTAAAAGTCATTTTATTATAAAATCTAGCTTATTATTTCTCATTACATAGCTAAATAATATACCCGTTCCCGGGAGCGGTAGGCAGAGACGACGGACTTCTACTTGGTACACCCTTCACTCTCATTTAATTCTTCATACACACCACACCGTGTTTGTAAAGCTATCACCACATAATTATAAGAATACAACAGTTCAGCAAGGTCTTCTCCTTCACCATTGACACTTTTCCTCAGACCTGCCTCTTTATTAAATTCCCTATACCCATTTCAGGTAATAGACCTGCTGAACCCCGGTACGGCGCGGAAGCCGCTGCAAGTGCGCTGGTCGAAGGAGAGTCGCAGTTTTTACGTGGAAAACCAGTTCACAGTCGACTGTGAAGAGCTGGACGACCTGTTTGCTGTTTTAGAAGAAGGTTAGTCTTACTTCGATATAGCCATTATGAAACAGGCCCTTAAGGCCTAGTTTCACCATACTCTGTTATTTATTTGACGCCTTGTTAATCCTTTTAACGGACTGTTAACTGAACCGAGTGTCCCACCAACTGTTAATGGATGATTAATTCAGTTAACTTCATAGAACGTAGACTGATTTAACAGCTCTGTTATTTTTAAAGACCCATTAGCTAATGCCTGATTTAGCGTAAACAAACATGGTATGGTGAAATTAGGCCTTAACCTTCCTTTTTAAACGGGACTTATTAGTAGTTATTACTTTGCTTTCCGTAAATTAGTATTACGTTCCCATGACCATTCGTACAAACTTGGCGAGGAATTATGTTATTGAATAAACCTTATTACCATAACCACGTGTTCGGTTAATGTATGTATATGAATCATAATAATGATTATATAATATATATGATAATTATTATGATTCATATACATACATCAACCGAACACCATCAAGGAACAACCCATCTCTATTGTGGGGATTTGCCATAATCCCCACGCTTGGCAAGCGGCTTGGGGATTGCAGATGAAATTTTCAGTTCTTCAGAAGGCGCTGCTTCCCACCATCCGGTATCCCTTAGTCGCCTGGTACGACACCCAGGCTAAAAAAAATGGGGAGTTGGTGTGGCACCCACGGGTTTCTATGGGTCAGATTCCTTAAAACCTCAGCGCAGGTTTTTGAATTGTACCATAAATCCTTGACCTGGTCCGGTCTCCATCAAAAGAGGACAAATCATTACTCAAACCTTTGTCAACCTTGTGTGATGCTGCAATACTATAAGTATAGTTACCTATTGCCAAAAGCCGCTGATATATACCTAATTTCATATAATTGAGAAGATTCACTCAGACTACCAAATTACAGCAACTAACAATTGCTTCGGCAAACTGCGGAAACAATTCAGCTATTCAAGTGTCCATCATTGTTGTTTCGTTCAAATATAACGTGTTTTTGTACAAAACAAAACTTTTAATACAGTGTACAGTCCTGTTCACTTACTAAGGCGCGCCGCTTTACACTAAATTTGAAGCGCTCGTAGCGAAGTTTGCTCAGCCGTTCTTAACCGATCAGCTAAGTTAAGCAACGTCCGCTGCGGCCATGACTTGGATGGCAGACCGCTAGTAATATTACTACTGAACGTCCACGTGCTTCGTAGGGCATGTTAAGTCGTCCTGGTTGTTTTCTTACTATGGCAGTTGATATAGCATGGTGGTAGGGCATTTTGCCAATGCCCGCCTGGCTTATCGCCAAGAAAAACTTTATTGATTTTCCTCCATGTGCATGAAATTCGAATGGGAAAGAGAGTTTATTGTCAAATACTATATAATTATAGACGAAAATTTTAACGCGCTCTCAAAATATCACTAACTACTTGAAAATTATAATATAAAAGAGGTAGATGATATTATTATAAAAAAAAGTCTCATTATTTTTCCTTTATAATTTGACAATAGGCTGTTTACGTGTAAAATCATTACATTTTCTATTAAAATTCTGTTGTTATTTCCATTCACTAAACAAAAACAAATTGTTATTATATTGTATACACAAATGGCAGACAAGCAATGTGTACTATATTAACCACAATCAAACAGCATGAGCTGTTTAAGTGGCCACTCGTGGTACATGAATCAGTAACGAGCTGTTACGAGTGGTTCTTGTGTTAAACAAGTCGGCTACAGATTCATGTAAAGCTTGATATTGGGCAACATGTACGCAAATAGCTGTACTAGGTAATCATCAGTGATTAATTGTCAACGCTAGTACAAGTATTCAGCTCTCACTGAGATTATGGGTAACATGTAAGCTAATATAGAGCAGTTTGATTTAACTTAGCATCATATATATGTTCTCCCATAGTGATCATGTGGGCTTAATAAGAGCTATTATACGATTGCGCGTAACAAGCTGATTAACATTACACTAGTTCCACTGTGTGCAGCAAAAAGCATTATATCTTTGTTATTTGAAGCCACATAATAACTGATTACATTATAGTAGCTCACGTGTTCTTTCTTAAAATGCAAGTGGTCTAAGGGTACACTTGTGGTCTTCAATTCAGAATATAGCCTATCTATATTCTATAAATGGAACTTACTGAAGTAGGTTCCATTTTACACTCAAAAGTATGAAATAACTTATCGAAGTCGGTACCATGCGCACAATATTTATATTACAAGTTGTTTATAGTTTTGAGTGTTGGAGTCGTTCCATTTTAGCTAAAAAAAAATCTTGCTGTAATATCCAAGTATTAAATAATGATCTTACTTACTTGTACCTGCTTGAAGCGCTCGTAGCGAAGTTTGCTTAGCCATTCTGAACCGTTCAGCAAAGTTAAGCAACGTCCGGGGCATGAACGTGTTATATAAGACATGTGTTCCGTCAGCTGTCCTTGAGAGCCAGTAATTCTAGGTCAGCCTGAACAACATCATCGACCTCATCATCACTTAAGTACCATCAGGTGAGATAGTGGCCAAAGGCTAACCTATGAAGCAAAAAAAAACACTGCCCTTATTTTAGTCCCTTGGTCTCAAGTTCTCAACGTACAATGCTGAACTATATGTCCACTATGCAGGTATGCGCAACCGTGCAGTAGGCGCGCACGCCATGAACGCGAACTCATCCCGCTCGCACACGCTGCTGTGTGTGCGCGTGCGTCGCGACCTGCCGACAGGCGCGGGCGCGGGGCTCGCCTGCTCCACGCACGGGAAGATCAACTTCGTCGACCTCGCGGGCAGCGAGATCACCAAGAGGACGCACAGCACCGGGAAAACGCTCGAAGAGGCCAATAATATTAACAGGAGTTTGATGGTTTTAGGTAAGTTGTAGACAGCTTGGTTAACAGCAACAAGATTCATCATCGACATCTTCATTTCACCCGCAAGTAGTCCACCGCTGGATATACGCCTCTCCCATAGATTTCCAAATAGAACCGTTGGAAGCGGCCTGCATCCAGCGTCTTCCTGCGGCCTTAATAACGTCGTCCGCCCACCTTGTAGGTGGTCTTCCGACGCTGCGCTTGCTTATTTGTGGCCTCCATTCGAGAACATTTCAGCCCCATCGACCATCAGTTCTGCGTGCTATGCGCCCTGCCCATTGCCACTTCAACTCGCTAATAACAAGATTCATCCAATAAAAATGTACAATACTGCGTACATGTAGGTTGCTGATTAATTATATAATAAAATAATACTATGGCAGCCCCTGATATTAAGTTAATTAGACATATCTAATAGTACAGCACGTGGGGTGCCGGGTTAGAATGTCACCCACCCCATCTCTACCCGTGCGTCGTTACACCAGAAGGACATCAGCGTTTCCTGAGGAACTAATATTTATACGATCAGATCTCTCTACGATCCCCAAAACGCCTACCAACAGTGGGGATTATTGCAAAACCTTCTATAAATGGGAGAGGCTGTGTTCAGCAGTAGACAATCTGGATGATATAGTAATAGTTACGATGTACGTATAAAGGCTATAACTAAATATACATTAGCACGTAAGATCTTAAGTCACATACACACACCTGTTGTTTGAAAAAAAAATACGCTGCACGTTAACGTAGGGTACACACGGGTAGTTTATTAGTTAATCAGTTTTTCACTTTTCCATTTAGATTGATTTACTTAGATTGGTTAGTGATTTTGTGAAAGAAAAATAGAACTACCTATAAACCTTTGAGATGTGGACAACTTACGGATCCAGACTACAGTAGTCATTTAAATCCTACGACTCCAGTCAAACTACTATTCTAATTTAACTATGGTATAACTATTCGTAGGGTATAACCTGACCTTCTGCGTATATATGACAGTATAACCTCTCCAGGTAATTATTTGACAGGTTACTGCATAGCACAACTGAGCGATGGCAAGAAGCGCGGACACATCCCGTACAGAGACAGCAAACTGACGAAGCTCCTAGCAGACAGTCTGGCTGGCAATGGGGTAACATTAATGGTAAGATAATAATTATTGATCTACAACTATGTAGTAGTCCCAATGGCAGAGAGACTTGAGAGCTGCGCAAGGGGCCTAAGGCTATTTTTGTGGATCCAAACTTGACTGGCGGTGGCCAGTATTAATCTGGTGGCAACAACCTAATTAGGTGTAACTGATGTAAGACCTAGAGAGCTGCGTATGTGCGCGAGTAAGATGAGTGGTGTACAAGGTACATCCACCAATAAGATCCCTTCATTTTCCTACCTGGTTGAGAAACCGAAAGGGAAAGGAAATATAGCTTAATGCTATGGAATAAAAAGTTTTAAAAAATATGAGAAATACGAAAATTAAAAATGCTTTGAAGAAGTGTTCATCATAGTGTGGCATAGGGCGAAGAATAAAATAAATGTGCAAGACCAGAAGAATGCTAGATAGTCGCAATAGACTTCTGGACGGATCAGCCTCGCGGTTTTTATGCTATTTATACACATTAGTTGTAAATTTAAGTGTGGTGTTTTTTGCCTCTTGATGGTAAATGTCTGTTCCGCCTGTCCGTTACAGTAGTTTCTGCTTGACATTACACTGCACTCGTCGCTCCGAGGCATTATTTTTCTTTATGTCTTGTTCACGCATTTATTTCACTTGCTTTAGGGCCCTTCACGCTTATATACAGTATTAATACACTAGAGCTTTGAGGCAGAATATCTTGACCTGCGGTGGTGCCCCCTATGACAGACTCTTGCTGAAGATATATCAATTAAAACATCAGTGACCTCAGAGTAAAAGAATTCGATAATTCTGCTTGATTTCCGCTGTGTGCATGTGGAATGAGTGGTGTCTAATTAGTTTGTATGGAACACACAAGTTTTACCGGTTCGTTATTATAATATTGCGTCGTTCTGTTTCTCTCACTCGCATGCGAAACGAGGTATCTCTATCCTACTCAGTCTGAAATTTTTCAGCGACCACTTTGTCTTAACAAATTAAGCCTAACCCAAAAACTTAGAGAGATTCCAATCTTAAGCGAGATACGATCTGACCAGTAATCCCATAGAACTTTGTACGGTTTTCGGGTGCTTTACCGGTACTCGGTACGGTGATCAATAAGTTATTTTTTCTGATATTCTGTAATGTCTTCAGATTGCGTGCATAGCACCTACAAGATCAAACCTGAGCGAGACCATCAATACTCTACGGTACGCAGCCCGAGCCAAGAAAATCAAGTCGAAACCCATCGTCAAAATGGTAAGTAGGTAACAGATTCTGCAAAGCCAGACCTGTGCGTATGTGTTTGCAAATAACGTTTTATTTTACAACAGCGGCCATTTAGTGTTATAAAAATAAGCTCCTGCTGCATTAAATTGTGTAGGAAAATAGGATAATGTCCAATTTTAAAGAACATAGAATTACCTTCCACCATTAGCGCAATTTGTAGACGATGAGCCAAACTATTAATTACTCTGTGGCTGTGAGCGTTTTGAGCGCAATTACGACCATTATGAATTTTTGGTAGCACTCGACCGCAATATCTATAATATACTAATAGTCAATACCTAACTTTCAAAACCACTGTTTCTGAAACGGAACGGATTACGGTCACTATGATCGAAAAAATTACGCTTTTGGAAAGTATTCGGAAGGCAGCTGTAGTATTACTTACTCAGTCAATGCACTCTGTAATTACTTTTCTCTATGGTGCGCTCGATAGCAAATAAAATGAATTATGTAAATAATAACAACAACAGAAATGTAATACAATTATTATTGAGATAAAACAATAAAATGTTGAGCACAAGTGAGGATGAGCTGGTTTTGAACCCTGTGTCAGTAAGACTAAAGGGAGACTTACCACGGATCACTAAAAGGAAATATATGAAAACGTATGATAAATTTATCAAGTGGAAGACTGAAAACAATGTGAAATCTTTGTCGGAAAGTGTATTGATCACATATTTCAATGAATTAATTGAGAAACTAAAGCCTTCTTCTTTGTGGAGTGTTTTTTCTATGCTAAAATCCATAATTTATACAAAACATAACATCGATTTGAAACGTTACGATAAATTATTAACAATTTTAAAGAGACAGTCTACCGGCTATAAATGCCTAAAAACTAAAGTTTTTACTGCAAAACAAGTAGAATCTTTTCTAAATGAGGCCCCCGACGAAATATATCTGGCAGCCAAGGTACATACGTAAACAAAAACTTATTTTCGCAATGGTTTCAACGAGTGTAGGCAATATGCCTTCACTACTTCACGTAGCACCCGTGTTTACTATGACTGATCTCTGTTGGGAATGTTATTTCAGGTGTGTCTGATTTTCGGCATAAGTGGTGCATGTCGAACCAACGAACTGGCAAATATGACTATTACAGATGTGGAAAACCATGGCGATATATTATTATTAAAGTTACCAGATACCAGAACTAAGATTGACAGGACCTTTGTGGTTAAAAAAGAGTTTGTTAAGTTTGTAAAAAAATATCAAGGTTTGCGACCAGACAAAGTGAAAACCAACAGATATTTTCTGAGGTATGTTAAAGGCAAGTGCATACAGCAGGTTATTGGTAAAAATAAGTTGGCATCTTTGCCGAAATTAATAGCGAATTACCTAAATCTGCCAAATGCAGAACTATACACAGGGCGCAGTTTCCTTAGAACATCATTAACATTGGCTGGTTCGGGAGTGAACCTAACTACAATAAACATTCATGGGGGCTGCATATCAAATTCAGTTGCTGGGGAACATAAAAATGATTCAGTGCAGCATAAGATCAAAATAACCCGCAAAGTAACAGAAGGTGAGTTGCACCCAAGTTCACCCATGGATTGCCATGGAAATGACATTAACCCTATCCAGCAGCCAAAAGTTGAACTTGTAGAAAATGAAAGTGAGCCACTCCCATTTTCGTTCATGGATTGCAATGGCTACATGATCAAGCAGTTAAAAGTTGAACCTGGTACTGAAGAAACCAGTCAATCTATACAAAACAGTAATAGTTCTGGTGAGACACTACCATGTTCATTCATGGATTACCATAATGATAACTTTAACGCAATCAAGCAGCCAAAAGTTAAACCTATTACTGAGGCAACTGGTCAAGCCATGCAAGACAATGAAGCTATTTTATCACTAAAAGTTCTAGTACCAGGGAAACCGGTAACTCTTATCTCTTAACACCTAACTTTTGTTCTTACCTTTTAGTAATAACAGCAATTTTTTGAAAAAAGATAGTTTATGATCACATATTGTACCTTGAAGAGTTAAGTTAATAATTTTTTTGCTCTTTTTTTGCAGAAGACTTAATCAATTAATCAATAATAATCTATAATATACTGTGTATGAAGGACAATTATCAAAATTAAGGTGGCAATGTTTGCCAATAGGTACTTTCCACATCTTTAGTTTTTTTTTTTCGTATGTAGCTTACATAATTTAAACTAATATAAAATAAACTCTGGAATATATACTTCCTTCTTGATGTGGACCTAGCATGTGTATTACATCAAATTCTTTAAACTAATTACATAGTAATAAGCAACCAGCAAACAATACCAAGGGTATTGTTGAAAATTCCTATATAGTTATACCATGAATTACATATAAAACAACTGATTTCCTTAAGCTTTAACAATAAACTAAGTTGTGATTGCTGCATTCTAGGTTTAGACTGTCTTACCACCCTCAATTAGTAGCCTATCAGCAATATTATAAAAAACACTGCTCACTGCAAAAATTATAAAGAAATCATTTCATCAACTTGACAAAACTGACATGTCTCTACTGTATTGGACCCTATTATAATCATGTATTTTTGTGCATATTTTTTTGTCATTTATTATGTACCTATCACAATAGGATTTGTTCCAACAAAATCTACTTTTCCTAGAATAATACATGAAAACCGGTTTGCAATATGGTGCCAATGGGTTTTAATAAATCTAATAATCTTGGTAATGTAATAAAAAAATTATCTGAAAAAAATTTAGAAGTGAAGAAACATACATTCAGTTTGTTTCTCCTCTTCTCAAAATGGGCCAATTATAGATCTTTAACTATTGCATTCAACAAAATTATAAAAGCAATAATTTGTTTCAAAATTATCATAGAAATTTCACACTTTTGGGTGTGGAAGTCGGTTCCATTTTTTCTTAAAACATTTTTTAAATCTTTTTAGCGACCCTTGCTGCTTACGGGATCGATTGTCATTCATTGTCAACGACAATATCATCAAGATAGGTACATATTTTTCAGTTATATTGTGTAACTCAAAAACGCCTTGACCAATTTTGATGAAATTTAAAATGGGACCAATCAACAAGCATCAGCTTTCAAACAAAAAAGAATTTTCAAAATCAGTTCACCCAGTCAAGAGATCTGTGGTAACAAACATAAAAAAATACATATGAATTGAGAACCTCATTCTTTGGAAGTTGGTTAAAAAATAAGAAGTTATTTTACATTTACAAATTTTCTGAGTATCAATAATAAATAATAATAATAATAGTTAATTGTAAATTAATGTTAGTTGTGCAATTTGTACGGCCCAGAACTGGAAAAGTCCTGGCCCAGACGGATTGCACAATTTCTGGATAAAATGGATTCGATGCTCACACAACCGATTGGCAACACAATTTCAAGAAGCCCTCGAACTTGGTTCTCTTCCCCGTTTCATGACCACCGGTGTCACCTTTCTGCTCCACAAGTCCGGTAGTACCACGGATCCGAAAAACTATAGACCCATCACGTGCTTACCTACCATATATAAGCTCCTTACATACATTCTGACTACAAAAATTAACACGCACATTGTTGCGAACAAAGTTTTGGCCCCCGCTCAGAATGGATGTAGGGTTGGGTCCCGTGGTACTAAGGAGCTCCTCCTCATAGACATGACCATTAGCCAACAAGTTCGGCGGAACAGGGGGGGCTCTCTCTGTTGCCTGGATTGACTTTAAGAAGGCCTATGATTCGGTGCCTCATTCGTGGCTAGAAAGGATATTAGAGTTGTATAAAATTGATGCAACTCTGAAATCCTTTTTAGCTGCATGTATGAGTCAGTGGACCACAGTCCTTCGTCAACCAGGTGGTAGCGACACCCCTTCTGGCCCGCAGGACTTTATAAGGATTGAGCGGGGCATCTTCCAGGGTGACAGTCTGAGTCCATTGTGGTTTTGCCTAGCGCTAAATCCTCTCAGCACTTTGCTGAAGGATTCAGGGCTGGATTTTCGGCTCCGTAGAGGAGGTGAGGTCATTAGTCATCTGCTGTACATGGACGATCTGAAGCTGTTTACTCCGAAACGCCAAGACTTGATGGAGCTGCTAAAAACTACACAGGTTTTCAGCAATGCCATTAGGATGGAGTTTGGTGTAGATAAGTGTGCGGTCTTGCATGTACAGCAGGGGAAAGTTGCAAATTCTCCAAATTTACAGGTTTCTGAGACAATGACTTTCAAATCTCTCTCCGAAGTCGAGACCTACAAATACCTCGGTATTTCAGAGTCGTTGGGTATTTCGGTAGAGGACATTAGGAAATCGATAAAGGAGCGCTTCTTTTGCCGCCTGACAAAAGTACTTAAAAGTCTTTTGTCTGGTGGCAACAAGACGCGCGCCTTTAATGGTTGGGTGATGCCTTTACTGAAATACTCCTTTGGTATACTGAGGTGGACGCAGACTGAGCTGGACGCTCTGGATAGAAAGGTCCGTCAACTGCTCACTTCGCATCGCATGCTTCACCCGTGCTCTTCAGTTATGACTCTGTACATTCCACGGAAATGGAGAGGTCGTGGCTTTTTAAATGCCAAGACACTTCACAACCGTGAAGTGTGCAGTCTCAGGGATTATTTCCGTAACCATGAGTGCGGGATGCATCGCGATGTGGTGACGGTTGACAAAGGCTTCACACCGCTCTCCATGGCGAACGATAACTGGCGCAAACCAACGATGCTGAGCACTGATGACCGCAAAGCAGTATGGAAAAGCAAGGAGCTGCATGGGAGGTTCTTCCGGGTCCTAACAGGGACTGATGTGGACCTACCCGATTCGGTGAACTGGCTACGCTTCGGAGACCTCTTTGAAGAAACCGAGGGTTTTGCCTGTGCAATTGCAGACGAAGTAATGATGACGAACAACTATCGAAATATATCCTGAAGGACGGTACGGTCGACATTTGTCGAGCATGCCGCCGTCCCGGAGAGTCACTCAGGCATATCATTTCCGGTTGTTCACATCTTGCTAACGGCGAGTATTTGCACAGGCACAACCAAGTGGCCAGGATCATCCACCAGCAACTTGCTCTTCGATACGGCCTTGTCGAGTCAGAGGTGCCGTACTACCAGTACGCACCGGTGCCAGTTCTCGAGTCAAAGTCAAAGTCAAAATCATTTATTCAATTTAGGCGTCTACGACGCTCTTATGAAGGTCAATTACAAATTTTAATATTGAAATATACTACATTGTACTGCCACGTTCAGCAAACAAAAATTATAAAGCCACTGCGAGAAGAACGGGCAAGAAACTCGGGGCCATTCTTTTAAACGTTTTTTAAAAATGTGTTAAGTACATACTATATAGTAAAATTATTACAATACTTAATTTACATTACGCAGGTGTTAGGCGCTAGCTTGGCAGAGGCGAACCAGTCCAAGCATTTTTGTCGTTTAAGTAATCACAAACTGTGTAGTAAGATTTCTTTATCAAAATATTCTTCACATGCAACTTGAATTTTCTTTCTGTGAGCGTTGTAATATGTTTGGGCAATTTATTATAAAACCGCACACAATTTCCTAAGAAGGACCTTTTATTTGTCTTTGCTAATCTAAAACCTGGCACCGCTATTTTATCTTTATTCCTAGTGTTATAATCGTGAGTGTCACTGTTTGATTTAAATTTGCTCAAATTTTTACGAACATACATAATATTTTCAAATATATACAGACTTGGTAAAGTTAAAATATCAATTTCTTTAAAAATATCTCTCAGGGATTCCCTAGGATCCATTTCATATATGGCTCGAATTGCACGCTTTTGTAAGATAAAGATTGTCTCTATCTCAGCAGCAGCTCCCCACAGCAATATACCATAAGACATAATACTGTGGAAGTACGCGAAATAAACGAGCCTAGCAGTAGCTACGTCTGTTAGCTGTCTTATTTTACGAACTGCATATGCAGCAGAACTAAGTCTTCCAGATAGATCATGTATATGTGGATTCCACTTTAAACTTGAATCCATTTTAATTCCCAGGAAGACTGTCGCATTGTCAAAAGAGAGTTTTTCTAGGCCAAGCTTAATGTTTGGTTCAACATAAGTAACATTTGGTAAAGAAAACTTTAAACATTTGGTCTTTTTTGAATTTAAGAGAAGATTATTAGCCGCGAACCACTTAGAGATCATAGATAACACATTATTTACATGAATAAGTTCACTATCCCTCCTATCTACTTTAAAAATTAGGGAGGTATCATCTGCGAATAAAACTATATCGCAGAAATTTTTAACCATGCAAGGCAGATCATTTATATATGCTAGAAACAGAAAAGGTCCTAAAATTGATCCTTGCGGTACGCCTATTCTTACCAAAGACCCGGAAGAAGTATTGCCATTTATTCTAACCTTCTGTAGCCTGTCTGACAGATATGACTTTATAAGATCCAGAGCTTTTCCACGAATACCATAATGTGAAAGTTTTCGAATCAGAGTGTGGTGGTCTACACAGTCAAATGCCTTAGAAAGGTCACAGAATACGGCAATAGCATCCTGTGAACTCTCCCAGGCTTCAAGTATATGTGACATCAATTGAGCACCTGCATCTGTTGTGGATCTGCTCTTTGTGAAACCAAACTGATTCTCATTCAATATATTATGCTCATTAAAGTGGGATAGAAGTTGTTTGAGCATAATTTTTTCGAATACTTTACTCAGAACAGGTAAGATAGAAATAGGTCTATAATTGCAAGGGTCAGATGTAGCCCCCGACTTCAAAATTGGAGTGACTTTACTTTGTTTCATTAAGTCGGGGAAGTTTCCTTTATCAATACAAAGATTGAATATTGTTTTTAAATATGGTGCAATAATGCATATTATAGACTCTGCCACTTTAACTGACATACCCCACAAGTCTTCGGTGCTCTTAATATTTAAATTTTTAAATGTCTTTATAATTTCAAATATTGTTGTGTGTCTGAAAGAAAAGTCCGGCGATTTGCAGGGGAAATTATGTATTAGCAGAGTTTCTGCTACATCGGGACATGCATCCAATGACTTAGTGACTTCTAGGGGTAAGTTAGAAAAAAAATTGTCAAATATATTTGCCACTTGTATTGGATCAGATATTTGATTTTTATCAACATTTAAGACATATGTAGAATCTCTAGGTTTATTTTTTCCGGTCTTAGTATTTATAGTATTCCAAATGGTTTTTATTTTATTTTTACACTTGCTAATTTTATTTCTAATAAAAAGAGATTTAGCACACAAGCAAACAGACTTAAACATTTTTGAATAGTTCCTAACAAAATCACGAAACTGCTTGCAGGATGTCAAATTCTTCCTGCGATACAGATCATACAAATAATCTCTACTTTTTCGAATACCTGTAGTTGCCCAATCACCGAACTTCAACTTTCCATTTACTTGTTTCTTTATTTTTGGACAAACTTTTTGAAACTCAGTATTTACTAGAGAGAATAAACTATTATAAATGTCATTCGGGTCACTATGAGAAAAACTTGTAATGGCAAGCTTAGCTTCTATATTGGTACTGGGAATGGTCGTGCATTGCTCTACTGGGACCGCTCTATCATCATGGACAGGACTATTGTTTGCAATAAGCCTGATATCGTGGTGGTCGACCGATCCCAGCGCCGGGCAGTGCTTGTCGACATCACCATCCCACATGACGAGAATCTCGTGAAGGCCGAGAAGGACAAAGTCAGCAAGTACCTTGACTTGGCTCACGAGGTAACCGCCATGTGGGATGTTGACTCGACGATCATTGTCCCGATAGTCGTTTCGGCGAACGGCCTAATAGCGAAGAGCCTCGACCAACACCTCAAGAGGCTCTCACTAGACGGTTGGATCAAGAGTCAGATACAGAAGGCAGTGATACTCGACACGACACGCATTGTCCGAAGGTTCCTCTCTCTGCAGCCCTAACCGCTGGTAGCTTGGGCACTACCCCGCTGCCGGCGGCATCCTAGTTTTAAGTTTTTTATAATATTTATTTTTTTTGTATATGAATGTTGTAAAAAATTTAAAATTATGTTGTAAAATAAATGACGTGAATAATAATAGCACCTCAAGTGGGAATTGAACCCAAATCCCCCGATTTACGACGCACTAAGTTCCTTAACCACTTGAAACTAGGCACACAGCCCAAAATTAGGTGACGATTATGACTCCTCAAGGTAAAAAATAATGTACTCAAAAAAAATTTGTAATCATAGTAATCTGTAAAAAATCTGTAATTATAGTTAGAGCATGTTTCTCTAAACAGGTATTCTAAAACCATAATGATAAGTTTATAAAGTATAAATCTTGAAGTATTAATCATGATATAACACCTTTATCTCTCTGATTATTCTGATCTGGTATCAATAATTATCATAATACAGTTAGAGCTTCAGATAAAAGTAATGTGGAGAAATTCAATGAGCTCACAATTCCATACTGGACACTTAATATATACACTGCCCACACTTTGATAATGGCAGAAAAACCCCAACTGTCATGTAAAAGTCTTCATTTGGAGAAGAAGATTTTTAAATCTCTGGCAGTCTCAACCTTGTCATAGTTGATGAAGTAAGGTACAGAGCATAAAAGTTTAGCAAATAGTGGCATAAGAATATAGGTTGTATTATTGATGAATTGAATGTTTTTTACCAATTTAACAGTAAAAATGTATAATTTTACAGGATGCAAGAGATGCTCTGATACTGAGCTTGAAGCGTGAAGTGGAGGCGCTTCAAGCTGAGAACCAACACTTGAGGACAGCTCTGCATGTGCAAGACTACAATGTGGATACTATTAGTAAGAGACTCAATACTATAGTCTATTAAATTTAATATATACATTATGAAAGAATTTAAAGGACTGACAGAGCTAGGAAGCAGCTTTTTTGTTGGTGGGTTATACTGCAGTTTCACATTTTTAAAAAAGTTTGAAAACATTATTGGCGGCGCTAAACCAGCATCATTTTCATTTGACAATATTCACAGTTACAGCAAATTTAAAATCAGTAGTAGCTATTAAAATTAAAATATTGGTGCATTTTTTATCACCATCTAGATGAATATATTGTTTCCATCCCAATAGTGATTGGGGTTTTGTATGTTTTGCAAATGAATATTATATTAATGAGATAAGGGAAATAGCAGGATAAATCTGGATGAGACTAGCTGTAGAGAACAGGATTGGAAGAGGTTGAAATGAGACCTTTGCCAAGCGGCAAAAAGATTGTGATTAACAGTCATGTTAAGATCATAAATATTAATATGTTGCTATCTGAAATGAAAGCTGAAAATAGATTAAAGTAGGCATTTTACAGCATTAATAGGGTTGTTAACACTGTTAGAAACGAATTGAAAAATTACCAAATATATTGACCTGTACAGTAAGTAACTCTACAATGTAATACAATATATGCATAACACCAAATTTTCGTATTAGATTCACAAAGTACTAGACTTGCAAAATAACAGAAGTCGTAAAGTAACAACCATAAAGTATAAAACCTGCGTGCCAACTATATTTTTTTTTTTTTTTATGCCTGATAGGTTAGCCTTTGACCACTATCTCACCTGATGGTAAGTGATGATGTGGTCGAGGATGTTGTTCAGACTAACCTAGTTACTGGCTCTCAAGGACAGCTGCCGGAACACACCGTTAGGTGCTTGGCGACAGATTTTCAACTATTTATTTTCGTTAAGCGTTTTATCGTTTCATTGAAATTATAACTGCAAGTTATATATATGTATGGAATCCTTTTTTAAAGCTCTTCATTTTGATATCCTACTTGATGAGTTTGGAAGAATAATATCTTTTTTACCTCACAATAGGGGTTCTAAAATCCGCCAGTTTTTTTTTTGTATTTTTGTTATGTACCTAGTGTCACTTGGGTTATCAAGACGAATCCAACAATATCTCTTACATCATAATCGGTTTAGCCTTTTAGAAGTTTATGGTGGAATAAAGAAACTCCCAAACATACACACATATTATATGGCAGTCGTGTAACAAATAAAACTAATTGACATTAACAACTGTTCCCACAAATTCCCATACAATCCCAGACTACCACGTAAAAATGTGGATAGTAAGGTATATTCTCAGATTATTTCAAAAATAGGGATTTTCTGATCAAGTTTTGGAGAGAAGTGTAAGAATTGGCCAATTTTGATCCTAACCTACTAATAGAGTGGTCTTTCAGCATGAAAAGGTATAAGATGATTAAAAAATATATTTTTTAAATAATACGGGATAACTAAATAGAATTTTCAAGGAGAGCTTGGGACGCCCGCTATGGCTTCTCGCTTAGCACTCTGAGTTATCCCGCATTATTTACCATAATGAGCGAAAACCACGTTAGTTTGTATAATAAGACTAGCAAAAAGCTGAGGTTTGTGAGAGCTTGCGTTTATTTAACAACCTTATTTTAGTGGTGACATCTAGTAAGTAGATAAACCACGATGTATTTGAGTATTGAGTTTAGTTCTGTTGATTTTCTAACAGATGCCGTTAGTAGTACAATAAAATTCTATCCAATTAATAAAAAATTGATAACGTTATTTTTTTTCATGGTTATAAAATTATTACTTGTTTTGACAGATAACAAACACATCTAGATATGAATTTAAAGTTCCATGTTAAAGCGCAAATTTATAGTCGTGATAGTTTTCTTTAAAGTGTGCCACATAATATTCGAGTTGTGGGATATAGATATGGCTCGCTTCGCTCTGTTGTGTGGACCTATTCAGTTGTCTTAAAAAAAACAACTTATGGACACACACACATTTATTTTATTTGAAATAAATAAAATTATTAATTTACACTTGACTTTCAAAGTTCCCGCAACTCACTTTTGGTACTAATTTGGGCAGAGGTTCCACCTGAAGGGTATACTGGTACTGAGTCTGGTGACTCCTGGAGTTATCACAATAAATCTGAGCACTTAATTTTGGAAGCCACCGTTTATATAGAGAAAAATACTGCTGACAACGCGTAAATAGGTTTGTGAGGGATTCGGGCCTAGGTCAGCAATATATTAGGTGTAACAGCTTGCTAATTAAAAAATATATATTTACGTATAGTACTTAAAACATTTTAGTCGCCTAATTCCACGAAAATCGATAAACTGGGGTAAGTTACTTGATCCGATGTATACCTATGTCATTGTAAGTTTTTGAAACTCGTAAACAGATACAGCTTGAAGTACCAGGTTTGAAGTATTTTATTAGTTGCGAGAAGACTTGTTTCCTGGACTGATTGAATGACATGACGGTGGACTTTGAAATCACTAGGGAACCTCTATAATTATAGGTAGTAGAGATAATTAACATAACTCATATTCGAATGATAATCCACAGTCGTCGAAATGGCCTTGTATCCTAAACAACCATTGGGAATAAATCATTCCTTGGTGCTCGTGTGCAAATATAAAACGCTTGCCGGTGCTGATGTTTTTTTATAAATGGCGTGGATTCTTTTTGTTTAGACCAGTTGTTGTTCCGCACGTGGGTTAAAAGTACATAACTCTCAGCTCGAGAACGAAATACCGACAACTTTTTTAAATATTTGAAACGCCGTCATTTGTATATATATCATCATGACCCTCGACCAAAATTATCGGTTTACGCCAAACTACTCGACCGATTTGGATGAAATTTGGTATGGAAATAGTTTGACACCCAGGGAAGGACACAGGATGCTTTTTATCCAACCTCGCAAAAAGAGGTTAATGATATTGCGCGATAACTGAAATACGCGCGGGTGGAGCCGCCGCCGGAAAGCTAGTTATTAATAAAATAACTTCACAAAGTCATTTAAGTGCATATAATAACAAATATTTTAAAAATATTTGTTATTATTATTATAGTTTTAGAAGTTCATAATTATTTAAAACTTATCACTACGAACAATTTTTCTGCGCTTTGTTTCAAATACGACAGTTCACAATGTAAACAATAAGCGTGAACACAATAAGCACTAGTGGCCGCACTAGTGCATGTGCACACTGCGTAGACAACGCGGTTAGTGGTCCGGACCGCGTTGAGGTCGAGACTGAACGCTCCTGAGCTTACGCACACTAAAACAATGTGCACATGCATGCACAAGCACAGTCATATCCAGACATCGTGAAATAGAACATCTGTACTAGGCCTAGGACAGTAATTTTCTAAACTTATTCGCTTAGCAGACCTTAATATACACGAGAACTATATAACTATATATATAACATTAATATTAATAACTACATAAATATACTATTTTATGCAGATCACGTAAACCGTTCTCAAATGGAACCGAACAAGTTGTTTGCGCTGCCCCCTTCAAAACTAGTGGAGCTAGTGCAACTGCACATGGGAGAGAACACAGCGCTGAGAACGGAGAACGCTGAACTCTTCGGCGTGAGGGACCAGCTGCTGAGGGACCAAGAACTGTTGAGCCGGGAGAACGAACGGCTCTTAAAGAAACTCGAAGATGTTAACTCGTGAGTATGCTTGGGTTCTTCTTCAAGGTTCTATCCGAGAAAGCGGGACCCTATCACCATGGATACTTTAGAAATACAGTCCTGTTTTCTCGCATCCATCCTCTCCATGTTCTTCAGCTCTTTGGAACTGTAGTAGGTATCCAGTTGAAATTATCACAGAATATGAGTTGTTATGGACACAATTAATAATTTAAAAATTGAAATAGTAAAAATAACTCATTAAAAAATGTGTTAGTATTTTCAAAATGTATGTTTTTGTTCCTTTGTGAGAAACAGTAAATATACCAGGATCACACTGAAAGTTTTTAGACTGTCAAAAATACATTAGAGTTTTTTAAAAATGGCTAATACATTTTATCGTTCGAAGTAGACTATGTTCCTCTCTATACATCTTCTCATTCGATGGAACCACTGAGGGCTCTTTAGTGGTGTCTTCTATGCCATTTTCAAACACTTTCACTGCTAGGATTTGTACCTTGAAGTGAATAGATTCGGGCGTTACATTGCAGAAATACGTATTTAATAATAACAAATATTTTTAAAACGCTTAAAAAATATATCTAGAGACAATTCCGCCCAATTTTCCTGCTAAGCCGACGTGTCGTCATAAACGCCACGTAGCTGAACCGGAAGAATTTTCGACACGATTTTCTTCTACACGAAACATCCTCAGGAGGTCTTGACGCTTAGAGCGCTTTATATTTTTAATGTTTTTAAAATATTACCTTAAAGTTTATCTTAGATTCTTGATGATTAATAATATTCGCTGGGTGCCAGGATGAGACTGTGTGGTAGATGGCACACAATCTTGACACCACCATTGTCAAATACCAGACTGTCAGTTTGACAGAGTACGCTCAAGTGTTATCATGCTGAAGGAGGATCCGGCTTCAAGCGTTTTTTTCAAAGCCACTGACAAACAATTATCAATATACTAGTCTGCAAAAACTTTCCATCCTCCTGATGGAACAACTGCCGCGAAATGACCTTTCTGTGCAAGGAGGAAAACCTAAAAACTTTATTTTCATGTTGTAAATTCTAAAAACTTTCAGTATCCTAGATACACAACTACCTACATGACAACCCTGTGAAGAATGTACCTACCAACCTAGTTACTGTCTATCCCGTATTTTCTCTTAATGACAAAATTTCAGGTATAATTATTATATTAACATAATTGGGATGTTATAGGAAAATTTTTGGAGTAAGCTGACAAACCCAATCTGATGAGAGGTCAGTTCTGCTATTGGTTCAGGCATGATTGGCACAAACATTAAAAATAACTAATAAAATTAACATAATAAAATAATTATTATTAACTATATTGAAGTGCATGTCAATAAACTAATATATGGGATTAAAAGTGTCATGTCTTTATTGAAAGTGATGGAAGAAGAATATAAAAGTCCTATCATATTTATGAAAGGAATAGGTGATGAAAGTGTTAACAGTTAGAAATAATTGTAAAAGCTTGATTAAGAATGAAATCAGGATATATTATTAGTATTTCTAAATATGATTACAAGCACTATCGCGGCTAAGCTAAAATCATATTTTACAAATTATTGGAGTACAAATTCACGCCTTCATAAAATTTTTGTATTCCAATAATTTGTAAAATATGATTTTCGTTTAGCACGCGATAGTGCTTGTAGTCATAATTAGAAATATAGAAGGGTAGCGACATCATACCGAGAGTTAAGTGTTTGGAAAAACACTTCTTTCGATCAGATGACGTCTAGTAGTCTGGTTGATGACCGCGCACCGTCCCCTATGACGGTTAAAGTAATACAATTGGAGCACGAAATTTCGGCTATAAAAGCCGAGTCCAGGTGGCCGAGGAGGTTTAGGCATCCGACGCTATATCGGAGGACGCGGGTTCGTTTCCCGCCTTGGGCACAAAAATTTTGTACTCCAATAATTTGTAAAATGTATTATTACTAATAGAAATCTGTGAACGAGTTCTTCTGAGGAAGTACAACCACCATAGGTATGGTAGCATTTATACTGCTGAGCAGTAATGTTCGCGTTACTGTGCCTATCTGAAGGGTATGAGTACCGGTAAAATTACAGGCACATGAGACTTAACAACTTTATGTTACAGGGTGACGGCCGCAGTGCAGTTTGTTACTTGTGTCGAAATGCATCTGTTATACGCAGGGGTAACTGCACAACACTTCTGCGGCTTTCGGGCTTGTTTTGTCACAATATCATAAAGGAATATATAAGTCGAGATGAAGGCAAAATGAACGCTTCTACACGAAGCATCCTCAGGAGATGTTGACTTTGCGAGCGCACGATCGAGAAATTCTCGATTTGATTTTTTGAATTTGATGTTTTCTTAAAATATTTAAAAAATATTTGTTACTAATTTTTGACCTTGGCGGAACACTGGCCATGTTATAGGTGCAAGGCCGCGATCGTTCCACTCACTTAAGGGAAAGGCTAATAGCGAGACTGCAAAACTTAGAGGCATTAGGCTGCCGATCCCAAAGACATGTTAGAGAAAAATTCAAATGTCAAAATTAACTTAGTAAGTATTATTCAAACACTACTAACGTATGATATGCGAAAACATTAAACAAATGTCGAATGGAAAAAGGCAATTTTCAGCGGGGCTTGAACTTATAATCTGCGACCTATAATAGTTAGGCTATGTCGCATTACCAATTATTCTACGGCAGCTGGTGCTATAGACAATAAAAAAATCCATCTATTTACTAACTCACGTCTCTCTTGACGGTGGTGACATCTAGCATAATGCGACAGAACTGTATTCTGGGTTGCAGGTTCAAGTCCTGTTAGAAGTTTGTCAAAATGAAGTTTATCTATCTTACCCTACGAATAAATATGTGAATAAGTATAACTCTCATACAGTTACAATGCGATTAAAATAAGAATTGAACCGGCCCAGCGCCATTTTGTGACGTCAAAACTAGATTTTGGTACAATGTGCAAAAAAAATAACAAAAACAAATAAATTGCAGTCAGGTATTTAATTTTTTTTTTTTTTATTCTGTATAGGCAAGCATTTGACCGCAATCTCACCTGATGGTAAACAACGACGCGGTCTACGGTGGAGCATGCTTGCCTAGAAGATACCTGTTCACTCTATGAAGACTTCCGAATTGTAGCTCTCAGGGAACAAAGACGCTGGGAGGGTGTTTTTTGACTACCGAAAATAAGGATTTTCGGTAGTCTAGAAAGGTTTTTTTATGTTATTGTGACGGAACAAGCATGAGGACCATCTAATGTTAAGTCCTCTGCCTATAACAGATGCATTTCTCATTGAGACGTACAATTGTTAAGTTTCATGTGCCTGTAATTTTTCTGTCTCTCAAGGAGAGGTGCTTGCCGACAGATTTTCTACTTGAGGGTGGTAGGTACTGTAGTTAGCCAGGAGAGCATTCGCAAAATGCCCTTCCACTATGTGCCAAGAAATAAATAAGTCTAGAAAAGTATGCTGACATGATTTGGACATGTAGAAAGGAAACTGACAAAGTATAAATCGTGTGTGAATGGAACCATCGGAATGAAATGTCCTCGGCGTATGTCCATATTGAAGACTTTGGTAAAAGCTGGATCATGAATCCCCTTACCAGTGACGCACTTATGAAGAATGTGATAAGGGTGAGGGATGCTAGAAAGATATGCCAAGATACTAAGTACAAATCCGTGGTATCCACCTTCCCCTCCGGATACAGATACATAAATAAAATAATTGTGTTTCACAGGAGTGTTTGACGCGAGTTCTTAATGCACATAAATTAACACTTGAAAAATATTAAATTAAGTTTTAACTGTACTAATATAAATGCTAACTTTAAGAAACCGCACGGAATTATTTTATTTCTTAATAAATAACACTTGCTTTTTGTATAAATGTATATATTATACGTAAGTACTAACCTGCTTTTTATTATTAGCCTGTTTTTAATTTATTCACACCTGAAATAATGGACCGATTTTGATGATATGAGACCAGATATATCCTTTTATTCGTAAACAAATTTTAAAGTTCTTAATACTAAAATGGTGCTCTAATTTGGTGTATTTTGCTTTTTATACCCATAGGACCCATATTCTACACATATGATGGGGCCGGTATAATGTCAGTATAACATATTATTTTAAAAAAAGCCTAAACATGGAAACGACTTCGACACTCAAGTGTGAAGTAACTTGTTGAAATGAAGTTGCTACCATGATAGTTCCAAAGTACCTAATGTCACAATATTATGCGCATGGTACCGACTTCGACAAGTTATTTCACACTTTTGAGTGTTGAAGTCAGTTCCATTTTGAACACGGGAAGCATCAGCTTTCAAATAAAAAAAGAATCATCAAAATCGGTACACCCTTGTCAAAAGTTATAGAGGTAACAAACATAAAAAAGAATTGGGTACCTCCTTCTTTTTTTGAAGTCGGTTAAAAATAGGTTTTCGCTTACAACACTAAGACTACGAATAAACATGTAAAATTGAAATCAAAGCCAAGAGTAACACTTCGTAACTCTCATAAAGTTGTCGCTTTGATTTCGAACTCATCAAGTTCAGAATTGACAAAACAGAAACAATCTTACATATTCAATTTGATTGGTCAATTGATTTGGCGCTTAGAAATGATGGCATATGATTGGTCGCGTCACAGTAATGTTGTTGCGCCGCACTGTACACTTTTTAAACCACGCCCGCCACAGTAAGGTTTGCGTTCTGCTGTTTTTGAGCTTGACATACATTTCCTTACATATTTATTCATAGTTACCTATTACCTAAGTATAATTTGATCCAAGTTCCCGGTATAAGAATAAACGGGCTATTCCATAACTTGTTGTTGGATGCCGTAAGGAGCATAATAGCATCCTTATATCTGATCAACGCCCACGCTTAGCTAGATGAGCCAAGCTACAAATACATTATGAATCAAGATGCAGATCAATAAAAGTTTTAGTTAAACCGGTGGATTTTATAATTCAATATTATACAAACACAAGATTATAATGGTGTCCATTCTATATAAATTATCTTAACTTAAATTTCTCTAAATTATCGTAGTTATTATCCTGCTTGCGCTAAAATCCAAATTCGTACATTGCGTGCGAATTAAATTATAATAAGTACCTAGTTCTTTTTCTGTTAAATTTATTATTAAGAGCAGGCAGTCAAAAATAATTCCCACGCTAGCTCCGCCCATGCGGCGCAACGATCCCCGCTGCACCGAACGACGCGATGTGCAGCGGCGCACGCGTCTCGCTTATAAAAATATTTATGTTGTTATTAGATTCGCGAACACAGATACCATTGAGACGATTTCAACTTTTTTTATAATCTTATTCACGTGTCGAATTTCGATACATACAGTAACTTTGTATATACTGCAATTGATGTCACGTTTTTATTTTTATCAACATTAGTAATATTTCTTAGTAAGAAATTGATTATTTGATTTACTTCTCAAAGTTATTCTTACGGTCGACAGCAGGTCATAAAACTAAAGCCAAAAGTTTTACTTTTTACAATATGATCATGTCTACTCGACTTTATTGGTATATATTATTATGTATGTATTGGTATATATATTAAACATATTTAACTGACTTCCCAAAAAAAAGAGGGTTCTTGAATTGACTTGTCTATTATTTATTTTATGTTTGACCACACATAACTTTTTTACTGAACCTTACATCTTGAAGATTATATATAAATAATATAATTTAATTTCATCAACATCGGTCGAACGGTTTGCCTGGTTTTGCCAGTTACAGTCAACTTACTAAAAAGTAATTTGCCAAAATGCCTAAGTGTAAGTGGCAACTATGAATATAGATGAAAGTTATTGGTAACCAGTGATAAAATCTATAAATAATATGTGAATAATAATCTCTCTTGAAAAGTCTGTAGTCAACAGTATATCAAATAACCTGTCGAAGTCAGTTACATGAGCACAAAATTGAGATCATATTGAACCGGCACAAAATTGAGATCAAAGAGTTATTTCAGACTTTTTAATATAAAGAATTGTTTTCAAGTCTTTTTTTTTTTTAATTTTCTTTGCTATGTTGTTGTGTCGCAGTCTCTGTGTTTAAAGAGCATCAACATATTACAAACCTTATTATATCGTAGTAACGAAAGTGATTTCTACTGATTAAACTTACTACGAAAATTTCATTACCCCTTGGCATCCGCGTGGACGATAATTTATGAATAAATCAACATTGTTCTCAGTATCTTGGAATGCGATTAATCAGATTACACATCATTAGAATAAAGTAAAATACCATCAAATTGAATGAGCATAATTATAATATATTATATTTGCTGAATATGGGTGCAATTGACCTGAAATAAATGGATTTGATTTGATTAAATGTTTGTTGTGGGCAATATATTTTACCATGACTCGTCATACAAATATGAATTATAGTTTTTCATAACTGTGCTACTGTACACGTTCCCATAATAATATAAAGTAGGTTGTTTTTTATGGCTCATATAGTTTTTAACTATTAATTACTAATGTTGAAAATATGTTCGTATACATCCTAGTACGTTTTATTTTTCAGTTACAGTGGTAAACAGAAAGATGTTATTTTACTATCACTCTGCTTTTAGATACCAACTATGGTAAAAATTAGACCAACCAGATATAGATCTAGCCACTTCTAAACAGCAGGATAAGATATTTTTTACCAAACTTGCAGAAGAGTCTATACACGCAATTGTAAGGGCCTTAAACTTTGGGATATTTAATAAAAAAAAATCACAACTGCAGAAACATTGTAGAGAACATGTTATACAGGCTTCTTTTAATGCAACATGGCAGACAAGTGAAAGAGTGAGTGGCACTGGAACAGGTGACTAAATTAGACATTAAAATAAAAACAGTGGATTCTTAGACTGTTACTAAGTGGTATAGTCTACAGAGGTTATAGACAAATTAAGTTAAGATGTATATAAATCAACAAAAAATCATTTATGAAATAAAAAATATAGTGTTTTCAATTTATACAGTTTTAATGATATGCAAAAGTGTGCGTGAGAAATAACGAGCATCGAAAACGAAAAGTCAAGTTTGCATTCCCCCCGATCGTCACCCCGTGACCACAATCACTGCAAAGTGTTTGAAACGTCAAGACAAAAATAATGATAAATATACGCGATTTAAACCGTTTAATGTTGTTGGATTAAACGGTTTAATGTCTCCATTTTTACTAATAATGATAAATATACGCGATGTAAACCGTTTAATGTTGTTTAATTACTATGTGAAACAATCGCGAAAACTTAAGTCAAGTCTTCTTTTTACGGCGGTTACTGAAGCATTTGCACTTTGATGTTGCAAGTCACCCTCGACAGCCTCCTCTTGATTTTTTCTTTTTCTAGAAGTATCTACATATTCTTGATCCCGGATCATTCTTTTCTTTGGGAGGCGGGGATCGACCAGCTCGGGCAGAAGGCAATCCATATAGAATGTGACTAGTGTTGTCTCCATTTTTTTCTTCCAAAATTCTTCATCTTTTTGTAGAATTTCTATTTTTAATATGTTGTATCCATACTACACGGCAAATAAGCATTTAGTTATATTACAAATGTGCATTTAGCCTTCAGTTTGATAATACCAATCAGATTTTTGATTGATATATACCTGCAAAAAATATAATTATATATTTTACAAACAATCAAACTGAAGCCTTCAGAAAAGCAACTGTACATTTCTGTTTGTCCGACAATCAATTTTGCACAATTTGTTAGAATGTGTAGATAGAATTTGTTAGTTCGTATACGAGTGCCAAGTAAGGATAAATGTCGGGAGAGCAGTCGAATGACACCTGTCAAAAATCCAAAATGGCGATTTCAAGACGGCTACCATACAAACTGCTCCGCCCCTGCTGAAGCTCGGCCTTCAGAAAGGGGGTGTTGGGAATATGAATAAATTAATTTAAATACATAAATTCAGATAATTTACACGTCAGATTTTTTGCACGTCAAGAGTACAACATCGCTCTTTACCATCTATCTAATACCCTACTTACCGAATTGGGGGCGAAGGCGAGTATAATACATATCAACGATGGCATTCCCAAAGGGGTATTGCTTCAGATAGGAGGCTGGCCATAATATTTAAGTCTTACTCCACACAATTATGTCAATGCGTTGTCTTTTGTGTGGGTACTCAGAAAAAATATATTGTTTATACCAACCCTACAGAGGTGTGACAAGTGCAGGGCGATAATAATGTAAAGTTTTTTTTTTCAGTGTGAAAAAGAATATTTAAATGTATTTATACATATAGAAGTTTTTTTTTATTTAATTTTACCTGCTGGTCTGCTATAGATAGGTCAAAATAATTTTAGCCTAATATAGGTAGTATATAAAATATTTCCTTTACGAAATTTCCTGTGAATAAAATGTGCAAATTTAGCAATACTTTATTCAAAGAATTACTCACTTATTTTCATGTAGTGGAAGAACACAGTCTAAACTTATTATATGAGATGGCGACTCCGACAGTTCTCCCTGTTCCGAGTGATCTCGGACTTCGACTGATTTGTTATTTTTTTTCCTGAGAAAGAAGGTGCATTTTATGAGCACAGTCAATTATTCAACTCTATTTATGTATAAATCGATACTTATATGTACATGTCTAAGTGATAAAATGTATATTTATAAGTACCTATGCAGGTGACTTTGTAGATAATCTCTTGAATATATACTTACCTAGTTGCCTGATTCTGAATATTCTTTTTCATTGATATCAATCTACATCTAGTCTTGAGGGACATAAACAATGTTCGATGTTTTATTGCGATATACCTACCCACCAAACCAAATGCTTTGATTTGCTCGCTTGTGTTATTATTATTTAGCAACACTCAACTCCATTTACGGTTGAACGGCAGCTGTACTTTAGAGCCAGATAATTTTAGTTTACACCTGTTTGGCACCTTCAACCACATCACTTACCATCATGTGAGACCATAATTATACATATACCAGATATTATTATGGTACCCTACTAATCATACTTAGATTAGTACGACATATAGTTATTTTATAGCTCCATTACAGTACTATAGTAACCTAGTTGGTATAGAATCTCTTAGTTCGGTAGAGATAGTACCTATGTTTCATGAATAGAATAACCACCAAAACACAATCGAATATTAAATTTGCATAGGTACAATAGGTAAAAAAAAACTTAAATATTAATAACGAAAAATACTTACGCTTTTGCCTCCCTCATAATTCTTGCAAAGTCTTTGTATCGAATCTTCTGCTTCCTTTTTTTTATTTTTTTGGTTATCTTTATTTCCCATATTGATTGATATACCTACCAAGATACTTACGTATTTATAATGCACGGGTGATAGCGCGCGAGCGATAGGTCCACGTCCAACGGCGCACAGCGCGGCACTGAAGGACAGCTCTTACGCATTGATTTTATTTCGTAATCGTTAGCTAATAAGGTTGAATATCGAATCTTCCGATTGACCGTAATCCTACACAGAACTAAAGGTCGTAAGTCTAAAACACAATTTAATTTATTATGAGAATACTAATTACTCTAGGTAAATTTTACTTATACAGCGGATAATTAACTACATTTCCTTTCTATGTGTATTTATTATTGATATGTAACTGATGTAGTTTCCAAGGAAAATCCAAAAATGTAAAGAAAAGGCTTCATTTAAAAAAATTAAAACTATCGAGTAAATTTCTTTCAAATGTGTTTCTGTCTGAACAACGGATAGATAAAGGTTTGAAAAATCAAATATTTAAGTTATCGTGTCGATTGCATATTTAAGTTGCTTAAAAAAACTAGTCGAATGAGAGTATTTTTTCCGCAGCCTCATCTTAATTTCGTATAACGCTTGCGAATGACTATCCTTAAAATTTACTTTCGTCTTTAATTTACCACAATTGAAGACGAAAGCTTTACGGAAGTTTTCTCGTTATGTAACATAATGCAACCTTAACTGATGCAAAATTCACCAGACTGTATGTATACATACAGTGACCCCGCGATCACTGCAAAGTGTTTGAAACGTCGGGACAAAAACAATGATAAATATACGCGATTTAAACCGTTTAAAGTTGTTTAATTACTATGATGCAAAATTGCCTAACATTGTATATAATAGTTTCCTATTTTTGTTAGAATGGCTATTTTAAAAGTGTTTCATGACTGTAGATTTTAATATGAATAGAATAAGAACTACCGATTTGTGGGCTTAACAATATTCATGTAACTTCACTTAGAAAACTATCGCGAGTTTTGTCCATTATAAACAAATAGGCACCCGGCTGGGACTCACGTTATATTTACCGGATAGATTCCGACCAGTTTCGGGCTATATTGTAGCCCTTCGTCTGGGAGTCACGGTTGCGCGAGCGCGGGCTTCAGCAAGTAACATGCTAGGCCGCTCGACGCTTTCCGGTAAATATAAGGTGAGTCACCAGCGGAGTGCCTATCTATTTAGTTACAATATGTACGTACTTATTAAAAATATTGCACCTCTGCTGTTTTTCTCAATGTTGCACGCCTAAATGCCTTTCCAAGTAGGGTATTTACATACATCAAAATCGGTTTAATAGTTTAGTTGCGAAGGACCAACAACCTATCCTAACATCTGTTATACATACGAAAAGCTTATTTCTCATGGTTGTGGGATACATATGAATATTTATCCTAAATATTTATATTACAGGGTCTGCGTGAGATCACCGATCATTCCAGCTCGACCTACGTATTCAGGGTCAAATGAACCTAACATTTGGACCAACCATGGAAATTCATCGGCCAACAGCTTTGCCAGCGGCGGCAGCTAAAACTTGTTATATAATTTATTTCCAGTATTCTTTCAGATAGTGTTATCGTATGTATATTATATTCTATAAATGATCTCATCAATCAAGAGTTTTTATTGATATTCCTTGATATATGTGATTCCCTTGGAAAATGGATCGTAGAATGTCACCCCCTCTCTACCAGTAGGTGTCGTAAGAGGTGACTAAGGCTAACACACCAGAAGGTGGGCAGCAGCGCTTTTTTAGGAACTGTTTATCACACTGCGATTACCAAGACGCCTGCCAAGCATGGGGATTAAGGCAAACCCCCTCATAATGGGGCAGGCTGTTTTCAGCAGTGGACGATCCGGCTGATATAGTAACCACTTCCACCAGCTAGTATTACAATACTTCAGACTTCTACTGACGACATAAAGATTCTCGATCTATTAAATACATATTATAAATTTCTAATTTCTTGTTCAATGTGCCAGTTACGTTTATCTAGCTACGAATAAATATGTAAATAAATGTAAGTCAAGCTCAAAAAGAGCAGAACGCAAAACTTACCGCGGCGGGCGTGGTTTAAAAACTGCGCCGTGCGGCGCAACAACATTACCTTGACGTGACCATTCGGATGCGCTTATTTCTAAGCATCATATAAATTAACCAATCCAATTGAATATGGAAGATTGTGCGTGTTTTGTTAATTGTAAACTTAATCCGTAATCGAAGCGGTAACTGTATGAGAGTTACACTCCTTACATAGGTACCTATATATTCGTCGACCTACACCCTCTTTTTACAATTGCTTATGAATGTATTATGTTGAAGCTTAATATTTTGTTGCACTTAGTAATTAATAAAGATAGCCCCAATGAGCAGATAATACTTTACGGAGTTTAACAGGGCGTTTTAAACTGATGACAACGACTTAATGAATTAGTTGACAGTAACGAAGTAAGTAAGACAGTTATACAATAAGTAAAATTATTGAAAAGAAAACTGGAAATACATAAATCATAGGAACTGGATTCGATAATCAAATATGCATTACATAGGTATTAGCTACAGAATAAACGCCTCTTTTATTGAGTGATATAACCCTTTATTCTAAGCCTTACCCAGAGAAGTCTTGGGCTCACGCATTTATACATTCATTCATTCGTGCAGAAGGGAGCACACCAAAACACCCGGACAGGCTCTGTTAGTCACCGGTACTCCCGACCACAGTGCTGTATAGGAACTATGTTTGGTGATGTTACATCCTATCCCGCTTCGTTTCATTCACACACAAAACATCTATGTCTTTCTACAGTTATAGTTAGTACTATACTTCATCCACTTTACTGTCCATACCAACTTACATTCATCGTAGCAAATCCGCTTTCCGCCCCCGCGAGGAAAGTTATCGCCGCCATTTGGGATTTTGTTAAAAAAAATCCCAGTGGTTCCCACGAGTTGCTAAGGAGAAAAATAGGTCCATCCTGACAGAGCCCCGAGTGAACAATTTGTTCCTACGTCATCAAAACCATAGTAGAAAGTCACTCTTTCTACTATGTCAAAACGACGAGCGATTCCATTACCGCTTGTAAGCTTTTTTGACGTGGAGGAATAATATTTTGCAGTAAGATTACTATAAGAGGTGAGAGTAGGCTCCAAGGGGGTAATTTTCACATTTCAAAATTCACCTTAGGTGTACCACACCTCATACATTGCGAAAAAAGCGAAGACGAATCTATTTCATACCATAGCGTGATATATCAAAAGTTACGACTTCGGTAGCGCAGCACGATTAAGGAATACATTACACGCGTTCAATACACATTTTCCACACCCGACGCGACGGCTTCATTTTTACAGTAGGTATATTGTGTTTGTGATCTTCTGGGACCAGACAATAGACAGACAGTGAACACGAGTACTACGTGAATTTAACGAATAGGTTAAGCAAAAAATGGTTGTATAAGTAAATAAATTATTGAAAAGTTTTCAATTGTTTTATTAAAATTTATTTCCCTAAATAAGACCTTATAAAACCTTAGGTACTACACAGTCATGTCATTGCCTTCGATCATAAAATAAGATCGAAGGTCATTGCCACAGAAAGGAATCATCTATGCTGTCAAAATGTGCGACTACGAAACATTGGGAACTTGACCCAAATACTGATTGTTGTTTACAGGTTTATTGGAAAAATGCTAACAACCTATTATGGTTGACTTCTACTAGTCCTAAAAAAAAATTTAAAATGAATTTTAATATTTTGAAAAAAAAAATGTTTGTGTTTTAATTTAATTTTTTGATGGAATAAGCACGAGGACCACCTGATGTGGCTGTAATGTATAATTTCATATTTTTTATTACTTTGCTCGATGTAAATATTCAAAACTCAATGGGCGCACAGCTCGGTTCAGTGTTGCCACGGCGGCGTGCCGCGCGGTGGGCGCTCCTGACTCGGAGTAAGGTAACAAAAAATATTTTTCTTTTGTCAAACAAAATAAACATCTTAAAAGGTAAACCTAATAGGTTGTTAGCATTTTACCAATAACCCCGTATATGTAGCTAGATACATAATATGATAAATCTGTGGTGGTTATCCAGCTGCCGCCATGTGAGGTCTTGCAATATGGTTGAGGTTTACCTAATTTGTAAAGCACTGTTACTTTGGAAAATGACAAGTTTTTTAGTCTCGTGTGCTTGTAATTTTACTAATAACTGCTGGTGGAACTCACTGTTAGGAGTTTGGTAACAGTTTTTCTACTTGAGGGTAGTGTTGTGCTTCTTGGTATACTGCACTTACTATGAACGGAGTTAATGTCTATCAGAAGGTGACGTTCAAATAATACTACGTGTTCCAAAATATGTGTGCGTTTATTGGACGCTGCCGCGAGACTGCGGAGCAACTGTGGTTACAAACTGTTTTAAGCCTAAGAAACATATTCAATCGATGTAGGCATGTACATATACACTACAGTAGCTAGCCAGGCAATCATTCGTAAAATACCATAGCGATGCGCGACTGCGAATGGTACTAATACTAATCGTTCGAAAAGGCATATCATTCGAACAATTCGACTGGCTCACATACTCGTATTGTTCGAACAGTTTTCAACGTACGAACGAAAGCGAATGATGTTTCGCGGGCGAACGATTTATTAGTAGGTAGGTAGGTACTCAAGTCGCCTCGCGACTCTCGCTCGACTGTTCGAATGAAATAGACGCGTCGAGCGAATTTCGCCGACTTCACCCGAACGGAAACGAGCAAGCGTGCTTTATGCCGTAAACAGAAAAGGAGTATCAGCCATTTTGTTTTTAATCCTGACGTGACTGATAAATTTTATATATGGATCCGGGTGAAAAATTAAGAAAGATCATCATAAAAAAATTAAACAAATAGGTATTGTAATAATTGTATTATATTGTAAATAACACATTGTTAAAAAACTTAAAAGAATGGCCCCGATTTTCTTGCCCGTTCTTTTCGCAGTGGCTCTATTTTTTTTTTGCTGAATGTGGCACTACAATATAGAATATTTCAATATAAAAATTTGTAATTGACCTTCATAAGAGCGTCGTAGACGCCTAAATTGAATAAATGAATTTGAAAGTTATGTTTATAATATTTTTTTCTGATAACTGAAGTCCAATAGTCATGAAAGTTGATGACCGTACCATTCATTATGATGACGGTTAAAATAATAAATTGCGTGAAAATCCAGCATTAGCATCAGCAGTAGCATCTGCTTCACAGCTCCGTGAAAAGTGTAACATTTTCATATTCCTCAGAGCTCAGACATGTTTTCAGAAAGCAAAATTGACATATCGCATATAATATAATTTTCATATCTTTCCTTATTCGACTGTGAAAGAACACTCTTCAAATGTAAAATATGGCATGGTTAATTAGGCATGGTATCAGATTTCATTACTTTGTGTTTGTAATAACTGTCTATAAAAATGCACAAATATTTAGTTAGTGGGCTGCTCAATACGCTGATCGCGCAAAACTTGATTGCAGTCCGATGTGCAATACGACACCGGTTGGCACTTGGGCCTGGGTGATTTCACTACGTCACATGATGTTTGTTCTGAATTCCTCGTGTTTTTAGAATTATTTTTTTTTACATGGGTATGATTTTACAGTATGATTTACATGATTGTAAATATCGGCATTCGGAATTATTATGCCTTTTCAAATATTTTATTATATTTTCATCTGTTGCTGTCTGTATGGCATCTTTTCAATATTGAATTTGTCTAGTTATAAATATAATTTGTAAGTGGCTATTGTTAAGGCCGTTGGCAAATCAAATATTACCGTCATTTGCTCATAAATAGGGCGTAATATACAAACTTATTTTTATTACCATCTGATTGAGCTAAAATTAACTCATAAAATTATTGCTCAATTTCTTTACCAAAAATTTTAATTGATTTGTTTCCCTGTCTACAATGAAAAAATTGTGTTTGTAATGCTATTGGTCATTTTTCGGTAATAAATATGAAAAATATCGCTGCGTAAGCATTAACGTTCTCGTAACATAATTTTAAATAACATTTTGCTATTTGAGTTATTCTAGTTTTTAACACAAAATCGATTAAAAATGTATGAGAATTTTTGTTATTCACACTGCCATAAAATTCAACACTGTCTATTAAGGAACTCGTAATATGCTCTTGTTCAGTAATTTTAAGTAACAGGGCAAAAGCAGTTTCTAAATCAAATTTCTCCATTTAATAAAATGAAAATAAGCTCCAAAAGTTCTACAAGTGCAGAAAAAAAACTGTTCGTTGAAGTGTCTTAATTAAAATGTACCTCCTTTTCCCAAAATTATTAAGTTTATTTTACAAAAAAATATGACAGCAATACTCACGGCTTAAACTTATTTCCTAGCTAATGAAAATACACATACGTCGTCATTTACATTTTCATTATATCGATAATCTTCAACGAGATTAGTCGTCCTGAGAATGTTTAGGGGTTGGACCATACTGCTGCATACGTCTTGCGTTTGGGTCGGGCTATACCCTGGACTCCGATCCCTTGACCCCGTTCTCCATGATTGGCATTTTAAAATTGATAATGATCCCGTTTTCGTCACTTTCGAAATTGTTCATACGTAATAAGTAATAACAATAACTCCTTTTCATAAAATTATGATCTTCAAATAAGTAATATAAATATGTACACTTTTTTCTTTCTTCACATAAAATCATTGCATAATTCTTCTTTTTTCTTCATAATAATACCTTTTCGTTAATTGTTTCTTCTTTGTCTTCTAGAAATTTAGATTTTGAAATAACAGCTTTAGAAGTTGATATATTATTTATCATTTTTTTTTTTGGGTATTTTAACTTAATAGTTATGAGTCATAGGCACGGATTTATAAACACAGGGATAGGAACTATTGTTCTATACATACGATAGGTTATACAAATATATACAATATCGACGCCACAGTTTCAAATAACACTCTATCTCTTTTTAACTAACCAGCAGCGCAAGTACCGAACTTACCGATCGCTAAATTTGACATTATAATCGTCTCAATTCGATAAAATGGGTTATATCGATGTTTGCAAGTATGAAACCTACTTAAACGATCGGTAATTAAATACGGTAAACATCGTTAAAATTTAACGAATTTTGACGATAGCATATAGCATGGAACTTTAAGATGACGTCTGACATCGTCTATTTTGTAGATTTTAACGATTGTTTTGTCAGGTTTAAATAGAAGCTCCGTATGAACGAGACACATTTTAAAATAAACTTTTGGGCTCCTTTTATTATTGCAAAATAGGGGTGTTGTGCAAATGCTGCATGGAAGTGGTTGACAAATGCTAACAACACTACCTATCGAATTTTCAGAAGAGTGCTTCAAAAACCTATTTCGTATATCGAAAGATATAGAACTCGCTCTTCGTGCAAGGCTTTGAGAACGATATTAAAAGGATGCGATATCACGGTCTTATCCGTACACATTACACAAACTAAATACCTAGGTAGGTATAATTCGTATTAAGTAAAATTATTATTTTGGTCTATTTTAAATTTATTTAAAGGAATAGTAGGTATAGGCATACTTAACTTAGTATTTAACTGTATTTCTGAACTATCGTGTAAGTAAAGACTAAAAACCTTCTGGTTTGGCTGATTTTAAATTTTCTTTTTTACATCTTGTAATTTTGTTATTTAGGAAAATAACAATAATAAATATATTTTCACTGGCACTTCCATCGTGTTTGATTAATTCTTTTGCAGCGGGCAGAATAATTTTTAGATGTTTTATTGGTTTACGAATAGATACGCTTCACAAAAATAATAAAGATTACTTATTAAAAACCAAATTTAAAAAACTATTTGAATTTAGCGATCGGTAAGTTCGGTACTTGCGCTGCAGGAAGATTGCTTAAATCAGCTGTCGTAAAAATATTTTTCTCTTTGATTTAACTTTCTATATTTTTTTTGTATTCAACAAAAACATACTGTAATTATCTGTTTTATCAAAAAAAATGCTATAATTGTAATTATTTTAAGAAAAACTCATGTAACCTGGCTAAGGCCAGGTACAATAAATTATAAAAATTATTAGAATAAAATTACTTAGAATTGAAGAGCAGCGCCATCTGCTCAAGCCGCAGCGTACTAAATGGTATGAATGACTGTTTGCTATCACACTGTCTACACACCTCACTGTAGTACCGATCGTGGCTAGAATCATTTAGTTCTTCACTAAACCTATAGAGGTCGCAATAATAAATATGTACGTACCATCCAAACTTCACGACGGTGCAAAGATGAGCGAACTTCAGACTTAAGCCAGAGCTCAAAACTTCCGGCTGTTTAGCTAAAATTTCAAAATAATAAAGCCTCCGATTGGCTCTGATCATCATAAACGATTTAGCAGCGAAGATTACCTTATAAGGTAATGCTTTGAGGACCAAACTTCCGGTAGACTCAAGGTGTCTTCAATGAGAGAGTGCTTCGTCACTTGTTACGAGACAACCGAACCGAGAAGAACTAAAGGAATAGTTACTAAATTCTCTTTACTATAATTTAATACAAAAGCTTTCACATTTTCTACCCCGTTCTAGGGGTTCCAGTAGGAGGCTGATCTCCGGCTTCACTTCTAACCCGCTAGCTTCTGCAAGCTACAAGGCCAGCAACTTCCTTATCGACCGCTGCCACTCTACGGTTCCACGGACCCGTCTCTACAGCATCTGGCTGGGACGACCTACCGGCGCGGCTCTCAGGCTGACCACGAGCGGAGTGCATCACAGCGCCTGCTGCTGAGCACGTGCTACTCTTCACTTACCGGAGATAAGTCCTTCAAAAAGGAAGTCTACCACACGCCACCTGTCTGTAATCCACGACCCTTCTCATACTTGCTATATCTACCCTTCTAAACGTTCTTAATATATCTCTAAACCTCTTATTCTGTTTTCTTTTATGCCCCCTACTATCTACTGCTAGGTAGGAAGGTGACATTGGCGCCCATACTAGCAGAACAGGCAGGTTTAGCGTGGCAGGCTTTCTCGGGTGTGGCTCTGCCATTTTATTTTGTGTATACTGTTTTTATTTTTGTGTTCTTCTGTGTGTTAATTATAAGTTGTGTACAGCCCTGTGCTGTTCTCGGGGTTCTTCGAATAAGACAGCTGTAGTTCTGCATGTCGTAAAAGGCGACTGAAAGACACGGGTAACACCCAGGGGGTAAAAAACCGCCCATAGCTTCCTCAAAGCACCGTGTTATACGGCCAGCCCTGTGCTGTTCTCGGGGTTCTTCGAATAAGACAGCTGTAGTTCTGCATGTCGTAAAAGGCGACTGAAAGACACGGGTAACACCCAGGGGGTAAAAAACCGCCCATAGCTTCCTCAAAGCACCGTGTTATACGGCCAGCCCTGTGCTGTTCTCGGGGTTCTTCGAATAAGACAGCTGTAGTTCTGCATGTCGTAAAAGGCGACTGAAAGACACGGGTAACACCCTCCGGGGGTATAAAACCACCCGATGCTTCTTCAAAGCACCATATAATCAACAGTTTTTTTTGCTTTAAATTTGTCACTTTTAGTTTTTTTTCTTTGGTTATATGGATGATCTTAAATCATATTTTAATATCTTAACTTAACTTCATTATATCTAATATCTGCTTATAAATTGTTCTATCTCATTTTTAAATCTGAAATCAACTTAAAATTATCACACTTAATATTTATGTACCTACATTTTTCCATCGGAAAATATTTTTTCTGTATAACTTTTATTTGACCTTGTTGGTGTAATAGGTATAGATCACAGAACTATCACTCACTCCTAAACGAATCTTTTCTCACTATAAAAATCATGTCACTTTTGAATAACTTAACATTTTCTCAAAAATTGCATCGGAGACTGCCGTTCTCCAAAATTCCAATGTTCTCTAATTACTTGGAATGTCGTTTTAATTCTTATATCTCTTCTTGTCTGTTAACTTACGATATTCATAGCATATATTTATGACATATCAAAGTTATTTAGTAAATATTAACTAAATATTTACTTCTCTAATTACAACGACTGACTAAATGCAAATTTTTGTGATAAATCTCTCTAATATAACTTAATTGACATTGACTAAACATAAATATAGTAGATAAAACTTAATCCTTATTTTGACTGATAACTAAATTAAAAAAAATATCGGTTTTCTAAATAACTTGTAATTGAATACTTTGATTGTCGCTTCAAAACTAAAATATTTTTCCTGTGTATCAACTAACTGATATGCTAGGTAAAAACTTATGCTTTTAGCATATCAATGATTTTAAAATGAGTAAATACATACTTAGGTAATTACCTTACTTTTTATTATCATTGAATATTATGCAAAACTTCTCTCACTAAATTCCTTTTTATAACTTAACACTTGTAAACATAAAATAAACTAAACTCATACTATGAATTAATTTAATAATTGCTCTAAATATACAAATCATAAATTAAAATATATATTCTTGTATCTTAAATAACTAAATGGTAGGTAAATAAAACCAAACTTAAATTTCCTTAATTTAATCATTTTTAACATACTCTTTACTATTATGGAAAAATAGATCTTATAACTACTCTAGCAAATAATTGTATCTTATATACTACTTAAATACTAGAAAGCTTGTTAGCTTATATACAAGTGAACTATGTATATAAATGTGTCTTATATACTACTTTAATACTAAAAGTGGTGATTCCTATAAATGTTTGTTATATACTACTTATCTCAACCATATTATACCTATAAAACAAACACAAATAATATGGTACTTAACTATTTTTTTAAATTTTTTTTTCCCCTTATATACCGAATTAATAGTACCAGACCATACATTATCTCTGACACTCTCCAATTGCTAATGGAAGATGTGTAAAAAACTTGCTAAATTCATTCTATAACGTACCATTATGGTAATTCTTCAATTGAGAGCGGTTGTTCAAACTCTTTAAAAATAAGCCTTATGAACTGAGCGGTAGGTAACTCATGAAACCAAGCCATTACCTGGAGCGGGCACACAGACTCCTTAAATAAGCCTTAATGTATTTTCCTTTTGTTTAACTTCTATCTATAATACAAATTTTCAATATAAGCGAGGCAATCTTGGAACAAATATTAAGAATACACTCCATTAATGCCTATTATCTGTACTAAACTTAGCTATTGATCTATAGTGCTGTTCATGACTTATATGTAGCTAGCTGTTCTTGGGGATTTATCCATCCGCAGCCTACAGAATTCTAAATCCTATATATGTCTTATATATATATATATATCCTATGCTGCTGTCAGCAACCGTTCTTGGAGTGTTTACTAATGCACTCAAACGGTGATACGGATTACTTGGGAGTTCTTTTGTAAGAATATGACATCACTACAGTGAACTAGGCAAGGCTAACACCTAAGGCCATATACTGGAGTTACCATAGCTATATATAGGTATCTCAAGTAGAATCCTTGGAGTAAGTTAGACCTAATAGAGTTTTAGTATTAGGAACGCTTCAGGCTAGAGAATTTTTTTTCTAGGAAAAAAAATTCTTCTCACCGAAGGGGAATATGTAACCTGGCTAAGGCCAGGTACAATAAATTATAAAAATTATTAGAATAAAATTACTTAGAATTGAAGAGCAGCGCCATCTGCTCAAGCCGCAGCGTACTAAATGGTATGAATGACTGTTTGCTATCACACTGTCTACACACCTCACTGTAGTACCGATCGTGGCTAGAATCATTTAGTTCTTCACTAAACCTATAGAGGTCGCAATAATAAATATGTACGTACCATCCAAACTTCACGACGGTGCAAAGATGAGCGAACTTCAGACTTAAGCCAGAGCTCAAAACTTCCGGCTGTTTAGCTAAAATTTCAAAATAATAAAGCCTCCGATTGGCTCTGATCATCATAAACGATTTAGCAGCGAAGATTACCTTATAAGGTAATGCTTTGAGGACCAAACTTCCGGTAGACTCAAGGTGTCTTCAATGAGAGAGTGCTTCGTCACTTGTTACGAGACAACCGAACCGAGAAGAACTAAAGGAATAGTTACTAAATTCTCTTTACTATAATTTAATACAAAAGCTTTCACATTTTCTACCCCGTTCTAGGGGTTCCAGTAGGAGGCTGATCTCCGGCTTCACTTCTAACCCGCTAGCTTCTGCAAGCTACAAGGCCAGCAACTTCCTTATCGACCGCTGCCACTCTACGGTTCCACGGACCCGTCTCTACAGCATCTGGCTGGGACGACCTACCGGCGCGGCTCTCAGGCTGACCACGAGCGGAGTGCATCACAGCGCCTGCTGCTGAGCACGTGCTACTCTTCACTTACCGGAGATAAGTCCTTCAAAAAGGAAGTCTACCACACGCCACCTGTCTGTAATCCACGACCCTTCTCATACTTGCTATATCTACCCTTCTAAACGTTCTTAATATATCTCTAAACCTCTTATTCTGTTTTCTTTTATGCCCCCTACTATCTACTGCTAGGTAGGAAGGTGACACTCATCATCTCACTCAAGCCGTAATTAATGAACAGTTTTAATAATCTGTGCAAAAACAGTCTAATTTCGAAGTTGCCATTTCGTAATAATCGACATAATATGGTCCACAATTTGAATCATTCACTGCATGCCGATTTCTCTCTACGGTGGCTCTCGCCACGGTGAGTCTACAAACGACTATTTCTCCTTGTCTTCGAGGTTTTTTTACGCCGAGCCTCAAAACAGTGAGTCTCTAAACGATGGTTTCTCTCTAACATCGAGGTCTCTTTACGTCAAGTCTTTTACATCAAACGGTGAGTCTGGTATACAATTTAAACTCAAAATGCAAAGTTCCTTTCCATACTTTTCAGCCAGTACAAAAATTGTGAATATTTTTAAATATAATTATTGTAAGCTTATATAGTCTTAACTCTTTGACTGGTGACTAGAGGTGTGTACCGGTTCTCAAAAAACCGGATAATCACCGGTTGGGATGGGTACCGGAGAGTAATCGGTGTTTCAATTAACTACCGGTTAATCGATTATTTGATGGGTAATCATTTCTGAACGCGCGATTCAGTCGCGATTAGGGTAGGGATGTATCTTTGTTTGATGCTACTCATATGAATATCATAAAATGTTAATATTAATTTCATCTCATTTTATTCATACCATAAATGCATTTTGCTTCTATTAACCTACACGGGAAACCGTTACTACTACTACCCCATTGAGCTCTCCTCCGTTTATGCTACCCAAGAAAAACACTTGTTCTCGGTAGGTAAGTATTTTGAAGACAATCAAAACCATTTTTTTCTTTGGATTGCATTCAAAAATATTTTATATAATCTCATTCGGTAATATTCTAATTATGAAATGAAATACAGACTTTTATTGGCATATTTTATTTACATACTACTTAAAGAAAATTACAAAATTAAATTAAAGCATTATTCTTCTAGCAAAAGAATGCTTTAAATTTTATATAATCTCATTCGGTAATATTCTAATTATGAAATGAAATACAGACTTTTATTGGCATATTTTATTTACATACTACTTAAAGAAAATTACAAAATTAAATTAAAGCATTATTCTTCTAGCAAAAGAATGCTTTAAATTTTTTTTTAATTATTAAAGTACAATGTGTCCCATCCAAGGAGGTTTCAATTCAATTTAAATACACATTATCTGTGGTGAGCGCGCTGCTCGCGCATCGCCCTGATTCCAAGCCAATAGACCAAAAACAGACTTTTTTAAATCAAAAAAAGCATAAAGCCATGAGATTAAATAAAGTAGTGCAACTGCAAATAATTAGGTATTAAAACACTCGTGTAATCTTATTTTGAAACACACCTGCGCCTGCGGCTCGTGTCAAAAAACTACACTCATGTTTTAATACCCTCTGTTATATGACAGTTGCATAAACTACTGTTATTGGTCACATTAAATTCGATTGGATGTCAAGTATACTTTCTGTGCATCAGTAATAAAATATACTGACTATCCGGAGAATAACCGGAGAAACACCGGTTATTCAATAAAATCTCCGCAAAATCTCCGGAGGCTGAAATTGCCTCCGGTACACACCTCTACAGTGGTGACCTGGTGTACTGTACGTGGGACATATCTAGTGACGTGACATATTGGAGACGTAAATTTAAAAGGTAAATACCTCAGATAAAGAATAGTACTAAATGGATGACATTTAGCAGAAACTTACGAACACGTTCCTTCTCCCTTTTACAGAAGCAAAATGTCATCTGCTTGAAAGAAAAAGATATAGTGTCTATAGTGGGTCGAAAATTATAGAATGTCGCCAATTCTGCTATACAATTCTATCTATTGATATATCACTGCATAGTGATGTGTAAGTATTTTTTGTGTGGATAATCGATAAAAAATATTCGCTAAGTGAGCGCCATGTACTGTAATTTATTCCATTATAATATGATTGGTAATATTAAAAATTTTATGATAACTTTATGACTTTGTGTCTTGTAAGTCTCTTGTGTTTGTGTGTATTATACTAAAAAATATCGTATATATGCAGATGGTTATTTATTTCCTTATAAAATGTGTTTTATGTAAGTAAAAAGTAACGTTTTACAAAATATTACAATACGTAATTAAGAAGTTATATAATAGGTAATAATAAAAACATGAACAATTAATCGGATATGACTATTATTGGTAATGTGATCGGAGTCTTGAGCCAGACATAGTAAAAAATGGAACTAGGGCAAATCAATCAATGGGTTCCTTAATGGTTTAGTTGTATAGTTGAACGCGATAGGTGACGCTGCAAACGGGTAAATCAAAGTCTGCGGGGAAGCTTGCTTCTAATAATCAGTAAGCAACTAGTAAGTTTTACAGTACTTAACTTTTTTTATTGTTTCAAAAACCATATTTTTTATAAGAAACCGAATCTGCCGTTTCATTTTTAACCGATTTCGAAAAAAGGAGGGGTTCTCAATTCGTCGGTATCTTTTTTATGTATGTTACCCGATTAAGATGCTTGCACCGATTTGAAAGATTCTTCTTTTATTTGAAATGGATCTGGTGATCATCATCATCAGGTCGTCAGGTCAGGATGTGATGATGGCAACCTGGAGAAATCGACGAAGTTTGCAAATATTATAGGCATGCATTTGCACTCTATCATTTGGTAAAGTGGAAATGATGAAGAAGACCACCGAGTGTCACTGGAACTTCTCAGTGATAAGTTTTTCACGGGTATAAGATATCTCGAATAGTTAACCAACTGTGTTGAAGCAAATACTTATAAATAATTGGTACCTACTTATTAAAATGGTACCATCGAACTGATCTGATGATGAAGCCGGCAGGTAGGCACTGGAACGTCGAAATAAAACAATGTATCCTAATCATGTTTGGGCTTATTGGAATCGTTGTGAGATGTACTTTGTAAATAAATGATTTTCATTGTAATTTGAGGCACCTACTAAAACTGAAAAGAGAGAAATCTAATTATTTTTAACTACAAAAATAATACAAATGAAAGTTATTTTTCACTTTAACGAAGTAGTTACCTACCTAATTAAATAATGATATTAAATAATTAAATAAAAACAACCTATAGATATAGTCGTTTAATTTCTCACATTAGTTCTATCATCTATAATTTAAACCACAATCATATTTAAATACCAATTTTATTGGCCCTTAAACAGACCAAGTTTGTTATAGTAATTTCTCACAATTTCACCGTGCGGTGCAGAAGCTTTTTTGCATTTAATTTAATGATAATCCGAATTTTTAGATAGAAGTCTACAACTGCTTTGATAATTAAGTGTAAGTGATTATTAAGTACACAGTTGTCGTAACAATGACTTATCAATTGGGGAAATATTTCTGATCTGGCGCATATTTCAAATACTGCCATGATAATTTTCTGCGAATAATACGGTTTCCCGACTTGACTTACTCCTATTGGTCGTAGGTAGTGACGGAAAACCTTCTCGGTATTTTTGCAAATGTATATGACGTCATTTGACGGTTTGATTAAGCCGCTTCTGTCTTTTACCTTAATCAAACAACTGTTCACTGTGTCGTTGGTAAGCGCTTTGAAACAGTGTTCGCTTTGAAACAGTGTTATTTAATAACATTTTCACTGTATTCAATTAGTAAACTGGATCGGGAATATAGTCATGGTCTAAATTTTTGTCATAATTATCTTTCAGCTCATCATCCAGCATTTGAATCTTTGTGTGGTATCATTAATAGCTTGTATATATTGTTTTTTATTAGCATGAAGTATTCGTATATCATCAAGTGGCAGACAGTTGCCATTTCGACTGATCTTGAATTCTGCGGGCACTAACAGTTTTTTATATGCTGTCATGAAGGCTTTTGCTGAAGGGTTGTTATTAAAACCTCCCAAAGACCTGATAGCTCCAAAAAATATTTCAATATGATCTTGGGACAGTTTATATATGGGCAGAAAGTGGAGGTGTGGGTTTACAGTGGCAATATATTTGTCATATATGAATAAAACCGACTTAATGCAAATTTGGAACCCAATAAAGCCTGTCTTTCTTCTGGAATTCACAATATATGTACCATCACTCAATTTTAAACCGTTGATATAATCGTAAATTTCTTCAAATTTTTCTTTAATTCTGTTGATATTTATTTCACACAACGGTTTCTTGTATCCTTTTGCAGCTAAATTTCTTGAATTTAATATGTCGAACAAGTCATTGAAGTTTCTTACAAATTTTATGGTTGCATTGCAGTTTTCAAAACCAGGAACTTTCAATTGTACACAAAATTCTAGTGCATCAGCAATCGAATTACTAAACAGCTGGGTTGCAAGCTTCACTTTCATTTTTAGTTTATCATAACTGATGTGTGCGGCAGACAGTTTGTTCGCAGCAAGGAGACCTTCTTCCATTTGTAAGTTATGAAGCATTTCAAAATAATTCCAAGAAATTACATTGTTGTCAGCATCCAGTATTGTTTTTTTTCACCTAAAGCATTTCTGATTAATTTAATATTATGACAAGGGTCAAATAATATAGCCACTTCATGCTTGTTCACTTCAAAGTTCGTTTTTAAATTACCCGGATTTAATTACAGTCCAATTGTGTAGCCATGGCTCCATTAGCTGCAGCACCGTCAAATGTTAGCGAGACTACTGTAACACTGTCCTTCAACAAGCGCAGGCACTGTTCCACAAAATTTTTCTTTTGTTGTGCAGATAGCCCATTTATCAAGAAGTATCCCACGGGTATTTTCCATGATTCGTTAATGCAGGTTAGCATGAAGGTTAATGCCTCAGACGCTAAAGGCAAATCATCACCAGAGACTTCGATTCCGATATGAATATGACCATAGTATTTGGTGCCATCCCATTGCAGTTGCTTTCTAATGGCGACTTCATCTATAACTAGTGCGCAATATAATGGTTTGTCGGCGCAAGTGCTCCTCAGTTGTATGATATCCAACGATTCTTGGGTGAAACCAGGTTTGCAGTCAACTGATCTATACCACCTCGATAGGGTTTTTGGATGTGGCAGAACTGTGTCAGAGGAGTCTCGTACAAAACTGCAAGATTTTGGCGACAAAAAATGGAGTGTTAATGCAAATTTTTTCACTTCATCTGGATATTCTTTTGGTAAGGAACGACCCTGTAACTTAAACAAATATCGTGACACAATTTGGTTTTTTGTGTCGAGGGTATTTTTCAGAATTGCCACGTGGTCATCTTTCATCTTTTGATGAAGTGCTTGGATAATTGTCTCCAAATCTGTATTTTTCTTTACAAGTCTTTTACACTTTCGCTGTGTATTTTTCAATTTTCTGCCACGTCTTATGGCAATCATTTTATAATGCTGCGCTAGCTTAGTAGCTTGTTTAAGTGCAGCATCCATTTCTTTAGTGGCCAGATCAGAATTTTCCGTTTGAGTTTTGCGACTCATTTTTGGCAGAGTGCCATGAAACTAAAAATAAAACAAATAAGGTTGTAAATATTAACAGGAAAAATCTCAACATCACAGAAATTATTTTTATGCGTCGTTCCAAATCAATAGGGACCTTATGGTTGCAGGCATAATCATACCTACATTTCTTCTTGCAGCCGTCAGCATGTCATATGCTGCTGCTCAATTTGACAACAAGGTTGTAATAGACAGCTGCGATGAAGTCCCTTCTGATTATACATAGATATAGGTCATAATCAATGATTATTAATCATACATATTGTATAGATTACAACATAAATATTGCGGTACACTGTAACCATAATAATTTACAAGACAAAAAATGGACTTACTTGATTTTCCTGACTTGAGGATGTTGATGGAAGTGCGTCATCGTACTTAGCTACCAGTTTCCTCTTAAATGGCAATTTCTGAAAAAAAAATGGAATAAAGGTTAGGTTTTGAAGATGCTATATAATTTTAATAACTTATAAGATAGAAAAAATATCCTTTTATCACTATTTTAAATAAAACATTTTCACAAATTAATAATAAATACATTTTTGATAATGTCTTAATCTAATCTAAAATCAATAAGTCAATAATAATCATCTTTAAAGATGTTGAGTTATTTATATACTTACTGGTTGGCAAGATGCTGGCTGTTTTGGAAATATTGTTGGCACTGCGTGTGAATGTAGTACCCTACGTTCATATCCTTCACGAAAACAAGATACTTCAAAATGTTCACAACATATCCTCGTATACTGTGTAGGCCTCCAAGTATCGTCTTTTCTTATATTTTTTATCCATTCATTTCTCAACTTAATATCTGAAGGAAACCTATAAACAAAAAAAAATAAACAATGCCTATAATATATTGAAAAGAAAAAGTAAGTTGACAAATAATGCAATATTGATTTGGGCAAAATAGGATTTTTCGTAAATTCCTTCTTTTGGCATGCCTTAATATTCTGTAATCTATAATTACTGAGACCAAAGCAGAATCCAATTGCTAGGTTCAACATGGCCCAATCAGTACGAAAAATTTGTGAACACTGACTGATTTTCTAAAATCTGACTACTTACATTGTTTTTATTTCAATATACGTATCATAAACGTCCTAGAATATGTATGTGATTAAACTTTTATTCTGTCGATATATCGTGTAAGGGGGCACATCCCTATGAAGTACATAATATGTCAAAACGTATCCATACATTTTTGTTTTTCTTTTTATTTCTAAATTGGAGACTTACACATATTGTTTAGGCAGTTGTCTCATTCTGTTTATGTATGGAGAACTAATTTCATTGACACTTCCTGATTAAAATGCTTTTTATCTATTTGTAATGATTGGGTTGACTTACCGGTGAAAAGAGACTTTTGCATTATTTTCCTTCAAAACACCAACTCTATTACAGCAACCAGGCACAGTACACTCCATTGTTAATAGCAAAACGAAAAACGCACTCCAAGCACAATATTTTTGACAATAACCCAATATTTTTGATGAAATCCTCAGAAAGATGTGTTAACCAGCTGTGTAACTACCAAAATGGCGATTCTAGGCAAGTGGCGCGCGGCGTTTCAAGGTGGTCGGAAATGCTATTGCTATCTCTTTTTGTCACATGATTTGTCACCATTAAAAGTGTTGAGTACAAGATAGGCTACTATATTCAACTTAAATCCAATCTATCTAGGTACTTTTCTTTATCTGAGGTAAATACTAAAAATGGTGATCGTGAAATAAAATTTAAATCATACATTCGATAAAGTATATACTTTTATAAAATAATTAAATATATTATAGGAAAATAACAGTTATGTATAAAAATCAGCCTTTATTTGTGTATGGCATTTCTTTAATTAAATAAGAAGAAACTTAAAATGGGCCTTCTAGTACCCTAAAATAAACATTGGAAACGCTTAAACATTTTTTTACATCTATTTAGAAACCGATCAACAAAACGGTATCATTAAACTTATCATAAAATCTAATTAAATAATCAAAGGCATTACAAAATCAGCTACTAAGAATGAGAAAAATACACTTAGCACTGACCTGACGTCTGTGAGACGGAAAGAGCTCTACGAAGCAACACGGCCGTCGCTGCGCTGGCGCGACGATGACTGAGCGAAAGGAATGGTACATGCGAAAGGTACTGAGACGCGCGCGGGGAATAACGAAAAATCACGGCGATACATCACAAAAACTAAACGCCGTGTCTGTGAGACAGACAGGTCACCAGTTAATGGTTAATAAATAATTATTACAGCTACGCGAAACACTTATAAAACTTTTACTAGTGCAAAATCGTCAGGAGGAAAAATAACATAGAATTATTTCTTCAATAACATAGTGTTTTGATACGATTACAGAATCCACTGCATTGGGCTTACTGTTATTGTTTGTTTCGTCTATATAGCACCGTGCGCTGATGCGCTTGCAAAACAGTTGCCAATGGTGTGTCACGCCATACGCTTGTATTTTACTTTTAGATTATATTGTAGCCCAGTACTGATTATTGGTAACTGAATATTCCGTTATACAACTAAAAGTGAGTATTATTTTAATAACTATTTTACATCATCAAAAATTACATAAACTAAGTTGATAGAAATGTAAAACAGGTAGTAAATATACATTATAGCATCAATAAAAAATTTGATATTAAATCATTGTTGTTGTTGTTTTTGTGGTGTGTATTTATGGCCTCTGTGGTGATATTAAACCGCGTACGTATAGCAATATTTAAAATTAATACTTAAAATCTAAATACCAAATGTTTTTAAATACCTAAACAACTAACACCTACCTACGTAAGTTTAAAATACAGATTAATATCTAATGTTTAAAATATCAACAGTTATTACACCATACTTTGAACCATCATTTGAAATACCAAATGGTCTAAATACCTAAAATGATGCATCACTTACGAGCTATTTGTGTAAAGTAGTAGATAAAGTTCCGCGAAAGTAAAAGAGGGCAGATTTTGATCGTTGCCTGTTTGAATATTTTCTGTCAATTGTTAAAATTATTTTCTGTCAGTTGTTAGAATTCGCTTATAGTCGTTAAAACGCGTTTCAAGTAGTTGGGTTTATTTGTTACCTTAAATATTTTTTTCTTGTCTTTTATTTATTTGGATATTTCATTTAAGTAGTTTCTGTTAAGTAAAAAGGTGTAGTACCTAATACCTACGGAACCCATTAATGCACGTATCCTCTTATGAACATGACCGGTGTTTTAATGAAATCTTTTTTTTTAACAGTGGATCTTGAAGCCATAATTGCTGTACTGGAAGATGACATCGGAGATGTAGTAAACGATAATGCGATCATACCAATCCCTGATCAAGATGAAATCGTCGCGTTAAATGCTGGTGATCTAATATAGTCATAAAACTGTCTTGCGTGAAAAACCACATATATGTTTACCGGACTTCAAAGGAGAGGAAGTTAGCCAAGTTATTGACATTTGCCGAAAGCGTGTTCGAACAGATTCTGATCCAATACCTAGCATTTATGAAAGCGAGGTAAAAAAACTAAAGACAGAGGAGTTTTTTGATGAAATTCCGCCTTTCAAAACAATAAGGAATCAATTATATCGGAGTCGCAATAAACACCTCAAAATTACAAAGGCCAGCTATTTTAAAAGGATGCAAGATATCGAAGTAGCAGAAGCTGTTCGGGCAGACTTTTTAGCTGACGACGGCGATGACAAACGAATATTGTGTTTTGCTTCGCAAAAAGCTCGAGAGACATTAAAACAGGTTAAGTACTACCTTGTGGATGGGACTTTTGCAGCGTGCCCGAATCCGTGTAAACAAATTTACACTATTCACGGAGATCTTAGTAACGGCGTAACTCCAAACAAAGTAGTGCCTCTTGTATTTGCTTTATTGCCAAACAAAACCCAAAAAACGTACGAACGTTTGTTTAGGCTATTACGTGATGCTATACCCGGATTTGAACCTACCAATTTCAAAATTGATTTTGAGAAAGCCGCAATCAACGCGTTATACTCAGTTTTCCCTGGCGTACATATATCTGGGTGTTTTTTCCATTTATCTAAGGCACTGTGGAAAAAAGCTGGTCAATTAGAACTGACACAAGTGCCGGGAGGAAAAAAATTCTTGAGAATGTGTGCTGCTGTGGCATATCTGCCTGTTGCCAACATTCCGGAAGCGTGGCTCTATTTAATGCATAGCGGCCCTGCAGGTAATTCTGTAACAGCCTTTCAGGAGTACATGTCTAATCAGTGGATAGGCACACCCCAACTGATTTCATGTTATGGTCAGAATAACAGGATCACAAACTCCGTGGAAGGCTAGCATAATCGCCTAAATAGAAAGGTTGGAAGTGTGCCTTACTGAATATTCACAAATTTTGTACGGGCTGAAAAGTATAGAAAGGAGCTTTGCATTTTGAACCTATATTGTACACCAGACTCACTTTTTTGTAACTTGACGTAAACAGACCTCGATGTTAGAGAGAAACCATCGTTTAGAGACTCACTGTTTTGATACTCGGCGTAAAAAAACCTCAAAGGCAAAGAGAAATCGCCGTTTGTAGACTCACCGTATCGAGAGACACCCTAGAGAGAAATCGGCATGCAGTGAATGATTCCACAATTTCACGATCGTAAGACTATTGCGCCACAGCTTAGAAAATTATCAAATGATAAATGTCAGAGCCTCCTGTGAAGTGTTTTGATGCACAAACGTTACATCTTGATTTATTGGATTTAATGGGTAAGTTTAATACTTTAAGAATTTTCATCTTTGTCGTGAACACTATTTTGAGATGTACCTAACTATGTATCTGATAAAAGTGAACCCTGGTAGCGGATATTGAGTGCCAGTTGAAAATTTCCTCGCCTCTTTGATCAATCATCTTATTACTTACCATCTAATACCTACTTGGCCCGCACCGCCTCGCCATTGCTACCGCTTCTGCGTCCGTCAAACAAGAAACAGCTGAATTATACCTACCGAGTTCATTGCCCTCGCAATGCGTTAGAATACCTAGAACGTGTGTGTCTAGTGAGAGTCTAGTCCACGGCGGCCGCGAGTGTTGTCGTCGCTATCATTCTCAAAGTCAACGCGCCACAGCTTAGGCAATAGTTAGTATTAATTTTGTTTATGTGAAAATTAATTATGAGTGGATCACATTCAGTTATCGATTCTACACCATCCCCCGCAGTATTATTGATGAATTAATAGTCACCTTATATATGTAAAAAATCGGAGATTTAAAAATATTTTTGTATGCTTCGTTAATTTCAATATATTTAGTTATTTCGTAATAATATTCATATGTTTTTATTTATTTCAGAGCTGCAAAGAACATGATTCTGAAGAGAGACAAAATAGACCAATTTTGTGTGAGAATATTCAGATGTTACATTATGAAGAGGTAAAAATTGCAACTATAGTGTGGCTGCTGAGACAAAGCGTTTGATAGTTCGTAATATTTTTTTTTTCCCCTAAAAATGACGTTGGCTATGATTTCTTTATATTGTGTTAGACGGGCATTTAAATGTCTATAAATATTTAATTGTATATTTTAGCAATTAAAAAGCTACGACGAAATTACAAACGCGAACTATCAAACGCATTCTGCCAGCAGCAGCGCGACCGTAACTGCTTATTATTAATTTGCAAATCTGAAAATATTAGACCATTACTATCTTTTTTTTTAGACTTCAGTGCCGGAGTCTGCTGCTTCTACCATACAAAAAAGTAAACATACACCTAATTGTAATAATAATTTGTAAATTTATGATTTTCGCTTAGTACGCGGTAGTGCTTGTAATCATAATATATAGAAATACACCTAATACCTCAAATTCAATGGTAAGATAATAAAAAAATATCATATAACTATTAATGTATACTACATGTTGATCTAGCAGTCTCCTTTTAAGATTTCTTTAAGCGACCAAAATGATGAAAATTGTAATAGATACCTGTATACGGCCCTGCTTGCTATATGGTCGCCAAACTAGGGTATTTACGGCAAAACCTAAACAAAAAATTTAAACAACACAAAGAGCCATGGAGAGAAGTGTACTGAACATAAGGAAAATACAAAAAATCAAAAGTACAGCTGTTAGACATAAGACCAAGGTAACTGATGCACTCACACAAGCTTTAAAATTGAAATGGCAATGGGCTGGCCACATATCACGATGCAAAGACGGTAAGTGGACGAGCAAAACCACAGAGTGGAAAGGGCCAAAAGGGAAAAGAAGAGTAGGCAGACCGAAGAGAAGATGGGCTGACGACTTAAAAGATACAGCAGGAAATGACTGGCAGAATATTACAAAGGACAGAGACAAATGGAAGAAACTGGCGGAGGCCTCCACCCATGGAGGGGCCCATATATAATTTAGATTAAAATCATAATTATATAATTTGTAAATAAGAATCCACATTTAAAATGTTATTTAAGAGATATGGGAAATAAAGGCTTTTTTATTTTATTTTATTATTAATTTATACTGTGGGGTGGAAAGGTGTTGGTAAGCGATGACTACATTGATGGTAGCAGCATTCTATTTTACAGCTTCGGCTATTGCAATTGGCAAACTTTTTATGTAAGTTAGGTAATTAGGCCATATTGCTTTGTTGTTCCTGGAGATACTAATGTCCATAAAGTGCAGGATGTCCTATATTTTCAACTCAAATATGGCAAAGTGAAAAAGTTGTATCATAACAGGCAGGTGTAGGCAACAGTAGATTTGGGTGAAAACATATATTGTGCGTAGTTTTTTTTTTTTAAATAATTATGTCTGATAATTTTGTATATTCTGCATTTTAGATTGAAGTACATTTGGACAAAATTAAGAAATTGACTAAAACTTGTCAAGAGCTGGCGAAAAAAGTTAAAGTTTTCAATGAAAGGCTCCGAAGAAGAGATAAAAAAATTGCTCATTTGGCCCAAATTATTGAAGATCTCCGCAGTAAAAAAAAAAAATAATAATGAAGAGACCATACTTTTAGAAGAATGCGCAGGATCTGAAGATTTTTTGAAAAGACAAATAACTAAGGCAAGAAGTTTGCCTTTGGAAAAAAAATATAGCGAAGAAATTAGAAAATTTGCGCTCACTTAACATTTTTTCTCACCAAGGGCATATAATTATGTAAGAAATAAATGTAACACTTGTTTACCACATACAAGAACTTTAGACGCAATTGGTATAAAAATGTAAATGCAGAACCGGGCTTCACCGAAGAAGCTTTTACCACATTAAAAATGCAAGCAGAGCAAAGTCCACCCACTGGTATGTGCCCTAGTTATAGATGAGATAGCTATACGTAAAGGATTAATATGGGATGCAAAAGGTCAAAAATTTTACGGTCGAGTAGATTGTGGTCATAATAATAACAATGATGATTTTGAGGAAGCCAATCAGTCCTTGGTTTTTCTTATAACTTGCAGAAATGGCACGTGGAAATTACCGATAGGATATTTTTTAATAACTTCGCTCACGGGAGAACAGAAATGTGGACTTGTGCAGACAGCCATAAAACTATGTGAAGATGCAAAAGCAAAAATAGTTAGTTTAACATGCGATGGCCCCGCCTGTAATATTAGCATGTTGTCTGCTTTAGGTTGCAAGATATCAAACGAGCGCATAACTACTACGTTTGTAAGTAGCCACTCTCTTATACACGCATTTATTGACCCATGCCATGCAATTAAATTAATTAGAAACACTTTTGGAGAATTAAAATTATTATACGATGTAAATGGTCGCAAAATAGATTTTATGTTTTTGGAGAATTTACAAAACTTCAGGAAACAGAGGGACTACATATGGCTAATAAATTAACAAAAGCACACATATCTTTTGAGAAACAAAAAATGAAAGTCAGACTTGCTACCCAACTTCTAAGTAATTCAGTTGCAGATGCCCTCGAATACTGCCGCACGAAATTGAAATTGAAACATTTTTAAGAGTGTGAGGGGACAGTAAACTTTATTTATATAATAAATGATGTGTTTGACGTCTTGAACAGTCATTCAATGCATCCTCCTGGATGGAAAAAGGCTCTGTGCCTAGAAAATATTGGGTTAATTAGAGCCCTTTTTGAAAATGCTATTGAATATATAAAGACTTTAAAACTACCTTCAGGGCAGCGATTGGTTCAATCTCGTAGAAAAACAGGATTCATATGACTCATAGTCTGTATGAAAAGTGCCATGGAAATGTATGAAAACTTGGTCGAAATGAAAAAATATCTGAAATATATTGCTTTGTATAAAGTAAGCCAAGATCATTTGGAACTTTTTTTCCGCCATCAGAGCAAGAGGAGAACATAACAATAATCCAAACGCTGTACAATTTCGTGCAGCGTACAAAAAACTATTAATAAGATTAGAAATAAGAGACGGTGGAGTAGGGAATTGTATTCCACTGGAGCAAGTGAATATACTTTGTACGAGCAAAAGTCCCGTAAACAACATAAACGATTTGACTGCAAAAAATCATTTGTTGATATCCCAGACGATAACAGTGAGTTATATGAAGCCTATACAGACTATTTACAGAATGAATGCAGCGAGTACACACACAGAGTTCTTGAGTATGTTGCAGGCTATGTTTCAAGAAAACGTTCGCGCTGTTTGAAATGTGGCACATGTGTCTCGCTATTGTTGGGGACGGAAAATATTGAAAGTCTCATATTTAAGAAGACAAGAGGTGGCCTGCTTTATGGAACCCCTGGAGTACTGGATATTTTGAAAAAGACAGAAAATCTCCTTAAACCTTATTTAAATGAACACCAGAAATCTCCAGAAAAATATTATATGTATATTTTTAAATTTATAGTGGAATATTATGATACGGGCAAAATTTTGTATATTCCAAATGATGCTGAACACAACAACAACCACAGACTTTTATTAATAAAGAGCACAGTGAAAGCATACATTGATTTGCGATTCAGACATTATTCAAAACAGCACTGACATTTTTTTTTATTTTTTTTTTTATTGCTGATAGGTAAGCCTTTGACCACAATCTCACCTGATGGTAAGTGATGTGGTCGAAGGTGTTAACAGGCTTAACCTAGAAATCTCGTAGAGAAATTATTTCAATAAGTAAAAATATCGTAGAGAAATTATTTTAATAAGTTGACATTGTTTAGAAATGGTTATTTTAACCGATATGCATGAATATAAATTTTGAGAATATATTATTTAATAAACGTATCATTTATGTATGATTCTTTTTTACTCTCGCAACTTCTATTAAAAGATTAAATAACCAGATAAGTACAAGTTCATACCAGAAATTTGAAATTCAGTTATATTGAAATAAATTATTTAAGAAGCGACAAAGGGAACAAATGCGCTGAATGAGCAGCGTACTATTTCCTCATTTCGATATCGATAGGGTGTGCCACTCATTAGGCGTTTTACAGGGCACTATACCATCTTAATTCGGTATTAACAGAAAGCTTACCGATATGCTACCCTAAACTGACTAAATAATATGCTAATCAAACTCCACGTGCCTTGGCCGCCTGAAATTATAATGAATTAATATTAACATTAATTTTAACAGCTGTCGCGTCCAATACATGTTTGAGCCATTTATGTGGCTCAATTCAGTGTGCGCGTTCATTAGGTTTCTGTGCTATAAGAATATTTTATACTGTCATATTTATTTCATACAATAATAGGATTAAGTACGTAGATATTCTTTGTTGGCTAAGGATACCCTGACCTGTATACTGGTGTCTTCTGATTCTGAAAATATATTAATTAATACCTCCATGATGGATTTTTTCAATGTGTCATATTATAATTTATCGATATCGATAAAAACGTTATTTCAAGAGAGCAACTCAGATCGCAGCCATTTGACTTGCCCTTTTAGAAAGTAGGTATACACGTTTATTTTGTAGGTATTTCCAGTCCATAGATGAAAGTCCATGGTTATAGGTAGTATTATTATTTATGCTCTATGGTCATAGTTAAATTGAACCCCGCGGTTCAAGTCACGCAAATATGCGCTATTTGCACTGGAGGTCGTTCGAAACCTTGGTTAGAGCGCACTCGGAGTGCAACTTTTCACTTTAACGTCGTTCACAACCTTCGAGTAGAGCGCAACTTTTAACTATCAAAAGCGGTCGATAAAGGGTTGAATCTCTAACTGATATGACCTTGATATTTCTTTGTATCTGGATCAGTTCAAAGATTCAAATCAGTAAAGTGCTTCATTTGCATCAGTGAATCTAAACTCGATTTACTAGCGCAAATAAATAAAAACCTTCACGAATCGTTTTTATTGACCTTGTTTGAGGAATTATGTAAAGTATATAATATTGTGTTAGTATTTTGTTTTATTAATTTCATTTGCCTAAAACTTCCATAGAAATCGATTTTCTTCATACTTTTTTCAGGCTAGGACTGACAGTTACTATTTTTATTAAGTAAAAGTCAATTCACTAAACAGTCTTTACTTATTGTAACACTTAATTGTTACAGCATAAAATCGCAGACCCAACGTATACCGTTTTTTTCCGCAAACAAAGGTCAACTAAACAAACAATAACAACAGGTCATATTTCCTTACGCGTTATGCGTGCGTAGGTGAGCTAGTGTTGCCGTCTTTCTCAGTCACCCACTAGTAGTGAATAAGTGAGAGCGACGGCAGTTGGCGATCCCCGACGTGACTGCGAGTGCGCGACCCGACGCGCTTCGAACACTCTATCTCACTCAATCGTGTCAGCGAGTGCCGCGTGCCGATTAAAACTGAGATGCAATTGAGCGAATGATTCATTTGAAGTGGTGTTAAGGATTCGAATCAGTAAATCACTTTAAAGAAACAACTCACTGAGTCGATTCCCTGAAGAGCGGCACACCTCTATCGTGCAGTGTGTGCACAAACATCAAACTCATATTTTGAAAGATATATGAGGCGATTTTTGTTTTTGTGGTTAGAATGTTATACGTACACCACCAACCATCTTGTTCACAAAAGAATGCCTTGAAATGCAATAGTTCTAATATCGATTATTGACTTGAATGTTATTTTGGGTTTATTGCGAATAAGCAAATTGACAATTAGCACATGTTATAACCCCGGCTACTTATCGGTTTACATCGTTTGCGCGCAAACAGTGCATAGTCTCGTAGTTCAATTATGAACCGAGCGTTTGCATGTATGCAGTGACAGCAGGGCCGCATTCAGAGTGCGTTGTTTGGTTGCTTTAACTTACTCGAAGGTTCCAAACGACTCGGTGGTTTTATAACCTCACATATAGTTTTTGGTCGGGAATTTTGCAACATTTATAGACTTTTTATGATATTTGAAAAGCAATAACTACCATTACCTGCAAAATATAAAAGAGTATCTATAATTCTCTCATAAAGAAATGTCCAGGTCATGTGAGTTAAAGATTCAATATATTAACGACCTCTTTTGATAGTTAAAAAGTTGCGCTCTACCCGAAGGTTGTGAACGACGTTAGAGTGAAAAGTTGCACTCCGAGTGCACTCAGAGTGCGCTCTAACCAAGGTTCGGAACGCGATCCAGTGTTTGCGTGATTTAAACCGTAGTATTAGCACTCAGGCAGGCTTTAGTTGGGGTCATGAGCTAAGCAGTGTTACCACCTTGGTGGTTTTTCCACCAGAACTGGCGCTTTTTCAAGGCGTTTAGTGGATTTTTTTCATAATATAGCGTTTTAAATATTTTTAGTGGTTTTTGGCGGTTTCTCAATACGGAATCCGGCAACATATTTTGATAGGAAATCCCCTAATTTTCTGGAATTACATGATGTTATTTTCGCCTTAGGTCCGCGTATGACCGGGGAATTCCCAGGCGCAGTCGTTTGTTACTGTTTTCTATTAATCTATCCATAGCCAGAATTTGGTTTGGTTGGAAGATAAGCCCCAGAGAGCAAGTATAAATTAAGAAGCGATATCATAATATATTAGCTATTGGGCAAAAAAATCTTGATTTTTAATTTCTTACTCTACTGATAAAAAAATTAACATATGAATGTGGTGTTGTCTTAGGTTTTCGCGATTGTTACACATAGTAATTAAACAACTTTAAACGGTTTAAATCGCGTATATTTGTCATTATTTTTGTCCCGACGTTTTAAACACTTTGCAGTGATCGTGGTCACTGCAAAGTGAAAAAGTCACCCCGTGACCACGATCACTGCAAAGTGTTTGAAACGTCGGGACAAAAATAATGACAAATATACGCGATTTAAACCGTTTAAAGTTGTTTAATTACTATATGAATGTGGTTCTATTTTACCCCCTAATATACTAAGAGTCAAGCTCAGAGTCGCTCAAGCTCAGAGTTGCTCAACGAGCCATTGAGAGAGCTATGCTCGGAGTTTCTTATTTTCGAAATCCGGAACGTGGATGAATATCCACGTTCCGGATTTTGGATTTTATCGCGCAAAGAAGCCAAAGAACCAAAGTCACCGACATAGCTCTCAGAATATGCAAGTTTTAGGTGGCAATGGGCGGCTTGACGAACTGATAATCGTTGGGAAAGAAAGGTTCTCGATTGGTTACCACACTAGACCGGAAGACGTAGAGTTGGTAGCCCCCCACTAGGTGGACTGACGACATCGTGAAAGTCACTGATAGCCAATAGTTAGAAGCGTTCTTTGTGGCGTTCTATGGAGGAGGCGCCATACTAAGAGCCAGTTTTAGAGAGTTTAGATAAGTTCCCATAGTCTTTATCTAACGAATTATTACAGTTCATTCAAAACTGCCAGAAGAGATTTCATAATAATTACAGAACTGTTGAAAAGGGCCCTAAACATTTCGTGACTCTTTTTTTAGGTTTCTTGAGTTCTTGATACAAGTTCAAAATTTTAGCGGAATTTGGTGGTTTTCTCGTGAGAAAAATTTCCGAAATCTGGCGACGACATTTCTCTCTTGACCTAGCTCCTTAAAAAAATCTAAGGTGGCAACACTGGAGCTAAGATATTATTGTACCATGGTTGCCTTGGTTGGGTAAAATGGAAATTTGGGTTGGCATCACTGGATACATAAATAGTAAATAGATTCCTTTCATAAAATATAAAAATAGTAAATGAAAATAATGAGTTCAAGTGATGATGAGTTGAATTTGTCGCGTGAAAGTCCTGAAACAGTAAAAGAAAGAGCAAGTGGACTTCTAGATGACTTACCTCTTATTAGCAAAGAGAGATATTTGAAAACATACGATGAATTTATTAGGTGGCAAACGGAAAAGAATGAGAAATCCTTCTCGGAAAGGGTATTGATCAAATATTTTTATGAATTATCTGAGAAACTAAAGCCCACTACAATGTGGTGTATTTATTCTATGTTAAAATCTACAATATATACTAGACATAACGTCGATCTGAAATATTACAATCGTGTGTTAACTTTTTTGAAGAAACAATCCTACGGCTATAAATGTAAAAAAACTAAAGTTTTTACTGCGGAACAAGTCGAAACTTTTCTAAATAATGCCCCTGATGAAATATATCTGGCAGCAAAGGTACGTTGGTAATTAAAAACCTTATGTCGTAATGATTTAGTCAACCTAAAACAGTATATAATATGTTATGACTGAAAAATTTGTTAAATAACTGTTTACTTGGGACTGTTATTTCAGGTATGTCTTATTTTCGGCATAACCGGTGCGTGCCGAACAATCGAACTGGCAAATATGACTTTACAAGATGTGGAATACCATGGCGAATTACTATTAATAAAATTCCCTAACACCAGAAATAAGGTTGACAGGAATTTTGTGGTAAAAAAAGAGTTTTTAAAGTATATTAAAAAATATCAAGATTTACGACCAGACAAAGTGCACACAAATAGATTTTTTCTGAAGTATTATAAAGGAAGGTGCATACAACAAGTTATTGGAAAGAATAAGTTGGCAACTATGCCTAAATTAATAGCTAATTACCTAAATCTGCCAAATGCAGATCTCTACACTGGGCGCAGTTTCCTTAAAACATCATCAGTATTGGCAGATTCGAGATTTAACATATCTACTAATAAAAGTCACAATGACTGTAAATCAAGCACAGCTGCTGCGGAACATAAAGAATATTCAGTGGAAACATCAATGGATTACCATGATGACATTTCCCAGATTATGGAGCCAAATCTCAGACCTGCAACAGAAGAAATTGCCCAATCCTTGCAAGACAGACATGTTTCAAGTGAGCTGCTCCCATTATCATTTATAGAGTGCAGCAGTGACAACTTTAACCAGATCAAACAGTTAAAAATTGAACCTGGTACTGATAAATCCATGCAAGACAATCATAGTTCTAGTGACCAGCTCCTGTCTTCATTCATGGAGTACCAATGTGACAATCTTAGCCCCATTCAGGAACCAAAACTTGAACCAGTTACTGAAGAAACTGGTCAAGCCATGCAAGACAGTCAAGCTGCAATGTCACCAAATGTTCGAATACCAGTGAAACCGGTAACTCTATCATTACACCCTTCTTCTTTTTTGTGCCCCTTTTTAGTTAACTCTTACTAACACTAGCAACTTTTTAGTGTTGTAAATACCTAATAGTTAAAAAAAATTGTCAGAATGGTTTTAACAACTAATTTACTAACAATTAATTTACTTGATAGAAAGAAAGTGGCTAGATTGCATAATGTACTTGCTACATATAGGTGTTGTGGTATGTTTTACCATGAATTTTTAAAAATAATGACAAATTAACTGGTATGAATTTAATTTAACACCAATTGAGTTTAAGGAGGATAGGAAGAGGGAGGTGTAGTAGAACCCACCTTTGAGAGGGGGACTTCGCAAACCCCACCTCTCAGAGGGGTGTTTTTCTCAACAAATACACATAGGCACTGGGATCAATGCCAATCGATGAATAGGTAGAGGGACCACCAATATCTTTTTTGTATTTATATTTTCTACATTGGAAAAACATCAATCAGGACTTAAAAATGAAATATTTAGGTACTTACATGTTCTTTTCATTGACAACTTTGATATCCAGCATAATATGACATTTTTTTTTAAATTATCTGGCACTTTTCCGGGCGTTCGTCTCACACATTGTTTTAGCCACCAGCAATCTACTGCTCCTCGCTTTGCTCTTTCTCGCTTATATTAACCTCCTCATTCAATTGTATTTTCGCCCACAACATGCCTCCATATTTTGACCTCTAAAATTTTGAATCATCTGAGAACAGACTTATTTGTACAAATTCTGAGAAAAATAAGAAAGTTTCAAATTCCATAGCACCCCCCAGAATGTGCCATAATCATATTTTTTATGGTAGATTGAAACATGAAATCAGTAAATTCCAGTTATCTCTGACATCACAAGAGCATTTTAGTAAAGAAGATCTTTGCATGAAATCCATTCAAAGGCACCACCAGTTCATTTGGGTTCGATTTACTAGCATCATGCTTTAAAAATAATAAAATTTTCTATGTTAAAACAATTCAGATATGATTACATGAACACTCTTTCAATATCAGATCTCTATTCTAAAACATGAAAAGAATAAGAGTTTTAGATGTTGGAAAAATGCTTACTGTAAAATATTAGAATAGAATAACGTTTATTTGCAACACACACAAATATACACAAATTAAATATAACAGCCAAAAATTTAAAAATAAAACAGTGTGTGTCACAAACTCGGCCTCAGCTCAGCATAATGCCGGATGCTGCGAGCAGCAACCGACGCTGGTCTTCCGCTGGGACCGAGAGGTGACCTCCCGCGCGCACATTTAGACAGCATGCGCACATAAAATAGCATATATTGCACAGTTCTACTTATTACTGATCTTATATCAAAAAAATATGTTAAATATATATCAAAAGTAGGTACATACAAATTCTAGCACTTATTTTCTATAAAACTAAACATTATAGTGCACTGGTGTCCTGAACCAACAGTTCCTCTTTCTTCTGGTGTGCATAAATAAACTTCTTAATATTGTTTTTAAAACTATACAAACAATGCAGGTTCCTAATCGGCGGTGGTATATTATTCCAACATTTCGATGCAGCGTAACGGAAACTTCCTCTGAAAGCGGCCGAGAAATGCCGCTCCGTCATCAGCTGCATCGAACAAGTTCGGGAACTTTGACGCCGACGCACAGCCAACCACTTTAACTTGTCGCTGAGATACAACGGCTTGTGGTACTTGATGACTCCAAACAACAGACACGCTAAATGCAGCTTGCGACGGTGCATCATTTTCAACCAAAGATTCTTATTGAGAAATGGTGTCACATGCGACCTCTCCACGGGATGTCAAAACAGAATCTGGCACAAGCGTCTGCACTCGTTGTATCAGCTTTTTAGTTTTGGTGAGGAGCCTCGGCCCGTATACTGTGTCCATATAATTCAGCTTTTTTTATTTTTTTTAATAACCGTCGTGTTTTCGTTTCATCTCCTTCAACAATTCGGCGCAAGTGCCGCATGCCGAGCAAGGCTGCTGGGATTTATCTACGTAATCCGCTTTCTCGCCGCGAACAGGATTTTCTGTGTTATCCTTGCGAGGCGTCTGCACCTTACAACCAGGACAGAGCCATGTCGGGGCCACTGCGGCGTCGGACGGAATGTTAACGCAGCACGAACACTTAGTGCATTTAACGCCCTCAACCGTTGCATTTCTTGGCCATATTTTGGTGTCAGTGGTTCGTATCTAGCAGGTAAATCAATTAACGCAATACGAGTCCGCTAGATGGCGTGGGGCTATAGTAACGTGTCAAGTACAGTTTCGAATTTCGATAAATACCCACTTTTTAAGAAAATGATATACAATCCATCAGCAATTAAGCACACATTTATCACGTAATATTTCTCTTTCGCGATAACAATAACGCGCACAAACACTCACACAGGAAATCCAAGTTATAAGTCACAGAATGATAAGTTACTCAAAGTGAATACTGCAGAAATACTATATTTACGGTCGCAAAAATGCACTAGCACACACTGCCCGTAGAACGTCCGAAACGTCACCCAGAAAGAAAAATTTAGGTTGGAGGAATTGTGATATGTATAGTGATACGGCAATATTCTTCAACCGATAATTTATTAGGGCTTTTGGAAACGGAGTCACCCTAGAAAGCTTCCATTCTGGTTGATGTATCCCACTCTTTAATGCAAGATTAAATATATGACAAAGGAGTGATGTCAGAAACTTTTTACCTAGCTTTAGTAGCTATGGAGAATGATATAACAATCAATATTACAGCTTGAATGCAAAATTAAAATAATGTTTTTGAAATAAATTATAAAATCTATATGTTCTATAAAACCATTTAAAGTTAAAAAGTTCTGGCGTATTTGATTTGATGTAATCAACGCATACATATATCATAAGATCATGCCACTTGAAACACGACTCTAACCTTCAAATGACCTTAGCAGACTAAACTGACGACTTCACTAATTCTGCTTTATGGAACATAGTAGGTATACTTAACAATTCTTTGCGAGAAATTAAATGTCCACCATGGACAAGATATTCACAGCAGTGAATGATGATGGGTACTTGGACCTGTGAAATTGACGGACTTGCCCCAATTAATCTTGCTAGCACCGTCGTTTCCACGGTATATCAGTTTCATTTGCTATATTCGAAACAAAGCTGCAGGTATAAATTAGTTTATCTTAAACTGTCCAGGATGCAAGAGATGCTCTGCTGACGAGCTTGAAGCGTGAAGTGGAGGCGCTTCAAGCCGAGAACAAGCACTTGAAGACTACTATGCAGGTGCAGGACGACAATTTGGATACATCCAGCAAGAGCCTTGGTACTTGATTTTATTTATTTTGCTACATTAGATGCTAGCTTGACGGAATGTACAATTCAAAAACGCTTTTAAAGTTAGGATAATGATGTTAATAGCATCTATCCAAGATGCTATTAACATCATTAAGGATGACTCACGCTAGACCGTGTCGGGTCCGAGCCGAGTGTCGGCCGTAGCACGGTCACCGAGCTGGTCCCATACCTGTAATTACAAAAACGGGCCTCGACCGAGCTATGACCGATGCGCCGTGATGGAGTATACTCGCCCGAGCAAAAATAGTGACGTAACTAGACTACAATCATGTTGAATTTTGACGATCTGGAATTAGCGGCTATTGCGAACGCACTGGACGTTGAAGAATCTGAAAAAATTTCAACTCCAAGGAAATGGAGTGTGCATCCACTTTGGTAAAAAAAAATAATAATATTAGCCCTTAAGAATAGCTAGCGAACACACGTCAGCTGCTTGGCATAAGATTAGCTAGCCAGGCAGGCATTTGCAAAATGCCCTATTATAATGATTGCCATTCTAAGATATACGAGTATATCAGGACCGACGACTTACGTGCCCGCCAAGGCACGGAAACACTCAGTAATAATGCCACTAGCTGTCACTCATCCCAGTCATGAACGCAGTGGAGGTTGTATTACTTATTTGATCGATTAAGATCGATTTTGTCAGTGATGACAGCGCTTTGTCATCTACATTCCATTAACGAGCTGAAGACCTGTATGTAACATACAGCTGGACAGTCGACAGACCAGGGCCCAAATCTCACCTCTTATAGTAATAATAACTTGATCTTACTGCTAAACTTTATACCTCCACGTCAATCAAGCAGTCTTACAAGCGCGCGGTAAAGGAATCGCTTGGCGCTCTGATGACGTCACAACAAATAGTTCACTCTTTTCGCGAACCCTGACGTGACATTTAATACGAAGTATACAATACAAATACAAAATACTTTATTTACCAAAAGCACATATACATTTACAGATTACCTATAGTCATCACACTAGATGTTTCGGTCTGTATCGTGATAGCCAATTTAGTTTTACAATGAAGTATTTATGCTAAGTTGACAAATTGAATAAAATTGCAAATTAAAAGCTTCAATTACAAATATGGTAACCAAAGATAGTTAACTGTAATATAGGATATAGAAAACATATATAAATTCTTAATAAAAGTATGCACTAATCATCATTACTCATCTAATATAACACAATTAAATTAGGTACATATACATAAAATAAATATTTGATGCATAATATATATTCAATACATAAATATTTGTAATATATATAAATATATATTTATGATAAGCTAACTAAACATAACGAGGCCGCATTCGTAAATGTATTAACTATTTTTCCAATATATGTTCAGTCTGTTCGTAAGTAAGTGAACCCAACCATTTGGTAATAGCACGTTTAGCTTCGAACACTGAGTGGTTTTTAATAGCACATTGTTCTAGTATTTTGTTATATATACGTGTTTCTACAAATGGGCTAAATCTTCTAGCAAATGCAGTGTTTATAGTTGGTAATTTAACTCTAAAAACCCGACGCTTTAACATATGATCATGGTTATCTGAGTTCTTGACGGCTTTGTGTTTAGAAACAGCAACGTTTACTATGAATAGTTGACGAACATTCAGTAATTGCGTCTCTCTATACAATTTGGAGGTAGGGTATGTGTATTTCTTTTTGAGCATGACTTTTAAAACCGAGCGCTGTGCCCTCTCAACATTGATCATCACTGTTTTAGCTGCACTTCCCCAACTGGAGATGCAATATGATAGAAGGGACTGACACAAGGCATAATAAACACATTTGAGAGTATTCAGGCATGCTGAGTTTCGTAGTAGTCGCATAATGCGTGTTATATTACGAACCCTGCCTGATAGCGCAGAGATATGAGCTTTAAAGTTTAGATTATGATCCAATATAATTCCCAAATATTTAAGCGTATCGGTCGCCGCTATATCTTCGCAAGAACACGAATAGTCTTTGCCGTTGCAACCATTTAAATGGATTTTAATGTTTTTGTGAGAAGGCGGGGCAGAGGCACGTGTTTTATGGAAGCATATGTATTTAGATTTTTTAGTGTTCAGTGTTAGAAGGTTTCGTTGGAGCCACTGGGCCACCTGGGACATACCTTCTTCTGCAATATTGAACACATCAGGCCAGTTGATTCCGTTATATAATATGACAGTATCATCAGCGTAACAAATAATTTCTGCATTTCTGATAGAAAGGTCATGCATGTCATTTATATACAAATTGAACAAGGTAGGTCCCAGTATACTGCCTTGGGGAACTCCAAAATTTACTGTCTGTAAATCACTATAATGTTGGCCCACCCTAACACACTGTTTCCGCTCCCGAAGGTAACTCACAAACCAGTCTAGGGAGATCCCTCTTATCCCAGCTCGTTCAAGTTTTTTGATTAATACGGGAACAGAAACAGTGTCGAAGGCCTTGGCCAAGTCTATGAAAACTCCTATGCAACTCATATTACGGTCTAAATAAGATGAAACAGTTGATGTTAGTAATGATACAGCGTCATTCGTAGACTTCCCATGACGAAAACCAAACTGACGAGAAGAAAGAATATTTTGAGACTCCAGGAATGTAACTAGCCTTTTGTTCATTAGTTTTTCTAATAGTTTTGAAAAAACCCCCAACAAGGATATGGGTCGATAATTGTCAGGCATACTTCTATTGCCATTTTTATGGATGGGATATATTGATGCCGTTTTCCATGGTTCGGAGAAAACTCCACTAGAAAAACTCAGATTAAAAATTGATGTTAATGGTTCAATAATAAAGTTTTTTAGTTTTTTTATCAGCGTGTTATCAATGTTATCTACACCTGATAAGAGCCTTATCGTTTTGTAGTTGCATAATTAATTGTTCTATCTCACCTGTATCTGTTGGTTGCATGAAAAATGAATTCTGAAAGCTTTTTTGTGTAATGTTAGATGCAAGGTCGTCCTCACTCTTATTTATCTGTTGCAGAATTTCACTAGCCAATTTATGCCCAACTGTAGAAAAATGTGTGTTGCAAACATTTAAGGATTGTTTTACGTTAGTCGTATTTGGTATGTTTAGTAAATGTATAGGTTCATTTTTCTTAGATGAAGTGTAGCATATTTCCCTAATAACCCTCCATAACTTCTTAGGATTTCTCTGGTTTTCTTGTAACTCTGCATTTTCATATTGTGTTTTTACTTTTCTTAAGAGTTTGTTGCAAAAGTTGCGGTATCGTTTGTATGTGATCTGCAATACTGTGTTGTTCGGATTCTTATTGGCACAACCATGTAGTCTATCTCTGTTTCTCATGCATCGGATGAGCCCTGGCGTAATCCAGGGCTTAAGGTTAAATTTTGATCGACTAATGACAACTTTTTTAGTGTGTTTATTAATTATGGTAGTAATTCGTTGCGAAAAAAGGTTAACAGCGTCATTAACATCAGTTTTGCAGAGTAGGTCAGACCAGTCAACTTCAGCTAGTTCAGCCGTAATTGCGTTAATGTTTCTCCTAAGAATTATCCGTTTATTAGGGTCTAAGCTTTCTGATTTAAGTGCTAAACCTACAATAGTTATATTGTGATCTGTAACGTCAGTTTTACAGGAGATGCCTATGCAATCTTTAGTAGTTTTGACAAATATATGATCGAGGCAAGATCCATACCTAGTTGGCACAGTAATAGCTGGTAAAAGCCCGTGTTCTGCATTTAAACATAAATATTTTGTATTTAAATTATCCAAAACGTTAGGTGCTATATTAATGTTAATATCACCTGCAAGTACAAGCTGAGGTCTAGATTTATACATTTCAAAATGAGTATCAAGATCAGATAGAAACGAGTCAGTTTTTCTAAAAGAAGGTGAGCGATAAACAGAAAATATTGCTATAGTTCCGGGTATATCTATTATTAAACAATCTGCTTCTTTAAAATTGGGCTCTGAAACAGTTGCATTCAGAGTATTTTTGATATAAACTACGACACCGCTGTTTTGGTTGATTATTTTATTAGTTCTGAAAGCGTTATAGGAAGGGATCAAAGGAATAATTGATGATTCATCAATACGACATTCAGTTAATATGATGATGTCAAAAACTGTTTGTGAACGTTTTAAAGCAATTAAAAATGTATCGAAGTTTTTTGATATACTTCTAATGTTAAAGCTTAATATTTTAAATTTGTATTGAGCGTTTAGTAAAAAATTACACTGTTCCATTTCATCAATGTCATGACAAACGATGTTGATTGCATCTAAATTATCTTCATTATTCTCCATCATTACTAACAATAACAAAATTTAAGATCCGTTTGTATTCTTGAATAAGCTGTAATTGACATGACATTTTTTTAGTATAGGTCTTCTGATTGTACCAAGAAACTTTAATAATAATTATGAATTCAATAATTTGTAGTAGCCATTTTGTATTATGATATTTTTTTTAAATTAGTTATATGTAAATATGTGTTAGTTCGAAATAAGTAAAATATAATAAAATAAGTATATATAACATAGAATATGTACTCAGATACGATAGAAATATATAACATAATAAGTAAATATTAACAAATTTGGGCATATGTTTCCGACTGTAGTCAAAAGATAAATTATGTTGAGCATGCCACAGCACCAGTGCCTTCAAAAATGCAAAGTATAAAATATACTTTGCTTATTATTACATATACTTTGCTTATTTTGACCCATAATGAAGACTTATAATTGGAGTCCATAAATTTCCCATCGCTCATATCATATAATGCTGAATATTTCCTCACAGCTTCAATCAAACGTTCGTTGTTCATTTTCCAATGTCGAACAAAAACGACAGTGCACTTGCATAGCACCACTACGACTGCTCGGGCGCAGCTCGGCGGCACTGTATTGATGCAACGGGCCGTGGCAGAAAAAAGTATTTATAATAAAGTTAGGTTTTATAATAAAGTTAGGATAGGCAGTTATAGGTTTTTCTATGAAAAAAATATGTACTTAGTATTTAAAACTTGGCTGGAGGTTTCTGATCGGCTGACTAACTGTATAACTGTAAAATTCCCGACTCACGACCTTCGATTGTTTTTGCGGAGAACTATGTTTTATCCTCAGACCGAATAAAAAGTCAAGACAGAATGTTGTGTAAAGAGCAGTGAGGCCGGTAAAACTACGCCTTGCCGTGTACAAACACGATTACACACACATATGTACAACGAAACTACGCCTTGACTCGTCAGTCGAACTATTGCGGCGTGGTGGCATTGGTGTTGCCGTTATTAAGCCTATAAGGTTTACCCTATTATTGGGTGATAATACACAACGTATTGCTATTAGTTTTTTTAATAGTTGATCAATGTGTTTTAACCGACTTAAAAAAATGAGAAGGTTCTCAATTGGACTGTATTTTTTTAAATACAGATATTGCGTCGTAGATGCCTACGACGCAATATCGTTATCAAAATCGGTTCAGTGGTTTAATTGCAAATTTAAAAGATGGATTTCGATCATTCAGTCCATTTTCAACCGACTTCAAAAAGGACCAGGTTTTCAATTCAGTTGTATTTTTTTTTATTTAATTTATTTGATTAAATCTTTGTTACTTCATAACTCCGTCATTTTATTTTTTGTTGAAAATTTGATACCTTTAATTATAATTGCTGATACCTCATATTCATTTCATTGGTATTGGATTTTCAGTTTCGAAGATATTGAAGTAGATGATGTTTTTTTTCGTTATAAACATATTTCCTGGTCACTTACCAGTGTTACTGTTTAACTATTTTTTCATTTTCCGAATTGAGTCCAAAAATTAAACAAAATTGGATCGAAATCATTCGGAAAATGGGAATATTTTAAAATCGGCGACTTATATTTATTTATACCTATTTCTACCGCCAAGCAGTAATGTTCACATTCCTATGTTCCGGTAAAATTACAGGCACATACAGGAGACTTAACATCTTTATGTCTCAAGGTGATGGGCGCACTGCAGTTTGCCACTTGTGACGAACTGTATCGGCAGAGGTTACAGCTTAACATCAGATGGGCTTTGTGCTTTTTTCCCCGATTGCATAAAAAACCCGTCACTAATTAGTTACAAGAAATAAATGCATGTAAATTAAATACCCAGTAATGTTATTTCTGAAACACTTTTTCCATTCCCTTCCCCTACTTAACGACACTACTTTTGCCGACACGTTACATCGGAACCCTATTGTTGTATTAATACTAATTACGTTATTAAATTGGTAACGTTATTTTCATAAGGTAATTTGATTATCATGGCAACACCGACACACGCACACATCTTTGGAAAACCGGCCTCACTTATCTGTTCATAACATTCTGTCTTGACTTTTTATTTGGTCTGAGGTTTTATCTAAGTTTTATCTATTGTGGTTGAGAAGTTTTTGAAGATATATACACTCGTTTGGTAGCATTTACGATCATCTAACTAATGGAAGGGCATGGAACAGTCATTAGATTAGACATCTTAAGCCGGGAACTATTAATAGTAAGTACATTGTACATTGAGGGGAGAAAACGATCTATTTCTGTTCGAGAGTATGTTTAAGCCCGACGCGCAGCGGAGGGCAAAGAAATTCGAGAACAGAAATAGATATTTCTCCCAAGTGAGCTTTATACTACACCTGCGAGGAAAATACATCAGTACTAATATTATAAATGCGAAAGTAACTTTGTCTGTCTGTTACGCTTTGACGCCAAAACTATAGGACCGATTTGAATGAAATTTGGTATGGAAATAGTTTGAGACTCGGGAAAAAACATAGGATAGTGCGCAAAAAGAGGTTAATTTTTTTGCGCGATAACCGACATACGCGCGGGCGGGTCCGCGGCCGGAAAGCTAGTACGTTATATTTTTTTTCGTATTTGTCCCGTTATTTCTGAGGAAGTAAGTTCTTTATTAATTCTTGAGCTGTATTTTTTATTACTGGTGGCGCCATCATTATATAATTGTCACTTTCACTATCAGATAACATTTTGGAAAATTGTTTAGAATAATTAAAAATGTACTGTTCAATTTAGTAAGAAACAAAATTTAACAAAACAAATAAATTGCCGCGCTTATTTTCGTAGTGCAGAAAAAGGATGACAACCTCCTTCAATTAAAAATCGAGTAGAAAAAAATCCCACCTCTTTTTTCTAATTATTTGATAAAACATTTTTTGAAGTTGTTCTTTTTGACTTTTTAATTTGCATTTCTTATTTCTGATGGCGTCATCATTATAAAATCGTCATTTTCACTATTAGATGACATTTTAGAAAATTTTTAAAAGCATACTTTTCAATTTAATATAAAACAAAAATTAACAAAACATAACGAATTGCGGCGCTTTTTTTTCGTAGTGCAGAAAAAGGTTGCCAACCTCCTTTAATTAAAAATAGAGTACAAAAAATTACGTGTCACGTTGTTTGTCCGCGATGGACTCCTAAACTACTGAACCAATTTTAAATTTGATTTGCACCGTGTGCAATTTGATCCAAATTGAAAGATAGGATAGCTTACATCTCTATTTATAATCGTAATTACCCGTGCGAAGCCGGGGCGGGCCGCTAGTTTGATATAAAACCTTTTGAGATTAGACGTTTGTATTTTTTATGTTCGCAGCTAAAAAACAAAAAACGCTACCAGGGCAGGTATGGACTTTCATACAACATTCCTTCACTACTATGGAGGGCAGGAATGTAATTCCATATAACTTTTCCCGCCGTACATTTATAAGGGATAAATGACGAACTGTATAGCACATTTTTGAACGAGCAATGAGCGCTTTCTGAGTGGGTGTGGTATGAAAGTCTAATCTGTACTTACTTAAGTAAAATGTTTTATCCAGATCAAACAAAGCAATCTCAAAAGGAACTGAACGAGTTGTTGGCGCTGACTCCTGCAAAACTAGTGGCGCTAGTCCAACTGCATAGGAAAGAGAACAATGCGCTTAGGACAGAGATCACTGACCTCCTAGGTGTGAGAAACCAACTGCTGCAGGACCAGGAAAGGCTGAGCCGAGAGAATGAACAGCTATTGAAAAAACTCGAGGATATTAACTCGTGAGTATAATAATAATGTTTTATATCTCATAAATAGTATAGATAGATAGAAAACTCTTTATTGTTACACCACATTTAAAATAATAAAGTTAACATGTTAAATAATAATAACATAGTGTTACAATGGGCGGCCTTATCACTAAAAGTGATCTCTACCAGGCATCCTTTGGATGGAGTTGAACAAACAAAAACAGTTGGAGCGGGTGTAGTCCAACAATTAACAATGAAAAAAGTACATACTCATAAAAATATTTTAAAAATTATATAAAAAATAGTATGTATAATTTCTAAAAAACTTATACAATTTGTTAACAAACTAAATTGGGCACTTTTCGTTACACCTATTAATTAATTCTTACAAAAAGACAATGCTTGTATAAGATTACTTAGTATGTTTTCGCGCAGAACCTACCTTAGTTGTGGGAAGGAATAGTGAGACTCCCCCTTAAGACGCTGTCAAATGCTGAAATTTTGTCACTATCGGACTGCGTGGGTGTGAAAGAGAGGCAGCGATGGTGAAATCTCGATCAGTTTAGGTAAAATCCGAAAGTTAGCTTAATAACATAAAAAATTAGTAAAGTAAATCGAAAATGTAACTTTTCTTGTCCCTCTTGATAAGGTAAGTATTGCTATTTTATTCATAAATTTCATACACATTCATATGTAAACAATTAACGTTACGAGATATTTACGTTTCAAGCCTGATTTAGATTCAACTATTGTTTTTTTTTCTATAGAGAAAATTTGAAGCTAACATGTTTTTCTTTTCTTGGCCTTAGATAATGTGATCAAGATTAACATATCATTTTCTTTCTGCTACAAACTAAATACATTCTGCTAAAAATCTGTTTAAGTAAAGCTATTTAGCACCTTCAGCGTCTTAATAAAAGCTCCTGAAATATACCGCTAGTGGTTTGGCTCTAGATTTTACACTTGAAGATGGAACTAGCCAACAAGTATATATAAAAGTATATTAACAAGGCAATAATGGTATTTTCGTAAATCTCAGGGATTAAAAAGTTATTTTTTTGTTTTGAACCCTTTATCTGTCCCAAGCGGTATGCAGGTTGCGTGAAAAAAACATATATGTGAAGCTTGTATATATCCGTTCGTTATAATTCAAACGTCGTTAGTAAGTAGTTATCTTTGTCTGTACTCAGTTAAAATTAATTTTTCTACGATAACAACGCGTCCTGTTCAACACAATATATTGTTAGATAAGCTTGAACTCTATGGTATAAGAGGAAATTCTCTACAATTAGTTGAATCGTATTTAGAGAACAGCCTAGAAAACAGGTCACGCATATAACAAAAATAAATTATCAAACAAAACTTGAAGAAGTTTATGTATCTGAGGAACGTATATAATTAAGTACGGTGTCCCGCAAGGGAGTGTACTGGGCCCGTTGCTTTTCATAGCTTATATTAACGACCTGCCCAAAGCTACTACACAACCTATGTCATTATTTGCAGATGACAGTACTGTGACTATAACATGCAATAATATTAACACATATATAAATGACATTAATCTAGCATTGACATCGGTTATAGAATGGTTATTTAATAATAATTTGAAAATTAACACAAATAAAACAAAAATAATTCATTTTAGACAGCGCGATAATACTGCTTTACCAAATCTTGACATAAAATACGAAGATAATACCATCGAGGAAGTTGACAATACAAAATTTTTAGGGTTCAATATAAACAAAAAATGTAACTGGAAGCAATATGTAGAAAATCTGTGTAAAAAATTAAACAGCCAGGTTTATGTCCTATATAAGCTGGCCCCAGTAGCTAATGACGAAACTCTACTTATAGCATATCACGGCCTCATTGCATCAAATATCAGGTACGGTGTATTGTTTTGGGGGAACTCTACCGACGTCGACAAAGTTTTTAAATGCGAAAAAATATGTATCAGGGCAATGTTTCACCTTCGTATGACAGATACTTGTAAACCTTTATTTCATAAATATAAAATTTTAACTCTACCTTCGCTGTATATTTTAGAAACGGCTATGTTTGTCAGATACAATCCTGATCTATTCTGTCAGCTGTCTGATGTCGTTAGTCGGAATAGACGAGATCAATATAAAGTCTGCGTTCGTAACTCTAAGACAACATTGATGTGCAAAAGCATTTTCAGTATGGCTCCATTTATTTACAATAAAATACCTCTTTCATTGAGAGAATTACCAACCTCGTTGTTTCAGAGAAAACTGAGAACAATATTATTAAACAAAAGCTAGTACAAAATTAATGAATTTAAGAACGATAATTCTGTTGATAAATAGGTAATAATATTTTAGTAATTTAATTAATACATTTTTTTAAATGCATAATTACTATTTATACATGTTGTAGATTAAAATAAGGTAGATAATGGTAATTTTAATTTATCCTCATATTGACCCATTTTATATTTCTCTGTAATTTATTTTGAATTCTAATTTGACATTTTTATTTAATTTTATTGTGTAATTTAATTATCTCATCCCATAATTTGCTATTGTATGTAAGATAAATATTGCATGCCCTTAAAAGGCAGATTACATTGAATCAATAATAAGTTATGATATCATTTTACACATGTAATTCAGCAATAAATATACTTTTCTCCGTGCTTCGGAGGGCACGTTAAGCCGTCGGTCCCGGTTGTTGTCTTAGGATGGCAGTAGTTACATCATTGTGGTAGGGCACTTTGCGAATGCCCGCCTGGCTAGCTACCACCCTCAAGTTGAAAATCTGTCGCCAAGCACCTGACGGTGTGTTCCGGCAGCTGTCCTTGAGAGCCAGTAATTCTAGGTTAGCCTGTACAACATCTTCGACCACATCATCACTTACCATCAAGTGAGATAGTGGATAAAGGCTAACCTATCAAGCATAAAAAAAAAAAAAACTTTGACTTTGTTATCGTAGAGTAATAACATGTTAACTATGAAAATTTCAAATGGAGTAATGAAAAGAAAAAACTCTCTCTCCAGACATTTATGTGACGCAAAAATTTGCCGGCGGAACACCGCGTGATAAATAATCTCGTAAATAATTAAACTAACTAAACTTGAAAGCTGCAGTAATTCATTTAATAAGAAAAAACAAAGTCGTAGGTGCCGTTTTTGATAAAAAAAAAATACTCTGACTTACATGTATTGTTACCATCTGTCCCTCTACTGTACTAAATAGTGTTAAAATAATGCTTAAATTTGAATATGTACCACGCCCGTGGGGTGCCGGTGGGGTAGCCATTGCTTCCAGTGGGTGTCGTAAGAAGCGACTATAGGTAAATACCGAAATACCGGAAGGTAGGCAGCAGCGTCTTCCGAAGAACTGATATCTTAAACTGCGATCCTCAAGACGCCTGCCAAGCGTTGGGATTATGACAAATTGGGGAGGCTGTGTTCAGCAGTAGACAATCCGGCTGATACAGTAGACCGTTTCCGGGGTAGAATCAGCATACCCGACTTTTCCCGTAAGACTCCTAAAAGGCGATAATGGGGGCATAAGACATAGGCGGAGAACCATTTCCTTAAAAATTTTTAAGTCAACACGTATTCTGCAATGCCCATGACCCTGACAAAGGGTGGGTTGGAAAGGCATAGTATTAAACCGAAAATAAATTGCTTGATATAGTAGACTTCTAATCTTTCGATATTTAAATGCATACCTAAGTATAATATAATAAATATATTTTAATACATATTATCCGTCTTCTTTATTAATACTGCTTTTGATATTTTACAGGGTTTTGCGCGATATCACCAGATCGACCTAAGTGCTCAGGGTCAAATGACTGACTTGGGGAGCGCGGAACAGTAGTCACAATACTCTATGCTCCATATTTAAGGGCTCTTTTCCTGTGATGCGTATTTTCGTCCGCGCTCGGATCCGGTCAGTACGCGGGTGATAGCACGCTTCTGGCCACACGCAGTACAAAGATTTCGATTGCCTCTGCAGTGTTGTGCGTGTAATCACACCAATTCACGTTCCGCGCGCGTGATAAGAAAAACATGTATGAAATTATAGGATGCCGGCAGCCCGCACGTGGGCAAGATCCGCACAAGGGTGGCTATCCACGTGACAGGAAAAGCAGTTTAAAAATATGTTAAGTTATAATTTATAGTAGATACCAGTAAAAAGCCAAATCCACGTAGAATACGGCTTCAATAAATCAACATTATTACAAAAATATATTAGTGACTAGTGACATCGCATTAAGTCGGTGTAAAGTGCAGTGTTTGTGTCAACGACAGTGCCATTACTTTGAAATAGTACACAAACTTTTTGAGCTACTGGATAGTGTATCAACTTTAGCTCAGCTCTTATAATCACTGTGGAACAACGGTCTGGCGAATAGATTGTCATCCGGCAAGAGACATAACTCATTTTATATTAAGCACAGGAGTGCATGTTTTAAATAGTTTATTTAGTATTGGTCCTTCGATATATGATCATTTACTAAAAATTATACTGGAATCGGAAAGTCTTTCGGCGCTTAAAGTAAAATGATTTCATTTTCAATAAAGAAAAAGTATTATCCCGTCGTTTGGTAATTATTTTATTTGTATATTATTATTTTCATTTGTCATTTTTTAAAGTAAAAAATTACATATAAGAAGACACAATTTAATTGTTTATGATATTACATTACATCTTAACGTAATGACTGTTAAATTTATACCCAGTATTATTAATTGGAAATTAAATAGAATTATTATAATATTAATATATTGTTGACATAAAAATTTAATTGTTATTATTAAATCTTAGTTGCTAATATAATGTATGTTCAATAGGATAGACCAAGCTGTTGTGACTATATAATAATGTGTAACATCTGGAATGTAGCACAGTCTTAAAATAAATATATCTTAATCTGAACGAACCTAACATTTGGACCAACCTTGGAAATTCTTTGGCCAACAGATTTGCTAGTGGCGGCAGCTAAAATTAATAATATCAGATAGTTTTATCGTATTTAATAGATCTTATATTATAAAAACGATCTCATAGACCAAAAATTTTAATTGAGGCTTAGGAAAAATATCTCGATTTATTTAAGGCAAAAGTAAAAAGGCATATTCTAGGTGGGCCACATTAGCTCTGTCGTCACTTAAGTGTAACATCAGATGAGATTACGGTCGAAGGAAACACTTATTAAAAAACAAAAACATGTAAAATAGTTTTTGCTTCATACTACAAGAATCATGCTGGGCGGATTTCACCGTTGATACAGGACCCGATCAATTCAAGCTCGCTGAGATAGGCTCCAATTTGATTAACACCAACATAAATTGTACTAAGTTCAAACTAAACCGAGATCAAGTTCTAAATGGACGTTTAGCAAAAATTGGGCCATTTTTGAGTTCGACGAGTTTTTGACATTCCACCAATCACAGTATTCGTTGCCATGGAAACTAATGCGATCATTGTTGATCGCATCATGTCATGTGTCATGTTACCGGTAAAATTGTGTTTACATAGTAAGGATTTCTCCGTTCGTATTACAAAACGCGTTGACATAACCAAGTGCTGCTTAAACGAGATCATCATAATGTCGATTTTGAACTTAGTTTACGTGAAAGCAATTTTAACGGTAATATTATATAATAGCGTTTTGTTTCCATGGCAACGAATACTATGATTGTTGGAGTGTCTCCTCGACGGCACTAGTATGAGTATGTAGTAAAACAATACATACGTAAAATAAATATAATTATTGGCCCGATCTATATATTTCAACGCGTTCCCTATTTTTATTAAGCTATTCACCAAAGAATACTTGCCACTTTCTTGTTAGTTAAGGTATTTTTTTTTACGAGTGTTCATGGACACGTACATGTTTTATGTTTAAATACATGCACAAGTTAATATTTATGTATAATAAAGTATATATGATAGCATATATATATAAATAAATATTATGAATATACGTACTTCATATTGTATAATTTGCATGAAAAAGTTAGTAAACATTTCTTGCAATATGTAGTGTGATTTTGTTCAAAAACATGAAGTTTAAAACTAAATAATTAGTTAACATGTAAATATACATATTAAACGTTAAATTAAACATACATTTGTCGCTTTTTCTGCTCATGCAAGACATTGTTCGTGTTTATTTCTTTTTCTGAGTTTGAAAATAATATGTTTGGTTTATTTACACTTGTTACTTTGCCTGCTTTGTTTTGTTACATACAGTATCTAGCAGTAGAACTCTTTGTGCGAGTTCGTCTGGAGAAGTACTGCCAGCATTACATGGCACACGAGCCATGAAATTACATGGCACACGAGACAACTTTGTCTCAGGGTGATGGGTTCAGTGCAATTCGCTACTTGTTTGAAGCGCTCGTAGCCAAGTTTGCTTAGCCATTCTGAATCGATCAGCAAAGTTAAGCAACGTCCGCCTCGGTCATGACTTGGATGGGTGACCGCTGGTGACATTACTACTGAGCGCTTCCGTGCTTCGGAGGGCACGTTAAGCCGTCGGTACCGGTTGTTTTCTTAGGATAGCAATCGTTACAGCATGGTGGTATGGCACTTTGCAAATGCCCGCCTGGCTAGCTACCACCCTCAAGTTGAAAATCTGTCGCCAAGCACCTAACGGTGTGTTCCGGCAGCTGTCCTTGAGAGCCAGTAACTCTAGGTTAGTCTGAACAACATCCTCGACCACATCATCACTTACCATCAGGTGAGATAGTGGTCAAAGGCTAACCTATTAGGCATAAAAAAAACTTGTATTTAAGTCCTGTGGAATCAATCTCATCAAAAAACATTTACATGAATTCGTTTATCGTATTAATAATTTTATAATATTTATTGGATAAATGAGTAATCGTTTTTGGTGGATCACAATATAAGTAAATAGTAGGTCGTTTTTTTTTTTTTTTTTTTTTAATTGCTAATAGGTAATTGCTAATAGGCCTTTGACCGCAATCTCACGTGATGGTAAGTGATGATGTGGTCGAAGGTGTTAACAGGCTTAACCTAGAATGACTGGCTCTCAAGGACAGCTGCCGGAACACACCGTTAGGTGCTTGGCGACAGATTTTCAACTTGAGGGTGGTCGCTAGCCAGGCGGGCATTCGCAAAAATGCCCTTCCACCATGCGGTGAAGCTCAAGCCCGCGGCGGGATTCGAACCATGGTACTGCTGCGCAGCAGTCCATAGCCAAAGCTTCAAAACTTTTCGTGTAATGGATATTATAAATATATATACAGGGTTATAAGAAAAATAACCTCTTAGAGTTTATCCTAATAGTCTATAAATGTACATATTTGATATACATTTAGTATTCTTTTTTTGTTTTAAGTCTGTAGTGGAATATTAGTCTAGAAAGAATAGAATAATCCATGACGACATATTTCCTTTAAGTTCTCAAGTTTGATGATTTCAATTAATAATTTTTAGAATAAAACATGTTGTTTTTAGTTTGTGTTTATTTATAATATACTATTTAGATTTAGTTAATAATATAAGTACATACATTTATGAAAACGGGGAGAAATGCTATGTTATTTTAAATGATAATACATAAATTTTGAGTAGATAAAGGATTTTTTATTATTTACTTGGTATATCCAGTAATCTTATCATTTGCAAATATATAAGAGCAAAGCCCAAAACTCCTTTTATTTTATTTTCTAGCATTATCAGTGCCATTTACCCAAAATGTAAGTATAAAAATTATGAAATATTTTTAACCAATGTGAAAATATTGTCAGGAAGGAATATGTTAAATGAAATAAGTTTACTTCCTATAACTTATTATAATCAATCAACCACAAATTGAAATTAAATATACTTAAAATTAAAACTAACTCATTCAATGTACTTACAACGTTTTGCATTACTTACGACAGAAGTTCAAAGTATTTTCGGTATCGAAATTTTCGTAGTATATTTAATGTATCTCTATTAAAATTTATATGTCAATTTACGCCTTATAGGTGACCCTCCCAGATCAAAATAATTTATTGAGGGGGGAAAGCCATCGGAATTCTAGCTGTATTTGTCGGGAGTCGATAGGGACAGCACGGCACTTACTGGTAGGATGCGAGGTGCTCCTTGATAGGGGGTTCACGTCGCCTTGATAGAGTCGAAATCATACGAGAATTAGGAATAAAAAGGCGACGAAAACTGATCGCGGATGTCTTGCTTGGCGACAGGTTCACTTGGCGCGCTAGCTGCTTTTCAGCAGTGTGGTTTCCAAGTAATCAATCATCCACCTTACAGCCCAGACCAATTAGCAATTATTTTTGGCCATGAAGCTGAAAAGAGAGATTATTGGAAGGCTAATTTACGACGCTCAAGTCAGACAATAATGATCATATTGCACAGAAAGATATATGTTATTTTATGGAATGTATTGAAATGTTGACTACTGTTTGTAAGAAGTGTATTGAGATGGCAGGGGACTATATAGAGATATCAAATCATTTCAGATTTTTCTGCATTTTCTTATCCAAGCATACTTTGAACTCTCATAGTACATATAAAATTTAAAACAGCATGAGAACTCATGATCAATATATGACATAAGTCATTCTCTATGAACTGAAATAAACTCCTGCACCAAACACCCCACCATGGCATCAGTGCTGGAAATATTGCCCCTTAATTGCTTAAGAATGATGGAAGAAATTTCTATCAAGTCATTAGTCACAACTGTAGTTCACATAATGATTTTGCCACAGTACAGGGTTACAACCAGGGGCTTATTATAAGATTACATAAATATACAATCTTAATACATTGCCATATTCTCGTCACAGAAAATTTTAAGCCTGATTTGAGAGATACAAGAGTACTTAACCATTTTAGCTCATATACTAAATCAAATATCCTATTCATGCTAGTCACCTTTCAAGACATAAAAGCTCAGATCAGGCGATCAAAGTTATTGTCAAACAAACTTATACATGTTTGGACCACAGAGAACTCTTGATTCACTTTGTCATGAGATTATTCATATAAATTGTATATTTTCGATCCTATAATCATATCTTTCACTATAATCATAGCACATACTAGAATGATTTTCTTTGCACTGGTCCCAGTGGAACAATGTTTGGAATTGAACTGGTTTTGTCCATATTGAATGAGTTAAACTTAATGCTAGTGTCTTCGGAATCCATACTTCTTTCTCTCATAGAACAGGTCTGTCTTGGAACTGCCTAAATTAACAATCTTCGGACAGCCATCTCTCTGAAAGAGAAGATAATCATTAGAAAATAATAAACAGGTACTGATATATCTTGTTAAGCGGAGTTATTATTGAGCTGATTTAGATATTGAATGCCCAAAATGGTCTATAAAATAAAGCAGTAACAGCACAACTAAAAAATTACAAATAAATTAATCAAAAATAAAATAACTATAAAATCATTAACAAATAAGTTAGTAAAAAGTTGACAGAAATTAGGTAGATATAGCAGTAACTTAGAATGACTACTTAGTACTGTTGAATTTGGAACTATATTTTACAATAAAACCTTTACTTAATGGTACCTTACTAGATTTTTTTTAATTCCATACTACATGGATAAAATTGCCATATTTAACCCTTAGCATGCCGGGTTAGATTTAAGACAAATCACGAAACTAGAAGATGTCCTAGTCAAAACCAAAAAACTTAAGTGTAGATGGGCAGGCCACATGATGAGAGAGAGTAGGAATAAATGGACGAAACATATTACAGAATGGACCCTTAGATTTAAAACAAAAAGGAAACGAGGAAGACAAAGAAAACGTTGGTCTGATGACATAAAAAGAATGCGGGTACATAGATTAGCACACACGAGTAGAATTGCACTGCTTTTGAAAATGTAGAAATCCTACAATATGCTGATGATTTTGTCTTATATTCACAACACAGAAATTTTAGAATTACCTGTGATTATGTACAAAATGTGTTAAATTCTGTGGTAGATATGCTGCAGGACTTAGGTTTAGACATTGCACCAGAGAAGACTAAATTTTGTATATTCAGGGGTAAAAAAACTCATCAAGCCACACTTACTGTTAATGGCAATGACATAATGTCAGTTAATTCAATCAGATATTTAGGAATGTGGCTTGATAAGTCTTTGTTGTGGAATCGCCATATTAATGAGATACATGACAAAACAATGAAAAGTGTGAATATTTTGAAAATACTAGCAGGCTCAGATTGGGGTCTTCACCCTAAACACCTCCGAAATCTATATATTTCACTAATTCGCAGTAAAATTGATTATGGTAGTTTTTTATATGACAATTTTATATGCAGCAATGGTACATTTAAGTAAATTAGATAGATAGTATAACCCTCATAGATATATTCTATATCTATGAGGGTTATAGGAGGTTTCATAAAAACTACTCCCATTCATGTGATGCAGAGTGAATTATCTATTCCACCTCTACACTTGAGGCGACAATATCTGGTTACTAAATATTATCTCAAAGCCTCATCATGGTCTGATAATTTGACTACTAAGTTGCTTAAAGAACTGACCAATCTATGTCAGCTGAATTACTGGAACATGAAAAGGAAGCCCCTATTAGTATCTGCGTATATGCATGCTCAGTCAGAATATCTATTAAGGAGTAAAACTTTGAAAATGTTTACATTACCTATCTGGGTATCTAACATAAACACTGACTTCATTGTAACTGAGATTGAAGAAATTGTAAATCCTAAAAGTCAATATGATGCTAGAGTACTATTATGCAATGTATTACACATGTTACACAATAAGTATGAAGCTTTCTACAAAGTGTATACAGATGGCTCCAAAAGTAGTCAGGGCATGGGAGCAGCTTTTTTTGATCCAACTCAAAATGTAAAAAGTACTTTTAGAATTACATCGGATGACCACTCTATTATGATGGTTGAACTATTTGCAATCTCAGAGGGCTTATCTTATATTGAAACCACGCAATATAAGAATGTTGTCATTCTCACAGACAGTAAAAGCGCTTTACAGCATTTAGCTCGATGTGCCTCTGGAATCAGAGGTGCATCAATAGCTTATGCCATTTTAGGGAAAATTCTCAACATAAATGCTAATAACAGGTCTCTGAGATTGCAATGGATTTCCTCTCATGTGGGTATCCATGGTAATGAGGAGGTGGATGAGTTGGCTAGGGAGTCAGTCACTGTGGGGTCGGAAGTATTCCTAATCCCGGAGTATACAGATATACTTCCTAAACACCAGAAAGAAATTCATAAAAACTGGAATCGCTATTTTTGTAACACATCACAAGATAAAGGTATCTGGTATAGAACTGCAAAGTGAACCTCCTCAATTGCCTTGGTTCCATATGACAAATATGAGCAGAAAAATGATTGTGATGGCATGTAGACTTCGCTCCGGGCACATTCCATTAAACAAATTTAAACATCTGATGAGATTAGTTCATTCACCTAACTGTAACATGTGTGGTGTTGTAGAAGACTTATACCACTTGTTGATGGAGTGTCCCCTGGGTGAACCTATCCGATGTAAGCTAAGAGGCCTGGGCCTTAATTATTTCGATGTTGGTTTAGTCCAGAGTGTACTGGTAGTACCATCATCTGACACTGCCAGAACACTATTTAGGTTATGTTTTAAATTGCTGATGTTGTATTAAACGACTGTTCCAATGGGGCTGGCATGGCTGCGTCCAATGCGGCTAAAAGCTCCAAAAAATTAAACAGAATAAAAAAAAAAAAGAGTAGAATGGAAAGAGCTGGAGGAGGCCTTTGTGTCACAAGGACACGCCGACATCAAATTAGATGGGAAAAATTGAGAATTTGGGGAAGAATTGTAAGTATTTCATTATTATTTTTAATACTTACAATGTTGATATATTTAATTGCATGCTAAAAACTTAATAATGAATTGTATACAATTATGTTGGCAATAAAGGCATAATAATAATAATGCCTGGTGGGGTCCCAGGGACCGTAAATGAAAGTCATAAGTTTTTATTTAATAGTTGGGTGATGTGGAGCTCTTGGTAGCTTCAGTAGATGAACCAGCGGTATCAACAATACTCTCTATGCAGCCCAAACTGGCTTTTTCGTCAGTAGACCTGCCTAAAGTGATTCGTAAAAGTTTAGCAAAGTTTAATGTTAATTTACAACAGTTTATGTTAATTAATATAAAAATAGTGAATTACTAACAGGGTTTTATTTTTTGTTCACTATTTTTGTGTTTTATGTATTTCAATGGTATCATAGGATTCAATAGAATGAGGTTGAAATAATTTTATTTATTGCATTGTGATATTTATCCACCAGCATGAAAAGGCATGAAAACAACAAATAAAAAAATATTATGATTTTAATTAAGTTTTTTAGCTGTGACCAAATTATTTTTATTGATCTCTACATTTCTATATTCTTAACAGGATAGACACTATTTTTAGAACATCATAAACCCATAATGCTTTTACTCATAATATTTTTTTTGTAATGTTGTGAAACAAAAATTATACAGCACTCATGAAATGAAATCAAGCGCTTACATGATTATGCCTGCTGTTAAGCTGAAATATTGTGCTGGTGCAGAATATGTATATTTTAATCTAAATTGCAGTGTGTGACAAGCCTGCTTTTACTCCTTTTACATTCATTTCGTTCTTATATAAGTATATGTACTTACATCCTTTTCTTGTATAGTGCATTCTTTGCAATAGTAAGCATCTGAGACGCCGGGTCCTCCGCAAATTACGCATCTTCCCTGATATGAGCCGTAGTTACATTCATCACAGATTCTTACAAGTGTGCACGGACGCACGTACGAGTCGCAGATAACGCACTTGCCATCACATTTCTCACAAAGCCGTCCTATGGCTGAAATATAAAAATACTTAATCGAAAATTGTGTTAATTGATGATGGATAAATAATGTTTAGAATAATAATTTATTTGTACGAGAATACATCGTTTACATCAATAGAGAGCAAAAAATATTAAATATAAAGTATTTATTACCGACTCCAGGTTGTTTCCTACAGAAAATTAGATCCGGATGATGTTTGGCCATAGTTAAATATTAGTGATAGTCAAAACGACTTGGGACTGAAATAAAAATTAAAACAAATATGTAAATAACAGAGAAATTAATTAAAACAAATATGTAATTCAGAATGAAAGTAACGAAACAGACTGAGAATCTCTGATATAGTAGGAAAGAAATCTGAAATAACCTCAAAATTTAATAAACAATCTGAAACCACAGATCAATAAGAGTAAACAAACAAATTCAAAGAAATACTACAAAATGAATATGAAAAAACCACAGAATAGACCGACAGTGGCTAGGCATGGATCTGTGATATAATAATTATGGAATTCTTAGGGTTTTTTTTGTTGGAGTTGGTAGCACTTGAAGCGGTCGTGCTTCGTAGCGAAGTTTGCTTTGCCGCTCTCTGAACCGATCAGCAAAGTTAAGCAACGTCCGCCTCGGTCATGACTTGGATGGGTGACCGCTGCGCTCAGTGTGAACAGATTTAGCAGAATTCTGCGATTTTAGCATAATTTGATCTCCAATTTAGGATCTAGCAGATTGTGTAGCAGATTTTGGCAGAATTTTATATAATATACGCAGAAATTTAGCAAGATGGAGAAGAATTAGCAATTTAGGTAGTGGTGCTAGATATATTTAAAAATTTTACAATTCATAAATAATGTACGAAAGATTTCTTCTTACTGTTCTGGCAGTTTTCCTTTAAATATAGTTTAGGCGAATTCTCAGAATTTTTGATCGCACTTTACATTGAACTAAAATCTTGTCTACCACTTAATGACCTATTTGAGTAAGTACTATTTCTTGACCCACAAAACGTTGTGTACAAAGATGTTATAAATTTGGTCATAACTGGTTCTCATTTTCTAAATCTGGTATACAAATCTAACATACAAGCAATTTACTCCGAAAATATTGACCTTAAATTCGATAAAGTAGTGGCAGATCTTGTTGAATCGGGAGAAGTTCTGCTGACCTCACACTAATGAACACAAAATTATAACTTACCTGCGGGACAAATTTAAAAAATCAACTTCTGCTGTAATTCTACATGAAGATGCAAGAAAATAACAGGGTGGATGGATTGTTAATTAAATTTGTTTTGATTTTTTTTACGCCGTCAAAAAAATATAAGACTCTCAAAGTTCGATGGTTATGTATATTAAAATCGACACCACAGAAAATTAGAAGTACATATGTACCATATAGAGTTATTGTTCATTCGTGTTACTCAATCATAAATATTTTAGAAAATATTTGTTTTTTTTTACATATCATTCATTTAATTGGGACTTCATTCAGTACCAATGTTTTGGCATGAATCAAAAATAAACGTAGCAGACTTTAGCAGAATCAAAAATAAACTTAGCAGAATTTAGCAGAATGTAAGGGAGCAGCTAGCATAATGTCCAATTTAAATCTGGTCACATGCGCTGGTGACATTACTACTGAGCGCTTCCGTGCTTCGGAGGGCACGTTGAGTCGGTCCCAAGTAGAAAATCTGTCACCAAACACCTAACGGTGCGTCCCGGCAGCTGTCCTTGAGAGGCAGTAATTCTAGGTTAGCCTGAAAAACATCGTCGACCATATCATCACTTACCATCAGGTGAGATAGTGGTCAAAGGCTAACCTATGAGGCATAAAAAAAACCTGTTTCGTCGTCGCGTCGTCTCATCTTGGGGTGCGTTCTTATTTGTCGTCCGACGACGGATGATCGCTCCAAGCAGAGCGACAAAATGTTTCACTGACTCAGAAGAAATGTATTTACAATTATGTACTTTTCCACGACACACAACTAAAACAAACATACAAAATATAACAATAATAATAATACAATTTTGTAAACAGAAGTCTACGTAAACAAAAAGTAACTTAAAACAAAGAAAAATCAAGTCCCAACTGTCAAATGAAACGTCAGGGCGATATTTATCCACCGATTTCGTGGGGCGACCGGTGCGTCGTCGAGCGATATATAAGAACGCTCCGGAAGATCATCGGACGATCGCTCCGGGCATATAAAAACGCTCGGGGCGTCGTCGGACGTCGTCGGACGACAAATAAGAACGCACCCTTGGGTACTTTGTAATCTTTGGTCTCATCTGATCTGTATTATTATAATTATTGATCTGTATCATCTGTATATGATGTGACTTGAATTGGAGTGTGGTTTTTGAATTGTGTTCAATGATTGGTATTCAGAAATTTATTGTTTTACAATGAAAATGAGTGAAAAAAATCAAAGCAGTGATGACGAAAGTAAACATTCTGAAGAACAGGACTTAGAGGAGCTTACGGGAGTCACTAACGATGAGAATGAAGATGATAACACTACTTTTAAAGATTTGGTAAGAAGTTGGAATCAAGTCCTAAATAGACATTATTCTGCAATAATACATAAATCTCTAGAAATACATCTCATATCATGTACAATTTGATGAATGTATATCAACTTCAGAGTATAATTTTTAAACCCTTGTGGTTTTATAGGTTATGTTTTTATTATGGTATATCTTAATGCAAAATATTAAGCTTGAAATAACACCCATATAGTCTAAGCACCGTTTACAAAATAAGTGCACGTGAAATTCTACCCCGTGTCGTGGGTATCAGAGTGCATTTGGGCAATTATGAAACAATCGAGCCAACGCTGCGGATAACTCACTAAATTTGAGTATTGTACTTGTCAGATAGTGTGAATGTTAGTAGCAAGTTATTTAACTTCTTTATTTTATTTAAGTAGTTGTAAGAGATGAAGACATCATTTATGTCATGAAAGAAAGAAAAATTGGGTATGCACTTTGCATTTAAGATATGAAGCTAGTAAAAGTACAAATGGATTCCATTTCAACATATGAATAACAACATGGTTCTAAACCACATGTTTTCTTTACCTTTGAAGGATATTAAAAGATACCACATTTTAATATTGTTAAGTTTGCAATAACGCCTGCTAACCGAATTACATTACACAATTACTAATTTACAAGAGAAAAAATTATAGTCATGTGCGGGATTCGAACCCACGTCCATCCACTCTTTTAGCCGGGGTATGCTCTAACCAATTGAGCTAACATGACACAATGACTCATGACTGTAATTCTTGCTCTCATTCTTCAACCATTGTATCGGGAGTACAACGCAAGATACCACATGTTGATTTTTATTATCATTGTTACCAATTAAGCACAAGTTCTGTTTAATTGCTACAATATAATTTAATAGTTAAGTGTTTGTATAGCCTACTATTTAGTTTTGTAGTCTTTGTAATGTTTTCTTACACCATTCGGAAAGAAAACAGCTGGAAATGACATTGCTAAACCCAATTCTTGACCCATGTCTGAAGATATGCCTTTAGTGATAGTTTTTTAACAACTGCTAGTTTCACAGTTGAATTTCGTAATAATGGGAAAATTTTATCACACCATGTATTTTTCACATTTAAATATATTGAAAACCTAGTTTCGTATATTGCATAGTATTTATATTCACTTTTTTTGGATGGAAGACTATTTTATAATAATTATATGAATCAAATCATGGTGTGTTGTCGTTTGAGAGTGTCAGCTTATGTCAAGAATTGTTATCATCCAAATCAAAATGCTTAGGTACAAGTGCCAATTTTAAATGTAAATTTTAGGTACCCAGTGCTGTGCAAGCTGAATTGTTCCTTATCCTTGTTGTAGCATGAGTCCCTATATTATTAAGAGATCACCCTGTAGTTTATACTGTGGGTGATCAAAGATTTCTCTACACTATGCTGTATGAGTCAGATTGTCCACTGCTGAACACAGCTTCCTCCATTAATGGAAGTTTGCTATAATCCCCATGCTTAGCAGGCGTCTTGCAGATTGCAGTGTAAGATAGCAGTTCCTCAGAAGGGGCTGATGCCCATCTGCCAATATTTTACCTTTAGTTGCCTCTTACAACACCCATGGGTAGAGATGGGGGGTGGCATTCTAGCATGGCACCCCACAGTGCAATTTTACACTATACTTTATATGATTTTAATATAAACTTTTCAGGGTGTAGTTGATGTCCTCTGTGAGGCCTGTGAAGAATTAAAATGGAAAAAACCATCCAAAATTCAAACAGAATCAATACCAGTAGCACTACAAGGCAAAGACATAATTGGGCTGGCAGAGACCGGGTCTGGCAAAACCGGCGCTTTTGCCTTGCCCATTTTGCAGGCATTATTGGAGAACCCACAGAGATATTTTGCACTTATACTGACTCCTACCAGAGAATTAGCTTTCCAGATATCGGAACAGTTTGAAGCCCTTGGTATGTATTAGTACTTATTTCAGTGTTTTATAATGTGGTTGACTCGTGGTTTTATTTAACATATTTGGTATAAATTTAAATATGATTTCAAGCAGTATAGCATGCTAAGCGAATGTTTTAAAAATTTTAGAGAACTAAATTTTTATCTCCGGCAGGTTGGAAAGATGCAAGTTGCATGTTCTTATTTTATTATTTTAACCATCATATGAGAGTGCGACACAGATTACCCCCTCTAGATACCACATTACAAGATTTTTATTCGTATCCGAGCTCACCAAAGTTAGAGGTAGGTGCGGGTTGCGGGGACTAAAACAAAAGCGCTCTCATTGGCTATTTCAAGGTCACGCTAGTTATTATACCAAGCGGACACTCGCCGTAGGGATGGGCTTAGTCGTAGGAACATATTACACTTGCGATAATTACGTTTGAATCTTGTCGATAAAAATACTATTTATATTTTTACCTAGACTTCTCTGAACAATCAAGGTAGTTTTCGTTCTGCATATTTAAAAAATAATATAGTTAATATTGTATTTTCTGCAAATACCTACTTGTTGACTTAGATGCGTATATACCTACGTATATATAATTTTTTTTTAAATAAATTAACCAAAAAACGGAACCTACTTCAACACCCAAAAGTGTGAAATAACTTGCTGAAGTCGGTACCATGATTGTTCAAAAGTATCTATTATCACAATATTGTGCGCATGGTACCGACTTCGACATGTTATTTAATTTTTTGGGTGTAAAAGTCGGTTTCATTTTATGGTAAAAAAAAATTTTTCACTCTCTTTAGTGACCCTTGCTACTTACGGGATTGATTGTCTTTCATTGTCAACGACTATATCATCAAGTAAATATTGTTCAGTTATCGGAGTGTAACTCAATAACGGCTTGACCAATTTTTATGAAATTTAAATGGTAGGAAATGACAAGCATCAGCTTTCAAATAAAAAAAAAGAATTTTTAAAATCGGGTCACCCACACATAAGTTCTGAGGTAAGAAAAACAAAAAAAAACGGCCAAGTGCGAGTCGGACTCGCAGACGAAAGGTTCCGTACCATTAGCTATACAACATTAGACTTCATATAACCTTTAATAGCCTTTTTTGTTTTAACGTGTGCGAGTCCGACTCGCACTTGGCCAACTTTTTGTTTGTTGTTATAGCGGCAACAGAAATACATCATCTGTGAATGAAAAATCTGTTTCAACTGTCTAGCTATCACCGTTCTTGAGATACAGCCTGGTGACAGACGGACGGACGGACGGACAGCGAAGTCTTAGTAATAGGGTCCCGTTTTTACCCTTTGGGTACGGAACCTTAAAAAACATACGAAATGAGAACCTCCTCCTTTTTTGGAAGGTTAAAAAACGATGTAAAACTTGTTATTCCCTGGTGGGTATTTATATAGGAAACCTTAAAAAAATTAGTTGTCCAAAAATATAATTGCTAGGCAATATATTTTTGTATATACTGACTGCTGTTATAATGTTTATATTATTTCGATGTCGATGTCGACACCGTCTTTAATTTAGAGAATTTCACAACACTAGCGTTGCACGTGCTTTCGCCAAAACGAGACAAAGCTTGCAACAGCCACCATGTGGAACAGGGACAAGAAACGATCTTTACCCAATTAGTACCAGTATACGCTGACCCCTCTTATAACCAGTAAAACAAAATTATCTGACTTATTAATTAAATCTTATTCCTTCTTTTTGGTAATTTGAACTCCAAGATAACTATTCATACCATTTCACCGTACATGTAGAATTTTATCTTATTTTGTTAATTCAAAACAAATTTTCACTGGCGCTAAAACACGGGAGCGTTTAGGCGCTTACGGGTCTGACACTTGGTCGAAACTGAAGCTATGATTCAAAGCGTTCATTTATATCTAACTATTTAGGCTAATGCGTGGCGCGCGACCTCCGTCTTGTTTGCGGAATCTAGAGGGGGTAATCTGTGGAGTGCGACCTTCAACCAGACTACTGAAGTTGTGCTCTTAAATTTGTCAATGTGATCAGCATTTTGTTCATCACAATCAAAAATGAAAATAATAACTTACAATTCCCGACTTAAGTATATAAGGAACTGTTCCACATTTTCCTTTAAGATGTTGTAAATAGCGACTAAGGGAAACAATGGAATCAATGAGCAGCTTGCCAACATTCTGGTCAATATGTGTGATACGTTGCTGCACATTGGGCACAAATAAAGGCTTCTCATTATCATGAATTAATCACCTGAATGGTACCGCATACAATATTTATACCCATTTGGAACCCCTATTACAGTAAATATGTCGATGCCATTGAGCGAGTGCAACGCAAGTATCTACAAGCTATGCATTATAGATTCCATAGAAAGTATTTGTCTTATCCCCAACTGCTCATCAAGTACAACATGATAAGTCTTGAGTCCAGACGACAATATCTAGAAGTAACCAGTCTTTATAAAATTATTAACAATTATTTTGATTGCAACAATTTAGTTAACTCTATTTATATATTGTTCCTCGATCTACCCATATGAGAGAGGTTCGCGAATATTTCTTGTTTGCTGTTAGTCGGTGCCGAACAAACAGCGGGCGTCGTGCTCCTCTTGTCCGTATGGTAGAGATATACAATAGCATGTTTGTTAGTATTGATATATTTGGACTTAGTTTAAGTCAATTTAAAAAAAAAGCTCATATGATACTTACACAACAATAACATTCCTTATTTGTCATTTATTTATTATTTCTTTGTGTTATATAATCATTCAATTTGTTCAAATTTTATACTTAGTTATTAATAAATTATAACGTAATTAATCTCATACATCACTACATTTACTTTACAATGTTTGTTTTTTTTTAATATTTTTTTTTAATTATTTCTCTTTGTTTTTTATAACTCTCTCGCTCAGTCCACAACTATTATATTATATTTTGTTATTTTCAATATTATGTGGTACTTCTGGCGGTAGTTAATTGATACTTATATATTTTTTGTTAATCTGTGAATAGCGTTGTGGGCTACATTATAATCAAAATGTTAATTATGTTAACTTTATATTGTATATGCTTTATAATGTAGCTGTTTGCTTTTCCTTATAAAATAAAATAAATATCAAAGAAAGCATTCGAAAAAGTCCAGTGGTGTCCAGTGTGTCATGAAACTGCCAAACTTTTACAAATATTTCCATGCGCTGTTCTGCGTGTTGTTAGAAAAAACACATTTTTAATATGTTTTTGTGTGATCTATTTTATTAACAGAAGTTGCATAAGATTGAACTGGGTCGTAAACAAATATTATAAATTACAGGGGCGAGTATAGGAGTAAAATGTGCAGTGATAGTGGGAGGCATGGATATGGTAGCGCAGGCTCTCATGCTGTCGAAAAAGCCACACATCATCATAGCTACTCCTGGTAGACTTGTAGACCATCTTGAAAATACAAAAGGATTCAATTTGAAAGCCTTGAAATATCTTGTAAGTATGCATTTGCTTACACAGTGGGGTGGATGGGCTTTTAGTAATAAATGCATCTTAAAGTTGAGATTGGTCTTAAGATATAGTTTTTGACAGATGTTCCATACATTAAACATCAAAACTTCATCTTATGGTTGAACTGGCCGGGCACTTCCACACCAACATCAAAGGGTGTTTCACTACCGTATTTGAGGTTTTAGGTCCAAAACTGAGCGTGATATTGATTGATCTCTTTCTTATCTAGGATTGTATTATTGTGAATTTTTAAAAAGATCAATAGATGAACTTCATAGTTATGACCCTAAAAAAATGTTCATATTATTTTTTCAATATTTTAAACTTTCAACTGCCAGTTGACCCCAAGATATTGATGTCAACTTTGAGATGCGCTAAGTGACTATAGTAAACCTAATTTAAAAAGTATTTTGGAAGTTTGAATTTCATATTATGACATCAATTTCATATTTTGAAGCGCTTCTTAATTAGTTGTTCATTATCGAATTCTTGAAAGATCAACTATGTTAAGCAATATTTGCTGCGGTCATGTCTTGGATGGGTGACTAGAGGCTAGAGGTGTAAATACTGAGTGCTTCCATGCTTTGGAGGGCACATTATGCCATTGGTCCAGGTTGTTATCTTAGGATGGAGGTTATTTAAGCCTGTTAAGGAGTTTTACGAATTCCCCCCTGGTAGTACCTAGCAACCTCAAGTAGAAAATCTGATAACAACAAAAAAAGGGTGTGTTCTGGCAGCCGACCTGAGAGCCAGTAACTTTAGGGTAGCTTGAATAACATCTTCAACTACACCATCACTTGCCATCAGGTGATATAGTGCTCAAAAGCTAGCCTATCAGGAAAAAAATACAAGTAGACGTTGGCCATCAGCTAAGCAAATCTTTCATTAGAAAGATTGGTAAGATTTATTATCAATATGATATCTTTCTGTTTAAGTTTTTTTTTTATATTAATGTGATGGCACTAGCTTGAGGCCCACCTGATGTTAAGTGGACTAACCTCTGCCTATAACAGATGCATTTCGTCACAAGTCACGAATTGCACTGCGCCCGTCACCTTGAGACATAGTTGTTAAGTCTCATGTGCCTGTAATTTCTCTGGCTCTCAAGGACTGCTGCCTGAACACACCGTTAAGTACTTGGCGACATATTTTCTACTTGAGGGGCATTCGCAAAATGCCCTTGCACCATGCTTGTTGGAAGGCCTGATGATTAATCTCATCTCCCGTTCAAAGGTAATGGATGAAGCGGACCGCATTTTAAACATGGATTTCGAGGTAGAAGTAGACAAGATACTCAGGGTAATACCAAGAGAGCGGCGCACGTATCTGTTCTCTGCCACAATGACAAAAAAGGTGCAGAAGCTACAGCGAGCCTCCCTCCAAGACCCTGTGAAGGTGGAGGTGTCCACCAAGTACCAGACTGTTGAGAAACTGTTGCAGTACTATGTTTTTATACCGGTCAAGTATAAGGTAAGACATTTTTTATTTGTAGTAAAAATATGTGTTGATTGTGATTTATGTGTCCAAAATTTGATATCCTTAAAGTTAATGTGACTTGATTTTGTCATTCAATGGTTGGGGAAAAAAAGGGAACAAATGAATGGCTACATAGTACAGCTCACCCTGCATGCAGGATATTATGACAGGCATACGCCAGTCTTTCGTACGGCCGGCAGAGAGGAAGCGAAACTCTACCTCCCTCAAGTAGAAAATATGGCGCTAAGTACAGTCGCCTGCATCAACAAGAATTCACATTATAATTTTCAAAACTGTGGCAAAGACTTCCGTGTCTATCTATGTACACAGAAGAATTCAAAGAATAATTGTCTTTTTTACTCATGCTTTTATTAACTTCAATAATTAAGAATGTAGTGATATTACACTATTTAAAAAATGACGAAGTGTATCTTGTTATTGCAGGTGACTGTACCTAACGGTGCATTCCAACAGTTGTCCTTGAGAACCAATCATTCTAGGTTACCCTAAAAAACGTTTAAGATATTTCTAATCATCATATGATGTAGGGGTCAAAAGCTAGCATTTCAGCTATAAATAAAATAAGAAAACAGTTTCTCAAATACAAACAAATCCGACATAGGGTTATGTTATGTTTCTTGTATGGAATTAAGAGATAATATTCTATGCGCGATGGTCGCGGCTGAAGGCAGGAAAGTTTATGGAGCTCTCGACTCGATTGCGTGCCGGTTAGACGTCAACAAGTTTTTTCGAACTACCCCCTGGATTAGCCAAAGAAACTCGAGGATATAATGAAATGAAGGTACGAGGGCGGGTCAAAAAGTTCGCGGAATGGAGGGGTTAGAGTGGGGTGGGGAGGACTTTTTTTAGCTGTAACTACTTGGTGTCTCAATACAACTATAAATGCTAAGTTTTGTGTGTTGTATGGTGGTAGGGCATTTTGCGAATGCCCACCTGGCTAGATACCACTCTCAAACAGAAAATCTGTCGCCAAGCACCTAACGGTGTGTTCCGGTAGTGGTGCTTGAGAGCCAGTAGTTCTAGGTTTACGGGGACTCTTGCGCTGGAGAATCGATGAAGTGCCATAGTATTTTCAAGCAAGGCAGAGACACGATTGTAGACGATCAGCGTTCTGGTCGCCCAATAGAGGCAACATTTTCAGACATTGTTTAAAAATTTGTTCTTGAAGGTTCTCGTCTTAAGAAAATACAGATTAGCTCTGCGCCGATTGGAGTATCCGACTATTTTGAGTATTCTCCATGACCATTTTGGCATGTATAAGGTCAGTGCAAGATGGGTACCGGAAATGCTCACACCGCTTCAAAATCAACAGCGCGTTGAGTGTTCTCGCGAGTTTTTGGATCGGTGTAGAGAAAACAGGGATGAGTTTATGAACCGAATTCTTACTGAGGATAAAACTTGAGGGCCTCTCGAAACGAACTGGGAAACAAATCAATTCTCTAGCCTACCTGCGGTGACAGTAACAGCTCCTCGCAATTGCATGAACAACAGGATTCGCTTCCGCGCGAGCATGAACACTATACGCCTAGAGATAGGGTTCAAACCCGATTGCATAGTTTACCGAACAGAGTGAAAGAGAGTAAGCGCGTAACATCATTTGTCAGGCGAGGATAGCGATTTTTCAACATCACGTTTACGATAAAAAGTGACGATTAAAAAAGTAACGTATTTTTTTCCCAAAAATCAATTAACAATAATTAAAATAAAAATAATATCGGTCACATTTTGATAGCCATCCTGGTAGATATATATTCTCTTAATCATAAATTAATAACATTTTTGTTATTAGCGAAAACTCGATGATTGCACCAATTTGCAGCCGGATCTCTTAGTATAACGTTTTTTATGACGTTACGACGAGATGGTCTAATATTTACCTACATTATCAATGTGGCCGCTAGCCACGGATCTTAGACCTTAGCTACATATATGAATGTTTCCTTACATACAGGACGTTTACCTAGTGCACATCCTGAACGAGATGTCGGGCAACTCGTTCATAGTGTTCGTGTCGACGTGCGCCAACGCCCTCCGCGCGGCGCTGCTGCTGCGCAACCTGGGCGTGTCGGCCGTGCCGCTGCACGGGCAGATGTCGCAGAACAAGCGGCTCGCGGCACTCAACAAGTTCAAGAACAAGACCCGCTCGGTGCTCATCTGTACTGATGTCGCTTCTAGGTATGTTCTTTGTTTCAATTTTCAATTTCAATTTATTCAAAAGAAACAATTCATTTACAACATATAACATTAACACTTAAAATTATGTAAACAGAACCTACACTAAGTTGAACACTTGTGCTGTAGGTTACTGTTACATCCCTTCTTGATGAACAATACATGTTATAATAGCAGGTATATACAACTTGCTTTATTTATTCTTTATATATTTCCTTAAAGTACTGATATAATGTTGTGTACATGCGAATGCGTGTGTGTGTGTAAGTATGTGTGTTCGTGTGTGTGTGTGTGTGTGAGTGAGTATGTATAGCATGGAGAAATTTATGAAACTACCATTAGAATTTCTTCTGTCTCACCGTAAGTTAATGTATATAAGTAATTTACTAATGTTTTCTTCGCCTCAGAGGTTCTTAATGAAACAAAATCGTTGATTAATCCATTTATTTTATTATAAACATAAGGACCAAGAAATAATTCATGCTTTTTTGCTACATTGGTGTTCGTTCTATGTCGGGAAAAAATAAGGTCTTTTCGCCTTTTGCTAGTATTTAAATTTTGTATCATTGCTTTTTTGTGCATATTCAATACAATATTCACTATGTATAGCTGCCGTACAGACAATACTTTACATTCTTTGTAAAGTTTGTCTGTAGGGTAAAGATAGGGTTTATAAGTCGCGACTTTCAAAATAAATAGCACGTTGGGCTCGTTCAATTTTGAGCATATTTTTTTTACATGATCCACCCCAAACTGTATTGCAATATGTCAAAATTGACCTACACAGGGCATTATATATGTTAAATATTAACTCAGAATGAGCTACTTCCCGCATGTTCTTAAATACGTAAATCAATTTTCTAACACGACTACTAAGGAGGTCAATGTGAGGTTTCCGAATCATCTTATGATCTATAGTGACACCTAGGTACTTTATTTGATTTACCCGCTCCAGCAAAGGGCAATTGCAGTTGTCTAAAACACAGCTAGATAGGTGCACCTTAACACTAACGTTGGTAACCCACCTACGAGAGCTAGTAAATGTCATGAATTTGGTTTTATCTACATTGAGTGTCAGTAAATTATCTTCAAGCCAATAAGTGACTTTTCTAAGTCCTGATTCCGCTAATAAACGCGTTTCCTCCCACGTATCTCCAGCAAATATCAAAACAGTGTCATCTGCGTAAGAAACAATTGTCCCATTACATAAATTTAAGTTGCATAGATCGTTTACATACGCAAGGAAGAGTGTAGGGCCCAATACGCTGCCTTGAGGTACTCCGTATTGAAGTGATGTGCTGTCGCTCGTTAAATCACCTATCTTTGTCCTTTGCGTTCGACCTCTTAAGTAGTCCTCCATAAGAGTTAGCGTAGTGCCTCGAATTCCCATAAGTTCCAATTTTCTCAGTAATTGGGGAACAGAGACAGTGTTTACAAATGTTTTATGTTCTTTTCTGCTGCATTGAAACTGTGCACTCAACAAGTTCAAGAACAAGACTCGCTCGGTGCTCATCTGTACTGTGTCGCTTCTAGGTATGTTCTTTGTTTACAAATGTTTTATGTTCCCACGTAATCTGCTGTGTTTGAACTGGTTCTTATTAGGGCGGATTTCGTCGTTGAATCTGAAAATGTCAATTCAACTTAAACGGAGTTTAGAGGGCGTTTGAGCGAGATCAAAGCTCTAGTTTGAATTTCACCAACATTTAAACCTATATTAACTTTTAGTTATAGTTTATCTAAATTCTTAAGTTTGCTCAACTTAAGAAAAGCTTTTACTGTCATCAAGAAATTGCAGCCAATCGCATACGATGTCCTTTACCACCTATTATTATATAAATATATTATTATACATTTTCAATCGCTACGATGTTGACGTTGTTACATTCCCCATACACGGCAGCGACAGTTATAATGTAAGTGGTTGGTTCGCAGAGGGCTGGACATCCCGCACGTGGACGTGGTGGTCAACCTGGACATCCCGCTGCACAGCAAGGACTACATCCACCGCGTGGGGCGCACCGCCCGGGCCGGCCGCGCGGGGAAGGCCATCACCTTCGTCTCGCAGGTACTATGCGACACGCCAAACTACACACCCATCATTCATTCATAAAAAAACAAGAATTACACAGGTTGATTCCTCCATGCCCTTTTATCATCGGACAATAAGACGCTCTGATGGCCGTCATCCTTTCATGGTTGACATTCCTACAGTTCGCTCGAAGCGTTTCGCTTCCACATTTATCATCCGTACAGCGAAGGAGTGGAACTCATTGCCCGCGTCTTTGTTTCCCGATCAGTATAATTTGGGAGTCTTCAAGCTTAGAGTGAATAGATAAAGAAGTACTGTTCACTCTAAGCTTAAAGACTCCCAAATTATACTGCTGGCAAGCATGCTACATCTTCCATCAGGTGGGGTAGCGGCAAAATGCTTGCCTATCACGCATAAAAAAAACATGAATCCATCCTGGAACTAGTTTGGTAGCAGTAGAGCTCTTTGTGATCGAGTTCGTCTGATGAAGTACTGCTACAGTACCCATTTCTACCGCCAAGCAGTAATGTTCGCATTACTGTCTTCCGGTTTGAAAAGTATGGATGCAGGCACATGATACTTAACAACTTTATGTCTCAGTGTGATGGGTGCAGCGCAGTTCTTCATTTGTGATGAGACGCATCTATTGGCAGAGGTTAACACCAGATGCTCTGCAGACCCTCGTGCTTGTTCGGTCATAATCCAATACAAAATACTTACTACATATTTTCAATAGCAACTTTTACATGAACGGTAGTGAAATAAATAAGCTTAGAAAATCACGATTAGTTGTGGATATAGTGTATAATAGTTGTTACTTTCATTTTCATTGTAATATTGTTAGTTTATTTGCTTAGCACACGCGCCCGTTCATAAAACTTGTTTTTATATGTCCAGTACGACGTAGAATTGTACCAGCGCATCGAACAGCTGATCGGGAAGCAGCTGCCGCTCTACAAAACTGAGGAGAGCGAAGTTATGGTGCTGCAGGAGAGGGTCGCAGAGGCGCAGCGGCTTACTAACATTGTGAGTTTAAAAAAATATCAGTTACAATTTTTAATTAGATATTTTTCGTTGTAATCGAAATGCAAAGCTGAATAAGAATTAAACTAAAGGAGTTTAAAAGCCAGAAACACGTTTACTTAAAATTTTCTCGATTGAATAAAATTGCAGTTGACTCAAATTTACGCTTCGAACATAAATATCTTAATTATTTACGCATGAATGTGTACGAAAATATGTTAATAAAATAGAAAAACCTTATTAAGAGGGACAAGAAAAGTCACATTTTCAATTAAAGTTAGTTTTGTGTTATTAGACTTTTGGATTTTACCTAAACTAATCGCGATTTCACTATCGCTGTCTGTCTGTCACTCCTACGCAGACCGAGTGTGACAAAACTTATGCATTTGGTAGCGCCTTAAAGTGGACTTTTGTGTTAAATTGTTAGAATGATTTTCGCAAATTTAGTCTTTATGTCACTTGGTGATCACTAAACTGATGCAAAATTACCTACAATTGACCAAAATAAATAATTCTAATGTTGTCTTAGGTTTTCGCGATTGCTACACATAGTAATTAAACAACTTTAAACGGTTTAAATCGCGTATATTTATCATTGTTTTTGTCCCGACGTTTCAAACACTGCAGTGATCGTGGTCACGGGGTAAATTGGTTTTATTTGTCACATGAGTTAATTTTGGTCTACCGTCAGAAATTTTTGTATCAATCATAACGTTCCCTATTCACGCAGTATTCGCTCACCGTGTCCAGAGGTCTTGCAGATTTGTGTGGGCCAGGAGATTTAATTAATTTGATAACAGGATCCCAAGCAGGTGGTACTTGCCAACCATCTTCTCTATTGAAATTTGGGTACTTTTTGATTTCAATAGCCTCGCGTAACATTCTTGGCATAAACCGGGTCTTTCTGGCGAGTATTTGTGGGTTGTCGAACCGAATGTAGTGCCTGGGCATGTTCACAAACCGCAGACTTGGTCGAGCGTCTGTTCTTCATGTCAGCAATGTGTTCTTTTACCCGGATACCAACGCTCCTCTTTTTTTTGGCCAATGTCTGACAGCCCACATTCACAATCAAGTTTGTAAACACCTGCATCTTGTAGGGGAATATTGAACTTAACAGGTCTTAAAATATGGTTGATCTTCTTGTGCGGCTTGAAGTAAGTTTTTATTGACGCTCGTCTTAAGATATAACCAATTTTGTCCGTGGCACCCTTGATGTAAGTTAAGATGGCAGGTTGTCGCTCAACTGTGGAAGGCTTGGGCCGGCTTCTGTGACGCATTCGTGGGAGCTTATAATTATTGCATCAAATTCAAATTCAAAGTTTTTACTAGCGGACAACAGAGATCCATTTTGTTAGCATAGAATAAAATATGTTAGTAGTTACTTAATTAAACATTTTAAGGATATAATTATATATGAAAACATATATTCAAAAGCTTCGCAATATTTGTTTTACATACTGAAGCTTCTCCTTGAGATTATTAGTGTCGCAGATGCCATGTGCTCTCAGTAACAATGATAAATATACGCGGTTTAAACCGTTTAGAGTTGTTTAATTACTATAAATAATCCTATTTTAAGAATGGCCATTTTATGTGTTACACGAATGAGGATTTTAGCGTAAACAGAATAAGAACTTACCATACATTGTAATTTTTTATTCACTTCCATAGTTTAGAGAATTTAAAGTTTAGGGAATTTATGTAGATTCAACACCACTATTTCTAAGATATTAATTTATTGATAAAGGTGACTTCCAGCGTTTTTTGATAGCGAACTCATCACAGGGATGTGCATTCAAACGTAGGGGAAAATTTGACCGACAGAACTAAGCCTTGCGTAAATTTGTTATTTTGTAAATGTAATCCGCAGAGCATGCGTTATTGAAAAGACAAAAATATTAAAATTATAGGGTTGCGTCATCATTAATTTTAACAAGTATAGAGCTAATTGCAAAATTAGTCTTGTTTGTTGTACAACGTAAGTTTAACTATAGGAGTCGCTCCACCCCCATAGTTAAAGAACGAAAGGAAATATAAGAGTTATGAGTCATTGTCACGTTAGTTTAGTTGGTCAGAGCATGCCCCGGATATAGGGGTGAATGACGCGGGTTCGAATCCCGTACACGACTATAATTCTTTCTTCTCGTAAATTTGTAAAGTTAACCTTGCGTGTTCAAGATCCGCTATGAAAACCTTTTAAAAGAGTTGTCCCTTTAACTGGCTCTTGGTCAATTAAGGACAGTTTTATTGTTGTATCATTGGCACAATTTTATTAGTCGATGACCATGAATAATAAATAAAGATTGGTTGACCATATGCAGGAACTGAAAGAGCTCCAAGACAAGACGACGAAGGGACGCAAGCGCGGCGCGGACTCTGACGACGATACGGAAGAGGCGGCCGGAGTGCGCCGCCGCATCAAGGGCAAAGGGAAGCCCAACAAACACGCCGGGAAGAGGAAAAAACGATGAATAAATATAAATTTATAGAATACTTTTTGATTTATTTGTTCCTCTTGTTCTATCTACAGCAGTCGTCTAAAACTAGAGCAATACTTAATTCTTCTTGTTATTGTATTGTGATAAAGTACTTGATTCTTTTTTTTTACATTTTCTTATAATCATATTCTGTCCGGGTCGATGCGGCAAGACAGTAGTCAAAATAATTTCTAATTCGGGCGGAGCTAAAAGAAATAGGCGTTAACTTTTAGCTCATAAAAATATTCAGTCGCACGGCGGCACTAGTCGCCGCACCACGGATAGCATCGCTAAAATTGTAGAATTTCGTGTGCTATTAGAAGCGGCAGAACAGAAGTGTACATAACAACATTTTATCTGCAGTTACTGCGAACCTATACGGTAAAAAATATCATCGCTTGTAAGTATAGAAATATTTAATAGACTAAGCGAAGTGTGGTCTCGGTGGAGGTCTGAGCAGTGTATATTTCCCAGTCATTATCTCGATTGCCTGATCCGATTTCTTGAAATTTTGTTAGAAAAGTGCCTATCTTCCATATCAACATAATTTGCAAGTAAAAGTCTTAATTGTTTGGTGGTTAGCAGAGATTATAAGATCCATAAAACGAGCTTATAATTTAAAATTGTAGATAATATTTTAAAAACATAAATGGAACCGACTTATGTTCCTGATAAGTGTGAAATTACTTGTCAAAGTTGGTACCGTGTTAGTTCAAAAGTCAGTATTGTGCTCAAAAAAGTAGTTCGATTTCATGAAGCGGTACGAAACGTAGCTTGTATGTGTAGAAAATACACATAAAACAGTACTACTACAGTAAAGACATTCAACCAACCACCGGGTTGGTGCGGATAACGTCCTGGAGCATATCTGTGCCTGTAGGACTTACATTGTGCCTACACATGTGTTTTGTTGTTGTTATTCATAGTTCTATGTATACATTATGTGTTCCTTACTGCTCCAACATGTTAAACGTTTTTTGAAATAAAATTATTATTATTATTATGTATGATAACGCTCATGTAGAAAAAGCGAAGAAAGTGTGTCAGTGTTTTGGTAAGCAGAAAGAAATGTGTAGACTGAAGGGAAAATGGTGAGAATGTGTATTTAATTTTAAACAACCTTGTTTACAAAACACTGTCAAATAATTTGTGTTTGGGCTTACTGTAATATTTCTATAAATCGATAGGTGAATAAATGTAATGTATAGGTATAATTTCAGTTCTAGAAAGTCATTACGAAATTTCAAAGTTTATTTACAATATTTATAACTCACTGAACTCAAGAACTCGTTCACAGTTTGTGTTGCTACAAGACGTTAATGGAGCACTTTATACTTTCGTTTATTTCTCATTGTATTACAAATCTAAAAAAAAATACAATTACGTTTCTTATGTAACCATAACTTTTTAATTATTTGTTATGTACTTATATGCTAACAAGTTTATCAGGCAGTGTCTCATTTATTTTTATGCAGTATGAAATAACATAGGTACAAATAATAATATAATAAAAGTTCAAAATTTTTATATAAGTATTATCCCAATGCAATGCTCAATACAAAAGATAACCGTAATGAAACCGCTATATAAGATTCACCCTACCGCTACTAAAAGTGGTACAGGCAGAATCGTACCAAGTTTCTGAGTCACATTGGTTAAAGAACCCCACTCGTAGGTGCTTCGGTTATCGCGGCCATTCATCATGGAGACATTGGAGATTGGATTTTAACATTTGGAGATACGGAAAATACTCCCAACTTCTCAGCCTTCGGCCTTGCAAGTTACTGACTCGGCCTAGACTGCAGCCTCACCTTGCACTCGCCCTTCGAACTCACGCACCATCCGTGCTCTAAATGCAATATGATAAATAAGAAGAGCAAAATGGCAAATCCAGAATGATGTAATTTAAGATCCGACCACACTGAAGATAAACCTTACTTCAGCGGGATCGCACTTCAGCACTTTGTATGAATTCTGCTATTTTGGATTTTTGTTGCGTGTCATTTGAGTGCTCTCTCGATTCCCTATGACATTTGTTCAAAACTTCTTTACTTATCTGTAACTGTTTACGAGATACGTAATCTATCTTCACTTGGCAGACGTCATTTTATGATTTTCCATTATTTCTATATCATGAAAATCACTTTGTTATCTTCGGTTTAGAATACTTTCTTTCCCCATGAATCCTTCCCATTGAACAATTTGAGCCAATGGTTTCAAAATATCTATGTATGGCGGCCATCTTGAAAAATTACATCATAAGCAGAAATTTCTTAATTCCGAATAACGACGTCCTATCGTCGTAAGCAACCCTATCTGGGTTGCTTAGGGCGTTTATTTTCAGCCGGATCAGGGCATCTTGAATTTTGCCTGCCATCTTGAATCCGTCATTTCGGTTTTTGACAAGTCTCATTCGACTTAGAGATCCGCGCCACGCCGGCGTGCCGCCGCGGAGTTACCTCAGCGCGCCGCCGCCGCCACCGGGTCATGAACAAATTCACGCCGACGTCGAAAATCAATTTAGAGTTTTCTGCCGTGAGGTGCATTACCCTGGATAGCTGAGGTGTGGGGGAGTGCTCCGACCGGAATCCGAACTGCTCCGGTCAAGACTTCATGTGACTATCCGACTTAAGAAGAGGCGTTCAAAGACTTTCGAAATGCATGTAAGTAGAGTGATAGGCCTGTAATTCTCGGGTCTCCAAACGTCTTTGCCGGTTTCGGGAACATATCCACGTGGCTCATTTTTCATTGAGAGGGTAAGTGCTCCGTGCGCAGGATCCCGTTAAACAGGCGCGTGATAGCTGCCGTGGTTTTAGAGGACAGGTGACAGATCACTGTCCAATATCTTCTTCTGTGTTTTATGGGACGTAGTAAGTATTCATCGAGGAATGTTCCACAGAGTCTGAGTGTTCTCTGTTCACTGTGGGATTGGGCTTGAATAAGTTCTAAAGGGATTGGGCAAATATTTCTGCCATGTACTCTGCTCTGTATCTCAAGTTGCAATTTTCGTGGAAAAGACAACGAATTGGTTCTGAGTGTTTCCTAAGTTGCCTGCAGAGTTTGTGGAGTGAGGCCCAGTTCTGTGGATGGGGTCTCATTAATGTTGCCAGGTTTTTCTGAGCAGGCGTTTTTCTTTTATGAGCTCTCTTATACAGCGGGGGAGGATGGGCAATCTCGATTCTCCTTAGGGGTTTTCTTTAATTGTGGAGGTATGAAGTGCCTTCTGCGTGCATTGAGTGATCTCTTCTGCAAGATTGTCCATTTCTGATAGGGTTGTGACATGCCTTGAAGTTGAGGTATCTCATGCGGTTTTCATAAACTTAGGCCAGTCGATTTTGGGCTTTTGTGGAAGTTTGTGTATCGGTTGGTGGCAAGATCCTTTTTCTTCAATATTTTGACTAATTAATTTGAGTAGGAACTTACTTGTATGCAAGAAAATAAACATTTACCCTTTTAGTACATATACAGCAGATTTAATTTTTCTATTCCACCATATAGGTAAAAAAATCAATAACACGCCGGCTACGCCGCGCCGCGCCGGGTACCTTTACCAGCGCGCCGCTGCCGACTTTCATGACCGCGGCGCGGACCTCTACCACCGAACCGCCACGAGACGTTCCGATCATGCTGCGATCTCTTTCACTCTCTCACACCAAACGATACACATATCTCGCTCATCCATTTCATTGAGATTCGTTCTAAGATAAAACAAAATGACGATATTTTCTGTTTTAAGATAAAGATAAGATAAGATAAATTTTTATTTTTTAAGATAAGATAAATTTTTATTTTCATAAACTACATGTATCCATATAACATTGTGCAGAGGCCTTCTTTTAAGTAAATATATACCTGTACCAGAAGACCTCGCTCTTCCATATTTATAGAAAATTCATAAGTACTAATTAACATAAAATTAAATTAAGAACTAAATACTTTAGATTTTAATTAAGTGTGCGTCGAGGGTGAGTGAGAGTGTGTGCGTGCGTGCGTGCGTGTGTGTGTGTGTGTGTGTGTGTGTGCGTGTGTGAGTGTGTGAGTGAGGGTGTGTGTGTACGCGCGCGTGTGTGTGTTGTGTGTGTTTTGTTTGACATATTATATAATAGGATGAAGAACTGCCTCAGTTTCATCATAAGTAAGAGTCCTAAGCCATGAAGATAGGGTTTTTTTACACTCATAATAAGACTTTGAACAAATCGCTAATTTCCTGTTCACCACATTATAGAGATAGGTAGTTTGAGATAAATATTGTCGTTTAGCGAAAGCTGTACGTACTCTTTTTCTCGACATACTAACATATTTTCGTCGTTTTGTTAAATTTATTGGTTTATATTCAGTTGTTTTATGTATCTTTAGTATAGAGAATAGTATGTACAGCTTCCTTACTGTTAGAAAGTCACAATATTTATAAAGTTCGTTTGAAGAGAAACGATATGGCTTAAAAAACATAGTCTTCAGCAAAGCACGCTGTGCCCTTTCTACATCTAGAAACTTTATTTTTGAAGCACCGCCCCAAACGGGAATGCAATAAGTCATGATTGACTGAGCTAGAGCAACGTATATTTGATTTAGCAAATTAACTGAAGTTACGTGTCTTAAAAGTTTAAAAATCCAAATGAGTTTTTTTGAGCGTTCACTAACTAATTCTATGTGATTATACCAAGATAGCCTCTGGTCCAATATAATACCTAAGTATTTTGTTTTCTCAACCTTATCAATAGTTGGACATGTGCAATTGCTATTTTTAGTATTTTTACATTTGTGTATCTTAATGCTGAAGTTTGTATCCGGTTGTGTTTTATTACTTATAGAAAAGCACATGTAGTTTGTCTTCAGATTATTAAGCGTAAGTAAGTTAGACTTTAACCAGGATGCAACCGTAGCCATCCCAGATTCTGTGTCACTACGTACTGATTCCCAATCATTACCAGTAAAAACTATTGCAGTGTCATCTGCGTATGAGAAGATTTGGGCATTTCTTATTTCCAATTTACACAAATTATTTATGTAAATAAGGAACAAGGTAGGCCCGAGAACACTTCCTTGTGGCACGCCAAATGTGACTTTGGCATCAACACTGGTTTGCTGTCCAATTTTAACCTTTTGCGTCCGATCTTGTAGGTAGTTTTTGAATAATTCTAGGCATGTGCCTCTTATCCCTATGTATTCCAGTTTGCGAACAAGAATGGGGACAGAGACAGTGTCAAAGGCTTTTTTTAGATCAAGGAAAACCGCGAGACATTTTTTACCTTTATCAAGCTGTTCAGTAATGTGAGAAGTTAGAGATATTACTGCATCTTCAGTTGATTTGTTTTAACAATAAAAGCTATAATTACGCGTGAAATTAAACAGTTTTCTTATCTCTCACAGTGCCTGTATAATTGGTGCCGAGTCTAAGACACAAGGAAGGCATATTGTCCATAGATTATTCCTAAAAATCACGATAAGCGGCGATGTAGGTATTCACCGGATGCTCGGTAGTGCAAGACTGGTAGTACTACTGGTACTCAGGTAATTACCCTGAATTCGTCTAGTAAATATGGAAGGCATACAAATCATCTACAGGTAAAAAAATCTTAGATAGTTAGGTACGCGTTCTATTGAAAACTACCACCTCTTTTGGAGGTCGGTAAACAAAGGGTGTAGACCTTTGAAGGTGCACATAATGTGATGATCTGCATACCTAGTAGGTACTTAATTCATATTTGCAAGGAAACGTTTTCATTCGTATTCTAAATAACATTCATACAAGTACAAGGTACAATACCATTCGAAAAGCTTCCGAATCCGAGAGAAAACTGTACCTAGATAGGTACTCTGGAAAATACACTTACACACATTACGTACGTACTTACCTACTTACGAACACCTGACTTGAACATGTAGTAAAAAGTTAAAACATTTACATTATTGTAAAAGAACACAAAAAGTGTGTTTTGTTTTTATCCCAATCCGCAGTGGGAGTACGATGAGACGCGCCACGAGCGACGATTTTTCGTTAGTTATAATTTGAATAATATTAATTGTATCAAAAAGGGGCGCCCCCTGCCGCTTAACGCGCCGACGCCGATGCGACGCCGAAACTGACACCTATTCTGACACCGACGCCTATTCCAACAATGACACCGACGCCGCCGCCGACGCCGATGCGACGCCATAACTGACACCTATTCCGACACCGACGCCTATTCCAACAATGACACCGACGCAGACGCCGACACCTATTCCAACAATGACACCGACGCCGACGCAGACACCTATTCCAACAATGACACCGACGCCGCCGCCGACGCCGATGCGACGCCATAACTGACACCTATTCCGACACCGACGCCTATTCCAACAATGACACCGACGCAGACGCCGACACCTATTCCAACAATGACACCGACGCCGACGCAGACACCTATTCCATCAATGACACCGACGCCGACGCCGATGCGACGCCGAAACTGACACCTATTCCGACACCGACGCCTATTCCAACAATGACACCGATGCCGACGCCGTCACCTATTCCAACAATGACACCGACGCCGACGCCGACGCCGATGCGACGCCGAAGTTGACACCAATTCCGACACCGACGCCTATTCCAACAATGACACCGACGCCGACGCCGACACCTATTCCAACAATGACACCGACGCCGACGCCGACGCCGATGCGATGCCGAAACTGACACCTATTCCGACACCGACGCCTATTCCAACAATGACACCGACGCAGACGCCGACACCTATTCCAACAATGACACCGACGCCGAGGCCGACGCCGAAACTGACACCAATTCCGACACCGACGCCTATTCCAACAATGACACCTATTCTAACAATGACACCGACGCCGACGCCGACACCTATGCCAACAATGACACCGACGCCTACGCCGACACCTATTCCAACAATGACACCGACGCCGACACCTATTCCAACAATGACACCGACGCCGACGCCGACGCCGATGCAACGCCAAAACTGACACCTATTGCGACACCGACGCCTATTCTAACAATGACACCGACGCCGACGCCGACGCCGATGCGACGCCTAAACTGACACCAATTCCGACACCGACGCCTATTCCAACAATGACACCAACGCCGACGCCGACACCTATTCCAACAATGACACCAACGCCGACGCCGACGCCGATGCGATGCCGAAACTGACACTTATTCCGACACCGATGCCTATTCCAACAATGACACCGACGCAGACGCCGACACCTATTCCAACAATGACACCGACGCCGACGCCGACGCCGATGCGACGCCGAAACTGACACCTATTCCGACACCGACGCCTATTCTAACAATGACACCGATGCCGACGCCGACACCTATTCCAACAATGACACCGACGCCGACGCCGACACTTATGCCAACAATGACACCGACGCCTACGCCGACACCTATTCCAACAATGACACCGACGCCGACGCCGACACCTATTCCAACAATGACACCGACGCCGACGCCGACGCCGATGCAACGCCGAAACTGACACTTATTCCGACACCGACGCCTATTCCAACAATGACACCGACGCCGACGCCGACGCCGATGCGACGCCGAAACTGACACCTATTCCGACACCGACGCCTATTCCAACAATGACACCGACGCCGATGCCGACGCCGATAGGACGCCGAAACTGACACCAATTCCGACACCGTCGCCTATTCCAACAATGACACCGACGCCGATGCCGACGCCGATGCGATGCCGAAACTGACACCTTTTCCGACACCGACGCCTATTCCAACAATGACACCGACGCAGACGCCGACACCTATTCCAACAATGACACCGACGCCGACGCCGACGCCGATGCGACGCCAAAACTGACACCTATTCCGACACCGACGCCTATTCCAACAATGACACCGACGCCTATTCCAACAATGACACCGACGCCGACGCCGACGCCGATGCGACGCCGAAACTGACACCAATTCCGACATCGACGCCTATTCCAACAATGACACCGACGCAGACGCCGACACCTATTCCAACAATGACACCGACGCCGACGCCGACGCCGATGCGACGCCGAAACTGACACCTATTCCGACACCGACGCCTATTCCAACAATGACACCGACGCCGACACCTATTCCAACAATGAAAACGACGCTGACGCCGACGCCGATGCGACGCCGAAACTGACACCTATTCGGACACCGACGCCGATGCTGTCACCAATTTTAATACCGACACCTTTTCCGACACTGACACCGAGTTCGACGCCTATTCCGACACTGACACTTATTTTTTTACTGACACCAACGCCGACGCCCTTTCTGATACCGACGCCGACAGTTAAATAAATTGATCTTCTTTTTAAAATAAAATTTAAAAAAAAAATAAAGAAATTGATTTTTTTAACTTTTTAAAGTCTATAATTGCGTTCACCTCTGATTTTGAAGGGCAGTCAGTGCGCTCTAAGGTTTTCTCGTACGCGGACGTACGTTTATTCCAAACAAACGGAGTTAGACAGGTTTCCGGTCGCGGCGATCGGATGTGCTAGCAAGGATTGCTATAGATATTAGTGAATATAAACATGTGGTTTATTTGTGTGAGTGACCGTTATTTTGGACGCCGTGCGTTCTTTTTGGTGGAAGGATGAGCAAGCTGTTGGCGGGCGGACAGCATCGAGGACAAAGGAGCGTATCCCTTACAAAAAATCCATAGCATTTGTTAATTGATCAATTAATCATTTGTAGGGTGTGTTTAGTGATAGGCTTCTTGTGACGGAGCGACGAGCGGGTCCTCTGAAAGTAGGTCCTTCCCGCCCATTTTTCCCACGTGCCTAAGGGCATATATATCGGCTGGTGTCTTCCTGTTACATTCCAGGAGCCCAGTCGAATATGCGACATCGTGGTATAGTTTGGGACTACGGGGATCAAAAGGGACCCCATTCCCAAACAAGTGTCCTAAAACAAAGCTTTAAGAAGCAAAGGTTTTAGCAAAGCAAAGGTAAGTATACTCGTAGTTAGGCAGAGATTTGAAATACTTACATAGATTAGTTATATCCGACCACCACTGCTCTAAAAGCTTACTAGAATTTACCTATATACATACCTACGCCCATGTATATGCAGTTTGTAATGACAAGGAAAGAACGTTCAAATATTATGCGTCATATCTGTTGTTAGAAAGAGATAAATGAGCAATTCGTGTTACCACCGAACTGCTGCCATTAAAAGTTATACGGGAAGAATCGTACCGGGGTTCTTAATCACTTTTCCTGAGGAACCCCACTTATTATAATAATAATTATAATAAAAAAAAAATTAAGCAAAAAAATGGAACCGACTTCAACACCCAAAAGTGTGAAATAACTTGTTGAAGTCGGTACCATGATAGTTCAAAAGTACCTATTATCACAAAAATTTGCGTATGGTACTGACTTCGACGAGTTATTTCACACTTTTGGGTGTTGAAGTCGGTTCCATTTTTTTGCTTAAAATTTTTTTCACACTTTTTAGTGGCCCTTGCCACTTACGGGATCGATTATCATTCATTTTTAACAACTATATCATCGAGATAGGTAAATATTTTTCAGGTCTTTTAGTGTAACTCAAAAACGGCTTAACCGATTTTGATGAAATTTAAAATGGGACCAAACGACAAGCATCACCTTTGAAACAAAAAAAATTATTTTCAAGATCGGTTCACTCAGTCCAGAGTTCTGAGGTAACAAACATAAAAAAAAACATACAGACGAATTGAGAACCTCGTCCTTTTTTGGAAGTCGGTTATTAAAATTATAATAATAGTTCACATAATCACTTTTGCTATGAAACCATCTACAGAAGTTACGGTTCAAAAGTTACGGGCACATGTCTTTATAGGTAGGACGAAAGAACTGAGTAGTCATACAGATGTAACACAAATTTCAATCCGACTAACTACCTACTAAGTAACTATTAAAGTCAAAGTTATAATAAATATATAACTTCCCTTTATTTTAATGATTGAATATCTAAATTCCTAGAAAGTAGTTGGTCGTCTCGGAAAGTGTGTTAAGTGCATTAGAAATTAGTTCTCGTTTAATTGTACAGTAGCTTATAAATAACAAAATGAAATATTTTACTTAGGGTTAAAAATCTAGATACCTACTAAAATAGAAATTAACAATGCCGTGTCTGAACTTTAATCAACTCGTTGTTATAAAGATTTTATAAATCAATATAAAGAAAAGTACTTACCCAATATTTTTTTTACATGAGTTTCAATAATTTATGACTTGCAAATTAACGTATGGTAAAAAAATATTGTATATTTCGTAAAATAAATGCACAAAAAATGATGGAGTAACGAATGGCACAGATCCCACGTCCAAACGGCCCGAGCGCTGCGGGCAGACTGATTTTCGTTGAGATTTCTTCTCGCGATCACGCAATTTTGTGCCAAAAATTCATAAAAATGTTTTCAACACAAGTTGGTAAGTAGTTCATTAGAGTATAGTATTAGCTATTTTAAAAAAAAAGAAACGTTGCAATTACATCAATTATGCCTCTTAAATTAATAAAAAACAGTCTAAAAAGGGTCGCCGATTACAATTTATTACAGAAGAACTAATAAGTTTTAGTAAAAACTAGTCAACTAATTCACTCAATAAAGAATTAAATAATATGATATATTTTTTTCGCACTTTTTGAACGAATAGTTTCGGTAAAAGAAGATTCCAAAAGTGCGCGTTTCACTACGGTGATCACCTTAAGAATCAAACAACCTGGAGGCCAGAATCCAGTACAAAATGTACTGCTCGCCTCAAACAGGGCCGATTCCGACGACTGAGGAATACGGGGGGCTCTGCTCAGCGCCCGGCCGGCTGGCGAGCCTTGACCCACATTCTCCCGTGACGATCCGAGCGTGAACTACGTACTGTTTTTATTCATTATATTATATTACTATCGCACGGAGTAGCGTATTGCATAGTGACAGTGTGAAGTGCCCGACCTCTGCTCTCACTCGGAAAACCACCCCACGGCATACCTAAGTAGCTTCAGCGCAATACGGTACGTACCTACGTAAACTTGAAATTAAAAAGAATGTAGGTAAGTAACATTTTATTATTTATAAGAGTTTAATCGATTGGCGATTATGCAAAGCATTCGGCAGTCTAGCTAGATTGGCCGATAAGGCCTTCGCGTCCGTCAGAATAGGTACGTGAAACAGTTTCATCTATCACTAGGGCAAAACAGCTGTTGCCCTAGTGATAGCGTCTAATTAACATCGGGTAGCGTTCGTACTTGTGAGAATGGAGTAAATCGCGGTTCTCGGTATCATACTGAAAGGCAACGCGCCGCGCTTAGAAAATAGTTATACCGATTTTTTGTATGTGAAAACTAAACATGAGTGGAATACATTCCGTTATCGATTCTACACCATCCCCCGCAGTATTTGTTGATGAATTAATATCCACCTTATATATGGTATAAGGCTTACCTTGATTCCCACACGGAGATATATTGATGAGCTCTAAAAAATTGCGAACTGTTACACCTAATATATTGCTGACCTAGGCCCGAATCCCTCACAAACCTATTTACGCGTTGTCAGCAGTATATATCTCTATATAGACGATGGCTTCCAAAATTAGGTGCTCAGATTTATTGTGATATCCAGGACTCACCAGACTCAGTACCAGTATACCCTTCAGGGAACAGGTAGAACATCTTCCCAAATAAGTAGCAAGAGTGTGTTGCGGGAACTTGTAAGTCAGAGTACATTTTTTTTTTTTTTCAAATAAAATAAATATGTGTACCTATGTCCATAAGTTGTTTTTTTTAAGACCACTCAATAGGTTCACAACACAAGAGAACGAAATTTACTAGACGATCTTTATCCTCTTCAAAACAATGTACTGGCCTACATTTTGTATTCTATGTATCTTTATGCCAATAACTCAAGAAACTAAGATCATTCATTCGGAAGTCATCATCGAACAAACAGTCAAACACACAACAATGATGCTCCAACTGCCAAAGAGATCCTACAATCAGCAGTATTTAAATCCCCAAAGAGGCAGGCAGAGATATACCAGTCTGTCCCGATTTTTAGCCAACATCAAATAAGAACGAGGTTCTCAATGCGACAATGTTTGTTGCGCGATTGCTCCGCTAATTATGAATTGATTTAATTCTTTTGTGTGTTGTATGTCATACTTCAGTATGGTGCCATTTAAATGTCATCAACATCAGAGTGGTTTTTAAAGTTTGTTTTTATTTAAAAATAATTGAACTTAACTCTCAAATAACAGAAAACAAGTATTAGCCAATATGCCTCATAATCAACTCATACTTCGAAAGCATAAGTAATTGCAAGTCGATGGGGTCAATCGACAAGACTTGCAATTGTAGTTGAGTGAATTTTGTGTTGGGCATTGTGTATTGTGGTTGAGTGAATATTTATTTAGTAAGCAGTGTGTAAATTAAAAGGGTAAATCTATTTTTGTTTCAATGTGAAACGGAGTCGACTGTCGACACTGAAAAGTATGAAATTACTTGTGAAAGTTGGACCATCACCATTTGACATTCAGAGTGATTTGAATCAGTATGGTACCGACTTCAACAAGTGATATCATACTTTTTCGAAGTTATACAAATATTTGCCGCTACGACGACGACGTGAGAAAAAGGCAGGGCGGATGCGACAGGTCTCTGGGACCACACAAAATGACCATGAAGATGAACGATTTTGATTCATTTTATTTGTGGTTTTAATGACACTTTGAAATTTATACAAAGTAATACACTGGTGTGATTGTATTTTTCATTTTGGGGGACTGTGCTATGACTGTTTGAACATGTGACGATTTGAAATTCTGACCATTTAGCACTAGAAAATCTCATATTTTGAAATTGGACCAATCAAAAATACGATAAAAACGGGGCATATTATTTTGTAATGTATGGAGTCACTTTCTGATGGCTCCGGAGCATAATACCAGATTAGCAAAACACCGGGTTTGTAAATAACCAGAAGTATGGTCAATCACATGCAAAGCGAATTATAGCTTATTTAGTTTTACTGTACCCAACTTTCGCTGCTTTTATTGTCTGCACTAACATTCGTGCCCTTTTCGACACATTCGATTAGTCCCATATATTTATAATCACATAATCTTATATTTGTCCACACTCACTTTATTTACATGCATTTACCCTTCTTTCACTGTCTCACGATTTACATGTCTTCTTCAGTTACAAGATATACAAATTCTTTCAGTTAAAATTTTATGAGAATCGGGTACTAGGAATATTTGATAAAACTGCAGACACGTGTCTTGTTGTTTAGTAAAATTTTGTTGAGTCCTGTACAAATTCATTTATTTTGCTAGATAATCTGGTATTATGTTCCGGAGTGATTCTGATTTATTTCCAAAGTGGTCACATAAAACTACGAAAGCGGAACGGTTCGCTTTCTGGTTGTAAAGTGTCAAGTCGCTTCGCCATACGTTCGGTTCGTTGGCTGATTGACAGGACAAAGACAAAGGACTCTGTGATCTCTCCAACGGCAGCGCCATAGATTCGCGTATTTACGATATGCCATGAGTGATAAAAACCATTCATGTATTAGTGTTGTTTGAATTTGAAAAATATAGTGGTAGTGGAAGGCCGAAGAACATTTATCGGACGGTATTTAGACGGACTTCGTGATGAATGATAACGAAAAGTGTAAGTATTGGCAGTCGATAGTGTAGCAATATTGTGCTGGACCACAGCGTGAGATAATAAGAAAATAAAGAATGGAATAAGGCTTAGTCATACCAAAGACCTAGCAATGAACTTGCGTATATTACAAAGCATAATCAGAACAGATGACCTCCATCAGGGCTTCATCACCGAATCGGCACGAAATTCCCAAAAACTTAGTGCCTCAAAAAGTTGCTCTGCCAGGGTGTCGTCAACGGCCGTCCAATCGGCCGAAATATTTAAATTTAACTATTGACATTTAAAAAATAACTGCTATAGCAATTGTCATAGTGAATTGTTAAGAATAGTCTTGTGCTTTTGTTTTGTAAGGAATACGATCTTATTAAGCAATGAAGATAATTTTTTCCCGTGTTTTAACAGTGTGTTATCATGGTCAGATATCATTATGCACTTACAATGTGTGCCAATCAATTATAAGGTCCCTTATCGTTACACAAATTATTGTTATGGGGAAAATTGTACTATTTCTAGTAAGTATCGGTCAAACAACGGTTGGCTATTGTTTTATTTAACTAGAATTTTTTGGCATGCCTCATCAGTACTAATATTATAAATGTGAAAGTAACTCTATCTGTCTATCTGTTACGCTTTCACGCCAAAACTACTGGACCGATTTGAATGAAATTTGGTATGGAGATAGTTTGAGACCCAGGAAAAAACATAGGATAGTTTTTATCCGACTGCACAAAAAGAGGTTAATGTTTTCGCGCGATAACCGACATACGCGCGGGCGGAGCCGCGCCCGGAAAGCTAGTATTAAATAAAGTGTCATAGTAGCTTTCTGAGAAATTTGGTTAAAATTAACTGTTCATTCCTGTTCTTACATCAATAAATAATTTTGGGATGGAGAGATAATCAATCAGGATTATAAGAAGAGCTACAAATAAACAAAAAGATCTCAATATGCTTTTAGTTTATTCTACGAAGTAAACAGTCATTTGCTTCATAATAAAAATAAATAAAAAAGAAATGCGACCACCTCCCGGTCCGCCCGAGCGGAACGCCCTCTACAAACCGACGCACTTACAACTAAGCGTTTAGAAGAAATCACAACATTGTTTTAAAGTTTTTAATCGTTATTTATTATTATTTCTATACAAATAGAACTGTACAGATATTTTTTTTTAAATTATCCACATTTCATCTGCTCACCACGATAGACTTTTTACAAAAGTGAAAACTATCAACATAACGCACGGAATAAACGAGATCGCGCGCTGTGACCGCGACAACCGAAGCGTCGGCGTCGCTCGCAACAACCTACAGGCCATCGCACGCCACCAGGCCCACTCTGCCATGCCACTCGGCCTAATGCAGCCGGCGGCGCGCGACTAACGACCACGGGTAAAACATTACAAAAAATACTCTATGGCCTCACAAAATGGAAAACGTGAATTTGGTGTTAACATTGATCATTGTACAAAGAATGCGAAACCGTCTGGCAGCAACGTACGGCGTCCCGACTGCCCACAGATAATATACTCTCTCACCTCCGCGAGAGACGGCGACATTGCCATCGGCATGCGGCATCGTCGCCACTCAACGGCAGTGCCCACCATACTAATTATCATAAAAATAAATAAGTACAATTTATATAGCGAGTATATCTAATTAACCCAATATGATACAGTGGCAGTGATCTACACGCTCATACATAATTTTACATTTTTTTTTGTTCAATTTAAATGCACTAATTAAAATTAAATATACACAGCTCACTTGTGCCCACAAGTTTCCTATATCGGAGGTGAAAAAGTTTATTATATTGCTTGTCTATTGAACCACACCGGAAATCCTAATTGTAGTTATATTTAGGCCTAACGAGCGCGCGACGCGACCGCGGATCTCACGCGCGCAACAGACTTACTAAAAAACTGGCCTTTACAAACGGGCAAAATAAATTATTTTAAAACAGATTTACAAATTGCCAGGTACAAATATATTGTTCGGCCGCGTCGCGCCCGCGTTAGCACTTACAATAATTTCAAACTATTCCAATGTCTATACACAAGTAAAACAAAAGTCCCGGAGCGCCTCCGAAGTGCCTCTGTTGGATGCAAGCACAGCGTTGCAGCGAGCGCACCGACCTAGTACTGACTAAGAGATCATTGTATTGTAAATGGCAATGCCGCCTCGCTGCAACGCCGCCGCTCGTCTACTTCCATAGACTATTCAACGGCAGACGCGTCTCTACACGAGACGAATCTATCGCTCAAACAAATCCATGCAATATGAGCTTAAACAAAGTAAGAGCACCTTCTAGACAACATGACAAATCTGGTACAAACTACAATCTAGTCTCGATCAACATATCAAAACGACTTGAAATTAAAACTCATGTTGTGTATGAAACTGCTCTAGACGGCTTCAACAATCAAAAGGACTGCAAAGTCGCTAATCCAAAGCCGCCCCGGGAGCCCTAAATTCAATATCACATTGGTTTTTACTACAATAACAACCCTTGAACGGCTGAAACTAATTTTATTGCATCACATGATATCTTTCGCTTGCTTGTCTTTTACCACACTGCCAGGAGAATTAGGTTAGTGAACACAAAACTATACATTTATACTCGGGTGGGAAAACGCTCAAATGATCATACGAAAAGTATTTCCTTTTTGCACGAACCACAAATATATATATATATATATAATCAACTATAACGGAATATTTGGCGACGGTCAGCTACATAGATACTTCGCACAGAGTCCAAACGGTAGACTGCCATCAAAACGACCAACTTCATTTCGTAAACACTAGATTCGAACACTGTTTTACAACTAGGAAATAATAAAATACTGCCACATATAGGAATGAAAGCGATCTCTGCCGATAACGATTCTGGCAGTTTGGACTTTCCTTGATTAGAGAATTTCTAGCACGTAGCCTCGGTACACAGTCGATTGTTGCGAGTTTAACTCCAAAACTATTGCACTGTAGTCACTTTGCACAGCGTCCGCACACTAGATACTAGTCTGTCGCCTCACTTCACACACACACACACACGCTCAGTTCAAGTCACGGTCTTCTAAGTACTTGTATTCGAATGTGAAGCCCTCCTTCTTCCGCTGGCCCCACTTCTCGTAGTCAAAGTAAATATATGTGCCCTGGAATAAACGAAAACATATTAATACATGTTCAGTTACATAAAAGTGTTCAGTATACACACATATGTCTAATGTCTGAGTGATGAAAAAGCAAAAAAAAACCTACCAAGTGCGAATTGGACACTGAGGGTTCTTTACCAGCACATGAAATACCAAAAATTTGTTATTTTCTTGAGATCCTTAGCGGGAGTCCAAACTGTCATTGGTCGGTTTTAGCTTATTGCTAAACGTTTGATGATGGACTATAATCATACCAAGATTGATGCTATACCAAAAAACTATTGAAAAAATATTTTTTTTTATTGGTAAGCCTTTGACCACAATCTGACCTGATGGTAAGAGATAATGTGATCGAAGATGTTAACAGGCTTAGCCTAGAATTACTGGCTCACAAGGACAGCTGCCAGACACACCATTAGGTGCTATTTTATGAATGGGAACCCTTTTTATTTTAATTATTATTTGTTAGGCAATCCGCCAAAATAAAACATACTCTGAAATAAAAACAAAAACAATCTGCTACCTATTACGGTTCAAGAATGTGGGTCAGACGGATGGACACACTCGAGGCTTAGTAATATTGTCCCCCTTTCTAGTAAGGAACCCATGAGCAAGCAAGTTTTTAAACTGTTAATAATTTAAGAACTGTTACTTGTGACCGTTGCATTGAAACTGTCGAATTATCAAAAAATCTACAACATTATAATATGTTTTAATTTTCCAATTCTAATGTATACAGACAGACTTCCTCTATCATCCAATTGAGATGATGCAGAAAGTGCAGCAGTTAAACGCGACAACGCGTTAATAAAGTAGTTTTTCATGCAGATATTAGAATTGTCTTCTAATAATAGTTAAAACAATATTGGGACTATTATTTGAATACAATGGAATACGTACATATATTGCACGTAATTACTGAATTTTTAATGATTCTCATTGTTTTCAATCGACGGTATTTACCTCCGAATATTTCGTAAATGTCTTGAACGTGGCAGTACAATACAACATTTCAATATTAAACATAGTAATTGACCTTCATAAGAGGTCGTAAACCCCTACATTGAATAAATGATGTTGACATTGACACTTTAGGGTACCATGTTACTTAACACTTTTTATTTCTATTAGTGTCCCCTATCCTATATATACTACTTTCATCATGCGCAGTAAACCTTGAGAAATAATATAAATGGCGGCGGATGGATATGCCAACTTCCATACAAAAATCTTGGAATCCCTTTTGACCTCTTAAAATTTATAATTTCAAATTAAAAGTAAAGAAGAAATGTTTGTTCAATAAGTGATACCTGTTCATACTCCTCGTTGATGACCTTAGGCTCTTCGTGCCTCTGAAACCACATCATGTACTTGGTGTGAAACCGCCAGCTCTGTTTCTTGAGCGCCTTGGCGGCGAGGTACTGCGCCTTCGTGCCTTCCATGTAGTAGAACACGAAGAACAACGTCTCTGTCGATAGTCTCTGGAAGAATTCTACTGAATCCGAGTGGGGTAGGACCACCTGTAACGACAACATAATGTTTTTTGTAGTGGACATGCAATTGATTTTTCTTTCAGTAGATTAATTGTAAGTAAAAGCGAACGTTTTGGAAGAAGATAAGGTTATAACCAATAGCGTGAAACAATGATGAAGCATCCCCAACACCCCTATCAACAATTTCTTAAGTGAATATTCAAAGAACTTCGTAAGTGATTATTCAAAGAAGTTCTTTGAATAATCACTTAATTATCTATTGACTATTCAAATAACTTCTAAACATTGAGCTTGCGAGGTAGATCCGGTATTAGATCCATATTCAGCAGGTGTGCGAATTTGCACAGCCGATTTTATGAAGCGTTATTTGACTACGAAAGTGGTGGGTGATGACCCTTGTTTCTATTTACTTCGACAAAGAAAGTGTTGTCATGGGAAAGTCAAGACCATACCAACGTAACTTCACCTCCTTCACACAACTACATGCGAGCTAGTTCCGAGTCATAAGTAATTTATTCAATTGCGAGAATAGGTAAACAACATTCAAAAATATTGTGGTCTTAAATAGGTTATTCTAGTTCTTCTTAGTCATTAATTAGTGTACGTTGTGGTATAGAGTCCTATACAATGAATGGCTAGAGTTGAGGTAATGTTGATAAGGTGGCGGTTGGATGAGTGTGCGACGACCATAGGGCTACACCTTTCGTTGCTTTCATCATAATCCCCTTGATTGGCAGATGGCTTGGCGATCGCAGTTTGTTGACAGTTCTATAATAAAAGCCACTGCGCATTCTTTACTATAATTCCCTTCATCAAGAACCTCACGAAATGAGGCGACGCCAATTGTAGCTTATCGACAAGTAACAAAAAACTGTGCATTAATATTGTAAAGAATAAAACAACGTCATGCCGACAAAGCCGCGGTTTAATCACAGCACCACACTAGCCATCATCGCCAGAAAGCTCATCCACATACAAATGACATCAAATGCCATGCGATTTACGGCTTATTTGCCGTACTTTTGCAATGTGTGCAATGTTCCCTTCCTGCGGTATTCCCACTCGACTACTACAAGACGCATTTCATAAGGTGAATCGGCAAAGCCCTCAAATGTCGGCAACGTATTTGTGATGCCCACACATGTCCATGAGTTTTAATACTACAACAGGCATTAACGATCCGACTTAGAAATGCTTCATGTCTATATATACCCAAGCCTAATGTCTTGTAAGTACCTACCACCTAAGAAATATGTCATATAAAGATTATTATTAAGGTAACCGTATGCTAGTTGGCCAATTACAGTTTGAAAAACAAATGCTACGAACCTGGTTGTAGTATATAGGAGTCTGGCACATATTCCTGGGTAGGTAGTGCCTCGTCCGCTCCGAGTCTGAGGGATGCGGCATGTGGTAGAACGCAGACTCCATCATCTGGAACTGCAGCTGGTGATCCTGGAACATTACAAACAAACCTCAAACACCCACTAAACTCACATTGCGGAAAAAAATACCCGCTTCCGGCAGACTTCTTCTTTTTAGATATTCAGTGTAGAATTTGTAATAACTAATATTTTAAGAAAACATCAACATAATATATGGAAGAAGTGATAAATTTTGTGCTGTATAAATCAGTAAATGCAGTTTTAGCTTCTAGCATGCTTGTAATCATATTTAGAAATAATAATGAATATTTTACAAAGTTACAAATGAATATTTAACTTTTAAAACTAAATATACAAGTAGGTTAACTCAACATCATAAATGTATCTGTTTGGACACTGTTTAAAAATATTAGGGTATTTTTTGTAATAAGGAGGAAAAATGTTTTTTTTTTTTAATATAGAGTTTGAGCACCCAAAGCAGCATTAGTATGTTCTTATATAATTTGCCTAGAAAAGGAAGAAAAATCGATAAGCGACCAGTAACAGGCCCCTTCATGATGAAACAATGGAAAGCTAGGTGATTGGTATCTGTCACTGTTCGTAATACATACATGAAAGATAAACAAACTGACTAGTTGTATAGAACATCGAACAACGTGATTCACCGATATGGCCTTACAGCAATCTTCTAAGGACTAAACAAACAAGAAATGGGCGACAAGGTAGAGATGGAGTTTCATCAGTCACATAGAGAGTAAGTATGCTTAAATTTACATAATTTAGAGCACAATAATTTCAACTCTTGTGGGCTTCGAACCTGCGTCTACCGGTTTTACGCACATTAATAATATTATATTTAGATATTAATCAGTACTAATATTATAAATGCGAAAGTAACTCTGTCTGTCTGTCTGTCTGTTACGCTTTCACGCCAAAACTACTGGACCGATTTGAATGAAATTTGGTATGGAGATAGTTTGAGACCCGGGAAAAAACATAGGATAAATTTTATCCGACTACGCAAAAAGAGGTTAATGTTTTCGCGCGATAACCGACATACGCGCGGGCGGAGCCGCGCCCGGAAAGCTAGTATGTATATAATACTTACATTGTTTAGAGGCAAGGGACCGAGCGGCGCGACGCCTAGTAACGGGGGTATGTGCGCCTGCGCTATTGAAATCCCTCTTCTCAAGTTCTGAAACATATATAGATTGCACACATTAATTATGAGTATTCAATTTAATTCAATGGTATTTTTTATTTTTCTAATATGTTTAGGAGAATGTATGTGCCATTATAAGGGATTTAGTTAAATTTTAAACATAACAGAAAGAGTGTTATATAATAAAAGGAATAGAAGAGTAGTAGAGGAGGGCAATAAGAAATATAAGGTATGTGTGGAGAATTATATTTGTTACGGTAATGAATTGAAACCTATTAATGATTAAATTACATTTTAAGGCAGTGATAGCCGAGCGGTAATAGGTACGGACTGCCATGCTGCAGGTTCATGGTTCGATTCCTACCGCCAGCTTGAGGTTTACCACACGTTGGACGGGCATTTTGCGAATGCTCACCTGGCTAGCTACCACTCTCAAGTAGAAAATCTATGGCCAAGCACCTAACAGTGTTCCGGCAGCAGTCCTTGTGAGCCCAGTAAAATAACAATCACATGAGACTTAACAACTATAGGTTGTCTCATGGGTGGATTATTTGTTTCATTAGTATGATTAGTATGACAAATGAATGAAGGATTAGGCAGACGTATGCATCTAAGAATCCACATTTCACCCATATTTTTTTTGGTATCCTGTAATAAGGAGCGACCCTATTGCCAACGAGCTTAAATCATGTTTATTAATAATGAATACTGAATATATTATTATACTAAAGATTTTGGAATGAATTGTGTTACCGTTTCATGTCCAAGGTCGAGTCCCGCCCGCTGCACGGCCTCTTGTGCCATACTCTTGAGCGAAGCCGTGACAGCGCCCGCTACCGCTCCCACCACGCTGCTGCTACTGCTGCCCACTGCGTTCACTGCGTTTACAGCGTTAACTGCATTTACTGCATTGACTGCGCTCACTGCGCCCGCGGCCGGCGGCGCCGCCTGCGGCTGTGCGACCGGCGCAGCATTCACGCTGCCCGCGCTCGCCGGCGCATTCGTCGTGTTACTACTTAACGCTGTACTGCTTTCACTCACTCGCACACTGAAACATTGGTACAACTCTCTTATCTTTTGACAAATTTTACATAACACTTTCGCATTAGGTTTCACTATGTACGTACGAGCTATCAGTTGTTGGAACTGTTCATTGTAAGAGGTAACGCAGCATTATCCGTGGTCACACTCAGACCTACTGATATCGCTGCCGGTTTCATCTGCATTACTTATTACCAAACATTCGTCTTAGTTCATATTTGGTAAACTCACACATTGAAAAGATGCAGCGGCGTATGATAATGCTTTCTTTGCGTGGGACTGTTCACTGTCAGAAGCGATGCTGCGTTCTCCATCGGTCTGCTCACACCTACCGTGTTATCGCTCGCTTTTCGCCTGTTAAACATTCCTTTCAGTTGATATTCAATAAACTCACATGTTGTTAAGAAGGTGCGGCGGCGTGTGATGATGCGTTGGTAGCGTGGGACCGTTCACTGTTAGAGGTGATGCTGCATTTTCCGTCGTCCCGCTCACACCTACTGATATTGCTGCCTGTTTTGTCTGTAAGATAAATAATTGCTCTTTTTGCAATTATTGCTCTAGACTCGCGAGGAAATTGAGTGTGCTGATATAAAATTGAATTTGGAACACTAGGAAGTCTTTATCTGCCCCTGAAAATTATAGTTTATGGCAATTTACATGAAATTGAGCCGATAGTGTTTATCACAGACTATTTTCGTGTACGGAGTAGAATGGAAATTTATTACTTAAAAAAAATACACATATTTTGTAAGGGTAGGGCAGTGCACAGTCTTGTAAAAAAAACATATTTAAGAGGCGAATATCGGTAAATTGTTAATTAAATTTTTCAAATGTTCAGTTGCTGAGCAGGAAAATTTTTTTTTTATTTTTTTATTGCTGATAGCCTTTGACCACTATCTCACCTGATGGTAAGTGATGATGTGGTTGAAGGTGTTAACAGGCTTAACCTAGAATTACTGGCTCTCAAGGACAGCTGCCGGAACACACTGTTAGGTGCTTGGCGACAGATTTTCCACTTGAGGGTGGTCGCTAGCCAGGCGGGCATTCGCACAAATGCCCTTCCACCATGCGGTGAAGCTCAAGCCTAGCGGCGGGATTCGAACCATGGACCTGCTGCGCGGCAGTCCATAGTCAAAGCCACTGAGCTATCACTGCTTCTATCTGCAATATAGGTCATTGACCCCTAATACTTCATATTAGTGTTTTGCTCACAAACGTATTGCCTTCTCACTAGCATCACCGCATACTATGCGAGTGCAAGAGCGCTGTGAGCGAAAGATATGTATGTATTAAAATTATAGAAACTAGACATTTAAGGCATCGTCCGTTATTCTTTCAGCGACCGTAAATTATAAGAATACTCGTAATAAACAAATTCGTAGTGTAAAAAGTGATGATCTCACGGGCGGAGGTTGCGTGACTTGTGGCGGTAGATGCGTGACTGTGTGCGCCGCCGCGCTCGGCACCGGACCATTCTCCACTACTTCTGAAACAATGGTAACAAATCTATCAAACATGTTGCATTAATTATGCTGGTAATTAAATTATACATTACATTTTTGCACGATGGCAGGGCATTTGCATAATACCTACTTAAATTATACATTACATTAAACATTTGCAAGACATCTGTCGCGAAGCACCTACCAGTGTGATCCGGCACCTGTCTTTGATAACTAGGTCCCATTCTGTTTTTTTTTTCTGTTTACCCTTTTCGAATACATTAAGTAGGATCAGGCGAAATTGTAGTAAAAGGCAAGGCTTACGAGAAAAAAATAAACATGTTTAAGAGCACGCCTAATCAAGTAATGTAATTGTATTAAAAATCGATAAACAGTATCGAACTGAAAGCTATATCCTTCTGGCCTGGGTATTATAGTACAGGCCTTATGCGACATCGTCAATTGGAGTGGGAACGATAAGCAACACTGGATCAGCTCCACGTTTGGATTCTGCCATTAGTATCATCTCGAACGACACGAATGACCTATATATTGCTTTTGAGTAGAACATTGAGTCAAGGCGACCTTATCATACTATTATTTACATATTTTCAATATCTGTAGAAACAAATGGTTTTATCTAAAATAATTTTTGTTTCGCTAAACATTAACTGCCTTTTTGTGTAGGAATCCCGTTTAAATTTATGACACTAACAAGGTATATGCAAATTTTAACATTTATATTAGATCAAGTTTTTTTTATTATATTAAATATGTCAAAACTTTTTCTTTAGGGGTTGAATTCCTGTCTCAGTCGAACAAGATATAATTTTTCATATCGCTTTACAGCTCACGAACAATTAAGGTAACAAACATAAAACAAAACATTGTAGGATTGTGATAGTTTTTTGATCTTCCATTGGAAGTCCTTTAAGAAATCTTAATTTGTAGATAGACATTCAAAATTTACAATTTAATTTTTTGAAGTTATGAGCCTCGAAACATTTCCATGAACATTTTTCGATAACTTTCAAGTTATTTTTCTCATAAATTTATAACGATTCAAGCCCAGATAATGATGAGATAAATGAGATCATGAAAAATATGAATGCTTTGTACAACGTTCGTACGAGGAAGTGATCGACCAGTTCTCCCTTAAGGGTATATTTTAGACGAACGCCCCCATACAAAACGCAGCTCCAATCTCATTTTAATAATAGCGAATAAAACTCAATGATTTTTTTACCTACGTAATCACTACCCTAATATCTAGGTTTGTGGTGCATCAGATTTTCATTAAATTATACAGTTTTGAAATTACACTAGCTCAAAAACTCGTAATTTTAGATAAAAGTAAGACCCAACTTTAAGCATCTCTTTCAAGAAAAATAAGCATGTTTTTAATATTTATATTGCACCACAAACATGGGGAATATAATGAACTTTCTATAATGGGAAGTTATTTATACATGTATACTATACTTTTTAAATAAATCTGGAGCTACGAATAACTGGCTCAAACTCTTAAAAACGAGTGCTATATACTAAACGCTATATAATAAAAAAAATAATTATTAGTACAAAAGAAAAAGGATTTAAGCCAGGAACGATAGGTCTAATAATACACTATATTTAGATGCGAGTTTTTTTTAAATGACAAGTTGAGTTTATATAAAAGTTCACGCCTTGGCTGGCGGGTATATGTCCTTAAGCCCATAAGTATACTGGCGATCATTCCGCATACATACATACTCATATGCATATCTGTGCGTGGGAAATGGAAAAGTGCAACTAACCCGTTTTGGACATTGTCAGGCATGGAACATAGACCCTGAGGATATTCAAAGTCGTCTATTTTGTATTGACTTCCATTCATACATCATCTAGGTGCGCATCAGAATACCAAATTACGTATGACGAATCAAACTGATATACATGGAAATAACATTTTCAGCAGACATGGTCGTTACGGTTTTATTGCACCGATATTAGTTTCTTAATGAAGTCGCACGCGTTTATTATCTACTTCACAGCATGTATTTTTGTATTTTGTAGCTTGTATTTTATACAGAAAAAGAAACTTTACCGTACTAGTCACCAAGTACATTGATAGTTTAATTAGTTTTTCATATTAAAACCAAAGAGTTTTTTTTTACCTACTGAGGCTATCTATATATCAGCTATTATTGTTGCTATCAAGAACTAATACAGTGTATTGCTATTCGTTGTATATTAAACAATAAATACGTTGTACTATTAAACAATAAATTGATTAACGATAAATTTATTAATTATTTGATTAATTAAAATTAAGACTGTTGTTTTCGAAAGCACCATCTGTACGCGCTAAGCTAACTGAACCACAGACAGCGCGCGAAATTAGAAATCAGGGCGCCATTTCATATTTCTTTGAAGAAATTTTCGTATTTGTTCTTCACAATAGTGTTGGAAAACATCGTATGATACTCGTGAGCATGTTCGTCATTACACACTCGGCTCTATTACGTGTGTAATGACTAACATAGCGCAAAGCTTGTATTATAATGTGTCCATCAGAAACAGTGAAATTACAGGCACTAGTCTTAACAACCATGTCTCAAGGTGACGACGGGCTCCGTGCATTTCGTGATTTGTGACGAAATGCATCTGTTATAAGCAGAGGTTAGTCGGCTTAACATCAGGTGGTCCTCATGCTTGTTTCGTCAAAATAACATAGAAAAATATTACTATTACAACATACATGTTCTGATGAAACTGTTTTTTATAACATTTACTACTATTTCAATAAAAAATGTCTACTTGATAGTGGTAGTCAACCAGGCCAAGCAAGCATATCAAATGCCCTACCACCAGCTATACAAATCTCGCGGAGGGAGATCGAACGGCAGTTTTCATTACCACTACTGCCTCACTGTTTTATGTGTATGGCGCGACATTTAAGTATGACATGAATATTTATAGAAACACATTGTAACAAACTTTACTCTTTATATAAAAGAAAATGTAAACAGAGACATACCACAGGCGCTCATCCCTCGTCACACGTCTGGCAATATAAACATTACATACAAGTATGTACGGAAACGGTATCTCAACGGAAACAATACGATCACGGCCACGACACGTTACACAATTGTTGTTACCCAGTGGAGAAATAAGTGACAAGTCACGATCCTACGTGATGTCCACTTCATTTGCAATAACGCTATTTTTAGCACGCTTCCGAATCTTACGCAAAAAGCATCGCATCGCAACTGTACGCAATGTTAACGCCAAAAAAAGTGCCTGTAAAAACCAGCCCTTATAAGACCCAAATAGGTAACTTGTTGCCGGCCAGTATGAAAAACAAACTCACGTTGAAATAAGGCTCATTTTTCACCGCACATTGCCGCCACATGACAGTTAAGGTAAACGCTCCATCGAAAATGCAAAAAAAAATACCTAATAATGGAACTGACTTCAACACTCAACAGTGTGAAATAACTTGTTGAAGTTAAGTACCATGATAGATCAAAAGTATACCTGTTATCACAATATTGTGCGCATGGTACCGACTTCGACAAGTTATTTTACACTTTTGAGTGTTGAAGACAGTCTCCCCTATCAAGGGGGGATTTGCCATAATCGCTTGGCAGGCGTCTTGGAGATCACAGTTTAAGACATCAGTTCCTTGGAAGGCGCTACTGCCTACCTTCTGGTATTTTACCTTTAGTCGCCACTTACGACACCCACAGGGTGTTGTTGGATGACATACTAACCCGGCACCCCACGGGTTACACGGTACATAATAATTAGAAATAAATTTTGTATTGATCATATTTACTACATAGGCAACAGATCTTAGTTAAGTTTTAAAGCTGTATTTATGTTCATTTTAAATAAAGAGATATATATATATATGGAGTGATATTTCCGGATTATTATTATGTTGATTTTCGGTTATTTTTGATATCCTCTACAATATTATACATTTTATTAATATCTGTAATTCGTACACACTTTCTAAAAAACTTTTTTGAATCGGGAAGTTTCGGCTACAGACAAAATATGCGTTGCAAACGTAGTCGGATCTGAAAAATCTGAATAAGTTTTTTTTTTTAACCTTTTAAATGCATACTGTGCAAGAAGATAACAAGATAACAATGCATACTTTTAAAGTCAAGTCTGATTCGAGATTTTCAACAAATTTTTGAAGGCATCCCTTAGTGGAAATACGAGTTAAAGTAGGGCGTGATGGTTCTTGTTTTTGTGTATAAATCAGGATTTTAGAAGATTGGTATCCATATTGTTACAAATTATATAGGGGTGCGGGTGAGCCAGAGCGGAATAGCCATCTGACTTCATCGTAACGGGTAGCCAATTATTTTATTTACAAGGTTAGGATTGGCTATTAGGCATTTGTTAAACAGTGGAAGTAGCCGGTAGACTTTCACTGTGGAAGTCTACCGGCTGACGATGATGAAATAATTTGCAGTAATTAATTTCCTTTGTCATATGAGATAAAGTGACACTAAATACGCAAGAAGCGCTTTCGTTCCACAAGATAAGATTTGATTGAACAAATCTACATCTACACTAATAATATAAACAGGAAAGATTTGTATTTATGTATGTAACACTGTGGATTTGCTGAAAACTAATTTAATTTCACTGCATTACTTGTATGAAAAGTTAGGAAATTACATTAAATAAGTATAGGTGTTGACCGGACAAAAGTTAGGGCTCAACTGCTTTAATAATCCTGGAAAACAGTTTTATATAAGTTATATAATGCTTACATTGAATTTATTTAGAACTTAGACCGTTCATAACAGTACGCTGCGGAAATGATTGACAATATACCAAAGAGATGTACTACAATTTTATAGAGGACATCAACAAATACTACTAATAATACAATATATTTCTAACTATTACAGTTATATATGTTATATATTATTTTTGTTAAATACCCGTTCGAAGCCGGGGCGGGCCGCTAGTAATTACTCTATTCAATTATTTTAACGGTTAGGTTCTAAGAAATCTAGTCGACTTCAACTGTAAGCAAAACAAGTTCAGGGTCGTTTTAGTTCAAGGTTTTAATTGATTTTCAGCTTGTTATTAACTAAAATAGAAACCACATAGCATTAGACCTAATTTTTTTATATGCCTGATAGATTAGCCTTTGACCACTATCTCACCTGATGGTAAGTGATGATGTGGCCGAAGATGTTGTTCAGCCTAACCTAGAATAACTGGCTCTCAAGGACAGCTGGAACATACCGTTAGGTGCTTGGCGACAGATTTTCAACTTGAGGGTGGTGGCTAGCCAGGCGGGCATTAGCAAAATATCCTACCACCATGCTATAACGACTGCCACCCTAAGACAACAACCAGGATCGACGCCTCAACGTGCCCTCCGAAGCACGGAAGCGTTCAGTAGTATAGTCAGCAGGGGTCACCCATCCAAGTCATGACCGAGGCGGACTTTGCTTAACTTTGCCGATCAGTTCAGAACGGCTAAGCAAACTTCGATACGAGCGCTTCAAAATTGTGAGCGAGTTCGTACGGATATGTATCACGTCTACATGACCATATCTATTTCTGCCGCCAAGCAGTAATGTTCGCGTTACTGTGTTGCGGTTTGAAGGGTACGGTTATCTGCAAAATTACTTAACAACTTTATGTGTCAGTTCACATAAGTAGCCAAATCAGAGAATCGACTATAAGGTATTTTCCACTTGTTCAGATAACCTCTAGGTACAAGCGTTTAATACCATAATGTATCTTTAAGTGATCAGATCAGGTTAAACGTACAACAAGAACCAGGGAGTTTAAATACTAGAGTAGTTATATCCGAACACCACTGCTCTAAAAGCTTACTAGAATTTACCTATCTACACACCTACGCACTGTTTATGCAGTTTGTAATGACAAGGAAATAACGTTCAAATATTATGCGTCATATAAGTTGTAAGAGATAAATAAGCAATTCGTGTAACCACCGAACCGCCACGAGACGTTCCGATCACCATTACACTGCGATCTCTTGCACTCTCTCAAACCAAACGATACACATATCTCGCTCATCCATTTCATTGAGTTTAGTTCCTAAGATAAAAACAATATGACGATATTCTCTATTTCATCAATAAAAGCAATAATTACGCGTGGAATGAAATAGTTTTCTTATCTCTCACAGTGCTAGTATAATTGGTGCAGAGTCTAAAGACACAAGGAAGGCATAATGTCCACAGATAATTCCTAAAAAACATGATTAGCGGCGATATATTCACCGGACGCTCGGAAGTGCAAGACCGGTAGTGACTCTGGTAATTACCCTGAATTCGTCTAGTAAATATGGAGGGCACACAACTCATCTACAGGTAAAAAAATCTTAGACAAGAACTGATTCTCGAGGACAGCAGGAACACACCGTCTTGAGAACGTTAGCTGGCATAAACATAACACACCTTCAAATTCTTTTACAGATAAACTACCCATATTATCTCATATACCTAATATTTGGCGAGTTTCTGTGGTTCTAGACTTCAGACTGATATTGAGAACTTTGCAAGTCAGAGAGGTTTGGTAAGAGTTGAGTTCCAGCAGTGAGGCGTTTCATTTTCATTATGATATAACTTTACAATAAAAACTCAGTACTTAATAGAAATCACAAAATTGTAAAAGAAAACAAAGCATGACGGTAAGTGTATTTTTGCGCTTTATTACGTTGACTTTAATAACTGCTCTAAAGGTTACGCCAACGCGATCTTAAAACTGTTTTTAATGTGGATATAGACAAAACGTAGTGCACATTTTCGTATACTGATGTAATTGATAGCTGAACTTTTTTAGCTAATACATTTATTTGACTATGTAGGATGCTGGTGTGCCTATATCATACAGTGTTGACATTTTGTTAGGTCCACACAATGTGCACAATTTCACTGATTAAGGCGTATGGAGTCGCCATTGGCCTTGAGCATCTGGGCCTAATCGAGCTTACTTTACTCGCCCATCGCCGCATACGTTCCGCGCTCGCTATACAAATATAATGGTCAAAGAATATGAAGATTCGCGATGCGCTCCGGTAACATGGCACTTTATATGCCTACCGTACGATTCTAGTGAGTATCCACAATTGCAACTGCGACTGAGATCCGTATGAAAATTAATAGTGTACCTACCTAGGTTGTTCTGGACGTCTTTATTCCTTTTATTTATATTTCAATATCATCTGCCGAGTGAAGAAAGTTACTCAGACTTGGCTGAAAATCGATATCTAGGTTGTGCTGAGGGTTATTATTCCGAATTTGGAATTATTTTTTCAATGTCATCTGCCAAGTGAAGAAAAATGCTACGGATTTGGCTGAAAATTGATATCAAGGTTGTTGTAGACGTTATTATTCCAAGTTAAGAATTTGTTTTACGTTGACGTCTGCCAGGTGAAAAGAGAGCGTTATAGACATTACTAATTAATGTTGTACATATATTATGCTAATATATCTTATTGATAAGGCCGCCCATTGTAAAGTACCTACAACATTGTCAATTTCAAGTTTTGATTCTTTTCATATTATGTGATACAATTCAAACAAAATTTGTCTACAAGGTACCAATAATAAAGCGACAACGCGCATACTTCACGTCGCAATCAAGTTGGCCCTCTGCAGCGAGCGAATCATTGCACACACACAGTTGCGAATCTTGCGTGTCAATGCACTAATACAAAGACAAGATCGTTGTCAGTCGAAAGCGCGAGCGGAGCTACGAGTGACACAACCTCCCCGTGCCAACGCTTGCGAAACACTGCCGCCCGCGTCCGCGCAGAGCACCTCGGAACCGCTAGCGTTCTGAATCTGAATAATTTGACATTTTCTTAGGAAAATATCAATGGATTTACAAATGCTATGTTGTAATTGTAGTATATCTATCTAGAAATTTTATGGTACAATTAATTTTTCAAATATCGTAGCCGTTTAGAAGGAGTTCGCAATATAAGTCAAGAAATAGTATGTAGTTTGAATTTTTTTTAAGGCAAAAGTAATAGTTATACCGTAAAATCATATGTTGCAAATGTTGTACTTGAATTCATCTATAAAATATTTTTTTTTCATATCTTCAACTTCAGCGGTTACGGAGGAGTTCGCTTCAGAAAGTACGAATTTGACGTACCCAAGGGCCTTAAAGGTTTTATTTTTAAGTGTTTATGTCGGAATAAGCACGAGGCCCACCTAATGTTAAGCGGACTAAGCTCCGCCTATAACAAATACATTTCCTCTGAACGAGTTGCACTGTGCCCGACACTGAGAGTGAGAGTTGTTAAGTCTCATGTGCCTGTAATTTTTCTGGCCCGCAAGGACTGCTGCCGAAACACATTGTTAGGTACGACCGATTTTATAATTGAGGGTAGTAGCTATCCAGGCGGGCATTCGTAAAATGCCCTACCACCATGCAAATCTACAGATATAATAAACATTGTCATCGTTATAACCAAACTTAAGTTCAAGTGATTTTTCTGCAAAGCACCGAGGGTTCCGTGACAAGTAAGAATATATTAAAAAAAAGTTATTTTTTTGGTATATTATCTCACCTGATGGTAAGTGATGATGTGGTCGAGGATGTTGTTCAGACTAACCTAGAGTTACTGGCTCTCAAGGTCAGCTGCTGGAACACACACAGATTTTCAACTTGAGGGTGGTAGCTAGCCGGGCGGGCATTTGCAAAGTGCCCTACCACCATGCTGTAACGACTGCTATCCTAAGACAACAACCGGGACCGACGGCTTAACGTGCCCTCCGAAGCACGGAAGCGCTCAGTAGTAATGTCACCAGCGGTCACCCATCCAAGTCATGACCGCGGCGGACGTTGCTTAACTTTGCTGATCGAATCAGAATGGCTAAGCAAACTTGGCTACGAGCGCTTCAAAACCGGCACTTGGCCGGTTTTTCGTTTTTTTTTCCACTTTAGATATTGGACTATAACCATACTAATAATTAAACTCGTCCTTGTATTACTATTAATATGATAGAGCAAAAAGAAAAAACTGAGTTTTTTTAGAGTCAGTAATTCTAGGTTAGCCTGGACAACATCTTTCGACCACATCATCACTTACCACTAGGTGAGATAGTGATCAAGAACCTAACCTATTAGGCATGAAAAAAAACCTACGTTTGGAGACGGTGAACTATTTTTAATACTAGAAAAGGTTAAATACTATTATTTTAATTACTTCGTATATTTTTTAAATTAATGTAACTTGAATTCATTTACCTATATTTTTAGGAACAATTCAGTAAACTAGTAATAAATAATCGTATATTCGATACTATCCCTATATCCATGACAACAGCGATGTGTACATTTCTTAGGTACATATAACTTTCATCAAAATCTATTCAACCGTGTGGAAGATGGATGGTAACAAACGCACACACACACATACACACAAATATTCTTATTTTAGTGCGACAATGTTGTTGACTTTTGACAAGGAGGTATGACACATAAGGAAGTTCTGCAAAAGAGGCCAACTCGTGGAAACGTAAACATTATGCTGAAGTTGTTTAGTTAATATATAAAGTTTATTTGTATGAAAACATTACAAGCTGCAGTCACGTTTATGTAGGTTAAATAAACTTCCGCTAAACGCATTTATGAGAGATTTTTAACTTATTTTATTCATAATTATTTGTATTATTCCTTCCTTTTGTAAAAAATTTTCTGTAGTAGTATAAAACTTAAGTATAAAGACCTGAATACAAGTTCAGGGGATCGAATCCAGGACCTCTTTACGCCACTCGACCAACAAAGCAGCGTTAAAGTAAAAGCATGTCAAGAATCTTCCGAACAATGTATTTACAAATTTCGGTCCGACCGAAGCGAGCTTCGCTCTTGTTTACATCAGCAACATATCCATTGAACGACAAATAAAAATACGAAAATATATTCTAATTAGTCTCATTCAAACAATAACATTACATAACCGCCATTGAACTTCAATAATCACATAGGTAACAACAGAAAACAACCAATACACTGCGTATTAGGAAAACATACCCGTTGATGTCAACACCGTGTTTAAACACATGCACACACTCAAACGTTAGCAATACTGATTTACCATAGTCCATATTTATCCGGTATTTAGGAGCGAAAACATTGTTTTTTATTATTTCTCTTTTAGGTAGTGAGGGACACAGGTTGCGGTGGGCAGAGGCTAGAGACTGATTTTCGTCGCGTCAACGCAGAGCGTTGGGCGGGCGCCAATCGCCGAGCGTACGGCCGCTGGCTGGCCGCCAGTCCGGACCCATCGTAATCGAGTTAGCGATGACTCCGTCCGCGACGCGACCCATTCACCGATAAGCGTCTTGTTTATTTTGTAAACAGAACGTAAGTTATCGCGATAAGGAGTTAATTATACCTGTCTAATCGTTTGTTTATACTGTTATCGGTATTGTTTGTATCAGTTTATTTGCGCGCAATCAATCTCCTTGGTGTAACTTTGTCTGAAGTATGGTCACAGATAATGCAATAGTCATTATGTAGTATCAAGCTCATGAAGCAAAAGAGCCATGCTTACATGTAGGTTGACATCTTTACTCTCTGCCTATGTGGTACGGGGAAAAATTTCCTTTATATAGAAGTTATACTAGGTATTCAAAGCGATTAAAATAATCTATAGTATAGCGTTTATTGCAGTGACGTAAAATCTGTTCCTGAACATGCGTGGGCGCGTCAAATTGGGAATGTGACTTTTCATGTTCCTATCCGCATTGATGCGTCTTGAATCAAATAATATAAAACGGGCCAAGTGCGAGGAAGGTATTGCTTTATAATGGTTCCGCATAGCAACAAACCGTGAAAGGTGTGAATGTTTGTGTGAAAAATTAATCCCTTAAAACTTCTAGAACTTCAAAATGACTTATAACGCGTTCGTGAACAGTTTCGGGGATATAACTTCTCCCCCTGCCTCACGCTTCGTTGCAATTGGAATGGCTGTGCTCTTATCCTGTAGTCGAATCGACATGGTGGCGCTTCTATAGAAACACTTCAGCGCTTCGATTCGATTTGGTATTGCTGCGTGACTGCAGTAACTTCCCAGGTTTAGATAGAATTTGGGACGCTGGAAATCGTCGAAGCTACGAGCAAAATGACTGAAACCTGATGACTTAATAACAGCTTGTATACAAGGCTCGGACTCAAGATAAACCTGTAGTTCTTTAACAAGGTTTTGTCACCTTGTACCCAGTACCATTTCTGCTTCACAAGTTGTATAGTGATTCTGGCATCACCTGGCGCCTCGCTGTTCTTAAGCAGTTTGAGAGCTATCCAAATCTCGTATGGGCTCTTCTCGATGTTCGGAGTCGGAGTATCTTCGGTGAAGTGTAGGATCAGTTAGGTTCTCTTGTTCTGAACTGCACCGCAACTGATTCTCGTGTCGAGCTGTACGTAAACTTCTCAAGCTCTCTCAGAGCTTGCCGCAGTCCGATATATAAACTGAACATTTATTTATACTTGATACGAGTCTCATTCTAATAACCGGTGGGTGCGCACTTTATCTTCAATGCACAGTACTAAGAGGTCCACTTTCACAGGTCAATGATAAGATAGTACTGAATCTTCCATTTATTGGTTTGACCTATGTTTTAACAGTTATCTTACAAAAGGCTGAACTGTTCGCGACATTGTGAGTCTGTTTGATTAATGTTCATATTGTATGTGTTTCTCTGGTTCAAGGGTTACCCCTTTGTCAAAATGAAAGGAGCATATATGTCGAACCAAACTTGAGGATAAGTCCAAATAATTTATCCCCTCCTAGTCTTGTAAAGATGACGTTTATCATACGGAATCTGCGTAGAAAAGTGTGGAAGTAGAAAATGTTTTCGAAATTCGAACATGTACGTAAGTTTCAGAAAAAATAATTTACTTTAAATATTATCAAATTTCTTACATTATTTAAGCTGTTTTTTTTTGGCACATAACATTTACCTCGCGGTAGTGAGGTGAAAAATTGTGTTGCGCTCGGCAGTGAAGCTATTTTGCGCTTCGTACCCTTGACATCTTCGCTACATTCAAGACTAGCTGCGCCCCGCGGTTTCACCCGCGGGTTAATTTCTAATCAGTTGTTTTTTGTTTCCATGGCAACGCTGCCCGTTTTTTGTTTCCATGGCAACGCTGCCCGCGACACCGGCGCGCGCACTTCGGACGACATTGTTGACGCGAGCCTTCATCCGGGTTGAGACGTCGCAAAAATTTCTAGTGTGGCTTATTCACAGTTTTTTTGATATTTTCGTCAATTTACACAGTATATCTTTATAAATTATAGCCTATGTGTTATTCTGATATATAAGCTATATTATTGCAAAGTTTCATTCAAATCTGTTCAGTAGTTTTTGCGTGAAAGAGTAACAAATATCCATACATCCATACACACTCACAAACTTTCGCATTTATAATATTAGTAGGATTCTATATTTTAAAGAGTAAAACTTCACTTGCTCAGATTTCAATAAAAGTACTCGCAACAAATAACAACTTTGCATAACAAATAAATAATTTTGTGGAAGGAATAACCAAGTTAAAAGAGTTGTATTCTAAATGTATTGAATTAGAACGATATTATATCCTTTGAATCCATTGAACAATTAAATGTTTCTGTTTATGAGTTAAAAGGGTAAAACCAAAAGATTCTAGAATCACCATAAAATGTGTTGTGGTGATTCGAGGAACTTTTTGTTATAACTTTTAATGATTTTCAATTTGATCAGTTTCTTACTCTTGAGTTCTTTCACAACGGTTTGCATATTATGAATTGCCTTAATTTGTTCTGGGTGCATAAGGGCCAGCGAACACTAACGTAACAGAAGACACGACGACGACACGCCTCGCCTGCAGGGTTGGAAGATTTTGCATTTAAGCACTAGGGCACTAAGCACTACTATTATATGGTTACAGTATAAAATCTGTCACCTAGTAAGTAACGGGGTGTTCCGGCAACGATAACATTTTTTTCCCACATCATCACATGTCGGTAGTTTCCGTCAGCCGGCGTGCCCTGGCACTAAGTTCAAGGATCTGAATCAATGTTGATTACATTGAATTGAAAGCGAGACTTTCACGAACAAAATGACAATTTAAATGACACAGAATTGTATTGTTTATTGTTAACAAATGGTTCCTGAGTCGTATCGTATGAAAACTCTCGTGTATTTTTACGTATCCGTTACATTGTAGCGCTATAGTATTCACTGATTTTATACGTCTGAATACACAGAATATGAGTACAGGCAGATATCAACTTTACTATTGTGAAAAGGTCACCTGTAGGGCGACTATGTACCCTGACATTGGTTGATTGTAACCAATTATATGTCAAAAACAGTTTCGGTTCACTGACACCTATCAATTTAATATACTCGTCTTGCACTTTTTATTTCTGCAGACTTGTTTAATGGATACATGGATAAGAAACTATCCATGCGTCAGCTCGTAAGCCAGGATGAGGTAATTTTAATGTAAAATATAGTGACCGGACGGTTGGTCTAAAGTTCTACGTTACGTTTTAGTTGGTCTACTTTTGCCGTCATTTTCGGGCTTCCATCATGTCCAATGCATGAGTGTGGAGGTCAATATTTCTATTACAGTTGGATTGCTGACTAGCTTGTTAAAATAGCGATTTCAATCAGCAATTGCAACCAACAAAATTACATGATAGACATACCGACCATCCTCATCAACAGGTTTTTCATACATTATATTATAATAATTTTTAACGCTTTTTTTACAGTTGATAGGTTAGCCTGTTTACTATCTTACCTGTTGGTAAGTGGTGTTGTGGTCGTGGATTGCAAACAAACTTAATCTGGTGACAGCTAGATAGGCGAGGATTCGAAAAATGCCCCACCACCACGCAAATATAAAAGAAAGCATACATACGAGTAGGTGTTGTACTAAAACATTCACTACTTTCTTTCATTACAAGTTACATAATATATTATAATTTGAATCTGCAAATTGTTTCCTGTCGAGAACAACCCGAAAAATCCTTTATACCGCACACAAAATGTTGCCATATGGATAGTACTTAGATAATTAAACTGCACAATATGCATGTATTGTACTTGGCATACAATGTTGGTTAGCAAACACAGACAATGCGATTAAAATAAGAAGCGCCATGTTGTGACGTCAAAACTAGATTTTGGTACAGTGTGCAAAAAAAAAGGAAATGATAAAAAGTTTAATTTAATACCAAAATAAAAAACCCGACTGCAAATTATTTAATTTCGTAAGGCGTTTTGTTGTTCAATTGAAATTAAAACTGCAAGTTATATAATATTTATGGTATCGTTTTTAATTCGTTGGCATTCTGATATCCAATACAAATGGGTATAGAAGAAAAAAAAGTGACAAGTGACTGTACAGCAAACACAGAAATAATTTAAACTGATTTTATTAGATAGCAATATTTTGTACTTAGGTATCTTAATTTTAATCGCTTAGCCCTTCGATGCCGCTCATGTCCTTATGTCCAACTGAGTCAGACTCAACGTAATCATAGTAAAGAGTAACAAAAAATATATCAATCAAGAAATTAAACAAGAATATCAACAAGTAGTACACTGACGGAGAAATAAGACCCTGACGCCCTCGATATCATTAAACCAATATGGCGTCTATGCTGTCAACCCTAAAAATAATAATTTATTTAAATTAACATTTTCGGGTCACATTTAAAATTACGTATAAATAAATGGCGCTGCTCTATTTTTAATATTGTTCTGCTGATCGTACTTATATGAGTGAAGTTAACCGAGAGCCCGTCCTATTCTTATTTTAATCGCATTGTATATATTTTGCCCAATAATTTTTTCGATTTTGGTTTGATTGAATAATTTGTGGAAGAGAATTCCATAGTATGACCCAGCTAATGAAAATAGATATATTTTCTTATATCCTTAGAAACATTGTGCTCTTGCACTCGTACATAAGTCAACGACTATCACTGCATCAGTGAGAGATCAATCATTTTGTTTGCAAAAGATATAAACCATTGGTTGGGGGTCAATGCCCGAAGTTCTTCATGGTCACCGACCGTACAGAACTGATATGGAGAACCTTAATATCTAGGAAATAAAGTTGAAAATCACTTACCTATGTTGTTAGGCGGCCTGACGAGCAGCGTGTGAGGCGGACTGGGCGCGGGCGGCTGTTTGATCGGCGTCGACGCGCCCGACACGGTGTTGTTTAAACTGCACGCATCGCACACTCATTACTGCATACTCTACACTTTCACAAAGCGTTATACGAACAACCGATAATACATACTCATAGAAATGAAACTCCACAACGCGTGCTGTGCCAGTATAGCACGAATTATTCGCGAAAAAGTAATCGTTATCCTTTACTGAAACATTTGGAAAACGCGCGACATTTTCCAGTAATGACCATATTTTTATCTATGTGAGATGTATTGTTTACTTGTACGAGATAAAACGTTTTTAACGCGTGTTACGTTTAATTATAAAATATCAGAGAGTGGACCGTCATGGTATTTGTCAAGATTGCAGCACTTTAATTATAGCCAATGGTTAATTAGTTTAACTTTATGATTTTAATGTTAGTTTCAGTAAAGATGAAATGTATCTTTTGGTCTACAAAATGATACGAATCATCTTCAAACCTCTTTATTATAAAGTGCAACGCGAAGTTGAGTACCACTATAACAATGTAAGCAATTGACAGTGTGCATATTTTCTGGCAGCACCACGGTATGAGAAACAGAGACAACAAAGTTCTCTTTGTCTGTCATCTACCCTGCATCGGTTTAAGATAGAGATGACACTGTGGTTCAACTTTACCGGAAATTCTAAAACAGAATAGTCATCAGCATAAGGTGATGAACTTGAAGTGCAACGGAGTACGGAACTGACAAGTTATCTCTCTCATACGCCATGATGACTATTGGAAGAGGAAAAGAGACAAAAATATGTAAAAATCATAGAACCTTTTCACCTTTGGAGCAAACAATTTTACATTAAGCGGACATTGAGGGGAATTGGATTTCAGCTTTCTGTCTGTCTATCATCCTTCCAGCGATCACTATTATTTTATTATGCCTTCATTTCAATGGCAAAATTATCGACAAATGAATTTACAACATTTCGGGGGTGTAAGGAGTTTCAGTTCTATACCATTGAGTATTATTGATCATTCCTATGATACCATGCATAGCTGTCACATCGAGCCCACAATGGATAACTTATGAGAATTTCCTGACAGTTCATTGAACCCCGTCATGATATTAAAACTCGTTAAAATTAGGTTGGATTCGGTTTTGCATACAATTGTCTCTGTCATGTCAGCTCAAATGTGATTTAGTAATAATGAGCAAGAGAACATTGCAATCATAACTACTAAATGTGGCAAGACAAATAATACCAAAACTGAAAACAGCCAAACTTTCACCGACGCTTCTATGATCATCCATTGGTACCCGGTAGTAGGGTAAGCAAAAACACAGTTGCAATTTCAAAAACTCTTCATATGTATGGAGTGTCATCATGAAAGTATGAGCTGTTTACCCAAAATACTGGTAAGATATAATTGGTCTGTATAGGTTATGAACCTATCAGGCTCACTCTGACAAACATTTCAGGAGGAAACCATTGAAGGCTCGATGTGTACATATAAAAAAAAATGTTGCTTAAAAACATTGTTAGTTTCTGTACTTAAACGTTTTTAAGTAGATATTTACATTTAAGGGTACTTGTTGATCACTGCTTCTATAAAATTATTACACAACTAATGCTCTGACAGTTCTGTGGTACTTAGATTTTGTAAGAGCAATTTTCTCTTGTTCTTTATTCATATGTGTGGTAAAATTGTTCACAATTGAGATCATTTACTTAGGCATCAAAGTTTGACGAGACTCAGCCACCATCTGTAACTCGATCTTGGCGCTTAGGCATTTACGCTAATAAACAATGAAACAATATAAATTGATTAGCGATGATAGTATTGAAATAACCCAGATGGACAGAAAATAACCACAATGTGTGTAAGCAGCATTACTAAGATGTCTTTGATATTTTTACCTTTTCTTGACTTTTTTTGTTGTAAATGGTTGGTGAGATGTATCAACCATTTAGAAACAAATATAGCTTTAACTATACGTCTTATTTAGAGTTGAATTAAGGCAAAAATAACTTCTACTAAACTCAGATACTGTGTCATGAAGTCATGACATAATACACAATATATGTACAGGGTTATTGGTAAAATGCTAACAACCTCGTAAAGGTTGACTCCTGCTAGTCCTAACAAATATTTTGAGATTTTTTTTTGTTTTGAAAATCTTATTTTATTAGTTTGAATATATTTTTTGTTTTAAAGCCTACTCCGAGCCAAGAGCAACACTGTACCGCGCCGTGCTCCCTTTGAATAGAGTTTTGAATATTACAGGCACAAGAGACTTTTAACATCAGGTGGTCCTCGTGCTCATTCCGTCAAAAACAAATAAAATAACACAAGAAATAAATTAAAAAACAATTTTTCTTTTTCAAAACAAAAATAATCATCTCAAAATGCTTGTGAGGAGTAGGAGAAGTCTACCCTAAGAGGTTGTTAGCATTTTTCCAATAACTCTGTATATTTACGTCATGCATTTCTCATGTAGAAGCATATACATATTCAACCTAGAACGAATTTAGGGTCAACGTAGAGGAAAATATTGAAGAAGAAATGATTATAGTACAAACAGGCAGTAAAAATATCAAAGACAAACGTGGTTTATAAACAATCAGGCCATTGTAAAAATCTAAATAACACCGAACGCGAGAGATAGCCATAATTAACAATAAATTTCTGTCGCCACGCGGAGCCCATAAAACTCGGCAACAACCGCAATGGTACATTTTCTATGATTTATTTTCATCATTATAATTCTTGCACTCGGACAGAGGCTAATGCTGCGAGGGAAAGACCGATAAGTATGTCGGCCAAAGACAAATAAATGTTTTTTTTCAACAGGAATAAACACAGAAGTATTACTACATTTAATGTGACTTAATATCTTGAGAGTTATATGCCTTCACATCTCCCTCTCTCATTCATAGTAATTCGGGAGTATGTGTAAAGTCAATTTTTACAATGAGCTGATTAAGTTTAACCATGATTGTACAGTAAATAAAATAAAATATATGAAATGGACTGGTTTCATGCGCTCTATAAGATGAGAACAAAAAACTATTTTTTCTTAAACTAGGTTTTTATTCCCATCTATGCCTTTTTTGGTTTCTTTATGACAACTACTGCAAGTGATTGGTAACTTTTTCAATTCATAACACGAAAATATAGCACGGAGATTCTGAATTAGATTGTGAATTTGAAATAGTCATCAACCAATGAAAGTCGTACATCAAAAAGGGGTGGAGAAAAAATAATTTTGAAAAAAATTTAAATGTGGCGCACGAGAAGACATAAAAATGAAATTATCGAGTATTTTTTTGCGCATGTCATGAGTCGTGTACTTCATGACGATTTATAGTTCCCGAGTTTCAAATATAGACGGAAATTTAAGCAGCCTTTAAGTTAATAAAATTGAGGGCATATTAAAACATGCTTAATAAATTAGTCTTAAAAGGACTCATACGCGAGTACTATTCTCTTAACGATTTTAATGATTGAATATGCTCTGGGTTTTGGCGAGAAATATAACATGTAAGGAATTTTTCGAATTTAAAACCAATAATTACAGTACCTCATTTTAGTAAATAATACGGGATATCTTAGGTGAGTAAGTCAGATAGCCCCGACTATAGTTTCGACTACATCCGGTAGTCTTATTAAGGATAGCTTGGGATGCCCGCGTTGCCGTCAGTACGGGCGAGATGTCACACAGGGCGTTTGAAAAATGCTCCCGGATATGGTCGAAATTGCATTCGGAGTTATCTGACTTATTCACCCAAGTTACCCCGTATTGTTTACTAAAATAAGGGAAAACCACGTAGGTTTTGAGAATAAAATGTTAGTTTCTAACTAGCGCTATTTATCGGTAAGAATGAACAATTTTTATCTCTCCTCGTGCTTTAAACAAAGATGTGTCTCGGGGACTGACCTATTGTTTGATGCTGCGGAGTTATTGAGCAAGGAACTAACGTTAGACGTGCTATTACTGACCACTGCAGAATTCACAGCTCGGAGTGGGAGTGGCTTAACCGGCTGCAAAGTCAACACACATCATTTAAACTTCTTTAGGGGAGATGCCAATTAGTTTTGGGCTCTGTAATTTTGAGTTGTTACCGAGGCCGTACAAATAGTATTCGTGCAAAAGTTTGATATTTGATATGGATAGATAGACAATAGATTGAAGTATAGGCGAAAAAAAATCACTTTAGTAAAGAAGTTATACATGAATAAGATTGTTCGAGCTTTGGGAGACCCATGACAAAATTTCGAAAAAATCAACGGGATGACAAATATTTGCTATTTAATCTGTATCGAATTATTGTGATTATAGTAGCAACTGAGATCTTTCTCAACTGGTCTTGGGCTGGAGTCTTTGAACAAATGGAATCATCACTAGTTCTTTGGCATTCATGTCCATTACTAGATGATTTTTCTTTTATATCTGGTTGGCTAGCCTTTGACCACTATCTCACCTGATGGTAAGTGATGATGTGGTCGAAGATGGTGTTCACTGTTCAGGCTAACCTAGAATTACTGGCTCTCAAGGACAGCTACCAGAACACTCCGTTAGGTTTTTGGCGATATTTTCTACTTGAGGCTGGAAGCAAGCCAGGCGGGCACTCGTAAAATGCCCTACCACCACTGCCATCCGAAGACAACAACCGGGACCGACGGATTAACGCTCCTACGGAAGCACGGAAGCGCTCAGTAGTATTGTCACTAGCGGTCACCCATCTAAGTCATGACCGCGGCGGACGTTGCTTAACTTAGCTCATCGATTAAGAAAGGTTAAGCAAACGTCGCTACGAGCGCTTCAAGAAATTTTGTTTATTTATTATATGTCACCTTATGCGTGGCCAAATGTAGTAGTGTTATCACATTAATTAGAGGAAGTGATAGTCAATATTTTAACTCTCTGATTAAACCAGAATAAATCTTACACTTCATAGTTACAACTATTCTCTATTTATTGTGAACAGAAAGAGATACTACAATAGATTGTAAACTAATTTTAGTTTAGACATATTCGGATCAACATTAAAGGGTGGTTGGTGCTTGAGATTGATGATGAATGGACGTCATCTGAGTCACGGTAACAACTCAATATTAATTCAGAATTCTTCAAAGTTTTGGTAAGGAGAAAAATTTTGAAGCAAGGGTCACCAGGGTACACATATCTACTAACATTTAGAGTAATATAAAATAAAACAAGTAGAGTCCAAATTAAAATAGCAGATCATTTTCAACACATTGACAAAGAAATACACATAGAAACAACATTCTGCTTTTTGAAAACAGTATTTTAGGCAGCATTTTAAATGGATTGCCTATCCATACGTTTTCATGATAAATAAAATAAATCGGCAAAATAGCTTCTACTGTAATATATTTAAGATTCAAGCTGTAACTGAACCCAAAACTAATTATAGCGTTCGGTAATAATTTGGAAGATTGTACATCAATACTCCACATTAAAACTACGAATTATATTAAAATCGAAGTTAATAATGGAATGTAATGAATGATGTGTGCGTACGGAGTGGTGTCACTTACTTTTGGTACTATTTCTTCTTTCTTTTTCTTTTCTACATCTATTGAATCTGTTGAATGATTGTGAACTTCTAACGTTGGTGATGTGACTGGACTTGTACCTGTGAAGTTAAAAAAATATTAGAATATGCAACATATTGTATGAATACAGATCAATATTTGGATTGATCGGAGGGTCAGAGGAAAGAAAATGTAAGAATAGAAAACTTTATTCCAAACCAAGTGTAGGGAAAGGGTCAGCCAGTACCAATGATAGGTGATACAAATTGCACTGACCCCTGCATTTATTCAACAGTCATGATGTCCAATGCAGAACGAACAAAAGACTCCCCTTTTTAATATATATTAGGACTAATATTTTGGTTTCCAATGCAATGCATAATATTCTGAATAACCTGCATTTGTTATTGTCAGGGCCAGTAATTATCAGGAGGACCGCACGCAGGGTTGCCTCTAAAATTAAATCAGTGCGGGTTTGACTCATACACTGAGGGTTCTGTACATAGAATGATCTATAAAATCCATATTTTTTAAATTCAGTTCGACATATTTAGCGGGGTCTGACCCGCATTTGGCCGGTTTTTCTTATTTGTTGTTATATGTTAGATATTGAACTATAATCAGACCAAGTTTGAAGCCTGTATGTATTACATTTAATATGATGAACAAAAAGAAAAAACGTAAAATACATGTTTCTTAGATTTAATTTCATGGCCCCTTTTGATTTCATTTGTTAGAAAATCTGCCATACTAATAATACATATTCTGTGAAAATGTCCATGCTACCTTTCCAAACGTATAACAATGATAGGCCCTTTCTAAAAATATATATTTCATCATTTTATATGCCGAAAGAGTAGTTGTCGACATACCCACGACTCAGCTACATGTTTGGTTTATGTTATAGAGGGCGAGTGCATAGGCTATTTACTGGGCACAGTTTCGGATACCACTAGGGAATCCAATCCGGTACCTCAGGATATTGAAATGGCACTTTACACATACCTGAGAGCATGCTAGTTGGTGATCCTGGTGAGTCATTACTATTATTGCTGTCTGTCGTTGCCGATGATGGTAACCCAACCCCACTGAGTTCAACGTCGTCTAGTCCACGAATGTCATCATATATACAGTCATTATCCTCATAACCGGGGTCAAGTGATGCGTCTATGTAATATTCTACATCTTCTTTTATCCTTTTTATCTGCAATTTTGGTAAATACGTTAATAAAACAAGGTACAGTTATTTAAACAGTTTTCAGAGATGATGCCAATCTTATGATGAGTATCGTGAATTTTTATTTCTGTTCTCTTCTATGAAAAATGCAAATCTCTTGGTTATACCTCAATTATTGAAACTATGATGTATTTAATTTTTCATTGCAATGATATTGTACATGATTGACTAATATATTGAATGGTTTGCAATGTATTTTCATGACTTTATTATGTACTGCAAGTACCATTTAACATGGCATTAAAGGTGTAAGAGTAACGAATATTCGTTTTATGAATTTTTATATTTAATGTTATATAAGAAACTTTGTTTAAATATCTGTTATGAATAATTTAAGAGTGTAGGCTGGTATTGCCTACAACATCTTTAGGCAGATAAGTTGCGTAATCATCCCTTGTAGCGACAGGCATCCACGTGGAAGAGGTTCTCTAGATTTTAGCGGGGCGGGAGGTATAGCCGGTAAGGAAAATGCCACACCCTACACCCCTCGCCCCCGCTAACAACAGACTAGAGCCGGTTATATAGAGACGTTTATCCTCCTCCAGTTGAACTGGCCAGTTAATTATTTTCTCCAAACAAATGTCGAAGGATCACTCCCTCATTAGAGGCTTAGGTATAGAACTGAGCATGATATCAATTGATTTATGAATTGTTTTATTTGTTGACATCTAAGTGCTATTATACAATTAAAGAATATCTTGATGATAAAATAACAAACATGTACATTTTTATATATTTTATAAACAGTGGTATGACATTTTTATTATTTTTTTATCTGTATTGAATGACCTTTTATTTTATTTAATTGTATTTTTGTAACCTGATTTAATTAAAAATTTAATTTTAGTATGTACTTGACTTGCATGATAATGAATAACTTTATTTAATATTGTAAGTCCGAAAAGGACGAAACTGTTGAGACTTAATGAAACATTGTTATGACACCATCTTCTGTACAGCTTATGCAATAAATGATTCTGTTTCTGATATTTGTGTTGATATTATAAATTTGTAAAATGATCACTAACTTGAAATTTGTGCATACAATTTTTCAGTGCCGATAACTTTAAAGTTAATTATTATATATATAACTAAATTGTAACCATACATGGTTGAGTGATGGAGTGACCACCCTTCGAAGTTTATGTGGAGAAGTGATCAGCAAGTTAACATCTGCACAAGATGTCACTAGTAGAGGCTACATCTCTGTCAAAATCTGTCTCTCCAAGGGATGGTGACGCACTAGTATACCTAATTACATCACACAATTACTACTGCTCAGTGCAGCAGACTCCGATTATATCATACTGTTACTACTGCTCAGTACAACTGAGTCTGTTTTTATCATACCGTTACTACTGCTTAGTGCAGCAGAGTCTATGACCTTTAATGCCGTGTTATCTGGCAATTAAATGACATGACAGAATGATCAACTAATATAAAAAAGCAATCTTACAAGCCAGTATACCTGTTCAACCTCAACAGACATGTTATCGAGCATTCTGAGTAGCGTTTCTAGTTTCTTTATGTGAAACCTGTGCCTCTCTAGTTTTTGTTTGAGCTCTTCCATTCTGTCTTGTTTCTCCTTGTCAAGTCGTTTTTTCTTACCAACTAGCAGTGATTCTACTTCAGACTCAAATTGATCAACCTGCAATACAGAATTAATATGGTTAGGCACCAGTATTTAACCCGGAATAGTATCTGAAGAATTGTTTTTAGTTATGTCTTTAACAGAGGAATTTCTTCGGGTTCAACGCTATTCAGTGCAGTCAAAGTAAATAGTAAAAATTTCTTAGGATTTAAGCGGAAAGGTACACATTCGCTTGCGTGAGAGGATACATGTAGCCTAAGCCCTTAAAATTACGTTTCTGTCGTATATAATTACGCTGCTGTCATGTCCTGACGTCTACAACAAAGATCAAAGGCAGGCACTTCACAATTGTGTGCTCGACAACAGAGCGTCTTCTATCTTGCAGCTGGCAAATCCCCGCGTTAATTTTGTTGGTCCATTCGATCTTACGCTTTATGCTGTGCATATAAGTTCATTGTACCAACTAATATTATAAAAAGAGGTTGGCTGGGAGGCTTAGCTTCTTCCCCTGTTAGATTTGAGCTAAAATCGAAAATGTTTTCCTTAAGTTAGTGTCACGTTACACGTTATCAAACCTCTAATGCCGTGTCCAACGCAACGTGTTTTTTGAACAATTCAACAAAAACTCATAAAACCAAACTTTGTTTCGGGCACGTGTCGTCCACAGTTAAAGTATTGTTTATTTTGAAAACAAGAGTTCTGACGTAAAATGCTTCAGTTCTCAGTTTTAGCAATACTTTTTGGTATCGTGAAGAAAGCGTAGATTTTGTGTTCCAACACCATCTATAATAAACTCAAAACTTAAAACTAACTGTCGATTTAGTTTTGTAAACTTCTTTCGTTGTTCTGAATCTGAAGGCATCGGGCCTTATTTTTTTGAAAACGAGTACTGCGAACGACGAGCGCTACAGAGCCATGCTCAACGCCGCTCACGGCATTCTCCTACCTGAGCTGAACGTTTTGGGACTGCAGAACATGTGGTTCCACAATCCAAAAACAAAACTGAACATTATAATTTACAAAAAATAAATACTAACATTGGGTGACAACTTTGCAGTCTGTGTATACCGGCTACGATTTTCTTCTTTGTGTTGCTTTCTACATCAATTGACACAACAGTGACTTGCTTAGTGGCTGAATAAATAAATAAGGCTATGGTACCCAAGGAGATCCAGGAAGCGTTGGAAAAAGTTTGAAAGATATTATCACTACCTACACTTTTTATACATATGGTTCCTAATGGAATTCAATCAAACCTTCTTCACCTTTCTTTGCAACAGGGTCAAGGCTTGGACCACCATCGCCAGACTATTTTGGGAAATCAAAACTAATAAACAAAACTAACGATAAAAAATCAAGACCCCCAATGGTAATTACTCAGTGTATGTAGATAGATACTAACCAATACATTATGTTTGCTTCGAGCTAGGTGTTTGCTGTGTAACCTGCGATTTCTTCGATACCACCAACCTGAAGAGTTACTGGGACAAAGGCCAGATGAGGCTAATGCTGCCAATGTAATAACAGCGATGTGGGTTTCAACCGGTCATCAATACATGCCTGGGATGGCGAAATGACATGGTGAAGTATAAAATGGATCCCCATTTGGCCCCGGAGTGGCCTTCTCCACTAATATCCATATTCAATACTCTTGTAGTTATTTATTTGTTTTTTTTTTTCTGATAGATTACTTTTTGAGCACAATCTCAACGAGGGCATGTGATGATGCGGTCGAGATTCTAAACAGAGTTAAACTCGAAAGGGAACTGACCTTTAAGCTATATATATAAATGCTGCATCACAACTTTAGTTGCTTGGGCACCGAATTCCTACTTAAGTAAGCGAACTGGGAATTTACAAAATATAATACCGCCATGCGGTCGAGCTCGAAGTCGCGGCGGGATTTAAACCATGGACCTCCTGCGCGGCGGTCGGAAATAATGCCAGCTCAGCTTTCACTGCGTTATACCATAGAACAGAGATTTAATTTATACCTGATAGTAAGTGATGATACGGCCGAAGACGTTGTTCAAGCTAACCTAGAATTACTGGATCTCATAGACAATTGCTGGAACACCATTAGGTGCTTGGGGACAGATTTTCTACTTAAGGGTAGTAGCTAGCTAGCCGGGAATTTTCAAAATGCCTTACCACGACTGCAATAACGGGCGCCATCCTCAGACAACAATTCCGACGGCTCATTGACGTGTCCTTAGAAGCACGGCAGCGCTCAGAAGTAAATGCCACTACCATATAAGTATTGACCTCGGCAAACGTTGCTAACCTAATTGATCGGTTAACAACGACTAGGTAAGCTACGCTACGTTTATGCGTGGTGGAAGGGCATTTTTGCGAATGCCCGCCTGGCTAGCGACCACCCTCAAGTTGAAAAATCTGTCGCCAGCGGTCGCATAGACCCTATATACATGCGGCGGCTATGCGCTCCGTTTAGTTATATATCAGATGTAGAGTGCTTTAGATGTTTTAGATACTTTAAGAGAATGGCTTATTGGTCAGTGCAAAATAAGGACGACCGCAACAAATAATAAAACAAATGTTTTTTTTTAAATTGGTGTGAGCAAATCAGGTGCCGAAAAATAGTCGACAATGGAACGCGGAAATTACTTGGTGAATTTATTGTTGACAGCATATCTCTCGGTTTTTTTTATGCCTAATAGGTTAGCCTTTGACCACTATCTCACCTGATGGTAATTGATGATGTGGTCGAAGATGTTGTTCAGGCTAACCTAGAATTACTGGCGTTCAAGGACAGCTGCCAGAGGACACCGTTAGGTGCTTGGCGACAGATTTTCTACCTGAGGGTGGTAGCTAGCCAGGCGGGCAATCGCAAAATGCCCTACTACAATGCTATAACGACTGCCATCCTAAGACAACAACTGGGACCGACGGCTTAACGTGCCGAAGTCGAAGCAGTATTATTGTATTAGTAGTATTGTCACCAGCAGTCACCCATGTAAGTCATGACCGAGGCGGACGTTGCTTAATTTTGCTAATCGGTTCAAAACGGCTAAGCAAACTTTGATACGAGCGCTTCAAAAAAAAAAATGGGATAAATATTTCTTTGCAATACTATTTCATACTATTACCTGTAAATTAAGTGTGTCGATTGACGTAACAAGCCACGTTGACATCTCTTCCCGCTCTTTCTGCGCCGGGTCAAGTTTCTGCGCCGCGCCGAGCCCCTCTTTCGAGTATGCCTTCGTTTTGGTTTCTCTTTCTACCACTTTGAACCTTTCCATTTGCTGAAATGAGACAAATATAACTGTTAATTGAAATATATAGCATTCAATTGATTCGTCAGTTCTTCGTACTAGGGTCTTCGCGTTGCAGGGGACGAAGATAGAGTAGGAGGAATGTGGTTGGGAGATTTGACTCTCCGGAAATATGATTAAAATGGCCAACTTTACGAACCCCATCAGTATAGTTTTTTTTTAATATTGAGGGGAAAATCAAATTATAACTGTCTATTATTTCATATAAATAAATTAAGAATTGGTCCTGTGTATTGCTGGGCTAGTATATCACGCCCCCATTGCTACCCGTGGGTGTCGTAAGGGGCGACTAATGGTAAAATACCAAAAGGTTGGGGTATCAGCGCCTTCTGGGGAACTTTAATCTTAAGCTGTGATCTCCAAGACGCCTGACAAGCGTGAGGATTATGGCAAACCCCCCCCTTAAAGGGGCAGGCTGTGCAGCAGTGGACAATCCGGTCAATACATTACAGTACATGTTACGTTCAGATTCACTATCATTATCCTCTTAAGTCACTGGGCCATGATTAAAGTGGCTAACTTTACGACCATAGGTGTTACATTTCTTTTAAATATTGATAGAAAAAACAAATTCTAAAAATCTATTATTACATTTATTTTAAGCAATGCTGGCTGAGCGGTTTTAGCTATGGGCTGCCGTGCAGCAGGTCCATGGTTCCACCGCCGGCTTGAGCTTCACCGCATGGTGGAAGGCCATTTTGCGAATTCTCGCCTGGCCGGCTACAATACAACCCTCAAGTAGAAAATCTGTCACCAAGCACCTAACAGTGTGTTCCGGCAGCAGTCTTTGAGAGCCAGAAAAATTACAGTCGCATGAGATTTAACAACTGTATGTCTCAATGTGACGGGCGCAGTGCAATTCGTTCGGACGAAATGCATCTGTAATATGCAGAGGTTAGTCAGCTTAACACCAGATGGGACCGTGCTTGTTTTTTTTTATGCCTGATAGGTTAGCCATTCTATCTCACCTGATGGTAAGTGATGATGTGGTCGAAGATGTTGTTCAGGCTAACCTAGAGTTACTGGCTCTCAAGGACAGCTGCCGGAACACACCGTTAGGTGCTTGGCGACAGATTTTCAACTTGAGGGTGGTAGCTAGCCAAGCGGTCATTCGCAAAGTGCCCTACCACCATGCTTTAACGACTGCTATCCTAAGACAACAACCGGGACCGACGGCTTAACGTGCCCTCCGAAGCACGGAAGCGCTCAGTAGTAATGTCACCAGCGGTCACCCATCCAAGGCATGACCGCGGCGGACGTTGCTTAACTTTGCTGATCGATTCAGAATGGCTAAGCAAACTTGGCTACGGGCGCTTCAAAAATTTTCGCTTTCCTCATAACTACATTAAAAAAATGCTATAACTTCTACTCATGGCTTCGTCCGTTTCCGTCGATTCTATAACACTGTGTATTCTCAAGAACCAGTCAAAAAACCTACATAAAAATCGTATGTGTTATTACAAAACCTTACCAAAGTACTTTTACCAAATGTTATCTGTTGTGCCGTTACAGTGGCGAGTCCTAACAAACATACAAACAAACCTTAGTACTTATAATATCAGCAGAAGTCTACGTAGTCAAGATTAGAATTTAATCTCTTGTTTATTTGTTTAGCTTCAATTAGCATAATGTCGTATCAAACGTAGGTATAAAAGTTGTTTACATACTTTCGGTGATATGCGTGGAGCGCGGGCGCCACAGCTGGTTTTTGCTTTTAATGTACCCGCTATAATAATAATTTCTTGTTTTTAAATAGTTCCATAAAAATGTATTTTAATGGTAGGTGAGATTTCTTTATCTTCTCGAACAAACCAGAACTGCGCAAGTATAACTTGTTGTAATGGGTTATTTTTATCTAGACCGAATGAACTAGACTCATCTAAAGGTCCACACATGGATTGAAATTAATTTACTATCACCGGATAAAGGATTTTAAAAAGGCTGTGATTTCACTGGTTTTTGGTTTCTACGAGACTAGCCCTCAGTCGACTGAGTCTAGACCTCGAAGCACCATGGATTGGAACTGAATATATCCCATCTCGGGGTACACGAGTTTAAAATGGATCACTGGCTAAACAGTTGATTCTACCACCTACCGTACACTGTGACCTATAACTACATACTTGTATTAACAGCGAATAGTCGAGTGAGAATTTCATAAGTTGCACTATACAGCCACCATGGAAAAAATTTCACCAAAAATGTACACGAGTTTCAATAAAAAATACATCCAATATGGCTTACTCAAGGAATTACATAATTATACTAGACTCATAGCAGACCTTGGAATTTAGATAGTGCATCAAACACCCTCGTCAGATATATATATATGATCATATGTATTGGGGTTAACAAAAATGATTTCATAGTGGAAGGACATTTTGCGAATGCTCACCGGGCCAACTACCACCCTCAACTTTAAAAACTGTCGCAAGTGTTCCGGCCGCAGTCCTTGAGAGCCAGAAAAATTACATGCATGTGAGACTCAACAGCTGCATGTCTCAGAGTGACGGGCGCACTTATGACGAAATGCATCTGTTATGTGCAAATGTTACCACTTCACATCAGGTGGGCCACGTGCTTGTTCAACCACATACCACTTGCGATAGTTTGTTTTACTAAAAATCTGCATTTTTTAGCAAAACTTCTATGCTAAAAAACGTCATTATATTTTTCTGTTTTAGAGTGATAAGGTCAACAAGCTAGAAAGGATAAAATATGGTTTGCTGGCGAACATATTATATACCCTACTGTGAACTTTGAATATGTCGTGTGGTGTCAGCCGTTCCACCTGGGTTAAGTTCAGTCAGTAATCAGTATATAAAGTCAATACTGGCCTACCGTAACTTCCCCTGTGCATTTCTCTGCACATTTCCTTCACTACGAAGATACGGCGTGCTATGTATGTATTCACTTAAGCAAATAAAGGATGCTTAATACAATAAGCTGGCGGCTTAGCCCGAGGGTTTCACATTATTGCAAGCAGGTCGTGCTGACGACGGATAAGCCAAGGACCAGTGGCTTCGTCGAGTAGAACTGATCAGCATAACATGACCAAAATACATATTAATACTAGCGGCCCGCCCAGGCTTCGCACGGGTAATTACGACTATAAATTGAGTTGTAAGCTATCCTATCTTTCAATTTAGATCAAATTGCACACGGTGTGCAAATCAAACTGAAGATTGGTTCAGTGCGAGGCAGAGGATTTTTTTTCAATACTGAATTAAGCTAGTCATGCTTTTGACCACTATCTCACCTATTGGTGATTATGTGATCGAAGCTATCACAAGCTAAACCGAACACGGATCGAAACTGGATCTCATTGACAGCTGCCGGACGGAACACATCGTTGGTTGCTTATCGACGGTTTTTTTTATTTCGTGGTAGCGAGGCAGGTGGGCAATTAAATGCCTTGCATCAACTACGGACCCTGCATACAGTAGCAGTCACTATCGTAGCATCAAAAATTGCATCTTCACACGACAGAATGTCTCAGTACCATGCAATTTTTAAGAAGCAGTGATGGACCAGTGGCTTATACTATGGACGGCCACTCAAGAGGTTCAGAGCTCAAAATAAGGCACAGATTTGAGGTTCATAGCTCGAAATGCGGCATAGACTTGAGCTTCTCCGCGGAGCAAAACACTACGAATGCTCGCCTGGCTAGCTAGCTACCTATTTCAAGTTGAAAATCTTTCACAAAGCATATATAAAACAGAGCCTTCTGGCAGCTGTTCTTTAGTCTTAGGACTCAAACCAGTGAGCGGAGCCACCATCTCAGTCTATTAGGTCACCACAAAGCGCAGTAAAAGCTAGACATGAGTACTCACATGTTTTCTTCTTCCACTCCACATGGTGTTTTTAACACTTTCTTTAAATAAATATCTTCTAAAATGTATAAAGAAAGAGCTAATCGAGTGCAAACTTTTATTTAATTGCGAAGTTTCCAGCAATCAAGTAGTTTTTACCGTGCTCGCAAGTAGACTAAAAGAGCGACCGTCATCTTGATGTTTGCTATTAATTTGAATCTACCCTCATTTTAAGAACGCGTTCAACTCGACTCCCGAGGCAATACATCGACGGTTTATCCGGAGGTAGTTAAGTGGGTACAATGTCCAAATAAAATTGCAATGCTGCAACCTTGAAACTGTCCCTGTGGCTTTTTTATTCCATGGCCGTGATTTAAATTTGTTATATTTTTAACTAACTTCACATTTGAACTCAATTTGACGCGATTAAGAATAATCATGGCTTTTTGTCAGTAGGCTACTGATATTTACTAAGTTGCCCTTTGTGGAATTGACTGCACAGTAAACTGATTTACACACATTCAATGTTTATCTATGCACCATTGATAAGATTCACTCATGTCACAAGCATAACTCATATTATAACCTACAGACAGATTACGCTTATAAAAAGTTCAATACAATGCCTACCTTATGTTACATTATATTTATTTTGTTATATCTATATATAAGTATATACAGGGTGGAAACTTTCAACGGGTCAATGAGGGGAAGTACCTTATCCGTTGTAGCTACTCGGAAATGGTCTTAGGAGACTATACATATTTTTTTATGAAATGTTGATCCCCATTCACAGATTTTCAAAAACAATTACAGTTAGCAAGAAAATAGCCATTTTACACAAAAACATTTTTTGATGCCAATCGATCCTGTTTCTAATATTGATCAAAATCTTCTATGGAACCAACCATCGTTGGAGTACTCAAAAAGTCACAAATAGCAAAAAACGTTTCCCTTACATTTTGTAAAGAATTTGTGTAACTGAAATACAAAAACTAAAATAAAAGACAAATGATCACGTACAATTTTACACATACCAAAAAGAAGGCAAGGTATTAATTTTCTTTTTTTATTAACTAACATAACATGTTGGTGTATTTTTATTATTTACGTAATATGCTTCTAGCAAGTCTAAACGTTCTAAATTGGAGATTATTTTTCTCTTATCGATAGCTGTCCAATTATGCACATAGTGTAAAATTCACAACACCCTCAGAGCTTTTCTGGCCCAACAAACTTTCAAGATTGTTTTTATTTAGTAATAACGAGTTCGAAATTTGAATTGTTTTTTTTTAACTTATCTTTTTAATCAGTCAACAAAAAGATCTCAACCTTCACTAAAAAAGCTTTTGCATAAAATTTTCATACAAAATGTACGGGAAAAGTTATTTGCAATTTGTGACTTTTTGAGTACTCCAACGATGGTTGGTCCCATAGAAGATTTTGATCAATATTAGAAACAGGATCGATTGGCATCAAAAAATGTTTTTGTGTAAAATGGCTATTTTCTAGCTAACTGTAATTTTTTTTGTAAATCTGTGAATGGGGATCAAAATTATATAAAAAAATATGGATAGTCTCCTAAGACCATTACCGAGTAGGTACAACGGATAAGGTACTTCCCCTTACTGCCCCGCTCAAAGTTTCCACCCTGTATATATATTGTTTTTTCTGAATCTGGTTTACTTGTGGAAAAGAGTAAGAGATTAAATAATAGCTTTATTTAAATAATATTTTGTGATAATTCCGCCGATATTTCCCGATGCACGACCTGACGTTAGAAGCGCCGCGAGCGCCGGAACGATTTTCTTCGCGTTTTGCTTCTATTATGTAAATCAGTTTTTTTAATGATATGGTTTATTTGATATGAAATCGGGGCGGCGCAGCGGCGGGCACGACATAGTTTATTTAATGATAATTATTATATGTACCGTACGCAAATTAATCGGCGTGAGATTTGGTCGCATCGCAGTACTTGAAATCATATTTACAATGGTAAAAGTTAGGATTAATGGAAGGAAATCGTTGTATTCTATTACTATTCGATTTTAAATTGGCGAAAGAGTAGGTCAGAATATAATGGGTAATTTGAAAAATGAACTGTCGATAGCAGCCCGGTACTGTACTCGTTAAATAGGAATAGGTCCACCCCCTATTACATAGAACCAAAACATGTTAGGTTAATTGAGTATGATTAGATACCTCGGCCTATCCCTTCGTGTAATACGGATGACGAAATATTAATGCTTAGTACAAAATAAAAAATACCAATAAACATACAAAATGAAAAAGAAAGAAAAATAAATAACCACGAGCGGGTTCGATTCCCGCTCATAGTTCTAATAATTGTTGTAATTTTGTAAGCTTATTCGCTTGGCCGGCATTAATGCAAAAACTGCACAGTTGAAATAAAATCGATGTACATATTAGCAAAACAAAATTTCTTTGATGTATAACCATACTCAATAGACTTTATGAATACACCTCTTGTAAGCAATCTCAACCAGTTTGGAGTTCCTATGAATAGAGGCTTTCATTTCATTGTGTAGAACTAAAAGGAAGGGGTTACCATAGACCTTGAAGCCACATCAAAGGCCACGCAAAACTCATGGTAATCATTAACTTTAGTAAATGTGAGTACCTTATGTTACCAACTGTTTCTTTAACCCTGTATTTGTAAGTTCTAAGTTTGAAGGTTTTGTTAATTAGAAATCTGTCGCCTAGCACTGTAGGTGTATGGTGTTCTAGAGCTGTTCAGTTGGAACAGTTCTGATTCTAGGCCTTGCTTGCTAATACCAACCACACTATCATTTACTATGACAGTGATTGTGATCAAAGACAATGTGCGACATGTCTGATTATACTTTAATGGCCCAACTTTTTCAAATAAAAACCTGACATTAAAATATTATTTCCAAATAGAAGGGGGAGACAAATTTATTAGCATTTAAAGGATTCACCGTTGGGGTGCCGGGTCCATCGTTTTGCAGAGGAAGAAGTTCAAGTCTGAGGTGACTGGGACTCAAGCATTTTTTTTATAAGTGTGTACATACTTATTATAAGTACATACATATTTTTTTAATAATCATGTATCACCCATACTTAACGTTTTACTGGATAATAAAATGTTGATAATTATTTTTTCATTTCGTAGAATTTACTTTCAGTTTGGTCCCATTCCAATTTCATAATTTCAATCGATTAGTTTTTAAGTTACACTTAATTAACTGAATAAAGTATTTTATAATATGCCTATACCTGGATAATTTAATATAATTTGATGGCTTATGGTGACCATTAAGAGTGACAATCAATATTGTAAGGAATAATATGTAGTGAATGGTATGAAATAACTTGTGGAAGTCTGATCATGTTTTGAGTCAGTGTGGTCACAAATGCATGGTACCAACTTCAACATTTTTTTCATACTTTAAGCGTTAGAAGTTAGTTCTGTGTTGTTTTAAAAATATTTATTTATAAGTTTCCCTGAAGGAATATTATAAATAACTCATTCTTGCCTTCCTTTACTTCTGGAGTTGCACAAGCTTTAGTCACATTTACTCAGGTAGTAATGCATGGTATTAGTTAGTTGCATAATAGGGGATATATGTTAAATATTCTAACTATGATATATATAATAATGAAATAAGAGGAAGGGATTTTTGGCAGGACCAGTTGTCTTTTTGAATTGAGCATATTCAAAAGTACTCAATAAGGTAATTGTGATTATGTAAATATAACCATGTTATCAAATTTCGTCATAAGCTCTAGTGGTTACTCTAGATATGCCATATTAGAGGAGCAGCATAACAGTGGTTCAATTTATATATGGATAATGGAAAACAGATGACCAGGATTACGAAACTACCTAGAGGATCAATTACTGTGGAGTTTCTCAAGGGAGTATCATAGGTCCCACACTATTCTTACAAAGAAGTATATTATATACATACATTAATAATTGTATGAATTTTGAAATTGCTTGGCTTAATAATAATAATAAATTAAAAATAGATTTAAAAAAAATTATACATTTTAAAATGTTTAGAGGGACTTTTGGAATTTAAACATAGTGGATGACCATAATAGAATAAAAGTTGTCATGGCTACAACATGTTGATGATATATGTGGAAAATTGAATAAATTTGTATTTGCAATGAAAATTCAGATAATATAGTCCAATATCTATAGATATAATGGTGGTAATATATAATTGGTAATGTGTGTTCCATTATCCAATAATAGTGTTAATAGTGGAGAAACTCTACAAATATATTCAGAGTATTTATTGCAAAAATAAGGTGTCTTCATGCTGTTTGGTATGCGCAATGGACTAATTCTTGTAAGTTAATATTTAAATTTAGAGCACTATTAACATTTCCATGTATTTATATTTATGAAATGTGTAAGTTTGTAAGTAGCAATATGTATCTATTTGAAGGTAACAACAATGACAATAACAGCACCACTCACATGCGTCTCAAAAAGCCTATGCTTTTCTATTGCCTAGTATTCCGGAACAACTGTTCCTACATGGCCCCAATAAGGTAGGTTTACTATATGATGGGGCAGTCCCTATAGTAAACCTTCCTTTTAATGTATTTCGTTTTAATTCCAAGAAGTGGCTAATTTTATGGGATATTAATATACTGCAGGAGTCAGTTTATAATATGAAATACACTCGAGAGCAATGAATCCGGGTCACTTAAAGAATGTTAAAAATCTCGGAAACTAAAAATGATAGGTTAATGCAATAAATTGTATTTAATAGACAATGTAATACTCCTTAAATGAAAGTAAAAAAAATATGAGTCACCATACATTTTATTAACACAAAATTACATAAAGAAAAAAACTGCTGATCTCTCCTTAAAACAAAAATAGGAAATATGAAATTTTTGAACTTTATTACGATTTTCTTGAATTTTAATACTTCGTATTGCCTCCTCATGCTTCCATTACTGCGTTTACGTGGTTTGGCATGCTGTACACCAAGTTCCTTATACGATTTTGGGGAATATCCTCCCATTCCTCTGTGAGAGCAATTTTTAGCTCACGAAGCGTGATTGGGGGAGGGTTTCGTTGTTTTACGCATCTGCCTAGCTCGTCCCAAGCATGCTCGATCGGGTTGATATCCGGGCTGCGCGCTGGCCACTCCATACGAGTAATGTTCATCTCTTGAAGGTAGTCATTCACAATCCTACCTGTATGAGGTCGGGCATTGTCATGCATAAATATAGCATCCTCACCTAAATTGACCATAAATGGACCAACGTGATCATTGAGGATTTCTTCCACATATCTTACGCTAGTTAAAGAGCCGTTTTCTATGATCACCAGCTCTGTACGACTTTCAGAAGAAATTCCGGCCCACACAAGTACAGACCCACCACCGTAGGCTACTTTTTCTTCGATGCATGCTTGCTTGAATCTTTCCCCTGGTCTTCGATACACTCTGTGTCTTCCATCGTGCTTGTAGAGCATACATTTTGATTCGTCGGAGAACATAACTTTTGACCAAACTTCAATACTCCAATTTACGTGGCTCTGGGCATATCTTAGTCTCGAAATACGATGCCCACGCTCCAGTTTAGGGCCGTTTGCAGGTCTAAGGGGTTTTAAGTTAGATTCAGCAAGCCGACGTCTTACTGTCCATGCACTTGGGTTACTTCCTCCGAGGCGTCGAAACTGATTGGTGAGTTCAGTTCCTGTGAGAAAGCGATTTCGAAGCATGGTGTTCACCAAGTATCGGTCTTCTCGTGCTGTGGTACACCTGGTTCTGCCCGTTCCTGGTCTGCGTAGGTTAGAACCAGTTTCTTCGTAACGTCGGAGAACTCTTTGTACTGTTGACAGCGACACACCGACAGTCCTGGCTGTATCGCGCTGACTCCGGCCGGTTTCCAGCATTGTAAGTATTCTGGTGCATTCTTCAGGCGTAAGCGACATAATTTCAGCTTGAATAATGAATATAGAGCACTATCAACATGGTTTATGTACCCACATAAATGACAGATTACAAACAAAAGCAAAACCAAATGCTGTAATTTCGTAGTTCCATCTTCGAAAGTGGCCCTTTTTCAAATTTGATTTTTTTATGATATAACTTTACAATAACTAAGAAGTTTTAATACCTTCATTTAAGGAGTATTACATTGTCTATTAAATACAATTTATTGCATTAACCCAGCATTTTTAGTTTCCGAGATTCTTAGGATTCTTTAAGTGACCCGGATTCATTGCTCTCGAGTGTATTTACTCAAGATTCTGATTAATGTATTTCGTTTTAATTCCAAGAAGTGGCTAATTTTATGGGATATTAATATACTGTAGGAGTCAGTTTATAATATGAAATATTTACTCAAGATTCTGATTGAATATACAGAGACTGATTTTATAATATGTGACCTTAATTGTACCTCATTCAGTAAATAAAGGAATAAATAAATATGTTATTTTCTACCTATCTAGATGAATGAGCACTCTTTGTAAGAGCAATTATGTTAAGTCTTGTCAAAGGCTTTAGCTTAGCCATGGATTTCATGTTTTAATCTATTTATAGAAATTGAAAATTACTTATAGCTGACTGGAATATTTCTTTTATTTGAAAATAATTTTGACTTTTTATATTTTTGTCTAATGTACAAATAGGAAAAATATAGGTGGGCAGCAGCACCGTCTGAGGAACTTCAATTCCCAAGATGCCTGCCAAGTGTGGGGATTATAACAATATTAATGGAACAGGCTATTTCTGGCAGCCCTGGACTGATACTGGGAAGTGTAGGAAAACCATTAATAGCTTAGCCAATCATGGATGTGATTGTTAGATATTACAGGTTTCAACATTAGTTGACGTGGGGTCATAAAGTAGGCACAATAAACATAGTTTAGCATAGAGCAGTATTTTATGTCTAGTTTAATTTACTGATGCTGGGAAGCATTTTTTAGTTTAGCTTAAGATATATTTATTTTACTATAGGCAGACTACTTGAATGTGTCCACAGGGTACAGAAGCGCGGGGGTACAGGATGTGGGAGATAGACATGAGATTACATTCTCAAAATTGTTGAAGGTTTTCTATAAAGCATCCAAACTTCATAGACTGGTTTTAGTATTATGTCATAAAGTGAAGTTGTCTTCTTAGTAAGAATATTGGTTTGTTTATGATATAAAATGTATTGAAAAAAGAGAAGGACTGTGTTATGTTGTTAAATTAGCAGTATATTAGCCATAAGGTGTGTCATGTATTTTTCAAGAAAACTTGGACATTGAGACTTTAATCTGTAATTTTGAATAGTTTACAGAATATGATGAAATACACCTTTGGAAAAACTGTTTGTACAAAATGATAATAACTATTTAAGAGATTAACACTAAGTTCTTAGCCGGCTCTTCAAATAACAATCATCATAAACACTGTTTGAGCAACCTACTGACCCAACAAACATTCTGTCTGTAAATCAGTTTTGTGACAAATTACAGCAAATTTCACAGACATAGTTATTTCAGTGGTCTGATTTGCTTTTTTTATACAATCCTTTACAGCATGTATCTAGTTTATGTATAGCCTTTATTTACTTCAGTTATTGTTTCAGCCATCAGAAGCATTTGTTCTGCTTACCCTTTAGAAAATTCACTCAAACAGTATGTAAAAAGTATGCCAGTCTATTAACAGAATCACAAACTTTTGATCATAGTATTTAGGCATACTTCGCTGTAAAGGGATCTGATGAAATTGAGATTTCGAAGATAATTCAATGTATTAATTAAATAATTAGTTAATATTGCAATTAAACATAATTTTGGACAATTAACTGCCTTTATCTACACTATCAGATATCCAAAAAGAACAAACTGACATCATAAATGCCCTCAATCTGGAGTTGTTTTGGCACCATTTATATGGATCATGTCCTTTGATGAAGCCATCGAAAGGCACATACTTTTGCCTTGGCCATCTCCAACACAAAAACTAAGGTATGGCCCTATGCTAACTAGATTCTTTATGAAATAGTGATTTTTTCAGTGCCTGGATAGAAAAGTTTTATAGACGTAAGAATTAAAGGTAAATTTAAAGGGAAAAAGAAAGTTATAGCCAAGGGCACCCCTAAAAAGATGTTGCTTGAAACTTTGGAACAAATACTTATGGAATGTAGCCAATTCTCCATCACTATAACAGATATCACTAAAAAAAATATTGGTTGCGATAATTCTATGAGGTGGTTCTATAGAAGTACAGCTTAAATCAAATCAACACATGCAGCTTAATGCATACATAGAAGCTGTATTTTTTTACTATATTAGTCTGTATTTTTATCAAAATAAACATTAAACATGTAAACATTAGTAATATTTTGATAATCCACCTTTACTTTAAGAAATTAGAGCTCTTTATCCAGTAGCATTTACAAGTAGTGGCATAGTTGTGAACTGACAGAAAAGATGAAAACAGGCTGTAGGTGCCTATGTACTGACATAATGATGTTTCTTGACAAATCCTGGTATTTTTATATAAATTGTTAATAAAATATAAACTGTTTTACTTGATGTTCATTACATAAGTATTCACTTCAATGTTAAAAAATAATGCTTTTTACTGAGAGAATTGTTGAGTTGAAGCTAACAAGTCCACTAACTGGTTGTAAACCGACCAATTCACCCTACGACAATATGCACTCCCGCTGCCCGCACCACTATGAAAGGAAAGTAAGTTGTTCAACGTAAACTATTATACTATAGTTGATTATGACTGCAAAATGTTTTGCTCTCAATAATATTTTCCCTGCACTTGAAACAATCAATAGACTCCATAACAAAACAACACAGTCACTAATAAAACTAGATTTAAACTAGGTATAAAACATACTGGAACCTCTTATTGCTATTTGTAAAGAGGTACCAAATTTATGACATTTATTGTTTAACATTAGATTATTATTGTTATTAACTCACCGTTTCTATAAGTTTCCTATAGTCTAAAAGTGTACTCTTATCCTTAATTTCTCCAGAAGCAATCCAAGACTTAATTTGATCCCGTAGCCTCTGGAGCTTTTTGATCTCTTTTTTGAGATCCGCCTCGTACTTTTCCTTCTGGTTACTGTTTGTGGCATTATGGACTTTCTGCCAGATGTCTTCAAAGGTTTCTACACCTTCCGTCACTTTTTTTAAACACCTGTCTATTTCTCCTGAAACATTATTGGGATTATTAGTAATGTTAAGAGTAGAGAAAGTAGTAATGCTACTTTGTCTTTGGAATGAGATAAAATGAAGACTAGAAAGAAATATTTTCAAAGCACAGAATACGTTGACTGGATTTGGATGGGCTTTATACAGCGTTATGATCACATCACAGTGTGAAGATAACACATGCTCAGTGTACCGCTATTGCCATAAAATATAATTGTTTAACTAATTTTAGTATGTTAATTTGTAATATAGTATGTTTATTTGTATATTAGTAAATGGATAGTGTAAAAATTTTGGTATTTTTAGTGGCAATAAATGATCCTTTATTAATTTATTTTATATTTAATATTATAGTCATTTTAAGGTGATTTGGTAGCCTTGACCGCAACCTCAATTGATAGTAAGTAATAATGTGCATCAAAGGTGGTATTTAAGTTCAGTTTATAACGGGAGCTGATTTTCAATGATAAGTACACAGTTAGGTGCTTAGTGACAGATTCTGTACTTAAGTGTTAGCTAGCCATTACAACATTTATAAAATGACCTTCCTAAGAGTGCTGTAGATAACTACATTGAATAATCAACAATTTAAAAAAAATGAATTAATATGATTTAAATCTAGGGGGATAGGGTAATAAAATAAAAAAAGGTAACTGAAATTTCAACCAGAGGCAACAAAATGACATGATATAAGACATGAATAGAATACTTTTAATAATTAAAGTAGGGACTTTGGAGTGCTTTGATGTTTAACAATAACAGTGTTGATATAACCTGATGAGAACCAACTGACCATTCTGTCATGATAAGGTTCATTGCCCTTTACAACATTCTTTGGAGTTATATTAGTCTTTTTGCCTTCAATAATGTTACACATAAAACCAGTTTCATAAACACCTTGTTTCAATAACATGATAATGTTTTCTGCACTCATTGAAAGGTCATTCTGGGTAATCAAGAATAATTCATAATTCAACACTTTCTGACCACAAAACCTGTTGCTAAGTGCACTTTTCCATTTCAATTGTTCCAACAGATGTCGATTTCGCGCAGCTGGCTACCGTAATCATTTAGGAATAACAATAAAATCACGAAAGAAATACACAATAGCGATACCTGATGTCAATTACGAATGCTACAGCTTACCTAGACGCATTTTGGCGATAACGGTAGGCAGAACTATTTTGTTGAAGAGATATCCTAGCCGCTGATATCTCCAGCGAGGCAGAGGTCTCATCAATTGACAATAATGCTCTAGAACACGTACTAGTTCGGTTGGGGTCAATCAATCTCTAACCTGATAACATGACAAATTACCTTGTAATTTCCTTGTCGCAGCCATAGCTATTTACACATATGGACGAACGTTCCGTACATATCCTAAACATACAAACTATTTACAATGAAATGCACTGAAATTATTGATAAACAGACAAACTACACATCTGAAGCTTTGTTCGATTCCAAGATGGCTACCGTACACCGCTCGAACTGTAGTAGTGTCTGAGCGCATCCAGGCAGACCACCACAGTGAAATCCAGCCTCGCGCCTGGAATGGTAATTAGCACGAAGCTTTCATATATAATTATGAATAATAAGTTGTCACAAATTAACAACAAACTTCAAATTTTCCACAAAATAATTTCGGGTACGTCGCGTAGACCATCAAGCAAGAGCGCAGGCGCAAAATAATAGAGTTGGGCATAGATAGACAAAAAAAATTGTTCCCATTCCCAATAATAATAATTCAAACATACGCAGAAGAGACAAAAATAATAATAAGTCTAAATATTTATTTCATAAATAGCACTTCTAAAAGCATTTAGATAATTTACTAACTAATTTATTAAATAGGTCACGATTAAAACAGTTTACACCATAGCCAATACTAGGCCAGGTGTATGTTTAAATGTTTCATGAGAGTGTTACTAGATGTCACTAATTTCTATTTTTCTGTAGCTACTACTTGATACTTAGATATAGATGGTGTTAAAATAAAAACCTTCAACAATGAAAGATTTCAATAATTAAATTATAATATTAGGATGAATAAATTAGGGATATTTTAATTTCTTCATAGCAAGTTAAAGCAAAAATCAACAACAGCGATAATAAATTGAGTGAAAGGTCTTATTAGTGAGATATGACTACTATCATCAACTGGCGCCGATAAAGCGTCTCATGGAGTTTATCCATTATGCTTCCAAGCACTAGTCTTGAAATGTTTCTGTTTTCCAGTTGAAAGGACACACATCCCTTACTTATGTATAGACACACCATGACTTACATCTGGTTATGTAAATTTTGACATAATATCTCAAACTAATATCAGTTTTATGATTTAATTTACAATGTTTTTGAGCACAAAATGTTCGCTTAACATGCGATATTACTTGATATTATATTTAGGATATATCTGCTCTGTTTTAGAAATATAGACGGGTAGAGTTATTATTACGAGACCTAATATGTGAAAAAACACGGTTTTTAATCAGACGAAGTCTAGTAGTCTGGTTGATGGTGGCACCGTCCCCTACGACGCACGGTTTAAATGTGTGCATTACCCGAGCAAGAAAATAACTTCTGGAATAAATTGAGTTCTACAAATAAGTAGAGCGTTATACACTGTAAATGTGCACCAAATAAAAAATTTGTGCACTTTGCCGTTTTGTTAAAAAAAATTAAAAACCAATTCTGCTGGCGTAACGTTGTTGCCGGAGTACTGAAAATTTCAGCTTCATATGTAAAGTATTAAAGAAGATTTGAACAAAAAACTAAAACAACAGCGAGATTACTGGTTTATACTGGGAATTTGATCGGATAGATCAAATTCGAAAGATAGCAAAAAAGCGACGGTTTCATACATATTGATGATCTTCTTAATTTTGCTCAACTAACAGGTGTACACGTATTGTGCCTGGGTACATTGTGGCATAAAACTGTTAATGGAAATTATTTAACTGCTTTTTATATACAGTTTATAGGTATAAAAGATTTTTTTTTATACGTAAGTACCGGTGTGAATCTAGTTATTTGTAGTTTACACAACAATAAAAGAGGAGTACAAATTTATTCGGGTTACATTACTACATCAAACATTTTAATGAAATGAATGTATTTTCGGTATATTAATTGAGTTGTTTTTCATTAATTGCTAGTCCAAAGACAAATTATTATTAGCTTTACGATTGTTAGATGATGCAATTAGTTAGTCATATCACAGAATAAATAATAGTAGTTGTAATTGATTCGTAGGTACATTCATTAAAATATCAACCATCTATTCAACTTACCTATACATACGATTGCAACGAAGAAGTCGACTGAAGTTCGCACAGCTATAAAATCATGGGAAACTGACTGATATAGTGTCTGCTCTGTCGCACTTGCAATTCTTATGGCTAGATCTTAGTGATGTAACCACTGTCATATCGATGTTAATACGATAAAGCAGTTGAAAAATATTAGAATAAACTCTTATTTATTACATAAAAACTTTCGTAAGTAGTACACATAATTTTGATAGTAGTTAGTATACATAAATTTGTATAAAACTTGTGAAGAATTAGTGTTACTGTTCGATTTTGGGTAAACAAAACTAAACATGTTTTGCACAGGTTAGTCGTTGTGTTACTCGGTGCTCACAAAATATTTTTGTAGTTTAGAATCGACGCCATTGATTAAGCAATTTAATTGTGATTAGTAAGCGATCTATGATTTAATGCCATAATTACTTGATAAATATTACATAATAGTTCTTCTCTACATAAAAAAAATATAAAAAATGGTAGCATAAACCTGCATTTTCATTTAATATCTTATAAGTTGCCTGAGCGTAGGAATATACAATAAAAAAATATTTCGACAAAATAAAAATCTAAACAATACCTATTATAAAAATATACACATATTATTCCTCTTTAAGTTTTTTATGTGTGACTGTACGGACAAGAGCTTTCATTAATACTACTTATTAAAGAAGACCATCAATATGTATGAAACCACCGCTTTTATGCTATCTTTCGAATTTGATCGGATAACCAGTAATCTCGCTGTTGCTTAAGTTTTTGGTTCATATCTTCTTTAATACTTTACATATGAAGCTGCAATTTTCAGTATATATATTTCATTAAACGCACTAATTTTTGGTTAACACCGAAACATGTTGAGTTAATTCTATTTCTTGCATTTTGATGTCTAACTATGACACTGTCGGTTGTGACATATATTGATATTATTGGTAAATGCGTGTATATTTTGACTAATAAGTTTACTTTTTATGAACGGAATAACAAGAAGAACCAAATACCGTTTTTAGTGAGTACAACCGTTTGTTCGTTTTAGCGCTAGACATATTTTTTTATTTTCGTAATTGCATAATTACATAAAAATGGTACTTACAGATCTTTTAAAACCTAGTGGTGTCACAAATAAGCACAAATTAAGAGCTACTAATATACTTTGATTGTAAGGTCGCACAATTATTGGTTTTCGAGAAATAAGATTTTGCTAAACGTTACTCCAGCAGGAAATGAAATATCTCGAAAACCTTACGACGCACAAATTTAATTTTTGGCGCACATTTATGCACTAATATAAGCTATCTGTCCATATACTTAATTTTTCTTTCCGAACATTCGATTAAAATTTTCTTGGAACAACGTTACTACAGCAGAATTGGTTTATCCTTTTTTAAAAAAAAACGGCAAAGTGCACAATTTTTTTATTTGGTGCACATTTACAGTGTATAACGCTCTAATTATTTGTAGAACTCAATTTAATCCAGAAGTGATTTTCTTGCTCGGGTAATGCACACGTTTAAATAACAAAATTGGAGCATAAAATTTGCGTCTGTCCAGCCAGTCCCGATAGCCGATCGGTCAAGAACAAAGCACCAGGTGCGTTCAACACCTCAAGAGACGAAAACTTTGTGCGCAATTTTTTTTAATATATGATAATATTATTTACACCCAAAAACACAACAATCCAAATCGATCTAGCACGTAGGTATATGAAATAGTAGTTTCATTTATAAAAGTAATGATCCAATGAGTTAATCAATTTTTAACCGACTTCCAAAAAGAAGGAGGTTCTCAATTCATCTGTTTACCACAGAACTTTTGAATGGGTGAACCGATATTGAATATTTTTTTCGGTCTTAAAGTTTTAAAGTTATATTTATACTAACTGAATAAAGTATTTGTCAATATGTCTATACCTGTGACTAGTATTGTGGGCGAGTGAAATTGTATCTTGTATAAGCAGTAAGTCTCTTAGAAAATAGTGGCACAATAAATGTATACCTACCACCTGCAAAGGCACGTCGATTGCAGGTCGTGTACGAGTTTGAAGGCTAAGCCGCAGGCGAGGGCTTCAATTATACGATTTTTTCTTTAAAATGGTTTTTAATAAATTGATTAACATTAAAAGTTATATTGCTCATCATGTTAGGGCAATTATTGAACGAAAGTTCTATCGTTTTTCGTAGCAAATTTATGTTTTCTAAGGTCTGATCTTAGATCTGGTGGAGTGCGATCAACATCCATTTCAAGTTTGTAACCGTGGGAACTCATTAATAAATTTTGTTCAATGCATCCGTGGCGCCTTCAATGAATTTCCACATATTGCCGGCGCGTTATTTGTTCCAAATTTAAACAACGCGCCGGCAATGGATATTATTTTCCTGGGTGCATAAATCTATGAAAATCTAAGAAGGACTTTTACTAACACTTACCTACTTAATTGCTATAAAGCATAAATACTTCACGTGCTCTTTATTCAAAAGTAATTACCTACAATATTTCCGCGCTTGTTTAAGCAAAGTGAATCGAGTACTGTAAGATAAAATAGCATTAACAAGAGTATCTATATATAAAAACCCGTTATTTATTTTAGTTAAGCGTTTTATCGTTCCATTAAAGTTAAAACTGCAAGCTATATATATTTATAGAATCGTTTCTTAAAGCCCTTCTTTTTGTGTGTACAATGGGTTTGAGAGAAAAAACATGTTTTCATAGAATATGGCGTCTAAAAGCCCCCGATGGTTTTTTTACTTTTTTATGTACTAGTGTCACCTGAGCTTCAAGACGAATTTAATGATATATCATAGGTACATTAATATCGGTACAGCCATTTAGAGAAGTTATGGTGGAATAAACTCACAAACATACATAGGTACCTACATAAAATCAACCCTGGAAACATGACAGTAATTTTTTTAGGCAGTCGTGTAGCTATTGAAAGTCAGACTATGAAATTGGGAGGAGTGCAGAGTGTTTTGAATCAGCATGATACTATTCATTTCATACATGTCAGTGTTAGAAGCTGGTTTAATTATAGTTCATATTTTTTAGTTAACGTTATTTTTTAAATTATAGTAAATATTCTTACGAAAATTAGTGACAGTTATGTTTTTATTTACTGTTACCGTTAGCCCGAAGATTCTAATGATATTTTTTTGAAAAATATATGGCATATATATTTTCTGATTCCGAATAACTTGTACTTTTTTAACTTACTAGGTATCACTGCCTACTCAATATGTATGTAATGGTATATTAATATCAAATATTTGCAATAAATCATTGACCACTCCATGTTTGGCAAATGTTTGTCAAATATGATTGGGCCAGATTTGTCACTTAGCTCATGCATAACAACCTTTGTTATTTGTTGACGTCTACGCTTCGACCAAAGTTTCATGTTTATTTTGATAGACGCGTCTACGCAGCTACGCCACCGCAGAATAAATTATAGTCTTGTCAGTCGTCAGTAACAGTCTAATACATGGCACAAAATATAGGGAAAAGAAGACGCCAAGAGCTTTGATCCTTTTTTCGATCGATGCTCTTCATCATGATATGTCAAATGGAGCTAATACACAAAGATAGTGCTGTTTTTTAGATAAAATACGTTAATATACTTATGTCTATATTAAAATATTATAAATTTACCGGCAAAAACACTCGAGTTAGAGATCGAATACGTTGGTTTCGAGTAGGTATATCAGATGCGCATCATCAGAGCGAGTGAACAGCCTGCTGTGCACCGGTTAATTTATGATTTATAAATATGTGTGAAACTCACGAGAATTTCATTTGAAAAATAATGCTATTTTTTTATTTACTTAGTGTTTTTCTACAGTAAGTGTAGAATTATAGTATGATCACTGACAAGGAGGACCTCTATATCCACAATCATACTATGTGGTCATACTATGATAAAACTAGTATCAAACGAGGAAATGGGCACATATAGGTACTAGGCGATAGGTATGTAACCAGGATAATAGGTAGTTTTGACTTCGGTTTTAAGGTCGGCTGCCTTCATGACGCAACCATTCATGGGAATGCTCTTTATTAGTAGGTATGGTAAACAGTGCAATAATGCTCCTAATGTGCAGTCACACTCTTATGACACCAAAGTGAGTGCATGCCGTCCATTCAACGCATTCTTTCTCTTAGTCTCTTGTTACATCATCCAACTGGAGCTTATTAAACTGTCCATATAGTTTCCTAACGTCGGGGAACTGTATGGAACCTCTTTTCTGTTAAAGGCAGGCATTAGAATGACGCTCGAGTTTTTTTAATGTTATTGTGACGGAACAAGCGCCCACGTGATGTTAAGCGAACTAACCTCTGCCTATAACAGATGCATTTCGTCACAAGCCACGAATTGTACTGCGCCCGTCATCTTGAGTTAAGTCTCATGTGTATGTAATTACACTGACTCTCAAAGAACGCTGCAGGAACACACCGTTAGGTGCTTGTGACAGATTGTCTACTTGAAAGGGTAGTAGCTAGCTAGGCTGGCATTTGCAAAATGCCCTTCCACCATGCGGTGAAGCTCAAGCCCGCGGCGAGATTCGAACCATGGACCTGCTGCGTGGCAGTCCATAGCCAATGCCACAGAGCCTTCACTGCTTTATACACCTTAATGTGTTAAGTGTGGTTACACCTTCTTCCTATAACAATAGAGAAATAACCACTTGTAGAATGGGTAATTAAGTAACGAAAGACGAGAGTCTGACTGATTAGAAGCAATAACGGCCCAATGACAATAATTATGAAGGTCCTGTAATTGCGGAATTGAGATTCACAGAATGGTGGAAAGGCATTTTGTGAATGCTTGCCCTACTATAAAAAAATAGCTTCCAGCTGTAGAATATTTGGTTTACCGCTGTGTTCCGGCAGCTTGAAAGCCATTATTCTATTTGAATAGAGTCTGTTTAATGTAACAGCCGGATCGTCCACAGCTGAACACGGCCTCCCCTATTAAGGGGGTATTTGCCATAATTCCCACGCTTGGCAGGCGTCTTGGAGATCGCAGTGTAAGTTGGCAGTTCCTTAGAAGGCGCTGCTGCCCATCTACCAATATTTTTCCCTTAGTCGCCTCTTATGACACCCACGGGATGGTATGGGGAGGTGTAATTCTAACCCGGCACCCTACGGGGAGCCTGTTTACCACCCTCGATTACATCAACTCTTACCAGCAGGTGAGATAGAGTTCAAAGCATTATTTGAACAGGTATAAATTAATTAAAGATATAAAAAAATCCGTCTGGACATAATTTATTTTGGATAAGCGTTTCATCGTTCCATCGAAATTAAAACTGCAAGTTGTATATATTTTTGAAATAGGTTTTTTAAAGTCCTTCATGTTGATATCTACACACGATGGGTTTAGATTTTTTTTCTTACATAGAATTCACTGCTTTGTTTTATGTATATACCTAGTGTCATTTGGGTTATTAAGACAAATCTAATGGTATCTCACACATTAAGATAGGTTAAGCCGTTTAGAAGTTATGGTGGAATAAAGAAACTCACAAACATACATATTATACGAGTATGCACCCTGAAAACATTACACTCCTTTTTTGGGCATTCGTGTAAAAATTGTCAATAGAAGTAAGCAACACAAAAAGAATCAGTCTTGAAGCAGTGATAGCTCAGTGGCATTAGCTATGGACTGTTTACAACAGGTCCATGGTTCGAATCCCGGCGCGGGCTTGAGCTTCATCGCAATTTGCGAATGCCCGCCTGGCAAGCGACCACCCTCTAGTAGAAAATATTTCGCAAAGCACCTAACGATATCTTCCGGCAGCAGTTAAATTACAGGCACATATGTCTCAAGGTGACGGGCGCAGTGCAATTTGTGACTTTTGACAGAAATGCATCTGTTATAGGCAGAGGTTAGTCTGCGTGGGCCTGGAGCTTGTTCCGCCACAACAACATAAAAAAACACAGAAATTTACAGCAATTGCCTATTGATATGGGACCTATTTATGAGCCAAATAATATATTTAACACCTCAGAGACGTGACCAAGAATTTAGACACCCACTCTACTGTTTGCAGTGGCACGGTACATAATATAATTGGCAAATAAAATTGGTACCTATAAACTGCCGTGCGCCGTGGTGGAATTTTCTTTGCCCATAAGCCATGACCTTCATACCCTTATACTACGTGTACAAGATTGAACATATTGTGGGGATTTTTGGGGTTGGCTGCCTTTCTGACGTAACCCTTGGGAATACTTTTATTGGTAGTATAATAAATAAAGGCGTTAAGATGGGAAATAACGCAATTATGATCCTAATGTGCAGCCACACTCTTTTGACATTAATGCCATTACCATTCATTCAACGCATTCTATGCCTTACTCCCTCTATACGTCATCCAACTAGAGCAGGCATGTCAAAGTCAAAGTCATTGGTGGGCCAAATGCATAAGGTTCTTAAGTCAGTGGGCCACAAAACCCAACCTTAATGAAAATAAACTTTTACGTACACTCACTGCTGGACGTTGTTTGTAAACCCCTTCAAATGAAAGGTTTGCTATAATCCCCACGCTTGGCAGGCGGGTTGGAGATCGCAGAATGCTCACCACGCCGTTAATCGAGAGGACACTGCTGTCCGTCCTACGGTAGTTCTGGATGCAGTTTTAGGACATACCCAGTTTACCCAGGTCAGGAGTGGTAATAGAGGGTAATAATATAATAGCAGGAAAATCTTTTAACAATCAATTATCACAATCTTTCCCAGGAATATGGCATCTTCTGTCTTTAACTAAAGTTAGTTTTAAAACTGCATCCAAGTGTGGGCAGTCGCGTCGCAATCTCGCTGGAGATTTGTTTCCTTTCATTAGGGAAAATAATTGCTCACACTTGTAGATGCTTCCAAACATTCATCTAATATTGCCAGCAAATTTCCATATCCGAGTTTTAATGACCCACCGTTTGCACGATCCGCGCGCGGCGGCAGCGTCAGCAGAGGCGTGGCGATAGTTCCCAGCTTATAGCACGTTTTTGAAATATTATCACGACAAATACGGGCCGCATCAAGAGGCTATTCTTAAAATTGGATCGGGCCGCAGGCTAATGCCCAGAGGGCCGCATGCGGCCCGCGGGCCGCATGTTTGACATGTCTGAACTAGAGCATAAAAAACCGTCTATATAGTTCCTAAATCCATGCGCATCAAAGATAATGATAACAATTGAATTTCATTCATATATGGACGATATCGGCTCCATGTGATGCAACGTCACTATTTTTCTATTAAAGTAAAACACATTGTGGGAAAGATGGTCGCGGATAGTTAATATTATAAGGTAAAGTTTGCAATTTGAATAATATGTTGTGTACCTATACTCAGTAAAAGCTAAAGTGATTAAACTCCGAAATTACTAATCTGTTTAACTTTTTTTTAAATAGAAAACTGCATGATTCACTTTACTTAGGCATTTCAATTTGGTTTTTGTTCGAAATCAAAGCATTAATCCGCCTAGACGAAAAAAATGCTGACAATAAAGTCTTTGTCGGCGTGCGCTGACCATTATGGTTTTAGATAAGCACCTATAATGAACAGTCAAAATATAATTAGATATTTACTATATGTACAAAAAACTTTGTGACGGTACATGTCTAAATGGCATATGTAAGCCACAAAAAAGGTTTTGATTAAGTACCAAAATTTAAAGACTGAGTAAGTCATATTACCTACTGGGGGGCAACTCTCACCTCTTATAGTAATAATAACTTGATCTTACTGCTAAATTTTATACCTCCACGTCAATTAAGCAGGCTTACAAGCGGTAAAGGAATCGCTCGACGCTTTGATGACGTCACAACAAATAGTTCACTCTTTTCAGAACATCTTGTATCTCGCTTGCACAACAGTGATACATATTTCATTCGTTCTTTAAGTAGGATCAAACCAAATATTGCTTGACGCGATTGTGGGTCGGTGATAGTTCGTATCTGCGAATGATTATTTTAGGCATGAAACAAAACGCTCCTTTTCTATGATGGTTTCGTAAAAGGTGGGAGTTGGTTCCCAGGTCATACTGGACCATTAGTGATGAGGTGATAAGTGTAAACATTTCAGTGTCTTTGTATTTGGTATTATTTAATGGTTAACTATTTAATATTATCTAAATATAAAGAGATATACTATTTTATTTGATCGTATAGACTTCACTTTCTTCCGTCGTCGGTTCAGGTTTCACCGGCGTATTCGTTTTAAAACTACTCAAATTGGCATCGTCTAAATTTCCTACTCCAGTAATGTCATCTAACAGCGCCAGAATCTTTCGTCTGAAAACTTTCATCTGTGCTTCTGTCAAAGCGTTTATTTCTGACATTAACCCTAGCATGAAAGACTTTCTTGTGTCCCCTATTTCGGTAATACTCTGGACGTTTCGGAAAGATTGGTATAGTTCTGAATCTCGCTTTCGTTTAGTTCCATGTTCCGCATTTATGAATTCGTATTCATAATTCTGTTGATGAGGAGATGACATGTCTTGTTCGTGCGTTAATTCTTGCACATTAAATTCCTCTTCAATTTCCTCTTCGAAATTCGTGAAAAAGAATATATTCTTGAAGGATTTCATGAAGGGTATAATGAACTCCATAGATCTGTGCAAGTAGTATTTCTTCTTAAATGTCCCGTCTCGGTTAGGTTTGAGGCTTCGTAGGAGGCTGTAGCGAAGATTCCGCCATTTTTCTTTGCATTCTGAAACTGAAAATGTTCTTTTCATTTCTCATAGTTAGGTACTTGGGAAGTACGGTTGAAGTGACCTGATCAGAGGGAAGGAAACAGTACTTTTCGCCCTGGGAAATCCCCTGGGGATTCCTTGGTGACATTTGTTTTAACTATGGAAGTCATGTCCCATTTTTAATACAGCTACAATGTTGAATCTAATGACGTAAAATTGTCATTAAAATATTATCATCAATTTTGTAACACGACTTTATAATTAGGTAAGTACCTACTTATAATTTACTTTCTATAGATATTATCTTACCAATATTGTTTATTTATGTTTTAATAAAATATTGTTTGTTAAAATAATCAGAATTTTATTTATTTTCCTCATATTCAAAATGAAAAGCAGAGGGTTTATCACTGGTGAAAAACGAGCGTAGCAAGGGCGACTGCGCACGCACGGAGCACGCACGGTGATTCCGGATTGTTACGTAGACTTTCTTTTTGAAAACTTATTGTTAACACGGGAATAGAACCTGTGACCTTGCAGCTTAGACGTGATGCTCATAATGCAGTTGAACCAACTGTATGATATAGCTACATCATGACTAGGTCTTGGATGGGGAGAAATTGACGGACAGTAATTTGCGTAGATTTTTATCAAAAGCATAGAACATATAATAATAATCAAAAAGTCCGTCTGAAAACTTTTAGGTAGGTAGGTACGTGTTTCTGAAAACTTTTGTCTAGCTACTGAAATAGCTTTATATGTTTCAGATTGTCTGGATTTGTACAAAGTAAATAAATATGTAGTGACATATCAGGAATTGAAATACTGTTCTTAATAAAAAAAAAAAACAATATTAAGGCTATAGTGCTCGTGGCGCTTTCCATATATACAAACTTAGTTTCGTCATATTTAAATCCTAAGAGTTAAAACTCTTTAAAACTTTGCATGTATGTCCTTAGCCTATTCTATGCTTCTGGTTTGCCAAATTTGATTACCGTAAATTTAACTATTTTCAAAAATAAATCGAAAAATCGTTTGTATGACAATTCTTCATTTGACATTTAAGGATAAAATAATTAGTAAATCGAAAAACTGTCACACCAGAAGCATATATATTAGGCTTAGCAATATGCATAGGTACAAAGTTTCACCGACTTAGAACACTTGGTATATAAATTATGACGAACTTACGTTAGTATGGAAAGTGCTCAGTGCAGTCTACTCTTAAGTAATTACATAAATAATTACCTATTTTCTAAATTACTAAGGCCTAATCACCAGAAAGGGTTTTTGCCTGGAATTTCTGGATGCCTGGAACACAATACTCTGCTAGCGGAAAGTTTAAAAGATGCCAGAACATATGAAAGATAAATAACGGTATGCTGGATAGCCTTAGAGAATGCGTTTGGTTCTGTGCAGCACAAACTGCTGTTGTTCGCAATGAAATGGTATAACTTTCCACTTGTGGTCAGCGACATCATCGCATCATATTACTCCCAGTTAAAATTTGTTACATCATCAAAAAAGGGGCACACTAACACATTGCAATACAATGTGGGTTTGTTCCAAGGGTGTTGCTTGTCACCAATAGCATTTAATATAGTAATTAACATTTTAATTGACAAGCTAATTAGTCATAAAAAAATTGTGGGGCTATCGGTTTAAGATCAATAACAGATACACAGAGTCCATCTTAGCTTTTGCTGACGACCTTGCAATTCTGACACGGAACCCAATACAATGTCAGGAACTTTTACGAGAAGTGGATGAGTTCTGCACATGGACTGAAGGTTTGAGAACAAAACCAAGTAAATGCCACTGTCTGTGTCTGGGTAGACGGAATACCAAATTTACCTCTTACGACCCGGGACTCTTGATAGGAGGAGAATGTGTTTCCACAATTGCAGAAGCTGTGCCATTTAAAAATTTCTTGGTAGGAAGATAGATCACAAAGGACGCACCCCATCTCTTGACACAGTTGTCGATAGCTTTGTAAAAGCCCTTAGTATGGTGGACCAATAAGTAACATTAAAAAAGCTTGGATATATGACAACTACTTAACATCACGTCTGACTTGGCCTTTTTAGTATACGACATTACTAAATCCCTTTTAACAAAGCTGGATGTTGTAACAACCCCCCTTTATTTATTCTTTATTTTTTTTTTGTTTACTGAAACGATGATTGCTTGTTATCCTATTTTTATCCCTACCGTCGAACCTACCCTACTGTCGAACCTACAGACTCAACCACCTAAGTTAGATGAATACATTAACCTAATATTGAGTGTTAGACTGAAAGTAAATTTGGCCAAGGTGTGATCGTCTAGTCTAGTGGAAGATCCATACATTATGAACCATTGTAGTAACCTAAATTCTTTCCGGGAGTGCTAAGACAAGCTAGATACCTATAAGTTCAGAACTATGTATACCTACATCCTAGTACATAAATAAATATAGCAGAATAAGAAGTTCCCTAATAATATTCTAACTCTCCTAACAGCTGAGTTACTAACAATTGAACTCTGCATTCACATACCAGTTATTAATGATTATATACTTATACATTCCTAAATTTGTCAGTGGTTGTACTATTCAGCTATTATAAAATGTTTTTATGTATCTAGTGTTTCCAGTTCATCATTACATAAAATAATTAAACCCTAAGATACATTGTCTAAAAGCTCTCTAAATCGGGGAAATTGAGAGAATTTGTTTATGCTACTAATTATGAATAATTAAATAACTGATATTTATAAAATAAAGTAATTCAGTTATATATCTGGAGTATTAATAGTGATGAGTAATTATATAGATTAAGTAATTTTAGAACCGGATGTAATTAGTTCCCACAGATATTGTATGTACTACAACTGTGCATGATAGAAGTTTTCTCTGAAGTCTCTAAAAGAATATTTTTGCCGTTACAAAATATATAATATATTTTTAGAACTAAATGTAAATAGTTTCCATAGATTCTGTAAGTAATACAACTTTTGCATCTGCAAGATAAAAGTTTTTCTCTTAAGTGTAAAAATTAATAATATTCTATGTTAAATATTCTATGGATTATTTACATTGTAGGGAATGAAGCTAGAATGAACCCCATGGGGTTACGACCATCTGGGTGCCCGGGTTGAAGGCCTTTTAAGAATTCAACGTTCTCCGTTCATCATTTTAGCTTAAACCCCTCCTTTATTTAGTGTCGGTGGAGTTTGGAACACAATGCTAGAGTTTTGCTTAATTTTAAGCTTAGTTTTAAGAAATTGTTTTATAATTTTATTTTATTTTCTCTCTTACGTTTTATTTTCTCTCTTAATTTTATATTCTTTATTTTGTGTGATAAATCTTTTCTGTTTGTTTGTTTTATTTAACTTCCCAATTATATTAGGTATGTTTATATTTGGCCTACTCTGATGTAATAATCAGATAGATCTATGTCTTCTGGATTTTTAAAGAGCTGTTGTTGTATAGTAATTATGTGTCGCGGTATATTGGTGATAATATCAACCAGTGACCATGGATTGCTCTAACCGTAATTTTTGGCTACGAACCATCCAAGAAGCGTATGTCTTCAGCCAATGACTAATGTTATCAACAACTTAAATATTGTAGTTTGCAAGATGAAGTAGATGCAAATTATCCTTCAGACAATATCTCTGATCTGAATACTACAACCAGGTAGATTATTTCAGTATTTAGAGTTTTTTTTTATATTCATTTAATTCAGATTTATTTTTATCTTATTAAAGTATGTCCTTAGACAATCTACTCTGAATATATAGTTGTTTTGTAGAATTTATATTGTATATATTTGTTTCTTTATTTATAATTTCTTCCTTTAGTTGTTATTTAAAATAATTTTGGTATATCAGTATGATATAACAGGAATGTCCTTTAGACATCTGCTCTGAACTGATTAGTTTTGTAAATACTGCTTTATTTGTATATTTTACAAATTATTTCCATTAAATGTATTAAATTCTCAGACTTAGTATTAAAATCCCTAAAGCATTACCTATAGATGTCCTACATAACCTCCTATTCCTATTGTCCCTTATAACATCCTGTCTTTCCATAATAGTTACTCATAGGAGCACCATGGTACACTACGTTGTCCATAATTCTCCCATGTAGACCCCGATAACAATGAACATTAAAGCATTAGTTCTGCTTTAACTTCATATTGTAGAAAACTATATCTATCAATACCATTCCTAAAAGCCTTAGGATAGTCTCCTAACATATCCCTATACAATAAAACTTGTAACCTGATTTCCTAGTAAATATGCCTAGCCTACCAGGCCTACAGTCTCCTAACATTCGAGCTAAAGTGTAAAACAAAGCTAGGGACCCGTCTCCCACATTTACATTTAAACGTGTAGTGTAAGCCTCTTCCTTAGCCAAAGAATCAGCTCCTAACAAGAGAACTCGGTATGTCAGGCAATCTGTACCATACCTATCCCTCTAGCTGGTTCCCTAGGAGAAACGAACTGGAGTGGTCACGGCTCCGGAGACCTAACAAAATGTGACCAGGTGCAAGTTTGTCCCTAAGTGTGCGGTGGACTCTCATCGGTTAGCAAATGGGGATTGAATCGAGTCCGGGAAAGTGATACCTACTGGTGCGAATATATACATATATAAAGATAGACCTCCATAATTGATTCATAATCTCAGATATTGCTTAGTGAGGTCGTGGCACTCTTCGACATGCCACAATATCCAGAGAAAAGAATACAACTATTTTGGGAGACTGCTGGTCGCTTGCTGAGCAAGAATACGACCCCTGGATCGCCTCAAAGTCCAGGACCGAAGATAAATGACAATAGGGTTATGCATAACACAGCGAGGTTCAATCTATTGTCACGGAAAACACTTCGTTTTCCTATGTAGATCCTCACTCAATACAGTAGCTGTAATTAAATGTACGCGAAACAAATCTGTATCGACTCAGCTTAATAATTACTGACTCCCGTACGCGACGTAGAACGATCTCGAAGTTACCACAATAGCCGAGCGACACAGAACATTCTAGAATATCGGGGCGCAACTGTACCAGGTGATGATTTTTCGACGACGGACAAACATAAAAGAAATTAAAATGAAGCCGATCTCCTATATATAGCTATTTGACTGAAGGTGACTCGAAGCCAACTCTCGACCAATCAGAAATAAGATATATACATTATTCCAATTTTAAATTCAAATTTGGAATGAAGCTGACTTGAGGTTGACTTATACACCAATCAGAAGCCATCAACTTGCCTTCGTCTCAGCCTCATCCTGATGACGTCACATTCTAATTCAAATTTGGAATGAAGTCAAGTTGAGGTTGACCTATACACCAATCAGAAGCCCTCATCTTGCCTTCGTCTCAGCCTCACCCTGATGACGTCATGTGTTTTTAGGCAAATGTCTCGCTCGAGTTAGTATAATGTCGCGTCTTTCGAAGAAATCCTCTTTAGTAGTTGTTCCCATAAATTTTATTAAACTCCTTACTATCTTTGAAAAAGGTTGCGTAGTTTCTTGTATAATTCCTCTTTGGTAGATATTTTTAGCCAACAATTTGTATGATATTAAACATATATGAGTTATTTTAAAGATATTATTATCCTCTGCCCTATATTAAAATAGTATTTTGTCAGTTACTTTATTTCAATATTTGTGGACTGAACGAGACGCATGGTGGATCGTTACAGCCGACCCCTGAATAAATTTGCGCAGGTCCCTTTAACATACCGGAGGAAATTTTTCACCCCTTATCGATTATTCCACAAATATTGCATTTTAACCAAAATAATATAAGTAGTTCTAATTCGTTGGTGTCTGAATTCAAACAATCGAATGTATATGTAGCCCTACTTCATGTGGTGTGTCTTTTAAACCGAACCAAAAATAGAGATTCCCCGAGCCCCAATCCGAGCTTTATAATGCTTTGACTTTGATTTAAAATCACCCCCCACCAGGGAAACTACTTCGAACGGGACATGGGGTCGTGAATCCCATGTACCAGAAGGGTATGATGAAGATGCTTCCCGTCCAAACCAACTTTTCGTTTGCCAAGAATCACAGCTTTATTATCCCATTCGTTACAGATTCCGTTAACAGCAGAAAGATGCTAATTTACCAAAGCCGCAACACCACGCTCAGACGTGAACATCAAAGCAAAATCTATTTTCGACAGGGAGAATGTGCAGTTGCCGAGTATTGAGTGTCAGCTTCGTGTGCAGAATTGGTCCCAATGAAATCAGCTTCTGCTGATGCGTAGTATTGTCAACAGACCTAACCTAACACCAAAGTAACTCCCTCATTGAAACCAATTGTAGAGTGTCAGTTAGTCTATCAAACAAAAAGGAAAAATAAAAGACTAACCAGTTTGAATTCAAACACAAACAAACCGTCTTATACCAATTTGAGCTTGCTAAACTTATAAGCCCTCCGGTCTGTGATACGCTTATTTATATAAATGATATATACATAAAAATATAAAAAAAAATATAATATATACTTATGATTCATAATATTTACCTCACTAACGCTCCTCGTTTATAAACTGTCATACCCTCAATCTACCATTGGCTATCACGCTACTTATAAATCCAGCAAGCTATACATTGGCAATAAGAACACAAACTACACATTAATTTTTTACACATGACCAGTAAATTACAATTGCTTACTCCGCGACCCCCCTTTGTTTAATCATAAAAACAAATATTTGATCTCAAAACGATCCAAACCCAATTAATTATTCGACAAATGGCAGAAAATTTCCTCATAACAATATTAATCTTCAATTTTTATCACAAGGTTGCGTTTATTATAATGATTGTAATTTTTTTTTTTTTATTTAATGAACAATTAACATTTTATATTTTATTGTCTAAGAAAACCCCATTCTACAGTTGTACCCTGTCTCCTCTGTAAGTACAACATCCAATCATAGCCGTAAAATCACAGATTAGTTAACTGCATATTAATTTTGTTGCCAGGATCAAGAATGCATAATATTATAACAATTGTATAAATTCGTGAATTTGATGTCAAATTTAAGTTCCTATTTTAGAAACTGTGTTCTTGTGTGTGAACCCGTAATGTCGAAACAAAGACTTTAGACGAGTCTGCCCTAACCCCATATCAGAATGTGAAAATGTATTCCTAAAGTAGCTGTGTTTATTAATTTACTTATATGCGGTTTGCACTTACGGTTATTATTATAGTCGAGAACGCGACGACGCCCGACTAGTTTCGTGGGATTCGGACCCACTTCATCAAGGAGCGACACGGGCGGGTTCGACAACGTCCGCTCGAGCACTGCTGGCGGCGGCCGCGGCACCGGCGCGCCTGGCGCGGGCGGCGGCCCGCTCAGCCCTGCTAGACAATGTCGGAACCGGTTGCACCTCGCTGCTATGGTCACTATTGTTGTCATCGTTATCACTCATGTCTGTGCTATTGTAAAGTCCCGTGCACACTACACTTATCGTGTCCTGCGGCAAGTCTTCCACCCAGTTGGTAAAACTAGCAGTTTTTTGAAGAACCGGTCTCCACGCTGGTGCTAAATTCCATCCCCGGTCCCGGTTGAAGTTGGGAAAACGAGCAATTTCAATCGCTTCCCGCACCTTCCGAGGAACAAGGAATTTCTCCTTCGCCAAAACGGAAACTTTGTCAAAACGTAAAAAATGGTTGACTTCCTGTGCGTGTTCCGCTATGGCTGACCTGCTCGTGTCCATGTTCTTCACGCTTCTTATGTGCTCAGCCAACCTAGTCGAAATACTTCGACATGTTTCCCCAAGATAAGATAAGATAAGATAAGATTCATTTATTGGCCTTATAACTACGTTTGTTACACTGGGCACGTCAATATTGTACAATATTATAAATTCATTCAAATAGATGTCAAAAATAATTAAATGTATAAGCTAAATATATCAAAATGTCGTTATTAATTTTATTACAATTCCAAGTTACATTAAAGTCAATATTTACATATAAATTGATTAATTCGAGAATGAAGATTCAGTCAAATTAGTTTGCAAGTATTCCTTTAGTGAATAAAATGGAGTGGCTTCGAAGAACTGTTTAATTTTTTTCTTAAAATCATTTGCATGTAAGTTAGCTACAGAATGGGGTAATTTGTTAAACAAATATATCTTAATCCATATTCCTTGTTTCTTCACCTTGGTTAATCGTACTTTTGGTGTCATTAGTATTTCGTTCGGTCTATTCCGCTCTCTGAGGTTGTATGCGTGCTGCGGTTTTGTCATTAGATTTTCCTTCTCGTCATAGATTTCCATTAGGCAATTATAAATGTACATGGAAACTACTGTCATAATTTTGTGTTTTTGAAAATATTTTCGTGCAGAGGTACGTTTTTTTAATCCAAATATTATTCTTATGGCCTTTTTTTGGGTTCTTAACACCTTTATAATATCCGCACCATTGCCCCATACAGTAATCGCATATCGAATAATAGAGTGAATATATGCGTAATACACTGACATCATAGCTCGTTCATCTAATATAGATTTTAATTTCACTAGCGCGTAGTTAGCACTTGCTAACTTCTTACATAGCTTATTTATGTGATTTGCATGATTAATAGTATAGTCAATAGTGTACCCTAAGAAGACATTTTCTTTTACTGCAGGATTCTTTACAATACCTTTGCGTGATTGATAATGCATAACGATGTTTTTTCCTTCGTTTAGTACAATCCCATTTGCATTGAACCATTGCTTAAGAATGTTTTGTGCTTCCATAATTTTTATTTGTATTTTCTCAAATTTCTTGTCCTTTATTCCAACATGAGTGTCGTCGGCAAATAGGCTAATATAAGTCCAATCAGGCATGGCATGAACGAGATCATTAATATATATAAGGAATAAAACAGGCCCTAATATTGACCCGAATTGTGGTACCCCTATGTCTACTGTAGTTACTTTAGAATTGACTCCATTTAATGAAACAATCTGACTACGATTTTCTAAATATGTACGCAACATATTTAATTCATCTCCACAGAAACCATAGTGCTGCAATTTTATTAATAATATATCATGCCTTAAACAGTCGAAAGCTTTGGATAAATCACAATAAATACTAGCGCATTTTTGTGACCCATCCAATGTAGTTCTTGCCGCAGTCACATGGGATTTTGTACACGCCTGGCATGCTAAGCGGTTCGCTATCTTTGGGTGACCTTAGTAGTTGTCTCAGCTGACCGGGGGGGCGGAAGAATGTGCGTATATTATATTTCCGCCTTAGATAAACACCGATTTTATCGGTGACTCCCTTTAAAAATGGTAAATAAACTGGTACCCGATCAGCTTTGGACATCTTCCTGCGAGTTGTATTGTTCACCCAGCGTGTACATTGCCTCCAGTTATACCCATTTTTTTATTAATACTTGCTTTATGTGATCCAGTTCAGTTTTGAGATATTGTGGATCACATAAATTCAAAGCCCGATTAATTAATGTTCTTGGTACCGACGCAAGGTGTGATGGATGGTGATGGGAGTCAGCTCTTAAATACCGGTCTGTATGTGTTGGTTTTCGGTAAACAGTGTGAGACAGGTAGCCATCTGGTCCACGAATAACCCGAACATCCAAAAATGGTAATACTCCATCACACTCTTTCTCCACAGTGAACTTAATCTTTGGGTGTATGGTATTCAGGTGGGTAGTAAAACTGGCAAGACAATCTAGGTTAATAATCGCAAAGACATCGTCCACGTAGCGCCACCAGTATCGTGGTTTTTCACTTGTGCCACCAAGTGCCCTCATCTCTAACCACTCCATGAAAATGTTTGCGGCAACTGGAGCTATCGGAGAGCCCATGGCAACACCATCCACCTGCAAGTAGTGTTGGCCGCGCCATACAAAATAGCCATTCTTCAGACAACATTTAGCCCACTCAACGTAATCATGAGGTAAGTCTGCTTCGTGGATGAGATCAGCAATGATTTCTATCGTATCATCCACCGGAACACTGGTAAAAAGGGACGTAACATCAAAACTTACCATAATTTCTGTAGTTTGTAGTTGTACCTCAGACAAAAGATGAACGAAATGTCTGGAATCCTTTATGTAGGTCTCCGTTTTACCAATGAATTCTTGCAGGATGGTAGCCAAATACCTTGAAAGTTTGTATGTAGGGGCATCTATTTGGCTAACTATTGGTCTGAGCGGCCAGTTGGGTTTGTGCACTTTTGGAAGGCCATATATTTTTGGAGATGTTGGGTTGTGAGAACGGAACCGTGTCAACATGTCTTCATTACCAAAACTTTGCAACAACTTTGTTACCTTGGATGCCACTCTTTGGGTCGGGTTGTAATTCACCTTTTTGTATGTGGTGACGTCATTCACCATAAGCGTTAGTTTCCTTTCGTATTCCTCGGTATCGACCACTACTGTAGCGTTGCCCTTATCCGTCGGAAGAACCAGAAGCCTTTTGTTCCTCCTCAGGTCTAACATAGCTGCTGTCTCTTGCCTGCTTATATTACGTTTTGGTGGTTTCGACTTACGTAACATAATTGCAACATCCTGCCTTAAACAATCCGCCTCCTGGTAGGGAATACGATTACGCCATATCGTGTCTTCCACACTGGCAATAATGTTTTCATATGGTATCTTTTGCGGCGCAGGTGCGTAAGTTAAACCACGGGACAACACAGCCACGGCATTCTCATTGAGTTGCTGCGAAGACAGATTAATAACATTTGACGTCGAGTCTGAAACCGCCCTTATGTTGTTTACCCTCTGCAGCTGCTGAACTGGTCCGGCATCACAACGTTTTAAGTTATTAAATTTCTTCACATGTCTTCTGTTAATATCTTTCATCATCTTTTCCGTTCTATTATATGACATAGTGTCCAAAGTTTCCCACAAATCACTACTTAACTTGCAAGATAACTGAAGATGTATTTCGTATACAATTTTGTTGGTATAGATAAGTTGTCGGCGGTAGTCTGAAATAACGCGACGCAATAGTTTCTCACTAGCAATATTGAAGAATTTTTCGTAATCTCTTATGCACTTCACTGGTTTTATGCGTATGAACTTAGGTATTAAACCATTATCACGACATATCACAAGGAACTGTAGACCGCACTCGAGTTTCTTACGTTTTATTCTCTGGCGCGTAAACTCCTTCACTTTATTTAGCCATTCCGTACCGTAACGGTTAGCGATATCATTGTTAAAACTTACGTAAGTATTCGACATATTAATTTACTATATACGGTTTGCACTTACGGTTATTATTATAGTCGAGAACGCGACGACGCCCGACTAGTTTCGTGGGATTCGGACCCACTTCATCAAGGAGCGACACGGGCGGGTTCGACAACGTCCGCTCGAGCACTGCTGGCGGCGGCCGCGGCATCGGCGCGCCTGGCGCGGGCGGCGGCCCGCTCAGCCCTGCTAGACAATGTCGGAACCGGTTGCACCTCGCTGCTATGGTCACTATTGTTGTCATCGTTATCACTCATGTCTGTGCTATTGTAAAGTCCCGTGCACACTACACTTATCGTGTCCTGCGGCAAGTCTTCCACCCAGTTGGTAAAACTAGCAGTTTTTTGAAGAACCGGTCTCCACGCTGGTGCTAAATTCCATCCCCGGTCCCGGTTGAAGTTGGGAAAACGAGCAATTTCAATCGCTTCCCGCACCTTCCGAGGAACAAGGAATTTCTCCTTCGCCAAAACGGAAACTTTGTCAAAACGTAAAACATGGTTGACTTCCTGTGCGTGTTCCGCTATGGCTGACCTGCTCGTGTCCATGTTCTTCACGCTTCTTATGTGCTCAGCCAACCTAGTCGAAATACTTCGACATGTTTCCCCAATGTAGTTCTTGCCGCAGTCACATGGGATTTTGTACACGCCTGGCATGCTAAGCGGTTCGCTATCTTTGGGTGACCTTAGTAGTTGTCTCAGCTGACCGGGGGGGCGGAAGAATGTGCGTATATTATATTTCCGCCTTAGATAAACACCGATTTTATCGGTGACTCCCTTTAAAAATGGTAAATAAACTGGTACCCGATCAGCTTTGGACATCTTCCTGCGAGTTGTATTGTTCACCCAGCGTGTACATTGCCTCCAGTTATACCCATTTTTTATTAATACTTGCTTTATGTGATCCAGTTCAGTTTTGAGATATTGTGGATCACATAAATTCAAAGCCCGATTAATTAATGTTCTTGGTACCGACGCAAGGTGTGATGGATGGTGATGGGAGTCAGCTCTTAAATACCGGTCTGTATGTGTTGGTTTTCGGTAAACAGTGTGAGACAGGTAGCCATCTGGTCCACGAATAACCCGAACATCCAAAAATGGTAATACTCCATCACACTCTTTCTCCACAGTGAACTTAATCTTTGGGTGTATGGTATTCAGGTGGGTAGTAAAACTGGCAAGACAATCTAGGTTAATAATCGCAAAGACATCTTCCACGTAGCGCCACCAGTATCGTGGTTTTTCACTTGTGCCACCAAGTGCCCTCATCTCTAACCACTCCATGAAAATGTTTGCGGCAACTGGAGCTATCGGAGAGCCCATGGCAACACCATCCACCTGCAAGTAGTGTTGGCCGCGCCATACAAAATAGCCATTCTTCAGACAACATTTAGCCCACTCAACGTAATCATGAGGTAAGTCTGCTTCGTGGATGAGATCAGCAATGATTTCTATCGTATCATCCACCGGAACACTGGTAAAAAGGGACGTAACATCAAAACTTACCATAATTTCTGTAGTTTGTAGTTGTACCTCGGACAAAAGATGAACGAAATGTCTGGAATCCTTTATGTAGGTCTCCGTTTTACCAATGAATTCTTGCAGGATGGTAGCCAAATACCTTGAAAGTTTGTATGTAGGGGCATCTATTTGGCTAACTATTGGTCTGAGCGGCCAGTTGGGTTTGTGCACTTTTGGAAGGCCATATATTTTTGGAGATGTTGGGTTGTGAGAACGGAACCGTGTCAACATGTCTTCATTACCAAAACTTTGCAACAACTTTGTTACCTTGGATGCCACTCTTTGGGTCGGGTTGTAATTCACCTTTTTGTATGTGGTGACGTCATTCACCATAAGCGTTAGTTTCCTTTCGTATTCCTCGGTATCGACCACTACTGTAGCGTTGCCCTTATCCGCCGGAAGAACCAGAAGCCTTTTGTTCCTCCTCAGGTCTAACATAGCTGCTGTCTCTTGCCTGCTTATATTACGTTTTGGTGGTTTCGACTTACGTAACATAATTGCAACATCCTGCCTTAAACAATCCGCCTCCTGGTAGGGAATACGATTACGCCATATCGTGTCTTCCACACTGGCAATAATGTTTTCATATGGTATCTTTTGCGGCGCAGGTGCGTAAGTTAAACCACGGGACAACACAGCCACGGCATTCTCATTGAGTTGCTGCGAAGACAGATTAATAACATTTGACGTCGAGTCTGAAACCGCCCTTATGTTGTTTACCCTCTGCAGCTGCTGAACTGGTCCGGCATCACAACGTTTTAAGTTATTAATCGACTATAATAATAACCGTAAGTGCAAACCGTATATAGTAAATTAATATGTCGAATACTTACGTAAGTTTTAACAATGATATAGCTGTGTTTATCCTAAATTTGTTTATCTTCGATAGACTCAATCTGTTCTGTACTTATCATAGATATTTACGTATTTTTTTTTTTAAATGAGTATCTTATTAGGTTTTTTTTTTATATTTATAGTAGGAATTGTTTTTGGTTAGCATTGTGTTCCCTTTAGCTATTATATTTTTTTCGTATGTATTTTATTAATTTCATTGGTCCAAACTCCAGTCGCCAGCTATTATATAACATCAAATCTACATATCATATTTATTATCTTCATAGATATAATATTTATTTAAACATATAAATATTTATTAAAGAGCACTGATATGAACAACTCCCGAAATTGTGGTCTCCAGCCTGTCCGTAGTGTCCGTGATGCACCACCTCGTTCTCCAGTTAATATACGTTATCAAGAAGATCGAAAGATAGACATATGAATGTTATACTACTTAAAATACATGTTGGTACATAGGTGACTAAAATGCAAATACAGATTACTAGTTACTTGTATTCCGTATGTTATAAGTTACAAACCTGTAGTATCATTGCGTGTATAATTTAATTGCTATCGTTTTAACGAAAAAAAAAATCCGTTAAATAAATTTTGTATGTCCAACAAAATATGTTTTGTTTTTTTTTCTCTATGGTACAAACAGGTTAAGGTTGGTAACATTGCGCCTCCTTCCCGACTGAAACTAAATTAGCGCCATCTCTGTGGATTTCTATGGTATGTAATTAGATGTACTATCTAATTGTGAATAGTGTTGCCTAACCACTACATTAATAACATTCCGTAACTTTTCCTTTACTAATCTAAAATCGTTACATTTTCGTTACTATCCGACACCATAAAATTAATCGTTAAAGAAAGAAAACCGGCACAACGTTTACCATACTGACGCATCATGGCACCATGCCTTGGCCTTGGCATATTGTTTTTTTTTTATGATTACTTTATTCTTCTAAGATGCGTTAGTAATTAGTACAAATAGACGTCTACTAAATTTTATACCTAATTTCTCCTTGTTTTTCGAAACGTTGCTTCTAGACAATTTACAATAATTTAGATCAAGGGAAAGTACCCTTTGAGTTTAACCTACAAATTTTGATGAGTGACTATCAAAGTATAAGAAAAATGTCATACAAACTATTTTTTTTTTTCCACTTTTAGAGATAACAAATACGTGTTTTATGGGAAATATTTCTATGTCACATAAATAAAATGAGTCGACTATTATTGGTGATTTTGGATATTCTACATCGAAGCAGTAGTATATAATAAAAAGCGTTAGAAGTAAAATGACGAGCAAAATAACAAAATAGAAAATAATGAACAGTCTGACCCTATCTAGCCTGGGATAAAGTCATGAAGCAGAAAATATAACCTTAGCTTGTATTATTATTCAGTGGTACCTATGGAACCTTACGAGACCAACTCGCACTTGGCTATTTTTTTTTTGTATTAAAATTCGACTCGCCGTACGTTACTTTAGATAAACGTGATATGGCAACACTGGTATCGAATACATTTGTTTGAAATTACGCGTTTGCTGAAGAAAAAGCTAATAGCTATTTATTTTTGATATTACGATAAAGCGTTTACCGCGCAGCTATGTTTAGTGAAATTAATAGTTAAAATTGTATTTATTTGTCAGTCAATTCTATTCGCGCAGAAAATACAAAGTACGAATGAAGAAACGCCGGTAGCCGGTAACCTAATTTCACCATGTAAGTACCTAATTTTATATATTATTATTACAATATACCCGTGATTAGAATCATTGCATCCTTTTTTGGCAAGATTTTCCCTCGTTTGCCGAAACTCTTTGATATACAAGCAGAAGTAATAGGTGATGTTCGAAATTTAAAATACCTACTCAGCGTCGCATTTTTCCCGCATCTTTGTTAGCGTCATTGCCACTAACTTGGAAATTTAGGAATAAACTCAATTGTCACCATTGAGCTAAATTCTCTATGTTGACCTAACCCTTTTCACATGTAATTGAAAACTACATTATACAATTATTACTATGTGCTGCATATATTATGATGCCTCAGACGTGTTATACCTATACTTACATAAAGAAATACATATATTTGAAATGATGATTAAAAACCAACAAAATACTGTCTGATGGCCAGGTATATATTTCTATCTATTCAATACAATTGTAGTTCCTACTACATAAAATGTCTAGTTTCATGCCTAGTTTTCCCCATCATACAAACATTTATGGTATAATACACTCTGCTAAGACAACCAAACACTGCGATGGTATCCACCAATCCAGCCCATTGTTAGTTAATAATTTTACCCTATTGATACCTATGTAAGTACTAATATATAATTTTATAATTACAGGAATATGACAATGATGAATAAGTTTACTCAAAGCTTTAGCCAAGGTTGCACAAAGCATGCAAGCTTGCTACTCCAGCGCAATGGATAAGATTTCTAAATAATACAATGCTGCCAAGCACTCTCCGAAGCATAACACAAGGATCTTTCATACTCCACTCATCATATTAAGATTAATCAGGTACCTATATACTTCCTACCCCTTTTTTTGTTTAATTCTACACTTGATTAATGCATTTGAGTTCTCACACTAAAATAATTTCACGACCCCATACACTAAGTGTCTGGTAATGCTCCAGTTCCCTCTATACATACTTGGTTCAAAATTAATGTCCTATAAAAGATAGATTTGTTTTATATATTAGTGGTTGTAAAAATTAACTGAAACATAGGCTAATGAGTTGCATGACACAACTAAATTTGAAGCAGATGCTTCATACAATAAACTCCTGTGTTATCCTGCACTGATAGTAAACATAGTTTGATAGAGATATATTGTACTGACCCCACAACATTGTTGATTATTAATCTAATATAAGCTTTCGAATCCTTGTTACTTCTCTCCTCAAGTAGGCGACTATCCCATACTTATATGTTACTATAACATTTACATCTTGATAAGTATCTGCATACCTTGTAGAATAACTAATAATTAGTATGTACTCTATGTACTTATTTATTACCTAAATAGATGTTCATAATATTCATTAAGGTAAACAAGCAAACAACTTGTTTGATGTTCAGCTACTGGCCTGTAACAAGTAAATACAACCCCTGTATGTGTATCTAATGTGCTTATATATATAACTATACTTTTATTGAATCTTGAACACTGCAGCCTAGTTAAACCAAAGTTAGTCATTTCTCTTATTGTTACATTACCAATTCACAATGCAGTACCTGCTAACATGCAAACTTTTGTTTTCAATTTGAATGATTAACTCATTTTATAGTAAGTGACGATGTGGTCAAAGATAGATGCTAATATAAAATAATTACCTGTTTCCTATGTAGATACTTGTAGTTTACCTAAAATTTTCATAATCTATTTAATAAACAAGATGTTACAGTATTAACTACATATTTAATTTTAATTAATTTTCAGTATATTGTAGGTAAATAACTAGACTACCTCAACAAGTAACACAAGTATATAACTTACTTTCAGAAATGTTGTGTTTGTTCTGTTCGACCCCAGAATAATAGCTATCCTACAATGTTGATAGGTGGTGCACATCTGACAATTTTCCCTTCCTGAAGAAATCCTATGTTTAAATATGCACATGATCTGACATCTGTTAATAACTTGAGTATTTTCTGAATTTAGTTTAGATATCATAGCACACTACTGTATATATAATATAGTAGGTATATAGAAATACTATAAATGTACAGTTTGGGAGTGAATTTGTAAGTTGGTTACACCTTCAAGCTCAAATGACTAAGGTATTTGATTGAAATTTGAAGTATCCATAACCTAGCCAGGACTTGGTTTATATTTTAATGTATTATATTCTAATCTCGACCCCCATTCATTGATCCTTACAAAACTTAGACTTTATTTTTATTACTGACCTGAAATGAAGCTACTAGCTGTTCTACTAGAGTCCTTTTTTTTTGTAGTAACTTGGTATATAAAGAAGCCTGCATGAAATACCTAACATATCACTTCCTTAATTTGCTCTGTCCGTTCTGACAATATTTAATGTTCATAGATATTTGTGTATTAATTCCCTTCCATCTATATACTGTCAATCTAATCTAATATCTCCTTTGTCAAATTTCAGGTTCCCAATTCATCCCTGATTCTGACATCTGCCTAAATTGGACCACCATTCCAACCCCAACAAGTTCCTGCAACTTCTGGTCTGATTCACACTCCGGGTGCTGGGATGTTATAATTAAGTTTATGATAATCAAATATATTTTAATAAGTTATTATAATAGTCTACTTATAAAAGCGCATTTCTGATGTTAATAAACCTATGGTACACAACACAGGGAGATGATTATCAAAATAAGTTCACCATCCTAACCAGTATTTAGTCATCTGGTGATGAATGATGCAGTTATGATACTATACACTATAACTTATAAAAATGTAACTTACTTCTCACTATTTTTTCTATACCAAACTGTAATGTTACAATGTACAGTACAATAAGATTGTATGTACAATAGTAATTTTCTCAGATACTTTCGACCCCCAGTCTCTAATATTTACTCAAAATCTAATAGCACTGGATCAACTTGATATAACTTAACAAGTAAATGGTAATCAAATAACAATTCCTACAAAGTTTTGATTTTCAAGTAGGTAGATAACTATACCAAGACCATCAAATCACCGTAACATTTTCCACCGTATAAATTCAAACCTTCCATTATCACCACAAAAGTGTGTTTATAACATTTATTAATTTCAAAATTTTTCTATTTACACATCATTGATTAGTCCACACATTTACAGACACAATGACGCTTTACGCTGCTCTTGGCTGGTTACAAAAGTAATTGATTCTGATGTCAGTTCAGCGTAAACACTACAAAATATACCTGCCTTACTCTACACAATAATTCTACAGTACACTGACGGTTAACGAATTGCCCATGTGCAATATCACAATGTTTCTGCTTTGTGGAATTTACTTTCATTTAGTGGAGACATACTGACTTTACAACCTGGCAGAGGAGAATATCCTACTGTTAAAGGTCTCACAATTACTATCATTCATTACTCACTACATACACCATAGGGAATTTTGATATATACTACTTATATATCAAACAATAATTTTGGATTAATAAATGATAATATAATCACACTTTTTAATCATGTCCATCAACCTACTCACAATTTAAATGATTAAAGTTATTTACCTACTACAGTTAATATTTAACATAATAAATCGACATAGATACATCTTGGTCCAGTGTAAATAACAGAACTTCACTCAATTCAGTAACAGTTTTGCATAAGATGATATTCCTGTTTTATACTAAATTGTCAGAAAATCATACCTATCGCCCTCTATGATATCAGATTTATAAATTTGCTAAGAGACTGGAATTGTATTTGGATGCATAAATAAAAATGTACCTATGTAATGTTTAGTTCCAATTTCTCTTGTATAACTTTCACATATTTAATATAAGCAAAGCTAGGTTTACTCATGTTAGAAATGCCAACTTTATTAGATTCATACTTATAATTTTCCTATGGTAAATTGTAATAGTAAATAAGCCTAATATCCTATACATAGATGAATTCTACATACTGACAACACCAATCGATATTCTACGTAATATCAATTTTATAACTTTCCATCCACTATGAACTAATCAATAAAAATTACTACAATTAAGTATCTAACAGTTTTAGCTCCCGTCCATTCTCACGTCAACAAATTGTGGCAAAAGATACCAAAAGCACCTCCTGCCACTCATATCAGTCCAATCACTCAAAACCTGTAGTAACACTATTAAGCCTAACCACTCTATATCCTGGTCACGGCGCACTAAATTGTAACAACCCCCCTTTATTTATTCTTTATTTTTTTTTTGTTTACTGAAACGATGATTGCTTGTTATCCTATTTTTATCCCTACCGTCGAACCTACAGACTCAACCACCTAAGTTAGATGAATACATTAACCTAATATTGAGTGTTAGACTGAAAGTAAATTTGGCCAAGGTGTGATCGTCTAGTCTAGTGGAAGATCCATACATTATGAACCATTGTAGTAACCTAAATTCTTTCCGGGAGTGCTAAGACAAGCTAGATACCTATAAGTTCAGAACTATGTATACCTACATCCTAGTACATAAATAAATATAGCAGAATAAGAAGTTCCCTAATAATATTCTAACTCTCCTAACAGCTGAGTTACTAACAATTGAACTCTGCATTCACATACCAGTTATTAATGATTATATACTTATACATTCCTAAATTTGTCAGTGGTTGTACTATTCAGCTATTATAAAATGTTTTTATGTATCTAGTGTTTCCAGTTCATCATTACATAAAATAATTAAACCCTAAGATACATTGTCTAAAAGCTCTCTAAATCGGGGAAATTGAGAGAATTTGTTTATGCTACTAATTATGAATAATTAAATAACTGATATTTATAAAATAAAGTAATTCAGTTATATATCTGGAGTATTAATAGTGATGAGTAATTATATAGATTAAGTAATTTTAGAACCGGATGTAATTAGTTCCCACAGATATTGTATGTACTACAACTGTGCATGATAGAAGTTTTCTCTGAAGTCTCTAAAAGAATATTTTTGCCGTTACAAAATATATAATATATTTTTAGAACTAAATGTAAATAGTTTCCATAGATTCTGTAAGTAATACAACTTTTGCATCTGCAAGATAAAAGTTTTTCTCTTAAGTGTAAAAATTAATAATATTCTATGTTAAATATTCTATGGATTATTTACATTGTAGGGAATGAAGCTAGAATGAACCCCATGGGGTTACGACCATCTGGGTGCCCGGGTTGAAGGCCTTTTAAGAATTCAACGTTCTCCGTTCATCATTTTAGCTTAAACCCCTCCTTTATTTAGTGTCGGTGGAGTTTGGAACACAATGCTAGAGTTTTGCTTAATTTTAAGCTTAGTTTTAAGAAATTGTTTTATAATTTTATTTTATTTTCTCTCTTACGTTTTATTTTCTCTCTTAATTTTATATTCTTTATTTTGTGTGATAAATCTTTTCTGTTTGTTTGTTTTATTTAACTTCCCAATTATATTAGGTATGTTTATATTTGGCCTACTCTGATGTAATAATCAGATAGATCTATGTCTTCTGGATTTTTAAAGAGCTGTTGTTGTATAGTAATTATGTGTCGCGGTATATTGGTGATAATATCAACCAGTGACCATGGATTGCTCTAACCGTAATTTTTGGCTACGAACCATCCAAGAAGCGTATGTCTTCAGCCAATGACTAATGTTATCAACAACTTAAATATTGTAGTTTGCAAGATGAAGTAGATGCAAATTATCCTTCAGACAATATCTCTGATCTGAATACTACAACCAGGTAGATTATTTCAGTATTTAGAGTTTTTTTTTATATTCATTTAATTCAGATTTATTTTTATCTTATTAAAGTATGTCCTTAGACAATCTACTCTGAATATATAGTTGTTTTGTAGAATTTATATTGTATATATTTGTTTCTTTATTTATAATTTCTTCCTTTAGTTGTTATTTAAAATAATTTTGGTATATCAGTATGATATAACAGGAATGTCCTTTAGACATCTGCTCTGAACTGATTAGTTTTGTAAATACTGCTTTATTTGTATATTTTACAAATTATTTCCATTAAATGTATTAAATTCTCAGACTTAGTATTAAAATCCCTAAAGCATTACCTATAGATGTCCTACATAACCTCCTATTCCTATTGTCCCTTATAACATCCTGTCTTTCCATAATAGTTACTCATAGGAGCACCATGGTACACTACGTTGTCCATAATTCTCCCATGTAGACCCCGATAACAATGAACATTAAAGCATTAGTTCTGCTTTAACTTCATATTGTAGAAAACTATATCTATCAATACCATTCCTAAAAGCCTTAGGATAGTCTCCTAACATATCCCTATACAATAAAACTTGTAACCTGATTTCCTAGTAAATATGCCTAGCCTACCAGGCCTACAGTCTCCTAACATTCGAGCTAAAGTGTAAAACAAAGCTAGGGACCCGTCTCCCACATTTACATTTAAACGTGTAGTGTAAGCCTCTTCCTTAGCCAAAGAATCAGCTCCTAACAAGAGAACTCGGTATGTCAGGCAATCTGTACCATACCTATCCCTCTAGCTGGTTCCCTAGGAGAAACGAACTGGAGTGGTCACGGCTCCGGAGACCTAACAAAATGTGACCAGGTGCAAGTTTGTCCCTAAGTGTGCGGTGGACTCTCATCGGTTAGCAAATGGGGATTGAATCGAGTCCGGGAAAGTGATACCTACTGGTGCGAATATATACATATATAAAGATAGACCTCCATAATTGATTCATAATCTCAGATATTGCTTAGTGAGGTCGTGGCACTCTTCGACATGCCACAATATCCAGAGAAAAGAATACAACTATTTTGGGAGACTGCTGGTCGCTTGCTGAGCAAGAATACGACCCCTGGATCGCCTCAAAGTCCAGGACCGAAGATAAATGACAATAGGGTTATGCATAACACAGCGAGGTTCAATCTATTGTCACGGAAAACACTTCGTTTTCCTATGTAGATCCTCACTCAATACAGTAGCTGTAATTAAATGTACGCGAAACAAATCTGTATCGACTCAGCTTAATAATTACTGACTCCCGTACGCGACGTAGAACGATCTCGAAGTTACCACAATAGCCGAGCGACACAGAACATTCTAGAATATCGGGGCGCAACTGTACCAGGTGATGATTTTTCGACGACGGACAAACATAAAAGAAATTAAAATGAAGCCGATCTCCTATATATAGCTATTTGACTGAAGGTGACTCGAAGCCAACTCTCGACCAATCAGAAATAAGATATATACATTATTCCAATTTTAAATTCAAATTTGGAATGAAGCTGACTTGAGGTTGACTTATACACCAATCAGAAGCCATCAACTTGCCTTCGTCTCAGCCTCATCCTGATGACGTCACATTCTAATTCAAATTTGGAATGAAGTCAAGTTGAGGTTGACCTATACACCAATCAGAAGCCCTCATCTTGCCTTCGTCTCAGCCTCACCCTGATGACGTCATGTGTTTTTAGGCAAATGTCTCGCTCGAGTTAGTATAATGTCGCGTCTTTCGAAGAAATCCTCTTTAGTAGTTGTTCCCATAAATTTTATTAAACTCCTTACTATCTTTGAAAAAGGTTGCGTAGTTTCTTGTATAATTCCTCTTTGGTAGATATTTTTAGCCAACAATTTGTATGATATTAAACATATATGAGTTCTTTTAAAGATATTATTATCCTCTGCCCTATATTAAAATAGTATTTTGTCAGTTACTTTATTTCAATATTTGTGGACTGAACGAGACGCATGGTGGATCGTTACAGCCGACCCCTGAATAAATTTGCGCAGGTCCCTTTAACATACCGGAGGAAATTTTTCACCCCTTATCGATTATTCCACAAATATTGCATTTTAACCAAAATAATATAAGTAGTTCTAATTCGTTGGTGTCTGAATTCAAACAATCGAATGTATATGTAGCCCTACTTCATGTGGTGTGTCTTTTAAACCGAACCAAAAATAGAGATTCCCCGAGCCCCAATCCGAGCTTTATAATGCTTTGACTTTGATTTAAAATCACCCCCCACCAGGGAAACTACTTCGAACGGGACATGGGGTCGTGAATCCCATGTACCAGAAGGGTATGATGAAGATGCTTCCCGTCCAAACCAACTTTTCGTTTGCCAAGAATCACAGCTTTATTATCCCATTCGTTACAGATTCCGTTAACAGCAGAAAGATGCTAATTTACCAAAGCCGCAACACCACGCTCAGACGTGAACATCAAAGCAAAATCTATTTTCGACAGGGAGAATGTGCAGTTGCCGAGTATTGAGTGTCAGCTTCGTGTGCAGAATTGGTCCCAATGAAATCAGCTTCTGCTGATGCGTAGTATTGTCAACAGACCTAACCTAACACCAAAGTAACTCCCTCATTGAAACCAATTGTAGAGTGTCAGTTAGTCTATCAAACAAAAAGGAAAAATAAAAGACTAACCAGTTTGAATTCAAACACAAACAAACCGTCTTATACCAATTTGAGCTTGCTAAACTTATAAGCCCTCCGGTCTGTGATACGCTTATTTATATAAATGATATATACATAAAAATATAAAAAAAAATATAATATATACTTATGATTCATAATATTTACCTCACTAACGCTCCTCGTTTATAAACTGTCATACCCTCAATCTACCATTGGCTATCACGCTACTTATAAATCCAGCAAGCTATACATTGGCAATAAGAACACAAACTACACATTAATTTTTTACACATGACCAGTAAATTACAATTGCTTACTCCGCGACCCCCCTTTGTTTAATCATAAAAACAAATATTTGATCTCAAAACGATCCAAACCCAATTAATTATTCGACAAATGGCAGAAAATTTCCTCATAACAATATTAATCTTCAATTTTTATCACAAGGTTGCGTTTATTATAATGATTGTAATTTTTTTTTTTTTATTTAATGAACAATTAACATTTTATATTTTATTGTCTAAGAAAACCCCATTCTACAGTTGTACCCTGTCTCCTCTGTAAGTACAACATCCAATCATAGCCGTAAAATCACAGATTAGTTAACTGCATATTAATTTTGTTGCCAGGATCAAGAATGCATAATATTATAACAATTGTATAAATTCGTGAATTTGATGTCAAATTTAAGTTCCTATTTTAGAAACTGTGTTCTTGTGTGTGAACCCGTAATGTCGAAACAAAGACTTTAGACGAGTCTGCCCTAACCCCATATCAGAATGTGAAAATGTATTCCTAAAGTAGCTGTGTTTATTAATTTACTATATGCGGTTTGCACTTACGGTTATTATTATAGTCGAGAACGCGACGACGCCCGACTAGTTTCGTGGGATTCGGACCCACTTCATCAAGGAGCGACACGGGCGGGTTCGACAACGTCCGCTCGAGCACTGCTGGCGGCGGCCGCGGCACCGGCGCGCCTGGCGCGGGCGGCGGCCCGCTCAGCCCTGCTAGACAATGTCGGAACCGGTTGCACCTCGCTGCTATGGTCACTATTGTTGTCATCGTTATCACTCATGTCTGTGCTATTGTAAAGTCCCGTGCACACTACACTTATCGTGTCCTGCGGCAAGTCTTCCACCCAGTTGGTAAAACTAGCAGTTTTTTGAAGAACCGGTCTCCACGCTGGTGCTAAATTCCATCCCCGGTCCCGGTTGAAGTTGGGAAAACGAGCAATTTCAATCGCTTCCCGCACCTTCCGAGGAACAAGGAATTTCTCCTTCGCCAAAACGGAAACTTTGTCAAAACGTAAAAAATGGTTGACTTCCTGTGCGTGTTCCGCTATGGCTGACCTGCTCGTGTCCATGTTCTTCACGCTTCTTATGTGCTCAGCCAACCTAGTCGAAATACTTCGACATGTTTCCCCAAGATAAGATAAGATAAGATAAGATTCATTTATTGGCCTTATAACTACGTTTGTTACACTGGGCACGTCAATATTGTACAATATTATAAATTCATTCAAATAGATGTCAAAAATAATTAAATGTATAAGCTAAATATATCAAAATGTCGTTATTAATTTTATTACAATTCCAAGTTACATTAAAGTCAATATTTACATATAAATTGATTAATTCGAGAATGAAGATTCAGTCAAATTAGTTTGCAAGTATTCCTTTAGTGAATAAAATGGAGTGGCTTCGAAGAACTGTTTAATTTTTTTCTTAAAATCATTTGCATGTAAGTTAGCTACAGAATGGGGTAATTTGTTAAACAAATATATCTTAATCCATATTCCTTGTTTCTTCACCTTGGTTAATCGTACTTTTGGTGTCATTAGTATTTCGTTCGGTCTATTCCGCTCTCTGAGGTTGTATGCGTGCTGCGGTTTTGTCATTAGATTTTCCTTCTCGTCATAGATTTCCATTAGGCAATTATAAATGTACATGGAAACTACTGTCATAATTTTGTGTTTTTGAAAATATTTTCGTGCAGAGGTACGTTTTTTTAATCCAAATATTATTCTTATGGCCTTTTTTTGGGTTCTTAACACCTTTATAATATCCGCACCATTGCCCCATACAGTAATCGCATATCGAATAATAGAGTGAATATATGCGTAATACACTGACATCATAGCTCGTTCATCTAATATAGATTTTAATTTCACTAGCGCGTAGTTAGCACTTGCTAACTTCTTACATAGCTTATTTATGTGATTTGCATGATTAATAGTATAGTCAATAGTGTACCCTAAGAAGACATTTTCTTTTACTGCAGGATTCTTTACAATACCTTTGCGTGATTGATAATGCATAACGATGTTTTTTCCTTCGTTTAGTACAATCCCATTTGCATTGAACCATTGCTTAAGAATGTTTTGTGCTTCCATAATTTTTATTTGTATTTTCTCAAATTTCTTGTCCTTTATTCCAACATGAGTGTCGTCGGCAAATAGGCTAATATAAGTCCAATCAGGCATGGCATGAACGAGATCATTAATATATATAAGGAATAAAACAGGCCCTAATATTGACCCCTGTGGTACCCCTATGTCTACTGTAGTTACTTTAGAATTGACTCCATTTAATGAAACAATCTGACTACGATTTTCTAAATATGTACGCAACATATTTAATTCATCTCCACAGAAACCATAGTGCTGCAATTTTATTAATAATATATCATGCCTTAAACAGTCGAAAGCTTTGGATAAATCACAATAAATACTAGCGCATTTTTGTGACCCATCCAATGTAGTTCTTGGCGCAGTCACATGGGATTTTGTACACGCCTGGCATGCTAAGCGGTTCGCTATCTTTGGGTGACCTTAGTAGTTGTCTCAGCTGACCGGGGGGGCGGAAGAATGTGCGTATATTATATTTCCGCCTTAGATAAACACCGATTTTATCGGTGACTCCCTTTAAAAATGGTAAATAAACTGGTACCCGATCAGCTTTGGACATCTTCCTGCGAGTTGTATTGTTCACCCAGCGTGTACATTGCCTCCAGTTATACCCATTTTTTTATTAATACTTGCTTTATGTGATCCAGTTCAGTTTTGAGATATTGTGGATCACATAAATTCAAAGCCCGATTAATTAATGTTCTTGGTACCGACGCAAGGTGTGATGGATGGTGATGGGAGTCAGCTCTTAAATACCGGTCTGTATGTGTTGGTTTTCGGTAAACAGTGTGAGACAGGTAGCCATCTGGTCCACGAATAACCCGAACATCCAAAAATGGTAATACTCCATCACACTCTTTCTCCACAGTGAACTTAATCTTTGGGTGTATGGTATTCAGGTGGGTAGTAAAACTGGCAAGACAATCTAGGTTAATAATCGCAAAGACATCGTCCACGTAGCGCCACCAGTATCGTGGTTTTTCACTTGTGCCACCAAGTGCCCTCATCTCTAACCACTCCATGAAAATGTTTGCGGCAACTGGAGCTATCGGAGAGCCCATGGCAACACCATCCACCTGCAAGTAGTGTTGGCCGCGCCATACAAAATAGCCATTCTTCAGACAACATTTAGCCCACTCAACGTAATCATGAGGTAAGTCTGCTTCGTGGATGAGATCAGCAATGATTTCTATCGTATCATCCACCGGAACACTGGTAAAAAGGGACGTAACATCAAAACTTACCATAATTTCTGTAGTTTGTAGTTGTACCTCAGACAAAAGATGAACGAAATGTCTGGAATCCTTTATGTAGGTCTCCGTTTTACCAATGAATTCTTGCAGGATGGTAGCCAAATACCTTGAAAGTTTGTATGTAGGGGCATCTATTTGGCTAACTATTGGTCTGAGCGGCCAGTTGGGTTTGTGCACTTTTGGAAGGCCATATATTTTTGGAGATGTTGGGTTGTGAGAACGGAACCGTGTCAACATGTCTTCATTACCAAAACTTTGCAACAACTTTGTTACCTTGGATGCCACTCTTTGGGTCGGGTTGTAATTCACCTTTTTGTATGTGGTGACGTCATTCACCATAAGCGTTAGTTTCCTTTCGTATTCCTCGGTATCGACCACTACTGTAGCGTTGCCCTTATCCGTCGGAAGAACCAGAAGCCTTTTGTTCCTCCTCAGGTCTAACATAGCTGCTGTCTCTTGCCTGCTTATATTACGTTTTGGTGGTTTCGACTTACGTAACATAATTGCAACATCCTGCCTTAAACAATCCGCCTCCTGGTAGGGAATACGATTACGCCATATCGTGTCTTCCACACTGGCAATAATGTTTTCATATGGTATCTTTTGCGGCGCAGGTGCGTAAGTTAAACCACGGGACAACACAGCCACGGCATTCTCATTGAGTTGCTGCGAAGACAGATTAATAACATTTGACGTCGAGTCTGAAACCGCCCTTATGTTGTTTACCCTCTGCAGCTGCTGAACTGGTCCGGCATCACAACGTTTTAAGTTATTAAATTTCTTCACATGTCTTCTGTTAATATCTTTCATCATCTTTTCCGTTCTATTATATGACATAGTGTCCAAAGTTTCCCACAAATCACTACTTAACTTGCAAGATAACTGAAGATGTATTTCGTATACAATTTTGTTGGTATAGATAAGTTGTCGGCGGTAGTCTGAAATAACGCGACGCAATAGTTTCTCACTAGCAATATTGAAGAATTTTTCGTAATCTCTTATGCACTTCACTGGTTTTATGCGTATGAACTTAGGTATTAAACCATTATCACGACATATCACAAGGAACTGTAGACCGCACTCGAGTTTCTTACGTTTTATTCTCTGGCGCGTAAACTCCTTCACTTTATTTAGCCATTCCGTACCGTAACGGTTAGCGATATCATTGTTAAAACTTACGTAAGTATTCGACATATTAATTTACTATATACGGTTTGCACTTACGGTTATTATTATAGTCGAGAACGCGACGACGCCCGACTAGTTTCGTGGGATTCGGACCCACTTCATCAAGGAGCGACACGGGCGGGTTCGACAACGTCCGCTCGAGCACTGCTGGCGGCGGCCGCGGCATCGGCGCGCCTGGCGCGGGCGGCGGCCCGCTCAGCCCTGCTAGACAATGTCGGAACCGGTTGCACCTCGCTGCTATGGTCACTATTGTTGTCATCGTTATCACTCATGTCTGTGCTATTGTAAAGTCCCGTGCACACTACACTTATCGTGTCCTGCGGCAAGTCTTCCACCCAGTTGGTAAAACTAGCAGTTTTTTGAAGAACCGGTCTCCACGCTGGTGCTAAATTCCATCCCCGGTCCCGGTTGAAGTTGGGAAAACGAGCAATTTCAATCGCTTCCCGCACCTTCCGAGGAACAAGGAATTTCTCCTTCGCCAAAACGGAAACTTTGTCAAAACGTAAAACATGGTTGACTTCCTGTGCGTGTTCCGCTATGGCTGACCTGCTCGTGTCCATGTTCTTCACGCTTCTTATGTGCTCAGCCAACCTAGTCGAAATACTTCGACATGTTTCCCCAATGTAGTTCTTGCCGCAGTCACATGGGATTTTGTACACGCCTGGCATGCTAAGCGGTTCGCTATCTTTGGGTGACCTTAGTAGTTGTCTCAGCTGACCGGGGGGGCGGAAGAATGTGCGTATATTATATTTCCGCCTTAGATAAACACCGATTTTATCGGTGACTCCCTTTAAAAATGGTAAATAAACTGGTACCCGATCAGCTTTGGACATCTTCCTGCGAGTTGTATTGTTCACCCAGCGTGTACATTGCCTCCAGTTATACCCATTTTTTATTAATACTTGCTTTATGTGATCCAGTTCAGTTTTGAGATATTGTGGATCACATAAATTCAAAGCCCGATTAATTAATGTTCTTGGTACCGACGCAAGGTGTGATGGATGGTGATGGGAGTCAGCTCTTAAATACCGGTCTGTATGTGTTGGTTTTCGGTAAACAGTGTGAGACAGGTAGCCATCTGGTCCACGAATAACCCGAACATCCAAAAATGGTAATACTCCATCACACTCTTTCTCCACAGTGAACTTAATCTTTGGGTGTATGGTATTCAGGTGGGTAGTAAAACTGGCAAGACAATCTAGGTTAATAATCGCAAAGACATCTTCCACGTAGCGCCACCAGTATCGTGGTTTTTCACTTGTGCCACCAAGTGCCCTCATCTCTAACCACTCCATGAAAATGTTTGCGGCAACTGGAGCTATCGGAGAGCCCATGGCAACACCATCCACCTGCAAGTAGTGTTGGCCGCGCCATACAAAATAGCCATTCTTCAGACAACATTTAGCCCACTCAACGTAATCATGAGGTAAGTCTGCTTCGTGGATGAGATCAGCAATGATTTCTATCGTATCATCCACCGGAACACTGGTAAAAAGGGACGTAACATCAAAACTTACCATAATTTCTGTAGTTTGTAGTTGTACCTCGGACAAAAGATGAACGAAATGTCTGGAATCCTTTATGTAGGTCTCCGTTTTACCAATGAATTCTTGCAGGATGGTAGCCAAATACCTTGAAAGTTTGTATGTAGGGGCATCTATTTGGCTAACTATTGGTCTGAGCGGCCAGTTGGGTTTGTGCACTTTTGGAAGGCCATATATTTTTGGAGATGTTGGGTTGTGAGAACGGAACCGTGTCAACATGTCTTCATTACCAAAACTTTGCAACAACTTTGTTACCTTGGATGCCACTCTTTGGGTCGGGTTGTAATTCACCTTTTTGTATGTGGTGACGTCATTCACCATAAGCGTTAGTTTCCTTTCGTATTCCTCGGTATCGACCACTACTGTAGCGTTGCCCTTATCCGCCGGAAGAACCAGAAGCCTTTTGTTCCTCCTCAGGTCTAACATAGCTGCTGTCTCTTGCCTGCTTATATTACGTTTTGGTGGTTTCGACTTACGTAACATAATTGCAACATCCTGCCTTAAACAATCCGCCTCCTGGTAGGGAATACGATTACGCCATATCGTGTCTTCCACACTGGCAATAATGTTTTCATATGGTATCTTTTGCGGCGCAGGTGCGTAAGTTAAACCACGGGACAACACAGCCACGGCATTCTCATTGAGTTGCTGCGAAGACAGATTAATAACATTTGACGTCGAGTCTGAAACCGCCCTTATGTTGTTTACCCTCTGCAGCTGCTGAACTGGTCCGGCATCACAACGTTTTAAGTTATTAATCGACTATAATAATAACCGTAAGTGCAAACCGTATATAGTAAATTAATATGTCGAATACTTACGTAAGTTTTAACAATGATATAGCTGTGTTTATCCTAAATTTGTTTATCTTCGATAGACTCAATCTGTTCTGTACTTATCATAGATATTTACGTATTTTTTTTTTTAAATGAGTATCTTATTAGGTTTTTTTTTTATATTTATAGTAGGAATTGTTTTTGGTTAGCATTGTGTTCCCTTTAGCTATTATATTTTTTTCGTATGTATTTTATTAATTTCATTGGTCCAAACTCCAGTCGCCAGCTATTATATAACATCAAATCTACATATCATATTTATTATCTTCATAGATATAATATTTATTTAAACATATAAATATTTATTAAAGAGCACTGATATGAACAACTCCCGAAATTGTGGTCTCCAGCCTGTCCGTAGTGTCCGTGATGCACCACCTCGTTCTCCAGTTAATATACGTTATCAAGAAGATCGAAAGATAGACATATGAATGTTATACTACTTAAAATACATGTTGGTACATAGGTGACTAAAATGCAAATACAGATTACTAGTTACTTGTATTCCGTATGTTATAAGTTACAAACCTGTAGTATCATTGCGTGTATAATTTAATTGCTATCGTTTTAACGAAAAAAAAAATCCGTTAAATAAATTTTGTATGTCCAACAAAATATGTTTTGTTTTTTTTTCTCTATGGTACAAACAGGTTAAGGTTGGTAACATTGCGCCTCCTTCCCGACTGAAACTAAATTAGCGCCATCTCTGTGGATTTCTATGGTATGTAATTAGATGTACTATCTAATTGTGAATAGTGTTGCCTAACCACTACATTAATAACATTCCGTAACTTTTCCTTTACTAATCTAAAATCGTTACATTTTCGTTACTATCCGACACCATAAAATTAATCGTTAAAGAAAGAAAACCGGCACAACGTTTACCATACTGACGCATCATGGCACCATGCCTTGGCCTTGGCATATTGTTTTTTTTTTATGATTACTTTATTCTTCTAAGATGCGTTAGTAATTAGTACAAATAGACGTCTACTAAATTTTATACCTAATTTCTCCTTGTTTTTCGAAACGTTGCTTCTAGACAATTTACAATAATTTAGATCAAGGGAAAGTACCCTTTGAGTTTAACCTACAAATTTTGATGAGTGACTATCAAAGTATAAGAAAAATGTCATACAAACTATTTTTTTTTTTTCCACTTTTAGAGATAACAAATACGTGTTTTATGGGAAATATTTCTATGTCACATAAATAAAATGAGTCGACTATTATTGGTGATTTTGGATATTCTACATCGAAGCAGTAGTATATAATAAAAAGCGTTAGAAGTAAAATGACGAGCAAAATAACAAAATAGAAAATAATGAACAGTCTGACCCTATCTAGCCTGGGATAAAGTCATGAAGCAGAAAATATAACCTTAGCTTGTATTATTATTCAGTGGTACCTATGGAACCTTACGAGACCAACTCGCACTTGGCTATTTTTTTTTTGTATTAAAATTCGACTCGCCGTACGTTACTTTAGATAAACGTGATATGGCAACACTGGTATCGAATACATTTGTTTGAAATTACGCGTTTGCTGAAGAAAAAGCTAATAGCTATTTATTTTTGATATTACGATAAAGCGTTTACCGCGCAGCTATGTTTAGTGAAATTAATAGTTAAAATTGTATTTATTTGTCAGTCAATTCTATTCGCGCAGAAAATACAAAGTACGAATGAAGAAACGCCGGTAGCCGGTAACCTAATTTCACCATGTAAGTACCTAATTTTATATATTATTATTACAATATACCCGTGATTAGAATCATTGCATCCTTTTTTGGCAAGATTTTCCCTCGTTTGCCGAAACTCTTTGATATACAAGCAGAAGTAATAGGTGATGTTCGAAATTTAAAATACCTACTCAGCGTCGCATTTTTCCCGCATCTTTGTTAGCGTCATTGCCACTAACTTGGAAATTTAGGAATAAACTCAATTGTCACCATTGAGCTAAATTCTCTATGTTGACCTAACCCTTTTCACATGTAATTGAAAACTACATTATACAATTATTACTATGTGCTGCATATATTATGATGCCTCAGACGTGTTATACCTATACTTACATAAAGAAATACATATATTTGAAATGATGATTAAAAACCAACAAAATACTGTCTGATGGCCAGGTATATATTTCTATCTATTCAATACAATTGTAGTTCCTACTACATAAAATGTCTAGTTTCATGCCTAGTTTTCCCCATCATACAAACATTTATGGTATAATACACTCTGCTAAGACAACCAAACACTGCGATGGTATCCACCAATCCAGCCCATTGTTAGTTAATAATTTTACCCTATTGATACCTATGTAAGTACTAATATATAATTTTATAATTACAGGAATATGACAATGATGAATAAGTTTACTCAAAGCTTTAGCCAAGGTTGCACAAAGCATGCAAGCTTGCTACTCCAGCGCAATGGATAAGATTTCTAAATAATACAATGCTGCCAAGCACTCTCCGAAGCATAACACAAGTATCTTTCATACTCCACTCATCATATTAAGATTAATCAGGTACCTATATACTTCCTACCCCTTTTTTTGTTTAATTCTACACTTGATTAATGCATTTGAGTTCTCACACTAAAATAATTTCACGACCCCATACACTAAGTGTCTGGTAATGCTCCAGTTCCCTCTATACATACTTGGTTCAAAATTAATGTCCTATAAAAGATAGATTTGTTTTATATATTAGTGGTTGTAAAAATTAACTGAAACATAGGCTAATGAGTTGCATGACACAACTAAATTTGAAGCAGATGCTTCATACAATAAACTCCTGTGTTATCCTGCACTGATAGTAAACATAGTTTGATAGAGATATATTGTACTGACCCCACAACATTGTTGATTATTAATCTAATATAAGCTTTCGAATCCTTGTTACTTCTCTCCTCAAGTAGGCGACTATCCCATACTTATATGTTACTATAACATTTACATCTTGATAAGTATCTGCATACCTTGTAGAATAACTAATAATTAGTATGTACTCTATGTACTTATTTATTACCTAAATAGATGTTCATAATATTCATTAAGGTAAACAAGCAAACAACTTGTTTGATGTTCAGCTACTGGCCTGTAACAAGTAAATACAACCCCTGTATGTGTATCTAATGTGCTTATATATATAACTATACTTTTATTGAATCTTGAACACTGCAGCCTAGTTAAACCAAAGTTAGTCATTTCTCTTATTGTTACATTACCAATTCACAATGCAGTACCTGCTAACATGCAAACTTTTGTTTTCAATTTGAATGATTAACTCATTTTATAGTAAGTGACGATGTGGTCAAAGATAGATGCTAATATAAAATAATTACCTGTTTCCTATGTAGATACTTGTAGTTTACCTAAAATTTTCATAATCTATTTAATAAACAAGATGTTACAGTATTAACTACATATTTAATTTTAATTAATTTTCAGTATATTGTAGGTAAATAACTAGACTACCTCAACAAGTAACACAAGTATATAACTTACTTTCAGAAATGTTGTGTTTGTTCTGTTCGACCCCAGAATAATAGCTATCCTACAATGTTGATAGGTGGTGCACATCTGACAATTTTCCCTTCCTGAAGAAATCCTATGTTTAAATATGCACATGATCTGACATCTGTTAATAACTTGAGTATTTTCTGAATTTAGTTTAGATATCATAGCACACTACTGTATATATAATATAGTAGGTATATAGAAATACTATAAATGTACAGTTTGGGAGTGAATTTGTAAGTTGGTTACACCTTCAAGCTCAAATGACTAAGGTATTTGATTGAAATTTGAAGTATCCATAACCTAGCCAGGACTTGGTTTATATTTTAATGTATTATATTCTAATCTCGACCCCCATTCATTGATCCTTACAAAACTTAGACTTTATTTTTATTACTGACCTGAAATGAAGCTACTAGCTGTTCTACTAGAGTCCTTTTTTTTTGTAGTAACTTGGTATATAAAGAAGCCTGCATGAAATACCTAACATATCACTTCCTTAATTTGCTCTGTCCGTTCTGACAATATTTAATGTTCATAGATATTTGTGTATTAATTCCCTTCCATCTATATACTGTCAATCTAATCTAATATCTCCTTTGTCAAATTTCAGGTTCCCAATTCATCCCTGATTCTGACATCTGCCTAAATTGGACCACCATTCCAACCCCAACAAGTTCCTGCAACTTCTGGTCTGATTCACACTCCGGGTGCTGGGATGTTATAATTAAGTTTATGATAATCAAATATATTTTAATAAGTTATTATAATAGTCTACTTATAAAAGCGCATTTCTGATGTTAATAAACCTATGGTACACAACACAGGGAGATGATTATCAAAATAAGTTCACCATCCTAACCAGTATTTAGTCATCTGGTGATGAATGATGCAGTTATGATACTATACACTATAACTTATAAAAATGTAACTTACTTCTCACTATTTTTTCTATACCAAACTGTAATGTTACAATGTACAGTACAATAAGATTGTATGTACAATAGTAATTTTCTCAGATACTTTCGACCCCCAGTCTCTAATATTTACTCAAAATCTAATAGCACTGGATCAACTTGATATAACTTAACAAGTAAATGGTAATCAAATAACAATTCCTACAAAGTTTTGATTTTCAAGTAGGTAGATAACTATACCAAGACCATCAAATCACCGTAACATTTTCCACCGTATAAATTCAAACCTTCCATTATCACCACAAAAGTGTGTTTATAACATTTATTAATTTCAAAATTTTTCTATTTACACATCATTGATTAGTCCACACATTTACAGACACAATGACGCTTTACGCTGCTCTTGGCTGGTTACAAAAGTAATTGATTCTGATGTCAGTTCAGCGTAAACACTACAAAATATACCTGCCTTACTCTACACAATAATTCTACAGTACACTGACGGTTAACGAATTGCCCATGTGCAATATCACAATGTTTCTGCTTTGTGGAATTTACTTTCATTTAGTGGAGACATACTGACTTTACAACCTGGCAGAGGAGAATATCCTACTGTTAAAGGTCTCACAATTACTATCATTCATTACTCACTACATACACCATAGGGAATTTTGATATATACTACTTATATATCAAACAATAATTTTGGATTAATAAATGATAATATAATCACACTTTTTAATCATGTCCATCAACCTACTCACAATTTAAATGATTAAAGTTATTTACCTACTACAGTTAATATTTAACATAATAAATCGACATAGATACATCTTGGTCCAGTGTAAATAACAGAACTTCACTCAATTCAGTAACAGTTTTGCATAAGATGATATTCCTGTTTTATACTAAATTGTCAGAAAATCATACCTATCGCCCTCTATGATATCAGATTTATAAATTTGCTAAGAGACTGGAATTGTATTTGGATGCATAAATAAAAATGTACCTATGTAATGTTTAGTTCCAATTTCTCTTGTATAACTTTCACATATTTAATATAAGCAAAGCTAGGTTTACTCATGTTAGAAATGCCAACTTTATTAGATTCATACTTATAATTTTCCTATGGTAAATTGTAATAGTAAATAAGCCTAATATCCTATACATAGATGAATTCTACATACTGACAACACCAATCGATATTCTACGTAATATCAATTTTATAACTTTCCATCCACTATGAACTAATCAATAAAAATTACTACAATTAAGTATCTAACAGTTTTAGCTCCCGTCCATTCTCACGTCAACAAATTGTGGCAAAAGATACCAAAAGCACCTCCTGCCACTCATATCAGTCCAATCACTCAAAACCTGTAGTAACACTATTAAGCCTAACCACTCTATATCCTGGTCACGGCGCACTAAATTGTAACAACCCCCCTTTATTTATTCTTTATTTTTTTTTTGTTTACTGAAACGATGATTGCTTGTTATCCTATTTTTATCCCTACCGTCGAACCTACAGACTCAACCACCTAAGTTAGATGAATACATTAACCTAATATTGAGTGTTAGACTGAAAGTAAATTTGGCCAAGGTGTGATCGTCTAGTCTAGTGGAAGATCCATACATTATGAACCATTGTAGTAACCTAAATTCTTTCCGGGAGTGCTAAGACAAGCTAGATACCTATAAGTTCAGAACTATGTATACCTACATCCTAGTACATAAATAAATATAGCAGAATAAGAAGTTCCCTAATAATATTCTAACTCTCCTAACAGCTGAGTTACTAACAATTGAACTCTGCATTCACATACCAGTTATTAATGATTATATACTTATACATTCCTAAATTTGTCAGTGGTTGTACTATTCAGCTATTATAAAATGTTTTTATGTATCTAGTGTTTCCAGTTCATCATTACATAAAATAATTAAACCCTAAGATACATTGTCTAAAAGCTCTCTAAATCGGGGAAATTGAGAGAATTTGTTTATGCTACTAATTATGAATAATTAAATAACTGATATTTATAAAATAAAGTAATTCAGTTATATATCTGGAGTATTAATAGTGATGAGTAATTATATAGATTAAGTAATTTTAGAACCGGATGTAATTAGTTCCCACAGATATTGTATGTACTACAACTGTGCATGATAGAAGTTTTCTCTGAAGTCTCTAAAAGAATATTTTTGCCGTTACAAAATATATAATATATTTTTAGAACTAAATGTAAATAGTTTCCATAGATTCTGTAAGTAATACAACTTTTGCATCTGCAAGATAAAAGTTTTTCTCTTAAGTGTAAAAATTAATAATATTCTATGTTAAATATTCTATGGATTATTTACATTGTAGGGAATGAAGCTAGAATGAACCCCATGGGGTTACGACCATCTGGGTGCCCGGGTTGAAGGCCTTTTAAGAATTCAACGTTCTCCGTTCATCATTTTAGCTTAAACCCCTCCTTTATTTAGTGTCGGTGGAGTTTGGAACACAATGCTAGAGTTTTGCTTAATTTTAAGCTTAGTTTTAAGAAATTGTTTTATAATTTTATTTTATTTTCTCTCTTACGTTTTATTTTCTCTCTTAATTTTATATTCTTTATTTTGTGTGATAAATCTTTTCTGTTTGTTTGTTTTATTTAACTTCCCAATTATATTAGGTATGTTTATATTTGGCCTACTCTGATGTAATAATCAGATAGATCTATGTCTTCTGGATTTTTAAAGAGCTGTTGTTGTATAGTAATTATGTGTCGCGGTATATTGGTGATAATATCAACCAGTGACCATGGATTGCTCTAACCGTAATTTTTGGCTACGAACCATCCAAGAAGCGTATGTCTTCAGCCAATGACTAATGTTATCAACAACTTAAATATTGTAGTTTGCAAGATGAAGTAGATGCAAATTATCCTTCAGACAATATCTCTGATCTGAATACTACAACCAGGTAGATTATTTCAGTATTTAGAGTTTTTTTTTATATTCATTTAATTCAGATTTATTTTTATCTTATTAAAGTATGTCCTTAGACAATCTACTCTGAATATATAGTTGTTTTGTAGAATTTATATTGTATATATTTGTTTCTTTATTTATAATTTCTTCCTTTAGTTGTTATTTAAAATAATTTTGGTATATCAGTATGATATAACAGGAATGTCCTTTAGACATCTGCTCTGAACTGATTAGTTTTGTAAATACTGCTTTATTTGTATATTTTACAAATTATTTCCATTAAATGTATTAAATTCTCAGACTTAGTATTAAAATCCCTAAAGCATTACCTATAGATGTCCTACATAACCTCCTATTCCTATTGTCCCTTATAACATCCTGTCTTTCCATAATAGTTACTCATAGGAGCACCATGGTACACTACGTTGTCCATAATTCTCCCATGTAGACCCCGATAACAATGAACATTAAAGCATTAGTTCTGCTTTAACTTCATATTGTAGAAAACTATATCTATCAATACCATTCCTAAAAGCCTTAGGATAGTCTCCTAACATATCCCTATACAATAAAACTTGTAACCTGATTTCCTAGTAAATATGCCTAGCCTACCAGGCCTACAGTCTCCTAACATTCGAGCTAAAGTGTAAAACAAAGCTAGGGACCCGTCTCCCACATTTACATTTAAACGTGTAGTGTAAGCCTCTTCCTTAGCCAAAGAATCAGCTCCTAACAAGAGAACTCGGTATGTCAGGCAATCTGTACCATACCTATCCCTCTAGCTGGTTCCCTAGGAGAAACGAACTGGAGTGGTCACGGCTCCGGAGACCTAACAAAATGTGACCAGGTGCAAGTTTGTCCCTAAGTGTGCGGTGGACTCTCATCGGTTAGCAAATGGGGATTGAATCGAGTCCGGGAAAGTGATACCTACTGGTGCGAATATATACATATATAAAGATAGACCTCCATAATTGATTCATAATCTCAGATATTGCTTAGTGAGGTCGTGGCACTCTTCGACATGCCACAATATCCAGAGAAAAGAATACAACTATTTTGGGAGACTGCTGGTCGCTCGCTGAGCAAGAATACGACCCCTGGATCGCCTCAAAGTCCAGGACCGAAGATAAATGACAATAGGGTTATGCATAACACAGCGAGGTTCAATCTATTGTCACGGAAAACACTTCGTTTTCCTATGTAGATCCTCACTCAATACAGTAGCTGTAATTAAATGTACGCGAAACAAATCTGTATCGACTCAGCTTAATAATTACTGACTCCCGTACGCGACGTAGAACGATCTCGAAGTTACCACAATAGCCGAGCGACACAGAACATTCTAGAATATCGGGGCGCAACTGTACCAGGTGATGATTTTTCGACGACGGACAAACATAAAAGAAATTAAAATGAAGCCGATCTCCTATATATAGCTATTTGACTGAAGGTGACTCGAAGCCAACTCTCGACCAATCAGAAATAAGATATATACATTATTCCAATTTTAAATTCAAATTTGGAATGAAGCTGACTTGAGGTTGACTTATACACCAATCAGAAGCCATCAACTTGCCTTCGTCTCAGCCTCATCCTGATGACGTCACATTCTAATTCAAATTTGGAATGAAGTCAAGTTGAGGTTGACCTATACACCAATCAGAAGCCCTCATCTTGCCTTCGTCTCAGCCTCACCCTGATGACGTCATGTGTTTTTAGGCAAATGTCTCGCTCGAGTTAGTATAATGTCGCGTCTTTCGAAGAAATCCTCTTTAGTAGTTGTTCCCATAAATTTTATTAAACTCCTTACTATCTTTGAAAAAGGTTGCGTAGTTTCTTGTATAATTCCTCTTTGGTAGATATTTTTAGCCAACAATTTGTATGATATTAAACATATATGAGTTCTTTTAAAGATATTATTATCCTCTGCCCTATATTAAAATAGTATTTTGTCAGTTACTTTATTTCAATATTTGTGGACTGAACGAGACGCATGGTGGATCGTTACAATGTTAACGTCATAAGGACATTGAAGTCATGGTTGGAGCTTGCACTTTCGGCAGACCCATCTACTTTATTTAGGGATCAAACTAATTTTGGGATGAAATTAAAGAAACAATCGGAGCTCTATAAACACCTCAGAGTTACCAAAACGCACGTCTTATTAAAATCTCGAGACGTTATAGTCGCATCTCTCCCAAAAGACAAAAGTGCCTCCGACCTTGATTCGAGGCTTCAATTCCACAAACAATTTATGATATGTGCACAGTCTAGCACAGCGGGTTTTGGGTCGAAAAAGAAAGTTGTGGATAAAGACATTGTAAAATCTTTTCTACAACAAGACGAAAATGATAACTATAAAGTGCATGCAATGGGCTTAGAAATGCAAAGCGAATGCCTAACCATAGGTGAATTTTGTATCCCTCTGGCGTTAAAGTGGCGTACCTTGATATACGATTGGTCACCTGCCTTATTAAAATTTTATCTAAACGCCTTTCAGATGACCCTCCCAGACCAAAGTAACTTAGTAAGATGGGGGAAAGCCACCGAAAAGTCTTGCGGTATATGTCGGGAGGCGATAGGTACAGCAAGGCACTTATTGGTAGGATGCAAGGTGCTCCTTGATAGGGGTCATTATTCACGTCGCCATGATAGAGTCCTCGAAATCATACGAGAAGCGGGAGAGAGAGTCTCTCGGTAGCTAGAGCAAAAAAAGGTTTGACCACGAACAAACGACACGTCGATTTTGTAAAAGAAGGGTCATCTACAAAATCTAAATCCAAGCCTTACTCCATCTTAGGCGCAGCTCCCGATTGGACTCTTTTGATGGACACGTATGAAAAACACTACAAAATTCCTGAGGATGTTGGTGTTTCGTCTTCCAGACCAGACATATTTCAATACTCAAAAGATCTAAAACGCATAGTACTTATAGAACTTACTGTGCCGTGGGAAACAAACATACCTAAGGACCACACATTAAAAACAAACAAATATTATGACCTAACAAACGAATTAACCAAAAACGGTTATGTGGTTAATTTATATGCTGTAGAAGTTGGTGCAAGGGGTATACCAGCGAAATCCCTATATAACCTACTTAAAGACCTTGGCCTGCCAAGAACAACCGTAAATTCCATCCTAGAACGTGTATCTAAGGCGGCATTAGTAGGATTACCAAATTTGGTTAGGTAGGGGAGGAGGCTTGAGCGGGGAGGGGAGCGTTGATGCATTGTAAAGAGGCCTCTTAACCCTGCACCTGGGTTGCAAGCCCCAGGCCCCTCAAGCCTCTTCCTCTGCAACGCTATGGACCCGGCACCCGCACGGTGAATCCATGGAATGCTAAGTAATTCGTCTCTCCTATATAGGTACCTAATTCATAATTTACTTAATTTTGTATATGAACTTCAATCATAAAGAGAAACAAATCCACGAAGGTTTGGTGCGTACCTGCTGTGTCGAATACTAAAAAACAATCAATACGCATAGATAAAAATTTCAACCATTTATCTAACTATACGAGCTACATGTATGCCCACGTCACCACGTCCACAAACATGTCATGTTTGCGTGCAACACAACCATTACTGTAAAAATTAAACGTGCAAGAGCAAATTACATTCTTAGCTATGACATGATAAGGTCGTATATCAAATAACGAGGAACGCCGCTAACAACGTTGTTAACTAGCTTCTTACCACTGAGCTGAACTTGGCTTGAGACATCGTTCCATGCTTTCTCCGTGACGTCTTTCTTCGTGTACTCCGGCAGGTTAAAGTTGTAGAGGCATGGAAATTTCTCTATAGAGGATACAAGTAACAGATTTTTGTCGCACATGTTGGAGCGACGCGTATCGTCTGTTGCAGACGGAGGGGAACTGACGCGGGGCGGGAACAACGGGGAGAGCGAATGTCGCTTGTGCGACGCAACATGGCCGCTGCGCGCTTCGACCATGACGCATGACGTAATATTATGTTGGATAAATAGTATTCACCGTCAGTGTGGTAGAATGATGATAGATATCATCGTGAGGAGCGATCGTACACAATTAAAAGAATCTGTCACTTGGTGTTTTCGTAACAACTAAAATCTTGAACCATATGCGATATTATATAGAGTCTATATAATATCCAATCCATACTAATATTAATAATAAATGCGAAAGTAACTCATTCTATCTGTCTGTCTCGCTTTCACGCCAAAACTACTGGACTGATTTGGATGAAATTTAGTATGGAAATAGTTTGAGATGCGGGGAAGGACATAGAATAATTTTTATTCAACTGCGCAAAAAGAGGATAATGTATTTGCGCGATAACCGACATACGCGCGGGCGGATCCGCAGCCGGAAAGCTAGTATTTATATATAAAAAGAAGTAGTTGTCAGTTAACTTTCCGTCCATAACATTTATAAATGAAATCATAGTTATTAATTGTTTTTTCACTTACTACTATTATTTTACATATTGGTTTCTTACTTGGTGGCCGTTATGACACTTTAGGGGGTGCTACATAACTCTTGCTAAGGAAATATCTTAACATGTGTCTTTTGACTTTATATATTCAACATTTACAAGCGAAAATATTGTACTTAGAAATAATTACGCAAAAAAGTAAAAATCTAAAATAAAAAACTAAAAATCCCATAATAAAATATCATAAGTTTCACAAAGCTGCCGCTAGAAGGCCCTGTGCCGTTTTCATTCGAGTATGTCTATAAAAGACACAAACGAACGTTGTTTAATTTCGAATTTAACAACCAAATGATTATTTCTAAATTTTGTGATTTAAATAATAATTTGGTAGCAATATTATACTTACTTTGAACAACTACTTACACATTTTGAGATAACCCGGAAAGTAACTTAAAATATATTTAAGTTTAATTAGGCTTTAAAAATTGCCCAACGTAACATCTAATTAAATTCATCCAGGCGATGATGTTTACAGGAAGGAAGGAAGGTCCACACTAGACCCTCATTAATCTTGGTCACGTTTCCGTCACCGCGTCATAACATTGATTCTCGATTACGGCGTGCAAACATTTGGCGCAAACATCATACGCCGACTCTCAGGTTACACCCTTACATCGAGTGAGTAAGTGCGTGCGGCAAATGCAATGATCGTTAGTACTCGTAGAACTCGTGAAGTAGACCAGGCCAAGTCGCGGCTCGCTCTTTTTGTGTTTATCAGAAAAGCCCGTAAAAGAAAAAAGTTCGTTGGTGTAGGACATAGCTTTAAAGCTACATTTTCAGTATTTTTTTGATAAAAGAGACACATAACTTACTAATTGAGATTCATAAGTAATATTTGCGATAGAACCATTTATTTAGTTTCTAAAATAAAATATACTTTTGTACTGTACCTACTCATTGAGACGATATAACCCTACATTTAATGCACTGTTTTGCAAGGTTTGCAGGCTAGCAGCATGTGGTTTAGATATTTTTTGTTCTACTTAATCGTATATCGGAGTACTCCTGAAAATAATGTTGTCTTAGGTTTTCGCGATTATTACATATACTTAGTAATTAAACAACTTTAAACGGTTTAAAGTATCAGTCACCCCGTGACCACGATCACTGCAAAGCGTTTGAAACGTCGAAAAAATATTGATAGATATACCTACGCTTTCTAGTGCTCCGTACCCAAAGGGTAAAAGGAAGCCCTATTAATGAAACTTCGCTGTTCATATGCTACTCGATATGACTAGCTAGCAAAAATGTAAACCAAATTAGTTACAAACACGACATTTTATATTTTGTGGAGAACTTTGATTCAAAGATGAATATTTAATAGGGAGAAATTATGTTTGATTAGAAATAAAATTAAATTATTTTTCATGAGGGCTCCAGTGCTTAAGAGAAAGTAGTTCAAAATACGTCAAAGCAAGTGTGGTGTCTTAGTCTAGAATACAAATCTTCTATTTTTATTTTAATCAAAATAAAAATTTATTTGTTAAAGTGTTTGGTCAATTTTAAACAATTTTTATTACGGGGGTCTATCTCAAATCTTAACTACTTAGTTGAAATCTGAAATGTCGGTCTCTATTTAACCAATAATACAGAATTCTTTATATTATTAAGCAGTATTTAAGATGTGACCAAAACTATTTATTCATTTACGCGCTGTTGCATTGCAGAAGCACTTGGTAGTTGGAAAGTTTTTATAATAGTTATTGCTAGCGCATTTGACCACAGTCTACCCTGTTGGAGAGCCACGATATGGTCTAGGCCCTAGACTAGACTAGACCCTAAACTCCAGGTTGTAAAATTAGCATGCTACATCCGTCAGTCATGTTACATCGGACATACAGAGAGTAGACTCCCAGATGACATCTATCAGGGAACCTGGCAGGGTATTATATACTTCATCCGTATACGCGTTGATACAAGTTGAACAAAACCCCTTCGAGGTACAGGCAGGCGTGACTTTATGTAGTTTGTAAATAATGTTTGTTCAAAATCATGTTTTGGGAACTGTGATCTATCCAAGCTTCTAATCTCATTAAAATTGTTTTTTTAAAAGCTCAGTGATCTCTGTAGCAATGCTTCCTTACGTAAACATTGACACGCAGAATATTTTTTGTCTCTAATAAAAGCATAGCTACATCAATGAGAAATTTTACGTTTTTCAGATCTTAATGCGAGTAAGTCCATTTGGTAAACTGTTTATTTTTTAGCCGAGGAGATATAGGATTATAACTCTGTGCCTGAATAACAAAAAAATAAAGGTTATTTTAGTAACAAGTTAATAATAACCAATTTACTAAGCCAACCGGACAATCGTGGATTTGCTTTTATTTCTAATTATCTAATCAGAAAACGTACTGTAGATAGTTGAAGTAAAGTTGTAAAGGCTGAGGTACGAACGCTAATATTACTTATAAATAAAGCAAATGCCTTATTTATAAGTAAGTTTACTTATAAATAAGGCATTTGTTTAATGTAACGTCAATTCTGTTATTTTAAGAAATAGCTCGCCAGTTGGAGCGTAGTTCTACTATTTGAAGAATTTGAAGGTCGCTCAAGGACGGATATCCAAGTTCTCACTCACCACAAGTAGGTATTCATAGATTCGCAGCGGGTATCCGCGTCGCTTGTCAACAATATACATAATGTTCGACCAACCCAAACTTTCACTTACAATCACAATATTAATAGGGCTCAAATAACCCAATCTTTTCCGATGCTTTGATATTTTTCAACGAAAACTATCAGGTAACAGATGAAAATCACGTAAAACTCAAATTTTATTCTCACTTTTAGTCACTCTGGTGACTCATGCCATGCTTGTTGGTGATAATGAAAGCTTTGATTTTGTCGTTCGCCTTCAATAGACAATTGTCGCCATTAGGCGAACCGTAAGGGAAAAAGCATAAACGAGGTGTGTTTAGGCAAATTTCTAGAAGAAACATACTGATTTGTAACACGGCTGAGCGACTGGCTGTAATCCATAATCCATACCTAAAATGAAATTATTTTCCCACTCCAATCTTTAAGAGCCCTGTATGCTGAAATACGGATGATGAACTTAGTACCGCAGCAGATAGCCTTGCACAAATATATTAACAAAAATAGCAATTTTTTAAGAACTAACCCATGTACACATTTTTATGAATAAAAATTATTATTGTCTGGAAGCAATGCTGACAGAGTGGTAATTAATAAAAAGTTTACTTATAGATTGTAAAAATCTGACGACTATAGGTGTTATTGTTTATTTTTTAAAGAGAGTAATGAAATTCTCCGTAGTCTCCCCACCTATCGCCTGTCAAGGCAGGAAGGGCTGTGTAGTTTGTCCGTGTGTATCTTGGAATGACCGACATACAGAAATAATCTTTGGAAGACGATGCCAAAATCACCAATGACTCATTTGACTGACAGATGCATTTACATTGAAGGATTCTGGTTACTTGGATGCACTCGATGTTGTAGGTAGAACTTTCAGTGGTTATAAGCCGTTCGCTTCCATTCCGTTCCGATGTAAATTTAACCTTGCGGTACTTATTTATGGATGTGATCTAAGGAATACTAAGTGTCGAAAAAATAGTAAGTTTCCTCAATGTATCTCAATATGATTCCAAGCACTAAATCGCAAAACGTGTGAAATGTGAAAATCGCAAAACGTGTGAAATGTACATCATTTGTGACGAAATGTAAATACATTCACAAGTGACGAACTGCGCTGCAACCTTCACGCTGAGACGTACAGTTATTAAGTCTATTTAATTTAATTTTATTTGTTCAAATTATTAATTAATATTTGAAGTCATACACGGTAAGTGTCATGTGCCTGTAATTTTTTGGCACTCAAGGACTTCTGCCGGTGCACACTGTTAGGCGATTGACGATATAGATTTTCTATTTGAGGGTGGTAGCTAGGTAGCCAGGCAAGCATTCGCAAAATGCCCTGCGGTGAAGCTCAACCCGGCGCCGATGGAGTCGAACCATAGACTTGCAGTATGGAGGCTATGTTTAGTGGACGATCTGGCTGATTCCTGTACTGAATCAGCCAGATCGTCCACTAAACATAGCCTAACGTGAGATATGCGGTTATATAGCGTATATCATCAGCTTATTGCAAGTAGTCATAATCAATGAATTCACTTTTTGACTCAGCAGCGTATAGCACGTGCTGAGCTGTACTATAATAATAAGCCATTCTATCTGTCTACTGTTTTTAAGATATTGAACATTATCTCTAAAATGAAAAAAAAAATAGTTTTTTTTTGTTATCATTATGAAAAAAATAAATTTTGACTGAAATTTTAAAAGACAACACATTTATAATAGAAATGTAATACAATAATATAGTATAATAATATATTTATTTCAATAAAAGGTACAAATAATACAAGTGAAAATTAAAATTACTTATTAAAAGTGGCCTAATTAGTTGCAAATAATACTTGCAGAATCTACACTAAGATCACGGTAATGTTATATAGATAACATTACCGTGCTAAGATGTACTCTTGTGTTGTAAATTCTGCATTCCCTTCGTATGTAACAAAATTGGTAAATAATACATACCTAGTCTATTTTGATGCTAACGAAATCAAAATAAAAGTTGTATACTATTGAATTTGTATAATTTATATATGTATATACATGTATATATATATATATATATATATATATATATATATATATATATATATATATATATAGGCATATGAATACGATATGTGTGTGTGTGAGTGCGTGTGAATGAGTGTTTGTGTTGTGTGTAAGTGTGAGGTTATTAGAGTGAATAGGTGTGATGAGATGAGTGTACCTTTATCAGCCTTTCGGTTTCTTTATGAGCTATATTTTGTAACCAATTTTTAAGATTAGCTTTTGCTTCCCTATTATTTAACTTTACAAAACCTTTTATGACTCTATTTACATTGTTGTATAAATACGGTCCTAGAAAGCAAATAGGTATGTCGCTTTGCAAGAGCTGAGTTAAATCTTTTGCTATTAAATATTAAATCTTTCCTTCTTTTATTACTAAAATTATCTTGTATTAAACTGCTTTTTCTATGTACAACTTACTAATATGACTTTTTTATTTTAGTTAAAATTCATTTTAAGTTTAGGAGCTTTTATAGTACATAATATAAAAATTCTCAAAATAATTTTCATTACTTTTGACGCTTTAAGTTAAACTGATTAAAACTGTTATAATATGTGTATGGACTTTATGCTGAGTTTTCTCATATTGCCCACATTATTTATTTCTATACAGATATTTTTTCTTTCATAAAATAATAGTTACGATATATTTCTAAGTGGTTTATCTTGTGTATTCTATCTTAATATTTTTTGTGTAGCAATAAAAGAAATTTTATTTGATTTATATATAAATATACATATATATTTATTTTCTTTATGACTATTTTTTAAATTTTTTGAAGGTTATAACTCACTTAACAAATACACTTTAATTTTTATTTCATTGTAAAGACAAATTGCGGGTAGGTACTATATTATTACAATAAAATTAACAATAATATAGTGCTAAAGTTAATAATCTTTGTGATTGTGATTTCAGTAAACCTTTTTATTTTTTAAAAAGTCATTCAACATTTATTTTGATTCAATTAGATTAGAATTTGGTCTTAGCATTCTTGTTGATATTAAAATATATTTTGTGAGAACTTGAGGATTTATTCGTAATATTTTCATGCAGAAATCATTAATTATATTGCTTTGTTGCCTGTTTTCAGGAGGAACAGATGTCATGATTTTTTAATTTATACTTATCTGTTTTCAGTCTGTCTCTGTTTTCTGTTAAAAGACTAGATATATTTTTTTATTTTATACCAATCTTTTATTTTTAATTGCATATAGGTCACTATCACTATCACGTCACCACGATCACTACTTAGATAGTGATCACACAGTGATGACACTATCTACATAGTGATCGTGGTGACTCCCAGGGTATAATTTTCACTACTTGCTCAGTGCATCTGCCTTCCTACTACCAAAGAGAAATAATATAGGACTAATATCCTACTGTTCATTTATCTTTGCAGCTACATACACAATATTGATTAGAATGTTTTAAGGGCAGGAAACAATAAATAATTTTTGTTTACTGCATAGTTTGTGAACTAACCTCTTGTGTTGCAAAGGCGGTTCATTGTTAGAATATTTCATTCACCAAGCGGAAGAATGTCTAAAAATAACGTATATAACACATTTTATTGGCGATATAACGTGTTTTGTTCTGGTGTTGCTAGACTGGGAATTTACAATTAAAATTGGTAAATGGGTAGAAATATATCAAATAGTTTTTAATTTAGTAAGTACCTATATCCTAATATGTGAACAATATTAAGTACTATTATTTTTTCGCATCAGTGCATATATATTTTTTTAATTGTTCAAAGAATTTCAGTTTCTAGTAAATTTCATGTAACAAAATATTTATGTGTTTTTGGAAACAATGACACACTCAAAATAGAAGATAGTTCAAAAATCAGTATCAATCTAACTTAAAGTATCATACTAATAATATAATTTCCCCACAGTTAAAGTATTTTTTAGCCTCCACAATACCAACCTTGGCCTTTGCTTCAGACTGATTACTATATCGTAGATATCATTATGTTTAGCGATAATGCAGCGGGACTCATCAATTGTTACGACCGCCATGTATGCGATATTTATGGGCTGCTATCTTGGCCGGGGACCACAACACGGGCGTAAGGGATGCAAAGTTTACCTATACGCTTTGATTCTAATTTTTACGAGTAGAGTATAGCTCCTTCGGAAAAATATAAGATATACTTGGCAATACTGCTCTGCAAGGAGGGAAGAGTTGGGCAACCAGCCAGGGTTACGTCAATTTCTTGACCTTTTGATATGAACAATTTTGATACAATGTTTATGAACATTGACGCGTTATGGTCGGCTGGGATCAATTAGAGTCGTTTGAACAACAAACAGGTTTGATTTACTGATCTACTGCACTTGAGTTTCAGTCTAAGTAGATACTTTCAGATAATATTGCAATTTTATCATCAAGGCACCTCTTTTTCCATCCCGCTCCCAGAAGGAAAATTAAATTTGCACGTGCAAAATGTTTGAGAAAGAAATCCTAATGCACAGTTTTTGATTACTTAAACGACAAAAATGCTTGGTAAAATCCGCCTCTGCCAAGATATCACATTTCACCTATGTATTTTAAACCCATATTGTAATAATTTCATAATTTGGTTTGTAACATATTGTTGCCCCGAGTTATTTGCCCGTTCTTTCCGCAGTAGCTCTATAATTTTTTTTACTGTATTATTATATTACTTCATAAAAATAGTTGCATTTTCATTTAAAACAGAACTTATGGCTGGACAGCGGCTGGTAGCTAGCTATAATTCCGCGAAAACTCTTACAAACGCAGCAGTTGCTTTTTTTGTAAGGCAGATCTCGAGTTATGAGTATTTGTATCCTAAGCAACCTACTTTGTTAGGTTGTTTAGGATACAGATACTATTGGAACTCCTAACAGCTGCTTGAGCAGTACTGTATCAACCGGATCTTCAACTGCTGAACACAAACTCCACTTTTAAGATTTTTGAAGCTCTCGTAGCGAAGTTTGCTTACCCATTCTGAACCGATCAGCAAAGTTAAGCAACGTCCGTCCGGTCATGAGTTGGATGGGTGACCGCTGGTGACATTACTACTGAGCGCTTCCGTGCTTCGGAGGGCACGTTAAGCCGTCGGTCCAGGTTGTTGTATTACGATGGCAGTCGTTATAGCATGGTGGTAGGGCATTTTGCGAATGCCCGCCTGGCTAGCTACCACCCTCAAGTGGAAAATCTGTCGCCAAGCACCTAACGGTGTGTTCCAGCAGCTGTCCTTGAGAGCCAGTAATTCTAGGTTTGCCTGAACAACATCTTCGACCACATCATCACTTACCATCAGGTGAGATACAGGTCAAAGGTTCAACCTATCAAATAAAAAAAAAAGAGTTCCTAAGCAACCTAGCAAAGTATTGGAAGCGTCTTGTGCAGTACTGTATTACTTAACCGGATCGTCTCCTGCTGAGCACTTTGCCATAATGCCCAACTTAAGCAGGCGACTTGGGACCGTAGTGTAAGATGGCATTTTTAGAAGGTACCGCTGTCGCCTTCTTTTATTTTTCCTTCTTCGCTCCTTACGATTGCCACAGCAAGATATAGGATGCAATTCTAGCACGACACCTCACTGTGTAGGTATCTCTCCATCGAGTCCTTCATAATCATTATAAAACAAATTTTCTTGCATAGATTTCCCGTTGTAGATATAAAACGATAAATTGGATCCAAAACTTTGCATCATTTTGTTATGTTTAAAAATTACTCAAAATAGCTTTATTACTCGTTGGATGGCGAGGCCATGGTTAAGCCACCGGCTAGTAAAGCTAGATAGGTACGTGACGATTTCATACTTTAGGGACTCGTAACCACGGTGTAAGTAATGTATTTGTTTTATCTATTCTAAATATGATTGAAAAAAACCGTAGCAAATCCAAATTTGTTTGATCGCAATTTTTTTCATAACCGCATGCACCGGAAGCCCTTGGCGGCAATTGTCTGATTTTGAACTTCTTGATGGTGAATTCCTATTGAGAGAATTATTGTTTGGATTTAGAAAAATACATACCATGTTTTGGCAACAAAACCGAGCTGAAGGTTGTTTCAAAATTGCTTGGTTAATATGTAAAAAAGAATCGAATAGAATATCGTTTGCTCTCATAAAATGTACAAAGGATGGAACAAATATTTTGCAAAATGTGCCTTGTTCATTTTGCCAAACTGTGGCATGCAAACATTAATTTGTTTATATGCAGTTATAGAATATTTTTTGGAACTGTGGCTCATTGATTATTAATTTCAACATCTAACTCACCCTGAAATATAACCCCTTAAGTACAAAAGACAAAATGTAGCCGCCCGCGCCACCCGCAGCGCGCATTGACACCGAACATTTTTGTTTTATTTACCGTTACAAACGGTAAGAAAATTTGCACGTTGAAAATTTGAGCATATCGTATATTTGATATCATAATATAATCATGACATATAATATATAATAATATGATTTAAAAGCATTATCGCTACAATGTAGATTCAAAAGGGTAACGAGGTTGTAACGAAATTTTTGAGCATTTGGATAAACACTTCTTTAATCACACGAAGTCTAACAGTCCGGTTGATGGCCACTCGCCCGATGATATTTAAAATCGTTACAGCGCAAAATTCGTGCCACTAATATCAGTCACGATAGAGAAAATGGTAGTACTTTTCTAGCCGACATATCCAAGGTAAAGTTTTGCAGACTTAATGTAAATATGTGGATTTGATAGGTAAGGAAGGTATGGGGGACTAATATGCAATGGGGAGCATTGGTACACCTCATTATTGATGGTATCTTATGGGAGGTTTTTCAAAATATTACTCTGGCCGTTTAATTTGAGGGATGGCAGACTCTAAAAACCAAATTTGACCTCATAACATCCACAAAGCACGATATCGTTAATTTCTATTGATTTTTTTATATAATTACCACGATCGCATGGGTTAATTCTCGGATGGTCGATGGATTCTCACGTGCCAAATAAAAGCCATGTGGCTAAATGACATAGCGGTGATTCGGTATTTGGTCTTATAAAACCATTCCGAAACAGTTGCTTTAATGAAAAATACTAATACATATCTATTTGTAGATACGAAAACAACAAAATTTAGACCCAGCATTTATGATAGTATCCTTGCTACATCCGGAGAGTAGCACGGTTCTTTGCTGGCCTACCGCAGATAGTAGTGGGCCCTAATAGTCTGCTAGACAGCAAAGAAAAGCTACCCCACAATCTCGTAAAAATCCCGAAATGCGCTATCGTGTCGGGTGGCGAACGAAATATAGGACCCGACATACATTCTTAGGCTCAGAATCAAGCTCGGGGGTTCCCGCGATCTCCGGACTATAGCCAGTATCGCCAAGCACTTAACGATGTGTTCTGGTTTGTGTCCTCGAAGACCCTATAATTCTAGGATAGCCTGAAAAACATCTTCGACCGCATCATCACTTACCATCAGGTAAGATAGTAGTCAGAAGGCTAAACTATCAGGAATACTAAAAACAAGAATATACTAAAAAAAGAATACTGAAATTATTCACATGCTACCAAAGTGATCCTCTAAAGATCGAGAGTGCGAATTGGCACACCTGTTGCACGTACATATACTACCTCATCTAATTCACCAGCTCGATCTTTAGAGTATAATCTTGTGATTAAGTAATTTAAGTTTGTTATCCTGCTAATGTTCTATTGGATAAATCAATGAACGGGGAAAATTATGAATAGGATCTGAAAATGGGCAAAATTTGATTTATTGATTCAGATGGTGCCAAATTGGTATAAAATTGTTTTAGTCAGGGTTTATAGTATGGGACTCACTGTCTATTCAAACAATTACCTACTGAGATTTGTCCGGGAAATCTGGAATGGTATCCCGCACACGGCACAGCACTATTTCATATGCACAGAAATACATAGTTATAAACTTATTTCTGTTACATTATACTACAACTTATTGGAGTCACGTTTAAATAATGATTACTAAAGGGTTGCTTATGTTGTAAGATTTAAAAAGTTACTGCTGTTTAAATATAGCATAAGCAACCACGTTGCATAACTAATTCCATAGTCTCGCATAGGTACATAGTTTTACAATATTTAAAGAATATTAAAATAACTTCAAGAAGGAACTTGGACGTTGTCCAAATTCTATGATTTTATTTTATGTTATAAGTGAAGCCGATTTTTACGACTTATATGCAATAAACTCAGCTTAATTTACAATTTTTTAAACGTTGGGGTTGAAAATAGTTTTTATGGGAGTTATTAGGTACGGTCTTATTTTCGAGACATAGAAAGGCCTTCATCTTACAGAAGAAACTTGAGCCAACTCTTGGTATCATTTTTCGATTAGGGAGTAGGTAGATACTTTTTACATACGTAATTTTAGTGCACGAATGACTCAATTAAATTTTAAATTATTTGGTGTTGTTTTGAGATTTCCTTGAAATAATTAAGATGACATTTCCTGAAGGTTAATGTTATATAATAACTAATGGGAAAAAGGAGCTTTATTTTATATTGTGGTCATTTGTTGAGCTGATATACAGGGTTATTGGTAAAATGCTTGTAAGTAAAAGACAATGCCTACTACGAGCTTAGACCAACGCGGCAACACTGGACCGCACTGCGCTCCTTTTAAATAGAGTTTTGAATATTTACATCGAGCAAAGTAATAAAAAATATGCAATAATACATTTCAGGCACAAGACACTTTTAACATGAGGTGGTCCTCGTGCTTATTCCGTCAAAAACACAAAAAAGAAAAAAACATCTCATAAGTAATGTTTGTTAGGACTAGTAGAAGTTAACCCTTTTTTTTTTTTTTCTTGAGGAAAATGCATTTACGCATACACACCCGCCGGGGAGCAGGTGGTTATGTCGGACTCAGGGTCAATAGGGACCCCACTACCGACTAAAAACCTCATGGTGTTCCGTCGTCATCGACTAGAGGCGGGGGCCGCGGGGTCACTCGCGCTCTCATCCGCAGCCCCCGTCGCCGTCGCTGCCCGCTTAAACGGGCCCAGACTCTGGGAATAATTCCCCCATGCCGCTTCGTGGGATGCCCCGGAACACGAGGGCATCCACACCTCACGAGGACCTAACCCTGAATGGGGGTGCCGGCTGTCCCCACAGTCGACACCCCAGGTCCTCTGAGCGGAGACGGAGTGCGAGCACGATCGACTCGCCTCCGTGTCCGCGCTCTGCGGAGCGGAAGAGAGAGACGATCTCTCTCCCTTTCCCGTTCCTCCGCCTCCCTCTGCGAGACAATAGTCTCGCAAAACGAGGCCACCGCCTCCCACGACCTCTCATCACCGACCATCTTTACGATGATAGCCGGCAAGGAGAGGTCGGACCCCACAACCGCGATCAGGGATACTTAGTAGAAGTTAACCCTAAGAGGTTGTTAGCATTTTACCAATAATCCTGTATACCAAGCTATATTTTTCACAATACTAAGTACTTACAGTTTATTTATTTGTTTCTTTTTTATATCTTAGCCTTTGACCACTATCTCACCTGATGTTAAATGATGATGTGGTCGAAGATGTTGTTCAGGCTAACCTAGACTGGATTACTGGCTCTCAAGGATGGCTGCCGGAACACAACGTTAGGTGCTTGGCGACAGATTTTCTACTTAAGGGTGGTAGCTAGCCAGGCGGGCATTCGAGAAATGCCCTACCACCATGATGGTTCCGAACCAACTACGGAAGTAAGCTTTTGTATTTTACCGTCCGTCGAATAGTACCTACTTCTTCACTAAGCTACGGAACCGATTGTAATGAAATGTATCACATACTCACAGCCTCAAAAATAAAATGTATAGCACCTTATATGTTGGTTTCCCCAGTTCCGTGAAAAAATAGAAAGACCATATCACTTTCGCTCTCAATATTAGTAATATATATTTTAGTAACATTCGAAAATTATTTAAAACTTTAGTAATTTGTGCACATATTTAAACAAGTTACGTTTAACGGCTGCAAAGTGAGATCATGACTGGTTTCGCGACTCAGCGGGTCGATGTCTAACCAACTGAGCTGTTTGAATTGAGTTTAAACAATAATTTAAATATAATGTCATTTTTTTATATGTGATCTGGGCTCCGCCCGCGCGTATGTTGGTTATTGCACAAAACCATTAACCTCTTTTTGCGCAATTGGATAAAAAGTATCCTATGTCCTTCCCCGGGTCTCAAACTATTTCCATAACAAGTTTCATCCAAATCGGTCCTGTAATTATAAAGTTGCACACAAAAATACAAGAATAAAAATCTTTCCTCTTTATAATATTAGTGTAGATATAGATATACTACGACCATTAGACTACAAGTAATTGCAGTCTCTCAGGCAGTCCAAATGCTCCAGCACATTACCAGTTCGCACCGTCTGGCAGCATTGCCCCGTTGAATTGCAATGCAATGCTTATTCGTTGAGCCAAATAAGTGCCAGCATTTTGATAACGCGTAGCATCGACCAAGCGCTCTTTTGGAAAATAAAATGAGCTCCCAGTCCCCACGGACCTAACGTCTCTACCCCAAACGGCTCAAATATGTAACCAATACCGAGGTTAGCATATTTGCGCCGCTTGGGTTACTCCGCCGAAGTAGCCGCGGCGCCAACCGTAATTGGTATGTTATATTATTCATTATTATTTTATTGTAATTGGTATGTTATCTAGACCAGAAATAGTATTTTAATCCATAATAGTATTAACAGAAGACATACTTAAACGTATATCCTTAGATATTTAGCCATGAAGTATTTTAATTATTTTCATACAATAAAACAGACCTGATATCTAAATAAAGTCGTATGAATCACGAGGTGCATTTTATAATCTGCATTATAGGTTTTATATAAAGATAAATGTCACAAGTAGTACTTGATACACCTGGTCTATCTTGTTGAGTGTTTGTGGAATGTTGTTGTTTTAATAAACTTGTTCTGATTATTAATACCCGTTATCAGTATATTTAGAAAAATACATATAATAAAAATGTACATTTGTATAAAAAAATTCGGGTTTCGTGCTAGAAAACGGGACATTTTCGGCATTGGTTTGTTAAGAATTTAGTTCAAATTTTGACGAAATTTAGATGTTAGATTATTGTATGCACTGCCGAAGCAAGTACTTACAAAAATTAACATTAATTATCGTTGAATAATTATATAGTTCCAAAACATAATTTGAAAACAGATCCATTTCAAATTTTATCTTTAGCACGGAAGGTATCCAAAATCCATAGGAAGAACAGAGCTGGCTAACAACAAGCATTATGCTGAGGGCTTTGGGACCTATTTGTGTGCACTTTATTATATAGTTGTAATTTTTGATTAAATATTTTAGTGTCACGTCATTGTTTGTGTCACCAATAAAGCATTTTTCTATCTTTCTATTTTCAAAATCTGCGCATATTATATATATTTTTTCTGAATCCAAACAACGATCCTGTGAAGAGAGATTCACCTTCAAAGTGACCAAATCAGGCAATCGTTACTTTCTGTAATTTTCGAACCGTATCATAGACAACTGCGGGTCTGATTAGCAGGGATCACAAACTGTACGAAAAAACAGCCAAGAGCGAGCCTAAATCGCGCACGAAGGGTTCCGAACTACCGAACCAATATCTATAAAACATAAGACATTATACGGTACGGAACCCTTCGTACGCGAGTAGTACTCACTCTTTTCTATTTTTAGTACAATTCGGAGTGCCCCATATGTTATTTTGAACCCGTAACAGTGACCCGAAAATACGCTTAGCGATGAGCACTTCGTATTACCTATAAATATTTTGTAGTTATATCTTCAAGTAAAAATCATTTTTCAATGACATATATGTGCTTTTTTTTACTATTAAAGTTCATAGAATGGCCGTATAAAGAGATGGGACATGGCTAGATTTTTTCTTACCGGCGGTATGCCTTTACTAACTAAATACAACGAACTATATACAACACTACATCTGCTACAATAAAATCATTTAGACAATTTATAAGTCACTGCAGACTCAGAGGCAGTCCAAATGCTCCAAGCCAATAATATCACCGTGCCAATACCATTGGTAGCATTGCCCCGTTGACTTGCATTGCTTATTCTAAGTAAACTACAATACAATATATAATATACATTACATATTTCAATTATTTATACCTATGCCTTCTTAATTACTTATCTTCCTATCTATTTATATCAAATCCATGGTAATATATAACTTCAAAATAAAAACTGTAATCAAATAAAAACCTGGCTTACCGACTGCCTTATTTGCGATAATTACATCGGCATAATGATAATGGAGAAGTCGACGGTCAACGCTCGTCAATTTTCGCGAATCGCTTTGTTCAGTATTGGCTGAATTTCAGTATGATGTGAACTTTCAGCTTCAGTTCAGCTATCGGCTATCAGTCCGCGTCGAGGTGTTGTGGGCAGCGCACGTGTCCGACAATCTATCTCGATTTACGCCGGGAAATTAAGACGTTACTAAGCCGCGCAAAAATAAAATAACACGTGGATAAGTCATTTTAACTATTGTATTATATTGTAACCTCTTGTTTTAATCGCTTCAGACGATGTGATCTGTAAGATACTATAAAGTTTAGGACAATGAGTATCAACAATGTTATCGTGTATTAAATTAAAGTGACAGACAATTTTATAATTTGAAAATGAATTGGAAATTACATATTTTGGCATGCATCTTTTTGATGGGTAAGTACAATTTTTATTACAAATTGTGTTGATTCTGTCACAAATTATTTATAACTGTCTAATTTTTTAACAAAACACTATTAACTTTACATAACACTACAGCTACTACATCGAAAGTATTTAGGCAATCTAAAGATATTTTTTTTTTTACCTACCTATCTATAAAATAATTATAAAGTATTTATATAAAATAATAAGAGCGTATTTTATAATATATATAATGTTAATGAATTATAGCCAGTCGATATGATTCAAATAAATGTCACTATGGAACAAAGTAATTCATAAAAGTAAAATAACAAGCAATCTAAAGATCATTAACAATGAAAATATTAAGAGATTAAATACCCTAAAATAATATATTTAAAGTCCTCTCAATTAACATTAGACAAAGAGATTATATATCCTAAAATAATATCCATAAATTCCTCTCAATCAACAGCATAATGACAATGTTTCAAATGCTCTTGATTGTGCTACGAGTTCTATGATAGACTATTTGCTGTTCGTCTTAAAAAAAATAAGTCTTGTTTAAAACAATCACGCGATGACGCAACACACGAGGCTTTTATAAATGCCAAAACCAACATTGAATTAAAGACTGAAATCCCTGATTAAAAGCTGTTTATGAAGAAATTTATGATGCATAGGTACTTGTCAAATCTTATCGTAACCTTAGATATCTAGGCTACGCGTAGTTATAAAAAATCTTATTAAAATGGATGTACCTAGTGATTGTTAAAATAAATATTACTACACGACAATGAAAATGAGACATTATGTCTATACTAGACATTACTTATCAGTAGAATTACCCTTTTAGATAGTTTGCTTTCATTTAATTTACTTATTCACCTGTTCCTTGTAACCTGCTGTTACTGGGAACAGGTTACTTTCACAGTTTTTTTTATTGTAAAGTCTTGAACTTTCTTTATAGAATGAATAGTTTTGAACTGTTATACGGTATTATATAGGCCTACATCCTGTTAAATTGCAATAATATTTCCAGGCAGTAATTGCAAGAATAAATTAAATTAAGGTGGTAACTCACATAATTATATGCTGGGAAATACAGGTTTTTATTTATGGTTTATTGTTTAACAAGTATTTGACCGTAGTCTCGCCTGATGGAAAGTGATGACGCGGTCGACGGTGGGATATACTTGCCTAGGAGATACCTATTAATTATATTCATGAAAACTCCTGGACGACATTTTTATTTTTTTATTACTAACCTGACAAACTATAAATTATTTTTTAGTACATAGCAGTAGAACTCTTTGAGCGAGTTCATGCGGGGAAGTACTACCACCATGGTCCACACTTTGCATGGTGATAGGGCATCGCGCATTGCGAATGCCCGCTTGGCTAGCTACCACCCTCGAGAAGAAAATTCTGTCGCCAAGCACTTAACGGTGTGTTCCGCCAGCTGTCCTTGAGATCCAGTAATTCTAGGTTAGCCTGGACTACATCTTCGATCAATCATCACTTACCATTAGGTGAGATAGTGGTCAAAGGCTAGCCTATCAGGCATAAAAAAAACATACTTATTTCTACCGCCAATCACTAATGGTCACATTACTGTTTGGAAAGTTTGCCGGAGACATTACAGGCACAAGAGACTTAACAATTTTTTGTCCTAGTGCTTTTTCCATCATGATGGCATAAAAATATTCTAGCGTGCCTCCCACTTGATGGTAAGTGGTTAAGCCTTTGGATGCTTGCAACATCAGGGGCATCACTTGCGCGCACTGACCCTTCATACATACAACAAGCAATACAGTAGTGTTCAAAGCAATAATATACTATGTACTACAATAATTTGTTTTTGTAGACAAACTCGACTTTTGTACACATACCGGACAAATCTTTGTGATTTTTGGTATGCTTATTTCTCACGTTTTCTTTGCAAATGATTTAAATAATAAATAAAAAGAAAAAAAAAAAAAAAAAATTGCAAATGTGATTTTCACTCAGCACGCGATAGTTCGTTCCATAATCGGAGTGTTTATGGTATGGACCTTTAAAATTGCACTTTATATTATTTAGGAAATAGAGATGCTGACGCTGATAGGTTGTTAGGTAGGTTTAGGCATTAACCCTATACTGTCATGATTGTTGTGAACTGCCCAATACCATGTCACAGTGCGGTAAGAGCACAGAAAAGAGAAAATAATATAAACGCATAGTGTAAACGCATGCTCTGCGGATTACATTACAAAATTAGCAACTTACGAGAGGAAACATTTATATAATTGAATTGGCTCAGTTTTAGAAGAGAAAACGGGAATAAGAAAAGTCGATTACGTGAATTTTCTCTATTTATATCTGATAGGGTTTGACAACTATGAGCTATAAATTAAGAAAATCTCTCCAGCCTTTGACAACTATGTTCCTTGATGGTAAGTGATGATGTGGTCGAAGATGTTGTTCAGGCTAACCTAGAATTACTGGCTCTTTTATGATGATTATTATGTACATTTATATCCTTTGCATTTCCAAATTATAATTTATGGTTAAAACAGGTTAGTGTCTTCACTTTCTTCAATACACATGTGTATTTACAAAATTATTTGGGGAACCGTTTTGTATGGGATTTATTATTTTCACATTTAGAGATGAAATAAGTAATAAAACGAAAAACTGGTACCAGAAGCATATATATTAGACTCATGGACAAGCATGCAAAATTTCAAAGAGATTTTTTTTGTATTTAGTTTTACTTTGTAGTTAAAATATGACATAACCTGGTAGTTAAAATATGACGTAATTACGTTTGTATGGGGAAAAACTTACAAAGACACTAGCCTTAAATAGCAATAACTGCCTTAAATTCCAGGTAAATATTTTCGATTTGTTCATATCGGAATAATAAACCGGTAATCTATATTATTTGCGCCGATAAAGCGGACAAAGCGGATTCAAAGAGCGTGCCGAATAAATTTACCTATATTGAGTAGAATACCTAAATAATATGTAGAATATATAGATGTATTTACAAAAACAACAACTGTATTGTTTATGGACATAATATAAATTTATGCATATACATTCAGACATAAATACTGTAGTGAACGAGACAGGAATCGTCAGTTCGCAATAAATATCTAATTCGTCTCCTGCTGTTTTCTGTGACCTCATTCATACCTACCTACATGTTTACGATTTTTATAATCATATATGGGTACGATCATACCTATAGGTAGTTTTTAGGGGTTCGTACGAGAAAACGGACCAAGTCTACAATCTGTCCGTCCGTCGGTCCCCAATATGTACGTATAGGAAGTAAAAAGCAGATTATTACTTCGATCACACTTAATTTTATCTACTTGTGCTTTCAGTTTTGCTTTCAAGTAAATAACGAAGATTTGGTTGTTCATTTTATTAATATTGATTCAGGGCAAGCATCCTAAAGGGGAAATAACTAACTAATCATTTAAAGAAGTTGCTTAACTTCTGCTTAATTACAAAGTTACAACGAGAGGAACAATTATAGTCATGTACTTGATTCGAACCCGTGCCATTCACCCCCATCCCCCATAGCCAGGGCACGGTAATGTTATATGGCCTGGGTATACTCTAAAGCCAACATGACATAAGACGTATGGCTTATTTATCCTATCGTTCTTAACTATCGTATGGGGATGGACAAGCAACATCAGAGCATGCGTCGTTGCAAAAATACAAATATTTAATAAAAGGTCTAAGCAATGTAGACGTATCATTTTTGTATTTTTCGTTTTCGTAGTATTTTTGGGTGCCTACCTGGTTAAAATGTCCAGAATAACAGAATTAGTGCTGTAATGGCAGATAATTGAAAACGAAGACAAAAAAATGAAGCCATACATTTAAAAAGGTTTTTTGTCATCTATTTATTTTTCGTGTTTGCTCTGTGGTAAAATCGGTACTTAATAGCTAGGTAAATACAAACGTCAAACTTGGTTCGATTAAAGCACCTGCACCACCTACAAGTAAAACACAGCCAAGTGCGAGTCGGATTCACAATATGTATATGAAACTGAATGAAAAAAAAATTTTACCTAAAGAAATAGAACCGACTTCAACACTCAAAAGTGTGAAATAACTTGTTGAAGTCGGTACCATGATAGTTCGTAAGTACGTATTATCACAATATTGTGCGCATGGTAACGACTTCGACAATTTATTTCACACTTTTAAGTGTTGAAGTTGGTTTCATTTTTTTAAGATAAGTAATTTTTTTTCACCCTTATTAGCACATAAATAAAGAACTGTTTTATTTATTCATGTGCTTATTAGTGTCCCTTGCTACTTACGGGATCGATTGACATTTACTGGCAATTACTATATCATCAACATAGGAAAAAACTTTTGGCATGCCAATTTTGATTTAATTTAAATGGGACCACATTGCAAGCATCAGCTTTCAAATAAAAAGAGAAACATCAAAATCGGTTCACCCAGCAAAAAGTTCTGAGGTAAAACACATTAAAAAAAAATACACGTAAGGAGGAGGAGTTTCTCACTTCCTCCTTTTTTTAAGTCGGTTAAAAATACGACTGTTTGCGAAAAAACATCAACAAAAAACTAATTTCGCCGCTGCTGTCTGTACAAGAACCATCCACTGCGCAGTAACCAGCCGCCAACGTCGTGAGCTCCTCATCACCACATCCCAGTTGACACAACGTGACTGACAAATTACTCACTAGCAACACCGAGTAAACTAAACGTCTATAATTTAAAACGATAACACTACAAAGAACCGCCCGCGTGATAACCACCTCGTACAGTTTATACTGTTGATAAGTTTGGCGGATTCTTTAGATTAGAGTTAGGGCCTGTTTCAGAATGTATAAAAGAAATATTAAACAAAATAAAAAATCTTTGCATTCGATTTAGCCTATCCATCGGTTAAAGCTTGAAACGCGCTGCATATTAACTGTCATTTTTATCATTCCGTTATTTTATGTGTTGCATAGCAACCCTTTATCAGGACATTCTGAAACGGACACTAAGGCCTAGTTTCACCATACTCTGTTATTTATTTGACGCCTTGTTAATCCTTTTAACGGACTGTTAACTGAACCGAGTGTCCCACCAACTGTTAATGGATGATTAATTCAGTTAACTTCATAGAACGTAGACTGATTTAACAGCTCTGTTATTTTTAAAGACCCATTAGCTAATGCCTGATTTAGCGTAAACAAACATGGTATGGTGAAATTAGGCCTTAATCTACTTTGTTTTGTTTTTTCTAGTAGGGAGGAGGAAATCCTCATGGATACCAGGGCATAGCTGCTTGTATGCTTGATCCAAGCGCCAACTATATTTTGCAAAAGTTTGGCAAGTATAACCTAATGAGGCAGCAAAAACTTATTTATGTATTGTAATATGACAAAAACGTATTAAGTATTACTGTATTAAGAATGTACTCCCTCATAATAGAAATTGACACCTTCCTTTACTGTTAAAATTGTATACATTAATAAAAATCACTTTGCATTATTAATAACATTATCTATCAGTATGTAGAATTTATTACATAATTTATTATTATTTAAATTCTGCATTATTACATTTAGGTTATGAACAATGAATTTTAGATATAAATTAATAAAAATACAATAAAATTAATAAAAAATGAAATAAATAATGGAACACAGGCTACATAAACAAGTGAAATAAAAAGTAAAGAGTTAATCTGCTTTTGTTGGCTTGAAGAAAAACAGAGCCAGATTCTTTGTCGAATTGAATGACTCCCATAGGATAATCGTAAAAGGCGACTATAGAAAACGAATGGCGAATTGTCGAATGAACCGCATTAGAACTTAAGTAGACGTGAGTAGAGTTATGAATTGATGTGCACATTAGGTACACAATAGAGCTGTTTATCATCTTATAGCTTTCATTAGCCAAAATGTAGCGGGCACACTATCAACAATGCTTCCCAAGGAGTGTGACGTCAGGAGACGCCAACCATTAAACTAAAATAATAAACATTTTATGCATCTAGGGGATAAAGAATTACAGGCACATGAGACTTAACATCTATATCTCAAGCTGACGGGTGCAGTGCAATTCGTGACTTGTGACGAAATGCATGTGTTATAGGCAGAGGTTAGTCCGCTTAAAATCAGGTGGGCCTAGAGCTTGTTCCGTCTTAATATTATATTTAAAAAAGAAGCATTGTCTGCGTCATGGGTGACTTTGTGAGTCCCGAGTGTAAGGAGGAATTGAACGACGACGGTTAACAGTACTGGGGGCCAACTCTCATCTCTTAATTCAGTCTTATTTTAACCTTAAATTTACAATTTTTATTCACACTACCACATATCACCATAGTAACCTTACATTAGAATTTCAACATGAGAGCGGGCTGCATATATTGAATAAAGTCATTTGTGCGATAGAGATAGCGCTATATGAACATGATGTTTCGTGACGGCCACGGTACGAATCTTAGTATCAATATTTTAAGCTTCAAATAATGACGTTGGTGTTCCATAATAGTTTTTAAAACGTGGGAGTTGGACCCCTGAGTGAAGTAAGGCGTTCAAACTCGCGTAGATAGCTATCCTCTAAGAGAATACCTACTGTACTTTTTATACCTGCGATAAAATGATTGTAAAGCCAAACTACTAGGAAAAACACTTTATATAAGTTCTATAATTTATGTATATTAAGTACCTACCTATTAATTAAGTGCCTAGGTATATTAAAAATAATGGATAGATAAATCAGAACATATTGACATACGGAAACTAGCTCTGAAATTTTTGACATTGTATTATTTAGAAAAAAGAAATCAATAAGAACGTGGTCGGCTTAGTTACATGAGAACACAAAATTAGTTCGAATAATGAATAGATTCAGGCGGAAATCCATATTTAATAATAAAAAAATACATACTATTTTAAAAACATTTTACGAATACATTAAATTAATATTTTAGAAAAACACTTCGAAAAATATGTAAATATATCTTAATTGACAATTCCTCCTAATTTTCCTGTTACGCCAACATGGCGTCATAAACGCCACGTTGCCAAACCGGAAGAGTTTTCGACGCGTTTCGTCGAAATTTAGAAATTATAAACTAATTCCAAAGCAAATAAACATTATGCAGAGAGGTACAAATGTAATATAATCAATATCAATGAAGCCAAATTCCATAGAGTAGGTAGTTACAGGTACATATTAAAATTGGTGAAATCACCTTTGGAAAATTAGAAAGAACATAAAATACGCCCTAACAAAATTTTAAGTAAAATTTCTTAAAAAAATATGCTGTTAATGCTTATTATGGTTATATTGAACCTTAAATCCTTGTATTTAAGTTATTATGTTACATTTTGGGGTAAGTCTGCAGAGAGGATCTACATTTTCGTCGCAAAAAACGTCTTCGTAGAATAAATTCTTAAAACATTTCTTGACTTTTCCAATTATTTTTGTACAACAAATGTTCCTTAATTTTAACATTTTTAAAACCATATTTACGAGATCAGTTTGAGTTTTGCATCGTGGTAGGACATTTTGCGAATGCCCGCCTGGCTACCTACCACCCTCAAGTAGAAAATCTGTCGCCAAGCACCCGATGGTGTGTTCCGGCAGCTGTCCTGGAGGGCCAGTAATTCTAGGTTAGCCTGAACAACATCTACGACCACATCGTCACTTACCATCAGCTGAGATAGTGGTCAAGGGCCTATAACCTATCAAGCATAAAAAAAAAAACAAAAAAATAATCAGTTTACTAGTTAATCATAGTTATTCATTATTAGTTATTTATTACACAGTCTAGCCGAACAGTTTCATATTTTACGAAAATTATTTAGTTATATAAACGTAATATTATACCACAAGCCACAAGCAATGCTCGACAAACCACAGAAGCACTATTAAAATTTATATTTATTTGCCTCAATATATGAACCGAAGGTCTGTTGTTAAAAAAGAGTACAAAAAGGAGTGACTTTTTTAACCTTTTTTAATAACAGACCTTCTTTTCACCAGGTGAAAAGCAACGACAAGTGGTCTTCATATATACGCTCGAACCAGTACAGTGCATGTGGTCCATCTACATAGTTCACCTAACTGTACCTTTAGTATTTTTTTCTTCCCGTGGTCCTGAGGATAACTGGGTGTACTTATCAAATATTTCTTTCCCTGATACATACATGTGTCCTTAACTGTGGCCCTTATGGACAAGATCGGAGTCGCTCTACGAGCTATGGAGAGGAGCTGTGCTCGGAGTTTCTTTGCGCGGTAAAACCCGGAACGTGGATATTCGTCGAAGAACCAAAGTCATCGACATAGCTTTCAGAATTTGCAAGTTGAAGTGGCAATGGCCACATTGCACGGTGGTACCGCGTCCTAAGAACGGCGGACAAAATTACTTAAATCCTAATTAGCGGTTATTCGTTGTGTAAATATTATAATCATAAATAATAACACAATTAAATCGAAAAATCATAATTTATTAAATTGTCATTTGTATATTATGTTTTAAGCATGCTATTAACAAAAACAAAACATTTAAAAAAATACTAGATTTTTATGACGCTTAAATCTAACTCTAACATTAAATTACTAATAACAAAACTAAATATATCAGTAACAACTAGCTGTACAAAGTCTTAAAAAATAAATTAACTAACAAAAAAGATCTAATATAATGCATCATTATATTAGATCTAGTTTCATAGTAGATCAACCTTCAAAAACAAATTAAAAATTAATTTAAACTAAATTTTCAATAAACTAAATTAATAAACTAATAGTTACATTAAACCAAAATGTTCTTATATAATGACCTAAACAATAAGTAAATCTAAAACGTGACCTGAAAACAGGTTCTTTTTCTTCCGAGGTAGTTTCCGAAGACTTGTTATAAAATTGAGCATAAGCCTATTAATTAAATCCGTGATCACACTCGAAAAATGACACGAGAATCATTTTTCGAGTGTGATCACGCCAACAAGCCTTTAGAATTTTATTATTTGAATCAGCAACTTCTTCGGAAAGTTTCCCAATACAAAGTATCGCATGTTTAATAACCTCAGATCCATGGATAAGGACTTTGTGAACGGAAGCCGGGAGATAGTACCACGGATATTCTTGAACTAAAAGACGAGCCGTTTCTAAAGCATACTCTCTAATTTTTTGCAAATCAATATTTAAGTCTGATGACAAAGCTTGTTAAATAATCGAGCAACGATCAATCAAATCTTTTTTTAAACCTGTGATTTCAGCTGAAATTTTAGGTTTCATGAAAAAATTTCTGGCGATATTGCCGTCGTTCGATGTCCCGCTTCCCACACTTCGTGGTTTGTCTACGATTAAGCATAACCTAGACCTAAATTGGTTTTGTATATACAATTTTCTGTCTTTTAACAATGTTTTATCTACTTCCGACCTAACCTGCCATTTTTTGATGTCAGTCCTGTAAGAGAGATGAAGAAAATATTCGATGAAACGGATCCATGAATGCAGGGGCGATAAATCAAACATAAATCTACTTTTCTCGAATTGTTTAGGCAACCAGTGATCAATATCGTTCATTTCTTTTGGAGTTGCTTCACAAATATAACATCAAGCGCATGAGGTTTCAGTTAGGGCACTGCATATTTTACCATCCACCATAGTTAGCTGTAAAGAATGCCCAATTTAAAAAACGCGATGAACTCCGAGGAGCGTAATTTGTTTATCTTTTCTTTGAAATAAGATTCTTCTTCTAACGATTTTAAAGAGTTTTCTTGCATGAATTGGAACCGAATAGGCCTACAATATCAAGTCGAAGAAGAACGGGGATTTTTCCACAGAACTTTGCGGTTTTCTGTATTTGAATTTTCAACTAATTGGAGAGGGATGTAAGATGTTACAAACAAACTGTTATTTTCTAAGTTTGAGTCCGTAAATGATTGTTTATATTCGCTATGACCCGATTGCTCGACGAACTGATAACTGATGGGGAAGAAACCTCATTACACCGGAAGACGTATAGAGTTGGTACGCCCCCCACTAGGTGGACTAACGACATCGTGAAAGGCACGGGTAGCTAATGCAATGGTTATAAGCGGCTAATAGCAGTTTTTTGTGGCGTGTATTTTTTCTACGCTTTGTAACAGTGGACGTCTTCCGGCTGATGATGATGATGACATACCTGAGCCTTATCTTGAGTTTCTACTTGAAACATTGAATTATACTATTGTAGCGTGGATACTATCTAAATATAAATATTAATACAATTGCATATCTACATTTTATCAACATATCGTCACCCGAAATCATGAGCAAAACAAGTCTTCCCTACGTCAGTTTGGAAGCCTTAGATTAGGAGAATATTTCGCTAATTATACCACTAGCACAGTAGATATAAGACCAACACTTATCTGATACTGCTACTAATTTTATACTCCAAGGTTGAAGTTGTGTTGGGATTGTTTTAAATATTTTCATGGGCGCGGAAATCAATCAATCTTTATTTTATAACCTATAATGAGCGGTTTGAGAGATATAGAGATAGCATTTCTTATTTCTGATAGAGCCTTAGAGAGATATATATATAGTATACCTATACATACATCGATGTAGGTAGATAGAGCTTATTCTATTATATTTGGAACTGTCAAATAAAACAATAACTACTGGATTGTTGTTTTCTGCGAATAATAACAGTTGTTTAGCTTATTGTTGTGGATAACTATAATTTATAGTTAAATCTTATATAGATCACCTAGTGCTAGTTTTCTTCTTGAGCTGTTCCATGTAAATAGGGTTTTCTTTCTTCTGTGTTTGAAACTGAAAAGTTAGATAACGATTAGAATGTAGTGTAGGATGGTGCTAAAGTTTCGTTTTATAGAGCTCTAGCCAAGCTCCTGATTTTCTTTGGAAATTTAGGTCTATGAAAGTATCTCATTACTAAATGAGCTTCAAGTACCAAAGACATCTGAAGTGTAATGTTTTAATATGCTTCAAGAACCAACGATCCCCGAATATGTTAATGTGAATAAAACCTATGATTTTATGAAATTTGGAGCTGGATATGGATCATAATGATGTTTTGTAATACAGCGACTACTGCATAAACATCTTCAAATCGCTGTCCTCTCAGATACACCTAAAATAGTAGAAATCAGAAAAGATTTCTAGTCTGGTGCATATTAAATAAATTACTTATTGTGAATAGAAACACCTCGACAATTAATTACATTTATCACATACGTTAAGAATATAAAAATAAAACTGTACGTTATGGAAATATATCAATACAATAATAATTAAATTCATAAAATATCACGATTTGATAAATTAACATAAAAATAATCATCATAATAAATTTTCAGAAAAAAAATGTCAATTTAAATTATTTAATCAATATATTTTTTTAGCCGGCGGTGTGCCTTTATTAATTAAATACTATGAACTATATACAACACTGTAGTGTTACTACAATAAAAGCATTTAGACAACCTACAAGTCATTGCAGACTCACCTACTTTCCTTTTTTTTCTTAGGTACTTTATACCGGCGGCGGTGGAAGAAATTCCTTTAGAGCTGGAGTTTATTTTTGGTATTTTCCTCGTAGACGGTAATAATATATTTTAAACTAAGATTGATTTTCAATTTTATTTACCGCCCTTTCTATAAATCACCCGGCGCCAGCGGGAAATCGAATTTACCCTCCGTAGCTTACGAACTTTAAGAACATGGGTGATGAATATATTATGTGACGCATCCGTTACAATATTTCCGGATGAAGTAAACAAAAGCCTTCGTAAATTTCAATAATATAATATGTAAAAATTGCGGTGTGGGCGTATGCGTAAACAACTGTACCTACGAGTGCTGGCCCAAATTGGATATTCGCCTTATATTTTATAGGCCATATAATAGCGGTACGTAATATAGGTTAAGTGTAGGTACATTTACATATCCATCTAAACCTTCCTGTGTAATAGATTCTCCAATAAAAAAAAAAACTCCGGCCACCGAGAGAATGCGTTTGACAGTTCGTTTTGTGAATATTTTTTCCCCAGTTCAAAGTAACATAGACAGTTTGACTGCATAATATTGTTAATACAGGAACCGAAGTTTATAAAAATAGGGTAAAAAAAAAAATATTTTACTCAATTTTCAAGCCACAACGCCAATAAAAACACGTACTGTCAAACGCATTCTCTAGGCGGCCGGAGTATAATCGAACATTACCTATGTAAACAAAATATATTTCTTTATTTTTTTTCTCGAACTCTTCACATTACACTTAGTACAGTAGTAAGTGTATTAAGGGCGGTAAGTAACGAATTACGATCGGGACTGCCGAAGCCCGAAGTCGATGACAGAGGGCTTTCTGAGTCGAGGTTCGTAATTCCCGTACCGCCCGTGAAACATATAATGTTTTTCATCATATTTCCGAGTAAATAATAATTATGAATTATAGCTTTAATACACAAGTCAGCACAACTATTATTACGAAATACGTGAACCTTTTTTAAGCGGATGGCGGGCTTTTTGCCCACACCACAGATTATACAAATGTTTCGTTCAGAAACGTTAAGGGCAAATACGTAGGTATACAGCCATGACGGAGTGTAAATAAAATACGTTTTAATACAAAAAAACTATTAAAATCGATTATTACGAACATTAGTTGAGTATTTAGTAACATGAGCAATGAAATTCCTGTTTAGATAACATATTAAGACAATTTTTCAATTGCGTGTAAACTCCTTGCTTGAACTTAGATGACCTAGGGTTTCATGACAATAAGAAAGCTCGGGGGTTTTATATGGGGCATTACCATGGAAGTAATAAGTACTACGTACAACTAGTACTTATTACTTCTATGGGCATTACGGCCAAGTTAACCTCTATGTTTAGATACTGTTGCGTGCAAGTGTAATAAAAAAACCTTTTCGTATTGATTTTGAACTATGACAGCAACAGATGACAACAAGAGTGTACTACACTACAAGTAATAGCACAGGTACAAGTAACAACTGAGGACACATGAATAGAGAAATGAACAGAATTAAAGACACGAAAACTTTGCCCGCCTACTGAACTGGCTCAAACCGGTTCTGTGCCCGAACGGGTATTGCTGGCACCGCTGTAACCCGTGTCTAGTAGTGAAGCTTTCATTCTGTACCACTATCTGATATCCGAAGTGCTGTGGGTATAATAACATAGTGCTTCTATGCGTGTGTCATACTAGCACGTAGCATAGTAGCGTAGCCCTCGTAGCTCCCAAAAGCAGGACCGATTTCGATGCTATTTTTTGCTGAGTGCTGTACCCAAACCACAATTCATATAGAACATCGTAGGTCTATTAATAAGTCTCCGCTGTCTAGACTACAGACAGACAGCTGTCTGCATGTCCGCATGTCGCGTCAACGGACGTTTTGTGCAGAATGTTGACCGGAAAACTAGTAAACTAGAAATTAAATAAACATATAAGTTATTTGTTACTCGAAGCTGCAAAGTTGTTATTTGGTGCGAGTACTTATATTGAACAGCCCTGGGGGGTGCCGGGATAGAATCTCACCCCCCTTTGCAACCTGTGGGTGTCGTAAGAGGTGACTAAGTGTAAAATAACCGAAGGTGGCCAACAGCGCCTTCTGAGGACCTGCTATCTTAAACTGCGACCCCCAAGACGCCTGTCCAGCGTGGGGATTATGACAAACCCTCCCATAATGGGGAAGGCAGTGTTCAGCAGTGAACAATCCGGCTCATACAGTATGTGTGCGAAGGAAAAATTTTTAGCTATGACTAACTCACTACGATAACTCAGTTTCAAGAGCATGTCCTGATTATAGGAACGGATGGTTATGGGATCGAATCCCGTTCGTTGTTATAATTTTTTGTTTCGTTGTGATTTTGTTAGTTAATTAGTGTTATTGTAACTAGTTCAGCCATAAATTCTGTTGAAATGAAAATGCTTTTTTTAGAAGTAATTAGGTACGTAGTATTATTATCAGCACAACCTATGCTCAAAATTCAGTATTTCTAGCTTAGCTCAATTCTTATAATAAGCATTATTTTAACCTGGGCTTATTTACAACCCTAAATCCGTGTTAAAAAAATAAATAAAAAAAAATGCATCACACCTAGTATTATAATGGTTTGGATACATTTTACGCATACATAGCAACCACCACCTCCTTCCCACTACTCCTTTCCCTCACCCACAAACACATCCTCATACACAAACACACACACACATGTGTTTACATACATTATCTTCTAGCAATATTATTACAAATGTCTATACTTTGACTTTATGGTGGATTCGTAAATGCATAAGTCTGTTTTCACTTCTTTTTCACAAAAATATTACTTTGAGACGCCTTGATAGGACACGCCCCATCAAACAATCACTGATGCAGGATGGTGACTACGTTGTACCTTTCCGACCACTTGAACAGCTTCTTTAGAACTGTGAGCGTACACTTCATCATTTTGCTTATTGTAGTGCTCTTCCATCGTGAAAATATTTTCATCGGTAAAGAAGATATTTTAGTGCCCTTCACCTGCGTATCGCAACAGAACGCGTTTTGATCGATCCACTCTTTTTAATTATATAGATTGTTTTAGGGCATGTCCTCTATATCGGCGATAAGCACCGAGCTAGTTGAGACGATAGATGAAAAAAACTTATACGTTTGAAACCCTTAAAGATCTATTCTTAACTTGCATTTGGCCAGTTCTAAGATTTTTTATGAAATTATTTTTATTATTGGAGAATTGCATGTTTCACGTGGTATACCACAGTCATGGATATACGTAATGAATAGATTCAGGCGTTATTTTTAGGTTATCCATATTTAATAATACCAATAAATGTTGAGGATGCTTCGTGTAGAATCAAAACGCATCAAACTCTTTTCCGGTTTGGCTGCATGGCGTTTGTAACTTCACGATTATTCTATGGTGGTAGAGTATTTTGCGAATGTCCGATTGGCTAGCTACCACCATCAAGTAAAAAAATCTGTCGCCGAGCACCTAACGGTGTGTTCCTGAGCTGTATTTGATAGCCAGTAATTCTGGGTTAGCCTGAACAGCATCTTCGACTAAATCATCACTTACCATCAGGTGAGATAGTGGTCGAAGGCTTACATATCAGGCATAAACAAAAGAAAAATAATAATAAGGCGGAATTGTCACTAGATATATTTTTGTTTTACTTAAATATTATTTTATTAAACTTAAATATTTAATGTTTTCATAATATATTTATTATTATTGTAGATAGGTATACATACGTGTGTGACTCTAACTGAGGAACCAATGAACTTTGAACTGACATTAAATCATCACGCTTTGTTTAATTAACATTTAATATTGTTATTGTACTGCTTTTGACAGTATTTAATGCTAATTAGTGTTTATTGTCTCTGCGTGCGATAATACGTCTAACTAAAGTCACTGTCTTTTTGGGCGTCCTATACCCAAAGGGTAAATCGACATCTTATTACGTATTATTATCTATGGCCATAGAACATAATAATACTACGCTATGCCATGTCCGCCTCGCATAGATTATGTAGCGGGGTATCTTGCAGTAGGATATTGCGTGAGAGCGTCGAAAATTTAACCAACTTGAGATACATAAAATGCCTATTTTTGTATATACAAATATTTGTTTTGAGGAGTTTTTTTAAATATACCAACTTGTGACACATCTTTAACTATGATAACTTCTTTAAGCTAGTGTAAATACCCCCCATAAACACGTTCTTTACTGCATCGCCACAGATAAGTCACAAAGTCAAGGATTTATTTCTTTATATATTTATTTTTAGTTTTGTTATATTATGTCATGCACATTCGTGATTGAAGTGCCAAATTCATCTCAAATGTTTGTTAGGACTAACAGAAGTCAACTCTAACGGGTTCTTAGCATTTTTTCAATAGCCCTTTATAATATCAGTGTAATAGTTGAGCGTAAGAAAGTAATAATCAACGTTTTATTTAATTGTTTATTTGACTTGACTCTCATGCCCCCGATGTGCCGCTAAATCTCACTTCGCTTGGATGAAGATATCTATAACAAGCTGCTGTCCTGAAATCACACCCGCGCGGTGACGGATGATAATGATGATAAAGACTCATCGCCTCATCTACCTCCAATCCAAATTTCATCAAAATTGGTCCAGACGTTTGAGCGTGAAGAAGCAACAAACGTACAAACGCACTCCCAAACTTTCGCCTTTATAATATTAGTGTCGAGTACGCGCTCTATTTTGAATATGCGCTATCGCGCTATCGTGTAATTTTGAATCATGTTCTTATCGAAATTATTTTTTTCATATCCCTTTCAGGCCTAAAATTTTTTTTTTGTTAAACGATTGTTTTTTGCATTTTGAAGAAAAAGGGAACCTTAGAGCAGTGTGCAAAAAATAATAAAAAAAATCATAACTACCCCCAGAGCCGTGTACTACCCCTGCATGATAGTGATGTTTAGGCCTTAATGATGCCAGTGCACGATAGTGACGTTGTTAGGTTTTTGTCTTTTAATGAGAAATAAAACAAATAATTTAGTGTTTATGAGTTATTATTATAGCAATACTTATAACAAATTAGAATTGAGATCAAACTTTATAATATTTAATTTTATTTTTATAATGATCAGTCTCCTTGCTAATTTTCATTAGACTCGTAAATGTATGGTAATGGTAGACTGCAAAGCAGTTTTGTTTCCTCGTGAGCCAGAGATACGCATCATACTATTGATCTTTGAACGGCTTTTAAATTTTTTCATTTAACATGCACGAGGATTATCAATGCCTTCAAAGAGCGGAAAGTGATCGTATCCATCATAATATCTCTTAGCTTTAGTTTTTTAGCTTGGGTGGGTTTGATCTCCTGAATCGTGGACTGGTCTGCGGCTCAAAATATTTGGGAACCTCATCATCACTCGCTAACCCTCGTTTTGCGAATGGGCGTATTAGTAAGTCCATCTGCTACTTGCATCCGAAACTTTAATAAGTCCATAACTTTGGTATTTGGGATCGAGGCTGCTGCACATTCCAATCTATACAAATGTCATGCATTGCAAAGACCCAGATCAAAGAAATGGAGTATCACTTTTAGCGTCCATTTTCTGGTTTACTTGTTTTCTTTCTGTACTCCGTTGACTGATCTAAGATGACCACACCGCCCATGTACTTGTTGTAATAAGCGATGGTTTCGGGCGAGCTAACGTCAGTGAAAGCTGAAATAGTTTTATCCCAGCGTTTTACAAAAGTAGTCTCGTCAGCAGATGTGCAGGTTGATGCAACTAGCAGTGACTTATTGTCCATTAATTTGACAATTACAACATCCTCGCATAGGAATTGTTGTGATTTACTCCGTTGCATACGACGATCAGGTTTGAAATCTATTTTTTTTCGCTCAGGTAATCGGTTCATCATTAATGTTGCCGTACCGTGCAATCCAATAACGTTCAGCTTTTCAAGCACAGGTATTGAAGAGAAATATCGGTCAAAATAAATGCAGCTCCTTATTGGGATTGACTTTGAAAGGTGTAAAACTATTGAAGCACCGACACCTAAAGATCTGTCTCCAATTGGAGTGTTGGCACCTTTGCAGACTTCAAAATCAATCATAAATCCATCAGCAGTTGTTGCCACAAATACTTTTAAACCTCAGGATCGAGGCTTGGTTTTAATTACCTGTCTTAGCCCCCGCGGACATACACCACTGAAGGAAATTTCCGGAATTTCATTTAAAGCGGAATTAGATGGCCTTTGAACAGGTAATTTTTCATCTTTACCAATGATTTCTATATCTAAATCATTGCCATCTCGAAGCAGCTGAAGTACTAAATCGCTGGTCATCTCCATCCCTATCAAAAATTTTATTGTTAGCGATAATATTCAACGAATAACGTCAATACCTGAAACTGCCTAAAACAGAGTTAGGTCTAAACGTCACTATCGTAACTTTTGATTTTTCGGACTTGATTTCTTTTTCAAATTGTAAGATAATACAGTTAAAATACATGATTTGAAACCACAACGATTGCAGCTACTAAATAATAACAATTGCGTGAAATATTTATAAGAAAATAAACTAAATATTTGTACTTACGACCACCACGCTCATTGACAAAAAACGCCGCCACGTTAGTCACCTCACAAAAAAAAACTGACCAGTCGAACATGCGATAATTATTATTAAGTGTGAAGCTTAATGCATGCACTTTCGTGTCGCGCAGTCTTCGTCTTGTAAAGTTGACTTAAAAAGACGAGGGGTTTTTTAAAACAAAAGTGCACTATTGTGTTCTAGCGACCTTAAAGGGTTAAGTATTTAACAAAAATGATTAAAAATCGGCCAAGTGCGAGTCGGACTCGCGCACGGAGGGTTCCGTACCATAAGCTTTATATAACATTAGACTTCATATTTTAACCTTTTTTTTTTTAACGTGCTGGAGTCCTACTAGCACTTGGCCAACTTTTTGTATTTGTTTTTGTAGCTGCAATAGAAATACATCATCTGTGACAATTTCAACTGTAGTTATCACCGTTCTTGAGATACAGCCTGGTGACAGACGGACGCGACGGACGGACTGACAGACAGCGAAGTCTCAGTAATAGGGTCCCGTTTTACCCTTTGGGTACGGAACCCTAAAAACAACTTTTTTGAAAATATTCTATTGCCTTTATATGAATAAGGGCTATAGAATATTTTCAAAAAAGTGATGATGTAGGATTCCAAGTTTCTAGTGAAAGAATTTATCAAATCGGTCCAGTTTTTTTAAGTTTATTCGTTACATACAAAAACAATCTCCTCTTTAAGTATAATATTAGTGTAGATTGGATTGTTGCCGTCAGTTTTCTAGTTTTCCTTTAATTTCTAATATAAATACCCAATATTACTACCTACCCAATGTTTCAATGGCTTGTGCTATTGCTGACAAAGTTGTCTAGATTTGATCATTTTTGTTGCGGTGTCTACCATAAATAAAAACGATTTTTTTTTAAGTTATAATATTCTTAATTTATATAATTATATATTATTATAACTTTAATAATTAAGTTATTAAAGTTATAATAAGTATTCTTTATTCTACTAACAAATGCTGAAAACACCAATTTATATTATAGTCTTTAAACTGCGATCAAAACCGACAAACATATTTGTCATTTACAGGTTAGGTATCGTTGCAATGCGGTATCGCAATATGTGTAAAGATTTGACGCTGCTTACTTCAGAGAGATTAATTTCGTTCCATAAACGCTTATCTACATAATATCCACATGATAAATCAAAAGCCATAATATTATATCAGTTACGTGGGGAAGGTATCTATTTCAGTTGTCTATACATTATGTAAATTATGCATTCCTTTGCATTTCCTTATCTCTTATCTCTACTTCAAGCATAATATGTTGCTAGTAGAACAAACTCTGCAACTAACCCGCATAACACAATGAAAAGGGTATCCAGAGTATTCAACCTTATTTGTAAATAACTTACGTCATACTTAAACAGACAACACGTTGTTGTCACAAAAGTTACACCACCTCTTTAGAGTATAAAATAGGCATCTACTTCTAGCTATAGCCAAAGTATTATTATAATATGTGGTAAATCTAAATGCCAATATTATATGAACGCAACTATACCAAGTACCCTCGATACAAACACCCCTATCCTTTAAAATTCCTTGGCTACCATGGGGGTATCAGATTTTTTACCGTTGACGTCTGACGTAAAAGGAAACGAGTATGGCTCCGAATTTACTCCTCGTAAAAATAAAAAAATTCAACGTTCCAACAAAATCAGCCGAGATCCTCGCGCACGTTTATCATCCGCATCATCAAGTGAGAAAATCCTCAGCTGGATGGGAACAGGAAGAGAGAACATCGCAGACGCGTCGCAATACATCCAGCACGCGGGGCGAGTTCGAACCAGGTAGCCTTCCTATTGTTCTTTTTTCCCAACCAATATGTTCTATGCTATAGCTGTTAGGCCAAATTGCCGTCATATTATTGACCCTCATTTGAAATATTTAAATGAAATATTTATGTAATCAATAAAGTTTATGCGCATTAATTTATACGGTTGATTTTATTTATCTTCTATCATGAACCTACTTTCTAACTAATCATTTACACAAAAAGGATATTAATTATATTATTAACGCTTTAGAGAAATGGTAATTTAATTTTGTGTATGTGTCATAGTCAAACAACGGAGCTCCTAGGTTTGTTATAGTAAAATATTTATCGGTACGAGCAGAGAGTTGAAATAATAGAGTAGTTATATCCGAACACCACTGCTCTAAAAGCTTACTGGAATACCTATATACATAACTACGCACATGTATATGCAGTTTGTAATGACAAGGAAAGAACGTTCAAATATTATGCGTCATATCTGTTGTTAGAAAGAGATAAATAAGCAATTCGTGTTACCACCGAACCGCCACGAGACGTTCCGATCACCATTATGCTGCGATCTCTTTCACTCTCTGACACCAAACGATACACATATCACGCTCATCCATTTCATTGTAATTGGTTCCTAAGATAAAACAAAATGACGATATTTTCTATTTCAACAATAAAATCAGTAATTACGCGTGAAATGAAACAGTTTTCGTATCTCTCACAGTGACTGTATAATTGGTGCAGAGTCTAAAGACACAAGGAAGGCATATTGTCCACAGATAATTCCTAAAAAACATGATTAGCGGCGATGTATTTACCGGACGCTCAGCAGTGCAAGACTGGCAGTGACTCAGGTAATTACCCTGAATTCGTCTAGTAAATATGGAGGGCATACAACACATCTACAGGTAAAAAAAACTAAGGGTACGAGTACTTTCAACGCAATCCAGCGTAAAAGGATAGCGTCATTCATGTTCAGAGTTGACAGGTGTAAAAACGCCATAGGAAGGAGTCTGGCAGACCGCCTGCAGCAGACTGCCACGTACCAACGTTGGTTGGCCATTGCCACCTGATATATTTGTTTTTTTTTCCAGTTTGTTTTATTATTTTTATGAACATTATTTTATTATTATTAATACCCCAGGTCTGACATAAAGTATTAGATAAAAATCCTAAACTAATTATTTAGGTGGCTTTGATTAGTTTGAATTGTGTGGCAGAACCGAATCGAGAAGACTTTGGTCTTCTCGCTACTGAACTAGCGTTGTGTACCCATAGCGCTGGTGGTGTCACATAATTATTACACTTCTAAAAAGACATTTGTTTGGACATTTGTCCTAGGTTTAAACCTAGGTCTGGTCTTCATGAAATTGAGTTTCGGCCTTTTCTAAACTTTATATAAGACTTGTGGTTTGACTAGTTAACCCTAGGAGAGCCTGAGCTTTAATGTTTAACTTTAACATATGCATAAAGGTGGTAAGTAAATATATGCATAATGTATTCTGCCTACATCTTTGGCGTGTACCTATATCAGTTATACCATTCCACCACCACTCACAAAAAATCCAGAACCACTGCAAAACCGGATATAAATATAATAACTTTTTTAAATTTCAATTTATTCAAAGAAACAATTCATTTAGAACATATAACATTAACACATAAAATTATGTAAACAGAACCTACACTAAGTTGAACACTTGTGCTGTAGGTTACTGTTACATCCCTTCTAGATGAACAATACATGTTATAATAGCAGGAATGTACAGCTTGCTTTATTTATTCTTTACATATTTCCTTAAGGTACTGATATAATGTTGTGTACAATAACTATGATGTGCTAATCAGAGTCATGTTATTAAGAACTGCTATAAAAGTTTGAGATAAAATTGGCGTTACTAATTATTAATTAATACGAAGGAATTGTTGTATATTTCGGATGATCAGTAAAAATAGGAGTACCGCAAGGATCAACGTTCAGACCGTTACTGTTTGTGCGTATCAACTATTTGCCTTACATGGTCAAAGACCTCTGAGATATTGTTTATCAATATTCTGTTAGTGATGATGCAGTCGAAGATGTTATTCATGGTAACTTTCTCTGAGGATTACTGGCAGCTGCCGAAACACAGCGTTGGATGTTTGTCGACAGATTTTCTACCTGAGTGTGGCGATGATCCAGGCGGGAATTCACGAAAAACTTAATTACTAAATTTTAATATTGTTAAGTTTGCAATAACGCCTGCTAGGCGAATTACATTACAAAATTACAAATTTACGAGAGAATAAATTATAGTCATGTGCGGGGTTCGAACCCTCGTCCATCCACCGCTTTAGCCGGGGTATGCTCTAACCAATTGAGCTAACATGACACAATGACTCATAACTTTGATTCTTGCTCTCGTTCTTCAACCATCGTATCGGGATTATTCGGGATGGAGCGACACCTATAGTTCAACTTGCGTTGTACTACAAACAAGACCAACTTTGCAATTGGTTTTAAACTTGTATTGTTGTAAATGATGACGCACATGACTATAATTTTTTCTCTCGTAAATTTTTAATTTTAATTACTAAACTTTTTTACCGTCGTTATGCCTTCATTGACAATACACTAAAAACTGTAGTATAGACAAAACTAGACTATAAGCATTTTAGTGTAATTTTTTTATCAACCCAAACAACAGAATGGCCAGGCAGGCGTTCATGAAGTCCAAATGCTCCAGCTCACTACCAGTTGGCAGCGCGCCCAGCCTACCATTGCCCCATTGGATATAGTTAGATGATGGAAAGTCTTTTACCATCGTCACGAATTACCTACACAATGAATTTGCAAAATGCGCCTTCATTGACAATACACTAAAAATTGTAGTATAGACAAAACTAGACTATAAGCATTTTAATGTAATTTTTTTATCAACCCAAACAACAGAATGGCCAGGCAGGCGTTCATGAAGTCCAAATGCTCCAGCTCACTACCAGTTGGCAGCGCGCCCAGCCTACCATTGCCCCATTGGATATAGTTAGATGATGGAAAGTCTTTTACCATCGTCACGAATTACCTACACAATGAATTTGCAAAATGCCTTGCCACCATAGTATAATGACAGCATCAACCAGGACCAACGAAATTACGCTTCTACACCGTCTATACGAAGCGTCAGCAGGAGGTCAACTATATATTTTTATGTTTGCAAAAACGCATGCTCTGCGGATTACAGAAACATCCTGACTTAGATTTTTCCTCTTGTAAATTTGTAATGTTGTAAGGAAAACTTTTCTTTGATATTAATCTAATGTTTTCAGATATATTTTTTATGTCTGTTATAATTAATATTATATTACTTTGAAGTTAAGCATGTAATAATAGGCAATACAATTTATTATTAAGATAAAGCTATGAAGGGACTGATAAAACTGAATTACAAAATTACTCGTACTTTTACAAAAGCACAAATTTATGAGAGGAAAAAGTCTGTGATTCGAACCCGCGTCCATCCTCCCCTTTAGCCGGGGTTATCATACCCCGGGGTATGCTCTAATCCAATTGAGCTAACATGACAATGAGTCATAACTCAAATTTTTTCTATCGTTATTTAACCATCGTATTGGGATTGATAAACTGAATGTTTAAAAAATTCCGAATCCACAGAATCCCATGAAGAAATAATATAGAATTCTTTACAGCAGCCGGATACATACTTCCTTACGTCTTGTTTAGAAAGTAGATGTCTTGTCAGTCTGTAAATTCCAATGTTAGCAAATATATTTTCCTACCGACCATATCAACATAATACATCTACGTTTATTTATTATACAGAGTGAGGTATCTCTTTTTTTATGGACGCTACATGGCATTAAACGGATTTTTACTGTCCGACGCACTTTTTTTGATGGCCGCCTTCATACATATAGACTAAATAATATTTTTATTTATAGAATAATGAGATAGGTTTATAGCTGTATTTTTCTGAGTGAAATATACGGCCGACATGTTAAATTCATACGTATGTAAATATTTAAATGGGATGTGCTGGCCTTTTTTCTTCGTCTATAAAAACGAAGACTAGAATAATGTGTATAGGATTATCTCTCCTACATATCTAGGTAAATAGTAGTTCATATTCTGAATTATAGGTACGTATATAGGCTACTTCTAATAGGCTTAAATAGAAGCAAAGTTAAATAAAAACAAATGAATGCACTTACCATCGATGAATTATGTCAAAATTAAGTTCAAATCCATTACCATTTTTACATGACTATCCAAAAAAAGAAGAGTTATGTTTCCAGGTTTCATGTATGTTTGTGAGTTTTTAATTCCACCATAACTTCTAAACGGCTTGACCGATTTTGATGTTAGAGATATTGTTAAATTTTTCGCGAAAACCTAAGTAACACTTGGTACATAAAAAAAATAATTAAAAACAAACCGGAAGATTTTAGACCCCATATTGTGAGGTAAAAAAAAATATTTTTCTTCCAAACCCATCGAGTGGGTTATCAAAACGAAGAGCTATAAAAAAGGATTCCATCAATATATATAACTTGCAGATTTAATTTCAATGGAACTATAAAATGCTTAACGAAAATAAACCATTTGCAGTCGGGTTTTTTACTTTTTTTAATTAATTTATACTTGTGTTAGACAGTATTTACTTTAAAAAAGTAAAAAAGCATTTGCTTTAGAGACCACAAAACTCAACGAGACCACAAAATGTCACATATACCTAACACTGTCACGAGAAGTTTTGATGTCATGAGATGAACACCAGTGTCTTAGTACTATTACCACAATTCTACAAAACGTCATCTCTACTCTAGAACAATCTACCCACACTTCATGACTTTGTTTTAGTTACAGCGTAATAAAATTAGGGCGTTACATTAAATTCTCGTAAAACTGGCCAGTATAAACGCCCATAGCTTTATAGACGCCGCGTTTGACGTCCTCGTAATTTTAATTGCTAAGGTTTTAGTACAGATTGTTATGACATTGTTTTGAAACTCAGTTATGGAGCGACTTTTGAAGTTTAATGGTAGTTTAACACGTTCACGGTCCTCATACAACCCGGTAAGTCAAACTATATCCAATCTGTTTCCATAGATATTGCGATACCATAATATTCGATTAATTATTCGAACCAAAACAAATTTTCATCCATTTTCCATGGTTGTCTGGGGCCTATAGTTGTGGGTCTCGGACTCGTGTATCGATATGTAACCAGCCAGCCTGGACCTTCACATTTTCACACAATAATTTTAGATAGATCTCCCAACATGTCTTGGCAAAAAAACGAAAGTAGGCTAAAAAGTAAAAGATTACTTGATTAAGGGGAGGGAATATAACTATGAAGCATATAAAATGATCGAAAGCTGTTCCGTCGTCCGTCAAGGCGTCTATAGACATTTGCAACATGGTGCTATTTATGCGTTAAAAAAGAGAAAACTCTATTTATTAATTTATTTACAATTTATGCAACACATAATAAAGTAAGTCAAGTTGGTAATCAATACAATCAAGAGTGGCAGACGCTATCTAACAGAGTGATAACTACTATACCTCCTTGACGTAGATCAGCCTAAAGAAATCTAACTGGGAATTTAATATTAATGACGTTACGTAGAAGTCTTTTTACCATGTGGTGGTGTTTGCTGTTTATCTCTTTCTGCGGTCTGTACCGCACCATAAGGGATGTATTTGTGTGGCGATGGTTATTTTTCGTAAGTATTGCTTTCTTCAACTGCAACTTCAACTTTAAGATATTTGATAGTGTTTACGGAAGCCATTAGTATGAGGTTACTAACACATGCAAAGCCGGATTTACCTTACATGGCTACGCATGTTTTTGCTGTTTACACGTTCTTATTATGTTTGCGAATTATAAGGTTCTTAGAATCTTTGGAATATAAAATATATTCATACGAGTAGCTTTGCAATTTAGCTTTGAAATTAGAAATCACATCAACTTTTTTTAATAATGGCCCCAAGACACTTCCTACAGGAATCTTATTTCTAATAATGAAGCTTCTCAGTGTCCATAAATTTATAATTATGAATATAACCTGATATAAAAGAAGTCTATTGGGTTGATATTTACGAAACTCTGACCAATTGCGTCGTTCTTCTAGCTTGACAACGAAATACGAAAAAAACACGTGATAGAATCAAAACAAAACTGTTTTTCATAGGTACACTATTATTCTTAAAATACTGCACCAATTTGTACATACTAATAAGATATTATTTATTCCTAATTAGTTTAATTTCTCAATATAATTGTATAGACGATGACACCACACATGTCAAAAAGGAAAAAGAACACGTTAATGTATAGAACTTCCAAAAAAATATCCAATTATGAGTAAATATTCAGTTACGGTGGTGTTGTGTGTGACTCGATTTTTCACGAACTATAGACCCGTGACAGGTACACTGAAGAACGACGGACGAATTAAGACAGAAGGTAGAGGAGCAGCAAAAGTTTTGCCTTTTGAGTACCCATGTTTATTAGGAATGATCCATCAGAAGAAACTAGCTCGATCTGAAAAGCATTTGGCAATTCATCCGTCACTCAGCATCGCATAAGAAGAAGCAGTGTTTATTTTCTTTTCTCTAAAATCTATACATCAATGCTTTATATTTCTCTGATAATCTAATGCTTCTCAACGTCCAATATGGAAATTTGTTTAGAATTGTTTTGACAGATAAGACAGGATAATAAGACAGATACTAACCACTTAGAAATTCTAAGACCATGAATATGACATCAGTAAGACACGTCCAATGCTGAACACATGCCTCCTTCCACAAAGGTGTTGCATGGTGGTAGGGCATTTTGCGAATGCCTACGAGAATTCGAAAAATGGCCCCGTTTTTGACCATTGGTGCAAATTTTTGGTATGATTCTTTTGCATTTATTATTACAAGCGTTATTTATTTTGTTGCATAATAGATTTTTTATCTTGCTATCTAAAACTTCTCTTTCTATCAGTATTTTGAATATACACAGTTTTTTGAAATATAACTGTGTGACCATCTAATTTGTGCTTCGATGAGAATTACCCATATATTTGTCGCTCAGAAGAACAGTTCATTGAAGTGACCAATACACTTCAATGAACTGTTCTTCTGAGCGACGTGGTCTGAGACGCGCGTCTGTGATCAGACCACCCATACTCTTCCGAGAGCCGCTGCGGCGCCGGTGCATTGTGAGGATTCGGATGGTTCGGATCAACCTTTTACGGCTCAAAAATGATCGTTTGGAATCCGCGATACTAAATAACCAATTAGCAACAAAATAGTACGGCAAAATGTTGTAGGTATGTGCATCACCTGTTTCATTTTTATAGCTGCTTTGCATATAAATCCCCCCAATAAATCGGGTTAAAATATACTCTTCCCCAATCCAGGGCCTAAAGAACATACGTATATATACCACGTTTCAGTAAAATCCGTTCAGTGTTTATTAAGAACGGATAAGAATCCAAGAAACAGCGGAATATGCATTCCGGAGCAATATAAATTTATTTCGGCACTTACATGACTTAGATAAAACTATTTTTCACAATACTGTAGGTATGCTTTATTACGCGTGCTATGATAACACAAATAACTTAATAATGCATTATTAATTTTAATTTATACACTTGTTTATGCTGAATAAATCGCATGGCCCAATAAATATTGCAAATCCGTTGAAATCCGTCGCTATCTACGGAAAATTCCGTAAGTAAGTATTTGCAGATAGAAGATTTATAATTGTATTGTCCTATGTTGCAATGTGTTTATCTATATGTCTTTTTACAACGGCTGTCAGTTTATCTAATTGATAAGTAGAGAAAATAACATTGAGTAGGTATGCACCGCACCTAATCGGATATCGATATAATCGGATATGTTGAAGCAGTGATAGCTCAGTGGCTTTGGCTATGGACTGCCGCGCAGCAGGTCCATGGTTCGAATCCCGCCACGGGCTTGAGCTTCACCGCATGGTGGAAGGGCATTTTGTGAATGCCCGCCTGGCTAGCGATCACCCTCAAGTAGAAAATCTGCCGCCAAGCACCTAACGGTGTGTTCCGGCAGCTGTCCTTAAGAGCCAGAGTAATTCTAGGTTAAACCTGTTAACACCTTCGACCACATCATCACTTACCATCACGTGAGATTGTGGTCAAAGGCTTACCTATCAGCAATAAAAAAAAAATATCATCCTATTTCAAGGGGTAGCCAACCTTTTGAACTATACGGTCTTATTTAAAGTAATCCCAACAGTCTACCGTCAGCTTTGAGTTAAAAAACGCCAAAAAGTTTTTTTTGATTAGATAGATAGATTACTAGGTAAATTACGAAGTTTTCATATTAATACAATATGATTTTTTTTTATTAAGTATTCATATTGAACATTGAGTCCTTGACTGGATGTTTCGCACTTCATATTGTCCACAAGTTGCACAGTGTATGTACTAATTGCAGTGGGCTAGCGGGAACTCAAATAGATTCTGAAAGTTAGTTCTAATATACCTTTTATCATTCTATGTGATTTTAAAAGAAATCTTTGATAGAGGGGTGGGTATTATGTGGCTACTAGTAAGCCTTTGACTACCTACATTTAAAAAAAAACAGATTTGAATGTGTACTTTAAAATATTTATAGATTAGGTATGTAATACTAAGATCAGTCTCATCTTAGTCTATTTTAAGCTGATTTCGAAACTATCTATTTTTACATGGATTTTATGCCTTTTACCGGTCTACTTTTACCGACACCTACTTAGAAAATGAGACCACGCACTATTAACATTGATACACAAACCTATTGTTAGATTTGGGTTCTCTTCCTACTTAAGATTTAAATACCTAGCTATGCCCATCTTTAAAACATTTGAGGTTTCCTTCTTGCGCATTTTTAAGATTGCTACTTCAAAGTTTATGTATTTTTGTGAAAACTATGATATTCGTATGACATCAACTATTCCTATTTAATTCTTAATCTTAATTTTTACATGTAAAATGTTTTTAACTTGTATGACAGCAACTACTTATTTCTACATTTTTATTTTATTTTTGACATGTTATTTTATTATTATTTGTATGACAGTATTTTAAGTATTTTGATTTCTGTTTAATTTAAAATGTGATTTTGGATTGTGTATTGTTATAATTATGTTGATCGCTCAATCTATATATAATGTTAGTAGAGTTTCACTCTATATACTGAGTATAACTGGCATTGCCGTTCTTATTTAATAAACCTATTTCTTATATGTAATAAACAAATAAATAAAAACTTCATAGCGACACATTTTTTAATCGACTTTAAAAAATGAAGGTTCTCAATTTGACTAACTTTTTGCAGCCATGTACTGATTTTGTGATCCCATTAAAATTTGAGCGAGATCTGACGAGTAGTACCTATTTGAGTTATCCCTTTTTTTTTTTTTTTTTTTTTGTTGACGCTGGGAAAAATGCATTATGCATGCCCCCCCATCGGGGGATGGAGGGGGTATGTGGGACTCCCTGGTAGAAGACCGGTATACCCACTAAACGACCCAGCGGCATTCCAGCATCGTCTGTTTGGAGAAGGACTGGGAGACTGGCAGAGCCTTTACGTCCAGTCCCTCGCCGACGACCGCCCACCTTTACAGCGGGGCCTGCATGCCCCTCCTGATAGGAGGGGCCCGGGAATGACCAGGAATGCTCGGCCATTCCCGCCTGATGGTGGTGGTGAGTACGTGCAATGCGAGAGAAGACGCCCCCGCATCTGTCTCTCGCTACTCACCACCGAGAGGGGGAGGGCGATTATTCAGTCGCCTTCTCCCACCCCTTTGACGTCTTCGCAGAGGCGCAGCCAGGGGGTCTTCCTCCCTTGCGCGCTCTGCCGCCTCCTTTTGAGAAATCACTTCTTCGCAAAAGGAGGCGACCGCTGCCCAGGCCCCCTCGCCCTCCAACATGACTTTGACTACTCTGGGAAGCGACAAGTCTGGCCCTACCACAGTGACCAAGCTGCGGCGCAGCTCGGACCACGACGGACACACCTCGAGAGTGTGCTGCGCCGTGTCTTCCACCGCAGGACAATGGTGGCACGTCGGTGCTTCCTCCCTTCCAATACGATGCAGGTACGATCCGAAGCATCCGTGCCCGGATAATACCTGCACCAGACGGAACGAAAGGAAGCCGTAGGATCGCCCGAGCCAGTCTTGTAGAACTGGCCCGAGAGCGTCCAACGTACGGCGACCAAAAGCGGCGGAGGCGAGGTCCTCCGTCCAATGCTGGACGACGGCATCCCTCGCCTCACGCTTAACCGCCATCCGCACCTCCGGGGTGAGGCGCTCCCCGAGCGCCTTACGCCCCGCCGTCCATTCATACACTCTAGCGAGCACCCCCGCCTCAAGCTCCCAAGGAGGGGTGCCCGCCAGGGCACACGCTGCCGCGAAGCTCACCGAGCGGTAGCCCCTCGCCACTCGTAGAGCAATGGCCCTTTGAGGCCTTCGGAGTGCAGTGGCATTCTCCCTCCTTTGGAGGGAGTCAGCCCAAATAGGGGCCCCGTAAAGGGCCATACTTTTTAAGATGCCGGCATACAAGCGCCGGCATCGTCCTCCGGGCCCCCCTATATTTGGGAGCAGCCAAGAGAGGGCGCCCGCGACCTTCAGCAGGCGCGTCGACAGCCCGCTGAAATGTGGGCCGAAGCGCCACCTGTTGTCTAGGACAAGGCCCAGATATTTCATCTGGGCCTTCAACTCAATCCTGACGCCGTCCACAACAATGTGGGCGTCAGGGGGAATGCGCTGCCGAGGCCCGTGGAAGAATACGGCCTCGGTTTTGTGCAGCGCCACCTTCAAGCCTAATCGGCGGATCCTTCCCGCAACCAGGGATCCGCCAGCCGATGCTAGACTCGCCGCCTCTCTAAGGTCCCTCCCCCGGGCGGTGAGAAGAGTGTCATCTGCATAACAGATAACACTCGTGCCACAGAGGAGAGTTCCTCGCAGTAGCCAGTCAAATCCGATGTTCCACAGGAGCGGTCCTAAGACTGACCCCTGTGGGACACCGGATCCCGCATCGTAGCGGCGAAGTCGTGCCGTACGGTCCATGAGTAGGACAGCTCGGTCCCTCAGATAATCAGCCAGGAGACTCCGCAGGTACCACGGCACTCCGTGGTAGCGAAGTGCCTCTAATATTGTAGAGTGGGGGACCGTGTTGAAGGCATTGGCTATGTCAAATGACACAGCCAGAACCCCGTCCCCTGCCTCCACAGCCTCCCGCACCTGGCCTTTGAGTCGGGCCAACGCGTCCACAGTCGAACGCCCCCTCCGAAACCCGAATTGGGCGTCTGACAAGTCCGGCCCGACCCTCCGCATGTGGTCATTGAGCCGGTTGGCTACGATCCCCTCGAACATTTTACCGACCTCATCGAGCAGAACGATGGGCCGGTATGCCGAGGGGGAGTCCGCCGGGCGTCCCTCCTTCCGGAGGAGGCACAACTGCCCCTCCTTCCAAGGTTTCGGAAACCTCCCAGACGTGAAACACGCGCTGAATAGGTCCCGAAACCTCTCCCTCATTTGAAAGGCGGCGATGGCCACAACCCGTGCGGGGACGCCGTCCGGCCCAGGGGCGGTTTTCTTGGCACGGAGGCGAAGAACCTCCCCTTCAAATTCCGCCAGAGTGGCTGGAGGAACCTCCTCTTCCTCCGGTGCAGTTGCCCCTCGCGGGGGGTCCATCACTGGTGGGGTGAAATTGGACCCGGACGGAAATAGGGACCGAACCACCCCATCCAGCAATGTCGGGTCAAGGGTCTCCGTCAGCGGGGGACCAAAGGGGCGCAGTTTGTTACGTGCCGCCTTATATGGTCTCCCATACGGGTCCCTGTCGAGGCCCTCCAGCATTTCTGCCCTCGCCGCGTCATCGGCGGCGCCCATTTCTGACTTGAGGACCCTCTTCGCCTCAACGTAGCAAGAATATAGAAGGTCCTCGTTGGCCTCATCTCGTTCACTGCGCCGTCGACTCCGCGTGTAGGCCCTCCTTGCTGCCACACAGGCGGCCCGGAGCACCGCTAGTTCTTCCGTCCACCAATAGACGGCGCGACGGGGAGGTGGACGGCGAGACCGAGGCATGCTGGCTGTGCACACCTGGGTCAGGGACTCCCTAAGCTGGGCTGCTGCGGAGTCAACATCCAAGACTTGGACAGGAGGCGCGAGCCAGTCCTGGATGAACGCCGCCTCCATTGCTGCCTCTCGGTCCAGGCGGGTGAGAGCCCACCGTGGGAAGGGAGAACGGCCCGAGGGGGCCGTCCTCCGAGGGCTCCGAGTGGAGATATCGAAACTTTTTGAGTTATCCCTAATAATACCTACGCGCTACGTGTTTAATTGGCTCCGACAACATTGATGATGTTCTCATTTCGAATAATCGATGTAAAATGAACAAAAAACACTGTATACGATAGTCGCTTTATAGTTTGGTGATGTTCTGATGAAGTTCTTCGGAGACACAATGGAATCTCTGTCTTCAATAAATGCCAGCAAATCTTATTCTTCGTGAGTTTCATTCTCTTTGTCTTTTCATATGTCAATGGCTTAAACTATATTCTGGATCTATATGTTGTCGGCTGATCGTTTATATTCAAAATATATGTGGCGTCTTTATCGTTACATTTTGTACATATATATTATCACATTTTATTATATAGTCAACTTAATTTTAGGGTCTCGTACCACAAGGTAAAAAAATATACCCTAGGTATACAGGGTTTTTGAACCGATCAGCAAAGTTAAATAACGTCCGCTTATAACGCTGCATGGTGGTATTACTACTGAGCGCTTTCGTGCTTCGGAGGGCAGGCGTCGGTCCCGTTGTTGTCTTAGGATGGCAGTCGTTATAGCATAGTGGTAGGGCATTTTGCCACCCTCAAGTAGAAAATCTGTCACCAAGCACATAACGATGTGTTCCAGCAGCTGTCCTTTAGAGCTAGTAATACTAGGTTAGCCTGAACAACATCTTCGACCTCATCATCACATCAGGTGAGATAGTGGTCAAAGGCTGACTCATCAGTCATAAAAATAAAAAGTTCGTAACCAGTTTATGATAATTTAGTAGAAGTAGAAATCTTTGCGTGAACGAGTATGTCAGATTTGCATTTTGTTTGGTTATTATAAAATTATTTGAAGCATTTCTCTCTTCAAATGATGATACGGTACCAGACGGTAAGCAGATATCTAAAACGGTAATTGGCTCTGAAACGTAGCTGCCCGATGAAGCAGTGATAGTCGGCCGGTAATAGCTAAGGACTGCCGTGTCGCAGGTGCAAGGTTCATTCCCCACTGCCGCCGGCTTGAATTTAAGGGTATATTTTAGACGAACGATCCCATACAAACGCAGTTCCAATCTCATTTCAATAATCAGTACTAATACTAATATTATAAATGCGAAAGTAACTCTGTCTGTCTGTCTGTCTGTTACGCTTTCACGCTAAAACTACTGGACCGATTTGAATGAAATTTGGTATGGAAATAGTTTGAGACCCGGGAAAAAACATAGGATAGTTTTTATCCAACTGCGCAAAAAGAGGTCAATGTTTTTGCGCGATAACCGACATATGCGCGGGCGGAGCCGCGCCCGGAAAGCTAGTAGCGAATAAAACTCAATGATTTTTTACCTATGTAATCACTATCCTAATATTTAGGTTTGTGGTGCATCAGATTTTCATTAAATTATACAGTTTTGAAATTACACTAGCTAATTAATTTTAGAGATATTGTAGAGTGATTTTAGATAAAAGAAAGACCCAACTTTAAGCACCCTTTCAAGAAAAATAAGCATGTTTTTAATATTTCTATTGCACCACAAACATGGGGAATATAATGAACTTTCTATAATGGGCAGTTATTTATACATGTGTACTTTATTTTTTTTTTAAATCTGGAACTTCGAAATACGCTCGAATAACGCGCTCAAACTCCTAAAAACGAGTGCTATATACTAAACTTTGTAATTATTAGTCCAAAAAAAGGATTCAAACAAAGGGAAACAAAAAATAGGGCATTTTGCGAATGCCCGCCAAACTAGCGACCACCCTCAAGTAGCAAATCTGTCGCCAAGCACCTAACGGTATGTTCCGGCAGTAGTCCTTGAGAACCAGTAATTCTAAGTTAAGCCTGTTAACACCACATCATCAGGTGAGATTGTAAAATAATCAAAGGCCTACCAATAAAAAAAAACTATACTGTAAAGTTGAAGCCCGGCGTTAGTTTCTCATACTAGAAGCAAAACTCATTACATTTCATCACAATAATGTGTTTTCGGACCCAGTAATGCTAGGTAAGCCTGAAAAACATCTTCGGCCACATCATCACTTACTATCAGGTAAGAAAGTGGTCAAAGGCTAGCCTACCAGCCATAAATAAAACTACAAACCTTTAAACCTAGCTAGTTATCATCCAAAAAGCATGATAAAGATTTTCAAAGATTTAAGTACATATAAGAATTGATTTGAAATCTTGAACAGAAGGCCCCTCAAATAGCAACGTAGGTATGCTTCGTGTTTAGTAATTAAAAAAAACTATTGATGGGCTGTTTAGATTCTTTAGCAACAATCTAATCTTCGTTATCTATCTTTAAACATTAAATATATATAATTAGTGTCATTATTATATTGAAGGTTATTAATTAAGTATAACAATGCATGTATATATATTTTTTTTTTATGCTTGATAGGTTAGCCTTTGACACTATCTCACCTGATGGTAAGTGATGATGTGGTCGAAGATGTTGTTCAGGCTAACCTAGAATTACTGGCTCTCAAGGACAGCTGCCGGAACACACCGTTAGGTGCTTGGCGACAGATTTTCAACTTGAGCGTGGTAGCTAGCCAGGCGGGCATTCGCAAAGTGCCCTACCACCATGCTGTAACGACTGCCATCCTAAGACAACAACCGGGACCGACGGCTTAACGTGCCCTCCGAAGCACGGAAGCGCTCAGTAGTAATGTCACCAGCGGTCACCCATCCAACTCATGACCGCGGCGGACGTTGCTTAACTTTGCTGATCGATTCAGAATGGTTAAGCAAACTTCGCTACGAGGGCTTCAAAATAGTATTAAGTACTAATTATAATATTAAGTAGTTAGTATCTAATGTTTTCGTGCGAATAAAATCCAACATAATGCATTAACAAGTTAACAATTAATACAAGTCATAAGAAATAATGTAAATTTAGTTGTAGTCTAGATTATGATTAGGATATTACGAACGTGTAGTTAATCCACGGAAGATAGGAAAAATAACAACGTTCTTTGTCTTTCCAATTACTTAAATTAAAAACTTCACTAACCTCCACTTGGCCCTAATTGGATATCCACATTCCACGTGTTTACGAGCTTTCGAGTAGAATATTGACTTTAGATATTCAAGAGCTCCATAATGTCATTTTATACTATGTATGTACTTACGTATAGTATATAGGTATTATACAGTTCTGATGATCGTGACCAAACCTATGGTTTGTTTGCTAATTCACTTAAATCTTGTAATGCGTGACAGACTGATTATGGCATACCTTCAATTTTGTCAAAGGAATGATATATCATATTTATATACTTAAGTGTAACCTTCCGCCGAAGGTGCTTCCGCTGTGTTACGACAGCGGGAGAGTTTTAAAAAGGGTGTCATCATATTCTAGAAATTTCAAAATCACCTAAAACCTCTTAAAATCTAACATGGAAAAAATACGTCATAGATGCAAGACTAAAAAGAGAGCTAAAGAGGCCTCTTAAGTCTTAACCCTACTCCTGGGTTGCAAGCCCCAGGCCCCTCTAGCCCTTCCTCTGCAACGCTATGGACCCGGCACCCGCACGGTGAATCCATGGAATGCTAAGTAATTCGTCTCATTAATACTGAGATTCTTACCATAGCCGTTATGGATTAATAACAAAGATTACATAGATATTAATAATGTTCTAAGAGCGTTATCTCTGTCGCACAAATGACTTGTTCAAATGAGTGTTGCCCACTCTCACGTTAGAATTTTAATGGAAGTTTAAATAAATTTGCTAGTGTAATATTCTATAGCGGCGGTTTGGCTAACAAGCAACAAGCTAAGCAGGCAAGCACAGCAGGCTAAGCGTCTGCCTCTTTGCGGCTTTTTCCAATAACTACATACTTAGGTACTTCTGTGCCAATCTGTGAATGTTGTGGTGCAATCATTATCACTGAATTTTTTTGGATATTTTTGTGTATATAAAAGTATAACGTAATATCTAAGTATGTACGAGTGCGTACAAAACTTCTAAATTGTATTATGTGGAAAAGCTTCCACACGTTGACTGTTACAGTAACATCCCAGTTGTTTCTTAGATTGCAGGTACACTTTGTGTAAAATCTACCAATCTGGTAGAAGTAACACTAAACTATTATTATTAATGACACAATTCATAATAATAGAATTATCAATTATCAGTGCTATACCAAGAGATGACCGCTAAGGTCAAGGTTAGAGGTTTCATTATGAAATTTAAATGTTTTGATAGGTAATTGTTCAAACGAAAAAAAAAACCTTTATTTCCTTTGTTATACTGGAATATCTTATAGTTTTCCTTACTGTCTGTAACTTACACATGTATGATAAATCTTAATATGTCACAATAACAAACCATTTAAATATACTTTTTGAAAATGAGATGAATATTTTAGAAATATATTTAAAAAATACATACAAATAATATCTACAATATAAATTCCGTATACATTTCTAAGCTGACGTGACGGCAAAAACGCCACGTAGTAGGCATAGTCACAGTCAGATCGAAATATACGAGTAGGTAGATCTGGAGGATATCGGCAATGGACCATACCTTGCAAAATTAAATACCAGGCCATGTTAGCAATGGGGACAACAGGAAGTAAAATGTTAACGTTCCGTTGTCACCACCAACGGAATAACAGGAAGGAAAAAGCTTTCGTCTTGTTATCCCTATCAATGGTGACAGCGGGAACACACCGACTCGAAGCATCGTCAGCAGGTCTTGATTCTTTTGACTCCTCAAGCGCACGATTGAGAGTATTTTCTAAATATCACCTAATCGCAAAGTAACACCCGAATATTTAAATTTTAGTTACCGAGGGCCACATACAAAATAACACAAAATCTATTTTAACTCAAATATAAAAATTACAATTAATATCTTATGAATAATTAATACGCGACAATTGCCCGATGCCAGATGCAAAAGTGATGTACCTATTCGATATCCGATAAATTACGTTAACATTTAATTTTGGTATCGTCGAACGATGTTTGCTTGAAAGACGATTCCCTTGTAGTGTTACTATGTAACAAAATAGTCAACATTTTACCATACACTTTCAATATAATAACGTGGCGGTTCCAATCCTGAACGGAAATAAATTCAGTTTATACATTATCGACTGTCTTACCGAGAGTTAAGGTGATCACCGTAGTGAAACGCGCACTTTTGGAATCTTCTTTTACCGAAACTATTCGTTCAAAAAGTGCGAAAAAAATATATCATATTATTTAATTCTTTATTGAGTGAATTAGTTGACTAGTTTTTACTAAAACTTATAAGTTCTTCTGTAATAAATTGTAATCGGCGACCCTTTTTAGACTGTTTTTTATTAATTTAAGAGGCATAATTGATGTAATTGCAACGTTTCTTTTTTTTAAAAATAGCTAATACTATACTCTAATGAACTACTTACCAACTTGTGTTGAAAACATTTTTATGAATTTTTGGCACAAAATTGCGTGATCGCGAGCAGAAATCTCAACGAAAATCAGTCTGCCCGCAGCGCTCGGGTCGTTTGGACGTGGGAGCTGTGCCGTTCGTTACTCCATCATTTTTTGTGCATTTATTTTACGAAATATACAATATTTTTTTACCATACGTTAATTTGCAAGTCATAAATTATTGAAACTCAAGTAAAAAAAATATTGGGTAAGTAATTTTCTTTATATTGATTTATAAAATCTTTATAACAACGAGTTGATTAAAGTTCAGACACGGCATTGTTAATTTCTATTTTAGTAGGTATCTAGATTTTTAACCCTAAGTAAAATATTTCATTTTGTTATTTATAAGCTACTGTACAATTAAACGAGAACTAATTTCTAATGCACTTAACACACTTTCCGAGACGACCAACTACTTTCTAGGAATTTAGATATTCAATCATTCAAATAAAGGGAAGTTATATATTTATTATAACTTTGACTTTAATAGTTACTTAGTAGGTAGTTAGTCGGATTGAAATTTGTGTTACATCTGTATGACTACTCAGTTCTTTCGTCCTACCTATAAAGACATGTGCCCGTAACTTTTGAACCGTAACTTCTGTAGATGGTTTCATAGCAAAAGTGATTATGTGAACTATTATTATAATTTTAATAACCGACTTCCAAAAAAGGATGAGGTTCTCAATTCGTCTGTATGTTTTTTTTATGTTTGTTACCTCAGAACTCTGGACTGAGCGAACCGATCTTGAAAATTATTTTTTTTGTTTCAAAGGTGATGCTTGTCGTTTGGTCCCATTTTAAATTTCATCAAAATCGGTTAAGCCGTTTTTGAGTTACACTAAAATACCTGAAAAATATTTACCTATCTCGATGATATAGTTGTTAAAAATGAATGATAATCGATCCCGTAAGTGGCAAGGGCCACTAAAAAGTGTGAAAAAAATTTTAAGCAAAAAAATGGAACCGACTTCAACACCCAAAAGTGTGAAATAACTCGTCGAAGTCAGCACCATACGCAAAGTTTTGTAATAATAGGTACTTTTGAACTATCATGGTACCGACTTCAACAAGTTATTTCACACTTTTGGGTGTAGAAGTCGGTTCCATTATTTTGCTTAATTTTTTTTTTATTATAATTATTATTATAATAAGTGGGGTTCCTCAGGAAAAGTGACTAAGAACCCCGGTACAATTCTTCCCGTATAACTTTTAATGGCAGCAGTCGAATTAGAGGTCCGCGCCGCGGTCATGAAAGTCGGCAGCGGCGCGCTGGTAAACGTACCCGGCGCGGCGCGGCGTAGCCGGCGTGTTATTGATTTTTTTACCTATATGGTGGAATAGAAAAATTAAATCTGCTGTATTTGTACTAAAAGGGTAAATGTTTATTTTCTTGCATACAAGTAAGTTCCTACTCAAATTAATTAGTCAAAATATTGAAGAAACAGGATCTTGCCACCAACCGATACACAAACTTCCACAAAAGCCCAAATCGACTGGCCTAAGTTTATGAAAACCGCATGAGATACCTCAACTTCAAGGAATGTCACAACCCCATCAGAAGTGGACAATCTTGCAGAAGAGATCACTCAATGCACGCAGAAGTCACTTAATACCTCCACAATTAAAGAAAACCCCTAAGGAGAATCGAGATTGCCCATCCTCCCCCGCTGTATAAGAGAGCTCATAAAAGAAAAACGCCTGTTCAGAAAAACCTGGCAATATTAATGAGACCCCATCCACAGAACTGGGCCTCACTCCACAAACTCTGCAGGCAACTTAGGAAACACTCAAAACCAATTCGTTGTCTTTTCCACGAAAATTGCAACTTGAGATACAGAGCAGAGTACATGGCAGAAATATTTGCCCAATCCCTTGAGAACTAATTCAAGCCCAATCCCACAGTGAACAGAGAACACTCAGACTCTGTGGAACAGTTCCTCGATGAATACTTCAGTGTCCCATAAAACACAGAAGAAGATATTGGACAGTGATCCGTCACCTGTCCTCTAAAACCACGGCAGCTATCACGCGCCTGTTTAACGGGATCCTGCGCACGGAGCACTTACCCTCTCAATGAAAAATGAGCCACGTGGATATGTTCCCGAAACCCGGCAAAGACGTTTGGAGACCCGAGAATTACAGGCCTATCACTCTACTTACATGCATTTCGAAAGTCTTTGAACGCCTCTTCTTAAGTCGGATAGCCCCTCACATGAAGTCCCGACCGGAGCAGTTCGGATTCCGGTCGGTGCATTCCCCTACACCTCAGCTATCCAGGGTAATGCACCTCACGGCAGAAAACTCTAAATTAATTTTCGACGTCGGCGCGAATTTGTTCATTACCCGGCGGCGGCGGCGGCGCGCCGAGGTAATTCGGCCTCTATTCGGTGGTAACACGAATTGCTCATTTATCTCTTTCTAACAACAGATATGACGCATAATATTTGAACGTTCTTTCCTTGTCATTACAAACTGCATATACATGGGCGTAGGTATGTATATAGGTAAATTCTAGTAAGCTTTTAGAGCAGTGGTGTTCGGATATAACTAATCTATGTAAGTATTTCAAATCTCTGCCTAACTATACTTACCTTTGCTTTGCTAAAACCTTTGCTTCTTAAAGCTTTGTTTTAGGACACTTGTTTGGGAATGGGGCCCCTTTTGATCCCCGTAGTCCCAAACTATACCACGATGTCGTGGCATATTCGACTGGGCTCCTGGAATGTAACAGGAAGACACCAGCCGATATATATGCCCTTAGGCACGTGGGAAAAATGGGCGGGAAGGACCTACTTTCAGAGGACCCGCTCGTCGCTCCGTCACAAGAAGCCTATCACTAAACACACCCTACAAATGATTAATTGATCAATTAACAAATGCTATGGAGTTTTTGTAAGGGGTACGCTCCTTTGTCCTCGATGTTGTCCGCCCGCCAACAGCTTGCTCATCCTTCCACCAAAAGGAACGCACGGCGTCCAAAATAACGGTCACTCACACAAATAAACCACATGTTTATATTCACTAATATCTATAGCAATCCTTGCTAGCACATCCGATCGCCGCGCCGGAAACCTGTCTAACTCCGTTTGTTTCGAATAAACGTACGTCCGCGTACGAGAAAACCTTAGAGCGCACTGACTGCCCCGGTGAACGCAATTATAGACTTTATAAAGTTAAAAAAATCAATTTCTTTATTTTTTTTTTAAATTTTATTTTAAAAAGAAGATCAATTTATTTAACTGTCGGCGTCGGTATCAGAAAGGGCGTCGGCGTTGGTGTCAGTAAAAAATTAAGTGTCGGTGTCGGAATAGGTGTCAGTTTCGGCGTCGCATCGGCGTCGGCGTCGGTGTCATTGTTGGAATAGGCGTCGGTGTCGGAATTGGTGTCAGTTTCGGCGTCGCATCGGCGTCGGCGTCGGCGTCGGTGTCATTGTTGGAATAGGCGTCGGTGTCGGAATAGGTGTCAGTTTCGGCGTCGCATCGGCGTCGGCGTCGGCGTCGGTGTCATTGTTGGAATAGGTGTCGGCGTCTGCGTCGGTGTCATTGTTGGAATAGGCGTCGGTGTCGGAATTGGTGTCAGTTTCGGCGTCCTATCGGCGTCGGCATTGGCGTCGGTGTCATTGTTGGAATAGGTGTCAGTTTCGGCGTCTCATCGGCGTCGGTGTCATTGTTGGAATAGGTGTCTGCGTCGGCATCGGTGTCATTGTCGGAATAGGTGTCAGTTTCGGCGTTGCATCGGCGTCGGCGTCGGCGTCGGTGTCATTGTTGGAATAGGTGTCGGCGTAGGCGTCGGTGTCATTGTTGGCATGGGTGTCGGCGTCGGCGTCGGTGTCATTGTTGGAATAGGTGTCGGCGTAGGCGTCGGTGTCATTGTTGGAATAGGCGTTGGTGTCGGAATAGGTGTCAGTTTCGGCGTCGCATCGGCGTCGGTGTCATTGTTGGAATAGGTGTCTGCGTCGGCATCGGTGTCATTGTTGGAATAGGCGTCGGTGTCGGAATAGGTGTCAGTTTCGGCGTTGCATCGGCGTCGGCGTCGGTGTCATTGTTGGAATAGGTGTCGGCGTAGGCGTCGGTGTCATTGTTGGCATAGGTGTCGGCGTCGGCGTCGGTGTCATTGTTGGAATAGGTGTCGGCGTAGGCGTCGGTGTCATTGTTGGAATAGGTGTCGGCGTCTGCGTCGGTGTCATTGTTGGAATAGGCGTCGGTGTCGGAATAGGTGTCAGTTTCGGCATCGCATCGGCGTCGGCGTCGGCGTCGGTGTCATTGTTGGAATAGGTGTCGGCGTCAGCATCGGTGTCATTGTTGGAATAGGCGTTGGTGTCGGAATAGGTGTCAGTTTCGGCGTCGCATCGGCGTCGGCGTCGGCGTCGGTGTCATTGTTGGAATAGGTGTCTGCGTCGGCGTCGGTGTCATTGTTGGAATAGGTGTCGGCGTCTGCGTCGGTGTCATTGTTGGAATAGGCGTCGGTGTCGGAATAGGTGTCAGTTTCGGCATCGCATCGGCGTCGGCGTCGGCGTCGGTGTCATTGTTGGAATAGGTGTCGGCGTCAGCATCGGTGTCATTGTTGGAATAGGCGTCGGTGTCGGAATAGGTGTCAGTTTCGGCGTCGCATCGGCGTCGGCGTCGGTGTCATTGTTGGAATAGGTGTCTGCGTAGGCGTCGGTGTCATTGTTGGAATAGGTGTCGGCGTCTGCGTCGGTGTCATTGTTGGAATAGGCGTCGGTGTCGGAATAGGTGTCAGTTTCGGCATCGCATCGGCGTCGGCGTCGGCGTCGGTGTCATTGTTGGAATAGGTGTCGGCGTCAGCATCGGTGTCATTGTTGGAATAGGCGTCGGTGTCGGAATAGGTGTCAGTTTCGGCGTCGCATCGGCGTCGGCGTCGGCGTCGGTGTCATTGGTGGAATAGGTGTCTGCGTCGGCGTCGGTGTCATTGTTGGAATAGGTGTCTGCGTCTGCGTCGGTGTCATTGTTGGAATAGGCGTCGGTGTCGGAATAGGTGTCAGTTTTGGCGTCGCATCGGCGTCGGCGGCGGCGTCGGTGTCATTGTTGGAATAGGTGTCTGCGTCGGCGTCGGTGTCATTGTTGGAATAGGCGTCGGTGTCGGAATAGGTGTCAGTTTCGGCGTCGCATCGGCGTCGGCGCGTTAAGCGGCAGGGGGCGCCCCTTTTAGATACAATTAATATTATTCAAATTATAACTAACGAACAATCGTCGCTCGTGGCGCGTCTCATCGTACTCCCGCTGCGGATTGAGATAAAAACAAAACACACTTTTTGTGTTCTTTTACAATAATGTAAATGTTTTAACTTTTTACTACATGTTAAAGTCAGGTGTTCGTTAGTAGGTAAGTACGTACGTAATGTGTGTAAGTGTATTTTCCAGAGTACCTATCTAGGTACAGTTTTCTCTCGGATTCGGAAGCTTTTCGAATGGTATTGTACCTTGTACTTGTATGAATGTTATTTAGAATACGAATGAAAACGTTTCCTTGCAAATATGAATTAAGTACCTACTAGGTATGCAGATCATCACATTATGTGCACCTTCAAAGGTCGACACCCTTTGTTTACCGACCTCCAAGAGAGGTGGTAGTTTTCAATAGAACGCGTACCTAACTATCTAAGATTTTTTTACCTGTAGATGATTTGTATGCCTTCCATATTTACTAGACGAATTCAGGGTAATTACCTGAGTACCAGTAGTACTACCAGTCTTGCACTTCCGAGCATCCGGTGAATACCTACATCGCCGCTAATCGTGTTTTTTAGGAATAATCTGTGGACAATATGCCTTCCTTGTGTCTTAGACTCGGCACCAATTATACAGGCACTGTGAGAGATAAGAAAACTGTTTAATTTCACGCGTAATTATAGCTTTTATTGTTAAAACAGAAAATATCGTCATTTTGTTTTATCTTAGAACGAATCTCAATGAAATGGATGAGCGAGATATGTGTATCGTTTGGTGTGAGAGAGTGAAAGAGATCGCAGCATGATCGGAACGTCTCGTGGCGGTTCGGTGGTAGAGGTCCGCGCCGCGGTCATGAAAGTCGGCAGCGGCGCGCTGGTAAACGTACCCGGCGCGGCGCGGCGTAGCCGGCGTGTTATTGATTTTTTTACCTATATGGTGGAATAGAAAAATTAAATCTGCTGTATATGTACTAAAAGGGTAAATGTTTATTTTCTTGCATACAAGTAAGTTCCTACTCAAATTAATTAGTCAAAATATTGAAGAAACAGGATCTTGCCACCAACCGATACACAAACTTCCACAAAAGCCCAAAATCGACTGGCCTAAGTTTATGAAAACCGCATGAGATACCTCAACTTCAAGGCATGTCACAACCCCATCAGAAATGGACAATCTTGCAGAAGAGATCACTCAATGCACGCAGAAGGCACTTCATACCTCCACAATTAAAGAAAACCCCTAAGGAGAATCGAGATTGCCCATCCTCCCCCGCTGTATAAGAGAGCTCATAAAAGAAAAACGCCTGCTCAGAAAAACCTGGCAACATTAATGAGACCCCATCCACAGAACTGGGCCTCACTCCACAAACTCTGCAGGCAACTTAGGAAACACTCAGAACCAATTCGTTGTCTTTTCCACGAAAATTGCAACTTGAGATACAGAGCAGAGTACATGGCAGAAATATTTGCCCAATCCCTTGAGAACTTATTCAAGCCCAATCCCACAGTGAACAGAGAACACTCAGACTCTGTGGAACAGTTCCTCGATTAATACTTCAGTGTCCCATAAAACACAGAAGAAGATATTGGACAGTGATCTGTCACCTGTCCTCTAAAACCACGGCAGCTATCACGCGCCTGTTTAACGGGATCCTGCGCACGGAGCACTTACCCTCTCAATGAAAAATGAGCCACGTGGATATGTTCCCGAAACCGGCAAAGACGTTTGGAGACCCGAGAATTACAGGCCTATCACTCTACTTACATGCATTACGAAAGTCTTTGAACGCCTCTTCTTAAGTCGGATAGCCCCTCACATGAAGTCTTGACCGGAGCAGTTCGGATTCCGGTCGGAGCACTCCCCCACACCTCAGCTATCCAGGGTAATGCACCTCACGGCAGAAAACTCTAAATTGATTTTCGACGTCGGCGTGAATTTGTTCATGACCCGGCGGCGGCGGCGGCGCGCTGAGGTAACTCCGCGGCGGCACGCCGGCGTGGCGCGGATCTCTAAGTCGAATGAGACTTGTCAAAAACCGAAATGACGGATTCAAGATGGCAGGCAAAATTCAAGATGCCCTGATCCGGCTGAAAATAAACGCCCTAAGCAACCCAGATAGGGTTGCTTAGGGCGTCGTTATTCGGAATTAAGAAATTTCTGCTTATGATGTAATTTTTCAAGATGGCCGCCATACATAGATGTTTTGAAACCATTGGCTCAAATTGTTCAATGGGAAGGAGTCATGGGGAAAGAAAGTATTCTAAACCGAAGATAACAAAGTGATTTTCATGATATAGAAATAATGGAAAATCATAAAATGACGTCTGCCAAGTGAAGATAGATTACGTATCTCGTAAACAGTTACAGATAAGTAAAGAAGTTTTGAACAAATGTCATAGGGAGTCGAGAGAGCACTCAAATGACACGCAACAAAAATCCAAAATAGCAGAATTCATACAAAGTGCTGAAGTGCGATCCCGCTGAAGTAAGGTTTATCTTCAGTGTGGTCGGATCTTAAATTACATCATTCTGGATTTGCCATTTTGCTCTTCTTATTTATCATATTGCATTTAGAGCACGGATGGTGCGTGAGTTCGAAGGGCGAGTGCAAGGTGAGGCTGCAGTCTAGGCCGAGTCAGTAACTTGCAAGGCCGAAGGCTGAGAAGTTGGGACTATTTTCCGTATCTCCAAATGTTAAAATCCAATCTCCAATGTCTCCATGATGAATGGCCGCGATAACCGAAGCACCTACGAGTGGGGTTCTTTAACCAATGTGACTCAGAAACTTGGTACGATTCTGCCTGTACCACTTTTAGTAGCGGTAGGGTGAATCTTATATAGCGGTTTCATTACGGTTATCTTTTGTATTGAGCATTGCATTGGGATAATACTTATATAAGTAACTAGTAGTAGTAAGATAACTAGTAACTTAGCCAGTAACTCTAGGTTAGTCTGAACAACATCCTCGACCACATCATCACTTACCATCAGGTGAGATAGTGGTCAAAGGCTAAACTATCAAGCATAAAAAAAAAAAAAAAAATTTTGAACTTTTATTATATTATTATTTGTACCTATGTTATTTCATACTGCATAAAAATAAATGAGACACTGCCTGATAAACTTGTTAGCATATAAGTACATAACAAATAATTAAAAAGTTATGGTTACATAAGAAACGTAATTGTAATTTTTTTTAGATTTGTAATACAATGAGAAATAAACGAAAGTATAAAGTGCTCCATTAACGTCTTGTAGCAACACAAACTGTGAACGAGTTCTTGAGTTCAGTGAGTTATAAATATCGTTTATTTACGATATTATAACTACTTTAAAATTTCGTAATGACTTTCTAGAACTGAAATTATACCTATACATTACATTTCACCTATAGATTTATAGAAATATTACAGTAAGCCCAAACACAAATTATTTGACAGTGTTTTGTAAACAAGGTTGTTTAAAATTAAATACACATTCTCACCATTTTCCCTTCAGTCTACACATTTCTTTCTGCTTACCAAAACACTGACACACTTTCTTCGCTTTTTCTACATGAGCGTTATCATACATAATAATAATAATAATTTTATTTCAAAAAACGTTTAACATGTTGGAGCAGTAAGGAACACATAATGTATACATAGAACTATGAATAACAACAACAAAACACATGTGTAGGTACAATGTAAGTCCTACAGGCACAGATATGCTCCAGGACGTTATCCGCACCAACCCGGTGGTTGGTTGAATGTCTTTACTGTAGTAGTACTGTTTTATGTGTATTTTCTACACATACAAGCTACGTTTCGTACCGCTTCATGAAATCGAACTACTTTTTTGAGCACAATACTGACTTTTGAACTAACACGGTACCAACTTTGACAAGTAATTTCACACTTATCAGGAACATAAGTCGGTTCCATTTATGTTTTTAAAATATTATCTACAATTTTAAATTATAAGCTCGTTTTATGGATCTTATAATCTCTGCTAACCACCAAACAATTAAGACTTTTACTTGCAAATTATGTTGATATGGAAGATAGGCACTTTTCTAACAAAATTTCAAGAAAATCGGATCAGGCAATCGAGATAATGACTGGGAAATATACACTGCTCAGACCTCCACCGAGACCACACTTCGCTTAGTCTATTAAATATTTCTATACTTACAATTTATGATATTTTTTACCGTATAGGTTCGCAGTAACTGCAGATAAAATGTTGTTATGTACACTTCTGTTCTGCCGCTTCTAATAGCACACGAAACTCTACAATTTTAGCGATGCTATCCGTGGTACGGCGACTAGTGCCGCCGTGCGACTGAATATTTTTATGAGTTAAAAGTTAACGCCTATTTCTTTTAGCTCCGCCCGAATTAGAAATTATTTTGACTACTGTCTTGCCCTTAAGGAAACGAACGGTCCAAAGGCTTTTCAGGCGTGCATACAACATTGTTTTTTCCTTATTAAGGGGATCACCGTAGTGAAATGCGCACTTTTGGAATCTTCTTGTACTGAAACTATGAGTTCAAAATGTGCGAAAAAAATATATCATATTCTTTAATTCTTTATTGAGTGAATTAGTTGATTAGTTTTTATTGAAACCAATTAGTTCTTCTGTAATAAATTGTAATCGACGACCCTTTTTAGATTGTTTTTTATTAATTTAAGAGGCATAGTTGAATTAAATGCAATGATTCTTTTTTTTTAAAATAGCTAATAATATACTCTAATGAACTACTTACTAACATGTGTTGAAAACATTTTTATGAATTTTTGCCACAAAATTCTTTGATCGCGAGAAGAAATCGCAACGAAAATCAGTCTGCCCGCAGCGCTCGGGCCGTTTGGACGTGGGATCTGTGCCGTTCGTTACGCCATCATTTTTGGGCATTTATTTTACGAAATATTACAATATTTTTTTACCATACGTTAATTTGGAACTCATAAATTATTGAAACGCAAGAAAAACATTTATTGGGGAAGTACTTTTGTTTATATTGATTTATAAAATCTTTATAATAACTTTTTTGAGCGAGTTGATTAAAGTACAGACACGGCATTGTTAATTCCTATTTTAGTAGGTATCTAGATTTTTAACCCTTGGTAAAATATTTCATTTTGTTATTATTAGGTTACTGTACAATTAAATGAGAACCTATTCCCAATGCCCTTAACACACTTTCCGCGACGACCAACTACTTTCTAGGTATTTATATATCCAATCATTCAAATAAAGGGAACTTACCTATATCTCTTTTATCCCTTTGACTTTAATACTTAAAATGTAGTTAGTCGGATTTAAATGTGTGTTACATCTGTATGACTCCGCTGTTCTTTCGTACTACCTCTAAAAGCATGTAGATACCTGTAACGTTTGTACCGTTACTTCTGTAGATAGTTTCATTTTCATAGCAAAAGTGATAATGTGTACTATTATAATAATTTTATTTTATATATTTTAATAAGTGGGGTTCCTTAGGCAAGTGACCCGGTACAATTCTTCTCATACAACTTTTAATGGCAGCAGTCGAATGAGACTTGACAAAAACCAAAATGACATATTCAAGATGGCAGGTAAAATTCAAGTTGCTCCGATCCGTCTGAAAATCAATATCTGGGTGGTTTTAGGCGTCGTTATTCCGAATTTAGAATTTATTTGATGATATCATTTTTTAAGATGGCCGCCATACATAGATGTTTTGAAACCATTGACTTAAATTGTTCTATGGGAAGGAGTCATGGGGAAGTAGTAATCTAAATTGAAAATAACAAAGTGCTTTTCGTGATATGATAATAATGGGAAATCTGAAGTAAAGCTGAGTTCAGTGTGATCGGAGTACTTTGTATGGGGGCTATCTTGAATTCCAACATTCTAGATTTGCCCTACGAGCTTTTCTTATTCATCATACTACATTTAGAGCACGGATAGTGCGTGAGTTCAAAGGGCGAGTGCAAGGCGAGGCTGCAGTCCGATTCGTGTGAGTGACTTGCGAGGCTGAAGGCTGAGGTCTGACTTGGGAGTTATTTTCCATATTTTCAACTGGTCTCCATGATGAATGGCCGCGATAACCGAAGCACCTACGAGTGGGGTTCTTTAACCATTGTGACTCAGAAACTTGGTACGATTCTGCCTGTACCACTTTTAGTAGCGGTAGGGTGAATTTTATATGGCGGTTTCATTACAGTTATCTTTTGTATTGGGATTATACTTCTATTAAAATTTTTAACTTTTATTTTATTATTATTTGTATTTATTATGTTATCTCATAAATAAACTCTAAAATTGCAAAATGACTTTCTATAACTGAAATTATACCTATGCATAATATTTATTTATCTATAGATATATAGAAATATGATCAAGAGTAAAATTGCAAGTTTCTGTTTAAGAGTTGGTAGGTATTTGACAGTAACCCAGTGGTTGGTGCGGATAACGTCCTATAAGTTCAAGTACATATTTAATATGACGAGTAGGTATATTGTGCTGTTTTTGGTTGCATGAATTCGTCCAAACCAAACATATTAATTGTAAAATAGCTGCAGATATAACTAAGTAAAACATATTCCCTGTCCTCCACCTTGTCCATGTTTGCAAAAACAATTTTTGATTAAGCTTTATACTTTAAAATTCAATAATAAAGCATTTCGTACGTTTCAGTCGAGGTGCAAATATTTTTTACTACCAATCCAAAACAACACGCATTTTCACACACGTTTTATTCAATTTACAAAGTATTTTATCTAAACTAATATAGGTAATAAAGCGGAAAGATTTGATTGTGCATTTGTTTGTTTGCATTGAATAGGCTGAAACTAATGGACCGATTTGAAAAATTCTTTCACCATGAGGATCCAACATTATCCTTGATGAACATAGGCTATAGAAGATTTTCAAAAAAGTTAGGTCGTATGTAAACTTCGATAACGTAACATAAAGTGCGAAAAAAATACCAAAATAAATCGTTAGGTATATCGCATACGCTGCGTAAATTATTGAAAATAGAGCCAAGTGATATACTACAATTTTATAGAAGACATCAATAAAAAGTCCGCAATACTATAAGTCTAACTATTACAGCTATGTCACAATAACTGTTTTTTTATATGTTTAATTTATAAGTTATGATTTTTTTGTTAAATAGCCGTGTGAAACCGGGGCGAATCACTAGTTTGCTTATATAAAAAAAAGTATATTTACAATCACAAAACAAAATGGAAACACAAAGTAGGCAAATGTAATTCAAATGCTAAAGGCGGGCAGCCCTATCGCATGTTTACGTACCGCGCGGCTGTAGGTAGTTATTTCGAGGGCAGGGCCAAGTTAAAATACTGTATAGATAATATTACCGTGGTTTCGTACCGCTTCATGAAGTCAAAATACTTTTTTGAGCACAATATTGAGATAATACTTTTGAATTTTAAATTACAACTTCGTTTTTTGGACCCTATAATCTCAGCAAACCACAAACCAATTAAGCTCTTACAGGTTCTTACTTGCAAATTATGTTGATATGCAAGTTAGACACCTTTCTACCAAATTTCATGAAGATCGATTCAGGCAATCGAGATTTATTGACGGGGATATTTACACTGCTCAGACCTCCACCGAGACCTCGCTTCGCTTAGTCTATTAAAAAAATATCATTACCTACAAGTGATAATATTTTTTTACCTTAGAGGTTCACAGTAACTGCAGATAAAAATGTTGTTATCTACACTTCTGTTCTGCCGCTTCTAATAGCGCACGAAACTCTACAATTTTAGCGACGCTATCCGTGGTACGGCGTCTAGTGCCGCCGTGCGACTGAATATTTTTATGAGTTAAAAGTAAACACCCATTTCTATTAGCTCCGCCCGAATTAGAAATTATTTTGACTACGGTCTTGCCCTTAACGAAAGGTATATCAATTCTTTCTCGCCCTAATTTACAAAGCCCGTATCTCGTATGGTTTCTCTTGACGAGAGATCTATCACCGGTATGTTATCACGTATTCGACACGTCACTGATAGCGCTGTTTTTAATCGACAATGCTCTGTTTGCTGATGATATGTAGCGTAGCGTACATAATACAAACACTGCCGGTGCGTCAAAAGGAAGTACTTTGAACTGATCTACATTTTTACTTGAGTATTATGGGATAGAATAAGATTGTGTATGTATAAAGAGGAAATAATTTAAGATCGTATATTATTAATTTTAAAATAAAATGAACATATAACACTTTTTAGCTCATCGATTTAAATAAAAAGTAAGTTAAGGTACTTACCTACGCTCTAATATCACGACAATATAATGTAAAGAAAATTTAACACAAGCATATAAAGCACACATCTACACTTCCATTGTATTCATGCAGTAGACGTACATACGCACACTACTAAGACACAATCAGGAGACGTTGCGATTTGACATTGCAATGTTCAGTGCAGTTTCTCCTGTTTTTTTTATAAGTTCAATGTTTTAGCCATCATATTTTGTAGTTATAGTTAAACATAAGTTAGAACTAAAGTAATGATTTTGTGCACAAATAAAACATTGACATATTTTCGACTGATACGCGCAATTACTTTATATTTTATTTCTGCACTATTCTTTGGCATAGTCAAAATCAAAAAGTTCTTAGGTGAGTAGAGAGTGCGCTAGGATGAGGGACACAAGTTTTTCAGTATATTTATCAATTCTCTCGCCATACGTATCTAGTTCCATGAAAAGCTGATTGTGTACATCACTCAGAATGAATTGTGGTAGCGCTGTCATTTTTAGAGTGCTCACTGAGCCCACATCCGTACATCACTTTAACCGAACTGCTAAAAACAAGTCCCTTTCCGCTCTGTGCCTTAATGTTTTGTCTGTATTGTATGATATATACATACTGCCACGCATAAAATTTGAAGTCCTAATTTAGGTACTGTCGCATTTGCTTATCCTACACATCAAAGTCCATAACATAAATACACCATAAATGATGTATAGTCCATCCAATATTCTCCTCCTTGCATCGTTTCCCCAATGCTGGGGGTTGACCACATCATGGTTACAAAACTTCCTCCTTTCTTATTTTCCTCCACTTGCTCCTACTTTCAGCGTCTTCAGCAACATGCACGGCTTCTGAGGCTTTAATGTTCAGCGAGGTTCGGATTTCTCAACCCAGCGCATAGGGGCTTCTACCTCCTGGTCGTTTTCCCTCGACTTGACCAGTAACAATCACTTTAAGTAGGTTGTCACCAGGCTTGCGGGCGATATGGGCATAGAAACCAATTCTTTTGCGTAGGCACACATTAGATAATTTGGCTTTTTCTCAATTTTGAGCTCCGGGAGTATCCTGGAGAACCATTCAATATATATACAGACAATAAATCCAAGTAACGATTATAGATGCGTGAGAATAGTAAGACAATAATTTTGCCTACCTAAAATATTATTTTATTCGAAGCAGTGATAGTTCAGGTGAGGTTCGACCCCCATCGCCGATTTGAGCTTCACCGCATTGTGGAAGGGTATTTTTCGAATACTCGCCTCGCTGCCACCCCCATAAGTACAAAATCTTTCGCCGAGCACTTAACGCTTAAAGGAAGCAGTCCTTGAGAACCAGTAAGTAATAACAATAATGAAATTACAGGCACATGAAGCAGCTGTATGTGTGGTCTGTCAATGGGTGCAGTGCAATTCGTCACTTGTAACGAAATTCATCTGTAATAGGCATAGGTTAAGCATGGTGGTAGGGCATTTTGCGAAAGCCCGCCTGGCTAGCTGCCACGCTCAAGTTGAAAATCTGTCGCCAAGCACCTAACGGTGTGTTCCGGCAGCTGTCCTTGAGAGCCAGTAGTTCTAGGTTAGCCTGAACAACATCTTCGACCACATCATCGCTTACCATCAGGTGAGATAGTGGTCAAAGGCTAACCTATCAAGCATAAAAAAAAAGTTACCGCTTAACACTAGGTGGGCCTCGTACATGTACCATCAAAATGCCATAAAACCCCCCAAAATATACTAAGCAACATTAGGGCAGCTAATACCTCACAAAACAGTTTATTCAAAAATAACCATATAAAATTATGATTATGCGACATTATGATATGCCATACATTTAAAATTAGGAAACAACATTTTTGGGTCAATGGTCATCCGTTATTTCCAGCCCGTGAATGACCTACTAATGCTCATAAACGAATGAAGATAACTATAAACTCAATTAGCAGAAACAATATCCCTTTATTGGGCATATGTTCTAGAATGTCAATGACCGATTCCGTTATCAAAAACATTATTTTATGGTTGTTCTCAAATGCTTTAGTTTTTTATCTCAATACATTTTACACGTCATCGAATTTATAACTAGGTACGGGTATATTAAACAAGTACTATTTTAATACAATAAAAATACAACTGAATAAAAAAATACAGTTGAATTGAGGACCTTTTTTGAAGTTGATTAAAAATGGCGGTTTCGTGGACACGTATATTTTAACCTACTTCAAAAAAGGGAGGAGGTTCTCAATTTATCTGTTGTTTTTTGTTGCTATCAAAACCTATTACTTGTCCATCTGTTAACAAAGCTTTAGTTAGTAACAAACAGGCTACTGGTCATATCAAGGTGATGCATGTACTGTTTAGAAGTATAGATAATATTATTTTAAAAAGTATTGACGCATGCTAACTGAAAGAAGATTTTTTTGGGTAGGATAAGATTACTTCCTCCTGAACTTGAACCCGCTACCCCAAACAACAGCTGTTCAAATTGACAATGCAGCAGGGCGGTGGACTTTATAAAATATATATACTTTATATTTTTTACTTTACTTTTTTTTTTTTTTTATTCTCCGGGCTTTTGCCAGCGCTAATGTTGCAGCTATTCTGGAACCGAATGGTCTGATGCGTGACGATGGTAAAAGACCTGACGGCATGACTCTGGTTCCGTGGAAGTTAGGACGGCCCTTAGTGTGGGACGCTACTTGCGTAGACACTTTAGCGCCTTCACATCTTTCTGAAACCAACGTGTGGGCTGGCGCTGCGGCTACTTCGGCGGAGCAACTCAAGCGGCGCAAATATGCTAACCTCGGTATGGGTTACATATTTGAGCCGTTTGGTGTGGAGACGTTGGGTCCGTGGGGACTGGGAGCTCATCGTATTTTCCAAAACTTATCTGAGCGCTTGGTCGATGCGACGCGTGAACAAAATGCTGGCACATATTTGGCTCAACGAATAAGCATTGCAATTCAACGGGGCAATGCTGCCAGCATGCTGGGCACGCTGCCAACTGGGAGTGGGCTGGAGCATGTGGACTGCCTATGAGTCTGCTATGACTTATAGGTTGTCTGAATGCTTTTATTGTAGTAGCTTTAGTGTTGTATATAGTTCATAGTATTTTGTTTAATAAAGGCATACCGCCGGTAAAAACTTTATAAAACCTTCTCAACTGAATAAAGTAGCTTATCCTAAGATTTTTATACCTGTAGATCAGTTGTATGCCCTCCATATTTACTAGACGAATTCAGGGTAATCGCCTGAGTCACTACCAGTCTAGCACTTCCGAGCGTCCGGTGAATACATCGCCGCTAATCGTGTTTTTTCGGAATAATCTGTGGACAATATACCTTCCTTGTGTCTTTAGACTCTGCACCAATTATACAGGCACTGTGAGAGATAAGAAAACTGTTTCATTTCACGCGTAATTATTGCTTTTACTGTTGAAATAGAAAATATCGTTATTTTGTTTTATCTTTGGAACGAATTTAATGAAATGGATGAGCGAGATATGTGTATCGTTTGGTGTGAGAGAGTGAAAGAGATGCAGCATAATGGTGATCGGAACGTCTCGTGGTGGTTCGGTGGTAACACGAATTGCTTATTTATCTCTTTCTAACAACAGATATGACGCGTAATATTTGAACGTTCTTTCCTTGTCATTACAAACTGCTTATAGATGTGCGTAGGTATGTACATAGGTAAATTGTAGTAAGCTTTTAGAGCAGTGGTGTTCGGATATAACAACTCTAAGTATTTCAACTTCCTGAGCTTATCTGTACAACCACTAAAGAGCATGGAACCACTACATTTGGCTACGAACTAGACGAGTTTATTGCTGTGTCACTTGCTTAAAACTAAGCGAAGGGCAAAAATAATAGAAAGAAAACAAGATTATGTGTACTAAAGTTACAAAAACACTTTCAGAGCACCTACTTTTAGGTTGAAAGAACACAGATGTCAGTACTAATGATTGTGGAGATAGTCGAAATAATCTTCACAGGAAGCTTGTTGCGGCAATGCGATGTTTGTAGTGGTTCCATAGACTTTTATAGCATTTTAGCGTGATTTATAGGTAGACACGGAGCACTGGCTTTAGATTGTTGAGTCTTGTTTGCGGGAAAATTGATTTCAATTGATTATCTTGCTAATTTAACTAGAAGAACGTAAAATATCGCAACTTTAGACCAGATTATGCATGTATCTTTACTGAGACCGACTACTATATACTTATATACTTTCTTTGCCATGTTTCGGATCCATTGTAAAGGCTTGACATGATTTAATTAAAGTGAACGAATGATATATGATTTCTAACTGCAGGTTTTATATTAAAACAGTTTATGAGCAGTGTGAGGTCTAAAATCTGTTTCTCTGATAGTTTTGGCATCCTTACTTAATGTTCATTTCGATTGAACATGTGGGAAGAATAAATACACGGTTCTTCACAACAGTAATTTACGATATCTTTTTGAGATCCAGTATATTATAAGATATACTGGATCTTAAAAAGATATCGTAAATTACACCATGAAATGACCTGAAAATAAAAAAAAAATAAAAAATCAACCTGCTTACATTGCACCAAGTTTTGCTGTAGGGGATTGTTCCGGTAAGGTCGGCGATTGCGTTTTGTGATTACGTAGAGCTTATTCCTCGCGTCAAACTTATGACCAAATTCTTCATTTCTGTATTCACTCTTTTGCAAGGCAAGCTTCAACGATTGCTTTTCTACTTATATACAATAGTTTGTTCACTAGACATGATTATTTTTTGATTTGACTATTGAGTGTAAACTGATTAATATTTTACACATTTTATTCATCCTTATATACCTTAGTCTGGTTTTTCTCATGGTTTATTCTGCAAATCAAAGATTCCACTACTAAAGCAAAACCCACATGCGTTGGTCAGTCGTATAACGCAGCATTTTACGAGCTGTCTGCTGCTTCAAATCAAACCGATGTCATCAAAGATTTATAATTATTGAAGTACTTTTACCTCAAATACTAAATGCAAAAAAAAAACAAATTTCCTATAATAGAATGTCTTCTCATAGAAAATGTAATTATTTTCATGCAAAAAAAAGTTATATTCACGAATCTTGGAACTTTCTTATGGTAGCAGTAGAGCTCTTGTGAACGAGTTAGTCCGGGGAAGTACGTCAGTACTTCCCCGGACAAATACCCTAGGTGTCAACCTAGGGTATTTATATCTACCTTAATTCTCGCATTACTGTGTTCCGGTTTGTAGAGTATCGGTGCTGGTGAACTTTATGTCTCGTGACGGGCGCAGCGCAACAACTGCAGCTGGGCCTGACTTGATCCGTAAACTAAATATATAAAAAAATGCATATTTTTACTGTAACTTGGCTACTATTATATATTGGCAACTTCATCAAAGACAACTACTTCAAAGCTGCTTATCCTGTCGCGCGGATAGCTACCCGCGTGCGGACTGCCGGCATCCTATACTTAATTTCATACATGATTTTCCTATCACGCGGGCGGGACGGGCAGAACACGCATAACACTGCATGGGCAAGGAAAACGTTTCTTCTGCGTGTAGCCAGGAGCGTGCTCCCCGCATGCGGACCGGATCCGCGCGCGGGCGACGATACGCATCACAGGAAAAGAGCCCTTCACCTGTATTTAAGTTTCTTCTATAAGCAGCATTCAGTTTTAAATCTTTGTGCCTTTCTTTCGTTATCAGATGACTTTAACGGTGCAAGGTGCTATTGACTGCCAATAATGGTGAATTATAAATGTATGGCCAGTATATAAGGCTTCAAAAGTACTTATATCTCCATGTGGCATCGCCGTGGGTCGCCCTGTATACCAGTTAAAAAATAATACAATTGACTGACGTCTAATGTGACAGCTGTCAAAGTGCCACTAGATGTCCAGTGTGTACAAATTTGACTACACATCATTAGAGGTATGGGAATTTATAGTTTTACTCCTTAGTAAATATAATACTTACTGATTATAGATGTGTATAACCCAGAGTTCTTAAACAGTTTCAATATAAACAACCTACGTTCTTGTTTTGTTGAAAAAGGGCTATAAATAATAAAAGCAATAACTCCTTGGCCTTCTGCAGCTGGTGCGGATCACTTATCATAACATAATAATAATACAACTCCTGCATTGCTTCCCTATTCATCATAAAGTTATTTTAAGTCGAGTGTTTCGTCTTAAAATAGGTGCATTCACTGTTCAAATCATTCTTAGAATAATAAGCAACACTAATCACACCGTGTCCATTTACTGATGCTCACTTTGTACAAAGCGCAAATAAGATCCTGTGTTGAGTACTGCTCTCACCTCTGGGATGGCTCTGCCAAATACCAACTTGAAGCACTTGAGTCGATTGAGAGACGCGCCAAGAGGTTAATAGGCAGTGACTTTCTTTGGGAGTCTCGGCTGCAAAGCCTCGAGCACCGCCGTAAAGTCGCTTGTCTATCGGTCTTTTACCGGATACATTTCGGTGAATGTGCACAAGAACTGCACAACTTAGTTCCGCCCTCCCCCTTCTTCCATCGGACGTCCAGACAAACGGAGAGGCGCCACCCCTACATGGTTGATATTCCCAGTACTCGTACGAAACGCTTCGCTTCCACATTTTTCGTGCGTACTGCGAAAGAGTGGAACTACTTACCATGGTCTGTTTTTCCCAATGAATACAACATGGGTGTCTTCAAATCGCGAGTAAATAGGTTTCTTCTAGGTAAGCCTGCTCCATCTTGACCACATCAATGCTTAACATCAGGCAAGGTGTGGTCAAACGCGAACCTATTTTGAATAAAAAAAAAACTTTCTACGAACATTTAGAACAAATAATAACAAATATTTCAAAAATATTTTAAGTAAACTTTATTTAATATTTTGATAAAATAATTAAAATATTTTTTTTCCTGTCAAGCCGACTTGACGTCACAAACGCCACGCAGCCAAACCGGAAGAATTTTCAGTGTTTCGATGTTACACGAAGTATCCTCAGGAGGTCTTGACTCTACGAGCTCGAGCGCACGATCGAGAAATATAATTCGACAACGCAACAGATTTTTTTAAATAATAGAATACATTTGATATCTGTATGGTAATAGATAGATAGATAGATAGATAGAAACACTTTATTTGCATACCATGAAAAAAACATTACAGAAAATTAACACACATATTAGGTATACAAAGGGCGGTCTTATTGCTTAAAGCAATTTCTTCCAGACAACCGAACAGAAAGGATCTACAAAATTTGCCAGGTTGGCAGTTTACTAGGTAAACATAACAATTATTAACGAAGTACTATTTATGTTACATAAAAACCTATATTAAAATATAAACCTATATTAAACATATAATAAATAAATAAGAAATCTTATATACATTATAATATATATAAATACTTATATACATACATACACTTAAATAAATATATACCTATAAATATATACATATGTGTACCCAAATACTACTTACAAAGTAATTAGAAATAACCAAGGAAATAGATTAGCTCAGAGTGGACAAGTAAAATTCGTTGACTCTATTTTTGAAAATGTGTAGTGACTGAGATTTTCGAATCGAGACTGGCATACTGTTCCATAGTCGAACTGCCTGCACTGAGAATGAATTATCGTAGAAAGATGTACTGTGTGACGGAATTTTGAGTAGAAGATTTTCTGATGACCTCAATGGCAAGGCATGAGCCGATTCAAGAAACTCAAAGCGTTCCTTAAGATAGTGCGGAGAATTAGGATTAAACAATATATTGAAGAGTAGGGAAAGAATATGAGTATTCCGGCGAAGGCGAATGGGAAGCCACTTGAGCTTATGACGAAATTTGGAAACGTGGTCATATTTGCGTAAACCAAATATGAACCTGATCGAGAAGTTTTGGAGACGCTCAAGTCTATTTAGCTGGTCCTCCCTAAGATCAAGGTAACAAACATCAGCATAGTCTAAAATAGGAAGTAAAAGAGATTGAGCAAGCGCAACTTTGGTAGCAGTAGGAAGAAAATTACGGAGCCGCTTTAAAGAACCCGCAGAAGCAAACATTTTACGACTAATTGCCTCTAACTGAGGGCCCCATGACAAGGACTGGTCAATTATTATACCAAGATTTTTTACCTGCTTGCTATAAGGTATGACTACACCGTCAAAAACTATTGGAGGCATTGTATCCCAGTTCAATTTAGCCAACATTCGGGAGCTGCCTACAACAATAACTTGAGTTTTTGTTGGATTAACCCTTAAACCAAAATTATTGCTCCAATCTGCTATCTGTTTTAAATCACTATTAGTTGTTTCTATAGAATCTGAGATTTTGTCATGAGATGCTTGTGAGTAAATCTGTAAATCATCTGCATAAAGGTGGTAAGACGAAGTGATATCTTTAGAAATTGAGTTTATGAATGCAGCAAAAAGAAGAGGAGATAAAACACCACCCTGTGGAACGCCGGCTGTCGTGTTACACCATGAAGAACATGAATCTTCAAGGCGAACCCTCTGTCGACGTCCAAACAGGTAACTGTCAAAAAAGTCAATAACGGTAGGAGATATGTTAATAGAGCGCAGAAGACTTAGGAGGATATCGAAATCAACGGTATTAAACGCGTTACTGAAGTCAAGTAGGGTAAGCACGGTTTACTCACCCTTCTCCATATCAGCAAGTATATCGTCAGTTATCTTGAGTAATGCAGTAACTGTACTGTGGGAAGGGCGGAAACCTGACTGGAAAGGATTCAGAAGATCGTTTCTCGTGAGAAAATTACTAATTTGGTTGTGAACTAAGCGTTCCAAGACTTTGGATAAAAAAGGGAGAATAGATATCGGACGATATTCTGAGGAATGTTTAGGGTTCAAGATTTTAGGTAAAGGTATAATTTCAGCATCCTTCCACAATGAAGGAAAAACTCCTTCCAGTATTGAAAAATTTAGAACGTGTAATAAAGCAGGAAGGATTAAATCAAGAATTGGGACTATCATATTGCGACTTATGCCATCGATACCAACGGCATTTGACACAATAGAGAGTACACTCTTTGTAACATCACTAGCCGTAAATTGAGAAAATCTAAATGGAATATAGGCGGGAGATGAAGTGGTAGAAAGAATGTTGAGAGTATTTGCCTTAGTAGCTATATTTATGCTAGTTGCTGTTGAAAAGTCTCTATTAAGAGAATTAATGTCCAAGTCGTGAGGAACAGAGTTTTGACGGGATTTACCAACTCCCAATGACCTTAGGAATTTCCAAACCTTACTTGGATCATCGTGGTTAACAGATTCGTGAATGTGTCTGCGTTGAGCATCCCTACACACCCTGTTGCAGTGATTTCGAGAGGAATGGTATTTAGATTTATTCACATCATTAGGACAACGCTTATATTTGAATTTAGTTACATCTTTTTTATGCATCAGTAGTCTTATATCAGCTGTCAACCAGGGCGTAGGAGTATGTTTCATTTTTACCGGTCTTATTGGAGCATGAATGTCGTAAATCTGCATTAATATGGTGTTGAAAATGTTAATTTTTCCGTCTATTGACTCATTGTTGATTAATGAAAACCAATCAACACGAGCTACATCATCACGAAGCTTCTCAAGGTTCATGCCACCAAAATTGCGTTGCAGAAGGATTTTGGGCTTAGCTTTGGGAGGACGAACCTTGTATGAAAGGTATATTAAATCATGATAGGAAAAAGAATCAGCGGCGTACTGACCATGTTTAGCAACATGAATTGTTGACGAAACTAAAATTAAGTCTAGAAGTGAAGGAGTGCAATTTGGAAAATGATGTGTTTGATTGAGTGGAAGAATGTTCATGTTGATTGAGTTTATTAAAGATTTTAGTCTAGAAGATCGGTTATCATTTTTGAGGAGACAAGTATTGAAATCCCCCATTATTATGGAATGCTTATAAGAAGGGAGAAGATCTTCTAGAATGTTTTCAAAGGAGGAAAAATAGTTAACTTCCGATGAATGGCTATAATAGACCCCAAGTAGAATTTTTGCATGGGAAAGGATGACTTCAATGAAGAGGTTTTCACCAGCATCACCCGGCGGTGGTTGAGGTGACATATGTACTATAGAGAATGGAATATGAGCACGGAGATATATCGCTACACCACCACCACGACCACCAATCCGGTCATTGCGAATAAGGTGAAAACCGGGCAAGGGATAACAAATCGAAGGCAGGCAAGGTTTTAGCCAGGATTCTGAGACTAATATAGCGTGGACGTTCTTTTGACATTCAAAAGCAGCTAACATAGCTGGGAAATGAGCCGGAATACTCTGGGCATTAATGTGGATGACATTGAGGTTTTTTGGCACATCAGAAAAGTGAGACAATATCGAGTCAGAAAGAGGCGGAATACTTATGAAGCTATCGTCACTATAGTTCGAGTCATGTGTAGAAGAACAAGATATATATTCACTATCGCTATCACTATCCAGCAATTTTAGCATGTGTTATATAAATACTTTACAAATAAAATAAAAAAATAAAAAATTAAAATATACAAATAGATAAAATACTTACCTACAAAATAAAATATAATATATTAATTATACATAAAACATATAAAAAAAAACACTAATTTAGTCTAGTACCTTCTCGGTACTTTTACATGCTACCTACCTGTGGGTTTCTTTACAGTAATCAACAATGAATTCACAAACAACAAATTTAAATACATGACGAAAAAATAAGACTAATCATGCCTATACGTAGTATCGAAGTAGGTAATATCCGTCCGCTTTCCTACCAGCTCTGGTACTATCATTGAAAGTGTGTTATTTAACAAATAATACGTTTATTGATAGGTAACAATGATATCCGCGGTATTTCAGAAAGACGTTCAATAACGGAGGAGAAAATTCGACTGTCCAATCCCCGATTACACAGCATAATTGGTATGCAACAGAATGGTATTGGAGTTGCAGGTTCAAGGCCTTCGGGTCATCGTTTCCTTACCCAAAAATCTATGATTTTGCTTCATGTGTCAATGCTGTTCAAAAATGATAAAAATAATATGAATTACGATAATTAATAAAAACAGCCTCCATACCAGGTGCCCATTTATCAGTACTAATATTATAAATGCGAAAGTAACTCTGTCTGTCTGTCTGTTACGCTTTCACGCCAACACTACTGGACCGATTTGAATGAAATTTGGTATAGAAATAGTTTGAGACCCGGGAAAAACATAGGATAGTTTTTATCCAACTGCGCAAAAAGAGCTTAATGTTTTCGCGCGATAACCGACATACGCGCGGGCGGAGCCGCTCCCGGAAACCTAGTATTATTATAGTCTGACAAATTGGTAATGAAGATGAACAAATTGTCAATTTTTATTGAAGACGATGTCCATTTCCAATTTCCAAAACGAAAAATCATTTTTATTATTTATTTATGTAATACTTTATTGCACAAAAGTAAAATCGTGTTCAATAATGCTAAAAAATTATCTGCCAGTACAGCGGAGGTAAAAGAATAATGGTAATAGGTACATCAAAAATTGAGTAATTAGGTGTTTTGAGAAATAAAAATGAACTAAAACTATGTATGTACAGTCGCCTGCAATAAGATGTATACACATTTTCATTTTCAAAATTCTGGCAAAGATTTCTGTTTTTCTCTAAGTTCACAGAAGTATCATAAAATCAAAGAATAATTTGACGTTTTTTATTCATGTTTATGTAAGCTACGATTATTAAGAATTTAGTAACATTGCATTATTTTGAAAATGACGAAGTGTATACATCTTATTGCAGGCGACTGTACGTAAAACAGAACTAAAATTATGTATTTATGTAAAACTGAAATAAACAGTGAATAAAAACTATCTACATTGTTACTATAATAGATACTAAACGAACCTACATTACATAATACGCATTTTTTATAATACTTTGCAAAATATAATTGCACATATACAGTATGTTAGGGCATATAGTATATGTATACAAATAGAAAGCACCCCAGAAAGCGCAAGTCCCTTATTCTATAATTATTGAAGATAAGTTGTTGTATCAAGCGGGAAAAATAACGCAATAAATAGAAACTAATAAAACTACAACTGGAAGCTCGTTTAGTATTTAAAATAAGGTAGTATAAATCAAAACTTGAATAGCTAGTAAAACGTAACGTACTACTTATAGTTAACTATGTACCAAGGTAATAAATATCTCAGCTGATTTAATGGTGATTAAATGGTACCTAATGTTGGTCGTGATTAATGATGGACTGTTGGTGGCGAACTATTTAATCTTATGTTTATAGTGAACTTTATTGTTTTGCCTTTATATCGCTGCTTTTTAGGGTCCGTGCCTTAAAAGGAAAAAACGAAACCCTTATGGGATTATTTTGTTGGCCGTGTGTCTGTCAAGACCCTTTTTCTCAAGAACGCGTAGGTATCAAGCTGAAATTACTCTCAAATATTCAGGTCTACTGTCCCTTGGTGCTGTGGAAAAAACAAACTTCTAAGCCAATGCAATCAACAGATACAGCGGTTTATCATATAGTAAAAATATTTTTAATAATTTAAAAATGTTATGTATGGATTTCATTTAGCAATAAAAATACCATAACTTTTACATTGACTTGTTAGATTGCAATGCTTATTAGTTGACCCAAATAAGCCAGATTTTGATCACGCGTTGCATTGACTGTAAGTGCTATCATAAGTTATGGAAAGTATGATGAGCTCCCGGCCCTCACCTGAGCCAATATCTGTACACTAAATGGCTCAAATATGTTACGTCTATCGAGATTATAGCCTGTTTGCGTGGCAAAAGTCGCTCCACCGAAGTAGCCGCAGCACCACACTTACGTTTGTTTCAGAAACATGTGACGGCGCTAAAGTGTCAACGCATGTAGCATCCCCTAACTTCGACGGCACCAAAGCCATCGATTCCCTTTTATGCTATTATGATAGAAATAGTGGCGAACTTCACTGCGCCCATCACCCTGGGACATAAAGTTGTTTGTGTACCTATTCGTTTCGCAAGCCAGAAGCCAGAGAATGTGGATGATAGGCACAAAACATCATCAAATAAACATATCAAAATATAAACAAATTATTTTTGAAAATGTATTTATAATACAGATAATACATAATATAGAGATAAGATCGTGATAAGATAGAGAGAGACGAGAAATTTGACATTGTTGCTTGGTAGCTAGTTTCGTAAACAACAGCGATGACCAATCCACTCGTGTTCGATAAGAAGAATCTTTTAAACTAGATTTTATAACTGGCTGGATGATAGAAATAGTGGCGTAAACAACAGATTGGCTCTCAAGAACAGCTGCCAATCCACATCTTTGGATGCGTGGCGATAGAATTTCTTATTAAGGATGGTAGCTGTAAGCGAACATTCGCAAAATGCCCTACCACCAATACAGACATAACGACATATCGAGGCAGGGACCCTGCCCCAGCTCTAACTCTTCCAGCGATCTTAAGCCATCTTTTATGATAGCTTAGCTTAGGTCAGTGATATTAGCAAATTAAATACAAGCTGTTGTTTTGCATCCCCGCCATATTTATAGAGGTAGGTATATTCCACTTACAGAACACGAATCACAGAAAAAATAATGACCAAAAAATTACAAGTTAAAAAAATATTATCATTTTAAAAGAAAACCGTATGTGTGTTCGGTTTAGTTTCGAATCACCCCGTGAGGAACGATGGCGCACACAAACAAGCGCGTCTTTCGGCAAAGCTCAAAGCCTCGCGGCCGCCACACACGTGTTTCGATCAAACGACTAGCCGCGCGCGGCCCGCTCCCCGCCGCTCGCGCAGCGCATCGTTCGATGTTCCAAAACATCCAGTCACTCGCACGCCGCGCCGCACTTCGCTTGTGATTGAGAGTTACGCGCGCTTATTAGTGAACTAGGGACACAAATGGAACAGTTTTCGAATGTAGAACTGGTAGAGATGGTACGCTTGTACGCCATCAGCGGAAACAGTTTGACGCAGGCCGTGCAAATGTTTAGAGAACAGTTCCCAAACAGCCGGACTCCAACACGTGACGTGATGCTGGGTGCCACGCAGGCACTGAGGGTTTATGGACAATTCCAGGTTCCTCGTCATGCTCGTGCTCGGGGAAGCGTACACGGACGAAGTAATAAGTGCTTTAATTGCATAAAAGAGAAAATCATCGCAGCATTTGAACGCGTTAGGCTCAACGTAAATGTGTAATCACGAAACCTACGGCATCGGGTTCACTTGTGCAAAGAAAACGAAGGAGGACACTGAGCAGTACCTTAGGGTAACATTACTTTGTATGTACCTAAAGTTGTAAATTCTAATCAAACTGTAAATAAGCTGATTCCAAATTTTTAACTACGCTAAAAATACCCAATTTGTGTTTTTTAACTTAAAATAATTTGAAGATAGGTACAAAGTGTAATTATTAAACTGTAGAAAGTTACTGAAGTCATTTCGGAAGTATACCTTACGTAATACATAACCTGCGTACCTACCTACTTTCTTAGTTTAATTCCAGTAAGACAAATTAGGTATTTTTAACGGTCCTAAGCCCGGTCAAGTAGGAAGGGAAATTTGGAATCGTAATTTGTTTTTGAATAAAATCCAGTGCATCTAAAAATCTTAGGAATACCCAAACAACCTAACTGATGTTATCCACGTCGTGTTGACTGACCACTAGTAAGTACCTAGTTGGCTAGTAGTAGTAGCTACACCGCAGACTAAGTAGGTAATAGTTACTTTGTAAGCTAACCGTACGCGTCTCATTCGTAATTTCATAACAAGTAGGTAAGTACCTATCTACCTAGTATGCGATAGTACGTTGACCCTGCGCGTGCGCGTGTGTGTGCCGTGGCGGCCGTGCGCGTGGGGCCTATTCTGATATGTACGTGGGGCTAATTCTGATTCATCGTAAAATGTTTTAATTTAATTTTCGGCTACTAATTAAAGGTAGGACTTCAAATGTATTACTAGGTGATTGACTATGCCCATTACAATGGATTCTACAAATATGGCGGGGATACAAAACAACAGCTTGTATATACTTATACAATCTAACACAAAAGTCTTTTTGTTTCAGTACGGCGCCGGGTAGTCCTCGGAGAGGCGACATCGCTGAACGAGAGCGCCTCTGTGGTGCTGCATATGACAAACATCACGCTACTCACCGCGAAGGCAATCCACGCAGCCGGCTACAGGCTGCACAAAGTGGAGCATTTGTAAGTCATCATTAATTACTAGGATATAGATCTCACTACGAGCCACTGCTGCACATGACAAGCATAAGGTGACTCTACGAAGTAAACCACGCAGCCAGGTACAGACTGCACAAAGTGGTACACTTGTAAGTCATTATTTTTGCTTAGACTACATTACACTGCGTGCCTCTTTGGTGCTGCATATGACACACACCACGCTACTCACCGCGAAGGCAATCCACGCAGCTGGCTACAGGCTGCACAAAGTGGAGCATTTGAAAGTCATCATTACGTACTCTGAGATCTCACTGAGAGCCATTGCTGCACATGAGAAGCATAAGGCGACTCTACGAAGTAAACCACGCAGCCAGATACAGACTGCACAAAGTGGTACACTTGTAAGTCATTATTTTTGCTTAGACTACATTACACTGCGTGCCTCTTTGGTGCTGCATATGACACACACCACGCTACTCACCGCGAAGGCAATCCACGCAGCTGGCTACAGGCTGCACAAAGTGGAGCATTTGAAAGTCATCATTACGTACTCTGAGATCTCACTGAGAGCCATTGCTGCACATGAGAAGCATAAGGCGACTCTACGAAGTAAACCACGCAGCCAGGTACAGACTGCACAAAGTGGTACACTTGTAAGTCATTATTTTTGCTTAGACTACATTACACTGCGTGCCTCTTTGGTGCTGCATATGACACACACCACGCTACTCACCGCGAAGGCAATCCACGCAGCTGGCTACAGGCTGCACAAAGTGGAGTATTTGTAGGTCATTATTACAGACTTAAACTAGATTAGACCATACACTGTGTGCCTCTTTGGTGCTGCACACGACTAATGTTAGGCAATCCCACGAAGGCGGCTGCTAAAGCCTGCACAAAGTGAAGTATCATTGCTTAGACTACATTACGCGGTGTTCTCTGTGGTATTGCTAATGATAAAAGTCATGCGACTCGCCGCGAGGGTAATCCATGCAGCCGGATACTATCTGCATTAAGTGAAGCACATATAAGTCAGGATTATCAGCTTAGACTAGATTAGGTAGACTGTGCGCCTGTTTTACTTCTTATGACACAAAGCCGCAAAATCAATCCATGTAAATGACTACAAGCTGCATAAAGTGAGCACATGTAAGTCAAAATTACTTTTGATATAGGTATTTATGTTTGCAATAACGCGTGCTCTGCGAATTACGTTACAAAATTAAAAATTTACGAGAGGAAACATTTTTAAGTTATGTGCGGGATTCGAACCCGCTTCCATCCACCCCTTGTGCCTGGGTATGCTCTAATTCAATAGAGCTGACATGACAATGAGTCATCACTTAATTTTTTCCTATCGTATTTTAACCATCGTATTTGGTTGGAGCGACATCTATACTTCACTTCGTTGTACTACAAACAAGACTAATTTTTATTAGCAATTAGTTTTCAACTTGTTAATGATGACGCAAGTCACGCAACCCTATAATTTTAATATAAATATATTAAATAATGACAAAATTACTTGCTTCGACTACATAATTTGTTTGACTTTATAATTTTGAAGCAGTGATAACTCAGTGGCTTTGGCTATGGACTGCCGCGCAGCAGGTCCATGGTTCGAATCCCGCCGCGGGCTTGAGCTTCAAGTAGAAAATCTGTCGCCAAGCACCTAACGGTGCTTGGCGACAGATTTTCTGACTGACGATGTCAGTTCAGAAAGTCACCAAGTTTTGGTATTTTCCATTCGTCAACGTCGAATTCGTCGTTCATTCCACGGGAAGATTGAGGGGGCGCAATTCTTGCATGGCACCCCACGGGAGTGTAATAATAATATGACTATATAAGGTACTTATGTAGAGGCTGTATGCTTGAAGAAGAGACCGTGGAGCACGTGCTGTTGCACTGTGAAGCCACGGAACAAATAAGAGTTGAAACGGGACTACGTGAGCCATTCTCACCAACGAAATCCTTACCACCACCACATACGCCACTGGAGCAGCTATGCCAGCGACCCAGAGTCCTTCTCCGCTACATTAAGGAGTTGGGATGGCTTGGGTAGAAGCTGGCGGGGGAAACGCACAAAACGGAACGGGACATCAGTGCAGGACTTATCGCCCCCAAGTAGAATAAGAATAAGATAAGGTACTTAAACCCCTAAGTTTTGACATATTTCCAGTTAGGTTATGCTGCATTCATTCTGCAGCTGCTATCAATAGGAATTTTAACGATATAACTTTGTTTACAGATCTATAATAGACGCACCGAAACTCGCGCACGTTGCGGTAGACGATCTGACTAAGATGCCAAATCTCAAATCTTTGTAAGTATCGTAACCAGATTTCCTGTTTACCTCCTAGTACTACGTTTGCAGCACTTCTAGAAACAGTTGTAGTATATCGTCTAACAATACATGATATATCTTCGTATTAAATGTAAGCCTTACTCTTGTCGGTGTTGCTGATGAAACTTTCTCCATCTTTCTTAATGTGTTCGGGGATCCACTAATAGATGGATCCTAGGGTATCTCTAACTTTACCGAGTATGTATATGTTTGAAAATATTATGTACGTTCGTAAAAAAATGAGATAATTGAAATTAAACTGTGACAAGCACGATTAAAACATTAGTCTCTCTACCTATAGCGTTTCGTTCTTTCATGTATGTAGGGTAAATAATATTATCTACACTGCCAATTAATATTACTTTCGGAATTTACCCTATCTCCATACAAACTTTTAGTAATGCACACAAAATTAAAGTTGAAGTGAAGAGCTGATTGCAAAGCCGTTCACTAATCCCGATTATTATCTAGAAGACCATGTGTGCCCGTGGTTAATCGGGCGACATTCCCCCACACGATTTTCACACCGCATGCATGCTACTGAACGTACCCCTCTTGCTGAAAAATGATTTCGTACCACGATGCCCATCATTCAACTTGTCAAACAGCAAATGGACTAATCATACGAATAAAAATCATAATATAACAAGAAGCAATGATACCCGAGTGGTAATAGTTATGGACTGCCGAGCTGCAGGCCAGGTTCGATCCCTACCGCCGCCATGGTAGAAGGGCATTTTGTGAATGCTCGTCTGGAACGACGACCCTCATGTAGAAAAAATGAAAAAATAAAATAAATGTCGTAAACCACCTAGTAGCGTATCCCGGCAGCATTCTTTGAGAGCCAGCAAGTAATTACAAAATTACAGGCACATGAGACCTAAGAGAAGAGTTCACGAAGCGCTTTCTGTACCAACGTACTTTTGTCATATATTAAATACCAAGTGTTCCTACTCGGTGAAATATTGTATGCATATTGCTGAGCCTAATATCCATGCATCGGGTTTGCCAGTTTTTCGATTTATTATTCATATAAATTTTTTTTTATGCCTGATAGGTTAGCCTTTGACCATCTATCTCTACTGATGGTACGTGATGATGTGGTCGAAGATGTTGTTCAGGCTAACCTAGAATTACTGGCTCTCAAGCACAGCTGTCGGAACGCACCGTTAGGTGCTTGGCGACAGATTTTCTACTTGAGGGTGGTAGCTATCCAGGCGGGCATTCGCTAAATGCCCTACCACCATGCTATAACGACTGTCATCCTAAGACAACAACCGGGACCGACGGCTTAACGTGCCCTCCGAAGCACGGAAGCGCTCAGTAGTAATGTCACCAGCGGTCACCCATCCAACTCATGACCGCGGCGGACGTTGCTTAGCTTTTCTTATGCAAAATTCGCTACGAGCGCTTCAAAATATATTCCTAAATGTCAAAATAACACTTGACTTTGACTTTGAACCCACACAAAACACGACTATTTTGTGTGGGTTCGGTCGACAAATTTTTGAATTATTTTTGAAAATAAGTACTTATTTATACGGAAATCTGGCAAACCAGAAGCATATATATTAGGCTTATACCGCTTGTATATGCATGCAAAGTATCATCGATATTGAACACTTAGTATTTAAAATGTGACGGAACTAGCGCTCGGTGAATTTAACTCTACTCATGTATGTCTCAAGGCGCAGTGTAGCCCTGTGGTTCAAGTCACGCAAATATGCGCTATTTGCACTGTGTGCACGCAAACGGTCGGTTCATAACTTGCTAAACAGACACCGCGATAGCATTATGACGTCATCTTTGACGTCATCTCCAGCCGCAAACAACGCTCACAGAAAAGTGGTAGTGCAATGTATGCACAAACATCAAACTCAAATCTTATATGTCAAGATTTTATATACTCGTATAGATCTTCTATTTCAAGATGAGGAGATTTTTATTGTTGTGGTTAGAATGTTGATCGTACAAACATCTGTGCACAAAAGAATGCCTTGAAATGCAATAGTTCTATTATCAATAATTGACGTGAAGGTTATTATGGGTCAATTGCCAAAAATCAAATTCACAGTTAGAAGCTGTTTTAAGCTCGGCTACATATCGGTTCACATCGTTTGCGCGCAAATAGTGCATATTCTCGTATTTCAGATACGAACCAAGCTTTTGTAATGTATGCAGTGACAGCAGTGTTTACGTGATTTAAACCGTAGTGTAGTTATTAACTTGAGACGAAATGCATCTGTAATAGTCAGAGGTTACCGCGTAACATCAGGTGGGTTTAAATCGTGTTCAGTCACGATCACATTAAAAAAAATACCTACGTAAAATAACGAGAAAGTTAATGTGTTTTGAACGAGGTTTGTTTGATTTCAGTTTTATAACGCAAGCGCCGCTGCTCCACCGGATAGCGCCGCTCCCGGCGCTGCCTGAGCTGCGCACATTGTACGTATGTATGTTATTTTTGTGTTATTTACGGTGCACGTACGCTACTATGTACGTAACGTTAGTACATTCTCTTTTATGGTATATACAGGGTAAATTTCTGAGACGGGACAGTAAGGGCAGATACCTTTACCGTTTTAGTTATAGGAAAACATTTTAGGGGACTATCCATAAATTTTTATGTATACGTGAAAAATTTTCGATCTGTGACTTGACGCAAACTCAAATCTATACTCCTCATACAAATGATTTGTACTATATTTAAGCAATAAAAAGTTTTAATTTAATCTCCCCAGGAGACGTTCTACTTCATATGCCGTTTTTAACATAAGGCAGTAGCTACGGTTCACCGGTTTATTTCGTCAATGTCCACATGTCATGTTGGCTTAGCGGATAGAGCATGCTTCGGCTATAGGGGTGGATGGTGCGTGTTCGAATCCCGTCCGAATAATGTTTTCTCTTGTTTAATTTTGGTATGTAATTAGCGGAGCATGCACCATTGCAAAAACAAAAATAATAAAAAAAATTTGATTCATACCCATAATCTTGGAAATAATAAGTAAGAAGTCGCCTGCCTGACCAGCTACCACCCTCAAGTAGAAAATCTGCCAAGCACCTAGCGGCGTGTTCCGGCAGCTGTCCTTGACAGCCTACCTACCTAGAATCACTTGATTCTAGGTAAGCCTGAATAACATCTTCGACCATATCGTCACTTACCATCAGGTGAGATAGACTAACCTTAGGCTATAAAAAAATAAAGGCCGATAAGTTAGTGCCTACGTTTTATTCTGTGTTTAAGTCATTTTTTTTGTAATATTAATACATTCCAATAATTCAATGTTACTAATGTCGATCCTTTCAGCATGATCACGACTTCGGGCCTGCTTGAAGTCCCCAATCTAAGCCACGTGCACGATAGCAAGAAAGGCAACATGTCATACTTGCAGGCTATGTAAGTAGAACAACATTTTAACCTAAGATCTAAAGGTAGTAACGTAAAATATAGAATGTAACACCCTATCTCCATCCAAGCAGGGCAGAAGCGCTTTCTGAGGAACTGATATTTCACACTGCTATACCCAAGACGCCTACCAAGCGTGGGATTATGGCAAATCCCCTCCCTCCCCCCATGATGGGGGAGGCTGTGTTCTCAGCAGTGGACAGTCCGGCTGATACAGTAACTAAATATAGGGTCCTTGTGATATCCTCTAGTTAAGGTCTTGCGTTTAGAGTAAAACAACTTAATTATCAGTAAGTAGATACACCGCTCAAAGGGAACGACCACTCACTGCCGATGACAGCTGAGAAGTGAGAGAAGGCGCCGCTGTTGATCTGTGCATTTATTTTAATATCACGGTAGGTACTCATAAAAAAGAACTAATAAAAATTATACATAAATTTTACAAATTGTTCCAACTCCTCAATAAATTTTATTCCTCCTCTCTCTCTTTACATACTCCTCAATTAATTTATTATTATGTAATGGAATCATACCTGGTTTTCGTAATAAACTTATGTTTCTTATACCTTTTTGCAGAGACCTGGAAGGTAACCACATCAAGCGCATCCCTGTGCACGCACTGCGCGTGCGCGCCGATCAAGTGTAAGTCCCTAGGTACATACCCAAATCTGCTATTTTATTTTTAACTGCTTATTTACTTTTTATTGACGATTTTTCTCATCTTCAGATAACTAGTAGTAGACAGATGACTTGACGAATACATTTATTCGTAGCTTCAAGCTATTGACTACAGCTACTTTAATTGGCTCTACAATTATGCTTTAGTGGCATTACTACTGAGCGCTTCTGTGCTTCGTTAAATAATCGGCCTTAGTTGTTGTCTTAAGTCGGCAGTGGTTAGCATGGTGGTAGTGCATTTTGCAAATGTCCGCATAATAAGCTACCACCCTCGAGTATAAAATCTTTTCGCAAAGCACCTAGTGATGTGTTCCAGCAGTTGCTGTCCTTGAGAGTCACTAATTCTTAACATCATCTACAACCAAATCTTAATTTTATTCCATCAGGTGAGATATCGGTCAAAGGCTAGCCTATCAGCTATAACTTAAAACACTTAACAACACGTTACCAGAATGTTACATAATAAGAGAAAGACTTAACGGAAATGCCTTTTCTTAAGATCAAGGTACAGTCGACTCTCGTTAACTCGAACCTCTCTATATAATTCAAAGTTATCACGAGTTCCCTCGAAAATCTCTTTATATTTCGAACTAAATCAATAAATTTTTATGCACTTGGTAATTCGAACGAAAAAATCAGCTCCACGCAACAAAATCGAACTTATCAAACAAAACGCGAAATCTTTGGTCCGGAATGCGCTAAAATTAGAGAAAGTATCTTCCAAGCATACTTTTCACATGGGTTGTCCAATGTCAAAATTGTAGCGATTTATTCAGGATATGTTCACTTGGTAATTTTTTGTGATAAATACAGTTTTTTGCAGTTTTTCCTTTGCAAATCAGATGAGCAGAGCTACTAACACTTCAGCTTCTTCTGTTTTGAAGCTGTAGGTATAGATACTCACTACTCATCTATGAACAAGGATGAACTTTCTCCTTATATTGGTGTGGTACTTAGAACCGAACCCACGGTGTGCCTATTTTATTTACTGACTGAGCGAACGCGAACTGCTATTCAAACTTCAAAGACCATTAGCACTTGCTCGCTCAGCAGTATATAGGTCCGGTCACCAATCCAAGTCATCATCATAGCAGCAACGTGTTAAGAGAGGCTAAGTAATCTACGCTACGAGCAATTCAAAACGCTTGCAAATTTGATTATTAACAAAATAAACGGTTCGCTGCCTCGCTAAGCTACAGCCAACATAATTATTGTTAAAATTAGGTACTTACTTTAGGTTCGAACAGAACTGAATTCCTCAGATTTGCAAATTGCTTCGTCATCTTGTGTGCCATTCGTCAAGGTGTGCTATTATACTTTTATGGTTTACTCATTATGAGAGTCGTACTGACACTTCTTTTATTAACATTTATTAATCTACCCAACCCACACATGGTGTGTGCTAGGAAATAACTATTTTATAAGAAATTTTATTTTGACTACGTATTATTTAAATAGCATCATTGAACAAGCTAAGCGAAAACATAAAAATATATCGGATTTAAATAGATAACTTCAAGCGGGACTTGAACCCGTAAACAGGAATACCAACGGTGTTTTTCTAAATATGCTAAAGAAGCGGGTGCTAAACAGTCGATTTTATTCCATCCATTTGAATGCACGTCTCCTGGCATCCCGACGGCACGGTCAAGTCCCACTGGAAGTTATCCTATCCGCTCCGATATCATTTTTATTTTATTTTTCAGATCATTGAGCTACAATCTCATAGAAGAAGTACCCGCCTTTGCGTTTAAAAATGCACAAATATCCAAATTGTAAGTCACAAGCATTTCTATTTTGATTTTTCAAGAAGGCGTGGACCTTATGTTTTAATTCTTCCGATTAAACGTTTATTAGAATTATCTACATAATCAATATCTAGTTGGTTATGGGTCATCCATTATTCTTAAGCCATTATTTATCTTACTTAAGTAATCAAATTTTCGGATAATAATTCATTCAATAAATCAATAAATATTTTATTATGTAGGTTAGTAGTAGGTTCTACATTATGTCCTCATTACTGAGACTAGAAATCTGTAGGCAGAATCAATCAGATCTTCAAATTTTATAGTCTACCTACACTAGACTGAAACCATCTCGATTTAAAAAAAAGGCGGGTCTCAGCGCCTTATGGTTTTCCAAACGGGCCACAACAGAAAAGTTACAACAAAAATTTGGGACTATATCTTTCTGGGCCACAATGTAAACTACCCCATCTTCTGCATAGAACTACATAAAGTTTGACGCACACTGATCCATTCGGCGAGCGGCGGCACAGTATCGTTATTTTATGTATGGAAATGCTACGACGCACACTAATCAACGCCGTATCGGCATCGCCTCTATTCGGGGCACTCGTGAGAAGACGGACATGGTGCGAAGCCGCCTAGGCAATACGTCTGGACTGTGTGATGGTATGCCTCCTTTGAATTACTTTTATCTAAGTGTAGGTATGAAACCACATGTCCTAGCAGATAGAAGAGGGTAAAAACAATAAATATTATGTCTATATTTTAGTATTAATAATTTAAATATTGCATTATTTGTGAAGGTACAATGACAAACATATTATACAAAAAAGTTATTACAAAGCCAAAACTTCGGCCCCGCAGAAACTTCACAATTTTTCAATGTACCGTAAATACCTACGTATCAAAATTATGGCTTTAATCATACCCCGTGGAGTACCGGGCTAGAATTGCACTCCCCGTATCTTCCCGTCGGAGTCTTCTGAAGAGGCAACGAAGGAAAAATACCTCAAGGTGGGCAGCAGCGCCTTCTTTAACTACCATCTTACACTGCAATCCCCAAGATGGAGCCAAGCGTGGGGATTATGATTAACCGTCCTGTAATTCCTCCCAAAATATGGGAGGGTTTGCCTCTTTACTCAACGGTGGATATTATGGCTGATGATGATGAATTTTGATATTTTTCAGGAGTTTCAGAGGCAATACGAAGCTCAAACGCTTGGATGACAATGCATTTTCGGGCAACTTATTATTACGACAATTGTGAGTATTGTATTATAATCGAATATTTTGTCGGTTTATTTCTATGTAGCGATAGATTATAACATTGTTTTTTTTACAGAGATTTAAGTAATACCGCTATTACCTCATTACCAACTAAAGGACTGGAGAAGTTAGAAACGCTTAGGATAGAGAAGACTCCCTCATTGAAATATATCCCATCGATTTACGAATTTCAGGTAAGTAACATAGCACATATATATATATTATACCCACCCTCTGCATACTGACCCTGTGTAAAGAGGTATATGTGGGATAATGGTAGAAAGAAGGTGATGAGGTAAGTTAAAGGATAAGGCCATCAAAAGAACTGTGATGATGTATGGATGCAATGATTGAGGGGCCCATGTGGCAGAGATGTATATCTAGAGTGGATAAGATTAACAATGCGTATATAAGAGGATGCTTGAAAATAGCACATGTCAGACAAAATTGAGGGGTGATGCCGATACGGCGTTGATTAGTGTACGCTGTAGTATGGAATTCCATACAAAGAATATTGAGCGACTGCGGGTGACGTTTGCGCCAACCATAGTCTTCAATGCTTAGTTTAAATAATCACAATATCAGTCTCACCCATGACATTGCTGTGCCCAAGATGCTTAAACGTACCAGATGCAAAGCTAAATGACGTAAACAGTAGGTACATAACCCCCTGGGATGCCAGGCTGCCTTCTAGACCCCATGGCTTCCTGTATGAGTCGTAAGAGGCGATAAAGGGGAAAAAAGGACCAGAAGGTGGGTAGCGGAATCTCCTGAAAACTGACATCTAACACTGCGATCCCCAAACTATCTGCCAAGTATGAAAATCCCAGGAGGGTTTAAACGGTGGACGGATTTCCTGCTCTTGGTGTTGATACTTAGGTCATATAATTAATAGAGGCTTTACAATGCTGAAATGCGTATTTAATTATTAAAATACTAACACAAATAAATATTTCATACAACTAAAAAAACATGATATTTGTGGCCTCCCAATGAAGGGGGCGTTTGCCAGAATCGCTACGCTTGGCAGGCGTCTTGAGGATTGCAGTGTTAGACAGCAGTTCCACAGAAGGCTCGGTCGGCTGCCCACCTTCCGGTATTTTCCCCTAAGTCGCTTCCTAAGACATCGACGGGTAAAGATGGGTGGTGAAATTCTAGCCCGGCGGAACGGTAGAAATTTATATTTTCCAAAAATCCGTGGGGTTGCCTAGTGACCCGGGCTAGAATTGCCGTGGATGTTATAAGAGGCGACTAAGGGATAAATACCGGAATGTGGGCAACAACGCCTTTAAAGGATTTTTGACCATTAACTGCGTTACCCCAAGACGCCTGCCAAGCGTGGAGATTATGGCAAACCCAACGGGGGAGACCTTTTTCAACGGTGGACGTTATAGTGTCAGAGTGACAATTCTGGCAGGGCTACGTGGTGTTTATGACGTCACGATGTTTATATTTTTAGTGTTCTCCTAAAGTACTGATTCAATGATTTTAATGTTTTATCAACTTGCACAACAGTATCCGCAATACGCATTTAATTCTATTTCTGTTCAACGGTTGCCTGTAAGAAATTGCTCTTAGCAATAAGGCCGCCCGGTACAACAGTTTGTTTATGGTATGGTTTAATTGTTAAAATTGGTGTTCAATAAAGAATATTTGTATTGTATTATGGTTACATATTCTTTCCAGCATTTAGAGAAAGCATACCTCACCCACCACTTCCACTGCTGCGCCTTCGCTTTCCCCGAACGTCACAACCCTGCGCGCCATAAACTGTACGAGACACAAATTGAGATGATGAAGCAGAGGTGCTTGAATAACCAGAAGCAAAGGAAAAGGCGCTCTTTGGAACCGATCAGAGAGATTGGAGAGGGATGGGAGAACAAGAGGACTTCTAGGTAAGTTAAGAAAGCAAAATCTTTAAGAGAAGGAATATTTTGAAATGATCGTAGCGGAGTTTAAGTAGTTAATCATACTGGGATAGGCAATTTTCTCTGCGGTCATTATTTAGCTAGCTACTTGGATAGATGACCGCTAGTGTCATTAAGTACAAAGCGCTTATTCTTCGGAGGTCACTTCGGTCCCGGTTGTTGCTTCAGGATCGCAGTCTATACGCTGAAAACTCCAACACAGCATGATAGTAGATCATTTTACGAATGTCTGCCTGGCTAGCTACCAACCGATAAAGTGAAGTGACAAGGCTGCCCGTGGGGTGCCGGTCTACCCATGGGGTGTCAGGCTGCCCGGGGGGTTCCGGGTTGCTTGTGGGGTGCCGAGCTGCCCTTAGGGTGCCGGGCTAGAACGTCACCCCTCCAGTGGACAATGCGGCTGATATAATATATCTATTATACCTACATAATAAAGTGCGAATGCCAGCTTATGATGAGCCGTACGTATAAGGGTTCCAACATTCTGCGGTTCAAGTTATTTGGAATAAATTATTTAGGTTGCGATATCTTAATTCTGAATCACAAAACCGATGACTTTTAAATATTTACAGGACAATAGTTAAATTACCACTATTGTAACAAAAAAAATAATGATTGAAATCGGACTACGGGATAATAAATAACAACTAGATGTGTACATTTTGACTTTCATCCCCCTTCCCAAGGGAACTGTGCTGAATTTAGGGATAAAAGTATTCTATATCCTTCTTCGTTGTATGAACTCAAATCGTGCTAAGTTTTATTTAAGTAAAATTTAAGTTGTTCTGGAGAGATGCGCGGCCGGGATACAGACAGACAGACAGACCGACAGAGAGGCAAAAAAAAACAGTTTTGGCATCAGTACCAGAACCAGAGTGCTCTCAAAAGAAAATTAAAAATATCTGCAACGTACAGAATTGGACCTGTTACAGTTTTATTATAAGTATAGATTATTAAGTAGTAACCGTGTGATAAAGTGCCTGACAGATTTCTTCCGTTTTTATATAGGTCACTTTTATATGAATTCATTTTAAAAAATTCGCTATCTCATACCATTTTGAGAGTGAGATTGTGGTCAAAGGCCATAACCAAAAACCATAAGCAATTAAAATGTTTAAAGCTACTTTACTAGAAAACGGGACCTAGTTTAATGTCCACAGAATATGTGTTAGTATCCTGGATTGCCCGATAAATAAGTACCTAATAAAAAAAAAAAAACGGAGTATCCATACAACAAATTTATATTTATAAAATACGCCTTAATTTATATTCTATCGTAAAAAACAGTACCTACAATCACAGTAGACAATCATAAATAAAACAATCCGGAAACTTTTTTTTTAATAAGAGTGGCAAAAGGAACATACAGGTAAAAAACCTTTTGCCTATACAGCAAAATGAAATACAGGTCGCTCCAAACTCGTAGCTATATCTTGGTGTCGAAGAGGCGACGAATGAAAGATACCTGGTGAGCGCCTTCTCAAGAACAACCATTTTACACTGCGTGACTATTATATACCATACTCACTTTATTACATCTATCTTTTGAATCATAACCAACTCATATGGGGTCCGTACCATATGTGTTATCTAACTATGTCTGTACAACATTAGAACATAATAAAAATATGTTCAAGCTAACAACGCCCTATACGTTGGCAAGAACATAAATATAATAACATTTGACGACGATTTTATGGCCAGCCTCTAACTTGACACCGACCTAGGGAATATAATACCAACGAGAGCATCCCCTAGATGTTCACAACACTCACTACCATCAGAACGTTAAGATGGTAAGCCCTAAGCTGTTCCTCACCCAATGTGCAGCAACACCCCATTCACACTGACGTGAGTAATAGGTTGTTTCCTTTAGTCACCATTTAAAACATCCACTAGGAGGATTTGGAGCAGTTCCTTTACTAAGCCGGAAACTATACGGTCACTTTTAACTCACCTGAACCCATACATTCCTCATTCACCAGATCCCCAAACGAAGACCTCTCAACGGCGACGACCAGCGAGGAGTACGACAGCCGGTTCTACGTAGACGAGTACTTCTCGGACTTCGGGAGCTTCGAGGACGAGGACCAGGGAGAGTTCCACGAGGCTATCAATGACACATTGGGAGGAGCCCCGATTTCAGCTGACTGTGGAAACTTTACCATAAGGCAAGTACCATTGTTCTTTATAATTATAAAGAACAATCAGCAGACGTGTCAAAACACCCACCCAGCTTTTCCCATGTGGTGGCGAGTCTATTACCACCTACCAAGCCCAGTCTCAGTCTCCGGACTGCTGCAGATAATGTCTCTGTCATAAAAACCGAATAACCTCCCCACCCCGAGGATCGAACCCAGAAACTCAAGATTCCGAAGCGATTAAGAAATATTCATAAGCAGTACGGAGTCGGGAATTGTGTCCACTGCCACAACTCATCAACAGCTGGAAGACTTATATCGTAGAACAAAGGCCTCCCACATTTATATCTACAGAACTGTTTATAAATGTTATCATATTTGGCCCCAGACTATTTTTAAATACCTAACTTTACACATATAGGTACTTACAGTAATTCCTTCTCGCTTTCAGCCGCCGCATAATAAACTGCACACCTTTACCAGACGCACTTAACCCATGTGAAGACGTGATGGGGTGGTCGTGGTTGCGAGCCAGCGTGTGGATAGTCATCTCGGCCGCCATCATCGGCAACGTCGCCGTGCTGCTAGTCCTCCTCATGAACCACACCGAACTTACAGTACCGAGGTTCCTAATGTGCCACCTCGCATTCTCCGACCTGTGCACTGGACTCTACCTCTTCATGATAGCCGTCGTCGACCTCCGATCCTTCGGAGAGTTCTTCAACTATGCTTACGACTGGCAGTACGGAATAGGCTGCAAAATAGCTGGATTCCTCTCCGTGTTCTCTGGACAACTATCAGTCTTTACTCTAACGATAGTGACGTTGGAGAGATGGTTCGCGATCACTTATGCTATATACTTGGAGAGACGAATCTCTTTGCCTGTCGCAGCGAAGATCATGATGAGTGGATGGTTGTTTTCTATCCTCATGGCTGGATTGCCGTTAGTTGGGGTTTCCGATTACTCTTCAACTTCTATTTGTTTGCCAGTGGAGAGCAAAGATGTGGGTGATGCGGTGTACCAAGGATCGTTGTTCATGACGAATGCAGTAGCGTGGGTTACGATAGTGGTCTGCTACGTTCAGATATACAGGTCGCTGGGTGGTGGAGAGAATTATGGAGGCAGAGGCGCGGCAGCTGCCGCTGAAAGGAAGATAGCTAACAAGATGGCTTTGTTGATTGGAACTGATCTGCTTTGCTGGGCTCCCGTCGCCTTCTTCGGAGTGACAGCGTTAGCCGGAGTGCCTTTAGTCGACGTCAGTCACGGAAAAGTGTTGCTAGTTTTCTTCTACCCTTTGAATGCATGTGCAAACCCATTCCTTTACGCCATTCTGACAAAACAGTACCGAAGAGATTTACTTACTCTGGTTGCAAGGAGTGGGAAGTGCAACTGGTTGATAGAGAAACACAAGCTGGCGAACCCACCTCCCACTGGTCACACGAATCCGTCCGCTCCAGCAAATATGCCGCTCGTAGATTATAAGAGAAGTCAGTCGCAAGTAAGCAAGGAGTATAGTGATGGCGCCACGATATAATTACCTCGTAGTTTTAAGATTGATGTTGATATTATTATATAGCTATTTATTATTATGAGTCTTTAATTTTTCCAATAATAGATAACAATTCTAAGAAGGTTTTACGTACGAGTTTACCCTAAGAACTTTTGCCGTATGGCGCTCACAGTTGAAGTGACGCCATTGATAAGTATGGAGTAGCGCTCTCTGTCTCTATACATATATATTTCAAAGGCCTTCGTCAGGGTACTATAAATTATGCTCTAAATTGTGACATAATAATCAAGTCGTATACCCATTCGTTCAGGAGTTACAGTTGAGTAGCTTTAGAAACGTGTCTCCAGCGAACATGTTGTAATCGGGTCATTACTAATACAGCTTTCAATTAAGACGTTTCAATTTCTCAGGTGTTTGGCAACAGATTTTCTACTTGAGGGTGGTAGTTAGCCACAGGTATTCGTAAAATGCCCTACCCTATATTGAATATTTAATCGTAAGAGAACAACCGGGACTGACGGCTTAACATGCCCTCCAAAGCATGGAATCGCTCAGTAGATAGTAATGTCAATAGCTACGAGCACTTCATCTTGCTGCAAGTTAACGATTTGCTCAAATCAGGTATCGTTGGGTACTGAAGATAGCACAGGTAGAAAGGTACATCTGATGCTCGAGGCATCGATATGCAAATTCGATATGTCTAGAGACCCGTGGGGTGCCAGGCTAGAAATATAACGAGCAACAACAAAAATTTACAGGTGGCTATGTCGGTAGGTACTGTACAGAGGTTGGCGAAGCAGTCCTATATTGTAATATGGATCTCAAGGCTACTGGCTGATGTAGTACATACTATTTGATGGCAACAGATTGTCTACATAGAGATGGTAGCTAATCAGGCTAGCATTCACAAAATCTTACTACTATTCTATCAAGCTATGAGAGGATATGAACCACATACTCTATGCTCACAGCTCACACTAAGGCCCTAATTACGCTATCATATAATATATAGGATCATAGTTATAGCACATGAATAAAGAATGGTACAGAATGAAAGCTTCACTACTACATGCACATTTAAGTGTGCGTAAATAATCACTGATGATGAAGATGCGTGGCAGTTGCAGCACCCACAGCAGCTTAAATGCAGGGCCGGTTTGTAGGAGCTCCGTAAGCAGACAAGGTTTTCTTAGTTTTGATTCTGTTCCTTTCTAGATTCATGTACAGGGTGAAACTAACAATATACATATGATATGATAGTGTTACTGGTATATTAGCAGCCTAATTACCACTAGTCATCATATACATTTGTTTTTTTAACCTTGACATATCATGTGAAACCGATATTGTTTATGAATTATGAATGATGATGACATTTATGAATGAAATTCAATTGTTTTCACCATCTATGATGTGCATGGATTAAATGATAAAAAAGCTTATACTTAAATACTTTACCTCTTTATTACTTCTGCTTATGTACATTGATCAATCACATTACAAAATCATAATAAATTATTAATATCAACTGACTGCTATGACAATAAAAAGATCTGATCATTGACATCTAGTTTATCCAAAACTTCTTTATCAATATATTCTACTATTAGTTTATCACCTTCTAGCAAAATCTGTTGCTGTATCAATTCACTAATATCTATGTCCATTTTTGAAGGACTTATACAGTATCCATCTAACTGCCTGAATAGCCGTAATTTAACATTACTTATCTTGTTGTTATCATTCTTTATGTTACATGTTTCACATATACAGTCTATAGCTTTCCCTAAGCTCCATTGGGAGCTAACATATGTAGCTATAGTGTCTTTCAAGTCTGGGTCTAATGCTACAGATTCAATAACTGCAATGTTTTCTTCACATTGGATAACTTTGACTGGCTTCGGGTCATTGTTAGCAGGTTTTTTTATAGCAAAATATACTCGATTTGTCAATGGTTTGATATTTGGTCCAATAGACTTTTGCTTAATCCGCATTAAGTGGATTTTTGAAGCAGTCTTTACTTTTGCTGATGATTGCAATGCTTTTCTAATATTTTCTGTTATCTGTAAAAAGTTACCAAAATTATTAAATGAAATAAATTTTCTTCTAATTTAATTGTATGTTTATATAAAATACACCACAATGCTTACTTTATCTTGTAAATGTTTGTTGGCTTCCCTGAATTGTCTTCTTGGGGCTTCCAGTTCTTCTATTTTGGCTGCCATAGTTTCATCATCTATTTCTGGACATGACCTGAATTTAGATTAGAGGCAAGCTTTTAAAAAACATAATAATATTAATAATTATCATTTACACATAACTTAATAATTATGTGCAAGTAATTGCATTTTAAAATAGCTAATAATTATTTACATTAACACTTACTTATGAAATCTATGCTCAATACAGTAATGTTGGTTACATTTTCCACACAGCATTTTATGTAGGTTTCCTTTTCTGCACCCTTTATCTGAGCACTTGAAAATCTCATAATCACTTTTGAGATTTACTTCTTTGGGCTTAGGCGCCAATTCACAATCACCAGAATGGCAGTGGGAGTTGAAATGCTCCCGACAAAAAACTTTACCACATTTGCACTCTAGAGGGAGAAAATCAGTCTGGTTACAGCTTAGATATTGGCAGTGTTCGCCAAGAGAAGGAAACTCCATGATTTATGAAAGAGATGCACTAAATAATAGCGCGATAGGCACGGACGCTAACTACAATAAATTTAGAGTATTGGAGTTTATGAAGGCCGCAAAATATTGACAAATCTTACAGGCTGCTTTCAGAATTCTGCAAAATCACCGAATGAAGGGATTTGGAATGGAGAACAAAGAATGGTGAACATAACAAAAAGGGTACAATAAACTACAATGAGATATGCAGATATTTATAAATAAACGCCGAGCCGTGTTCCGAGGGTCAGAGTGCGTGAGAGTGCGTTGTTTGACTTTTTTGGTTGCTTTAGCCTTTAACTGACTCGAAGTTCCGAACGACCGGTTGTTTTATAACCTTAAATATCGTGTTTGGCGGGGAATTTTGCAAAATTTATAGACTTTTTATGATGTTTGAAAAGCATTAACTACCGTTACCTGCAAAATATATGTTAATGAAAGAGTGCCTCTCAGACCGAATAAAAAGTCAAGACAGAATGTTGTGTAAAGAGCAGTGAGGCCGGTAAAACTACGCCTCGCCGTGTACAAACACGATTACACACACATATGTACAACGAAACTACGCCTTGACTCGTCAGTGTCAGTCGAACTATTGCGGCGTGGTGGCATTGGTGTTGCCGTTATTAAGCCTATAAGGTTTACCCTATTATTGGGTGATAATACACAACGTATTGCTATTAGTTTTTTTTAAATAGTTGATCAATGTGTTTTAACCGACTTAAAAAAAAGAGAAGCTTCTCAATTGGACTGTATATTTTTAAATACAGATATTGCGTCGTAGATGCCTACGACGCAATATCATTATCAAAATCGGTTCAGTGGTTTAATTGCAAATTTAAAAGATGGATTTCATTAATTCACTCCATTTTCAACCGACTTCAAAAAGAACCAGGTTTTCAATTCAGTTGTATTTTTTTAAATTTAATTTATTTGAATTAATCTTTGTTACTTCATAACTCCGTCATTTTATTTTTTGTTGGAAAGCTGATACCTTTAATTATAATTGCTGATACTTCATATTCATTTCATTGGTATTGGATTTTCAGTTTCGAAGATATTGAAGTAGATGATGTTTTTTTTTGTTATAAAAAAAACATATTTTATTGTTTTTTTTTTGTTGTTTTTAACGTTGTTGTGTATAGAGTTGAATTATAACCATATTATTATCGATATTACAAAGGCAAATTTAAGTTCCCTCTTAACTGTTCACGCTTTACTGGTCACTTACCAGTGTTACTGTTTAATTATTTTTTCATTTTCCGAACTGAGTCCAAAAATTAAACAAAATTGGATCGAAATCATTCGGAAAAGTAAGAAGAAACTATCATGGGAATATTTTAAAATCGGCGACTTATATTTATTTACACCTATTTCTACCGCCAAGCAGTAATGTTCACATTCCTAAGTTCCGGTAAAATTACATGCACATGAGACTTAACATTTTTATATCTCAAGGTGATGGGCGCAGTGCAGTTTGCCACTTGTGACGAACTGTATCGGCAGAGGTTACAGCTTAACACCAGGTGGGCTTTGTGCTTTTTTCCCCGATTGCATAAAAAACCCGTCACTAATTAGTTACAAGAAATAAATGCATATAAATTAAATACCCAGTAATGTTATTTCTGAAACACTTTTTCCATTCCCTTCCCCTACTTAACGACACTACTTTTGCCGACACGTTACATTGGAACCCTATTGTTGTATTAATACTAATTACGTTATTAAATTGGTAACGTTATTTTCATGAGGTAATTTGATTATCATAGAAACACCGACACACGCACACATGTTTGGAAAACCGGCCTCACGTCTCTGTTCACAACATTCTGTCTTGACTTTTTATTTGGTCTGAGGAGTGCCTATTATAATTCTCTCATCTAGAAATGTCAAGGTCTTGTCAGTTAAAGATTCAATATTTTAACGACCTCTTTTGATAGTTAAAAAGTTGCGCTCTACCCGAAGGTTGTGAACGACGTTAGAGTGAAAAGTTGCATTCCGAGTGCACTCCGAGCGCGTCTAACCGAGGTTCGGAACGCGCTCCCGACAACCGGCTGCAAAGTGCAAAAATCAAAGAAAATATAAATACTGCATAGATTAGTAAAGAGTTAAAGACCTGTTTCCACATTGATTGGTGTTAAGTGTGAGTGTTTAGCGCTTAGTACTAAACAGAAACACGTTTAGACAGCAACTGTTTAGTGTTTACTATGTCTGTTTATTAGAGTTTAGTAGCGCGTTCTATTTTCTTGCGAGTAGCCCATATCATATCTAACGTGTATTGCTAATTTCATGGACAAAAACTGTTTGATCCATCAAAGAGTTCCATGAGAATAAACAGAGTCATAATTTTGCATCGCCCATGGCATTTCGTATTCGAAGTTACTGAAAATGTTACAGAATACTTACAGCTCAACTTGTGACGCGATATATATTTCATTTGACGACCTATATAATGTCGAGTAATCTTTGCACAAGGAGTTTGTAACGAGTATTTTTGCGCAAGGAGGTTGTATACACAGACTTTAGACTAAAGTATGTGGTTGTATATCATTGAGATGGAGTTCGAATATATTGGTGTGTTCTAAATTCAAATTGGTAATAAGGCTAAATGTCACTACGCTGAAGCTGAAAAAAACCAAAGTAATACAGACAAGTGTTCTGACTGAAGGCCCATGCGAGTTTCAATTGATTACTCTAGTCTGGCTAGATACGCTGGGTTCTACATATTATCAATTTTAACACACCTACATACTTATTTAATATTCATATTATAACAAATCAATATGTATGAAGTACCCACTGGATACGATTTACCTATATGATTGTAAAATCCTATAAATTTATTAATTCATAGCGGCAACGGGTACCTACTTGGCTAGTACCCGGTAAGAGATATCGGCTTTACCATAGTCCAAAACAATCCTATTTCAATTATGTATTCGCAGAATTGTTTAGGTACCAAAGACAGTTCATGCACGGTAAGTACCTAAATAAACAAACGGAGTGGTACCGATAAAGGTGTTATGATATGACTTATAAGAGAGCGCATGACGTCTACGCACGATTGCGGAGCGGCCTCGATTAGCACACGCTAGACAATAAAATTGTCAGTGTGCATGCAGGGGGTTATATAATCTTTGGAGCATGCTTTGGCTCGTGCGTACAGACGTGTACACAATACACATACCAGCCGCATTTGGTACCGCTCTATGAATTAAAATAGGTTATGCTGTGGTATAAATGAAGTATCTATAAGTAGTCTGTATAAATGACTACGTAAGCTCTGACAAAATATCATTTCTCTGAGTGAGTACCCAAGTAATAACAATGACAGGGAGGCGCAGCATGTACAAGACAAGTACAAAGTGGAGTAGATTAATATTACCTAAATAAATCAAAACCTTAAGGTGTTCTAAATACGACTCAATTTCATTTGAAGTTTTTGAAATCCATTCAGGTAAATTAAAGCCAATGGCGCTGACAATAACACACTCAAATTATTCTAACAAAGATAATTCTCATTAAACCGCTTGATATTAATAAAACCACGTCATAATATAAAAGCATAATTTATTGCAATAAAAAACAAAATAAATAAGTCGCTCAGAGTTAGCACTTGTGAGAGGTAATATAAGAATAACATTACTTAGCATACTTACATGTATCAAGGTACAAGCTTTGGACCTACATTTTCAATTTTACCTAATACAATCTAGATGCTTTTTGATGTAGGCTACGTCAGGCGCGCCCACGCCGCGTAGCTACGCGCCGTAGACCCGCTGCGTAGCACAATATGCGTCACGTGGCGAGTAGGTACGTCCTACGTAGCGCCACTACTACTACATACTTTGATTGAGCGTATGTACGCGTTCAATATCAACAGGCATCGTCATGTGTACGGACAGTACGAATTCAATACGCCGCTTGCGCTTCGCTTGACGTATTGATTAGGACTAAATATCGTAAAACAAACACGGCCGAGCGAAATGCGCTGCGTATTCCCCGGAATGCGTATTGACCTATATATACCAGACGCGACATCTCGAACAAGGATAGTCGACCGGTGCAAATATGCCGGCCGGCATACTCTCCCCCATATGTAGCTGGGCACTCGTAAACATTACACGCGCTTGACGTTCGAATATTGTGTATTACGAAAACACAATTTTCGAACGTAAAGCGCGTGTAATCTCTACGAGTGCCCAACTGCGTGTGGGGGAGAGTATGCCGGCCAGCATACTTGCACTGGTCGACTATCCTCGTTTGAAATGTCACGTCTAGTATGTTGTAATGTAGCGCTAGCTAGCGGTGCTCTTCTATTTTGCTATATTTCCTACGTACGCGCGACTACGCTTCGTGATCTCGCCTGACGCAGCGTACGCCCTTAAGAACAGATAAGTATAAAAATAGTTATGAGTTTGGTAATAGATGATTGTAAGTTACTGGTACTTTAAAGCAATTTTTTCTATTTTTATTTCAAAACCGTGTAGGTATATTATTAGATTCAACAGGACTGGATTATTCTAGTCTACTAAATAAAAGAATCAAAATTTACGGCAGAATATAAAATCGGAGAAATTGGTAAATTAATTTATCTAATAGTGTTTTGAAATGTTGCTACCCATGTTTGACTATTGTATGTATGCTTATATCCTTCTGAGCTTATAAATTCGTCTACAATAATCTCGCGACACCTATATAAGTTTCAATGTTTCAATAGCCGCCTCCAGCGTAGTGATCTCTCCCTGGGAAGTGGCCAGTTTCTCCGTGTTGGCTTTCTGGACGTCTGCAGGCACTTTGGTTGTGTAGTCATCCGCCGACATAGCTTGTTGCAATTTTGTGATTGTTTGCGAGAGGGACTCCTTCTTCTTTTCTAGTTTTGTGATCTCTTTTTGGGGATCGATTAGGCCCTGGAAACATAAAAAATATCTTGTAAATTAAAGATTCTCATTGTATTAAAGAAACCTATTAAATGATTTATGAAGCCATATTCATAACAAGAGACATTGTTACATAGGTACATAAAATCGGCCAAGTGCGAGTGGACTCCCGCACGAAGGGTTCCGTACCATTATCTATACAACATTAGACACTATATTAAAACCTATATTCTCACTCCACTCAGACTCTCAGAGCACTATCTGACCTGATGGTAAGTGATGATGTGGTCGAAGTTGTTGATCAGGCTAACCTAGAATTACTGGCTCTCAAGGACAGTTGCCGGAACACACCGTTAGGTGGTTAGCGACAGATTTTCTATTTGAAGGTGGTAGTTAGCTAGGCGGGCGTTCGCAAAATGCCCTAGCACCATGCAAAGTAGTAAAGTATTTGACACTTTATTATCAAAATAATGAAAAATATACTCCAATAGATCCATTGAAGTATTTCAATGTTTAGTTTGCATACCTTGAGCACTAATCGCACTTCAATCTTGTCGGAAACGGTGAGAATCGAACACCCGGTGGGCGGTTCGTCATCACTCAGTTCACTGTTCGCCAACGACTGCACGCTTCGGAACAGACCCTTGAGAGTATCCACCTGTAAAAGAGAGTATAACTTTATTCTGAGAAGTTTTTATTTATTTGGAAGTAATAGGTTAGCCTTCGTTAGAAAATAAACGTAGGGGCATGTTTTGTCTTCAGCAAAAATTCAGGCAATACACACAAAACTTGAGGAAGAAATTGAGAAACATTACATATTTTTTATTAAAACAAAATTGCCGAGTTAATTTCGGTTGATACCTTCAAATCCTTGTGAATGATGAGATGCGCGGTGGTCTTCTGTTTATTGGTGATGTTGTACTCGGAGCGCGTGGACCGGATGAGATGCACCATCCTCAGCGCCGTCTCCACCTCCGTCTCCAGCTCCTCGCAGCGCCACGGGGTGTTCTCATCCTGGGGTTAAGGAAACATTGTAACATCTCTGTGGAGCATTCATGTACGAAATAGGAAAGTGACATCTTTGATATTGTGTACTTTTTCCAAATATTGATTTTATTTTGTAATATTGAGGGATTATTAACCATTGCCCTCCATGGGCAACGGTCTCCCCCGACTATCTTTCTGTGGGATTCGTACGAGATGACAATGGAGAAAAGTACCAGAAAGTGGGCAGCATAACATTCTGAAATCTTACACTGCAACCCCGATAGGAATTAAGGCAGTTTTCTTTAGTGGGAGTGACCTTAATTGTTCATTGGTTGAAGTAATGACTGCTGACGAAGATTATCCGTTGAATATTTTCTTCGATCGAGATGTTCAAATGTCTGCCCAAATTCATATATCACTAAATTGAAAATTTAATCAGCAAAATATGGTCTTTTGTAGTAGAAATTGGTTAGGTTTTTATTTATTATTGGGTGTTGAAAAATACATGAAACTATAATTATAGAACTTACAGTAGGGTAGCTGGCGATACAGATGGATGTGCACGTGGTATCTTTCCTAGGCAGTCTTTGGTACAACTCCTCGGTTACGAAAGGCATGAATGGACTCAGCAGTTTGAGGCCGTATTCTAGTGTGGTGTAGAGAGTTCGTCTCGCTGCTGCCTTCTCCTCTTCAGAGCCTGAAGCAAATACTGGCTTCAAGTATTCCTGTGGATATCAAGTGAATAAGGTTATATAAGAAGGATTATTTCGAAGATCTCCAGGGTGATTATGTACTTTCGACACTACTGCAAAATTATTCTCCTGAAGACTTATTGAAGGCAATATTAATTATTAAATTTAAAAGTAATTATTCACGCATTCATCAGTTCGTAAGGTCATTGTGTCAAGGTCCAATGTGTGGTAATTTTAATGTGCAATTTTGTTCCCGGACGGTTGGTTGGAAAATTTTCCTCTCAGGTTCTACATGTCCAGTACACGAGTATCAAGTTCAATATTTCCATTACAGTGATGCTCAGTTGCTTGCTTGCATTGTCAGAATGACGCTTTCAATCAGAAATTGTTGCTGCCAAAATTACATGATCACCATACTGGACAGAATAGACCACTTTCTTTGAAACGATGATAGAGAGTAACATTGAGAGTCAACTGCCTGGTGGTGGTCATTAGGTAGGTGACAACAGACTCGCCCCCTATTACAAAAAAGGGTATTGGAGTAAAGAGGGTGTTTAGATAAACACATAGTTATGATATACTTTATGTTTATATCCTGACAATCCATTATCAAGAAGCAAATCATGCTGATAATTGTATCTGCCTTTGCACAAATTCACATGTATCCTGAAGCAGCATGACAACATCCTCGCGCACTCTCAGCGAGCGGACGTGTTATACAAGTGTGTTGTGACAGCTAATTAAGTTGTGAAAATGCTTCAGTGTAAAAAATGCAAACAATTTTTATCTAAAAATAAAAGTGACGTGATTCAGTGCAAAGGACGATGTCAATGCCACTATCACAGATCATGTGTTCAAGATATGAAGGAATTCATAAAAACTGAGATTTGTGAAAATTGTGCGGTTGGATCGAAGGAAGCGACTGGACATAAAATCACTATAACAGGCGAAGTAAGTACAAATATGGAAAAAGTATTATTGCAAATTAATGAAAAACTAGATATTGTATATTCTATGAAAGAAAAGATGGATGAATTATCTGAAAGAGTCGACTTCTTCGCAGAGAAGTATCGAGAACTTGAACAATTTAAAAAAGAATATACAGATACATCAAAACAACAAGATAATAAAATATTAGACTTGAACCACAGAAACCTATATCTCGAAAAATATTCTAAGGCGTTAGAGGAGCGTATCAGTGTTCTGGAACAAAAAGAACTTGATAATAATATTGAACTTGTCAATGTGCAGGACAATGATAACGAAAAAGTCATGGATGTGGTATCTAATATTTCAAAACAACTCGGTTTGAATCCAGAAGAGGTAGAAAAAGCATGGAGGGTAGGCGTAAAAACAAGCGAAACGAAGAAGCGCCCAATCGTTGTTGTTATGCGCAATCGAACAACGAGAATGGCTTGGATAAAATGCCGTAAACAGCGCCTAACGAACCTAAAAGTATTTAATAACGGAGACAACACACCGATATATATAAATGAGAATATAACTAAACATACGCGACAACTATTTTGGGAAACAAAAACTAAATTGAGAGATTTATATAAATATATTTGGATTCAGAACGCTAAGATTTTAATTAAGAAGAACGACGAAAGTAAGAAAACTTATCAAATTCGCACACAGAGTGATATTGAGAATTACATTGAAATCGACAGGGAGTAATCGTCTTCGTAGTATCACCCATATCCATAATACATCTTTAATAAAAATAATGGACTTTGATAAGGATATTACTGACGAAATTCCATGCCAAACATACACAGACATAGCTGACTGGAGTAACTATATCAACCAACATAGCAGCGCATTACAAATAATTCATGTAAATATAGTTTCGCTTCGGAAGTACTTCAGTCAATTACTGGTTTTACTGCACAAATGTATTGATGCACTCGACGTGGTGGTACTTACTGAGACCAACATCAGTGAGGATTTCTTATCACTATATACTATACCGAACTATACCATACACGCAAACACTAGAATAAATAGAAGAGGAGGAGGTGTTGTTATTTACATAAAGAATAATGTTAAGTACTCGGCGCAAAACCTAGACTGTACTACGTTCGAAGGCGTACATTTGAAGCTAAATATAAATACCTACAACTGTCACCTTATCGCAGCGTATAGACCACCGCGGAACAACAAGATATTATTCACAGAAGAACTAAATAAATTATTTAGAAATATACCGATGAAGGATAGCGTAATTTTGGCGGGTGACTGCAACATAAATATTCACGACTTGAACTGTTCGATGACTACACGGTACCTGAATATGTTAAGCATACATGGTCTACAGTGTGGCATACGATGCGTCACGCGCGAAGTGGTGGTGGCGGGGTGCCGGGTTGCATCCTGCATCGACCATATATTCGCACGGACTGACGCTGCGGTCGAGCTCGCAGCGTATACGCTTACCACCAAGCTCGCAGATCATTACCTAACCGGTTTGACGATAGCATACGATATACAGGATGAGTCAGAAAGTGGTAAAAAAATGATATTGTGTCAGAATATGATAAACAAAAAGTTAGATAGTACGGACTGGAACGAATTGTTAAATATAGAATGCCCCTTGCAATTATATAAAGAACTGTATTGTATTTTTAAAGAAATATATAACTCGTCAAAAATAGAAATAAATACTAAATCGAAAAGAAATACTCAGCCGTGGATTGACCGTACACTATTAAATTTGATGGATTACAAAGATTCACTATTTAGACAATGGAAATCAAAACCAAATAATAATAACTTACGACTACGATATACCAAGGCGAGAAATAAGACCAACAGATTAATAAACACTGCGAAAAATAGTTTCAAGAGAGAAGAAATAGCACAGTGTAAGGGGAATACAAGAAAAATCTGGCAAAACATAAATAATTGGCTAGGACGGAAAAAACCTAATGTAGATGATGTAATTAGAAAGCATATGTGTAAGACTCAAGATTTAAATATAGTGTGTAACAATTTCTGTGAAACATTCACAAATGAAATTGACATAGTTAAACATCACTGTAATCAATTGTTCCTACAAAGGTCAAGTTACGTGAGCGAAAGTATTGTGACATTTTTATATAAAAAAGTGAATGAAAGGGATGTTGCAAAAGTGATAGATGGGCTAGACTGCAACAAGTCACCGGGTTCCGACGGTATTCGAATAAAAGATATTAAATATATAAAGGAAAAAATTTGTCCAATTTTAGCTAAATTCATTAATTTAAGTGTGCTCAATAGTAAATACCCCGACGAATTAAAAGTATCAATAATAAGACCTATATTCAAGCAAGGCAGTCATAGAAATTTTACGAATTATAGACCGATAGCAATATTAAATAGTATTAATAAAATAACGGAGAAAACTTTAGTTGGACAAATAACAACATTTTTAGAAGATAATGAAATTCTATGTAACAAACAGCACGGATTTAGAAAAAATAGAAGCACATCAACGGCACTTGCGCAGTTTACTGAAGACGTTAATAATTATTTGAATTGTAGAAAACAGGTTGTTGCTGTATTCATAGATTTTAAAAAAGCGTTCGATACCTTGGATCATGATGGCTTGTTGCGGGCTATGGATGAATGTGGTATTAGAGGATATGTCAACACGTGGTTCAAAGAATACCTTAATGAAAGACATATGAAAGTCGTGATAGATTTAACAAGCAGCGTTGATGGAAAGATCAAGTACGGAGTACCAACTGGGTCAGTGTACGGGCCGGTCGGGTATATAATGCATGTGAACAGCATAACTAACGTAGTTAAACATTGTAGCACATATATGTACGCAGATGACATGTGTTTACTGTACGGTGGTGATGATGTAAATGCGATACAAATGAAAGTACAAGAAGATTTTGATAATGTAGTAAAATGGGCACACGATAATGGAATTATTCTTAATATTAATAAAACTAAAATTATTCGGATATATTCTCCGTACAATAAAAACATAATAGGTAATGTGCATATAACTGGTCACTCTTATAGCTGCCTACATAATAATGGGGATAACTGTAAATGTAATAGCCTAGAAGAAGTACCTACAATTAAATATCTAGGATTAACGATAGATAATAAATTCTCTTGGAAAGAACACATAAACAATGTTAACAATAAACTTAGAATAATATTATGCAAATTTTATCAGTTGTGTAACATACTAAACCGAGGCACCCTGTATAGTGTATACCACGCGCTAGTCGAGTCTGTTATCAGTTACGGCTTAAGTTGTTACGGACTTACGTTCCCGACGTATTTGCAGGTAGTTAAAAATATACAGTTGAGAATTCTGAAGAGATTAGTCAGTAAAAAAACAAAAGATGATTTAAATAAAGAATATTGTAAATTATTTAAAATATGTAAAATATTACCCGTAGATGTTAAAGTAAAGTACCTAATTTTATTAGAACAGTTTGATAAAAATAAATACAAAGAAAAAAGAACCTTCAAATATGCTACCCGCAATGAGGCTAAGCAACAATTAGTACAAAACTATAGAGCATGTAATTTTTATGGAACACGTACGAGGGAATATCTTGTGCCTAGGTTGGTAAACGATCTGCCGAAGGATTTCGAAACTAAGTATAGAACTAAGTATATGTATAAGAAGTCACTTAAGGAACTGTATTTGAAAGAATTAAATGCAGAAAATATAAATATAGGTTAAATCTAAGTAACAACGAACATAATTAGAATTTGTATATTTTATGTAGTCACGTAGATAATTGCTGTCAACAATTGATCATTTAGAATAGTTGCTAAGAAACTATGTAATTATACATAGTTAAAAATAAGCATAGTCACTTACAATAATAGCACTAGTTTATAAGCTGTTATCAATAAGTTAGCTGTTATTAACATGATAAGGTGTAAAGTAAATGAGAGTAACATCTGCCGACAAACTGTTCAACAGTTTGGCAGAAAATTAGTTAAGGAACTGTTATTATGCCTTGTAATAAGAAATAAATAAAAAAAAAAAAAAACTCACCAAGTAAACATCACAGAGGTCATAGAGCCACAGGTTGTAGCAGTGCGTGGTGGCCGAAGGGAACTCGTAGTTCTGGAAGCCAGCGTTCACCTTCTGCACAGCGAGGGAGAGGCGGGACAGCATCCAGCGGTCCATTGGAGACAGGGCTGCGGGTAGCGAAGTAGTATGCACCTGAAAACGAATATTTAGATATGAAAGACAAAATTTATAAATCAAGTTTAAGATTTATGTATGTCTTAGAATGCCACCTCCTTTTCTCTTCCAGGGGGTGTCGTAAGAGTCGACTATGAGTAAAATACATCAGCGCCTTTTGAGTGACTGCTATCTTACACTGCGATCCCCAATACGCCTGCCAAGCGTGGGGAAAGGCAAATCCCCTTTAAATTGGAGAGGCTGTATTCAGCAGTGGAAAATCCAGCTGATACTGTGTTTAATTTCAAATTTGTTTGAAAATTCTACACATTTCAACTGGCTTGCCAAATAAGATGCCCGGTGAGTAAGAATTTGATGGTACCTACCGATATTACTAGGCTTTGGGTTATTATCTTGATCATTGATCTATTAATTCATCATATATAGGCAACAATGTATTTATCGTTCCATACAAAAAAAAGATGACTTTATGATATCAATAGAAGTAATTTCAGATAGGGGAACCAGGAAAAGCTTACGGAAACGACATTATAATCAGATGTCAAACACCCAATAAAAAAAAAACAATTCAGAAACCCATCATCAGCAGTACAGACCTGTTAACTCACGCAGGCGCGCCCTTCAAAAGTAAATTATTGATGCACATTTGTACTGTTAGGCACAAACGAGAGCTAACCGCACAAATGTGCATCATTACTTTACTACACGACATCGATAAAGGGGGTGTAAATGTTAATGGTACATACAGTAAAACAATAATATGTAAAATATCATCTAAAGGCAGGCAGAAGTAGTTGCAAATACACTCAAAAAAATGGTAATGCTCGCGCTCGCCTTCGTGCAAGATTTGTTCGACTAAATTTTGAATTAAATAACAATAGCCGATAGTTTAGCAATTTGTCAATTTGTACTTACTTCGTAAGTGGTGTCCTTCGGGAAGTACATAAGAGCAAACTTGGTTGCATTCCACAGCTTGTTACAGAAGAAACGGTAGCCTTGCACCCTCAGAATATCTAGGTTTAGATCTCGGCCTTGAGTCATCGCGCATAGGGCAAACCTAGTGGAGGAAACGTTGAAAATTGTTATAAGATTTTATTACCTCTGCTTGATGTTGCATTACATTACATAGAAAATTACAGTAAGAGAAATTTTGATTTACGTTTAAAGTATATTCATGATCCTCTTCTTTGATACGGTGTTTACTAATATCGAGTTGCATATACATAATAAATATATTAAGTAAGCCGAAAGTTATGCCATAATATTTGAACAGACCTCAATGCGTCGCTACCGCTTTTTGGTATTGCATTAGGGTAGTCTTGTTTATGTCCCTACTTGGTCTTATTCACTTCGCAAGGTTACTTCTTATTGAATTTACATAAAGCACAGAATCGACTGCTTATAAAAGTGTTATATACTCATAAAGTAAAGCTAAGGTGCTAATAATAATTGACAGTAAAAATGAAACAAATATAAATTGTCATTAGTTAACATTTATCATTCAATGACCGCTAGCAAAATAATATGCAATTTTGATATTTTTGTCTACTGAGATAAGTAGTAGTAGCGACGACAGATGGAGTGAGGGCCCTGACTGTCTAAAATCGGACCGACGGAGGGCGACAACACTATGTGTCGAGTGTTTTCGTGCATCGAGGCCAGCCACCGGGGGATTTAAGCGAGTCCTTGGAGTCCCAAAAACCTCACATAGCTCCGTTGTACCCTCTATGCAACTTTAAGATTAGTCCACCATCAACAAAAAAAATGGCATGCTGTAATATTCACACCAACCTCAAAGCGTCGGTGCCGCACTCTGGTATGCCATTAGGGTAGTCTTGCTTCTGTCCTTGCTTGGCCTTCTCCACTTCCCGAGGATCTAAATTGGATTGCTCCAGCTGTTCATGTAAAGTTTCTAAGGTCACCCCAGTGACTACGTCTACTGGGTCAATAACATTGCCAAGGGATTTGGACATTTTACGGCCATGCGCGTCTCGTACCATCGGATGGAGGTAGATTTCTCTGAGAACATAAAGATACACTATACATAAAGATAAACATACCACCAAAATCAGTCTGCAAGTTGTCGGTATAAAATAATGCAGTATAATATTGACTGACATACGTAACAAACACGAAATTGTGTGCTATATAACAGTTAAATGTAAGTGAACTACACGGCAGTGGTTAAATATTTAGATCATATTTAATATTATCCTTGAGAGCCAGTAATTCTAGGTTAGCCTGAACAACATCTTCGACCACATCATCACTTACCATCAAGTGAGATAGTGGTCAAAGGCTAACCTATCATGCATAAAAAAAAAGATGAAGTATTATATATGAAACAAAGAATGTTGTGTACTGAGCAATCACAACGCTTATTATCACGAGAACTATTTGTGTTTTGATATCTATATTATTTAGTTTGTAACTTACTTGAATGGTAACTTTCCAAGTAACCGCTGTCCAAAGAACACCATCCTTGCAACCCAGAAGAACAGAATATCATGGCCAGTCTCAAGCAAAGTACCCGGGTAGAATGCCTGCAATGAATGCACGTGTTAAAAAAAATATTGAAGCAATTAAGTTAACATTGGTTACTACATAGTATGTATGAATTAGATATGGAAGAGCGGAGGCTCCTACTAAAGGCATTTTATGCTTAACAGGAGACTCCTGACGCTTGTTGTTAATTTTTGAACCAAAATAAAACAATTTTGAAATTTTTGAATTTTTAATGTGTTTCACGAATGTAAAAGGTACCAAGTTTACTTGAACAATTTAACAGTATTAGGGCCTGTTTCAGAATGTTCGAGTAAGTTCCGGTTTTACAACCCAGAACATTAATAAATAAAACATTATCATTGCGTTTAACAATCATCGATTTAGCCTATCCGTCGGTTAAAGCTTGAAACGCGCTGCAAGTTAACTATCATTATTATGATTCAGTTATTTTATGTGTTTCATAGCAACCCGAAACTTTATTAGGACATTCTGAAGCAGTGATAGCTCAGTGGCATTGGCTATGGACTGCCGCGCAGCAGGTCCATGGTTCGAATCCCGCCGCGGGCTTGAGCTTCACCGCATGGTGGAAGGGCATTTTGCGAATGTCCGCCTGGCTAGCGACCACCTTCAAGTAGAAATTCTGACGCCAAGCACCTAACGGTGTGTTCCGGCAGCTGTCCTTGAGAGCCAGAGTAATTCTAGGTTAAGCCTGTTAACACCTTCGACCACATCATCACTTACCATCACGTGAGATTGTAGTCAAAGGCTTACCTACCAGCAATAAAAAAAAAAAAAAAACTGAAACGGACCCTAAGAGTTATAAGAGTTTCGCTCTTATAATAAATATCAACATTATGAAAGATATCTGGGATAACGATTATTATACAAGGTTACAAAAAGTAACGAACGTAAACGAACGAACCACTGAAGGAAAAGAAACATGAAATTACAGCTTACCTGCAAATCGTCAGTGTTATCAGGCCATCCGAATATCGAGAAGGGGAACAGCCCTGACGAGAACCACGTGTCCAGAACGTCTTCGTCTCGCACTAGCTTGATATCTTCAGCTTTTGTATTAAACTTGGCCACGGCTTTAGCAAGTGCTTCTTCTTCTGTGTGCGCTGATACCCAGAGTTCTTGGTCAGACTACGGGAAATATAATGATTAGTGTCTTTGAAATTCCGGAAATCGAAGGGGGTGTATTTTCCTGTAGTAATTTTGGCTACAATTTTGGGGATAACTGACGATTGAAAATCTTAACCTTTGACGCACTAACTGGGCCATTAAAAGAAAGGATCGAAGGCGACGCTAGATATTCCTTCTGCGTTCTTATTCATACATTAATGTTATGTTAATGGTGTGCCATACCCCGTAAGGAGGTAACCAGAAGGTGTGGGGCAGCAACCCCTTTTGAAGAACTGCCATCTTGCACTGCGATCCCCAAGCCGCTGCCAAGCGTGCGGAATTGCAATCCACCGCCTCTACATAATGGGGGAGGCTTATGTTTAAAGGTGGACATTGCTTCGACCTACTGTTAATGAAGTAGAGAGTATTTACAGTGTATTCTTTTTACAATTAATGCAAAATAATAATAACAAATAACTAGACAATTTCATGCTTACCATAAACAAAAACAACAACCAAAAATGTTATGCAGTATACTATAATAATTATATTTCAATGATCATATAGTATCAAATTAGCATATGACAAACATGGTATGGAGATTACAACATATGGTATCAAACGAAAATAAATAGCACAACATGCCATAAACAAATTACTAATTAGTAACTTAGTTGCTACATGAATATCTACAAATGAAATTTGGTGATAAAATGAATTGTGGATTATTAGGTTTGATGGAATTTTTAAAAGTTATCACTGAAATAAGTTTATTTTTTTAAAGAGACAGGCAAATTCAATGATTAGAAATCAACGACAAAACGTATAGTAAGATTAAATAAGTTCAGTGCGGAATCAAAAAAAATATGCATTTTTTTTAGCACCACCTTTATGGTTTTTTTATTTTTTATACTGAACTGGGTAGCACTTGACCACTATCTCACCTGATTCGCGTAAAACTAAGAATCTAAGAGTACTGTCACCAATACGCATATTTACGTTAGTTAAAATTGCTCTCACTTTAACATCTATTTTACAATACCAATGAGATCAAATAGACTTCTGGTATCTCTTTAAAGCCCCGATATTAAATAATCAGATAGTCTATCCATAACAATAAATGTATTAACACAACAAAATGTAAATAAATCTATTGATTGATAAACTAAATTTTAGTACCAAATTTTAATTTCTGTTAGTAACGCAATATGTTGAGCGTATATCATGTGATATATATTTTCATACGTAGAAAAGCCAGTCTCAAGCAATGTTCTAAGCAGCACTATCTACAGATTTGCGTGATCCATTCAAAACAATAATTTAGGAGACTGTAAATTAAAAATTAACAGGTCGCAAATTATTAATCTCCTTCTTTAAAAAAATATCTTAACGTATCCTAATTTACAAATAAAATTTTAATCGAAAATGAATTACATCCTCAGAACAAAACAAATCACAAACAATATAACACACACTTTTGCTTAAAACTCATGCACAGATAACGTAATAATCTCTAAGAAATATACGTAAAAGATAAAAATTAATATAATATTTATGGCCTGTTTCAGAATGTTCGAGTAAGTTCCGGTTTTACTACCCAGAACATATTTAATAAATAAAACACTATCTTTGCGTTTCACAGTCATCGGGTTAGCCTATCCATCGGTTAAAGCTTGAAACGCGCTGCATGTTAACTATCATTTTTATCCTTCAGTTATTTTACGTGTTGCATAGCAACCCGAAACTTTATTAGGACATTCTGAAACGGACCCTTAGATTATCAATTCAGCAGGGACTTGGCTGATTTCATGCTGGTATCGCAAGCAGGCAAAGTTTAGTTTATTTTCTTTACATACTATTACAAGCCTACCGCTTAACTGAGTCGATTCCTGAAATTGCTGTGGTGTACAGGAGGTAGTGGCGATTGATGACTGTAAGGTCTACTGTCCACGGAAGCTTAGATTCATAGTCACCTTGAAAAATGCTGTGCTGCTCGTCCACGAAATGCGTTCGTTTTCTCTCACTTGTCATAATAAGCCCAAATAAAAACGTTAGGTACTTAAGTTTAATACTAAGATCAGAGTTGTCTTAGATAGTAATACGTAATACGTGCACGTGATTCTGAGGGCACGTTAAGTCGTCGGTAAAGTTGTTGTCTTACGATGACAGTCGTTATAGCTTGGCGGTAGAGTCTTTGCGAATGGTCACCTAGCTAGCTACGGCCTCAATTAGAAAGTCGATCACTAAGAACTGTGTTCCGGCAGATGTCCTTGAGAGGGAGTAACTCTAGTTTAGCCTAAACAACATATTCGACCACATCACTTATAAGGTGAAATAGTGGTCAAAGGTGCTACGTTCCCGCCCAGTGAGTTTCATAGTTTTGTATGTAAGCAGACATAGACTAAACATAATGACGAATACACGTCTATGAAGCTTAACATATGTACACGAGATAGCTTATCTACTTATCTTACTACACACCTTCCACACATATCTGAAATCTAACTTCTATAAGCTTCTGATATAGCTTCTATAAGGCGCAAGTGGGAATTGAGCCTAATGCTTATGTGAACACCAAAATGAAACTAAAGATGCAAGCTCAAGGTGCAAAAACCAAAACGCGCGTACAGTTGACGACGTACGTGAGTACCGCGTGCGGGCGCGTCCGCACCGCCTGTGTCCGCGTGGGGGGCGGGGGCGGGGGCGGGGGCGGCGCGACTACGGATGCTTCGGCTCTTCTTCTGTCCGGAGCGTGTTCTACGACGGCGCGGCGCCGTTTTCGGTGCGGATTCTTGTGGTGCACTCGAAGGTTTCTTTTCTTTCTGCGTTATCATATTACTGCGTAGGTACTATGTAGTTCCAAAAAAATATGTTCGGACACGATTTGCACATATTTTACCACTACTACTGTTCATCTATTTAACGTATTACTCATTATTACAAAGAATTTACAGCAACTGTCATATAGGTTTGCAGCAGTTGTTCAATAGTAAAAGTAATATTTCTGCTATCCGGTACAACTTAACAAAAATTTTATTAAGTACTGAGTTTTTAAATTAAATCAAATCGAAAATTATTGCAAAATTATGTGGTTTTACATGCATATCTTAAATAAACACAACTTATAGGTATCACATAATTACCCTATTTGGGTGTAGCGATATTGGTAAGGAGTGGGCTGGTCTATTTATAATAATTAATATACTACATTATTGTTGAAGGAATTCGTCAAGAGAATAATAAGATTTTTCTATTAATACGCTTTTTAGATTTTTTCAAACGATATATCATTTTCTTCTCCTTTTAATCCTACTGGTATGTAATTTATTAAATATTTTAATTGAATTTGGGCTGGAACTGTGCATTTTTATTCTAGATTTCGTAATTACTATAGTCTATTTTTTTAACAAACGAGTACTGAGTATGTCTCTCGCACATTTCCGATATTGACAGAGTGAGATGGGTCATTGCCGTCATTGGTCAATGCCTTTGTTCTTGTTTTGAAATTGTTAGGGCCCGTTCATATTGAATAGTACTTCTAAAATTGAGTGTAGAAAAAATTACTTTATTATTTTATGATTTAAATTTGCATACTTAGTATATTCGTTTAAAAAAAAAACTGTTCGCGTTTGTGATATAAAACTATATTGTAATAGTATATATATTATGCACTAGAACATATAAATCAACTAATTCTACTACAATTCTTGTAATCTTTAAAATTATCGTCATCCTTCTGATGAACTTTCTGCAGATACGTCAATAATATATTGCTCTAACATATTTTGTACATGATTGTCGACTCCGTACATTTTTGTTTTTATCTTGGTTATCACATGATTGAGACATGACCACCATTTTTATCTATCCACTTCACCTAAGTAAAGTAACAAAAGAGTAAGTCCTTGTAACAAAAGAGTTCAGATTTCATAAATTTTATAACTTTTTTTATTTCCTGCCATAGCTCTTCACTTGATACAAAATGATTTCAATTGGGTTGAGCTCACTGTAAAACGTCGGCAAACGTATGACGAGATGATTTGCTGACTAAGCAACAACATTTTTTTCAAAACAATCTTTGTTTTGCGTACCCTAATTCAAAAGTTGCAACTTTAGTATTGATTCGTTACAAGCACCTACATGTAACTACAGAGTTCCTGTGGAATGAGCTTTATGTTGATTACGTGGGCCAATAGCAACGCAGTACATTTTTCGGTACTCGTCTGTTAAAAAAAATAGACTATAGATTGTGTTTAAATCTTGTTGGATACCTTAGTGCTATATTAGTTTCCTTTTTAAAAAAGTAGGGGTATATATTGACGAATTTACAAGTTTCAAATATGTATATGGACGAGATAGTTAAAATTTTGTACTTTATAAAATATGGTTTATGAAAGTACTAGCTTTCCGGGCGCGGCTGCGCCCGCGCGTATGTCGGTTATCGCGCGAAAACATTAACCTCTTTTTGCGCAGTCGGATAAAAACTATCCTATGTTTTTTCTTGGGTCTCAAACTATCTCCATACCAAATTTCATTCAAATCGGTCCAGTAGTTTTGGCGTGAAAGCGTAACAGACAGACAGACAGACAGTTACTTTCGCATTTATAATATTAGTACTGATGGTTTACTAATATTGGGGCTTTTGATATTGGCAAGGATACGGATGCATTTTTTTTAAGTATAAAGAGATCTTCTATCATTGGACTATTTCCCCAGAGTATAATTATATATTTGAACCAGGAGTATGCGTATGCGAAGTACGCTGTTAAGGCTGTGTCAGCGTCAGTAGCTCGTCGCAGTTCTCTCAGTGCATATACAAAACTGGATAATTTTGTTTTAATTTTTTGGATATGTGATTTCCAATTTAGGTACGAATCTATAGTCTGTTTTTTTTAACAAACGAGTACCAAACATTGTACTGCGTTGCTATTGGCCCACGTAACCAACATAAAGTCCGTTACACACGATCTCTGATGTAGTCTGAAGATTCTGCTGTATGTACCTACATGGGTACATTCAGTAGTCTTCGACTACCTGCGCGTCGAAAAATATTGCTTGTAACGAATCAATACTAAAGTTGCAACTTTAGAAATAGGGTAAGCAAAACAAAGATCATTTTGAAAACAATGTTGTAGCTAAGTGAACAAATCGTCTTGTCACACGTTTGCCGACGTATCACTGTGAGCTCAAGTCTCAACCCAATTGAACTCGTTTGGTCTCAAGTGAAGGGCTATGACAGGAAATAACAAAGGTTGTAAAAATTATGTTTGAACTATTTTGTTACAAAGAGTAGCTAAAGTGGATAGATAAAAATATCTTGTATAAAAATGTCTCATTCATGTGATAAACAAGATAGAAACAAAAATGTACGGAGTCGACAATCATGTACAAAATATGTTACAGCAATTTATTATCGTATTTATTTACGTATCTGCAGAAAGTTCATCAGAAGGATGACAATATTTTTTAAGATTGAAGCTAGAATTGTAGTATAATTATTTTTTTACATGCAATATTGTTTTATATCGTAAGCGCGAACATAAAATTTTGTTACGAATATACTAAGTATGCAAATTTAAATCTTAAAATAATAAAGTATAATGTAGTGTATAAAAAAATACACTACATTCTATAAGTATTAAATATGAACGGACCTTAACAATTTCAAAACGAGAACAAAGACATTGACCAATGACGGTAACGACCCATCTCACTCTGTCAATATGAAAAATGTGCGAGAGACATACTCAGTACTCGTTAGTTAAAAAAACATACTATAGTTCTAGGTCTAATATTGTTGCCACGTCAATGGATTCCAATCGATTATTATTATATACAAATTAATATCAAGGGGGAGCTTTTTAGTAGGGTCTAAATTGCATAATTTTAGTTTTCGCAAAATTAATGTCAAGGTTATGGTCAGTCATCCAATTATTTATATTATTAAGTATGTCAGTTAGATAATTATTCAAATTGTGAGTATCTATACAGGTTGTCAAGATAGAAATATCATCAGCGAAGAGTACACATCCTTCATTTATTGATTTTGGGAGGTCGTTTATATGAATTAAAAATAGGATACATCCAAGGACGCTACCTTAGGGGCTGGAATGGTTTATTAGGGTGGGGGTTGATCTCGCTATATTGATTAATCCGGTGTGCCAGTCATAATTTTCAATCTCTACGCATTGCGTACGGTTCTCTAAGTACGACCTAAACCATTAATGTGTAATTCCCACTATTTATTCTACGCTGATATCTAAATTGGTATAAATAAGAAAGAAAATCCAAAAAACATCTTATTAACTAAGTCAAGATAGATTGCACTAATTAACATATACATACGTAAAACTACCCGCAATAGCACGGAATACATTTAATTTTAGGATTATATAAGAGTTATTGGTTTTTAGTACATACACTCAATTTGGACTTTGGTACAAACAAAATAAGAAGTATTGTAATGAATAGATTCAGGCGTTACTTTGCGGAAATCCATATTTAATAATAAATACTTTTAAAAGTATCCTAAAAAACATTAAATAATATTTAAATAAAACACTTAAAAAAGCATAAAATTATATGTCTAGTGACAATTCCGCCTAGATGACAGGAAAATTAGGAAGAATTGTCACTAGATATATAATTTTATGCTTTTTTAAGTGTTTTATTTAAATATTATTTAATGTTTTTTAGGATACTTTTAAAAGTATTTATTATTAAGAAGTATTGTACTTATATCACTTCATTTCAGTTTAGTTTATAATTACGTACATAATATTGAACTATTGTATATAAAAGGACAGATAAATTATTGCAATGATTTAAACTTTTCTTAGAAAGTAAATAATGGTACTCATAGGGCCTTGGCCCTACTCCTCTAATATACTGCACACGTAAAATTTTATTCTCACAAATGCAAACTTTATATCTCTTCCCCTCGCACACATTACAGACTCGCGGTGCGCGAACGAGGTGTGTAATTAGTTAATTTGTAATGGCGAACGATTAGAGTTCCTGTGGGGTATTTTATAGATTTATAATAAACACTTTTTCAAATATTAAATTTACATCGTCGCCATCGTCAAGACCGATTTTTAGTCGGATATATGTTAGTTGGTTTTTTTAATGAAAATTCAAAGTTCAGCTTTACATTTTAGCTTCTACCATAAACAGTCAAAAAAAAACTAGATGATTCTTACAAGTAGTTTTGATTTTGTTACGACCACACGAAATTACCCAATAAAACATTGAAGTCAAAATCAATTAATTTTTTTTATTAAATTAAATAAAATAATTGGAAATTTTTCTCACAAAGAAAAAATTCATTAAAATCCCGTTACAAAAAGTAGGCTTTATCGAAGATACTCTAAGGAGATAGATAAAGATCTCTCCTGTAGGCTATTTTGATTTGGCAAACGAGACACCAAACACCCTGTATAACGATAGCCAAATACAAGTTGCCAGTTTTCGACATCAGCCTGTTTGTTATTCCTTACGGTTTAGCTGTTACGGTTTCTTATCTTAACTATACTTGTACTAAAACCTACAACATGTACTCATTTTAAGAAAATTGTGAGTAAGATAGCCTCACCTCTTGCTTCGGCAGAGTCACTCTATACGCTGGGATCCTGTGTCCCCACCACAGTTGTCTAGAAATGCACCAATCCCTGATATTCTCCATCCAGTGGTACCAAATCTTCTCGTGGACATCTGGTATGATCTTCAGCTCGCCAGTTTTGACAGCTGCGATGGCGTCGGCGGCCATCTTGTCGCAACGGATGTACCTGCAAGGAAAAACTTATGACTATCCACAACTTACGTAAATAAAGTAACATGTGTTTTCTAAGATGGGTAAAAAGACCCCAAGGATTTCCATGTACTATATCTCAACGTAAATCTTTTGTTTTATCTAATCTCATCACATTCTTCATTGAACAGCATGTGTTAGAACGAGCATACCTACATTTTTTATTCATATAATCTCAAAGTGAGCAGTTTAAAGTTATTTATTATAACAATTAAAATGTTTTTACTATATAGTATGTATAATATTTTTACTATATAACACATTGTAAAAAAACGTTTAAAAGTAAGGCCCCGAATTTCTTGCCCGTTCTCCTCGCAGTGGCTCTATAATTTTTTTTTGCTGAACGTTGCAGTACAATGTTTAAAAATTTGTAATTGATCTTCATAAGTGCGTCGTAGACGCCTAACTTGAGTAATTGATTTTAGTTTTGACTTTAATGACTGCTCTAATTGGATAGGACTTAGGCAATTTTACCTTTTCACCCGTCTCTCGTCGTAAGTTTTGGTTGTTTGTATACGTCAACAAAATAAGACTATTATTCTATCATGCACTATGTTACGATTTACTTACTAAACACTTAAATTAACCTCATCAATATATTATGTTCTGCTGATTAGACGCCAATGCATCTCAATGCTTACACGTTAGGGATAAATTAATAGTAAGTATTTTAAAGCCCCGTGGGGTGCCGGGTTAGAATTGCACCTCCCCATATCAACCCGTGGGTGTCGTAGGAGGCGACTAAGGGAAAATACTGGAATGTGGGTAGCAGTGCCTTCTAAAGACCTGCCAACTTACACTGCGATCCCCAAGACGCCTGCCAAGCGTGGAGATTATGGTAAATGGCCCCTTAATAGGGGCGGCTGTGTTCAGTAGTGGACGATCCGGCTGTTACAGTACAGTAAATATTTTTTGAGAAGAAAGCACCACATGTAGACATTACCATTGCGGCTTCAGCATAGGTTCCACGACGTCCTTAGAGCGGCTGCAGAGCGGCACCACCATCGCATTTTCCTTCGTCTCCTTGTACAACTTCAGTTCTTGTAGCGTCTTGATGATGTTGCGACGCACGTCGAAGCGCTTCTGACCCTGAAAAAAAAACAAATATACAATGGTTGTAAAAGAACTTGAATCATTGTACCTTATTCAAATGTTGTTTTTTTTTCTTCATTGCATAGTTAACTAAAGTTTAAAAAACTAAAGCGAAACGAAATTTATTTTCAGCTATCCAGTACGAGATTTGCCGTTTTGGAGTTCAAAATCTGGTAGGAAAATGGGTTTTTGCTGCGAGCTTGAAGTAAATTGATTAAAATTTCAAACATTTCGAATAAATCGACGCTGAAATTATAAAAACAACGCAAAGACAATAAAAAAGCAATATTTATAAAGTTTCCGAAACTAATTTGCACCTAGTCGTGGGATAGAACGGTTCAAATTTTCCCTGTCATTATAATTTTGAAAAAAAAAAAAAAAAAAACCTATTTGTCCTCTCATGAACAACATCTTCGTACGCATCATCACTTACCATCAGGTGAGATAGTGGTTAAATTTTACCCTATCAACTGTAAATAACTTAAGGCAATATAAACAACCTCGCTTTTGTAGGGTCTCTACCAGAATACCTACATAACAAAATAGTCAATACATCTTGATGGGATAATAACATAAGTGTAACTACATTGACATGAACGCGATACGCCATAGTGGCAAACTTCTGAATCCCAAAACGTCGAAATTACAAAATCTGAGTAGCAAAACGACTGAATCTAAAAATGACATAGTTAATTTAAAGACATAAACGCCAAATTCCCTAGCAGCAAAAAATCGACTTCTAAAAATGACAGTAAATAAATGTGTAGTAGTATTACTCACAGCAAAAGGTCCACAGTTGTCTAACATCTTCCCTTCGTCGTCCAAAATGTTGATGAAAGGCAAATTATGATGTTTGCCAATCTCGTAGTCGTTAGGATCGTGAGCAGGAGTTATTTTCACCGCACCTATAGATAGGAAAAGTTGTTAAGGCAACGGAGAGCTGATTCATGCAATTGGCTAACCCTCTATATACTGTGTACTGAATGTGGTAGAAAGTACGAAATTTTTGGAGAAACATGTGAGAGGGAAAGTAGTATGAAAATCCATGTCTAATGCGCTGCGCGGGAAGGAAAATCCAACCTATATTCAACAAACAAAAAGTTTTCGTCACTAGGGCCGTAAATTGATACTGGTCACTAGCTTTATAACAGACTTACAAAAAGGAGAAGGTTCTCAATTTGCCTTTTTTTGTGTTATCTCAAATTCTTTGCAAGGTGTACAAAAACATCAAAATAGTTTGATGTATTTTTTTATATTTGAAAGCTGGTGCTGGCCCATTTATATTTGAGTGAGATTTGTATGATATAAAGATGTATCGCTCTTCGGAAGCTCCTCGAGAATCAGACTAAATCTGTCGCCAAGCACCTAACGGTGTGTTCCGGCAGTTGTCCTTGAGAGCCAGTAAGTCTAGGTTAGCCTGAACAACATCTTCGACCAAATCATCACATACCATCAGGTGAGATAGTGGTCAAAGGCTAACCTATCAGACATAAAAAAATGTATCCTCTATGGGAATTGATCACTTTCTTCCCTTAGTGAACTTCTGTTGAACTTTCTGCAGATACGTCAATAATAAATTGCTGTAACATATTTTGTACATGATTGTTGACTCCGGAAATTTTTGTTTCTATCTTGGTTATCACATAATTGAGACATGACCACCATTTTTTATCTATCCACTTTAGCTACTCCTCGTAACAAAAGAGTTCAGACTTCATAAATTTTAGAACTTTTGTTATTTCCTGCCATAGCCCTTCACTTTAGACCAAACGAGTTCAATTGGGTTACAAGCAATATTTTTCGACGCGCAGGTAGTCGAAGACTCAACTGAATGTCACTACATGTAACTACAGAGTTCATGTGGAACCAACTTTACGTTTTTAACGTGGGCCAATAGCAAGGCAGTAAAATTTTCAGTACTCGTTTCTTTAAAAAAAAACAGACTATAGGTATATTTTGGTATAATTACCAGTTCCGAAATTCATGTCCACATAGTCATCAGCAATCACGGGTAGTTTTCTGTTAACGATCGGATGCACCAGGTTCTTGCCAACCAAGTGTTTGTACCTGTGAAATAATAATTAAGTTTGAGGGACTGGTGAGTTTGTAATGTTAGTAGGGCTTTTTGAGAATGCCCATCGAGCTAACTATCATAAAAGCACCTTATGGTGTGTTAAGCTTGAACTGGCCGGTCATGTTTCCATGCAAGCGTCGGAGGGTGATTACTCATATACCCCAGGTTTTAGGTCCAGAAATGAAATAGGTATGGTATCGTTTGATCTCTTTAATATCTAGGCTTGTATCATTACCAATTTTTTTTAATATAATTCAGCAGAACAAGAAAGTTATGAGCTATAAAAAAATTATATGAAAATGTTTCAATCTTATATCACTCAATCGATATCATGCTTAGTTTTGGACCTAAAATCTCATTTAAGGGAGTATTCCATAAACAAACGAATGTAAATATGGGAAAACACAAATAAAATCGAAGCACAATGAAAAAGTCCAATAGAATAGTACCTCTCGTCCTTAGGATGTACTGCCACAGCAACATCACCCAACATGGTCTCCACACGAGTGGTCGCAACGATTACTTCTTCCCCAGAATCTTCGGCCTTGTACGCGAATAGCACCAACACGCCAAATTCCACCTTAGAACAACGGGATAGAGTCCTTAATTTAATAGTCACTTCACAAAAAAAACGTGCAATTAAAAATACGAGCAGTTTTCTTCTTTATTAGATCAGATTTATTGTTTTTAAACATATTTTATAGTTATATTTTTAAGTCTAAATTATTTTTTCTTTTAACTTAAAATAATACTTATAAGACTTTAAATAAGTACATAGTCACAAGAACTCCCTGGCTGATTAAGCTTCAAAATCAATCAGGTAGTTCTTAATATGAAACTTTATGCCTGATAGGTTAACCTTTGACCACTATCTCACCTGATGGTAAGTGATGATGTGGTCGAAGATGTTGTTCAGACTAGCCTAGAATTACAGGATCTCAAGAACAGCTGTCGGAACACGCCGTTAGGTGCTAGGCGATAAATTTTCTACAAGCTAGCCAGGCGGGCTAGCTACTTCTACGGGAATGTTCGCATCCGATTGGTCGCGTTATTGTAATGTTGTTGCGCCGCACTGTACAGTTGTTAAACCACGTCCGCCGCGGTAAGGTTTGGGTTCTGTTGTTTTTGAGCTGTACTTACATTTCTTTACATATTTATTCGTAAACCCAGAGGCATTAGCAATTGAGCAGACAATGTGTCAAAGAAAAATGAGATCTAATGTCAATTACCTAGAATTCACTTACTTTTTGTTCATAACCTGGTATATTCATCAGTGTCCTGCCAGCGAGCTCCACCTTATCAACTTCTATGTCACTGATAGCGCTTTTTAGCGTACACGACCAGTTGACGAGCCTGTTGGCTCGGTAGACGTCACCCGCTTCATGTAAGCGGATGAACGCTTCGTTGACAGCTCGACACATGCTCGGGTCCATGGTGAAGCGGACTCGTGACCAGTCGTAGGAGGAACCCAGAGACCGGAGTTGCTCGTAGATTCTGACGCCTTTTCTATGAACAATCTATCATTACTATGGTATTCAGTGTTTTTCTTCAGTGTTGCACTGTTGATCCGCCAGGTCTGGCACACTCAGCACTTTAGGTACAAAGCTACAGGGACAATGGCGTATCAGTCCGGACGGGATTATTGTACGTGAGTGCCGCGTCAGAAGAGATCAGAGCTATGCGATAGAAAGAGAGACGCCTTGTAGATTAATATAAATATTAGGTACTCCGTGCTTTGAGAGCTGAAATACACTTTATTGCTTCATAGTTAGAGTCAGAAGCGACTTTTTTTTTATTGGATTTCTTTATTGGAATTGCTTTGCAGTGCTTAAAATATATGTCATCTTATTTCGTAACAAATTATTTTATAATCGATTTGATATATAAAAACTACGAGAACTCGTTTTGAGCCAATGTGAAATTCAATACAATTAATGTTAAAGATATTATTTTCTTACTCATTTTTCCAGTCCCAGACGCGTTTTATGAACTCTTCTCGTCCAAGGTCGTGCCGGGTCTTTTTCTCTTCTTTCCACAATTTCTTTTCGACCACCACTTGCGTGGCGATGCCAGCGTGGTCACACCCTGGATTCCATAGGGTTGTGCGCCCATTCATCCTGTAAATGTATTATTGATGGATTTCGCATGCTATTGAAGACATAACTTTTGCATGGCATTAGGGCATTTTGTGCATAATCTATCAACTAGGCCATCATGGTAGCTAGCTATCAATGTCAGAAAGAAAAACTGTCGCCAAGTAACTAATAGCAATACAATATTTAATTATAATCCATTCACCAAAAATTCTAATCTTTTTGTATTGACATAATTGCAACAATGATATATCTACATAATATTTAATATTAATAATGAGTAATTATGACATTTATTAACTGTTTCATTTGTTAATTATTTTATAATTTAGTGAAATTATGACATGATGATATTGAGAACTAGTTTATTGTATAGTTACTTTTTTATATCTAATGTTATTCCCTTGTTTTGTGATCTGATATAATATTAATTTGTAAATAATAATGTAATTAATAATTACTAGTATAATTAAGATTTTTTGATAACTAATGTAATTGGTGATTTTACTGTATTAGTTTTAAATAAATAAATAAATATTGCAGCCGCTGTACTTAAGCCATTTAGCATGGCTTCTAGCTATCTAAACGTCGACGTGAAACAAACACTAAAAAATAAATGTACGTTCAGTTTTTTTATGTTTAGGTTGATCGGCCAAGTGCGAGTCACTCTCGCGCAAGAAGGGTTCTGTACCCGTCGTGAAAACTAAAATAAGGTTATAAATGTTATAATATAGTGTCTAATGTTGTATAGATAAATGAACCGGAACCCTTCGTACGCGGGTCCGACTCGCACTTGGTTGATTTTTTAATGGAATCCTGACGAAACACGCATGAGACTCACTATCAGTTAGCGGTAATCTCTGCCTATAACACTTGTGTTTCGTCAATATACGAACTGCAATGCGCCTATCTCCCTGAGGCATACAGTTGTTAAGCTAGCCAGGCGAACATTTGCAAAATTCCCTTCCACCGTGCGATGAAGCTCAAGCCGGCGGCGGGGATCGAACCAGAGACCTGCAGCACGGCAGTCCATAGCTATTACCTATAGGATGCTATTGCTTCAAATCTGTTAAAAAAATCAAACTATTTCTATAAAGAATGTGCCGGTCTTATTAATCGCTGAGAATCGGCTGTGATTATATATTCACAAGATAATAATAATTTTCTATTGTTATGAATTAAAAACCCATACATAAGGGTTCTCTCTAATAGATTATTTATAAGGTTGGATTATTAATATCATCAATACGAGTATATAGAGTGAATGGGTATCCCCTAGGCAAGCTTGTTCCAGGGTCAACAAAGTCGTCACTTTGTACCAGCTGGGAATGCAGTCATTGCAGAATTATCAGCACATATTTAAGAGGATTATATAGCGCGTACTTCTCAATACAAAAAAAAAGCTCTTTTCTATCTCTTAATATTGGCTGATTTTTGTGTTTACATGTATTGAACATATCATTGACTAGGCTTGTACGTTTTATTTATTCCAGTTTTCTTCATAACTTTAAAGTTAGAAGAAACTTTAAAGTTTCAAAGAAAGGAGAATATGCTTCTAAATTACCGAAATCGGGCAATATTAAGAGGTAGAAAAGAGCTTTTTCTTTTTGTATGGAGAAGTAAGAGCTATAGAATCCTCTTAATGGCGAGAAATTTGTAATCACAGACATCACTACTCTAGTGGCTCCGTTGATTGTGGTGATCGGTTTTGTTGTTTTGTTCTATATAAACTTATAAACATAATTTAAGAAGGCAAAAGCTAACTGATATCGTTGGCCTCCTGGATGCTCCTTGTTGATTGGAAAAACTCTGCAATGTTAAACCCTAATTCTAAGAAGTGCTGTTGTAGTCCATTCCTAAACTAAAACGAATTGACTCACCTGTGCCACCTAGTGATAGCATCCTCCACAGCATTAGTGAGTGCATGCCCGAGATGCAATGAGCCAGTTACATTTGGTGGAGGTATTACCATCACAAACTTGCCTTTTGGATTGGCTTCCAAGACTGACTTTTTCTGAAAATGTTTGGAATAAAGTTAACTTTTCAATAAGCTTTGACATTTATAAGAGTTTTGGTTGATCTTCAAAGTAATAGTAGTAGTTTTATAAGATTTGTAAAGTTCAACCTTAACGGCGGGTTTGGAGTACCCTGCAGGTGTGTCTTTGTGCATACATAAATAATTTCTAACGTGTTTCATGGAAGGGCCGGTGACTACGGACTTCCACAAAGTGGCATTGTTGTGTTTAAATACTCAAATTTCATCAGACATATTTTGCTTTGGAGTTGTTAAGTTTTTTAATGCCTGATAGGTTAGCCTTTAACCACTATCTCACCTGACGGTAAGTGACGATGTGGTTGAAGACGTTGTTCTGGCTAACTTAGAATTTCTAGTTCTCAAGGACAGCTGCCAGAACACACAGTTAGGTGCTTGTCGACAGATAAGAATTCCCTGGACAGCACAAAGAAATTGATATTGAACCAACTTACGATCACGAAAGAACTCAGAATCAACTGCCAAAACCTACTTTCGACAGATAGCAGAAATATATAATATAATTTCTAAATATAATGACAAGTGCTAAGCGAAAATTACTAAAATTTATTATTATTGGACAACAACATTTTTGTCCTGGGCTGGAATCCAACTCATGTCCTCCGATTTCGCACCGGATGCATAAGCCACGGTCGCCGGAACATATTTTTTCGAGCCGAAACTTTGTGCTCCAATTTTATTACTTTAACCGTCATAGAGGACGGTATGCGGTCATCAACCAGACTACTAGACTTCATCTGATCGAAAGAAGTGCTTTTTCAAAAACTTATCTCTCGCAATAATGTCGCAAACCTTCTTTATTTTTAAATATGATTACGAGCACTATCGCGTGCTAAGCGAAAATCATATTTACAAGTTATTGAAGCAGTTTTTTTTTTAACTCAGATCAATTCCATTCGGTACAAAAAAATGTGCTATTTTATTCGTTTCACTTAGCCACAAGAGGCCCGCGAGATTGATTTCTGAGAGACAATAGTTAGATTTCCTATCGATTTTGAATTTAAGTAATTAACTTTCGAGGCTGTGTGGTCGTTACCGCATGGTTTGTCCAAGTAACAAGTATTTTGTCAGCTTTCACCATTACCTTGAATTTAGAAGTTTTGCCTTTTCCTTTGGCGAGTGGTGCACTAGGTGGAAGTGATTCATGAACATACTTCCAAGAGAAAAAAACTTTGATAGCTTTTGCATTGCCTCCAATTTATGCTACACAGAGCTATGTGCTTGGCAATAGATTTTCTACTTGAGGATGATAGATAGCCAGTGAATTTGTAAAATGCCGTACTGTCCTACGAGTAAAGCAATTATATGAGCCCATGACTGGCTTCGGCCCATGGGCGCGACAGCCCAGTCATTGTGACTGGGCTTCAAATGTCTTACCTTCCCTTACTATCACCCTTCGAACCACGGGGGCGAATCCACATACTATATACAATATGTGCAGGACAGAATCACACTGTCCATATAGAAATGTATAAATAGTAGATAAGCTTTGAAATTGATAAGTTAACTTTAAGGAATCAATGTTTTTTAAGTATATCATAGCATAGGGCATCGCATTAAGCGATTAGTATAAATCCCTCATAAAATAAGCGGAGCAACGTAAAATGCAATGTACGTTTTTGTAAGGCGCTACCTTATGTAGCTACCATTGTTCAATAAAGAATAGTATAATATAGAGTAGGAACGTATTGTTATTTTAATGTCAGGCGTCGCGTCGCCTTATGCGACTACCAAGAATAGGGCCAATGTAAAGAAGCATTGTAAACATATAGTATAGAGAGAACACAATAGCACAGGTATATAGATATAAGTGTATAGTAGGGCCTTAGTTAGCACATAAGGACCCATTGTTTATGGAAATAAAGTATATGAGTTTATTTTATTTTTTATTTATTAAACAAAATCCACAGCCATTAATTAAATGTACATTTTTTCTTACAAACATAACTTACGGCCAATTAAGGATTTACATTATTTAGGTTTTCTATTAAAAACCAACAGTCACTTGTGTGAATTCTTCAGGCATAATTATGTAAGTGAGCGTCCCTCACTTTGTGTGTGTGTGTGTGTGAGAGAGAGTGTATGAAGGTGTGTGAGGTTTTGTGTGCATGGGTATATCTGTGTTTATGAATATATATGTAACTATAATAATATATATAAGTGAAGTTTTATCAATGTATTAGATGAGGAGTAAATATTTTGAATTTTAATATTTGAAAATATATTATGTTGATTGTTGTGTAATTGCTGAGTAAAATGTTGAAATTATAGTAATAAAAAAAATTATAATAGCAATAATGATTATGTTTGAAGGGTCAATTAAGGATCCATGCATAGCATTCCTAAATTAAACCGTCACCATGTATAACCTTATATACCTCACTTTTAAAGACTCCCTTTGTATCATGAAAGATGTCTGTCTTTTTAAACTTTTTGTTATAAGTAATCTGCAGGCGACTAACTATAGAATTTTGCGCGTAATTTGTACTCGTTAGTGTAGTTGCAAATAAATTAGTGTGTCTTGTACGAATTCTTGGAGTACAAAAATGCAAAACTCTATTGCTGAGGTCGGGGCTGTCTATATATCCATTACATAGACCATGTAGGAAGGCCATGTCCAAAATAGTACGTCGATTTTCGAGACTTGTGATATTGTGATAATTACATGAATCTTTGTAGTTAAGTGAATATGTATGTTTCCTATAGTTGAGATGTTTTATAAATTTATGTTGAATATTTTCCAAACTTCTAATATAAGTTACGTAGTGGGGGTTCCAGACAGTACTGCAATATTCTAGAATGCTTCTAACATATGTATAGTAGAGTAACTTTATGCAATTAATATCAGAAAATACTTTACTAACACGTAAGATAAAACCAAGACTTTTGTAAGCCTTATTTATCATTAAGTCTATATGTTCCGAAAAGGTTAATTTATTATCTACTAGAATTCCTAAATCTCGTACAACATGCTCTCTTGGTATACTGATGTGAGTTATTTTATAATCGAACGCTATAGGAGCTCTCTTTCTCGTAAGCGTTACATGTTTGCACTTGCTCACGTTGACTCCGATATGATTTAGTGAGTAATATTCACTAAGGCGATCAAGGTCAGCTTGCAACATAATACAGTCCGAGTATCTAGTTATTTTCATAAAAAATTTTGTGTCGTCAGCATACATTAGATATTTAGCATGTTGAAAGCATTTATCTATGTCATACAAATAGCAAGCATAAAGCAAGGGACCAAGGATTGAGCCTTGCGGCACGCCTGATGTTATGTTTATGTAGTTGGAACAATAGCCTCCCACAATAACTGCTTGAGAACGTTTCCACAGATATGACTCTAACCATCTCAATAAATTACCGCGAATACCTAATTCGTAAAGTTTTTGCAGCAATATGATGTGGTCTACACGATCAAAAGCCTTCTCAAAATCAGTATAGACCACATCTACCTGCGAGCCTCCCTCCATATTTGTATTCACGTAATCAGTAAAAGTACCCAAATTCGTTGCAGTTGAACGACCTTTCATAAAACCATGTTGGTTTAAAGGAATCGATGGAGTAACTATAGGATAAATATGGTTATGAACAATTCTTTCCATCAATTTACTAAAAGCATTTAAAATTGAAATAGGGCGATAATTTTCAATTGACGTTTTGAGACCTTTCTTGTATACAGGAATGACATGAGCCTTTTTCCAAATTTTTGGGAAATAGCCCTCTTTGAAACATCTATTGAAAAGTAATGTAATAGGGTAAACTAAGGATTTGCCACATTTGACGAAAAATATCGCGGGCAAATTGTCATTGCCAGCTCCTTTAGTAATGTCAAGATTTTCAATGACCTTTTGAACCTCATCTGAACTGATCCTTATTTCAGATATAAGATTAGTATTAAAACGCGATTCCTCCGGGTGTGAACAATTAATTAAATAACTATTGATAGAAGAGGGACCAAAGTTTTGTTCAAAAAAGCAATTAAAAGCAGAACATATATCAGATGGATTCTCAAGATGAGTGTCACCATACGTCATTTGTTGTGGATAGTCAATTGCATTATTCCGTTTCGATTTTGTATAGGACCAAAAAGCTTTTGGGTGTGATTTTATCTTTTCTTGCGAAAAAGTTATAAATGACGAATGACACTCATCCTGCAATTTTTTTTTGTCGTTTTCTGAGCTTAGAAAAAGCTTGATAGTCATTAGGATTTTCATATTTTTTCCAATCAGCATGTATTTTAGTCTTCTCTTTGATGAGATTAATAAGAGACCTACTATACCAGATCGGGTACGAATATTTACCACCGACACGAACTTTTGGTACAAATACATTAACCACATTATTTATAATTGTATAGAATTGATTCACCACATCATCCATGCTATTCAAAGTACTAATAAACGACCAGTTCTCTCTTAGTAGCGATTCATTAATTTTTGTATAATCTGCACGCTTAAACTGATATTTCAGTACAGAACAAGTTTTGATTGGTGGCACTAACACATCAGTTGCAGTCATGCAAAGGGCCGGGTGATACAAATCCTCAGATACAAGGGTAAAATCGGATTTTTCTAAGCTAATGGGAAACGCAGAGAAAATCAAATCTAGGGTATTATTGCTACTATTCCGAAGATAATTATACTGCGCAAGGCCTGAATATGATAAACACGAGAGAAGATCAGATGCAGCAACTTGCAGTTCAACAGATCCTTTCTTCATTATGACAGGTTCACCAGAGATCCAATTAATGCATGGTAAATTAAAATCACCCGCGATGAATAAATTATCATTTGGGTGAAGATCCCTAATAGCCGTGATAGTATTTGTTAATAAATCAATACGAGATGGTATAAGAGAATTAGGGGGTATATAAACTACTGCAATATGTATGTCATATGAAGCGCCTACGCTTTTCGCCGGAATAGTGACCCAAACGCACTCTAGATCATCACGTTCCCACTCCGGCCGCGGACTGGCTTGTAGCTCAGATCGACACAATGTCATGACACCGCCACCCAGCGATGCACGATCTTTGCGAAATACTTTATATTTGCCATCACTTAACTCGGCATTTAATATTCCATCGCAGAGCCAGGTTTCAGTCACCATTATAACATCGAAGTCAGACAAAAGTACGTTATCATAAAACATGTTAGTTTTTGTTCGCAGGCCCCTAACATTCTGATAAAAAAGTTTTAGACATTTAAGCGTGTTATCCATAATCATAACAAGAGCTAAAATGTCTAAACAGACAGCCATATGATATACAATTACGCAATAAACAACTATTTGTATGACATAAATAATATGAGTTACACAATGGTCGCCTTCTGTGAGCAGTTATAGCTAAACATAGTATAATGGGGACAAAAAGTTTGTAATAAAGAGCCTTTAAATGGTAATGATTATGTGTGTGTATTATGTTAAGTAAATAAAGTGTATATAAGTATGTGTATAATATGCGGTGTGAAGTATAATTAAAGATGTACGTGTGCGTGTGTATGTTTGTGTATATATATATGTACGTAGAGTGGCGAGTATAAACAATTGCATTAGGCTTTATGTTACATGGATTCATACAATTTTTGAGAGATCGACTGATTAGGAAATTAATATAGGAGGTGAAGTCTCGTTTCGTCTCACGTAGATACGACAGTTTTTTGTCCAAACAAATTTAAAATTAATTTCCTTAGCTCTTAATTTACATGAATTTAGTAGCATTTTATTTTCTTTAGTAAGATGCTCATTAATGAAAATACGATTGGTTTCATCTCCCATTTTTAAATCCTTAGTACTTAGATTACGGTATTTTCGCGCCGCAGCCACGACTCGGTCTTTGGTAGCGCGCTGTTTAAGGCGAACGACAATGGAGCGAGCGCGCGCCTGGGTAGCGCTGGCAGTATGACGTGGCTGGACCCGGTGTGCAAACTCGATGTCAGAAGACTTAATAGGGACTCCGATATACTGTATCAATCTCGTGATGATATCTGTGGTGTCTTCCTCCTTATTTTCGGGTATTCCAGTGACCTCAACGTTCTGCATTCTTGACCATTGTTGTTGTTTTAAGTTTTCCTCTTCCATGATCTTGATTTTCGCAGTTTGTGCTTGTAAGCTTTCCTTAAGAGTTTTATTCTCATCCTTGATAGACTTTAATTCAGAAGAAGTATTACCAAGAAGTTTTGTCAAGGCCGATATCTCTTTACGCAACTCATCGTACTGTCTACTCATAAAAGAGAAGGATTCTTGGTAGCCAGTACACTGGACATTTATTGTCTTAAGCTGGTCAGATAGCCCACTGTTGCAAGACTCAATAACATCCATTAAATCCTGTTTGTCAGCCTTTAGAAGTTTCTTCAGCTGGTCCTCCGTAATGTAATTGCTACTGGGCGATGGCACTCTACGCAGTGTGACATTACTTATAGTCGACAGATTTTCGACCTGCGCTTCCGGTTTGGTTGGCGCGGGTTTTGCCAAACTTGATGAGCGCACCGGCGTATTAGTATTGTCCATTTTTGGCAATTTGCTATAACATTCCGAACAGCGCCATTTCCGTTTGCCTTCATCATTCAACGCTTTATAGCGCTTTGGAGAAAGGTTAGCACAATGCAGATCATATTTCTGGTTACAGCCCTGACAATGCATAACTCTCTTATCATTTATAACCGTTCTACAGCCATCACATAATTGCTTATCCATACTTTACAAGAAATGTTCCAGCACTACGCAGAAAAAAGTTATCCTTGCAAAAAATGCACGCAATATGATTTGAGCAGGCGCAAGGTAATATTATGCAGTTTGTGCGGGTGGGTGCTATAGATCAGCAGCGAACCAACACAGCGACAGCGGAGCGGACGAAGCGGTGGGGTGGTAGCGGTCAAGTGAAGGACGCACACAACGTCGCCTCGGGCGTACTGCGAGTTGTCGTAGGTCAAGGATGCAGTTATTTGCAACTATTCAAAAAATATATTGGCTTCAAACTCACTCGTTTGCCGATGGACTGACTTGGTAGTTACACTGTAAGATTCCTTGTTTCAGGGGCTTCACTCACACATATAGCACTTAAATTAAAATGTATTATAAATACAACATTTGAATATTATTCACGGAGTAAACGCACACAATGCTTACTCGTTGACTGTCGTGCAGTTATATGTATCTTGTATGAGTTGTGTGTATCTTCATTGGGTAACGAGACCATAGGTATATAGGGATAAAAAATAGGTATATAGGCATAGATAGAGGGAACACATGACAGAGATACATATATGCATAGCTTCACGTAATAAAGGTAAAAGGTAAAGGTATAAGGTAAAAAGGTACGATAGACATATAGTTATGCGGTACATAATATGTGCCAAAAATGCACATATAACCACTGCCGAGTTATATGTGCATAAACATCGTTATGTACCTACCTACAAGCGTGCATACGCAATAGGTGTGACGTGTGTCATATAGCCGCCGCCGTGCTATATAACACCGTGGGTATGTAACGATATGGTCTATAAACGTAAATAGTAGCATATAGGTATGTATAACCAACGCCGCGTTATACATATCAACACGTAAAACCGTTAGGGAATGCCTCACTATAGGCAGCTATATGACGCTATACAAGAGACGCGGGGGGCGTACCCACGCCACACTCAAAACCCGACGCATCTCCTAATATGGTAATGTTCGTTGCATCGGAGGCTAAGGACGCCATCTCATCAGCCAATAGCAAAGCCATAAAACCTGGACGCTATTCCGGGAATTCTGGATACGAAACGACCGTTAGAACGACAGTTGGAGCTATCTATCTCTGTCATGCCCTCTCACTCGTCAAAACGGCCTCTAAGCGCTGTGATTGGCTAAGACGCTTCGATTAGCCAGCAGATCAAACAATTATGCGATAAATTTAATTATATAGAAATATTGAATCGTCATAGAAAACAGTGTTCATAGCCCAGTCATATTAGGGCTTTCACCTCGGAATGAAAGATAATAAGCTGCAAATTGGTATGAACCTTTGTTTTATCATTCTAAATGTTGTCTCAAAAGTCACAATCGTTATCGTGTCCGCGTCTCAAGATATTCAAGGTCAAAGGTCACAAAAATCGGGTTTTCGCGAATATCTGGCTTCCTATCGGTTAAATGAGATTTGCATTTATTATAAAAGTTGTAGGCTATAAAATTCCCTACAACTTTTGTTTAAACTTTTTTTTCATACGACTAACCGTTTTGAAGGTAGAGCGCGAAGAGTGCACATCGTACAGTCATATACGGCCTAATGCAAGGTCAAGCGTGAGTTATGGTTATCAGTATGTTATAAAGTCAATTATTTACTTGGAAATTATAATTATTAAACAATGCCTATTATTTATGTACTAACTATTAATTATTTATATTTAATTAAAGTAAGTAACTTGATTATTTATATATAATTATTCATATTTAACTATTTAAGTATAAAATATTATTAATTCTGGATTATATATTTTAGTTTTATTTTAAGTTAAAATGATAGTAAGAGTATATATTTTACACATATTTTTATTTATTATTAAATACGGCATAATATACATTTATCAAAATGTGAGTTCAAATATCAAAAGTATCTTTGTTGATTTTAATTGTAATGAAATTGGAAATGGAAGCTAATTATCTTCTTCTTCTTCGTCGTCTTCTTCTTCTTGTCGCTCAAAAATGTTCGATTCATTGTCATCATCCTCATTATCTGTCATGTTCATCTCCAAACCTTCCAGAATATCGGGATCATATGTATTTTCTTCATCGGGATTACTTGGATACAGTGAAGCGTTGAGGCAAGCTTGTCCGTTGCACTGGCCGCAAGCTAAAGAACATTGTAGCCCTGATTTTCTGCATCCACAGCGGGAACCACAACCATTTTTGCAATTGCAAAATATTACGTTTAGTAGTTCGGCTGGTGCTGGAGGTAATAACGTTCGTATGGGCTCCAGGATTTCATTTTCAAGCATCCAGCCCCATTCTTGAGGTTCTAAGTCCTTCCCTAACCACGTTTGAATCTGGTAGTAGACACGTTTTATGTGTTGATGAGCTGCTACACTTGTTGGTGGAAGTGTTGACAGTTGTACAGGTTTATTTAGTTTTGTAAATTTGATGAATTGCGTGTAGCGGAAATGATCAATGTTGTCCTCAGATTTTGGAGCATTATATAATGCCAACAAGATGCGCACTCCATTTTCTAATAATGTTTGTTTTGGGCAGTTTTCTTGTTGAAATACTTCCACCAGTTTATCTAAATCAGGAATTTTTTCCAATGCTCTAGTAACAGTTTTTTTTCCTTTTTTAAATAGCGCAGAAGTCGTGTCACAGCCACTGAATGCGTGTAAAAATAAAATGTGCTTTTTAGTACGAGGATATTGGTCAAAACTTTTAGTAGAATATATTTGTGTTTTGAGATTGCCTTTGCCAACTTTTTTCAAAAAAATTTCCTGATGATGTGACTGAGTACGTCCAATTAAAATAACGAGCAAATCGATATCTTCTCCTATGATGACAGCAGTCTTTTGATGTTCTGATAAGGCAATAGCTGTGTCAATGATGAGAACATCAGCATCATCTCTGGCTTGTTTTGTTGTGATATTAACAGTTTTAAATTTTTCAACAAGCATGTCGATAAATTTTTTTTTATTAGACCGATTTGATAAAAAATTTTCTTGACTGATTGGCACAACCATTGTTTCGTCAAAACAAACTTCATATGATTTTGAAAGTGCAGCAGTTCTTCTTTGTTGTTCCAGTGCTTTAATATTTTTACTATAGTCCGAATATCCGTCAAATACAACAACAATTGCTGAGCCATAATGTGTTTGTAAATATTTAATGTACTTATTTAAAATAATAGAGAAAGTATCGTCTTTGCTCCATACGACGCGATGCAGAAGAAATCCACCATCGATGATGTATGTTACATTATTTTCATCAAGATCGATAACGACAGGCATCATATTGTCATATAATGTCGCTTTCGTGGTTTTTCTCATGCCATTACTATCAAATAAAGATGTCGGATACGGACTTAGTTCATACTGAAGATATTCTTGTAAATTACTTTCAAATTTTTTGCTTACAGTTATTCTCTGGAAAAGTAACATTGGATCTATAGAAACTTTACAATCATTAATTTTGACAGATTTGTTAATGGCTGAAAGCGGTAAAACCTTATCGACGCGTTTTAACTTTATTTCGTTGAAGTTCAAACCAGTTATCTTTACCATAGATTGCAATCCGATTTCATGGGCTCGGTGACAATTAATTTGGTCATTTCCAACGATTCCTGAAGCTAAGGATACCAACTGATTCGCATTTGGAAAGGGATTATGAAGCGTAAACCAACCAACCAGTTCATTTACATCAGTATCATCCCTTTTTATTCGTGAATCTCTAGCATCAACATGTTGGTCCACAGAATCGAAAGAAATGTTACAAAACCGTTCAATTTCTTCCCAAATTGTATTCGTGGCATACATAGCATATACCCACTTACATAGAACACTTTCTTGTGTACTTCGGCCTCGAGATACTCCTCCTTCTGTCTTCATAGATTTCATCAGACTTTGCTCGATTACCATGTCTGTCCATGTACCAGAATTGAATTTTTCTGTTCGTTTTACAGTAAAGAATCCGTTTTTAAAGTTCTCAAAAGCCTGTTGATCCATTGTCTCCTCAAGTTTTAACATATCTTGAAGATACAAATGAGCTGACTTCGCATATAGGAAATGACCACCAGCATGAAAATAGGGCAGCATTTTTCGCACTGCATCCAAATGTTCTTGAAAAAGTCCCAGCCTTTCAGCGCGAATGAAATCTAGGGCTATTGATACCATTTCAAAATATTGCACCCATAACTGTGCCGTGGGACCTCGAGCTTTTAATTCTTTTAGTTTATCCTGAAATTGATCAATTAACGAGTTGGAGCTGCTCGTACATCCTTCAACATCTTCGTAGGAAACATCGCGACTAGTTATCTGTTCAATTAACTCATCTAACACACAATTTTCAATTTTCATCTCTTCAAAAATCTTTATTGATAATGCAAGTCGTAATAATATATGGCCTCTGATACTTCTTGCATAAGCGTGACCATTCAACATTTTGTCGACCGAATTTGTAGCATATATTTTACTTAAAGCTTCCTTGAGACCACTACCGTCCATTACATGTCCTATGCATCCAAGAAAAGACATGAGCATATGAAATCCTCCAAGTTTGACAACTGTTTTAGACAAGTCTGAGTTTGCATCTGACGCAGCAACCATTTCACGTGCTTTTGAGTACAGGGGCTGATCAAATGTAATTATGCACGTTGTTTGTTGATGTGACTTGGCAATATTTATAGCACTATGTAAAGTTGTATAAATTGTGTCTAAATTACTGGCAGGATGATCAATGAAAGGTAGAAATATAACCTGAGAAGTTGAAAAATTTTGATTATTTTTCGTAAGTTGTTGAAGATAGCCATTCCACCCTGGCAACGGTGAAAGATTCTTCCATTTTCCGTATAACCACAACAAATCAACTGCATTAAATTTTTTTTCAATCAGTACTTGATCATCATGTAGATTTTGGACTTGAATCTTGCTGTACCCAGGTACAACTGGCTTTTCATATGCTAAAAGAGATACATGTGATATTGCTGCTAACTCTTTTGCACTCGGTTTAGTTGTACATTTTTTTATGCGATCATCATAAATTACAGCATCTTTCGGAGTAATTATTTTTATCATTCCCATAACGTGAAGAGTATTATTACCGTCAAGAGTACTGACATTAATATCTGCATTGTCTCCAACATATTGTACCAACGCACCAGACTCTGATGGTAAAATACGAGGTTGTGGATGGTAAACTGCTGAAACTTCATACTGTATGGTATTACTATATGATGCAGCAAATCCTAAAGATGATAAAACATCCAACAATTTTTTAGACCCATATCTTCTGTGAAGAAATACGGAAAGGCCCAACAGTAGCTGTGATGAAAATGAACGTTCTCGTATCGAAGCCATTATTGCGTGGCTAATAGATGTGCATTTCGTTTTTAAATGATCTACTTGTCCTTTTCTATTTTTTAATATCATTTCTTCCAAAAAATGTGATAATGTTTTTGGTATTTCTTCATTAATACAATCTAGCATTTTATTCGGAGGTGGATACGTTTTTGTTTCAACTACAGATAATCTGATGTCTTCCCTAATAATAGCCGCAGCAGCTTCTACAATCCGTAGACGTTCTTCTACAGGAGTACTTTTTTTATTTTCGTACCAAGCTTTTGATAATACGTTAAGCTGTGTATCACGGAAAGATATAATTGTAAATGATCCAATTTTTTTTGTGATTATTATATCAGTTAAATACTTTTGTTGTAATTTTGTAATAATTGTCTTATTGTCAGGTATGTATTCCGTAGGGACATCTTTAAGTTCTTTCAAAGTAAATTGAGAATCTTCATTATTTTCTATATAATAAAAAATCTCCTTCATTGCTTGAGTGACTTGATCATCTTGGCGAGGCTTTTTATCTGCAGATGGTACTCGGGTTAAAAAGTTGGTATAGCAAATAGTATGATACTTTGCTTCAGCAGCGATCAAATCATACTCGTAATATATACGTTCCTTTACTAATTCTCCTAAGGAATCGTTTCGTTCTTCTGCTCTCTTAATTACGTTGTCTTTGAATGCAAGAGTACTTACATTACTTATTGTCTGTCTATACTTTAATTTTTTTTTCTTTTCTGCTATTTCATCAACTTCTTGGCCACAAAATAAGCATAACTTTCCAAAATCAAAGACTTCATTTCGTTTTTTACGAGGTGCACTTGACGTTGAAGGTTCACTCTCATCTGTGCGTCGTTTTGATGCAATAATAACATTTTTACTCGTGTACACTTTTCGACACTCGGAATGCACATTTACAGAACTTAAAGTATTTAAATAGTCTATATGTCCATCATTTCTTTCAATACTTGCAGTTTTTAAAGTTTGTAAACCACGTACGACATTCACAGAAACACCTTCTGAAAGTTTCTTATCACATATAAAACACAAATCAGCCATAGCTCTTAAAACCGTACGTCCGTAGTTGCAACGGTACAATTTCAAACTAACGAATAATCTTGACTCATACAAAGTGGAGAGAGTGGCCTTGAATACTATAGAACATCTGTCCCGGCAATGAATAGAAAAGGGCATAGGGTAGGGACAAGTATTTCCAGGTATATAAGTATTGAGAAATTTACGCGTTTTAAAGAAAAGATATATAATGTCGTGTTAACTTAAAATAAAACTAAAATATATAATCCAGAATTAATAATATTTTATACTTAAATAGTTAAATATGAATAATTATATATAAATAATCAAGTTACTTACTTTAATTAAATATAAATAATTAATAGTTAGTACATAAATAATAGGCATTGTTTAATAATTATAATTTCCAAGTAAATAATTGACTTTATAACGTACTGATAACCATAACTCACGCTTGACCTTGCATTAGGCCGTATATGACTGTACGATGTGCACTCTTCGCGCTCTACCTTCAAAACGGTTAGTCGTATGAAAAAAAAGTTTAAACAAAAGTTGTAGGGAATTTTATAGCCTACAACTTTTATAATAAATGCAAATCTCATTTAACCGATAGGAAGCCAGATATTCGCGAAAACCCGATTTTTGTGACCTTTGACCTTGAATATCTTGAGACGCGGACACGATAACGATTGTGACTTTTGAGACAACATTTAGAATGACAAAACAAAGGTTCATACCAATTTGCAGCTTATTATCTTTCATTCCGAGGTTGACCCCTTTTTTTACCTAATATGACTGGGCTATCATTCGTTGTCGCGCCACCGTCGCGTGTACAGGTCTCTCATTACCCAACTAAGACGCTCACACTCCGTAAATTACTGACATCAAATCGGCAGCTTAATTATTTATCCTAAACTTCAAAACAACCCAGCACAAACAAGTGTGTAAGGGATACAGTGTCTACATCGAAGAAATATAGCAGATATACAGTCCACGTCGTCAGTAGATATTGCGTCCCCCACACAATAATAAAAAAACACTCACTGAGGAAAAAGTTATAACATAACAATGACTTCGGTTTGGTTGTGTGCGAGTGTGTAAAACATATATGTAGTTACAAAAACTTTTCATAATAATGTAAGTAGGATACATACTCCATACTCAGGTTTGAAAAAGCCTTCCTTCTCCCACCAAGCATACCATGCAGCCTCTACATATTTAGGACTGTATGCATCCGGCATAGGACCCTCAATGTCTTTCTTCTCACCAGGTGCTGTGTTTGCAGTGTATACTGCACTCTCTTTGGTTTCTTTGGCCTTTTTCTGAAAACATAATTCAAATTTATTGGAGTACAAAATTTTATGCCTAAGGCGGGAATCGAACCCGCGTGTTCCGCTATCGCATTGGATGCCTAAACCGCTCGGCTACCGGGGGGTCGGCTATGTCGCCGAAATTTCGTGCTCGAATTGTATTTTGTATTTCTTAAACCGTCATAGGGGACGGTGCGCGGCCTTCAACCGGACTACTAGACTTCATCTGATCGAGAGAAGTGTTTTTCAAACACTTAACTCTCGGAATGTACTATCATGTTAATAAAAGAGACAAAACTATTTTAGGTTGCAAGTCGCTGAAACTCGGCCACCCCGGCCAAAATAGAATACTAAAAAAAATTTTTTGCGTGTGTTTCCCGCCACTTAAAAAATCTTTATTTAAAATCAAATACTGTTAAAATAATTTTGAAAGAATGACTATAACTTATTTCTTCAGTGATAAAACTGCTAACAAACAACATTTATTAGTATTAACAGTAAAAAACTTACTATTGAATGAGAAGCGAGTCACTTTTTTTTTTTTCTATTTGTGTGATGTCTCTTTCTCATCTGCCAACATGAAATAAAACAAGTTTCTAAAAATCGCTTGTCATAGTAACCCAATAGAATAATGTTTTAGGGTATCAGGTGATTCCATCAAAGAGTATGTAAAATATTTTCATTCTTACATTGCAATAGTAAATAGCCAATATCTAAATAATACTGCAAGAGGATCGGGAATGGCTGATGGAAATGGAATGCCAGCCGGTGGACCGGTTCCCTTACCCTACCATAATATGTAACTGAAGTCCTTTCAATGTATGTAGGTAAACATAATTTTCTTTATATTATTATTATTAAAAAAAAAAACCTGTATCCCCCACACCTCCGGGGGATGCTACAACAACCCCCCTCCCCTCCCCCCTTCGTATAGTATGTATACCGATTCTAAAGTCGTTTTATTGTATAACATATGTTGTATGGAACCCATGATACAAATAATCCTTCCACTGGTCAGATGATATAAATATAACCTATCAAATGAAATTAATAATATGAGAGAGATGATTGCTTGAGAAATAACATTTTCTTAAAGGAAGTAACAATTCGCTAATATCATAATCCAGCTAGTACCTCAGTTTTTTCTTTTGGAGCAGCTGGAGTTGCACTTTTCTTATCCAGCTTGGCCTTTAGTTTTTCCAGTTTAGCAGCCTTCTGAGCCTCTTTTGCCAGCTGCTTAGCTGTTTTCTCTTGGGGCTGGTCGCCGGTAAGACCATTTTGCGTATCGTTATCAGTCATGTTTGTGAGTAATTAATTTGTATAACTATTCGCAAATTCGCAATGCAAACGAGCCGTTCTCCTACTGGTGCGTTCGTTTTGGCTCGCTTGCGTTTGTAGCAGTTTCAAAAGTGGCATTTGTATCTTAGCGTTCGGAAAGAAGCTTCTGCTATTTTTGACCACCAATGACTGTATGCTATCCGAACGTCTTATACTTATTTTGACAACCGCTGAAACCCAAAATAACGTTTTCTGGAACTGTAGCTAAAGATATAGGTGCAACAACTGAAGCCAAAGATATAGGTCTGTAATTAAATCTGCAGGAGGCATCGCCAGTTCTATTCATTATGATAGGAACAACAATATTTCTCATAAAATTTTAGCTGTCAAAAAACGATCACAACGATCCCACGGTAAGACGTGGGTCAAAAATAGCACTTTTCTCTGTCATTTGTAGCGTTTTCAAAGCTATCCGAACGATGAGCGAAAACGATATTTATGCTCACGAAGTCCCTATCCGAACGCCCTGTGTGATCATTTGTAGCGTTTGTGAGTGTTATTTTTGGAACTGATAGGCTATCCGAACGCCCTATACATTTCACTTTTGCCGTGATGTGGACACTGGACAGTGTTGCCACCTTAGATTTTTTTAAGGACCTTAGATTGTTTCAACAGTTCTGTAATATTAGGAAATCTCTTCTGGGTAAATGACAGTTTTGAATGAACTGTAATACCTAATTCGTTAGTTAATGAATATGGGAACTTATCTTAACTGTCTAAAACTGGCTCTTAGTTTTAATATTGTTAAGTTCGCAATAACGCCTGCTGGGCGAATTACATTACAAAATTACAAATTTACGAGAGAAAAAATTATAGTCATGTGCGGAACTCGAACCCGCGTCCATCCACCCCTTTAGCCGGGGTATGCTCTAACTAATTGAGCTAACATGACACAATGACTCATAACTTTAATTCTTGTTCTTCAACCATCGTATCTATAGGGCTCTTAGTATCTATATGGGGTAAAATAGGACCACATTCATATGTTATTTTTTTATCAGTACAGTAAGATATTAAAAATCAAGATTTTTTTTGGCCAATGGCTAATATGATATCGCTTCGTAATTTATACTTGCTCTCTGGGGCTTATCTTCCAACCAAACCAAATTTCGGATAAAGAATGATAGATTAATAGAAAACAGTAACAAACGACTGCGCCTAGGAATTCCCCGGTCATAGGCGGACCTAAGGCGAAAATAACATCATGTAATTCCAGAAAATTAGGGGATTTTCCTACCAAAATATGTTGCCAGACACCGTATTGAGAAACCGCCAAAAACCACAGAAAATATTAAAAATGCTATATTATGAAAAAATACCACTAAACGCCTTGAAAAAGCGCCAGTTCTGGTGGAAAAACCACCAGGGTTGTAACACTGGGTATGGAATTAGTCCATAGATACATAAAGAAAGGAAGTTATACCATACCATAGAACATATAATAACACTAACCACAGACCAATAACCAAGAAACTACCACAGTCTATGTAACTTTTACGCTGTGATACTAATCACAGACCAATTACCAATAATGATACTAATACTTAGACAAAGAAAGATCATTCCCACAAGAAAGGGATACAGTATTGAGTTATTATATGTAAAAGAAAAGGACAAAGCTCTACTATTGCTATATCACAGTGCGTGCCAGTTTTTTCAAGGCCAGCAACATATGTAGCTCATGGTACAATAATATACTACGCCAGGTATTACACTCCGAGACCAGATGTCATGTACCGGGACACAAGCTTGTCAAGCATTCCGTCATCAACGGCTCTCAAACTTTATACCTAATTTGATGAAATTAGTGGGCAGTAAAATAACAGTTAATAGATTTCACCATTTTTTTTTAATAAAGAAAATCACGTGAAATTGATTTAAGTTACACAGATTAATGATTCTTGAATAAATAATGGTTATCAAGTTCGTACAGTGTATGTTCGTAGTTTTCTTATAATGGGTACCGTCGATGCTAATAGGCCTAAATTTTTCATAGATTGAAATCAAGTAATTATTTTCTATGCCGAAGAAAAAGCCAGTTACCTGTATTTTGGTGTACAATTTAGTTTCAAAGAAAGCTCAAAAATATCGGCAGTAAAAACCAATTAGGTAGATACGTTATATAACCAAAGAAATTTTACATTACATTCCATATTTAGCAGTCGCAGTAAGAATGAAACAATTTTGCAGGAAATGGAAAATCTTCAAATCACTGCTTTTTCTACTTTTACTCTTACAGTTACTTTTTGCATGGTGGAAGGGCATTTTGCGAATGCCCGCCTGGCTAGCGACCCCCTCAAGTAGAAAATCTGTCGCCAAGCACCTAACGGTGTGTTCCGGCAGCAGTTCTTGAGAGCCAGTGAAATAACAGGTACAGATACTTAACATCCATGTCTCCTGGGGACAGGCGCAGTGCAATTTGTGACTTATGACGAAATGCATTTGTTATAGGCAGAGGTTAGTCTGCTTAACATCAGGTGGGCCTCGAGCTTGTTAGCTAGTTCCGTCACAATAGAAAAAAAATATGTTTTTTATTATACTCGTAGCTTCCAGAAATGGGCCGACCACAAAGTTTGCGAATCACTGCGCATATGTGCATGAGCGAGAGCGAAACAGATGCAAATCCTCTGAATAAGGAAACCTATGGAATTGCCATACCTACGAAAAAGACGTGCATACCTACGCAGCTAAACATGGCGGCTTAGTGTTGCTACTACCTTATCGATTTTACCGTAACTATCGATAAAACTACCGACACGAAACTTATATTCGCCGAATTAATTTTAATAGCGTCTGTGAAGTTGTTAGCGCCCACAAAGCATTAGCTGGGCAAATCTCCACCCCTTGCGTCGCTGACATGAATCAAATGCTACTACTTTAAATAACTACGATAATACTAAGATACCTTCGACCAAAGAGTACCTATGTCTTCGACATGCATTGCACCAGAGCCGATATTATAGTACCCTACTACGCGCACCAGTGCAATGAGGACATTTAGAAAAGGTGTTGATCCACCCTTTTTATAAGCAATATGGGCATAGCCAATGAATAGCGGATTCAGTGTAAGGATGGTCATGACGCTAATTTCAGTTTAATTTAATATCCTCCTTTTAACACGATTGGTTGCTACGGTTTGGTTTAGCTCGCATCTCGCATCTGGGCATAAGCCCATAACCTTATTTGAGATCTGGATCTACGCCTGATTCAGAAGGCTGATGATGATGATGATTTGTTTCTTTGTTCCAGAAATAATTAACCATGATCATTTGAGGAACTGCTTAAATAAAAACAATATTCGTACATGTTTGTATTTATTTATTTACATCAATTGGCTTTTGTACTATTCATTTCTGAACAGAACTATTTTGTTAAGATAATTCCTGAAAGATATTTTTTCTGTACATTTCTTCCCAAAATATTTAAATCTAATATCAATATATGTTTTGATTACACTTTTCATCAAAATATATTTATGACTGGCATCATGATCGCTTGAATCGGTCTGAAAATCTTGATTATTTTCACCATAATTTTCCACGAGAAAAGAAAATATATACAAATAACACTTTTCAAAATTCGATTTTGTGAAGTTGAATTTCATTATTTTCTCTGTCTTTTTACAGAGATCTTCAACGTCTTTCGAAGGATAAACGAGGCCTCCTCTAGTTTTACATGTAATTAATGATCTCGTTTTAATATCGCCAAATAGTATCGACGCACAATTTACACATTTGATAGTGCGGGACAATTTTCTGGCTACAAAGCCAGCAATGTATGTCACAACGCTCTCAGCATATTTTGTGATATTATTATTAAGGCAGTCTAGGTATTCCTCGAATAAAGTGCTGTCATCCTCCGGTACCTCTATAAGAGACTTTTTACTAGTCAAATCATTGATACTTGCAACGGGATCAATTCTGCTTGAACATGTTAAAATACACTCGAGAGCAATGAATCCGGGTCACTTAAAGAATGTTAAAAATCACGGAAACTAAAAATGATAGGTTAATGCAATAAATTGTATTTAATAGACAATGTAATACTCCTTAAATGAAAGTAAAAAAAATATGAGTCACCATACATTTTATTAACACAAAATTACATAAAGAAAAAAACTGCTGATCTCTCCCTAAAACAAAAATAGGAAACATGAAATTTTTGAACTTTATTACGATTTTCTTGAATTTTAATACTTCGTATTGCCTCCTCGTGCTTCCATTACTGCGTTTACGCGGTTTGGCATGCTGTACACCAAGTTCCTTATACGATTTTGGGGAATATTCTCCCATTCCTCTGTGAGAGCAATTTTGAGCTCACGAAGCGTGATTGGGGGAGGGTTTCGTTGTTTTTCGCATCTGCCTAGCTCGTCCCAAGCATGCTCGATCGGGTTGATATCCGGGCTGCACGCTGGCCACTCCATACGAGTAATGTTCATCTCTTGAAGGTAGTCATTCACAATCCTACCTGTATGAGGTCGGGCATTGTCATGCATAAATATAGCATCCTCACCTAAATTGACCATAAATGGACCAACGTGATCATTGAGGATTTCTTCCACATATCTTACGCTAGTTAAAGAGCCGTTTTCTATGATCACCAGCTCTGTGCGACTTTCAGAAGAAATTCCGGCCCACACAAGTACAGACCCACCACCGTAGGCTACTTTTTCTTCGATGCATGCTTGCTTGAATCTTTCCCCTGGTCTTCGATACACTCTGTGTCTTCCATCGTGCTTGTAGAGCATACATTTTGATTCGTCGGAGAACATAACTTTTGACCGATCTTCAATACTCCAATTTACGTGGCTCTGGGCATATCTTAGTCTCGAAATACGATGCCCACGCTCCAGTTTAGGGCCTTTTGTAGGTCTAAGGGGTTTTAAGTTAGATTCAGCAAGCCGACGTCTTACTGTCCATGCACTTGGGTTACTTCCTCCGAGGCGTCGAAACTGATTGGTGAGTTCAGTTCCTGTGAGAAAGCGATTTCGAAGCATGGTGTTCACCAAGTATCGGTCTTCTCGTGCTGTGGTACACCTGGTTCTGCCCGTTCCCGGTCTGCGTAGGTTAGAACCAGTTTCTTCGTAACGTCGGAGAACTCTTTGTACTGTTGACAGCGACACACCGACAGTCCTGGCTGTATCGCGCTGACTCCGGCCGGTTTCCAGCATTGTAAGTATTCTGGTGCATTCTTCAGGCGTAAGCGACATAATTTCAGCTTGAATAATGAATATAGAGCACTATCAACATAGTTTATGTACCCACATAAATGACAGATTACAAACAAAAGCAAAACCAAATGCTGTAATTTCGTAGTTCCATCTTCGAAAGTGGCCCTTTTTCAAATTTGTTTTTTTTATGATATAACTTTACAATAACTAAGAAGTTTTAATACCTTCATTTAAGGAGTATTACATTGTCTATTAAATACAATTTATTGCATTAACCTAGCATTTTTAGTTTCCGAGATTTTTAGGATTCTTTAAGTGACCCGGATTCATTGCTCTCGAGTGTATTTACCTGTTCAAGAGGAATGCAACTGCCTACGCCACCATCGCGAATCTCCGCTCTTATCAACAGCCGTTTGAATGCAGCTCTAAACTGGACAGCGTTCGGATTATTATTGAATCCACCACGGGCTCTTATTGCGGAAAAGAATTGTTCTAAGTGATCTTGACTCACTTTATAAACCGGAAGATAAATCAACATTTTTGATTCTGAGACTAGGTACTGAAAAACACCTAGAGCACTTTTCATATCAATTATAAGTCCAATGAATCAAGTTTTCCATTTCGACTCGACGACTAGATGTCCTGATGGCAACTTTAATTTGTTTATGTAATTGGTGGCCCCTTCAAAAAGAGCCTGAATTAATCCAATGTTTTCGGAGCACATGGCTTTTTTCCAACCTGCTGGTCTGATGGAGCAGCTGTTCAAAACGTCGAACACGTCGTTTATAAGACGTAAAAACTGTATGGTTCCTTCACAATCTTCAAACCCATCCAGCTTTAATTCAGTACTGCAAAATTCTAACGCATCTGCTACAGAACTACTGAGCATTTGGGTTGCCAAACGAACTTTCATTTTTTGCTTAGCAAAATATACATGAGCTTTAGTGATTTTCGTGCCCATGTCCAACCCCTCGCTTTCTTGTAATTATAACAGCTGTTCTATAAAGCCGTAATCTATTTTACGTCCAAACATATCATATAATAGTTTAAGTTCTCCAACGGTGTTCCGGATCAGTTTAATTGCATGACATGGGTCGATGAAACAATAAACTTTATCATCATCGTTTTCAAAGTATGTGTGACCATTTGCTTGCATTAGGTTACATCCGAGGCGGTCAAACATGCTGAAGTTGGCAACAGGTCCATCACAAGTAACGCTGATGATTTTCACCCCAACTTCTTTGCACTTTTGCAAACATATATGCACAAGTGCAGCTTTTTGTTCACCGCTCAAGCTTGTTATTAAAAAATATGCCACTGGTAATTTCCACTTCCCATTAATACAATTTATTAAAAAGACCAGACTTTGACTAACCACTTCGACAGAATCACTTTCGATGTCAAATCCAGTATTAACGCGACCATAATATTTTTGAGATCGAGGGTCCCAACATAGAGATTTTCTTATGGTCATTTCGTCAAGAATCAGTGCGCAAATGACAGGCCGCTCATCAGATTCTACTTTGGCTTTTATAGTACCTATTAAAAGCCTCTTTACAAAATCCAGGCTCAGCATTAACATGTTCATACCACTTGCATAATGTGCGTGGATGAGGTAGACACATATCGTATGAGGAGCGCACAAAATCATATGCTTTGGGGGACAAAAAATTCAAGGTCAGAGCGAATTTCCTTACTTCTTCAAAATACTACCTTTCTACTGGGAAACCTTTGGCTTTATTAATTTGTCTTAAAATAAAATCTTTTGGCCCTGCACACTGCTCTAAAAGTATGCAGTTCTCATGTGTCACCAAATTCTTTTCTTTGAGCTCCTTAATGACTTCTTTAAATGTTGCTATTTTTATCTTTTGCCGACGGACAATTTCATTTAAGCATTTTATTTTTTTCTTCTGGTCCTTGTCTTGCAATTGTTTTAATTCCTTAAGCGCTTGATCCTGAAAAGAAAATACTGTTTTAGCTTTATTAACAAAAGTCTTAACCACATACAGTGAACGATCAGAAACTGATAAGATATTAACCACATACAGTGCACGATCAGAAACTGATAAGATATAAATGTTTAATTTCAATCTACTGGGAAGTGGCAGTTACCATTTCATACAAAAATAACTAACATCCTATTACCATAGAAACAAACAGATCAAAAGATTTGAATAATATGCACTGCAATTACTTACTAATTCAATGGTCTGTTGGCTGGCTGCATTGGAATTATCGTCTGCGCTTGCAGGAGTTGATTGGGGTGAAATTGAAGGTTGCTGTAAACAGACACAATATTGTTCATAAGTTGATAAGTGTGTGTCAAAACATGCGTATGATAGGTTTCCGTAGATGGTGACGATGATAAGAACCAATTTTTATGGTGTCATTAGATGGTTTGCTACTAGAAAGACATAATTATAGAAGAAATATGATTAAAAGTTAATGACCGCTGAGCTGTGTGCATGTTTATTTAATCCAATTTTTTTTCTTTTATAACTCAAAAACTTGTAATCTTACAGTGCTCAAAATAATTTTGAAACAAAGTTGAAGTTTGAACAGCATTGGCGACCTATATCGCTACCCCGGATGGACCTACAGATGCACACCATGATTCCTTGGTTTACTGGAGTTAGTTTATACTAACTCCACTAAAATAATCTTAATATAAAAAAGATGATTATTATATCTGAAAGAACTTTTAAATTGTTAATATCAAATATATAAATATGCTGATGCTTCATATTATAAAAACTTACGCTCATATTTATATCTAATATATGAAAAACACGGGTGTTTGAGCGTGAACTTACTATGAGTCGATATCGCTATCAACAATGTTTCGGCTTCTACCGGAAGCCTTCCTCAGGATTTTGAGTGTGGTACGTCCGCCGCGGTCGCGTCACGCTTCACACTGCGGGCGGCAGCTCGCTGTGCTCGAGCCGACGGCGCTGAAGGAGAAGTTTTACGTACCGCGCAAAATCCGCGAGGCTATAGAAATTAGTCGTCGTCCTAATTTTAACAGAGATAGACGGTGGGCGCTGTCACAAAGCTGGAGAACTTGCCTTCATGGAGGTTTGAAAAATGTGAAGCAGGAGATGGTGGACACAGTTAGTTTTGCTTGTCGGACTGCGATGGTGTCATCTGAAGAAAGCAGTAGCGATGAAGATGGTGCATCGCATCCTCTACCGAAAACGCAGCGTTCGCCACAACACTCCCCGCAGCGACCCCCGCCGCCAGCGCCGTCGGCTCGAGCACAGCGAGCTGCCGCCCGCAGTGTGAAACGTGACGCGACCGCGGCGGACGTACCACACTCAAAATCCTGAGGAAGGCTTCCGGTAGAAGCTGAAACATTGTCGATAGCGATATCGACTCATAGTAAGTTCACGCTCAAACACCCGTGTTTTTCATATATTAGATATGCTGATGCTTCTAAGCGGTCTCTTTGAAGATCTATGGGGGAGGCTCTATGTCCAGCACTGTACATCCTATGGCTGAGGAAGAGGAAGATGCTGATCACAAACTATGCACAACCTCTAATGTAGAAAGCAGTGTTACACTATACTAACATACCAGTCAAAAAAATCAGTGAGAACATACTTGTTTACTCACCAATTCAAGGTTCTGCTGGGTGGCTGCATTCACGTTTTCATCTCTGGCTGCAAGAGCCGATCTGTGTAGTGTTGCAGACTGCTGAAAATAGACACATATGTTAGTAAATATTAAGTCAATTATAGAGTTGACGGTTGCTGATAACAGTATAATTTTATAATTAAAATCACGGAAATATATACAGAATTACATGTTTTGCCCATTAAAGGATTGATTTGCTCTATAATGGGCAAACATAATGGTTACGTAATACTATTCTCACCTGCACAAACAATGATGGCACTGCATCATCTTTTAATCGTACAACATCCAGTGTTCTATTAAACGAGTATTCATCGAAGTGCAAAGAACATATGTAAATATTCTTTAAATTTGTCCTTAAATTTTCTTTTCCAATCACGTCTAACCAAGTTTTTTTCCTATGGTTATTTTGTGGAAGTCTGAAAACAAAAAAAATGATTTTTTAACAAATAAGATCAGTTTTCATTTGGATATCGTATTATATAAGATGTTGGTAATATCTTTTGGTAACTTTTATGGTATAAAAGTCCTAAACTGTAGCATTATAAATTTATCGATATATGTGTCCAATAAGATTATTATATTCTATTAAGGTTTAGATCATTGGTTTCAAATATGCTTATTCATTCATGAAACTACACTGATTAGACGAGTGTATGAATAACATCTAAATAAATCATACTGAAGAAGTAGCTTCGTGAATGAATAAACAGATTTGAAACCAAACCATCTAAATCTCAATATAATATAATGATCTAATTTGAGACAGAAAATATCGATAAATTGATATAGCAAGAACATCACTATTGTCGAAATAAATAACTTTCAAACAATATCAAAACAATATTATTTTCAATGAAAACTGTACATAATAATGTACTTTTATTATTATTAACTGCTTTTTATCAGAACCTACAGATTACATGGCTAAAATGAACATAATGATAGCTTACCGGTGAAATGTTAAATTTGGACGACTTCGGCTTATTATTGCACCACAACTTATAATGCTGCATTTATTAGGCATTATAGAATATATCTTTTACACTATATTCCAGCACAATCTTGAACACAAATTATTTTTTTCCACGTCAAGTCACAGCTTACGCCGCAAGTAAACAGCGTCACAATATGGCGGACAAGGCACACGCCTGTCAGCACAAAAAATGTTGCCAATATAGCGAAACTGTCGTGTATATTGTTGGCTTATTTTTAATACATACATTAGATAGAGAAGCCAATATGTTTATTATTTCGTCTTTTTAAATATTCCATAACTAAGTATCTATATGTTTTAGCAACATTTCCATAGGTTTCCTTATTCAGAGTGCAAATCATATACGTGAGACAGAGACGGCGATATTTGTCAAAATAGTGGAACCATAGGGAGACAACTTTTTTCATACCATTTACTGAGATGAACATTGATTCATGTGTGACTTTCTATTAGACGTTTGAAATATTGAATTGATATTTTATAACAAAACATTCACAGGAAAAAGAACCCTGAACTTGTATGCTGCTGCAATCATGTTTTAATAAAGAGCCAATTTGGTAGTGACGCAAGCCTGTGATTCTTCGGGAGTAGACCTTGTTTTCTTAGACCATGATGTAGCTCAACAAACTTTGACAGTCAAGTCATGGCATCTTTGTGAAATTGTGAAATTTACTTTGGCACGTTTAATTATTATATATGTGTTTTTTGTTGTTGTTTATAAACTAAGATAAACCTTTATTACAATGCGATGTAGTGTGCTTAACTGTAAAAGCGATAGCGAGCGGAAAATACCAGGGTTGTCCTTTCATATGTGAGTTACAAGTTTTTCTTTATGTTTTGGTTATTGTAATAATGTTTTGTGTTTTAAGTGTTTTATCTCAGTAAAGTACTGCCAGTTTTTGTCATAATAACACTGGTCAAAATGCTTAAGATCACGATTCAAAATAACTTTTATACGATACCTAAAATTCAGTGTTGCTAGTTTTGGGTCGTGGCGTGCATTTACCCCTTTGTCCGTCTCTAATCTTATAATAGATAATATTCAATTATTTGATCCAATCATCTCATTACGTAATATGTATAATTTTAATTTTATCTTATATTAGAGATTTCCGTATCATCCTGATATACGAAATAATAAATGGAACGCTGCATGTTTGTCGATATCAATGGGTTCCAAAACAGAGTTCCAAAATTTGCTGCAGACATTTAAATGCGGAGCATATATTAAGAAAAGAAATTAATAAATCCACCAATAATATGGTCTAATAGAAAAGTAGGGTTTTGGATTATATATATGTATTCAGAAAAAATAAGTCTGAAAAAGGTTTACAGAAACGTCCCCCTGGAAAACATAAACATTTATATTGCGTTCATATAAATATTTTTTCAGCACATTCGCATATTTTGATTTCTCCTCTCGATTGATAGATCATCCCTCTATTATCTTTCTTGGCAATCCATCATATAATTATCCGATACTCAAGGTAGGAAGCATTCCTCACATTTAATTAGTTTACTTATTTTTTTTAACAACGAATCCGGCTATGTATTCAGTGAATTCTTGTGTATACAAAGAAAGTAGATGGGTCTGTCAAGTAGTCATAGTCACTATCGATAACTGGTTAACTTTATTATGACTCGTAATTTTCTTTAGATTCAGTCGTATGCGTGAATAAATTTTCTTTTCGTACCGCTTTTCACTGAAAGTTAAAATGTTTATGTTTTCCAGGGGGACGTTTCTGTAAACCTTTTTCAGACTTATTTTTTCTGAATACATATATATAATCCAAAACCCTACTTTTCTATTAGACCATATTATTGGTGGATTTATTAATTTCTTTTCTTAATATATGCTCCGCATTTAAATGTCTGCAGCAAATTTTGGAACTCTGTTTTGGAACCCATTGATATCGACAAACATGCAGCGTTCCATTTATTATTTCGTATATCAGGATGATACGGAAATCTCTAATATAAGATAAAATTAAAATTATACATATTACGTAATGAGATGATTGGATCAAATAATTGAATATTATCTATTATAAGATTAGAGACGGACAAAGGGGTAAATGCACGCCACGACCCAAAACTAGCAACACTGAATTTTAGGTATCGTATAAAAGTTATTTTGAATCGTGATCTTAAGCATTTTGACCAGTGTTATTATGACAAAAACTGGCAGTACTTTACTGAGATAAAACACTTAAAACACAAAACATTATTACAATAACCAAAACATAAAGAAAAACTTGTAACTCACATATGAAAGGACAACCCTGGTATTTTCCGCTCGCTATCGCTTTTACAGTTAAGCACACTACATCGCATTGTAATAAAGGTTTATCTTAGTTTATAAACAACAACAAAAAACACATATATAATAATTAAACGTGCCAAAGTAAATTTCACAATTTCACAAAGATGCCATGACTTGACTGTCAAAGTTTGTTGAGCTACATCATGGTCTAAGAAAACAAGGTCTACTCCCGAAGAATCACAGGCTTGCGTCACTACCAAATTGGCTCTTTATTAAAACATGATTGCAGCAGCATACAAGTTCATGGTTCTTTTTCCTGTGAATGTTTTGTTATAAAATATCAATTCAATATTTCAAACGTCTAATAGAAAGTCACACATGAATCAATGTTCATCTCAGTAAATGGTATGAAAAAAGTTGTCTCCCTATGGTTCCACTATTTTGACAAATATCGCCGTCTCTGTCTCACGTATATGATTTGCACTCTGAATAAGGAAACCTATGGAAATGTTGCTAAAACATATAGATACTTAGTTATGGAATATTTAAAAAGACGAAATAATAAACATATTGGCTTCTCTATCTAATGTATGTATTAAAAATAAGCCAACAATATACACGACAGTTTCGCTATATTGGCAACATTTTTTGTGCTGACAGGCGTGTGCCTTGTCCGCCATATTGTGACGCTGTTTACTTGCGGCGTAAGCTGTGACTTGACGTGGAAAAAAATAATTTGTGTTCAAGATTGTGCTGGAATATAGTGTAAAAGATATATTCTATAATGCCTAATAAATGCAGCATTATAAGTTGTGGTGCAATAATAAGCCGAAGTCGTCCAAATTTAACATTTCACCGGTAAGCTATCATTATGTTCATTTTAGCCATGTAATCTGTAGGTTCTGATAAAAAGCAGTTAATAATAATAAAAGTACATTATTATGTACAGTTTTCATTGAAAATAATATTGTTTTGATATTGTTTGAAAGTTATTTATTTCGACAATAGTGATGTTCTTGCTATATCAATTTATCGATATTTTCTGTCTCAAATTAGATCATTATATTATATTGAGATTTAGATGGTTTGGTTTCAAATCTGTTTATTCATTCACGAAGCTACTTCTTCAGTATGATTTATTTAGATGTTATTCATACACTCGTCTAATCAGTGTAGTTTCATGAATGAATAAGCATATTTGAAACCAATGATCTAAACCTTAATAGAATATAATAATCTTATTGGACACATATATCGATAAATTTATAATGCTACAGTTTAGGACTTTTATACCATAAAAGTTACCAAAAGATATTACCAACATCTTATATAATACGATATCCAAATGAAAACTGATCTTATTTGTTAAAAAATCATTTTTTTTGTTTTCAGACTTCCACAAAATAACCATAGGAAAAAATACTTATTCCACAAAGCTGACTGGACAAAATATAATTTAAGAGCAAAAGAACTTATCGAAAGTTTGCAAATAGATTTAAGTAATCCCTTAAACTCCTATAATACATTATGTGATATCTTAGATACATTAAAAACTGAATGTATTCCAAGTCTCATAGGCAACAACAACAACGGTAAACTTATAAAGCCACCTGCTCCCTGGTGGAATGACAAGTGTGCAGAGGCAGTCAAAAATGCAAAACAAGCTCTTTTAACATATAGAATACAGTTCACAATAGAATCATTCATTGAATACAAAAAAATAAATGCTTTAAAAAAACTTGTTTTAAAAGAAACTAGGAAAAATAGTTGGAAAGCTATCTGTGAATCACTGAACCGATATACTCCTATATCTAAAATTTGGAACAATAGTCGTAAGTTTAAACTAATGTATATGTGTAAAAATAAGTACAAAAATGATGAATGGATTCCTCAATTTATTTCAAAGTTGTGTCAATTGCCATTATCTGATGGTTCTGATGTTAATTTGTATAACTTATTCAATTCTGTAGAAAATACACCAGAAGCATCATTTTTGCTGAAGACATTTACATATGAAGAACTATGCTATTGATTCTAGAAAAAATACTACACCAGGCTTAGATCAAATTCCATATACAATGATAAAAAACTTACATAAATCTAGTAAAAAAATATTATTACTCGTAGATATATTTAATGGTATATGGATTAAACAGTGCATTCCTGTTTCTTGGAAAACTCAATGTGTTATACCCATACTGAAACCTAACAAATCTCCAGATGACTATAACTCATACTGTCCTATTTCATTAGCTTCTTGCATAGGTAAACTGTTTACTATAATCTAACCTGATTGTTAACAAATGTTAAAAATCAGGTTAGATCCTTTGGTCAGATTTTGCAGAAAAACATAACTTATTACCTGAATTTCAATTTGGATTCCGTAGGGGTAAAAGTGCAAATGATAGTTTTGTCATCAATGATATGAAAAAAATTATAATATCAAATTCTTCAGCAGTTTGCGCATTCCTGGATGTGCAAGGTGCGTATGACAATGTTGATATACATCAATTGTTGTATGTGCTCCATGATATTGGTATACCTGGAAAGTTAATTAAATGGATTTATGAATTTTGTTATGATCGATTATCACAAGATGAATCCATGTTGCTTCAGAATTTAACTTTACCTTCAGTGCTGAGTAGCTGAATTCCAAATTTTACAATAACACCTTCAGATATCAAATCTAACAGGCTTCCTGCAATGAGTACAAAGATGCATAGTGTGAAACAGGACACTATAAATATATATAAGTCAAATGTAGGGCCAATATACTCTTGTACAGTAGATGCTCTTGTATCTTCTTCTCATCTGTTACGCCCTTGACAGAGCGGTCGTGATCGTTATGCAGTAGTATTGGTCTTGTATATATTTGTGTTAATATTGTTTTTAGAAAAATAGATAGTAAATATCACTTCAGAGAACAAATGGCAGATAAAGCTAATAAATATCAAATATATACAGATGGATCAAAATCTATGATAGGTGTTAAATGTGCATACTATGATCATCAATTAAAGACAAGTAGAACTTATAAATTAGATTACAACTGCAGTATAGTCACTGCAGAAAGTTATGCTATATACAGATCATTACTGTACATACAGAGCTTTAGAACAATAGATAATTTGATAATTCTAACAGACAGTCTTAGTGTAATAACTCTAAAACAGTGTTATCTTACATACAGGCAAAACCACATAAAATCAGATCTCTGTTGTTTACCAACAGCAACTTGAACATAGAATTTAAATGGGTTCCATCTCATCAAGACATAGAAGGAAATGAAATAGTAGATAAAGCTGCTAATTCAGAACCAGATGAAGACCATACCAAAATTTTGGGAGTGCCTTTTACCGATTACTATGCTCATTTTAAAGGACAAAAGAGGGATATATGGAGTTACTATTGGAAAGTTATTAGTACAGAAAAGGGACAATGGTATTTTGGAATACAAAAGGAATTGCCTGTCAAGCCATGGTATAGCAAAAACAGAGATGCAAATGAACGGAGATTTATTAATTTAATAAATAGAATGAGATTTGGTCACTGCTTAACCCCAGCACACAGGTATAAAATAAAAATAGTTCAGTCTAAGGAGTGCACTTTCTGTGGTTATCCAGAAGCAGATCTTCAACATCTTATATTGGAATGTCGTCATTTTGCACCATAAAGATTATTATTGATATCGGACCTCTTGAATATTACTCCCGATGTACCTCGCCACCTTCAAGAAATGTTGAACAGTGTGAACACATTTGTCGCATTATATAATTATGTATCTTCTACAATCGAAAAGTTATAAAACTTTTTAATGTAAATTTTATTGTGAAAATGACAAAACAAAATGAAACACACACGTGACACACGTGAAGGAAACCATACACTAACATTGACAGAAAATACTTGAAGAGAAGTCAAGAATCTGACCCATGATATGAAAACAACAAGATGTTGCATAAGGAGAAGTATCCAAAGCCATTTAAAATTAAAAAAAAAAATACCTATGGTTATGTTTATAATATTTTGTCTCATGTGGCCACGCTACCCGTCTGTCTCTCTATAGCTTTCTTTACTCTATGTACTTATTGTTGTTGTGTGCTGTTTAGTGGAAGCTTGGGATAGAGGAAAACATAATAGAAAAAAATAAATGGAGATAATAAATATAAAGAAAACTAGATTTGTTATGACTTGACACACATATACCTTTTTTTTTTTTTTTTTTTTTTTTTTTTTTTTTTTTTTTTTCTCCCTGTCTCGGGAAATGGTCTCGCACTTCTTGTGCATTTGCCAGTGTCCTGTTATCTTCATATAGTGCTTCTTGATGACTTCAGTTCTGTTCTGATTAAGCTGGGAAGACTTCTCATCTTCAGACTTCTTGATTGATTGACTATCTTGGTTTTATTTTTTGTTAGTATTAAGATTAACATTATTTCAAAAATGAGGAAACGATAAGATTATACAATAAATTATGGATCGGGATTCGAGGAAAAAATAGGGTCAGAGGAGTTAGGAAGGATAGGAGGATAATAAATAGGTACATAGTATTGTATAAGTAAATAAGTATCTATAATGTAGCATACCTTATCATAATTTGATGTCGTTAGCTTCAATAAATGAAGCTAACACTTGATAGATAGGGAGACAATTGCTATAAAGTAAGGAAAATATATTAGTAGGGAAAGGGACTTGAAGATGTTCAAGGTCTTTGAAAAGTGGAGCGTGATCATAACGGGGACACTTTAAAATAATATGATCGATGTCACCCACGTCTTCTCCACACTCACACAATTCCGAGTCTAGAATACGTATCCGAGCAAGATGTGCCGGAGTGCACATGTGGCCCAAACGCATTCGAATCAAAACAGACGTAGCACGTTTACTTAGTTTCACTTTAGTAAACCAAGACTTAACCGGGATCATTGGTTGTACTTTATAGAAGTATTTGCCCTTTAATCTGGCACTATTTGTCCAAGCTTCGCTCCATGCACGTTGAAGGTCTAATTTAGAGAGAGCAGCTAGATCCTGAGGATAATTCTTATATGGGAACATGTCTCCACACTGTGTTGCTTGGTTTGCAAGTTGATCAGCTTTCTCGTTTCCCTTTATTCCACTGTGACTGGGAATCCAGGCAAACGAAACTAACCACCCTCTATCCACGCACTTAATAAGCATTTCTCGGGCTTCTATTATAATCGGAAAATATGCATTTCTTTTGAAGGGAAATTTCATAAAGGCTTGTAACGCACTCATAGAATCTGAGAAAATGACGCTATTGGAGAGTTTCATAATAAGGATGTATTCAAGAGCCTTATAGATTCCATAGCATTCTGCAGTAAAAATTGATGTTTGAGGAGGGAATTTTATCTTTTCTACAATGTTGAACTGTCGATGGAATAGGCCTACACCAACACAGTCATTATTTGAATGTTTTGAGGCATCGCAATATATTTGATTCCAATCTGGCCATAATTCATCAATTATGTTATTTAAACATTCATTGGCGAATGGGTCTCCTTTGGAAATATCTAAGTTAAGATGTATATCTGGTTGGACTAAAAGAGATTCATAACTAGTTTCAAATATGGGGAGTTTATGGGTGCGGTGAGTTAAAGCTTCGATCTTATTGAATTTTATTAGGCTATTTATTAAACATGGTAGGCGTTTATGAGACCAATATTTAGATGTATTGATCATTTCTGAAAGGTTTTTAAGTTTTGAAATCAGTGGGTGTTTGGCGAATTGTGTAATGCGACAGAAAAATCTATCTGCGAGAAATTGCCGTCGTAATGGAAGGGGTGGTTCAACGCATTCTACTTGTAAAGCGTTTATTGGAGAACTTTTCATGGCACCAGTTATGATTCTAAGAGCTTTCGCCTGGATGCCATCCAATCTCTTCATCCCAGCTGAGCTACATGGCTCCAACAAGAATGTCCCATAATCTAGAATACTTCTTATAAGAGCATTATAGACCAGCTTTAGAGAAAATGGATGGGCACCCCACCAAACGCCTGATAAGCACCTAAGAATATTAAGTGACCGTTCACATTTTTCTGCAATATACTCACAGTGGGGCAGTCCACTTAGTTTGGCATCTAAAATTAAACCTAAAAATTTTGTTTCTGTTTTTACAGGGATAAGACTTCCATCATATTGTAAGGTTATGGGTGGCGGTACACGTTGTCTTGTGAACAGAAGAGCACAGCTTTTGGATACAGACAGATCTAATCCATTGTTATCAAGCCATACTTTAAGATTAGTTAGAGAGGTTGAAAGTAAAAGACAGGCACTATTAACACTACTATTCACGTTGTATAATAATAAATCATCAGCATATTGTAAGATTGAGGTGTTGCTGATATATTTATCTAAATCGCTGGTGTATATATTATAGAGGATTGGGCTAAGCACTGATCCCTGAGGGACTCCTCTCCAAATGATTCTCCTTGACGATTCTAATGTTATTGAACGACCAGACATCAAATTTATTATAAAGTTAGTTAAGTTTAGCGGAACTTGGAGACATCGTAGTTTGTTTTTTAAGATTGTCAAGCAGACGTTATCGTAGGCAGATTTGATATCCAGAAACACAGCTGTAACCGATGCATTTTGCGAGAAGGCCAATCGGATGTCGGCTAACAGGATTGCTACACTGTCTAGGGTACTTTTTCCTTTACGAAATCCGTACTGTGATTCTGGAAACAAACCTTTACTTTCCATAAACCACTCTAGTCTGTTTTTTACCAGATGTTCCGCAATTTTGGTTATGACAGGTGACAAAGCAATGGGTCGATAGGAAGAAACTTCTGATGGATCTTTATTAGGCTTTAAAACGGGCAACACTAGTTGGGACTTCCATTGCGACGGAACGTCACCTGTCAAGATCACATTGTTTATAACCTCTAAATAATACTTTAGACTATTCTCTCCAAGATTCGTGAAGAAGGAATATGGGATACCATCTTCTCCTGGTGCAGAGTCCTGAATGCCAGAGAGGATGCCTTTGAGTTCGTTTAAAGTAAAAGGCGAATTTAAGAAAGATTCATCATGATTGTGTGAATTTTGAAAAGGACAAACCAATTCAAGTTCAGGAACGAATGGAGGAGCTAAATAATCCAAAAACTCATCAGTCATACTTGATGGAATTGTTCTAAAAGTGGAATCGGAAATACCTAATCTAAAACGTCTGATAAGGGACCACATAACCGAGCAGGGGGTATTGGGAGAAATTGTTGTGCATACACATCTCCAGCCTGAAAATCTTTTTTCTTTTATAAGTTTTTTAGTGTCAGCCGTAATTAATAATAAATTTTGGAAATTATCATCTGTCATGTTTATATTGTACTCCACCTCAGCTTCTTTCCGTCTTTTAACAGCATCTGTGCAGTCACTATCCCACCATGGTGGGGAAGGTAATTTACCATCTGAAGCATTTTTGATAGGAAAATAAGCATTAGCTGCTTCTATTAATAATGCAGTAAATGCTGCAGAACAAAGTTCTGCCTTACATGTCAGGTCAGGTAGAGTATGTAATTTTTTATCTATGTATTCATTATATTTATTCCAGTTGTCCTCTATTAACCTATACTTCATTCTAGGTGTAGGAACTGTATTTTGCACTTGTTTATTTGGGAAAGATGTAATAATTGGGTAGTGATCACTGCCACAAGAAGATTTATGTGTGTACCAAGATAATTTTGATGCTAAAGACTCTGTAACAATTGAGAGATCAACAGCACTAACATTTTCATTAGGGCGGGTTCTACGTGTAGGTACCCCTGTGTTTAAAACACAGAGATTGTGTCGGTCTAATATATCAATTAATATTTCTCCATTGGTATTAGATAAAGAGCTACCCCATAACCTATGATGGGAATTAAAGTCTCCTAATAATATATATGGTTTAGGTAGAGAGTATAAAATATTATCTAGAGTTTGGAATGTTACAGAAGATGGGTGTGGGATATATATAGATGCAAAAGTTATATTAGTAACAACTGCTGCTACAATATACAAGCCCTCATGTTGAGGGAGGGAAATTATTTTATAAGATAAATTATTTTTTATACATAAGGCTACTCCATCATATCCATCTATTCTATCTTCTCGGAGACAGGTGAAACCTTTAATTTTAAAAACAGAATCTGGCCGCAGCCATGTTTCTGCTAAAGTGATGATTGAGGGGTCATATTTATGAGTCAGGTACATAATTTCAGATTTTTTATTATTCACACTTCGACAGTTCCACTGCACCACCACATGTGGGTAGTGCAGTGGAACTGTCGTTGTGTGATTACAGTTAATTATCATTTGTCGGTGTAAATCCATGTTGGGCATGGATAATTTTTTTTAACATATCAATAATAGGGGCAGCGTTGTTCGGTTTTATTATATTTGATTGTGATAAAATATTTATTAAAGTGATAATAATATTAGTCAGTGAATGTTCTTCATTATCAGATGAATTAGATTTGTATGCACATCCGTTACACGGAGATGGCATATCATATTCTTTTATTAGGGCTTGATGTGCTGCATGGTCATAACCTTTCGCAAACTGATGTGGTGTACGAGGTTTTAGGGTCACAGTTTTTCTGTAAGACTTAGTTGATGAGAGTGGAGGAGGCATTGCATGTTTATTGGGAGTGGGATGAGCTGTTGATGTTATTTCTGCATATGATCTGGACACAGGAGGGTGGAGTTTGGAAGCTTCTGAATATGATACACAGCTCTCAGCCATAGATTGTTTAATACGTTTTTGTCTTTCGTGTTCAGGGCAACATTTGCTTGTGGCATAATGTGATCCAGAGCAAAGACAGCAAGAGCTATTATGCTCCTCAACATTACAGCTGTCAGCTGTATGGGCTTGGCCACACTTGTAACAACGTGGTTTGGACCTACATTGGACTTTTGTGTGACCAAAGCGGCAACAGCTGTAACATTGTATAGTCGGGTATACATAAAGCTCTACAGGTAATGCATTAAAGCATACAAAAATTCTTTTGGGTAGAACCTGTCCATCAAAAGTTATCACTACAGTTTGAGAAGGTTTCCATTGTGATTTTCCATCTATGACAGTTTTGTAGTTTAAACGTCTGACTTTTAATATCTTTCCACATCCAATAGGAACATTGATGTTATCTGTTACTTCTTCAGGAGACCAATCAGCTGGAACTCCACGAACAAGTCCCATGCGGGTGACATTAAATGTTGGTATAAACGCTTTAAAATTATTTTTGCTAAGGCTATCATGGTTAAGGAAATCATTAGCATCATTAAAGTGCGCAAATGCGAGGGATATCCTATTTCGGCCTATGCGTTTTAGACTGCCATTAACAATGTTTTTAAAATTCTGTCTTTGGAGGAACTTTCCAAAGGCAATAGGGTGCAGTATGGTGCCATCATCAGGATTCTGCTGCTCTCTCTGAATATGAATAATGTATGGTGCTACATCATGGGACTCATACAATGTGCGACTAAAAGGCTGGGGTTGAGGACGGGTCTGATGTGTGTCTGTTGTATCTTTCATGGTCAGGACTTTATTTGCTTGGGATGCGTCGCTAATAAGATTTTTCTTTTCTAATGAAAACGGTGCTTTTTCTGATATTGGTTCAACAACAGAAATACATGCGCAGTCCGTTTCTTTAGGTTCTAAAGCAGAGTTGCGTTTGCGTTTTCTTTTGTTACAATGCTTACACATCTTGCTTGGACGGCTACGTTTCAAGGAGCGAGAAGACATGGACCCATCCATGAAAGACCCATCTGTCTCCATGCCCGATTCGTTTGACATAACTGTTATAAAACACGCAGCAGGTGGGACTGAGCCCCCTGGGTCAGGGGGCTCCTCCATGCCAAGAAAAATCAACAAATGAAACTTACCGAGTTATATATACACAATAATATATACTATATACAAATTTAACTAAAATTATTTATAATTTGGACTCTTCTGACCACTATATACACAAAATTATTAAATAATATTTAGAAAATTTAAGCGCGCCCGCCAAGTTTGAACGTTTCCCGCCTTTTTCATATATACCTTTTATTTTCATTTACTCTTGACAGATCAAGAACAAACCATAACTATCTTCTTTTGTATCTAAATTCAAACTTCAATGGCCAGTGCTGGTGTCATCGAGGCCAGTTCTAACACTTATATGATTAAAACTAACGACCGCTTTTGATAGTTAAAAAGTTGCGCTCTACCCGAAGGTTGTGAACGAACGTTAGACACGTTTGAAAAGTTGCACTCCGAGTGCGCTCTACCTGAGGTTCGGAACGGGCTCCAGTGCTTAAATACTCCATAGATGAAATACTCTTTGATTTCGTTTGCTAGCTGCTTTCTGCTGCGCCATTTTGTCTTTCGATTTTCGTAGAAAGAATAGAACGCGTCGGTGTGCTCGTGTTAATTTTATTTCATTGGTATTTGAACGTTTAAAAGTAGATTAGTTTCGTGTAATTTGCTTTTGTTTTACGTCCGTGGCGCGCTGATTATGTCTGATCGAGAGGTAATCTATTTATTGCACGGTTTGTGCTGTGCGCGACGAGCATTCCCGCCTCGCCTCGTGTTTATTGTGTGATTTGCCGGTTGCATATTAATAACTGTGTATGTTTGGTGATTACAGCGGAGTCGTTCGAGGACCCGGAATGGGTCTCGTGATCCGCCAGCTAAGCAGTCAGGGATGTCTCTTGGGCTCAGCAGAAGCCGGTCTAGGACGCCGCCCCCGCCAAAAACTTCCAGTAGGAAGTATCGAAGCCCGTGAGTAATTTATTTTCAAGTTCTGCTTGCTCATGTTCAAATATAGGTAGCTGATTGGAATACCTATCACAACCATGTCTTGTCTATCGACCATTGTATTACATACAATTTTTTGTGGTTATAACCTCGATTTCAAGGTTACTGTTGAGTGTTTTCCACAGCTACGGTCATTATAAATTCATACATATAAATAGTAGGCTATTCATACCTGTCTAAAACTAGGAAATGTTAAGTTTGGCACTAATGCCCTAAAATTTGTACCTAAGACACGAAAATTAAATTAGTACTTTTCTCAATAGTAGTGAAACAAGTCAATAAAATTTAGTAATAAAGTAGCTGATTTGCTTGCTCAATATAGATTTCAATGCATAGCAACGACTGTATCAACAGATATTTAGTGTGTTTGTTTTAAGATGATAGCGTTTGTTGCAGTTTCATAATTGGTACTTTTATCTAAGCACTCAGATAGCAAATTTTGATAATTCTGTTACTTCTACCAAGGATTCATCCCAAATCTAACAATTGATAATACTTTTTTTCAATAACTGTTGAATAATGCGAATAATGTAATTTGATATATGATCCATCATTTAATACTCTTTGCCATGGAAACAAAGAAAACATAAATACAATGCAACATACAAAACTGTTTTCAATACATTTTACTGTGAAAAACTTAAGACTATGTGATAAAATTCTTATAAAGTCTTATTACCAAATTGTTATAAAGTACAATTGCCAAGTTTGCAGTTGTCATAATAGATTATTACAGATCTATCTTCCACCATATGTCAAAAATAGCTGTTTGGGATGTCATTTGTAACTGTTTCCAAAGCTTTCTGAACAGTGTAAGAAAACATTCAAACTGCTATTTATGCCTAGAACATCCCAAAATATACACCAATTGTGATCATTTTTGCATAATTCGCTGTTATTTTTGCTAACAGTAGGCTATACGAACACCCTAATTATAGCCAGGGGAAGGAAGAAGTCATCTAGAACTAAAAGACTTTGAAAGACTTTGTACTTCTACTTTTTGTTTTATGTTGTGGATGTTGGTGTTCCGTCTTCCACACCAGATTATACTCAAAAAATCTAAAACGCATAGTATTTATAGAACTTACTGTGCCATGAGAAACAAACATATATGTTCGTTTTTGTAACTCCACAACAATAACAAATTTTCAAATTTAACTTTCTCCAATATGTGACATATCATATGCTTAAAAAGTGTTGAAATTTAAATATTGAAAAATGTAAATTGTATTGTTTTCTCTGACAATTACTATGATCAATTGCTTGACTTCTTAAAACGTTGTTTCATCCCGCCTTTGTCTATAAAGAGTATGAGGATCATATGATAACATAATGTTTGTTTTGTTGTCAGGTCCCCAGTGGCAGCGGAGACTCGGACGCGCTCGCGCACCCGGTCACGCTCGGGGTCGGCTCGCCGCTACCGGCGCTACTCGCGCTCCCGCTCCCGCTCCTACTCCCCGCGCGGCTCCTACCGCCGCTCCCACTCCCACAGCCCCATGTCCTCCCGCCGCAGGCACCAGGGTGACCGGGTGAGACGTTTGGTACACACACACATTATGCTGCCTATTATACACAGTCGCCGAATTCCTCGCTATACACTATACTCTAGTTTTAAAAGTAGATTATCTATATATAATAGTATATTTTCATTTAAAATGCGTTTTACACATTGACCCTGGAGCTCTAACAAATAATTTTGGCCCATAAAATTTATAGCTAATAGTAAAATATATGTATAAACGAAATACATGAAACTGGTAGGTAACTAAAAAATATTAGATATTACATGTTTGCATAGGTTGAGAGATACATATTCCAGAAGCGTAGTTTCGAATCGAGTGTAGATATTACACTAAATCTCATACTCAGTTCTCAAAGATAATGCGCTACTGTTTCAGATTTATAGGCACAAATGAGGTTCCCAAAGAAGCTATAGCCGAAATCTTATGGAATGCCATTGTTTCGTGCGAATAATGTTTAAAAGTTTAAATTGCCTTCAATAGTCCATCATTCTTCTCCTATAATTCCTACTAGTAAAGCATACAGGTTTTAAAGGAATTACCTTTTGACCGCCTGTAGTTTACAATTATTACCTTCTCTATTGTATTCAATGTATTCTAGACTATTGAAACTGCTTGCATAGTTATAAGGTCAATGTGAATAAAATTCATTTTAATTGCTAATACAATCATACAAGTCAGTAATTTATTTTCATGTAGCGTTTTGGTGTTAATTTATTTTAAATAATATGCTTGGGATTTTAATACTGTGTTAGGTAGGCAGCTGAAACCTGTTTTTACTTTTTTTATTAGACATAGTACTGTTTTATTTTATGACAAATATTTGTTACCACAATGAGAGGCTCTTGACTATTTTTGAATTGCCAATGTGGTAATATTTATTTGGAGAAATGTAAACACAGATTGGTTTAATAAAAGCTGTCGCGGAGCATACAATACACATATGTCTGTGTATATAATAGACGCATGAGATGATGTCATACATATGTGCATTTTAAAATATTTTCTGACTCTGTACAGTGTACATGAGTGTCGTAAATCAGACGCCTCGTTTTAGTTAGCAATATGCAAAACAGAGTTTATGTCATCACTGTAAACATACCAGCTTATATTAAATTGAACTGTGATAAGTGATAAATAACTTTTGATACTGGTCCACTTAGCTCAAGACCGAGCCACGTGGAAGCCGTGCAGAGAGGCCTTTTCCCAACAATGGGCCACAGGCTAGTAGAAATAGTTTTAATTGAGCAAGGAGATGAATGAATTCAAGTGGCGTTTCTGGTTTCCATCCAATGAAGATAATTAAATTGAACTTGTATGTTCTATGTAACTCGGGGCTCTTGTTTGAATCGAAGCGTCAATTTCTACGCTACCAAAGTGAATTCGCACATTGACGCAAGTAAATTTTGCTGCTCCATTATCATTTATATTCGCCTTATACTTTTATACGGGTAAGGTTTTAAAGTCGACAATGTAACGTTTTTCGTGAACTTGTGGCGATTTTATATACATAAAATACTCTTTGGTATGCTTCGACGAGAATTTAGCCTTACTGATCAAAATCAGGATTCGATATTGGTTTGGAAACACTTGTACAAGAATGAGGAGAACTGTGGTAAGCACAAGTGCTTTGAATCGTGATTCTAAGGCACAAATATTGTGACCAAAGTGGCAGCGGCCGGCAGTTTTATTGTCAAACCATTCTAGAGCTTGTCGCTATCTCGACAGCGCCTAGAATGGCAAGCGGTGATGGGCCGCTTGTGGTAGCGACCTCGCGACTTATGCAAATCTTTCAACCGATAATATACATTGTAGTGATAGGGAATGTCTAAAATGGTTTGGCAGTAAAACTGCGGCTGCCACTTAGGTATGAATTAGACTAAGGTAAAAGAGGGTTTAATAAAATACCAAAACTGGCTGCCGAAATTGCAACAATGCACTTGTATTTCAATATTATAAATTAGTCCTGTATTTTTTTTTATTATCCTATAATGTAATTCCAAAATTTAACAGAGTAGAGATAGTAAGTAACCATTTCGTTTCTGCTTAATTTATTGGATTTAGGAATTTTACGTTTACCCATTACAATGACAACAATTCACGAAATTTTTTATGTTTTTGGTACACTACATAAAGACCTTGTTGTTGCAAGTTTACAAATTCCATTTGAGATACGTGTCTGGTTGGTTACCACCGCCACGTTAATTAATGTAGCCGCAATGTTAGTCTTGCCGCTGTTTTAGCTTGACATGAGATTTTAAATCTTAGATCGCGAGAGGCGAATGTTATGTATTAGAGCACTTTTTTGTTCTATGGCTAATACCTGTAATCGATTGGAAGTACTGTTTCTTTTGTCTTTTGTAATAAAATAAAAACATGCAAAAAATTATAAAGCAGAGTGTAGTTAATGTATTGGACGGAGTGTTGGTCTCTTGACGGAACTTTTTTCAATTTCTTATTTAATTGGATTATAGCTATGTAACTAATTTGCCAAAACAATATTGCTATCAACCTTTCAAAGTTGTGGGTAAAAGTTTATTCTTTATATCTACTGTAAAGATGGTTGAGACGAACAATTTCAATGTTCCATGTTAGTTATAACTGTCATTTTAATATTGTAATTTACATCTTCACTCACAGGATTCTGGCACTCTATGGTTCTGGCAGAGCAGTGTTTAAATTTCACATGGTATTAATTAATAGTTACTTATAATTTTTCTAATAAACATTTAAATATTCTGAAATCCTGCACCCCACAGTTGCGGTAAGAGACGAAAAGGGGGAAATAGTAATGAGCCAAGGCACACAAATGTACACTGCTCAAGGTTTCATCAATAATCTGCTAAAATATTTAAATATTTTAACTGTAATGTTTATAAATGTAAATAGTATATTACAAGGTCACTATATGATTTTTTATTTGTTTGAAGGTAGGAGGTACATTAAAAGGAAATAAATAATCATCATTGATTATTTATACGGTATTCGTTGGTAATAAATATGGCGTGAAGAATCTTTTTATTGGACACGTTGTGAGCTCAGTAATTGATGCATTGGTGCCTTAAATGGGACTAAGACAGAATATGGGACATCCAATCGTATTATATCTAGCCTAGAATTATCTACAATCAATGAAACATATATATTTCTAAAAATATACAAGGACTACCGCGGTTCGATTCCCGCCCGGGGCATAACATTTTATGCTCCAATAATTTATAAAATATATATTGTTATGATCTAGAAAGTAGGAAGCGTTTGTCCGTGCTAACTACATTTCAAAGACCTCGGAGGATTGGCAAAAAATTTCGTTCAGATTTTTTACAGAGTTGACATCATGCAACCTCATTGCCAGAAAACTGATTTACAATTAAATATGTCGCATTGTCGAAAGTGTACACCGCCCTGACTTAGCTTCCAAAGGTTTTTAAATTATTCCAACAATAAAACTATTAAATTTGTCCAATAAGTAATTATTGACACGAATAAAATTAAAATCAATTTCAAGTGACGATAAAGAGATTGCAATTTACGAATTAGCCATAGCTTATGTAGATCTTTATATTACAAAATATTTAAAATAATATTTATTGAAATATAGTATTTACTTTTTGTGAGTCTCAAAATATATAGTGACCTAAGTATAACAAAAGCTTCAAGCTTTGCCAACCCCTAATATTCCTTTTTACCTTTCAGTTGTCTCTATCACTAATCCCCAAAAATTTTGAAACCCACCAAAATCATAAAAACGAAAATATCTAAAACAGCTAAAATGATCATCATATATACCGGGTTATTGGTAAAATGCTAACATCGTCTTAGGGCTGACTTCTGCTAGTCCTAACAAACATATAGAGATGATTTTTTTTGTTTAGAAAAAAAATATTTTTTTTTGTTTTTATGTGTCATTGACGGAATAAGTACGAGGACTATTTTTTTTTTACTTTCCTCGATGTAAATATTCGAAACTCTATTCATAGGGTGCACGGCGCGGTCCAGAACAAGCGGCAACAGTAATACATCATGTGTGTAGCTATCACCGTTCTTGAGATACAGCCTGGTGACAGACGGATGGACGGACAGCGAAGTCTCAGTAATAGGGTCCCGTTTTACCCTTTGGGTATGGAACCCTAAAAATAAAAAATAAAGATCTTTTTTCAAAACGAAAAAAAAAATCTCAATATGTTTGTTAGGTCCAGCAGAAGTCAACCCTAAGAGGTTGTTAGCATTTTACCAATAACCCTGTATACTTTGGGCCTGTTTCAGAAAGTTCAAGTAGGTTCCGGTTATACTACCCAGAACATATTTATTAAACAAAACACTATCTTTGCGTTTCACAGTCATCGATTTAGCCTATCCATCTACTTTATTAGGACATTCTGACACGGGGCCTTAATTTCATGAATATGCATGATCATCCTTATTTTAGGAAATCGGTAAAAAAAACTAAGTAAGAATATTGAGATAAGATAATAGCCAAATATAAAGCTTATAGTGAACTATAACTAATATATAAATATATTAAAGAAATAAATGATTATCCTTATACTCCCGACACTTTATCATCCCGTTTTACGGTAACTGCTTCTTGTGTACATCTATTTTATGTCATCACAAAAATAAATATTAGTATGATTTTTACAGCAGTATGTTTCTTTTGGTAGTAAATTGTGATAAAACGGGCCTGACATGCGTATTTGCTTCTATGCAATGTGTGTAGGGCTAAAGCACGAACACACATGCACCAAATACTCACAATAATATCAATCTAACCACGCTTTGAGGCTAAGCTTTACAAGGTGGGCTTATTCTAGAAGAACATTCTCAATATCTAACCATGACTAAAATCTCAATGGCAACATCTCAGTTCTCTTATTGGTTAAACAATCTTTAGAATTAATTTGAATGAATTTAGTTTGGTCTCTGCAAGGTGGAGGCAAAAATATATATATGTGTTTGTATTTTTGTCTGCCGATCACTTCTGAACTGATTCTAATGAAATTTGTTGGATATGTAGCTTAAATGAATATAATTTGGAAGTTCGTACGATCACTTTATTGCAAAATTACAAGGAAAGGAAAAAATTGAACTAAGAAAAGTTTTCGAACCCGCAACCAACCATCTGTCCCTATAGCCGGAACATACTCTTCCAACTGAACTATCGTAGTAAGTGTGTCGTAGTTCAAATTTCTCCTTTCTTTTTGTTTACACGTCTTAAAATCTGCAGCCAAACTGAATTGAACTACAAAATAGACAATTTTTTCAATCAGCTTTTAACTTGTTTAGGCTGAAGCTACCCGATAATAATTCTAACATTGTCATTTTTGCATGCAATAAATACAATACAATATTTTATTTACTCTGACCTTTAAGATTTTCTAGAATAATTCTAAATGTAACTCAGCACAATGGCTCAGGTACGGTGTACCTTAGTATAGATCTAAGTCAAAATTACATGATGTAAGCAGAAGTCTTATTCAATTTATGGGTATAACTTCTCCTACTCCGATAACCCGCTTGATGTGCTTTGTGCGTTCCTTTTCTTCTGCAAGCTTCTAGTCAATTCAAACTCATGCATGTAAAGTAGAGGAAAAGTTCTGGGTTTTTAGTACAACTGCTCCTGTTGCTTATGTGGCGGTGACAAAGACAAAAAGGTGCCTGTATCTACTATCCCCCTCTATCTTTATCAATAGAAACCTCTTATCTATTGAAGAACTGTAGAACAAAAAAAAAAAATTATATATTTCTAAAATGAATACTTCGCACTAGTATCCGGAGTAGGGTCTATAACTTGAAGTTAATACCAACAGGAAAACCCGACTCCGTCGAGGTGTCTTGGTGTCTTCGGCCTGAGTCTCTACACGACAGAGCAGCAGATTAACCACATCTTCTCTAAATTCGGACCTGTGGACAAAACTCAAGTTGTCATTGATGCCAAGGTGAGTTGTTTTTATGGTATAACTTGAGCATGTGCGATGATATGCTGTTTTAGTACTCCAAGAGGTTGCCGTGCTGTTTCTCGTTACAAGCCACTAACGAAAAGTATACGCTGAAGGCTGTTGATGTAGGTATGTAAGTAGGGTGTTACTGCTCTTTAGGCGACAGTGGGTGTAACTACTTCTTTCGATTATCAGGGCCTTCGGTAGTTTTACTAACAATATCAAATAAAATTGTGAATTAATAAGATTTATAAATAATATAAATTTTCAATGTTCAAAGAAGTTCGAACTATTTTGTATGAAATCTGGCATATCCAGCCGCGGCCGCATTAAATTCACGATGATTTTAGTCTAATAGGGTAGTAGGGGGCACACAAACAAGCAAAAATGTTTAGTTGTTTGGCACCCTTAAGTGTCACGTTTGCGAAATGTTTGGGGGTAAAGATCGCCATAATGTATGAGAACAATGAAAATCATTAAAAATGCAATAATTACGTCAGTATACGTATACCATTGTATTCAAATGATAATTTCCAGGTTGATTTAATGATTTAATAGAAGTCAATGAAGAAACTACTTTTATTGAATACTAGCTTTCAGGGCGCGGCACCGCCCGCGCGTATGTCGGTTATCGCGCAAAAAAATTAACCTCTTTTTGCGCAGTTGGATGAAAACTATTCTGTTTTTTCCCGGGTCTCAAACTATTTCCATTCCAAATTTAATTCAAATCGGTCCAGTAGTTTTGGCGTGAAAGCGTAACAGACAGATAATATTAGTACTGATTTAAGTTAAGTTAATCGCATCACATCGCAAAGAAATGCTGTTTTATCAAACTAGGTAGGACCACCTTAGGTTACCTAGTCTTAAGACCTTTTATTGTGATCTAATTCACAAACAGCCCGATGACACATGAGATAAAAATTTAATATATATTATTAATGATTTAGTGGTATAATTATATACGTAGTATATAATATGGTACATTGCTATATAAACCATTGTTTGGACATCTTTAAAAGCCTCTTTCACCTCTAATATTGACATGATTTTTTATGCCTATTGCTTATTTTTTGCTATAATAATTAACTATTAATATGTACATCACGTCTCTATTACGTATTTTGATTTATTCTTTACCGTTTTTAAACGTTACAACAGTAATTATGGGATCGAAGTAGGTATGTTTTGTGAAAAAAAAAAGTTTTACCGTGCAGTATTTGTACTGCCATGTAATTAATAGTTAAAATCAACCTGGGAACTAATATTAGAATAGTGGAATGCATACACACATTTTCACAAGGCGATGTTTATTTCCAAATATTTCGAAAACAACAATAAACGGACAAGGGTACCATGTTACCGACCATTCTTTGTAAGTGTCCTCTACCCATAACACCATGCATATTCTGATCATGCGCGGAAACTTTGAAAATGATATAAAAATGGCGGTGGGTAGATATGCCACAAAGCTTCTATGCGCAGGTACGCTAGGGCACGATATCGTCCACCTTACTTTCAACGGTGCCAGGGCGGCATATATCGGTCAGTCTGAATTCAGAAGGTTTATGTCTTATAAATTTATCTTTTTTCGCGATTCACATTTAGATTGATGACTGCCAGTACTAGGCTGTAGCCACCCGACGGGTAGAGTTAATAATTAGTCTATAGTAGAAATATTAAAAATAATAATCCATTAACTGCTAGTTAAGTAAACTGACAATATAAAATACTACTGAATACTTTAAATAAGATGGTAGTACGTTGCCTCACTACAGCAAACTTGTTTAGCGTTATGAATATCATCAACGCCAACAAGGGACCGCTTTATTTGAAACATTGAGCACAGCATAATCAAAAAGTATATTATCACCGCTGTATTCTCCGATGCAGTGTATTCCCATGGATGGAACCCATGTTTCGCAAAACTAAATTTTAGAAAATCCCAATAACTGTCCGACTCGGAGATGATAAGCTTTAGCTACCATAGAACGTCAAACCTAGTGAAAGATATTGAATTAGTTGGCTTTCTGTCGTGGAAAAATGATAACTCCTTGGAACAATTATTCAAATTGAAAAATAATAGACTATATAAAAAAAATGGATTTACCAACTTCCATGATTTACATACAAGGTAATGGAAGGATATTGAACTCTTTGAATATAGGCCGACACTAAGAGATTCCAATGTGACGCTATCACCAATACACCAATCAATATTTGGTGGAATGCCGAACGCGTCGTTGTCATAAAATCAACTACGCGTTCACCTATATATATGATATGATACGTTTAATACCAAACTGCAAACCGACACGCAAAGCAACACCACACCCGACATAATTTCCAGAAGTTAAAAAATGAAGCAAAAGAGTTTACCGGTATTCATAAAATTTGGCGGTGTACAATAACGGACTAATGATAATAACACTCATCTTGCTCAATAATGTACTTCAGTTAGTTGTTTCTGTTTAAAAGCGTTTTCTGTTTATAGGCGTACAATATGTGAATACATTACATTACACATCAGCTAATGTAAGTATTTTCCGTCAAAAATGTCGTTGGAATTGAAACAAGCGATTAATATTTAGTAATTTACTCGTGCTGTACGCTAGTCGTCGATAATTAATTAAGGCTAATCGAATATCAAATTTATTCGCTCGGTTTTGTAAGTATACCGGTTGCTATGCTACATTATGGAAACAGACAAGGTCACATGTGGCAACCAAGCGTTGTGGTAGATATTATTTACCTATTTCACATAATTATAATAATAGTATGTTGCGTTGCATTTTAGCACTATCTCGCCTGTAATACGCGACTGCGGTTGACGCTATCATATTAGATGATATTTTCACATGCATTTGATAGAAAAGTGTAGATTATACAATGTTTTTAATTTTTATATCTAAAACACTGAGTTTGTTACGAATTGAAGTCGAGATCGTGACCCCGAAAAAAAGTTTCTAATTCAAACTTCTAATAGAGGTACAAACGTGTCTCCGTTTCGATTGACTCGAGTTGGACGTCGAAACGTAAATACTTACCTGTCTTCTATTCCACACTGACCACCTTATTTCGCTTACTGGTAAATAAAATTAAACAAAGGCTTAGTCTTCAGACATACTCTTATTCTATCTAATTATTTTTGTGTATTAACCGTGTAATTATGATAACACATATTTTATGACTCACTTGGAACACACAGTTGTACACTTTATAATTTTTATTACATAAAACTTCAAATATCTTCAAATTATATTGGCAAGGAAAATGTTCGAGTATAAATTACCGAGTATACAATAATTCGACAGTGCGATCATCGCTAAGGCTAGCTAGATAGACCGAGTACCCAGTCGGCACCAAAACCTCGAAATTTAAAATAGTGTCAATAATGTGAATTATTGACACTATTAATACTGAGTCACCCTCGTCCGTGAGAAGGTACCCTTAATCTCGATACCCCACACGCGGCCCCCGGGTGGTGCCAATCAGGTGACAAACGAGGTGGTAGGCCTCTTAAGAAAGAGGCCTTCTTTGTGGGTACCCAGAAGGTTTTCTATCACCAGTATATATGTTTAGGTTTGAAGGGCACTGTAAGTCCCGGGCAACCGAGATTTAAAAACGAATGTCTTGGAGTGTCGAGCGCACCGCACTGTGATGCCTACCATTAGGCAACGGCTTGGCCATTTCGGCAATTTATAGTCTTCAGAATATCTTCGCCCACTTCATCACATACACATCGGTGGTCAAGAAGCCCATCAAATGAATAAAAAGGGTTTAAATCATATTGTGTCTCCCCAGACCGGACGTTCCCGAGGATTCTGCTTCGTTTACTTCGAGAACCAGGAGGATGCCAAAGTGGCCAAGAACGAGTGCACGGGAATGGAGATCGACGGTCGACGCATTAGAGTCGACTTTTCTATCACACAGCGAGCGCACACGCCTACGCCCGGGATTTACATGGGAAAGCCTACGTAAGTTACCTATTATATTCTAAACTTTTGGTTTTTCTTTCAGACTATTAAGTATAGTCGTGAAGTTCCGAATAATAAATATATTATGTAAAGTATGCGATTACACAACCTTCATCTAATATTGAAAACTACCTACACAGGAAATATATAATTTGAAACTTCCTGTATATTATTTCTAGCATTGTATTGTTTAGTGTTGGTATTGAATGTGCGATTTTCAAATGCCGTTTCATTGTTGTACATTAGGTAATCATATACGATTAATAACTTTTCTATTAAACTTTCGTTATCGATTATTTCTTTTTCGTGACTAAATTACTGAATCGATTTCATTACATTTTGCAAACAATTACTTAGCATTCCATGAATTCGTCGTTCAGCTGGTACAGAGGAAATGTTATCAAATATTTATCCGATTTAGGGCGTAAGCCTAACTAAGCCTGAGATTCAGAGACGAGTTTAATCTCAAACTTCATCAGAATATTGGTAGTAAAATCACTTCTATATTCACACTCGAGTTCAGCCTAGTGGATTTCCTAGACACTAGTGATTTGTCAAATCTTATACTCGTCGAATCTTTAATTGTCAAATTAAAGATGAAAATAAAATCATAGGCATACATACACATAACGTTTTATTGCGATAAAAAATAATACGGTGGCATGACCCTCGACCCAACTTAACCTGGCATATGAGCAAGAAGGAGAAGAAGAGTAATTTTCATCCTGGATGATGCAACCTCTAATACTATACTATAATATATAATACTCTTATAATATTTTATCTCGTTCTTTGTCTCCTGTTGTGGTCTGTTTCTAATAACATATTCCAACATTGATTGCCCTCCATCGAGTGGAATTTTATGGAGTAGGCAAGACCCTATAATTCGTTCTCAACTCTGAATATAACAAGGCGCAGTATATTCATCGATCTAAGAGATTGAATTCCACTAAGACTGGTCGGAGTAAACTCGATCCATTGTCACTATATCTCAGCCTAAGTGTCTCCCGTGTGTTAGTCGTGTGACCTTTCGGCCACGTAAACTTGAGGTACACTTTGGTACCTGACCGTGCAACATTAGCTTGATTTTATTTCCCTATGAAATAACGTTCTGATCGCGGGGTGCATTAGTTGGAAACTAAGGAACCAGCTAGGTTCTAAAGTGTACCTTTTTACGAAGTTGATGTCGCATAAACAAGGTCCCACGCGGGTGAAGTCGTTGCAAATCGTCGGTATAGTATGTCCAGCATGAAATAAAAAAAAATTACTTACATATGAACTATTTCATGTGTACATTTAAATGTTGGTAGAGCAAAGAAGCAGATTTAGAGTGAGACAGCAATGAGACCTAGCTGTATCACTAAAGGCCTGTTTCTACATTTTATAATAATTCGATATTCTTATAAGTGTTTATATACCCAGTTTGATTGGTAGAGCCGCAAATTTTAACGATGTACTTTAAATAAATAAATACAATTTTGAGAGTTCTAGGTTTTTTTTCCTACCTAGCACTCTCAACATTTTATTTATTTATGGATCTCCGGTAATAAACATGGATTAGACATAATAGCAGTTTAGGTCTAAACGAGAGGCTCTCAGGGATTTAACGCTGTTAAAGCTGTGGTAAGGCATTATGCACTGCTCACTTGGATAGCTAGCCACCACCTCCCAGTAGAGAATCTATTACCAATCTGTTGACAGTAATTCTAGGTTTATTAATCTGTGAACCCATTAAACCACATCATAACTTATTAATAATACTTTCCTGCATTCTGTAATATTATGCAACAATCTGTAATATTATACTGTAATATGCCAACTCCGATATTATTAAGCTTATGTACCAAACAATCGCATTTTTGAGCAATGAATAAATGATTAATTTGTGGATATCCATAATATTTAATAAAAATGGTTTTAAGAAATATACATCCAGTATTTAGAAAAACCTACAAACAAAATAGAAAGTAAATACATATATCTAGCGATAATACCGCCTCATTTTCTTGTTACTCCGACGTGATGTCTGCCACGTAACCCAGTCGGAAGAAATGTTTGACGCGTTTAGATTCTACATGAAGAATCATCAGGAAGTCTTACTCCTCGAGTGCTCGAACGAAAAATCAATCGTGCGCGCAAACAGTCATGCAAAAAACCTATTATTCGTGTATCTATTTAAAACTTCAAAGCCAGCATTAAAGTTTCTCAGGAAGCTGAATTATTTGAGAACTCATTAATGTTCAGACTATTTTTGATTTGACTTTTGCAGTAGCAGAAGCGACAACGGGTACGACAGGCGAGGCGGCGGTGGCAGGGATAGAGAGTAAGTTAATATAGTATATTCTATAGCATTCACAAATATGTATGTATACCTATCATGATCACGTGGTATCTCCAATACATACTGGGCGCCATAAGTATCACCATAGCTCTTGATAAGTTACTAAACCTAGTAGAGAATTTCTTTGTCTTAAATGTGTCAATCTAGGGGGTTTTTCGTAACCTTGGTTAGAGCGCACTCGGAGTGCAACTTCACTCTCACGTCGTTCGCGACCTTTAAGTAGAGCGTTCGGTCGTTAAAAGGTTGCAACCTTAACTGAAAGGACTTTGACATTTTATTGATGATATAGAATTTAGAATTTTGCAGGTAACGGTGGTATTATGCTTTACAAATACCATAAAACGTGTATATTTTTTACTAGTTCCCCGAAAACACAACAAATAACTTAACCAAGATAATTATTTTAATATCAATGTCGATATTTGAGGTTATGAAACATCCGCACCTTCGATGAGGTTGAAAAACAACCAAACAAGTACACAGGCTTGGAACGGAGCCAAGTAATAATGTTGTGTCAGAAGTCAAAGGATAGCAAGGAAAGTCAACAAGTAAATATGTTCATTCTACATGGAGGTGTCGACTGATTCGTCGTCACCTCGGAGTTTTGCTAGGCTATACATACAAGTTGGCTCGTTCTAGACAAAATTCATTTGGTAATCACTTTTCTCATTGGACATTTGAAAGTTGCCAGAAATCCATGTGCTGTGTATTCCTATACAAAGCATCATTAGGTTATTCTTTGAGCGCACGATTCTCCGAAAAAGTATTTTTTAATGTTTTTTTAAGTGATTAATTTAAGCGTTTCTTAGAATATTTTTTTTTTCAATAATAGTCATTATTGATTATGGATTTCCGCAAAGTATCGCCTGAATTAATTAACTATCTTTGTCCTGATGTTACTTTCTTTGAATCAAAACATACAATATAATTGTACATTGTACAACGAGTACATAAAACTAATAATTTTAGCTGAGACATAATTAACTAGGATTTTCATTTCAATTGCGATGAAATTAAACAATTATATTGTTCGAAAATTTTAATCTTTATAATATTTTTGTAATAAAATCTGTAATTGAGATTGCTACATATTTAAAGTATGATTTATTTTGAGTCTTTAATAATACCACTATTACCTATGAGTATTATTAAGATCCCAAGCTAATTTCTCAATGAAATATATTACCAACTCTACCTCTTTGAACAATTTACCTGTTTCTTTTACATGCATTATGTACCTCTGAAATAAAAATTAATATTTTTATGCACTTGTGCTTAAAAAGTAAAATTTTTGTTCACTGGAGCATAAAAAGCCGCTGTAGTTCAAGTATACCGGGAATAAATAAGAAATTTATGAGCATTTGAAAAAAAAATTGTTCATTGTTAGGATTTTCCAAATTTACAACTGGAATCATCATATTTTTACATTTATTCCCTGTTTCATCAATAAGAAAATAATTAAACTTTATAAATTAACCGCCATAAACACTCTAATACGTCGCAGCTGCGTCTGCGAGTTCCCGACGGTCAAGCAGACGCAGCTGCGCACACGCCCTGATGATGAGCATCTGATATGCTCGAAACCCGCGAGACGTATTCAATCTCTAACGCAAGTGTTTTTGGCGGTTAATTTATAACTGTTTAAATATGGAAACTACGAGAATTTCATTTCATGAAAATAAGGTTACAATGAAATCATTATTTTAGTAATAACAACGGCCGCTCACATACAATTTCCGATATTATTTTCTCTGTAACACACTTGCATAATCGCCAACTGGTTACTATTATTAGCGTCATGGTTGGTTTTCACCGCCAAATTGTTTTGTTATCAGTACGATTTCCTGTAGGTACTGTTGGTTTGTTGATTGATATGGTTCTAGCAATTGCCTGTTTGTTCACAGACTCAGTTTAGAATTATGCTTTTGATTTTAGATTTTATAATTACCAAATTAATGAAACTCTTTGGTTTATTTTTGGTTTATAATTTTGGAGCTCTAATATTTTATTAGAGCTATTCTTTGTTTGAAGTCTGAATGATTAAAAGTAATAATTTCTCAAATAATTAATATTTTGACGGTACCGAATTCTCTACTATATTTAAATTTACGCGATTTAAAAAAAAGCACTATGGTTTCACTTCTTAAGTGAAGATAAGGTCGAGATATTGTTCTCTGCTTTTATATATCGGCTCAACAAGATATACTTAAAGCTCAGTTAAGCTTAAGAGCGTAGTTATCTATCATATCACGAGTAATAAAATTTGGTGTAAAATTTCTTGCTGAGTAAATATTGTACATAAGATTCAGGCCACACGGAGGATTCACGACCTCCACCCTAGGTGGTTTCGGGTAATTTAGAGATCCTTTTTAATTGGCGGTGGTTTCGGGTAATTTAGAGATCCTTTTTAAATTTTTTTAATAAAAGGCGGCATTAGTAGGATTTTATCAAATTTGGTTGGGCAGGGGAGGAGGCTTGAGCGGGGCAAGGGGGCATTTATGTCATCATAAAGGGGCCCCTTAACCATATTCCCTGGGTTGCAAGTCCCAGGCACCTTAACTTGGGCCTCTTCCTCTGCAACACTATGGACCTGGTACCCGCACGGTGAATCCATGGAATGCTAAGTAAATTCATCTCATGCCCCGGATCGAACAAGTTATTGGCTTATTCTGGCAAACAAATATTCAGGAACAGTCCAGAGTCTGGAACTGTGTCCGGTAGATGGCAGTAGGCTTGCCCCCCCCCCCCCCCATTGCATAGAACCGAAAGATGTCCGGCGAAACGAGGATGTTAAGACACCTCTACTTACCCCTCGGGGAGTGTTAACATATTATTTCCGAATTTGTTAGAATAGCTTGGTCTAAGTATAACATTTGGTTGCAGCGACTACTACTACCGCAGCGGCGGGGGCGGCGGCGGCGGCGGCGGGTACCGCGACCGCGAGCGTGAGCGCGAGCGGGACTACTACCACCGCGGGTACCGACACCGGTCGCCCTCCCCGCACTACCGCGACCGGCGCACCAGCCGCCGCTACGAGCGAGAACGTTCCTACTCGCCGCGTAAGTACCACAAGGCGCCAGGCTCCTACTACGAACGCGCCTATTAACTACCCAACTAGGGGATGCCACGGACAGTGGACACCTCACCGACCACACAGATCTAATACTTGAATACCATGGCCTCTCCGGAGCCAGCGATGGCACAGTTATTGGCATATTCATTTTGCTTTTGGAGTGTCGTGTCAGGATGAATGTCTTAGTTGTCCATGTAATCTTGCAATATCTCCGCCTGATTGAAGAATGTACATTATTCATGCTAAAAAGTTAACGATTAGAAGTACATTCTCATCGATCAGCTGATTCTGTAATATATGTATGCGGTCATTGACCCTCAGATGAGTTATTATTCAAAATATAATACAAATTAAATGTTTACTAAAGACTTGATGAAAGTGTGAAGTATTGAATTTCTATTGTTTAAGCTCTTAGCAACAGTCTATTATGTTTGAAATGTTTGCTTATGTTATTCAGCAGAAACTTCACATTTATTATTATATTTGTGACCGTTATCCCGGAAAATTGATTCTAGTCGCGGTTCTTCAGTACTCCATACTTAGTTTCTCAAAGTATGTTACCTTTTGCTCAGAAAGCCGTACAAAAGATGAATGACAGTTTTTTTTATATATAAGGTGACTATTAATTCATCAACAATACTGCGGGGGATGGTGTAGAATCGATAACTGAATGTGATCCACTCATAATTAATTTTCACATAAACAAAATTAATACTAACTATTGCCTAAATTGTGGCGCGTTAACTTTGAGAATGATAGCGACGACAACACTCGCGGCCGCCGTGGACTAGACTCACACATACACACGTTCTAAGTATTCTAACGCATTGCGAGGGCAATGAACTCGGTAGGTATACGTACGCATTGCGGGGCCCTTGCAATGCGTTAGAATACCTAGAACGCGTGTGTATGTGTGAGTCTTGTCCACGGCGGCCGCGAGTTTTGTCGTCGCTATCATTCCCAAAGTCAACGCGCCACAGCTTAGGCAATAGTTAGTATTAATTTTGTTTATGTGAAAATTAATTATGAGTGGATCACATTCAGTTATCGAGTCTACACCATCCCCCGCAGTATTGTTGATGAATTAATAGTCGCCTTATATATTGTCCTGCCATCCTCCATTGGTCATACAATGGTTTTGTTTATATGCCACAGAGCATAAAATTGATAGTAGGACATTTGACAGGGTCTGTAGTTTCACACAGTTGTATATAGTTTGATATAGCAGAATACAAAATAAACTGGAAGATCAAGCATGTCAGTGATGCCATAGAGCTAATCAATAACAGCTACATTTATCCAATTCTTTTTAATTGAAATGTTATGTTTATTCTGTATTCTGAATTCGAAACATGTTATTTTGGGTTGACCATTCATTTGTACTTGTATATCCTGTATTTTCATAATGTAAACTTTTTTGACCTATTATAGTTAGTTTCACATCTAAATCATTTCACCTTGTTCTAATTCCAAAGAGTAATTGTTTTGAAACTTAGTTTCAAGTTCTGGATTAGGTAGAAGCTGTAATTTTAATTGTAGGCTATGCAATTTGTATTTCATTAGTTTAATTCGACGTAAGTTCATTAAAAAAATGTCTACGAATCACTTTATAATGATTTTCTATCAATTTACGAAATCATTATCAATTAAAAGGTCTGAAGATTTTTTTGTTTATACCTATCTATATTTCCATTGTCTTCACATGTTATATGGTTGTTTTATCACAAGTTAATGTTCTTTATTGATAGAAAACCATAATTGCTCATTATTAGTATAGTATAATTTGAATATATTAATTGTGAACACCATGGTGACTCTACTGTTTGAATTTCCAGGTCGTTATTAGTAAGTTCGTGATGCTGACACCTTCAGACATAGCTAGCTTTTGATCCGACACTCCCATACAATGTCTCCGTTGGCCAATTGCATTTACTGTTTAGTTTACTATACACAGGCCGTTTTATTTTCTATGACGAATTGTTTAATTGTAAAAAAAAGGATTTTGTAAAATAATTGACGTGCGGTTGTGAGAACTGCTGAGCCCACAAGTCGTGTTTATTTACGCCGTTTCTCTGTCGGCCAACGCACCGCGCGTATATTTGTAACATAATGTACTTTTAAATAAAGCGACGTAAGCGACGCCGACTGAGATGCGGCATAGTGCTTATAAAATAGGGTTCTAGTGAATAAGTTAGTCAGTAATTGCCCATGTGGGCATAGAATGCCTCTAGAAAGTAATGAAATTAGTTAATAAAGAGTTAACACTAAGTCTAATATTGATTTTGTTTGTTTGAAAAGGTATTGAAACAAGAAGTAAAGGATGAAGTTCCTTGAAACTAACTGTGTTGCAAGTTTTGAAAATATTTTGAAAAATTCGTATCGAAAATGGCGGTCGCCGAAAGTCCTTACCAAGCGGTGGGTCCCGAAAAAGAAACGATTCGGTGTCGGAAGCGAAGCCATTCACCGATAGCTCTTTGCGAAAAGAATATGATCAGCCCGGTATTTAGGAAGCCCAAGGTTGCTCAAGACGAAGACAGAAGTCGCGCAAAACGGTCATATTCCTTTCCACAGTGCCACTGTATATACATTATATACAGTATTTATTCACTTACACTAACTACATCGTGATCATTGCATTTCAAGTTGGTAGTTACACTATACTATATATGTATTATATGTACTATCGGATATAAACGGGACATTATTTTTAATATTTTAGTGTAGAATGTGAGCGATTTGTTAATAAACGATAGTTTTGTAAAGTCATTTGTGGGTCTTCATTTTATTATCCATCCCACCTTGTCTTATCCATGTATCCTTTCTAGTCTGTAGAACAAAGTAGAATAATTATTAGTGTTCACATTGTGTATAGTGAGATATATATCGCCTAAAAATTTATAGTATAAATATATCGGAAAAATAACGTATTTATTGTTATCTTTAATAGCATACGTAGAGTACGTGTGAAAAAAAGATGTAGTAATACTGAAACCGCTCGCAGAATCGTCTACAGATATCATGCTGCGAGTGCATTTTTGAAACCTATTATAATTTCGAGAGAGCACAGGGTACGGGGTAAATCATGGGTGGGGCTGGAGGGGTGTCAGTGCCCTGCGAGCATTAGGGCTACATCAATTAATTTTAAAACAAAATATCTTTTAATTGTATGGAATTTTTTTTTTTATTTAAACATTTTGCCAGGGTTGAGGGATTGACCATGCTCTATTTTTCAGTATTACTACATTTTTTTTTACGTAGTATAATAAATGCGACGAACTCACGCCATGGTTGTAGTTAAAATCGGTTATCTTTATAACATGTGTGGTAGTAGTTCGTATCATTATATATTATCTATCTATTGGGGAAACAAATAACAAAACATTATTTTAACAATGGGATTTTATTAAAATTCTTAACAATTATTTATTATGTATAAATTATTATAATAAATATGTAATCACCACATACAACTCGTATTGGCACTCCTTCCATGATCACACTTACCGCTATGTAAAAAATATTTAGGAAACATTGAAAAAATAATAAATAGTCACAATTATTGAAATATTGGCAAAATATTATTTCTTTTTGCTTTTTTTATTGGACGCTTTCTCAATATGTATTTGGCAGATTTGTACATTTCCTTAAAACTATATAGGTACCATACGGCACACATTCTAGCAATAAACGAAACCGCATGATCCTTGACTTTAGCAGCCAGCGACAAAAGTATCTGAGCATTTGTGATTTATGTCGTAACGATTTAACACATCTAAATGGCCTTAATAGGTTTTAACGCAGATGTATCGCCTCGGGACCGAATCAACGACTACACGCGAGCTTGTATCGTTGACGAGGCGATGTCCATGATACCGATTAGTGTCTTTCAATTATTTATATCCATATAAAAAAAAACGGCGACGGGTGATCACTGTTTTCTAACCAACGCTAAAGCAAAGGTTTCTGACAAATACTAATGAAATTGCGATTTTACTTTGATTTGAATATAAAATTACTTCCTGCTTTAAATTAGATAGATTCTCGTTTCGTTAGCGTGCAAGAAAAACAAGGATTATGCACATTCGTTATTTGCAAGAAATATGTGTAAAAAATATTAACAAAGTAAAAAAATGGAATGGACCAATAATACTGCTCTTAAAAATAACAAGGAATGATCGAATATATATAAATTATTATTGCATAACTTTAAAATAACATGATTAATAACAACGAAAAAAATCTGACATTTGTAACAAAAATAAAAATTCGGGCAAGTTGTTAATATTATAAAAATAAATTCGTTAATATGGCAAGGACTAGCAGGCTACAGGTAATGGCAATACTAAACTACAACTGGCAATAAACTTAGTACTAATGGCAAGAATACATGAGCATCAAAATGCATGACCTTTCACAAACTAGCTGCCTTCTATACCCTCGAGGATGGGTTACCATCCAAAACTGAAGTATTTGGTTGAACCTAAAACCAGTAAGCCACTTGCACTGTAACACTGTTATGGCGGGTATGGTGGTAAAGGCATTTCCCAAGTTCTCAAAATACAAATAATATTCATCATGAAAACATTTTCACTCACCCTGCTCAAACTACCAGAGGATTGAACGATGAATAGCTTCAATCAAATGTTCAAAAAATGTTCTACCACCATGCAAAAGAGTGGAGTGGAACAAACCATAAAGTTCAGATAAAACCTGGGATTGCATAATATACTTCAGTTTTGACGGTATGTACATATTTGTAATACATAACCATAATGTTATTCTACTAAATGACTATGTGTATTCATCTGATTATTTCATTGATTACTAAAATACCACTAAGTTCTAAATTCAAACTACAAGGGTATCTAAATTCATCTTTGATAAGTTTCCTACCGTTTTAGTGAAAACAGGATAATATTTATCAATTTTATTTTAGTACGGACATCGTAATGTGAAAAGGAACCGTTTATATGAAAACATAAAGATACAGGTCACAAAAACCGCATCCTTGGGCGGCGCGGGCGGATGGCGCGGTCTGCGCTATCACGCGTCGTCTATCACCACAGGCTCGTGTCCGCGCTAGGACGAGCCGAGCCTACACGGAAGGCGATACATCGTCCGTGTAGGCTCGGCTCGCGCTAGCCCGCGCCGTTTATCACCACCTTTAGACTAAAGATCTATTATTTGACGTTTCAAATCGCTTTTCAAATAACAGATATTTCTACACTCTCGGTATTTCAAAATAACAAATGATTTAAGTGTGAAATTCTTTGAGCCTAATGCTGCTGATTAGATCGTTTTCCGTTTTATTTATTTTATCTGAATATTTTAAATGAAGTATTTCTATAGTACACTAAAAGATTTACTAGTTTTGAAAAATGACGTTTTTTAAATTATGAGTCTAGGGTAAAGTAAGCCAGAATTTACAAATTTTGTTAAAAAAATTTACTAACTGTTTATGGAAAGTTCACTATCCACTATCCACAAGATGAGCATTATTTTAAATAAATTAAGAGAAATCAAATTTCTAAAAATAATAATACATATTATATACATCACCAATATTGAATTATCCTGACAGCTCTAAGTTGAAATGCAATTATTGTTATAATATTTATATTATATATATATATATATATATATGGGGTGTGAGTGTTTAACATTATGCTTTATTCCTTATTTTTGGCATTTAATGCACATTAGTAAACTTTTCATTTCTCATTATACCGCATACAGAATGTATTAGAAGTCTACTTACTTGCGCATAACTTTAACACAAATCTCGCAAGTACTAATGAATAACGTAAATACAAAAAAAACTCCGTCGAGTGAACTTGGCACCTCGGCAGAATGCGGCACCCGTCCTCATGCCCCATCTCGAAGCAGCGTTACCGATACCCGTACAATTAGGTAATATTTTTTAATTTCTTGTTAATCTCACATACCTTCAGTAGCAGCAGAACTCACTGTGAACGAGCTTGTCCGGGGATGTACTGCTACCATATATTTCTACTGTCAAACAGTAACGGTATTGTGTTCAGGTTTAAAAGGTTTGGGTTGCAGTGCAGTTACAGACATGAGAATTGACTAATTTACTTCTCAGGGTGATAGGGGCAGTGCAGTTCATCACTTGTGACAAACTGCATCCTGTTATAGGCAGGAGTTACCACTTAGTTGTTGGCTTGTTCAGTCACAATTGTATAAAAAAATACAATATGTTGGTCACCCCAGATGGGGAGTTAACTCTTCTTCTTCTACTTTAGATTTTAGCCAATGTATGGTAAATTAAGAATGCCTGGTATAGTAAAGTTTCAAGTCATTAACTCGTTAAAGAGAGTTGACTCGACCGTGATAGATGTATTGTAAGGGATATGACCGTGTGATAGAGAGGGAGAAACAATATCTTGGTCACCCTAAATAGCGAATGAACTCGTCCAAGACAGGTATTATATAGTAAGGTGTATGTGACGGAGAGGCAGTGTTATATGATGAAGGTGGCATGGTCCCTGTGCAGCCTGCGGCGGGCTCGCAGCGGCGCGGCGGCGAGTGCGTCGGAGGGCGGGGGCGGCCCGGCGGCCGCGCGCGCGCCTCCCTCCTGGTAGTACACCTGCGCGCCGCCGCACGACACGCCCACCACCACGCTCTCCTCGCTCCTGGTACACACAACAATATTCTATATACAACACGCTCACTTTAAGAGGGATGCGCCCCACTTATAGGAACAAAATTCACGAAATCTATGTTTCGTCTTGCATTGTTTTCTCCTAATTCAACTTTTTGACATTTAAATTTCAAAAAAGAGATGCTCCTAAATTTAACAAGGTGGTTTAAATTTGAGTTAATTTTTTACTTTATAAATTGATGATCACTTGAATTGATGAAACTTCACTTGATGAACTTGACCAAATTTAATGTTTAATTCTACATAACTTACATTGTGTAAACTAAACATTTCGTCATTTTCCAATTTACTATTATCAATTTGAAATTAGATATGATGTATAATGAAAAAAAAACAACATTTCAGAGATTTTTTACTACATAAGTCAAAACAGGAAAGGTCTTAAATAACTACTCCTCTTTTTATTAATTTTTATGTTTATGTGACGGAACAAGCTCGAGGCCCAATTGATGTTAAGCGGACTAACCTCTGCCTATAACAGATGCATTTCGTCACAAGTCACGAATTGCACTGCGCCCGTCACTTTGAAACATAGTTGTTGAGTCTCATGTGCCTGTAATTTCACTGGCTCTCAAGGACTCCTGCCGGAACACACCGTTAGGTGTTTGTGTTATTCTGCACAGTCAAATGCATCAATAAAATACGCCAATGGCTGTCTACTGACCAGACATAGGAAATATATCGTCAACACAAAGATAAGAGCCACAATCAGAAGAAGAGTTGGGGCATTGTAAGATCAAAAGAAAATAAACTGGTGATATATTAGCATATTTCTTACCTCAGTATAAACTCTGAGAGCTCAGAATCCTCAGCAAACTCGTTGTGAATGAGCCCCATGGTTGCTATGTCTAACGCTGCCCAAGGCCCCCCTTTCTTCACAGTACCCCAATCGGGGTCGAGAGTGAGATAGCTGTAATCTGTTGATTCTGCGCCGGCGGGGAGAGGATCCATGCATTTTGTTTCAATTGGTCCCAATGCGTTTAGGGAGGTCTCCCACTGTGAATAAATAAACATTACTTAAATTCTTGAGTGGGTAATGTCATAACTTATTGCTGCAATAAATTTTCCGCAATCAATTGTTTGGAAAGGTTGTGTAGGTTAGATTACTATTATTTTTATAAGTTATTTAGATTTTTAGGTATACTATATACAACAAAAAAAACTTAATAAATGGATTTGGTCTATTTGGGAAATTATTGATTGATCAAGCCAAGAATTTATTTTGTGAAAACGCATAGTATTTTTTCGAAAGGATTTCCTCTTCGGCGAATAAGGCCTAGTATTTTTTTCCAATCGTCAGATTTTACCAATGGGCCCCAAACTAGGCGAAGCCTATATTTTGGTAACTGGTAACGGTTTTTAGAAATATCGCGGGTTTAATATATAATTCAAGTCTACCAATGTAATATAAATTTATACATAGTATTTATTACAGTATAATACATGTAATCTCAGTTATTCTCTCAGTCAGTAGTGTAAAGTGCTTACCAAAGTGTTGATGGTGTCAGCATCATTGGCAGCCTCTGTGTCCAAGAGAGCAAGCAGCGCCATATTCTGCAGTCCGCTAACGAACAGTGCACATTTGACAGAGTGCTGACTGTACTCTGGTAAGATATCTAAGTCGCAGTCGGATTCCGCATCACTGTTGTCTGAATCTTGACGCGTAGGTTTTGGTCTGAAATTAAAATTTAGGTGATAAATAGTAGTTCTTTAAACTATTGCATAATGAGGTGTATCAAACTGCAGAAGGGGCTAGCTAAGAATTTCAGCAATTATATGTGAACCGAGCCTCCCAGGTCCGAAAATAACTGCCGAAATTGCAGGAGCAAGATCCATTTTTCTAAAGAAAATGTTTCGGAAGCTGGTTCACCCAAATGCCTTGGCTTTGAAGAGATATATTTTGAAAGCTATATGTTATGATATTCTTACAATTTTTCAATTTCACTAACAGTTTTTGGAACAGCCCATCTACCACATACATATCTTTCTTTACACATTTAATCCATACAGATCTTTCCACTCACGCAGACGCGCGCCTCTCCATTATTTTGGAGTTTAGTTGCATTGCTGCCAGCCCAAGCGATCATATTTCACCTTTAACTTGTTTACTGTATGTACAATTAGCATTTACACCCACACTAAGACATAGTGTACAAAAACGAAGCAGAGATGCAACTGCTAAGAAAACAATATCTTAATATTTACTCGATACTTAAGTATGTGTACTCAATTTGATATTTTACTTGTTGACTTGTTTATTTATTGTTTCTATTGAGTCCCTCATCTGAACTGGCCTTAAATATTGCATTCTAAGATATCGACCTCTGACAGTTTGCTTTGAAGTGAACATGTTGTAATAATTACCTTATGCTAAATAATTGTCCGAAAATATTCCAATCTTACCTATCTGAAAACGTGACTTGTCTCTCAGTAGCTGGCGTCACAAAATCCCTCAACTCCAACGGCGTCATCACTCTGCTGCTGTACCCGCTAGACTTGTCGGAAAACGCCAAATGACTCAACTTCTCCATCAGTGGCGTCAATTGAACCCCAGATAACTTCTTCTTAAAACTAGTTGTTTCCGATTCCGACAACTGGGAATCTGAACTTTCATTCAAAGACTTCAAAGGTAACGACAACGACTTTCGCTTCGATTGATCTGTATTAACAGTCTTTGTGGAATCTCTGTTTATCTTCTTTGGAGTTCTTTGTGGAGATTTCGTTAATTCTGAATCGAAATCCTCAAACTTCTCTTGTTCGCATAGCTTCATGTTGTATGTAAACATATTATCTTCCTTAGATGAATCTTGCTTCATTCTTGTATAATGCTGTTCTAAGTATTGGTTGAATAGTGATTCAGAGATGGCGACACCGTCGTTTCTGAACACGGGGAAATATGGGTCGTTTATCGTCATTGTGCTGTGACTTTTAGATAACTCTCGTTCAGGAGACATTGGTGATAAGTCGTCGCTGATCCCCAACTTGGATCTCTTTAATTTGAACTTCGAAGTAGCACGATTTGATAACCTTTTGAAGGTCTCCTGTAAGTCTGTAACACTGGCCAATTTTCGCAATGATTCAGGCTTGTTAATATAATGATCCGCAATGCAATTCATGTCTAGAACAATTTTATTGTCCCGTTTCTCGTTTTCAAGGTTCAATTTGGCACAGTTTTCTATATTTTTCAACACATCCGGCTCAATATCTGGTTTTTCTGGGGGTTGTGTGTCTGGATTTTGGCATATTGAGAGCATGTTGCCATGTAAGCGTTTGTATTCGACCATCGGAGTGGAGCAGACACTAGTTTGTCCTGTGAATACTTTGTCGTTTTCCTTAGTTTCTTCGTCAAGAGAAATTTGGGTTTTAAAACTGAGTGATAGCTTGTTTGGTCGGGGCCGTGGTTTGTTGGTGAAAGGGACTACGTCGGGCATGGCGGGAGGTTTTCTTTCGCCTTCTTCGCTACGTTCATCTTTGCTTGGGGGTGATATCATGTTGTGGTCTTCTTCTGGTACTGCGGTGAAGAGAAGGGATTTATCTCTTTTCATGCCGGTTTGAGGAAATTTTTCGCGTTCCGCTTCTTGATTCTGTACAAAAACAATGTTCTTAACTCTGATAAGTTTATGAGGTCCTCAAGGGAGTTATGGGTTTTACTACAGAATAAATAATGTTAATAAACATCGCTTACAAAAGCTTTATTCCTAATAATATTGTTATTCCTTGTTACAATTAAACAAGGCAATAAAGAAAAAAACTGATTTTATTATGTACATTTTTTTAGATGTACCAGAAACAGATATTCATTTTCCAGATTTGAAATTGCACTGTTCGATATCCTTATTATTACTAGACTATCAAAATATAAATATAAAGCAATTTAAAAAACCATTACGAAAGAGAAAACTTCAACCTCTGGGCTAGAACCCCAAAAATAATCCGGTCTTTCCGCCTCTTGCAATTTAAGCTAATTTGGTAACGACTCAAAGGTTAAAATTTTGTTTCTATTCTTATTATTGCAACTTCCTAAGAGGTAACGTAGCGACATCTGTCAATATGAATAGCTATACAAATAAGAGTGCATTGATATCCAATAATATTCTTATCTTAATAAGTTAGCATTAACGCCCGCTGATAACAATGTTTGAAGAATACTGCAATACCGAAACTAACAGATACAGTATTTTTAGTTTTTATTCATTTCAGTCAGGCATACCTTTCTAAACTTGGCAATCATCTCTTCCCCGTTTTGCTGGAACTCTTGTAACTTGTCCGCCTGCTTCTTCAGGCTATCGTACGTCTTCTTGCCAACATATACAAGCAGAAGTTGAGCTCCGAGAGGCAATGGAGTGTCAGTTTCCAGGGTTTCCGCTGGGGACTTTATCCGGTATGGATCTACTACCGTCAGGTACGAGGTTAGGCTTGGAGGCAGCTGTGTGGCAATTATTCTGTGAATAGGATTACAGAAATGTTCATATAGCTTAATTATTCCCGGCTGAGAAAGGGACAACATAATGCACAAACTTTTTTTTTATTATTGCTGATAGATAAGAATTTGACCACAATCTCACCTGATGGTAGATGATGTGGTCGAAGGTGTTACAGGCTTCACCTAGAATTACTGCTGGCTCTCAAGGACAGCAGCCCGAACACACCGTTAGATGCTTCGCGACAGATTTTCTACTTGAGTGTGGCCGCTAGCCAGGCGGGCATTCGCAAAATCAATCAATCACCATGCGGGATTTGAGCCATGGACCTGCTGCGCGGCAGTCCATAGACAATGTGACTGGCCATCATTGCTTCGAAACTTGGCAACTTCTGTATAAATAGGGTTTTGCTTGAAGTTTTTGATAACAGATTAGACTTGAGGTATGTAAGTTTCTGGATAAAAGTAGCCTTTAGGTAAAATTCTGGACAGAAGTATAGATATAAAGGATCGAACCTGGTTTTTAATTAAACATATGTAAAGAAGCCTAACACGTAAACTTCTGGATAGAAGCCTGACTTTTAGATAAACTTCTGAATAGAAGTCTAGCTTTTAGGTCAAGTTCTGGATAGAAGTCTAGCTTTTAGATAAACGTCTGTATAGAAGCCAAGCCTTTAGTTGAGCTTCTGGATATAAGCCTAGCCTTGACGTAAGTGTGAAAAGTGCGTATCAATCCCAGCTTTAACCGCCCATTTGTGGTCTTCTGTTTTCTGTTAGGATATATTTCATTGACACTGGCGTATCGCGCCGCATCGTAAAGTAAATTTCTCCAGGGGCAGACACGAATATTAGTCTAATTTCTGTCTAATCTAACCTAACAAGGTTTCATCTTCTAATCATATTATTTTTAATTCCGTGCTCCAGGGCTGTAAGCCCTTAGCGTCGCCAAAGAAGTACAAAGAATATTTTATGAATTGAGCATTATTAATAAAATTTATTTACTTGTTATTATAGAGTACGACACCTCCCAACACGCCCTTGCTTTTGCGACAGTGCTCCAATATCTGCAACGCCTCCATGTACACGGAGGTGGCACTCTGGAATATTACAATTACATATGTTATTAAATGAAGCAATCATGGCACACTTTGAAGCAATCATGACCGAGCGGTAATAGCTATGGACTGCCGCGCAGCAGCTCCATGGTTCTAATCCCGCCGCGGGCTTGAGCGTCACCGCATGGTGGAAAGGCATTTTGCGAATGAAAATAGAAAATCTGTCGCCAAGGACCTCACAGTGTGTTCCGGCAGCAGTCCTTGAGAGCCAGTTAAATTTCAGGACATGAGACTTAACAACTATGTCTCAAGGCGACGGGCGGCGCAGTGCGATATCTGTTTCAATACTATTTGAAATCATTATTAGATTTGCTTAATAAGAAGTACAATATAATAAGAAAAAAATGTGGTACCCAAACTTATCTGCAATAGCGATGAAACACTTTACATTCTAAAAATTTCACTACAGACGTTAGTTCCCCTCTTAATCCAGTGGCGGGATTCGAACCATGGACCGTTTAAGCGGTAATCTACATACGTCGCCACTACGCCATCACTGCTTTTGCCAGTTACCGTAAGATTAATTACGTACAGGGTAAATGGTTTAGTACGATTTGAAAGAAGTGATTTAATGTACACTAAGAGATTATAGCATAGATGGCGTCCGTAGCAGTCCTTAGTCAACATTTATCCGCGACAATGTATACATGTGCAATTTAAGGCAGAAACACACAGTACTGTCGGGAAGCATTATGTCGTGACGGTGGGTGTGCACACTAATATGTCGTGTCGAAGCGCGTCTTGACGTTATTTCTGAACAGTGTCTATCGAGAATTCTCGTTTTGAGAACCACAAAAATATTTGCATTAAATAGGTACACAATTGTGAAAGGTGTATAAAAAGTCAGTATAAAAAATTACGTAAAAAAAATAGACTTAATACTTAGTCAATTTTTATTACGTATTTTTTTATACTAGCTTTTTCTTTCCACGCAGAGTATCAATCATATAGATTGATATTTGCATTGTTTGTAATTAGCACTAGCAAAAAGCTGATTGATTCTAGTAGTGCCATCTAGTATTAAGTAGATCAACTACGATGTAATTGAATTTAGTTTTGTTGCAGCGATGTTAACTCTTTGGTCTCAACAAATAGCGTCAATAGTACAATAACATTCTATCCAATGAATACAATTTTTTTATTTAAATGGTTATAAAATATATATTTCTTTTGACAGATAACACATCTTGTGATATGAAGTAAATTACTATGTTAAAGCACAAATCTGTAGGTGTGATAGTTTTTCAGTAAAGTGTGCCACAAAATGTTCAAGTTGTGGGATAGTGAGAAGGCTCGCAAAGCTTTGCTGTGACGCATACGGTCCATTAGTTCATCAATCATTTTAAATAAACGAAGCTGCGCTCCACGAGTGTGCGCTAGCTAGCTGATCACGGATACAATGCAAGAGACATAGTTGTTGTGAAGCGTCAGAAATTCCACCAGAGCTCTGGCGCGATCAGGGTCGAGCATTCGGCGTCACGACAGATCGCGCTGTGACACGACAGAGTAGTAACGTGTTTCTATTCTAACCATTCGAAATGTATGGAACCGATCAAGCTTCTGACGTGACACGACCCAGTAGTGTATTTATAGCTTTACAAGCACTACTACCACTTTGAAGCTCTTACTTTGTTGACATAGAATATACAGATTAACAATGTAAATAAACAGTCCTGAATGTCACCTACACGTTATCATTTAATCAAATGCAACATTGCGAAAAAGTACAACTTACGAAGAATATATATAATAGAAATAATAATAAATATGGACAAACTAACATTTATGAACTAAAACATATCACCATTTGTTTCTTTAAGATGCACATAAAGTTTTATACAGTATTCCGTTCTTTGATACCTTTCTCACAACGCTGTTTAGGGAGGGACTCATGGTTTTAAAGTATATTGAGTACTAGCGGACCCGCCCCAGTTTTGCACGGGTGTGATACTGATACTAAATAATCTGTAATATCTTCGAAAATATTAATTTAAATAACATGTTGTAAAGGGCCATATTGATGTATATTAAATGCACAATGTATTTAAGGTACTTCATTGGATAAGGATTAATGCTGTATTGCTTAAAATACATAGGATAGTAATAAGCCATTATTTCTCGTAAAAAGTAAAGGACAAAGATTATTATTGTGGGTTATTCCTAAGAGATAACATATACCATGGCAGATTTTTTTGTAGCCCTTTTTAAGATGTACAATACTGTAGTCCATTATTTTAATCTATCTCGTAGGATTCAGCCAGCGTTTGCAATGCAAGCGCAAAAAAATGTGTTTATATACGACATCACATTAGAAATCTCATAAAATATCAGTGTTTCTCTAGTATATTATGCATGTATTATACATATAACACTTCCTCTTGAATCACTATCTATTTGATGCACGAACACTTCCAATTCTGGGCTTACCTTGGGGAGAGTCAACATAGGCACCCGCTGGAAGATATGGCATCCAAACTGGAGCACAGGAAGGTACGTCTCGAAAAGCTGGTAAAGTTTCTCCGACAGCCGTCTTTGTTCTTGCATTTGCAACGCCACGCACTGCAAGTCTCCGTGATATACCTTGATCATGGACGTTAAGAGAGACGCTCGGTTCTTCAGAACCCAATCGGGGATGTTTCGGTCGCTTCCTATTGCCTGCCGGCCAAAATGTACGAGAGTTAAAATGTATATTATATATGCTATATATACTACGTAGAGTTAAAGGAAATGTATTAATCAAATTAATGTTATAGTGGTATGTTAATTATATGTTATAGCGGAAAACATTAACCTCTTTTTGCGAAGTATAGATAAAAACTATCCTATGTCTTTTCCCGAGATTCAAACTATTTCCATACCAAACATCCTAATCGGTCCAGTAGTATTGGCGTGAAAGCGAGACAGACAGATATAGAGTTACTTTCGCATATAATATTAGTATGGATACATATAGGAAACAAGTAATATTATTTGTAAGGCTGTATGGATAATTAATTATATAAAAAATAAAAGAAAGCACTCTTTACAACTAAATGTTGATTGTTTATATCCTGAGTAGAATGTGTAACACCGCATTAGGCGCAAAACACAGCTTTTTTACCATATGTTGGATATTCAAGGTCTCGATACCTACTGGAAACAAATAGAAATCTTCAATAGCTCACCGATCGATATATTGTTTTAATAAAAGCATTTTTACAAAAACATTATTTTTATCAAGTTTCACAGCACTGATCATTATTAATTGCTTATATTTATTTCGATTTATTTGTAACGTGTACATGAAGTCTGTTGGCTCTTCAAAGCCGAGAGAGCAAGATAGCAGATTGGTATGATAATCATTTGTTAGTAAAATATTATGCAGGCAAGTAGTTATTGCATTTTCAGATGACAGCATTCTGGGTATGGCGTCAGGTAGGCGGACAACTATAAAACCAAAGCAAAGGCTTCTGCAAAGTTTAATATTTTCTTGTGTCGTTTATTTGTGTTTTTAGAGAAAGCAAATTGTACCGACTTTATACTTAAATAGTATAAGAGTAGGACGAAGACAATGAGTTTATCATTTAAAACCATGAAATTAAGTATAAGTAGGCAAAAAACAGCTCGAAAATGATTCTTCTTAAACTTTGGGCAAATCTGGAGGAAAGTTTAATTTTCCTTTGGTGGTATATGGCACGGTAACTAGCTAACCTTCATATTGGACGCTTCGCTGCAGTCCCTACCTTATCCAGTGGATGACTTAAATACTCATCTATAAAGGGGCCAGAAGACTTCGATAAGAGTGTTTTGAAAAACTGCCAACAGATCAAAAAGAATGTAGCAATCTCTAGAGCTAGATTTAGTGCTGGATCGAGATTGAGCTCTGTCGAGTTCAGTGGGTAAGCTGATAAGTTCTACAAACAGGTTCGCTACATATAAGTCGTGTGCTGTTGTTTGCTGCGGTTAAGCTACAGTTTCCTTCAGCCTCATAACGACCGCAATTTACTATTACGATACTAAGTACACGTCCCATTTTACTCTTGAAGCACTTAACAAGCTGGGTAACAACGTTGATGAGGCATTATCTACAACAGGCTCTCGCGATTACGAAGAAGAGCGGTGTGAGCAATGTCAAACATCTGTTGTCGTAATCACAACAAGAGTAAATTAACTAAAAAAGTAAAAAAACCCGACAGCAATTTATTTTTTGTTAAATGTTTTATCGTTCCATTGAAATTAAAACTAAAAGTTATTTATATTTAATGGAACCTTTTTTTAGAGCCCTTCATTTTGATAATCCAATGGTTTGGAAGAAAAAATATCTAGAAATATAGTGTCTAAAATCCGCCAGTTTGATTCTTTACATCTTTTTATGTACCTAGTGTCACTTGCGCTATCATGAAGAATCTAACGATATATCTGACATCAAAATCGGTTAAGTCGTTTAGAAGTTATATATGAGAAACTTACAAACATGAACCTTAAAAACATAACAGTCTTTTTTTTTTCAGTTGTGTTATAAACAACAAAAATGCCATGCTATGTCCGTAATTTATTAAGAGTTTGTGCACCATTCCAATTAGTTTGAAACGGTAAAGGTAAAATAAAGGAACAATTTGCCTAACCAAAATAGCGTGTACTAAACTGTGTGACACTGTGAAGCCTAACAATAGCGGTGCCGGCATTAGCGAAACAAACTATAGGACACCAAAGAGTATTCCATATAGTTTTTTAGCGGTGAATCTCGGTAAAAAGACATCGTTTAGCGGTGATGGAACTTTTTAATTATCATCACTGATATATCAGAATAGCAGTCCGTCGTCATAGCGGTATTATGCTGCCGCTTTATTAGGAATTTTGTCCCCCGCCGGGTGCCGGGTTAGAATTGCACCTCCCTATTTCTTCCCGTATGGGTGTCGTAAAAGTCGACTAAGAGAAAAAAACTATTAGAAGGTGGGCAGCAGCGCCTTCTTTAGAACTATGCTATCTTGCACTGCGATCCCCAAGCCGCCTGCTAAGCGTGGGGATTATGGCTTATACCCCCTTAATAGGGGAGGCTGTGTTGAGCCGTGGACGATCCTACTGATACAGTTATTAGGAAACTCATGAGTACTCAGCGTTCACCGCAGTCGGAGAACTAAATCAATATCCTTATACTCTTCACACGTATGTATTTTTATAATAATAATAATAAAACAAATATTTCCGTACAGGCAATTTTACACATATCAAGTAAACAAAAGCGCCTGGTTCCTAAACTAGGTTCTTTCATAAAGACCCGTGCGATAGGTGCCAGGCCTCCTTCGTCGGTGTATGAAGATATCTAGTGATTGCCAAAAAGTTCAACATTTATAACATATAGGTACACAATTACACAATATACTAAACAATTTTTAGTAAGTACAGTATTACATTTATTATAGTAAGTTAATATAAATGTTTATTTTTTAGCGATACCTTCATTATTTATAATTTATATCTATAGTATATCTATGTTTTTATGATGGTATATATATGTAACTTTTCTAGTATATATTTTGACTACACCCGTCCCAATCATTTCTTTTTTTCAACTTCATCCTAAGATTGTCTGGTAGAGATCACTTTCAGTGAGAAGGCCATCTATTGTGATGTTAATTTATTGTCTGGCATTTAATTTATGTAATGTGTTTATTCTTTAAAAATATTGAGTAATTTTAAAACAATTCATTATATATCTTCAATATACATATTTCAAAAAATTGTACGCCGCAAAGCAGAACATGCTGGTTTTTTTTTTTTTTTTTTTATTTATTTATTTATTAACAAAATCCACAGCACTTAGAGGTAAACAATAAATCATAATTACTCAACCGACAGCCAATAACGGATTTACATTATATGTTGTATCATATGTAAGTCGACAAGTCATCAAGAACATAAATAATAATAATAATAAGCTGTAAAGTTGTACATCACAAAAATTTAAATACAATCATAAAATACATAATACTAATTGTTTATTACATAAGTATGTGTAGAGTGAGTGGATATGGTTGTGGAGTGTAAGCAAAAATCATCAATGCTTTTTGGCAAAGGCATGTAGTTTTGTAGAAGTGTGAGAGTGCTTACTTTAATAACACCAAGGTCGCAAAAAAAAACGAGCCTGGGTATTAGAGAGCCTCATATGTGTGTGATGTATTTTATGTGTGACTTCCTCTTGATAATACTAGTCTCGTAAGAGTCTGGGTACAAGAAGAAGACCATGGGTGTACGCATGCATGTGTGATGTGCGCAGGAGGGTGTGTGATTGTGTGTGAGAGAGAGAGAGGTTTTTGTGTATGTGTGTAGATTTGAAGTCTATAAAAGGTGAAGGTGAAGAATAATAGAATTTGTAACAGATGTATTTATGTAATATTTTTAAATAGTTATAGAAAAGCAAGATCAAATATTGTGTATATTCATTATTTTAAGAATCTCACGCTTAAAGACACACCTGCTGTTTTTAAAACCCATCTATAACATCTTATATATTGCATACCCATGTTTTTGATAAATAACCTATCATTTCATTTTATACTTATTTAATACATAAACTTATTAAAGAGTTTTCTTTTATTAACAACCAATTTTTTTTAATTAAATATGTATACCCGCAAAGTAATGCTTGAATCAATTAATTATTATGTTTTCTTGTATAGAATATAACAAGCCAGTAGAAACTTACCAAGATATATCTCCCGTATTCCCGTAGAATGAATTTACCGCTCTGCAATGTGATTGCCAGCGGCTGAGAGAACAGGGACTTGACGCAGTGCGCGGCCCCCACCACCTGTGGACAACAAACATTCAAAATGAATACGTTTTTAAAGTTCTGTACTTTACGGGCCTTAAGTAACTACGCCTTAAACAAATCTCATTCTTCAGACTCTATCCGTCCGTCCGTCTTAAAAAATCTGTCGCCAAGCACCTCACATACTATTACGGCAGAAGTCCTTGAGAGCTAGTAAAATTACAGTCATATGAGACTGCGTGATTGGCGCAGTGTACTTCGTCATTTGTTACGAAATGCAAATGTTGGAAGAGGTTATCGCTTAAATAATTTAAATACAGTTAAATATATTACATAGATCGCATTTTTTTTATGCCTGATAGGTCAGCCTTTGACCACTATCTCACCTGATGGTAAGTGGCTCTCAAGGACAGCTGCCGGAACACACCGTTAAGTGCTTGGCGACAGATTTTCAACTTAATTACTCCATACTTAAAATTCTGACTAACTCTACAAATGTAAGAAGTGATTGAATACTTCCGATAAAATATGTTTTGTCTCAAAACTTTCATTTAATGGATTGTATCCAGTTTTCAGAACTATTGACCTAGTGCCATAAAAAATTACATGATTTATATCCATAAGCCGGGGACTGTACATGGCCAATACTAGTACTGTGATAATACCTATGACACACACCGATAGCCTGACCTTGACATTGTCGCCACGATCAAGTTTCAGTTCAACACAAGTCGAACATAAACCTGTTAGTTCGTAATTCGTATATGTAACGAATTATTAGCGCTGATTTTTTTAGGTTTCGTACCCCAAACGCAAAACGGAGCCTTGACATTCCTCAGAATACATGGGTCTCTAGGTCAAAAATGGAATCAGTTACAGGAAATTAAGATATTTCATGTAAAACGTTGACCCAAAGAGCACTCAAACAGCCTAGCGATGACGGTATCATACCACAGAACTTTTAAGAGCTGGTGGAAAATCGGTACACTCAGTACGCCACAAGTTATTTGTTTCCCTCAGCCTTGAAGGTAAAACCCCTGAAGCGTGGAACAGACGTCTTAAAGACCTTCTTAAAGAACTACAGGTTCCTTTTGGTTCTGATTCGTTTATATAAGATGTGCCAGAGAGTCATTACGTATCGTCTTGCTTGTACGTTTGATAATTTCCAGCTTCCCGAACAAGCCAATTTCCTGAAGTGTTTGTATCCAAACCCCATCATGTAGATTCGACTGCAGGTCTAGAGAAAGGAACCAAACCAAAAGCAACGAGGCGACAGGAAGACGTTATTTCTCTGTACTGTTCATGAAGATTTTATCCTAGCTTTTTATCTGTAGGAGTATTAAGGTCGTTGTCGACAGAGTACCTATCAATGTTGGCGTTCCTCAAAGTTCTGTGTTGTCGCCAACGCTTTTAGTCTTCTTAGTTTTATTCTTGCATACACGCAACATGTATTGTTAAGCGGACGATAGTACTGGCGATGCATAATAACACCAGTCGTGCAAATACCCCTCTCGCCAATGTCGATCAAAGTAGGCAAGAACTGGTGTCTGAAGTCGACTTCTCTTGAGCAAGTTTAGAATCGGGGGAAATTTAACCTGGCGTTCGTTAAGTTTAACCCTGTAAAGATGAAGGGTTTGTGCGTTCACCTCTAAAAAAAAAAGTACACAGACGTTTTATTGCGACTCCTCGTTTTCAGAACACTGTACTAATCGCAATAAAAGGTCTGGTCCCCTCAGTTTTCGGAGAGCATTGGAGTCCTGGGAGTTGACATTTGTGTGTTGACGTTCATTGTGGTGTTCTGTGTGGGAGGATTTGTTCAACAATGGACATTTTTTGACTGTTGATGAATATTATTAACTATATTCAAGCGAGCAAAACTGAAAATACCGAATTTTGCAGTAGTCATCAAAACCATGTTTTTTTTGTTTTAGGGGCTATTACAAACGCTAAAAGAAGGTCCAACTTGCACTTGATTTGTTTCATTTAATGAACGAGCGTGAACTTTCTTCGGGACGGAATTATTCTATGGTTTTCTTCTTATTCTGCGTCAGAAGAGATTAGAGTTATGCATGGCTATGCGATAGAAAGAGACGGCTTGTAGGTGAATAAAAATATAAGGGCCTCTATTCTTTGCGAACTGAATTGCACTTTAATGGTTCGTAGCTAGTCGTCGGTTATTTATTGGAATGGATTTCCAATACATAAGCCTTTTTTTTGGTAATCTATCTGATCTTTTTATTCTGTGTCTTCACTGACCTAGATACTTATCAGATATAGCATGATGTATAAAACATACAGAACCTTAATAAACCTAGACCTGAGTTGCACTTGGCGGGTTTTCACAATTCTATTCATATTGAGTAAGTTGGTATGTGTGCAAGTATATTAAATTTGCAAATAATTAAACTTTTTTTAAAACAGGTTCTATGACCTATGATACAAAATATGCTATTCAGGTATTTTATTAAGTGCTTTCTACTGCATACCTCATTTTAGTAATGATTTTGAATTGCTCATTGCAGAGCTTTGTTAGGTGTTTTTAACCAATCAAATAAGTTAAGCGATATTTAGTAGCATCACTACTGAGCATGGGCTTTTGATGCATGTTAAGCTGTCGGGTTTGAATGTTGTTTTAGGATAGCAGTCATTAAACCATTCTCTAGTGGTAAATATGTCGCCAAGCATCGAACAGTGTGTTCTGGCAGCTGTCTTTGAGAGCTAGTAATTCTAGGAATCTATTCATCCTTATGGGGTGCCGGGCCCACAGTGGTGTGCCGGGCTAGAATGTCATCCCCTCATTGCTACCTGTGGGTGTCGTAAAAGGTGACTAAAGGTAAAATATCGAAAGGTGGGCAGCAGCGGCTTCTGAGGAACTGATATCATAAGCTGGGATCCCTAAGACGCCTGCTATGCGTGGGGATTATGGCAAACCCCCCGAAATGGGGGAGGCTGTGTAGGTACAGCAGTGGACTCATCTGGTGGTAAGTGACAATCGTCACCCACAGTTGTACCTACTTCCTGCCTCGTAAAAGCATTGCTTTGAAATCTACAAATCTTGATGCCGGTCCCGGGATTGATCTCCAGGCCAGCTAAGTTATTTGATTTTTCTGATATATAAACATTCAGTAACTGTCCCAGGCCTGGGACCATACCCAGAAAAATAGGCTCGCTCCCTATTACATGGGATCAATACATGTACTGGCGAAATATGAGTGTTAAGACAAATCTGCCTATCCCTCAGGGAATATGGTAGTAGTTTTTTTTAATATTTTTAGTACCTAATGTTGATGTAATTTTCTTAATTTCTAAATTCTAAGTAAGGTGTTAGTGGTGACATGACTAGCAACAGAACAGAGTTGAAAATTTCATGTTGCGCCAACTCTACTTAGCAGGAGAAGAAGCAAAGAAAGGGACAGAATATCCAATTATAGTAAGCCTGAGCTTCCATGGTCAAATGCATTTTGATCATGGACTAAAGTAGAAATTCTGTTGCCAAGCATTTAACGGTGTGGCAGTTGTCTTTAAACGCCAGTTCCTAAATTTAGCCCATTCAAGATCTTCAGCCACATCATCACTTATAACAGGTACACCATAGGCTCCTCTCAGGAAAAATAACAAGTCATCATGCACTCTAAGTAAGCAGCTTCTTGTGAAAACAAGAAGCTGCTTACTTAGAGTTTCCAACATTATTTACCTGTCCTGCCAGCGCATGCCTCTGTGTGTCTGAGACCCATCCTGGATGGAAGTACAGCACTGCATCCACTGGGTCATCTTCTTCTGATGTACAGCATTGTGTGTCATACACAAATACTATCATCATTTCCCTGGTGATAAATAAAACAAAGTATATTTAAATATATCACACATATATTATAAATGTGACAATGTGAGTGTATGTTTATTATTACTTCAGACTAAAATGTCTAAACTGATTTGGATGAATCTTGGAATATAAATAGGTAAGGTCCTGGTTAATATAGGTTACTATTCATCTTCACCATTTATCAATAATTATCAATGTGGGTGAAACCGTTGGGCCCAGCTAGTTAATCATAATGAAAATTTCTGTTTATTTTTTCTTTTCACCAGGCATTGAGCTCAGCCCACGGTAGAAGTAAAATGTGTAGAATTAATTTTATTGAATTACATTCATATCTTTTTATTACCTAACTCCTTTATTACCCCCACGGTGTAGACAATGTTTAACCACTATGTGACAAGAATCAATATTATCCATTTTTAATGTTATAATTATGTACAATGCACATAGGTTAAACACCCACATTTTGCCAATGATGTGTTATTTTTACTGACAAAGGCTCAGCTTTCCATTGACTGCCGTTGAGTTGGGGGTTAATATTTTTTTCACAGAAAGGTTACATTATTACTAGCACACATGCAAAGTTATAAAACCATAAAACTAGAACCATAGAGCTAAAATTCTGTTACACATCCAACAAAACAATGAATTTGTTGAGTGAAGTATTACAAAAAAGTGAGTTTTAGTACTCTACATTTCCATAAAATAAAATGTTACCGAGAGTATGACAACTTCACTATTCGTAAAACAGAACGTTCATTGGCGAGAATTCTATATAATCTGAGCAACCACAGATTTGTCATTTGTTACGGATTGTCATTAATAGTGCAAAAATAATTGATTTTTAATATTTTTTTTCTCAAAAACTAGCCGTTTTATGGTTTTGCAACTTTGTGTGTGCGCTTGTAATAATGTAACCTATCTGAAAAAAAAATTATCAACTCCCAACTCGATGGCAGTCAATGGAAAGTCGTACCCTGACAAATTATATGATAATTCAGTCATTACATCAAACCTACTTTGCCTATACAATACCAGGTTTGTGTAATCTTTGTTGGTAGGAATATAATATTTTACATACTTACTTTACCTTTACTAAGTTTTAAAGTAACCACCTAAATTTGAGGCAAAATAACATTCACAATATTGTTCAACCACTAAGGCTTACATTGGTCTAAGTGTTATTTGCAAACGGCCGTGTTCCAGGCCTCAGAATGTTTGTTTGGTTGCTTTAATTTACTCCAAGGTTTGGAACAAATGGGTTGTTTTATAACTTCAAATATAGATTTTTGGCAGTGTACTAGCTTTTGATAGTTAAAAAGTTTTCATTCCATTCCACTCAAAGGTTGTGAACAACATTCGAGTGAAAAGTTGCACTCCGAGTGCGCTCTAACCAAGGTTTGGAACAACCTTCTGTTAGTTATAATATTTAATTTATGATGCTGCCATTATCTATTTACCTTTAATAAGGCCTTTTGAATAAGATAAATTTTGCCCAGCCATTCATTGTTACATTTAGTATTGCAAATTGTGCATTATAGGATCTCTAAATTCTACAAGTGGCTCTGTGATATAAAGACCTAGAGAGTACAATATGTTTTTATTTATGTTTTGTATCAACATATCTCCGCCGTTTTGAATAGTTTCCAAAAATTGAATCAACATAAATATTCCATATAATTATAGAACTATCCCTCAAATTTGGTTAAGAAATGCGATCTGTAGAGGAGTACAACCAGATATTCGAACAGCCGTAAGCAGTTTTGCCCAAGCCGAACAGGAGACGCTGCTATTAATTGGAAGCAATATTTCTTGCTGCCAGCGGTCACCTAATCCGTCTCTAATCCTTAGCCATTCAAGCTTTAATGTAACTCGAGCAATAAATCCTCGACAGCAGCGGCTATCACTATATCTTTTTTAAACTTTAGACATTATTTAAATATGCTCTTGGCTATCCATGACAGTTACCCAATTCACTTAGCTAAGGCTCAAAATAATTAGCCTATTAACAATTTAATACTAAATTGATACTCACTTTGCCATCTTGAATGATTATAAAACTGCAGTATCACAACGAAACTATTTCTTTACAGCATCACAGATGTAAATTCAGATTTATCATACAAATAATACAAAATAATCAAAGTTTATTGTATTTTCGCAACATCTTTATGTATTTTATTTTAACGAACGAGCGTCAATCCAACACATCAACGGATTACTTTACTGGGGTGACTAGGGATATTCCGATACTTCATACTAGTAAATATGAGTAAGTACTCGATATCAAGTACATTTAGCATCGAATCATTCTTGCGATATCTACTCGGTATCGGAGATTAAGTAATTATATCAAAACGAATTAAATATAATAAATTAAATATTTTTGATAACAAACCAACCACTTGATTTCCGTACCATATGATGCGACTATTCCCCTGAGCTCCAGTGGACATGTTCGCGCACACCAATTTCTCTTTCTTTTCTTGTGATTAGAATGAGGAGGATTGACGTAAATTAATCATTATATATTTGTTAGGTATTGACATCAGATAGTGTATGTTTTTGGCATTAAAGCACCTGAACGATATGAATCCTTAAACTCCTCTGAAAAATATTCCATTTGCAGAATATGTGAAATATGATACATTTCATATTTTCCCATGGGTAAAATAAATTCATCAAAAGCATATAAACTGTAAGTTGTTGCAACATCTGTACTGAGTGAACGTCGCTTTTCCAAAGTGCGACAAATAATTCTTAAGCAAGATTGTCAGACATCTGAACCAAACCTCTTAAGACGCTGACAAGTGCTAAATAGCTTTATTTGAACAGGTTTTATAGCATAATATAATTAGTTTGTATCAGTAAGAAAATAATAAGCTATTAGTTAATCTTGAACGTCGCTTTTCCTAAGTTCAACTGATCATTCTTAAGCAAGATTGTCAAACATCTGAAGCAAACCTCTTAAGACACTGACAAGTGCTAAATTGCTATATTAATTGAACAGTATTTATACAATATTTATTTCATAATATTTATTTATTTATAATATAATTTATTTATTTATAATAGAAATTGCTTGCTGCACTTACAGTGTTCACCAAAGCGTGCAGCGAGCCAACAACAATTAGAATTAGAATACAATATAATTACTATTAATTTGCTAAAAAAAATGTACACACTGATTATAAAAACTCTTGAGGTTTACAAAAGAAAACGTCTATTTCTGCGTCCTGAGCAAGCATGGAGTTGAGCAGAGAAATAGCTTGAGATATCTGAGCGAATTTTGAAGTAAGCATGCGGACGCTTGGACACGCGAACAGGCGGCGCGCGCTGCATGCGCGCGATTTTTTCACACGGTTCGGTACCGCTAACAACCACCAAACAAGTGCGCTGTAATTATCAATATGCCCGCTAAGCAACTGATAAAAATGCATTAATAACGCACACTTTCTGCGCAGTATTAGCGTGTTTATACCTACCATTCCGGAGACATATAAAGAATAAAGGATAATATCCATAGAGTCTGTTGAAAAGATAGCGGGCAAACTTTCGTTGTACGCGTTCTAACATAATGGTATAAGTCCTCAAATGTGGTTCCCAAATTATATAATTATATTCTATAATTTTTACTATTATTTATTAGTCTACTGCGCATATAAGCATAAAATAAGAATATAATAACGCTTCGATCGTTAAATCTGGCGGCTTTCTTGCATTACAAAACCGAGTGATTTAAAGGCCCTGTTGCAAATATCTATAATGTGCGTATTAAATGTCATTCCACATCTAATATAACTCCTCAGTCACGAATTTTTGTCACACGCTCCAGATTGATACTAGACATGTTGTAGTCGTATGAAATAGGCCTCCTTGATCGGGTAAACGAAATGGTTTTACATTTGGAACTGTTAAATTCCGAGTGATTGCATTTTCCCCATTCGACCACACTATCGATATCAAGTCAAATACGGATAAGAACGACACCCATTAAGCAAGTTGTACATACTGTACGCGATTACTAAAATAGCTAGCGAATAATTTCAATAACTGAGGAGTGAAGCCTATAGCTGTAAATTTCATTAAAAGCACGTTATTATGAACGCGGTCAAACGCTTTTTTGAAGTCGAAATAAGCCACATATACCTGTTTTTTACTATCCATTCCCTTGATGACATAATCAACAAAGTTAATGTGGTTAGTGACCGTTGATCTGCCAGCTTTGAAACCATGTTGACTGTCGACTATTTGGGTATGAACCTGATTGGACATGCGACGATTTAATATTGACTCAAAGACTTTGCCGGGAGCCGACAGAACCACTATAGGTCTATAATTCTCGACTTTCAAGCTCGTGCCACCCTTTGGTATCGGAGTTACCCGGAAGGTTTTCCAAATACACGGATATGTAGCTGACTTTAACGCTAAATTCAATATGAAAAGAAGAGGCGGTGTGAAAATCGATCTACAGTCTTTTAGGATATACTGTGGTACACCATCTGGTCCTGCGGACGACTGTGCCCTTAGGCGGCGAAAGGCTATTGCAACATCAGTTAGACAAATGGCATCAATAGCGACCCTTGGTGAGCACAGTCGATTAGTAATAATTAATATATTTATTAATTTATTTTTGTGTTCGTATAAATTAAAATATAATATTACTCTTTTAGTATTTAGCAGTAAGAAAATAATATGTTAACCTTGATAATATTTTCTAAAATCAAGAAAAGTCCCAAATAAGATTTCTTAAATTTCAATAATTCTATGTTAGCCTGAACAATATCTTCGACCACATCATCACTTACCATTAGGTGAGATAGTGGTCAAAGGATAACCTATTAGGAATTTAAAAAAAAACTCGAAATAATATATTTGCAAAGTTTATTACAAGCTTGTAATGTAAACATCTTAATTATTTATATATGAATGTGTATGTAAATATAACAATAAAATAGCACAACCTTATCAGGAGCGAGAGGACAAGGAAAATTTTCGATTTTCTTTATTAGTTTTGTATTATTAAGCATTCTTTCGGATCCCAAGCTTATCACAATTCTACCATAATTGTCTCTCTTTCACTCTTACGCGATAGTGGCAACATTTCAGCTTTTGATATCGTCTTCAGAACTTTTTATGTGAATTAAATGCCATTAAATAAAAATAAATATATTTTAATTAATATATATACCAAACTAAGTTTGATTGTTCCATATGATAGTATATAATTTTAGTTTGAAAGTTCTCGTGAGTATGAGACGTATTGACGTTTTAAATAAACATCTATACTTATGTTTATTGGTCGAGCTTATCGACCTAGGTTTCGGGCATATCCGATAACCTTCATGAGGTGAGTTCACGCGTCTAAATCGCAGCGAAGATTCCGCGCAACTAAGTCGACAATCTTAATCAATACGCGTGAGTACAGCCATTTGTTTATAACACGAGTTTGTGATAATTATAGTATATATTCCCCATGAAAATGAAAAAAAAAAATCGATATGAGTAGGTGTCGATACTTTAAGAGATTCAAATTAGTAGTATCGAATAACGTTTCAAGTACTCTCATATGAATAGGTATCGACTTTGGTGGTGTCAGAATATCCCTAATTACTGGGGCATAGATAAGATAGATCAATACTACACTGCCATAGATAGATTAAATAAGAGAATATAACAGTGTTACCAAGAACAGTTTTGATATATCCACTTGCACTTTTTCCCACTTTACACATAATCGATTGCATTTTTTCACTCTAAAGTCATAGTACATATAATAATGCAACTCCGCCGCGGTCATGAGTTGGATGGGTGACCGCTGATGAAATTACTACTGAGCGCTTCCGTGCTTCGGACGGCACGTTAAGCCGTCGGTCCCGGTTGTTGTCATAGGATGACAGTCGTTATAGCATGGTGGTAGGGCATTTTGTGAATGCCCGCCTGGCTAGCTACCACCCTCATGTAGAAAATCTGTCGCCAAGCACCTAACGCTGTGTTCCGACAGCTGTCTTTGAGAGCCAGTAAATCTAGGTTAGCCTGAACAACATCGTCGACCACATCATCACTTACCATCAGGTGAGATAGTGGTCAAAGGCTAACCTGTCAGGCATAAAAAAAAAAGAAAAAAATAACACATTTTTACTCTGAATTTAAATAACAAAACAGAACACACATGCACCGAGGTTTTAAGACAAGCTAGGTACGCTTGTACCATGATTTATGGGTATCTTTTTTATGGACAACTATTTTCTTTTATTCCGCGAAAAAAATGTCTCAATTAATAAAAAAAAGTGAATAGAGTGAAGGAAAGTGATTGACACGAGTGAAATAGGTAGTTATAATAAAGCAAGTTATAATATAATATTACAGGTAGTTATTAGAATGTGGATTTTTAATACCTTAAAATATAGTAATAAAGCATTTCGTACGTCTCACAAATATTTTTCGGTCGCCAATTTTTAAGAACGATTTTTTATTCAAACATAAACATGGTTTTTTTGTTTAAATCTACCTGGTCAAGAACAACACGCATTTTTAGTAAACACTTCCTGTTCAATTCACAGAGTATTTTATTTGTTTATATAAAAAAAGTATATTTACAATCACAAAACTAAATAAAAACACAAAGTAGGCAAATGTAATTAAAATGATGGAGGAGGGCAGCCCTATCGCATGTTTACATACAGCGCGGCTGTAGGCACTTATTTCGAAGACAGAGCCGAGTTACACTACTGTATAGATAACATTACCGTGGCGTAGGTATAGCTCGCTCGATATGATTTCAAATTAAGCATTCATCTCGATAATAGTTTGTCACCAGTATAGGTAAGCTTCGTTCGTACGAGCACTTTATATTCGTTATTTTGTGTCACTCATCCTAGCATACCTACTCACCGACGAAAATATATTTAGACTATTTAAAATTATATTGTAGTGATTATTTGAAAAGTAGTGATAAAAAAAAATGTGCTTAGTAAAGTTTCAGTAGATTTTGGTGAGATAATTACATACAATATATCGTTCTGGCGTATACTCAACTCGCGTCCGCGAAAATGGCTTAAACTATATAGAGGGTTTAAGAATAAAAAATAGTGCCAAAATAATAAAACTAATAAAAAGTTAAATTACTAGTGTATAGGTATATTATGAGGGTCTCCATACATAAAACATCTTTTTGTTTTTGCTCTATCATTAAAAAAGTATTACAACCAAACTTCAAACATGGTATTATAATACCTACTCCAATACCAAACGTATAACAATAAATAATAAATAGTGGCCAAGTGCGGGTTACTCCCGCTAGGGATCTTTATCTGTATAATTTTTTTGTAGACAAGAGTACATTCTTTACATTGTTATTTATGTCTTGCACTTACGCATTTTATAGTCGAGAACTCGATGATGCCCGATTGATGATCACTTCATCAATGCCCGCGTCGCTCCTTTATTGATTGATTATAATATGTCGAATACGAAAGTTTTAATACTGATACCTAGGTACATTCTGTTTTGGTATGGAATCTTCGGCGCGGCGTAGGAAGCCAACTCGCAATTGGCCGGTTTTTGTAATGTAGGTTAGGAATTCTGTCATGAATTTATTATCTTATAAATATCAAACCTAGTTCTAGTGTAATCTTTTTCAATGGAGCTAGTTACTGTTAACACTCAAAAATATTTCACGGGCTGGCACACTTAAAAGTAAGTTCATTATCAGCAAATTAGATCTATTATCATCTTCTTACAAAGTGGGAAGGACCACATATGCCTTATTTACCGGTGTTTTTCAAGAATATCAAATATATCCTTCAAATTCTTGAGCACTTTCAGCGTTTGTAAATTCTGTTCACGACACAGCTCGCACTTACAAAGGAATATTTCCCAGAATCAATGATTCATTCACGAACTAACTGATATGTAATCTATACTCGTACTATACTGTCAAGCAGGGAACGAATTAGGTTATATGTGAAGGAATTGAAATTGTATTCATACGTCTGTAAAGAGAAGTTTTAGCGGAATGACCCTATCTACCAATATTATTGTTATAAAATTGTACTTTGTGATATGAAGGGATATCTCCCTGTGTTGAGTCGTAAGAAGCTACGAAGAGATAAATAGCAGAAGGGGGCAGCAGGGCCTTTTGAAAACTTGCCATCTTAGACAATGTACAATGCACTTCTCACCTTTTGGAAGATATTCGGGGTGCAACTCTAGCTCGGCACCTCATGGGAAGATTAAATTTATTACCTCCAAATGCAGCAAAATGGGAAGAAAATGTACCCCATGACATCTGATGCGCTCACCCTATAGCGCTCTTTATAGATGACTTTTTAACCACTAAAATCATGACAGCAGCCGCGGCGTCACTAACATTTTGCCCCATAGATATTATGCTACAATAACTCAATATTCCGACACTGTTCACTTTCATAAAGAATAAGTACCTACGCATCCAGGATACAAATAATGAGAAATACTGCGTAAGTCAGTGAACTTTTCCGTTTATCGTACCTGCACAACATACATTGGTAGAGTTTGGCACGCGGTCAAAACATTATTTATCCTTGCACCAGTTTTAGACATGTCTCTTTTTTTTGGATTTCTGGTAGGTAGGTATATTTGCAACGTAATACAATGATTATGATTATACTCCCTGATATCTATTCCAGCCCATTGGAACCTTTTGTGTAAGAAATCTGATAGGCTATATGCTAGCTAGGTCAATACTGCTGTTCTCACCTATTAGTAATTGCATTTTCGGTATTTTCCCAATACAGAACCCTTAACTCCAAAGAGGCCTTCTTTGGAGTTAAGGGTTCTGTATTGGGAGACATAGTATATCAAGTCTCATGGTATTTAGGTACATGTCGCCAACAACGTCCTTTTTCCGAAACAACTTCTATGTTTTTGTTTAGCTTATAAAGACCATTGACGCATATTGTAATAATACTAGTCAATTAAAATTATGGCTTCATCGATTGATCGTATATTTATTTATCAACCTGCCAGCCTAGGTAAACAGTTTCATACTATTTAGGTAGATGTCGCTAACATCAAAAAGAGTTGCATTCATTCAAACGGATGGCAAAAATCTACTGTGCAGCACCCGCTTTCATAGCATAATTGAAAATGCAGCAGGGCGGTATTCTGGGGTTGCGTGTTTGAGTCCCGCATGTAGAAACGAGGTGGTATTAGCCAGGTGAGAAAAATGCCCTACCACAATGGGGTATTCGTAATAATACGAGTAGGTAGTATTACAACGGAAAGATCTTGTAGATACGTTTCCTAGCGTTGCAGATCGTGCTCGTATTACCACTGTTCCTGTGGGAATCCGGTCTTTGGTTACAGCAGCTATCTCTTCTTTCAGTACTGGTAGCCAGATAATAGATCCATCCGGTTTTAGTCTCGCTATTAGCTTACGCATGGGAGCAAATCGTGGTGTCGCTCGTCACTGCCTGCTTGGAACTGCAGTTGATCAACTTGGTCACCATATTCTAGTCAATGTCGTGCTCTCGAAGTGTTGGTCGAATTTACCGCAATGTCAGCCTCAACGATATATCCTCTGGGCTTTTACCAGCGCCGACCTGGGCGCGCTGCTAACTGGCAATGGGATAGAGCATTTAGCCTGTTTGTGACGCTGGAAATGCTTTCGTTGTTAGACTGTGCATAGTTTGAAGTAGGTATTATGAAATGAAATGAAAATTATTTATTAAAGACGTTACACATAAATGTATATAATAAAATAAATAAAATAGTATATATATATATATAGTGTGATTTGTAGGTCGGATAGATATTTGTAGTATTACTGACAAATAAATTTTTAGCAGCAGTTTGTAGTCTGGTATCCTCCCGGTAGATCTCAACATGCTCGCCTCCTATTACATTGATATCTACGAGCTAACCTGACACAGAGGCGTGTTGATACTTTTTTTTGTATCAAAGCGGATAGTTAGCTAATTCATTCTCTGGAAACCTGTATGTAACGTTTACGAGGAAAAGCGCAGGACGGACGAGATAGCACTTATGGAATTGCAACTTTTTATATACCTTCCTGCTCAAGCGCATTCTCTCGAAGATCTTACGAAATTATGTAAGACACTACCAGTTACCAGTGTGCCCAGCATGCTGGTAGCATTACCCCGTTGGATTGTATTGAGCCAAATAGGTGCCAGCATTTTGTCCACGCGTCGTTGCATCGACCTCGCTCTTATATGTTTTGGAAAATAAGATGAGCTCCTGGCAACCCTCGAACTACTCCACACCAAACGGCTCAAATATGTAACCACAAATTATGTAATTTAGATTCTCTCGGACTTAAGACAATGAATAGATTCAGGCGTTACTTTGCGGAAATGCATATATTTAATAATAACAAATCGAGAATGTTTTGAGTTGAGACCTACCGCAGATGCTTCGTGTAGAAGCGACAGGCGTCGAAAATTCGTCGGCTACATGGCGTTTGTGACATCGGCTTACCAGGAAAATTAGGCGGAATTCTCACTAGATATATTCTCTATATTTTTAAGAGTTTTACTAACATAATAATTGATTGTTTTCTATTATTATTCTCTAGGCTCTGCCCCGTGGAGTGCCGGGTCAGAATTGCACTTCTCCATATCATCCCAAGGGCGTTGTAAGAGGCGACTAAGGGAAAAATACTGGAATGTGGGCAGCAGCGCTTTCTAAAGAACTGTCAACATAACTGTCGCCTGCCAAGCGTGGGGATTATGGCAAATACCCCATGAATAGGGGAGGCTGTTTTCAGCAGAAAACAAAGCGGCTGCTACAGTATTCTCTAGGACTTTATTACATTACATCCTCTTTGCTCGGAAATAGTGCAAGATATGGTTGAAACCCGCGTCAGATTCGGGAAATTCAAAATTTAAACAGTTATATTACGTTTGTAACAATATTTGGTAAGTATTCTATCTACATCAAAATAATATTTCTCGTGCTTATAAATAATTATTATATATACCTACCTAACGCACAAGTTATCATCACAATCATATATTGACTAAACTCTAGTATACAATTCGCAATGACCGAGGTCACGAGTGAACTTAGGTATATGTAGATAAATATACTTACCAGTTAGTTATTTAAAATCATTAGTTTAGTTCAAGAAAGCTTAATGAACAATATTTCTAGTATTATCTTGAAGTTATACAACACGAAAGCACATGATTCTATTCCAAAATATTAAAATTATGTTTATTCGTGATTACTGTTATCAATTTATTATGTACCTAACAATGTTATTCATCACCAAAAAATTTAGTCAATTTAACACATTTGTACATCGACGAAAGAGTTGCCTGGGTTCCTATTCCACTGGTCAAGAGCCTATAGTTTTGGATATATAGTTTTGGAGCTCCAAAACTATCTTGTTATTGCAATATTTGCAATGTGCCATTTTCACTCAATACACGATTTTATTATTTGTTAAAATAATGTATGTATAATAATGTATTAAATCTAGTATTGCTCCATCATAACGCAAGACACAACACGAGAAACTGTTTTAACTCTACAGGACCTGCAATCAGAAACCATTCGTCACCCTCCGTATTCGCCAGACCTTGCTCCAACGGACTACCATTTTTTGTGATTTGGACCATTTTGTACGGGATAAAAGTTTTCTTCCCAGGAGGCAGTACCTACAAAATGCTTTCACACAGTTAGTCGAATCAAGATCAGCAAAGTTCTATCGCAAAGGCATAAATGACCTTCCTATTAGATGGCAGCATTGTACATAATGTTAATTATTTGAATTAAGTAAATATGTTAAATGAAAAAAATAGGTTTCAATAGAATTCGACAATTTTATACTTTAATCCCTAATATATATATATATTCGTTAAGTAAATATATAACGCCTCCATTTAAAATTTACCCTATTTCGTAGCTAATATATAACACCTCCATTTAAAATTTACCCTTGATAGCTACGAAATAGGGTAAATTTTAAATGGAGGCGTTATATATTTACTTAACGAATATATCAGAAATATATCAGAAATATATCAGATTTCCTCAGAACAATCTATTCATTTTTTCACTAAATCTTTTGCACTTATGACTCTCGGTCCGTACTCTTTTTAGATTTTCCTTTTACTTGTTATCAATTTAGTACAGCTTATAAATTATTTGTCCACTCCAATACATCTTCTTCCTGAAGGGAAGGGTGTTAGTATGTAACAATCTTAACACTAGGGTGAGTCCACTTTTTTTGTATATGTAAGAAAAAATATATGTATATAACAAAATATACATATATTTTTTCTTACATCTAGTTTGTTAGCAGCCGAGAGTTACATAAAATTAATATTTACAGTATCTTTTCCATTCATTATGATATGTATAATTTATTCTACAAATCATATAGAATTAGTCAATAAGTCAATAATATCTTTCGAGAAAGAATATAAAAATGGGCTTAGAGGATTTTCGACTTATTGGTTACCATGCGATGATCGTTCGATTCCTTTACGAGATTTAAAATGATTAAGTTAGCTTTACCTATAATATTAAGCGATAGCGCTTCAATGGGTTTAAAATAACTATCATATATCTAACCTCGTTAACTGGGTGTCAGGTACACCTAGCCTCTACTGGGCTGTAAAGTTGTCAACTCTAGCCTTCGATATGACCTAGATCATATGCGAACAGGTTCTAACAAAAACTGCAGAGAATGTGCCCCAACCACTGGTCATACGGCACGGCTGCTACTAACAAAAACTGAATTATCTCTACATTTTCTAATACTATCGGGAAAAGCTAGATTAGATGTAATTGCAGGTATCTAGAAATTTTCTAGACATATTCTGTTTACCAATGCATGGTGTTAGGAGAGTTTGGCGAATCGCCTGGGTAGTCATCACTCTTAAGTAAAATTTCAGTCAACAGGCACCCAACGGTGAGTTTTGGCAGCTGTCCTTGAGGACCAATAATCGCTCTTTACCATTCATAAGTTACTAACAAATCAGATCAGAGATAAGTATCAGATGTAAAGTTAACAGTTTTTCCGAATTGATGTTTTCTTGTAATAAGTTTATGATGAAGATGTCTGAAAAATTTTCGACTGAGGGCGTAGGACTGAGTCACCTCGTTTAGTGTGTGAGTGAACGAAACAGAACTACGCAATGTATAACTAGTATAAGCGTTTTTTTTAAATAATATCTATTAAAGTGAGGTTTTTAAATTACAGCTATAGCCGTATATATTTATATTATATTTTTTCTTAGATTCTTAGATTCTTTATTGCACACAAACAGTACAGACAGAAAATAATTATAATTATAAAATGTGTACAAAGGCGAGCTTAACCCTAAAAGAGTTTTCTTCCAGCAAACCTTAGCGTAGAGAGAAATGTTAATTGTAGGTTTCCACTGTGTACATAAAATTAATAATCAATAGGCATATATATTTTCATTTAAATATTATGAATTGTAATTTTTATATAATAAAATTTAACATATATATTATTGTATATAATAATTAACTAAAATATCAACTATACTAACAATACATATAATAAATACAAAATAAACTTACACAAAATACCTACTTTATAACAAAATAAATACCAAGTAATATAATTACACATATAAAATATATTTATATTATACAAATTATATACAAAGATAGTACTCTTTCAATTTAGTTTTGAAAACATCTAAAGAGAGGCTAGCACGAATCCTATGGGGAAGTGAATTCCAAAGTTTTACTGATTTAACAGTGAAAGACCCGGCATAGCTACTGGATTCGCAAGGTGGCACTTTTAGCAGAAGTGACTTCATCGTTCTGGTTTGTACTCCACGGGGCACCAGGTAGTCAAAACGTTCTCGAAGATAAGATGGGGCAAGAGGATTATTGAGAATAGTATATAGATAAGAGAGAATGTGAGTATAGCGACGCTTACGGATGGGAAGCCATTTAAGCTGAGACCGATAGGTGGACACGTGATCATACTTACGTAGACCGTATATGAAACGAATACATAAGTTTTGTAGGCGTTCCAATTTGTTTAACAGTTCTTCATTGGCATCAAGAAAGCAAATATCAGCATAGTCTAGTAAAGGTAACAAGAGAGCTTGAGCAAGAGTTATTTTGGTATGATGAGGTAAAAACCTCTGGAGACGCTTAAGTGATTGGAATGTAAAGTTTACTTTCTTACTGACAGCGTTGACATGAGACTTCCAGGATAAGTGGTTGTCAAATATGACTCCCAGGTTTTTGGCAGTAGCAGTGTAAGGAATAGGAATGTCATTAAACATTACTGCAGGAAGAGATAAACAGTCTATGAGATTCAGCATGTATGAACTGCCAATTATCAAAACCTGCGATTTAGATGGATTTACAAGAAGACCGAAGGATTTCACCCAATTGTTTATATTATATAAATCTGTATTAAGCAAGGAAATAGCTTCCACTACACTCTCAGCTTTAAAATGACGATACAATTGCAAATCATCAGCATAAAGATGAAAATTGCAAGAAAGAACATGCGTAATGCAATTAATAAAGACAGAAAAAAGGAGGGGAGAGAGAACACCACCTTGAGGTACGCCCATCACTACATCACACCAGTCCGAGGAGCACTCATTAAGCCGGATGCATTGCGATCGTCCTCTCAGATAAGAGTCAAACCAGGTAACTACTGAATCAGAAATATTAAGAGATGATAGGATACCAAGGAGAATATCATAATCGACGGAATTAAAAGCGCTGCTGAAATCCAAAAGAGTTAAAATAGTAAGAAGCTTATTATTCATGGCACAGCGGATGTCATCGGATACTTTAATCAAAGCACTGACCGTACTGTGGCCGGGACGAAAACCAGACTGAAATGGACTTAGCAGGTTATGAGAAAGTAAAAAATTTGATAGTTGCCTTTGAACTACATTCTCCAAAATTTTAGATAGAATTGGCAGGATAGAAATTGGTCGAAATTGGGATAGAGATGAGGGATTGGATGTTTTGGGGAGGGGAATGATATAAGTTTTTTTCCAGTCTGTGGGGAAACGGCTAGTGACCAATGAATAGTTAATAAGGTGAGTTATAATCGGAACTAGGACTTCTAGTGTGAGTTTTATCATTTGGATGCAGATATTGTCAGAACCTACAGCTTTTGTGGATATTGAAAGCAACAATTTCTTAATATCTGCTTCAGTGACCTCCTTAAAGACAAAAGACGCACACTGTGGTTTGGTTGAGGAAGAGAGGAAGTTAAGAGTAGCAGTTTTTACGGATTCATTAATAGAAATAGAAGGTTGGGAAAAATTATTATTGAGAGCATTTAAATCAAAGGATGTGTGAGAATTAGATGTAGATTTACCAATGCCAAGTGTTCTAAGAAATCTCCAAATATCAGCCGAATCAGAATTTTCAATAGAATTGTGTATGTGGACTCGTTTTGCATCGCGACACACTTTACTGCACCGATTACGTAGCTTTTTATACACGGATAGGTTTTCTTCTGTCGGGCACTTTTTATATCGTCTTTTAGCCTTATCTCGCTTAGACATAAGAAGTTTTATAGAATTGGTGAGCCACGGGGCTGGAAAGTGTTTACTTTGATACGTCGTAATGGAGCATGTACATCAAATAAATTGATAAGTATATTATTGAAATTAGAAATTTTTAAATCCAAATCTATTGCACTTAAAACAGAGGACCAGTTGATTTTACCTGCATCCAGATTTAAACGCTCAATATCAATGTTTTTGAAACTACGATAAAAGACAAATTTAGGCTTGCGTTTAGGACGCTGAATTTTGTACGAAAGAAATAATAATATAACATCGTGGTAAGAGAACGATGCTGAGAGTTGCCCATGAGTACCAACGCAATCAGGATCAGAAACAAGGATAAGGTCCAGAAGCGAAGGAACACAATGAGGAGAGTGGTGAGTAGCATTAAGTGGAAGAATATTCATATTTAGTGAAGAAACAAGAGATAGAAGTTTAGCACTACGTGCATCCTTTTTCAGAAGGCACGTATTAAAATCACCTAGAATAAGAGTGTGATCATATATTGGGGTCAGACTTTCAAGTTTTAACTCCAGCGATAAAAAATAATCAATGTTAAGAGAAGGAGGGTAATACACCCCAAGAAGGATCTTTGAATGATGAATGGTATCTTCAATAAAAAGGTGTTCAGCGATATTGGACTGTGCACTTGGAGACTGATCGATTATCTTATATGGGATGTCAGCTCTTAAGTAAATAGCTACCCCACCACAACCTTTGCCGACCCTATCATTGCGTATAAGCACAAAACCTGGAAGAGGATACTGAAAGGACGGTATAGAAGGTTTAAGAAACGTTTCTGACACGAGTATAGCATCAATGAAATTACAATCAAATGAAGTTAGCATATCGGCATAATGTGCATGAATGCTTTGAGCATTAATATGGATAATATTAAGATATTTATGATAATTCTTGAATTTAGCTGCAAGTTGATCGTGCAAGTGCATAGCGTCATCACTGAATGCACTTCCAAAATCAGCATCAGATGAACAAGAAGAAGAGCGTGAAAAAAAACTATCTTCAAAATCAATATCAAACATGACAAGATAAGTTAATACCAATAAATAATTATAAAATACAAATAAACAAATATGGATTATTATATATAACAACAATAATATATATCTATAATAAAAATTTATATCTGTATATAAAATATGTCTCAATGTAAATTATTCTTATTTCCTAAGTTTTACTCCAAATTTATACAAAAACAAGAGTCCTCTAAACACTCACATTCAATGCAATAAGAGAGTATTTAACATATTGAAGTTATGAGAGTAGGTAATTAATAAATATCAATACAAATCAAAACTAGACAGTATGAGTTACACAATTAAGTATCATTTGCATCCAATCAAGAATGTATGTTATAAATTAAAGGATGAATGTATGTTATAAATTAAAGGATAAATATATATATATATATATATATATATATATATATATATATATATATATAGACAAAATAATAATATCTTCCATTTGTATATGCACCATTAACTGTGTGAATATATTATAAATTGCTAACATGACACTATGAACAACAGACAAACGTCATTGAATAAATGGCTAATAGAATTATTACTAACGGGGTATAAAACTTGATCATCACTGAAAAAAAAAAAAAAAAAACTATATAGGGACCCGCATTAAGTAGTTTTACAAAAACCTGCAAATAGATATTATGTAAACAATAAATAATTGAGTAGAAGTAGTTGAATCTATACTATTATAGTTTGAATACTTAACCAGCATTAAATTTCAAAGCAGTTAATTTACAAACGGATGGAACATAAACAGTGAATTTTTTATTGATTTGCTCCATGTAAATATTTAAAACTCTATTATCAAAAGGAGTGCGGCGCTGTCCTGTGTAATAAAAACTATGAAATAATAAATTACAGGCACAAGAGGCTTTTAAGATCAGGTGATCCTCGTGGTTATTTCGCCAAATAAACATAAACAAACACAAAAAAACTATACATATTAAAAAAATAATCTCAATATTTTAGTTAGGACAAGCAGAAGTCAATTCTAAGAGGTTATAAGCATTATACCCATAACCCTGTATAGACACAAAAGTCGCTTAAGCGAAATAGAGTTGTATTCATGATTTTTTCTATAGAGAGAAATATATGGAATCGTGTTTTCAGATTAGCCAGAATGTCATATCAGTGTCATCCTCTGGAATATTATATATTTTATTCATAAGGCCTATACGCTCTTTCTAAAACAACTCGTTGAAAATGTGCCCTTTTGAGTCGCGGAAAAACTCGCGAGGTTTAAAATTGTAATAAGGTTTGACCATACCAAGTAAGTAGTAGGTATGAATATCTTGTTATAGATTTCTGTATATTTTTATGAAGGAGGGTATATTTTTCTTACAAACATAACATATACAAATGACGAGGTCTTCCGCTTGCCACTACAATGTTGCTTCGGTCTGTATCATATTTTAATACAAAAATCATAACCGTTTTCGTACTCAAAAACGCATTAAAGAATAACTGCTTTATGTTGGTGCTATATACTCGTACTTATTCAAACTCTATGTGTACCACATGTAAATGCACCCAAGTTCAACAAATACCCAATCATTCCATATATTTTACTTGTTTTTTTATCTAGTCACTTTTGCGTGGTCTACGCTGCACATCGATATAATTTTTTTTTTCTAGTACGAAACCTGTAGGCAAACTCCCAAGATGTGTTCTGGCAGCTCTTCTTAAGAGGCAGAGTCTATGTAAGTTAACCTTCGTCCGCAATATCAATAGTGGTCAAAGGCTTGCCTATCAGATATAAAAAAATATGTACATGTAAGTACGCAAGTTCAAACAGCAACGGTACACAAAATTTCGCGGAAATTACACTTAACTGTGGGTTACATCGTCATATTACGTAAAGCTTTATGCTTAATTACTTGCAAGTCGCATACAGCGTAAGGTCGTAGAAAGTGAATCGACTCGTGTGAACCGTCAAAAAACGCCGCCATCTTGGCAGTCTGTGGCGCGCAGCCCGCGCGAGTCAACGCTTCCCGCCGAAACTAACTTTGAATTTCGAACGAGCTGATATTACCATTTTCTTTTTTAAGTGCGTGTAAACGGCCAGTGTCTTAAAATTTGTGTCATGGATGTTTTTTGTGCATGTGAAGGATGTGAATAGAAAAACAGTTGTGATTGGAACATATTTTCAAAGACTTGTATTATTTAATAAAATGGGACATTTAGACAGGAGAGGAGGTTTCAGTACGTTTTTGAAAATGGTAAGTACATTTTTTTATTAAGGATGTTAAAGTAACTTAGAAATTAACACGAATCATAACATGTGCTTAAATCACTTAATTACCATTAAATTAAACGAGAAAAGGAAACATTATCTACTAAAGTATGTGTAAACGTATTTCGTAATAGCTAATTACGGTTATATTACCATAAGTTATTAATTATTATAGTTCATTAAAATAGCTATGTATACGCGAATCCGGATTTATTGGGTAACAAAACTGGTAGTAGATTAATCGAGACGTAATCGACAATGGTTCGAAAATTTCACTCGATTCGAATCGAGATACTCATCAGCAAAATTTCTCCATTTTATTATGCGTAAGATGGACATTGCTGGCGAGTGCTGTTGCTTTTGTCATGATAAGTACAACTAAGTTATGTGAAGTTGGACAACAGAAACAATGCAAACTATACTGCCTTATGAGCGGTATCTACCTACTTGTGATATTTTTTGACCGACTTAAAAAAAAGGAGGAGATTCTCAATTCGTCTGTATTTTTTTTTTGTTTGTTACCTCAGAACTTTTTACTGGGTGAACCGATTTTGATGTTCCTTCTTTTATTTGAAAGCTGATGCTTTCCGTGTGGTCCCATTTTATCAAAATCGGTCCAGCCGTTTTTGAGTTAAACTCCAATAATTGAAAAGTGTTTTCCTATCTTGATGATATAGTCATTGATAATCGATCCCGCAAGTAGCAAGGGTCACTGAAAAGGGTGAATTTTTTTTTTACTAAACTTGGAACTTACTTCAACACTCAAAAGTGTGAAATAACTTTTCGAAGTCGGTACCATGCGCACAAAATTGTAATAATAGGTACTTTTGAAGTATCATGGTGTCGACTTCAACAAGTTATTTCACACTTTTGAGTGATGAATACGGTTTCATATTAAATACTAAATGTTAATCTTAGCTAAGTTTAGCTTCTAATATGTGGTTACTAATGTACGAGTAGCTTATGGCCATCTAGATACAGCACAACTGAAAGAGGCTAACACTATCAGTGTGCCGGTGCTGCCCCCTTGAGCCCATTGTCAACTCCTCATTTTTAGTGGTGCTTTTTGGAGCCCGCTGATGGGGGCGGTAGAAAGCACTTTACGTCTTCTGCGTCTGTCCCGGGATAAGTGCCTTCGGTACTTTACCCAAACAGGGTTTCAGAGGGCCTTCCCTCGCCCAAAGCCCGTTGGAGTCGTATTGTCGTAGAGAGCAACAACATCCTTGACCTCACTATAAAAAACAGTGAGCTGCCGAAAAGATAGTAAAGTATATTTTGATCCACTTTTTGACATATTTCGTCAATGGAAGAGAATATTTTTTTTGTCAATGTAAGAGAATAAAAACTTTGAAGCGCACGTAGCGAAGTTTGCTTAGCCATTCTGAAACGATCAGCAAAGTAAAGCTACGTCCGCCTCGGTCATGACTTGGATGGGTGACCGCTAGTGACATTACTACTGAGCGCTTCCGTGTTTCGGAGGGCACGTTAAGCCGTCGGTCCCGGTTGTTGTCTTAGGATGACAGTTGTTATAGCATGGTGGTAGGGCATTTTGCGAATGCCCGCCTGGCTAGGTACCACCCTCAAGTAGAAAATCTGTCGCTAAGCACATAACGGTGTGTTTCGTTAGTTGTCCTTGAGAGCCAGTAATTCTAGGTTAGCCTGAACAACATCTTCGACTACATCATCACTTACTTGAGATAGTAGTCAAAGGCTAACCTATCCGGCATAAAAAAAAATAGTGGTCATCTGCGAGTTGGGCCTCGTTGTTTAAGGAGTTCCGTATTGCAACAGCCCATAAAAAAATGAACGTTTGTTGTTTTAATTCGCAGGTCGAACACTAAATAATAAATCTTTGAGAAAGGTAGACCCCGTAACGAAAAATGTTCTAAGATAACTAATGTAACTTTTCTTTATTGTTAAGTTAAAAATATAAAAAATGAGTTGTAGACACCATGTTAGAGTGCAAAAAGTTTTTGGTTCAGCCATTATCTTATGTAATGGAGCGCACCTGAATAAATATTTAATATAATTTCTAGTCCAACATTCATTTTTGAATCCACGTTATTACCAATATATCAACATTTGAGTGTATCAGATCAGATCAATATATCAGAGTTTATATCTCAATCCTTTTACGAGCTAAGTACCCATAACATACTCAGACAGACAGCAGGCATTAATGGTCTCCATTTTGCCTTTTGAGTGCAGAATCCAAAAAAAATAACCGGCTTGAATCGCCCTTGAGTGTGTGTCTCTCATGGCTCAATTTATTCCTTCCATTGTGTCTTTATAAGCTAGGTAACAAGTAAGAAAAATACAATATTAAACTGGAAGATATTCCATATGATTTTAATGTAATAGATATCGTTAGATTTGTCTTGATTACACAAGTACTAAGTACATACTAAGAACATTTAAAAAAAAACTGGCGGATTTGGACGCCATATTGTGTGATAAATATTTTTTTTTCACGCAAACCCATCTAGAGCCGTATCTAAATAAAGTTCTCCAACAAAGATTCCATACATTTTTATAGCTTGGAGTTTTAATTTCAATGGAATTAAACGTTTAACAAAAATGAATAATTTGCAGTTGAGCCTTTTAATGTTTTAATAAATTAAAAAAAATATATATGTAGCTTGTATACTAAAAATTAAAACCTAAGGCATGTTTAATTGTTTAATTTATTTTAGGGATGTAAATTACCTACACAACATAGATAACAGGTATCTTTAAACTATTTTCTAATCTTTATCAACTCCACTATCCTATACTGACACAAGCATAATTATTTTTTTGTTTAAATCACACTTGTTTTTTTAAGTTACGCAATAAAAGACTATAAAATAAAATATCCACTGTGTTCTCGTTAGATTCGCAATAATTGCCAAACGAGTAACTGAAATTAACCGTTTTATTGAATACCGTTCCTTTCTCTAAATTTTGTAACTCTTAATAGTGTCTATATCTGTGCAAATCTAGATGTAAATGTAAGAGCGTAAGAGGCATTTTAAACTAGGTTTATAGGAAGAGCACGCTGCGCTAGCCTAGATATTCGAAATTGCTGAATTGAAATACGCTTGCTAATCTTGCTATGTTAAATCTTTTCTTAAAGTTTAGAAGAAACTCTCGAACCGAATGGTCTAAACGGCGTCGATGGTTAAACTTCTGACGGTATTACTCTGATTCCATGGAATTTCGGGCGACCCTTATCTCTTTCACGATCATGCGCGCCTAGTACTTATTATTTTGGAATTATACTCCTAAAATACTACGAACTGTCATATTTGGTAAATAAATACATACCGCGGGAATAAAAATACCTTCACCTTACCTACTACTACAACACCTACCTAACAGCTACCTAAGCTGTTGAAGTAGTAGTAGGTAGTAATATGTAAGTAGTATTTATGTAGTAGAAGCACACATGTGCTAGGTATGTGTGTACGTAAAATCATAAAGAATTATAGAACAATAAAGGCACACCGTGAGTTCTTTTTCTTTATTTTTCCAATAACTTAAAGTGGTCTGATATCGTTAAATGTCACTTGACAGGCCGATAGCAACATTTTACAGCAAGTTATTTATACTTATTTCTTTTATAATTTACATTAAACAGGTAAATCGAGATTTTTTCGCTCCTATCATTAAGTGTCGATTTCAACATTCTCCGGTTAAACAATCATAAAATATGTAGGTAATAATTTATTATAATTATAGCTGCTTAGTATACAAACTGTCGCGAAAAAGCTATTAGGGCAGATTTTAACATTTTTAACATGAAAATAAATGAATATTAATATAAAACACGATTAACATAGCTTATCCACGCTTGCGCGTAAGCACGTGTTGGTAAAGTAAAGATTTCTATTACGTAATATTTAATATAAATATATTTAATTTATATACATAATAAAGGTAATTATATAGTATTGTGACGGAGCAAGAACGAGGCTTACCTGATATTAAGCGGTAACCTCTGTCTATAACAGATGCATTTCGTCAAAAGTGACAAACTGCACCCGTCAACCAGAAATTTACAGTTGTTAAGTCTTATATGAGCCCGTAATTTTACTGGCTCTCAAGGACTGTTGCTGGAAGTCGCTGTTAAGTGCTTGGCGACAGATTTTATACTTGAAGGTTGTAGATAGCCAGGCAAGTATTCGCATAATGTCCTTCCACCATGCGGTGAAGTTTAGCTGGTGCTGAGGATCGAGCTATGAACCAGCGGCAAGACAGCTATTACCGTAGACTATCATTGCTTCAAGAGGGGCATTTTCCGAATGCTCGCCTGGCTAGCTACCACCCTCATGTAGAACATCTGTCACCAAGAACTAACAGTGTGTTTTAACACTACTTCTTGAGAGCCTGTAAAATTACAGGCGCATGAGACTTCACAACTGTAGGTATGTCTCATGGTGACGGGCGCAGTGCGTGACGAAACCTCTGTTTTAGGCAGAGGCTACCGCTTAACATCTCGTGGGCATTACGCTTGTTAGGTAACAATAAAAAAACAAAGAAATAATAATTAAACAACTTTAAACGGTTTAAATCAGTTTACTAAACTTTAAACGGTAGTCACGGGGTAACTACCCCGTGACCACGATCACCGCAAAGTGTTTGAAACGTCCGCGTCGGGAGAAAAGCAATGACAAATATTATATAGATTTAAACTGTTAAAACAACAGAATAAACAATTCAGAGTTTATTTTATGTTTATTTACAAAAAAAAAACAAAAAAAAGAAACTCAAAATCTTTTTTAGGATTAGCAGAAGTCAACCCCAAGAGGTTGTTAGCATTTTACCAATAACCCTGTATAGGATTACAGTACAGTTTTTATCATTAATATATAATGTAGTTAAGTATAATATATATACATAGTTAGTGATTTTTTTAGTAGATAGGTATAAGTAAGTACTTATACTAAACAAGTAATATTCACTAACTATAAATCCGATATCAGGAGACCTTTATCCAAAAGTGGACGTCTTCCGGCTGATAAAAAAAAGATCTGTGGTGTTCGTTGTAAATATATACTAGTTCATAATTAGGTTATTTTTGTAAATTCTTTAAATATGGTTGTCAGAAAGAATTTGTTTTAAGCAATAAGACCGCCCTTAGGCTACTTATGAATGTTATTTTATTGTAATGTTATTTTTAAGTATTCAAATGAAGTAGTTTCTAGCTATCTTTTTTTTGTTTATTGAATAAGGTAGGTAATACGTAAATTAAATGCCCTTCACCAAGTTCTCACATCCAAGTTTCTAGTGAATGCAAAGATGAAAGTATAGAAGATTCAATTCCCAATAATCAGTACCGTAATTACCTACCTATTTAATTATTTTTTAACGACACTATGCCTTTTATAGCAGAATACTACGAACTATATACAATACTACAGCTACTACAATGAAAGCATTTAGACAACCTGCAAGCCATTGCAGACTCACAGCATCTATTAAAAGTAGTTTCATATCGACAGATGTAAAATTGAATAATAAATAATGGCTGAGGCTTCGCGCTGTTCTAAACTATATACACGTTGGCTTAAATAAAAAAATAAAAAGAAGAAGTCTCAAATTAAACTTTTGAAGTATCTTACTCCATCCCCCACAGGACCTTCAAAATCACTTAGATCAGCGTCGCAGGCTTCAACCGCCGTGTTCACCGTAGTTTTTCACACATATGGCGCCGTTTCACAGAAATTGGGTCTACCTAGATGTATTTGTGGACCCTAAACAGTCAAAAATACATTTCTAGGTGGCCAAGAGACCAAGCATTCTGATCAAATATATGTTTTTACAATTTCTATAAAAATACAAAAACTATTATAAATAATGAATTCTATAAAATACAATAATCATGCGTAAAGCTGTTTTATTTCGCCACATTCACCATTTTCAAAAATTTTACCGTGTAATCGATCAATTAACTAAGTGGGTAATTTGTTGCACATTCAATAAAATTAATTAAAAAACTAGTTTTAAATCTTGTTCTTTTGGAAGTAGGTAAAAAAATTAGCAAGATATTTTTTTTAATATAACCATAAAGGCTATACCAGTCAAGATAAAAATAAGCGATGATGCGCCAATCGAAGACGACAAATCATTTATAGCTATGGCTCTTAGTTCTCAAATCGGTTATCTCATACAATAGAGTTATTACTTACATAGTTTTGACGTATTGTCATACCAGTACAAATAATTAAGAGCACATTTAAGAAAACCAGTAGCCTTTTGCGTGCCTACCATTTATCTTTTCATTATCTTCGCTCCGGAAGTGAATAACCTCAAATAAGCGTGCGTCTTGAAAGTTATGCTCAGATGACGTCAGACATGCTCTAGATAGCATGAACGCTCGCGGCAAAGTGTAACAACGTGTAATTTGGCGTTATGCTTAATGTGGAAGCGATATTTTGATTAAAATGTCAATTATCACGCCTGGTTTTTGTAAGTAGTGGTTGGATTAGTGTAATTTTCGATGGAATGTAATAAGAAAATTATTTCAATTTTAATTAATGAATGTGCGCCATGTTTTATTTATTTTTGTTCCATACTTTTGACTATCGTAAATTATTTAAAGTAGGGCAAAATAATTTGTCATTACGCATGTTATTAAAGAATATTGCAATAAACTTAATGAGGGCACATTGGTGACCATTAAAATTTATAGATACACACAAAATAAAAAAATATAAAATTTAATAAGTAATTTAAACAAAGTACCTACCTACTTTATTTTAAAATATTGAGTAAGATCACTGGCTAGAAAACAAAATATTTTCATTGTATTTTATGACATGATATTGGATGTAATTTTTAGGTTGATAGGTGTTTGATGATCTCGCCCGAAAGTGTGTCTGATCTGTACAGCTACTCTATACCAGCGAGTACTAGTCGCATGTCCTTGGTTTGCCCGCGCACATTCCCCGTCGCTGAGAATTCCGGCTCTTCACAATACCTACAGCACCATAGGGTGATTGCGCTTGTTCTCGTTCAATTATTCATATTACATTAATATAGCTTTATAAAAAGTATTTTTTCTTATTATACAACAATATATCAGTTTATCATACATTACCTGACCTATTATGTGATAACCTGATATATTGATAAATTTATACTAAATATTTATTCTTTATAATGTTTCGTGATGAAAAATGAATGTAACTAATAAAATATTCAAAACAGATAAAGTAATTTTATAATATACAAGCCATGGCTATACATAATACTAATCAATGAATATAATGTAAAGTATAAAGCTATAAAGATGTCCACCCTGTTTTGTTATACAGTATGTTTCATTAGGATGAAAACCACGTAAATGATGAATGTAAATTCTAATATTAATTTAGCAACCTAATCTTAAACGATAAATACCTACGTATTGTATATAATTAACTAAACCCATAGCTCCTCAGCCTACTAATGGTTATATGAAATCAAAATGTTTTGTGTACGTATGCACAATGGTGTATGTGTGTGTTTGTTATCACTTATTTACGATTTTTTTATATAAAAAATTAACACTTACATAACCCAAGTTTTGTTGCGTTTTCCTCGTTATATAGATAAACGCTATTTCTATGCAATGAAGCTTAGGCAACTGCGTCTACTCAAGATGAAGAAACAACTTTCTTAAAAGTAATACACAACATGTACTTTTACATGCGCGTTGGTAAAATATTAGGTAAGCAATATTATACGACATGATCAATTATCTTCTAAGTGGCCCCTAAGTTATAGAAAAAGAAATAATTTTAAACATTTTGTATTAGGCGAACCTATTAGTTTTGACACAATAATGAGAGAAGACAAAAAATAATTGCACTATTTCACTTGTGAAACGACTACAAGTCGTCTATGAACTCAATTCTTGGTAATATTATTCTTGTTGGTGGGATACGGACGCTTACGCTTAAATCAATTAAATAATTGCTGAAAGTGGACGAGAAACCAGCAATATCACCCTACTTAGGCTGTAACTGTTGTTTAATCTGTGGTCGTACAACCTTATACACTATGTACTTACTTCTTTAAGTATGTTATTTGTGCAGAGACCTCAGTTTAAATATAGAATGTGGTCGCATTGTTTGGTTTGATTTTTCTTGTTTTATTAATTTTTAATATCAGTAGATACTTTACATTGGTATCGAACTCTTTTGAGAGTATTTTGTTAATGTAATATATAATGTAAGTATTTCCGATGTAACCATGTTTGTTATTATTATATTATAATTATAACATAACCTGGGGCCTTATTGTCTACTTAGAATGATGATGAAAATTAACATCATTTTGACATTTAATCTTTAAAATGGGCTTCATTTTCAAAGTAAAATCTCAAAATTAAGTGTATCGCCATTATCATTCTGAAGTTAGACAAATTGCCTAAGATTTTTCTCAAAATAAGCCGAATTATAGTAAAATAAAAGGTTAAAATACCTTTTATTTTACTATAATTCGGCTTATTTTGACAGAAAATTCTTTTAGTTAAGTTCTAGTTTAGTTATAATCGAACTTATCCCGAATTAGGCTCATTATTCAATTTATATCTCATTATTTCTTCACCTGTAACAGCCGAATCGTTCACTGAACACAGCCTCCCCTATATATAAGGGGGTATTTGCCATAATCTCCACGCTTGGCAGGCATCTTGGGGATCGCAGTGTGAGTTGGCAGTTCTTTGGAAGGCGCTGCTGCCCACCTTCAAGTATTTTTCCCTTAGTCGCCTCTTACGACACCCATGGGATGATATGGAGAGGTGCAATTCTAACCCGGCATCCCACGGGGTGTCGTTTTTTTTTCGTCAACTATCTGTCCAATATTAGGTTTTATTATATTATATTGAGATATGTTTACTTCACTAGTAGTGCAGCCAAAGTGTCGTTTTGGAATCTGTATGTCCTGGTTTCGAATTCCAGCTAAACAGTTATTGGGTGCTTTGCACGAAAGTAATTCTTAGTAGCAGTCTGAAACTGTAGGTGGTTTTAGGCTCGCCTCTTTTACATGGCACCAAAACATGTGTTGTTTAACGTTGTTGTTTACACACCCATGTGGGTAACGATATGTTGTATGCAATTAACTTTGTAGGTAGCTTATTTAAAATAGCGTCTTACAAGTAAAAGCTACTTTGAGAAAACTGGTTGTCGTTGTATGAAAGTTATTCTTGTCTTGAATTAACTGCATGATGATGCAGATATATTACCAACTAGTACTTGAGTAGCCAGCTTTAATTATAACATTAGATTAGGATGTTTCAATAGGACTGTTAAAAACTGGTAAGCACTTCATTTTGTAATCTGCCAGTTAGAAAATGGTTTCTTGGTTAAGACTTGGAGCTTTGCCAATAACCTTGAGGGACTAACTAAATGGCGCAGGATGCTTTAGAACAGACTTTTTTTCAATTTAATATTAATATTTATTTCGAGTCTATTAGTAAAGAATCAAAACATTCGAATGGTTCGAACTGCGTACATTAGAGATACTTTTATGCTTCTGTTTCTTTGTATCTAATAACAATAAAAAAATATAACAATAATTTTTATACCAATAAAAATTATTGAAAAAATGTCAAATTACTTCTCACATCTTGCAGATGTAGAATTATTCATTTGGAAAATAATTAATTTAAAATTATCAACAAAAACTTCACGCTTATTATAGGTAGAGGTGAGTCTGCTTAACATCAGGTGGGCCTCATGCTTGTTCAGTTACAATATCATAAAAGAAATGTAACAAGGAATAAGAAAATCTATTAAAGCCACGTTTAGATGTCGATAATGTTATGTGATTTTATTTCAATTTTTTCCCAACATACTACGTATAGCATACACTTTATTTAGTGCCTCAGAAATACATACGAAACCAAGTACAGTATACACATACTTTCCCAAGCAATGTACATGACTCGTTCAATCGGCGAAGGAAAATTACGTGGTAACTTACTCGTAACAACCGAAAGTGGGAGTTATGTCACAACAATTTGTGCGGACCCCTACGGAGACCCGCGTGCAGCCACTTGACCACAGAAAATTATAGGATTTCCAAACTTACCTATCAACTGCTGGTTTTTGCCACTTCTTTTCTTGCTACCTTCCCTGTTTTCAGTTGATATTGCCTTGTTCGTCAGGTGGCGGGGACGTTGTTGTGCTATATCAATGGCATTGGTTTGTTCCCCAGATCAGCTTTCAGATCTTTCCAGATCAGATTTATCTATAAAATAAATCTAATAGCACCATCCACTCGCATAGACTTCAGTATACTCGTGATCATGGCGCTTGCAACAGTGCCGAAATATCGAGAGCTCATAAACAAATGAAAACACGGTAAATATCCCGTTTCTAATAATAACTATAGTTGAAATGACCGTGACAGTTTAAAAAACTCATATTGTTTAATAGCAGTCTTGAGTTTGGAACTGTGCCTGGTAAATGATAGGCTCGCCTACTTTTACATGGGATTAAGCCTGGTGATATTTAGGAGTGATTATATGATATGGTCCATGATGGTAGCAATGCATACGTTGATTGCGAGAACTGTAACAAGCACCTTAGATTAAGCCGCCAAAACATAGCACAGTGAAAATTCAAAATAAAGAAGTGGTCGTATGGCTACCCGTTTTGGCCCTTTCCCTTAGTATTTTAATCGAAACAAAGTTATTATACAACTTGTATAATAAAATAATTGGCAATAATCAAGCATGTCGGAAAGTGAGAGTGAATGCGGTGAGTTAACCCATCGCACCGGTCGCCGTGACCCCCTAGCGAGCGCAAAATTGTAGAAAAGAAATAACCAATCAATATATTTTAAGACAATGCAAAATATATAGAATTATCTCTTGGTTTTAAATATACTCTTGATTGGCAGTACACACATACATATTGGATGGTGATAAAGTATTTTTCTTGCTTGGTAAAATCTGCAAGTATAAAATCTCTCGCCTAGCACCTAATGTCCAGCAGATGTATTCGAGAGCCCTTTCATTTTGTAGTTTTAGCCTCCATGTTATAAAAAAAAATATTATCACGAAATACTAGCTTATTATTAGATCAATACAATAACAAACTTCTCTTTATGTAATTACACTATTGATAGCTATAGCAATACGATAAGAAGCTATTTATTTGGGTACCCGTCAAATATCTAGTGCTCCGATGTAATTTTATAAATTAGCTTTAAGTGAGTATTCAATGAAAGTACAAAGTTCTTAAAAAGGTTATTGGCTAAGAAGTCAGTTTTTTCATTAATGTTTTTACAAACATTGTTTTTAAAAACAATGTAAAAGCATTGTTTGTAAACTTTATCAATATAAAATCTACAGTAAAAATATTTTTGCTTAGCTTCTGGTGAACTATGATTGTCACTACAATGTATTGAGATAAAATTAATTAATTAATTATTATTATTAGTGAGATTAAACTGATGCGTAAGTGAAATTGAGGTTCACGGCAAAAAGTCTCTACATGATTTTATATTCGCTGCTCGTAGCACTCGTGCTGCGGACGCGGGACGACGACGCATACAAATCGCGCCATACAAAAGAGTTCAACGCGCTGCGTTCGTCCCATGCCCGGTTTTTCAGAGTCGTGGGCGTCTTCTTTATTGTGTCGAGCAGAACTTATTCACTTTCTATGTAATTTCAAAGGCTTGTCGTTTTTATTATGTATTGTACTGCTTGTTACAGTGTATAGTATACATATTTTTGAAATGCCGTGTTGTTGGTTGATATGAATAACTGTATTTCATGTCTCACAATATGGAAATTTTGATATGTGTTTGTGTTTTTTTTGCTGCTAGTACTGTACCAGCTGGATTTTGCACTGTTGACCACATCCTCCCCCATTAAGGAGGGGTTTGCCATAATCCCCACGCTTGCCAACGTCTTGGGGATCGTACTGTAAGATAACAGCTCTTCAGTAGGTGCTGCTGCTCTCCTTCCGGTATTTTTTCCGAGGGTTACATTCTAACCCAGCACCCCACGGGTGGTGCCTGCTTATAGGCTATGTATTTCGCCTGTTGGTAAATGCTGATACGGTCAAGAATAATGTTCAGCATATCCTAAAATTTGTGTGTGTAATTGGGTGTGTTCCGGCAGTTGATCTGAGAGTGACAATGCCCTACTCCCACGCTATAACAACTGCCATCCTAAGACAACAACCGTAAAGGGTAAAGGTAAATACGTACAGTATCTACTTACTATTTATAAATAGAAAATACGTATTATAGAAAAAATATATTACGTACCTAAATACTTTTTCTATTAAATTAAATTTAGTTGGTTTATTTAACCAATATGATGCGTGCGTACTTATTATACAATAGTAATGTGTACCTCACTAAGTAGTATTATATTTAAAATGCTATAAAATATACACTTATCTTACATAGTTCTAACACTACATAGGTTCTCATAATCACAATACAATATACGGTTTTTAATAATTATAGCAGTATAGAAATTTTCATTATGTTTTCAGTTTAGTGACTAGTGTAAAATGATTATGATTGAAAATTAAGCATGTGGGGTAAAATTCTAACGAGCCGTACAAAATAGTTCAGCAATTATCTGTCATGTTCGGATTTCGCTAAATCGAGTAGAATTTATGCACTTTCTTTGTTAATGAAAGTGCATAGGTAAATGTTATTGCATTTTTCGAAAATATTGTAGTATATATTTTATGTAATATGTAATATATTGTATAGTAATATGTAATATTTGTATAGTAATATTGAGTTGAGATGAATTATTATTATATCTATAGCGTTAAAAGAAAACAATCAGATAAACATTGTAAGACGTAAATATTTTTATATACCTTCATGAAATGTTAAGTTTCTTTTTTATAGCTACCATGTTCATATTTCATTAATGGTGTCAACAAACAAACAAAATATACAACTACGTAGACAACTTATTTCTTAAACAAATACTGTACACGGTATTTCTTCCGGCATCTAAGCCTCGCTTCAAAGAATAACAAATCAAAAGCATTGTGTTGTAATTGTCAAACAAACCCAATGAACAGAAAAAACGGCACAGATACTGCCTGTTACGACTTACGACGCACGCGCATAATGTCGTTTCATAATCAGTTTCGTTTCATTTGCTCTTTTGTATCTAGACAATGATACTATAGTCTAGACAGTAAAGCTTATTACATAGGTAATATATTACAGTCCGCAGTCTAGCCTGCAGTTTTTTTATACGGACCGAAAGAAGGAATTGATTTGCATGGTGATAGCATAGTAAAATGGTAGTAGTGGCGTTTAGCGCATTCCCTGGTTAGCTAGCCTTATTTAAAAACTTTGTCTCTAAACACCTAATGGTGTGTAAAGATAAAGATACGTTTATTTGCTAAAACATGTGTGTACAAGTGAAGATCTTCAAAATTAGTTTCGTATCAACATGTTTTGACCACAGTGGGTGTACAAATTAGAGAGGCGATTTAATTGCTCTATTACATTGGCTTATTATATATACTTACAGAATTACATTTACAGAATTGAAGTAATTATATAGATCTATATTATAACATAAAAATTAAGTATATAATTGCAAATATTGTACATGTAAGAATATTATAAAGTTGTCAGAAAATCATAAAATATAAATATTAGGCAAGTATGTCAAAATTTATCCTGTAAGAAATCATCTATTTTATAGTAGCACTTAGCAGTCAGTAAATCTTTAAGTTTCTTTTTGAATGAGTTTGCATTAAGTTCTTTTATACTTAACAGCTTTGTTCAGCAGCTGTTTGTGTGCCAGGAATTCTAGGTTTAGACTGTTATCATCTTCGACCATATCAACCAGAAGCAGTGATGGCAATGGACTCCTGCACAGCAGGATCATGGTTCGAAACCCGCTAAAATGAGATTATGGTCATAGCCTAAAAAATAAAAAAAATCGCTTACTATTAGGTGAGATTGTGGTCAAAGGCCGTTATTTGCAGTGAATTGAAGAATTTATAAATTGTTGATGCCTTGACTTTTTGAACTTTAAGGTCACCTGATTAGTGATAATGTTGTTGAAGGTAGGAAACAAGCATAAACTGTTATAAGAACGGGCTGTATAGGACAGCTGCTGGTATACACCACTGATGTTGTACCAGTATATGAGGGACTCTACTATTAAATGATAGGGTGTCCCAAGAAGTATAGTATAATGAAGCTGGGCGGTAGAGAGTACCTAGAAGGCTCTTTGAATCACCCCCATGTATGTTGTGCGATTTTTCGTATTTTCGGAATTATGAATTTATTTTTTAATTTTTTCGCTGAGTACGATGTGAATTTTATTTATGGTGATGTGAATTATTGCGGACAACCTGTATATTGCTTAACATTGTAGTTTTTTTTTATTTAATATTAAAAATTAAAAAGAAAAGTCATAACTCCGAAAATACGAAAAATCGCAGAACATACATGGGGGTTATAACTCCCCATTTTTGAAATGGCTGAACATATAAACCCACTAAAAACTAAAACTAAAATGAGCCATGTGAGGTATAATTTTTTCCTCTCTTTGTAATTTTGTAATGTTAAATTAGTAAAATACAAACTCTCTTTTTAGTTGTTCAAAATAAGATTTTATATATTGCGTTTCATTAATATACCGCACATAAATCAATTACCAATTTACGTTGTTTCTGCCTAATGAATCATATGATTGTTAAACTCTCATCGACAAACTATACCAAATCTTACAAATAAAAAATGGAAAATAAATATCAAGTATTTTCATATGATAGGAACAAACATTTTGAAGTATTAATTCATTTTTAATTTTACCTTAGGGGTCATAACGTGTGCTAAGCGTAAAAGGAGGACGCGGGTTTAATTCCGGTCGGGGCAAAACATTTTGTACTCCAATAATTTGTAAAATATGATTTTCGCTTACCACGCGTTAGTGCATGTAATCATAATATTTCGAAATTTACCTTAGGGGGTTGATATCTAAAAATAATTTAAAGGCATTAAATTTATTCGTACGTATACAACAAAAAAGAACACCAAAACGACTCCAAGTAAGTAACGGAGATATCAGGTAACATACAAAAAAAATCCTCATATTAATTCTGAAGATATAACATCCACAACCACAATGTACATTTGTATACATATAAAATATGACAGATGGGGTTTTTTTGTATTACTTGATACGAGTACCTATCTCCGTATGCTGTAAACCGTTTTGGTATCTCTTCTACTTATTTCATAACTTTTCGTGAAACAATGTCATCTGGATAACACTACTCACTTATCGTTCTTCAAAAAAAATAAGACAATGGTTCCAGACTTGAAACTTTTGGTACTATTATTCCCCTAGTTACGACTGACAAAAAGTATGTAGAACGTATATAAATACAAATTATTTTTTATAATACTTTGTTCCTACTTTACTTACGGGCGTATTTAACTAACAGATTGATTTAAATACCTACGTATTTAAAGTTATCTGTTAGGAATTGGAGACAGCAGGAACACATCATTTCTATGACGAATTAAATCCACGAATAGAAACCTTGAAGATAGTTATGCTATATCAGAAAGCTTATTCTTATCAGACTTGTATTGAAGGGTATAGAAGGTGTTGGCCTTTGACGCTCCGAGCGACGCAATGTCAACGAGCTCATTGCGAAGGTATGTGACGAGATTTCACTTTTGAATTATGCAAGGAAATGTTGGACGAGAAGGCTGTGGCCTGTGTATGTAAGAGGTTATGTAGGTACCTATAGCAAACAAAAATAATTATTTTAGTATCACTAATCAATAGATAATATTGAATAGAGAAACTTTTCAATATCTTTAGATATATTACGAACTACCCCATAATATTTGTACCAACATTAATGAAATTGTAACAAGAAAAGTTAATTGGCATTACATATTGGCCTCTATTAAAAAAACCTCTACATAATGTTTTTTATTTTAATGCCTTTATTAAACAAAATACTGCGAACTACAACACTACAACTACTACAATAAAAGCAATTAGACAACCTATAAGTCATAGCAGACTCATATGCATCAGCCTATTACCAGTTGGCACCTCTCTAGGCAGAGGCTATTCAGCTTCACATTAGGTGGGCCCCGAGATTGTTCCGGTACAATAACATAAAAAATGCTGTCCCCTAAGAGCCAGTAATTCTAGGTTAACCTGTACAACATCTACGACCACAAAATCACTTACCGTCATATGAGGTAGTGGTCAAAGGCTAGACTGACAATAAAAATCTGTAAATAAGACAGCACCATGGATTATCGCAATAATTATCACCATTTTCCGTTAGTGAGGACTACCAAACTCATGGGAAATGCTGCAAAAAAGTAACTAATGTTGACTTGAAGCAATAACTTTGATGCCTAGATTTTGACACTCCGAATTTCTTAACACATGTGCATTATTGTTGGCACATTGCATAATTTATTCTAAAATAATTTAGAGAAGTGGGACATTCGACAAAGTTCAGCTGCCAAACGTTACGTCAGCTGAGATCCGCGAAGATCTATAGTGTTCAAGATTCCTTGGAATGTTGTTCGGTTGGTTCCGAGGAAGATCTCTTTGTATGATGTAAATACGTTTGGCTGCAAACTGAACGCATTAATTTGCATTCAGTTTATAATATGCGATTTCCTCCCGCCTGCTTCTAAACTTAATGCGGGATTCTCAATCTTGTTTCAGTCTTTTTAGTGCATTCGTGTTTTTAATTTGTAATGATCTATGGTATTTAAGAGTTTTTAGTGTTAAAATTAACATACAACTTATATAATAATCTTGTATTCCCATTTTAATTTCCTTTATTTTGATATTCTCGATAGGTTTGGTTAATAATCGGGTAAAGAGTTCACTAGTCTTCCTTGAGCGACCTTTGAAGGTAAGACTGTAAAAAAACTTGCGCATTCTCCTATATTTAAAGCAATAAACATATTGGTAGTACTTATACACCCAATGAATGTTTTCCGGCTCTTGAGGGGCATCGGTGTCATTGGTTTATACGGTATTTTTGTAATATTTATCCTTATGACAAAGTTATATTGATTCCTGTTTTGGAATTACCAATTTTATCGAATTTTATTATTGATAGTTAAACCTCTTAATTTGGTATAGCGAATAAAGTTAAGAAACAACTGGAACGACTTGTAATATTGAAAAATATGAAATAACTTCTGAAAGTCGATACCAAACTGATTCTAATACAGACATTACGCACTTTTGACTCACAGACTTATCACATTAATGGTGTGACTTAATTTTTTGGAGATTTCACTCAGTTTAACTATTTTCTAATTTATTCCTAAATTTAGTATGTATACAGCTTACAGGATGAATTGAACAATAATTATCACCGCCGCTAGAGTTGCAATTGCTATCTCAGTATAGACATATTAATTAATACTTTTTTCACCTTCCGAGCCCGGAAAGGTGTTGTTTATCGTTCGAAATCTGCGTGGAAAAGTGCTTTATATCCGCCAGCGCAGAAAATGATTTAAAAATTCAGACCTTTTTCAAAGTTCAAGTAATATACATGTATCTTCAATATTACCAATTGTAGTATTTTACTATACAATAAGGAAAATTCAGTACTTTATTTAAGGCTAGAGTGCTCGTGGCGCTTTCCATTAAAAAATAGTTTCATCATATTTTAAATACCAAGTGTATAAACTTGGTTAAACTTTGCATGTATATCCATGAGCCTAATATCTATGCTTGCCAGATTTAGTGAAGTTATAAATAAAAAAAAAAAAAATAGTTTTTGTATGGGTATTGTTATTTTGACATTTAGAGGAAAAATAAATAATACTTAAATCGAAAAACTGGCAAACCACAAGCATAGATATTGGGCTCAGCAATATGCATACAAAATTTCACCAATATTGAACACTTAATATTTAAAATATGACTAAATTACGTTTGTCTGGAAAGCGCTCCGTGCACTTTGCACCTAGCATTTTCTTCGCTGGATTGAGGTGAAAAGTTGTGTGTTGCGCTCGGCAGGAAAGTTATTTTATACGCTCAGAATTATATAATCTAGAATCCTTTGCTTCCTCGGGTTTCAGTACTCGAGCCAAATAACAACTTTGAAGCCTTGCATAACAAACGTAACCTTTAGCATTCAAGTGAGCTTCAAAAATTTTCATTCAATAAAAATTTTTACAATTGATAATAAATAATTATGAATATACAATGGTATACTGTTTATTTATAATTAACGAATTGTGCCTATGAAGGTAATGGCAGCTTTCTATATATTACGCGGATTATAGTAATTATTTGTTTTGTGGAGAGGATGGTTGATTTCCGTACGCGTAATATCCTAATGGTTTTCGAATAGTTTTACGAAATATTGCTTCATTTCCGTATGGCGATTGGATTATACACTTAAAAAGTGCGTTTTAGAGAAATCTTATCGTATTTCGTAACTTACAAAATTATGCTTTACTAGTGAATTTGCTTTTATTTGTGATTAATTAATTATCAACAGTTAGCCACATCGCATTTTTCGGAAGTCACATGCAAGTAAAATTTTGCTTTTTACTTTGATGCAGCATCAAGTCACAAGAAACCCGTGCCAGTTTCTTGGTAAGATAGGTTAGCAATAGTTAGTACCTACTAATACTCAATAATAAGTTCAAAAATTAAATAATACTTTTGAATATTTTAGACACATATATTTAGTGACAATTCCGCCTAATTTTCCTGCTCAGCCGACGTGACGACATAAGTGCCACATAGTCCAACCAGAAGAATTTTCGACGTGTTTCGATTCTACACGAATCTTCAGCATGAGGTCTTGAAACTCCAAGGATTACTTGATTTTAAAAAAGTTTAGTACTTACGCCACGTTAGTAGGAAGTTACTGGAGATTAGGTGCAGCAAAGGTCTCTTTAAAGTCATAACGGGTATACTTCCAAGAAGAGCATTCCAAAGAAGGCAGTGCGTCAGGTGGGTGGGTAACCTTAAAAATATCAACAGTAAGTTCTCGTGCCGTTAGAGAAAATAAAACTCACAATATGTTCTTATATTGTCCTTTATGATGATAGATAAAAAACATATATACAACTGAATAGTACCGACAATACAATTATGGGATTAGGGTAGTCAGATAATATGTTGTAGGGAAATTACGCAAGATGGCGCTAACATAAATCTCTATCAGAAAATCTACATAACGACCTAGCAAATTAGCACTCATGGCCAGTGATTGACTCAAGTACCACCAATTTAATTCAAATCCGACCTAGCGCTAACCTATCGCATAGATCAGTGTCCATCGCCGCCTCAACACAAGGCTGCAGTTCCCCATTCATCACCACTTCCCATCGGATACTTAACATATACTTATTGTTGTTATTGCATTGTTGCCTTATCTCGGAGGTGAAACAAAAGTTAGGTGATGACCTTTTTGAGGAATTTCTGTTTATACAACCAGTATGACATAATACGTGTGAATTATCTTATAATTGTGTTTGTAAAGAGGATTATTACGTTATTAATTGGTAGGTATGGGAATGTCAAGTTAATTACTTTATATATACGAAGATTGTAAATGAATGCGTAAATTTGTCAATTCATAGATTACGATAGGTACTTTTGCTGTTGGAAGTCGTAGGGTTGTGTGGGGGAACAGGATTGAAATTTAAGCAAAAATGTATTTAAAAGATGTGTTGTATATGTTATTCTATTATTAATAAATTCAAGCGTTACTTTGCGTAAATCCACATAATATATAACAAATATTAACCAAATTGTAAATACGAGTATATGTTAAGTATATAAAAATATTAGAAAAGAAAAATATATTTATTGTAATTATACGTAATTTTTCTGCAAATCCGACGTTACGTCACAAACGCCACGCAGCCCAACAAGCATACTTTTTCATTTTACACAAAGCATCATCGTCATCACTTGACTCTTCAAGCGCACGATCGACTGTAATTTTATTTTTCTGCAATTATTATTTAACATCTTAACCAGTTATAATATATGAATTAAAATCAACCCTAAATATTATTGAATAAAATGCTCACAACCTAAATTAAGGGTTCGTGGCTTAGGCCCACAGTGGTCGACGCACCTGTGGTCGAAGCCCCCGGTCAATTTAATTTTGATCAAAGCAACTTTCAATCAAATGTACTGGCAGGCATAAAAATGTTATACAAAATCTCAATCACAGTTTTGATCACCTATATTGTTGTATATGAAGCGAATTATTTTACCTAATTATGACAATCAGTCTCAAAAGTAAAAAGATAGTAATTAAAAAACAGTCTTAAATAAATAACTGGAAAGTACTTAAAACCTTTTATATGTGTAGTTTTATTTAAAATTGTGGTAACAATAATAATTAAAAATAATCAACTTTAAAATGTAATATAGGTATATTATAGAACACATCTATTACCTTTAATAAAAATTATATTACCTTTAAGCAAAATCATCTCTATATACTTAATAAATAATTAAGTAACTGTTACTTTTTTGGTCGGATTTCCACAAACGGCTCCAAAATTCCATAAAATGCAACTTTTTAATTTCGTATAGTTCAGTGAACTTGGAACTCATATTTCCATTCTTCCTTGTGGCGTTTCACTTCATTTTACATTCCAACGTTTACAAGGGCAAATTCAGATATTTAAACATTTTATTGATTTTGTTTCTAAGTACCTACATGCTTGATTACACCTAATAATACACATCATATTTTTATCAATAATATGATATGTGTAATTTGAAGGACTTTATTATTAAATTTAACATTATCTCATCAATATTTAAAATTTATATTTAATTTTCATGACATTACAGGCAAAAGTAATTTTTGATTTTATGTTAAGTTATACGGTTAAATGAGTAATTTGTGTAATCATGTTGAATTTCTTTTAAGATAACTCGTCATATTATCTTAAAAGAAATTCAACATGATTACTATATTATTTTAATTTCGTGAATTCTAAGGTTTGTGTATAATAGTTGGCCCCTTGAGGCGCTGGCAATTAGAACTGTACCTCCCCATATCATCCCGTGGGTGTTGTAAGTGGCGACTAAATGAAAAATACTGGAAGTTGAGCAGCACCGCCTTTTATAGAGCTGCCAATTTATACTGCGCTCCCCAAGACGCCTGCCAAGCGTGGGAATTATGGCAAATACCCCCTTAATAGGGGAGGCTGTGTTCAGCAGTGGACGATTAGGCTGTTACAATTCAGTACAGTATAATAGTTACGACGGAGAACTGTAAAACCAAAGATAGGTACAGTTAAAATTTAGAATTTTCCGCCATAAACGTGCTTTTACTATGAGTGGGGTACACTAAGATGGGTTCTAAAGAAAAGAGCCTGGTAAGGTAATGAATAAATTCAGGCGTAACTTTGCGGAAATCCATATTTAATAATAACAAATATTTTAAGAAAACGTTAAATTAATATTAGAACCCTTAAAAATTAAAAAATATATCTAGTGACGATTCCACCTAATTTTCCTGCTAATCCGACGTGACGTCACAAGCACCACGCAGCCAAACTGGAAGAATTCGACGCGTTTTGCTTCTGCACGTACTTCTGCTTGTAGAGTCTAGACCTCTTGAGGATGCTTCGTGTAATAATATATATTCCCCGCAGGGATCCGGAGTCGTAAGAGGCGACGAGATATTTCTCGATCGTGCGCTCGTAGAGTCAAGACCTCCTGAGGATGCTTTGTGTAGAATCGAAATGCGTCGAAAATTCTTCCGGTTTGGCTGCTAGGTGTTTGTGATGTCACGTCGAAAAATTAGGCGGAATGGTCACTAGATATATTTTTTAAGTTTTATTAAAATATTTGTAATTATTAAGCCTGGTAAGAGTTACATCTATGATCTAATCGCATTGCTAAAGGGCAAGACAAAACTAATATTTAGATATATTTTATTTAATCATCGACACGGATGCCATTTAAATAACCGATTACCGAACTAACCGGTATAAGTAGGTTTTCTTAAAACAAGTAAATATTACACATAACATAATCAACATACGTAATGTGTACCAAATACCGCGCATGGCAAACTCGGTTTTCCCACGCTGTTACATAGAGGTTAATTTTCTATGGACAATTATGACCTAAAGAATGTGAGGTTTTCTTGACCTCAATAATTTGATGTCGAGTATTTAACAGCCAGTTTTAACAACCTTGGAATAATATATATTCCCTGCGGAGGTACAATTGCAACGCCCCATATCTTTCTCTTGGAGTCTTATCTATTTATTATTTAAACATTCCTTTAGTTGGTCATAAACGTCTCCCAAGTCACCTACCCAAGGTTCAAAAAACACAAGAACAATAATTTTACATAAAAAATATAAGATATTTCATATTATGTTGTTCAAAATATAAGTACAGATACAGTAAAGAAAAACAAATGCTTAATTTTATCGTGCTAGTTGCTGTAATTAAATCCATTATTAGGCATTGAAGGAAAAAGTACCAGAAAATTGGCAACAGTACCTTTCGATGAACTGCCATCTTACGCTGCGATCACTAAGGCGCCTCCCAAGCTTGGAAATTATACGGCAAGCTTCCCTCTCCCCTCGTAATTGTACAAAAGGTCATGGCTGTTGTTGTGATGTTCTATTTAACATTCCTATATATGATTATAATTCTGAAGCTGTGATGGCTCAGTGGCATTGGCTATGGACTGCCGCGCTGCAGGTACATGGTTCGAATCCCGCCGCCGCGCCGGCTTGAGCTTCACCGCATGTTGGAAGGATATTTTGCGAATGCCCGTCTACCCCGTCGTCTGCACCGTCAAATAAAAAATTTGTCATCAAGTACCTAACGGTGTGTTCCGGCAGCTGTCCTTGAGAGCCAGTAATTCTGGGTTAAGCCTGATTAACTCCTTCGACCACATCATCACTTACCATCAGGTGAGATTGTGGTCATATCAGCAATAAAAAAAAACTTCTAATACTATTTTTTTAGATCACACAATTTTGTGCTCTATACATTTTATATCATTTTTATATCACATATCTACTTAGGGGTATGTATAAGTGCAATGCGAAGTACTTCAGTTAGCATTTCACATTGCGAAAGGTCGCAATGATGGCCAAAGGATTAACAAACAGGGATGCTCGCCTACACCTACCACCTTCTAGTAGACAATCTCTCGCCAAGCACCTAAAAGTCTGTTCCGGCAGCTGTTCCAATTGCCATTCTAAGTTTCAAAACACAGAAAATGGTTTCAAAAAGACAAGCAATAAATTACTCCATTTTTTCACGAGTGCCGTAACTGTGCGGTTAGGCACCTACTATTAATTATTCAATGGCACACTGTAATCTAGGTGGGCAGGTTCTGTAACCTAGGCTTTGCGGTTTTGGATATAGGCACTGGAGCTTACAGTATTTGACTAATATAAATAAAGGTTTTCCCTTGTAGGTCGCCCGAAAAATAAATTTTAGTATTTTTAATTTCGGGTGGACTCCACTCATGATGGACGCAGGCGTTTTTTTTACATCTGTGAATACTATGTCCGCTGAAGCAAATATTCACAGATTATTAAAATCGCCTGCCTCAATCGCGAATGGAACACACCAGAAATTTCAAAAAACAAATATGTATTTTATGATAGCTGTCGAAAGGGTCTTTTTATTTAATATGCTACGTTATTCAGGTAAAAGTAACCCTTATTTTGTGACATTTTCTTTTAACATTTCGGACGGCTCGTTACATTGCCGCATGAGGCAGGCGATTTAAAAAAATATATTTGTATGTTGGCTTACATATATGTAAACAAGTAAGTACGACATGAAGTCATCTTTTAAGGAAATGTCCTATTTTAGATACTTAAAGTACGTCCCTTCCGTGTGGCGTAGACGTGGTTGCCCTTTATATTTTTATTTATCTGTTCATGGTCCAGCTACGAATTTCAATACTTTCACAGGTATATAGCTCTAAAACTAATAAAGCGAGGCTGGACTCGCAATTTGCAGGTTATTTAGTTTCGTGAAACTTTTTGAATGCATTGCGTACACCATGTCCATGAAGTTGAACAATTTGTAATACTTATATCGTAACCATAGTAATCACAGAGTTCACTCTCACCTTACCAAAGCGAAAGTGGTTATCATTGCGGACCTATACCTTTACTCGTGGTTTACGTATTACATATATGTTTGACCAGCACCTGTTCTCACGTAAGTACCGTGTCGCAGCAAACATACTTATATGTTACTGCCTCTTCAAAAGTATATGTCAATTTCTTAATAATGACATGGTACGAAGTGCAGGCTGGGTGTAGAAAATTGTCGGAATGATATGTTTCCTGTTTTCTTTCTCAACATTAATGACATTTTAATCAGGCAATAATATGTGTGATTTATAAATCTAGCCGTGTTTATGTAGACCATATATGTATTAGTAGTTTGAAGCAATGATGGCCAAACGGTAATAGTTATGGACTGCCGTGCTTCAGGTCCATGGTTCAATTCCCACCGCAGGCTTGTACTTCACCGCATGGTGGAAGAACATTTTGCGAAAAAGCTTGCCTGGTTAGGTACTACCCTCAAGCTGAAAATCTGTAGCAGATCACCTAACAGGGTGTTCCGTGTGCAGTCCCCAGTTGAGAACACTAACATCGGAATATATGATATAGGCTCACTCCTCGGACCCGCTGCTATCATAAGCAATATGAACGCGACGAGCTCACGATGTTGCGAAGTACAGTCCAAGTCTCTTCAAACATCATTTTTATTGTTTACTGCGAATAATCTCGATAGAATGTTATAATTAATATTAATCCATGTTATCATGAAATAGGCCTCTACCTAATGGATAACACACAAATCGTGCGACAACACTTAAACGATGCAGACAAAAAGGCATATAAACTCTGAAGAGCCTAACACCTTTAACACTGCTTCCTGGGTCTGCATTATTGACGTCGACCCTATGTCAGCTTGGTCACAGATTACCATATATGTTCCAGGTAGCTATGATGCTGACATGTATGATATATCACATACAACTTGTTACTAAAGGCAGTCACGCTGTGCCACAAATACGAGCGTATCACGACGGAACCATTTATCCAGTTTTTGCACGTATAGCCGCACTAAAATATTTACAAAACGTTTGAAGAAACCTATTTCATAACTTCTTATGTTATTTTTTTGTAACTTGATATGCATCCGGCAATGTCACAGTGTCAAGCTGACAGACAATTGAGTCCACCTATTTATTTAATAAAGGAAATGTTGGCGAGTCAAGCGTAAAATGTTAGTTATGAAACAACTTTCTTGCTTCGTTTGTTCTGCAATTGTAGGTGTTAGCTGTATTGATGGGTTACTATGACTGTATTGTGGGAAATGCCATATGGAACCTTAGATACGACTTAAGAGCATGTAAGAAGAGAGCATTTTTTTATCCTCAAAGGCCTGCAACGCATCCTCGAGACCCAGTGTTGCGGATGTCTGCGGGCCACGGTGGTCACTCACCACCAGGTGAGCCGCCTGCTCATTTGCCCTATTGACTTATTAAGGCCTATACTTAGAAGTGTAGAGTAACAGGTATTGCATGGAACTCCTGAACTCCATGTGAAAACATATGTGGTATCTACATCATAAGGTCAGATGCTAGTCAAACCAAGTCTGTAATAAAAATCAACCACGAGGCAAATGTTAAAGAACTCAATGTCATTTAATTTTCACATAAATAAATAATTTGCTCAAAAACTGCAAAAAACTGTGTCACAGTGTTTTTAATCCCTCATGATAAGTATATTTTTTTCTCATTTACGCGCATAATAGAGAAAAAAATATGCTAATTTTGTCTGTTAACCTATCTACACTTAGTAGCTGATTCTGTTAGCTCCAGGAGGATGCTCTTATCAGGATTGAGAATAACGTGGGCGCTACAGAAGGCACATAACTTCACAATTAAAGGTATTAATTAATGTTTGAGCTCTTTTTTGATTGCTCACACGACGTTCCTTGTATCAGTGTGTTCATGAAGATTGGATGTGGAAGCAACTAAAGATCTACACGATCTCAATTACATACTGATCTTGCCAAGTAGTGCCACGGTAATGTTATAGATAATATTACCGTGGTAGTGCTGTGCATCCACCCATGAGCCGATGCATGATTGAATACGTAGCCTATCGTAAAATCACTATTTTGGGCTCAGAATAGATAAATAACTCTCTTATCTCAGATTTTGCGAATAAGATAAGCATAAATTAATACACCCACAAAATCTTTTGAAATTCTTTTTTAACGAAAACTCATTTCAATTGTACCCAATATTATACCAGCCTAAACTAGTCAATAAACAAAACAGCTTTCGTTAGAAATGGCATCGTATGAAAAGGAACTATTCTAGAAAACGTTCTATGGTATCGATGTCGCAATAATTCGAGTGAAAAGTGAAAGAATCTGTATCGGTATACTGTGCACGTTGTACTTTCTAGTGAGGACGCTGATCAAATTGCGAGTGGGTGAGGTAATTCACCCCGTCGGCGTCAACAGGATATTGAAATTGAAATTTATTTATCGTTTTGACAAACATTATTTAACTGAAATGTAACAGAGTACAATAATATAGCAGTATGATTTAACAATAACATTGGAGACACATTGGTACCCAAACTAGGATCTGTGATACCTATTGCATACCAATGCCCCCCGGACATAAATTAAGAAATTTAGTATGCCCGCCTGGCTAGCTACCACCCTCAAGTAGAAAATCTGTCGCCAAGCACCTAACGGTGTGTTCCGGCAGCTGTTCTTGAGACCAGTAATTCTAGGTTAGCCTAAACACAATCTTCGACGACATCATCACTTACCATCAGGTGAGATAGTGGTCATCGGCTAACCTATCAGGAATAAATAAAAAAAAAAATTATGTTGTTAATATACCAATAATATGGTATGGCATGGTAATAGGAATTTTTTTGAATGCCCGCCTGGCTCGCTTACCACCTATGAGTTTAAAATCTGTCGCCAAGCACCTAGACCTAGTCCAGAGTGTCCTAGACCCAGATATAGTCGTAAAATACTAGCCTATCAGAAATAAAAATCATTTTTTAACAACTGGGAGGTATTGAATGTAGCTTATAATAACAAGCTGTTCAGACGGTATGCTTCTAAAAGTCAAAATCGTGTTTTGTCCTTTCACCTCTGACATTTCATATCACCGGTCTTACGAGTCATACCTGCTTTGGCCGGCTGATGAGAAATTCCACATTGGTGAAGGGATTCTGAAATACTTTTTCTGAGAAATATGCGATACTATAATTCTTGCCGTTTCTTTTATAATATTATACAAAGTTGTGTGTTTGAGGGTGTGTGTGTTATCATCATGTAGAAATAATTAAGTAAAGTATCTAACTACAAATATATTCTTTTCAGCTTCCAAAATCTAGTGGTCATCCATTTAATTAGTCTGTTTTTGACCATTTTTGTTACCAGCTCATCTCAAAACTCGACAGGAGTTTAAATTTTGAGTATCAATAATTGTATCTCGATATTTGTATGTAGTTAGTCAGCTGTTGGCCAAACAAATGAATATATTCGACTGTGAACTGATAAAAGGTCTTATCTTTTATCACACACCTTAAGAAAAACAATGTGAAAAAAAAACAGATAGGACTATAGCCAGTTCACAGTCGATATTATCTTTATGGGTTTCTCATTTGCGAGTCGAGGGTTTGCTTTCTGAATGTAATGTTGCTGTCATAGATATAAAACGATTATCCAGAAGGAAACTATTTGTCTACATTGAAATGTGTTCAAGTTATATGTACCAAGGAATTTGAAGGTGGCAGGGAAGGAAGTTGTGAAGCGAATGCCAATTGCTTTGGCGAGCGATACTTGTAAGCGAAAGAGTTTGCCGAGAGGTGCCGGAATAACCAGAGTTATTTTGGTGGTGGTAGGGCATTTTGCGAATGCCCGCCTGTCTAGCTACCACCCTCAAGTAGAAAATATGTCACCAAGCACTTAACGGTGTATTCCGGCAGCTGTCCTTGAGAGGCAGGAATTCTAGGTTAGCCTGAACAACATATGACCACATCATCCCTTACCATCAGGTGAAATAATGGTCAAAGGCATATCAGGCATAAATAAAAAAGTTATGAGTAAAACTTTTCGGAAAAGTACTAGAAAGAAAAAGTTTGTAATAAATAATTAATTTTGGAGATTCAACTTGACTTACACAGTTTATAAAACTTCAATGCGGTTACTGGTTCATTAAATATTTCGCAGAAATCCTGTTTGTGCTCATCATCATTTTGAGAACGTCGACAGGTTTTTAATAATGTCAGAGTTGACATTTAAATATCTGTGGCCTTGTCAAAGGCTACGTTTCGCATGTTAAGTTAGTGTCCGCTTTAGAATGTATAATTTGTTCTTAGCTTTTGTAACTACGTTGACATAGATTGGTAATATAAGTTTGGTAGCATTGATATGATATAGGTAGATACTATAGCTTATATATACATACGAAAGCTTAATTGGCTAATTAATAGTTCATGTGTTACTTTGAGGAAATCCCAAATTAATATTGTTATTTGACAGATATTTTAGGAAATCATTCAATTAATGTTTTAGAAAAACACTTGACACTTATCAATCTAGACTACTAGACTTCATATGACCGAAATCTGATGAAAAACATTTTTGAAATTTTAATCACCTATTGACACTTTATTGTAGTTATTTTACATTCCGTGTAGAATAGCGTGACCATAATAAATTATATGATTGGCAATTAGCAAAATTTGCGTGGTAAAGTTATGCAAACATTTAGATATCAAAATGGAGAAAGCGATTGATCAGTTGCAGTAAGCTTTTAGACAAATCTTTGAACACTTTGAATGAACGGATTCAACATACCGTATATATATATATACGCCCTATATAGTTGTGTTTATAATTTCTTGTGATCGTGTAATTAGCCAAGAATGCCAGTTATCATTACCATATTACAAAAATCAGAAAGATAATACAAACCAGATAAAAAAAAACCGTACATTCATGCCATCTACGCCCGTCTCGAGTATAGTTTATCAAGCATTCACTCCTCACCTATTGAGGGTTGAGGGCCTTCCTTCACTACTACTTTACTGCCCAAACAAAATCATATTTTAAAAGAACTACAACTAGTTGAGGCTTGGAGTTCAACTCCTACTTGACGGTTGGTAGCCGGCTAGGCTAGCATTTTAAATGACATGTGTGAAGATTAAGCCGATCAAGCCAGTTTTGGAGATCAAATCGAAGACCTACAAATAGGTCATCATCGTATTTTCCAAAACTTATCAGAGCGCTGCGACGCGTAATCAAAATTAACATATTTGGCTCCACGAATAATCGTTGCAATTCAATGGCAATGCGGCCAGCATACTGGGCTTGGTGCTAAGTGGTAGTATGCTGGAGCATTTGGACTGCTATTGAGTCTACAATGACTTGTATGATATCTAAATGCTTTTGTTGTAGTGTTGTATATAGTTCGTAGTATTTTCTTGAAAAAGGCTTACCGCCGGTTTACAAAAAAACCGTCTAGGAAAGCAAATAGGTGTAATTATTATTAAGTAGCCAGCTAGACTAGGACTCGCGTAATATTTACTGGATATTGCTCCAATCAGTAGTTCTATACTACGTTCGAACTTATTTGAAGAACTTCAATCCGGTCCTCTTCGCAGTTCCACAACCCTGATGCCGTATCACAAATATTGAGGACAGGCCGGCGGAATGTTCCACCCACGATCCCGATTAAAATTAGGGTGGCGTCTAATTTCAATGACCTCTCGTACTTTACGCAGAACGGAAAACTTCTCTCGTTCAAATAGGTGGTAGGGCCACCTTATCAAAGCGGATATATTGTGCGCCTGGGATTTGGGAATACTCTGCCACTGCTTTAAATGGGTGTTGCTTAAATAAAATGTGCTGGCTTGAGGACAGGTGCTAGAACGAAGGGCTACATGCTTATCGATAGATTGTCAGTACTTGGCAGTAGTTTGCAGAATGGCGAGCTTTGCGAGCATTCACAAAATGGTCTACTATCCATTGGAATTCTAGCCATGGACCTCTTATACGGCTTTTGACAGCCCTTGCCACAAAATCATCGCTGTTTCGAATCACAATGCAAAATTATACTATTAGATAACTATGAAATTCGCACTGCCACGACCAAAACCTTCTAGACCCAGTGACCCATAACGCGTCTAAACTACTTTTATTTTCAACTTATTAGAGTAATGGTAAAATTGTCCATGGTTTTGCATTACGAGTGCGGTGAGCACGGCTCAGTGATTCCGTAATTAATCCTACTGATGGGAAGTTGCGCAACATTGGATTTGATTTCATGAATTACTATTTGGTTTTGAAGTGATCTGCTTGGCCTAGTTTGGTTAATTTATATTCTATTACATTTATGGAGTAGTTATGTCTGTTCATTGGATATATTTGGCTTTTTAAAAAACTGGTTAAACCGACTGAGCGTGAAGCACGAGCGAGGCTGTCCCCGTTTCAGCTTGGAAAAATGCTTTCGTGCTTTCGTGCGTCTGTCAGGCGGATGCCGGCGGTTTTTCTCTACAGGTCACATTTCTCAAACAATTGTCGTGAAATAATGTAAGCAGGTTCGACAATTAGAAATGAAACTTTTTGTCAATTTAGTTTTTGGACATTTTTCAAAACGGTGGAGATATGGGGATTGAAAACGCGATATATTCAGCCCTCGGGGTCACTAGTCTTATGAGTGAGTGTACAATCGTAAGTAGTACTTACAGTATATATTTTTCCTTACAGCACTTATATATTCGTAAGTGATGTTCAGTACACTATGAGGGGACTCCAGTAGGTATATAATATGGTTTTTCGTAAAAAAAGCACTTCGTATCATCACAGGTTTCAGGAAGTGAGAATAGATTCAGGCGTTACTTTGCGGAAATCCATATTTAAAAATAACAAATATTTTTAAAACTATCTTAAGATAACATTAAATAATATTTTAATAAAACTCTGAAAAAAAAGTATAAAAATATATATCTAGTGACAATTCCGCCTAATTTTCCTGTTAAGCCTACGTGACTTCACAAGTTGTAAAATCATTTATCTAAGTTTAAGAATCTGTACATAATTTTTAGACTTAATTTAGTTTAAGTTATGATATGAACACAATCACTTAGCTACGGAATCTAATTTAGAAAAAAATTACAGCAACTTGTTGATTCAAATGATTTTTACGCTCTCGATTGCGAGACTACATAAACTGTTTTGATTTGTAAAATAAAGAAGAAAGAAAAAATATAGTAAGGAAACAACTTTAAACGGTATAAATCGCGTAAATTTATCATTATTTTGTCCCGACGTTTCAAACACTTTGCAGTGATCGTGGTCATGGGGTGACTCACTGCAAGGTGTTTGAAACGTTGGGAGAAAAATAATGATAAATATACGCGATTTGAACCGTTTAAAGTTGTTTAATTACTATGTGTAACAACCGCGAAAACCTAAGACAACATTAAGAAAAAATATATTAAAGAGTAAGGTTTTTACCAGAACTTACGTTTTTTTAGTCCAATCCTCTTTATGGTTTTTAATTCTGTATTATAAATGTGTAATCCTTATATGTAATACTAGGTATTTAATTGCATTAAGGGCCTTTTTCAGAATGTTCCAGAAGTTCCTGTTAAACTACCCAGAACATATTTATTAAACAAAACACTATCTTTGTGTTTCACAGTCATCGATTTAGCCTATCCATCGGTTAAAGCTTGAAACGTGCTGCATGTTAACTGTCATTTTCATCATTCATTTATTTTATGTGTTGGTTAGCAACCCGAAACTTTATTAGGACATTCTGAAACGGACCCTAAGTATTGAACTACAGCTGTTTTTTTTTTGACAAATTTTGACTTAGATTTCATTATTGACGTAGGCCTGAACAGTTCTAATGAAAAGCTTAAATATTAGCGCATCTATGTTAATAAACAGGATCTAGGTGTGAAAGCGAGCGCCAAGTTTCGCAAGTTAAACGGTGTGCGTATGTATGAAAAGGGCCATTGCGAAAGATTCCTGCGCAGAATTAATAACTATTATACACCTGTAATCGATATATAGGATGTGATTGGTGTTGCTAATGTGATACTTGGTTGGATTACTGGAAACTCATCATTTTGACATGTCTTAAGGTGCAATGGTCTTAGCAAAATGTCAGGCTGCGGGCGGAGGGCGGGAGAGACCGTTCGCATGTAGGTGAGCGAAACAAAACTACGAAATTATGAAATACCGTAAGCGAATTAAAACATATTTCATATAAAAATGTACTCGTACACATAAAAACGGCAAATACTTTCAGGTTTTAAATGGTTGCTACATTATAATTAGGAATATTTTTTTTATTATATCTAAATAATACAATTTACTATATAGACATAAGACTTCATTAAGAGAAATTTTAAAGCTGTATTTAATTATTTATTTGTATCGAGAAAAATATACGTATCGTGTTGTCGGATCTGTCATAGTATTTGTCATATCCTCTAGATTAATATATATTTATTCGTATTTGTAAGGCGTACAAAATAATCTTATTAAAAAAACATGTTATAATTTGCCTTGAGACTTATAAAGCAGCGGCCATTGATCCAGATGGTATTATGATATGTACCTAATTAAACTTGATTGAAATCATAGAACAAGTATAGATTAATTAAAAAAGAAAAGAAACAACTGAACATTCTTTATTTTCGTTCCATTGGAAATAAATGTTTAGGTTACATATATGTATGGGATCGGTTTTTGAAGCCCTTCATTTTTATACTCTACTTGATAGAATAACTTCGTTAATAACAAATGTAAATATGTTATCGCGAAACTACAATCTATCTATGATTTCAATCAGATTTTGTTACATAATTGGTTGGATTCGTAATGTGTATATAAAATTTTCCTCAGCATTTTGGTAATTCATTTTCAATTCGCTGCCCTGAATATAACGCTAAATAACCTATTTCATTTCAAATGAAACAGTAGTGTATCATTTAACTTTGTAACTTGCAAATATTTTATTTTTGCATGGTGGTAGGGCATTTTGCAAATTTTCGCCTGGCTAACTACAACATCATGTAGAAAATCTATCGCCAAACTTCTAACAGTGTGTTCCGGCAGCTGATTATGAGAGCATGTTCCCATAATAGGTTAAGCCTTTACCACTTTCGATTGCATCATCACTTACCATCAGGTGTCAGATTTAAATTCGGTAGCCTTATGTTTTCGTCTGGACATAATAGATTTCTTATTGTTACATTGGGGCGAAGATCGAGTATGTAACTATTTATAGAAATTTTACTTACTCCCTGTGAGTTGCCACGCCAGAATCGCTCCCCCATATCTTGTTTCGGCCTGAAGAACTGGCATCTTACATAAAATGGTGGGATGGTGGGAGGCCCTTGTTCAATGGTTATGGCTGAAGTTTACCTAATGAGAAGTCAATTTTATTATTAATGAGCAGTTTACCTAATCAGACAATTTAGCTAGAATACATTCAGACAGTTCAGTACATACTCAGTGCAGGCACACATAATTGATAACAGTTTTGGCCGCTACATCATTAACTAAATCCTATTTCACAATCGAGACGAGTTTACACTAAAATTAATGCGAATTTGTTCAAATAGGTATATCGACATAGGTCAAAAAAAGCATATATACTTTAACGATCATATTTGAGAAAAATTAAGAAGGCTACTATGTACTTGAAGAACTTGAAGAATAACCGTCTATTGAAAACAGCATCTCTGTTTATAAACAATATAAAACTATCCATTTGCCGCTCGAGTAGTTAAAACTTCAATTAACCATTTCATCAATCTATGAAAAAGAAATAAAAATTTACTATTCATTGATTGACTGATGCCGACTACAGCGAGCGCAACAATCTTTTGAAACGCCGACAAAAAGCTGTCTTGTATTGTAATGGGCTAAGTAAATGTTGGAACAATTGTGAATGCAGAAAAGGAGGTTTGATTTTATTATGCCAGTAATAGATAGCATATCCAATATCCATGGGATTTTATACGTCTATATCAATTTATTTGAAGAGATTGAGGAAGGAAGGAGGTTTTACAGGGCCAGGCGAGTTTGAAAAATAGAGACATTAAAAATATTTAAAAGTATAAAATAACTAATTTAAATCATTACAATGCTGATTCAAAACACTTACCTCAATTTATTATGGTCCGATTTCTACAAGTTACAGAGTCAGTTCCGTTTTTTTGTTCCGAATTTCACTTTTTTGTTATAAAATCTAACGTGGGTTTCATTCATTTTTGACTGACTTAAAAAAAAGGAGGAGGTCTAAATTATTTTTAATATTTGTTACCTCAGAACTTTTGACTGGGTGAACCGATTTTGATAAGTCTTTTTTATTAGATGCTTGTCGTTTGGTTCCAGTTCCAAAATCGGTCAAGCCGTTTTTGAGTTACACTCCAATAGCTGAAAAATATTTTCCTACCTTGGTGATATAGTCGTTGACAGTGAATGACAATCGATCCCGTAAGTAGCAAGGGTCACTAAAACAGTGAAATATGTTTATTACCAAAAATGGAACCGACTTCAACACTAAAAAGTGTGAAATAACTTGTCGAAGTCGGTACCATGCGCACAATATTGTGATAATAGGTACTTTTGAACTATCATGGGTTGCTTTTCTTTTTATATTATATGTGTTCTTTAAATTTTAACATTTATTATTACAAAATTGACATAGTTCTACGCCTAAAAGAACTCAATACTGGTCAAGTTCCCACAATGTCACATCCTTAGCTAATTTCAAGTGCTAAACCACGAATCTGTGTCAATTTACATGCTTCTCAAACCATTACCCGCGTACACCCACCTCCTACACGAGCAGTATCTTGTAAGGGCGTGTTACCAAACTGCGGTTACGTTGATGTTAGCGTGTTACTGCTAATCAGTGAAATTCGCTGGTTAAACTGATTGACACGATCGCAATGCTGTTGCAATTGTGGACTGTTTTTATGGGTTTCAGAGGCTATTGATGAACAATATTGTTCATCAGTCTTGTTGCTTTTTGTGTAATACAAAAGAATTAGGTATCTGCGAAGTTAGCGTCAAGAGGGGCGTCAAGATTGGTATTGCTGTGGGAAATTTTAAATAATGCTAATTTATATTTTTTTAAAAACTCATGTCATAATTTATGTATGTTTTTACAACACTCAGCTATACTTATCGATTGAGCATTTATTTATAACCAAATAATGTACATTTGGAAGAGAACAAGACCACCCGCAACACATGGTATCCTAGTGTGGAGGCTGGTGTGAGTTAGTCAGTTATTATGAGCCCAAACTTATTGAATATACAATAATATAATGAATAGATTCTGGCGTTACTTTGCGGAAATCCATATTTAATAATAACAAATATTTTTAAAAGTCTCTTAAGAAAACATTAATATTTAAATAAAACACTTAAAAAAGTATAAAAATAATATCTAATCCATGTTTCGGTAAGTCAAGACCTAATGAAGATGCTTCGTTTAGAAGCGAAACTAGTCGGATATTCTACCGGTTAGGCTGCGTGATGTTTGTGACATCACGTAGATTATAGAAAAATTAGGCGGAATTGTCAAGTGCGCGATGCAAAAAAAAACGTTAAGACACACGTTTAATGTTTGGGAACACCGATCACTTAAAAATTTTAATGTATTACAAACTCTAGCTGCATGTCAACTTCTTGAACGTTTTGTATTGCGCTTATCGTTAAGGTAGGTACGTCAATATATCCACTAGCTTCTCGTCCGCCTCGTCTGCCTAATTCTAAAATGTCATTAAATGTGTCAGCAACTCTTACTTAATGTCGGCAACCCTTTAGCAAATGTTTGTTTGCTAAGTGATTATAAGCACGGTTACTCAACTTTAAAACCCATTACGCCGATTATATGTCAAGGGACAGCCCTAGCTCTGCAAAAAGAATACTAATGCAATGATTAATTTCCTCGATCAGTCACCTCACTATGCAAGGGTTGTGTCATAAGAGATAAGCGGATTAGGAAGGTTCTTTCTATTAAATCCTTTTGAAGTGGTGATAGGTCGGTATGACAAATGTCATGCAATGTCATAGGCCAGAACTATCTTTATGTGAGCGAAATGGATATCATGCAAAGGGCACGAAATCATGTCAACGCTTGATTTGACCTTAATCCGCAGTTTGTTGTGTTGACGCTAGTGGCCTCCATCCTACCCAAAACATTCACTCGGCCCGAAACTCGAAAATTTCACTTGGTCTTGGGTACAATGTTATTGATGGCTCGATGAATAAAAGTGTATTAACAATCTAATGTGGCACAATCTGTTCTCACAGTCTAACTTTCCGATACATGACATTCTGGTATAGTGACTGCCAATTTACTGGTCACTGGTTCGAATTCTGCCGTGGGCTTGAATTTCACCGAGTTTCCATCTGAACAAGTCGTAAACTTGACAAGTCTATCCGAATACTGACCTGGCATCGCAAAGCATTTAAGAGTTACTTAACCTAATGGTGTATTTGAAGTTGCTCTAGAGGAACCACTGTCCGTTAATTTTTACGCAAAACGTAGTTAAAAAAGGTGGTTGATTGACTAATCAGACCATCAGCAATAAAAAAGATCGTTTATTATAACCATACGAATAAATAGAACCACAAATAGAAAGGTATGGTGTACCGAATAAAGAATGGTATTCTAAATATGAAAGGTGTTGATATGATATGACAGCCCATAGAGCGGTGTGGAAGAAGAATACATATTTTTCCGACCAGCGTGATATAAGGCAAGGAGGAAGAAAAGTAGAAGCAGAACCTTATCATGATCATATTGATCCTTATCAACCAATCAGAGCAGAGCAGCGGTACGCTTGCGTTTGTCCCACATGCCATTTAGCAATACGGCTTGCATAGTGATGTCGCGCCATAATCAGTTCCATTGACTCATTTGAAACCCTAATTCATTTCCATACGGCACACGCATGCTGCAATATCGTTGACAAAATGTTGTAATTGAATGGGCTACTGCAACCACTTATGAATCTGTTGTGAAAATTCTTACTAAATGGCTTCATAAATATTTATTTATTAGTATTTTTGTATTTTATTACCAAGTCATCACCATGGAAGATTGTGGTACCTGAGATCTTTGGATGATACCGCATTTAAAGGCATATAAATCTAGAAGAATGAGAGGGAAGCTAGCTTTCTTTTTATTCTTCTTCTGTCTTGAGAATCTTCCTATCATATAATTTGGTCATCCTCGGATTCACCTAGAGTCCTAATCCAGTCTACTTATCCAAGAAAGGGTATCTACTAATCCTTTCGAAGACATGCTGTGCCTAGTGAGTCTTTCCAGGACAAGCTGTACCTACAGAGCCTTTCCAAGACAAGGTGTTCTAACTGCTTATTGCATTATAAAAACGCAATAAGCCGTTGACATGACGTAAGAGTAAGAAGTTCTTTATAAAATCTCATTAGCGACGTTTAATTAGGCATACTTATTTCTGCATGAATTCATTTACAAATTAGTTAAGTACTTAATATAATCACTGTCTATAAATCTCAAGTTAAATCAGAACATTACACACAAATAAAGTTCCTACTATGTCTATAATAGAATTTACGGATTTCATTACGTACTTGTTTATAGGTGTGCTGACATACTCATAGAAAGTTAAAATGCGCGGTCAATTCAATACACTTCTTGAAGCAGGTGTATCTTTAACTAGGTACAGTCAAAGCTGTATTTCCGGTTTAACATCAAGTCAAATCAATACTTTGTTTGCAAGAATACAATACAATGTCGTACAATATAATATCAAGTTCATATAGACAAGTTCAGCAGGCCAATTATGTCATTGTTTACTAACTAAGGGCCCGTTTCTGAATGTCCTAATAAAGTTTCGGGGTGCTATGCAATACATTAAATAACTGAATGATAAAAATGACAGGTAACATGCAGCGCGTTTCAAGCTTAAATCGACGGATAGGCAAAATCGATGACTGTGAAACGCAAAGATAGTGTTTTGTTTAATAAATATATTCTGGGTAGTATAACCGGAACTTACTCGAACATTCTGAAACAGGCCCTTAATCTGATTGGAATCATAGGAAAATGGTGGTTTCGCGGTATCGTATACACATTTGCTACTAACTAACCCCGTTATTAGGCAAAGTCCATCAGTTGATAACAGTTTTCGTTATAAACAATGTGAGTGTTTGCAAAACTGCAATTTCTACGATTTAAATCAGATATTATTCAGCTTGCAAGCAGGCGTGTTAATATATTAAACATCATATGAAAAGCCGGAAGGAATCCACCGTTGCAACGCCACACCTAGGGCGGATTTTCAATAATGCCGACGGTCAGCAGGAGCCTTGGAGAACGCAGGGCAAGGAAGTTCTTCAGAAAGAGCTGCTGCCCACCTGGTATTTTCCCTTCGTCACCTCTTACGACTTTCATTGGTAATTATAATTGAGATACTCCATCCCGAATGTACTCACGTTCCAGCAGTAGAAGTCTCTATGGAGGATTCTTAGGACGTATTAAGTAACCGTTCCGTTTTCACGGCATATATAAGGTACTTGCTCCCATGAATAAGACGCTTAGGACCATAAAATTTCCCCGGGGGCCAAATGGGACGAAACACGCCCCAAACCACCACTAGTGGTCTAATAAACCATCAACGCACATCTCAACGCACCAAAATTAGTAAATTAAAACTAAATAAGTCACCAAGTGACTATTATAAGAACGTACATAAAATTACCAGAATAAATATTAGTAGCCAAGTATAAAAGTACTTCTACCACACAGTACCTACGTACCTACATACCAGCCGATCCTCCGATAAACAATCTGTTATTACCGCATAGAAAGCGATCATACCTTGTCGATGACGTAACAAGGCGGGGCCGAGATGAGCCGAGCACACCTGAACCAGCTTTCCATTCACAAAATTCACAGCTGCTAAGGATCTGATTGATGTTTGCGAAAAGATTCCAATTTCAAATTGATTTTTTTGAATGTATCCTGCATTAAAATAGGTTTGTATAGTAAGAATAAATATAGAAATAAATGTAATTCAAGCTCAGAATCTGCAGAACGTAAACTTTACTTCTGTGAGAGTGTGGTATCGTCCTGTTGAAACCAGTGTCATTATTTGGCATACCACTGTATTGCGCTCGTGGCTAGTTCGCCCAGGATCTTCTCGCTGTATTGTTCGAGGAAAATATTTGAACTTTAGTAGACCATAATACCCACCAAGACAGACTCTAACTGAAGAGACATACCACCTAGCAATAATCGATTTAGTCTTGATTTACTAAGAAGTACTTATTAAATACCACTGGAAATATGTGGTAGGTAGGAGATAGGTATTAATAAAAAACCTAAAACATTAAAAAAAAATAGTTTATCCATTAAAATTATTGATGTGGTTTTCCTCTTGTAATTTAGGAATATACCTCTAATATTTATTATTTCTTTTTTGCAGGTATGTTTTCCTTGAGAGATGACGACTTTCCAGCGCAAGCGTTTAATACTTACAATATTTCGGTTATGCAATACCTGATACTCGTAATTTGGTAAGGTGAATATATGGCTACAAAAACTTGTGATTCTATGACAAATTCTTTGATGTAGACATTTTCATGAAGTTAATGCATAAGTTATTGTATAGTTTTACAGATAGAAGTTGGGTACAATTTTGAACCGATTTTTGTACCTCCTACGTCTCTCGGCAAACATCCGCCCGAGTAGGGATATGCTGAAAAACAGCGCAGCGCACGCTCATGTAAGTGAATGATAGCGCTGCATAATACTGAGCATAACCTTTTTGCCTTATGACTGTCATTTATTTTTATTATTCTATACGTATGTTTATTTTGTAATAAGGAAATAAATTGATATTTTAATTTTACATATAGAGTTAGTCAAAGTTACCAAACGCATGATTTGTCAATATTACATCAACATATTTCAAGAGTGCAAAGCTTATTTTCTAAACCTCTCTTTCCTTCAGACTTTTTGATTTTTTTGTACTGTCGTTGGTGTTGTTAAAGAACACACATTGTGCCAACTTTGCCTAAGTGATATATAGGTAGGAATATGATTATGTTCTTAGTGAGAAACTGTAAAGCCTAAGTAGCCAACGGTAATTTAAACAACGGTAATAACAGATTTACCCTAGCATTGTATATATAGCTTCCATCAGACTATTATTTAAAATACAATATCTTGTATCTCATTTTGAGTGAACATTAGTTCTTATGAGAAATATAGTTATGTAAACCTAATTAAGAAATACTACAAACTATATACAACACAAATTTACAAATTATTGGAGTACAAAATGTTTTTTTTACCCCGGGCGGGAATTGAACCCGCGTCCTTCCTGATGATGAAAGCATCCGGCGCGAAATCGGAAGGACGCGGGTTCAATTCCCGCCCGGGGTAAAAAAACATTTTGTACTCCAATAATATGTAAATTTATGATTTTCGCTTAGTACGCGGTAGTGCTTGTAATCATAATATTTAGAAATATATACAACACTACAACTACGACAACGAAAGCATTTATGCAACCTAAGGGTATTGCAGGCCGACAAGCAGTGCAAATGCTTTATGGGTTAAGCAGCGTAATATCAAATAATTATGCATATGGGTTGTGGTGTGAATGAGGATGTAGTCACAAAAATCGAGAAAGGTATGTTAAGATGGTTTGGACATGTAGAGAGATTTGATGAAGTGAAACTGACTAAACAGGTATACTTGGGACAAGTGTACGGAGGTGTTGGAAGGGGAAGACCTAGGCGAACATTCCGAAATCAGATTGAAGACGGTCTGAAAAAAGGCCAGATCAGGAGTAAACACTAAACCGACGCTTTTGTATGAAAGGATTGATGAGTATAGATGAAGCGAAAGAGATATGTAAAGATAGCAAGTGGAAATCTGTGGTCTCTGCCTACCACTACGGCGATGACACGTGATTTTATTTTTGTATGTATTTATGTAATTAAGCATAACAAAGTAGAATGTAGTCCAAATGGACAAAAAACTTGTTTCCAACACATTACCAAAACATTTTATATTAATTAATTTAATGTTGATGTATTATGGAGCTCTCAAAGTTTGAGTATGCAGAAAATATTTCTATAGTCGATTCACAGTTCTAGTTTCGCTATGACGACTCTACAAATGCAATTTATACTCTACGGATATTTCAGCAGTTACGCAACAATAATTTAGAGCTACGTGCCTACTCTATTTCCGGGGCTAGTTATCTACACTTCCTAAGTCTGTACAATGCTTATACATACATTCAATTATAAGCTAGTTAGGTATGAAGGCAGTTTTAATTTAGCTTTCTATTTGGCCTGATAGTTAAACGGTTCCCTGTATGAAAAGGAACGCGAAAGTTTAACGCCTTGTCACAGAATGTTTAGATCATATCTTTATGAGTTATGAAAGAAATGGACGATATAATTTATTGTGACATAGAAAGTTTATCTTTATACGAGATTGGTATTTCCTACAGTTAAAGTTAACAGCTGATGATTGATCGTGTATGATTGAAAGAAATAAAATAAAATTTTATTGATTACTAAGTTTCTGGAATTGAATAGATATACTTACATCAAGTTAAAGAGTTGGTTTCTATTTGTTCGAATCTTAAATAATAATTACCTACCCTATATTACTGGCAAGTGCTAAAAAACTATTGAATAAACTAAATTTTTTTTTACTTTATATGGAAATTTTACTATTATATGTCCAAAAGGGAAAAAATGTAGCTAAGCGCGGTTATTAAATATTTCAGTCTATCTTTTATTATCTACAATTATAATTTGTGCATTTGTGGAACTGTATTCTATCCTAATTTGATATAAATTATAATCTCCCAAAATTATATATTTCGAAGCAATGATGGCAGAGCGGTTATACCTATGGACTGCCGCCGTGCCACGGTACCTGGTTCGTCCCCCGCCGGCTTGAGCTTCACCGCATGTTGGAAGGGCATTTTGCGCTACCACTCTCAAGTAGAAAATCTGTCGCCAACCACCTAATAGTGTGTTCTGGCAGCAGTCCTTGAGAACCAGAAAAATTACAGGCACATGAGACTTAACAACTGTATGTCTCAGTGTGACTGGCGCAGTGCCATTTGTTACTTGTGACGAAATGCATCTGTTATAGGCAGAGGTTAATCCGCTTAACATCACATGAGTCTCGTGCTTGTTCCATCACAATCACATAAAAAAACCTAATATAACTATCATCATCATCATTTCAGCCGCAAGAAGTCCACTGCTGGATATAGTCCTCCTCCATAGATTTCCAAATAGATCGGTTGTAAGCGGCCTGCATCCAGCTTCTTCCCGCGACCTTAGTAATGTCGTCCGTCCACCTTGTGGGTGGTCTTCCGACGCTGCGCTTGCTGGTTTGTGGCCTCCATTCGAGAACCTTTCGGCCCCATCGAACTATAACTATGATATAAGACAATGCTCTGGTTTAGTCTTCAGTAGCATACTGGTGCGCGGTAGAACCGTCTCTTTATATAGACTTATTTAGACACGCCCGACTACCCTATAAAGAAAACTAATCACAAGTATCACATTATTTTTTATGATTCTCCGTTTAGGAACATATACTTGCAATATGCAAGCTATATAATTTAATTTGATGCATCGTAAAATTAAGCTATACGCAGCGCGGCGATGTAATTTATTTTTGTGGACGATTAGATGCCGTAAATCGATTAAAAGTATTCGTAACTATTGTAATTTATTTCAAATACAAATCAATTTTTTTTTTTTTTTTTTTTTTTTTATACCTGATAGGTGAGCCTTTGACCACTATCTCACCTGATGGTAAGTGATGATGTGGTCGAAGATGTTGTTCAGGCTAACCTAGAATTACTGGCTCTCAAGGACGGCTGCCGGAACACACCGTTAGGTGCTTGGCGACAGATTTTCAACTTGAGGGTGGTAGCTAGCCAGGCGGGCATTCGCAAAATGCCCTACCACCATTCTATAACGACTGCCATCCTGAGATAACAACCGAGACCGACGGCTTAACGTGCCCTCCGAAGCACGGAAGCGCTCAGTAGTAATGTCACCAGCGGTCACCCATCCAACTCATGACCGCGGCGGACGTTGCTTAACTTTGCTGATCGATTCAGAATGGCTAAGCAAACTTCGCTACGAGCGCTATCGGTTGTTATAAATAGATTTAGGCGTTACTTTGCGGAAATCCATATATTAATAATAACAAATATTTTAAGATAACATCAAATTAATATAAAACACTTAAAATATATAAAAATATGTCGAACGACAATTCCGCCTAATTTTACGTCTAAGCCGGCGTGACGTCATAAACACCACGCAGCCAAACCGGAAGAATTTTCGACGCGTTTTGTTTCTACAAGCTTCCTCAGGAGGTCGCACAATCGAGAAATCAAGCGTTTTGGCTGCGTTGCATTTGTGACGTCACATCGGCTTAACAGGAAAATTAGGCGGAATTGTCACTAGATATATTTTTCTATTTTTTAAGTATTTTATTAAAATAATAATTTGATGTTTTCTTAAAATACTTTTTATCATTACTTCGGTTGTCTTCAAAGAGAAACATTACTTAGGCGGGTGATTCATTGACGAGTAAGACCATTGGGTCACTGGTACGCCAGCGAGCTTGGCAAGCCAGAGTATAGGCTGCCAATGAACACCTACAAAATCGTGGTTTTAAAATACCGCGGTTTGGCTTGTCGCTCTACGTGCAAGCTTGAAATCTTATTTGGTGGAGCAGAGTCAAAGTAAATCATTTATTAAATATTAGCGTCTATGACGATCTTAAAAAGGTTAATTTTACAATAGAAATATTCTACTGCCGCCTTCAGCAAAATGGGTATCTAAGAGCCACTTCGAGAAGAACGGGCAAGAAACATGCGACCATTATTTTTATGTCTTGACTCTTTTACAATTTGTTAAGTTTATTATAACATTATTATTATTATTATAAAATTATTATTACAATGGTGACTGTCGGCGGCTTGGCAGAGCCTGCGAGCTGTCAGTTTTATGACGCTGCAGTCGTGAGCGCACGCACACTACCACACCGCTGAAAAACTGTAGTTTATCTTGCTTGTCCTTTTATTTAAACATAGCTTTCCAGCAGCGGCTTCATTCGCTTATATTTCGGTTATCGCGCAAAACCGGCTCAAATATGTAATCCATACTGAATTTAGCATAACCTCGGTATGGGTTACATATTTGAGCTGTTTGGTGTAGAGACGTGGGGTCCGTGGGGACCGGTGCTCATCGTATTTTCCAAACTTATCTGAGCGTTTGGTCGATGCGATGCGTGATCAAAATGCTGGCACTTATTTGGCTCAACGAATAAACATTGCAATTTAACGGGCCAATTCTGCTAGAATGCTGGGCTCGCTGCCAACTGGTAGTGGGCTGGAGCATTTGGACTGCCTATGAGTCTGCAATGACTCAGAAGTATGAATATTTTATAAATTTATTCTTGTTCTTTATTAGACAATTTTATACAATTTTCAAGTGGTTGTTATGGTGCAGTGGACTCCCTTCTTAGATATACAATTATTATGATCATATTCGTCAATCATGAAAGAAACTTTATCCGGATGTTTACCCCACCTTCAATTTCTTTAGATAATAATATAATTTTTAAACATGACCGATTTAAATTCTCAGTCTTATTTTTATCACCCGAAAGTAGACAATCGATTAATACCACATTCTAACCGATTTATCTGCGTGCGAATAATGATTGTGCAAAGATGAGGTAACTCTGTTTGGATTGTATTGGCTGCGCAGGCGACGATGTTCCAATTTTGAAATTAAAGGTAATCGTAATTGCTTATCATTTGTTCGTATTACAAAGTTACTATCTTATTTTTTAAGTCCACACTAATATTATAAAGAGGAATGATTTGTATTTTTGTATGTAATGAAAAAACTTAAAATCTACTGGACCAATTTGGATGAAAATTTGGTATGGTAATACTTTGAGACCCGGGGAAGGACATAGAATAGATTATCCAACTGCGCAAAACGATGTTAATGGTTTTGCGTCATAACCGACATTCGCGCGGGTGTAGGCGCGGATAGAAAGCTAGTACTAGATAAAATTATAGAATAAAAGTACATTATTTATTCGTAGAATAATAGTAACAAAATTTCAATGTAAGACCAAAACGGGGTCACGGGGTATTTATTTTCTATTTTCGCCATTGGCGTTTTCTCCCATTTCAATAATGCTTTCTCTTTTTCTGTCGATTAATTTAAAGGTACAATTGATTTCAAATAGAACAAGGGTGGTGCCGGCTAAATAGGTATCAAAGGCTATCTCAAAGATTATAAAATTCAATTCTTTTTAAATTGAGAAAAAAAGGCCACCGCCCTACTGACTGAGATCGCAACCTAAGAAAAGGTGCAAGCTAAGATTATCTTTATCTGCTGATTACTAAATAAAAAAACACACTCTGTGTTTCTATAAATGTATGCAGGCATACGTCGCAGGCATATAATTAAAGATATGATATTCTAAGGCGAATTTATTGTATACTATTCCTATATATTATAGCCTCCTTTACAAAAACGTAGGTCATATATATTTAGTATGTACATGAACCATATCAACCAGAACGTGGGTAGTAGTAAAAAGTAATAGTGAGAAAATCTTTGGAATTATCAGCAGCTTCCACCGCTGTGAGAACTGAGACCCTTGTGTACAATATCAGTCAAAACCTTTACATCAATTGACTAAGCCATTCTGAAGCAATGATGGCCAAGCGGTAATGGCAATGGACCGCGGGGTCATGTTTCGATCCCCACCGGCACCGGCTTGACATTCACTGCATGGTGGTAGGGCATTTTGCCTGGCTAGCTACCACCCTCCAGTAGAAAATCTATCGCCAAGCACCTAACAGTGCCTAACCTGTTTGTTAGAATTGTATAAAACAAGTGACTTGATTCATATTAATTTCACTTATTACAATGCTTAATATGTAATATTTCGTTGTATATGATTGTTTGTATGTAGTTATTATTAAGTTATTTCATTTCAATTGAAAATATAAGTTAACCAAAGTATTATTTATTATAGACTTAAGATAATTAAATAATTATATAAAAATATTACATGTATACTGATTTGCCTAGAATAGCATTCTTATATTATTATAGTCAGTAAATGATTCTGATTCTGATTCAGTGTGTTCTGGCAGCAGTCCTTTAGAGCCAGCAAGAACAATAACAGGCACATATGAGACTTCACAACTGTATGTAGGGTAACGGACGCAGTGCAATCCGTCTTCTGACGAAATGCATCTGTTATAGGCAGAGGTTAGTCCGCTTTACATCAGGTGGGCATTGAGCTTGTTCCGTAACAATCACATAAAAGAAAGATTCGATCTAATTGAGAAGCTTAGCGCCTTAATGCCAAATGTGGTTGTTGTAAGTCCGGTGATGGTCCATTGTGACCCTGACTGGTCTCTGAATGTAATCGTGACGTAACTGACCTTGATACGGGTCTGTATTTAATGATGACGAATTAGAACTGCATACCTACATGCCTACGGGCTACTCTAGGATTATGAGATTTATCATTGCATACCAATGTGGTTATTTTATGCCTGGAGTTCATAACTAGATGTTCCAAAGCAATGTTTTTGCTACTTCAACAACGTGGCCAGTCTGTACTCGTATTTATTATATTTATTTTTTACTGTCTTATGTTAAGCGGTAACTTCTGCTTATACCACTGCACCCCTCTGAGACATACAGTTGTACTGGTTCTCAACGACTACTGTTGGAAAATATTGTGAGGTGCTTGGCGGCATATTTTCTACTACAGGCGAACATTCGCAAAATGCTTTTCCACCATGAAAATTGATATGTTTTGAATAGGTATATCGATACAAATTCAGTTGCGGTCAAACAGTCGTGATATACACACCCATACAAATGAAGGTACATAAACAAGATGAAAGTGAGAGTGAAGAGTTGGAAACCTGTCGCCTGCGTCAGCGCAGGGCCACAGAATAATGTTGAACGCAGGTGCGAATCGACCGGTTTACCTAGTTATCGATGTTATAAATCTATCATTCTAATTACTATCGTCATTTATTTTACAATATTAATTTAATTTTAAATATACATTTTGTATTGGTATATTATATCACTAGCTTCCCGGGCGCGGCTCCACCCGCGCGTATGTCGGTTATCGCGCAAAAACATTAACCTCTTTTTGCGCAGTTGGATACAAACTATCCTATGTTTTTTCGCGGGTCTCAAACTATTTCCATACCAAATTTCATTCAAATCGGTCCAGTAGTTTTGGCGTGAAAGCGTAACAGACAGACAGACAGACAGAGTTACTTTCGCATTTATAATATTAGTACTGATATACTTTTGTTTGCTTTAGGTGCGGACTCATATAAATTCAATAATATTACAAATTCAGACTGAAAGGACACATATTTTTTTTTGCTAAAATACCAGGACATTATGGTAAAAAAACATTTTAGTTTTACGACCGGCCGCCTACCTACTTGACACAGTACGTCTTGTTAATGCTGTTTGTAGTGTACCCGCTACTTCTCAATAATCAATGCCGTATAAAGCTTAGGAACCCCGTTGGCTGCCAACTGTGCAACAATACCCCAATAATTTTAGTTAATAATCCGGAATAACTCGCGTGTCATAAGTCATAAGTCGGGTAGTACCGCGTACAAAGAAAGCCCTAAACGCCGACATTGCTTGAAAAAGTCTACCAGATGTGGTCGAACTATAGTCCGATTTAATTTATTCGCGTGATATTTAGGTAATAAAAAACATAATCACATCAGTATAAAGTATAGAGAAAGTACTTTCCTCTATGGTATAAAGTGATTAAGGTAGGTGATTCTGGATGTCCGGTTATTCTTTTCTACAGGTCGCTGTTTTCAACCTAATTTCGTGAAGATTTGTGAGCAGGTTTGAAACTTCCAATGGAATATTTATAACGATTCAGTTTTTTGTAAAACGGCACAAATGGTTACAAAACGGCGAAAATATGGGGATTGAAAAAGAAAACAGTGCACAGAGGCACTAGTTTAAGGCTTTTGAAGCGCTCGTAGCGAAGTTTGCTTAGCCATTCTGAAACGATCAGCAAAGTTAAGCAACGTCCGACTCGGTCAGGAGTTGGATGGGTGAACGCTGGTGACATTACTACTGAGCGCTTGTTGTCTTAGGATGGCAGTTGTTATAGCATGGTGGTAGGGCATTTTGCGAATGGTCGCCTGGCAAGCTACCACCCGCAAGTAGAAAATCTGCCACTAAGCACCTAACAATGTGTTCCAAAAGCTGTCCTTGAGAGCCAGTAATTCTAGGTTAGCCTGAACAACATCTTCGACCACATCATCACTTACCATCAGGTGATATAGTGGTCAAAAGCTAACCTATCAGGCATAAAAAAAATACAAGAACCATTGTAATCCCAGCATTGAATCAGTAAATGCTAATCTTACAATAAACAACAAAACCTTTATTATTTTTAGTCCGACCTAGTTCGTGACTAAACTTATTTTTAATAAACTTTTGATTTCGTCGATCGAAACGAATCATCAAATCGGTCGAAGCCTTGAACTATTGACTCCTTGTTTCGTCTGTGGTATGTTGAAATAACGTTATTTTAACGTTATGTAAACATTTTTATTTGATTTAGATATTGCACTGAGATTTTCAAACCTATTTTTTTTCCGATATTGTTTGCTTTAATAACGCTATATTTTATAATATATTTGTATAATTTTGTTATTACAAGTATATGATATGCGCAGTTTTTCCGTGAAATTCTTCTCTGCGCCAACCAAGAATGCGTTTTTCTGTATTTCTCATATTTTCGCTAAGCACTTAATTTACTATTCTGTATTATTTTTCTGTAACACTAAAATAAAAAAAAAACTTTTAAACGTATCAATAAACAACTTGTAGGAGCTTAAAGGATGTTTTACTTTACCTGATTTTAGAGTATTTAGGCCCTAAAAATTTGAAAAATTTATCAATTCATTGTTTCAATAGTTAGAGGCTAAAACAATGCCTAGTTCTCAATATATCAATAGATAGATTTAAGTTTTAAGAAGTGACAATTCCGCCTTAATATCCTACTAAGTCAACGTGACGAACTGCACTGCGCTCGTCACCCTGAGACATACAGTTGTTAACTCCCATCATATGCCTGTAATTTTACCGGCTCTAAAGGAACACACTGTTAGGTACTTGGCGCCAGATTTCAACTTGAGGGTGGTAGCTAGCCAGGTGAGCATTCGCAAAATGCCCTTCCACCATGCGGTGAAGCTCAAGACAGGGGCGGGATTCGAACCATAGACCTGTGGCACTGTAACCCATAGCTGTAACTAACTAGTAACTACTAACTAACACACATCACTGCTTACCAATGATTTTTAAACAGTGGCTTTGATAGAAATGTATACTTAAAATATTATTGAAATTGTCAATATTCTATTGATATTTCTCATCAATACTATAAAACAATTGTTTGTGTATCTAATTGTAACATTTCAAGTCGTTCATTATGCAGATTTGTTAAATAGATCATGTCGAATCGACCTTGCCCACAGTGCTCCGGTTTCTAAGTACGTATGCACTTCGTGAATCAGAGCAAACACATAGTTGATTGAAGGTGCAAATCTGTAGCTCGAAGTATCTAAATTGTATCAGCATTCTTATAAATTATGTGACTAATATTTATTTATTTATTTTATTTATTTATTCATTCATTTACAACAAAAACTTACAGTCAATGACCAAAACGTTTTTAAGCTAGAGTTAAGTTAGGAATAAAAACATAATTCAGGTATGTATCGTATACAATTGTCCATTAACACATTAAATTTAGTATAGAATAAATCGATATCTGGCTGACGACTTATGAGCTCATTGAGTAGTTTGAGTGCGTGATTTGTGGGCGCGTGTCGCGAAGTATCTGTGCGCGGGGTGACGAGCGGCGCGAGCAGGGGCGCAATGCGGCCGCGCATCTGCGCTCGCACACGTGACTCGTGCCCAGGTATAAAGAGTCCACATTGAGACAACGCTGTAGGGTTATCTATTGCATTGTTTAAGAGCTGATAGTAATGACAAACGAGTGCACACTTTCGCCTCAACTCAAGCGTATGCAATCCTACCATACCGCTAACAAATAAGGAAGGATACGACCAACTGGGATAGTACCCATAGATTTTCCTATAAATAAACCTTGCAAATTTCCTTTGAAGACGTTCAAGCAACAGCGTATATTTCATTTCATGTGGGTCCCAAATCAACGAATTAAATTCTAGTTTGCTGCGCACTAGAGCATAATAGAGAGACAATACAGTACTCTTATCATTGAACCTAGCCGATTGTCTCATCACAAATCCTAATGCTTTATATGTTTGGTTACACAACTCCGTAATGTGGGTATTAAATGTGAGTTGAGTATCGAGCGTGAGTCCCAGGTCTCGCAACTTCGTGACGCGTTCCAGCGGGGATTGATACATTTTGTAATTATGAACATGGGGTGAGCGTGATCTTGTGAAAGTTATTATTTTACACTTTGAGATATTAAATTCTAACCTGTTCTGCTCACTCCACTCAACAACACTATCTATATCGCGCTGCAACGATTCACAGTCGGCGACCCCATCTATACCTAAGAATAACTTCAAATCGTCCGCGAACATGAGGCATCTAGCCGTTCTAACAACGTTAGGCAGATCGTTGATCATAATTGAGAACTGGGTCGGTCCTAATGTGCTTCCTTGGCTGACTCCTGAAAGAGTGACATATGGAACTGATTGATGTCCTAGGTACTGAACAAATTGTATTCTGTTATAAAAATAATTGCTAAAAAAGTTGAGTAGATTACGACAGAACCCAATCTCAGCGAATTTTTTTAAAAGTATGTCATTATGTACGCGATCAAAAGCCTTTTTGAGATCAAAGTATGCAGCATCTACCTGCCTATTTCGATCCATGCTGATCGTCGTGTAGTCCACAAAATTGATCAGGTTGGTAGTTGTGGACTTTCCAGCACGGAAACCGTGCTGACTTTCGCTCAGCGAGGATCGAACCTGCAGGGAGATACGACGATTTAGGATCGATTCAAAAACTTTACCGAATGCTGAGAGAACGGCTATAGGCCTGAAGTTCTCAATTTTTGATTTGGTCTCATTCTTAGGTATAGGAGTGACACGAGATATTTTCCATATCGCTGGATAAATAGACGTTTTCAAAGAAAGGTTATAAATATGAAGCAATGGTATTTGAAACGCGCGTACGCAATCCTTTACAATAAAGGGTGGTATACCGTCCGGGCCCGTGGATGAGTGCGATTTAAGACGCCTAATGGCATACGAGAGATCAGCTGGAGTTACGTCATCTATCGATATGCACGTCGAACAGACATTCACGGCGGCTTCCCGCTCGGCGGTCGCCACAGACAGGGTAGGAGCGTCTTTTAAAAATATGGACTCGAAATATTTAGCGAATGCATTAGCAGCATCCTCACCAGTGACTATGCGACCTTCATATTCAAATTCATCACAGATTTTTCGGCTGACCCGCTGATCTTTCACAAATTTCCAGAAAGTTTTTGGGTCTTTGGAAATATCCTGTTCAGTTTTCATAATGTACGATTCATAAACTTCTTTAATAAGTTGTTTCGAATGTTGTCGATAATATTTGAACATTTCAAGGTTAAATTCTTTACCAAGCTCCCTATACTTTTTCAAGTGAAAATATTTATATTTCAAATTACGAATTATTTCTGTCGTAAACCAAGTTGGGTACTGAAAAGAGTTAAATATTTGACTTTTTTTTAAAGGAACGTGGTTGTCCAAACACAATCTAATTTTTTCATAAAATAAATCATAAAATATTTTTTTTATTTACCGACAAAATACTATGAACTATATCAAATATAATATATAAATAAATATAAATATATAACTATACATTGCTTTATATACATACTTCTATTAGACATAATGGCTGTTGGTCTTCCAAGTAAATAAATAAATAAAATAATTCAAACAAGAACGAAAGCAGCAATGATTTAGCTAAGTTGGATTTTCATCATCATCTACCTATCCTTACGCCATGGAAATAGCTTTCGATAAATATATCTTTATCTTACATGAGAAACGATAATTCAAGAACATTCATAGAAATATGTTTTCGCAAATAACTGTTAATTGATGGCCCTGTGCCCATCACGATGGACTGCCGTGCAGGTTCATAATTCGAATCCTGTTGCGGACCTGAGATTCGCTGCATGAAGGTAGGCCATTTTTCAGATGCTCGCATGAATAGCTACCAGACTTATTGGACATACATACACTAAATTTTTTTATAACTGAGAGGCTAGCCTTTGACCACTATCTCACCTGATGGTAAGTAATGATGCGGTCGAAGATGTTGTTCAGGCTAATCTAGAATTACTGGCTCTCAAGGACATCTGCCAAAACACACCGTGATGGTAAGTGATGATGTGGTCGAAGATGTTCATCCTAGCCTAGAATTACTGACTCTCAAGGACAGCAGCCGGAACACACCGTTAGGTGCTTGGTGACAGGTTTTCTACTTGAGGGTGGTAGGTAGCTAGGCGGGCATTCGCAAAACACCTTACCACCGTGCATGCATAGAAAATCTATCGCTAAGCTCCTAACAGTGTGTATCGGCCGCTGTCCTTGAAAACCAGTATCTTCTAGGTACTACTTACCATCCCAACTTACCAACATCAATAATGAGATAGTGGTTTACGGCTAGCCTATCAGCTTTAAAAAAAATATTGCCTTTTACGTCACCCTACAGAAAGATATGGAACCGTTTTTACTTTCTTAACCCGGGGACTGTGTAGTCAGCCCAATGCTGATAGGTACGTATATATATAAATTAAGATCAATAACACCTAATGCATATTATAACATGTATCCTCTAATTACCTAAATCTATTACTGTACCATTGTAGCTCCGGCACTTCGATAAACTATACCCTAGATTCTGCGCGAACGCTCCAAAGTTAACCAAACAAAACTGTGCTTATAATGATCTGAAGCACAGTTTTGCCGTTAGTGACGCGCTGATCGTCGAGTGAAACAATGCCGAAGTGCTCTGTGAATAGTTGCAAAAATAATACACTGACAAAGCGAAAAATACATCGGATTTCGTATTTTCGGTAAGTTTAATACATATTTATAGTATTTTAAGTGATAAACATTCATAATTATTTAATTATCACCTCCAAATTAATACATCAACAAATTAAATTCCGTTACTCCTGTCACGCAGTTGTCTCTTTCGCACCTATAATAACATCCCATGCAAGACAAGAATAAGTGAGCCCTAATTCAGAACAAGTCTGTTGGAGTCGCCATAATAATCTTTTATTTTCTCAGACTGTACACAGGCATTACTTTTACATTTTCCAACTTCCAAAAAGGAGGTTATCGATTTGACATGTGTGTATGAAATATTATTAGAACTGCAATATATTCACATATAATATGGATTAGTGCTTACAAACATATATACAATATTTTTATGTGTGTGTGTGTGTGTGTGTGTGTGTGCATATGTATGTATGTTTTATGTACAAATACGTGTAAGAGTGACTTGGCTTACTGATTGGAAAAACACCACAAAACCTTTTTCAAGTTCTAGTGTTCCGGTTTTTAATCGATGTTGTATGTTAATAATTTAATATCGAAATGTCCGAGCCTGCACAATCCTGAATGCACGAGGTTTAGCGTGCACTCTTATTATTACAGATGATTTTCAGAATGTATGATATGAATATAGTATATAAAGGTAGTTTATAAATATTAAATATTGTATTACATATATAATGTATAACATTAACATTGTATTAACATTCATAATTACTCAATTACTCAAACACGTTTACTTTATACATTTTGCTGTAACACGCAGGTATCTGAACTGCAATTCAGGTCTGATACATTATATAGTTATATTATTTGTTTTTAATTGGTTTTTGTTCTGTGTGGAATAAATAAATAAATGTTAATGAAAATTAAAGCCGAATAATTAATATTCTGATTTCATTATAACAGATCCCTTTACTATCTCCCAACATCCGCATATAATTTACTACACACCTTTTCAACCCGGGCAAAACCAGGGTATATAAGCTAGTTGTATATACGGATAGTTAAAATTCCAATTATTAATGTCACCAAAAAAACTAATCATTAAATAATAGTTTTAGTACAAGATTAGGAGTAAGCGACTCCATTGTATTTTATGTTCTATCACAGCAAGGGGTAATAAAATTTTACGAGCTCTCTTCAATGGCGCAGAGTAAAAGTGCTATAAGTTTATTACGAAGTAATTGAAAATTAAACCTTATGCAACTGAAACAAGGTTGAATATTGTTAAATAACTTAAATAGATTTACTACGTTTTTGTGTAATTTTAAGGTTTTTATGTGTATCTCAATAGACAGAAAGGTATAGGATAACTCGAGCCGTTTATATGCGTTCTGTCAATACGAAAAGTTGCATCTAGGGTATACTTTATCGAAGCTCCGGCACAATAAAATTACTAATTCAAAAACCAATTGTATGGGAAATTAGGCGATATTTCTAAACATGACAATGACCCTACTATCGCAACTCGCTCGAAATTCACACGACGCGACGTTCACAATACGTGATCTAAGTGTTCTCACCATGGAAATTCAAATTCGTATTTCGAACACTTTACTCCCTTACAACATCCATACTTGACCCTACTAACGTGACTTAGTATATGTCTGTTCTAGTAGCATATGTCACGCGTTTGCGAATTGAATCGAGTCGATTTCGAAATGATAGTGTGACCTTTTTGCACTCAGTACCGACCTTGACAGTTTCATCATTTTGTGACTTGGTTGGAATTTGTGAATAGAAAAGATTAGAATATTGATAGCCCCGTGGCAAATATTAACTGCCATGCCAGTGGTCTATGGTTCGAATCTGGAGGAATCGGATAGCCTAGTAAACAATATCTGTTAAAAACGTAGTAATATATTGGAGGAGATGAGTTATAACGATAAAAGTAAAAGACAATACCTACTCCGAGCCAAGAGCGCCCGCCGCGGCAACACTGGACCGCGCCGCAGTCCCTTCGAATAGAGTTTTGAATATTTACGTCGAGCAAACAATAATAAATATGAAATAATAAATTACAGGCACAAGAGGCTTTTAACATCAGGTGATCCTCGTGCTTAATCCGTCATAAAAACACATATACTTTCCACTAAAAATGCTTGTTAGGACTAACAGAAGGTCAACTCTAAGAGGTTGTTAGCTTTATTTTTCAATAACCCTGATTATTCAGGGCTATTTTGGGATTTGCAACCCCTCTCCCATCATCCGATGGGGCTATTAAATGCCGCAACAATGACTGATTATCAAATCCAGACTACTACGTGCACTACTTATCATTCCCTCGTTCGCTCTAAGAGTAAAAACCTGAAGAAGATGCTGCGTGTTAACTCTAAAAACGTTTAAAAAAAATCCAACTTTCCTCGACTTACAAGAAAATGGGGTAGGAAAAACCTAAAGAGTTATTCCCAAACTTCCAAAGGCCACTGCTTTTGAAAAATAGAAATTCATAAATTTGTTTCCGCGATATCCAAAAACTCAATTAAAATTTTAAGCGCTCGTAGCGAAGTTTGCTTAGCCATTCTGAATCGATCAGCAAAGTTAAGCAACGTCCGCCGCGGTCATGACTTGGATGGGTGACCGCTGGTGACATTACTACTGAGCACTTGCGTGCTTCGGAGGGCACGTTAAGCCGTCGGTCCCGGTTGTTGTCTTAGGATGGCAGTCGTTACAGCATGGTGGTAGGGCACTTTGCGAATGCCCGCCTGGCTAGCTACCACCCTCAAGTTGAAAATCTGTCGCCAAGCACCTAACGGTGTGTTCCGGCAGCTGTCCTTGAGAGCCAGTAATTCTAGGTTAGCCTGTACAACATCTTCGACCACATCATCACTTACCATCAGGTGAGATAGTGGTCAAAGGCTAACCTATCAAGCATAAAAAAAAATTAAAAAATATTCAAAGTTTTTTTCATTCCAACGCTTCCATGCATGTATAATATTATTAAGTTAGTTTCATTAAGTATAGACAAGAAAATGTCTTCCTATTATTTATATCAAATAATAATTTTGCTGTGAAAATAACAATTAAAATGTGAATAATATACAATTATTGACTTGCATTATTGAGTGCTACATAGTTAAACTCTGACATCAATCGCACTCCAGCCAAATCAAACCATCTATAACAGTGTCTTTCAATCTTATAGATTTCGCGACCCCCTTACAAGTTCAAAAATTCTGGCGACCCCCTTGTTATACAGACAGAGAATTTATAATTTAAATGAGTACGTAGGATAATGACTTGCTTTGACTTTGATACCTTTACTTTTTAGAGAAGAAAATATATTAACAGCTAAGTCAAAGCATTTCATGCATAACTTAATTTATGATCAACTTCTTTCCAAAGCCATATATTTAAGTGTTTTCTATCTGTTCAGAAGATAGTTAAAAATAATGCATCAGACCACGCTTGTGGTAAGTGCTCACATTCCTTGCAAGATACAGAGTTGGCATAATTTGCAAGATAAACTTTTAGTTCACTTTCCCGACTGTTAATTAATATGTAATACTCTGAATCTGACAAGTGGATTCTAAATCTTTTCTTGGATAAGTCAACAGAACTGACTGATCTCTCTAAAAATTTAGAAGAATTCTGCATAGATTTAGCTGCTGATGGAATGCTTTAAATTGAAGTTTGTTCACAAAGATGAATTTTGAAAGAAAAGAAAGCAAAAATATCCGTATAGTAAGGGAGAAGCTCTAAAATTATTAGTACCATTTGCCACTTCATACCTGTATTAACTGTAATTCTTTTTAATAGTAGACATTATAACCAAAATCAGAAATTAGAAAATGATTTGATTGTTAACGTTTCAAAAATAGTACCTCAATTTGACATTTTTGTAAATTAAACAAGCCCGTGCCTTTTTCCTTCTGCCAGCGACCCCCCGACTAACGCGACGCGACCCCCCTAGGGGTCGCGACCCACAGATTGAAAAACACTGATCTATAACATTGACCAAATAAACTATAGTTAAACGTACCTAGTTCAATACACAGTCTTACCGCTACGAATCACGCCGCGCGTGGACGATATCGTCCATTTATGAATAAAATTCAATAGTTATCATTATCTATGATGCGCATGGAAGCAGTCAGCGCCGCAAAAGGCACAGGCGTACTTACATATTTATAACCATCGAGAAACTAACCTCTAGTTTCTCGATGTTTATAACTGACTTCAAAAAAGGAGGCGGTTCTCTTTTGGACTGTTTTTTGTGTGTACTAATTTTGATGATGTTTTTTATATTCTGGTGCGTGGTGTGTGGTCTCATTTATAGTTGAGTGAAATCTGACGAGTAGTATTTGATTTATCCCTAATAATGCGTATTTTATGTCTGAAGTCGGTTTTATTTTTGTTTTAATTAACCATGTAAAAATATCCAAAGTGAAAAAAATCACTACATTACTAGTAAATGACGTAAAACGATCGGAAAACCATTATGAAACTATTATGCGTGCGGAAATCAACCGTAGCACTATTGTTAGAATGCTTACCTGCTGTTAGGTTTGACAGGAACTCAAGCAAGGGGGCTAAAAAGTTACGCAAAACACTGACTAGTACGCAAGACGTTTCGCCATCCATTTGTCTCCTAGAAGATGTTCTAGATCGTTACTGAGTCAACCTCGATAGAGTTCGATAATTAAAGCTTAAAGAGTGGTTATATCCAAACGTATAATTTAACCACAATCTCAGTTCTGTGGAATGCCTGAGATCGCGTGCCAGTATAACTGGAGCGAGTCTTTCGCAACGCGTCACCGCGCCGAGCGGCACATCCGACCAACTACGAAACAAATTAAAAGTTACAAATAAGACATATAATATATATCTTATATATAATATAGTTCAGTATTATATTCGAATAAGCATTGCAATTCAACGGGGCAATGCTGCCAGCATGCTGGGCACGCTGCCAACTGGGAGTGGGCTGGAGCATTTGGATTGCCTATGAGTCTGCTATGACTTATAGGTTGTCTATATGCTTTTATTGTAGTAGCTGTAGTGTTGTACTATTATTTTGTTTATAGTATTTTGTTTAATCAATAAAAGTTCAGTATTAATATGTCTATATTAATCTGTCTACTCTTTAGGAGATATAGGCATGTTAGTACCTACTTTTTTCAACTACTTGAACTTCAAACTACCAAAAGTTTTAGTATATAGTCTTAAGAGAACTGCTATTTTTAGTTTACCCCTTGAGGATCTCTACATCTTGAAGGCAGCATGTATGTACATATGATCACAGTACAATTATGTATTGTAAAACTATTAGGCAAGTGGTCGCGTGTATTTTGGAATACCTACCAATACACCTACCTATAATTTACAACTTTAATTTCTTAGTGTACATTGCGTACTACGCGCCAGTGGTGTATCGTTTGTAATGGACGAGAACGACGTAACAAACGAATACCAAATTCTGCAATGCCAATCACATTGTCACCCTATAACCGACACGATATTTGGTACAATAGATTTTTATCTGGAAATCACTGTTTAACGTTTGCTTTTATTTTATTAAGTTAACTAACCTGCTGACTCAGAAAGGGTAATTGTTGTTAATATATAATATGATAGCCTTAATTGTACGCGCTAGGTACAATAACAATCGTTAGAGGGAAATTAAAAACAATCAATACTCGAAATAATGATGTAGGTAATTAATTGGCACATAATAATAGTAGGTACTTGCCTATATTTCTCCTTATTCATTAAAAAATATGTCACACTCATCCGGCACCTTTACCTGACATACCAATTTAATGTGAATTAAAATACTATTAAAACACAGTGACTAACACTGTGAAAGGGAAAAACAAGACATTGAATTATAAGTATAATTTATTACCACAAGAAACGTTCTAAGTAATCACCTTATCATAGATGATTAACTGACTGATTCTACACAAGATTACGACAGAGACGTCGAGCAAAACCCATGAGAAAAATCATTAATCAACTGTACATGCGTCTAATTTCACTTTTGTTCACAATAAAATCATTTGTCTCTTCTCTTTGGTTTAATATCATTACTCTTTGTATTCTTGTGTAAAGAGAATACATTATTCTGTCTCACATACAAACCTAATTATTATTCAGTGTGTATATGGGTTTTTGTCACGACTTCTTTGTATATGCATAATGGACTCATTTTTTTTGTCGCATTCCATTTAGATTAAACACGGTGCACATGTTAATATATTTAAAGCATTTAGTACCAACACCGCCTATATTTTTTATATTCCTCTATTAACAAAGCACTTACTAAACACAGCTAAAACTTTGGCAACTTAGAATTTAGGCCACCTAAAGGCCATTGCAGACCCACGGCAAATCCAAATGCTCCAGCCCCCTACCAGTTGGCAGCGTGCCCAGTATGCTGGCAGCATTGCCCCGTTGGATTGCAATGCTTATTTGTTGAGCTAAATAAGTGCCAGCATTTTATACACCCGTCGCATCGATCTGAACAGTTTAGGAAATTAAGATGAAATCGCAGCCTCCCCGGACCCAATGTCTCTACACCGAACGGCTTAAATGTCTAACCATACATAGTAGATTACCATACTTGCACCGCTTGATGTGATTGTGCTAAAGTGTCAACGCACGGAGCGTCCCACACTTAGGGCCGCCCTCACTTCCACGGCTGGAGTTGCGGCCACATGAATACGGCGCCGAATGGATCGTTGTGCCCCAAACAATATCTGAAACTTTATACATTGTAAGCTACTTCAGAGGTCGTAAAATGTATATCATTTCTCATATATTTTCTTTGGTTTGGTAGGTACATCACTCAGCATGCCATTCTCTTGACCAAGTCAGCTTACTCACCGCACAAATTGTTTGTAACTTCTTAAATCAATTTGCGAAATGAGATCTAAATATTTCGAAGTACGGAAAGGTTCTGACCGCTATGATTAGCCAATCAGTGACCAGAGGAAGGTGTGGCCGAAACTAGCATTAATTGAGCTCAGTGAGGTAATACACTAATAAATTGACTATTGACGACATGTGTATGATAAAACCTATGAGTGTGTGAATATTGTCGTGGTTAGTAGCCATAAAGAGATTTGCGCTGTTTTTTTACGGTGCCAATGCTCGTCTGGGTTACGGCTACTCTTAAGACAATGTGGTGTTAAATAAATGACAGACTGTGGTTTTAGTAAAATTATAGGCCCATGACACAATAACTATATGTATCAGGCAGTGCAGTTAGGGAGAGGCGCAGCGCAGTTTGTCTTGTCACTTGTGACGAAGTGCATCTGTTATAGGCAGATGTTACCGCTTAACATTAGGTGGGCCAAGTGCTGGTTCCGTCACAAACCCACAAAAAAAATCGTCTCTTTTACTATTCTAGTAACACAATTACGCTCCAGAACATAAAGAATACCAATGAAGAATGTTCAAATCAGTACAACTGTAGTAGTAACAACAAACATACGCACATACTTCCATATTTATAGTATTGCTGTACCTATTTAAATAGATTAAAATTTCCTTTTTTTAATGAAATTCTCGTGATTCCCACAGTGAGTGTTAATGCCGGTTAATTTATAATATTTAACTTTCCTCTTTATTCAAAATCATTGTATATGATTTTGACTTTGACTATATATCTACTGCCGGAAATTCCACCATTGAACAAAAGGGGGCGAGCGGTCTCTGCGCAACTTTCTTAATTTTGTATGGAGCTTCACAATAAAAACACATTTTTCGTTTGAGTAGCGCTACGTTTTTAATAATCTTAGTTGTCAGCTGTCAAATTTCAGGGTTGCCAATTGCAAGAAAAAAATAGACACCACTTATATAGTGCAATGTATGATTTTGAATACAGATGAAATTTAAATATTATAAATTAACCGGCACAAACACTCACGTTGAGGATCGAATAAGTCGACGTTTTAAAATATTATTTAATACAGCACATAGCAGAATTATTGCGTACGGTTCAATTATGACATTTAAGTTACAGAACAGTAAGGAATAAGCTCCATAAGTTTGGGTATTTGTCAACAAAACTACTATTGAAATAGCAGTCGTATTAAATGAATTCGGCGATGACGAGTCGAAATGAAATATTCGCCTCGTCATCGCCGATTTCATTTTAATGTACTGTTGGTCATAAGAATGGAAACCACAAATAATCACATTACAAACTCATACAAGGATTCAAATGGGACTAGTTTTAAATGACTCATGATACAATTATGGACTAAATAGAAATAACATGATAAATATAGATTATAGATAAATGACTCAGATTTCTCTACAGTTATAGAATACGTTTGTTGCATTTCGTGTATGATAAGGACTGGAATGACTAAATACCTTTTTCCGTTTAAGTCCAATTTTGAATACTTGCCATATTACTGACCAATAACACCAAAATATAAAAAAATAATTTTATTAATAAATTATGCAAGTATTATATTTTATTATTAGTAAGTAGTGTATTATTAGTAAAATAACGCGGTAGTCTCGATAAAAGTACACGATATAAATAATATATTTTTTTTTCGTGCATGTGGCAATTCTGAAATTTAACAGCTGACAACTACGATTGTTAAAAATGTCACTTGCATTGTAAAAACCCGTAAAAAATTTGGGATAACTGAGACTGGAAGTTCCGGCTGCAGATATCTCATGGATACATTCAAAAGACCCTAGTGGCCTCATTTACAAATGGCATTATACTAATTTAATGTTACCTTCAAAGTTTTCATAGACCTTTTATTTATTAATAACTGACAGGCTAGCCTTTGACCACTATCTCACCTAATGATAAGTGATGATGTGTTCTAAGATGTTGTTCAGGCTAAACTAGAATTACTGGCTCTCAAGGACAGTTGCCAGAACACATCATTAGGCGCTTAGCGACAGATTTTCAACTTAAGCGTGGTAGCTAGCCAGACGGGCATACTCAAAATACCCTACCACCATACTATAACGCCTGCCATCCTATGACAACAACCGGGACCGACGGCCTATGGTGTCCTTCGAAGCACTCAGTAGTAATATCATAAGCGGTCACCCATCCATGTCAAGACCGCGGCGGACGTTGCTTCAGTTAGCTAATCAGTTAAAAACGGCTAAGCAAACTTTGCTACGACCCCTTAGTTATATAAGAAGACTAAGGACATAAGATGGTCTATTAAGTAATTCTTTTTTACTTTTTTATTACACTCCTAATTATGATAATCTTATTATAAACGAAGCAGATAATTCCAGTAATCCAAGTTTCCATACACCAGATATAACACAGTGACATTTCTAAAGTAGGAAATGTTTACGGAGAAATCACCATTACGGAAGGCAGTTTCGTCCACTAGCTACCTACGTACAAACCGGACACATAGTCGGGTAAATAACTTGCACTTCTATGGTTTCGTTGAGTTCAGTTTTTGTCTCTAGTTGCCTTACTGGATGGTGCGGTACTGGTGTAGAAGGGATTTGTAACTAACGATTTTGCGAAGTCTGTACATAATCTGCAAGACTTACTTATTTGGCATCATTGGCAAGTAAACAAATCTAGGAAAAAATATGTTGGAAGAGATGATTGGGTTGGTACGTGGTCTTCTTATGTTTTTTTATATTATTGGTATGGAACAAGCTCGAGGCCCGACCTTAAGCGGACTTATTTCTGTCTATAACAGATGCATTTCGTCCCAAGTAACGAATTGCACTGTGCCTCTCACCTTGAGACATACTTGTTAAGTCTCATGTGCCTGTAATTTCACTGGCTCTCAAGGACTACTGCCGGAACTTTTTTTTTTTGAATTGTTTTTTTATTTTATTGTGATAAAACAAGGTCGAGGCCCACCTGATGTTAAGCGGACTAACCTGTGCCTATAACAGATGCATTTCGTCACAAGTCACGAATTGCACTGCGCCCGTCAACTTGAGACATAGTTGTTAAGTCTCATGTGCCTGTAATTTAAACACTGTTGCTTGGCGACAGATTTTCTACTTGAGGGTGGTCGCCAAGCGGGCATTCGCAAAATGCTCTTCCACGATGCATTGAAGTTCAAGCCCGCCGCGGCGGGATTCGAACCTGCAGCGCGGCAGTCCATAGCCAATGCCACTGAGCCATCACTGCTTATATGCTGCTTTCATATATATTAAATAAATGATTGGATTGGTACAAGGATTGGTTCTTATGTAAAAGCTTTCGTTCGCAAAGGATTTTTCTGTAGCAATCCGGAGTTTCAAACTATGCGCGGAAGATAGCAATAGACTCGCGCCCTACAATATGAGACCAAAGCATATTGCCGAAGTTTCAATGTGGAAAGAACTATTTTTTTTATGTGTCCGTAATTTAAAGGCAATATGGAACTTTATTGATGACTGACTGCCTGTATGTCACGGATCTCTAGCTTGTAGACGGAATATGTTACAAATCTGAAATTTAGTTTATGTAGAATGTTTACCCAATAACTAATATTGGACGACAAATTGTATAAAATTATTTTTTTAGTTGGGCTCCAATACATAAGATATTTAATAATAACAAATATTTTTAAAATATTTTAAGAAAACATCAGATTAATATTTTAATAAAACACTTAAAAATACAAAAATATATCTAGTGACAATTCCGCTGACATTACTACTGAGCGTGCACGTGCTTCGGAGGGCACGTTACGCCATCGGTCTCGGTTGTTGTCTTAGGATGACACTCGTTATAGCATGTTGGTAGGGCATTTTCCCTACCAGTGCTTGGTGGTGGCTAGCTGCCAGGCGGGCATTCGCAAAATGCCCCAAGTAGAACATCTGTCACCAAGCACCTAACGGTGTGTTCCGGCAGCTACCCTTGAGAACCAGTAATTCTAGGTAAGCCTGAACAACATCTTCGACCACATCATCACTTACCAGCAGGTGATATAGTGGTCAAAGGCTAACCTATAGAGCATAATAAAAATATCAAATATCATTCTCACCTCTAAAAACGATGTTTATTATGGAGATAAAAGGCCAAACTGAAGTTCTTTTTCATAACAATTCTAGATATCTAGTAAGACAATAAAGACCCAGGTTTAAAAAACCTGTATGTTATAAAATCACCTGCTAAGCAAAACAATACTATACAGATCAAAATATCAACAACAAATCCCTACAATCCATTCAAACAGCCTATAATCTACAATAACACCTAAAATAAAACGACTATCGCCACTCGTGCGCACAGAAAGTGAAACTGCTTTCGTCTCAAGAATGCCGCGCGCCGGGAATCGATCCCGCCACATAACATTACGTAACGACCAGATAACCACTGCTCCAAAACTGGTAGCTTGGCATCTTGAAGAGTTTTTTTTTAATGTTTATTCTAGGAGGCCGTAGACTTGTTTGCAAGTTATTAGCTTCTTGTAACTTCGCCCGCGAGGTTTGGTTATGTGGTTACAAAATAAAATTTACGCGCTCCATCAAGGACTAAGAAGTAAATCAGGATAAAAGATAAATCTCTTGAACTAGAGGAAGTTAATAGTCAACTTGCAGATAAACTTACATATATATCTCGAAGCTCTCGTAGCGAAGTTTGCTTAACCATTCTGAATCGATCAGCAAAGTTAAGCAACGTCCGCCGCGGTCATGACTTGGATGGGTGACATTACTACTGAGCGCATCCGTGCTTCGGAGGGCACGTTAAGCCATCGGTCCCGGTTGTTGTCTGTCTTAGGATGGCAGTCGTTACAGCATGGTGGTAGGGCACTTTGCGAATGCCCGACTGGCTAGCTACCACCCTCAAGTTGAAAATCTGTCGCCAAGCACCTAACAGTGTGTTCCGGCAGCTGTCCATGAGAGCCAGTGATTCTGGGTTAGCCTGAACAACATCTTCGAACATATGGTGGTGATAGTGGTCAAAGGCTAATCTAAGGCATAAAAAATATTAGACTAATGACCCCAAATGTGGTTTAGTGTTGTGGATTTTTATTTTATATTTTCATGTTATGAAATTATGAGTCGCAAGGCTGATAATCGCCTATCCAGTTTCACCATCCTCGTTCAGCTTGACACTGCACTGCACTTATCACTGCGAGACGTTGATTATTGTGTCTCGTTTGCCCAGTCATTTCACTTGCTATAGTGTCATTCATACCTAAACACAGTAAAGTGTTTGTTTTAAATAAATATATATTTAATTATTTTATATTATAAAATCTTCTGCTCTGTGCTTCTCTAAGACTCAGATCGTTTATGAGACGTTCCAGAAAGTACTCTGTGGTATTAAATTAGGTACAGATATCAACTGAGATACAAGATCCTATATTTATAGTGTCTGTAAAAACACAGACTTAACTGTTACTGCCTAATAAGTTACACTTTAGCTTAATAATATTACGCGTAATACACCAATTAATAGAACATTAGTAACATATTCGTAGTTAACATACACTCTAACGCTGTTATTATCATAATTATTTTACATAATATGATTTAAGCACCATTCTCGCCATAGAGAAGGCAATAGAGATTCACGTAAAAAGTAAATTTGCGAGAAAGTACAGAAAATTATATCATTCACGCAGTGAACTATCGTTTTAAATTGTGGGAATGTGAATTACGTAAAATACAGCTGTTTTCTTATGAAGTTATACTTCCATTGTGGAGGGAGACTGAGGCAGGTTGATATATATATAAGGTGAGAATACTACTACTAACTGTAATAATATGTCACAGATGTAATTATTTATCCATCTAACTACGTCTGAGAAACATACTCTTCGCCCTAGGACTGGTAGATATGGCAATATTAAGCATGAGTTTCTATTCATTTAATATCGAATGACTAAAATAAGTGCAATAAAATATAACAAAATAATCATTATTACTTTGAAAAAATAACGCTGCGTGCATACAAATAGGCACCTATTTTTTTAAAGAAGCCAGGTGACTGACGTTTTTACCTGAACTTGTTGAATGACAAAAAAAAAACGATTTTTTTCCACCAGTGGCACAGACTTCTTTTAGGGTTCCGTACCTCAAAAGGAATAAACGGAACCCCAATGTTATCCGTCTGTCTGTCAAGACCCTTTTTCTCAGGAACGCGTAGAGGTATCAAGCTGAAATTCATACGAGTAATAAATACTACTGTCAGATCTACTGGTTGAACAAATATATATAAACACTGGCATCTTATGTCTATCTACGCCTTGATATTAGTTTATCTCTATCTACGCCTTAATATTAATATATATTTCAGTCCCATAGTTTGAGTATCAATTCCTACAGTTTTATTACGAAAAGGCAAAAATATTTCTTCCAAATCTTAGTCAATTTCTCCCAGTTTCCCCTTCTAAATAACGTGGTCGAATTGTTGATGATGTTGTTCACCGAGATAATTGTGTAGTTTTACTTTTGTGTGAAAATTTGGTAGTAGTTGAGCCTGTTCATTAATGTGTACAATTCAGAGTTCCTGCCAATTTTATTGGTATACTCTTGGGTAGACGTTGTATTACCTTAGAATATTCAGAAACAATATAGTAAAGTGTAAAGACTGTATAAATGCCTTAGCAGCACTAATGGTGAAAATAGAAACAAAAGGCGAACTTGGACAGTAACTATAATATAAGAAAAAAACTAAACCAAACCTGTATTTTTGTGGTACAATGAAGCCAATATTATGCAAGTTTTTTAGTAGTTAAACTAATGCGAAAACCTTTTTCAAGTCATGCCCCCTCTTTTATGGTACCGCATTACTTACTAAAAACTACACTAACATCAGAAATCAATTATTTAGTAGATAGTCAAGTTTAGTACATTTGGTACATTGTCAATATACCGAAATTCCATATACCATATTAGCTTCGTTTCTGCGATAGACTACGTAACTAAAGTGATCTAAAATGGATACTATGATGCCCCCCCCCCCCCCCCATTTATTTGTATAGCTAAAAAAATATAACTGTACTTGATGGATGACACCCTACTTGCTGGGGCGCAAAATATTTTGCCGGCCACGTTTTATGCTTTATTTTAATTACAAAACCAGTTTTATTTTCAATGTCTATTAAAAATATATCTCCATAGTTTTAGAATTTATTATAATTTACATTATAAATAATACAACAGTAGCAGAATCCCGCTATAAATGTGCGAGACTGGGTGCGAAGTGAAGTAACTTTTCAATGTTGCAAGTCCGGTGTGCCAATGCTTACAACTGAGCACGCAATATGGAAAATCGCTTCTTATCTACTCATAATATAATATTGTAACCAATTTTATAGTCTGACTTGAAGAAGTCTGTGGAAACTTGGAAAGTGATAATCTTCAACGACAGTAGGAGCTTTTTTTTTATATAATGAATTATTTTTCTTCCACTTATTTTATTTTTACTTCATTTTATAGTCCATCTTGCTCGCCTGCAGTTGGAATACGCGAAGATTGACGATGAAAATAACAAAAAATAAGCCACAGTGACAAGACTTAATTAAGATGCTGTCAAATGCTGACATTTTATCACTATCGGACTGCGTAGGAGTGAAAGAGAGACAGCGATGGTGAAATCGCGATCAGTTTAGGTAAAACCCGAAAGTAAGCCAAAACTAGTAACGTAAATCGAAAACGTAACTTTTCTGATAAGGTTTTGCTCATACTACATTTTTTTTATACGTATATTATAAAGATTTGGCAAGTGTTATTTAGAGTTAACTTTGCAATTTTATTCTATAAAGAAAATTATAAGGAAACGAGTTTTGGACTTTTCTTGGCTTTAATAATAATAATAAACCATTTATTTCAGACAACTTAGCAATATAAATTAGCAGTATTATAAGCTTTAGATAATATGTTCAAGAATAACATATAATTTGTTACCGCTTCAAACTAAATACATTTTGTATAAAATCTGTTCAAGTAAAGCTATTTAGCATTTGTCAACTCCTTAATACAAATTAAATTTGAAAAAAAAAAAAAAAAAAAAAAATTAAAAAATAATAATAAATAATTATAAAATTTTAATTTTGATATACTATAAAATTAAGGGGGTCAAAATGCGGGCCCCATAATTTTGAGTGAAAATTGACCTTAGCGTGGGGGTTAAGATCAGTTAGGTATTACTTCGTTGTAAGACTTATGTGAGTGACAATATCAAATATGGACCATACCTCCAAACTAAAAATAGTATAATTTAAGGCATTCCTGACGTTAACCAAGTACTTAAACCTTCGTTTACTATATAATCACTGAGTAACCATACCATAACTACCAAACATTTAACTAAACGAATTCACAGTGTATAAGAAGTTAGCACAATGCATTAGCACATTCACTAATACATTTTTAAACGACAGACTTGAGTTGCGCCACAATTTTCCGGGACTAGCACATGCATACAATAAACTACATCTTTACGCAACGATTCCCTTACAAATATGTGTTATATTATGTCACATGCATTTGTTCTTACAAATCAGAAGGCAGTCTGAATTGTGCAAGCTTGTAAGCTTTAACTTTACATGTACTGATATGAATCAGAACTATTCTAGGGCTTGTTAAATGCAACCGAAAGTAGATCTATCAAAAGATGTTGCTTTTGTTATATCTAAACTTCTATAATGTTGTCTTAGGTTTTTGCGATTGTTATACGTAGTAATTAAACCACTTTAAATGGTTTTTGGATTAAAGTTGTTTAATTACTATCTATACTTGTATATCTATGCTAATACTTGTGTTATAAAGAGGAAATTTTTTTTTTTTTGTATTTTTGTATGTTACGAATAAACGTAAAAACTACAGCACCGATTTGAAATATTCTTTCACTATTAGTCCTTTTTTTTTTTTTTTTTTTTTTTTTTTTTTGAGGTGGGGAAATGCCTTCGCACTACCCCTCCACCATGGGGGTGGTGGAAGGGGATGTGTGGGACTTGAACCCACTAAAACCCCCCCGTGAGCAGTTCTCCGCCGAGGTGGGGCAAGATAGGGTCGCGTTAGCAGTCACTATCTTGCCCCAGCGGTAGGCCCGAACTCGATCGGGCCTCTGCGCCTATGAAGGGGCGACCCGGCTCACCAAGGCCACCCCTCAAACGTGTGGGGCCGTGCTAGCTGGTGGAGAGTCCCTCAACTCTCCCCCAGTGACCCCACTACGGAGAAGGGAGGAGGCGGGCGAACTGCCGCCTCCTCGCTCCCGTTCGTCTGCGCCGGAGCGGGGCAGCATGGACATTATCCTCCCTGACCCGCTCCGCGGCCTCCTTCTGCGCCATTACCGATTCGCAGAAGGAGACCACCGCCTGCCACGATCTCTCTCCGCCGAGCATAGCGTTTACAACGCTCGGCAGAGAGAGATCCCCTCCTATGAGAGCTGAAAGCGTGTGCCGCTGCGGGCCCCATGCGGCACACACCTCCAGCGTATGGAGCGCCGTATCCTCCAGCGCCCCACACTCGTGGCAGGCTGGGGTCGCCTCCCGTCTGGCGATCTGGTGCAGGTACTTCCCGAAACATCCATGTCCGGAAATAACCTGCACCAGTCGGAAGGTCAGCGACCCAAACGGCCGCCTCACCCACCTCTGAAGGACCGGGCGGATGGCCTCCACCGTCCACTGCCCAGGCACCGGTGGAGCCAGGTCCTCCGTCCACCGCCGCAACAAGGCGGCCCTTGCCTGGCGTCGCATGCGTGTTACCTCCTCCCACGATGGGGGCTCACCGCGGGATCTCCTCGCCGCCACGAAGTAGTACACTTCAGCGAGGATTTCCGCTTGAAGCTCCCAAGGGGGATCACTGGCTAACACGCAGGCTGCCGTCCACGACACCGTCCGGTATCCACGTATCTCCCTCGTCGCGACAACCCGCTGCGGACGTCGCAGCAGGGTCTTGTTGTCGCGGTTGAGGGCGTCCACCCAGACAGGTGCCCCGTATAGGGCCATACTCCGGATAACTCCGGAGTATAGACGTCGACAGTTGGCGTTAGGGCCACCCACGTTAGGCAGAAGCCTCCCCAAGGCAGCCGCAGCTCCCACAACTTTTGGGGCCAACCGTGCAAAGTGGGCTCCAAAAGCCCACCTCCCGTCCAGGATGAGACCCAGATACTTCATCTGGGTCCCAACCGGGACCCAGACCCCCTCTAGTGATATCCGCGTGCCAGGAGGGGGTCTCCCCCGAGGTCCATGAAACAAAAGGGCCTCGGTTTTGGAGAGGGCAACCTCCAGACCCAGGGCGCGTATGCGACTGACCACGAGAGTTGTGCCCACCGTGGCCAACCGCACTGCCTCACTAAGGTCCCTCCCTTTGGCCACGACCAGGGTGTCATCTGCGTAGCACGCGACCCGCATACTTGTGGGGAGTGTACCACGCAGCACCCAGTCGTAGCCCACGTTCCAGAGGAGCGGTCCCAAAACCGACCCCTGTGGAACACCGCAGGCGACGCGACGGCGCCTCAGACCGTCGCGTCCTCCCACCAGGACCTCGCGGTCCTGGAGGTAGTCAGACAGCAGCCTTCGCAAGTACAGGGGCACTCTGTGATACCGGAGCGCCTCCTGTATTGTCCCATGTGGAAGGCTGTTGAAGGCATTGGCTATGTCAAGCGAGACCGCCAATGCCTTTTCGCCCCCGCTGACCGCGTCCTGCGTCCATCCCTTTAGCCAGAGCAGGGCGTCTATTGTAGACCGCCCCGCTCTGAACCCATACTGGGCCTCCGATAGCTGAGGCCCAGTTCTCTCCAGGTGCCGGATGACACGAGACGCTAGCACCCTCTCCAGCAGCTTGCCCGTGTCATCCAGCAACACGATCGGCCTGTATGCGGACGGCGAGTCGACGGGTCGTCCCTCCTTCCGCAACAGGCACAATCGGCCGTCCTTCCACGGCTTCGGAAACCGTCCTGACGTGAGGCACGCGTTGAACATCTCCCGAAGCCGATCACCCATTCTCTCTAAAGCGATGTGAAGGACCCGCCCCGGGATCCCGTCTGGACCCGGTGCTGTTCTTTTTCCCCGCAGGCGGGCGACCGCAGCCCCCATCTCCACTTCTGACACAGGTGGAATAGAGGCCGGGTTCAACTCCTCGCAGAACGCCAGCGCCATCGTTGGAGGGGTGTGGAGAGGGTTAATACTGGGGAACAGCCCGTCCAGCACCTTATCCAAGAGCTCCGGCTCCAACGACTCCACAACTGAGGGCATCCGGCCTCGGAACATTTTCCGGGCAGCCAGATATGGTCGTCCCCAGGGATCCCTGTCAAGGCCCTCCAAGCCCGTGCTCCAGGACTGGGACTTGGCCCGGCCGATAGCCAGCTGCAGCTCCCGCTTTGCCTCGCGGTACAAACTGTACAGCTGGCGCTCGACCGCCAACTCCTCGGCTGACATTTGTTCGTCTGTGCGGCCGTGGCGCCGCCTCCTACAGCGGGTGTAAGGACGGCGTGCCCCTGAGCAGGCGGTTCGAAGATCAGCGATCTCCAAACTCCACCAATAGACCTCGTTTCGGGCGGGACGACGTTGGGACCTTGGCATGGCCGCGTCACAGACCGCCGTCAATGCTTCCCGAAAGTGGCTTGCAGTGTCGTCCACTTCTGGGTGGGTGGGAGTGGCAAGCCACGACTGGACAATTGCCACCTCTTTCGCCATTTCGACGTCAAGGCGGCTGATCGTCCAGCGCGGGAAATCCACCCGCACCACACGCTGACTCTCACTCTGGTTGTGGGAGGTAGAGACCTCGAACCGTATGTATTTATGATCCGACAGAGTCTCTACCTCCGATACCACCCTCCAGGCCCGGACGCGTGCAGCTAAAGACGGGGTGGCAAAAGAAACGTCCACCACTGACCCCCCGTTGTGTCGCACGTACGTGTGGACCGTACCTCTGTTTAACAGGGTCAATCCTGTGGCAACCGCCCACTCCCTGACAATCTCACCACGAGAATCAGTGGAGGGGTTGCCCCAGTCCTGGGCCTTTGCGTTCAGGTCCCCCAGGAGGAGAACCTGCCGTGGCGCCAACCTTCTCACCACTGCGGCCAGGAGGTCTACAAAAGCTTCCAGCTCCGCAGCTGTTTTACTGGGGGAGAAATAAACGCCCAGGAACGTATACTCCCCCCAGTTAGCCACCACGTACCCGGAGCCCCTTTCTTCCACTGAGGGGGGAGGGCCGCTGTCGGCCCGTGCCACAATGGCCACGGAGCCGTTCAGGTCCCCGACCCAGTATGGATGGGGGGGAACATAGTACGGCTCTGCCACAACCGCCACATCAATTTGCCACTGTGCTAGGGCCTGTATGAACAGGTCCTGGGCGCGGACACAGTGGTTAAGGTTCGTCTGGAGAAAGTTTTGATGCCGGACCTGATCCATTAGTCAGACATCAAAACCTTCTCGCACGCCAACTGGCATGCTCCCTCGGATGCAGCCTGCACGGAGGCCGCAGGGGTGGCCTGGGTCCCAGTGGCCTTCCCTTTCGTCTTCGGAGGGGCACAGTTGCGTCCCCCCATTACGTGCCCAGAAGGCCGCCCCGACTCCGCGCATATTGCGCAGCGCGGGTCGATCCTCCCGCAGCTGGCCGCCCGATGACCCGTGCCACCACACCGGTAGCACAAATCACCCCTGTCAGCTAGGGCCGGACACTGGATGCGGGTGTGTCCCAGCCCCATACACCTAAAGCAGCGCAGGGGACGTGCCTCTAGAGCAACCACTCGCACCGAACTCCACCCCACCAGTAGCCTGCCTTTTGCCAGCAGCGCTTTGGCTGCCGGAATCGGGCAGGAGACAAGAGCGGAGTAACGGCGGATCTCCCCAGCCTTAACGAGCCGCACCTCGCAGCCACCCGCTTCAGCGACCGCCACCGCCACTTTTTCCTTCGTGGCTGCATCGTCCAGTCCCGTTATCCGTAGATCAGTAGATTTTACTGGTCTGGCAACATTGGCCACCCCGGACAAGACTTCGCGGAGTTTCTCCGCGAGCTTATCCGCCTTCTCTGAGTTTTGGGAGCCAGGAATTTCCAGTAACCTTGCTCCCGTGGCCGTCTGGCGAAAGCGGAGCTGGTCAATTCCTAGCTCCTGAATATTCAGCTTCTCTTGTGCCAGTTCGAGAACATCTCTATAAGTGGCTCCCTTTTCTACGGCTTCAGACTGTAATGTCAACACTACTGCCGCTGACTTTGGGGGTTTAAGCCCCCTCTTTGCCTTTTTCTTCTTTAAAGCCGCGGTGGTATTGGTGGTAGAGGCACTAGCCACAAGTGCAGGCCTGGGTGCTGCGGAAGAGGAGGACTTACCCTTGCCCTTCCCCTTCCCTTTCCCTTTGCCCTTCCGCTCCACAGTTGTCCATCCAGCGTCACTGGTCTCTTGTGTCTCCCTAGAGTTTGAGGGACCCGCAGCCGTTGCCACTGAGCTTGTGGCAGCAGGCTTTGTGGCCTGCTGAACTTCGTCAATGGCTGGCTTGTTCGCTTTAGGAGCTGGTCTCCGTACCTGCTCAGGCTTTAGCTTTGAAGACGTGGTACCTACCACCGCCTTCTTGGCGTCTGCTCTCAGGGATGGGCGCACCGTTGGTGCAGGCAGAAGTCGGTCCTCAATCCCCGTGAGCCGGGCATTGAGCATTTGCCCAAACGTGACGGTCAAGGACCGCTTCAGCTCATCCACTAATTCTGCAGCCCCCATCAATGTGGTGGGGGGTGCCTGCATTTCCATACTTGCAGCAGCCGCAGCAGTATTGGCGGCGGCGGCCTCGGTCTTAGCTTCAGTAAAGCCGCGTCGTAACGCCTTCACTTCCGCCTTCCCTGACTCAACTTCCAGACGCAAGCGGCTGTTCTCCGCTCTCAGCCGTCGCGTCTCATCCGCCTCACTCCTGCTAGCCAGAGCATCAACAACTTCCCTTAGAGTTGATGCAGACCTCTTAAGGCGGCCCACAAACTCGCCTTTAAGGTTACCAGACTTTCTGGCAACCTCCAAGATGCAGGCGAGCTTTTCCCCCGCATGTGCCCTCAACTCCTGGGCGTTCAGCGCGCTGAGGTCTCCAACGGTTGCAACAACGTCGGAGTCACATCCAACATCATGCGCGAGGCTGGTAGTGGCAGCGGCTGCCCCCTTCCTTAGGTGTCTGCCTCGTAGGACTTCCTCTAACTCACTGTCTGACGGTACGGGAGAAGGTTTCAAAAACACTTCCCGTGAAGGTCCCGCCTTGGCAGTTCTTCCACGTCCTCTCCTTGAGGTCGCTACCTTAGCGGCCGCCGTCCCTTCGGTCTCCGTGTCCGAATCCAAATACCCGGGCACGAGGAACGAAGAGGCCGGCCGCTTTCGGCGGCTGTTCTCCGCGTCCGTGGTTATTACACCGCTGGACAAGGAATCCATGCTAGGCGAACGCTCTAGCATGGTCCTTACTTTCCTCTCCTCTTCAGGGACCCGCGGGTCCACGGATGAGTCTCGGGATCGAGATTGGCCCTGAAAAGGGCCTTTTGAATTTTTCCCAGACGACTTGGGCATTACGTCTTTCGCAGCTAGACGGCTCATAATTGCTGCGATGGCAGAGTATTGGCCTGCCTGGACACCTGCGTTACCGGGTCCAGGACAGTTTCCAGGGGCACCACGTGGAGGTTCTCTGCGCATTTGGGGAAGCCCCCTCACTATTAGAGTCCTACATTATCCCTAATGAACATAGGCTATAGAGATTATAAAAGCATTTTTTTTTTAAAACCCGTGGGAAGCAGGGGCGGGCCGCTACTCATTTATATATTTAACTTCAAAACTGTATCTTAAGATCGATCTCAACTTTGAGAGGTATCTACGAGTCCTAGTGTCAGTGTGTAGAATGCAACTTCTAACTGTGATGAGGTTCTCATCGTACCATCCCCTATGACGGTTAAAGTAATACAACTGTAGCACAAAGTTTCGGCCCGAAATAGTAAGGTTCCGGTGGCCGAGAGGAATAGGCATCCGGCGAGAAATCGTAGCAATAGGCATCCGATGCGGAATCAAATATTGCATAGTTGTGCAGTTATTCTCCTTAACAATCGTTGCCTTTGTTATCCGAGTAGTAGCGAGTATATTACCAACGAGCAGCCCTAATAAGGGTTGATATCAAAATGGCATCCGGATATGCAACCCTATATTATACCCACTATTGATATAGTGCTAGTATAGATATGTCTATATACACTATTAACTGTGATTATAATATCTAGTAACGGCATTTATATCAATCATTATTAATAAGAATTAATACATCTTTCCATGGAGACAAGATATATGTATGTGAAAGTGTAGCTATACTTATAACAATTTTGGATATATTAAAATTCTTGTGAGTATGAGAGAAAACTTCAGTTTTATTAATCCAGCATACAATTCATTTCTAAATGAAGTTGTTTGTTGAAACGCCTTTTACAGAACTTAGTGCAAAGGTGCCCCTTAGCACGGCTGGATGGCCAACACCAATTTTAGCACCAAGATCGAATCGTAGCGATGACTGCGCTCCCATTCGATTTTTTCCCTTATGTATCCCCAAACATCCCACGGTCGCAACGTCCACGAACAATTGATTATGTTTTTGATTTGCCGCATATTAGGTCACTTTTTTACGAGTGTGTATCTTCTGCAGCAGCTGTGGAACTCGCAATTCCCCAAATTGTGTCTCACAACAAGCACTTTCCGTTCGACACCTTAGTAAAAATAAACCCTGCAACAAATTAGTTGCTCTGTACTTAATACTAGAATCCATCTTACATAACTACAGCAGTCGAATACTTAACAGTCTATTAGACGCGTTGATACCTACACCGTTATGGCTCTTATCATCTGACATAATCTTAAATTGCTTGATGTCAGATATGACACTTCAATACAGTGTGATATAATGATGTAAGTATATGTATATAAATACTATTGAACTCGGATAACTACGAAACTTAAGAATATCTATCTTTTACGATGAGTTAGGTTTTTTGTATGTGATAGGAAGGCAAACGATCAGGCGGCTCATCTGGTGGTATCAGAGGTCTCGAGGATGTGTTGCCCCCGATGATGTATATATATATAAGGAGGCAATATGCTCTTTTCTTGAATTTATGATGATGATGAAAATTCTTCTTTATTCAAGCTGCCAGAAATCGTTATGTTTCAAACTAATATTGAAGTAAAAATTTGTTTCTATTTCTATCGTATTATTTTCTCGACTGTTGTGTTTTGTGTAGAAGACAATCGTATCTAAACGAAGTATTGGACGTTTGTCGCGTCACTTTGAAAGCTTGAGGTAGTAGGTGCGACTAACGCTAAGGTGTTGTACAGTTATTAGATTTTTGTGAAATCTGAAACTGAAATTCGAACGTTGTTTTATTAAAAATGATCATAGCTTATTCGGAAATATAAAGGATTACTTAACATTTAGCAAATGCTACTTTGCCGTGACACCGTGACATGTAATTGAACCTTCTAGTAAGGATAAAAATACTTGTGTCAGAATACCCTATTGGAGGTGCCTCCATATCCATTTCATTCCATTTTATGGTTATATTACAAATTATCTCTAATACAAAGCTTTTTTCTGGATCTGTGAAGATGTGTAATTGTGTAAGAGAGAGGGAGTATGAGGGTGTGAGTGTTTAAAGATGTATTTAATTACGTGGGTATGTGCATAAGGAAAAGTCTACAATGCCCAGTATATTTATATAATAGGAAGATATATATTTAAACCAAGTTTCAATAGTTACAATTAATGCATCAGTCAGTAAATTTTCCAATATAAGGAAAGATATCTCCCGTTAATCCCAATACACAATCATTGACGCCGAAGACATCACTAAAACCGACTAAATTTATTATCTCACATGTTAATTAATCAAGGATGTAATAATCTCAATTAGCTCTAAACTAGGCTTATCATGTAACCTGTTTATCTTCACAATTAACGAGTTATCTATGCAGTGCATTGCACTGTTATTAAGTTATCTAATACCTATCCGAGCCTGTCCGTTGGTGTAATATTACCTCACCGAGTGCATCGTTACTTACCGTTTATTTATAGTAAGTGGTTATAATTACATTATATATAGATTTGGCACATTCCGTTTTATTTATTAATTATTAAGAATTTGTGCGATTGGGTCCGTGGGGGCCGGGAGATCATCATCAGAATTTTGCCTTATTTTCCAAAACTTATCAGTGCGCATGGTTGAATTTTGGTATTTAATATTCAACTTATTTTAAATTAATCCTTTTTTTTATGCATCATAGGTTAGCATTTGACCGCTATATCACCTGATGGTAAGTGATGATGTGGTCGAAGATGTTGTTGTTCAGGCTAACCTATAGATTTACTGGCTCTCAAGGACAGCTGCCGGAACACACCGTTAGGTGCTTGGCGTCAGATTTTCTACTTGAGGGTGGTAGCTAGCGAGGCAGGCTATAACGACTGCCATCCTAAGACAACAACCGGGACCGATGGCTAAACGTGCCCTCCGAAGCACGGAAGCGCTCAGTAGTTATGTCACCAGCGGTCACCCATCCAACTCATGACCGCGGCGGACGTAGCATAACTTAGCTGATCGGTTCAGAATGGCTAAACAAACTTTTTTCCACAATACGAGCGCTTCAAAATACTATAAAAAGATCATTCCAACCTAGTTATTTGTACCCAAAACACAATATTTGAGGAACACGCAATAGTGTGAAAAATTCATGATAATTCTAAAACAGTGTTAATAAATAATTCTAAAGTTCTTAAACAGTGTTGGTATGACAGGAAGCAACTGAGACACAGTATTTAGTTCAACAGTAGGTAAGTAATAACCACTTGCATATTCAAGTTATGAAACAGTTACCGTTCCAATTGTCTAAGTAACGGTAGCAGCCATCATCGGTCGCTGGTCACCTACGGTTACTTACTGGAGTTACGTCTTGCATATTCATAGGGATAAATAGGTTGGTTGCGGTAACTAGGTGGATACCAAAAGGGCCCGGCGCCGGTGGACGCGGCATTCCATGATATAGATTACTTACTTATTTAATTATTCTAGACTGTTATAGTTCTATAGTTAGCTAGCAATCGACAACATTTCAGCTGATTATGTTTAAAAGAAATGTATGTATCGCGATGCAACAAGCACGAAGTCCATCTGGTGTTAAGCGGTCATCTCTGCCTATAATCAGCTTGCGCTCGGTCGTAGCATCCTCAGGAGGTCTTGACTCTACGAGAAGGATCAAGCTCTCGTAGAGTCAAGACCTCCTGAGGATGCTTCGTGTAGAACCAAAATGCGCCGAAAATTCTTCTGTTTGGCTGCGTGGCATTGTGTAACGTCGGCTTAGCAGGAAAATTAGAATTTTCACTAGATATATTTTTATATTTTTCAATATTAATTTAATGTTTTCTTAAAATATTTATTATTATCAAATATGGATTTCCGCAATCTAACGCCTGAATCTATTCATTATCAAACTTAATAGCATTTATACATATACATAGTAGTTTGTTGATAGCAGTTTTTATTGCATTGTGGTAGGTCAATTGACGAAAACCCGCCTGGTTAGCTACCACCCTCGAGTAGAAAATCTTTCATCAAACTGTATTCTGACAGCTGTTTTTTAAAAGCCAGTTCCCAATTTATTTTTAAAATTTTTTAATATTTTTATTTTTGCAATAACAAATGCTTTGCGGATTACATTAAAAATTTACAAAGGAGAACGCCCATTTCACTAGGAGACTTAGGTCCCCTTGAAAAAAGTTGTGTGTCCTGATTATTTCTTTTTTGATTTGTTAATAAAAACGTCTTATTTTAGGATCAGTAGCCATTTTTCATATTTTTACCCTGGTTTAAAAGTAATTTAATTTTTCAGTTATAAAAAATATCAATCAACTCGATATTAAGACTATTATACTTTTTAGACAAATCGAATGATACCATAAGTATAAAAATCCGCAACCTGATAGTTTAGGAGGTATAGTGTCAACAACTTTATTCTGGTCCTTAATAATTATACAGGTCTAACATTAATGCCAAATCCTCTTCTAATTCATTGCTTTTTTCTAAACTATAACAATAAGTATGGTACTATTTGCTCGCACATGCTCCCCGTTGTAAGATTTTGCCTGTTTTTATTGATAAGATCCTTATGCGAATCTACGGAAATCATTTACATTTAATCTAGGAAATCTATCCAGATGTGGAGCAGTGCAATCAATGTTTTTTTTGTATACTTCTCCTCTGAATAACTTCTGATAAGTAGTATTCAGTATTTAATCTCATCTGAGGGATATCCAGATACTCGGAAGCAACCGGGGTATCGTGTACTATTGGATGCAATGCATTTAATAGGCTACAAGCTATTATACAATCAACCATGTGCATTGAAACTCTATTTAAGTATTCCTGTTGATTAGATTTCAATAGTAAGGATCAATTAATACTTCGCCAAGTAAGAAGGAGGGTCGTTCTATTACGAGCTGGAGTAGTCATTTTTCATTTCACAAATGTCATGCTTGTTATTTCAATAGACCGAGAATAGTCCCAATTGCAACAAAGCAATTACAATAGTTAGACAATATCTCAGTCACTAATGTACAAATTGAGTTCATATTATTTAATACGGATTTCGCTAAATTAAGCAGTGTGATAAATAGGCATATTCAACTTGATGCTATTGTAGAATAGACATTTCAAAAGAAACGATTATTTTCTTTCACGCTTTCAGCCCGAAATTGACTTGACACTCTTGACAGTAACACGTAAACATCAGTAGTGTTTCCAGTTAACATTTTTAAATCGAGTCCAACCATATCGATTTTTCCCTGACTTAAGTTTGTGTTAAGACAGCCGTGCTTCCACGGCATACCATCACCGATGCCTTTATATGTGTCTGCTATAAATCTTTATTTGATTATATTTTATACTCGCTGAATTCTAACCCTCACCTTGCTACTAACACAGCGGCACACCTAACAGTAAGCCACTGTAGTAGAATCTGTTTAGTTAACAATTGCATACTAGGCACCTATAAATATACATCTTGAAGCGCTCGTAGCGGAGTTTGCTTAGCCGTTCATCTTAATCGATCAGTTTAGTTATGCAACGTCATAAATCATGACTTAGATGCTTGACCGTTAGTGACATTACTACTGAGAGCTTCCGCGCTTCGAAGGGCACGTTAAGCCGTCGGTCCCGGTTGTTTTCTTCAGATGGCAGTCGTTACAGCATGGTGGTAGAGCATTTAGCAAATGCCCGACTGGCTAGCTACCAACTTCAAATAGAAAATCTGTCGCCAAGCACTTAACAGTGTGTACCAGCAGCTGGCCTTGATAGCCAGTAATTCTAGGTTAGCCTGAACAACATCTTCGACCACATCTTCACTTTACATCAGGTGAGATAGTGGTCAAAGGCTATAAAAAGAAAAAAAAAACATACATAAACTGTCAATAGTACCGATAGTATATTAAATAAGTAAGTATACTTATGGTATGGATTGTTTCCGCGCTCTCTATAGATAATCAAATAAAGGGAAAACTAACAACGTGTAAAACAAATCTAAATGAATTGCAATGAATTTAATTAAAGCTATGTATTTTTAATCGATCTAAGATTCTGGAAAAATGGGAACTAAAAATGGTAACTGGCAATTCTAAGTTGGCAATATTGTAGTGAGGCATAAGGACAATGTATCCAGTTGCCAATAAATTAATAAAAAATATATTATAGTGCATATTATCTTTGGTTGCTAGTGTTTAAATAACAGGAAATAAATAATTTATATAAATAGTACTCTTTAAGAAAACTTTTAATGCTAGGGTGAAAAGAAATACACTGTTAATGATAGAAGAGTAAAAAAACATGTAACGATTTTAGCATAATATTTTAATAGGACACTCCGCCATATAGGGGACCTGCCTTTGAACATTCTCCTTTACGAGAAGAAAAAATTTAGTCACGGGATTCCACACATGACTTTTTAACCTGTTTAAGTGGAAAGTTTGATTATTTTAACATGTTTAAAACCATCAACCACATCTTCACTAGCCATCAGATAAGATTATAGTCAACGGCTAACCTATCAGTAATTAAAAATAATGTTTTATGCTACTGTCTATAAATAAGGTGTATGAATGTTGAATGTCATGCGCACGCGCACACCTTGACATTACAGTGGTACTTTCAAATGCAATGTTTGACGAAAAAACTCTAAAGTAAATAAAAATGTTCATTAAATAGCTCGTGCAACTCTCATAAATATTTTAAGACGTGTTGCACGTAAAGTTCACGTGTTGCGTAAGTATCTTGGTATTGCTGGTGTTTATTAGTGTAGTTGCTTGCACTAAGATGTATCTACTACTGTACCAGCCGGAATGTCCACTGCTGAACACAGCCTCCCCTATCAAGGGGGTATTTTCCATAATCTCCATGCTTGGCAGGCGGCTTGGGAATCTCGGTGTAAGTTGGCAGTTCTTTAGAAGGCGCTACTGCCCACCTTCCAGTATTTTTCCCTTAGTCGCTTCTTATGACACCCACGGGATGATATGGGGAGGTGGAATTCTAATCCGGCACCCCACCTAAATATCTATACACTCCGTGATTTTCAAAAGTGTTTAAATTTCTTAAAAATATTTATCAAAGAATGTGAATGAAAAATAATGTATACGATTAACTTCTGTAATTCGAAGTGGGTTTCATATTTTTATTTTGCAATGACGTCATTGCCAGAATAAAAAAAAATACAAGAGGAAAGATGTATAGTCGTGTGCGGGATTCACTCTACAAATTCACTCGAGGTATGCTCTATATAACCACTAAGCCAACATAACATATGAATCTAATATGTCCTTTGATTCTTGACCATCGTATGGCGATAAACACAACTAAGTTGAACTATACATTTCACTCCATCCCTGTACGAAAGAACAAATGAGAGTCATATGTCATATTATGTTAGGTTCTCGTTGAAATGTCTAAGGTAGTAATTTATATTAAATTGTATATTGTGGCTTTGAAAATAATGGAGTTTACACGTATAGACACATCAATGACAAAGATTAAGGGTGCGATAGTGGTTGTGAAACACAGCGCCATTGTTCAAAGATGTACTCGTCCACCCATAAGACTTTTATTACTATGAAACCTAAACGCTACGATTCTCGAACAAACCGGAGCAAGTGCGCGTTGAAGTCTTTTGTATACTTGGGTGAAGCTACGCCCATTCTGGTCATTACTTGGGAGGATAAACGCTAGTGACATTACTACTGAGCACTTCTGAAGGCACGTTAAGGCTAGAGTGCTAGTTCATCGTAATGCTTTGCATAAAAAGGTGGTTTCTTCATATTTTAAATAGCAAGTATTCATAATATGTATTTTCTTGTATATTAAAATTATGTATTTTCAAAAATATTCAGAGTAAAATCGGCCAAGTGCGAGTCGGACTCGCGCACGAAGTGTCCCGTACCATTAGCTATACAACATTAGACTTCATATTTTAACCTTTTTTTGTTTTAACGTGCGCGAGTCCGACTCGCACTTGGCCATTTTTTTGTATTTGTTGTTATAGCGGCAACAGAAATACATCATCTGTGAAAATTTCAACTGTATAGCTATCACCGTTCTTGAGATACAGCCTGGTGACAGACGGACTGACGGACGGACGGAAGTCTCAGTGATAGGGTCCCGTTTTTACCCTTTGGGTACGGAACCCTAAAAATGGTTTTGTATGGAAATACTAAATGTCACAGAGATAAAATAAATGATGACTCGAAGAACTGGCAAACCAGGAGCATAGATAATAGTCTCAAGGAGTTAGATAAAAAATGTACACTTGGTATATAAAATATGGCTTAACTACGATTGTACAGAAAGTGCTTCGTGCACTATATCAGGCTACGATTCTCGGACATAACGTAGTAGGTGCGCGTTGAAATCTTTTGTATGCTGATGTTAAAGATAGAGCAAAGTCCGCTGCGGTCAAGACTTGGGTGGGGGAACGGTAGTAACTTTACTATTGCGAGCACTTCGGAGGGACGTTAAGCCATATGTCCCCATTTGTTGGTTTAGGATTGGCAGTCGTTATAGCATCGTAGTAGGAAATTCCTCTGGTGGTAAATTGTTTTCTTTGTCACTGGACTTTTATATTGTATTCATTTTGTATTAAATTGTTTTCACTGCAACTCACTGATATAGTTCGTAAGTGCTTATCTCTCACAGATTACCCCCTCTAGATTCCGCAAACAAGACGGAGGTCGCGCGCCACGCATTAGCCTAAATAGTTAGATATAAATGAACGCTTTGAATCATAGCTTCAGTTTCGACCAAGTGTCAGACCCGTAAGCGCCTAAAAGCTCCCGTGTTTTAGCGCCAGTGAAAATTTGTTTTGAATTAACAAAATAAGATAAAATTCTACATGTACAGTGAAATGGTATGAATAGTTATCTTGCAGTTCAAATCACCAAAAAGAAGGAATAAGATTTAATTAATAAGTCAGCTAATTTTGTTTTACTGGTTATAAGAGGGGTCAGCGTATACTGGTACTAATTGGGTAAAGATCGTTTCTTGTCTCTGTTCCACATGGTAGCTGTTGCAAGCTTTGTCTCGTTTTGGCGAAAGCACGTGCAACGCTAGTGTTGTGAAATTCTCTAAATTAAAGACGGTGTCGACATCGACATCGAAATAATATAAACATTATAACAGCAGTCAGTATATAAGCCTAGCAATTATATTTTTGGACAACTCATTTTTTTAAGGTTTCCTATATAAATACCCACCAGGGAATAACAAGTTTTACATCGTTTTTTAACCTTCCAAAAAAGGAGGAGGTTCTCATTTCGTATGTTTTTTAGGGTTCCGTACCCAAAGGGTAAAAACGGGACCCTATTACTAAGACTTCGCTGTCCGTCCGTCCGTCCGTCTGTCACCAGGCTGTATCTCAAGAACGGTGATAGCTAGACAGTTGAAACAGATTTTTCATTCACAGATGATGTATTTCTGTTGCCGCTATAACAACAAACAAAAAGTTGGCCAAGTGCGAGACGGACTCGCGCACGTTAAAACAAAAAAGGCTATTAAAGATTATATGAAGTCTAATGTTGTATAGCTAATGGTACGGAACCTTTCGTCTCCGATTCCGACTCGCACTTGGCCGTTTTTTTTTGTTTTTCTTACCTCAGAACTTATGTGTGGGTGACCCAATTTTAAAAATTCTTTTTTTTATTTGAAAGCTGATGCTTGTAATTTTCTACCATTTAAATTTCATAAAAATTGGTCAAGCCGTTATTGAGTTACACTCCGATAACTGAACAATATTTACTTGATGATATAGTCGTTGACAATGAAAGTCAATCGATCCCGTAAGTAGCAAGGGTCACTAAAGAGAGTGAAAAAATTTTTTTTACCATAAAATGAAACCGACTTCTACACCCAATATTGTATTTTCTGCAAATACCTACTTGTTATAAACTTTATTAAACAAAATACTATGAACTATATACAACACTACAGCTACTACAATAAAAGCATTTAGACACCTATAAGTCATAGCAGACTCATAGGCAGTCCAAATGCTCCAGCCCACTCCCAGCATGCTGGCAGCATTGAAAATACTATTTATATTTTTACCTAGACTTCTCTGAACAATCAAGGTAGTTTTCTTCTGCATATTTAAAAAATAATATAGTTAATATTGTATTTTCTGCAAATACCTACTTGTTGACTTAGATGCGTATATACCTACGTATATATATATTTTTTTAAAATAAATTAACCAAAAAACGGAACCTACTTCAACACCCAAAAGTGTGAAATAACATGTCGAAGTCGGTACCATGCGCACAATATTGTGATAATAGATACTTTTGAACAATCATGGTACCGACTTCAACAAGTTATTTCACACTTTTGGGTGTTGAAGTAGATTCCGTTTTTTGGTTAATTTATTTAAAAAAAAAAATATATACGTAGGTATATACGCATCTAAGTCAACAAGTAGGTATTTGCAGAAAATACAATATTTACTATATTATTTTTTAAATATGCAGAAGAAAACTACCTTGATTGTTCAGAGAAGTCTAGGTAAAAATATAAATAGTATTTTTATCGACAAGATTCAAACGTAATTATCGCAAGTGTAATATGTTCCTACGACTAAGCCCATCCCTACGGCGAGTGTCCGCTTGGTATAATAACTAGCGTGACCTTGAAATAGCCAATGAGAGCGCTTTTGTTTTAGTCCCCGCAACCCGCACCTACCTCTAACTTTGGTGAGCTCGGATACGAATAAAAATCTTGTAATGTGGTATCTAGAGGGGGTAATCTGTGTTATCTCTATATTATTTCAATATTTTATTATAGTTATTTGAATTTCAAATTAAAAAAACATATTTAAGTAATTACTGATGATACTTAATAATTGTAGATGATTTTCAAATAATGGAATTATTTATGCTTTCCAATTATTGTTGTTTGTTTTTTATGGTATTATAAATTCAAATCACTTTGAACTGCTAAGGTAAAAAATAAACCTTTCTCCACGTAAACCAAAAACACACTTTGAATATTGACAAATCAATTATTAATAAAATCATAAAAAAATATATTAAAATTTTACTTTATTATCCATATAAGTACAGGTTATGTATTATTTTTTATTTTAGCACACCGCCATATCTTGATATGTATACCTTATCATCAAATACTTGTCAAATAGGTAAGGAACTTTTATCAGAAACTATAGAATAGCATCTTAAAAGCAGCTCAAGTATGTTTGCAACATTAAAACTCAATAAATCAATAGACCTACGAGGCTAGCACTGTTCTGCGTTCTCCTTTCATACGCTCCATACAAAAGACATAAACGCGCGTGCCACGGCTACGTCCACAGAATATATAAACAAATCAAATGGCCTTCTTTTTGGATAACCGTTTCTAGGATTACATTGACAATACTCTATTGAAAACAGGAAAACACCATGCTTATTAAAATTGTAACAGTTTACAATTATCACTGAAAAAAACTAATTGAAATATTGGTTATTTGTTACCAAATAAGAGTGATCATTTATACCATAAAATAAATGATCACTCTTATTTGGTATTTAGCATAATGTTATTTATGAAAACGTTACATGATATTTTATTGTTTTGTCTGACATTTGATAACTTGACTTGATGGACGTCTACCGTTTACAAATGCTTCCCATTAGAGAGGATTTACCGTAATCTCCACACTTGGCAGGCGTCATGAGGTGGTCGATATAGCATAATATCACTTCTCCAAACATTTTCTATTCGATTCTGTTTCTAGTATATTTATGACGAAGAAGAATATTATTTTTATGATTACCGTTATGTTACTGAAGATGATTATGTGGTCATGGATAAAGTAGACTAGAATGGGGACTGGCTCTAAAACACTGCTGCTAGAAGCACTTCGCGATATATATTTTGTGAGTGTGGAAGAGCCTGGCGAGCATTTCTAAAATGTCTTTTTACCAAATAAAATTACTATTATGCTAAAATAAATAATTTTATCTAAAATTAGTTATTTGGATACCTACAATATTTTAAGTCTGCAAGACGTGCACATTTTTATGTACGTATGTAAAAATAAATATTAGATTTTACAAGTTGATAAGAAGCCAGTGGAGTCAAAGATCTCTTAAATTTGTTACCATCCAATATTTGTTTTCTTGGCACGAGGTTCACAGTAGTTAAAAAGGTAGGCAATAGGTTGGTGAACTTTGCACTTTTATAGTGTAGAAAAACATGACCACTTTAAAAAAAAATTATACATACACAGTAGAGGAAGTATGGTGCATGATGGAAAAAGTTGTGGAGAAACCCAAAAAAAAAAAAAAAACCCAAATCCAAAGCAGGATATATTAAATATTATATTGTTTTGGCCATTCTAATACAAGTGATCATATATCTAATGCAATGTTCTACAGCGTCGACCAAGAATCTTTTTGCGTTTCATTTTCGAAGACACATTGTGCTACAACAATGAACAATGGTCTGCTTCTTGTGTAATAGTGGTAATAGCATAGGAAGTATATGCTTTGTCTGTCCGTCGTACCTATGACAAAGGTGGTTCAAGTTCTTCATTTGTAGGGTGGATGAACAATGAAGTCCATTCACAAGTGTTTATTTCTTGGAAATCAGGTTTAAGTGTATGTTATGCACTTTTTGTTGATGTTGCATTTCTGATTTCATTTATAGAAGTGTTCATTTTATATCAATACTACCCTTATACGAGTATATGGATTATAAAAACTATTTATTTCAGTTAAAAGTATGAAATAACTCACGCATCGTACGGATTATTTTTGAATTGGGTATCAAATAATATAACATTCTAACATTGCTTTGACACAAGCACTTTGAACTATTGTAAAAAAAATGCAACCATGATGGAACAAGCACTAGGCCCAACTAATGTTAAGCAGTAACATCTGCGTATAACAGATGCAATTTGGCACACGTGGCGAACTGCACTGCGCCCATCACGCTGAGACATAAAGTTGTTAAGTCTCATTTGCCTGTAATTTCTCCGGTACCCATACCCTACAAACCGGAACACCGTAATGTAAACGTTGCTGCTTGGCGGTAGAAATGGGTAGTATTTCCCAGGATGAACTCGCACAAAGATTTCTACTGCTACTAAATAATAATAATATTGGTTGTGTTTACACATTTTAAAAACTGCTATCAGTTCGCTGTATATATATATATTTATGATATGTCTAAGTTTGTAAGAAGCCATATTTATATCTTTGAAAGTAACGACAATCAGAATAAAAGAACCACTACTCATGGGCGTCTTAAGATGCCTATTCCTTCCCTAGAAGTATTTAGGAACAACTGATTCAACATGGCCCCATTAATATACAATTCACTGCCCCATCACATAGTAAACCTCCTTTACAATAGGTTTTGTTCTAATTTAAAGAACTGGCTGGTTGAGGAAAGTTTTTACACAATCGAAGATTTTCTTAATGAAATGTCATGTCGTTTTTACGTCTACGGAAGTGCATTGTAGTATTCGTAATACCTATTCAAATTTTATGGGATATAGATATCATTATGATTACCTATGTATTGTATGTTATAGATAATATTATGAAATATTGAAATAAGATGTACATATCAGGATTCTGATTGAATATAGAGAGACTTTTTATAATATAAGACCATAATTGTACCTATTTCAGCAAATAAATAAATAAATAAAAATACATTTATTCTATGAATAATAACTATCAGATGATTGCAGAACTGAGCCTATATAAATATTGGTTACACACATAAATCATTGTTATTATTAATAAGAGTAGAATACGTATTAATGATTTCGATGAAACAATGGTGAAATTGAAACGTGTTATTATATTTTAATGATGTATTGTTGTCTTTTGTTTCAGGATATCACGACATGGGTTTCGTTAATACTGGGAGTTGTCACATTAGCCACACCAGGTAAGAAAAGTATAAAATATATACAAGAGAAGGATAAAAAAAAAAATTACCACGGACCTAGCTTTTTAACCGACTTCCAAAAAAGGAGGAGGTTCTCAATTCGACTGTATTTTTTTTTTTTTTATGTTTGTTACCTCAGATCTCTTGACTGGGCAAACCGATTTTAAAAATTCTTTTTTTGTTTGAAAGCTGATACTTGTCGTTTGGTCCCATTATAAATTTCATAAAAATCGGTCAAGCCGTTTTTGAGTTACACTAAAAAGATTGAAAAAAAAAATTTTAACAAAAAATGGAACCGACTTCAACACCCAAAAGTGTGAAATAACTTGTCGAAGTCGGTACCATGCGCACAATATTGCGATAATAGGTACTTTTGTACCATCATGGTACCGACTTCAACAAGTTATTTCACACTTTTGGGTGTTGAAGTCGGTTCCATTTTTTGTTAAAATTTTTTTTTAGTTATCTGCATTGGAATAGCCCTTAAAAGATAAAACCCTTTTTTGGTTTTGATCACAGCTTTAATAACATAATATAAGATAGCGTGTTCAGTTTTTGTCGTTTATATGGAAGATATGGTACATAATATAGGTTTTCTAACGCTTATGACGTCTTGTAACCTTAGCAGGAAAATTTAGCGAAATATATACAGTTACATTTTGTTATTTTTTATACCGACTGCCTAATAAGTAGGATGTTCTCAAGTCGATGCGTATATAATTTTATTTATGACCACGAATAGCTATGTGCCTCAGATAGTAGAAACAAGGGAGAAGGGGTAAGGGGGCGTGGCACGTGCGAACCTCAGATCATAGATATGAGCTTTGTACAGAGGTGTCCAATTTTGATAATTATTTTTTTTATTAGAAATAGTATACCCCCGAAGTGGTCCCATATAAATTTCATCACAATCGGTTGAGTAGTTTATAAGTGAAAAATGTATTCGCTTACCTACGTGATTTAATGGTATTTGCTATTTTCAACGATGAACACTATTTTAAGCGAGTGAATGATTTTGTAAGCGTTCTTTATCACTAAAAATAGAAAAAAAAATAGTTATTTGAAACGGGACCGACTTCCAACACTGAAAAATATGAAATAACATGTAGAAGTCGGACCATTCTAATGTGAGGTCTGTGTTTTGAATCAGCATGGCACTGACTTCAACAGTTATTTCATACTTTTTAGTGTTGGAAATCGGTCCTATTACTAGGATATTTCACATCTTCTTTACTATACATAAGTAGTCTTAATTATTTTTACTATATTAGCGAAGCTTACTAACGCACAATAGTCGACAACTCCCACGGCTGCCCACGGCGATGGTGGTGACCTCTACATGTTTGGTGAAGATATTAAACTACCTATTCAGTAGAGTCTTACGCATTCATCATGCGCCCACGCATCGGATAATTGAACATCTCCTTTGATATACGAGTAGATGTTCTTTTCTTAAATGATCAAATTGCTTCCCTAAAGTTTTGGTAAAAGTTATTTTGTACTCAACAAAATAGTTGCCTCGTGATTCAAAAGACCAGATACCTATATGATTACCTACCTACTTTTTCCGCTGTCAAGACATTTTTACACGACTGCCCAAAAAAGGAGACTTATGTTTTTAGGGTTCATGTAGGTATGTTTGTAAGTTTCTTTATTCCACTATAAGTTCTATACTGCTTAACCAATTTTAATATAAAGCTTTTTTAATAAGTATAAATTAATTTAAAAAGTGAAAACCCCGACTGCAAACAATTTATTTTTAAACGTATTATCCTTCCATTGAAATTAAAACTATAAGTTATTATATAATTATAGAATCGTTATTAAAAGCCCTTCATTTTTATACCCCAGTCGATGGGTTGGAAGAAAAATATATTTTTATCTTACAATATGGCGTCTAAAATCCGCCAGTTTTTTTATGTACCTACTATTACTTGCACTATTAAGACAAATCTAACGATATCTCATACATTCAAATCAGTAAAGCTGTTTAGAAGTTACGGTGGAATAAGGACTCACAAACATACATGAAACCTGAAAGCATAACCTTTTTTTAGCAGTTGTGTACAAAGGCATACCGTCGGTAAAAAAGCATGTAAAAAAGGCATAATATTTACTAGCTCTTAGGCTTTATCAATTTTTTCAAAGTCAAAGTCAAAGTCAAAATCATTTATTCAATTTAGGCGTCTACGACGCTCTTATGAAGGTCAATTACAAATTTTAATATTGAAATATATAATAATACATTGTACTGCCACGTTCAGCAAACAAAAATTATAGAGCCACTGCGAGAAGAACGGGCAAGAAACTCGGGGCCATTCTTTTAAACGTTTTTTAACAATGTGTTTTATTATACGTTATATATATTTTATTATACATACATTGTTGGTCGTAGCAACAAGATAGTATTTCTTGTATTTTCAATAGATAGATTTAACAAGAGCGTAGCTAAACTATAAAAAGGTTGGTTAAACAAAATAAAACACCGTTTGACGGTTTAATAGACGCATCAAATGATTCCGTCACAGAGATCTAGCGACGGAGTTCCGACACAGCGCGAGTGTCGACACTCATGTAATGTAATCTCTTCTCATGCCGACACCCGCCACCACTGCCAGGGTTGCCAAATATATCATTTTTTTCTCTCACAAGCTCGGACATTGCTTCATTTACTAAACAATACGTTAATCGGCTGTTTTCGGACAACGAAATAACACGCCAACAATTCCCAACACAATGATAGAAATTGCTAAACTGTTTTTTTTTTCTTGGAGAGATAGCGGAGGTTTTCTAGTAAGTAGTAAGTAAGTAACAAAGTTTGTTTGTAGTACAACGTCATTTGAACTATAGATGTCGCTCCATACCAATACGATGGTTAAATAACGATAGGAAAAACTTGAGTTAAGAATCATTGCTCAAAATTTTTTTTTTTTCAAAAAATTGTTTCAAACGTTTATCTATACAGCATCAGAGACTATTTTATAACTTTTATTTTTAGTTTTCACGAAGGGTACGGAACTCTTCGTGTGCCAGTTCGATTCGCAATGGGCTGATTTTTAGTATCTCTTGTTATAGCGGCAAAAGAAATACAGCATCTGTGAAAACTTCGACTGTCTAGCTATCACGGTTCATGACATACAGCCTGGAGAAAGACAGATGGACAGTGGAGTCTTAGTAAAAGGGTCCCGTACGAAGCCCTAAAAAAGAACACAGCCGCGCGCTTTCAGAAATGGCACGAATAAAATATAAAAATTAGCCAATGACAGCTGCATTTCTTTTCAAACAGAGCTTACTTCCTACCTTGCTGACTATGAAATAACTTAACTTGTAGAAGTCGGTCAGGTTTTCTTAGTTTGACTTTCCCGAGTTCTCTCATACTTTTTACTCGTTGGAAGTATTATCAATTTTATTCTTTTATATTATTTTGACATACTCTTTGCCGTGATGCATACTCGTTACAAGATCGATTGTGTCACCGCCCACAACCATCGACAATATTTACAATTAAATTATTATGATGTCACCCAGGTACAGACATACTGACAATACTTTTTTCTTTTGTTAATAGAGTGCAACCATTGAACATATAATTCAAATTCAAATTCATTTATTTCGAGCTACTTAGGACTCATATCATAGACACAATTACATATATATACACAATTGAAAATAATAAAAATTGTAATTGTGGTACTTATAACTAAAATAATAATAATTAATAAAATAAATCACATAAATACAAGTCCAAAATTAAATAATGGCAATAAATTTATAATAAAAGTAGGTATGTCATATTAACAAATCATAATAAAATAATTTAAACAAAACAGTCATCTCTCATGAAATGAGGGAGCATGCTTTCACAACAATATCTAATAAAAGGACAATCTAATCTATCTGCAATCATAGCTAGGACGGTGTTGTTGCTGGCCCGCACCCTGCGCACCAGAGACGCGGCACGTTTGCGCATGGTCGCGTGGAAACAATCAACACGAGCTTGCGCAAAATATAATAACATATAAAACACCGTGATGAAATTTAAATTGGACTAACTTGGAGGTATACAAAAAAGAATCAAAACAAACAAAAAATAAGAATTGTCAATATAACAGGATTCAGTAAAAAGTAATACATACATAAAATCGTCATACATACATCGATAAGTCACTTGTTTGAATCTAAAAAGGTCAGTTGCCAATTTAAAGATAGCAGACTAGTTGTAAAAGTCTCAATATTAATATGTTTGTTCTAAGATTTTTTTACCTGTAGATCAGTTGTTTGCCCTCCATATTTACTAGACGAATTCAGGGTAATCGCCTGAGTCACTACCAGTCTAGCACTTCCGAGCGTCCGGTGAACACATCGCCGCTAATCGTGTTTTTTCGGAATAATCTGTGGACAATACATCTTCCTTGTGTCTTTAGACTCTGCACCAATTATACAGGCACTGTGAGAGATAAGAAAACTGTTTCATTTCACGCGTAATTATTGTAATTATCTCTTTCTAACAACAGATATGACGCATAATATTTTAACGTTCTTTCCTTGTCATTACAAACTACTTATAGATGTGCGTAGGTATGTACATAGGTAAATTCTAGTAAGCTTTTAGAGCAGTGGTGTTCGGATATAACAACTCTCAGTATTTCATCTCTCTGTGTTTGTTATGATTTTTACACGCACGGTGTAAGTAACATTTCTTGCGATAACTAATGGTAAAGAAAAGAATATGAAACAAAGGACTTCGAAATAATTAGTACTATTATATTAAATATTATTGAGGAAATTTGCGAAAAGTTCTGGCAGGTGTATACAAATTGATTTTGTATTAATTCCGGGCAATCGAAGGAGTGATGATATTTTAGTCTGCAATATTCCGATATTTTTAATTGGTAACTACCAATAATAATTTCAATGGAACGATAAATAGCATAAAGAAAATAAATATATTGCAGTCGTATTTTTAATTTATACTTGTTAATAAAACAATGAGACAGCACTAGCAAGTGGCTTTAGTGATTTTAATTGTGGTATATGCCTATATAAACTGCAGGAGTGACAAGAACATTGGAGTGGTCTCCAAAGCCGTTTCCACGGCCTAATTTATGGATTACAAATTTTAAAATAGCTGATTCTAGCTTGAGCATTTGGACTGACTGAAATGCTTCCGTAGTTGTAGCTGAGGAAAAAATTACCTAACATACATAACGACAAGCCATTAAAGTCACCGCCTTTTTGGGTTTGAACTAAGCTAATGAATTTGATTACTGAAATTGACAAACGAAATTTTTTTATACATTGTTCCAAGTGCAATTATTGGGCGAACAAGCTATAGTAACCTATACCAAAGAGAATTTAACCGCTGAGAACTATTATCACGGGGCAGTACCACATAGAACTTTTTGCTTGAATTCTTTGGGTAACACTGCAACTTTTCTTTCAACAAAGCCAGCTGACGACTTATCCGTCTTTTTTATTGCTGATAGTGTAGCTAGCCTTGAACTATCTCATCTGAGGGTAAGTGATAATATGGTCGAAAAGTTGTTCAGTCTATGGCTAGAATTACTGACTCTCAAGGATAGCTGCCGGAACACACCCTCTTATCTTTATATAGAGATACTAGCGACCCGCCCCGGCTTCGCACGGGTATTTAACAAAAATTTCAAAAGATATAAATTTATACACAAAAGTAGTTATTGTGACATAACTGTTATAGTTAGACTTATATATTGAAGTCTTCTATGAAACTGTAGTACATCACTTTGCTCTATTTTCAATAATTTCAGCAGCGTATGCGATATAACGTATTATTAGTATTTTTTTCGCACGTTGGGTTACATTATCGAAGTTTCACACGGATTCCTAACTTTTTGAAAATCTTCCATATCCTGTGTTGATCAGGGATAATGTTGGATTCTCACGTTGAAAGAATTTTTCAAGTCGATCCAGTAGTTTCAGTGCATATTCATGCAAACATACAATAAAATCTTTCCTCGTTGTGATATTAGTTTAGATAAAAGTAGCTTCACTTTTTGCCACCCCTAAACTTCTCCTGCATCGCGTTACGGATGAAGCGGCACTGCAATATAATATAAATGTATTTTCTCCATTATTTTCCGCTGCATTAGTCACGGCCATTTCATTCTATTGTAGGTCACCGTGACTTGGCGTGAGCAACTGATTTTTTTTTGTGTTGTTAGTACCTAAAACTGTTCTACGAATAACTACTGGTCTTGCTTGGAATTCCTGCCTTACATTACATTAAGCCCTACATTACATTATGCCTTACATTACATTATGCCTTATGTTACATTGAGGTAAATATTTAAATGCATATTAGATACTTGCGGCCCGCCCCGGCTTCGCACGGGTATCTTGAAAATATTCTATCACCACATAGTCTTTTTATACTTGCAGTCTGTGGGCTAAATATACACAGAAATCCTACAACGCCCTACGTGTCCAATTCAACAACGGCTTTAAGATGCTGTTGGGGTTGCCACGTTATTGTAGCGCAACAGGAATGTTCGCGGATGCGCGTACTGACGACTTCTATGCCATCATGCGGAAAAGAGTAGCTTCACTGATGAGCCGCATGCGTGGTAGTACCAACAATCTCCTGGCCGTCGTAGCTGAGGATCTGTACTCCAGCTACATAAGGCACTGGATGGCAGTACTTAGGCCTATCGCACAGTTGGTGACTAAATAATTTATTTATTCACGAAAATTGTATGTAACTATTATAATATTATTATTTAACTAACATAGCAACACATATTAAATGTTACTAACACTATGGACATAAGTCTGAAATAAATGTTTTATTATTATTATTATTATTATAATCTCTAATTCTACATTATCCCTGTTGAACATATCAGGGATAACATAGAATTACAGATTTTTTCAAATCAGTCCAGTTACAGAGCCTAATCAATGCGATCCAATAAAAAATTTCCCCTTTATAACACGTAGGTCACACTAAAAGTTTTGCGTAACTTAAAAAAACAACATATTATAAACAAAATATTATGTTTATTGCTTTTCAAAATACTCTCCTTTACATTTTAAACATTTTTTCATGCGATCAAACCATTTTTTAAAACAGGAGGACCACAGATTTGAAGGCATGTTTTTTTCACTGCTTCTTCGGAGTTGATAAAAGTGAAATCTCTCGTTAAATCGAATTTTGGGGAAAATACAGAAATCACAGGGTGCTAGGTCGGGGCTATGTGCAGTATGGGTGACGAGTTGCGCTGTATCGGAAGCTAAAAATGACTTGGTTTTGTTAGCCGTATGTGAAGAAGCGTTGTCATGATGTGGGAGATCGCGGCTTTTTGGTCGTCTTTCGCGAACTTTTCTAACACCCTGGGTAAACAAATGGTAGAATACTACTGCATTTATACGGCATTAATACTCTCTTGAGTTTGGAATTGTGCAAATGGGACCCGTAGCTGAGAAAAAAACGCTATCATTCTTTTACCAACGTTTCTCGCCTGCCTTAATTTTTTATTTTTTTATGCCCGATAGGTTAGCCTTTGACCACTATCTCACCTGATGGTAAGTGATGATGTGGCCGAAGATGTTGTTCAGGCTAACCTAGAATTACTGGCTCTCAAGTACAGCTGCCGGAACACACCTTTAGGTGCTTGGTGACAGATTTTCTACTTGAGGGTGGTAACCCTGGCTAGCCCGCCTGGCTAGCTACCGCTAGCCAGGCGGGCATTCGCAAAATGCCCTACCACCATGCTATAACGACTGCCATCCTAAGACAACAACCGGGACCGACGGCTTAACGTGCCCTCCGAAGCACGGAAGCGCTCAGTAGTAATGTCACCAGCGGTCACCCATCCAAGTCATGACCGAGGCGGACGTTGCTTAACTATGCTGATCGATTCAGAACGGCTAAGCAAACTTCGCTACGAGCGCTTCATACCTGTTCTGTCTGTTCATGCCTGTTCTTATTTTCAAACACCCATTCACAAGATTGCTGGTTTTTTTCGGGTTTAAAACAATAAATCCATGTTTCGTCTCCTGTGACAATGTCATAAAGAGCATTAGAATGTCCGTGGACGTACTTCAGTAGCATCTGTGAACACCATTCCACGCGAGCCCGCTTCTGCTTCGCTAACAGTTGATGAGTTGCCTTACAAATAGTAATAAGTTAATTACAAACGTGTTTGTTAACGACAAAACAAGAATCGAATTTTGCTATAGACGACAGTGGCTGGTGATGCGCAAAAGAAACAATTATAAGTAGTCAAATACTACATTAAAATAATTAATAAATATTTTTATCTGCTGTCAGTACATATTTTGCACGTTTTTTGGAAATTTATATTCAATTCAGTTTCATTTTCCTCGCATTTCATTTTTGATTCGCTGTACAATCTGTATTTTTGATGGAATAAACAAGAGTTTGTTTGATGTTTGGTTAAAAACTACCCTTAAATTCATCCAAGTGTAAACATTCACCGAATATTTTCAAAAAAAATTGATTTATTTGTCATTTTTCTTATATACCCGTGCGAAGCCTGAGCTAGACTAGCGGCCCGCCTACTAAGGCAATATTTGAAAATAATAATAGTTAACTCATCACTTTTTTCCAGCTCTATCAAGCGAGCCGCGCGTGGTGTGCTACTACACAAACTGGTCGGTGTACCGGCCCGGCACAGCACGGTTCAACCCGCAGAACATCAACCCTTACCTCTGCACGCATCTCATCTACGCATTCGGAGGGTTCACCAAAGACAACACGTTGAAGCCCTTCGACAAATATCAGGATATTGAGAAAGGTATTATTATATTAGTTTTTCGTTTTAATTTTTTATCGCCGTAGCTTTTGACCACTATCTTCAGTTTTTTTTTGTGATTGTGACGGAACGAGCACGAGGTCCACCTGATGGTAATCGGATTAACCTCTGCCTATATAACAGATGCATTTCGTAATGTGACGAATTGCGCTGCGCCCGTCACATTGAGACATAGACAGAAGTAATTCTCATGTGCTTGTAATTTTTCTGGCTCTCAAGGACTGCTGTCGGAACACAATGTTAGGAGCTTTTCGATAAATTTTGTACTTGAGGGTGGTAGCTAGCCAGGCGGGCATTCGCAAAATACCCTTCCACCATGCGGTGAAGCTCAAGCCGGCAGTGGGGATCGAACCAGGGACTTGCATAACTATTAGTAGGTCCCTACCTACTAATAGTTATGGACTGCATTTTGGGAACGCTTGCCTGGCTAGCTACCACCCTCAAGTAGAAAATCTGTCGCCAAGCACCTAACGGTGTGTTCCGGCAGCTGTCCTTGAGAGCCAGTATTTCTAGGTTAGCCTGAACACTTCCACTTACCATCAGGTGAGATAGTAGTCAAAGGCTAACCTATCAGACATAAAAAAAAAACAAAATAAACCATAACCGCTCGGCCGTTCAAAGATTTATATACGCTTATTTATATTTGAAAAATAAATCTTAAAGTAAATTTAAGTAAAGTTAATAATGTGAAGAACAACACAATGCGTCTTTGTAATAGCGCATTTCATGTTTCTGAAAGATTTACCAAATACGATACACACCACAGCAGGTTTGTTCCCGAGTCGGACAGTATAACTGAATTCTCTGACATGTGAGTAGATTATTCAACGTACAGACAAATGAACATTATTTTTGCCAACAGGTGGCTATGCCAAGTTCACAGGGCTGAAGACTTACAACAAGAACTTGAAAACTCTTCTCGCCATCGGAGGCTGGAATGAAGGCTCCTCGAGGTTCTCCCCCATGGTCGCGTCCAGAGAGCGAAGGAAGGAGTTCGTTAGGAATGTTATCAAAGTAAGCATAAGTCTGGTTACAAAATTACAAGAGGAAATATTTTAGTCATATGCGGGATTCGAAGCCGCGCTATCCACCCCTATTGCCGGGTTATGCTCTGGCCAGTAAGCTAACATGATATATGACTCATAACTCTAATGTTTCCTATCTTTCTTACTGTATGGGGATGGAGCGACACCTATAGTTCAACTTACGCTATACTACAAACAATAGTAAATTTTGCAATTAGCTCTTCTTGTTAAAAAACTATAGCTTAATTAGAAAATATGTCTTCATACGTTCCTAATAAATAACAAGCTCTATCTATTGGTATAACTTCCACATGGTTTTATGAAAGTATTTTTTAGTTCTAGTCATTTGAAAAGCGAAATGGTGTCATGTTTGATAATTTTTTTTATCAAAGAAATTATTTAAAAACACATTTTTGACTTCATACGTTCCTGGAGAGTATGTTAAACTTTATGTAAATAATTTTATTTTTTCTAAATTTTCAGTTTTATTTGAGTTACAGATTTTAAAAAAATGTTTGAAATAACCACAACAGCGCCTTAAACTTCTTCACGATGACGCAACCCTATATATTTAATATTTTTATTGTTCCAATAACGCATGCTTTGCGAATTACATTTTAAAATGACGAGAAGAAAAGTTATAGTCATGTGCGGTGTTCGAACCCGCGCATCCACCCCTACAGCTGGGGTATGCTCTGACCGTTAAGCTAACGTGACATATAACATGAGTTATAACTCATAACTCTAATTTGTCCTCTCGTTTTTGACCATCGTTTGGGGATCGTAAACCGTAGAGCATGCGTTATTGCAACAATAATAGTATCAGTACTAATATTATGAATGCGAAAGTAGCTCTGTCTGTCTGTCTGTTACGCTTTCACGCCAAAACTACTGGACCGATTTGAATGAAATTTGGTATGGAAATAGTTTTAGACCCGGGAAAAAACATAGGATAGTTTTTATCCAACCGCGCAAAAAGAGGTAAATGTTTTTGCGCGATAACCGACATACGCGCGGGCGGAGCCGCGCCCAGAAAGCTAGTATATTATTATATAGTATAATAAATCTGCTTCTATATATGATTATAAGCACTGTCGCGTGATATTCAAAAGTCACATTTACTCATATTTAACTGACTTTAAAAAAAGGAGATTCTTAATTATTCTGTATTTTTTTATTGAGAACTTATTACCTATTTATTACCTGAGAACTTATTACTGGGTGAACCGATTGTGAAAATTATTTTTTATTTTAACGCTGATGATTGTCGTTCCATCCCATTTAAATTTCATCGAAATCAATCAAGCCGTTATTGAATTACACTCTAATAACTGAAAATTATTTACCTATCTAGATGATATATTCGTTGACAATTAATGACAATCGATCCCGTAAGTAGCAAGGGTCACTAAAAAGAGTATATGTGTTTTTTTTTTTACAAAATAATGGAACTGACTTCAACACCCAAAAGTGTGAAATAACTTGTTGAAGTCGGTACCATGCGCACAATATTGTGATAATAGGTACTTTGAACTATCATGGTACCGACTTCAACAAGTTATTTCACACTTTTGGGTGTTTCCATTCAAGTCAAGTCGGTTCCTTTTTTTTTCTTTTTTTTTATTTAGTGTTTCTATAAAATATTTATACCTATTGAATGAATAAATGTACAGCATAAGTAACGACATCTAGTTTTATTATTCAAAATAACGATCACAATCTCTCACTTTGATCGTTCCTTGCAGTTCCTCAGACAAAACCGATTTGATGGTCTCGACCTGGACTGGGAGTACCCAGCATTCCGTGACGGCGGCAAGCCCAAAGACCGCGAGAACTACGCCAAACTGGTCAAGGAACTACGCGAAGAGTTTGAAAGAGAATCCGAGAAGACGGGAAAACCCAGGCTGCTGCTGACCATGGCGGTACCAGCTGGTATTGAATACATACAGAAAGGATTCGATGTGAAGACTTTGAACCAGTAAGTTTTTACAAAATCACTTATAGTTTTTCTGGTTGCTTTATTTTTGTCACATTTTTGGCTGGTAATTAGCCCCGTGGGGTGCCGGGCTAGAATGTCAAACCCCCCCCCCACCCCACTGCTGCCTATGTGGTAAGAAGTGACTAAAGGTAGAATACCGGAAGGTAGGCAGGAGCGCCTTCTGAGGAACTGATATCTTAAACTGCGATCCCTACGACGTCTGCCAAGCGTGGGGATTATGGCAAATCCCCCCATATTAGAGGAGGCTGTGTTCACCAAGTTCTAATATCAAATTATATTATGGTATATCAATTTTGATTCAAAACATTTTCAAATCGACTGACTTTATGCAAAAAATGCAGAATTTCAACATCTTCATCAAGTATTTACAAAGTTATACAATCTCTATTACATTGTTATAATATATATTATTACAGCGGGAAACAATCCTGCGTCTCCTAGTTTTACTATTTCACCGATGGCGCCTTTATCTCTTAGCGTCTGAGAACAACTAAAAAGCTAAAAATGTTGTGCACTAAAAATTACTTTATCACTCCCCAAAATATTTTTGCGGCAAATGCGCGCGTAGACCTATGATGATAGGCTCACGCCGCCCGCCGTTGAAAGCTTTCCCACTAATCGTTATTACCGCAACGAGAAATTGCCTTTGCATATATTATTTTTCCTGAAATATAGTAAATATGCTCCCTTTGGGGTACCGGGTTAGAATAGTATATTCCTGTGGGAAATACCAGAAGGTGGGCAGCAGGCCAGCAGCGTTTTGAGCACTGCCATCTTACACTGCTATCCCCAAGCCACCTGCTAGTAGTGGGGATGGCAAATCTCCACCCCCCCTAATGGAGGATCAGCAGTGGATTATCCAGCTGAGTGTCCGTCAGATCAGTAAAGAGAGTACCAAACATTAAAATAATATGTATAAGTCATATTTTTTACCAATAATAACAATAGTTTTAGTAATTTAACATATCTTCCATCTAAATTTACAACATTATCCTATGAACAGCCCTCTGAGTGTTAGTTTTGGATCCACTTTAAAGGACCAGACTATCAATGGGCCAGTGTGTCTTAATCTATTTACCAATATGCATAAAACGTGCCGGGTCAGAATTGCACCTCCCCATATCATCCCAAGGCTGTCGTAAGAGGCGACTTAGGGAAAAATACTGGAAGGTGGGCAGCAGCGCCTTCTAAAGAACTGCCAACTTATACTGCGATCCCCAAGACGCCTGCCAAGCGTGGAGATTATGGCAAATACCCCCTTGATTGAGGCTGTGTTCAGCAGTGGACGATCCGGCTGCTACAGTATATAACGGTAAGCTGCATACAAAGCAGTAGCTAGCGTAGGAAACTGTGTCACGGCGTATCTACCCCCTACCATTGATACGCATGTGCTGACATGCTAATACAATTGCGCAATGAGTGCTCACTGCCTTGTAGTGGGATACTTATCAAACAGAATGTTGACTAATTTGCTAATTCAAGGTCGCTATTACTTAATGGTTAGATGTGGTACAAGTGATAGTCTGAAGATGTTACGAGTAACTTTGATTTTTAAACTGGTTTACTTTGTTTTTTTTTTGTTATGTGATTAGGTTAATGTATTATGAACGAGGCTCAATTAGTGTTATGCGGTAAGATCTATAACATATGCATATCTTTACAAGTGACAATATGCACTGCGCCCATCACCTAGAGACATAAAGTTTGTTATGTCTTAAGTGCTTGTAATTTCATTGGCACCCCTAAAACTGGAAAACAGCAATAGAAATAGATATAAAAGGTAACTTAATCAAAAAGACTGCTGCTAAAAAGTCAAATTTAGTTTTAGAGGTGAAGTTTTACTGCGTGTAAATGTAATTGTGCTGAAGTCTACGTACTTCATTAGATAATAGGTAAGTTGTTAAGGAATGATTACTTTGGTCGATTATTTTTATATGGAGTTTCAAATATAATTGACGTACTTTTAGGTGCTGCTCCAGTATTTTTCCCTTCGTTGCCTTTTACGACACCAACGGAAAAATATGGTGGGCTACAAGCCTGGTACCCCACAGGACCCTAGGCCGGCACCATACAGAAAACTTTGCACAGTCACGTGACAAAGCAAGAAAATGATTTAAACATCCTTGTATTTTATTGTTATTGTTACGAAACTTACACGAGGCCCATTTGGTGTAAAGCTTTAACCCATGCCTATAAAAGAGGCATTACGTCACAAATAACGAACAGCACTGTACCCATAAACCTTCGATATACAGATATTAAGTCTCATGGGCCTGTAATTTCACGCATTGCTTACTGGCGCTCAATAACTGCAGCCGGAATACACTGCATAACTAAATGATCCAACTTCTTTTTTCAAATGTTTTTTGTGCCAGTATTGGAATTTATAATTTAAATAATACATCGCCTTCGCTTATGCACTTGGCAACCATACAAAGTTGGTCTTCTTGAAACTGACGACGCACGGGTGGAATGTCGCACTGCCTAAACTCAAAACAAGTTTCAAGCTGCCAAACTTGTGTTTGCTTAACGTAAAATTATGTTAACGATTTGCCATATTTCGAAGGTTTGAGAAATATTTGGGTACCAATGTGGGCTATGGTCATCAGTAAATAAAACGAAATTACATAATATTCAAGTATTATTACTTTTAAGACCTCCGTGGACTGCTGGAGTACAAATTGCTCTTAGAATTTTATTACTACTGAGCACAGTCCCGGTTAATGTCTTAGAATGGTATTCGTTAAAGCGTGGTTAGAAAGGCATTTTACGAATGTCCGCCTTGCTAGCTACCATCCTACAGTTGAAAATCTGTCTCCAACCACACCAAGTGTTCCAGTAGCTCCCATTAAAATCCAGTAATTCTAGGTTAGCCTGAACAACATTATATCTTAACATCAGGTAGTAGTAGTAAACAGCAAGCCTATCAGCTATAATTTAAAAAAAAACATTGTATTCCAGGTAGAAGTGACATATAAATTAATCTAAAAAAATATGAGACATCTTATTATTATGGATCACTATTTCGGAAATTTATATTCATGAATTGTAAACCTCATAGGAACCTTTCTTTGGAATTTCTACTCAAGGCCTTGAATAGCTGCTACTGTGTATGAGTCATCCTATATTATCCTATGAAGAACTGTCTGAAGTAGTGATGGCTCAGTGGCATTGGCTATGGAATGCCGCGCAGCAGGTCCATGGTTCGAATCCCGCCGCGGGCTTGAGCTTCACCGCATGGTGGAAGGGCATTTTGCGAATGCCCGCCTGGCTAGCGACCTCCCTCAAGTAGAAAATCTGTCGCCAAGGACCTAACGGTGTGTTACCGGCCGCAGTCCTTGAGAGCCAGTGAAAATATAGGAACATGAGACTTAACAACTATGAGTCATATTTCAAGATGACGGGCGCAGTGCAACTCTTGTGACGAAATGTATCTGTTTTAGGTAGTATAGCTTGTTATGTCATAATAATATAATATAAAAAATAAGTGATGTGTAGCTTTTTAAATAATCCCGTGTCAATAACGTGTAGTTTCACAATATGTTGTGTGATTATATTGTTACTATTTATTTAGCTATCAGGACAAGACATGTCCCGCATAGTACGGAGCAGTTTAGAGGCTGAATCCCGCTAATAGTTTGTTAACGTAGATCTATTGGCTTTCAAAGACAGCTGCTGAAACAGTTAGGTGTTTGGCGACCGAGTTTTTACATGCTAGTAGCTAGCTAGGTGGGCTTTTGCAAAATGTCCTACCATTATGATATAACAACTACCATCCTAAAACAACAACTGGGACCAACGGGATAATATACTATACGAAGCAAGTGCACGCTCATCATTAATGCCTCTAGTGGTCACCCATCCAAGTCATGACAGGAGCAGACAAGCTTCCCTACGTGCACTTACTTGTAGATCTATCTGCCTTGAAAGTGTATATCATAATGTCAGCAGAACAACATATATCGTCGAGATATCGAACGAGGTGGCTCAACCGCCACACCCAAACCCAACAATCTAAACATACTCTTTTTATGAGCTCCAAATTAGTAGCTGATCTATCCGGATTACAAATAATTGACCCTATTCCTACAGATATAAGTATCAGAGTCGTAATCTACAGTTCACAAAAGTAAACAAAGAGTTCTCCCAACATTCTCATAGTGTTTAGTAATGAGTGCAATGACAGTAATGATCGTATTTCACGCGATTAAAACATTTTCGTGCTAATAATTGTATGAGTCAACTTATATTGCACCTCACTGTGATTATACATTTCGAAAGTCAGAAATGAATTGAAAGGCGCTTAGGACCACACCAAATTTTGCCACCAGTGGTCAAATGGACACATTCAAAACCACCATAGTGGTCAAATTAACCCACACGCATTTCACTACTAATGAAAATACGGGTCAGGAAATACTTCCCTTTTTCACCGCCAGTGGTAAAATATAATAAAAACATTATTAAATAAAAAATATAATAAAAATTAACATTTATTCTGACTTATAGTAATCATAGGGTAGCCTGAACAACAACTAAATCACATCATATTTGACCAACAAGTTAGATTTGGTGAAAAGCTAGCGTATCAACATTAATAAACCAAAACAACCAGGCCATTAAATTTTGAGTGAAATATAGTTTTCACGAGAAAAATGACCGTCTTCTTCTTCGTCTTCCCAATTTAAGTGCAATTCGCACAAAGCGATTGTCGTAACCACGTTTTTGTGATTGCGGTTGAAGATCTATCAGTGTTAAAATAATAAATTATCTCTTCAGTCTCTTTTTCTTAAACGCATGGTGGTAGGGTATTTTGCGAATGCCCACCTAGCTAGTTACCACCCTCTAGAAAATCTGTCGCCAAGCACCTAACGGTGTGTTCCGGCAGCTTTCTTTGACAGCCAGTAATTCTAGGTTAGCCTGTACAACATCTCCGACCACATCATCACTTACCATCAGGTGAGATAATGGTCAAAGGCTAACCTGCCAGGCATAAAAAAAACGATATACATCATATTCTACAAGCAAATTTACTAAACATGAGAAAACAGATTGAACAATAGAATTTCCGGGACTTGAACTCCAGTATTTCGTCCCGTACATGTTTTCGCTCATCATGCGTCACTGCTGTTTAAATAATACTCAGTTTTTTTTATTAATAAACACTACACTGCCCTGACTACAATTGTATAGGTACTCGGCGTGACTTGGAACGATGTAGAGATTTTATCGACACCCATACATCAATCTGTTCAGGTATATAAATGTTACGGTGGAATAAAAAAAAACACGCATAGATACGTACGTAGATAGATGTTTCTCTCTATGAACTTAATGATACGATATATAAGAATATATCGTATCTTAAAATCAAAGAATTTTTTTTATTTATTGAATCATATTTAAGTTAAATTTAATAATGAAGAATTTAGTGACATCAGATTATTTTTTAAATTACAAAGTATATACATGTTATTTCAGGCTACTGTACATGAACCCTATGAATATATTTTGAGCAGCCGTGTATCAAAAAGACTACTGTTCTGCGTAATACTACCTCGATTACGCATACTTATTATGAATGTGTAGCATGTTGCAAAACATTTCCTAACATCCGCTCCTCTAGCTACGAGTACGACTAAATGTTGCTTGAGAGAGATAAACAGAGCGTTGAGATGAAGTTAAATTCGTAAATCGTTATATTTGAGTGTTGGTAACACGCGTTACTCATTTATTTTAGACTACCAGTCCCCTCCGGCTTCACGCGGATATTATATAAATATTTCAAAAATAAATTCGAGGTTTTTGAAATTATTCTATAGCTTATGTTCATCGGAGATAATGTAGGGTTCTAATGGTGAAAGAATTTTTCAAAGCGGTCTGGTACTTTTTAAGTTACTCGTTACATACTGAAATACAAATCTTTCCTCTTTATAATATTATAAGTGTAGATGTAGATATTTCTTAACTTTTTCTTTTAAATAATAACGAAGTGTAGTTTCAGAATCCGTCCTGAAATGGTGTTACGGAAAACTCAGTAACGGTCATTTATTAGATTCAAGAATTACTTTGCGTACATCCATACTTAATTACAAAAAAAAATAGGAGTCGTCGGATGCACATTATGCGAATGTCTGCCTAGATAGCTTTAACTAGAAAATCTGTTGCCACGCACCTAACAGTGAGTTGCGGTAGCAGCTATCCTTAAGAACTAGTAATTCTAGGTTAGCCTGAACAACATCTTCCACCATATCATCACTCACCTTCATGTGAGATAATGTATAAATAAGGCTTAGCCTATCAGCTATATAAAAAAGAGACAGTCTGTTGTGTGCAGTGAAATGTCATGATTGAAACCGGGATATACCTACTTATAACAAATTATATTGCGTATATGCATTATGCAGCGTTAGCTTTTGCCCTTCATAGGACACTTATATTGTGATCATGGAAGTTAAACTTTAAGTGAAGCTCTCATAACGAATTCAACATAGCAAAAAATGAATATTAATTGGCACCTTCGAGATGGACACAATACCCGGAAAGCGTGAACCAATTATGGTCATCGCAATTATCCGAAGACAGCCTGTTCATTACTGGACCTCGGCGGCCTTGACCTTTGGCGATGGTCTGTGGGATGTCCAGTTTAGTGACGACCGGTTAATGGACCATTAATATAATAAATTGTTGTTTTTACTTTATTTAAAAAACTGGCTAGTAGGAATATTTATTACGAGTAAGTATTATTTTAAAGGAAGACATCAATTAAGTTAGTAGGTAACAATGGCAAGTTTGTAGTAAGAATGTCACAAAAGTTGGAGTTTAAATGCGTTTATAATTATTTTTCGTGTGACTCTATTTTTATTGCTGATAGGCTAGCCGTTAACCACTTTCTCGCCTGATGCTAAGTATTGATACGGTCAAGACTGACGTTCAGGTTAACTTATTATGTTTGCAATAATGCATTACAACACAAAATTACAAATTTAAAAAAACCTCTCGTATATTTGTAATTTTGTTTTTTGACTATAATATATAATAACTAAAGCAATATATTTTGATGCTTCTTTTTAACTAAAGGTACGCTTAGTTAATACAAAACTATTATTTTTTGATATTCAAAAATATATCTCCTCTTTTCCACAGATATCTCGACTGGATGAACCTACTCACCTACGACTACCACTCTGCCTTCGAGCCAGCAGTGAACCACCACGCACCACTCTACCCCTTGGAGGAGCCAAACGAGTACAGCGTTGATACTGAACTGAATATTGTAAGCATACTTTTCATAGCTAAACTATCAAAATGCCTTTAATTATATAAGTAGTGAACCATCAGGCTTGGCTCTACATTTTGGAGAAACCGATCGAGTACACCATTAACATTCACTGAATATAGTAAGTACATCTTGGAGAATCAACAGTGAACTAACAAGCACTGCTGTAGAGTTACGCCTGGAGGTAGCTCCAGGAGTAACCAAAGGAATAAAGCATTGACACTGACATTAATATTGTAAGTATATTTTAGATAGCTAAATTGTCACCTTGTTTTTGAATCAACAGTGAACCACCACGCTCCGCACTACTTCTTGGAGAAACCATTCGAGTATACCATTGACAGTATCTGAATATATATAAGTACAAGTTCAAAAGATTTATTCTCTGCCCATCCAACGATTGTTTGGAAGATATCGCTTTTAACCATAAGTACGCCACTTATAGCTAACTATTGTTTCTTTGTTTCTTTGTAATTTCCTTGTTTTTGAAGTCAATAAAGAGTTATCGTATCGTACCTCTTGGGTAGGTGAACCTGCTTATAAACAACTAACACTCTACCCTAGAACCAACAGTGAACCACCAAGCTCTGCCTCTTGGAGGAACTAGTCGAGTAAACCGTCGACACTGAGCTGAATATACGAGTAGTAGGTACATCTGCGATATATAAACCTACTAATTATTCTAAATTATTATCTCTTAGCACCGGATTTAGAAATAGGTATTGTTTGCTGGTTGCTTATTACTATGTAATTAGATTTAAGAATTTGATGCAATACACATGCTAGGTCCTCTTCTTGAAGGAAATATATATTCCAAAGTTTATTTTATAATATTTTCAATTATGTAAGCCAGTGATGTAAGCCAGTGTTGTGGTCTTCCAATAAAAAAAATAATAAAATGTATAGTATTGACTTGACTGACAGACTTCGTACTGGTTAAACTGTTGGACGTAGAGTCTTCATATTTGTACAATGTGTTCATATAAGAGTAAAAACGTGGTTCCAGAAAGGATTTAGGAAATTTGTACCCTGAGACATTTAAAAAGGGGTCAAAGTTTTGCCATAGTCCACGATTTTGCCAACACTGTTCACAAGTAATCGGCATTAGCATTGTTAATTCCCGATGTAAAATTAACATACGCGTTTAGTATTACCCAAAAATTCTTAAAACGATATAGGAGGTTATTTGTTTTTTAAATAAGGGTACTTACCCTTTTTTAAATAACAAATTATAAAAAAAAATCATTTTGATAGTTTAGCAAAACCGAAACGTTTGATATAGCTTGCTGAAGTCGGTGAACTCCCATTTCTTTATTGTCCGACTTCCACAAGTCAGGTATTTCATACTTTCCAATGTTACAAGTCAGATTTGTTATGAAAGCCAGGCGTTCGCAAAATGCCCTACCACCCTGCTGTAACGACCACCTTCCTAAGCCAGCACCTGGTACTGACAGCTTAACATGCCCTCCAAAGCACGAAATCCCTTGGTAATCAAAGAATTAATCAATATATTTTGCTAATAATTTCAGGATTACACAATCAAGTTCTACCTCGAGAACGGTGCGGACGCAAACAAGTTGGTCCTCGGCATTCCCACTTATGGACGCTCGTACACGCTGTTCAACGCTGATGCGATCGAGATCGGCTCGCCTGCTGACGGCCCTGGAGAGCAGGGAGACGCTACCAGAGAGAAGGGATACCTCGCTTATTACGAGGTATATTGTTACATACATATATATAATATACATACATACATATAATATACGTATACATACACATAATATACATCCATGGGTACATAAAAAAGAAAGGAGTACGCTCCACGTATCTCCAATTACTTTTTAGTACCATTTAATAGAGGGCCAGTCTATTGCCATTCACGGGCTCAGTTTCAGGGTCATACAAAATGTTTTGTCTACGTAATATGTTGACGCTAACAAGATAAAATACAGAGACAAGAACATATTGTCTGAAACCCTGGCAGGGCACACAAGATTGTATACAGCCCTGTTGTGCGTCTAATGCACACAAAACCCCACTAACCACGTTAGAAGTGGCATGCTGCTCATTTGACGCACTTTTCGATTAGTCGCCTTTGACGACCACCCACGGGAAGAAATAGGGAGGTGATATCCTAACCCGATACCTCACGGGTAAATTGTTGTATCTTTATTATTATACACGGTTTCTGTTACTTATGGATTATTTAGGCAAGTGTCTTCAAGTTTATATCATAAGCGCTAGAAATTAGATTCAAGTACCCCTAAATCTAATTTCTATCGGGGGACAATGATAATATTTTTTTTATATTTTTAGCACTCCCTATGCTAGCCCCATGATGATGGTTAAATCGGCGCGGCGAATGGGAACAGCGGAAATACACATGCCTTAAGTAACTTATGATTTACGGCGAGTCACTTTTTGGACAATGTTTGCCGCTGGCGAATTGTTTTGGTCATATTTTAACAGAACAAATAAAAACATAAGATTCCAACTCTGAATCGTAATAGACGAGTATAGTCTGTAAAAACTAGTTTCAAGCATATTGATTTCTTAGGTTAATAGTTTAGATAAGTAGTTTACTCTCCATTTTCAGTTTTTTTAATGTTCTGCAGTGATAATTTCAGAAAAAAATCGCCTGCCTGATGTTACCTATGTATGACAACTGTCCATTACAGTTACAGTGTCACCTTTCCCGTTTTTCTTGACACTGCACTCCACTCGTCACTCCGAGATCTTAGTTTTTGTTGCCTCGTTCGACCAGTCATACGCCCTTGATGCCTCAACACAGTAGTGTATGCACACTACTACTACCCACCATGACTGACTGTTGCTAAAGACCTACCTGGAAATATGGTTGCAACTTATTACATTATTTGACCACTAGGCAGAACAATTGTTGTTTTTTAATTATGTTACTGCAAAGGCCTGCAGTGGATGGTTCTAACAAATTGTACTCGCATTGATTTAACATCAACAACTCTATTCTAGATTACAAAAGTATTAAGTACAAACTTACGAGAAGAAAAATTTAAGTCATATGCGGGATTCGTTCCCGCATCCACCCACCCCTTTTACCTTCTTAAACTTTCTATTCTAGATCTGCGAAGCTCTTAAACCCAAGACCAAGAAGCGCAGCACCTCCGACGAGGATTCTGAGGAGTACGAAGAAGAGGAAGAAGACGAAGAATGGACTGTGATGCATCCCAACCCTGATGCCATGGGGCCCGTGGCGTACAAGGGCAACCAGTGGGTGGGATACGACGACTTGGATATTGTCAAGAAGAAGGGAGAATATGTCGCGGAGAATGGACTTGGAGGTGAGTGAAACATAAGTACTTTGGCACAGTTTTAGTGGCACAGTATTATCAACTTTTGAATAGTAGGGGGGTGCAACGGAGAGCAATCGCGGCCTGACTCCGAAAAAGCCAGAAAGCTATATGACAAAATTATTTTTTTGGAAAATATCAACAAAAAGTTGCTTCAATTTAATACTTATTTAAGCCTTTTAGAATGAACGATCTTAAGAAATAGTAACCAAGTATCGTTTTACAGGTATTATGTTCTGGTCTATCGACAACGATGATTTTCGCGGGACCTGCCACGAGAAGCCGTATCCTCTCATCGAAGCCGCCAAAGAAGCTTACATCGCCAAACTTGGGTGAGATTTTCTATTGACTTTTGCATCTGAACAACACAGAGATAAGTATTTGCTTCGCCTACCTTTATATTGCAAATAGGCTTACTGAAAATTCCGTTAAGGTTAAGATAGACCGGAGCCCCCTTGAAAAGTAATTTAATCGCATTTTTTATCCAATATTTTTAACTAACTAACAGTTAAAAAGTTATTTTCGCGAAACTTCAATCAAATCTTATAAAACCGTGAAAATATCACTACTGTATGAATGCCCTGTCAATGGTAGAAACAGGGCATTGCCAAATAATTTTGTTGGGCTGTATATAACTTTGTATAAAAATATAAATGAATTGACGCCTGTAGGGAATCTTGGAGCAAGACCTTTGGTATTCGAAATTCTAAGCCAAAGAAATCAACGCGTTTGCTCAGAATATTTCAACATTGTTATAGTATTTTCAAAAAAAAAAGCAATCATTCTTGAATGTTATTTTTTTGTTACATTCATAATATATAAAGCTCGATTACCACTCACTGACTGACTGACTGACTGACTGACTCATTGACATAAATGTTCTCCTAGAAGGAGCAGAGTAGAGTTAAAATGATGTATGGCAAAAATGTAGGGGGGGTTTAGGTGAGTATGAGAAAAATCGAAAATCATAAAAATGACGCCTGCCAAGTAAAGATGTATGACGTATCTCGAAAACGGTAGGAGATAGATAGGGGGTGTTTGAACAAATGTCATAGGGAATCTGGAGAGCAGTCAAATGACATGTGTCAAAAGTGCTCATCTCATTCTTCATACTGCATTTGGAGTATTTTCCTTACATTTTCGACTGTATTTGGAGTTTTTGTGGGATTTTCGACTGATTTTGGAGTTACTGTCATTGATGAAGGTATAGCGAGCCCGAAGGGCGAGCTTCTGGTGAGGCCGAAGGCCGAACTTTCGGTCCGCGAGGCCGAAGGCCGAGCTGATGGTGCGCGAGCCCGAAGGGCGAGCGCTTGGCGAGGCCGCAGGCCGAGCTGTATTAGTGTCTAGCGAGGCCGAAGGCCGAGCCATATTAGTGTCTTGCGAGGCCGAAGGCCGAGCTCCGATCTGACATGCTCCTCTCATACTTCATACTGCATTTGGAGTACTTTTCCTTTATTTTCGACTGTATTAAGAGTTTTTGTGGGATTTTCGACTGAATTTGGAGTAACTGTCCTACATCAAGGTAAAGCGAGCCCGAAGGGCGAGCTTCTGGTGAGGCCGAAGGCCGAACTTTCAGCCCGCGAGGCCGAAGGCCGAGCGCATGGTTGGCGAGCCCGCAGGGCGAGCTTTTGGCGAGGCCGCAGGCCGAGCCGTGTGAGTGTCTTGCGAGGCCGAAGGCCGAGCCCCGAATTCACATGCTCCTCTCATTCTTCATACTGTATTTGGAGTATTTTACGATAGATTACCGACTGTTTTAGGAGTTTTTGTGGGAGTTTTGACTACATTTGGAGTAACTGTCAGAGGCCGAAGGCCGAGCTCCGACTTGAGAGTATTTTCCACATCTCCGACTGGTCTCCATTGTAACTGCCCGCGATAAACAAAGCACCTACGAGTGCGGTTCCTTTACCGAAGTGACTCAGAACCTTGGTACGATTCTGACCGTACCACTTTTTTATGGCAGTAGGGTGAATTTGGTTTGGTGGTTACAGTATGGTACCTTATTGTATTAGGAGTTTGTATGGGACGTCGTATATCTTTTGGATTTCTGAAAAAAAAATTTAATGTATAAGGTGTTTTGATATAATTTAATACTGCATAACGATAAATGCGGGCCGCTTGCGGCCCGCACACTGCCCGAAAAACTAGTTAATATGTATAGATAAATATTTTTTATTACTGTTTTAACACGGGTGAAAGTCATCAATTCTTGCTCAGACTGTAGCAGTCTAAAATTCTAAATACCTCGTATGGAAATTGAAACCTTTCGACCCTTGTAGATTAATCTACTATACGTATTCCGTAAAAGCCGGATGAATCAATAAAAACTCTTTTAATTTCAGAACAACTGACAGCAATGCTATAGCCACGAAGAGTTCCAAACCAGCAGCGAGTAGACCAAGCGGCGGCAGCAGGAGACGTAACCGTCCCAAGTCTACCTCCACTACCACGGCCAAGCCAAGCAGTTCTACCAAGTGAGTGTTTTATATCAATTGCAGAAGGATAATAGTGCTCAGCCAAGTGTTAACCACTGCAAGCCTCGAGATCTTCGTAGCTGGAACCTACCGCATCGCATACATTGAGTTTATTTAAATTTTAATTATTTTAATGTTGTCAAAGTGCTTAGTCGTTCTTAACCGATCGATTATGTTAAGCAACTTCCGCTGCGGTCAGTACTTGGTAATATCTGTTGACATTACTACTGAGCGTGCATGTGCATCGGAGGGCAGGTGTCTTAAGATAGTAGTCGTCTTGCCATATGGTAGGGTGTTTTGCAAATGCCCGCCTGGCTAGCTACCATCCTCAAGTAGAAAGTTGTCGCCAAACTCGAACTCAATGCTAGTAGGTAATTATTTGGGCAGAGTTTCGCCTGAAGGGTGTTGGTAGGACTGAGTCTAGTTTGGTGATTACCAAATGGTAGGTCTCTTGACCGAAATCCGTCTTGGAGGGTACAACTGCAGTATCAGATATTCTGCCTAGATGCAGTAGTGTGCAACCTCTACTGGCGTAAAATATAGCAAATGAAATTACTGGGCGAACGAGATGTAAAAACTAACGTCTCGGAGTGACGAGCGCATTGCAGTGTCAAGCAGAACACTACAAATATAATGTATAGTTAAAGTTACAGAACGCTTACCATCACGTGGGCGACTTGTTCGTCTCAACACTTCTTTTTCATTTATTTATAGCTGATAGGCTAGCCTTTGACCACTACCTCGCCAGATGGTAAGTGATGATGTGGTCGAAGATATTGCTGAAGCTAACTTAGAATTACTGGCTCTCAAAGACAGCTGTCGGAACACACCGTTAAGTGCTTGGCGACAGATTTTATTACTGATAAATTTTATACTTGAGCTACCCTGCCAGGCATTCGCAAAATATACTACCATCATGCTCTAACGACTGCCATCACAAGACGACGGCCTAACGTGCCCTCCGAAGCACGTGCACGCTCAGTAGTAATTTCACTAGCGGTCACCTATCCAACCACTGCGGACGTGGCTTAACTTAGCTGATCGGTTAAGATCGGCTAAGTAAACTACGCTAAGAGCGTTTCTTCATAATGGTGAAGGCAATTATTTGACGGTAGACGTCATGTCTATTCGTTAAGTTTAATTTATAACAGAATGTCATTTAATTTCATCACTCTATAACCTTTAACCTTAAAAAAAATTACAAAATACTTTCCTCGACATTTTTTTTTTATGTTTGATAGGTTAGCCTTTGACCACTATCTCACCTGGTGGTAAGTGATGATGTGGTCGGAGATGTTGTTCAGGCTAACCTAGAATTACTGGCTCTCAAGGACAGCTGCCGCAACACACCGTTATGTGCTTGGCGATAGATTTTCTACTTGAGGGTGGTAGCTAGCCAGGCGGGCATTCGCAAAATGCCCTACCACCATGCTATAACGACTGCTATCCTAAGACAACAACCGGGACCAACGGCTTAACGTGCCCTACGAAGCACGGAAGCGCTCAGTAGTAATGTCACTAGCGGTCACCCATCCAACTCATGACCACGGCGGACGTTGCTTAACTTTGCTGATCGGTTCAGAATGGTTAAGCAAACTTCGCTACGAGCGCTACATCCTGAGACATTATGGTTAATTCTACGAAGTACTTTGAGTACACTTTCCAATCTATAATAAAAACGTTAACATTTCTATATTTTTATCAGGAGTAACAAGCGGAAGAGTTCAGCGTCCAGCACTACTCCATCATGGAACATCACTCCGGAGCCACCCACCACTCCTGACCCAGGATCAGGTATATATTCCAAAATTTTATTATATTTTCATTGTTTAGGTTGTATAAAACTGTCATCTATGCCAAGAAATCTATGCCTAAGCAGCAGTAGCTTTGGTGCCGGGCCACATAGATCGTTCTAGACTTGTGAGCTCAGACTTCCGAGTTCCTAGTTCCGTGTTTTGAGTTCCGAGTTCCAAATCCTGAGTGTCAAGTTCTGAGTTCCGAGTTCTGCGATCTGACTTCCCTATGGATGCAGCCGCTTGGACACAACAACTGTCAGACCGCGGACGGTGGGGATTTTGCGAATGCTCTCCTTGCTCGCTTCAATGATAGTTTAGAACGAAAGGAATAATTAGAGTTATGAGTCATATGTCATGTCCGCTTAGCAGTTAGAGCATAACCCGGCTATAGGGCTGGATGGCGTGGGTTTGAATCCCGCACAAAACTATACATTTTCTTCCCGTTGTTTTGTAATGTAATCCGCGGAGCATAACATTTTTTTTATGATATGGTGATGGAAAAACCAAGAGGCCGATAACTTGAAGGTGTTATTTAAATATTTTTATTTTTACAGCTGTAAAAATAAAGTAATGAATAAGGATTCAAAAAATTCCAGTTCTTAGAAAAAGCTTTTGTTTCCAGATTTCAAGTGCGTCGACGAAGGTTTCTACCAACACCCTCGTGACTGCAAGAAGTACTTCTGGTGTCTCGATTCTGGACCTTCCAACCTCGGCATCGTGGCTCACCAGTTCACTTGTCCTTCTGGTAAGAAACATGTTCCCAGAATTTATTAAGTTTGAAGTGGATCAAATGAAAGTAATTTATTTTCATAATTAAATAATATTAGTGGTTTATGTTTGAAATTACCAATTTTTATTGAAAATTAGTATTTATTTAAACTTAAACATATTTATTTAATGAAAGTAATTACCATTATTAGCTATCTATACATTGCTGCTATCGAATCGGAAGGTCATTTATGCCTTTGTGATACAACTCTGGTGATCTAGATTCTAAAAACTGTGTGAAAGCATTTTGTACTGCCTCCTGGGAAGAAAACCCTTTATTACGTAGAAAATTGTCCAAATCACAAAACAAATGGTAGTCCGTTGGAGTAAGGTCTGGTAAATACGGAGGGTGACGAATGGTTTCTAAATACATTTCCTGTAGAGTTAAAACTGTTTCTCATGCTGTAAGAGGTCTCGTCGTTATCATGGAGCAATAATGGTGAAGATCGATTCATGAGTCGGGGCTTTTTCAATACTAGTTTTGCTATCATTGTTTGGAGTTCAGCACAGTAGATCTGCCGTTATTGCTTGTCCAGATCGGAGAAAGCTATAGTGAATAACACCCTGCTGAGACCACCAAACAGTTACCATTACCTTTTTATTGGTAAGCTTTGTTTTAGGATACTGTTAATTTATTTATTTAAAGTTAAATTTTGTTTGGAATATTTACTTGCGGCTATAGTCCAAATAAGAATTGATGACCTTCACCTGTGTTAAACACTTTTCTTTTCACTATGAATAAAAGTAAAAGAAGAAAAAGTAGTTTTTCCATAATATTTATTGATAATAATAACCTGTATAGTACCTATTTAAATTAATGCGGCTATAGTCCAAGTAGGAATCGATGTATTATTCCGTGTTATACACTCTACTTTAATATAAAGGTAAAGAGGTACTTTAATATGAGGAAAGTAAACAAAAACCGTTTTTCGTAAATATTGAGATACTGAAAATATAAATAACATGATCATAAAATTTCTCACCTCCTGGTGTGATACTTAAAAAAATACATATTCATAAAAATAATATGTGTAGGAATCATAATTAATTGCAATTGAACTGAATTTAAACACTCAAATTTTCATTTCAGTTGTGAGGAAATAAAACAGAATAAGCTTATCCCTTTATTTGATTAAATTATTTCTTTTCCGTTTATGTCCAGGTTTTCAATAATACCCTGATCTATGGGTATTATTAAAGATCAGACTATTAGAATTCGCAATGCCTGATGGAGTCGTATTAGGCGAGAAATATATCAGAAAGTGGGCAGAAGCGCTTTCTGAAAAACTTCATACCCAAGACGCCTGCCAAGTAAGAGAATTATGGCAAACTCACCTTAATGGGAACGTATTGGTTCGCCAGTGGATGTTGTGGCTATAAATATTAATGTACTTCCATATAACTTTTGCAATATCATCTATCCTGCAATAGTCTTAATAATTTAAAGGTTATTAAAACATATTCCTCTCTAAAAACATTAAGCAATCCTTCTCAAATCTTCCAGGTCTTTACTTCAACAAGGCCGCAGACTCGTGCGACTTCTCCCGCAACGTGATCTGCAAGCTCCCCGCCGCCACCACCAAGGCTCCTGCCACCACCAAGCCCACCACCACCACGGTCACCACCACCACCACCACCACCACAACCACGAGGAAGCCTCTCCGACTGAGCACCAAGAACTCTGCACTCTTTAGGACTAGCACTACCACTACTACGCCTGAACCCGAGGTAACATAATATAATAGAATCGTTAATTGAGTCTTAACATAATGTATAATAATAAATGTAATAGAATCGTTATTATACTTTATATACCTTACGAGGTAAAATATCCCCTTGTGGAGGGCAATTAAAATTTTATCACCGTTTTTTTTATTTAACGCAAATTTTGGTAGCCACTCTACATGATCATAATATTCTGATCATATTATATAAGAGTTTAAAATAATATTTCGGATATTATCTTTAAACATTATATTGCATGCTGGTAGGGCATTTGCATGGTGGTACGGCATTTTGCGAATGCCCGCCTGGCTAGCTACCACGCTCAAGGAGGAAATCTGTCACGGTGTGTTCCGGCAGCTGTCCTTGAGAAAGAGTAATTCTAGATAAGCCAGAACAACATCTTCGACCATATCATCACTTACCATCAGGTGAGATAGTGGTCCAAGGCTAACCTATCAAGCATAGAAATTCTCACTAGGTGGCACCAATGTCCATAAACTCCATTAATTACTTATGAAACTGGCGAAAATATTAAGTTTACCCATTATAACTGTAATCAATTCAATATCTATTAAAAAATATTTAAACCTAGAGAGGTTTGGAGATGATCAAATATAATATCACATGAGTAAACAAATTTATCTTACATCTGATAATCTGTACTGAGCGGAACTGATCTGAACCTTACCTGATACAGAGTGAGGAGTACGAAGATGATACTCCAGAAGACATCACCGACGAAGACGCGGAAGACCCCAAAGTCATCAAGGAACTGATCGACCTCATCAAGAAAGTTGGTAAGTTATACATCCCTTTCACAAATCACTATCAGTAAACATAAATTTACTCCCAAATTCACAGGAGAAATATATTTGATTTCTGTTTTTGATGTAATTAGATGTACGATAGTGCGATTTTAACAAATTCAACACATTTCCCGTTAAAAGTAAACATGAATGTATTTTTCGAATATTTTAGAAAGTATTAGAACTGGTCTATTCAGGTGTTCTCTATCTTGGTTTTTGAAGAGAGGCTTAACCATCGTACATTTAACCTCTCTAGCAAAATATAAGAGGCAATATCAATTAGAGTTGTTGTAGAATGGGCCCATTAATTTTGTGTTAAATCCATCACAAGTGTAGTGCGATTATAACGTTATACTTATTTCAGAATCTCTAATTATTGGCACAAGCATTTGTTAAATATAACATGCGAGCTACTTTATAGCAGGTGTTTTCGCAATACTTTAAAAATAGATGTATCTCTGTGACGTCCCGGGCGGGTTGATTAGGGAGACAGCAAAAGGCTCGCCACGACAAGGGACTAAAAAACCCGTTAAAACGTTTATTTGCTTTGCTTGTATGACGATGTTTAGTTCAAGTTTTTTGTCATATAAGTATAGAAACGCGTCCTTGGGTTGGATTTATACAGCTAAGATATTTCTGAATTCAGGTAGCCCTAAATCACATATAATTTTATACTTCTCCATACACAGCTTGATTTTTACAGTCAGCAGTTTTTATGACTGAAATATTACCCTGAATTCATAATCGAAATTCTGATAGTCCGAAATTATGCACACTTTCATACCTCTTACACATATTACGTTTTCTAGTTGTGAAATGGAAGAGATTCTGCAGGACATTCTGAATTCTTTCCTGATTTCGACATATATACATAAAAAAAAATTAATGTTTTTATGTATATAATACTACTCCTTACACGGTCGCGTATTTTTAGATTGTAAATAATAAGAGTATAGGCATAATTCGAATTATGACCTAACGTTTGTCTGAATTACCAAGGTGGCGTGGAACAATTGGAAAAGCAGCTCCATCTAGCGGAGAACTCGGCAAGCACCGACGGCGCAAGCACCACCACTCCCACTCCCTTCAACAAGAAACTCTACCAGAAAGTATTGGAGAGAGCGAGAGTGAAGAACAAGTATGTATACTTCTTTCCTAATTTTCTTCCATCACGTACCTTTTAAACACATATATTTCTTTGTCTGTCCTCTGTACTTATGTTCTAGGCATTCATATCATAGTAAACATTAGCTTATTTCTTTGTTTCACATTATCAATACATCTTGGGGAGGAGCATACAGCTGTTACATGATAACGCTAGAGCGCGCGCAGCGAGCTATATTAAAAGTAGCTACTTATAGGCCAATTTTGTACCCAACATTTGAACTTTACAAGGATTGTAAAGTACTGACTGTTCGTCAATTATATATATATGAAAGTATTCTTAATCAACACAAACAACCAAATCAGTCAAACAACAAAAGAAGGAAAGACCTTGTTTATACTAAGCCGAAACTTAACACAAAATTTGCTAAACGCTATCTGCGTTTTATGGGCCCTCATTTATACAATCAAGCTAGCAGAGTAATTAAAGATCTCGTATTAAACAAGAGAAACGGAAAACGTGCAGTACACGATTGGCTGATTAAACTCAGCTATGATGAAACTGAGCAATTGTTAAAAACAGTTGGATAATCCTGTACTGACTGATACCCTTTTTCTTCTTCTGTGTCTTGCATACTTCCTAAGTTACGATATCCTTTAAATTTAATATATTTTTCCTATTATGTACGCACTCACATCCACACAAATTCATACACACATACACACACACACACACCCTCTCACACGCACATACAAACACTCTCAATCACACTCATTCTTTTTTCTTACTTATTCCTTCAATACCCATCGTAAACACACAGTTATATTATTATCTAAATACTCGTACTTACCTAGATAAGTTGTAATATTAAAAATTTTAAATTTAAGTAACTTTCAAATACATTCCTTTATTTTCATTTTATTTATTTACTTTTAAGAGGTAATACACAACTTGACGTAGTTATGTACCACAATGTAATACGTAATTTGTTGTAATTGTTTAAATTTTTCTTGTCATGTTTAATATTATTGTACACTTGAAGGGTATGCAGAGCCTACAACACAAGAAATTATTTTCTTAGTGTAGGTTCTGTGCGAATAACAGACTAGGCAAACATACAAGCCATAGCTTTTTGTCACAATTTATAATATTAAGAACCTTATTTAGTTTGTAACCAAATTGTACATTATTTGTGAAATAAAACTATTACATTCCTTTTCATAGTCTTACTCCATCCATTTAATACTCGTTAACTTTTCTATCCTTGGTGCTAATTTGAAGTTTAATCAAATCTCTTATTCTCATGTTTTAAATTTATTTGTGTCTTTAGGTTCAATGGCAATGGTTTAAGCCAGACTGCTCAGAACAGCCGCCGTGGACCTCAGAACCAAGGACTCGAAGCCTCTGCCGATAAAGACAGGTTAATCAAGAAAGATCGCCCACAGTGAGTACCTATTCAATTAATAAGGTAAATTGTTCAAGTCGGACGCAAATTTGAGGGTTTTGTTGTTAGTAACACCCAATAACCCGTGAGGTGCCGCGTTAGAATGTCACATCCCCATTTCTTCGTGGGTTTCGAAAGAGACGATTAAGGGAAAATACCGGAAGGTGGGCAGCAGCGCCTTCTGAAGAACTAACTAGGCGTGGGGTTTATGGCAAATCCCGCCCAATGGGGAGACCTTGTTTAACAGTGGATGTTCCGGTTGGTGTAATGAACACACATTAAAATCTTGTATTGTTGTATATTCACATAAAATATGTCATATCCATGTGGGTGCCGGGCTAGGATTGCACATCCCCTTAATTTTCCTGTAGGAGTCATAAGGCGCGAGGAAAAATGGAAGGTGCCCACCTTCCATTTTTCCTCGCGCAGCAACGCCTTCTGAAGAACTGCCATCCTACACTGCGATGACCAAGATGCCATGCTATCCGTGGGGATCATGGCAAACCCTTCCCCCTCCCCTCCTAAAATTAGCCAGTCTAATTCGTACTTGCCTCGCTTTTATTATGGTTTTTAACATGAAACATTTTATGATTAGCTTTGGAGGTTTTACTAAACTTACATCAAATTTGTCGCTTGGATACAGAACCGTTTTAAGATAAACAAAAAAAGTTGAGAAAAACAGTGTGTTTTCTTGTTTATGAATCGAAAAATTATTGTTGAGCCTAGCGTTTGAGTTCTATCATCTAGTCTAATATTTTTTTTTTTTTTTTTTTTACCGGCGGTATGCCTTTATTAAACAAAATACTATGAACTATATACAACACTACAGCTACTACAATAAAAGCATTTAGACACCTATAAGTCATAGCAGACTCATAGGCAGTCCAAATGCTAATAATGTAATAATGTCTAGTCTAATATAAGTAATCTATTCTAATATAAGTTTTCAATAGGTGAGATAGAGTTAACTTTCTTTAAATAAATGATTTACGTGAACTCTACAATCAAGGCCCCCAAATTCAATATGCGTATGTTCAATAAGAGCAGTTGGCATGACATTTTTCTTAACAACCCATCTAGGTACACAACTATCAATCGTCAGCGCGCAATCGCTTCCACCTCTGAGCCTGAAGAAAGCGAGGAAGTCGAAGACCAGCCTGATGAATCAGCACAGTTCTCCAGAGCTCGAGTTGCGGAAGCACAGGCCGGAGAGAACCAGGTCAAAGAGACTCAATCCAGGGGACCACAAGCCAGGGAGAGCCAAGCTCGAGTTGGGACCACCAGCAAGCCTCTGCAGTATGTGAACATCAGGAGGGCCAGGCCTACGACTTCTGATACCGCTGATGATACTGCTTCTAGGTAAGGGGAAGAAATGCCTGTTATATACGAGGGCTACTAATAAATAATGAAAAGAAATGTAATTTAAGCTCAAAAACAACATAACGCAAACTGTACCGCGGCGGGCGTGGTTTAAAAAGTGTACCGAGCGGCGCTTTCAGATCGCCGCGTGGGCTCGAGTCATACGGTGGTAACGCGGGAAGTTTTAACTGAATTTATCAATGTTCTTCTGGGATGTTTATTTCTGCAAAAATATTATAGTGTATTGCAAAATTATGGAGAAGCCATACGGATATGAACATTTCGGGAATAGCTTTCATAAACGAGTAAATAACAATATTTTGTTAGTTACCAAGTAGGTCGGAACATTGTTAGTCTTAGAATTCTCTGTATGAAAGTGCGGTTTGGCCTTCACGGCGGTGCCAACATGTCCTTGACGCGACCAATCATGATGCGATAATTTCTAAGAGCCAAATCAATTAACCAATCCGATTGAATTTGGAATCTTGTGCGTGTTATGTTACTTGTGGAGTCGACGAGTCCAAAATCAAAGCGGTCCATGTATGAGAGTTACACTTCTTTACATATTTATTCGTAGTACGAGGGGTGTTTTTAAATTTTCAAAACGGGGGACATTCCGTGAAAATAAAATCATAAAATATTTTTTCCTGTTCCTGTGAGACGAATACATATTTGGCTCTTTCGCTAAACGAAATTGCATTGCAATGCATGAAAAATTAAACAGAGTTTTTATATTTTGAACACTTGGTATTGAAAATATGGCGAAACTACGATTGTATGCAAAGCACTTGGAAGACACAAGCCTTGACTGCTCTTGGATTGCTTCGTAGTTATGAAGACACATTATTTCTGGCTATGGTTCTGGTCGTCAATCAACAGGATTCCTTCTGAATCCCAGCCCTTCTGAACCTTACCGCGAACTTAAATCTTCGCACTTAAGTTCTCGCAATCACAAATCATGTCAGTTGTAAATTTTAACGCTGAAGAGATAAGAGATTTTTCTTCGATACAACCTAATAATCCTTACATAAAATGTTATCGTATATTCGTGGATTTTATTTATTTTAATGGGAAACTCATGTGGTATCAAATGGACACTCGATAAATCAACTAACAATGGCAAAATTATCTTTATATTAAAATCCAAATGGATCCAAGACCGCTCTTCTTTACCATCTCAGGGGGTTCTGATTTCCACAAATTTTCCTTACATAAAATTTTATCGTATATTCGTGGATTTTATTTATTTTAATGGGATACTCATGTGGTATCAAATGGACACTCGTTAAATCAATTAACGATGGCAAAATTATCTTAATATTAAAATCCAAACAGATCCAAGACCGCTCTTCTTTACAATCTCAGGGGGTTCTGATTTCCACAAACTGAACCAGTTAACCATACAATGTATATTTTATTGTACGTATATGATAAAATGTGTGTACACGTATTATAAATTGACTTAATATTTTTCATCATATAAAAAAAAAATATCCAAAGACTACGATTATGCAAATGCCTAAATGGAATAGTGATTCTGACCTCATGTATAAAATAAATAAGGTTAAGAAATAATATATATTTATATATTACTTTAAGTAAGTAATTCACTTTCTTATCATGTTTTAACTTCTTTATTTTTCTTACAGAAACGCACTTTTTGAACGCTCTGAACCTTACGTAACTGTGTCAGAGCCAAACTCCTTCGACATCCAGAGTACTAGAAAAGAAAATGGACCCGAATACGTAACAATAAGACGTCAAAGACCGACCACTGAAGAAACCACCACTATACAGTAAGTTTCCAAATATCACACGGTTTTTAAATTAAACATTTAAATCTGTATGTAAAGAAAATTGAAAAGAGGGCATCATATGTTTATATTTTTTTTAAATTAAGGATTAATTTTTACATTGAATAAGAAGGTTCACGTTGTAATCTGACATTATGTGTGAACCCCTAATTTTACGTAGGTCTTCTGAATATTCGTAGCCTGCATTAAGCGGTACTCAATGTTGTATAAAATAGTGTGCGAGTAAGTCATTCAGATACTACAGCTAAATACTTTGGATGTTAGCACATACTTAAATTTCCCGATAATAGTAATGCTCATATTTATATTTGTTTTACAGGTATCGAGAACCAGAACTAGAAGGCGAACGAGGAACAGCTCTAGAAAGGGAAATTTCCTCTCAGCCCCAGTACACATCCATCCTCAGAGCTCGTGCCACTACTGTTACCGTTTCCGAAGAGCCTAGCAGCTCTGAACCTCCTTTCACACGACCACGGTTCACCACCCTCGCTCCTTCTGAAGAGCTAAGTACTCCTGAGCCTACCACTGTCCTTTCCGTTCTAATATCCTCCTTGGTCAACTCCCCAAGCTCAGAACCGGAAACTGCTGATACCACAGTAGCACAGACCACTGAAGCTGAGGTGGTTACTACTACCAGTACAACGTCCAGACCGACGACCACCACGACAAGTGCAACGACCGCTGCTCTCACCAGCTCCACTCGGCGTTCCATCCTTCGCCGCCGAGGGTCTACCACCACAACCACGTCTACTCCGGGACCATCTACTACAACTTCGCAGGTGAGTGCCAGGAACTATACTTTTGTAAGGCGCCGGCGACCAATTCAGAATCCAAACGAAATATCAGACTCAGATAACGATTTAGAAGTTTCGAGAAAAATTAGATCTACAACACCCGACAGTCGTGAAGTTAATAGCGTCCAACTGGACAGAGAAACCGGTACAGGTAGAACATTTAGAAGTAGGTTCCAATCTACTCAAGCTGAAGATTCCGTTGCTGCTGCAGCAGTATCTAGAGGTCAGTTTAGGCCGAGGCTGAGTCCGGATGAAATTGTTTCCTTAACGCCACTGGATGTAGAACCTCAGTTTGTTCCAAGGCAAAGCTTCAGCTCAAGAACTGAGAGACGTTTCCGTGGACGAACCACGGCTTCTGATGTAGTGGCAGACAGTGAGGCTTCTGCAGCCACTGTTGAAACCAGACGCCCAGTAATATTGCCTAGGGGACGCAGTAGATTTACTGTGAGTTCATCAACGGAGCCCACTATAGCATCACCTAGTACTGAGTCTACTATTGCTACTAATAACCAAAGAAGGCCAACATTTGCTAGATTTACTCCACGTCCTTTTGGCAGGACAGTAGCTCCTTCTTCTACACTGTTAGATATTGAAGATAACAATCAAGCTGCCACAGAAACAACACAAAGAATACCATCTCGTGTGTCATTTGGTAGGCCTAGACAGATTTTCGCTACAGCTGCACCCGCCCTTCAAGCTCGTAAGCTACCATTTCCATCTCGTACTCTGACAACTCCACAATCATTGATCAGTGAAATTGATAATGACGATGATCTTGAGGACAAAGTTGATGACATTACACTTTCAGAAAGTGCAATAGAAGAGAAGGAACACTTAGAAGAAGACAATGATGCAACTGAAGAAGCACCAAAACGCAGAATCATTGTTAAAAAACTAAGAGCCCCAGTCACTACAGAAGAAATCGCTACCGAAGCTATACCTATCAATGATTCTGGCAAAAAAAGATTCAAAATAATTAGACGTAGACCTGCTACTACTATCATTGCTCCGACGGATGCGCCGATACCAACAGAAGCCCTGGTATCGCAAGCTCCAAGAATTCGCAAAGTAATTCGTAAGAAAATAAACAGAGTCCTTGAAGAAGAACCAGAGATCATAGCAAAGTCGATTGGATCACTAGAAACATTAAAGGTTACAACAACAACAACCGCACCTATAACTGAATCAATTATTAATTATGGTGAAAGGAGGAGAGTATCATCCACAAATACACCTACTACATCACCTACAACAACTACTACAGAGCAAACCACAGAAAGATTTATTGAACAAATCACAGAGGCAGCTAAAGAAGAACTAGTTCGAGACTTAGATGTTCAAGAGGAAACCGTAAAGCCAGTTAGTGATGAAAATACAGAAAGGATTAACTTAGAAGATGTTGAAGTTAAATTGGAAGATGTTGTAATAAAAACGACAGAAAACAAAGTAGAGAATAATATTAGTACAGATAATAAACAACAAGAAAACGTGTCGAACCCAAATACAGAAACTAATACTAGACCAGAAATAGCAATTGGGACAGCACAAAAAGAAATCAACTTATCTGACACTAAAGAACCGACTGTTGAAGAGGCCACTGCTACAGAAGCAGAAGTTTCACCAGAAACAGAAGGAGTTTCACCAGAAACAACTACTACAAGTACTACCTTACTACCATCATCTACTCCACGTGCAAGACTACCATTTAGGTCACAAAAACGTTTATTAACTTCTACAACTGAGTCAGCTCCATCGAGTAGTAGGACTTTCAGCCGCAAATTTAATCCTGGTGTTTATACCAGCCCAGCAAGCGTTCCTACAAGAGCTCCTATAGCGTTTAGACCAGCAATTGCCAGAAGACCTCCACTTTTCACTAGAAAACCATTCACAACTGCCAGGACAACAACAAGATTAGAGGAAGAAGATGAACCAGAATATTCCGATGAAGAGCTTCTTCCTGAAGAACCAGAAAATCCTTTTGTATTTGTACCATCCAGTCAACTTTTTACTAGAAAGCCCGACAATATTGGTGAAGAAATTGATAATGAAAACGATGAATCAGAAGAAATATTTGAGGATGGAAATGAAAATGATCAAGAGGAAGAGGAGGTACAGCAACGTATAACCTCGACGACAAAAAGACCTTTCAGGCCACGGCTTGTAAACTCTAATACGTTTAGAACTTCAACCACTACCACAGAATTACCCAAACGTCTAGTAGCACTACAAAATAGAACTACAGTTTTTAATAGATTCTCAAGTAACAAACCCGTGAATGATACTAAAAAACGAGTTGCAAACATACCTGTTGGATATAATACTCCTGTGTCAGCCATAACATTAAAAACTTTAGTAAATCAGACTCAAGAACAGGACAAGAAAGAAACTACAACAGCTACTGTTTCATTCACGGAGATGGAAACTACTGCAGATGACGATTATCTTGAGATGACAGAGAGTACATCCACCTTGTCTGATAGCACGAATACTGAAACTTTACCCACAAATACAGATAATGCAGAAACGGTTACTGCTGAAATGGAAATAAGCACAGATGACTATTTAGAATTTACGGAACAAACTACTTTCAATCCAAGCACACAAGATGATACCACAACAGTTTATTATCAAAACACGGCCTCTCCCACTGAAACAGAGACTTTGCTTGAAACCACAACAAGTACTCCAATACCACCTGTTATTAAAACTCAATTTAATAAATTATTCTCAGTTAGTAGAGTCGTGGAAGTGTCATCAAAACTTGACAAACATAGATTGAATAAAAACAACGAAACAACTCTTATTGAAGAAGGTCAAGTGGTAATAGAAAAGAAACCAGTTGTTCACAAAATTGGAGAAGTGAGTCGGTTCAGTCTAATAAAGATTTTTGAGGATGAGATTCCAATATATTTAACCAAACTTGGGCATGTATATCCAGTAGAAAATCCTCCAGATAACCTTATAAGAATCGATGAAGCAAGGAATGCTAGGGCTTTAAACTATGTAGAGCCCCCTCGGGAAAATTTAGTAGCATCTGAGAGTGTAAACGAAGCCTACAGACATATAAAGACGTTAAGTGATTTATCGAAAGATGAAGTTTCTAAAAGTCAAGTAGAACACTTACCACGTGATGATTTTTTGAGTTACATTAACGTAGAAAAATCTGACAAAATTCAAGAAGATCCGTTGCTTACACAGTGGCAATTTATTCCGGCGGCTTATGAAAATGAAAAGAACAAAGCAGTAAAGGGTTTTGAAATAGTCACCCCACGTTCTATGCGTACGAATCCATCAACTCTTTCGTTAGAAGGCCTTTTCAAAACGGAGATGCCTATTACAGCTCGTAAAGTGAGTAATGATCATAGCCACCCATTTCTAGTATATTCAGCATCCGTACCTTCACAGAAAGAAGAAGCGAACATCGTGAAGTTAGAAGTTCTTAAGCCAGAAGGCCGGAGCATTGTAACTTTTGCTAAAGGTCAGGAGTTTAACGGCGGTTCCATAAAAGAAGAAGTTACCGTAAAATCTCCAATAAGTGTATCAATCATACCAAATACTGAAAGCACCCCTATTTTCTCTACGACAAGTACATCAACTACAGAAAATATTAATACAAGCCCCATAATAGATATGATGACAAATGAACAAACAACAGTCACAGAATCTACAACTACTTCAACAACTGAAGATATAACTACAACTGAGACAGAACCTGCAGAAACAACGACGGTGAAATTGTCACCAGTTGAACTAAAACGAGCCAAATACGGCGGATTCCCAAGACGGCCTATTATTAAACCTGGAAACCTGACAAGACCCAATTTGCCCAGGGCGATAAACAAAAAAGTTAATTCGACAGTATCAGCAAACTTGTTTCAAAAACCAAACAAGACAGTTGCATTCAGCCCTAGTAAGTCGAGATTCTCTGCTAGTAGATCTCAAAATGTTCCTGTAGACGTCCGAAAGAAGTCAACGAGTAAACTTCCGAAAGTATTTACTACAGAAGCACCAAGAACAACAACAGAAAGGAAACTATACTTTAAGGCTTCAAGGCCCACTTTTAGACCAGCTTTCTTCCCGAGAAGAACAACGCTACCTCCAACTACTGGAGATTCATAGTCTATCATAATATTAGAATAGGTTCGACCTGGACGAACTCGGTTTCTCTGGCCATAGAAAACTAAACGACTGATATTGTATTTTACCTAATATAATTGGTTTTTAACTTTTAACAATCTGAATCCGATATTTTGACAACAATATCAAATCTAACAATTTTTTAATATTCAGAAGACCTTATATACTTTTCTGAGTTCATAAAAATGAGACATAAAATTTGATGTTAATGAAGGATATGAAGCAGATTTAAGCCTTTCAGGATTTTAATTTAAAATAGATGTATATATAGAAATGTATCAACAGTTTCATTGTAGTCATAATTATAGAAATGATTAGCTTTAATATATGTTATAGGTCACGAAAGTTTTTTTACCAAAAACATGTATATTTTGTATCATTAGTTCATTTGGTATATGAAAGGCTTTCATACAAAATGTGGTAGTTTATGATAGGGTAGCCATTATTTAAAGGTTTTAATATTAATTATAATATAATTGTTACCACTATAATGTACATACGAGAGTTAGACATGGAATGTTGTAACAAAAAATGAAACAATGTTAATGTAACATGTGTTTATTGTAACAGGTTTGTAATAAAGTATTAGTGACTGTATTTCTATGTTATTTTAATTATGAGTTTTGTTTAATTTATCATAGGTTTATTTATAATTTAAGACATTTTGCAAAATATTTGTTGATCTGTGGAAATTGTCGCTACTAAAGGTAAGTGCCTATCAATATACATTCTTAGTACAGTTTACATAAATTTCCGAAAAATACGTTTTAAAAAAAATATAAAGTAGCATGCTTCTACTCTATATTTTAGAAATGATTAATAAATGCGTTAACACTTAACAGATGAATGCAGTTAAAGAACGTCGTAAAGATATACATTTCATAGCCTGGCAATTGCATTGATTATTTTATAAGTATTGTTAGTTAGGTAGGTTATAGTACATTACTGCAGAATCCAGTAAGTAAGCCTTCCTGGCCTAGTAGGAGTTAACCGGACCGAACTGCAGGTGAGGTCTGGTTTAAACGAGGCCAGGATAGCTTTCTTACTGGTTGAGGCTTGTAAAATGCTTATCTCAAGAATGCATGAAAGTTTAACAACAAATTCGTTTAATTAATATTGAAGATTACATTCATATTAGGACAATAATTACTGATAGGTATTGTGATCGATTATAATATACAACCTGAAATTACTAAATACAAACATAAAATCCCACATTATACTTCTACAACATTAACTAAACTCTATGCTGTGTCTGGTACTATCTTTTTTTTCTAAGCAGATCTAAAGAGGATGACCTACTGTCCAGTAAGTAATTTACATACTTACTGGACAGTTGTGAATAAGGCTCCGGTAGAGTTCACTTTCTGGATACTTTTTAGAGATGTTATGGCAACATTACCTACATACTTACCATTTTTGAGAAAATTTATAATACAAAATTTGGGTCAATAACATACCATATTTTATCTTAAATTTTACAATAATATTTTAGATATTAATTTCTAAATATTAGCGAAACTTTTTAAACGTTTTGAACATGTCATTGTTCTGTTTTTTATATAATTTTACAACAATGGGCCATGTAGACATGGCAATGGTTTCACACGACTCACGATTTTTTTTTCTCAATACTTTATTGTTCAAATTACATAGCTTAATAACATACCTTTGGTTAAGTGCTGCCAATAAGTATTTATAATTGGTAAATTTATAAATGACATATAAAACAAATTAAAATTAAGTATAGGTTATCTATATACTTATAAAAGCGTGTTATTAAATACATTTTACTACTTATAAACTGAGGCATGCTATAAACTATCAGAATATATATGAAGCTATTTAATAATTTACTGTATTGTCAGTAGGTACCCATGTTTTGAGAGCCAGTAATTCTAGATTAGCCTTAACAACATATTTGACTACATCATCACTTACTATCAGGAAAGATGTGTGTGTTCAAAGACTAGCCTATCGTATGAGTTGACGGAAAGTACCCTGTAGGTTTGATTCCCTTGCGAGTGTCGAAAATTTGAAAAATTCTAGGTTAGCCTGACCACGATCTTCGACCACATCATCACTTACCACCTGGTGAGATAGTGGTCAAAGGCTAAATTACCAAGCATAACAAAAAAAAAGAATTGAGGCATACGGCTGTATCATTTGATTGTGTCGGCTTAGATGTTTGATGTTTTCACAGCTCCAAGGGACAGTAGACAGTCATAGTATTTGATATGAATTTCAGCTTACCTCCACGCGTTCTTGAGAAAAAGGGTCTTCACAGACAGACAGACGGAAAACAAAGTGATCCATTAGGGTTCCGTTTTTTCCTTAGAACCCTAGGAAATGACTGTTTCCTATCAAAAGTATCAGATGAGGACTTATTAAACAGATATTGAATTGAAGATACGGGGAAACCTTCTTACAAGACAAAAACGAACTTTGTCACCGTTTTAGGGTTCTGCACCCAAAGGGCAATACGAAGCTGTATAAAGAGAATCTACTGTCTGTCTGTCCGAGTATGTCACAGTTCTCTTGTTCGTTAATTTAACGAATTGAGTTACAAACCTTATTACTTTCATTGTAATAATATTGTGTGTAGAATATTGAACCGAAGAAGAATATTGGACTACTTAGTAATTAATTTACTTAGTATATTAATATACATTCTTATATAAGGAGGTAGAGTAACTGCACATAAGAAAAAAATATTTCTTTACAATATGACCACTTTACCCACATATTAATGTGGGGTAACATCGTCTAGAGCTTATTGAAACATTAAATATAATTTTTAATATAAATAGTGAGCTGTCAATATTGTAATTTTTTGAACAATATTGTTGGAAGGAATCCTAAATTTTAGTATATTTAGCACCATAATTATTGATATGATATGATGGCCGCGCACCGTCCCCTATGACGGTTTAAGAAATACGATTGGAGTACGAAATTTCGGCGACACAGCCGTACCCCCGGTAGCTTAATAGATAAAGCATACCGGCGCGAAATCGGAAGGACGCGGGTTCAATTCCCGCCCGGGGCAAAAACATTTTGTATTCCAATAATTTGTAAATTTATGATTTTCGCTTAGTACGCGGTAGTGCTTGTAATCATAATATATAGAAACCATAATTATTCTCTATTTAACAAATAAATACTGAAAACACATTCATCATGTAGTTTTTTGGAGCTGTGAAACTAACCTTTTTTTTTTTTTCATGGGCGTCTGTCACTCCTGTCTGACCCTAAAAGAGCGATTTTGCATATGGCCAATATATTTTTATTTTTAACCGTCTTCAATAAAAAGGTGGAGTTTCACATTCGTCTGTATTTTTTTTATGTTTGTTACCTCAGAACTTTTGACTGGCTAAACCAATTTTGATAATTCTTATTTTATTTGATTGCTTGTCGTCTGGTCCCATTTGAATTTCATTAGAATCGGTGAAGCCGTTTTTAGTTACACTCCAATAACTGAAATTCCTATCTTGATGATATAGTCGTTCTCAGTGAATGACAATCGATCCCGTAATTAGCAAGGGTCATTAAAAAGAGTGAATTTTTTCACCAAAAAATGGAACCAACTTCTACACTAAAAAATGTGAAATAACTTGTCGAAGTCGGTACCATGCGCTCAATATTGTGATAATAGGTACTTTTGAACTATCATGGTACCGACTTCAACAAGTTATTTCACACTTTTGAGTGTTGAAGTCAGTTCCATTTTTTGGTGTTTTTTTTCTATAGCGTTGAATATCTAAAATATTACAAATTATTTTAATAGTAATTAGTAATATTTAATATCTTAAATATTACTAATTACGGATATTATTATACTTAAATTTGCGTAAAAAACAAACAGTGAACAATCAATAACTCCAAATCCAAATCATAACTAAGAAACCATATAAGATATAGTACAAACTGATTAAAAGCTCAGTTACGAGTCAAATATAAGAAGCATGATTTTAAAACAAGACGTGTGAAAATCTAGTTCAAATCAGATCACAAGACGACGCTAAACCTCTATAGCCTGCCCTTCACTTTTACCTACTTTTAGGTTACTTCGATCACTGTTCGTATTCGTGCACAAGCACAATATTTCACTCCGTTAGTTTCTGATTGATAGCTCGCACCAAATAAGTAGGCAACTTGATATTATTTTTACTGACAGTATGCCTTTATACGATATACTGCCGGTAGAAAATACCAAGGCACTACAAACTGTATACAAAACTACAGCTACTACAACGAAAGCATTTAGGGAACCATTAAGGGGTATTGTAGGCCCTCTGGTAGTCTAAATGATCTAGCCCAAGCAGATTGTAGCAGTGACAGCCGAGCGGAAATAACTATGGGCTGCCGTGCAACAGGTCCATGGTTCGATGTCCATCAGCGGCTTGAGCTTCACCGCATAGTTGAAGGGTATTTTGCGATTGCTCGCCTGGCTAGCTAGCGCTAACCCTCGACTAGCTAATATGTCCCCAAGCACCTAATCAGTATGTCAGAGCCAGTACATTACAGGTACATGAGATTTAACAACTTGATGATGGGTGAAGAGCGCAGTGTTGTGCAGATGTTACGGCTTAACATCAGGGTTGTTTGTTCCGTTGCAATATGGATCGGGGAAAATATTTGGCATTGAAATACTATATATTTTATTCATATCTGTGCGTACACTCTTTCTTAAAAGCAAAAGGATTGCAAATTGCTTTTTTGCCTACTACACTTTTACTCCTATATTATAAAGGACAGTAAAGTGTCAAACTTTGGAAAATTACTGAGAGATCATGTTATTGTATATCTCTTGGAACTCGCGGCCTTAATATTTCTTTATCCTTGCTCTATTTCACAGGGAGTATAAGGATCCGCCTCCCGTTTAATTACATATATCCGAGCCCTGTCACAATAAAAAAACCTTGATAAATATAACAATAATAATAATTTTAAATATTATTTTAATTATTACTTAATTTGTAATGTATATTACTTAGTTTGTAATACACCGTGCCTTACGCCACTACATTTTGATTATGTAGGCTTACATTGTCCGTCCTAGAAGGCAGTTTGTATGACTCAACCTCTGCCCTGTGCCATCGAGTGCAACAATACCTTCTTTGACATGCATTGTGTCTCCCGGTTTCATGGTCGTGATGCAATTGGTTTAATGAATATCTACCCATGCTATTGTGTATCATGACTTAGCAGTATAGAACTAGCTATTCTAAATCAACAGATGTTAAAAATACCATCATAATTAATACACTGATTTGTTTAAGAACAGCTTATGTGTCTTATGAAGTTAATGTATTTACAAGGTTGTTTGAAGAGCCCAAAAGGAAAATCCACTTTGTGAGTTTATAATTTTGAAGCCAGTTTTTTTCGAGTGACAAGCGTTAGGTACTTCGGTAATTAAAATAGGCCTTGGGGGTTTTACGTGAACATTTAAATATTCCAAATATGTATATTTATAAATTATTTGAATACCTCATTGCTCTGATGGTTTTACTTTTCATTTAAATTTTATTTCATCTTGACTGTTAATTCCTTATATTTTATACATTTTACTTACCTCCTACTGTATTCTCCGCCACATTACGTGGGTATCATCAGGGTAGAATAAAGAATGACCATAAAACTACTTTAATTTTCTACTCAAATAAAGCTTTTTAATATGTTTGGGGCCCAAAACTACATGACTAATTACTACTTCGAAAATTACTTTTACGTAAAAAGAGTCATCAACACCTGTATAATTTATATACCTACTCATGTTCCAACTTAAAAATTATTTCATTATGAATTTACCGTCGAATAAAAATACACTAGTACGCACAAACATAAGGCCCCAAAAGATCATAACACTAGATCAATCGAATCCCACGCGAATTAAGTCACGTATTGCAACTAGCGTAAGTTATTTTAATGTTTTATTTAACAGCACCTGCAACTTTAGTATAATAAATTACAGATTGTATCATCTTCACGGCCTACTTGTAACCGGTCCGGTCCCTAGATATATACGCACCTCATGTTCATAGCTATGCTATGATACACTGTCTTGCGTCAATTCATTCAGCTCAATTGTCCCAAAAGAACAAGAGTATTATGATTTATGATATTAATTAACTATGGATATGATATCAGTCAGAGCATAGAGTGTGTATGTCACATTATCATTCATTACTACCACAGCTTTCAAGTAGGGCGTTTAAATTTTTTTGTGGTACTGGCACAAATTATGGTCTAAATCCCTGGCTATAGTATATAATCACATCTTCAGCCTTTCGTATATACAGCATGTTTCAGCTGGAGACCATAACACCAGCTAACACAATCGCATCGAAGTTTATATGGCACCTAAATTTTATAATTGCACAAAATCTGCTCTTAATATTGACATATTCAAAATTAAGAAATTTCAATTGAGTAAGCTGGATACATACACACAGCATAGAAGAATAATATGGAAGGTCAGCGGGTTGTCGTAGGTTTTATTAGGTAGGGTTCTGTGGTGGCATGGCATTTCAAGAATGCTCGACCCATCAGTGTTTTCCAGCAGCTGTCCTTGAAATTTAATTGCAATTTTACGTAATGCTGGTGAATCACCTTCGACTACCCTATTTTTATGTTAGTTTCATTCGTTAGATTGAAAACCTTTGCCATATCTATTATTTTTCGGTTCTTCCCAATTACATTATTCCATATATCATGCGTGAAATCAGTGTATAAACACAACCTAATTTAACAACGTTTTATTACTCATGTAATATTGGCTAAGGTTATAATTATATACACTGGGCAGTCTCCGGACACTAATACTTGGTCTTTCCAGGGATTGAGCCCAAGGGGTCGCCCATATGTGACCTTTATACCACCTTATACCTTGTACCAGCGTTACTTCACCTCATTTAATTGATCGTTGACTTTACTGTTCAACTGAACAGTCTTTTATTCATACATTATTATGGAAGTAAGTAATAATAATGTAAGTAATACTGCAACGCGTTTGCTCCCAATACACATTATAATCAATCTAGAAACGCTTTGTAAAAAACACAATAAGTATTTCTTATAACAGTTTGAAAAAAGAACTGTTCCATATACTTCTATGTGATGTGAAAAGTGACTAAGGGATAAAATGCTGAATGAGCCTCATGCTACTACCCACGTCGATAGAAGCCTAACCTGGATTTAATATTTGTATTTTTGCAATGACGCATGCTCCGTTGTGACCTGATGGTTAAGCTTCCTTTTGTATACTTAATGTGTTTATCAGAACACCCTCATTAGTGGCATGGGTAGGTATACGACCAGCAATAAGCATTTCCAGTGACAGTCAGGTAGGCGATCACCCAAGTATTTTCCTTCATGTGTTTATAAACATATTTTGAATATGCTCGTGTGTTCTTAGTGAAAATATATTGTAGCGATACCCAACATCAGGAAAGGGTAGGAAAAATTAATAATGTGACTGTAGGTGTAGCTTCGAGTCAAATCAAAGCTTAGTGGATGTTTTTAATAGACCTACAAAGGGTATCCTTGTCTTCCTCTCTCACAGGAACCCTGCTATCTATAATGACAGTTTAAGTATACTGGTACAGAAAAAGCATTTTGATGTTTTATTGTGAAGTAACAGTGACGCCTACATACTTATTATCATAATAAATACTTTGTAGTTAAAATTTTGGGAAGAAAGGGTTTGTGGTGAATGAGGTAAACACGCCAATTAATTTGGTTTATTTAAGAATCATAAATCCATTACATTCACTTTATGTCTTTTAAATCTTGAATATCAACATTCTTTTGTACACGTTTATAACGTTTTTTTTTTCAAATTCTGTCTCAGCGCGCTGCCCTGTAGTCTTCTATAGTTTTCTTGTTTTCTTTATTCTCAAATTTCTTGATTTATTTGTATCATCCTGGATCTTCTTCCCGGTTTTCTTTGTAGATCGTTGTAGCTTCACTGATCTGAAACAAGATAAACGGGAATTAGTTATTAAGTCTCAATACCAACACATATTTTACACATTGAGAGAGCGTGTTTATGGGTTTGTTTATTTCCCTTTCGTTGACGGTATAGCGAAGTCACAGATAGTTCTATTAATGTCGTCCTGTCATCACATCTTTATATGCTTGGAGAGGTGAACTCAGATATTTAAAAGGACTTTTGGTCCCGAGCCTTTTGCTATCTGATTAGCAAAGCCCCAGACTTCGGACTATAGCGAACCTGTATCATGTTTGTTTGACCAAGGGATCGAATCGTGGACCTTGAAATACTTAAGCGACGCTTTACGCCACTCGTCCACTGAAGGCAAAAGCTATGAATTCTAGGAAATAAACGTGTTCACAAATCAAATATATTTAGAAAACTTTATGTATTTCAGAAAATCATATACGAATATTGAAAGTAAATATAGTAAAAATCCCGCCTTTATTGCCTGCTAATCCTAATTGGGTCAGAAACGGGACGTAGATGGAATAATTTTCTCTTTCGATTCTCCACGAAACATCTTGATTCGTAGAAGACGAATTATCGGAATTGTGACACAAGATATATTATTTATATTTTTAAATATATTCCTAGAATTCATTTTGTTTTCTAGGAATATTTTTTATAAAATAGTTTTTGTTAATGATCACTTTTGCAAAGTAACGCGTAATTGTATTAATAATTATAGACGTGTTGTTTATTTACTTAATATATACCAGGAATAGTAATCCGAACGTCGCAAAACCGGACGTTGATACAGGATAACTATCATTCATATCATATCTCTATTAAAAATAACCTCGGTAGAGTGGGGATACTGTATCTTAGTAATCTCGATGTCTTGTGATCCCGGGGTTGGAAAGTTTTTCTGACAAAATAATTAACAGTAACAACTGTATCTGCAACCGTGCCCAGTGGATGGCAGTAGATTCGCACAATATTATATAGGACGTAACATGTGGGTGTTTGGACAACTCTGCCCGCCTCTATAGTAAATACATACGTGGAGATATGTATGTTTAGAGGACAAACTATGACCAATTACACACCGGCGATGTTGCGGTCACAAGCTTGTAGTAAAGTATAATCATCAATTTCAAAACTTTATACACCAGCATTTCAAGTTGATTCATCGTAATCATAATTACTGATAATTAAACCGTACTTATTTGTACAAATACATATTTTAGTGGTTATCGCCGTTACGAAAAGTTTATTTATTTTGATTTGTTTCATCATTTCATAGGTTGGAGGATTTATATATTGTGTTTTTGAAGGAAAACAGGAAGTCATATCGTCTCTATCCCAAACTCTTAGTCACTGAATATTTTAGTTTTCGGAGTACTTTTGTCATAAATTTTATTTTGGAGGTATAGACTTATAGAGTAATAGAAAAATCAATTGAGAAGACCCCAATACTTGTATTATAATAACTAATATATCAATAATTAAATATTTTAAAAAGTAAGCACTTTATTTTCTGTTAGTTCAGCGAATGAATCATTAGAATCACTTTTTATATATTCTTTGAAACGATTTTTTCTTTGAAACGATGATTTTGTATATTCTTTGAAACTTGAAATGAAGTTCTAAAATGTAAAAACGAGAATAATAACACGCTTCACAAGCCGTTTCCAACATTATCTCACTTCTCTCGGCAAAAAGTAGTCGGTCGACCGCCTCTGCGCCCGCGCAGCATCCGAAGAGAAAACCGCTTTCTCCACCGTCGCAAATTATACCTGCTTATCCACATTATCTAATGTTTGAATTGCGTCAGTTTTCGAATCTGAGTTATGTCCGACCGGTTCCGAGTTATGAGTTTTGATTTAATTTGTTGACTGTCACGTTGATTGAGTAGTTTGGCTTGTTGAGTGACGCAATCAATTTGAATAGATGTTCCTTGTTTTTTTGTTTTCTGCTGACAGCTTAGAATCTGACCAGAGTCTTACTAGTTGATAAGGAATAATGTAGTCGAATATGTTAACGCGCGGAAGTTACTTTCTTATGTTATTGTGACGGAACAAGCACGAGGCCCACCTAATGTTAAGCGGATTAACCTCTGCCAATAACAGATACATTTAGATATGTCACATACAGTTAAGTTTCATGTGTCTGTAATTTTTCTGGCTCTCAAGGACTGCCGCAACACACTTAAGTGATTGGCGACAGATTTCCTACTTAAAGGCGGTAGCTAGCCAGGTGGCCCTTCCACCATGCGGTGAAGCTCAAGCCGGCGGTGGGGATGGAACCAGGGACCTGCGGCACGGCAGTCCATAACTACAACCGCTCGGCCATGATTGCTTCATAATAGAATTACTGGCTGTCAGGGACAGGTGCCGGTACAAACATTGGGGATCGATTCTCTACTTGATGATAGCTAGCCAGGCGTTTATTCCCAAATCGTTATGCCTACCATTATTATTCAGGTTCTTTTTCCTGTCTTGAATTGTCGGTAGATGGCAGTAATCGAAATCATATAAATGTCAAAACAGCTCTTTCTAACGCCTCGGGGGCATAAATGCGTGATAATATCTATGTATGTAGTATTTTGGTAGATGTTCTGGCTTATGAATTGCTTTGAGGCCATGTCCCAATGGAAAACAACAACATGTGGGATGTCATGACACTGCTCATTGTATTGTAGTATATTATAAATTATAATAAGCATCGTTCTGCCTACGTTTATTTAAATTGGTAGAGAAAATTTATGTTAAACTGTAAAATGTTTCAAAATGTGATTTAGGTAGGATCAACAACCGTATAACATAATTAGAAATACAATTTTATTCTCAAGGTTGTTCGTAAATTATTTAAATTCATTCGAAATAAATGGAAATAATAGCTGTTAGGTAAATCTCACTCTCACAAGATATTTCTCGTTTATGTAGCAACATTGAAATTTCCATAGGTATAATCGTATTAATTCTTTATTTGTTATTATTACAAATATAATAATTAATAGTTCCGTCAAAGTTAAAACTAGCCTAATCAAACAACTCATCCCTGATCGCTCCCGATGCAAAGGTGCCCATAACATTTGCAGCGTTTCCGCGCCGAATGGCAATGGCCATCCTCTGCACGAGGAACGAGCTGGAGCGGTAGTCACGAGATTTTTATCTTAACCTGCGCCCAATCTCATAACAACTAAAAGAAACTGTTTGGACTCGTAGTATACATATAAAATATATATGCCTATCTGGCATATCAATTATTTATTATATGAGTTAAATTTTAATATATTTGCTAAGATTCCAATAAAAGCAAATTATGTATGAACCTAAGTATTACTTGATTTATGCAGGGTAATTGAAAATACAATTGGGATTATGACATTTATGACTGAACAACGACGATGCCCACGTGTTATTAAGTAGTATCCTCTGCTTAAAACAGCTACATTTCACTGCGCCCATCACCCTATGACAACATTATGTTAAGGCTCATGTGCCTGTAATTTCATCGGCACCCATACCCTTGAAGGGTATGGGTAGGGCTGGATCCGAATACAGTATGCATGTTCGCATTACTGTATTCTGATCCATTTATTCCATTTCCATTATTTATTTAGTTCTAGTGATTGGCAGTGGAACCAAAATAAATAAATATGTACTGACATTTTCTTGTAAACCACCTCTGTTTGACAAAATAAACAACTTTTGTTCTACTCAGAACCTAATACAGTTGTCAGAATAAAAAAAATACCACAAAATGGAACCAACTTCAACACACAAAAGTGTGAAATAATCACTCTTTTTAGTAACCCTTGTGGGATCGATTGTCTATCACTGTCAATGACTATATCATCAAGATAAAACTTTTCAGTTATTGAAGTGTAACCAAAAAACGGCTTGACCGTTTTGATGAAATTTAAATGGGACCGCAAGGGAAGCACCAGCTTTCAAATAAAAAAGAATCATCAATATCGGTTCACCCAGTCGAAAATTCTGAGGTAGCAAACATTAAAAAAAACAGTCGAAACGAATACCTCCTCCTTTTTTGAAGTCGGTTATAAACACCTAGTTTTTCTAGTTAATTGTAGATTGCAAAAAAAATATATTCATTGTTATAACGGTTATAAATATTACGATATTAACACTGAGCTAAAATAGTTATATCATAGTAATAAAAAGGCGTAGGCGTTATTACCATAACAATATTGGTTCTTTAAAAATCTGTTACGCCAATCTGAGTACCATAAAAAAGACTACAAAAACACAGTGGGTGTCTCTTGGCCGTCACTAGTAGAACATTTTTTGCTAGTTACATGTCAATAATTGGTTGGGAGTGGTGTTGAGTCACTATCATTGATACTAGGTGCCTGTTGCCTTGGGAATAAATACAAACACGTATTTTTACGTTAGTCAATATGTACTAAGTATACTTATACTATTATACTTATTTAGTTTCAGTAGTTTCATTGGTGCATACTGTACTCTTCAGCCAGATTGTCCACTGCTGAACACAGCATTCCCCATTAAAGGAGGGGGGAGGGTCCATAATTACAGATTTTAGTTATAGAAACATTACAATTATATATAGTACCATTATCCACCGTTCCTATAGTATAGTTTCTATAGTTCTTATTTATAATATATTGTTTTTCAATCTTTTATTTTTACTTCTCTGAATATAAAGCCAAGTGTTGCGAAATTAATAAGTAGGTATCAAAGAAATCATAAAAATAAAAGGCATATTACTCGCATATATATAATTTCGCTGTCGTAAAAATATGTAAATTCAACAGATATTTATAAAAATAACATTTAGTAGGTGCAAAACCAGTTTGAATTCAAGAAAAATCGTAATGTGGCGAAAACACGACACATTTCGAAATAATCTCCCATACGTTTCAACGATAAATCGCCTACTTTACTGTCATGCTCACGTAGAATCAACATTATGGAGATAAAGATTTTAATACTGAATTATTGTCATAGCAAAACGAGGTCTCTATAGCAATTTGGGGAGCTGAGCATATGTATTGTTTGTCAAACGGCAGCTTTCGAACACCTGCAGCCCTAAAAAGGCAACTTTACACGAATCGTATTGGGATCCTAATAGGAATCGTAATAGGAATGGCAAAATGGCCACTTAAAGAGAATTCGTAATATGATTCACTTTCCGATTCATATTAGCAAACTGAACTGTACTTATAAAATTTGGCTGGACATTGCAAGTATTCGACCTGATGTGGTCGGGAGGCTGTTTACATGGTCTCTAGGAGAGTTGAAATTTCCGAAGTGATAAAAATAGGTAATACTATATATACAAATAAGTAATATATTAGTAAAAAAACATTGTATTCAAAGTAAAAATATGCAATTATATTAAGTTGATAGATATACAATTGGAGCACGTAATTTCAAAGGTTAAATATATATGAATATGATAAACTTTGAATTGTGAAAAGATATAAAACAATTATTTCTCCAAAGACCTGCAATTCATGAGATAAATCATTAAACTAATTTCTATGTGTAGATATCTATTTACATTTCGATATAATTTGCCAGTCTCCAAGGATTTTATATATACTCGTAGTATGACCATACCAAGAAATAGAGAGGAAGACTATCTCAATAATGTGACCAAATATTGGTTTCTAACAATTTAATTGTAGCTTTACTATCAAGTCCTTAACCTACTTCGTTCGTCAGAAAATCCGCCAACAGTAGAAGACGTTCTTATTTCAAAATTTACTGTGGGCTTGTTTTAGGGTCATCTGTCACAGATCTCTTACGTATAAATGGATTTGGTAAAGACTGAAATGTTCATATTTGCTTTATAGCGTTGGCCCAAAGTGGAAAAGAACTATAAATTCAATCAAATATTTTTCAGGGGACTCTAATACTGTGTGTGGGTTACTTCCTGAGGACCCCGATCTCTAATTATCACGATAATTACGATTATAGTTTGTTGTTGCTTAAAGTAACAAATTTCATATCAGTACTTCAGTACTAATATTATAAATGCGAAAGTAACTCTGTCTGTCTGTCTGTCTGTCTGTCTGTTACGCTTTCACGCCAAAACTACTGGACCGATTTGAATGAAATTGGGTATGGAGATAGTTTGAGACCCGGGAAAAAACATAGGATAGTTTTTATCTGACTGCGCAAAAAGAGGTTAATCTTTTCGCGTGATAACCGACATACGCGCGGGCGGAGCCGCGCCCGGAAAGCTAGTTTATAATAATACTTTACATTAAGGATAAATGGTAAATTCTAAATCATGATAAAAGTAATTGAATATATTAATACAATACCTATATAGCCTGAAGTAAAGAAATATTTTACATGAGAAATAAGCCAAAAAAACTTTTTTGTTCCTGAAAATGCGGAATGTCGTTATCTGGAACTAATCGAGTATAAAGAAAATAAATAAAAATATATTTTTATCTAAAAAAACAAATAGGAGGCACCGTTCTAGATTATTTTTGTTAAGGCTTTTATTTTTTTACAAAAACAACCGACTTCATAAAAAGTAAGCATTATTGGGATAACTCAAATAGTACTATCAGATCACATTTGAATTTAAATAGGACCACTTGACAAGCACCAGCTATCAAATATAAAAAAATCGGTACACCTTTTAAAGGTAAAGAGTTATAAAGATGTGATGAAAATCAAAAGACCTACAAACATTTTTTTTTTCTTGTACGAGTTGTTGCAACATAGAACCCTTAAACAGCAAGACCAAAACTCGCACTTGGCCAGATTTTTAAACATAGGCTGTAGTAATTTATTCGAAATAATCATAAATAACAAACTGGTTGGTTGTTTACCTATATATCTCGTGCCTTAGTGTGTATTCTACGCAGTTACCTTCGCGTAGTCTCAACTCAAGGTGAACCAGAAGCTTCGCTGATCTTGTACGGAATTTAAAGAACACACCTGACCAATATCATAATTATTGTAATATTTATTCAATCGGGTTGAGTACTGCCGCCTTGCAGTCCTTGAAATGGTCTGCATCGTGACTCGCATCGGATGTTTACATGAGATTAAAGAACTTTAGTGACTTTGTCATGACGTTGATAAAAATTGGGTTTTTTGGATGTGAAGAATATGTTTCGTAGAAGTAAAATATAGCTGTTTATGGACCTATATTATACTTGTTTGTTATAGACCATTTTCATACGACATTTCTATGGTATGTTTGTTCCATGAAAGGTGATGGTGTGTCCATGAAATTTATATGATATGCAGGTCTCAGTTCTCGGCAAATTTCTTGGTCGAGCAAGATATGTACAAGATAATGTCTGAAAGATTTTTTAAATTATTACTTTACTATAGTTTTTTAATTAGCTAGCTAGCAACTGTATCCACAGGAAACATTACCATCACTAGCAAATAAGCAATTCTACAACATTTAACATATTCAGTCAGTATTTGGGATTAGCATTGTAGGGAAAATATTGCCAAGCAAAACTAGGCCTCTAGCCTTCACAAAAAACGTGAAACTTAAAAGAATCCAATCTATAGCCGCTGTGAGAAATACTCGTATCACTAAAACGCGATATAAAAATAAAATATTAAATGCAAAGCGAATACCAGCATTAATAACAGCGTTATTTCATACATCAAATTCCGGGTCGTAACAAAAAACTATAAGCCTCTAACTTCATATAATTTTACGACCGTGTTGAATCGGCACTTCGTATTGAATAATCAAACAGTTTTTTTTGCAGAACTAACTGCAATACAAGGAAAGACACAAATACTATAAAGTTTTTAAGAATTCTGTTTGCGTATATCTCGTAAGGCAATTATATTGTTATTCCAAGCATTCAGTGACCTTTGATCACAACTATATTCCATGCACGAAGGACCACAATAGTCAATACCTACAGAATTAAAACTTTGTCACAGTTAAAAATATCAATGTTTTTTCAATTTGAGAACAAATGTTGGTAGGCGTAATTTGACAAAGGGGTAAACGTGGTAGTCGTTTGTTTGGACAGTCGTCAAGTTTCGTGCAATAATAATTGTAGTATAGTATTTAAATTTGATTGAAAATCACAATGTGTTTAATTCAAGGGTATAAGGCAATTGTATGGAGTAACTAGGTGGAGGTAGGCTTGCGGTAAAACGTTTATCTGATGAAATTAAATAATGACGAATATAGTTGTGTAAATACAAAATGTTGTATATCATCTTTTACTCATTTCAACATGATTCAACATGTCTTCTCTAATAGTTGAAAAAAAATAACATAAGTAAAAACTAAATAAATATATTTTCGCTAACAACGCACAATGCGGTACAAGAACGTGATTGTACAACATTTTAGCTTCGGTTTTATAAGATTATTTTAGTAGCAAGAATGTTACACTAATCTGAAAAGCATTGTCTCCTAGATTTCTCAAAATAGCTACGAATAAATATATAAAGAACGCTCAAAAACAGCAGCACTCAAACCTTACCGCGGCGGGGGTAGTTTAAAAAATGTATCGTTCGGGCAAAAAATTACAATGACGCGACCAATCGGGTGCGATAATGTCTAAGCTCCAAATAAATGGACCAAACCAATTGAATTTGGAAGATTATGCGTGTTTTATGAACTAGATGAGTCCGAAATCAAAGCGGTCATTGTATGAGACTTACATTGACATATTTATTCCTAGCAAAATAGTACTACCAAATTCATCAGCCAACCACTGCAGATTAAGAAGGTATAATGTATCAGTATGTTTCCACCCATAAGAGCTAACGATGATTCACTGTTACGGAATGTTATTTGTTTGTCGCCCCAAATTAGGATATGAGCAAGGGCAACGGGTTGTAATCACCATAATGGACTCAGCTTGATTTTCAGCTTACACCACAGAATAAAAAGCAGCAGAAGGACCACTCCGCAAAGCGATTCTAGCTATACTAGGCAATAAAGTTCACTTCTGTCTTATGACGTATATTATTTTGGTAGCTAACTCTATATTTCCTGATATATGATATGTTGATGTGCTTGAAGATGAAGAAAATTATTAGCTGCATAACACAAATATAAACATATGTCGCCAAGTAACCAAATTGTTATCCAGACCTACGCTTTGCTCAATCAATGATCATTTGAAAATATATAAAGTACTATATTCCTGAGTTCTCCTACCTAATATCGTAATCGCATAAGCATGGAAATCAGTTCAGCTATGACACACTTATACATAAGTTTTATAATATACTGTACTGTATCAGCTAGATTGTCCTCAGCTGAACATAATCAACTGAACACAATCCCCACGTCCATCCTCCGATATTTTACTCTAAATCGCCTCTTACGACACCCATAGAAGATGAGAATAATAAGTATAATATAATTGATAAATTGGCCTACCCTGAAACATTTTCCTCATATATTTTTACCATATTTTTCTTGTGTATATTTGTTTTTAATGCATTGGTTAAACTTTTGAGTTGTTACTGAATAGTATATAAGAAATTATAGATTGTGTACAGATTCACTAAAGCCAGGAAGGACCTGGCTCTTGAAATACAGGCCACCAGCCTAGTTTAAGAGCCAGAGACTCAACATAAATGTAACACACTATGGATACAATAAATTTATTTGTATTTGTATTTGTAAATAAATACCGTCAATATATACAAACTGCTTTATTCTTGTCAGTTTTTCTTACGATCATGAGTTTTTACGTGGAAAATCCAAATTGCACAATATGTCGAAAATTCGTGTCGACCGTGAAACATTGTTTACTTTTAGATATGTAAAATACGTCTGTCCTTCTGTCGTAACGCATTACTAAATGTTTGCACACAGTCTTTAATCTGTGGTAGATTGCCGAATCAATAATCTCCACTACTAATGCAACAAAACGAAAACGGTTGTGACAAATTAATATTTTTTTTGGTAGTGGAAACAACCGAACGAGATGTTGGTTCGTTTACATATTTTTTAATCTCTTGAATTATTTATTTCTTCAAATTTAAGGCAATCAATACAAATATGTATTATCTAGAACATTAATTAACTGTGAGGTTTTATCAGGAGGTGAGCAGAGCAATCTATGTAGAATGAAATGAGAGTAGCAAATTCTAGAATTCAGTGATAGAGAAAATTATGAGTAGGTAAATCAATGATTAAATGAATACGTATACCCATTGGATTATTCCTATTATGTACTTAGTTAAAGCCATACACACCTGTCATGTACATGCCTTGTTTAGTAACAACTACACCTTCAGGGTGTAGATAGCTAACATATACAAGTAGGCTTGCATGTATATGACGACATGTGGACCTTGACTCTATTTGTGTTGTATTTGCATTCCTATGCTTATTAGGGCTTTAGTGATTCACTAGACATTGATATGGGAACGTGTATAAGTATTTTATATTATCTGTGGTTTGGTTTGTTCCAAGGATGTTTTGTTCTCTTTCTTACTATTATTATTATTTATTTATTTTAAGACGCACCAACGACTTATTCACTAAACATTCAAGACAATATAGGGACACAGGTCATTATTTGGTAGGTGAATCAGTCACTTATAGGTACGTACAACGCTTTCTGAGAACTATTACATAGCATTTTACATATATATAGACGACTTATATACTTAATTTTAAATCTTTATATAACATAATATTTAACATAAAAAGAAGAAAAATAAACTAAAATTATACATATAAAAATTACATAATTTTCCACTCATTTCTATATCCTAATATAAAACATATTAAGATTTGGAAACAGCTTTGCGACACTCATTTTTGTAATGAGGTAAACTGAGACCAAATATATCTAGGCTTGTATTAATCTGCAATAAATCATTATAAGTTCTCATCATACGGAATTAATTCTTACAATCTTTGTTTGTCACTCTTTCATACGGACTCCGAGCTCGTATCTCTACCATACACATAATAAAATTTAAATTGTGGTCGACTGCGTACTTATTGTTCTAGCACTGTGTATTGTAGTAGAATTACTCGTATATCGCAATACCACATTGCTCCAATAATATAGAACAGTACATGCTGTGTAGAGTACAAGTTACAAAGTATGTAATGAGTGGCAGTAATACAACATTGCACATAAGATCAACAAAAAACTAGATCATTCAATACATACTGTCCTGGATTCTTGTTTTTGCTTAACTAGAGCGCCATAGCGGTAGGTTCAGGAAACATTAAAATGCTTTCTCGTACAGTTTCTTACAGCGGGAAACACAAAATAAAGCAAGCCATTTTAGTAGGCGAGGCAACCAGTCGGTTACGTGACATTTTTTCTCAGATAAATATGTATCATGAAACTTGTAGAGCTCTTGTAATTTAATAAGTCACACTTGAGACTTGATTTTTCCAGTATCGATAATTTTATATAAAGTAGGTCGGCACATATTACAGTCTGTGAATTTATAAATTATATATATTTTTTTATTACAAACTGGCTTTCATAGATAGCTTCCAGAGTACACATATGTGCTTGTATGCAGATTTTCAACCTGCGGGTGCTAGGTAGCTGTGGGAATTGGAATGACCTACCATGCAAAATAAACTTATGATTGGAACTGGTGCCCTGTAGATGACAATTAGGGCTGATCATCCCTTTTGATAAACTATAGCAACGATAGCATGACGAAGTTGTTTAAACACTTCTGCTGTTTCCTACGAGGGTATACAGGCATGGTAATATGTTGAGTTTATTCTATATGTGTTCGTGCCTATTTATTTTGATTTAAAAAAGCAGAACTTTTTCAATTGAAGGGCATAATATAAAAATAATTTAGTCAAATATTTAAGCTCATTATTTTCATTTATTAACGAATAACAATTTAAAACGATTTAACTGTATTGTAACACAAATATTGCAAGTAGAGCGAAAATGACCATAGATTTATCTTGTTCTACATTTTGTTTTGATTTATCACCAAGACTGTACAGAGGGAGCGCGCGCGAAGTAGTAATAATCAAAAGTATTCAAAAGGCATGTTGACAAATTCGCGGGTGGGTGAATCGTTCTGAAGTATATTTCTTGAAGACCTTTAAAGGTTACCTACTTTTGTTGTGTACCGGTTATATATTTATCCGGAAACTTAAGGACTAACAATTAGGTCTTTAGTACAAAATAACGTGGGATGTGGAACCAGTCCGTTACGTGATGTCGGTTCTGATCTTGAATGCTTTGCACAAGGAATGCGGTAACTACGAACTTAAGTACACAATGCTACGAGGTATGGCCAGGCGATTATTCTACTATTTGGATATGATAATGTAAAGTCAATGACGTGGAAATGGCACCATTTGGATATTTAGTAAACTCTAAAAGTTTGATATTAGTCTTTGTTTTCTGATAGCTTTAAAAACAGGGATTTCCACGAAGGTTTGTTTAACCTTAGTCTTTTCCAAGTTTAAACCTCCACTCTCCGCATTAAACAGCTTGCAACACTCCACAATCAAATTTGTGATCTAATATTTTGTAACCAAACATTTAGTTTGAACTCTTATATAGTAAGTACCAGTTTATTTTTCAATAAAGGACATAATTCTGCCGTAGAATCTTTCACAAGTACGCAACTAATTATATAGTTAATCTATTTCTAAATGAATAAAATACTTAATATACAAAATACTGGCTGTTACAGGAGGTAGATAAATACCAAAACAAGATCTGTTATAAAGGACATAAGACCTCCCAAAGCAAAAAAAGGAATAAGAAGGCATCTCAAAAGAAGCAAACTAAAATATACAATATGCAGATACGTGCATGCATCATCATTATTAATATATATTTACGTCATTATCGTCTTCTTTACCTTTCCCTGTAAATGGGAAATGGGTTAGTTACTATATATTCTCTCTAACAAAGGCAAACACTACATATCTAAAACAGTTTTGGCTTTGCCTGCCGGCCGCCTACCTTATCCCTACGCCTTAGAAAGTGCCCTTTTATGCATACAATATACAATCCTCCATCTCACGTCAGAGTAACGACATGTGCATTCAGCGATTTTCCCTTAGTCGGCCCTTACGACATCGAAAGAGCAACGAAACAATCTCATTTTGAAGCAGGGACTTGTTATGTCATAATAGAGAAAATTGCAGAATCGCGACCAAGATAGGTATTTGTCTAATGAACACAAGTATACGTGGCCAGCATGTACCGGCTAATGAGCTGGCTTGGCTAATCGTTTTGTTTCTACGTAATAGAACAAATATTTGAGAGGCATTACTTGACGTTAATGAGAATACGTGTTATGTGGAGTTGGAAGTAAACAGCGTTGCATAATTATTGATATAATATGAAAAACAATATTGATGATTGATCCTTTAACGTCGAAGAAAATCTATGTATGTGTTCCGGCAGGAGTCCTTATGAGCAAATGTAATTAAGGCACAGTGCAATTCGTGACTTGTGACGAAATGCAGCTGTTATAGGCAGAGGTTAGTCCGCTTCAGACCTACTAATATATCAATATTCTTGAACGGGTCATTTAATATTAATCGTGTTTATTCAACCGGTTAATTAAACACAGGATATACGAAACGTATCCATCTTCGACTTGTTTGACATATTTGGCAAAAGAGAACGGAACCGGAAATTTAATAAAAGTAGTACTACAACATTTCTAGCCTGATAAGTACGTAATCTTTAATTAACATGATCTTGTTTTTGTAATTATGTTACACGATATTATACGTGTTATTTTGAGATAAGAATCTAGCTCTAATTATGTAAGAAATTTCAAAAATCGGCGGCTGAATAATTAACTTATACAATTTAGTTTCTAGTGAAAAATATGTTTATTAATTATAAAATTTATTGTAGTTTCGTGAGTGAACAGGCTTTTGAATGAGACTGTACCACGTGATCCTCGGATGTCGTAAGAGCTGAGTGAATTAAAAGCGGGAAAATGCGCCTAATGGGCAGCATATAACTAACGTCGATGTAATCGCGTGATGCTGTACATTGTGCGCATAATAGACCAATCTGCCATCTAAAACATCTTTTACCAACGAAAACAGTATTAAATAATTTTATATCTGATACCATGTGGTATCTTTTCTTGGGACCAAATCGGAATTATATCAAATTAGGTGATAGTTGTGACACATAATATGTATTATCAGATTATAAATTTAAGTTATATATGTAAGATAATTAATTACACTTATAGGTACCTCATTTCAAAAGATTTGTTTAATTCAATTTAAAAGACCAATATTAAAAAACTACCTAGTAAGTATTCATTTTTATATCAATGGTAATTGCAGAAACCTTAATAAAATGGAAAAATGAGTGGTATCTAGAGCATACGACAATAAAAATGAAATAATGACCAGTATAGTTATAAATAAAAACCAGTATAGTGTCCATTACATATATAGGTGTATTATTTATATAAGTAAGGGCCGGATAGTTCGAACAAATTACTTAACATTGTCAATTTTTAAAATCCATTCATGTATTTTCACATTGTTTAATTACTAAAATGTATTAATATTCAAACAGGTACTGTGAAGTTACTTAAAAAGAATTTAACATTCTCATGAATTCATCTCTCAGCAATTTATGCTGAAAAATTAATTCACATAATTTATTTTGTGTAATTTCACAACGAAGACAAGTATACAAAAGCGGTCTTTGGTAAAAGATTGCTAATTTTTGAATAACATTGTCAAAGACTTTTGTTTTCAGCTCTTACGGTAGTAATATGATTTGAAGCTATATTTTATACCTTTCATATATACCTACGAAAGGAAAGCTGTTTTTTTTATTTACATTGTCGAGCACAGCGTCACATTTGCAACTTTTGTTAATTTGTGTCAACATTTTCCTCGAATTTCAAACTGTTAGTTATTAGTTATTAGATATTAGATATTGAAAAAAAAAATTGTTTAAAAATGTTGTATTATTTTTCAACAGTAAACACAAAAAAGCTACAAATTATATATTATGCCTCACTGCAGCTTCTATAACGAAAGCATTTAGCCAACCTAAAGATGTGTAATGTTTCGTTAATGAAAGCACACCGCTTGTAAAAAATATACTGCCTTTACTTGTATTTTACTCGAATTTTATTAAATTGTGTTTGAATTTAGAATTATGTTACGAATCATTTCGCCAAGTCCCGCTCTCCGCAAAGCCCTAGAGCGTCACGCACGTTTAGCGACTCCACAGAGCGTGACAGTGCGTCACGCGATAGCTAAGCTTTAATTAAATATCTGATTTCACCTGCTGACTCACTGTGCCACTCTATTGTTTGTTATAAATACTTTATGAATGAAATAACGTAACAAAAACGTGAGTAGTACAATTTGTTTTTATTATTTTTACAGTTTTCTTCAGTGGAAGTCTCGATTTGTTTATGTTTTAACATATGAATTGAAGTACATAATATTATAATATCATATTATCTAAATGCTTCATTTTACTGTGGCATATCTTCAAAAACACAGAAATATTAAACGTACAACAGTTTGTGTGTTTGAATGTCCTAAAGCACATCCGTTGTAGGACAGGCTGAACAGAATTTGATGAAAATCGGTAGGTAAGGTTCTTTAGGCCCTTAAAATACTATCTGCTCAGTAAATCGGCTATAGATTTAATGAGCACTTACCTAGTACCGAGGTAGCTATACAAAATACATATTATGTATCGCGATTGATATATAACCAAATCCCGCACAGGTGAAGCTACGGGCGGATGCTAATATGTTCATAAGAGCGACAGTTGAAAGGCTGGCGACTGACATAGGCTACTTTTATACAGATTTACTTAGCCAAATACCTAGTAATTCGCTCCAGGAGACACCTGCATGATATTCGCAGGCAGGCAATAAAAATAAATATAGAAAAAGGTTGAAGATCGATTTAAAGACATATGAAAAAAGAAGCTTTGCATAGCTTAGCGGGCGTCGCGTCGGTGCAAAAATTCCAATTCTAAAAAATGATATCAAAAACCTCATTTACCCAGCCAAACTTTATGCTACTAACAAGTTAGGCAAACCTGTCCAGTAACGAAAGCGCGCCCGTCGGCAGTAAATTATTGATGCGCGTTTGGATGCGTATGCGCTTATACACGACGTTTTAGTGTGGGTGTAAATGCTTACAGTTTATTCAAAAAAGTTATTGAATATGAAGGTTTGGGTAAGAATCAATAGTTACAACTAAAGATATGGAGAACACGCCTTCTTTTTTTATATGGTATCTCACTTGATGGTAAGTGATGTTGCGGTCGAAGATGTTGTTCACGCTCACCTAGAATTACTAACTCTCAAGTAAAATTACAAAATTCGTCAGTGGAAAGGTGTTTACCTATGCTGGTATGACATTTTACATGAAGTCGTTACTATCCATATAAAAAGGAGGATTCGGTCGTGCGGTCTTCGTTTCTACGAGGCCCTACAAGGCTAGTTTACGATCGAAGCCACATCACGTGCCCATATTTGCATTTAAATTAAACGAATAGACATTTTTACGTAACTATTTACGTTTAATGGCTTGGATGTTGCGTAGGGCGATGAGTTTTATAGGTTTTCGTACATTTTATATTTATAATGTCCTTTTAAAATACGTCATACATTACCATATGACAAAGGCGTAAATACATTTGAATTTCAAAGAGCTGTTTTGAGGATTGTGTACAAAAATGTATATAAAAATCCTTATATACATATATATATATACTAGATGTATATAGAATCCCCCATCCCCATTCTACAACCGGACATCCAGGGCTATTCAGAAGCCCCACCGCTATATGGTTGATATTCCATTTACCCGAACAAAGCGATTTGTTTCTTCGTTCATTCTACGAACCGCCAGGGAATGGAATACCCTGCCTCAGTCTGTTTCCGGCTAAATACAATATGGGGGTCTTCAAAACGCGAGTGAATAGATACCTTCTGGGTAAGCGCAGTTCATCATCGATCGCATCATCACTTAACATCAGGTGAGATAGTGGTCAAGTGCTACCCAGTTCAAAAAACATCCTATAAATACGAATACTATACAATAACACGCATAGCGGAAAGCTAACAAACCTACCTATGTTGTTATTTTTTTTAAATAGAGATAATAACAGTAGTCCTAACTGAGCTGTCTTGTTTTAAAAATTGTTGTCTTTATATATAATATAAAAGCTATTGTCTCTATAGGATAGTGATTGAAATATCAAATATGACTAAGTATGTATATTTCAAAGAGTTCTAATTTTTCTGTTTGCATAACTGTAACCATGTTCTAATCTAACCACAGCCTCAGGGGTACCTACTTCGCTTCCAGTAGTGAAACTTACACCCCGACCACAATGTTTGCATTTTCATTGGGCAATCATAGGTTAAAATGTCGTGTTACCCACTTGTTTAAAACTACATAATTGTATGTATGGCTTTATGTGTCATTTGTTGTAATGATTAAAATAAAAAAAATAATAAGATTTTTTATTCTTCATCTTATCTTATTTATTACGATAAAACGCACTTTGCCATTTCTGTTGTTTAAATAGCTCTATAGGTGTATTTTAAGATAATTTAAAATATCACTGAATGCCACCATTGCAAATAAAGCATTATGATGAAATCATGAATCAAGACGTATTTTTTACGTTTTGTAAGTCACTAATCGCGACCATACTCTAAATTGGCACAAACCGCTCTCAGACCTTACCAATTTATTATTTATTTCATACATAACAATCTATTTAGTTATCGTACTAGACATATAATTAGATGATAAACATACATTTATAATAATTGAATTATATAAAAGAGAAACCTTATCTAATCTCTATACATAATTAAGCTTAGCTGTATGTCAAACTATATCGTTTATTGTATTTCTATTTTTAATTATATTATATAAGAATATATTTTAATTGTTACATTAACAATGAAACTGTTGAGTTTGTGAAAAAATAACTATGATTTTGAAATGTATTTACTTTATATCATACCTAGATACTTGTTATATTAACCTACATTACAAGTTGAGATTATTCGTTGCCTAAATTTCTGAAAATTTATTTGGGTTTATAAAAACAATTTGAAATCAACTTGAAAAGAATCATTTGGAATTATTTGTCTTTTTTTATATATATTAAATTAATGTGATTCTTTGCTATAAACTACAAAATACGATTCGCTAAATTAAATGATAAATTCAATAGGTAAATATGGTATTAATAATAAAGCACCAATTTACTTAAGTACATTCAATAAAGTAATTTAGGATTGCAATGTTTGATCGTAGAACATAAAATAAAATATAGCTACTGTTTTATTATCGTGCAACTCTGTTGTAGCTAATTTAAATAAAGCAGTCGATCTTCTCGGCTTACAAGACAACATAACAATAACAACAAAAGCATACTAACCATATCTACTTCTGCAGGCTGGCAAGCGAACATTCCTCCGACGCACGAAGGCAACTTCACCACCCGATACATCGGACGACGCCCCAACAACTCTCCCGACGACCTCAGATGACACCAAGTTCCCGAAACGGGGTGCTTCAAAATTCAAATCCAGGGAAAGCGCGCGAAATGAGACTAGCGCGGGAAACCGACGGCCGTCGTTCGGCGCAGGCGCGAGACGTAGTGAGCGGCCGCCGACGCGCAACTTTGTGAGACGTAGGCCTGGTGCTGTTGGCGCGAATGGTGAGTCTGAGTCCGGTTATTGTACACTTGTGCTTAGAAGTGATAGTCAGTTTTCAAGATTTGCACACATTGCAGTTTGAATTGCCACTATTCGTATATCTAGGTAGTTGAGCCTGAGATCTCTGTTCCCACGGCAAATATCGATAGTTGATGCGCTTGCTTACAAGTTGGCAAAGAAGATTTTGTCCGTAAATTTGCCTTGAATAATGATAGTTTTCTTAAAATCTTGGCAGTGCCTTTGATTTTCCAGATGGTACAGTAAGAGATGTCAATGCTTACAGCGGAAAATAAGTTAATATTTCAAATTTAGGCATTTAAATGACACTGAAACAAAGTTGCAGATAAAAATACCGTTTATAGGCGTTGATAAGAATTTAAACAAATTGTCATTATTCAAGACAAATTTATGGACAAAATCTTTTCAACTTGTGTACCTACTAGTATACTAATTCATATAAGTGCTCACAAAGGCTGCTTCTTGGATGAATGTCCGGGGTCTTTTATGGCAGGGACATCAAAGATGGGATGTAAATAAATCGACACAAGTAACTTTCCCCTGAGAAGTTGTGAAAACGTGTATATCTATTTCTCGTTGATTATACGAGCATAGCCTTCGTAACCTATGGCAAACAGCTTCATGTATGCTTCTATGGAAAGTGGTAGGTATCTTCGTTGACAGGGAAAACAGTGGATATACCGGTTCTAGAGGCTCCTACTCGCTATGGTGATAGAATTCACTAAACATATGCTTATAATATATGAATTTCTCAGACTAAATATTCATAATTTATATTTAAAACAGCGAAATGTAACCAGAATCTAGAATATCACGAATTTCAATTTGAATATTTCACTAAGTCTGTTTTTATTATGCCGTGCAGTTCCCGGCTTATGAATATAACGACTAATTCATATCATGTCAGATATTGCATGGTGCGCTAAATGAGCAGCATGCTCATGACGACGTTAGTTGTTGATGCACATTACGTGCAACAAAACTTTTTACCAACTCCATGCCATCATTAACAAGTTATAGCAGGATACTACCAAAAAAACCTTCCCAAGTGGTACCTAATGAATAGATTCAAGCGTTACTTTGCGGAAATCCATATATAATAACAAATAATATATTAAAACATCAAATTAATACTTTAATAAAACACTTAAAAAATATAAATATATTTCTTGTAAAAATTCCGGCTAATTTTCCTGTCAAGCCGTCACGAACGCCACACAGCCAAAGCGGAAGAAATTTCGACGCGTTTCGTTTCTACACGAAGCGTTATCAAAAAGTCTTGACTATAGGATCGCATTGTTTTTATTAAATAATAGATAATTTAATGTTTTCTTAAAATATTTGTTATTATTATTTTCCAAGGGGGGTTGGCGTCAGGAAACTCACACGGTATAATCAGGGGATAGACCCGGAAGGTAGTCACTGGAACAACGGACACTCATACACAGTAGGTACATATTCGAAATGTTTTCGGACATGCCATTGTCTCGCGGTAGAAGTACTCTAATAATTGTTTTTCTTAGAAATAATAAGCGCTATACCTACAGGTCACAAACTTCAGTATATTATTTCAACAGGAATCTTTATGCCTCTGAGTATATACTCTATTTGGCAATACCAAAGATATGGCTTAGACCCTTCTAAGTGCACATTCACTATAGGTAACTCAACTCCAATGTTCACTTTTGTAGAAATAAACATACACCGTTTATGTCTTGTAAAAATATATAATATCGGAATGTATTACTATTTGAGATAATTGCGATGTTCTTGAAGCCTCTTATTTTGGTCACGGAAGGCGATAAGTAGCAATCAAGATTGACCTTTATCACTGGCTATTTGTTACTGCATAAAGTTCACGTACTGTTACAATGGGTTTATAAAATATGCAGTGATGGCGTGGCATTGGCTATGGATTGCGCGCAGCAAGTCCATGGTTCGAATCCCTCCGCGGGCTTGAACTTCACCGCATAGTGGAATGGCATTTTGTGAATGCCCGCCTGGCTAGCGACCACCCATAAGTACAAAATTTGTCGCCAAGCACCTAATGGTGTGTTCAGGCAGCTGTCCTTGAGAGCCAGTGAAATTACAGGCACATGAGACTTAACAACTAAATCTCAAAGATGACGGGCGCAGTGCAATTCGTGACTTGTGACGACATGCATCTGTTATAGGCAGAGGTTATTCCGGTTAACATCAGATGGGCCTCGAGCTTGTTCCGTCACAAAAACATTAAAAATAAATATATAGAGATTTTTGCAATGCAACTAGGTATATTTCAATGCAAAGTTCTCTAAAGTTAGGTACAAGACCCCGCCCTTGCAGCTCAGTGCAGAACCGCCCCAATTTTCTCATTTTAAAAAATACATGACATTTCAAAACTTCTTATATTCACCAATTGGACCATTTTTTACACATTTTTGTCTCTGTAGAAACCAAAAATAGTGCTGTAAAGTACGTGTTTCCAAAACAAAGTTGTATGTATTATTTATATTGTATAAATTTATTTGTAGATTATTTATTTGTGCCCAGGGTCAGAATCGGATTGATGAGGGTTAAGAAGATGTCAACCACTTTATGGTCTTAATTTATACCTACATACCTAGTTTTCTTTGAAGTACATCTATTTATTATTTTAAAGACCATCTGCGTCTGTGATTACCTTAATACAAAAAAGCATAGAACATAATATATAATAATACTAAAAAGTAAATTTAATTAAGAATAATGACGGTGGCAATAAACCACGGCACCTAAAGCAACCGGGGTCATAATGTGCGGACTCGTTATTTCGGACCAGTGCTGCAAGCACTAGTTTACTACACCTACCTGCCTTACATACGTAATATTGTAATATTTCCATTTCATTGATAAAAGTGGTCTCGCCGACCTCGCGGCCGCGGTACACTTTATTCTTACGTATAGGACAACGCACTTGAAATGTCTAGGTCGTGCTTTGAATCTAGATTTAAACCATCCGTGTATTCGATTTTTTTCTTACTGTGAGAATTGAATTTGACCACTATCATCCTTACATATCAAAATTACGTGTCACGTTGTTTGTCCGCGATGGACTCCTAAACTACTGAACCGATTTTAAATTTGGTTTGCACACCGTGTGCAATTTGATCAAAATTGAAATATAGGATAGTTTACATCTCAATTTATAGTCACAATCACCCGTGCGAAGCCGGGCCGGGCCGCTAGTATTTATATATATGATAGTTGTATATCGTTCAGCTACTCTCCGCAACGTGGGTGTAAGGTGCCCGCCCTCCTCCCTCTTATCTTAATGTAAGGGTCGTAATAGGTGACCGAAAAATACCAGAAGCAAAGCAACCAGAATAGCAGCATCTTTCCAAGGACTGTCATCACACACTTCGATCCCCACGATGTCAAGCATGGGGAGTATGGCAAACAAAATAATGGCGAAGGCATTCATTGAACGGGCAACATATTAGCTATTAAGAACCCTACTTATTTAAGGTTATAAACACATAATGAGACGCTTTTAAGCATTTAAATTCAAACATAATTTACTCGCTAGACTGAAATACAATAAAGTAGGTACATATAAGAACAACTATAAAGACAAAAAACCGACACAACCATCCAGTACAACATTGGTTGATCTCGTTACCAAAAACTAGAAATGCAGATAACTAGGCAACTACCTTATTGTGAAGCGTCGATTCACCTCACGCGATTTTACCGTTAATCCATTTAACGTTAATCTATTTAACGTTAACGGCTGTTAAATGTTGCCAACTTCGCCACAATAGTTGCAAATTGGACTGTGTTGTAAAAGTTAAAAAAGGTTGCTACACAAAGAATAGATATGTAACAGTAAGGAAATATAAATGATTCGTGGACATCACGCTAAACGGTTTTAAATTGCGTGGCTTTAGAGCATGCTATACTGTCCATATAAAAGACATCAACGCGCTCGGCGCAACTTATGCATTTTTAACAGTGATTCATAAGAAACCGTTTAAAGTTGTTTCATTAATATGCCAGGGTATGAGTCACCCTGTGACGATGATCACTGTAAATTGTTGGAAAATTGAAATAAAATAGTTATTTGTTTAACAAGGGAGCAAAGTTTTAAGGCATTAAATCCAAAGCTATCAAATTAGTCTACAACAGAACAATGACAGTCCCGAGTGATTCTTATGTATACTGAGGACGACAAAAAGATTACCGATTGTGGTCGAAACTATTGTCGGAGATATCAGACACGGTTTTTCAATCATCAGATAAAAAATATCAGACTGATGAAATGTTAATTGACCAAATTTAATAACAACGAACGAAATTAAACAACCAACATTCGTTCTTTTTATATTGGCATTAATTATTATGAATGGTACCTATTCGATGATTGAATACCCTACATGTGAGTTATCTCCTATTAATTACTAAAACTATTGAGCATAGTAAGGGATTGCTAGAGACCTGAAAAGTTTGTCTCTTTTCAAACATAAGACTTTTCGCTTCTAACAGCGAATAAAATATTGTAGGAAATACAGAGAAAGTAATATTTAAAAATAAGTTGTATTTTATTAATTATTTTATTATATTCTTATTTTTAATAGTAATTTACAAATATAATATTTAAAAAATAATAAATAGTTACTAATTAATAAGGTTGAAACGTCCAATGCGCATCGTAGAAAATTATAACAATAGGAATGGACGATATTTTCCACTGCGGATGCCAAGGGGTCACATTTGCAATTTGCTAGTAAAGGAACTGATTCTGTTTAGCTAACTTTTGCTCACGCTAGTAGCAAAAACTATTTTATTGCTAGTTTTTGAATGCTTCAGCTTCCCTTGTCATACTGTAAACTTAAAAAATCATGTAAAATATATGCGATTTAAATCAATCAAAGTGGTTTTATGACTCTCATATCTTAATTTGTTTTTAAGCACACGTTATTTTGATATTGCGTTTTAAAGCAATTTGTTTTATAATTCTCATATTTTAATTTGCTTTTAATTACACTTTATTTTGGTTATACATCAGACAGACAACCTATCCGTCTATACCAATGTACTTACTCCATTTTAAATTTCAAACCACATGAAAAACAATCATTTTCATCAACCTCCCTTCTCTCATCATGTAGACAAACAAAAGTAGCGTCCGCAGACAATGGCTTGCAAACCAAATTAGCGGATAAACGGTAAGTATTCACGGCCAAGCAAGTTGCCTCACACCGACAATGATGTTTCATCAACGTGCACTGTACCATCATTGTATAGTGCTTTTATTTATTTTATCACCGATAGGTTAGCCACCTGGTGATAATTGGTAATATTGTAAGCTTTCTTTCGTTTTTCATCAAAACTGATCGCTACTTTGCACTCACTGCATTTTTTACTCCTACGCAGTTCTTTTTCCTAAATTGTATTACCATCTAGCCAACAATACGGACTAATGAGTAATTTTATCAAGAATGTGTCCATTAACCCTATCCTATTGTCTTTATTAAGTGTAAGGCACTATGTGTTCTTTATATGTAGCACTCACTTCACCATTTATCACTGTCACTCAACACACTAACTCAAAAGGTTCTACGCAAAACTTACTCAAAAAACTCCTGCGCAGTGATGCTTCTGTGATAGTGATGGGATATCAGAATCTGCCAGCATGTTAAGTAAACATAGAAGTGTACTAACAAATTAATGTTTTGCAATATACTCGTATTTCTTGTTTTCGCTCAGAACTGCAATTATTGTGCAACAATAGTAAATGGAAAGCAATTAAAAACTTTTATCTATTTCTCTAGAAAGTCAGTGTGGACTGCGTAGTTATGGTTTGGTTAGTAACTCATCTCTATTTACTACCAATAAAGTTCTACGATTCTAATTATACTTAAAAATACTAGGCTGTATTTGCGTTCACTATTTTGTTGGTGTTTACTACAGATTTTTAAGGTTAAAGTGGGGTGCCGGGCTAGAATGTCACCCCCTTTCTCTACCCGTGGGTGTAGTAAGAGGCGACTAATGGTAACACACCAGAAGATGGGCAGCAGCGCTTTCTGAAGAACTAATATATCACACTGCGATCCCCAAGACGCTTGCTAAGCGTAGGATTATGGCAACGGGGCTAAAATAAATAATACGGCGGATGTATGCCACCACCTTAGATCAATTCTGTGATCTGAGGCCAGTACTCACGCCCATGTGTCACGGGATGTTGATGCACATTTGGCAAATTAGGGCAACATATTAATGCTCTTAACAGGTTGCAAATAAACTTCCAATGAGAGCTTTCCCAACGAGCGCTGGCGTCCGACAGTAAAACCGGTCAAATCAATTTATGTCCTTGTGTAGTCAGCAGTTTTTTTTATGAATGTTTATAGAGTTAGGGGAGACATTGTACCGCCCCAAAAATTATAGGGATAATCGCCTGTGACGCCTGTCTAGTTATGTATATCAAGTTGAAAATCTGTCGCCGAGCACCTAAAAATGTCTTCTAGCAACTGTAGGTACCTGGTACTGATTGTAGTCTCCTGAAAAAAATCATTGTCCACATAATGCCTTGCTTGGTGATATCGCATACTCTATGGCTAGCTTATGAGCAATAAAAAAGTATGTAACAACGACATAACCGTTATTCGTTATGTATAACGTTATGATAACACCGTGAAGTCGCGGAGAAAGTTCTGGGTCAACATTCAGTGCCACTGGTTTGTTAGTTATGTAACGCTATTGTTAAGATCGAAAGTGGACGCAACAATGGCAGATGCTTGGGAAGAAATTACGTGAGTGTCGCACTAATTACGTGAAGATAACGCAACATAACCGTTATAATTGTAACGGTTACGGAGTTGAGATTAGCGCATATTTTATCACATACGTTACGTACCTACATTTTTATATCTAAGCCTACATTCATCCTATATATCAAAAATATAATTTCTAAGATTAGAATTAAAAATTCTTAAATTCTTTTCGGCGCGAAATGGGACCTACTTGGGGCATAAAATGTTGTGCGTAAAATTTGGAAAATACTACATTCTTCCTCTTAATAAATCTGTATAATTATTAAGAGGATATTTTATTTTAAACAAATAGCGGATAGGCTACCCTTTGCTCACTTTCTCGCCTGAGGTAAGTGATAATGCGGTCGAAGACGTTATAAGAAGAATTACTGGCTCTCAAGGCCGGAAGACATCGCAAGGTGCTTGGCGTCAGATTTTGTACTCGATGTTGGCTACCCGCTAGCTAAGATGGGCGTTCGTTAACAACTGCTGTGTAAGACAACAACCGGAACATATGGCATAACATGCCCTCCGAAGCTTTAGTTCATTAGTGAATGCCACTAACAATCACCCATCCAAGTTTTGACCGCAGCGGACGTTGCTTAACCTAGTAGATCGGTTACAAACGAAAAGGCAAGCTGCGCTACGAGCTCTTTAAAATGTCGTACAAAAATTTATTTTTAATACCTTTGAGTTATGAAGCCTTTAGATTTTTGTGCATAGAGTTTATTTTCTTTAATTACATAAGTAGCCTAACTAAAAACATATCGTCAAGTCTTAGTTGAAGTTTATGGTAGACCTAGTATTAATATACTTTTCTCCTTCTTGGTAGGTGCTCTAGCCCCCCTTCATTTAAATAGTAAATTTAATCTGTCCAATCACCAACGCTATTTATATTTAGGTATTTACTATCTTTGTAATAACGGACGTTGTAATAATTATTGAGAAGTGGTATGTTGAGTTATGTTTGAATAGTATGTACTTTTAGGTTTTAAGTTGTTGAAGAGATTTAGATAAATACATATTTATTTTTATTTTGCTACATACATATATAATTTGTAAGCCACCTGCAAAAGGTGCATATGAAAACCAGCGCCGGATGTTTCAGATGTTCGGCATTTTACTGAGATATTACCTTTTTGGCAGCACCTGAACATTGTTTATATACCTATGTATTTCGTTTTACTTATTTGAACAGTATCATTAGAAGTTTTTGCGTGCCAATCATGTATTTTCTTTCTTTCTATTCTTTAGCCGGGAACTTAAAATATTTCATCGGAGTTAATCATACATATCTTTCTCTTCTTGATACACACGACAGATAGGTTACGTTATACGTAGGTACTATCTCCACGTAATTATCTGTCTCTGAGACACAGAGAAAGCAGTCGGCCAAGTGTAACGGTACCGCTCGAGCTTGCACTGCCTCTGCTCTTACTTATGCAATTGATTTACATAATCGATACCACGTTATAGGATTTGAATAAGTAATTATAATTATTATCCTTTAAAAAATTCAAATAGAAATGATCAAGTTCCGGAAATGCTTAAGACTTGTATGCACCGGAACCGAAGATATTTTTTTTCACCGTATTGACAATAACCTTTTTGTGACGCAACCTTGCCTTGACACTAGCACCGTCTGATCTTCCAGAGACTATAGAACGTTCGGGCAGGTGGTGGAGCTTTTGAGGTTGAAAACGGCGCGAATATGTAAACTTAGGCAGAGAATATAATATACCCCATATGTCAATAGTTATCTAGGCTGCAAAGTTGTTTTTGGCGCGAATACTTTTATTGAAACCTGAGGAAGTGAAGGATTCTAGGATTGAACTTCGAGCAAAGTGAGTGGTGGAAATATATAGAATCCTGAGAGTTACAAAGGTTAAGGTACGAGACGCAAAATAACTTTACTGCGATCAGTGCAGGAGTTTTTAAGTTATCGTCAGGTATCTGAAAAACTTATTTGCATACCTTGGTGATTGAAACTCTTGTTTAGGGTAAGCAGTATTTTAGAAGAGTGAACGATCTTGTTACTAGTATGCATTACTAAAGAGTGTTATATTATACATCTCACTCTTACATATACATACACAGAACCTACTTCCAACACTAAAACGTATGAAATTCGTTTGTGGAAGTCGGACAAAGATAACGTTAGGTCAAGTAATGTGATCATTTTCGAATCGACCGCCTTCAACATATTTCGGAATGGGCTGTTTTAATTCTCAATGCAAACATTGTCTCTTAGTCTATCAATCACAATAAATATTGCGCGATAAATATCCACTTCAACTTTCGATCCAATGTCGCCGACTAATTTAGCAACCGGACATACAAATCTGGTATTCAAATCAATTATTTGTTCATCAGTCAGAAGCTCAGATGCCAAAGCGAATATTCATATGTTGCAAGGTCGCACGAATGTTTGCGACGTTTTGTCGCAATGGTCCCATGATCGCTAGTAGTACCGTGGGAACACAGTTTAGTATCTAGTGTATGAGAGCCCTATAATATACAGTCGCACGCTCTTGTTGAAATCTCTTAATGATGACGTTTTTTTTCTTTTCTGTTGAGATACTATGGCAGTTGTGACGTAGTCGAGTCGCACTTTGATAGGTGGGAGTGTTATATTGCAAAATATGTTACGAGTAATAAAAAAAATCCCCAAGATAATAATGTTTTTTTTTTTAAAAATACGTAACCGACTTTAACATTGAAAAATATGAAATAATTTGGTGAAGTCGGTTCCATGCTGATTCAAAACACTGACTTCGCAATGACATTATCATGTTCAGACTGCTTTTGTTATTATTGAATTTATATTCCGCGCCGCGACGTAACGCCTGAAACTAATACAGTCTGGAAATCCAGACATAACTATTTGGATACGGAAAACTATAATATCAACTATTTATTTATTTTTTTTTTCAAATAAAAATAAGATCTACCAATGTTTGTTAGCTAGCAGAAGTCAACCCTAAGAGGTTGTTAGCATTTTACCAATAGCCCTGTATATTAATTGGTATAAAACACAAGTCAATGATATATAAAGTATCCATAAAAAAAAAGATACACCTCATACCTACATAGGTAGTACTACTCACCGAAATATTGATAATTATTGTTTCAACCTTATTCTAATTCTAAGAAAAAATAGCTACCCCCGAAACAGGGAATCCTAGTGGCACGTACATTATAATTAATATTGTAAACAATGTAGCTTCGGGTACTATTATATTTTTTTATTAATTTAACTAATTATATTACTATTTATAAGATTTTGTAATAAAAAGACATCCATTTGAAATGCCGCAGCTCACTCCACAGCTGCCAGAACAAATGCAAATACCCACAACATAGTATTGTCCCCTCTTACAATATATCACTTACGAAACCGATCTGCATAGAAATTGGAGCGCATGATTAATTAAGCCCACGCGTGACTTCACACTGTCTGTTTGTTGGTCTGATCGCGTTACGACACGAGATTAATGACACTTCGTTATCGTTTATAAGGAATCTTTATCACTCCTTAACTTGTCATAGATTTGAGGCCATTGTTCGGCCAATGACCTTTCAACGCCGCTTTTGTATTTATCCCCGAGACGCCTGCGTAATGCAATATTTGTCAGAAAAACAAATGTTGTATTTTTTACCTCCTACAATTTTCTGATTGCCTAGTACACATACGAGATCAATAAAGAACCCAATTTTGATTACAAGCATTACAACCAGATAAAGTACTGGACAGACATTTTAAAGAACTGTCTTCTTAAATTTTCTCCAAGACACCTGTTAGACGTGGAGCTTATGGAGAACCCACGTATTGGGAGAGGCTTTGTTCAATAGTGGGCGTCATGGCTGTAATAGCAGTCCTCAACCTCATGCTCGTCACGAAAGATAAATACGTGGCCAGGGCCAGAGTCATGAGGTAATAATAAGCGAGTCACTACGTTACAACAAAAAGTCGGTCTGTCGGTGGTTCATGTACACCATCCTTCTCCCAAATTTACTCTGCCTTAAGTGACGTTATATTACCTATGTATGCGTTTTATGTACGTGCGACTCGAGCCTTGAGTGACGCAGTGTGCAACTTCTAAACATCGAATGGGATTTAGGTAACGCAATAAATTTTCTTCTAATATCATTGGGTTCAACCATAGACTTAGGATTGTTTCACTACGTACATTCTATGCCTATGGGTTCAACCGGTACAGCCGACTGTGATTTAGTTAACGTACGAGGATGTGAGTGTGTATTTACACACATATTTATTCGTGGTGTGTACGTACATATATTTACACTTATATCCTCGTATGTAACTCCTTCTCGCTAAACAGCTGATCGGGTTTGAATGAAACTTGGAATAAGTTAAGGTCCTGGTTTAAAACATAGATTACTTTCATCCTCTTCAGCATCATCACCTTTCATCATACGCGGGTGAAACCGGTGAAGAAAAAAAAGCTAGCTAATATATGTTTCAATTACGGAAGGATCAGAATTCAGAACGTTTACAGGTGCTTAAAAACCGTTAACAATTAGCTGCTTTTGACAGTTTTATCAGTAGCAAAATCTGTACACACGCATCGCCATTGTGCTTGCGACTTGGACCATAAAATGGCCGGATGTTGACCGAAACGCTTTAACAAACCATAATATACATATTTACATATTATGGTTTGCTAAATAATGATTAATCTGAGGTAGTTATACAGCATCATCTTTATATCCATGTCCTACGTAATGAGGTCAAAACAATATGCATATTTTCTCTAAAAACGCAAAAAAGGCATGAGAACATATTGTATACGTGTACAATACTTCTAATATTAGTCTTATGTTTTCTTGTGATGTTGTCGAAGATGGTAAACAGGTGGTAGGAACTCACGCCTATGATGAGAAATTCAAGTTTTATTGCTAGGTCATCTATCTACTGTACTTGACTACGTAATACGAAAATATTCTGTACTTTATACTCAATAGCATATTAGACAGTGGTCGCAATTCTTTTGGCACCAAACTATATAAAATGTAGTAAAAATATATTTTTGTCAACGTTCACCATAAACTAGAATGGAGAACGAGAATTGGAGAGAACTCTCTGGAAAACCTGCGTAACACACCATTAGGTTATCTTCAAATGATTTTCTACTTGAGGGTAATTGATAATCAAGCGGGTATTCGCATTATGCCCCACGAAAATAAATTCTAAACCGCGACGGGGTTCAAACCATAGACCTCTTGTGCTGGTATATTTTATTTTATACCTTGCCAATGAGTTTGAAAGAAGTGAAGAGAAATGAAGAAGAAGAACTTTTGTTAATGTCAACAATTCACATATTTTTTCGACATAAATGATTTCCAATTCAACTTCACAGACTAAAAACTAACGCGATCGCTTGATCGATGCGACGCGTGATCACGTATTTGGCTCAACGCATACGTATTGCAATCCAACGGGGCATTGCTACCAGCATGCTGGGCACGCTATCAACTGTTAGAGGCCCAGAGCATTTGCAATCTGCAGTGGCCTTTAGGTTGTCTTAATCTAGTATTTTTCCATTCATCGCCTCTTACGATTCCCACAAAGATATGGAGGAATACAATTGTATCCCCACACCCCACGGGTATTCTGATACTAAAGAATAATCGATGACAAAATCGCGAAGAAAAAATATTCCGAGAGTTAAAGGTTGAAAAAACACTTCTTTCGATCAGATGAATTCTAGTAGTCTGGTTGATGGCGGCGCACCGTCGCCTTTGTCGGTTAAAGTAATAGAGCACGAAATTTCTGCTAGAAATAGCGTGCCCAGGTGGCCGAGTGCTTTAGGCATCCGGCGCGAAATAGAAGGACGCGGGTTCGATTTCCGCCCGGGGCATAAAATTTCGTGTTCCAATAACTTGTACGAAAAAAAAAATATTACCTTATGACAAGCGGGATCCGACCTGCGATGTAATTCGTTTTAATTTCGTAATAACGTTATAAATCACATTAGCAAGTACATAATATGTAAAATTAATAATAGATACATAAGTACGAGTATATGTATGTATATATTCTCTTAGTATGAATAACATCTCTTTGAATATCCTGTACTTTCTTAATCTCCTCAATTCAATTCAATACACTCACATCACAATGTAACCTACATTCTGGTATTATACCTTAGTAAACGTAAGTGCATCATTTGTATGTAAACCAGTATACATTATATACATACAATTGCATGGGTTGTATGTACCATTCGGCCCATTGTCAAGGTTCTTTTCAATAGACTTTATTAATTGAATTTATAATCAACAATGAATGGGCTGTAGAGATGAAAGGTAGGTATTTAACGAGTGTGTCAAGGACTGGTGTGTAGGTAGGCCCAGAGAGTGTCTTAAGCACGGATTTAGGAAGGGAGGGGATATGGCGCGAGGCATTTATTCTACTGATCCGCATGTCGCAGTTTTTCAATTATCTATCCCCACTGCGCTTCACGCCTACAAATGAAACAATAAACTCTTAAAGTAATACACTGAACGCAGGGCTCCCATTAGCTACTCACACCAACTCATTACAATGCACACTGACAAAGCGCTCGGACATCACAGTAACAATAAAAATTACCACTACATGCATACATTTACACGTACGCTAGGGCTTGATACTATCGGTAAAGTGGTATCGAAATAAAAACTACATAGTTTAACTGATTAAGTAATTGAGTATAAAATAACATTGCATGCTACATATATTCAAAATTCATGTTTTATTTATTTTCATGTCACCTAAAATTTTATGAAAATGTAAGTAAATAATATGAAAAAATAATTGAATATAAAATAAAACAGCTTGCACTTGGTTTGAACCGTTTTAGGTAATTATTTATTGGATAAATGATACTTGACAACACATAGTATGTATGTTACTTTATTAGTTTTTATATTTTTTAAATTAATTTCACACGTACTTCTGTCAAAGCAGTCGTGGTTTCGGGGCAATTCGCATTCTTGGGGATTATGTAGCTCCAAAGAACAAGATGCCTTTGAGTCGACTTTCTCCGATTCCTAAAAGTTATGAATGCAATTGAAACCTCAGTAACTGTAGTCGGCGTACTATAGTCACTACCTGCAGTATGCGATCGGCAAGGAGGGTAAGCGACGCGCTGCGCTAGACGCAGTAAATATTATCTTGCAGATAAGATTTCGTCACCAGATTTCAAGAAGTTCTCGATTGCCCTCCTTACCGCTCGCATACCGCAGGTGGTGCCTAGCATTAGCAACTATAATAACAAAGATGATACATTTTATATTTCATATCATGCATTTTTCGTATAAAAAATAAAAGGTATGTACCGAAAATATATGAAAAACTTTTATTTTTGGGACTGCTCAATCAAAAAGTCTGCCACTTTTATTCAAGGGTTGAAACATCTCTTCCCTAAAATGGGCTGAACATATTCTTCTTTTTTTAAATGGTAGCCAGGTAGATCTGGAGGCTTCAATCCATTTTTCCTTAATATTAGGATCTTTTGGGAAACTGACAGAAAATGTATGTTCTGTTTTAAAATATCTTCCACTTTACAACAGTCAATTATAATAAGTAGTCTCTTTCCAAATAACGCTTGCAATATTGCTTTAAAGTTTATTAACAACATTTAGCAGGCTCGTTACAGTATCGATTGATCGTTTTAAAAATATCTTCCATTATACAATAGTCAATTATTATAAGTAGTCTCTTACCAAATAACGTTTGCAATATTGCTTTTAAGTTTATTAACAACATTTAGCAGGCTCGTTAAAGTATTGATTGATATAAGTATTTCTATTATGTATCGACCACATCACTAACTCTCGGCCGATAGCAGCGGCCGTACTACGCGACGACGCTCGCTTTCAGAATATCGTTAACGTAATTCTACATTGCGGCATTTGCTTGTTGAGTCGTAAACAATTTTATAACATTAGGAGCAATGGATTTCAATAATGAATATGCTATACTTTTGTCACCTTTGGAACATTTTCAACGGCTCTGTTAACGTCGTTTGGAATTATGATGGATTTTAAATAATAACATGTGAATTCTTGTATTTACATGTCAAATGATATTCCATTTATGCTATAGTTCACCTTGTCACTTTTGTTCTTGCACGTAATGACAGCACAACTTGGCATTTGGTGGTAATTACACGATGTTTGCACGACCGTGGACAAAGTGCGACTGGCGCGCCGATATTTACGATTTTAACTAACAAGTTCTCTGGAACTCGTTGCTGCGACACGTGTCACGCCTCCTCGGCATATCCCCTCCCTTCCTAAATCCGTGGTCTTAAGTATTGTTAAAATTTATGATTCTTGTACCAAATATCGCATGGTGATAAGGCATTTTTACGTTGCCCACTTGGCTAAGTGCCACCCTCAAGTAGAGTAGATAATCTATCGCCAAGCACCTAGTGATGTGTTCCAGACGTTGTCCTTGTAAGTCAGTAAGTCTAGGTTAGCCTGACCCACATCTTTAGTAAATCAGAATCTACTACTTTAGTAAATCAGATAATCATTCATCCCTATCATCCAGGGCATTTCAATGTAAGTATTGCGAATTCGGAAATCACATGATTTAGTGTAGATACAAGAAAGTTTCCTGGCATAGATTCAAAATCTTAAAAACTGCTTTATTTTACATTTTTTGAAAGAATTAAGACATTGATTGTAAAATTACAGATGAATTCAAAAAAAATGTTCCGTTTACCATATTGTTGTAACCCTTCGAAGTATGTAATATTTATATAACAGTTCACCGAATTAATTTGCCAATTTTTATAATGTTAGATTCAGTGCCCGGGTCTAGAAATAAAAAGTTTTGTACGAACCTAAATGAAATGGTACCTATTGAAAAATTGTTCCATATTTTCCTGATGGATATAGTAAAATTCAAAGGGAATAATTTACTTTAACATCTTTACGGATTCATTATGTCAAATATAGCCGATTACTACAAACGAAAGCATGGAAGAGTTAGCGTCAAGAAGGCGGCCGGTCATAAAAACAAAGCCTATTTTTTTATAACTATTGTATTTGTGTTATCCTATGCATTGTTAGTGAAGACATATTTTTATGTTGTAATAAAAACATATTGTGCCGACCGCACATGAGTGGGATCCGGGAAGGCGGTTTATATTCTCTATAAAAAAATCCTTAGCGAAACTGCGGGTAGGTGAGACGCTTTGTAAGAAGGTCCTGTTTGTACAAATTCTGAACTGATATCTGCAAGATTAAAAGACTGAACACCAGTTCTTTTTCCACAGCAACAACAACGACAACAGCAGCTCCAGCATCATCATCCCCTGCCGCAGCGGTCACCCGCCGTCCGTTCCGCATCGCCAGCCGCCGCCGCCCTTCGAGTTCTACGACCACCACTAGTACCACCACCACGCAAGCTACCACTTTAGCTCTGGAGAGCGAGGAGTCTCTGCAAGACATTGGTGATATTGGTAAGTACACAGCAACATTGATAGTTGATCCTTCACGCCTGATTATTTTATGCGTTTGCAGACCAAAATTAAAATAAAAAGACCATGTAGCCCCTGAGCAGGCGACGGATTTTAGTCCACAAAGCAAAGGTTGAAGGGCGAGTGAATAAACAACTATCATCTACAGTTAGTGTGAAAAAGGGGTTACTAATTTCCTCAGACAAACTGGACGTCGTCTTCTCAGGCCCTAGTGTTAACATCACTTCCACGTCATTGCTGTCTCTGAAGCTCTGGAGAGCAAAGAGAGTCTGCATGACATTGTTACATCAAGTTTCTCATAATCACAAAGATAGCAATGATTTCTTACGTAGTAAGTATTCACTCTAATGCATAACATTGGCAATGGCTGATTCTCATTACCAGGCGCAAAAGATCATCTGATCTCTATAGTCTTGAGGTTACTATCCTTAAACAACAGCAGATCTTCATTCGTCATTTTGATTATACATTTCTATATATTATATATTTTAAAACCTCGATTTATTCGTCTTGTATATCTTGCTCTGTAGCAATCTAACTAGATCCTTCTTCGCCAGACGCTATTGAAGACCCATCCCTCGAACCAAGAGTTCCAAAGAAAACGACCAAAACCCCAAGACGTCCACTAGTCAACCTGAAGGAAGAAGTGAAGGATCAGAACCCTTCTGCTACAAACGAGGATGAGAGAAAAAGACAAAGCAAGAAGTATAGCTCCAGCTTCAAGCAGAACCAGCTCGATGACATACTGAAGGCCAAGAGTGGAGAGATCACCACAGAAACTGGAAGCACTATTGAAGGTACCTTATACAATAAGATTTTTATGATGCTTCCATATTTATTTATTTTAGCCATACCTATATATTCCACACGACTGTTCCTTTTACGATATAGTAACTGTATCAGCCGGATGGTCCACTGTGAACACATCCTCCCCCATTAAGCGGAGTTTGCCATGATACCCACGCTTGACAGGGGTCTTGAGGATTGCAGTTTAAGATAACAGATCCTCAGAAGGCTTCTGGTATTTTACCTTTAGGCGCCTCTTACGATAGCAGGTAGCAATGGCGGGGTGATATTCTAGCCCGACACCCCACGGGGCAAACGCACGATAGTAAACCGAACAAATTGAATATCTAATTTTCAAATGAGTTTCCTGTTGACATTTTGTGAATCCACAATTATAAATATTTTAATAAAGTTTTGTTTCCACAGAATATAATGCCGAAACTGCCCTAGCCATCGCTGCACATCAGCTCATTACGGCTCCTATCCCCAGCATCACTGATTACGATGAAGGTACCAAACCTACCCGGACAAAAACCACTTACAAAGAGACCAGTCCAGAATACACTAACACTCCCACTTATAACGAATACAGCACTGTTACGTATGGAACGAATCCAACTCAAGATTTCGTCCAAACGACCTTAGGAGATGCCTATAGCATCTATGATACTCCAAGAATCACAACTGTCTATGAAGACACAAAAACAACGGCAGAATTCACTGCCAACTCAAGACCTGCTTACACAGCAACATACGAACCCAAAACTAACTACGACATACCAAAAACAACTGGAGATATCACCACAACCGATTCCAGACAACCAAGCACTCAGGACATAGACGTCGGTAAAATCACGACTTTTGTTTCAACAGACACCTACCCGACTACAGTAGGAAGACAAGCAGGGTATACTGGTATTCCTGAGACTTACGCGCCCAGAATCTCAACCACAACCTTTGAAGTTCCTAAGCAAAGCGGTACTCTAAGCAGATATCCTACCACCCCAGTGTACCAAGCTATTACTAACCGGTATGTGCCCACTACCCGCGATTACGGTGACAGCCCAGATCGATCCCCAGGTCTTTCAACCTCATCACAACTACCAAAGGCTTCCAGAGGATTCTCCTCCCCTAATGTTATAACACCTGGTTATTCGGGCATCCAAAGAGGTGGTACAAAGTATCTCAATGCAAATGAGAAGTCTGTAACCCCTGCGGGAGATGTCGGGTATTCAACGTCTGGATATAGGAGTTCGAGTCAAGACCCAGCGTATTTCACAAGGGAATACTTGCTGGAGTCTCCAGTTACCAAGACTTATGATGGTAAGTCTTCGAAGAAACTATAATCTGCATGTAGCTTAAAGCTTTTGATTACTTTAACTTTGTCATCATATAACATCCTTCTGTATTATATATAAAACTGCATATCTGATTCAAACCTAGTCAAATATGCCCTCGTGGAGAGTAGCTATGTTCTTCGTATAAGTAGATTAATTTTATTTATTAGAGAACCTTCTTCTATTAATTATTTTTAAATGTCTATGCATATGGGTACTTAGGTCAAACTTACGTCAGTAAATTTCTATTAGAATATTAGTTTCGCTGCTTCTACACAGTTCCTACTTTCAAAAACTCTACTCTTAGAATCTGTTCCACTTTCATCAACATTATTTTGAAAACACGAACACTATTGCAGACGAATACCAATACCTGTCCTCAACAACACCACAAACGAGCACTCGCAAGGTGTTCAGGAAGAAAATTCAACGTCGGATCTCGACAACCCTTCGGCCCACAAGTACCACGCCCACTTACGTCCCTGAAGCGTCGACAACTCCCCGGCCTGAAAGGGTCCCCTCAAGGAAACCGTTCGAGAAGATCGCGAAAGTGGAACCGAACAGGACCTTCAGGCCAGTCGTCAATTACGACTACTATGACGACAGCGCTGAGAGAGTAGCGCTTAAATACGCGGAGGGTACCAAAGTCATATTACATGGGAAAGGTGAGTCTATAGAGTAACTAATTAAATATGTATTAGATGTGTGCATAGGTTACCGATCATTATTTCCTAATTATTATTGTATATATTCTATTAGCTCCTATAGTTTACAACCACCTGATGGACACGATCCTAACAATAAATTACATACTATGAACTCCCTGTACCTACCTAATCACGCTTAATCCACCGCGAACCGTTTTTGATAGTTTTAAAAAATGTTCTATGTTAGCTGGCATGTCCTCCACTGCCATTTTGAAAATAATTGAAAGTTATCGAGCATGATAAATGTATTACAAAATTACAAATTTACGAGAGGAAAAAAATTAAGTCATGTGCGGGATTCGAACCCGCGTCTATCTACCCCTTTAGCAGGGGTATGCTCTAATCCAATTGAGCTAACATGACAATGAGTCCATAACTCAATTTTTTCCTATCGTTCTATTTAACCATCCTATTGGGATGGAGCGACATCTATAGTTCAACTTACGTTGTACTAGCAACACAAACAAGACTAATTTTTTAATGTAATCAGCAGAGCAAGCGTTATTAAAAATATAAATATGATAAATGTAGTTAATATAGTTGGGGTAGAGAACACGTATACAAATAAAAAAAATATGTGTAATAATATGCCCCAAACCGTCACGTTTCTGAAATATTTGCAGGTCTCCATAACAGAACAATGAAAATCATTAAAATGCATAACCACGCGTAATTAATGTATTTGTAAAAATTTTAATAATTTTCATATTCAAATTATTACAAATATCTTATAATCTTTATCTAAAAATTTCAGAAACGTGACACTTCTATATCATAATATGATAGAGGACACATGTAGAAACAAAGCATGTTATATTATAACATGCTTTGTTTCTACAAGTGTCCTCTACCCAAATATACTAATTTCATAGTGCATTGTAAAAAAATATTGACGACGTGTCGATATGCCACAAAGATTTTACCTCATTACCCATTTTCATCCCCGAGTTTCTGAGGAAGCATAGTATGACCAAATCACACACGGACCACTTGGCGGTAGGGTCAGCTTGTCATCAATCATTTGTTTTTCGAAAACACTAATTAAATACATTTTTTTCACAGGGTCTATCGAGTGCCTGGACGTGGGCAACTTCCCTCATCCAGCCTCCTGCAAAAAGTTCATATCGTGTGCCCGCATGGAGTTTGGTTCACTTCTAGGATGGGAGTACATCTGTCCTAAGGGGCTGAGCTTCGACCCTGTAGGGGGCATCTGTAATTGGTCTGCAGGGCTGGGCTGCGATGAGAAGGACGATTGAAATGGGAGAGGTCGTCTGTCATTACCAAAATAGGGTTGTGCGTACATATTAGGGACATTTTATGGAGTCATTAAACTACTTCTAATCAAAATGGCAATCACAAGTAATAATTATTTTGTGATCATCTGTCAAGAATACAATAGGAACTAATGACTGATAGGTAATATATTTTTATTGCCGACACCTAAGAAGTCAATATGCAATCCATACCGCCTAATTTTCTTGAACAATTATTTAAACTATCCATGGACTTTAAACAATAAGATCTTTAACATCATCATCAGGTGGAAGACGACCACCGCAGCAACACATTCCATTCTTGGCCCAACTAGTTAGCTAGTTGGATCGCGTTACTGGATTCACGGTCACAATTCGAGATCCTATTGTATAACTTGATCATATGTAATGAAAGTTTTTAAACTTGATTCAAATTTGCCTTTTCATTGATAAACATAATATCATACCAAACGACGGTATTTACGGACGACTTTAAGGAACTCTCAATACAGTACCCTCTTGCTAATCTGCCGCTGGGATCCGACATATACGAGCATAATCCGCCGTTTTTGTGAGTGTAGAATGATGTAAATCATGCTCTGAAACATAGTAAACCCAGAACAGTAGTCTGACTGGAGGACCGTAGGAGATTTAAATACCTATTCCAATCTTACCAGATTGGAATAGGCATTTAAATCTATATATAGTCTGGAAACGCAGGAACCTGCGTTTCCAGATTATTATTATATTATCTTTAAATGAACGCACTCTGGGCACGCTAGATATTTGTCATAGTGTGCGTGATGTGTCATATACGTACGTGCCCACACACATACAAGCGTTTGGTATTTATTGTCTGTACTCCATATGAAGTCAAAATACTTAACTGGTTTAACTATGTCTGCAATCTATCAATTTGGTGTTGGCAGATTAACGAGGGAGTACTTATGTTTACTGTATTTATTTCCCAATACTGTATTAGAAAACATTGTAAATATTTCATTTGTCGCTTGAAAATAAGTTCGATCGATATTATTTAATTTTATTTGTGATATTTATTGTATTATAAATTATATATTTTATCGACTGAACATCAAAAATTATATTTAGCATATTTAAATCATAATGCGGTTACCAAGAAGACGTATCCATTTTCTAAACTTCTTGATAGCGAAAATTATTCTAAGTCAAAATATGTTGTTATATTTTTCCTTTAAAAATACGGTCACTGCCAACGTATATACTCTTTAGAATAAGTTTCTTTTTCTTTTTTTATTAAGCTTTGCAATTATTGTCACAAATCTTTAACTTGTTATATTTTTGTTCACAAAAATGTAAAAATGTGCCTTATTTTACAATTTAGCGTTAAGATTGTGGATGTAATGTTTATTAAGGTAAAATAAATTAAATATTGAAATAAAACTTGTTTTAATAGCCATTTAGGGTTTATTCCACAGATCCACAACAGGTGCAGGTTCACTATTGTCACATACACTTGAGGCCTGCGAGAGTTCACATGATACCATCGGCGTATTTTTTGATCTTACCAAGGCATTTGACTGAGTAGATCAATTTGATCTTAAGCTTTTGCAAAATGGAAATTCATGGAACAGCTATGAATTTAATAATATTTGTCATACTGGCTATAGAAGATTGTAATAAACGGCGTTACGTGTTCTGGGTGTTTAGTTGGGAGTACCGCAAGGATCAACATTAGGGCCATTTCTCTTTCCCGCATTTTATTATTTTATTTTTAACCATCTACGATGTTGATGATTTGCAGATGCATCTCTGAACTTTAAAGAAGGTCCATAAACAATATTACGCACTACTTATCTATTATATCAAAATGGTTTAACTCCACTGCGGCGTTGAGGGCCTTTTATAAGATACTATATATATATTTATTTATATTATAATGTAAATAAGTTATTTTATTTAATGTTTCTTATAGGTTTATATTTCAATATAGGTTTTTAATTTAACTAGTACTTCGTAAATATTTTTTATGTTTACCTAGTAAACTGCCAACCTGGCAATTTTTAAGCTATTGCATAGCTTCTATCGCGGGCCTTGAGCGTGGAGACCGAATCCAGAAATTCCGTAACGAAAATAACCTAACACCCCCCACTCCGACCGGCACAGCGGTGATACTATATTTGATCAGCGCCTCTACAGTGCGTAAAAGGAACTAAATTTTGGCAGATAAAAAGGTTTTGACAACTAACGTGTCGAGATTTATAATTGCATTAAGTTGATAATTGCTATGTAATGTAATATGTAATAGCTTTACCGCGGCAGCCTCCGAGTGCCACACGTCTTTTTTTTTTAAATCCTTTCTGTTCGGTTATCTGGAAGAAATTGCTTTCAGCAATAAGACCGCCCTTTGTATACATAATATGTTGTTAATGTTTTTTTTATGTTATGCAAATAAAGTGTTTCTAATCTATCTATCTATAAGATGTACGACAGGCTCAGTACCGGCGTTAGGGTAGGGCGAGGTTGGGCGACCGCCCAGGGCGCCAGGTATGAAGGGGCGCCGCAGGCGCCCCTTTATATTCACTCGCTCGGAGTTCTACTTACTCGTAAATTCCTTAAGTCTAGTAACAAAAACCACTCAGGTGGCAACACTAGGGCGGAACGCAGTGTTCGATCGGAGTACTGCTGTTCATTTTACCTGGAATCCTCGACGACAGACATAACACATTATCCATATTTTTTCAATGTTTTACTGAAGGAGCGTCTCCTGCTATTATTTTTCCTAAATTAATACACATAAATACGATTTTTTTTCGTCGAAACCTAAATCTGGTTTTATGTTTTCAATGGCTTGCAGAAAGCATCTAAACATTTACGCCCCCGCTTAGGTAGAGGGGAGGAATTTGAATCAACGTGAACCAATGAAATGTAATACAGTGGTGTTTCGGAAAAAAGTTTTTATGTCTGATAAAGATTTCGCTCGGGTTGCCTAAACCACCCGGAACCAAACATGATCAGTGGAGCCGAAATGTTGTGCTCTCATTGTAAAACTACAATCTTCATAGGGGACGGTGGGCAGTCATGAACTTGAATTTTAAACTTCATCTGATCGAAAGAAGTGATACCTATTTCAAACACTTAACTAACCCACGCAATGATGTCACTACGCTGCTATACTTCTAAATTTGGATAAAATACCATCGCATGCTAAACGAATTTAAATATTTTTAGGCATCTGGCGTACATAAAATAATATGGCTTGGGTTCGATTTCCGCCCTGTTTTATTTATTTTGTATAATAGGAAAACGGTCGGAGAATATATTTACATACTTAAATAGTTTAAAATAAGACAGCGCCATCGTTACGTCAGTTACGTGCTGAGGCCCGCGCTCGCCGCCTCGCGCAACCGTGACTCCCAGACGAAGGGCTACAATATAGCCCGAAACTGGTCGGAATCTATCCGGTAAATATAACGCGAGTCCCAGCCGGGTGCCTATTTAGTCATAGTTTAAAATAGTTTTAATTATATTCAACTCAGGTAAAATTGCAGAAAACTGCAGTGCGTTTGTGAAGGTAGTAACAGATGTCCGACTACATATGAAATGAATTATTTTACCGTCTTATCAGTAAAGTAATTTTTTCTGGTATTAAATACTATTATTTCATTAAATCGATTGAAACAACGCCCATATTTATAGTAGTTAATTTTGTTTTATCAGAAAAAAAAATTGTATAAGTATCTACTTTGATAATTGTGTTTTCGAATGCATTATCTGTAAATGCGCGCATTCACTTATTTATTTTATTTTTCAAGCAGTGGTTTGGATCCTACAATTTCTGAGTATTATTTTCAAGACATGTGTAGGTTTAAATAAATATTCAAGATATAAGTTTCATGTATATATCAGAGTCTGCCTTCGCTAAGTATTAGAAAAATGGTAATTATCTGCGCCGCGGCACTCATTTGATTTGGAAATGCTAACGTGTGACATTATGTGTTTCATGTATAACTGTTAATCTCGAGTAAAAGAAAAAAGGTTTCAGGATTTGATTCATTTATTATTAGAATTGATTGTACTTAGAAGAAATTCATCAGTTAAGGATTGAATTGAATTTGTACTAATTATTTGATTGGTATAAAATGTCAAAGCACGTTGATACTGTCAAAACAATCATATCTGGCTCAAAATATAGAAAACGGGGTGCCAAAAAGAAAATAAATAGCAAAAAAAACTTATAATATATAACTAGTCTGGCGCATTGAGCAATCTTCTGGCCATAAATAAGTATTGTACATAAAAACTTGTTTACTTACTTTTTCATTATTTTTAATTTGGAACGTGTTTATTATTTTAAAAACCTCTTTCGATTTCGCCCCACTACACATAATTTTTCGTGTTCATAAGCAAATAACAATATGGGATGAGCTGTTCAAGAAAATAGGATTGCAATGATCGCCTTGCACAAAGTACCCATTTTGTAGTCGGTACTGTGTAGAATGGAGCCGTCGTCGGTCATATTCCAGGCACTTCAAAAGCTTGGTATCGGCCGTATGTTCGTATATCGTGCTATCAATAGATACAATGACACTTCCTCTGACGAAGACCATAAAAGGTCGTGTGCTGCTAGAACTACAAAAGCTGCTAATGCTGTTAAAGCAAGAATTCGTTGAAATCCCATTAGGAAGCAAAAAATCTTACGCCTTCCGTCGCGATACGCAGGTGAAGGGCATACTCATTATTGATGAAAATTCACGATTGAAGAGCACTACAATAAGGAACATGAGAAATTGTACGCTCACCGTTCTAAAGAAGCTGCTCAAGTGGTCGGAAAGGTACAACGTGGTCGTCATACTACGTCGGTGATGGTTTGGTGGGGTATGTCATATCAAGGTGTCACAAAGCTACATTTTTGTGTAAAAGGAGTGAAAACATGAGCCAAAGTGTATGAAGAGACAGTTTTGGATCGTGTTGTGAAATCTTTCAGCGATACAATATTTAAAATTAATGTACTGTGGATTTCCCAGCAGGACTCTGCACCTGGTCACAAGGCACGAACTACCCAAGCCCTGTTGAAACCAACGTTTCGGACTTTATAAGATCTAAAGACTGGCCCTCAACTAGCCCAGACCTCAGTCAACCCTTTAGACTACAAATTATGGTTAGTTTTAGAGGACATGGCTTGCTCTACACGACAGCAACATTGAGTCTCTTAAAGAAGCGAGAATAAGCACTGTTAAAGACTTCCGTTATCGAATTAGTGCCGTTCATGACGCTTTGATTACTTTGGCTACTAAAACTCAAGCTACTGAAGTTCATTCAATTCTCTCATAATGCTACTATACTAGCTGAACTAATAAAAAATTTCAGCTATATAGCCTCTTTGGTTCTTTGTTAGACATACTTTTCAAATGAATGTCGTCAATAAATCTCTGTAATCAGAAGACATGGATCTTGGAAGAATATAGAATTTTTGATTTTGAATTGATCTGGTCTTGGAAGAATATAGAATTAAGGCTTTAAAAGTGTCATTTTAACTACTAAGGATTTCTAAAAATAAAGTTCTAAAAATTGAGCCACAAGTAGCATTCGTGTAAAAACACCAAGCTGGTGAAAGTACCCGCGAAGAGCCAGTAACCTCCCCAAAAAAATAATTTTTAGTTGAATTTTCAATTGTCTTTTGGGGACTACCTTAATATAAAAAATAAACAGTTAAGTAAATGATTATTCAAAATATTGGTCTTTTTTTTACAATGGAAACAATGTAGGTAGTTTAGTAATGTTTTACAATGTAAAATAAAAAGATTCCAGAAAAACCAGACTTTCTCAAACTCTGTAGTGATCTTCAATAGAAATTAACTGTAGACTAAATCAGATATAGATGTTGTCTGCTGTGTGATGAAGTCATAAGTCTGAAATCTTTTTTACCTCATCAGAACGTCGATCTCTCGTTATTTTAAATTTTATTAAATATCGTGACTCACAAGAACTGCAGGTATCCAAATGTATGGACACCTATCAATCTTGTGGATCGAAAATGAATTTGTGGAAAATAGATTATGGTTTCTAAATGAAAGATTTCAGTGGAATTCTATTTCGTAACTTTTTTTCATGAATTCCGGTGGCTATAGGCCTCACTCAATCTCGCTGGGGGCGCAGTAAGAATCTCGCCCAGGGCGCTGGTAGTAATAAAACCGGCACTGGACAGGCTGGCCCAGTCCCCAAAAAAATTGCAGTTATTTTCAGGTCCAGAGCATGTATCGGGTGTACTGCTCCTCAGAACCCTATAAGAGCATCCCTATTTTCAATATACCGCTCTGTAAAAAAAGTTATAAACATTTTAAGGGGGCTGGGCCGGCCCGGCGTATGGCCCTGCTACTTTAAGACAAATATACGTAAGGTAGGTACTGATAAAATGCTACTATCAAAGAAATATATGTACCCGTTAGGCCTACATGAGTAAGGGATATTAACGAGATAAAACTCAATACTTAATGATATATTGACGTTGTTACGAGACCGATCTGAAGTAACCTCAGTATCCCTGATATGAAAAGCTATATAAGCTGGATATTCCAAAACTAGATAAATTAACGAAATAAAAAGAAAATACTATACGGGGTTATTGATAATATGCAAACAACCTATTAGGGTGGATTTCTGCTAGTCCTAACAAACATTTAGAGGTTAAATTTCGTTGCTTTGAAAAAAAAAATATGGCTTTTTATGTGTTTTACCACCCTCAAGTTGAAAATCGCCAAGCACCTAACGATGCGTTTTGACAACCTGTCCTTGAGAGCCAGTAATTCGAGATTAGCCTCAACATCTTCGACCACATCCTCACTTACCCAAAAAGATACACCGTGCCTATCCAAGCCATGCCGTTTACGTTCAGCACGGGCACGGCCCTCCCTGGGCCCGGCGTAACATGAATCGTCATTAAAAAACACCTATCCACATTTCGCAACCAGGCCGGTCTCGGCACGGTGTAGCATGAATCCAGCTTTATAATAGGTATAGGAAAACCACTAAGGAATTTTAAATATGTATATTCCATTATCACAACGTCCTCTTGCTAATATTGACATAACCAATGCCGACGCAGGTCATCTTGACCCTCTGCGCCAGAGAGAGCTGCTCCTCATCACCTGACTCTTCATCTTCAGACCCTGACCGGTCCACCTCTAATTTGAACATGACGCCGAAGAACTCCTTCAGGTGTTGGAGGAATGTTATCGTGTAGTCTGATAGGGGGCCCACCTGCATAGAAAATAGCTAATTTTAGGGGCCTTAGCCAACACATAGGGAACCGAAGGCGTAGCGGAGCGATGTGACGAGAAATGCTTAAGAGAAGTATCATAGAGCAGTCTATACAAACTTTTCGTTATATTTTTTCTTATATCTTATTTATTTAGTGACTTTTTACAAAATTGCATGCCAGTCCCATCGTAACCTAAACACTAATAAACAAAATATTTACTTATATGCCCTCAAATAACTTGAACAACAGCTTTGCAGTTTCAGATACAGGTTCCGCCAAAATATGTGTGAACACTCCCACATCAAAACTGTTGTTCAAATTAAGTGATTGCATTAATAACTCTCGTTGAGTTTCGTTCCGGATACATTCCATAAGCAAATGGTGTACGTCTTCTACTATACCACACGTAAATCAATTAGGCGAAGATTCTTTTTTCATAAGATAGCCAAACTTTTTCGATGGAATGTGTCCAGAGCGAATTCTATGCGCTAAGATAACATAATATATATAAATATATTTATAATATATATAGTCATATTTGAAATACCAAGTGTTCATACTCGGTGAAATTTTGGATGTATGTCTTTGAGCATAATAATTATGCTTCTTGTTTGCCTACGAATCAAATCAAATCTCATATCAATTACGGCTTTGATTTCGGACTCAACAAGTTCACAAAACAAAGAACCGCACAACCTTCCGAATTCAATTGGTTAAATTGATTTGGCGCTTAGAAATGATCGCGTCCGACTGGGCGAGTCGCAGTAATGTTGTTGCGACGTACGGTACACTTTTTAAACCACGCTCGCCGCGGTAAGGTTTGCGTTCTACTGTTTTAGAGCTTGACTTACATTTCTTCAGACATTTATTCGTAGTTGTTTGCCTAGAAAGTTGCAATTTTGGGGCAGTTTCATTGGATTATATGATAGCTGTTTTTTATATCCTATGAGTTATGATACCCAAACAATATTAGTAATAAAATCGGCCTAAAAACGGGCCTACATGTAGTACTAAATAGTGATCTAAGTAACGTATTATTTATATGTACGCCCTTATGTTGTTATATGTGTGGATATTTTGTTGCCATATACGGAGTGGCATATTTGCCTTAAGGAGGCCATACCTTGATTTTGGTTACTTTGAATGTATACTACTCTTCAGAGGATCATTGTTAGGATTCAGAAAAAAATATGTACAAACATTTTGGCAATAATAGATTGAATACGCACGTTCCACTAAATCCCCCTTTTTCAGTCCCCCAGGGGAGTATACAGCAATCGCTATTCTACTATTTTTAGGGGACTCAACTAGTACCAACAAATACAATTCCGCTTCTATTCACGGTTTTTTTCGCTTGATTAAAAGCAAAAAAAAAACTTATTCAAACTCTTTCATTGCGAACGACACGTCAGTCTTGTCACTTCATCACATAAAAAATACCTTCCTCAATAGCCTTCCTAATAGCACAAAATATACAATTTGCTTTAAAACATGTTTAACAATAGACAATACTTACAACGCAGACACTCACGTCCTTCTGCCCCAGCGCCATCCACAGAGCTAGCAGCCACTGGAAGGCGCTGTCGACGGCGCCGCCGCGGTATATCTCATCCAGTAACTTCTGAGCACATTCGCGCCCTAGATCTTCGGGGAGACTCGTCTCGCCCGCGCCTGCTTCTAAAGATTTCTGTAAAAAGGACGAGTACATTTTAAGAAGATTTCCATAATTACAACATGGTAACATTAAATCTGCACGAATAGCGGTAGCGGGTCGGCATTATCACTATATTAGCTCGTTGATGTACAATAAGCTAAATGAGGAATAAAAAAATCCAAGAGGATAATTTTTTATTCTTTCGAAGATCGCGAGGTGCCAATAAGTCCCCAAACTCAGAATATCGTCAGTCATCAAAATGGCTTTAATAAAGCCCCACAATTCTTTATAACTTAGTAGTAGTAGTTAGTAAATAAATCAAGACACAAATTTAAATATTTAGAAAAGATTGATGGAATAATTTGAACATATTTACCCACTGTCAGCTACATTGAAACAAATTTATTCTACCAGTATACTAGCATGAAGAAAACATTGGAATTATTCGGTCTTCCTTGGACTTCAGTTAAATTATTATTTTTGTGCACAGAAAACAACTTAAAATTGATGCTACCGACACAAATTAAAGCAGTTTGATAATCAAAGCGCACAAACCAACCAATGCGACGTTGCATGACCGTGTGTGTTGCCAGTAAGGACAACTTTTTGAAGAGCTGTGTTCGAATTTTGTCGCGTGAACCGGTCAGTCGGACGAGACATGTGTAGTGTCGTATTGCGACAAATAATAAACAGACCGTAAGGACAAAATAAAATAATAAAAGGACCGTTATAATTGTTGCACCGTGGGGTGCCGGGTCAGGGTGTCGTAAAAAGCGACTAACGGAAAAATACTGGAAGGTAGGCAGCAGCGCCTTCTAAGGAACTGTCAACTTACACTGCGATCTCCAAGACGCCTGCCAAGCTTGAGGATTATGGCAAATACCCCCTAATTGGGAAAGCTGTGTTCAGCAGTGGACGATCCAGCTGTTACAGTAATAATTGTTAGTACTTACAGCTTCAGCACAATAGAAGGTCTTCTCATCCGTCTCAGCAAGGAGACTGATCCCGAACCCGGGACTCTTGCCAGCGTTTGAACCTCGGCATTGGTCAGTGTTGATGTATACATCTGGCAGAAACTTTAGCATTACCTGAAATTATTTAACATAAATTTATTAAGGTGCTAAATGCCATTATTGTGAAGTAGCAATATTATTAAGTTGAACGAGTTTTGTTGTCTTAATTATTTCTAAGTGTTTAATAAATTTGAACTTTGGTTTAACTTATCTAAATATATAATTTGTTTTTTTTTTGTGATAGTTTAGGTAACATTTGAACACAATAATATCACCAGTTGGTGGCTGATAATGTATAACAAAACTACAGTTACTGGCTCTCAAGGACCAGCACTTACCATTAGGTTCTTGGCAGAAGATTTTCTACTTTTCTGCTAGCCAAGACAAGTATTCACTAAATGCTCTATGAAGTAGTGAAGCTCAAGGCTGCGGCGAGATTTACGCCACCGTATGGTGGGAGAGCATTTTGCGAATGCTCGCTTTGCTAGCTACCATCTTCAAGTAGAAAATCTGTCGCCAAGCACTTAACAGTGTGTTCTGCAGCAGTCCTTGACAGCCAGCCAAATTACAGGCACATGAGACTCAACAACTGTATTTCTCAGGGTGACGGGCGCAGTCACATAGTCACTTAACATCAGGCAGGCCTCGTGCTTGATCCATCACAATCAAATAATTTTTTTTTAATACAAGTACACCCTTCGCTCTGACCTATGACCTGCTGTTTTCGAAATATTATATTAAATTATGACACAAACCCCTTTCGCAGCCTCGACAACTCGGTTTGCCATTGTGGGCGAGACCCTCAGTGCATAGACAACTCCTCGTATCCTCTTCACCAAGCCCCAGCGAGTCCACTGGAGGGGCCGCAAGTGTCGTTTTGTTGGACATTTGAACACTATTTCACCCCCACCTAGAGGTGGTGCTCCTACAATTGAAAGTTTGGAATATTATTAAATATGCTATTATTAAAGAAATCTAAGAAATAGTGACCAGCTGGTTAAATTAAATTTCATGTTCCAGAGCAGAAATATAATTTAGATACCCCTGCATCTCTCTTATGAGATATACAGTGTTTTAACATATATGTTGTACGGGAAGTCAGTGTTTGACACAATAACAGACCAGGAACTAGAATGAAAGCTTATCATATAATTAAAGGAACACAAAATTGGGTGATTGGTTCTCATAACTGTTTTTTACTGGTGGTACAACCAAAATGCTTATACCACTATGCTGTGCTGCTAAAGCCGACAGCAAGATTCAAGTCTATGAGTGCTTGATCAGCAAGCAACACTTGTTACCTCTTTACTTCCAACTTAAACCAACATTAGAAAGAAAGAAAGAAAATGTTTATTATGTAACAAATAAATAATGACAATATGTATGTATTATATTCAAATTATAAATAAAACATATATGTACTTCTATTTGTAGCAAAACCAGCTTTAACATTAAAGTTTCTGAAGATATACAATAACTCAAAATGGTGCTTTAGAAAAGGGTAGGGATGAAAGTAAACAATTTGAAATTATTTATTTGTTCACCATTACAACTTGGCACTTCTTATCTTCTATTATTGATGGGGTTTTCTGATTAACATTATCTTAATCAATTAGTAATCATAATCAATATGTATTATAATCACTCTCATAGATGAAATATCATTCATATTGTTAATATGATTAATAATAAAAAATATTTTATTTTCATTAATTTATTAATATTTATTTAATGTTTTTTTTAAATATTTTTACTCTCAAAATTAAGTTAGAGTGTATGAGTTTGACTCAGCAGCTCAAGTTTGTTGGTTATTAAAAAAAGCACATTTTCTACTATTAGGGGAACACTTACTACACATATGGGCACACTTTCTATATCCACTAGGAACAGTTCAAGAATACAGACTTCAGATGTAGTCTTTTTATTTTCGGAAAAACTTAATTTTAGCTTGCCCCAGTGGACCAGTGGATCCAGGACTTTAAGTTTTCAAAAGAACTCTTTGGAGTCTAACTTTTTTTTTAATGTGATTATGACAAAACACCCACAAGGCCAATGTGATGTTAAGCTGTAACCTCTGCACACAACAGATGCATTTCTTTAACAGTGATGATTTGCACTGCATCCATCAACCTGAGACGTACAGTTCTTATGTCTCATGTGCCTGTAAATTTACTGGCTTTCAAGGACTGCTGCCAGAACACACTGTTACATGCTTGGCGACAGACTTGGCACTTGAGGGTGGTGGCTAGCCAGGCGAGCATTTGCAATGCTCTTCCACCGTAAGGAGAAGCATAAGCCAGCGGTGGGTATTGAACCATGGACCTGTGGCACAAATATACATAATATTATGCAAATTGGTTAAATTGTGCAGCATGTTTGATGGTAGAGTTCATAATTACAGGAAGCATCAGGCCTTAAATTGCTATTAAGGACTATATTCATAAAGGCTGGGTGAATCGATGTTGAAAATAAATAATAATTGTTGTGAATCAATCAGAATTGGGGCACAAAGTAGCAGGGCACTATAATATATCAATCCAGTAAGACATACTAATATAAAATTTACAGTCATACATACCTCTTCTAACAACTTTGAGCTCCAGCCCATCATCAACCAGTATAAACTTCAAGAGCAATGGCAATGCTGCAGTTTTAATCTTATCTACCGATACATCAAGGTCACTGTGCGTGACTCCTTGCAGCACGGCATTTAGTGGCTCTTTGCAGAATGGACCGAGCGCTAGTAGAATCTCTAGGTAGTAACCTGAAATTGTAGTAATATCACTTGAACCCAGTCTGAGAACCAGTTTTAAAGCGCTCGTAGCAAAGTTTGCTTAGCCGTTCTGAATAGATCAGCAAAGTTAAGCAACATTCGCCATGGTCATGACTTGGGTGGGTGACCGCTGGTGACATTACGTGCTTCGGAGGGCACGTTAAGCCGTCGGTCCCGGTTGTTGTCTTAGGATGGCAGTCATTATAGCATGGTGGTAGGGCATTTTATGAATGCCCGCCTGGCTAGCTACCACCCTCAAGTAGAAAATCTGTCGCCAAGCACCTAAAGGTGTGTTCCGGCAGCTGTCCTTGAGAGCCTGTAATTCTAGGTTAGCCTGAACAACATCTTCGGCCACATCATCACTTATCATCAGGTGAGATAGTGGTCTAAGGCTAACCTTCAGGCATAAAAAAAAATACTCTCGAACTTTTATGGCTTTAAATTAAATTAGTAGGTGGAATTAAAAGGAAACTAACCTATACCCCTTTGCGTACAGCAAGTGTGTGTAACTTGCCCGCCTGTCAATATCCCAGGCTGAAAATACACCGTTGTGCCGGTCTCACTTAGCTCTACTCTCGTGCCGTTCGTCACTTTGTCTAGCAGCCGTATCAAGTTTACTTCGTATTCTCTAAGACCTGGGTCGTCCTGCGTGCTTCGTATGTCCTCTATCTTAATCGAGCGACCACTCAGGGTTGCGAGGAGCAGCCGTTGACGAAAAAAATTGCTGCCTTTATAAACTAGGACGTCATTATGGATTGTAGCTGGCATTTTAGAGCAATATTTCTCGAAATTACAGTCCGATATTCACTCCGATAACTACAACATGCTTTTTGTTTTGTTTTGATTTGACTTAAATTAAAGTACTCTGTGGATTTGACTGACTTGTCTTGTCATGTCACCCCATCGAGATAGAAAAAACATGGAGGCGCCGCGATATTCCTATACTTACATTTTCTTATACAAATATGGGTGAAATACGTACCAGTATGTGATATATAGTTTTGTTTCATTCTCTCTAATATGGTTAACGTATTTGATAAAAGAGACAGCAATATTTCAGTTGTTTCTCATAATGGCAACATTTTGTTGTAACGTATGACAGTTTATAGGTAAGTGTCGTTTCCGCCATGTTATGCGACGAGTTTCGTGGTAGTTTTGCTGTCAAGTGGGTGTTTACTTTTTTATTATTGAGATTTGTGAGAAAATTACGAGGAGATTGTCTTTAAAATTGCACGTATATGGTGGAAAACAGCCATTCAACATGCCTGTGTGTTGTATTATGAAGTGTGGTGCAAGAAAGAAGGAAAATCAACCTCAATTGTCTTTGCATAGGTTAGTAGCCGGTTTACATGCAATATTACACTTATTAATGCACTTTCCACGAAAAAACGTTAGCAATAATGAATTTATGGCTGTAGTGTTCATTTTTGGGATTATTTCCGTCCAACAGACCTTGTTAAATATGATAATTTCATTCGTTTGTTTACAATAATATCGTCGTTTAGCTAACAACACCGCTCAAGTCATTTTGACTTGTTTTCGAGGAGAGTAAAAAAACTGTATCATACGGAATTGATGATGGTTCAGTTCTAATAAATGATGAGTGACCCTTAATTTGCTAACAGTATATGATTTTATGTGTTTTAATAATGTATTTTTATTGATATTTACGTAATAATTTGACATAAGCGGTGTTGTGTATATTTCTACGAGACTTATGCGGTGCTGCATGGGGAACAATTTCAAAATAAAAGTCGTTTCTTTTTATTATTTTAACCCTGTATTTTATTTTTACACTTGACACTATAGAAATTCTTTTTATTCACTATTTTTGTTATATTTAAATCACATTATTGAGATCATTAATATATTGGTTTTTAAAATATTTTTGACCCTATAGAATAACGTAAAAATAAATATATAAAAAAACACAACAAAAATATCTTCTAACTTTAAAAATAACGAGTAATTTATATAAAGAGCCACTTCAGAATAATAACGTTATTCGATATAATATGGTAATGTATCATAGTGTTGCGTGTCAATTTGTTCGTTGTGAATTTCTTGAAGTAGGCAGCTTGTGGCGGCCGGTAATACTCCAGTGGATCCTTGGAGAAGGCTGGTAAGCCAGGCCAAGTCTATTAAACGTTGTGACAAAGCTTGTAAAGCACAAATCGTTGGTGGACATCTCACTTCTTCATCTATTGTTTAGAACATAACTTTTTCACTTGATAACATTTGGTCTCGTTTGGAATTCATTTGGTCGTTTTCTAATAACTTTCATCATGTTTTCATAGAATTTAGCACGATTTTTCGTATTTAAATAAACATTAGTAGTAAACAAAGATAGGTCTTCTTCTTCTTTTCAATGTTCAATTTCCATTCGAAGACATATCAGAAACAAAGACAGCTATTAGAAGCTGACGTTGACAGTTGTACGTGGGTTTCGTACAAAAGTGGCATCTGCTAAATAATCGAGTCTCCTAAGGCTGTGCCTCTGCGAGATGTTTCGATAGACATACAATCTTTTGTGTGGAGAAAATTAAAAATGTTTGTTTTTTTTGTCAAGTTTAGAACAATTATTGAAGAATATATAATTTTATTTTTACACGCCCTTGGTATTCTCTTCAACTGCAGTCGTGTAGAAGGATTTTACCAGAGAGTTTTGACCATAACTAAAACCTAGAGGTAAATGGTATGTAATCGATGGATCTCAATTTCCTTTTTTCTTTTTCGTTCCGGACAAAAAGAACAGTGAACATCATTTAACATAAAAGAATTGAAAAAGTGCTATAAGAGCAAGGAGGATGAAAATGTGCCGGCTGTACGTCGTGGCGGCGTACCGACCATATCGTGCGCAATGGCGCCTTTTACATGCTAATTGATTTGCTTTAGAAGGGGCGGCAGGTATGTAAATCACCCCATGTAATAGAAACCACATATAGGTTAGGATCGTTCTCGTGGTAGTCTGTAACGATGTTCTTCGTTTGCAGATTGCCGCTCCCTAGTTTAATTCAAGAATATAAGAGAAAAAATCACCATATATGCACATGTCAACCATGATGCTCGTCGACTTCGGCTTACTACAAAGCGTGGTTTTTGCCCCTCACACCTGGAGTCTTGGTGCACACTCGCCGTCCATCTGGTGACATTTTTTAACTAATTTAGAAGCCCACATTGTCCAACATACAGGATGTATTGATAAGATAATTTCACGTGTTAATTTAGCATAGCCCACACGTAGGAGGACCCGCCTACATGTAGGATTTACCAGAAATCAGAAATAATTTAAGAATATGTAATTACAAACTTACATAATGTTTACATAAGAATGTTTTAGAATATAAATTTATACTAACCCCCATAGGTTAAGTTTACCTCATAAGGAACACAATGTAAAGTCATATTTTTGAGAGAAATTATAGATAGATGCATATGTAAGGTGATCAGACGTTTCATTTTTCTGTCAGCATCCACAGAATATTCCAGTCAGTAGACTGGTGGCGCCCTCACTATTAGAAAGATCCACTACCCCAATGTAATTTTCGCCAACAAATAACACCCCCTGTGTCTAAGAGAACCCACCGCTCTCCCAACCATAGCCGGCTGGCATGTAGAAAACGCGCACCCTCATAAAGCGAGTAACAATAGAAAGAATGACAACTTGATGGCAAGACGCCTTTCAAATCTTGCAAGTCTTGATACTTACGATTTGTAATTGGTAGTTTAGCCAGGCGGGCATTCGCAAAATGCCCTACCACCATGCTATAACGGCTGCCATCCTAAGACAACAACCGACACGAGTTTTAGTAGCAAAAATGTCAAGCAACACAGCGGTGAATTGGTGTAGGACGATGTAGCAGAGGCTAAAGATCATGACTAAAATCAGTTTTGTACCACAGTGTTCCATCAGGCCTATGTTCTAGAACACGTAAATCTGTTACAACTGGGTCACCTGCCTTTTTCCCTGGGCGTATAGATTTGTAAATCAAACCTTTAGAAAAATCTGTGTAAAAGGTGTAGGCTAACAGACGAGCTTCATATGGTTTAGGATCTCTTCTAGCTGCTTGTGTAATCGATACATATTGGTTTGGAAGGTAAATTTCTTTATTCTTTAGCTTACACTCAATAGCACTGTGCACTGAATCGCACTCCATGTGAGTGTGGCCTTTCTCTAGATACTTTTGAATAATATTTTTCTCCATTGCTAAACGTAATAGGGCATTGCTTAATGTTGCATTGGAAAAGTTAGTATTTATCAATTATAAGGTTTCAATGTCAAATATTTTCTTTTATTTACCTACAAATACCTACGCCCCTACCAACATAATTCTGAAACTCGTACGTCTCTATCGAACCGAACGCTCGGGTGCGGGATGTTAGAAAGAGTAAGAGAGATATTTTTTCTCTGTCGCGCATCATGTGTTTTCATTAATAAATTGTACATAGGCACGTAGTATTTTTGTTTACGTGGTGTCCATACTTTTAGGTGGAATTTTCGAAAACTTTAACAATTCATAATTATTTCACTGTGAAGTAATCACAAATTTTGACTACATATCTACATTGTATTAACACTTCTGTACCACCCTTTTTTTTTTTGGTAGTTTCAATATAGTGGTGTATACCAAAGTTTTATTTAATTATTAAATATTGTGGTTGTCCGGTGCTCAATTTATGTTTGTGTTTTAATTTAATAGTAGCAAAAAGCTGAGCTTGGTGAAGCCTCGCGTTAATTTTACAATCTCATTCTAGTGGTGTCATCTAATATATAGTAAATTAACTACGATGTATATGAGTATTGATTCAAGTTCTGCTACAGCGATGTTAACTCTTTGGTTTTCTAACACAAGGCGTTAGTAGTACAATAACATTCTATCCAATGAATACAATTTTTTTAATATTCATTCTATATACCTAATGGTTACAAAGTTTTATTTTTTTGACAGATAATACATCTATATATGAAGGTAAATTATTATGTTAAGCACAAATCTGTAAGCGTGATAGTTTTTCAGTAAAGTGTGCCACAAAATGTTCAAGTTGTGGGTTAGTGATAGGGCTCACTTCGCTCGCCCTTTTTAAAATAAACATTGCATTGTATGAGTAATGTAAGCTGGTAAGTTCGTTTTTAACATAAGTGTATTGGTATGTTTGTAAAATATTACAAGAAACGAAATTTACAAAGACTATTAACTTGATTCGTACCGAATAACTTAGTATCCCTCGAATTGTCCCGGAAATAAAATTACTGTATCTATAACCTTAGTCCGCAGCTACCAGAAGCTGTCACAGAGTACTTTTATATACTATATGAACCACATATAAAATAAGCGTCAGCGCATATATGATGCAACTAAAAGTGTTTTTAAATTCTGTGCAAAAAAACACTTTAATTTTACTATCAGATATCAGAAGGGAATTAAAACTTATTCTTCTGTTACAACGGACTGCTACAATATAAATTATAAAAATCATTCAAACGTGATGAAGTAGGTAGGACTCGTAATATTATTATGTAGTATTTGTATCGATACTTGTAACACTATATTCCTTGACTGGCACAACCCTAGCATTGGCAGCCATTTTAAGCGACATTTAGAGTTGTAGGTATGCACCTATTTTTTGTAGGTATTTCTGGTCCTTTATATGTCTATGTGTCACCCATGGACATATTATTACATCCATGCTTGTCACCTGACTCAAGACAAGACAATGTGGGGCCGCGTTCCGAGGGTCAGAGTGCGTTGTTTGGTTGCTTTAACTTACTCGAAGGTTCCGAGCGACCGGTTGTTTTATAACCTCAAATATCGTTTTTGCCGGGGAATTTTGCAAAATTTATAGACTTTTTACGATGTTTGAAAAGCAATAAACCCTCATCTATTGAATGTGTACATTGGGTATGCCGCATCTATGGTAAACTGTCGACGTTTTTTTTCCCTCGACGCCCCGTGACGTTTTTTTTTAGTACTAAGTAAGTTGTTTTCCATTACCTAAACATGTCACCCTAATATTCCCATACCCTAATATATCACCTATACCATACAAAAATAACATTGTCATCCATTCAGTTTGAGTGGATCAATAAGCGAAATGTCAATATATTTTTACAGATTTTTTGTTTTAAAATCGACTTTATTTGATGTAATCTCCAATCAACATAAAAATTTCTTGGTACCAATGCAATCCTCATCATATTCGCTTAACGGGAAAAGAAATCAAAATAGACCTTTTTTTAGAAAAATTTACAGACGATGAAAATGGCGGAAAACAGCAATTTTTAAATTAATAATCGTATTTTTTTTCTGAAACTATTCCACCTACTACTTTGATTTTTCTTTTAATTTGAGTATTTACTATGGTTCTTTACCCATGAATTATAATAGATTGTTAGGATATTTGAAATTTTTATAATTTTATTAATATCTTAAAAGTAGTAACGAGATTAAAACAACGTGTTTTTTTAAAGAATTTGGTCGGGAAAACTCTATGGTAGCTTTTTTTTTTCAAAAACCATACCACCTTCGTCTTTGGTTTTTCTTTTGATATGATTATTTACATGTAATCTATACACCTGAATTATTTCAGATGTTTAGGTTAAGTAGTTTAAAAGTACTTACGAGATTATTTATTACCTAAGTTTCCAACGGTGAGTGTTTGCGCGGCAAAATGTATCGAGTGAAAGTTTTTTATTTTCATTTTGCGATTAGAATAACTTCTCGTTACCGTAACGTGATGTGGTTTTTTGAGTTGTATAGCCAAGGATACTAGCTTACTAACAACGTTTGAATAATAACGATCAGATAAATACAAGCTCCACACTTAACCTTTTTTTCAGACGACTAGAAATCCGTTCGGGCCACACAAGAGGGTCAAATAAAAAATGATCTAAAAAACTTTTCAATTCCTATCCTTTTAATTTCTTTTAACATCGTTATAGACTTGTTCTCTATATATATATGCAAAATTACAGCTTTCTAGGTTCATAACTCTAGAAGTAGTTTATTAAGTGTTGTAATATTTTGGCGCCAAAATGTAATTTGAGCTGGTTTTAGATTTCATAAAAATAATAAAAATATGAATTTATTCTCGTATAGCTAAGGATCCATCCTTACGAAAACCGTTTGCATTATGAAATTCGGACTTACGCAGATTTTATGGTAAATTTGTAAACACAACTATTGACCGCCGACCAGCTAGCCGGTTTTTACAGATACGCACAAAGCCGGCCGGCCGGCGAATACGCATTATGGGCTACCGTTACCTGCAAAATATAAAAGAGTGCATAGAATTCTCTCATCAAGAGATGTCCTCTGTCCTGAAATTACCTCTTTTAATAGTTAAAAAGTTGCGCTTTACCCGAACGTTGTGAACGACGTTAGAGTGAAAAGTTGCACTCCGAGTGCACTCCGAGTGCGCTCTAACCGAAGTTCGGAACGCGCTCTAGGATACGCCACAGAGGCCATAAATTTAGACAAGATAAGACAATGTGGGTATGTTCCGATTTGCGCAATTGGTACCAATAGTATGCTTAGTGCTCACAGCTACTCCGACTCCGATTTGTATGAAGGGCACCAAACGTATATTGACTGTTTATTCATTGTGAGAGCATTTCACAAAATTTAAGATTATAAATCAAGTGGCATCAAGTAAACTAATATGCAAAAAAGAAATTAAATAATACCATGGGTACGCTGTGTAGTGATCTGGAGCATTTGGTTTATAACATTTTTGACTCGGTCCTTCAGTCTGCTTTTATGACATCCAACAAGAGAGTATGGATAACTTAGCAAATCAAAGCAGGTACTTGTAGAATGATTTTTCAACTAGATGTTTTCGTCTCATAATTTTATTTTTATTAAAACAAATAGCCGCTGCGTCTCTCAAGATATTTACAATTTTACTATACATCGAGCAGTAATCTATGATTCAAATTATTACAAAAAATTACAGCACATAATTTATTCACCTGGAAAGTCAATACATTTAGGATCAAGATTACACAATTAAATATATTCGTCAATTTGTCCCTCACCTCGATTACCCCATTTTACTTTACTAGAGTTGTCTGTCGTTCGATTTGGGCCAAATCATTGGTGAGCATAAATTGCTAAATAATTACCAATAGATTCAAATATGAATTTAGAAACTGCATTAAGCGCTATCACCTCATATCGAACGCACTAATGTAATGTTTACTTTGAAAATAGGAGCTTCCTTCTGTAATCTTGAAAGGAAAGGCTCATGTGGATTGTGGACTATGGTGTTTTGAAGAATTTTAAATAAGAAAAAATGAATGTTGTCGTAGGGGACGTCGTTTTACCTGGCGACCACTGTGATGAAATAGCTACAATCGGGGATAAGGGCAGAGTACTTCTTGGTCCAGGAATTCGGAAAGAAGTTGAAGGTGTTTTCATCACTAAACCTGGAGTTTTAAGGAAACGTCCACCGCATATGTTCTGGGTAGACAGCTACCAAAAGCGATACGTGCCAGCTAGAGGAGAAAATGTTTTAGGCACAGTTATTCAAAAGATAGGTGATATATTCAGAGTAGATGTTGGAAGCAGTGCCATGGCGTCGCTCTCGTACCTATCGTTTGAAGGTGCCACGAAGAAAAACAGACCTAAAGTAGCAGTTGGCGATATTGTTTACGCCAAAATGCTAGTGGCAAGTAAAGATATGGAACCAGAATTAGTTTGTGTAGACTCGCATGGAAAGAAAGGTCGCTTGGGAGTTTTAGAAGATGGTTTTATATTTAAGTGCTCTATTAACCTCGTAAGAAGGATACTGAATCCACAATGTCACCTTATACAAGCCTTAAAAAACGAGTGGCCATTTGAAATAGCTGCTGGAATGAATGGCAGGATATGGATAAAAGCCAATTCAATGAGAGAGACTATTGCTGTGGGTAATGCTATTTTAGCATCGGAGTATGCAAGTAATGATGAAATTAAATTCATGTGTAAAAATGTTGCCAATGTACTAGCTGGACATGTCTCATGATTAAAAATAAAAATATTCAAAGTAGACAGTCTCTTTTTGCAGATTACTGTAGTTTGTATAATGCATAACCTATCTTTTCCTTCTTTAATATTAAAAACAATATCATTGTTAAAATTAGATAATCCTAGACTGACTTTACAACTATAGGTAAACCGTTTATCTTAGTCCTCGTCTGCGTGGTACAGAGGTGCAGGGGTGACAACAAAGGGGACTGAGAGAGGTGCGGGCGGCGGGAGTGCTTAGTGTGATACACCCCGCCCACCTTCACCATTTCAGGTACATGTAGTCCCCAAATTTCAGGGACAGAGGAAGAATTTGCTTTTTTCATGTTGAAAACAAAACCAATGTTATGATCATATAAGTCTCGACTGGTATTATAACAATTGGTTGCTTCGGCAAGGAGTATAAGCATATTATTTTCATGTAGTTAGTCCTGGAAATCAATTTCAGGGACAAAGCAACATTTGTTATCCCTGTTTGTCCGCACATGGGGAATATCTTTATGCCTACTTGAATTAAACATATTAATCTAAAATGCTAAAATAATTACTATACAAAGAATATGTTAACATTTTCTCTCTCTCTGTAGTCGTCCCCTCATGACTGAGGATCGTGGTCATCATTAGATGGTCTGCACTTAGATTGGATGATCTGTCTCCATCGGCTTCTGTTCATTGCATCTTGCACGATGTTGTGGAACTTGACGGTTGATGAGTCCTTAATCTGATCCGTCCATCTAGTTGGGGATCGACCTCGTGAGCGTTTTCCGTCCGTATTCCCAACCAAAAATGAGCTTCTCAAGGTTCGTATCACCCTTTCGTATTACGTGACCAAAATATGAAAGTATGCGTTGGTGGCAAATCGTGGACAAGCACGTCTTCACTTTAAGTTGTGAGAGGATCGATATGTTGGTGCGTAACATTTTCTAAAGGTCATTAAATTGAAATGTCAAAAGGTGGCTTACAATCAGTATACTTTTCTTCACATGATTCCTTCCCAGTATTGATCATTTCTTACAAAAGTCTATGCTTTATTATTTATGTTCATATATAATTCAGAGAATTCCAGGGGATAAAGATATTTGTAAACAAAAAAACACAAAAAACAGTGATTGAAAATTTATTTTGGCAAATGTAACTAACCTATCCATCTGGAAATCACATTTACATTGTTGTAAAACTACAACTGACTGAAAACCAAATGATTGTTATCTCTTGAATAAATATTATTACACAAACTAAACCACATCTCTCTATATACACATGTTGTGGCCTGCTTTACACTCGTAACTGTTCAACAACTATAATTAAATTTATTACATAGTAGTTGATTGACCAGAATATTTTCTCCATTAAATACAATAATAATTTAGCAAATTATACAAGATTCAAATAAACAGTTTTTTTTTTTGTAATTTTTATAATAATAATGATTTATCTCAGCTAATGACATTCACATTACAATATCATCTATACCAAATTAGGTCTAGAAATTATAATTTTAATATAATTACTGCAGTATGGCTGCAGCATAAAACCTCAGTCAGTAGCCATCATTTCAATGCCAGACACAATGAAAACTCATCACTAGTACTCCTCTATCTCCAGGAATAATTTTGTTTAACCGCTTAAGATTGATCGTGTGAATTTGCACATACATCTAATACCGCCTCTATCTCGAATGCTCGGTATTCAGAGGTTAATGTCACAAAAGCAAGTAAAAACAAATATGTATACTCAAAACCTTTTAGAACATTGTAAGGTAGGATAGAAAAGAAAGACTGTCTAGTATCTTGAAGAACTATGTGCAGAAATGAATAGAATTCACACATAATATTTCTATCATTATATGTATATACAATTCTATTATTAAGATGTAGTTGAACTGAACTAATAAGCAAGTACAACGCCATTGCAGTTATCTATGACGCCTCTCAGGCCCCTTGTTTATAAATGTATAACTATTTTTTTTTTTTTTTTCCTTGTAAGTTTAACACACACAGTGACAGTAGGTAGCAAGCAAACTTGTGATATTTGCTTGCAATAAATTTTAATGACATACAATTTAATTGAATAGTTAATAAAAAATTAAAAACTAATGATTTGTAAGCAATTAAGTAATACTTTTGGCAACCATAAGATTATATGAGCAACATTAGTGTCCCCAGCAATTAATTAAGCTGATTTGAATGATATTATACATTTCTAGACCTAAAGTAACACTCAACTCACATTTGGTAAAATCCATCTAACTCTAATGATAAGCCTCTTAGAAACACTATCCGAAAGTGGTAACTTTAAAAAGATTATACAAACAAATGTACTTATACTTGAATAGTAACTATCAAAGTTTTAACTTCAACAACCTACCGAAAGGAATGTTTTTTATTTTCATATTTACATAAACAGTTTAGATGTTTTAAAGTGCTGCTAATTAAATAACACCTAGGACGTAACATATGATATCATGATGTGAAAATGAAAGCATGCCCGATTACAATATTCAAGTTGTTATCAGGAACAAAAATCTGACAAACTTGTCTGTAGATCGAGGCCTAGGCTCTAGGAATAATATAAAATAGATCATATTTGCAGTCACTTTAATACATCTATTGGAAAAACTAAAATGTTACTGTTAAATTCAACTTTTAATTTCTCATTAATCCAACTTAATTTCTAAGTGATTTATATTTTTGAAGAATTTATTTGAATTATTTTAATTGTAATGCAAAAATATTGAGAAAACATGTCTATCTGATATAGCGAATACTGCCAACCTTCGGTTGTGTTTTGAGAAATCTATATTTATAATTAAGTCTATTAGGACTTCATGCACTGGACTCAAAGCATAGTAGACATTTCTGGTCATGTTTACTTTGTTATATTTTATTTGTATCAATAATTTAATGTATTACAAAATTATTGATATTTTATAACTGGTTTGGAAAGTGTGAGTAAATAAATTACAGACTTAATATTAATTGATATTCTAGTTGTTCAAACTTTTTGAAAGACCATGGTAGTAACGACAGATTGACCTAAATCAAGGCAATTACAACAAGTTCAAAGCAAATTTATAAGAATGAGAAAAATAAATGAAAATACATTCAAAAAAGGGCAGAAGTAAGCAGCCTTTTAAACTAAATTTGGAACTGATCTGTGAGTTATTACTACATGTTTACTTAATATAATACATTATATGGTAGGCCTTATTTCCTCCATCTAAAAAGTTACAAACACATTTCACTAATTTTGATAAATTATGTCAATATTGTAAGTTGTTTCCAGTTTCAAGTCCAGTGCAACAGACACACTTCGATCACAGCATAAATTCGTAACGCTGTACATATTTACATATAGCTATTAACAAAGCAGTCAACTGTTCACGTCTTCGTTTACTTCTCATAAATACGAAAATATAATTTAATCTATAAATAGATTAATTAGAGATCAAGATTTACTTACAGTAGCCATTATGATTATGTACACAATTTACAAATAACTAAGTATTTAATTATACAATAAGTAGCATGTAACCCGTTTGTAGACACAATGTTTTTTTTAAAATAAATACTGCTGATAGACAGAAAAACTTTTACAATATTTAACTTTACACAATTATAAATGTAGAAAAGTTTATTGCTTATTTATTCGAAAAACTTCAAGTTAATGCCGGTTCACTTGAACTATACATCCAAATATTTGTTTTTCATGACTTATGAAATAGCTTCAGTAACTCATTTAAGATAAAAAACTATCCAAGAATTAGTGGGAGACTGATCAGTGATACTTAGGCCCCATTTCAGAATGTCCTAATAAAGTTTCAGGTTGCGAACCAACACAAAGTGTTAATGAAGTGCCAACATGAAGTGCGTTTTAAGCTTTAACCGATGGATAGGCTAAATCGATGACTGTGAAACGCAAAGATAGTGTTTTGTTTAATAAATATGTTCTGGGTAGTCGAACCGGAATTTACTCAAACATTCTGAACCAGGCCCTTACACTAATGCCATAATAAAAGCAGGTATGATTATAGTATGTATAAAGTTGATATTATTTTGACAAATTGAGACAAACATTTGAATGTGATGCCCAAGTGAAATGGCAATTATATTTAGCACTCACCAAATTATTACAAATAAATATGTCAGTTTCTCTTAGATACTCCTTAACCTTACTCGATGTTACATTGTTTGTCACTCCTTTTCTGTATAAATTTTTAGTTTTGTGTTTATCTTTACACCTTTATTAAGATTGTTCAGCCCGAGGGTGTTATGAGTATTTTTTTTGCTTTAGACTATTCGTTTTAAAGTTTTGGTTGATCTGCATTATCATGATATATATTTCGTGATTCATACATTTACTGACAGAAATTAATCTGGTGATTAGACCCAAGTCGAATCATATTAATGGGAATAACAAAGGTGATATTTATATTTCTTCACAAGAATGAATGTCAGAAGTCTCTAAAGGCATATTATGTTTTTTTTATTATATGGGAGCCATTGACCACAAACTTATGATGTTAATTGAAAATGTACACCTGCGGACATACAGGTGCTTGGAGATAGATTTTCTACATGAGGGTAGCTAGCCCAGCAGGCATTCGCAAAATGTCTACTATGCAAAAAAAAGCTTCATTATTTTCAAATTTTATGATGTCACTTTAGTACCATACCAACTCATTCTTTTTCCTTCATTAAGGCAAGTGTAAGATGAATGATTGCCATCGAAATACAGCAGTTGGAGCATAAACTGCATCTGTGACCATAATGTTCACTATATGTATGAGAAAATGCTTGAAGTTTTACAGTATTGCTTTACCACACTAAACACTTCACACAAATATACCTTATGTCACATAGACATTTATTTAAGTTAGGGTGTATTTATTCACTAACACTGCATAGGCCTCCACATCATGCCATTACACCTAAAACATCACTAAGTACATGTTCTTGTCCTCACTTAGGTCTCGATATCTCCACATAGTCCACAACACCGCGCGACACAACAATCAACCACTTTCCTTCGTACACAGGGTCGTTTCCGATGTTTTAAAATAATCAGCTGAAAATTTACTCAGGTTCAATTCTAGTCACCAGCGGAAATTTATCGGAAATCTTTTTTAACCTCGCTTTGAAATTATTCAAGACCTTTTGGGTTGACTAAAAATTCCCAACTGTCTAATGAATATGAATGAATATAAACATAGTTGATTGATTTGAATATTATATTACAAAACTCAATCTATGGAAATAAAAAGTCTCCAGCAATTCCCGTCCGAAGCCATTTTCGGCGCGTGTGAATAGCGATATTATCACATTAATATTATAAAGGCGAAAGTTTGTGAGTGTGTGTTACTTCTTCACGCACAAACGGCTGGACCAATGTTGATGAAAATTTGGTATGGAGGTAGATGAGACACATATATTTATATGTTATAATATGGATACTTTTCTACACCATCATAATCCATCACCACACGGGTGAAACCGCGGAGCGATACTAGTCTTGAGTAAATCGGAAATTAATACAAGCCAAAGTTGGTACGTAAGAGTTCTCAATACAGAATTGAGGCACTTCTGTAAATGATCAGCTGGTCAAACATCGATAACATAGTTTATTCCCTGTATGTTTATACAATGACAGAGTGACGTCACTCTGGCACGGGCACGAGAGGGGGCTGCGTGGGCGCGCGGGCGCGGGGGGCAGACTCTCAGAACACGGAGTCCGCAGAGCGAGACAGGTGCACCGGGTGCGAGGGAGAGCGTGCTAGTCGCTTCCGAGGGAGCTTCTGTAGGGTCGTCAGCAGTCGGGGGAAGTCGGGCCGCTCGCTGGCTCGGAACGACCAGCATTGCATTAGGATGTCCTGTAAAATACACTTTAAAATTACTTACTATCAAGTTTTTACTAAAAACAAATGTGCTAAGCGGACGTCAACGCAGGCGTCCCGAGGTTTCAATAAAAAAGTCTACCGAATGTTGTCGAAAATATAGTTAAAGCTATCTGTATTATTCACGTGATTTATCCCATAATATTACTAAAAAAAAGAGTAAAACATTGTGCTTAACTGAAGAAAAACCAGATATGGCCATAAATCTTTTTCAGCAGTATCTCCTCCATACTGTTTAAAAACATTTAAGGCCATATCTTGTTATTGGAGATCTTTGATAATATCAATTCTAATAATTTTAATATTTGCCTTTACTCGAATAAGCTAACAAAATTAACTACAGAATGAAAACCACTTTTGAACCACCAGTGGGATTCCAACCTGCGACCATCGGCGTCTCTTAGGCCTGGATATGCTCTGCCAATATGACCTTGTATCAATTTCTGATTGAAATTTTCATTCTGACACTGCCTTGCAATGCAATGCAAATCTGCACTGGCAATTGGACATTAACGAATCCAAATGACATCTATATATTTGGAGCTACCAATAAACCAAGCGATATTAATATTTAAAATGATTTCACACATGACTATTAACGAGTTTTTGTAAACAAGGTGGTTCCATTGACGCTTATTAATGCCTAAGACAAGCCTACAAACACAATGATAATTTGTACAACGCAAGGCCAGCATACAAGTACTTAGAGCCGAGCAGTTATAGCAATGGACTGCGGCCATGTCATGGTGGGTCACTACCTAGCTAACTACAATCCTCAATTAGAAAATCTGTCGCCAAGCATCTAACATTGTGTTCCGGGAGCAGTCCTTGAGAGACCGTAAAATTACAGGCACATGAGAATCAACAACCGTACTCGTATGTCTCAGGGTGACGGGCGCAGTGCAGTTCGTCAATTGTGACTAAATGCATCTTTTATAAGCAGAGGTTACCACTTTATCATCAGATGGGCTACATGCTTGTTTCGTCACAATAAGGTTTAAAAATATATCTTGAGATTGGTATATTCGTGGATAGTTCCTAGTTTAGTATAATATTCAATATAGAAGTAACCTTGCATTTATCTGTTTCTAAGCCATAGTAAGGTAATTTTAATGTCATATTTATTGCCCGGTTGGTTTTAAATTTTACGTAATCTTCGCTTCTTGATAGTAGTGTAGTAAACCAAAATATTTTTTCACATATAATTTGATTGAATAAATGTCAATGAACACAATGGCCTAGAATTTATGTAAGTACTCTTGAGTCATTTGACTTATAGCGGGATGTGGTAATCAACTTCTGCATGTATAAACTATCAACAATTAAAGCTAATCATTTTAAGTCAAGAATGTACAGTTGTTTCTGCCTACCATTCCTTGATACTGTAGTAAGTATTCAAGTAGAAGGATGCTTCGTTTAAAGATGTCTGGAGTGATTGTCCATTGATTCACATTATCGGCAACATAGGCTGTGTATTGACATGCTGATCAGATAAAAGTAATAAGAAGTAATATCTCAGATGCCATTCAGAATAATTACTGATTTAAATGGTCTCTCCTTCTTTTGGAAAGGCCGCTATAATATTTTAAATAATGTTTACTTGATATGGGAAAGCTAGCCTAGCAGCTTAACATTAAGCTGGCCACTAGCTCGATATAAAAAGAAGAATACCTTGATGTCCCTTGAAGCTTGCATATTGGCCAGAGATTGCTTGACGCCTTTGCCCACTTGCCAGATGACAGCTTCGGGCGGTTGGCCCTTGAACGGATACTCCCCGCACAGCAGCTCGTACCAAACCGTACTGAAAATTAAATAAATAAATAATAAACAACAATACATACATATAATAAGAGGTGTGTAAACACCCACGTTTCTCCAATTGGGTTTTGGTCCCATGTGATGGGGGCGAGCCTATTGCCATACACCAGGCACAGTTTCAGGGTCATACAAAATGTTTTGTCTAACACACTGGACGAATGACAAGAATATATTACGAACAATATTTTTACGCTAACAACATAGGACAAGGACACAAGAACTTCGTGACACATTGTTAAAAGTCATTTAAAAAGAATGGCCTCAATTGCAACAAATATTGTGTACTGTTTGCGCTTGACCCATTTTTTTTTATGCTTGATAGATTAGCCGTTGACCACAATCTCACCTGATGGTAAGTGATGATGTGGTCGAAGGTGTAAACAGGCTTAACCAGAAGTTATTACTGGCTCTCAAGGACAGCTGCCGGTACTACTTAGTAACTAACTACTATAACACTCCGGTTAGGTGCTTGGCGACATATTTTCTACTTGAGGGACCACCCTCAAGTAGAAAATAGCTAGCTACGAGGGTGGATTGAAAAGTTCGCGGCCTCAGCAAGAAAACTATTTGTAATATAAACAAAAGTAATTTTATTTTTCCACGTAATCTCCACTTAACTCAATGCACTTCTTCCATCTGGTTTCCAACGCCTGTATGCCAGTAATAAAAAAAGTTTCTTCAAGGCCTTCAAAAAAGTCACCCACTGCAGCTTCGACCTCCTCATTTCATGAAAATGTTTGACCTCCAAGATGTTTTTTTAGGTTTGGGAATAAATGAAAGTGTGAAGGTGCCAAATCAGGGGAATAGGCGGGATGCAGTAATTCAAAGCCACAATCCTGAATTTGAGCCATAGATTCAACAGACGTGTGAACACGTGCATTATCCTGATGAAACAACACTTTCTTGCTGAGTAATCCTGGCTTTTTCGCTTTAATTGTTTCACGAAAACGACGTAAAAGGATGCAGTAATAAGCCGAGTTTATAGTTTCACCTTTTGCAAGGTAGTCCACCATGATGACACCCTTAGCATCCCAAAAAACTGACGCCATCACCTTGCCAGCTGACAAAATTGTTTTGGCTTTTTTTGGAGTTGGTTCATCAGGTTTTTTCCACTGCTTGGATTGCTGTTTTGACTCTGGGGTGTAGTGGTGTACCCAGGTTTCATCCATTGTCACAAATCTGGCCAAAAAATCTTGTGGATCAGCCTCAAACATTTCCAAACACGCGTCGCGAGAAATCGTGAGCCGTATTCGTTTTTGTTCAACTGAAAGCAATCTGGGTACCCACCGCGCAGAAACCTTAGAAAATCCAAGTTCATTGACTATGATGTTTTGTGTTCGTTCATACGAGATGCCAATAGTGTCTGTAATCTCCCTGATGGTCAATCTCCGATCTGCCAATATCAGATCACAGATTTTCCCGATGTTTTCTTCAGTCGTAGACGTCGTAGGCCGGCCGGAGCGAGGGTCATCTTCAATACTCTCTCGTCCGCGTTTAAATTCAGCAACCCACTTTTTCACAGTCGTATACGACGGAGCAGATTCCCCCAATGTTGTTGACATGTCTTCGTGAATCTCTTTTGGAGTTAGTTTTTTTTAAACAGGTATTTGATGACCGCACGTTGCTCAATTTTCTCTATTCTTTAAAAATGCTGCACTTAGGCTCACAAAATTCAGTCTAATTTAAAAACTGATAATGCTATTGCGATAAAATTTTACAATGTGACAACCAGAGAGTAAGCAAATCGAATGAGGTCAGTTACATTAAAATAGTTCAAGTATTTATGTGTTAGGCCGCAAACTTTTCAATCCACCCTCGTACTAAGCTAGCCAGGCGGGAATTCGCAAAATGCCCTTCCACCATGCGTTGAAAATCAAGCGCGCGGCGGTATTCGAAGTATGGACCTTAGTGCGGCAGTCAATAGCCAACGCCCCTGAGCCATCACTTCATCACTTTTAAAATGAGCTTTAGAGTAGTGTACTGACCCAAACGCGTAGACGTCAGTAGCCTTGGAGAAGGGCAGATGCAGACTGGCGTGCGGAGTGAGCGCCCGCGCCAGCTCCGGCGCCAGGTAGCACAGCCAGCCCGGCGGGATGCCCAGCGAGTCGCCGCCGCCAGACCCCACCGTCGGCCCGCCGTGACCGCCGCCGCGAGCACTGACAATAAACACATTATTAGTTAGGACGATGACAAATGCTGCTATCACTATCGGACTGCGTAGGGGTGAAGGAGAGGCACCGATGGTGAAATTGCGATTAGGTTTGGTGTAAAACGAAAGAAAGCTTAGTAACACAAACCTAAAATCCTTAAATAATATATTATGTTACGAGAGTAGTTTTGGTGTAACTTTACAATTTTATTCCATTAAGAAAATTTTAAAGAAACGTCTTTTGCCTTGGCCTTAGAGAATATGATCAAGATTAACAAATTTTCTTACAGCTACAAACCATATAAATATTGCTAAATAACAACCTGCTTACGTAAACCTATGTAGCACTCGTCAGCCTTAAAATTGTTTAGGTTGGTTTGGACACAACATCTAAATTTTAACACATGCCCAAGGGGCGCCATGCTAAATTTTTCACCTTCTCTTGGGTGTCGTAACAGGCAACAAAGGGAAAAATCCTGCAAGTAGCGCTTGCTCAGAAATTGACACCTGTAACTGCAATCCCCAAGACGGCTGCCAAGCGTAGGGATTATGGAAAAAAATCTCCTAAACAATAAGCAAACACATAACTCAGCAACTCTATTACCTCTAGCCCCGGTAGCAGGTCAAGTAACGGTGGAACAGGGGGTGCGAATAAGTAGGATGAACATGGACACGACGAAAATTATGTCTTATGCACCCGTACCAGCAGTTGGGAACAATACGTTCGAAGTTGTTGACCATTACATATACCTGGGACAGACTGTCTAGTTAGGTAGGTCCAACGGTAAAAACCCAAAGAGGTCGCCCGAAGAATCCAACTCGGATGGGCAGCGTTCAGGAAGTTACGCGACGCGACATCTTATCGTCGAACAGTGTGTGTTGTCAGTGATGACATATGGCACTAAGACGTGGCCCTTATAGACAAGCTCAGAGTCTTTCAGCGAGGTAAGGAGAGAGCTAAGCTCGGTGTTTCTTTGCGTGATAAAATTCGGAACAACGAGAATCACCGAACAATCCAAATCACCTTTCAGAGATTGCAAGTTGAAGTGGCAATGGGCGGGCCACATTGTCCGATGTACTGAAAACCGATGGGAAGAAAGGTTTTCGAGTGGTTACTACACCCCGGAAGACGAAGAGTTGATAGGCCCCCCTAGTGGGGGGCCTATCTATATGTGGACTGACAACATCGTGATAAACGCGGGTAGCCAATTACAAGCGGCTAATAGTCGCTCTTTGTGGCGTTCTATGGGGGAGGCATTTCTATGTATGTAAGAGTAAAATGGAGGAAGTTCGTACTGTACTTTGCTTTGCTAACAAACTTGTGAAACAATTTGGTGAGTCAATGAACCGAAAATATTATGCCTACCAATGTTCGATATATTAAATAATAAATTATATATTAGTAAGCTGAAGGCTATAAAGTGGATATGTAAAGCGAGTCATTTGATACGAAAAGATGAAAATGTACCATTATTTTAAAAAGAGAATTAAAGCTGCGAAATGTGCGAGTGAAATGAACAGTGTGCGAGGACAACATCCACCAATAGGATCGCAGCGCTCAGCGAGGCTAGGAAAACGGAGCGTTCTAATTGGTGGAATTTTCTTCGTAAACAGCTTATCTTTCTCGCACATCTCTTGCACGCAGCTTTATTCTCACCTTTTTTTATATTATTTGATTTAGATACCTCCAATTTCTGAACTTGTTTTATGTTACTTCAACAGCTCACTCTTTTATTTTTAATACAAAATTTAGAAGTAAAAACAAATTCTATAAAAATTGTTTTACTTAACTATTCCATAAATCAACTGAGAATGATATGGTCGATTAATTTGTTTTTATATGTACTCACTTGTTTCCAAAACAAAGTTTGGTAACGCTGAACAGGCCGAAGTCCGTGATGACAACCTTCCCATTTTCCAAGAATATGTTCTTAGTTTTCAAGTCTTTGTGAATGATGCCTCGCGCGTGCAGGTACCCCATACCCTGGAATATAATGTAAAAAGTTAATATTGAAGAGACGATTAGCTTGGGAATTAGTATCACTAATCAGTATTTACTACTTTTAGGGTTCAGCAATAGAAAACGGAACCCTATGCCGGATGAATTTTTTACAGAACATGTGTTAAAATGGCGGATTACCTAACAAATAATAGTAATAATATAAAAGGAGCTCGACGAAACGTGTTTTAGCCGAAATTATTTTGTTCCAAGTTATTATTTTAACAGTCGTCAATCGTCAAACGGAACGGAAAAATATATTTAAATGTGATTTAGCTTAGCACGCGATAGTGCTTGTAATCATATTTAGAAATACTAAAGTACCCAAAAACAAAACAACAAAATAAACTTATAACAGATTTTAATACTTCTATTATGAACTGCTGCATTCCGCTGTTTTTAAAACAGCATAAAAAATACCAGCTGTGTCGAGTCCTTTATGAAAAATTCTTAAATTACTAACATTGTAATTTTTGCATTAACGTCTGTTATGCGAATAACATTACAAATTCTTAAGGAAGCAAGTCCAAGGTTCGAATCCCGCCGCGGGCTTGAGCTTCACCGCATGGTGGAAGGACATTTTGCGAATGCCCGCCTAGATAGCGACCACCCTCAAGAAGAAGATCTGTCGCCAAGCACCTAACGGTGTATTCCGGCAGCTGTCCTAGAAAGCCAGTAATTCTAGGTTAAGCCTGTTAACACCTTCGACCACACTTACCATCCGGTGAGATTGTGGCCTTAGGCCTTAAGGCTTACCTATCAGCAAAAAGAAACATTTCTATATACGATTACAAGCACTATCGCGTGCTAAGCGAAAATCATATCAAACAAATTATTGGAGTACAAAATTTTATGCCCAAGGCGAGAATCGAACCCGCGTCCTCCGAAATCGCGTCGGTTGCTAACACCATCTCGGCCACCTGGGACTTGGCATTTCTGCCGAAATTTTGTGCTCCAATTGTATTACTTTAACGTTATAGGTGCGTTCGATTCCCGCCTTGTGCATAAAATTTTGTACCCCAATAATTTGTTTGATAAAAAAAAAACATGTTCGGCCGAGGCGAGGAACGGACTTTCGCGGGTCCGCAACCCGCTCGCGTTTCATATGTTTCCTATCGTTGTAATTTTGTAAAATTATAAAACTACTTGGTTATTGTAAGATATTTCCGAACAGATACGACTTGGAACCTTCAAGAAGAGAGCGTATTCCCTCCTTGAAGGCCGGCATCGCATCCTCGAGACCTCTGGTGTTGCGGATGTTTGTGGGCGACGGTGATCACTTACCACCAGGTGAGTGAGAGGTACCGTCAGCTCGTTTGCCTTCCTATCCCATAAAAAACCTACACCACGGTAGCTCAAATTGGCAGATCATGTCGAGACGGATTGCCGCGGGTTCGTATCGCGCCCGCGGTTTAAATTTTTCCTGTAATTTTGTAAAATTATGAAAATACTTGGTAGTTGTATTAAAGGTATGTTTGATAAGAACCTGCGATATCTGCTGCGCGACGATGACGCTCTTGTTGTTAGTGAACTTGTCCTTCCGGAGGTGGATGTGCGTGTAGAGCGTCATGCCCTTGCAGAGTGACGTCACGATGGCGAGCCGCGGGGGCTTCATGCACGCGCCCATGAACAGCACCAGGTTCTCGTGCCGGGTCTTGCGGAATGTCGCCACCTATACACAATCATATACTAAGTTAAAAGTGCCCGTGGGGTGCCGGGATAGAAGGTCACCCCCCCTTCTCTACCCATGGGTGTCGTAAGAGGCGACTAAGGGCAACACATCAGGAGATGTGCAGCAGCACTTTCTGAGGAACTGATATCACAATGCGATCCCCAAGCCGCCTGCCAAGCGTGGGGACTATGTCAATGCCCCTCCATACTGGGGGAGGCTGTGTTCAGTAGTGGACTATCCGGCTAATACAGTAACTTAAAAATATATTTGTTTTATTACTTATTGTAATATTATGTTTGACAACTAGAATAGATATAAAGATATAAAAGTTTTATTGGCCCTTTAGTAATTTTTTTTTACAGGCAAGTCCAAGGTACATTTATACATATTTATACTACTTAAATATATTAAATTAAAGTCTGAGTACGTCTATGTAAATAATTGATTAAAATATAATATTTTACATAATATTTTACACTTCATATATAGTTAAATACAATTTGCAGTTATCACGTTTGCACTTGTCCTAAGAACAAAGATTCTAAAAGCTGCATTGACATATATTCTTTTAATGTGTAGAAGGGATTGTTTTCAAAAAAGTGTTTAAGTTTTAGTTTGAACAAACTGTATTTTAAGGTGGTCAAGTTTTTTGGTAATTTATTATACATAAGTATTTTCGAATAAAGACCTTGTTTCTGGACTTTAGCTAATCTGATTTTTGGTACAACCAGACTTTCATTATTTTTTATGATTCTATTTTCATTATTACGCAGATTGTAAGGTAGAACTTTTTCCTGCTTTTCTGGAATATTCCTATCTTCATGAATTTCTAATAAACAATTATAGATGTAAAGAGAAACAACTGTCATAATTTTGTCTTTCTTAAAGTGCTCCCTTGCGGGGCTACGCTTTTTCAGCCCATTAATTGTTCTTATTGAACGTTTTTGACATTTGAGAACTCTTGTTACCTCTGTAGCATTACCCCAAACAGTAATGGAATATCTTATTATTGAATGTATGTATGCATAGTACACGGATATTAGGGATTTTTTATCTAACAAGGGTTTAAGTTTAAAGAGAGCGTAATTACCGCTCGCCATTTTCTTGCAAATTTTATCAATATGTGCTTTGTGATTAATTGTGTTGTCTATTGTGTATCCTAAAAATATATTTTCTTCAGAAGTCTCATTACCATTAATGCCTAGCCGTGATTGATAATGCATTATAATGCTTTTATCTGAGTTCAGAATTATACCATTGGCATCAAACCATTCATTTAGTAAGGTCATAACACTATTTATTTTGTCATCTAATTTTGATTTACTTTTATCTCTCAGACCAATATGTGTATCGTCAGCAAATAAACATAAATCCGCCTCCGTTGGCAGCACTTTACAAAGATCGTTAATATATATTAAAAACAATACAGGGCCCAGGATAGATCCTTGTGGCACCCCTATCGATACATTTCCCGCCCCAGAAGTTTGATCATTAACGGACACAATTTGAGTACGATTATTTAAATAACTTTTCATCATACTAAGTTCAACCCCATGAAAGCCATAAAACTGTAATTTTAATATTAATATGTCATGACGCAAACAATCAAAAGCCTTTGAAAGGTCACAAAATACGCTCGCGCATTTATTTGAACTATCTAGGGAATCAAGAATGTAGTAGACTACCTTTCTTATTGCCATTTCGGTCGATCGACCATTTCTGAATCCGTACTGTGCTATTGTAAATAAATTATTGTTTTCGAAGTATTTAACAATTCTAGCTTTGATAACAGCTTCTAATATTTTTGATAGAGTTGGCAATATGCACACTGGCCTGTAATTACTAAGCTCTGTGACATCCCCTTTCTTAAAGAGCGGTATTACCCTACCCAGCTTTAGTATATCTGGGAATATACCTTCAGTTAAGCATGAGTTCACAACAATAAATACTAGTTCAAATAAATTATCGTTATTTGTTACAATATTTCTTAACGTCCTTGTGCTCATATCGAAAATATCTAACGTGGGTTTTTGTTTCATGTTTAATACTATCTTTTTGAGTTCTTCGAGACATAATGGGTGAAACGCAAAAGTAGTGAATGGCTTATCTAAGGCATCTAAGTATTTTAAGCAATTTTCTACGTTTATATTTAGTTTCCTGGTCAGGTTTTGAGCAATATTCCGAAAAAAATCATTGAATAGAGTTGCAATTTTTTCAGGTTCTGTAATAATTTTTCCCGTTTCATCTTTTAAGTATTCGATATTAGATTTGGACTGTGGTCGCTTATTTTCTCCTACCTGCTCATTAATAATTTTCCAAGATTCTTTTATTTTGTTTTTAGACTTATTTATTCTATTCCTTAATTGTATTTTTTTTGCAAATACCATAGTTTTTTTCAAAAGTTTTCTATATTGTTTTATTTTTAATTTTGTTTGTTTACTGGGATGATGGTTTTGTAGTAATTCCAATTTACATAGATTGTTCTTACTTGTTTCAATACCTAAAGTAGTCCAGTTTTTCTGATTATTTCTCACTTGTTTTCTTACTTTTGGAAAAGCGATGTTATAAAAATGAGTCAATGCATCCTGTAAAATCTTCATTCTTTCGTTAGCGTCGTTTGCCATTAAAATTTCTGATTTAATTTTAGTATAGTTATTATTGAACATAAAATTAAAGTAATTAAGATTACTAATAGAAAAGTTTCTCGCTATATATACTGTATTTTTGGGTAAGTTAATTTGGTTTAGTAATTCCAGTTTAATTACATTATGATCAGAAAGTTTATGTCCGAGTACTGATCCTTTACAATCCTTAAAATTTACAATAAAATTATCTATGCAAGTTGAACTAGTTACTTTGTTTTTATTTGTTTCAGTTCTAGTGGGTTCATTTAATACCCATTCACAATTACAATTTTTAAGAATTCTGTCTAATTTTTTTATATTTTTGTCTAATTTTAGAACATTTAAATTTAAGTCTCCTGCTATTACAATTTGTTTATTCTCTCGACTAATTTTATTTAAAAGATTATATAATATCTCAAGAAATAGATTTATATCATAATCAGGTCGATATAGTGCAACGATAACTGTTTTTGAAGGTTTTAATTCTATTGCTGCTAATTCACAATTCGTTTCGAAAGACAATTTGTTTAAATCATTCCTAACCTTATAATCTAAAGTGTTCTTTATATATATCGCCGTCCCACCGTGTTCAAAAAATACTCGGTTATAACAAGTCGCCAGTGTATAGTTTTCAATGCTCATCGCCTGCATCTGGTGATTTTTACCCCAAGTCTCCGTCAGGCATAGTACGTCGCAGTCTATTTCGTTCGCTATATTTTCTATTTCTAAGTATTTTCTATGTATGCTTCGAACATTAGCATGTAAAATTATCGTTTTTGACTTTGCCTTTGGCTTGTTGGAAAATTTGGGCTTTTGATGTTAATTGCAGAGTGCTGCTCGTGGCAGTTGATGAAACGTAGAGAAGATGTTGCATAACATTAATATTCAATGCATCTGATTACATTATCCGTTACAAAATTTTTCATTGTTAAGAAGTTTTTCGTATTTTCATATCTTATATTTGGATCTTAACTTGGAACTTAACATTTTCATTAACTTTTGCCAAGTTAGCTATTTGCATGTTAATATTATATATGTCTTCATCATGCGTGCTGTTATAGCGCAGGCCTGTGATTATTACATTGAACTTCCTTTCCGATTCGTTTAATATACTGCTTAATAGTTTGATGTACTCTCGTTTGTTATAATAAATCAAATTGTCATATTTTGTAATAAGTAATGCTACAGTGTCGTTTCGGTCTAGATTTATGAATTTATTTTTGGAATTTTTAAATATTTCTTGAAATCCTGCGTCGGGCTTGCAGGTATTATGCACTTGAGAATCCGTCTTTTCTATTATTTTTGTCGCTATTCCTTGGCCAACACTATCGGATAATATCACTACGTTGTTTTTCTTCAATTTATGTTTGATTTTCATTTCTCGTTCGGCTTTCGCTGGTAGTTTATTCTTTTTAAGGTTTTCGGTTTTTTCATTCGTTATATTTTTAATAGTAGTTGGTGATATTTTAGTCGTATTATTTACTTCCAAAGTACTACAGCTCGAATCATCTAACTCTATTGCTCGTTTTGTTATATTTTTAGCCGATTTATTTGATGTTGTACACTGTTTAGCTAAGGAATTTCGCTTTTTAGGAGTACTTATCGCTTCTGTAAAAAGAGTTTTCCATTTTGTAGCAAGGTTGTCTTTTTCAACAATTTGTTTTTTAATTTCACTATTTTCTAGCATTAAATTTTCAATTTCTTTGTGTGCTATTTGTAATTCTAATTTTAATTGTGTTATTTCTTTCATTAATTCTACTTCCTTCTCATTTTGTAAAGTAGATGTAGAAATGTCTGGCATGCTATGAAGGTCGTCATCGGTACTAGTTGACTCCTCATCTTCCGACTTATGCAATGGCGTGAGTAAGACTGTCTTATGCATAAGTTTTCTTTTTGTCACGTTAGAAGAGGAAGGAGTATCGGTATATTGACTCGACGCTGGTCCGTTATCCTTATCATAACATGTTCGGCACTTCCACCCTTCCTTTTTAGATTTTTCCATAATATTAAATCTTGTGCTCGACACTTCAGCACAATTTATATCGTAATATTTTTTACAGTAGGAACAGCGTAGTATCTCTTTAGTCTTAAGTATCTTTTGACATTTACAGCAAATAGGGTATTTAACTAGTTTAGCAGTAACTTTTTTGTCCATTTTATATTCCAAAATATTCAGTTAAAGAAGAATCCAAAAAGAAAAAAAAAATATTTATACAAAAAGAATTTTGTGTAGTGAGATTTGAACTTGTGCCATTCAGTTTGTAAAGCGAGTACGCTCACCACGGTGCTGTTTGTTACTACAGTAAGTGAGTGAATTTGCGCGTCGTATGATGCGGCCAGATATATTTGGTTCCAGTTGGGCCGTTAAAGATGAGTCATACGTATGACACCACTTCACTACACGATTTGATTGTCACTTTTAAAGTTTTTGAGGGTGCTTTAAAATTTACTTACTTTAAAGATTAAAATGTTTTTGTTTGATTTTAGCAGTCTTTAACACTGTTCCCTCGTTTATTTATTATATTTTTACACAATAACAGTTTAATACACTTTTGTTTGATACAATTCGTAATTTTGGTGCAATACTCAATTGCATCAAAATTACGAACTGTTCACTTTGTTTATTTCAACGTTTATATGATTTTACACACACTATTATTCCACGATAACACTATCACTAAGTATTCGCAACTATTTCTACACTTTAAACTAGTTATTATAGCAAACAAGTATCATTTAGTATTTTTAATGATTATTTCAACACGGAGCTAACGTTATGATCGCGACAGTTGCTGGGTTGCCATAATACTATTTGTGGCGGTTGTTATGACATATTGTAAAAAAATAATTGATCAATGGGATCGAAAAAAAGCTTAAGAGGCCTTATTCCAGCAAAGCCATTTTACAGCCGTTTTCTCAAGGCTGTTGCAGCTAAAGTATAAAAGTTTTTGTTTTTTAAATGATGCAGGAAGAAAGTTTATTGTTTTTTTAATGGAGTGCATTAAACAAAACAATAAAAAAAACAACTGAAATCCGACAAAAAATTTTTTACCAACTCATGTTTTCATAAATTTCTTCATCAGTGTGACTTCAACAGTCTTTTTATCGAACAAAAATTATTCGTTTTACAGATTGAAAAATATCAGTAAACCAATCATATTACCACCAATGGAGTGCATTAATAACATTTTGATAAATATATGTTACAACTGAGTAAATAAGGGATTGAAAGGGCACTTTTGGCACAAAAATACCATTCAAATTTCTTGTTATATCTACAAAATCTGGTATTTTATCAAATAAATAAATATGCAATTCATTAGTTGAAGTTTTTATTTAATAGATAATAATATTTTGTCGTTCATTTAGTGAAAAATGTATTTTATACAATTTTTTCAATATGACCTATAAATTACGGAACACAACGCCTTGCATCTCAGTTTGCGCCTAGCGCTCGCGGAGGGAGGACGTATCGCTGCTCGTCCCGCGCCCTACACGTGCCGCAACTACGGTGCGCAATGAAATTATAGCGTGACCGAGTTGTTTTGATCTATGCGTATGCGTTTATTATTGTAAAGGTATTTTTGTTGAGACCATGCCTTTTTCATTATTAACTAGGATTTATTATTTCCTGATCGGAATTGAATTTTTAACCGACTTCTAAAAAGGAGGAGGTTCTCAATTCGTCTGTATGTTTTATGTTTTTTACCTCAGAACTTTTGAAAGGGTGAACCGATTTTGAGTATTATTTTTTGTTTTAAAGCTGATGCTTGTCGTTTGGTCCTATTTAAATTGCATCAAAATCAGTCAAGTCGTTTTTGCGTTACACTCCAATAACTGAAAAGTATTTACCTATCTTGATGATATAATCATTGACAATCGATGTCGTAAGTAGCAAGGGTTACTAAAACTAGTGATCAATTTTTTAACCAAAAAATGGAACAGACTATTTGGTTTTTCCATAGTAAAAAAAAAATAACCATAAAATGGAACCGACTTCAACACCCAAAAGTGTGAAATAACTTGTCAAAGTCGGTACCATGCGCACAATATTGTGAACATAGGTACTTTTGAACTATCATGGTACTGACTTCAACATGTTATTTAACATTTTGGGTGTTGAAGTCAATTCCATTTTATGGTTACATTTTTTTTTACTATGGCAAAAACCAAAAAGTTGCGTAGTTGCTATATATAAGAAAAAAGTTTTTAAAAAAACTTGAAACTAGCTAGAGGCTAAAATGTATTTTTTTTTCTTATTTGTTCTTTATTTTTTTTTATTTTATATTAGGTATTAACTTGGCCAAACAGATGGAAACGAAGTAATACATTTTTACAACAAGTGTCTTTTACACGAAATAATAGACCATCAAAAAGCACGATCTATGCCTCTAAGAAATAATTTTATTTAAGGCAAGACTATCTAACGGTCTGTACCGTGTACTGATTTGGTTAAAAATAAAAGATGTTTATAATAATATAGACACTATATATTTTATTAAACAATTAGTACCGACCCTGAGTTAGGATTTAAGACCTTTATATTAAACGCACCTTATTTTCTTTCCGTAGCGACCACTAAAGCCGCTCCGCCAACGGGGCAGTTATACAAATATAATGAACCAAGATATGCATGCACAAAGCAGGTATACAAACTACAAAACTAAGTTGTTTGCCTATATACAATGATGGTTAGAAGTACATAATCGAATATAGATACCTACACAGTAGTCCATTGAAATGTTACAATTTAAGACCGAATATTGCATTTTTTAGAGGGCGCAATATTACTTTTGAGACATATGTGGGTGGTCCATAGAAGCTTAACCTCAAGTTTGTAGGGTCGCCACCCTTGTCCTCCGGCGGCCATCTTGGAAAAAGGGGTGAAAACACTTATTTCGCGATATCTTGGAAACTATGCGTCTTACAAAAAATTCTACAGCATATAATTTGCAAATTATTTTTATTAACATATAATTTGAGAAAGTTTTCATATATTTTTTTTGTTCTATAAGTTTCTTTTTCTCATTTTACAAAAAAGATACCTCAGACCAATCTTGTTGATTATCATTTGAGGAATTTTTTAATGATTTTTTAATTTATTTCATTTAAAACACTTACAGCGCTACAAAGTTGACCAGGTTCATCAATGCTCATGGGAATCCGGTCAAAATGAAATGTTTAACTTATATTTTTCAAATCCTTAAAAAAAAATCGTATAACTTCACTTATTCATACCTAACTGTTTTCCTTACCATAGAACTTACCGAAGGATAAGCAGGTAGAAAAGGGAAAAGGAGTTACCGTCTGGGGATAAAGGAACATCTGCCTGCTACGACTATTATTATTATACGCAGGCTTAGCTGTTTCTTCTACCTCAGTTTATTCCCTTAGTTGTGCTACATTTATTGTTACGTGTAAACGTGTTGAAAATTGTGGATATTATTTTCAGTTTAATCAATTAAACTGCGGGTTTCGGAAAAAAAATCCTCAAAACATCATCTACAATATTGTTCTGGGGTAATTTTTTTGTAAAATGTATAAAGGAAGTTATAGAGTAAAAAAATATATTTTTGCTTATAACTTCTTTAATATTTAATTTAGGGCACAAAGTTATATACGTACCATATTTATAGGCAAAACAATTTGCTACAAATTATGTCCTAACGAATATTTTGTAAAACGCATAGTTTCTGAGATATCGCAAAATACGTGTTTTCACCCCTTTTTCCAAGATGGCGGCCGGGGGACAAGGGTGGCGACCCCACAAACTTGAGGTTAAGCTTCTTCTATAGACCCCCATACATGTCTCAAAATTAAAATTGCGTGCTCTAAAAAATGCAAAGCTCATGTAACTTTTCAATGGACGATAGTTATAGATAGGTGTGCTAATGTTAGTCAATGAGAGGTTTATTATTAGGTTCGTTTAAGTCTACTTTGTATGTAAACTGTAAAGATGCGAAATGAATTTACAAAGTTACATAACACTCCACATTATTTATCAAAAATAAATAACACTTTAAAAAGGATCAAAATGTTTTATTCCATGCGACATCGTCTTTGACCGCTCGATCCTTGCTAACGGTGTGCTCGTGTGCGCCGCGCTACGATAAATGCCTAAATTTGAACGATAGCGCAAGGCGTAAAGACTCTTAACAGCTCTATTGACATTGACGATTCGATATAAAATTATTATCATTATTTTTGCTTTAATTATTTTTTAGATCTTGACATTGTATAATTTATATTATTGTTAATTATATTTTTATAAACATTTTAAGTATTTGGTATTGTATAAAAACATTGATTATATCTTACATTTGGCATTGAACATTATACATTTTAATATGACGTAGTAAGCTGATTATGAATTTCAAAATTAAATAATATTGTTGATGGACGTAATTTGTACTGTATTACCTTTTCTTTGTGTTCTGTATTGTGATATCTGTAGTAGTTGAAGTCTAGATTTTGACCATAATCACCCTTGTGTGATGTGCTTTGAGCGCATAAGCACTTAGTTCATTGTATAGTTTTTTTTTTTATGCCTGATAGGTTAGCCTTTGACCACTATCTCACCTGATGGTAAGTGATGATGTGGTCGAGGATGTTGTTCAGACTAACCTAGAGTTACTGGCTCTCAAGGACAGCTGCCGGAACACACCGTTAGGTGCTTGGCGACAGATTTTCAACTTGAGGGTGGTAGCTAGCCAGGCGGGCTTTGGAAAGTGCCCTACCACCATGCTGTAACGACTGCTATCCTAAGACAACAACCGGGACCGACGGCTTAACGTGCCCTCCGAAGCACGGAAGCGCTCAGTAGTAATGTCACCAGCGGTCACCCATCCAACTCCTGACCGCGGCGGACGTTGCTTAACTTTGCTGATCGATTCAGAATGGCTAAGCAAACTTCGCTACGAGCGCTTCACATAGTAAAGAGAATGTCGCAATGAAGGAAACATGGAGGCTGATGATGCCTAGCTGAGTTGACTCTCTGCTTACTGGATAGTTTGCTTTTGCTAGCTGAATTGTTTTTCGCCTGCTAAGTACGCAGATTTCCTGTTTCGGTTTAAAGAACTTTATAAAATAATATTTTAGTAAATCGCTTTATACGCGGAATTATCACAATATATAAATATATATATGTATAGTGATAATTCCGCCTAATTTTCCTTTTAAACCGACGTGACATTACTAACGCCACGCACCCAAACTGGAAGAATTTTCTAAAATTATCATACGCGAAGCATCCTGAGGAGGTCGTGACTCTTCCAGCGCACCATCTGTTTTCTACAAAGTAACGTCTGCATCAATGAATGATATAAAGTACCTCGTGTTTGAAGGTGTCGAGCGGCACGCAGTCGTCCGGCAGAGAGTGCACGTGCAGCAGCTTGACGGCGACGGCGCCGTGCCAGCTGCCGCGGTACACGGTGCCGAAGCGGCCCGCGCCTATCACCTCGAACAGCTTCAGCTCGTCGTACGGGATGTCCCATTCTTTCATCGACAACTGCAAGGTATCAAAAATGGTGAATTTAAAAAACAATTTTTTTTCAAACAAAAAGAAAATAATTTCAAAGTATTTGTTACGACTAGCAGAAGTCAACCCTAACAGGTTGTTAGCATTTTTACAATAACCCTGTATAGCTAGAAGTGGTGTAAGAGTAAAGCATTATATAAGTATCTATTACAAAGATAAAATGTAGCCTATATTGATATAGATTATATTAGGACATAGTGTCATGCCAACATTTCTCTAAGATTTTAATCCAGGACAGCACTAAAAGACGTACGCGAAGCCACTCTAGTTTATGAAATTGAATATAAATGTAACAAATATTTTCGAAGTCCGAAAATGAACCTTATGCAATAATTTTAACTCGCTTAAGGGTGCACCGAGCTTTTTAGGCGCGCCACCTATGTGTGCGTAAGTAAGGCACGCCAACAGCATCCGTCCCCGTCCGACGGCCGAAGAATTACTAAAGCGGATAGGGACAAAGCATCGCGGCAGAACATGCGTGAATTTGAGTATTTCCTTCATATAATAAAAATAAATACCTATTTGAAAAATGTAATGTGTATATGTTATAGAAAACATGTTGTTTTTTTTTATTATTCAAATACGGATGACTCTCCTTTAAGTATTTACGCCGTACTAAGGGTTTATTTAATTTTTTAGATGTAAGTAACTTTGGATTTTTTTCTAAAGAGAAAAATTTAAATAATCGTGTTTGCAAAGTGTATGATTTATAGAATGAATCTCAAAATTAAGAAATAAAGATACAGCAAGGGATCAAACGAACCACAATTACGTATCGCTGCCTCGGTGCAGGCTTAAGTTTGTTCAACTGCGCTTCGTTTGCTTGAGTTAGATTAGGGTAGTAAGCGTCACCCCCCGACGGTTCCCGCCTTGTCGTGGCGGTGGGGCTTAGTAGCCGTGGCTTGGTCACCCACGGTGAAGCGAAGAGGAACCAGGGGCCGTGCCGACTTGGGACATCGGCCGGCCCCGGAGGGGCCGCTCCACTGGGCTTTGCCTCTAAGTTCAGTATGGAGCGGCAAGGGGGGTAGGCTGCGGTGCTGTTTGGACAGCACCGCATCTGACGGGGAGGGGCCACGGCGGGAGAGGAGTGCCGGTATTACGGTGCGCCGCTCTCCCTACCTTCCGTGGCCACGGCGGGGCCGCCACCGTTCGATGGCGGACGCGGAGGGGCCGCAGGGGAAGAGGAGTGTCGGTATAGCGAGGCGCCGCTCTCCCTATCCTCTGCGGCCGAAGTAGCAGGCGACGGGGCTACTTATCTGACCCGTCGCAGGGGGACCTCGGGCGTCAGAAGCGGGGGTTGTCTGACGCCCATTTGCGGGCTTGGTGCCCGGGTGGTAGCGACGTGCCATGTGTTCTGGTGCGTCGTGAGGGGTAGCACCCCAGGAGGGGTCCGGCAACGGACAACCGTGGCGGGTTCATGGTCGAGAGCTAAAGCGTCCCTGCGGCCCGCCGAGAAGCGGTAGAGTTGGAACACCGTGTGTTATTTAGTCGGTAGGGGCACTTGCTGCTGTGGGAGTAGTTGGTGTCGAGCCCGACATATCCCGGCCACTTTCCCCGAGGTGGACGGGAATGCGTAAATGCATTTTTCACACGTAAATAAAAAATAAAAAAAAAAGGGTAGTAAGCGTCAGCTAAATTAAGAGACGGAATAGAAGGAATTGTGCAAGTAGTGGGTAGTTGCGCAATCTGTCAAGTGACGCTGCCGATGCGAATAACTTCCTACTCACAGATTGCAGCTAAGGGCCCCAAGATAGGACTACTGTAATAAGCCTAAGATTTTTCACATCTGCGCTATAAGGTATAGTAACACCATCAAAAATGACTCCAGGAAACTTACAAAAATCTACAACCCGGAAATAAAGCAAACGATAAAAAGGTAAATAGTACGTACTTCTTCGAATACTTTTCGTCGATGCAGCAAAGTAGTCATGTTTCCGAGTCGTTATTAAATTTAGCACGTTTTCAAAAAAACTATTCTATATTCTATATATTTAACTGCGTTTATCTTGAGTTGTTGTACAATCACAGTTCAAAGTATCACAAGTATATTGTGCGAGAGAAAAAAGTTAATTATTACAATAAAAGCTACAGTATTGCAAGCTTACGCTGTAGGCAATATAATGTTTTACAATATTTTAAATATATTTCTGAGAACATGTGCTGAATTATGAACTTGTTAATCTATTTGAATTTCACATCCCCGCGGGATTCATAATTAATCGAGTGAATGACTGGTGTCTCGTTTAAAACTAGACTGTAAACTAAAAATCATGAGCACGAAACAATTATTCCACCGTTTATTTAATCATTATTTGATACATATTACGATTATGGAACAGAGCTTTTACAAGAAAGCATATTGATAGTGGTTCTTCTTTTACAAATACTTTTCGATCGTGATTTCGACTCTTAGTAAGCTAAAATGCTGAGCTTTTTTTGTCACTTGTAAGCTTTTACAGTCATAGCCGCTTACAACTGTAAATTTAATCCTTTTAGACACATATTTCATGTTATAATTCAGATATCTTTTAAACATAAACACTTTTCAACTTTAATAACTTATTTTATACAATAAGCTGACATGGTTATACATATTTTATACATTTATTTAAATATTTGTCAATTTTTTCAAAGTAATGCACACATCTGCTTCGATTTATATAAAATCGTAAAGATTTTATGGAACAATTAAATTAAACAACGTCAGATAACGTTTTATATTTTTTTTCATTCTATCGAGAACGAAAAACGAAACCCGCATCGGAGCGCCAAGAACCTACACCTAAACCGACACCTAATATATATTACGAGTATTTACAGTTCACACAGAAGAAGGATTTACAAAATGCTTAAGTAGTTCCAAACGCGATACACTTCTACTTTCAACAGTAGACGCAGTACAGTATGCGTCAGCTATCAGCGCAGCGGCGCGCGTTATCTGAGCGGCAGACGAGCATTGTGAATGCTATCGCGCCCGTTAACTGCCGTTTAGTGGGTGTTACTCACTGACCTTAGGTATTTATAAACAATGCGTCTGTCGTGATTATACTTTACATACAAAGGAAATAACTTGAGAATTATTATTTGTTGTAATGGGAGAAACATCTCTATAAGTTGAATTGTCCAGGATTTTTTGTTGTTTCAGTAATCACAAACTGTGTAGTAGTATTTTCTTAATCTTTGTTTTTCCCGTGCGACTTGAATTTCCCATCTGTGAGCGGTGTAATATGTTCAGGAACTTTATTTTTTAAAGCCGTACACTATTACCTAAGAAGGATCTTTTATTTGTCTTTGCTAATATAAAACCTGGCACCGCTATTTTATCTTTATTCCTAGTGTTGTAATTGTGAAGGGGAAATGGCTATTGACTGCCGCCCAGCAGGTCTATGGTTCGGATCCCACCGTGAGCCTGAGTTTCACATGGTGGACAGGCATTTCGCGAATGCCCGCCTTGCTAGCTACCACTCGTCAAGCACTTAACAGTGTATTGCGTTAACTGTCTTTCAAAAATCGTTAGAATTTGCCTGTTGACACCTTCGACCACATTATCGCTTACCATCACGTAAGATTGAGGTCAAAAGCAAAAAATAACTATCAAAATGTTCACTGGTAGCCAATTATATGCGTATGACTATGATTGAGTGGTAAGACAAAATGGACATGTAGGTAGAGTATGCGAAAATAGTGATATGTTTAATAGAATCTGAAGAGTATGAACTGTGATAATTTGCTGACTACCAATCAGAAACAGTATAATATAAATATTGTTATAGACCAGTAGTAAACTAGGTCGTAGAACATGTCGTAACCTATTCCTCCTATAAGCATTCAGTATTGCGTTATGTAAAAATCTTGTGCATTTTAAATGACATAAAATAAAGTTATGCAACGATAAAAAGTACGCAGGGTAGTCACAGAGGGACGGAAAGCCACTACACACAATATAGTTTTCCAATCACTTAATGTTGAAACTGAAACTACTGTTTGGAAAATTAACAATGGCCCTCCAAAATTATTATCTTAGTATTGCCGGCGTCCGCAGCCGATAAAGCTATGGCGCGGCCAATGAAGCAACGTTCTTCTCGACTAAATATCCTTAGATTACGAACTATCCCCAATGATAAATACAGTTGCTGATTTTGAGCGTTATACTTTAAACATAAACAGTTTTATAAACATAATTATACGTATTCAGCTAACAACATAACAATGACAGGAAAAAATATAGTTACTGTCCGATTCGAACCCACGAAGGGAATCCGTCTTTCGACCCAGGGCATGCTCTACCAACTGAGCTATCGTGATGACGACTCATAGTTACAATTATTATTCGTCCTTGCGTTCTTATTATGGAGTAATATGTATATACATAATATTATCACAGTTAAGCGATTATTCGTTTAACTGGCGATTACAATATTACTTTTCCATGTTTATTCGGCAACTCGAGCGAGTCCTGCCAGGTGGTCATGCATCTTGACAATGGTTGACTTTAATGTTAAGGATTGTGTAAGACGCAGGGTTTGGTGCAGAAATAATAGACGTCCGTTTCAAGTGTGGTAATGTAATCGACTGAAGCTTGTCGGTACTGTTAGAACTGTACTGTGTTGTGTGCAAGTCGCAGCCGGCAGGTTATCTATAGGTATATAAATACGTAGGTAGCTAACAGATTGTTTCGGTTCACTGAACCACGGTAATGTTATCTATACAGTATTTCAACTTCATGGAAACGGACGAAACGCGAGTAACACCGACGCGCCTCGATCTCAGCCCGCGCTCAGCCCGCAGACGGTGTGTTTTTTTTTAACAATAAACGCGCGATATTTTCACTAAAAATAAGTTTATGTACATATTACACATTTAATATGACGAGTAGGATATATTGTGCTGTTTTTGGTTGCATGAATTTGTCAAAAACACATCCAGAGATAACTTTTTTTAGATAACCTGGAAACTGAAAGGTAATACTATAAAACACAAATTTTAACACATTTAATACAAATTTAATACAAATTGTACTTACTATTAAGTAAAATTATACTCGATTAATAAAAAAAGTGAATAGAGTAAAGGAAAGTGATTGACACGAGTGAAATAGGTAGTTATAAGCTATATATTAGAATGCGGATTTTTATACTTTAAAATTTAAGTAAACGGAAGTGTTGGAAGGGGAAGACATAGGCGAACGTTCCGAAATCAGATTGAAGATGTTCTGAAAAAAAGCCAGGTCAGCAGGACCCTAAACCGACGCTTATGTATGAAAGGATTGATGCGTATAGATAAAGCGAAAGAGATATGTAAGGATCGTAGCAAGTGGAAATCTGTGGTCTCTGCCTACCCCTACGGGAAAGAGGCGTGATTTTATGTATGTATGTAAAATTTTATAATAAAGCATTTCGTACGTCTCACAAATATTTTTCGGTCGCAAATATTTAAGACCTGTATTTTAGTCAAATATAAACATGGTTTTTTAATTAAATCTACCTACTAGTCAAAAAACAACACGCATTTTTAATGAACACTTCCTGTTTATTTCACAAAGAATGTCATTTGTTTATATAAAAAAAGTAATATTTACAATCACAAACTAAATGGAAACACAAAGTAGGCAAATGTAATTAAAATACTCGAGGCCTATCGCATGTTTACGTACCGCGCGGTTGTAGGTAGTTATTTCAACAACAGAGCCGAGTTAAGATACTGTACCGTGATAACATTACCGTGACTGAACTGTCCGAAGTTACCGGCGGTATACATAATATATTTCTGTGGGGGTCTTAAGAGTCCATGAAGGGAAGAAATAAATTAAGAGTCTATTGAAACATCCATCATTGCGTCAATCAAGGTAATCATTATTTATATGTGAATAGAATTGATGAAAGTTTTTACATATGCATTCATTGAGCTTTATTGCTAGTGCTGACATAATGAAGATATCAATCAGAAATTGATACTTTACAAGTTATATTATCGCCATACTACTTTACTAAAATCCGTACACAACTTATATACCTACCCACAATGCGAAATATCCCAATTCATACAATCTAGGCATCAGTTATATTGATAAGGTGTTTATAAAACTTTTTACTTACACTATTCTGTCTGGGCCATCTCGCGTCTCCATGCTTGTTGCTGAGGTCGAGCGAGTCTTGCCTCGTCCCACTGGAGTCCGTAGAGTTAGAGCCACTGATAGATACGCATCGCGAACTGTCCCCGCTTTTCACGCTCGAGGTAAGATCGTCCTTATGTTCGTGGGTAGTTCTGGCCGGTGATTGAATACTGCTTGTGTGGTTCGGACTCGATATTGGTGTTTTAACTTCTGTAATATATGATAATGATGGAGTTAACAAGTGTTGGTTTATAGGTCTGTCTACAAATAAAAAAAACCTTAATAATGACAAACATTTCATACAAAAGTTAAAACAATTAATTAAGAAAATTACACAGTAGAAGAATATTTCAACGATAAAAATATTTAAGTAAATAAGTATTTATATGTATAAATACTTTTACCATTTTACTTGACATTCTTGACTATACATACAATTATACATTTATAGCTAACTTTCAATTATTGCATGTTTTCTTTAATTTATTATAACGTTATTTATTTATTTTAATTTGAAAAGTGCACCTTTAAATAAACGAAGTATTATTTTTTCTTCCATATAATGAACTAATAAATATTAATTTAACAATGATTATATTTGGATATAAAAATCGATGAAATATTTGGACCAGTTGAAATAATAGTATTAACAATCCTCCTCTCTCCTAATTGAGTGCCTAACAGGTCTGTAATTAACTATTTTTACCATTTTTGTATACACTACAGAAAACAATAAAGTATTGATTGTTGAGTATTGAGGTTATGAGCTTTTTTAATATTTGCTGTTTATGTTAGGGAAGGCTCGAAATTGTTTTAAAATGCCTAATTGGAGCGTTTTAAGGTACGTATATGTATGTGTGAGCGAGTTTATTTATTACATTTAAATGCCTGAAAAGATTTGGATGTATGGGATATCAATAAAATCGTTTGCATTATTACCGTTCAACAAAGTTTAGAATAGGACATTGATCACGAGTGACACAGTATATTTTTAGCAGAGCATTAGTATATATTGTACATTTTTCATGATTTTGAGTATTGGTTTTAAAATAACAACATAAAAATAATATGTATATACAGGGTTATTGGCAAAATGCTAATAACCTCTTAGGGTTGACTTCTGCTAGTCGTAACAAACATTTTGAGATTAACTTTCTTTTTCTCAATTTCAGTTTTTTTTTATTATTTGTTTTTACTAGCACGAGGACCACCGGATGCTTAAAGCCTTCTGTGCCTGTAATTTCATATTTTTTATTACTTTGCTCGATGTAAATATTCAAAACTCTATTCAAAGAGCGGTGCTGTCCAGTGTAGCCGCGGCGGGCGCTCTTGGCTCGGAGTAGGCATTGTGTTTTTTGTTTTTTTCTATGGGATAGGAGGGCAAACAAGCAGGCACTCTAAAACATAGTCTGGAACTGATTATCAATGACAGCAGGACTAAGATGTGTTCCAGCAGCTGGTACTTGGCTACAGATTTTCTAGTATAAGGTATTAGCTAGGCAGGCGAGCGAAATACCCTTGCTTACCATGCATCCCCTGCGTGCAGTCCATAGTTATTGCCGATCGCTATCTTAAGTATTGTTTAATGTGGCACTGACCGGGAAAGTGGAACTGCTGCTTTGAGTGTGTGTGTCCGTGCGGCGTGTGTGCGGCGGGGTGGTGGTGTGGGGCCGCGGGGGGCGCGGGGGGGCCCGGGCCGGGGGGGCCGGGGGGCGCGGGGGACGACGGGGTGGAGCTGTTGCACGACGACGTGTTGGAGGAGGAGCCCACCTCGCCGCAACCGCCGCCACTCTGCTGGTAATAACACACATACATATAACACCTTAATTAGGAAGCTATACTACATCACCAACGGGCTGCATAAGATTTAAAAGATGCAGTCATGATAAAATCGAAAGTTTATTCATAAAATCTTGAGTGACTCTTATCAGAAATGTTACACTACCATTCTTTCTCGATAGTATTTAGTTAACTAATTAAAATATTATAACTGGTATTACTATCCTACAACCTGAGCATTTTGTGGTACACTTTACTGAAAAGCTATCACGCCTATAGATTTGTGCTATAACATAGTAAATTTAGCTTCATACCTAGATGTGTTATCTGTCAAAATATATATATATATATATAATTTTATAACATTTAAAAAAAACATTAACAAACCCAGAATCAGGTTGTAAAATATATACGAGCCCTCACAAAGCTCAGTATTTTGCTAGTTTTTATTCTACACCGAAAATTTTATGTAATGTTTTGTAAATAATTATGAACAACATATAATTTGCGTTCGTCTATAGACATAATGTTTGCCTAAAAACTATTCTAGTGAAGCTGTTAAATTCGGTATTATCGAACCCAAAAATGTGACAGAAAAGTAAACAAATCTAATGCCGTCTTGCGATTAGGCTCATTTAATGACGTGCGACATACTTAATATAACAATCAGACCAAATAAAATATAAGATTTAAAATTAAGAAAAGGGCAGTAAATATCGAGAGCACTAAGAAAATATTAGGAATCATAAAATCGTTTATCAAAACTAACAAACCAACTTTATTACCTTTATTATTCCAAAAAATATTAAATAATAAATTGTTCAAAAGTCAAAGTCATGTTGACTGTTTTTTTTACTATCGCGGTGTTGTGCTCTCGGAATACTTGCCGCAAGGTCAAACGGTAAATAAAGAATACTTTTAAGCGTTATTTTAACGTAAAAGACCAAATTATGAAAGAAAACTCTAGGATTTTGCACCACAATGATGCGCTTTCGCACAAGGTCATCATTGTGAACGAGTTTTTGCCCAAAAACTCAACAAATACCACCTTATTCACCAGATATGGCTCCAGCTGACTTTTTATTTTTCCTTAACTCAAATTACCACTTCGTGGCACCCGTTGTTATTCTGTAGAAGACATACGAGTAAGGGAAAATTCGCGGCGAGAACTTAACTAAATTCCGAAAATGCGTTTAAAAAATGTCATAATTCATATCGTTTTATTGGATATCATAAAAAAATCACCAAAAAATGGAACCGACTTCAACACTCAAAAGTGAGAAATAATTGGTTGAAGTCGGTACCGTGATAGTTCAAAAGTACCTATTATCACAATATTGTGCGCATGGTACCGACTTCGACAAGTTATTTTACACTTTTGGTTACTACTATTGGTTGGTTTTTTAAATATTTTTTACTATTTTTATTGACCATTGCTACTAACGGGATCGATTGTCATTCACTGTCAACGACTATATCATCGAGATAGAAAAAAAACAGTTATTGGAGAGCACTCAAAAACGGCTTGACCGATTTTGATGAAATTTAAATGGGACCAATAGACAAGCCACAGCTTTCAAATAAAAAAAATATCAATATCGGTTCACCCAGTCCAAAGTTTTAAGGTAACAAACATAAGAGAACCAGTAGAATTGTAAACCTCCTTTTTTGAAGTCGGTTAAAAAGGCGAGTAGAGGAAAAATCCGGGCACTCATCTCGACGTGAGTAAATAAGGTTAGAAAGATGGTGAGTATTGAGTAACTGTAGAAGTGATGTGGTGGTGCAGTGCAGTGCAGTACTCACATGATGGTGATGCTGCGGCGGCGGGCGGCGGCGGCGCGGCCGGTGCGGGAAGGACTCTAGGAAGGTGCCGCGGGCGCGCGCCACGCCGGGGGACATCGACCCGACGTACCCGCCTGGAACAACACACGCTCTCTTATTTATACATTCAGCCCGGGTACAGACCAAGCGAACGGGACCGACCAAATACTAACGAGTGGGATTTGCCGATCAGTACCGCACGCTCGCTCGCTTTCGCTGTTGCGTCCACACTAAATGAACGCATTGAAGTTCATCGATCATCGGCGAACCACGGCGAAGCGTTACTCACGTAGTATTTTAGTGATCGTGGACAACAATGATCTTCTAATAGCTATTGCTGCATTTATTGTGATAAACCAAAATACTCTGTCTAGAAGAAAACGGCGGCGCTGGTGGATGGCAGTAGAGAATCCATCTTCATTTTTGCTTTATTTATTTCGCACTCCAGGATATTGAAAATCTCGGTCCAATCGTCGTTTTCTTTTTTAAATATAATTGTATTCAGCAAGTTCAGGATCCCAAAGCCACGGTTTCTCCGTAGAGCTCTATCAGCATTACCAATCTGTTATTAGACAATTCTATAATCGTAAATTGATAAAATTTATACGCTGCATCGAAACGTCCATTGCGTGCAACTGACTGAACTGAATGAGCATTTCCTCGTCTGTCAGCACGGCGGCTGTACGTTCGTTCCATTACTCCTTGATGTACCGACAGCCGCCGGAGCACGGCTGAAGGCAAACGAAGGCCCTCGTTTGGCTTCGCTTGCTTACAGCATACCGTCAACACTGATTCGTTTGCGCTCGTTCGTTACCGTTCGCTCGCTCTTGTTCGCTTGGTCTGTACCCGGCATATGGCGTTAATTTGCGGAAATACATAAATATATGTATATGAGGGATGATAGGTGCGTGGAATAGGAAGAAAACACAAAAATATCTAAGTTTCGGTTAACCTTGTTTTCTTCTCCAAAACAGATTCAATTATTTTTTGGCATTTGCATTTTGTAAACAGTTAATTAGTAGAACTATAGCATGAACGTTTATGCAACGTTTTATGTGTGAAAGAGATTGAATAAAAGGAGTATTAGTGTGTGAGAAACACAGAAAATAATATAGTTCGGAACGTAAGGGATAGCGTGAATGAGATGTATAGATAAGATTGGTAGGTAAGAAAGAGAAAAGAAATAAAAAGTCTATTGAAATGAATGTCCTCGTTTTAATTCATTCTTTACACGTTTTAAGATAGAGTATATCTAGGCTCATATACATATTCTTTTAATATTTAAAACTATTCAAAATTTGTTTCGCTGCACTTTTGATAAATACTACAACTATATGCTTGTAAAGTCTTTTAAATTTTGCATGGTAATCGACTTTCGAATGGTGTAAATTAACTTTAAATTAAACTTTTGTTTTTATTATTTAATTAAGTTTAATTTAAAGTTAATTTAAAAATTAAAGTTTATTTAGACCATTTGTAAGTCCTATACAATTTAATCATGCTAAATTCAAAAGCAAGGAGTAAACAAAAGTGTAACGAGACGAATTTGAAAAGTATTTAAATATTAAAAGAATATGATAGGGGCCTAGATAAGTTGTTCTATAGCATGTAACTATATCTATAACTCACCACTCTTGTATATAATCACTTACTAATCCATAGAGCGAACATGCCTTACTATGGCAAAATGTAAGCTTTTGCAAGGCGTACTTGTTGTACACATATTGCTAAACTAAATTTTCATTTAATGGGGAAAACATTAGGTACATATTTGTGATTTCTTCAAGGTAAGAATATGGGAATCGGCTTGTTGATAAGTTTCGCCACTGCCATTCATGTATTGTTCTAAGCCCATGCAAGCAAGATGCAATCAGAGGAGTGCTTTAAGTTTATCACATGTCTTTATATGTCTGTGGCATCGAAGTTTCCAAATGTATGAACCGATTTGATGTAGTTTTTTTCCATTGAAAGGTGAATTGATCTAGTGTTCTTAGCTCTGATTACATCAACTCAAATATGTTCAACCGGTTGAAGATCTTCACCTATCTTTAGCTATGAGGGGATGTGAGCAACTTCCACAGGTCTGATGTTCATTCGGTATTTTGCCAGGAATGTTTTTAATGTCATATTAGTATTTTATTCACCTCTCACCTGACGCCAAGTGATGTTGTGTTAAACAGGTATAACCTGGATGGTGGGAACTCTCAAGGACATTCGGAATACACCAACAGGCTCTTTGTGACAGATTTTCTATGAGACGAAGATCGTAGCTAGCCAGACGGCATGATATTCGCCTCGGATTTTATAATCCGTAGATTTATCAGTATTTAAGACCTTAAGTATTATGACTACGATTTATATTGATTCTGGTGCCGCATATACACGCTTTCAGCTTCATGCTTGTTATACTTCGATAGCGCACCCGCATCATACTTTATTTTTTTTGCCCAAATATAATAAAATGAGGCTTAAGCTACGCCCACTCCAACGCGGACTCGTTGAACTACAGCATGTGAACTCTTTCATTTGTGCGTACCTTTAAGCATTGTCACTATCGCTAATACAAGAGTGGCCACTCGAGTTGAAGCATTAATTTTGTAGTGATAACTGATGACTTAATGGGCGTTCGGCGCCAAGGCGGGCGTGGCTGTGTGAATACAGACAAAGATATATTAAACAAGACAAAAGCTCACCTTCTTTTTGAAACTTCTCCTTGAAAGCGACGACGAACTCGGGCGGCAGGCCGCACGAAGGAGGAACTTTACTTTCACAATCCCTGTAACAAAGTAACATGTCTGTATTATAAAAACGTGGTTTTCACTCATTTTAGTAAATAATACGGAATAACTCACGTGAATCTGCCAGATAGCTGCGACTAGTTTCACCAGGTCGAATATTCGGCCTGGCGTCGGAAACTATTTTTTTTATGTTGCTGTGACGGAACAAGCACGATGTGATCTGATGTTAAACCACCTGATGTTAAGCGAATTACCTCTGCTTATAACAAATTCATTTCATCATGTGACGAATTGTACTGCGTCCGTCACACTGAAACATACAGTTGTTGAGTTTCATGTACCTGTAATTTTTCTGGCTCTCAAGGACTGCTGCGAACACACTGTTACGTGCTTGGCGACAGATTTTCTACTTCAGGGTGGTAGCTAGCCTCGCAAAACAAGTGGTAACGTAATCTTGTCGTTCACTTAAACAATGAAAGGCATTTGCAGTACAGACTATCAGTATTATTAACGAGCAGGCGTTCATTTTTAGTTACTCTATTTGGAGATACAAAGCGATAAAAATGTCAGTTGTTGTATGTATGTGATACCTGTGACACTTGAACTTGCACTCTTTGCACTTGAGTCCGGAGCCGAAGAGCATCTGCTTGTCGCAGTAGTCGCAGGTGGCGATCATGTTGAACGTCTTCGTGAAGCGATGCGCGATGTCGTGCGCCATGCAGCGGGACACCGTCGGGGTGCGGGGGGACCGCGGGGCCCCCACGGGGTACACGGCCTGCATACAACAACAACACGGGGGGATCAGGCACATATTCACAAACAATGGACCAAGTTGCGAGTATACTCCGCTATGCTACAATTCTGATAGATGCTATCCATAGGAGTCAACAGTAATATTCGAAAGCTTTTTCTTCCTTTTGCTCTTATTTACTTAGTTTTATTTAGTTACACTTTAAAGAAACTCTCAGCTAGATACTTGTCTTATACTAAGTTGATTCAATACGTAGATCAATTATTATAAGCTTTAACTGATAAAAATTTTGAAAAAATATAATTGATTTAGGTATAATTGTGTGTACAAATTATTTGAACTTTTTGGTTGAAAGAATTTTATGGTTGCCATAATGCTTGCGTTATATTACGATTGCTCCGGAACACACTGTTAGCTAGCCAGGTGAGCCTTCGCAAAATGTCCTTCCACCATATGTTTGAGCTATAGCCAGTAGTGGGTTTCGGACCATGGACCTGGGGCACAGCAGTTCAGAGCTATTAATGCTCATCTATCACTGCTTCTCTTATTTGGCAGAATTTATAGTTATTGATTATGCAATTTCCTTTATGGTTTATCCCGAGTGATTTATGGCTTTGTCCTGAGTGACTAACTCATAGTCAACATTTTGAAACTATGTCAGTATGTTGTATTATTTTATTATAATTTGGGACGAAAGAACGATTTGAGCCCTTGACATTATGATACTTAGGTGAATTGCCTGCTTTTGCTTAGTAGACACTATACATGCCTACTTGTCGTTCAATGATACTGCCCAATTAATTTTTCTATCATGGTTTTTATCGCTGATAATGCACTTCCTCTGCAGTGGTGTCAAACTTTATCGTTGTTCAAGATAACATTTTTGTACTTACCTCTCGTATTTACTAGATTCATCTACTGAAGCATAGATATACTATCAGTCAATGTCCTAACCTGACCTAAGATTAACACATTGTTGAAGTCTAATTAATAATAACAATTCTAAAGCTTAAGTAATGAACTTGAATGTTATGGTATATGACTCTGTAGCATTTATAAATTTCAGTGTGAGCTACGCTGAACTTATGAGTTCCAAGGGTAGGAAACGGTTGCATTTAGATTGCAACATTTCGAATTTTTGCTTGATTTGCCTACTTAGTTGTTTTTTTAGCAGTCATTTCGATATGTATAGAGAAAATATTTTGACTTACATTGTTATTGTAGTAGGTGTTCTGTGAGGGTCGATGGGAAGGGGTGTTGTCCGGCTCCTGTTCTCTTGGTGAAGCAGGTGGCGTGGCTTCTGTCGTGTTCACGGCTGAGGACTGGCTGTTGTCACTACAAGCACAGACAATATCCCTTGATTAAAAATAAAATAAAAATAGCCTTTAATCTCTGATTTTGTTTTTCATTTCTTACTAACTAGCCTTATTACTAATTTTCCTATTGCTAATACTTAATTACATTTTACACAATATGTTCTAATTAAAAATTGGTAACACCAGCATTCATTATTCATCAGGTTGTCCTCCCTGGACATAGGCCTCCTCTAGAATTCGCCATTTATGTCTGTCCATTGCTAATCTGCGCCATCCTTGTGGTAGGTCATCTTCCCATCTTCTTTGTGGCCATCCTCTTGTTCTCTTTACATCTACCCCAGAGATCCCTTGATTACCTTGTTTTTATTAAACAAATCCTTCAGATAATAGAATTTCTACATATTCGCTTTGCTATCACCCAGAAGTATCCTACGACAGCTGTTGTTTAGGTTCTCATATTATAATGTTATTGTATGTAAAAAAAAACGTGCTTTAAATTGATTAGATTTTTTTCCCATCATGCCACATTGTTGTTCGGTTCAACTTTTATTGCGAAGAGATGCCAAATGAATAACCCTAGACTAAGGCTCGATTTCCATGGAAGTTGCAGCAGCTGGCAGCACAGCAGTTTTACTGTCAAACCAATTACGACTTTGCTTCTATCTATACAATGAATAGTATCGCTTGAATGACTTGCTTATGGCGTGCTGCTGCCCGCGGCCCATCGCCGTAAACCCTTTCATCCTATACTATACATCCTATATTATACTGATAGTGATAAAGTCGAAAATGGCTTGACAGTAAACAGGCCTCTGCGCCGCTATCCTAACAGATATCAAAAACCTAAGTGCATGGAGTTTAATTTAAAAAAAACATGTTTTATTTCATGTAGTTCTTTCAGGATTAAGAAGGAACCTTAAGCACGGTCCAACTCAAACTTAGTAGGTTATTTATATTTATTTTTTAAATATAAATTAAGGTTCATAACCTACATAATATCCAAGTTCCTAACCACTGCAGTTTTAAAAAGGCTGCGTTACAAATATAGACCAAAACTGGCATCCTATATTATTTTTAATACATTAATTATTTTAGTTATTGTAACATTACATTCTCTTTCTTCTCAATAAGCTCGAGAAGATGACACACCACATGCTATGGGACAAAAAAGGTCAAAAAAGTGCCTTTTTATGATCGAATACCCTCACGAAAAATAACAATTTAATTTCACATTTAATATTATTTTTTGTTGTTTGTAGGTTATCTTTTGACCAAAATCTCACCTCATGGTATGCGATGAAGTGGTCGAAGATGCAGGCTTAACCCAGAATTACTGGCTCTCAAGGACTGCTTCTGGATCACACCGGTTGGTGCTTGGCGACAGTTTTTTTGTAACTGAATTGCTAACCTTTGATTGCTATCTCACCTGATGGTAAGTGAGAATGTGGTCGAAGATATTGTTCCCGAGGAGAGATACTAACTCGAGGTTCGAATACAGTCAAACGCTTGAACTATGTTTAGCGTGAATTGGTCGCGTTTAATTTCAACGGTGAAATCCGCCCTTAGAATGTTACCTAAGATCTTCCGCGTCAGGTCTGACCGAGAGCTGGGACTCGTGAGACCTGGACTTGGTGAGGGGTGCGCCCGGCGTCGGCAGTCTCGAACTTTGCTTGCGTTTGCTCACTGGAGTCGTTGGCGATTTGCCGCCTGTCATCGGCACGGCTGGAATAATCGACACTGCTGTTAATACAGTACCTGATTTGTGGCCAAAGACTAGAATATCCGTATTCCGTAATAGAAGAAAAACGCTCTATGGGAAACTATTTCAATCAAATAGCTTCAAGGCTGCATTAAAACAAATATGTATGTTTCCCAATCCTTTTGGCTTTCATGTGGGTCACGGGACTCCATTAACGTCACAACTCTCGTTCTGTGTTTATCCCCCGTAATGCCTTGTTTCACCAGTAGTGTCATTTGGAGTCTGATCTCCTTCGATACTAATGTGAGAATAGTAGTAGTCCTGAAGGAGATATAATTCTTCAAAGGAACAATTGTTATTTATTAGATAAAAGATGATATAAATTATTTAAAAGGGGAGCTCAACACGGACAATTTCTCATTATAAATTAAGCTTTAAAGATAGAAAAATAATTTCTTCCCATCGGTATCGTGAGCGTTTTCAGCGAACACATAATGCCTAAGAAGGCTGTCATACAGAATATTATTAAAAATACCAACTCAGTTTCTTAAGCCTTAACATTTACAGTAGGTATATATCTTTCAGTCTAAAAATGCAGGCTCCTTCTCTAAAAGTGATTATTTAATGTGTTTGCGTGCAGAAATTTAATATGTAGTCTGACACGTTCGCTCTGATCACACACACCACGACTGAAAATGAAATTGTCGATGTTGCTTGTATTATTGCGTATATACACTACTAACAATCCGCCCCGGCTTCGCACGGGTTCAATGCTGGTACTAAAATATACTACAGAATGTCTTTATATACAACGTTCACAGTTTCATTGTCATTAGACAATACAAAGATGTTTCCGTTAGAGGTTACTCCCGAGAGGTCAAATGTTACTCTTGACATCACATTAGAAACCTCTAAAACTATCAATGTTTCTCTACTATATTATGCATGTATTATCAGTACTAATATTATAAATGCGAAAGTATCTCTGTCTGTCTGTCTGTTACGCTTTCACGCCAAAACTACTGGACCGATTTGAATGAAATTTGGTATGGAAATAGTTTGAGACCCGGGAAAAAACATAGGATAGTTTTTATCCAACTGCGCAAAAAGAGGTTAATGATTTTGCGCGATAACCGACAAACGCGCGGGCGGAGTCACGCCCGGAAAGCTAGTACATAATATAAACATTCCTCTTGAATCATTCTATCTATTAAATAAACCGCATCAATATGTTGCGTTGTTTTAAAGATCTTAGCATACATAGGGCCAGACAGCGTGAAGCGACTTATTGTTATACTAAGTAGTGATTCTGCACATAGTGGAAAAAGATTGGAAGAGTGTACACTTTTAGACTGTAAGATCTCCTACCTACCGGTAAAGTTAAAATATCAATTTCTTTAAAAAGATCTCTCAGGGATTCCTATATTATGTTATAGTATTATATCAGTTAAATATCACTAGTAGTAGTGCAACTGGTATATAATAATATCATAAAATAATACCTAATAATTTTAGGACAGTTGTGCATCTGTGGAATATAAACTAAATAAAAAAAAGGATAAAAAAAAAACTAAATGCAAAATATATATATAAAAGTACAAAGTTTTATGTGTCTAATGCTTGGAAGAATCTAATTATTGCAAACACAGGAAATTCTACTGCGATGGCTATAGAACAATCTTATTAATATATTTTTATTAATCAATACTTATATTATAACTAGTATGTATGTATGTTATAATAAATATGTTACTAGATTACTATGTATATTTATTAATGTTATGTGTTTTTGATGCAAAAATAAAACATTATTATTATTATAATCTTCAGCAGTACTGCTTTTTTCTTATTAGTTTTGAGGGAGATCAGAATCACCTAGGACACTACAGGTAGAGTCATGTGGGATAAACGTCTTTCTCTGCTTACCCTGCACCGGTGAATGAATTTCCACACGGCCGTTTACTTACATAGACAAAAGCCGTAATATATAAAGCTTGCTGAGCCACGACACCGCGGAGCTCCGTACCACCACCATCATATGCACACAAAGACCTCACCTTTTCTGGGTTGTGGCGTCGAATGCCCCACAACTACGACGGAATCGCTATTCGTGTGGATAGGTTTACTGACGCGCGGCCTGGCCCGCGGCGAAGCCCTAACGTGTCTCTCCCACGAGTCCCAGAAAAGTTGGAGCTCCGTGCCGCCTCCCTCGGTCGCTTCGCCGCGTTGGAGAGCCTCTGGAAAATTAATATGTATATTTATATTTAGGATTTTGTTAATTACGTTTTTAAGACAAAGCATCACAAAAAGAAGGTGCTTTTTACACATTTTTGGAGGTACAAATTGATGTTCATTTTTAGCCTTTTTTATATGCAGTTTAGTAAAGCTTCGCATTTCGAAATCAAATATAAAATTCTTTGAATTTTCGCCGGGTGATAAATTTACTGAACAAGTCTGGAGCCAGTACATGGCTCAACAAAGCCACAACACTTCTTTGTTAGCGTGCCAGCAGTAAGCGCATCTCGTGGTCTGAAACCTCACACAGACATGCTCAGTAGTATATTGGTGCTAACTGCCAAGTCTAATGAAAAACTTTTGTCTTTTTTTCATCTGATAGGCTAGCCTTTGACAACTGTCTTACTTGATGGTAAGTAATGATGTGGTCGAAGATGTTGTTCAGGTAACCTAGAATGACTACTGTCTCTCTACAAATCGTCTTACCGATATAAGTCCGAAGGCGGTGCATCGCTCGACAAAGCCTCAACACCTCTTCGTCTCTCGCGGCCGCCAGCAGCGCGCGCATCTCGTGGTCCGAACGCTCGCGCAGAGATTCTAACGATAGAACCCGCGAACATACCGCCTGGAACGGACAATAGCAACTTTAGCCTATGTATATATATATATATGTACATATATACATGTCTTGACAATGTAAGGCACATAATACACCAGAGATGAAGATCCCATTGGTGGATTTTTTACTCTTACAACGTTCATCTTCCTCCCACATCTCTGGTGGATATGCCTTAAATTGTGAAGATATGCTCAAACCCTGACTGCCTCATTGGAAGTGCGTGTAAAAGCGCCGCTTCGGAAAAGTATTGGGTTTTTTAAAGTAATTTTCAGTAGCAGTCTAGTCTGCAACTGTGGTGTGGCTATAGGCTGGCCCCCTACATGGGACCAAAAATTGTCTAGCTAAATTAGGATGTTTGTACACCTCTGCTTGACGCTTCGGGGAATACATGCATTGTATTGTTGTGCCCCGTGGAGTGTGATATTAGAATTAGACCACACTAGATCTTCCTATATGAGTTGTAAAGAGCGACGCGACGAAGGGAAAATACCAAAAAGTACTCAGCAGCTCCCTCGAAAAACTTTCATATTATACTGCAATCCCCAAGCCGCCTCCCAACCGTAGGGATTATGGTAACCTCCCCCCTCCCCTAATGAGGGAGAATGTGTTTAGCCTTAGACGATCCGGCTGATACAGTACAGTAACGTTATATTTATGTTAACAGACTGCCTGGCATTATTACTTGAATAGTGTACATTACTACATAATAAAGCTTTACTGTAGTTGATTGATTATTTGATTTTTCTCATTAGTGTCCTATGAAGTAAATGTAGAGAATTGTAAACGTACGTCAATGGAATCAGCAGATAGCCCCACAACTCTGAGCCACTGCGCAAGGCAGGGCACGTCGCGCAGTTGCCGCCGCAGCTCCTCACCGAGGCTGGCCTTGATCACCAGCTGCCGGGAGAAGTGCTTCACCAGTTTACCCTGCAAATGATAAGAACTCAGTTAGATCTACTTTTTCATGTTTGATGTGTGGGAACGAATGTGACACTTAATGATATACATACATATACATAAAATACTTTACTCTTTTTCGTACAAATTAACCATCATCTTCTTGCCTTAATCTTTCTTTTTATTGCGATAGGCTAGTCTTTGACCTTAATCACACCTGTTGGTAATGATGATGTGGTCTAAAGTGGTAAACAGGCTTTGATCTGGCTCTCAAGGACAGCTGCCGAAGCATAATGTTAGGTGTTTTTTTTTTTTTACTATAACGACTGCCATCCAAAGAAAACCGCACCAACGCGGACGGCTTAACGTGCCACTTGTAACACAAAAGCGCTTCGAAGTAAAAGCAATCACCCATCCAAGACATGAATGCAGCGAACATAGCTTAACCAGGGTTCGAGGATATATTATATCAATGGATATAATAACAAATCATTTGATATATATATGTCTGATATATATCAAATGATTTTTTGTGATATATACAATTCAAAAATGCTTTGAATTTTGATATAATTATTGTACCAAATTTTTTGCAATTTGCTACTGTATATCTACTTCCCAAATGTAGATAGCGTTGGATTGGAGTTAAAACATACTCCCTAATAGTAAGTTTTAATCCTTAAATGGCAAAACTGAATAGCAGCACCTCACCGCCGATAGCCCGCCCGCTCGTCAGAGGACATGAAAAATATATCAGGCCTATTGTCGTACTCTGTACGATAATTCGTTGAAAATCGCAGATTAAAATGCAGAATGCATGGTGGTAGAGCATTTCGTGAATAGAAAATCTATCGCCAAGCACGAAACGTTGTGTCTTTGAGAGCCAGTAATTCTAGGTTAGCCTGAACAACATCCTCGACCGCATCATCACATACCCTAGTTGAGATTGTGGTAAAGGCTAGCATATCAGCTATAATATATATACATATGTTACATTCAGTTGTTATATAAACATAATTATACTTATAATATGTTGGAACAGAAAACTAACAGAGGCCACTCTGGAATGCCTCAACTCATAACACTTTGGCAAATTGATTATAACCATAATATTTATAGAGCCATTATGAAAACAAAACTGAGAACAAAACAATACATGAATTATAATTTATAACTTCATATAGTGACTGACTAATTACATAAACTAATATAATAATTGGTAGTTACTAAAGCGTTATATGGGGACTTATTGTATTGTGACGATTAGGTGCAAATACGAAAAAAGTTTAACGTGTAAGCCTTTTTTGGGGGTGGGACATGTACAAAAAAAACTATATGGTATATGGTCTGCCACAATGGCGCGCAGCATCACGGCCTGACGATAGTGCGTTATAGGCCTTAGTTTAAAAAAATAATTGAGTTTTCTCAATCCTCAGCAATACCTCTCACATTGTTTGCCTCCTGGTCTTTTAAGAAAAGGTTTCCTAGGGTAAAGTTTGAGGACATTGGTACAATTGGTGAACGGCTTACTAGCTTTCCCTACAGAATGCGGGCATTTTAGTCATTCGCCTAAGTGCGCAACTTCTGTCAGTCGTCCTTTCCATCTCTGAGCCAAACAGAGTACCAACTGGTCCTCACTGCGAAGGATAAAGACGAACTTTTGGGCAATATTTTTGCATCAAATTCGACACTTGAAGCAATACTCATAGTCTGACAAATTCATATATACAACTTCCCTTTGCTTTACTAGTTATGAAAGTTTACTCAGTAATAATAACTTATTAAACTTTTGGTGGCATGGTGGTATAGAATTTTACAAATGGCTAGACCTCCCTCAATTGTAAAATCTGTCACCAAACCTAACATTCTTTTTCAGCAGCTATACTAAAGAGCAAATAAATCTAGATTACTAGATTAGGTTGATCAACATATTCAGTTGTATCATTTACCATCAGTGATATAGTGGACAAAGGTAACCCAATCTATAATAATAATCTGCCTAACTATATATAAAAAAAATGGCATTGAAGATGATATTTTCATTTTTTTTTAATAGTTTTCAGATTAAGGTTAGGATCTAGTTCTATATAAAAAAAGTGATAATGATGATGTACTCAAGAATATTAAACATGTCCTCATAGAATGGGAATTAGAACTCTAAAACAGCTGTTGGACCACATCATTAGTTGCTCAGAGACAATTTTCTACTCAAGGACCCCTTTGAGTAGATAATTGTCAGTTGAACATTTGCAAAATGTCTTACCACCATAAGGTTTAAGCTCAAAACTTACACTGGTTTTTAATATGGAGACATTGTGTCGCCGTATCATTGTCACTGACCATTGGGCCTATATACCTACATAAAAATACAATGCAATATTCATAACAAGAAAGTGTATATATTGATATATCTTGTGTTGTCTTATGTTTTCGCGATTGTTACACATAGTAATGAAACAACAAAAATTAATGATAAATATACACAATTTTAACCATTGAAAGTAGTTTAATCACTATATCTTATGTGGTTTTAGTTTTCCCATTCTGTATTGGTGTAAGAAAATCTGTAAATTATTGTTGAAATCCAAGTGGTATTGGCCCACTAAAGAATAACAAATTAATTTTGAAATTGTTAATTTCAATATTTTCCTCCTTGCAGTCCATATTCTAACACTCATACATCATAATTCATTTACATTGAATAACAGGACTGTAATTATTTCTATTGTTTGGTAGATATGTACTATTGTCTTGCTACTGATATGTATCATAGTATGAATGATTTAAAATATAAAAGTAAGTACTTACCTATAAGGTTTTTTGCTTTGCTACTATTTGAACATTAGCGACTGGTAAGTGATTGGGGCCTTACAAATAAATATGTTAATGTGTGTAACTTTCATACACTTACTGCTTTGATTTCAGTTTTGTTAAGTTCACAATTAACAAAACATGCACAATTGTCCAAATTAAACAGGATTAGTTAATTTATTTGTCGCTTAGATATGATCGCAACTGGTAGGTTGTGTCTAGGCAATGTTGTTGCGCCGCAAGGTAAATTTTTTAAGCTACGTCTACATGGTAAGGTATGCATTCCAGTGCTTTTGAGTTTGACTTAAATTTCTTTACATATTTATTAGTAGTTAGGGCCTAATAAAACGCTTAACTGGGAAATATACACTGCTGTCTAACCTTTTGAGATGTTCAGGCATAATAGTATCTTATTTGGTAAGTGATAATATGGTTGATAATGGTAGCAACCAAGATTTTGATAAGCAACTGGTTCTCATAAAAGATTTTAGAAAACACCAAAACATGCATGATAATGGATCTTTCTTCTTGAGCAGTGTGATAGCTGGCAAGATGAGTATGCATATTTCTATATATCCACTATCTTCTTTAGTAGTCATTATTTGCATGTGCTATTTGGAATTGAAATCTTTTGAGTAAATTGAGCTACTATATATTATCTACAAAAGCAAGGAATTCAAACAAATATATGGATGTAGTTGAAAGAATTTCAATTAAATAATTTCGTTTCAAATAGAATTTGTAAAACCTACTTTAAATTATATTGCTGTAAACACTACATTTATAGAGATAAAATACAATTTTAAAATCATTCACTATTTCATTTATCTGAGGCTAGATTTGGCCGTAATCTCATCTGATGGTAAGTAATGATGTGTTTGAAGGTGATAAACAGGTTTACCTAAAATGGTAATTGATGCAATTTACAAAATAAAATTATGGTATGTTTAGTTGAAATGAAAATTATCACAAGTAGAGATGTTCTTGTCTAATCTTATCAGTGTAGAGTGGGTCACTACAAAATTCCTTGCCATTGAATGAACATTAGTAATCATGAACTCTCTCTCTTGGAATGCTCACTTTTAACTCATTTATATGCAAAACTAATATTTATTTGCATTACTCTGAAATTGAACAACCAAATCAGTAACTTGTAATATTTCCTTTACTACAATGTAAAAAAGCACGAAAAAATAGATATATCTAGCAGATATTGTCAGGTATATCTACTAATATCCAAAAGTAACTAAAATTGTAAACCTTGAATTGAAGTTGGATAAGAACATCAAAAGGCAAAGAAACATGATATTAGAGAGGCTTGCAATGGCACTGAACGATTCACTTCGAGTCCTTGAATGTCGAAGTCCTTGAAACCTGGGAACTCGGAACAATACTTTCAAGGGCATTAAAATATTTCCCAAGCCCGTCTCAGGGGTGGTTATGACCTCACCTCCAGGGTCCTGATCTCCTGCTGTGTAAGCTCGGCGCTCGTCGAGCATTGTGTCCTCAAACCCTCGAGTCTATCAGCTGAAACGTCGATCATGGACTGAATAGTCTCTATCGTTTGAATTGCATCACGAGCTCTTTTATTTTCGTAATCGCTATCTGCATCCATTACAACTACTATTATCACAGCACTGTGCACGGTCCACTTAACACTAAAACTAAATAAAAAACACGCTTTTCATTTTATAAAAATGAATTTACAAAACATTGCAGATGTTGTACTGCCGAAACAGCGGCCATGTCCGTAGAAAATCTATATTTATGATTGTCTATGGTCTTTCTTCTAATGTCAAGCCATAGACATAGCCATAGACAGCTGGACTATAATAATAATGATTTCAGTTAGAACTATGATTCGCACCACTAAAATTAAGTGAATATGGTGAAATGACCCCCTACATAACCCATGAATTCCAATATGATTGTTTTGTTACCATGAAAAACTTAGAGAAAATTGTATCAAACCCCTAACTATTACAATTATGAAAAATGTAGTTTGAAGCTCATATTATTTAGAGTAGGAATTCTAGAATATTCAAATCAGCATACATAACAATGAGACTTACATAAATATTAGGCCTCCTTTGAAATACATCACGTTTAGGTATAAAACGAGTATCTAGCGTGTTTGTATATTTGTGCAATACATCTATTATATTTAAGAGATAAGTTTAAGGTGTAACTATTTTAATAACTATGTTAGGCAATACCATAGAACATATACTACATACCCCACACATATTTTTTTAATATAATCCGTCATTGCAATATTAAAAATATTAACATGTAAGTATATAGCCAATTGCAAACATTAGTATTGTTTGTTGAGCATATCCCTATACGATGGTTATATAGAAGGACAGAGTACAGACATATATCATGTTGGCTTAGATCATACCCCAGCTATTGGGGTGGATGGCGCGGATTTGAATCTCAGATATAACTATATTTTTCTGAAGTATGGCTTCTACACCATTATACAACACACGACGGCAGTTTAGTTTTTACACCAGACAGCAAAAAACAGATTTTGCTCTAAAATTACAGTAGATTTATTGCTTTTTCAAATTTTATCAATATGTATCGTTCCTTTTGTATTTCTTAATTGCGCGCACTGACTGCGGACCATCCTGCGTTGGATTCACGTAACGTAGCTAACTTTTACAGAAATTATTCATTTTTCATTGGAGCAATTTCAAACAAAAACTTTTTCACTATTTCTTCGTTTTGAAACACGCAAGCTGTGATCCTCGATCATTTTCTGCTTGTTTGAGCTCAATAGGTGCCATACTCACAGAGATATAGCCAAATAACACAAATACAAACAACATAACAAAAAGTTACACACCACATACAAATTATACTAAACTTAGTAAAAATCACATCATACCATCGAGTGTGATATGCTTACCAAAAGTTGCGTCTCTGCACCGCACTGCAAATCTGCAACAAAAATACACTAGGTTAGTACATATTTTTTACACCCGACGGCAAAAAACAGATTTTGCTCTAAATTTACAGGAGATTTTGGTTACATTAATTAAAAAAAATCTGCGGAACTTCCGTGATACAACCGCATGACTCGAGCCCACAGGGCAAACGGTGAGTGCTACACGGTACAGTTTTCAATCCACGAACACCGCGGTAAAGTTTGCATTCTGCTTATATGGGCTTGACTTAAACTTCGCTACATATTTATACGTAGCCATTATCATTCCAATTAGTCCTTATGGGCCCATAATCATAAAATAATAGTTCCCAAAACATTCTTTTTATATTTTTATTTTTGCAATGACGCATGCTGTGTGGTTTATTGTACAACATTACAACATGAGGAAAAAAAATAGTCAAGTGCGGGATTCGAACCCACGCCGTCCACTCCTATAGCTGGGTATGCTCTGACCGCTAAGCCAACGTGACTTTAAACTTTTACACAAACAAAGTTAGTTAATTTACAATGGATCTATTCATAGATCCATTGTAAATTAACTAACTTTGTTTGTGTAAAAGTTTAAAGTCACGTTGGCTTAGCGGTCAGAGCATACCCAGCTATAGGAGTGGACGGCGTGGGTTCGAATCCCGCACTTGACTATTTTTATTCTAAAATCTCTATCTCTAAATTATCACATATTTGTGAGACGTACGAAATGCTTTATTATTATATTTTAAGGTACTAAAAATCCACATTCTAATAACTACCTGTAATATTATTATAACTTGCTTATAACTACTACCTATTTCACTCGTGTCAATCACTTTCCTTCACTCTATTCACTTTTTTTTATTAATTAAGATTTTTTTTTCGCGGAATGAAAGGAAATACTTGTCCATTAAAAAGACACACATTATGTACCGTCAACTATATGTAGACTATAAAAAAATTTACTTACTAGTAAGTAAAATTGTTTTATGGTATTAAGTAAAAATATTTTATAGTATTACATTTCAGTTTCCAGGTAATCAAAAAAGTTATCTCTGGATGCGATTTGACGAATTTATGTAACTTAAAACAGCACAATATATCTTACTCGTCATACTTATTATGTAAATATGTACATGAACTTATTTTTGGTTAAAAAATCGCGCGTTTATTGTTAAAAAACAACAAACTATTCGCTCGTCACTGCGGCGTAGTCGCGACACTCGAGACTGTCTGCGAGCCGAGCACGGGCCGAGATCGAGGCGCGTAGGTATAACTCGCGTTGCGTCCGTTTCTATGAAGTTGAAATACTGTATAGATAACATTACCGTGGTACCGGTTTTGCATCCAGTATCGCTGGAAATATCGCGGCTGTGTGTAGCTTTATTTTCTACATCTTCCATGGTTCTGGCCACGAAGTTAAGAAGAGGGAAATGCCGCCGGTGCTGGTCCAAAGAGCATAATAATATATCAGCGCTGGTCTTCTCCCGTATGAGCTTGAAGTTCGTGATACTAGTAAACATGAAGTAACTTTGTTTATACTGAAACTACTACCTACCCTACGAGAGTGGCCAACCATAACGTTTTGAAGAATTCCAAGAGTTCAAAAGCATACGAATCTAACTTTAACCAAAAAAGAAAATAATTATAAATCTATGGCTCTACTTTTTTGCGTTGGTAACTAACAATGATTAGTCAAACTAAATAAAATAAAATGTTAGTTAAAATTAGTCTATGATTTTATCAATGGAGTGAGGACGTCTGTCGTTTGATTTCTTTCCTATTTTCGCCTTCCGTCGTGTTAATGAATTTGTGTGATGTAAAAAGTAGATAGGAAACAATTCTTTATTTAATAGGCAAAGTGTAGTCTCGTCATATTTTTTTCTTAGGCGTGTAAATGTAGCTAGCATAATGTTTTTCGAGCGTCTACTGTTGCCCGTGCTTTGCCTTGGATTAGAGGGTAAATAAATCAATTTATAATTTTCGCGCAAAATATTTTGTTTTGCTTATGTTCATATAAACATATCAATAATGAATATAGTATTAGACTTCAATATTGTGTATTATAAACTTTTAACTACGCTCGGCTTTGTTGTAGAAATTGATTACAATAAATTAGTCTCTATCACAACCTAACTACAGACTTGTGTACTATAATCAAAAAAAAGTATATAAAATACAAATATTTACTAATTACGTAATTAACTTAGTACTTGTAATATTTATTATAAAATGATTTGATGATTCATTTTAACATATTCAATGAACATGTTGAGTAAATAGGCGCTTAAAATAATTTTAATGTATTGGCTCAGAGAAATGAATTAGATTTCTTCTATTTTGTCAGAGTGTATTGGTACAATAAAGATAATGATTAATATAATAATTAAAAAAAAAAACATTCCATTTGTATTAAACTAAATATCATCCCATTTATTATTTACCAGCTTCTCATGGTTCATACTCATTTATATGGTAATTAACCCAAAAATCTAAATAAGTGTAATATCAATATAAAACAATTAAATGGTTTTCAAAAAATATTCGAAATTGTTCCAGTGGCCATTGCTGAGGAAGTGGAGATCAGGGATGTAGCAGCAGACAAGGGCACCAATGTGACCATCCCCTGTGGTAGTCTGCAGACCCTGCCTGCTCCCAACATACAGTGGGTGCATCGAGGAAATCGCACTCATCATGAAGTCTTGGTGAGTAATAGTGTAAGAATTTTGATGATATCTTTATGGTCTTTGTTACAAGTAGTTAATGGAGTGCATAATAGTTCAACATAAAATTTGATATTATTTGGCCATCAACAAGAAGATTACATGATACATGCCGAGCATCATATTTTTTGTGTAATGGATCCCACAGGAAAAATTGTGTTTACATTTTCATCACGAAAAATCTTGAATGTGACTAAAAAAATATCACCTGATGGTAAGTGATGATGTGGTTGAATGTAATGTTTAACCTAGAATGGAAACTGGCTCCCATGGATAGCTGCTGGAACACACCATTCAGTAATTGAGGATGGTATCTAGCAAGGTGGGTATTGCAAAAATTCCATACCACCATGATAGCATTTAATTGATAAAAATTGTTTTAATAATTAAAACATGGTACATGATATTATTTTAATATAATAAGATTAGTGATTAAGGGTGATGTTGCCTCCACAAAATAATATAGGTGCATATAGGTTTAGAAAAATGCTAACAACCTCTTAGGGTTGACTTCTTCTAGTCCTAGCAAACATTTTAAGATGTATTTTTTTGTTTAGTTTGTTTTTAATGTTTATTTAATTTTATTTTTTAGTTTTTTTATGTTTTTTTTGACTGAATAAGTACGAGGACCACCTGATGTTAAAAGGCTCTTGTGCCTGTAATGTATTATTTCATATTTTTTATTACTTTGCTCGATGTTTGTATTAAAATACTATTCAAAGGAAGCATGGCTCGGTCCAGTTTTGCCTTTTGCTCAGAGTAGGCATTAAAACACAAAAAAAAATATATATTTATTTTTATTTTTTGAAGACAATTTCTTACTATCTCAAAACATTTGTTTTGCGGCAGTATTAGCTAGATTTCAAAGACGGTCTTATACCACCTATGTAGCCACTGTGAAAGTAGGTAAGTTCAGCACTTTCTGCTTCTGCCCTTGGTGGTAGTGGTTTTCATTTCATAAATATATTTTTAGGTAAATAAAGCAACGGCCTTAAGACGGTGTTCGATTTAGTTAAGTAAACGTTGCCGTCAATAGGTATATAAAGCGAAGGCTTAAAGCCAGTGTTTTCAATTTAGTAATTTATACGTTGCCGTCAATTGGTAAATGAAGCAACGGCCTTAAACCGTTCTTCCATTTAGTAAAGTAAACGTTGCAATCAATAGGTAAATGAAGCGACGACGGCCTTAAACCGTTGTTCCATTTAGTAAAGTAAACGTTGCAATCAATAGGTAAATGAAGCAACAGCCTTAAACCGTTGTTCCATTTAGTAAAGTAAACGTTGCCGTCAATAGGTAAATGAAGCGACGGCCTTAAACCGTTGTTCCATTTAGTAAAGTAAACGTAGCAATCAATAGGTAAATGAAGCAACAGCCTTAAACCGTTGTTCCATTTAGTAAATTATACGTTGCCGTCAATAGTTAAATGAAGCAACGGCCTTTAACCGTTGTTCCATTTAGTAAAGTAAACGTTGCCGTCAATAGGTAAATGAAGCAACAGACTTAAACCGTTGTTCCATTTAGTAAAGTAAACGTTGCCGTCAATAGGTAAATGAAGCAACAGCCTTAAACCGTTGTTCCATTTAGTAAAGTAAACGTAGCAATCAATAGGTAAATGAAGCAACAGCCTTAAACCGTTGTTCCATTTAGTAAATTATACGTTGCCGTCAATAGTTAAATGAAGCAACGGCCTTTAACCGTTGTTCCATTTAGTAAAGTAAACGTTGCCGTCAATAGGTAAATGAAGCAACAGCCTTAAACCGTTGTTCCATTTAGTAAAGTAAACGTTGCCGTCAATAGGTAAATGAAGCGACGGCCTTAAACAGTTGTTCCATTTAGTAAAGTAAACGTTGCCGTCAATAGGTAAATGAAGCAACGGCCTTAAACCGTTGTTCCATTTAGTAAAGTAAACGTTGCCGTCAATAGGTAAATGAAGCGACGACGGCCTTAAACCGTTGTTCCATTTAGTAAAGTAAACGTTGCCGTCAATAGGTAAATGAAGCGACGGCCTTAAACAGTTGTTCCATTTAGTAAAGTAAACGTTGCCGTCAATAGGTAAATGAAGCAACGGCCTTAAACCGTTGTTCCATTTAGTAAAGTAAACGTTGCCGTCAATAGGTAAATGAAGCAACGGCCTTAAACTGTTGTTCCATTTAGTAAAGTAAACGTTGCCGTCAATAGGTAAATGAAGCAGCGGCCTTAAACCGTTGTTCCATTTAGTAAAGTAAACGTTGCCGTCAATAGGTAAATGAAGCAACGGCCTTAAACCGTTGTTCCATTTAGTAAAGTAAACGTTGCCATCAATAGGTAAATGAGGCGAGGGCCTCAAGCTGGTTCTCCCGCTGCAAGTCCGGAATGTTATCTTTGTATAGTGTGTGACTAATTTTGCATGAACTCACATCATATATTTATTGCCATCTTAAGTTTTGGCACAGGTGACTTGGAGAGAGGATCAATTTTAACATTAGATCTAATTTGATTCTAATCAAATTAATAGCGCCGACTAAGTGTTTTGTAATTGTTGACGAATATGGATCAGATAAACTTGCATGCGTTGAATATAGGCATTACATTTACAAACACACAAAGAACTTTCGTAGATTTAGGGACAACGTCCATTCACCAAAAAGTGTTACTATTGTCCCCCTTCAACCCTTCTCGTATCACAAAGTATCTTATATTTTTATACTTCTGTGCAACCCAATAACTGTTTATCATTATTTAAATAATATTGAATTAAACTAACGTCAACTAATTATAATAAAACGGTCAAGAATCTGACGCATAATTTCTCAATTTCTCTCGAAAAGCTCGAGAAATTTTGCATCAGCTTGTCGTAAAAGGCACTAAGGCTAACATGCCAGAAGGTGGGCAGCAGCGCTTTCTGAGGAACTGATATCTTATACTGTGATCCCCAAGACGTCTGCCAAGCGTGACGATTATGGCAAACCCCCCTACAATAAGGGAGTCTGTGTTCAGCGGTGGACAATCCGGCTGATACAGTAGGTATATGATATACTTACAGAAAATTCAATACAACTGATTTCTTGTGTTTAACACGTGTGTGTGGGCCTTATGTATATTTAAACAGATGTGTAAATTGTTTCACAGAACAGTAGGTAGTATGTAGTGACAATGACATTTTCTAAAGGAGCCTACATTATACTGTAGTCGCTAGTTCTACCGTAATGGGTGGCCGATCTCCACTCGGCACCGATGTGAGGCGTATTTTCCCAGATAGGTTCGATTTACATATTATGTAAACAGGCAATATCATGATGTTAGTGATCGAATGCGTCTCGCTGGCTTCGAGCATATCAGATGCTTGTGTCCAAGAGCGAGCGAACAGCAGCGTCTTTGAGCTGATGTCGTGCACGTGCTAAGACGTTGAAGATTAATAATCTCCACTAACATTATAAAGAGGATCGATTTGTATTTTTGTTTGTAACGAATAAACTTAAAAACCACTGGACCGATTTGCTTAATTCTTTCACCATTAGAATCCTATATTATCCCTGATGAAATAAATGGAATATTTTCACAAATTCTGCCAAGCGTGGGGATTAAATCTAGTAGGTACGATGCAAGCTTTAAAATCTTAATAGTAAAGTTTGGAAAAAAAAGGAAGAAAATAAAATTTTAATACAAAAAAATAACTGACAAATACGCATTATTAGGGGTAACTCGAATACTACTCGTCAGACCTCACTCACATTTAAACATGACCACCTCACAAGCACTAGCTATCGAATGTAAAATATAATATCAAAATCGGTACTCCTGTAAATAGTTACGTCGTATGGTAACACACCAAAAATAAAACTCGAATGAGAAACTCCTCCTTTTTTTAAGTCGGTTTAAAAGAAATTGTAGGCCGGTTCCTACGACTTAACTATGCAATTATAATATTCTGTACTCGGGCTTACATTTCTTTTTTTTTTTTAATACCTTGTGCATAATAACAAAACGTTGTTCGGGCGCTGAATACAATATTTAATTTAAAGTAAGTAAGTACTGGTACATACTTATTATAGTTATAGAGATAGATCACGAGATTTTAAAAATATAGCTTACCTTTTACAATCAGTTAAAACGTTCGTAGAGTTGACGTTAAAATTAATCGTCATTTTACACGAAACGAGGGTTCCGTACAAAATCGTTATATATATCAAAGTGGTGTTTCCGGTGGACTTGCCTTTGTTAATGCCGACTGCCTTGCTGCCACCCCTTCCTTGGGGGCAAGGGTGAAAAGCCACAAGCAAGCAATATTTGTTATGCTTAAAAGTTTTGAAGTTATGAAGCGTGTGGAATATATAAGGAGTTATGCGTCTGGTGTGTTTTTTATGTGATCAAGTTACGGAACGAGCAAGAGGACCGCCTGGTGTTAACCTGTGCTTATAACAGATGCATTTCGCCCTATACCCTCAGACATATTATAGTTTGAAGCAGTTATAGCTCAGTGGCTTTGGCTATGGACTGCCGCGCAGCAGGTCCATGGTTCGAATCCCGCCGAGGGCTTGAGCTTCACCGCATGGTGGAAGGGCGTTTTTGCAAATGCCACCCTGGCATTTGCAAAAACGACCACCCTCAAGTTGAAAATCTGTCGCCAAGCACCTAACGGAGTATTCCGGCAGCTATCCTTTAGAGCCAGTAATTCTAGGATAAGCCTGTTAACACCTTCGACCACATCATCACTTACCATTAGGTGAGATTGTGGTCAAAGGCTTACCTATCAGCAATAAAAAAAAAACCATCTAAGTATCCATATTCCTGTACCCTGTACGAGTATAACTGTGCTACAGGGTTACAATTCTTTCCCATAATCTATTGAAAACTTATAAAAGTCGTTAGTTATGACATCTTATTTCATGCTACAGCAAAACATATCTTACTAGCCGCCCCCGTGCGAAGCCGGTGCGGTACGATTTCTTACAAAAAATCATTGATTGATTGATTGCAAAAAAATAAAAACAACATTGATAAATTTACAAATTATTGGAAAACAAAATGTTTTAAAACATTTTGTATTCCAATAATTTGTAAATTTATGATTTTCGCTTAGTACGCGGTAGTGCTTGTAATCATAATATATAAAAACAACATTGATTTTTGCTTCAGGCTTTTAACTCCTCTAAAAAATCTAAATTGAATTGAATGTGTGAATTGAAAGGCGATTTCTTGCCGGCATGTCTCGCGCTTTGTTTTGTTTGACACATGGGATCGGTTCCAATTGTTCTGAAGGAATGCATGTTTTGATTAATAAATAGAGAAGGATGCGATCTGGCAGTTTTTTTAGAAAAAAAGCAGTACCTAATACATAAACTGGGTGTAGAGCAATATGTAAGATATTGTGTAAAATTAAAATTTTAACCGACTTCGACAAGTTATTTCCCACCTTAGACACGGTAATATTAGCGTGCTTTTGAGTTCAAGTCGGTTCCATTTTTTGGTAATTTTTTTTTTCTAACTTTTTAGTGACCCTTGCTACTTACGGGATCGATTGTTATTCACTGTCAATGACTAATATCATTAATATAGGAAAATATTTTTCAGTTATTGGAGTGTAACTCAAAAACGGCTTGACCGATTTTGATGAAAATGTAAATGGGACCAAACGACAAGCATCAGCTTTCAAATAAAAAAGTAATGATTAAAATCGGTTCACCCAGTCAAAAGTACTGGTAGGTAAAAAACATACAAAAAAATACAGACAAATTGAGAACCTCCTCCTTTTTATGTTCTGTTAATTAAGAATTTTAATTTGGGTTACAAATGGGAAATAAACAAAACAATTTGATTAAATCAATGATTTTTATTGAAAAAAAAAACACTTGATTTAATCATGATTTAATCAAGTGTTTTTTTGATTTCATCATGCCAACTTATGCCTTAAAGCCTTAAATAACTATGATTTAATCTGTGGTAGAACCGACTGACTGCGTACGCTCAGTAATTCCCTACCATGCAGAAACATCTCATTTAAATAAAATTATGACTAAGGTAGTATAAGGTGTATCATCATCGGGTCTTACTTATATGTAAATAAAATAATTATGTACTATAATTGATATTTAAATATCATAAATTATACCGGCAAAAACACTCACGTTCATGATTGTTATGTTGACATTTTTGCGGTCGCTTGTTAGACAGTCACATTTTATAATATACTGTACCTGTCCGATCTATGCTCAGTATGGTATGGATTTAAAATTGCTTTAGATTATATAAAAATTGTTATAGATTTTTTTAGAACTTTCAAATATGTGTCCATAAGAAATTGCTGATTAATAAAAAAATATATGAAAATAAAAAATCCGAAATGAGGCGGTGATCAGAGAGGTGTGCCACATCTAATTCAACGTAATAGTTTTTTAATAGATTTTAGCAAACAATCTTTTAGAAATCATGTAAGTAGTTCGTTAATACTTAAAATGTTTTTGCTGAATGCACATCTGTTTAAATTACAATCCAGTTCAAAACTAAATATATTTATATAATATACATATTGTACACTTAGTTGATGTAATGATTGTCATTTGTATTGTGCATCTAAATAAATAAATAAAATAAGTTAATGTAAGCTGATCATAGTCCAAATACCGTCAATCTATACTGATAATCAATGAGGGTTTTCATTCTATCATCACCTGTCTCCATCATGATATAATATTGTAATATCATTAAAACTTGACAGGCCCGCGATATTTCAGCTCAACTGTAAACTGTCAACTGAAGTGGCTGGAAAATGTATTAGTAATTTATTAAACCGAAAAGAAATGAGAGCGAAAAATGGCAAATAAAAGCTTTTTAAAATGCAACAATCAAGATAATGCAGACACTTTGTTAATTCTACTCAACCTTGGGGTACACAAACAGCACTAAATATCTGATTAAATTACGTAAACAAGCAAATACTTAGTTAGCGCGAGCTGATTGTGTTACCCGAGGGACACGAAACGTCTGACATTCAGGCTGAGATTCATATCATAACAGTTTGAATTTAAACTCAAACTTAATTATATAAAAAGATGAGTCTAGATATAATATACTCAAACTCAATCGGTTCATTGTTGCTCAGTCGAGTTCGGCCTTGTGTTGAGTATACATTCAGCTGAGAATGATACGGACTGAATAGCCAAAGCAACAAGGAACTCCTATTGATATCTTTGATATTAGGAACGAGGGGGTTGTGGTACCAATATCCCTTTTCAGGGTTCGCCCCAAAGGGCAAAACGGATTCGTTAATATTAACGAGACTCAACTGTCTGTCGTCAGTTCGTCCATCTAATGCGTATCTAGCTCGTAAAGAGCCACTCGATTTCGACTTTTGACCGAGTAAGAATGGAGACGTCATTTGATCTCAACTGTGAATTTTACAATGCGGAGTATACTCGCCGAGACTGATTATGACGCTCCGGTGAGATAGATCGGAGTAAAGTCTCTAAATATCAGTAAAACTATGTCCAGTCCAGACCTGCTTTCGGCGAAGCCCTTTGCTCTTCGTAAATACAAGGGATCTTAAGATGTTTTATCATAATTTGTTCTGGCCAAAATTTGATGATGTCTGTTGACTACGGCCTGTCAGATCAAATTGTGATAATCTCAATGACTATATAAAACATTTTCTAAAGAGAAAAAATCGCCCTGAATTAATACAAATTACCCGATTGAGCTCAGAAATCATCTCGCATAATCAAGTTGCATGGTGGTAAGGCATTTTGCAAAGGATGGCCTAGCTAGCCACCACCCTCAAGTGGAAAATCTATAGACAGCCACGTAACGGTGTGTTCCGGCAGCTGTCCATGAGAAGTAGTAATTCCAGGTCAATCTGTGCAACATTTTTAACCGCATCATCACGTATCATCAGGTAAGATAGTGGTCAAGGGCTATAGCTAACAGGTTAAAAAAAGTTATTGCTACTTGTACAATTAGTTTATCATCATATTTGAGGTCTCACAAAAGTGTTTCGATTGATTTCCTGGCTTTCGTCCAAACTGCAATAATTTTAGTTTTGACTAGCGGGCCTCAAATTACGCTAAGCAACCCGACCATACCCGAGGGACACAAAACGTGCAAGTAAAGCTGGGACTGAGTAGTATAAACCTTTTTTGACGGGTTACAGAATTGAAAACATTCGTACTCCCTGAGGTAAGCACGTAGGGATACCTTTTTATAATCGACATGGGAAGGGGACTAGTACCTAGCCCCATTTTGAAAATCGCTTTCTTGTCTCTCCTTCCTTGTGAATACAATTTGTGAGTGAAGTCGTGCGTGAACTAGAATCTCTTTCCTAAGTCAATGATGCAGTTTTCCCCATTTTGAATGAACTTTTGAAAATGTGCCTTATCTAAGCCTAAACTATAAGAGTGGTAGTTACATACACTTATAATTTATTGTGTACTGAGATAAATGCTTAATAATGCTTAGCAATGATAGCCGGTGATGGGCGCAATGCGATTCGTGACTTGTGAAAAAATGCACCTGTATGTGTGGCAAAGGTTTTTTTTTTTTATTTTTTAATAAAACAACATTACTCCACAGACTCCAGGGTCCGTGCCTTTTTTAGATTACAGTTATTTTTATTTGATTACATTTTCTTTAATAAAACATACTCCATTCATCACATTTGAATTTACAACTATGGTGTTATTTGTTGTATCTTATAAACTAAATTGAGTCCATATTTTTTTTTTTTTTTTTTTATACATTATTATTATATACCGTTTTTTTTTTTTTTTTCTTCTTATTTATCTTATCCTATAACATTTGTTTTATAATTACTATGGTATTCTATAAAGTATATTATATTAGCATGCTTACTACTTATTACGCTTATCCTATACATTTATAATAACATTTACATTGACATTTTTGTGTTTCTCTATATTAAGTGCCCGATGGACCCGCCACTGACCCCGGGGTCCGTTTTAACATCTGCTCCACGACTTTTTCGTTACGGTCTTTGAGTGCTATCTTCAGATTGTGATTGATGATCTCCTGTTCCGTCGCTTTTTCTGCCCGCCGCACAAACCCACCGATGGTATCAGAGCTGTCGTCTGTGTAGTAAGTGCAGCTCTCTTTGTGACGCGACACTGCCACAACCGCATGCGGAACGCTGTCCCTGAGCCTGGTCACTTTTTCCCTCATCTGGATGATAATGACGATCCCGTATGTCAGTCCCTGAGCCTCGTGCACGGTCAGAATGCAAGACCCTTGGCCACTCCCATACCCTCTGCCTACCAGGGTGGATTTCTCCTCCTGGGTCAGCGTCAGATATAAGGTGTTTGGGAGGTCTTTTGGTATTACTGCATCTGTATACCGTTGGAGTCTCAGGGAGTGCACACGAGATCTTGACGAGTAGAAGCCCGGGTACACCTCTCTCAGGACATATGCCACGTCCATAGGATTTCGGTGCGTGCAGAACAACTCTTGGCCGATGGACGCCAGTACATTTGGATTGCTGTACCTTATATTGAAAAGGTTTTCTCTCTCAATATAAGGCAACTGGTTTACATCCCCGATGATGACGAGATCCTCAGCCCCCAGCAACCGCGCAGCCATTATGATGGCCCCGAAGTGGTTCATGTGAGCTTCGTCCACGAGTAGACGTCTTTCTCTACGCTCCATGAACCCATTGGCCAATACGGAGGCCAAGGTGCGCACTTTGGATTTTACTCCGTCGCCTATGCGGTGCGCTACCTTGTCTCTCAGATCTTTGGCTGCTTCGGTTGTGGTGGTGACTATGATATCTCTGTCAGCATCGAAGTTTGCAACTATCCAAGTTGTTTTGCCGCAGCCGGGAACTCCGTTTATCCATGTTATTCGTGGCATTGTCCAGTGGTCCCACGCTGCCGTTGGGTTGGAGTCATCCGAGATGGTTTTGGCCATCTCGATGATCTTCTCCTGCAGCATGATTTTCGTGCACCGGGCTGTGACCACAAGGGGATTTTCTGGTGGTGTGAAAAATGTGAGTTTGCCAGTTCGTTCTGTCTCATGTTCATTAAAAGTAACGAAGCCCTCTGTGGAGCTGAATGCAGCCATATAGCGACCCGTCATAGTTCCCTTGATGACTCGGGATCTACCGTTATCGTATATGGCTGCTTCCGCTTCCGTGAGTCTCACATTCAACAACCCCTCGTTCTCCCAGAGATAGGCGTGCATGATGTTCTTGCAAGTGGTAAGGTTGACATCTCTCGTTGCCTTCTCTATCGCTAGGAATTCGATGAATGCGTTGAATGCGAGGTCTGTTGGCTTCGTTACTTGAATGAAGTTTGGCGGGTTAACTTGCCCCTTGTCGGCTCTGGTCCGTTTAGTCTGCGGGGGGTCGGGATGTTTCGGGGGTGGCTTTAGGAATTCCTGAACGGCAGCTGATTGTCGTTCTGCCGTTCTGGATATCCTATCCCTTATGCCATGCAGTGCTGAGCTGACAACGTCTACGAAGTGTTTTTTGTGTCCGACTCGGCTTTTTCGTTTTTCTGGACTGGATTCGGATTTTTTGGCGTCGATCTTTTCTTGAAGGCGCTGAGCTCCTGTCTGCGTGCTCGAATATGGTTGGAGGCTTGTGATGTCTTTGGTTGCGGATACGGTGGGTGCTTTGAGGTAGCTGAGATCTTCTCCTCTGTCCTCGTACGCCACTATGTTGTGGCGCGCTGAAGCTTTAATACACCCAATGTGGTCCGCAACTTCACCTCTCGAGTACTCTATCACCATCGCATCTACGCTGATAATGCGAGGTGTTGCGCTTTCTTCCGCCTCTCCGAGCTTTGTGAGCACTACGTTTGCGAGAGAAAAGGGCGTCCGCCTACCCCAGTCGACCAGGATGATCGTTTTATTGTGCGATCTCACTATTCGACATAGGCAGCCGGCCACCCTCGTCTCCGGAAGCTCTTTGTATTTCTTCAGCTTTATGGTGGTCTTGGTAGTGCTCCCGTTTAGCAAAGATGCCAGTCCAGGTGATATTGCAACTCTGTTCTTTCCTTGTGCGTTGCAATAACTCAAGCCGAGTCTCTCGTTATTGTTGTCCATGAACATGGCCACTCCCCTTATCCTAATGCCCGGTTCGCCTCTCTCTCCATATTCCAGAAGCTGGTTTAGTGCAGTTCTGCTTAAAGAGGTTTGCCTTGCACATGGGTCCGCGATTGTGACTACTGTAGCTGGTAGGGATGTTTGGGTATCTGTGGGACGGGTTGTTGTTGTGCTGTGTCTTTTGGCCGCGATTTTAAAGATTTTATCCACATAGTCGAGGAACGGCGTCCTGCTTCCTGAGTCTGCCAGGATGTGCTGCAGACTGTCTTTTGTAAGCCTGGTGTTGATTTGTATTTCCAGGTCTTGTCTTACTGCTAGGAAGCGCGGACATTCCAAGACTAAGTGCCATACCGATTCGTTGATGATGGGATCGCATTCGCAACCTGGGCTGTCTAATAGTCTGAACCTATGGAGGTATTCTGCAATACCTCCATGTCCCGTCAAGGCTTGCACTTGTGTTGGTGTCAGTTTAACAGTTCGAACCATACGGTATGCCTTGTCGACATCCGGTAGGAACCATTTAGTGACACTGCCTGTGCTGGAAGAGCTGTATCTGTCCTGCCATTTGCGGACTGTCTCCTCCCTGATCTTCTTCTTGACGTAGGACAGTGGAACTTCTGCGTAATCTGGATCTTGGTTCGCCTGTAAGGCCGCGGACTTTGCCAGCTCGTCAGCTCGCTCGTTCCCCGTGTGGCAAAGGTTAGTCCGCTTAACATCAGGTGGGCCTCGAGCTTGTTCCGTCACAATAACATAAAAAAAAACTTATTCAAAGTGTTACTTATTTACTTATAGAGAAAGTATTCTACCACGGAACCCCGTTCAGCGTAGGGTGCCGGTCTAGATTTTCATCCCCCATATCTTCTCGTGTAAGGAAAATACTAGAAGTTGGGCAGAAACGTCTTCTAAAAAACTGCCATCTTACACTGTGATCCCCAAGACGCTTATTAAACTCAGAGATTATAGCAAACTTAAAAATAGGGGAGGCATTTTTCACGGTGCACGGGCATTGTGGCACTTGATGTGTTACAAGAATACTTTTTTATCACATTTATATTCGAAAAGAGCTAGTTTTTTCTTCGTAAACAGGGAATAAAATAGCTTTTTAATCCCTGAGGGACTAAAAGTGATTTGAATTTAGAATGTGGATATTTTTAGTAAAAGTTCCAGTCACCAAAGAGATTTATCACAAAAATTGTATGAACAATTTACGGGCGGTTTTTTTTTGTAGTTTTTTTATTAAGAGGCATTTTACATTTTGATGCGTGTATCGAAGATTTTGAGCGCTTAATTTACTATCATAGGAAAGATCTACAAATTGTGGGATAATTGATAAAAATAGAATAATTTGTTCCCTTTTCAGTGAATGTACCACATTTACAAATATTAGTTCAAGTATTTTGTAGTGACCAATCTCCCGCACCTTGTTTTACGAATTAACCTACACATAGCCATCTTCTGAGCTCTATCTCTTGTATAAAATTCATCATATTAACTTTAAAAAAAAATCTATAGAGCAGCATATAATTTTGTTGACACTTAATGTACTAGAATATCGATAATTTATCATAATTATGGAATAAAAATTAAAGACCTTGCGCCCTAATAAAAATTAATATCCACGAATTATATAAGCATTTTAACACGATTTATTGCGTTAAATAAAGTGTAATTCCAAACAGATATTATATCAGAAGAAAGTGCATTCTTCAATTAATCTAATCTCAATTAACTGTGATACTAACTCTGTTTTCTTGGTCAGGAAAGAATATTTAACATAACTCTAAATTATCATTGTTTACTCATGGCAATTACACAATTTTTATATCACAACTTATATTTATTTATTAATGGGTGCAAATATCAAAATGAGTTACACATAGTCACGCTATTCCGTCGTCACATCTTTCGCTTGTGTAAGCGATGCGCTGGCATTTACCTATACGTCAGTAGCGTGATTTTGTGAAATGGCTCTTAAATAACTTTTTATAGGCTTTTTTTTTACAACCTACAAAGTAGTATATATTTTCGAAAACTACGTTCTGAGACGCCGTTTTCTGAGACTATTTATAATTGTCAAGCTAAAATCGACAACTGTTTTTCTTTCACGGCCGGTAAACGAGTATGAGGCATCTCTGGTACTGTCACTCGCATAGCAATGAATTTAGCTGCAAGATGTCAGTGATATGCAGGAGTAACAGAGTCGGATATAGCACACGGCCTTGTGGAACACCAGCATTGACCGGTTTCAAGTCGGAACATGCACCGACAACAACGACCTTGATTAATTATGGGCCGTCCGGGTTTCCAATAAATCGATCGAAACGCAGTGGCATAGCCACTACTTCACTTCTATGTTCAGTGGGAGAGTGGTATTGCCCCGTTCGTGCCGGTCATTTAGCTGTAGCCTTAAGGGATACATCGTGACTCTACTACTAGGAATAACTATACGAAATGCAATAATTACTACGTTTGAATTATCAGGTTGCGTCATCGTATACCTACAAGTTTAAAAGTAATTGATAATTTATAAATTTATCTTGTTTGCTGGTCAATTCAGTTTGGCTGCAGATGTCGCTTCGTCGCCTTAAGGCTATTAAACGATAGGAGCGGAGATAAATTTGATCTTTGACTCACTCCCTATGATAGCTGAATTGAAAGAGAATGTCCCGGGTATAGGGATGGATGGTCTCGGGTTCGAATGCCGCTCGTAGTTCCGATTGATGCTTTCGTTATATTTTTGTAAGTTTTTTGGACGTTTCTAGTATATTTTGGTGAAATAAAGGATATGGTACATAACATAATACACTCGAGAGCAATGAATCCGGGTCACTTAAAGAATGTTAAAAATCTCGGAAACTAAAAATGATAGGTTAATGCAATAAATTGTATTTAATAGACAATGTAATACTCCTTAAATGAAAGTAAAAAAAATATGAGTCACCATACATTTTATTAACACAAAATTACATAAAGAAAAAAACTGCTGATCTCTCCTTAAAACAAAAATAGGAAACATGAAATTTTTGAACTTTATTACGATTTTCTTGAATTTTAATACTTTGTATTGCCTCCTCGTGCTTCCATTACTGCGTTTACGCGGTTTGGCATGCTGTACACCAAGTTCCTTATACGATTTTGGGGAATATTCTCCCATTCCTCTGTGAGAGCAATTTTGAGCTCACGAAGCGTGATTGGGGGAGGGTTTCGTAGTTTTACGCATCTGCCTAGCTCGTCCCAAGCATGCTCGATCGGGTTGATATCCGGGCTGCGCGCTGGCCACTCCATACGAGTAATGTTCATCTCTTGAAGGTAGTCATTCACAATCCTACCTGTATGAGGTCGGGCATTGTCATGCATAAATATAGCATCCTCACCTAAATTGACCATAAATGGACCAACGTGATCATTGAGGATTTCTTCCACATATCTTACGCTAGTTAAAGAGCCGTTTTCTATGATCACCAGCTCTGTGCGACTTTCAGAAGAAATTCCGGCCCACACAAGTACAGACCCACCACCGTAGGCTACTTTTTCTTCGATGCATGCTTGCTTGAATCTTTCCCCTGGTCTTCGATACACTCTGTGTCTTCCATCGTGCTTGTAGAGCATAAATTTTGATTCGTCGGAGAACATAACTTTTGACCAATCTTCAATACTCCAATTTACGTGGCTCTGGGCATATCTTAGTCTCGAAATACGATGCCCACGCTCCAGTTTAGGGCCGTTTGCAGGTCTAAGGGGTTTTAAGTTAGATTCAGCAAGCCGACGTCTTACTGTCCATGCACTTGGGTTACTTCCTCCGAGGCGTCGAAACTGATTGGTGAGTTCAGTTCCTGTGAGAAAGCGATTTCGAAGCATGGTGTTCACCAAGTATCGGTCTTCTCGTGCTGTGGTACACCTGGTTCTGCCCGTTCCTGGTCTGCGTAGGTTAGAACCAGTTTCTTCGTAACGTCGGAGAACTCTTTGTACTGTTGACAGCGACACACCGACAGTCCTGGCTGTATCGCGCTGACTCCGGCCGGTTTCCAGCATTGTAAGTATTCTGGTGCATTCTTCAGGCGTAAGCGACATAATTTCAGCTTGAATAATGAATATAGAGCACTATCAACATGGTTTATGTACCCACATAAATGACAGATTACAAACAAAAGCAAAACCAAATGCTGTAATTTCGTAGTTCCATCTTCGAAAGTGGCCCTTTTTCAAATTTGATTTTTTTATGATATAACTTTACAATAACTAAGAAGTTTTAATACCTTCATTTAAGGAGTATTACATTGTCTATTAAATACAATTTATTGCATTAACCTAGCATTTTTAGTTTCCGAGATTTTTAGGATTCTTTAAGTGACCCGGATTCATTGCTCTCGAGTGTATAACGACATTCTACATTCCAAGTAGTTTAGTTTTTGAGATCGAACACTTATCGAAAATGATCCAATCCTGAAATCGTTGATAGATCCCCTTTATGTAATAAAAAAATCGTATTTTTTTTCTCCACTCATTGAGCTTTATTCAATGAAAAACACGACATGCTAGGGTTTAAACCTAATTAAAACAATTTTATTAAATTGTAATCAAATATTCGTTTTTATTATTTATATTTTTGCAACAAAGCATGCTTTGCTGATTACATTACAAAATTACAAATTTACGAGATCCCAATACGATGATTAAGGAACGGAGGTACAATTTGAGTTAAGAACCATTGTCATGTTAGCTCAGTCGGTCAAAGCATACCAGCCGGGGTATGCTCTGACTGACTGACTGAAAGGGGTGGATGACGCGGGTTCGAATCCCGCACATGACTATAATTTTTCCTATCGTAAATTAGTTATATTGTAATATTCGTTTTTAGTTTAGAATTTATACAAAATAACTAAATTTCAGGTTTGTTATTCATTCCGTTTGCAAAACAGACGGAGGTTTCCTTAGGAGTCTCTTTGGTCTTCAGGTACACCATACTAACACTGAAAATATATGCGACCATTGATTATAACTGTTTTTAACGTATAGTTTGTTGCATCCATAAATGGTAGCATCTAACTTCTCGATTTAAATGTGTATAGTTTGAAAATGGTGAACAATATTGCTAAAAGTTCCCCTGAGCCTTATAAAGCGAGCACTCTATTCCTGCACGTCTATATTCGGCTTCGCGCGACCGCTAATTCGAGCCCTTCGACCATTCTGGAGCTACTGGTTCAAGTTTTTATTGTTGTTTACGTAAACGTTGTCCTCTACAAGTCTACACCACAAAGGTCGCACCGTGTGGTAGCACATGAGCATTATTTTAGATACGAGTCATTAATGTTTTGGTTGTCGTTGATCATTTGCGTCGACCTTGGATCGTCTGTACGAATGATTAATCAACTTATTATGCATAGGTATTAGTGAATTTTATTATAATGCTCTAATACCTATGCACTGCATATATTATTAAATGAAATTTGTTGAGATTCGTCGTCGCCATATACATTTATTTCTTTCATCTTGCTCTTTTGCGCTTAGTGGCATATGGTGTATGTTTCTTTAATAATTTAAATGCACAATTCCACATAGGTTTCATTTTATTTTCGTAGACTCCCAGCTCGGCAGTCCACAGCCAATGCCACTGGGCCTTCGGGTATCAACTCTTACTCACTCTCAACTTAACTCACCCTCAAACGCTCAACTCAAATTTGCTCTCGATATGACTTAACTCAAACTTACCCTCGCTATAACTCACTCTCAGTTCATGCACAGTTTAAACATAAAGTCACTCAACTAAAACTCACTCTTGCCTCTTAAACTCTATCAACCCAAACTCACTCTCAAGTCTTACTTCCATTCGACTCATACTCGAATTCAACTCAAACTCACTATCCTTGTCCATCTCTGAGCAAATATTTCTAAAGTGTCTCGCAGTAAGGCAGCTGACGGTATCTCTGGCTGGACCCTAATTGATTAATTATCTGTTCTGTGGAGCAGTTGATTGGGTCGTTGCTCTGCGTTGCAATCTATGAGCCCCATCTTAAACTATAGCCTATGGCTGGGGTTCGTTGATTCGCTCGGACATTATTGTTTTATGTGGGACGTCTTAATACATGCGTGGTCGTACAGAATACCCTAACTGTGAGCCTAAAAAACATATCTTAGAGATATAGTTCCTTCTTTCCTGCACTCAGTGAATTGACGCAAGATAAGCTATATTTGAACTGCAGAGCACAGACAGTAAAGTACTTGCATTCAATCAAGTCATATTGCTCTCCTCACTTACGGAATTATTGCGGGAACATTCTCGAGAAGCGTTTTGGTCCGCCTCTTCCCACTCGCTTTATTAGAGTAGCTCTGAAATATTAAATACTAGCTGCACCTCGCGGTTTCATCCGCGCAGACAGTGATAAAAAGTGAAAAAAATATAAAGTTATGACGTTGATGAAGAATAATGTTGATGATGAAAAATAACCTAGCTAAAAATAATCCAGGAAGTAAATCATATATTATATTACGTGTATTATCATAATCAGTTCAGCCGTTTTCAAACACTCACATCTTCACACTTACAAAAGCGTCTATAATAGTGTGATTGCAAGTACTTAACTGTTTTCGGCTTAAAAATCAAAACTTTTGTAAATCCTCCCAATTCGATATCTTAAAAGCATGGCCCCGAAGGGGTAAGGTAGAGAAAGAGGTTTTTAAACACTCATATTTTGCAAGTTGTTTTAATTCCGTGTTATAGGGGATGAACCTGTTGCCACCTTCGCAGCACGGCACTGCTCTAAACAGCCACAGAAAACGTGTTTTTCACTAGAAAATAAAGCTAGTATACTGCGTCCTAACAATTGTGTAATTCTAACCTGGGCATCAACTAACGGAGAATTTCACCAATCTATGGTTTAACTAATACACGGATAACTTTACACTATAAACCATTAAAATTTGATAGGACTTTACTAGCACAGTACTTAAAAGTTAGAAGCATTATTTAATTTATTGGATTTCTGTCGTGGTAACAGAAATATTAATTGGTTGGACTTTTACAACATGTGACCGCACCTGGTAGACATAGAAATTGTGTAACCTATGTACAGCTGTAGCAATGTGACATTATATTTTTAGATTATGGAGTACCGCAAAAATTGAACGGTATAATTCCTTAACCTTGAGTTAGATTTATTCCTTTCCTATAACTGTCTGCCTGATATCAGATTTCATATAAGTGAATACTATGGCAAATTTAGAATATTGCAAGTATTGCAACATCGTTGGACGTCTGTGTTGCCAAATCTCTAACATTTTGTGATTACCCTCGTATTGTCATTCCATAGGTTGGTGGCATTTAATCTTTTTGTTTTAGCATTATATCAATTCATTTTGGTTGTTGCTCACAATAGTAATTTTTGCCATTTGGAGAAGTTTTGTAAGGTTTTAAGCGGTTAAATCAAATATATTAAATGGATCAATCATCAAAATGTCTAGTAAAGTATAGATAAAATAATTATTTTATAATTTATAGAGCATATCCCATAAATTTTATATTTGATGAATTACATTAAATATATGTTTTACATTTTAATCTGACGTTCATTAAATGATGCAATCTTGTTAACATAATTAATATTACGTCTAAAGTTTATATTTATTAGGAAAATATATGTTTTTATGATTTTATCATTAATTACTTTGCCATATTTTTGTATAATTATAAATGGAATATACATATTCGACACTCACAAGTTATAATACTTATTAATTAGGCATGCATAGAGGAAGATAGTAACGGAATTGTGTTCATAACGATTTCAATACAAACATATTTTTGTCGTATTATAATACTCATTGAAACGTCGTGTTGAAACTCATTGAAACTGCGTGCATGTCTTTGAGTCCTGAATTCTGATATAAATGTGTATAGTTTCTTGAGCATATAATTATTTTGAAAACATTATTTTGTTTATGCTTAGATTATAGAATCAAGTTTTTTTATTTTATTTCTTTTTTTATGCCCGATAGGTTAGTCTTTGACCACTATCTCGCCTGATGGTAAGTGATGATGGGGTCGAAGATTTTGTTCAGGCTAATCTAGAATAGAATTGAAGTGCATGCAAGTAAAACTTCAACGAGTCTGAGTGAACACTTAGATGTAGTAAATTTATTTAAAATTTGACAAAATTACATTTGTACGGAAAATGCTATGAAGTCACTAGCCTTAACTTACGTTTATAATACACATTTATATGTAACATATTGAATTAACTTGCTTGCTGAAAATGTGTAAAAATAGTAGCATATTCAACGTCACATATTCAGCAAGCTGCGTTATGCTCAGCGTCATGCCAATTTTCAGGTACAATTGACTATGGAGAACATAGTAGATTAACCTACCTAAATAATCGGCAGAACTAGTCTACATTTAGTCACACGGAGCTGACCTCGTGCAGCCTAGCTCGGTTAGGTCCAGTAATATGAAGCCTGTAGCGATGCAATTGCAGTTTCCAATCAATGCTCTTGGCTCACCCTATTTGCTTCAACTGCGGTTGAATTAAACTTCATTGTTATCTTTTCGCCAAGAGGCTTGATAAAGAAATGAGATGGTGCTATGTGTAAATATTAAAAGTGGTATCAGGTTAGAATCCAGACTTGATAATCGCTAATGCAAGATACACAGAAGATTGAAAACCATTTATCCAAACCTTCTGAATCCTATCTGACATTATCATCGACTTTGATAATTTTATAGAATGCAATAATGAACACTTCAATTGGCGACCAAACCCGTGTGTTCTGTTTTATTTACACACGTAACGCCTAAATCACTGACCCGCCGAAGATCATTTCCTATCCCATCGCGTGGGGTCAGGAACATTTTACCACATGCCCAAGTGCGAGCTGGATTCACAAACCAAGGGTTCGGTAAAAACACAGAATCAGTACTATCAGTACAAATATTATAAATGCGAAAGTAACTCTGTCTGTCTGTCTGTCTGTCTGTTACGCTTTCACGCCAAAACTACTGGACCGATTTGAATGAAATTTGGTATGGAGATAGTTTGAGACCCGGGAAAAAACATAGGATAGTTTTTATCCGATTGCGCAAAAAGAGGTTAATGTTTTAGCGCGATAACCGACATACGCGCGGGCGGAGCCGCGCCCGGAAAGCTAGTAATATTATAAATACGAAAGTAACTCTGTCTGTCTGTCTGTTACGCTTTCACGTCAAAACTACTGGACCGATTTGAATGAAATTTGGTATGGAAATAGTTTGAGATCCGGGAAAAAACATAGGATAGTTTTGTTCCAACTGCGCAAAAGGAGGTTAATGTATTTTTGCGCGATAACCGACATACGACCGACTGACGGAGCCGCGCCCGGAAAGCTAGTGTCCTATAAAATCGTAATTGTTAAAATATAGTTCGAGATCCTTGGCAAGGCTCAAACCAGCACTTGACTGGCTTATTATTTGTTATTGTATGTACGTTAGATATACGTCTATAATTACACAAAGTTTGACGCTTGTATGTTAACAGTATTTACCCGACTGCACAAGGAGGGTAATGTTTTTCTAGAGAATGTATGTATGTAAGTACGAGTAAGTATGTATGAGGATTCTTTGGTACGCCCTAAACCCGAAATGATTTGATGGATTGCGACATTTGCGACATGTACGGTGTCTCATGAATTGTCATGACAAAAAATCATAATATTGGAAGTGTCATAGGGTACAATAATATTTTTAATGAACAAATTTAAATGCGAAGATAATAGGTAGGTAATCCGGTAAAATGTTTTATTGTTTTTAACTATTGATACTCTAAAAAAGTTTAAGTTGTTAAACTCCCCACGTGATTAAAATACAATTAAAAAAATAAAAGTTATAGATTGTGTTGGAAACATGTTAAGGTAGGTTTAATATTGAATACTGTAACAGCCGGATCGTCCACTGCTGAACACAGCCTCCCCTATTAAGGGGGTATTTGCCATAATCCCCACTCTTGGCAGGAGTCTTGGGAATCGCAGTGTAAGTTGGCAGTTCTTTAGAAGGCGGTGCTGCCCACCTTTCCAGTATTTTTCCCTTAGTCGCCTCTGACGACAACCGCGGGATGATATCGCGTGGGAGGTGCAATTCTAACCCGGCACCCCACGGGGCTAATTGAAATAAAAAAATAATTTTGAATAAAAACCGAATTTCGAGAACAGATTTTCTATTTCAAAGTAGCAACTAGCATGACGTGCAATCGCAAATGTCCTATCATCATAGAAATGAACCTTATAGCTTCTCCTATACTTTAATTCCTTCGTTCAGTTATAGAACCCTTTAATGCTGTCTGAAGCCTAAAAGAGTCAGTAGATCAAGAGTTCCGACAAAAGCGAAGTAACCTTTTCCTGTAAAATTCAATGGAATGGAAATTAATCCTATTCATTGCTTGAATGCCCCCTCGTTGCGTAACTCTGTTGGTAGCAATAACATAGACCAATGATGAGATTCATCCCATTTTGCGGATCCATATACTTAGGCAAAGGTTTTGTAACGAGCATTTGGGAAGTCTTTAAGAGTTTAGTGCAGTTTTACTGACTTCTGTTTTTCCAGTTAAATGATTGGGTATTTATTTTAAATAAAGCTTCGTATAAATGAATAATTATTAGCATGTGTATCTAGTGATAATGTTATTATGTCTAAAATATTCCCTAAACATTAACAAACTATCCTATAAAACCAGTAATGGCTTCCACAAAATTGTAACATATACTAGGTTTCCGGGCGCGGCTCCGCCCGCGCGTATGTCGGTTATCGCGCGAAAACATTAACCTCTTTTTGCGCAGTCGGATAAAAACTATCCTATGTTTTTTCCCGGGTCTCAAACTATCTCCATACCAAATTTCATTCAAATCGGTCCAGTAGTTTTGGCGTGAAAGCGTAACAGACAGACAGACAGACAGACAGAGTTACTTTCGCATTGATAATATTAGTACTGATATGCCCTTGACCAATATCGCACCTGCAGGTAAATGATGATGTGCTCTAAAATGTCGTTCAGGCTTGTTTTTGGAATTCTGAATATAACAAGCCTTCAGAATTCCAAAAACAATTTATTCGTTTCAAACTATGTATTCAATTTCCGAGATCCTCGCTGAAACTCTTGAAAGTTTAAAGGTTTGAATCACAATGGAACTGTTTAATATAAATTACAAAATATACTGAAAATGTATCTCAATGACAATAGCGATGTAATAAAGTCTCTGAATCAGCCTCGAGCGCTATCTAGCTAGGGGAAGTTTATACGGACATTGCTCCCTTACTTTCCTGTTGCGATCTGTCTTTGGCTCAAGTGGGGGATTTAACCCCGCTTTATATATATATCCTTTTCATTTGAGCGAAGATTTTGCTGAATTCAATCTGGTGAGGCCCCATTTCACCAATATGAGGTTAAATTAATACGTTGATAACTTTACTATAAACTGTTGAATTGTGATAGTCGTTTCCTAATTATTAATATAGAACTTTATAATATACTTATATTAATTACTAATATAGAACGACAAATCAATTAGATTTTAAATTTATTGGATTTCTGTTGTGGAAAAAGAAAACTCCTTGCTTTGACTTTAATGACGCATGACCACAGCACAGTATTTGTTTCAGTTTATGGAAGTATACCACCTAAATTGTACGGTATAATTTTTAAACTTGTATTAGATTTTTTCCCTTGCTACAGCCGTCTTCCTGATCAAATTGTATAAAAGTCAATACAGTGTCAAGTTTAAAATACTCCTACGTCATTCGACATCTACCGTGACCGAGGTAATATCAAATTTTGTTGGTTACAGAGATAAAAGTTCGCAACAAAAAACCTCGTGTATTTTTATCCTAGTTTGGTGAAATTGGACCTTAGAAGGAAAAAGCAATTACTTATTATTTTTATTCAATACTATTCTACATTACGAAAGAAAATCGTAAATGTTTAGCGAAACATTTTAATATAAGAAAAAACACCCGGCTCTGTGTGATTTGGACTCACACACCGATGGTTTCGTATACCAACACAGTTGGACTAATCCCTGCTGAATAAAGCCTCCCTATTAGGGGGTTTGCCTTAACCTCCTCGCTTGGAAGCGCCTTTGGGTTCGTAGTGTAAATATGGCGATTCCTAAGAAGGCGCTGCTACCAATTTTTTCAATTTTGCCCTTAGTCGCTTCTTACGATGTATGGGAAGAGATGAGGGGGTGTGAAGTTCAAGCCTGGCATCCCACGGGCAGATTGCAGGCTGTCATCACAGAACGTATATACCATAAAATCGTAATTTGTTTTTTTTTATGCTTGATAGGTTAGCCTTTGACCACTATCTCACCTGATGGTAAGTGATGATGTGGTCGAGGATGTTGTTCAGAGTAACCTAGAGTAGTTCTTAATTCGAGATCCTTAGCTTGAATGTAGCCCGTACTTGGCTGGATTTTATTATTATATTTTACGTTACATATTGGACTATAATCATAATAATTTCTCTAGTAGTTAAACTCGTGTATTAACCCTTTTAATTCGTTTAACCGTTTTTCGATAGAGCATAATTATAAAATGTTACCAAGTACAGGTTTCTTGTAAAGGGACCTCTTTTATTTATGTACTAGCTGTACCTGCGACTTCGTTCGCGATTGTCCTACCTGCAGACTAATTATTCACATTTCAGCACTGTTTGTCTCACAACGCTGTGGTCTGCGGTGAAGCATTCTTAGTAAAGCATAGCTCAGAAAGAAGCTCTTTACTTTGGATTTGAAAACTCCCGGGTTGTATTTTCCAGAAGGTTTTGTGTTTCAAAGAGAACAAAAATATATTAAGAGAAGTACGTATATACGGACAGCCGGGGCTTCGTTGTAGGGTCTCTATTTCTAGTACAAAATGCTAGAAAAGCCTTAGTAGCAATAAAATATATGTAAATTAGCTTTCCAGGCGCGGCTGTGCCCGCGCGTATGTCGGTTATCGCGCGAAAACATTAACCTCTTTTTGCGCAGTCGGATAAAAACTATCCTATGTTTTTTCCCGGTTCTCAAACTATCTCCATACCAAATTTCATTCAAATCGGTCCAGTAGTTTTGGCGTGAAAGCGTAACAGACAGACAGACAGACAGAGTTACTTTCGCATTTATAATATTTGTACTGATACATACTAACACGTTCTTTAATATAATGTTAATATACGTAGTATAAGTGTTAAAGTGCGTAATTCTATTCTTATTTGATCGTTTTCAGTTTTTGATTTAAGTGAGCTACTCGGCTGATTTACGCCTTCGCCTACGGCACGGGTCGCAACCCACAGCCTCGTGTATAATGAGCAACTTGCTCACGAGTTTCATACGCACTTTTCAACACCCTTGCTAGGAAAAAATATATATATTGCACAAATGCGATACAAACAACATACGATAATTATGGAGAAAAACGCACAAGTTTTGTTTTGCCCGCGGCAAATGTATGTTGGTTGATTACATATAAATCTCTTTGTTGTTACAAATCTGTATTACTCGGTTAAATTGAAAAAGCTCTGTTTACTCGCATATAATTTGCAGTTAGGTACTAACTTAACTTTGTAGGGATAAATTACCCGGTTAAATTGAAAATGATCTGTTTATTCGCATGTAATTTGGAGTTAGGTACTAACTTAACTTTGTAGGGATAATTCTATTACGCAAGAGTACAATAAAGAGATACCGTATCGTATACTTGGCCGGTACTACTATTATTTCCGATAGGCTATCCTTTCGCCACTATCTCACCTATTTGCATGTGATGATGTGATCAAAGGTGTTAACAGGGTCTTGGTTACCAAAATTATTATACAATAATATATTTCATGAAAGCATCGGTTTAACTCCTTGTATAACAAGTTAGCATTAAATCTAGATATAGTGATTGCATGGATGGTGGTAGGGCATTTTGCGAATGCCCGAATGGTTAGCTACCACCCTCAAGGAGAAAGTCTGTCGCCAAGCACTTAACGGTGTGCGGTCTTGACGGTGCAAATTGCTCACGGTGTGCAAATCAAGTAGTTTAGGAGTCCATCGCGGACAAACAACGTGACACGTCATTTTTATATATATATACCTATATATATATCCATTTATAAATAATTCACTCACGGCTGACTGGCTGAAATCGCTCAGAATTGTTTTAATATTCATATTTTTCCCCTCACCGCCATCAATTAAAATCTTCTGCATGTAGTCTTTTTGACGAAAACTGGTTCAATCAAAGCCAGACTAATTTGCATCCGAGCTTGAATTGAACCTAACCACTTACTTTGTCGTACAACGAACGATGTTTTCCATCGGTATTTTCAGCTTTTACGAAGTGTACAAATTACGATGGGCCTCCACATTAAGGGCTACTTATGCCGCATTACCTTCCATCAAGGAACGATTTATTTTCGTGTTTATGTCGTCCACTTCACTTAATCGTTTCGACCGAGTAAAAGAACACTTGCGTGATTTCTGAGAGAATTGTAATGGTCTATTTTTATGAATATAATATATTTCCGTGTTTTGGTTGTGTGGCGATATTATTTATTACTATATAGCTTTACGGGCGCGGCTCCGCCCGCGCGTATGTCGGTTGTCGCGCAAAAACATTAACTTTTTTTTGCGCAGATGGATAAAAACTATCCTATGTTTTTTCCCGGGTCTCAAAACTATTTCCATACCAAATTTCATTCAAATCGGTCCAGTAGTTTTGGCGTGAAAGCGTAACAGACAGACAGACAGAGTTACTTTCGCATTTATAATATTAGTACTGATAGTACTGATGCATAAAGCTTTGTTGGGTACGTTGCATAGAGCGTTTTGTGAATTCCGCCTGGTTAGCTACGACCAAGTAGAAAAAAATGTTGCCTCGCACCAATCGGGTTTTTAAAGACATATACCCGCCAGCCAAAGCGTCAACTTTTATATAAACTCAACTTGTTATTAAAAAAAAACTCGCATGTAAATAGTGTATTATTAGACCTATCGTTTCTGGCTTAAATCCTTTTTCTTTTGGACTAATAATTTTTTTTTTTATTATATGGCGTTTAGTATATATCACTCGTTTTTAGGAGTTTGAGCTAGTTATTCGTAGCTCCAGATTTATTTAAAAAGTATAGTACACATGTATAAACAACTTCCCATTATAGAAAGTTCATTATATTCCCGATGTTTGTGGTGCAATAGAAATATTAAAAACATGCTATTTTTTCTTGAAAGAGATGCCTAAAGTTGGGTCTTTCTTTTATCTAAAATTACGAGTTTTTGAGCTAGTGTAATTTCAAAACTGTATAATTTAATGAAAATCTGATGCACCACAAACCTAGATATTAAGGTAGTGATTACGTAGGTAAAAAATCATTGAGTTTTATTCGCTATTATTAAAATGAGATTAGAGCTGCGTTTTGTATGGGGGCGTTCGTCTAAAATATACCCTTAAGAGCCGATTCTTAATCTTGGCTAATCTTCACCACCCTCGTTCACATTACCTTAAGCGTTAATTCACACCGACGCGCGACGACCAGTGGCTGGAAGTATTACCGTTAACCAATTTTCGACTTTGTTTCTATCGCTATAATGTATAGTATAGGACGATGGAATTGACGGTGATGGGCCGCGAGTGGCCGCGCAACTTGTGCTTATTTTTCAAGCGATACTATGCGTTGTACTTATAGGGACAAAGTTGAAAATGGTTTAACAATGAAACTGCGGTGCAGGCCGCGGTCAGCTCGGTGGGAATCGAGCCTTAGACAATAAAAATGGTTTATTTTTATTCGAATGGAATTAAATTCTTCTTAGAACCCCCAAAACAGGAAAAATTTTGAACAGATGTTATTAATGTCAAATTCGGAAGCTTTGATCGTGTTTAGAGTTCCGTACACAAAGGGTAAAAACGGGACCCTATGACTTCGCTCTCCGTCCGCCCGTCCGTCTGTCACCAGGCTGTATCTCAGGAAAGGTGATAGCTACACAGTTGAAATTTTCACAAATTATGTATTTCTGTTGCTGCTATAACAACAAATACAAAAAGTTGGCCAAGTGCGAGTCGGACCCGCGCACGTTAAAACAAAAAAGGTTAAAATATGAAGTAGTGTATAGCTAATGGTATGGAACACTCCGTGCGCGAGTCCGACTCGCACATGGCCGATTATTTTTATTGAATAAATGTAACTTGAAGCTTTAAAGTGTAGCTTACTAACCGAGCGTGGTGCACCTGCTTCGGATCGTGACTCGCGGTTTTTGTCTTAGCATTTGAAGTCTTTACAGCATGATAGTAGGGTATTTCGCGGATCCCCGTCTGGCTAGTTACCATCCTCAAGTAGAAAATATGTCGCTTAACACCTAACGGTGTGTTGCCATGCAGAACAATATTTTCGACCGCATCGTCACTTCCTATCAGGCGAGATAATGGTCAAAGGCTAATCAACCAGCTATAAATAAAAAACATAAAATTTCTATATATTACATAAACTTGTTTACCGTACAAAAATACTCAAAAACAATTTCTGGATGAAGATTTCCATATCAATAAAATATAGACTGCTCTCGTGGGTCTCCTTTTTGTCCAATTCAATTTCGCAACGATTGGAGAGCAACTTTACGATCGTCCGCCTATTGAACTCAACGTGCAATAATGATCGGGGCTTCATTCACGCTGAAATATCTGGATATGGCCTGTCGTCGCCAGATTCGTTAATAAAACTTCGATTGAATTGACATTTCGATCCAAGCCCCGCGAACAAAACAAATGCAGTTTTACTATTATCTATTCAAGTTGATTTACGATCTGCTGATTTTGGGTAAACATGCAAGCATTTTTTTTTACTTGTGGTATTGTGTCGAAACACGCACGAGTCTCACCTTTTTTTTAATGGGATAGTAGGGCAAACGACAGGCGGCTCATCTGATGGTAAGTGATCACCGTCGCCACAAACATCCGCAACACCAAAGGTCTCGACGATGCGTTGCCGGCCTTTGAGGAGGGAATATGCTCTCTTCTTGAAGGCTCCTAAGTCGTAACTGTTCGGAAATACTTCACCTGGCAGCTGGTTCCATAATGTGGCAGTGCGAGGTAGAAAATGCCGTGAAAATCGCAAGGTTGTGGACTTCCAGATGTCGACGTGAAATTGATGAAACATCATGCTTTGTCGGGAAGTCCAGTGGCGAAATTGAGCTGCAGGTAGTAAATCAAACAGTTCCTCAGAACACTCCCCGTGACTATATATATATATATATATATATATATATATATATATATATATATATACACACGTGACGAACTTCACTGCGCCCGTCACTCTGAGACATACTGTTGTTGAGTCTCATGTGTCTGTAACTTTACTGGCTGTGCTTGGCTACAGGTTTTCTACTTGACGGTGTAAGCTAGTCAGGCGAGCATTCGCGAAATGCATCCATCTTGCGGTGAGGGTTGAACCATGTAATACTGTAATTGTTATAATGTATGAATGTAGGTTCCTGCTGTTAATTTCTAGCAATATTTTAAAATACAGACATATTTTTTTTGCCACGCTTAAAAAATTAAAGGAAAAATATAAAACGTATATAACCTATACAATATCAGACTTCATATTTTACCTATTTTTGTTTTAACGAGCGTGAGCCCGACTCGCACTTGGCTATTTTTTTATAGTAATTTATAGCGGCAACAGAAATACAACATCTGTGAAAATTTCAACTGTCTAGCTATCACCGTTCTTGAGATACAGCCTGGTGACAGACAGACGGTCGGATTGACGGACGGCTATTACAAGGGAATTTACAAAATGAAAATATTTTTTTTTTTTTTTTTTTTTTTTTTTATGCCTGATAGGTTAGCCTTTGACCACTATCTCACCTGATGGTAAGTGATGATGTGGTCGAGGATGTTGTTCAGACTAACCTAGATTTACTGGCTCTCAAGGACAGCTGCCGGAACACACCGTTAGGTGCTTGGCGACAGATTTTCAACTTGAGGGTGGTAGCTAGCCAGGCGGGCATTTGCAAAGTGCCCTACCACCATGCTGTAACGACTGCTATCCTAAGACAACAACCGGGACCGACGGCTTAACGTGCCCTCCGAAGCACGGAAGCGCTCAGTAGTAATGCCCAACCAGCGGTCACCCATCCAAGTCATGACCGCGGCGGACGTTGCTTAACTTTGCTGATCGATTCAGAATGGCTAAGCAAACTTGGCTACGAGCGCTTCAAAATATTATTATTAAATATTCTACAGCCTATGTTCATCAGGGAGAGGTAGGATTCTAATGGTGACAGAATTTTTCAAATCGGTCCAGTGGTTTTTAAGTTTATTCGTTACATATAAAAATGCAAATCTCTCCTCCTTATAATATTTTATAGTATGATAGTATGTAGAAAGATCCAATTATAAATTTAAGCTCCGATCCGAATAAGTTTAAATAAAGTTTTAATACGAAGATATCAGTTTCTTCCGAGATTAGACTACACCAGATGGCTATTCCCGTCGAGGGTTTGTCTTGATAATCTCTCGACGCTGAACAGTGCTATCGATTTTGCGACAATAGGGCTTAGGCCTTCGGAAAACAGGCTCATGTGAGCTCTATTCTTTGGAGAGCTTACCGGATATCCGTACCGATATTTGCCAGACCCCGCGTCACATGTTTCATATACAAAGTGTTTGCGATTTTAGTGAAGAACCTACTTTGTATGTCGTAAGGATAATATTTTAAATCTATGATAGCGAAGATCGCTGTGGGAAATAACAAACCTCGGCATTCGTATGTGTGTGTATATGTATGTGCACGGAACTATACATGTTGGTACATATCTTTCGAATGGTTTATCCTACCATCATAAAATGTGGAAGGAAGGTAGTTTGGATTAAGGATAAATAGTCGGTATATAATACTCGTATATTGGTTCGCAGCTGCGCCTCAGCTAGTGCATTATTTAATTACTTTTTTCTGTGGTTTGGTACAAAACAAATACTGCTAGAATACGTAAACTTTAATAACTATAATAACTTCTCTCATTTTGGGTTGGACAATTTGTCTTTTAGGGTTCCGTATCTCAAAAGGAAAAAACGGAACTCTTATAGGATCACTATGTTGTCCGTCTACCTGTCTGTCAAGAACCTTTTTCTCAGGAACGCGTGAAGGTATCAAGCTGAAATTCATATCAAATACTCAGGGGGCCAACTCCCATCTCTTAATTCAATGTTATTTTAACATTACATCTACATTTTTAATTCGCACCACCACATATCACAATAGTATACTTACATTAGAACTTCAACGTGAGAGCGGGATGCATGCATTGAATCAAGTCATTTGTGCGACAGAGGTAGCACTATATGAACATTATTGTTTCGTGACGGCCACGGTACCAACCCTAGTATCAATAATTTAAACTTGAAACAATGATGTTTGCTTTCCATAATAGTTTATAAAAGGTGGGAGTTGGGCCCCAGGTCTACCTTCCAATAGAATTGTGAAAAAATCAAACTTCTAAGCCAAACGCAAATTAGCCGCAAATGTTCGACACTCGCAAAGGAATCAAAACCTACAGGGTACTCAGAATCTTGAAATACAAAACAAATCCTTTAGAAAAAATTGCGAAAAGCATACATTTTTAGTTAGGTAAATCATATAAAAATATTTTTAGTGATTTTTAAAATATGGATTTCATTTAGGAATAAAAATACTACTTATAACTTTTTCTTATATGCCGACAGGTTTGTACCTTCTGTGCGCTAGTCCGACTCGCACTTGGCCGTTTTTTTTGTAACACAATGGATAACATAAGAATATAAAGTGTTGACTTCGGTTTTATGGCCGGCCCACTACGTAACCCAAACCTCCATTGGTTAAATAATGTCATTGATATAGTATAACTACTGCCTTTCGGGTAGTAATCATGGTAAGTGGGCATGTGGTGTGCTCAATGCTTAGTAATACACTACTCACATCGACGTGAGTGATGGCATCATAGATCCCCCGGAGTCTTGCAAGCAGGATTTTCTGTCCTGGACGCCACTTTTGTTGATGACATGTCCTCTATTTTAAACAGTTAAAGGTTCAAACTAACATGAAAAAATTGAGTGATTCTGTCACTTTCGTCTTCATAGGCGACATGTTTTGAATTTTCGATGCACCCGGTGCCGAAAAAGCAAGATGCCGTCAAAATTTTGAAAAAAAAAATGTATCAACCAAAGCCAAGTGAATTCCGCAATGACTTCTGCAATTGACGATAGTTGAGCTTTAGTGAAAACCGTCTGAGGGCAAAGAAATGCATTATATGCTCAAGAACGCACAAAAGACTACTTAAGTTGAGCTACTAATGTGAAGATTTTGGTATAAGATGTGTTGCTTGTTCACCACAAACTGGCACAGAATTGTTTTACATATCACATTCCTATAATATCACCATCCCAGCATAGGTATACTTAGTAACTTATTGCGGATAGGCTTATCCTTTGACCAAAATATTACATGTTTGCTTAATGATGTTGTCGAAGACAAGCTTAACTTATAGTTGTGAACTGGCTAGTAAAGATAACTGCTGAAACGAACCGTTAGGCGCTTGGAGACAGATGTACTACTTGAGGTTTATAGTTAGCCAGCCTCCTTGAAAAGTGTCGGAGATTTCAGGACGCCCAAATGCCTCTGTGGTAACCTAACAAATGCCATCGCAGAGAACAGATCGGTGCTGCGCTGCGAGCATGTCAATAATTGAATATGCAACATAAGGATATATTTATTTTTTTAAATTGGACTGTGAACACCCACGAGGCCCAACATGTTAAGTGGTAACCTCTGCCTAGAACAGATGCATTTCGTCACAAGTGACGATCTGCACTGCGCGCAACCAGAGATATACAGGTTGATTTCATAATTACTTACTGGCACTGAAGTACTGCTGTCAGAATTCATTGTTAGGTGGCTCTCAAAATGCTGTTCCACCATGCGCAGACGCTCAAGCCGACACTGCGCTGCGGGGATCGAACCTGGACCTGGGGCACGGCAGTCCATAGCTATTACCGCTCGGCTATCACTACTTCTAAAGTATTAAAGTGTACATATTACATTGTATTGTATTTTGTATATATTACTCATATGATATAAGGGTGGAATTATGTTCGAGGATGGCATTGACCCAAGCGTGGATGTAGAGCAAGACAGCTTAAGTTAAACTCTGATTGCGAAGTCAAATTGATAATTAAGAACAATTTATTGATATAAATGAACAGACTTCAAGGGATCTAATTGCGGCCAGCTGCATATACTGCTCCACCGATGTGAAGTTAGCGGCCTAAAGTTAGCGGCCTATTATAACCAGACCAATTAAGAGAGTCCCTATTATTGAACCGCGGTTTTTTATATCGTAAACATAAAATACCTATACAGCATCCTACGAATCATAATATATGGGGGTGAGGGTAAAAAGGGAAAAACTATAGTGATTTGTAAAACGTTAAACTCAAACTATAAAATTTATATCTATACCAAAGATGGCGTTTGTATAGACCTTTCTGAATAAATAACTCTAAATTTCTTCCACCACCTAGAAATGGCCGAAAATAAAAAAAAATCTTAGGCCGCTGAACAACTATTGCATATTTTGCTATGTTATCGATGAAGTATCAAAATGTGTTTTATACAGGAAGATAGCATTATAATAGACCTTTCTAAAGTAGTAACTCAAAATTTCTTCAACCTCTTAGAAGTGACCGAAAATTAAAAAATCTTAGGCCGCTGAACAACTATTGCAAATTTTGCTATGTTATCGATGAAGTATCAAAATGTGTTTTATACAGGAAGATAGCATTAAAATAGACCTTTCTAAAGTAGTAACTCAAAATTTCTTCAACCTCTTAGAAGTGACCGAAAATTAAAAAATCTTAGGCCGCTGAACAACTATTGCAAATTTTGCTATGTTATCGATGAAGTATCAAAATGTGTTTTATACAGGAAGATAGCATTATAATAGACCTTTCTAACGTAGTAACTCAAAATTTCTTCGTCCTCTTAGAAATGACCGAAAATCAAAAAAATCTTAGGCCGCTGAACAACTATTGCATATTTTGCTATGTTATCGATGAAGTATCAAAATGTGTTTTATACAGGAAGATAGCATTAAAATAGACCTTTCTAAAGTAGTAACTCAAAATTTCTTCAACCTCTTAGAAGTGACTGAAAATTAAAAAATCTTAGGCCGCTGAACAACTATTGCATATTTTGCTATGTTATCGATGAAGTATCAAAATGTGTTTTATACAGGAAGATAGCATTATAATAGACCTTTCTAAAGTAGTAACTCAAAATTTCTTCGACCTCTTAGAAATGACCGAAAATCAAAAAAATCTTAGGCCGCTGAACAACTATTGCATATTTTGCTATGTTATCGATGAAGTATCAAAATGTGTTTTATACAGCAAGATAGCATTAAAATAGACCTTTCTAAAGTAGTAACTCAAAATTTCTTCGACCTCTTAGAAGTGACCGAAAATTAAAAAAATCTTAGGCCGCTGAACAACTATTGCATATTTTGCTATGTTATCGATGAAGTATCAAAATGTGTTTTATACAGGAAGATAGCATTAAAATAGACCTTTTTAAAGTAGTAACTCAAAATTTCTTCGACCTCTTAGAAGTGACCGAAAATTAAAAATATCTTATGCCGCTGAACAACTAATGCATATTTCACTGTGTTATCGATGAAGTATCAAAATGTGTTTTATACAGGAAGATAGCATTAAATTAGATCTTTCTTAAGAAGAAACTCAAAATTTCTTCGACCTCTTAGAAGTGACCGAAAATTTAAAAAATCTTATGCCGCTGAACAACTAATGCATATTTCACTGTGTTATCGATGAAGTATCAAAATGTGTTTTATACAGGAAGATAGCATTAAATTAGATCTTTCTTAAGAAGTAACTCAAAATTTCTTCGACCTCTTAGAAGTGACCGAAAATTTAAAAAATCTTAGGCCGCTGAACAACTATTGCATATTTTGCTATGTTATCGATGAAGTATCAAAATGTGTTTTATACAGGAAGATAGCATTAAAATAGACCTTTCTAAAGTAGTAACTCAAAATTTCTTCGACCTCTTAGAAGTGACCGAAAATTTAAAAAATCTTAGGCCGCTGAACAACTAATGCATATTTCACTGTGTTATCGATGAAGTATCAAAATGTGTTTTATACAGGAAGATAGCATTAAAATAGATCTTTCTAAAGAAGTAACTCAAAATTTCATCGACCTCTTAGAAGTGACCGAAAATTTAAAAAATCTTTGGCCGCTGAACAACTATTGCATATTTTGCTATGTTATCGATGAAGTATCAAAATGTGTTTTATACAGGAAGATAGCATTAAAATAGAACTTTCTAAAAGAGTAACTCAAAATTTCTTTTAGAAGTGACCGAAAATTTAAAAAATCTTTGGCCGCTGAACAACTATTGCATATTTTGCTATGTTATCGATGAAGTATCAAAATGTGTTTTATACAGGAAGATAGCATTAAAATAGACCTTTCTAAAAGAGTAACTCAAAATTTCTTCGACCTCTTAGAAGTGACTGAAAATTAAAAATATCTTAGGCCGCTAAACAACTATTGCATATTTTGCTATGTTATCGATGAAGTATCAAAATGTGTTTTATACAGGAAGATAGCATTAAAATAGACCTTTCTAAAGTAGTAACTCAAAATTTCTTCGACCTCTTAGAAGTGACCGAAAATTAAAAAAATCTTAGGCCGCTGAACAACTATTGCATATTTTGCTATGTTATCGATGAAGTATCAAAATGTGTTTTATACAGGAAGATAGCATTAAAATAGACCTTTCTAAAGTAGTAACTCAAAATTTCTTCGACCTCTTAGAAGTGACCGAAAATTAAAAAAATCTTAGGCCGCTGAACAACTATTGCATATTTTGCTATGTTATCGATGAAGTATCAAAATGTGTTTTATACAGGAAGATAGCATTAAAATAGACCTTTCTAAAGTTGTAACTCAAAAGAATGATGGCGACCACTGACCCAAGTAAACCAGGGCGCGTTCATGAATGTATTAGGTATTGTTTTAATTGTCAGCCTATTTAACATTATTTAAAATTGTTTGTATATTTTTAAAAGTAGGGAATCTTGAGTTATTTGCAAATTCATTTATGTCATTTTGTACATAGATTGGGTACAACAAGCAAAATGATTCGAAGCCGAATAACGAAAAAAAAATTACATTGTCATTTTCTGATGTCAGTCAGTAGTGATGACATTGACATTTAATTTAGTCTCGTGGTAGTAAAAACACTCTTTCTTGGTGCAGTCCGAATTGATTGATTGATACCTATTGTACGTAGATAATAATTTATTTTTAGATACATAATATAATGTCATAGTCACGCTTTTACTTGCTCCGAATTGTAGAAATGCAAACGGCCATGAGCTTGCATATTCCCATCGGTCCATTTATAACTACTCTCAGCAGTGAGCACTTTTAGTACTGTTGGCGTAATTCGGACCATAATCTTACTGATCTGTGATAGAAATGCCGCTGAAAAGAACCCATTTGTGGTCCATCGAATTCGTGGCGATACGTGCAATGAGGGTGTAATCACTAAGTTTTAGAAGCGTGATTGTTTTGGACAATTTATATATTGTAATAAACCACTAACACAGTCTTAAAATCCGTAAAAGCTATGACAAAAGGTATAAATAACTTCCTGTCAGACCCATCTATTCAATACTATGACAGATAATATAAGAAAGTACAAAACCTCTGAGTATTATTTTCTTCCGACTCCTAGGTACTGAATTCAATCCACATTTTCATTCTCATATCTTGAATTATCAGTAATGAAAAGTATTAGGACTGAACGCCACATATTGTTTTTAAAAATGTTGGGTCTCAAGTTGTATGGAGCGTCGCCATCCTTCTTTCTTCGACCTCTTAGAAGTGACCGAAAATTAAAAATATCTTAGGCCGCTGAATAACTATTGCAAATTTTGCTATGTTATCGATGAAGTATCAAAATTTGTTTTATACAGGAAGATAGCAATATAATAGACCTTCTAACGTAGTAACTCAAAATTTCTTCGACCTCTTAGAAGTGACCGAAAATTTAAAAAATCTTAGGCCGCTGAACAACTATTGCATATTTTGCTATGTTATCGATGAAGTATCAAAATGTGTTTTATACAGGAAGATAGCATTAAAATAGACCTTTCTAAAGTAGTAACTCAAAATTTCTTCGACCTCTTAGAAGTGACCGAAAATTTAAAAAATCTTAGGCCGCTGAACAACTAATGCATATTTCACTGTGTTATCGATGAAGTATCAAAATGTGTTTTATACAGGAAGATAGCATTAAAATAGATCTTTCTAAAGAAGTAACTCAAAATTTCTTCGACCTCTTAGAAGTGACCGAAAATTTAAAAAATCTTAGGCCGCTGAACAACTATTGCATATTTTGCTATGTTATCGATGAAGTATCAAAATGTGTTTTATACAGGAAGATAGCATTAAAATAGACCTTTCTAAAGTAGTAACTCAAAATTTCTTCGACCTCTTAGAAGTGACCGAAAATTTAAAAAATCTTAGGCCGCTGAACAACTATTGCATATTTTGCTATGTTATCGATGAAGTATCAAAATGTGTTTTACACAGGAAGATAGCATTAAAATAGACCTTTCTAAAGTAGTAACTGAAAATTTCTTCGACCCCTTAGAAGTGGTCGAAAATCGAAAAATTCCGCTAGGGAAAAGGCCGCTGAAAACTAATGCGTATTTCACTATGTTATCGACGAAGTATCAAAATGTGTTTTACATTGGAAGATAGCATTAAAATAGATCTTTCTAAAGAAGTAACTCAAAATTTCTTCGACCTCTTAGAAGTGACCGAAAATTTAAAAAATCTTAGGCCGCTGAACAACTATTGCATATATTGCTATGTTATTGATGAAGTATCAAAATGTGTTTTATACAGGAAGATAGCATTAAAATAGACCTTTCTAAAGTAGTAACTCAAAATTTCTTCGACCTCTTAGAAGTGACCAAAAATTAAAAAAATCTTAGGCCGCTGAACAACTATTGCATATTTTGCTATGTTATCGATGAAGTATCAAAATGTGTTTTATACAGGAAGATAGCATTAAAATAGACCTTTTTAAAGTAGTAACTCAAAATTTCTTCGACCTCTTAGAAGTGACCGAAAATTAAAAATATCTTATGCCGCTGAACAACTAATGCATATTTCACTGTGTTATCGATGAAGTATCAAAATGTGTTTTATACAGGAAGATAGCATTAAAATAGATCTTTCTAAAGAAGTAACTCAAAATTTCTTCGACCTCTTAGAAGTGACCGAAAATTTAAAAAATCATTGGCCGCTGAACAACTATTGCATATTTTGCTATGTTATCGATGAAGTATCAAAATGTGTTTTATACAGGAAGATAGCATTAAAATAGAACTTTCTAAAAGAGTAACTCAAAATTTCTTTTAGAAGTGACCGAAAATTTAAAAAATCTTTGGCCGCTGAACAACTATTGCATATTTTGCTATGTTATCGATGAAGTATCAAAATGTGTTTTATACAGGAAGATAGCATTAAAATAGACCTTTCTAAAAGAGTAACTCAAAATTTCTTCGACCTCTTAGAAGTGACTGAAAATTAAAAATATCTTAGGCCGCTAAACAACTATTGCATATTTTGCTATGTTATCGATGAAGTATCAAAATGTGTTTTATACAGGAAGATAGCATTAAAATAGACCTTTCTAAAGTAGTAACTCAAAATTTCTTCGACCTCTTAGAAGTGACCGAAAATTAAAAAAATCTTAGGCCGCTGAACAACTATTGCATATTTTGCTATGTTATCGATGAAGTATCAAAATGTGTTTTATACAGGAAGATAGCATTAAAATAGACCTTTCTAAAGTAGTAACTCAAAATTTCTTCGACCTCTTAGAAGTGACCGAAAATTAAAAAAATCTTAGGCCGCTGAACAACTATTGCATATTTTGCTATGTTATCGATGAAGTATCAAAATGTGTTTTATACAGGAAGATAGCATTAAAATAGACCTTTCTAAAGTTGTAACTCAAAATTTCTTCGACCTCTTAGAAGTGACCGAAAATTAAAAATATCTTAGGCCGCTGAATAACTATTGCATATTTCACTGTGTTATCGATGAAGTATCAAAATGTGTTTTATACAGGAAGATAGCATTAAATTAGATCTTTCTTAAGAAGAAACTCAAAATTTCTTCGACCTCTTAGAAGTGACCGAAAATTTAAAAAATCTTATGCCGCTGAACAACTAATGCATATTTCACTGTGTTATCGATGAAGTATCAAAATGTGTTTTATACAGGAAGATAGCATTAAATTAGATCTTTCTTAAGAAGTAACTCAAAATTTCTTCGACCTCTTAGAAGTGACCGAAAATTTAAAAAATCTTAGGCCGCTGAACAACTATTGCATATTTTGCTATGTTATCGATGAAGTATCAAAATGTGTTTTATACAGGAAGATAGCATTAAAATAGACCTTTCTAAAGTAGTAACTCAAAATTTCTTCGACCTCTTAGAAGTGACCGAAAATTTAAAAAATCTTAGGCCGCTGAACAACTAATGCATATTTCACTGTGTTATCGATGAAGTATCAAAATGTGTTTTATACAGGAAGATAGCATTAAAATAGATCTTTCTAAAGAAGTAACTCAAAATTTCATCGACCTCTTAGAAGTGACCGAAAATTTAAAAAATCTTTGGCCGCTGAACAACTATTGCATATTTTGCTATGTTATCGATGAAGTATCAAAATGTGTTTTATACAGGAAGATAGCATTAAAATAGAACTTTCTAAAAGAGTAACTCAAAATTTCTTTTAGAAGTGACCGAAAATTTAAAAAATCTTTGGCCGCTGAACAACTATTGCATATTTTGCTATGTTATCGATGAAGTATCAAAATGTGTTTTATACAGGAAGATAGCATTAAAATAGACCTTTCTAAAAGAGTAACTCAAAATTTCTTCGACCTCTTAGAAGTGACTGAAAATTAAAAATATCTTAGGCCGCTAAACAACTATTGCATATTTTGCTATGTTATCGATGAAGTATCAAAATGTGTTTTATACAGGAAGATAGCATTAAAATAGACCTTTCTAAAGTAGTAACTCAAAATTTCTTCGACCTCTTAGAAGTGACCGAAAATTAAAAAAATCTTAGGCCGCTGAACAACTATTGCATATTTTGCTATGTTATCGATGAAGTATCAAAATGTGTTTTATACAGGAAGATAGCATTAAAATAGACCTTTCTAAAGTAGTAACTCAAAATTTCTTCGACCTCTTAGAAGTGACCGAAAATTAAAAAAATCTTAGGCCGCTGAACAACTATTGCATATTTTGCTATGTTATCGATGAAGTATCAAAATGTGTTTTATACAGGAAGATAGCATTAAAATAGACCTTTCTAAAGTTGTAACTCAAAAGAATGATGGCGACCACTGACCCAAGTAAACCAGGGCGCGTTCATGAATGTATTAGGTATTGTTTTAATTGTCAGCCTATTTAACATTATTTAAAATTGTTTGTATATTTTTAAAAGTAGGGAATCTTGAGTTATTTGCAAATTCATTTATGTCATTTTGTACATAGATTGGGTACAACAAGCAAAATGATTCGAAGCCGAATAACGAAAAAAAAATTACATTGTCATTTTCTGATGTCAGTCAGTAGTGATGACATTGACATTTAATTTAGTCTCGTGGTAGTAAAAACACTCTTTCTTGGTGCAGTCCGAATTGATTGATTGATACCTATTGTACGTAGATAATAATTTATTTTTAGATACATAATATAATGTCATAGTCACGCTTTTACTTGCTCCGAATTGTAGAAATGCAAACGGCCATGAGCTTGCATATTCCCATCGGTCCATTTATAACTACTCTCAGCAGTGAGCACTTTTAGTACTGTTGGCGTAATTCGGACCATAATCTTACTGATCTGTGATAGAAATGCCGCTGAAAAGAACCCATTTGTGGTCCATCGAATTCGTGGCGATACGTGCAATGAGGGTGTAATCACTAAGTTTTAGAAGCGTGATTGTTTTGGACAATTTATATATTGTAATAAACCACTAACACAGTCTTAAAATCCGTAAAAGCTATGACAAAAGGTATAAATAACTTCCTGTCAGACCCATCTATTCAATACTATGACAGATAATATAAGAAAGTACAAAACCTCTGAGTATTATTTTCTTCCGACTCCTAGGTACTGAATTCAATCCACATTTTCATTCTCATATCTTGAATTATCAGTAATGAAAAGTATTAGGACTGAACGCCACATATTGTTTTTAAAAATGTTGGGTCTCAAGTTGTATGGAGCGTCGCCATCCTTCTTTCTTCGACCTCTTAGAAGTGACCGAAAATTAAAAATATCTTAGGCCGCTGAATAACTATTGCAAATTTTGCTATGTTATCGATGAAGTATCAAAATTTGTTTTATACAGGAAGATAGCAATATAATAGACCTTCTAACGTAGTAACTCAAAATTTCTTCGACCTCTTAGAAGTGACCGAAAATTTAAAAAATCTTAGGCCGCTGAACAACTATTGCATATTTTGCTATGTTATCGATGAAGTATCAAAATGTGTTTTATACAGGAAGATAGCATTAAAATAGACCTTTCTAAAGTAGTAACTCAAAATTTCTTCGACCTCTTAGAAGTGACCGAAAATTTAAAAAATCTTAGGCCGCTGAACAACTAATGCATATTTCACTGTGTTATCGATGAAGTATCAAAATGTGTTTTATACAGGAAGATAGCATTAAAATAGATCTTTCTAAAGAAGTAACTCAAAATTTCTTCGACCTCTTAGAAGTGACCGAAAATTTAAAAAATCTTAGGCCGCTGAACAACTATTGCATATTTTGCTATGTTATCGATGAAGTATCAAAATGTGTTTTATACAGGAAGATAGCATTAAAATAGACCTTTCTAAAGTAGTAACTCAAAATTTCTTCGACCTCTTAGAAGTGACCGAAAATTTAAAAAATCTTAGGCCGCTGAACAACTATTGCATATTTTGCTATGTTATCGATGAAGTATCAAAATGTGTTTTACACAGGAAGATAGCATTAAAATAGACCTTTCTAAAGTAGTAACTGAAAATTTCTTCGACCCCTTAGAAGTGGTCGAAAATCGAAAAATTCCGCTAGGGAAAAGGCCGCTGAAAACTAATGCGTATTTCACTATGTTATCGACGAAGTATCAAAATGTGTTTTACATTGGAAGATAGCATTAAAATAGATCTTTCTAAAGAAGTAACTCAAAATTTCTTCGACCTCTTAGAAGTGACCGAAAATTTAAAAAATCTTAGGCCGCTGAACAACTATTGCATATATTGCTATGTTATTGATGAAGTATCAAAATGTGTTTTATACAGGAAGATAGCATTAAAATAGACCTTTCTAAAGTAGTAACTCAAAATTTCTTCGACCTCTTAGAAGTGACCAAAAATTAAAAAAATCTTAGGCCGCTGAACAACTATTGCATATTTTGCTATGTTATCGATGAAGTATCAAAATGTGTTTTATACAGGAAGATAGCATTAAAATAGACCTTTTTAAAGTAGTAACTCAAAATTTCTTCGACCTCTTAGAAGTGACCGAAAATTAAAAATATCTTATGCCGCTGAACAACTAATGCATATTTCACTGTGTTATCGATGAAGTATCAAAATGTGTTTTATACAGGAAGATAGCATTAAAATAGATCTTTCTAAAGAAGTAACTCAAAATTTCTTCGACCTCTTAGAAGTGACCGAAAATTTAAAAAATCATTGGCCGCTGAACAACTATTGCATATTTTGCTATGTTATCGATGAAGTATCAAAATGTGTTTTATACAGGAAGATAGCATTAAAATAGAACTTTCTAAAAGAGTAACTCAAAATTTCTTTTAGAAGTGACCGAAAATTTAAAAAATCTTTGGCCGCTGAACAACTATTGCATATTTTGCTATGTTATCGATGAAGTATCAAAATGTGTTTTATACAGGAAGATAGCATTAAAATAGACCTTTCTAAAAGAGTAACTCAAAATTTCTTCGACCTCTTAGAAGTGACTGAAAATTAAAAATATCTTAGGCCGCTAAACAACTATTGCATATTTTGCTATGTTATCGATGAAGTATCAAAATGTGTTTTATACAGGAAGATAGCATTAAAATAGACCTTTCTAAAGTAGTAACTCAAAATTTCTTCGACCTCTTAGAAGTGACCGAAAATTAAAAAAATCTTAGGCCGCTGAACAACTATTGCATATTTTGCTATGTTATCGATGAAGTATCAAAATGTGTTTTATACAGGAAGATAGCATTAAAATAGACCTTTCTAAAGTAGTAACTCAAAATTTCTTCGACCTCTTAGAAGTGACCGAAAATTAAAAAAATCTTAGGCCGCTGAACAACTATTGCATATTTTGCTATGTTATCGATGAAGTATCAAAATGTGTTTTATACAGGAAGATAGCATTAAAATAGACCTTTCTAAAGTTGTAACTCAAAATTTCTTCGACCTCTTAGAAGTGACCGAAAATTAAAAATATCTTAGGCCGCTGAATAACTATTGCAAATTTTGCTATGTTATCGATGAAGTATCAAAATTTGTTTTATACAGGAAGATAGCAATATAATAGACCTTTCTAACGTAGTAACTCAAAATTTCTTCGACCTCTTAGAAGTGACCGAAAATCAAAAAAATCTTAGGCCGCTGAACAACTATTGCATATTTTGCTATGTTATCGATGAAGTATCAAAATGTGTTTTATACAGGAAGATAGCATTAAAATAGACCTTTCTAAAGTAGTAACTCAAAATTTCTTCGACCTCTTAGAAGTGACCGAAAATTAAAAAAATCTTAGGCCGCTGAACAACTAATGCATATTTCACTGTGTTATCGATGAAGTATCAAAATGTGTTTTATACAGGAAGATAGCATTAAAATAGATCTTTCTAAAGAAGTAACTCAAAATTTCTTCGACCTCTTAGAAGTGACCGAAAATTTAAAAAATCTTAGGCCGCTGAACAACTATTGCATATTTTGCTATGTTATCGATGAAGTATCAAAATGTGTTTTATACAGGAAGATAGCATTAAAATAGACCTTTCTAAAGTAGTAACTCAAAATTTCTTCGACCTCTTAGAAGTGACCGAAAATTTAAAAAATCTTAGGCCGCTGAACAACTATTGCATATTTTGCTATGTTATCGATGAAGTATCAAAATGTGTTTTACACAGGAAGATAGCATTAAAATAGACCTTTCTAAAGTAGTAACTGAAAATTTCTTCGACCCCTTAGAAGTGGTCGAAAATCGAAAAATTCCGCTAGGGAAAATGCCGCTGAAAACTAATGCGTATTTCACTATGTTATCGACGAAGTATCAAAATGTGTTTTACATTGGAAGATAGCATTAAAATAGATCTTTCTAAAGAAGTAACTCAAAATTTCTTCGACCTCTTAGAAGTGACCGAAAATTTAAAAAATCTTAGGCCGCTGAACAACTATTGCATATATTGCTATGTTATTGATGAAGTATCAAAATGTGTTTTATACAGGAAGATAGCATTAAAATAGACCTTTCTAAAGTAGTAACTCAAAATTTCTTCGACCTCTTAGAAGTGACCGAAAATTTAAAAAATCTTAGGCCGCTGAACAACTATTGCATATTTTGCTATGTTATCGATGAAGTATCAAAATGTGTTTTATACAGGAAGATAGCATTAAAATAGACCTTTCTAAAGTAGTAACTCAAAATTTCTTCGACCTCTTAGAAGTGACCGAAAATTTAAAAAATCTTAGGCCGCTGAACAGTTATTGCATATTTTGCTATGTTATCGATGAAGTATCAAAATGTGTTTTATACAGGAAGATAGCATTAAAATAGACCTTTCTAAAGTAGTAACTCAAAATTTCTTCGACCTCTTAGAAGTGACCGAAAATTTAAAAAATCTTAGGCCGCTGAACAACTATTGCATATTTTGCTATGTTATCGATGAAGTATCAAAATGTGTTTTATACAGGAAGATAGCATTAAAATAGACCTTTCTAAAGTAGTAACTCAAAATTTCTTCGACCTCTTAGAAGTGACCGAAAATTTAAAAAATCTTAGGCCGCTGAACAACTATTGCATATTTTGCTATGTTATCGATGAAGTATCAAAATGTGTTTTACACAGGAAGATAGCATTAAAATAGACCTTTCTAAAGTAGTAACTGAAAATTTCTTCGACCCCTTAGAAGTGGTCGAAAATCGAAAAATTCCGCTAGGGAAAAGGCCGCTGAAAACTAATGCGTATTTCACTATGTTATCGACGAAGTATCAAAATGTGTTTTACATTGGAAGATAGCATTAAAATAGATCTTTCTAAAGAAGTAACTCAAAATTTCTTCGACCTCTTAGAAGTGACCGAAAATTTAAAAAATCTTAGGCCGCTGAACAACTATTGCATATATTGCTATGTTATTGATGAAGTATCAAAATGTGTTTTATACAGGAAGATAGCATTAAAATAGACCTTTCTAAAGTAGTAACTCAAAATTTCTTCGACCTCTTAGAAGTGACCAAAAATTAAAAAAATCTTAGGCCGCTGAACAACTATTGCATATTTTGCTATGTTATCGATGAAGTATCAAAATGTGTTTTATACAGGAAGATAGCATTAAAATAGACCTTTTTAAAGTAGTAACTCAAAATTTCTTCGACCTCTTAGAAGTGACCGAAAATTAAAAATATCTTATGCCGCTGAACAACTAATGCATATTTCACTGTGTTATCGATGAAGTATCAAAATGTGTTTTATACAGGAAGATAGCATTAAAATAGATCTTTCTAAAGAAGTAACTCAAAATTTCTTCGACCTCTTAGAAGTGACCGAAAATTTAAAAAATCATTGGCCGCTGAACAACTATTGCATATTTTGCTATGTTATCGATGAAGTATCAAAATGTGTTTTATACAGGAAGATAGCATTAAAATAGAACTTTCTAAAAGAGTAACTCAAAATTTCTTTTAGAAGTGACCGAAAATTTAAAAAATCTTTGGCCGCTGAACAACTATTGCATATTTTGCTATGTTATCGATGAAGTATCAAAATGTGTTTTATACAGGAAGATAGCATTAAAATAGACCTTTCTAAAAGAGTAACTCAAAATTTCTTCGACCTCTTAGAAGTGACTGAAAATTAAAAATATCTTAGGCCGCTAAACAACTATTGCATATTTTGCTATGTTATCGATGAAGTATCAAAATGTGTTTTATACAGGAAGATAGCATTAAAATAGACCTTTCTAAAGTAGTAACTCAAAATTTCTTCGACCTCTTAGAAGTGACCGAAAATTAAAAAAATCTTAGGCCGCTGAACAACTATTGCATATTTTGCTATGTTATCGATGAAGTATCAAAATGTGTTTTATACAGGAAGATAGCATTAAAATAGACCTTTCTAAAGTTGTAACTCAAAATTTCTTCGACCTCTTAGAAGTGACCGAAAATTAAAAATATCTTAGGCCGCTGAATAACTATTGCATATTTCACTGTGTTATCGATGAAGTATCAAAATGTGTTTTATACAGGAAGATAGCATTAAATTAGATCTTTCTTAAGAAGAAACTCAAAATTTCTTCGACCTCTTAGAAGTGACCGAAAATTTAAAAAATCTTATGCCGCTGAACAACTAATGCATATTTCACTGTGTTATCGATGAAGTATCAAAATGTGTTTTATACAGGAAGATAGCATTAAATTAGATCTTTCTTAAGAAGTAACTCAAAATTTCTTCGACCTCTTAGAAGTGACCGAAAATTTAAAAAATCTTAGGCCGCTGAACAACTATTGCATATTTTGCTATGTTATCGATGAAGTATCAAAATGTGTTTTATACAGGAAGATAGCATTAAAATAGACCTTTCTAAAGTAGTAACTCAAAATTTCTTCGACCTCTTAGAAGTGACCGAAAATTTAAAAAATCTTAGGCCGCTGAACAACTAATGCATATTTCACTGTGTTATCGATGAAGTATCAAAATGTGTTTTATACAGGAAGATAGCATTAAAATAGATCTTTCTAAAGAAGTAACTCAAAATTTCATCGACCTCTTAGAAGTGACCGAAAATTTAAAAAATCTTTGGCCGCTGAACAACTATTGCATATTTTGCTATGTTATCGATGAAGTATCAAAATGTGTTTTATACAGGAAGATAGCATTAAAATAGAACTTTCTAAAAGAGTAACTCAAAATTTCTTTTAGAAGTGACCGAAAATTTAAAAAATCTTTGGCCGCTGAACAACTATTGCATATTTTGCTATGTTATCGATGAAGTATCAAAATGTGTTTTATACAGGAAGATAGCATTAAAATAGACCTTTCTAAAAGAGTAACTCAAAATTTCTTCGACCTCTTAGAAGTGACTGAAAATTAAAAATATCTTAGGCCGCTAAACAACTATTGCATATTTTGCTATGTTATCGATGAAGTATCAAAATGTGTTTTATACAGGAAGATAGCATTAAAATAGACCTTTCTAAAGTAGTAACTCAAAATTTCTTCGACCTCTTAGAAGTGACCGAAAATTAAAAAAATCTTAGGCCGCTGAACAACTATTGCATATTTTGCTATGTTATCGATGAAGTATCAAAATGTGTTTTATACAGGAAGATAGCATTAAAATAGACCTTTCTAAAGTAGTAACTCAAAATTTCTTCGACCTCTTAGAAGTGACCGAAAATTAAAAAAATCTTAGGCCGCTGAACAACTATTGCATATTTTGCTATGTTATCGATGAAGTATCAAAATGTGTTTTATACAGGAAGATAGCATTAAAATAGACCTTTCTAAAGTTGTAACTCAAAAGAATGATGGCGACCACTGACCCAAGTAAACCAGGGCGCGTTCATGAATGTATTAGGTATTGTTTTAATTGTCAGCCTATTTAACATTATTTAAAATTGTTTGTATATTTTTAAAAGTAGGGAATCTTGAGTTATTTGCAAATTCATTTATGTCATTTTGTACATAGATTGGGTACAACAAGCAAAATGATTCGAAGCCGAATAACGAAAAAAAAATTACATTGTCATTTTCTGATGTCAGTCAGTAGTGATGACATTGACATTTAATTTAGTCTCGTGGTAGTAAAAACACTCTTTCTTGGTGCAGTCCGAATTGATTGATTGATACCTATTGTACGTAGATAATAATTTATTTTTAGATACATAATATAATGTCATAGTCACGCTTTTACTTGCTCCGAATTGTAGAAATGCAAACGGCCATGAGCTTGCATATTCCCATCGGTCCATTTATAACTACTCTCAGCAGTGAGCACTTTTAGTACTGTTGGCGTAATTCGGATCATAATCTTACTGATCTGTGATAGAAATGCCGCTGAAAAGAACCCATTTGTGGTCCATCGAATTCGTGGCGATACGTGCAATGAGGGTGTAATCACTAAGTTTTAGAAGCGTGATTGTTTTGGACAATTTATATATTGTAATAAACCACTAACACAGTCTTAAAATCCGTAAAAGCTATGACAAAAGGTATAAATAACTTCCTGTCAGACCCATCTATTCAATACTATGACAGATAATATAAGAAAGTACAAAACCTCTGAGTATTATTTTCTTCCGACTCCTAGGTACTGAATTCAATCCACATTTTCATTCTCATATCTTGAATTATCAGTAATGAAAAGTATTAGGACTGAACGCCACATATTGTTTTTAAAAATGTTGGGTCTCAAGTTGTATGGAGCGTCGCCATCCTTCTTTCTTCGACCTCTTAGAAGTGACCGAAAATTAAAAATATCTTAGGCCGCTGAATAACTATTGCAAATTTTGCTATGTTATCGATGAAGTATCAAAATTTGTTTTATACAGGAAGATAGCAATATAATAGACCTTCTAACGTAGTAACTCAAAATTTCTTCGACCTCTTAGAAGTGACCGAAAATTTAAAAAATCTTAGGCCGCTGAACAACTATTGCATATTTTGCTATGTTATCGATGAAGTATCAAAATGTGTTTTATACAGGAAGATAGCATTAAAATAGACCTTTCTAAAGTAGTAACTCAAAATTTCTTCGACCTCTTAGAAGTGACCGAAAATTTAAAAAATCTTAGGCCGCTGAACAACTAATGCATATTTCACTGTGTTATCGATGAAGTATCAAAATGTGTTTTATACAGGAAGATAGCATTAAAATAGATCTTTCTAAAGAAGTAACTCAAAATTTCTTCGACCTCTTAGAAGTGACCGAAAATTTAAAAAATCTTAGGCCGCTGAACAACTATTGCATATTTTGCTATGTTATCGATGAAGTATCAAAATGTGTTTTATACAGGAAGATAGCATTAAAATAGACCTTTCTAAAGTAGTAACTCAAAATTTCTTCGACCTCTTAGAAGTGACCGAAAATTTAAAAAATCTTAGGCCGCTGAACAACTATTGCATATTTTGCTATGTTATCGATGAAGTATCAAAATGTGTTTTACACAGGAAGATAGCATTAAAATAGACCTTTCTAAAGTAGTAACTGAAAATTTCTTCGACCCCTTAGAAGTGGTCGAAAATCGAAAAATTCCGCTAGGGAAAAGGCCGCTGAAAACTAATGCGTATTTCACTATGTTATCGACGAAGTATCAAAATGTGTTTTACATTGGAAGATAGCATTAAAATAGATCTTTCTAAAGAAGTAACTCAAAATTTCTTCGACCTCTTAGAAGTGACCGAAAATTTAAAAAATCTTAGGCCGCTGAACAACTATTGCATATATTGCTATGTTATTGATGAAGTATCAAAATGTGTTTTATACAGGAAGATAGCATTAAAATAGACCTTTCTAAAGTAGTAACTCAAAATTTCTTCGACCTCTTAGAAGTGACCAAAAATTAAAAAAATCTTAGGCCGCTGAACAACTATTGCATATTTTGCTATGTTATCGATGAAGTATCAAAATGTGTTTTATACAGGAAGATAGCATTAAAATAGACCTTTTTAAAGTAGTAACTCAAAATTTCTTCGACCTCTTAGAAGTGACCGAAAATTAAAAATATCTTATGCCGCTGAACAACTAATGCATATTTCACTGTGTTATCGATGAAGTATCAAAATGTGTTTTATACAGGAAGATAGCATTAAAATAGATCTTTCTAAAGAAGTAACTCAAAATTTCTTCGACCTCTTAGAAGTGACCGAAAATTTAAAAAATCATTGGCCGCTGAACAACTATTGCATATTTTGCTATGTTATCGATGAAGTATCAAAATGTGTTTTATACAGGAAGATAGCATTAAAATAGAACTTTCTAAAAGAGTAACTCAAAATTTCTTTTAGAAGTGACCGAAAATTTAAAAAATCTTTGGCCGCTGAACAACTATTGCATATTTTGCTATGTTATCGATGAAGTATCAAAATGTGTTTTATACAGGAAGATAGCATTAAAATAGACCTTTCTAAAAGAGTAACTCAAAATTTCTTCGACCTCTTAGAAGTGACTGAAAATTAAAAATATCTTAGGCCGCTAAACAACTATTGCATATTTTGCTATGTTATCGATGAAGTATCAAAATGTGTTTTATACAGGAAGATAGCATTAAAATAGACCTTTCTAAAGTAGTAACTCAAAATTTCTTCGACCTCTTAGAAGTGACCGAAAATTAAAAAAATCTTAGGCCGCTGAACAACTATTGCATATTTTGCTATGTTATCGATGAAGTATCAAAATGTGTTTTATACAGGAAGATAGCATTAAAATAGACCTTTCTAAAGTAGTAACTCAAAATTTCTTCGACCTCTTAGAAGTGACCGAAAATTAAAAAAATCTTAGGCCGCTGAACAACTATTGCATATTTTGCTATGTTATCGATGAAGTATCAAAATGTGTTTTATACAGGAAGATAGCATTAAAATAGACCTTTCTAAAGTTGTAACTCAAAATTTCTTCGACCTCTTAGAAGTGACCGAAAATTAAAAATATCTTAGGCCGCTGAATAACTATTGCAAATTTTGCTATGTTATCGATGAAGTATCAAAATTTGTTTTATACAGGAAGATAGCAATATAATAGACCTTTCTAACGTAGTAACTCAAAATTTCTTCGACCTCTTAGAAGTGACCGAAAATCAAAAAAATCTTAGGCCGCTGAACAACTATTGCATATTTTGCTATGTTATCGATGAAGTATCAAAATGTGTTTTATACAGGAAGATAGCATTAAAATAGACCTTTCTAAAGTAGTAACTCAAAATTTCTTCGACCTCTTAGAAGTGACCGAAAATTAAAAAAATCTTAGGCCGCTGAACAACTAATGCATATTTCACTGTGTTATCGATGAAGTATCAAAATGTGTTTTATACAGGAAGATAGCATTAAAATAGATCTTTCTAAAGAAGTAACTCAAAATTTCTTCGACCTCTTAGAAGTGACCGAAAATTTAAAAAATCTTAGGCCGCTGAACAACTATTGCATATTTTGCTATGTTATCGATGAAGTATCAAAATGTGTTTTATACAGGAAGATAGCATTAAAATAGACCTTTCTAAAGTAGTAACTCAAAATTTCTTCGACCTCTTAGAAGTGACCGAAAATTTAAAAAATCTTAGGCCGCTGAACAACTATTGCATATTTTGCTATGTTATCGATGAAGTATCAAAATGTGTTTTACACAGGAAGATAGCATTAAAATAGACCTTTCTAAAGTAGTAACTGAAAATTTCTTCGACCCCTTAGAAGTGGTCGAAAATCGAAAAATTCCGCTAGGGAAAATGCCGCTGAAAACTAATGCGTATTTCACTATGTTATCGACGAAGTATCAAAATGTGTTTTACATTGGAAGATAGCATTAAAATAGATCTTTCTAAAGAAGTAACTCAAAATTTCTTCGACCTCTTAGAAGTGACCGAAAATTTTAAAAATCTTAGGCCGCTGAACAACTATTGCATATATTGCTATGTTATTGATGAAGTATCAAAATGTGTTTTATACAGGAAGATAGCATTAAAATAGACCTTTCTAAAGTAGTAACTCAAAATTTCTTCGACCTCTTAGAAGTGACCGAAAATTTAAAAAATCTTAGGCCGCTGAACAACTATTGCATATTTTGCTATGTTATCGATGAAGTATCAAAATGTGTTTTATACAGGAAGATAGCATTAAAATAGACCTTTCTAAAGTAGTAACTCAAAATTTCTTCGACCTCTTAGAAGTGACCGAAAATTTAAAAAATCTTAGGCCGCTGAACAGTTATTGCATATTTTGCTATGTTATCGATGAAGTATCAAAATGTGTTTTATACAGGAAGATAGCATTAAAATAGACCTTTCTAAAGTAGTAACTCAAAATTTCTTCGACCTCTTAGAAGTGACCGAAAATTTAAAAAATCTTAGGCCGCTGAACAACTATTGCATATTTTGCTATGTTATCGATGAAGTATCAAAATGTGTTTTATACAGGAAGATAGCATTAAAATAGACCTTTCTAAAGTAGTAACTCAAAATTTCTTCGACCTCTTAGAAGTGACCGAAAATTTAAAAAATCTTAGGCCGCTGAACAACTATTGCATATTTTGCTATGTTATCGATGAAGTATCAAAATGTGTTTTACACAGGAAGATAGCATTAAAATAGACCTTTCTAAAGTAGTAACTCAAAATTTCTTCGACCCCTTAGAAGTGGTCGAAAATCGAAAAATTCCGCTAGGGAAAAGGCCGCTGAAAACTAATGCGTATTTCACTATGTTATCGACGAAGTATCAAAATGTGTTTTACATTGGAAGATAGCATTAAAATAGATCTTTCTAAAGAAGTAACTCAAAATTTCTTCGACCTCTTAGAAGTGACCGAAAATTTAAAAAATCTTAGGCCGCTGAACAACTATTGCATATTTTGCTATGTTATCGATGAAGTATCAAAATGTGTTTTATACAGGAAGATAGCATTAAAATAGACCTTTCTAAAGTAGTAACTCAAAATTTCTTCGACCTCTTAGAAGTGACCGAAAATTTAAAAAATCTTAGGCCGCTGAACAACTATTGCATATTTTGCTATGTTATCGATGAAGTATCAAAATGTGTTTTATACAGGAAGATAGCATTAAAATAGACCTTTCTAAAGTAGTAACTCAAAATTTCTTCGACCTCTTAGAAGTGACCGAAAATTTAAAAAATCTTAGGCCGCTGAACAACTATTGCATATTTTGCTATGTTATCGATGAAGTATCAAAATGTGTTTTATACAGGAAGATAGCATTGAAATAGACCTTTTTAAAGTAGTAACTCAAAATTTCTTCGACCTCTTAGAAGTGACCGAAAATTTAAAAAATCTTAGGCCGCTGAACAACTATTGCATATTTTGCTATGTTATCGATGAAGTATCAAAATGTGTTTTATACAGGAAGATAGCATTAAAATAGACCTTTCTAAAGTAGTAACTCAAAATTTCTTCGACCTCTTAGAAGTGACCGAAAATTTAAAAAATCTTAGGCCGCTGAACAACTATTGCATATTTTGCTATGTTATCGATGAAGTATCAAAATGTGTTTTATACAGGAAGATAGCATTAAAATAGACCTTTCTAAAGTAGTAACTCAAAATTTCTTCGACCTCTTAGAAGTGACCGAAAATTTAAAAAATCTTAGGCCGCTGAACAACTATTGCATATTTTGCTATGTTATCGATGAAGTATCAAAATGTGTTTTATACAGGAAGATAGCATTAAAATAGACCTTTCTAAAGTAGTAACTCAAAATTTCTTCGACCTCTTAGAAGTGACCGAAAATTAAAAATATCTTAGGCCGCTGAACAACTATTGCAAATTTTGCTATGTTATCGATGAAGTATCAAAATGTGTTTTATACAGGAAGATAGCATTAAAATAGACCTTTCTAAAATAGTAACTCAAAATTTCTTCGACCTCTTAGAAGTGACCGAAAATTTAAAAAATCTTAGGCCGCTGAACAACTAATGCATATTTCACTGTGTTATCGATGAAGTATCAAAATTTGTTTTATACAGGAAGATAGCATTATAATAGACCTTTCTAACGTAGTAACTCAAAATTTCTTCGACCTCTTAGAAGTAACCGAAAATTAAAAATATCTTAGAAATTTTGAGTTACTACTTTAGAAAGGTCTATTATAATGCTATCTTCCTGTATAAAACAAATTTTGATACTTCATCGATAACATAGCAAAATATGCAATAGTTGTTCAGCGGTCTAAGATATTTTTAATTTTCGGTCACTTCTAAGAGGTCGAAGAAATTTTGAGTTACTACTTTAGAAAGGTCTATTTTAATGCTATCTTCCTGTATAAAACACATTTTGATACTTCATCGATAACATAGCAAATTATGCAATAGTTGTCCAGCGGCCTAAGATTTTTTTAATTTTCGGTCACTTCTAAGAGGTTGAAGAAATTTTGAGTTACTACTTTAGAAAGGTCTATTTTAATGCTATCTTCCTGTATAAAACACATTTTGATACTTCATCGATAACATAGCAAAATATGCAATAGTTGTTCAGCGGCCTAAGATTTTTTTAATTTTCGGTCACTTCTAAGAGGTTGAAGAAATTTTGAGTTACTACTTTAGAAAGGTCTATTTTAATGCTATCTTCCTGTATAAAACACATTTTGATACTTCATCGATAACATAGCAAAATATGCAATAGTTGTTCAGCGGCCTAAGATTTTTTTTTATTTTCGGCCATTTCTAGGTGAGATTCTAGGCGAGGTCTAAGAAATTTAGAGTTATTTATTCAGACAAACGCCATTTTTGGTATAGATATAAATTTTATAGTTTGAGTTTCACGTTTTACAAATCACTATAGTTTTTCCCTTTTTACCCTCACCCCCATATATTATGATTCGTAGGATGCTGTATAGGTATTTTATGTTTACGATATAAAAAACCGCGGTTCAACAATAGGGACTCTCTTAATTGGTCGGGTTATAATAGGCCGCTAACTTTAGGCCGCTAACTTCACATCGGTTACTGCTCCTTGTGTTTTTAGATATGAATGCTAAGCGATTTGTGTTTTTCGGAATAACATCTCAATACAAAATACCGTCACTTCGGTCGGAAAATACCATCCCGACTATTTTGGAAGTGGTTGAGATGTTTTAGTCCCATATAATTGGCCACAAACTTATAGAAAGGCACATGTGCATACTGCGGACTGACACTGAAAATGTTCAGTTTTCCAGCTCAATCTTTACAGCCACAATGAACGGGCGTCCAGCTCCGTACCAGTCTCAGTGTGCAATTGCCGTGTCGTGTCCGGCGGTTAAACGATTCGACCTTGCCGGTGAGAACACAATGGATCCGCTGCTATGTTACTGGACGATCTGATACTCGTAATATCACTGGATGTTGTGTTCGATCCTAGATCATGCTACAATTATTACTAACACCTTTGAAGCGATCGAAGTGAAAGATGGGTTAACTGATCAACTAAGTTAAGCAACATCCGCTGTGGGTATGATTTGGAGGAATTACTGCTAGTGGCATTACTACTAAGTGTGCACGTACTTCGGAGGATACGTTCAGCCGTCTGTAGGTTCAGTATGGTGGCATTTTGTGAAAAGTCTAACAGTATTTTCCGGCAGCTGTCCTTGAGAGCCACTTTTTTTTTATTGCTTATAGATTAGCCTTTGACCACAATCTCACCTGATGGTAAATAATAATTCCACCTAGCCGTTTTCGGCTGCAGTGACTTGGGCTTGTGATTTTTATTTTTTTATATTAAATTTTATTTAGGGACTTTGATGTTTAGCCCTTATATGACTAACATATCCGATTTTAGCGGTAAACGTGCGGTTACAAGCACCACACGTTAGGATTCCATTTATATAGTTATAATTAATGTTAGAAGGCGGTCTTGCTTTAAGTTGATCTCGCTTAAGGTCCAGGACTCGCCTTCTATCCTCTTCAAAATTGTGTACTTTCTCCTGTACATGTCTTCTCCATTCCGGCCGTGATGGTAATCTGATGGTAAGTGATGATGTGGGCGAAGGTGTTAACAGGCTTAACCTAGAATAACTAGCTCTCAAGGACAGCTGCCGGAACACACCGTTAGGTGCTTGGCGACAGATTTTCTACTTGAGGGTGATCGCTAGCCAGGCGGTTATTCGTAAAAAATGCCTTTCCACCATGTGGTGAATCTTATGCCCGCGGCGGGATGCGAACCATGGACCTGCTGCGCGGCAGTCATAGACAAAGCCACTAAGCTATCACTGCTTCAAAGAGCTAGGTCAGCTTGAACAACATCTTCGACAACATCATCACTTATCATCAGGTGAGATAGTGGTGAAAGTTTAGTCTATCAGCTATAAAATAAAAAACCTAGTGCGTCAATTTCACGACACCTAACGGCATACATCATTTTACTCTACATAAACGAGCTGTTCGCATATCTAATTTTTCAAAAGAGGTTTAGCAATACAATGATTTTTTAATTTGTAACTCACCAGCATCAATCTCAACAACAATCATCACGCTTGGTATCCACAGTTCCACACACCCAAATTTCGCTAGAAATGTTTTTGATTTAATGTAATAATGCTTGTATTGCCATTGACTTGACAAAGATCCAGCTTCCAGAAACATCCAACCTGGGGTTTGAACCCAAGAGTTTAAGTTTCCAAAGGGATGCTTAGAGACGCCACTAGTCCAACGTAACAGTGTTCACTTTCAGCACTACATGCTCGTATTTCTGTCTCGATAAACGTTAGAATTAGCGAAGATTACATCCATTTTCATTCAAAGAAATTGCCTCAATCTCTAATTACGTTGAGTCCACTTGACCTGTTCATTTCTCTTTCTAATTAGGCATTAATCCAACATCCCGTTGAATCTCCTTTGCAGCTTACGGCTTCTTATACCTCAAAGCCTCCGCGACTTTCAAAGGCCCTGAATAAAACATTACAGGTTCGCCAAAAGTGGCCCAATTGCTCAAATCCCGACAATTCCGACCGCGTACCATCGCTGCGGCTCCCGATACGATCTCGCTACATCTGGTTCAAACTGGTACTCATTTGGAGATAATCGATTTGGATTGCCATTGTTTTTCTGTCTCTGTTTGTTGTCATATATGCGTGTAAGACGGAGAGAGGTTCCTAGTTATTTAAGATTGTACCCACAGTCATGGTGCATTGTAATTCTTTAAAAGATTCATTCATATATAAATTTGAAGCACTCGTAGTAGAGCTTGACTAGTACTATAAAACGGATCACTATGCGGTCATTACTTTTTTTAATATTATTGTGACCGAACAAGCTAGAGGCCCACCTGATGTTAAGCGGACTTACCTCTATAACAGATGCGTCACAAGTCGTGCATTGCACTGCGCCCGTCACCTTAAGACATAGTTGCTAAGTCTCATGTTACTGTAATTTCACAAGGACTGCTGCCAGAACACACCGTTAGGTGCTCGGTGACAGATTTTCTACTTGACGGTGGTCGCTAGCCAGGCAGGCATTCGCAAAGTGCCTTTTCACCATGCGGTGAAGCTCAAGCCCACGGCGGGATTCGAACCATGGACGTGCAGCGCGGTTTTTTTTTTTTTGTTTTTTAATTTATTTCCGGGATCATTCATCTCATCCCGGCCCGCGAACTAACTATCCCTACTTAATATGGGATACCATTAAAATCTAAATGTGCTCTATCTATTTCAGTACAGAAGAGATAGGTTTATACGATAGTGAACAGCATATTAATCAGGTGTTAAATATTTTTGTTTTAGCAGTGATATTACCGTCACTATCGTTTAACATGACACTTAAAGCTAAACTACAAGTAACTTAACTAACTTAACTCTAACTGAATTGTATAATAATTTGCCCTATATGGGACCCTATATTTGAAAAGCTCAGACCGATAAGCCAGTAGCTAAAATAGCGGAAGGCAAGCCTCCAATCACTGTGGCTAGGTTTCTCGCCAAGTGGTTTTTTTTTTTTTTTTTTATATATTTTATAAATTTTTATATTTTTTTTTTTTATATATTTTTTTTATATATATATATTTTTTTTTTTTTTTTTTTTTTTAGTATATAATTCTCGATGTAACTCGATTTCGATTTCTTATTTTCATAAAGTTTTATGCTGACATTTCATACAATTATATTTAACTTTAATCACGTTAACCTGTGCATTAACATGGAAAGCTATGTGACATTGAAATATATCTAAATTATTCATTATATATGTGGTATTAACATAAATATATATATTAATTAATAAATATGTATATAAATATATATATATATAAATTAATTAATATTTAATAATTGTTTCTAATAAATTAATGGCATTTCAATAATAACATTTTTAATAATCAATAAAGTAAGAACTTAACTAAGAACTGGGGATTTAAGTAATTGTCTACGGTAAACCTCACATGCCAGTATTGGAGACAGGTTACTGAAATTGGCAGGGACCGAGATGGGCTCTTGAACAGAAAGGCGAAAGATTAGTATCTGGCAGCTTTGAGGTTTGATTGCCATACTGACCATAATTTGATATGCACACGATATTAGCTAGCACAGTAGGAGCCATATGTATTTGCGTCATTGAGGTAAAATAGCGAGTGTAATTATTTCACGGTTGACCCATTCGCCTTTGCCACTTTGCGGACTATCATTTCAGCAAAATCAAGGAAAGTTTGTCGGCGGTTGTCGTCCTTAAATAGAGATGCAATATTTGTCCTGATTAAAGCTACTCCTAGTTTGGATTCGTAGTCAAATCTGAGAGCGGCAAATCTTGGGCATTCAAGGAGGTTGTGTTCAACAGTTTCTTCTGCTAGACCGTTGCAGATACAGAAGGGTGTGTTAGCAAGTTTGAACCGATGGAGATAGAATTTAAAGCCTCCGTGTCCCGATACCTGAGCCCTTAGATTTGACATTCTCAGATTTGACAGAGTTTTGTATGAAGATTTGATGTCTGGCAGGAACATCTTGGTTGTGGCGCCGGTATCAGATGTCTCGTGCCTCTGTCTTGTAAGTGTTGCGTCCCTAATGAGGCGTTTGGCATAGGACAGAGGGAAGGCATTGTAAACTGTGGCCTGTCTATTATGTAAGGCTCCATGTTTTGCGAGCTCATCTGCGCGCTCATTGCCCTCGACTCCCACATGGGCCCGGACCCAGAAGAATTCTATGGCTCCCCCTGCATTTTGAACGTCGTTGACTAGTTGTCTAACTCGGAATGACAGTGGATGTAGGGCATTTGGATTTGCGATGGAGTCCAAAGCGGATCTTGCGTCACTAATGATGCTGGCACTAAAATATCTCGTTGAACAAGTGATTGTCTCTAGGGCTCTGGTTATCGCGAAGAGCTCTGCCTGAAAGACGCTGCAGAAACTTTCAAGTCTGAAGTGGGCTTTTTGACGTTCTACTCCGTTTTCCCACAGGCTGAAGGCCCCACCTACTCTCCCTTCAATCTTGCTACCATCGGTGAAGATCTTTGGATGGTTGTTATCGATCTTTGCCAGGTCATCTTCCGTTTCGATGATTTTGTAACAGAGCAACTTTCTAAGTGCTGGATGGGGAAGTTTATATGGGCTGATCCTTCTCTGTAACTGCCTGTCAGATGGAAGCTGTGATATCGTGCCCTTCCTTTTTACTTTATAGAGCTCCCAGTTCTCCAAAATTCTAAGGTCCAGGGGAATTATCCTGGCTAGGGTGGTCGCCGATGTAATAGAAATTGTTCTGTGGGCCTTAGATATTCGGATACCGAATTTACGAGTGATTTTGTCCAGTGTGGTCTTCACGTTGCATCTCTTGGCCACAGAACCCCAGGCTGCTGCAGCGTAGAGCACAGTTGGCTCGATGACAGCAAGGTAAATTGTGCGTATAATTTCCGGGTTTAGTCCCCATTGCGCTCGGGCTGCTCTGGAGATTGTTTTATAAAGGTTGCACGTCTTGGCATATATTGATTTGAGGTGTTCTAAAAAATTAAGGTTTTTGTCTATTGTAACTCCTAGGACCTTAAGCTTTTCAGCAAACCGGATGGGGACTTGCTCCATTGTCAATTTTGGCTCAATGTATTTAAGTTTGTTGGTAACAAGGATGGCTTGGGTTTTGTGTGCAGCAAACTTCATTTTATTTTCGTTGCCCCATCTCAAGACCAAGGAAATAGCTCGCTCAGTGCAGCATTCCAACTCACTAGCCAGGTGTCCGGTAGCTACGATAAGAAGGTCATCTGCGTAGGCCTGAATGTGGAGTCCCATATCTTCCGCTTCTTTAAGTAAGGGATCCAATTGGAGGTTCCACAGAACAGGTCCACATGTAGAGCCTTGGATGCATCCTCTTGTTGTTACTCTTGTTAGTTCCTCCCCGGCGTAGCGTAGTGATATTCTCCTGTTATCAAGGTAGCTGTGAAACAGTCGCTGCGTTGCCTGTACGATGTTCTTAGCTTTGAGTTGGTTTAGAATTGCCGGCCACCAGGTGTTATCAAATGCGCCCTGGATATCGAGGGAGAGAATTACCACCATTTTCTTTTCGGTGAGGCCTTGATTGACTAGGGCCAGAGCGTCGTGTAAAGCGTCCTCGGCGCTCACTTGAGGAGTAAAGCCATACTGTCTACGACTCATTTTCTCATCATGTCCCATTTCCCAATGCAATCTGTTAGTGATTAGCTTTTCTAAGATTTTGGCAAAGACTGATAGAAGCCCAATCGGACGGTAGGATCTGGGTTAGATTAGGTCTTTGCCGGCCTTAGGTATAATCTTGACCACAGCCTCTTTCCATCTACTAGGGAAGTAACCGGCGAGAAGACACTTGTTGTAAAGATTTAAAAGTCTGTCGGGGTCCGCCCGGTAGGCCGCACTGCATATATCTGCAGTGAATCCGTCGGATCCCGGTGCTTTTTTAGGGTCGATATGTCTTAACACGGTTTCGATTTCTTCGTGTGTAAATAGTGTTTGCTGGGATGAGATATCCCCAAGGAATTGTCTGTGTGCTTGAACTGCTCGTCTAGTAATACTCTGTTCGTGTGTATCCTCCGCAACTTTGTCTTCTGGATAGAAGGTATCGGCAAGTAGCTGAAGGGAGTCCTTGGGTGATAATATATTGCCATTCTCAGGTGATTTCAGCAGTTGTTCAGCTGGGAGGCCCGAGCAGCCCCTAACAATCCTATAAGATTTTTTCCATATATCTTCCAGCTTTTGTCCAGTACAAAGGTCTTTCCAACTGGAGGTAGAGGTTGACTCGATGTTGTTCTTATAGTCTTGTTTGGCAGCAAGGTATTCATTGATGACTATCTCCCTTCTGTCTGGCCTGGCATTTCTGATTCTATTACGTAGAGTCTTTACCTTTTCCTTACTCGATTTCAGGTCCCGGTTCCACCAAGGTTTGCCTTTCCCCTTTTTGCGATGTGCGAATGGAATGGATCTCTTGCAGGCTTTGTGGATCAGGTGTTCGTTTAGCTTGACTATGTTGTCGATTTTTAACCTAGGGTCAGGCTCTTCGCTTTGAACCAAGTCATCTGTAGGATTGTCCATGAAAAGGGCTTGTAGTTCCTGTCGGAATTTGGTCCAATTTGCCTTTTTAGTATTATATAGACGTGTAGTCATTTTGGGGGCGTTCTGATGATTTGCCTCAAGAGATATTTCAAACCTGATAGCCCTGTGATCCGATGTTTGGATGAAATCAGGGTCGACTCTCCAGTTGTGTATTTTGTGGAGAATCCCGCTGGAGCAGGCGGTAACATCGACTATACTGGAGTGTAGACGAGTTCCGTGGTACTGATGGTAGGTCACAACCGAGCCCTGATTGAGAATATGACCACCGACTTGGGAAAGAGCGTCTACAAATGCCTCACCTCTGGAGTCTTCAGCCTCACAGCCCCACCAGGGACTAGAGGCATTAATATCGCCTCCTACAACATAGTCTTCAGCTCCGGATTCCTGTATTGCTTGTGTCATCTTCGCCAGATATGGATCCATGTCTACTGAACCTTGCATGTAAACACTTAAAATGAAAATTTTGAGCTCTCCTAACTTTATAGTTACTCCAACCACGTTCTGCGATACGTGTTTGGAGTTTACAAAAACCTGTGCATCAGGATCTAACACGACAACCGCCGACTTTACTGGACTATTAGGACCATTAATGCATTGTATAACCCGATGACGAACACCAGCAGTGAGGTAACATTTTGAGCCCACGTAGGGTTCTTGAAGCAGCAGGGCCGTGGTCCCCGTTCTACATGACTCGTTTAGACAGTCCATGGTTGCAGCCAGCCCACGTCCCAGATTAGCCTGCACGATTTGTACCCCCCTAGTTTGATTGACTGGAGTGCCCTTAGCAGTAACTGACACTGGCTCTTGCTATTCTGTCCCATTTTTCCCATTCGGGGCAGTCTGCGCTATAAGCTGGATGGTTAATATCAGTGCCAGTTGCTTCCTTGTCACTACAGTTGGTACATTTCGGCGAGCCATCCCTGTTAGGGCAGTCTCTCGTGTCGTGGTTTAAAGCACAGTACCCACACCGCGCTTTCGGTGCATTGCATTCGCGCGCACGGTGGGAGAATCCAAGGCACCGGTAACATTGGAGCAGCGGTGATTGGTCGAGTGCCGGTACAATCTGGTAACCGATGCGTACCCTACGGTCTCTTAGGACTCTCCAAATTTGGGGGCTGACCTCAAGGATAACGTTCTGGACAGAGGAGTGGCGACCCTTGGTTCGTCTGACGACCGTGACCTCTCTATCGCTCGTAGGAATATCCTTCAGCAGATCGTTATTTTGTTTAAGGACTGCCTCCTGGATCCTGGCGTCACTCATGTCGGGAACTACACCGATCAGTCTCAGAAGGGGATTTTTGCGCCTTGGGACCCTTACTGAGAGTTGACTGGCTTTATTCTTAATTGCAGTGCTCATGCGGCGCATATCACCTTCAGAATTTAGTGTGATAGCTACCTTGCTGTTTCTGCACTTTCGCAGTCCAGTCACCCCAACGCCCATCTCCACAACGTCCACGCTCCTCTTTATGTGATCGATAATTTCCTGGCCAGTGTGTCGTGGGTCCGTGGACTCCACCAGTACTGTATATTTTGGAGTGATAGCTACTCCGGCAATTTCCCCAGGATTGTCAGGAACTTGCCGGGGCCGCCACCTCTCGCCTCGGGGGCCCCGGCTGGGATCCAGTGAGGGAGCATTATTTGCTGGTGGTTGAGGTAAGGTTCTGGTGTTACCCACGTCCACTCTCAGGGCGTTTACCTCGTTAACTAGGAGCTTTGCAGCGTCAGCTAGTTCCGTACTAATTTCTCCCTGAATTAAACTTGGATCTACCACCGAACGGGCGGTGATATTACTGGCGATGCCACTCACAGCATTACCAAGTCGAGCCAATGGCTCTGAAACGTATTGGACTGTGAATAGTCTGTTGGACTCTACTTGCTGGCATAGCACATCAAGTTTACTGCTGATGCCAGCCTGTGAGGCCTCTATAAGTTTGGAGTCGATCTTGTTCTTGCTTAGAATTTGCTCTAGAGCGTGGGTGTACTTCCGAGGCTCTAAGTCGATCTCTCTTGTCAGTCTGCTATTGTCGTGCTCTAGTTTGGAGATCCTTTCCAACAATTTAGAGTTTGCCTCGGCTTTAGTTAGGACCAGTTCCTGCAGCCTATATAGCTTGCCCACGACCAACTCCCTAACTTTTTTATTCAGGTTACCAGCAGCTCTACCCTCCAGGGCAGTTTTGGCGTCTAAGACGGCTCTACATGCCTCCGCTGCGTCACTGCTTGCAGCATTAGATAGGCTTGACCTGGATGGGACAGATTGCTCGTCCTCATCCAGGTTCGACAATGAGGCAAAGGAGGGGTTAGAGGAGAGTTGCTGCGAAGAGGCACCCAGTTGTGAAGCTGGCCGTGAGGACAGCAAAGTCCCAGCGCTTATAGCAGGTGTTCTACCTAACCACTGTCTCGGAGTCGTAAGCTGTGACCTCGTTACCCGAGCGGTGGTTGGTATTGTGGCGCTGTCAGAAAGAGAACGATTGAGTACATTAGGTCGAGCCCCAACTGCGTTACCTGGTTCCATCCTGACGCTGCAGTGATTTTAAGCCGCCAAGTTTATTCTGACTGTAACTTCGGCCAGGAACGTCCCAGAGACACCGGGTTTGGACTATGAGTGTTGCCCTCACGTTATGCAGGTGATCCAGTGGATAATAAGCGTTAATACCGTGAACAATCGTATGGATTTAAGGCCCAACAGAATAGGAAGAGGAGACTTCGCCAATAACAGGAATGGAAACCAGAGGGGGGGGGGGTCCCGAGGGAGCACTATATACCCTATATCTCCGGTTCCGGGTAACGGATCGGGATTCTGAAAACGGTGCTATGTTGAGGCAAAAATACATATATCAATTTGGTTAAAGAATATAAAGATATGTATCCGGGGCCCGGGGGGGTGGGGGGTAAGAAAAAATCTGGTTTTCCTTAAATTCCCACCAAATCCCACACTTCAAAAATCTGAAAAACTATCAGTACCCAAAGTAAAATGCACACAATAATAATACGTAGTCAGAACCCACGCGCCAGCAGCCGCCAAGTATTTATTAAGATTCTAAAATATTATTTTTAAAATTCAAATACTCAAGAGAGTACTAATGCTAAAAATCTACTCTAAACGGTTTTCAAGTCAGTAAGTAGTCACGCTTCCGACGTCGCTCGCAGTTTTTACAAAATACTCCTAAAAGTAGGACCACGTGGCCTACTTTTAATAATAACTTTTGAATGCGTGGGGATAGAAGGGTGCTACTGGGCTCAAATTGCGCTCGCAAATAAGGCCCACCAGATGCAGTGAAAATACCGTGGGGGCACCGATCTAGATCCAAAGATATTAGCAAGTTAAGTTTGCAAAAAACGAAACATACCAATTTCCAGCCTCCAGATCGGTGATAGGTTATTCCACGGTCCAAACACTGCATCCAATAGATGGGCACAACACTCACGAAAACAACGAGATATCACACACCTTTTTATCACAACAAAAACCCACTTTTTCGAATTTTTTACTGCGGAGCGACGCGGAAACGTGGACGTGCAGCGCGGTTGTACATATCCAATGCCACTGAGCCATCACTGCTTCTTGCTTTTACTTGGACTACTAGGGGCATTTACACGTTTTGTATTTGGGCAAGGTGATGGCAATCGTTATGAGATGTAAACATTGCATAGTGGTGTAGCTTTTTCCATGAGCCACCATGCAAAGCTAGCTTTCAAGTAGAAAATGTATTGCAAAGCACCAGGTTGTGTTCGTAGTAGCCGTTGTTGAGAGTCAGTGCCCTTTCTAGGTAAAGAAGCGCTCGTAGCGAAGTTTGCTTAGCCATTCTGAAACGATCAGCAAAGTTAAGCAACGTCCGCCTCGGTCAGGAGTTGGATGGGTGACCGCTGGTCACATTACTACTGAGCGCTTCCGTGCTTCGGAGGGCACGTAAAGCCGTCGGTCCCGGTTGTTGTCTTAGGATGGTAGTCGTTATAGCATGGTCGTAGGGCATTTTGCGAATGCCCGCCTGGCTAGCTACCACCCTCAAGTAGAAAATCTGTCGCCAAGCACCTAACAGTGTGTTCCGACAGCTGTCCTTGAGAGCCCGTAGTTCTAGGTTAGTCTGAACAACTTCTTCGACCGCATCATCATTTACCATCAGATGAGATAACGGCTAACCTATCAGGGCTAACCAATCAGGCATAAAAAAAAGTAAGGTCCCGATATTTTACCACGAGACTACTGCTGACGATAGTAGTGAGTCACACACACACTCAAAAAAATCAATGACAATGTGTGAATCAGAGAGTTGAAATACTTAGAGTTGTTATATCCGAATACCACTGCTCTAAAAGCTTACTACAATTTACCTATGTACATACCTACGCACATCTATAAGCAGTTTGTAATGACAAGGAAAGAACGTTCAAATATTATGCGTCATATCTGTTGTTAGAAAGAGATACGAGTAAATAAGCAATTCGTGTTACCACCGAACCGCCACGAGACGTTCCGATCACCATTATGCTGCATCTCTTTCACTCTCTCACACCAAACGATACACATATCTCGCTCATCCATTTCATTGTGATTCGTTCCAAAGATAAAACAAAATAACGATATTTTCTATTTCAACAATAAAAGCAATAATTACGCGTGAAATGAAACAGTTTTCTTATCTCTCACAGTGCCTGTATAATTGGTGCAGAGTCTAAAGACACAAGGAAGGTGTCCACAGATTATTCCGAAAAAACACGATTAGCGGCGATGTATTCACCGGACGCTCGGAAGTGTTAGACTGGTAGTGACTCAGGCGATTACCCTGAATTCGTCTAGTAAATATGGAGGGCAAACAACTGATCTACAGGTAAAAAAATCTTAGGTGTGAATAGTTTCATTTGAGTATCTACTACGCTAGTTTTATTAACGACATGTGTCAGGGTTCTAGAATAATTATAGCGACGAGAAGCTTAATGCGCGTCTACTGCGAAGATTTTGTCTAAAAACTACACAAAAACGTGAAACATTTGTCTATAATATTGTTGAAATCTTTTGTGGTTGAAACCAAAACCTGGTTTCATGCTTTCCTTGGCTAGTGCATCAATGCATGCAGTAGAGCATCTCACATTTACCCCCCACGTGGGTAGAGGGGGGTTGGGTACGGGCATTTGAACTAATCACTTGGCGAGTAATATTACGTGAACCAATAAAATGGTACAGTGCGTGATTCTGAAACCAAGTTTCGTGTATATGCTTGTCCGTTGCGCGGAAGACGGAAAGTAAGAGTTTTGTCGAATGCTATGAAAAAAAAAGTTGCAGGAGACGCGACTTTCAAAGTCAAAGTCAAAATCATTTATTCAATTTAGATAGAATTTAGGCGTCTACGAATGAAGGTCAATTACAAATTTTAATATTGAAATATAAGTACTACATTGTACTGCCACGTTCAGCAAACAAAAATTATAGAACCACTGCGAGAAGAACGGGCAATAAACTCGGGGCCATTCTTTTAAAAGTTTTTTAACAATGTGTTAAGTACATACTATATAGTAAAATCATTACAATATGTATTTACATTACGTAGGTGACAGGCGCTAGCTTGGCAGAGGTGAACCAGTCGCATTTTTGTCGTTTAAGTAATCACAAACTGTGTAGTAAGATTTCTTTATCAAAATGTTCTTCACGTGCAACTTGAATTTTCTTTCTGTGAGCATTGTAATATGTTTGGGCACTTTATTATAAAACTGCACATAATTGCCTAAGAACAAAGGCATTGACCAATGATGACAATGACCCATCTCACTCTGTCAATATCGGAAATGTGCGAGAGCCATACTCAGTACTCGTTTGTTAAAAAAAACAGACTATAATAATTTATCTCTATGAATAATGTATGCTTCATAAACACGACGCAATTGTTTTTAGTATTCAAAGGAAAAAACTAACCATGTACGAGTCGGGCTTAGCTTTTTTATTGTAAGAACCCTTAAAAGAAAAAAAAATATTATGTTCATAGCTTCAAAACTACATTTTAAATTGGAATGTTTTATTGAATTAGTATTTTTTTATCGGCTGTAAATATAGGAGTTTCTCAATTCGACTGTACCGATGTTTATTATTTTCTTGCTATATTAGATTATTTTACAGCTGGTGCTTGTTTTGTAGTCCCATTTAAATTTGAGAAACATCTCACGAGTAGTATTTGAGTTGTCCCTCATAATATGTCTTTAATTGGATTCGACTAGATTGATAATGTTCTCATTTTCCATGTAAAATGAACAGAAAAAAACTGTATATAGTCCATTGAAAAGTTACATGAGCTTTGCATTTTTTAGAGGACGCAATTTTATTTTTGGGACATGTGTGCCTCCACACATGTCGATAGAAGCTTAACCTCAAGTTATAACTTCTTAAATTTTTAATTTAGTGCAAAAAGTTATTTAAACATATTTTTAGGAAAAATAATTAGCTACAAATTATGCGCTGTAGAATTTTTTGTAACACGCATAGTTTCCGAGATATCGCGTAATAAGTGTTTTCACCACTTTTTCCAAGATGGTGGCCTGGGGACAAGGGCGACCCCAAAAACTTGAGGTTAAGCTTCTATTGACCACCACATGTCTCAAAAATAAAATTGCGTCCTCTAAGAAATGCAATATTCGGTCCGTAAATTGTAACATTTCAATGGACTAATAGGGTTTGGTTTATTTACTTTATAGTGCACTTTTTGTTATAGAATATTTTCTGATTGAAGTCGTTATTTTTTGTATTTTTTTTTTAATTCTTAATGTGAATGTTAGTACTTTTGACTGACTGACCGTGTGTATCATATGAACTTCGCCTTACGTAAAATACTTGACTGTTCTTGAAAGTTTTGTTTATTATTTATTTTTTATCAAAATCCGTCGCGGACTATGTCTCTGAGAGTATTTATGGCCTCTAAAAGCCAAATCATCTCTGATGCAATTAGGACCGAATCCATTTTTGGTCATTCCTTTACCGCTGACCGAAATAACTGGTTAATTAATCCAATTCTTGTAAAAGTGTCATCACTGCCATATAGGGATCTGTTGGTGTATATGAAATTGCTAGTTAATTGAACGGGGATGTCTGATGTCTGATCGTAAAACAAATTGTCCTATGTCTCAATTCGGACAACGCTATTTATAGCATCATCCAGTCTGTAAACTCGACGAATAGGCTGTGACAGGCACGTAGTCAGTGTAGGTGCTAGGTATAGTTTCCTGTATCGGCTGGATAGTCCACAGCTGAACACAGCCTCTCACACTAAGCCACTAAGGGGGGTTAGCCGTAATCCCCAAGCTTGGCAGGCGTCTTCGGGATCGCAGTGCTAGGATTGCAGTTCTTTAGGAGGCGCTGCTGCGCATCTTCTGGTATTTTTACCTTTGTCGCCTTCGCGGCGGCAAATAGCCCGGCATACCAAGAGATGAAACGAAAAAATATACAAATGTTACTATTCGTTGGACGAATTCGTACTAAATAAATGATAATTATAATAAAACATGTGTCTTAATGGGTGAGGATGTCTTCGGTAGTGAACGATCCTTCTGGTTGCAGTACAGTAGCAATTTTATTCAGTAGTTTTTAGTTTTATTTCGTAAACTATTTCATTTTTTCCCCGAATTCAATGTCTAATTTTGTTTTAATATTTAATTACTTCATTTTTTGCCTCTTTATTGAAACGCATATAAAATAATTTAGTGTTTAAAACATACTCGATAAAATCGATATAAATCGTAGGCAACACCCCCCTATTGTCGTCCTGACTACGTCCTCCCCTGCCCTTGACGAACATGTCCCTCCCGCCGTATGCTAGGTTAGTGTGTCGTGTCGCCAGTCCGTCCCTTCGGCTATTCTTGTTTGTTGCTTGATTGATACCGTGTTAGACTGTAATGGTTGTTTGTACGTAACGATTGACTTCATCTTGTGCGTTTGTAGGTACCTAGCTCAAGGTTAGTGTGCACGTGTGTGCTGTCCGTGCAAATGTCGTTTCGTCATAATTTTAATTGAAATTTTGAATGCATCTTCTTTAAGCCCATTATGATATGATATTAGCCTATTATATTATGATATTGAAAATATACGAGTATATCGTTCTTTAACCATCGTATTAGGATGGAGCGACATCTATAGTTCAACTTACGTTGTACTACAAATAAGACTAATTTTGCAATTAGCTTTACACTTGTTTATGTTGACGGAACCCTATAATTTTAATATTTTTATGTTTGCAATAACGCATGCTCTGCGGTTTACATAACAAAATAACAAATTTAGATACGAGAGGAAAAAATTAAGTCATGTGCGGGATTCAGCATGCGTTATATCAAACATAAAAATATTTAAAAAATAATAGTAGTAAAATATTTTGTTTTTGAGATTTATGATCGTTAAATATGGGAATTCTTTTTTAACATTTCGAAATAAAATCAATTTTTTTTTATGCCTGATAGGTTAGCCTTTGACAACTATCTCACCTGATGGTAAGTGATGACGTGTTTGAAGATGTTGTTCAAGCTAACCTAGAGTTACTGGCTCTCAAGGACAGCTGCCGGAACACACCGTTAGGTGCTTGGCGAATGTTCTAATTGACTTGAGGCGGGCATTCGCAAAATGCCCTACGACCATGCTATAACGACTGCCATCCTAAGACAACAACCGGGACCGACGACGGCTTAACCTGCCCTCCGAAGCACGGAAGCGCTCAGTAGTAATGTCACCAGCGGTCACCCATCCAACTCCTGACCGAGGCGGACGTTGCTTAGCGTTGCTGATCGTATCAGAACGGCTAACCAGACTTCACTACGAGCGCTTCTAAATCACATCACACATATCACAATAATCACAATGATATTATACGAGTAGATACGAAAGTTTGTGAGTGAGAGAGCGTTCTATGATATATAGGGTTGGTACAATGTGTTTTGTTTTTAACCGAATTCTAAAAAAGAGGAAGGTTCTCAATTAATCCTTTTTTTTATGTTTGTGACCTCAGAACTTTTGACTGGGTTAACCGATTTTGAAGATTCTTTTTTTTATTTGAAAGCTGTTGCTTCTCATTTAAATTTCATCAAAATCGGTACTGTCGTTTTTGAGTTACACATAACTGAAAAATATTTCCCTTTCTTGATGGTATAGTTATTGGCAGTGAATGACATGTAAAATAATTTGTTGAAGTCGGTACCATGCGCACAATATTGTGATAATTGGTATTTTTTAACTATCATGGTACCGAAATCAATAAGTTATTTTACACTTTTGAATGGTTCCATTTATAGGTACTTTAAATTTTTTTTTCTTTACTCACATTCTACGGCAACCAACGTACCTACAACAGTTCTACTACGTAAATTGATAATGTGAGTAAAGTTGCGTTTATCTCGAGTCGAACTAACCTACCATGTAATTTGTTGTTACAGGAAAATACCTTATCATTCGTACGCTAGGTATAATTACTATCAACAATAATGTAACGTGGAGAATCTGTTAAATCATCAATGACATTTTCCTTATGCAAATGCAATTAAAATCCCATTTATAATTAACAAGCATCTGTGCCAGTATTGACTTCCCGCTTTCAAAATGTATGCTTTAAAATAGAAACACTTGGTTCTTTACATCACGCAGTAGCTTCAGGAGCTTTTTTATATATTACAAAATTATAAATTTACGAGAGGAAAAATTTTGTAAGTCATGTGCTGGATTCGAACCCGCGTCACCCCTTGAGTCGGGGTATGCTATAATCCAACTGAGCTTACATGACAATGAGTCAAAACTCAATTTTTTCCTATCGTTCATTAACCATCGCATTGGGATGGAGACACATCTATAGTTCAACTTACGTTGTACTACAAAAGTTTTAGTTATGACTCATTGTAATTTTTTTTATATATTTACCTCTTTTTGCGCAGTTGGATAAAAACTATCATATGTTCTTCCCCAGGTCTCAAATTGTTTCTATTCGAAATTTCATCCAAATCGGTCTAGTAGTTTTTAGGTTTATGGGTTGCATAGAAAACTACAAAAATTTCCTCATTATAATATTAGTGTGGATTGGTCAAGAAAGACCAAGCAAGGTACTATGAGAGTTATTTGTTTATTTTTATTGTTAATATTCTAAACCTTTACACTTTCTCACCTGATGGTAAGTGATGTCGTTGTCGAAGATGTTGTTCAGGCTAGCCTAGAATTACTGGCTCTCAATGACAATTGCCGGAACACACCGTTAGGAGCTTGGCGACAAATTTTCTACTTGAGGGTGGTAGCTAGTCAGGCGGGCATTGTCAAAATGCCCTACCGTTATGCTGTAACGATTGCCATCGTAAGGCAACAACCGGGACCGACGGCTTAACGTGCCCTCCGAAGCACGAGCTCGCTCAGTAGTAATGTCGCTGGCTGTCACCCATCCAACCGCGTCGGACGTTGCTTAACTTAGCTGATCGATTAAGATTAATCAATTAAGCCTTACCCAAAAAGTTATTTTGAACAAAAAGCCTGAATATCTTTTTGAGAAACTGATTTTTACTAAAGACATACACTTGGTCAATACTAGATCCAAGGCTCTTCTCATGTTATTAATACCTAAACACAAGACCACCAGAGTGAAAGGTTGCTTCAAATACAGTGCGTCCAACATTTGGAATAACCTCCCTCCTCCAATGAGAACAAAAATTAGTAATACCTTAGGTACAAAAATATTTTAATTTATAGGCAAAGGACCAATTTTGAAGCAACTTTTAAAGTCAAACGCAGCCAAGCGATGCGAAAAAACAAATAGTTATAATCACCTCACACAGCTCACACACGCACACAAACACACCCTCTCACACACACGTTTCCTCAGAAATATACACACCGTACCGTATTTTACCAATTACCTACGAATAATTTTATAATACCTATGAATAGTAAATTTGAATACTTATATATTACTAGGATTTATGTAATTTAATATATTTTTATTTTCTTTGTATAATTTTTTTTATATGCAAGAGTGTAACGTGGATAACTTTAATTTTTATACGTATTATGTTTGTACCCCCATCACTAACTTAACTCGATTAACACCTACGTTCGAGCAAAGGGGTATGCTGAAAACCAGCCCTGCGTGAACCATCCGGCTTACGCAGTACAGTGCTGAGCCTACCCCTCTTGCCACTTAAATTAATGTATTCCATGTTTTATTTATTTCCTGTTAAATTGTATTTTACTGGCAATAAATGTTATTCTATTCTATTCTAAGAACGGCTAAGCAAACTTCCCTACGAGCGCTTCAAGAACTGACCAGCCCTCAAATTGTACTATTTCCAAGAATACTTATTTCCCTAACTGCATAGTAAACGAAATAAAGAACGATTGTCGAACGTCGATTGGGTAGGACCTACGACGGCCTTGATGGCAACATTCCCATTCACCGTTTCCTTGTTTTTATAGTTTTTGTGCACGAACCGGTTTTTCGTTATGTTGGTCGGTAATTTGCATACAAGACTAACGCAACCTGTTATAAAATTCCCCGTGACTGCGTCAAAATTAAAAAGAAAAAAAAGTTTTATTACGTTTCAAAGATAAATGTTATGGTATGAATGAAGGGTCTCTTAATCTTAATGAAAAATGAATGGTGTAGTAAGAACTTCTGCTCTCTTCCATATCTAGTTCATACATGTCATCTCGAACTTACTCCTCGCTTAAAGTCAAAGTCAAAATCATTTAGTCAATAACAAATTTTAATATTGAAATATACTACATTGTACTGCCACGTTCAGCAAACAAAAATTATAGAGCCACTGCAAGAAGAACGGGCAAGAAACTCGGGGCCATTCTTTTAAACGTTTTTTTAACAATGTGTTAAGTACATACTATATAGTTAAATTATTACAATATTTATTTACATTACGTAGGTGACAGGAGCTAACTTGGCAGAGGCGAACCAGTCCAAGCATTTTTGTCGTTTAAGTAATCACAAACTGTGTAGTAAGATTTCTTTATCAAAATGTTCTTCACCTACAATCTGAATTTTCTTTTAGTGAGCGTTGTAATATCTCTGGGCAATTTATTATAAAACCGCTCACAATTGCCTAAGAAGGACCTTTTATTTGTCTTTGTCTTTAAACATTTCGTTACCAATCAGAAGCTCGACGAGGTTTGGTTTGTCATTTGATATCTACGCGCAAAATTGACTTATATCCGCTAGCGTGGAATAGCCGAATAATGCGTTTTAAAAATCGGTTCGCCATTACAGTCTTTGATTAATTTTGAAATATTTTAAATATAAAAAGACATTTGTTACCTATATTTATTTAGGTTCGCTTCCACTTTTCTCGTGCGTACTGCGAAGGAGTGGACCCCTGGACATCGCGGTCAGTTTTTGGACCCAACATGGAGGGTCTTCAAATTGAGAGTAAATAAGTTTTATCTAGGTAAGCGTGCTCCATCCACATCAGACCACATCGCGAACCTAGCTCGAATAATAAAAAATAAAAAAGATGATTTTCTTGCATCTAGTATTTTCCCACCTCGCGTTGTAGGGAGGTGAAAAATTGTGTGTTTCACTCGGCAGCAAAGTTTTTAGCTTTTATATTTGATCTTTTAGGATCCTGGAATTCTTCTTTTCCTCAGGTTTTAATACAAGTGCCGCGATAAATAACAACTTTGGATATAACTATTAAATAACTAACTATAACTATTTTACACGATGTCCACTGACAAAAACAAAAAGCAGAGTCAAATTATGAAAAGGTTCATCTACATCTATACTTAAAAATATTATTAAGAGAAAAGATTTGTATTCTTGTATGTAACGAATAAACTTAAAAACTACTGGACATATTTGGAAAATTCTTTTACCAGTAGAATCATACAACATCCCTGATGGATCATCGGCTATAAAATATATTAAAAATTTAGGGTTCCGTGTGATAACTTCGATAATGTAACGCAACGTGGGAATAAAATACAAAAAAAAACGTTATATGTATAGCGTGCGCTGCGGAAATTGTTGACAATAGAGCAAAGTGATGTAGTACAATTTTATAGAGGACATCAATATCTGCAATACTATATGTCTATCTGCAATACTAACAAAGCCCGCAATACTATATGTCTAATTATTACAGTTATGTTACAATAACTACTTTTTATGTGTTTCAATTTATAATTTTTGTTAAATACCCGCGCGAAGCCGGGGCGGGCCGCTAGTTTTATATGTACTGTATTGTACTGTGACAGCCGGATCGTCCACTGCTGAACACAGCCTCCCCTATTAAGGGGGTATTTGCCATAATCCCCACGTTTGGCGGACGTCTTGGGGACCGCAGTGTAATTTGGTCGTTCTTTAGAAGGCGCTGATGCCCACCTTCCAGTATTTTCCCCTTAGTCGCCTCTTACGACACCCACGGGGAATATCATCAGTTTTATATAACTTAATTATATTGGTCTAACAATGATATTTCCATCATAGTATATGAACAGATTACCTAGAATAAGATACAAGCGAATGATCTAACTAAACATACATAAGTATTGAATATAGATATTATTATGATAATGGATGTTTTCTGTGGACATGTGCCAAGCTATGTTTAAGTACATTAGAATAGTTTATCTTGTTTGACAAAACAAAACAATTATGTACGCCGTCTACCATTAGGTATGTCATTATCATAAGTTTGTACTCGGACTTATTCAGCTATAACCTACAACATAACACCTGTCAACAACAGAACGTTTAGAATATATCACATACTAGCTTTCCGGGCGCGGCTCCGCCCGCGCGTATGTCGGTTATCGCGCGAAAACATTAACCTCTTTTTGCGCAGTCGGATAAAAACTATCCTATGTTTTTTCCCGGGTAACTATCTCCATACCAAATTTCATTCAAATCGGTCCAGTAGTTTTGGCGTGAAAGCGTAACAGACAGACAGACAGACAGAGTTACTCGCATTTATAATATTAGTACTGATTAATTCCAATGATACGGATATTTTTGTGCGTAATTGTGTGGATTTCGTTCGGGTTGCACGAAAACTTTATGAACTTGTTTGACGCAAAAGTTTATATATCTTTAATTTTTATGTAAATCCAAAAAAATATAGTTTGTTCAAACTTTTGAAAACAATCCATTCTAAAATTAGATGAATTATAAGAGTATAGAGTAATATAATATATATATAAATATATATACTCATAGGAGTAATATACCTACACATAGTATAGGCTCCTAGGTGGAAATATTATTATAGATCAAGGAGCCTAGAGCCTTAGCATCAGGTGAGATAGTGGTCAAAGGATAACCTACCAGGCACAAAAATAAAATAAAAGTGTTTTTAGACATATTACCTACCTAGCCGGACGTGAAATCTCAAAGTAACCTTCCACCATTGAAATATTTTCCGGCTCTCATCCCAAGTTCTGTCCCTAAATATTTGGTTTAGTTTTAAAACTTAACACCGATCTTAGGTCAGTAAAAATGGAAATGGATATATGTATTTAGAAATCTCACATTCGTGACACCAGACTGGAGCTAGGTGCACTTTCCCACCCAGACTTATAAACATCGTACACGTCATTGCTGAATGCATTGAACGCTTTGCCTTCTACGAGGGTGAATCAAAAAGTTCTTAGAAGTGCATATAATATATACATATAACTTGATCCAAAAAGGTTTCATATATTATATGAAACCTTTTTGGATCAAGTTCGATATTCAAATTAAAGAGTGTCTATCACACTATATTTATGCAGACTGTCACTTATTTTTGTCAGTTCGTTCGCATGTAATAAATTTTTGAGTTACGTGCGGTGATAAAATATCTCAGTTTGAAAAAAATGTCTACGAAGGAAATTTTTTTGGACATTCAGCAGACATTAGGGGGTGATGCTGTACCCTATTCTACGGTTGCGTACTGGGTGGCTGAATTTAAAAGAGGTAGATCAAGCTGTAAAGATGACCCGCGTTCTGGGCGGCCTTCAACCTCCGTTACAGAAGAAAATGTCAAAAAGGTTGAGAATCTGGTTTTGGAAGACAGAAGAATGACTATAAAACATATAGCTGAGATCCTAAAGATATCTTTTGGTAGCGTTCAATCCATTTTAATTGATTCACTGGGGTTCAAAAAAGTGTCTGCAAGATGGGTGCCACGAATGTTAACCGACGAAAACAAAAAGCGACGTTTGGAAATTTCCAAGCGTAATCTCGAAATGTTCCAGCGTGATCCGGATAATTTTTGCCGTCGTCTTGTCACCATGGATGAAACGTGGGTCCACCATTTTGATCCTGAAACTAAAAGACAAAGCATGTCTTGGAAACGACCATCCTCTCCATCCATTAAAAAATTTCGAGTTGCTCCTACCGCTGGCAAAGTTATGGCCTCTGTGTTCTGGGATAGTGAAGGAATCCTTTTTATTGATTACATGCCAAAAGGCCAGACGATTACTGGACCCTATTACGCAAATTTAATCCCGAAAGTGCGTGAAGCGATTAAAGAAAAACGTCGTGGAAAACTGTCGTTGGGCGTGTTGTTCCTTCAAGATAACGCTCCTGCTCATCGATCGGAAGTTGCGGTCAACGCAATCCGCTGTGCTGGCTTCAATCTCCTTGACCACCCACCATATTCTCCGGACTTAGCCCCAAGTGATTTTCACTTGTTTCCAAAATTAAAAGAGGAAATTCGTGGAACAAAATTTCACGATAATGACGCGGTTATAGCTGCCGTAGAGGACTTTTTCGAGAGTCAAGAAAATATTTTCTTTTCACAAGGAATAAGGAAGTTAGAAACGCGTTATTCTAAATGCATTGCATTGGAGGGAGATTATGGAGAAAAATAAAATATTATTATTTAAATCTTTGCATTTTTTAATATTGATTCCAAGAATTTTTTGATTCACCCTCGTATGTAAATGAGCTTACATATTGTTCTATATGTTTTAGTCTGTTCTTAGTAGTACGAGAAACCAGAAGTCTATTACAATAACTAATCTATATACGCTGTATGCGTTCGGTGACGTACCTTATCACTTGTGGAAGTCGGACCATCAAAATGTGACTGGAACACAGTGTTAGGTCATCGCGACATCATAGTACAATGTAGGTTATTTACCTATTTAAGGGTATATTTTAGACGAACGCCCCCATACAAAACGCAGCTCCAATCTCATTTTAATAATAGCGAATAAAACTCAATGATTTTTTACCTACGTAATCACTACCCTAATATCTAGGTTTGTGGTGCATCAGATTTTCATTCAATTATACAGTCCATTCTATTTTTGAAATTACACTAGCTCAAAAACTCGTAATTATAGATTAAAGAAAGACCCAACTTTAAGCATCTCTTACAAGAAAAATAAGCATGTTTTTAATATTTCTATTGCACCACAAACATGGGGAATATAATGAACTTTCTATAATGGGAAGTTTGAAATGGGAACTTTCTAACATGTGTACTATACTTTTTAAATAAATCTGGAGCTACATATAACTGGCTCAAACTCCTAAAAACGAGTGCTATATACTAAACGCTATATAATATTTTTTTTTATTATTAGTCCAAAAGAAAAAGGATTTAAGCCAGAAACGAACGGTCCAATAATACACTATATTTACATGAGAGGTTTTTTTTAATAACAAGTTGAGTTTATATAAAAGTTCACGCTTTGGCTAGCGGGTATATGTCCTTAGCCAGCCTGGCGAGTATTAGCAAAATGCCCTTCCACCATGCTGTGAAGCTGAAGCCAGCGGTAAGGATCGAACCTTAGACCTGCAGCACGGCTGTCCATAGCTATTACCGCTCGGCTAACATTGCTCCCGTGGGGTGCCGGACTAGAATGTCAACCCCATCTCTATCCCACCAGCCAGAAAGTGGGCAGCAGCAGCGCTTTCTGTGGAACTGATATATCACACTGCGACCCCCAAAACGCCTGCCAAACGTGGGGATTATGGCAAAACCCATCATAATGGGGGAGAATGTGTTCAGCAGTGGACAATCTGTCTGATACAGTACAGTATCACTCTACTTTTAATTTTTAGAGGCTAAGCTTAGCCTTGCCAAATCGCGCTCTGCTACAAACTTTTGGACGACTTTCATCAGCGAAAGAGTTCTACTGTTCTGCCGCACATCTCAGCTGATGGAAATCCTTTCGGCGCCAGTGGCATTAACTGCTTTAAAATAGATATTTTAAACTATAGTTTCATTTTTGACTGAAGTGACTTTATCTGTTTCGGAAACTTAAACAAAGAAAAGTACCACTTCTGTCTTAATATCAAGTTCTTTGTAATCATCACGAAAAGCTACACTCAATATCAAGTTCCTTATAATCATCACGAAAAGCTACACTACAGAACGGCACATGCAGAGCTGAGGAGTGTCCTCTTATTGGATTAAGCTTCTGTTAGTATTAATTGGCTAAATGGGATTCTAAACCGCGAATAAAGGTCTCCGGCTCTGCCACTATGTCCAAAGCTGTCTGTAACCATACTACCAGTAACTTGATATTTTTAATTAGTTAATTTCCAAGAACGATGAGCTTTATCCACCAAAATTTATAGAAAGGCTACCCATGGGTGGTTGGTACCCGTAAGTGGCGATTAAAGGTAAAATACCGGAAGGTGGGCAGTAGCGCCTTCCGTGGAACCGATATCTTAAACTGCGATCCCCAAGACGCCTGCCAAGCGTGGGGAATATGACAAACCCCCCCTTAATGGGGGAGGCTGTGTTCAGCAGTGGACTGTCCGGCTTATGCAATAATGTCCATCCTTTTTGCTCATGCGGGCGCCATCTCCACTATAATAGCATCTTTTTTCTGTCGAGTATGGACTCTTTCAATGTCTCAAATCTCTATCAGAAGAGTCCAGATGTCAATAACAATTTCGCTCGCTCGGAAATCCTTTCAAGCATTATTTTTATAAGTATTGAGACAAACTAAACGAGAGTATTAAAATTATATTAGAGTAAAGAGAGCAAACAATCAGATGTATTAAAAATAAAAAACACAACTGCCCTGCCATAAAAAAAATAGTCAGTGTCAGTCGGGATGATGTAAGGATTCCAATATACCCCATATCCAAATTCCAAATATGTCCGACAATTTCAAACGTTATAGTAGAATAAAGAAACTCACTTAATTAAAAATATTACGCTCCTTTTGGGTAGTTGTGTAATAATCCGGTTTGTCTCGGTTTTGACAGCAAATTTTCCATATAACAGAATTTTAATCCTTTCGTTCGGCATTAGTAAATGCTTTTAATATTTATTCTCTCACTAGCTTTCCGGGCGCGGCTCCGCCCGCGCGTATGTCGGTAATCGCGCAATTAACCTCTTTTTGCGCAGTTGGATAAAAACTATCCCATGTTTTTTCCCGGGTCTCAAACTATTTCCATACCAAATTTCATTCAAATCGGTCCAGTAGTTTTGACGTGAAAGCGTAACAGTCAGACAGACAGACAGAGCTACTTTCGCATTTATATTAGTACTGATACTGATTCGGTGATCGCAAAGGGCGACTAAGGATAAAAAATGCATAATACAATTCTTGGGTTAGCGAAATATGTAGTTCACCGACCCCAGATCTGAAGTGGCATTGGTAGGAAGATAGATACCAACTTTTTCTTTATTAGTAGCTTCATGCTAATAAAATTACATATTATTATAACTGGAATTAATCTATTCCAATATTAAATTAATCAAGCAAATAAGATGTGAGTATATTGAAGTTATATAGTACGCAAAGTAGTAAGTTTCTAAGCAAACGATAACTCTTAGACAGACGTAACAGTAGGGCGTATCTATCATGAGATTATCATTCATCCATAATCAACTTACTGTCTAAATACGAAGTAATAAATGCCAGATAACATTTGGGAGTAGGGCCAAATACGGGCAATATGTCAATTCACGAAGTACGGACGAAATTAGGATCCGAAAGAGTTTCGTAGTAAGAAAAGGTGCGATCCGTCAAACGAAACTTCGAACTTCGTTTTTGGGAGTAGACCTCCTGGACCGCCCCGTACTCCATTTGAATAGAGTTTTGAATATTTACATCGAGAAAAGTAATAGTACATTACAGGCACAAGGACTTTTAACAACAGGTGGTCCTCGTGCTTATTCCGTCCACAAAAAAAAACACAAAAAAACACCTCAAAATGTTTGTTAGGACTAGCAGAAGTCAACCCTAAGAGGTTGTTAGCTTTTTTCCGATAACCCTGTATATTTGGAGCCTCCATCCTAGAACCATATTATAATGGATTATAAGCAGATCTAAAGAGGATGGCCTACTGTCCAGTAAGTAAATTACATACTTACTGAACAGTAGGAGATTCCAAATTTAAAATCTCGCTTCTTACTGGATAGTTGTGAATAAGTGTCCGGTAGAGCTCAGTTTCTGGATAATATTTAGAGATGTTATGGTAACATTACATACCATTTTTGAGAAAATATATTTTCTACCTAATTTTACTTGCACAGAGCATAGTAGGTATTGAAGTAGATACTTCTAATCATCATGCAGGCTTCACATAATGAATGAGCAGCGCTAATGCACGCCACTGTCCTATTGTCGTACTTACAATGTCATTACATACAATACACATGTTTGTACACAATCTACATGACAATATTCTTTTTTCGATTGGTCAAAATGAGATATTTAGTCACGCGATACATGTTTCTGGCGCGGAAACAATGTTCGCTTCTAACAATGGTTGGAATTTTTCATCACCCGCAGCTTTTGGGTGTAATGATATGAAATAAACAATAAATTGTATGTGAAAGAAAACCACGTGACAATCCCTTGCCATACAAATGCTACGCTCAGAAAATCTTACCATTGATTATGAAACTAACGTAAGTTTGACACTTAGTAAAACACATATTGAGCCGATTCAACTAAGTTTAAAACCGTAAGTTGAATCAACGGCTCAAAACCCTTTATGAATAGAATAGTGTGGAATTAAACTATGAAATTTCTGAGTACTTGTTTCATATACATATTTTTTTTATGTTATTGTGACGGAACAAGCTTGAGGCCCACCTGACGTTAAGCGGACTAACCTCTGCCTACAACAGATGCATTTCGTCACAAGTAAACTAGCAACTCTGCGCCGGTGTTCACTTTAGGGCCTTATCTCAACTAGAGTCGTCGCTAACGAGCCTTTTGGCTTCTCTCTCTATGAACTCGAGTGCCTCACTTAGCCGAGTCGTCTCACAGTTGAACACCGTGTAGTTGGTGAACTGCCACAGGGGGATCGCGATATAAACGTTAATCTCTCACAACTTCGACGTACCGTTTCTCGACGTTTAGACTTTACAAGTTGTTAGGTGGGTTTCATCGTGTGAATGTTCTTCGGAATGGATAGGTACCACCAAGTCGTACAAACTCGAAGCAGTAATATTGTACCTATATATTTTCGTTTCGGAATTTAGGGCACGGTCACAATTCAACGACAAATATCAATACTGGCAGTATGTAGCGCCTACTTTTTTTTTACCCTAAAATGAGCCAGATATAGAAATCACATACTGACAATTTTAGAGCACAAAATTTTACCTCTGTCTGGTATCGACTCGGGTTCTATCCTGTGATGCTGTGCTAGCCTGTGATTTTTACAATCGGTACGAAACAAATGGTAACATAGAGCTTGGTTTGCTCACATTTAACGTGTTATTTGGTAAATAAAGAGTATTTAAGAGCCGGCCGTGGCGCTATGGTCACTTTAACCATATATTTTTCTCAGTGTACATTTACATCGAATTAGTATTTGTTGAACTCGATAAATATCGCGTGTCGAATATGATTGACTCTTATGTAATTGACCATGATGATTTATATTTTCATTATTCTGCACATCCTTTGTGCATTTGATTTACCTTGACTGAACCATACCATTGTGCATTTACACCATACCATTGTGCATTTACACGTATATAGTCTACGAAATAAAATAGCACGGAGCGTGTTAGTTGTGGTTCATTGACTCTCTTGGAGAATTAAAAAAGAGGAGGTTTTAATTCGAAGCGTATTTTTAAGATATCACCGCAATTTCTCTGATCTGTGGTTTTGAACATGCTTGGATGATATTTTTCTCCGATAATTATAACAGAGATTTCATTAACAGCTTTTAGAAATTCGACTCTTCTTTCTTCAGCATATGATTATTTGTTTTGAAGTATTTTCAAAATTTATTTTGACCAAAGGAGATTTTGGTTGATGGAAATTAATGATAAATTTGGATTTATTGTATCCTATTAGTGATGTAGCGATACCGAAAGGGGAGGCCGAAGGCCGAGCTCCAACTTGAGATTATTTTCCACATCTTCGACTGCCGCTATAACTGAAGCACTTACGTTCTACAAGGACTCAGAACCTTGGTACATTTTTGCCTGTCAACACTTATTTTTTTATAGAATTCACTATGGCGACTACAGAACGTTTCTCCACATAGGGCGTCATAATTTATCATATTAGTATAATTGGCCACCCGAAGACCTTTCGTCTGTATGCGATGCACACATTGCACCATATGTAAAGCCGGCACATGATTCTGAGCCGGATCTTTGAACGACCAAAACATGCAAGTTTGTAATGACAGACGGCTCTCCGAATCGCCTCAAATCAAGACACGTGTTCCCCAAAACACTGGATGATATATTGTGACTTTATAGGTTAAATATACATATTCATCGGCCGAAAAGAGAATTAAAGACTGTGGTGAAATTTTATATTTACAGAAAGAAATCTTCGCAGCGTGAAAATTCTAGAAAGATTTTCAGAAAACTCTCCCAAGAATAAGACGCGAGCGGGTGTTTGGACAAAAGGGCTGGAATACCAGTGCTATCTCTCTGACAATAGCGCAACTAGTGGAAATTTCGAGATGTTTTAGTGAAGTGGGCTCATTGTAGCTAGATTGTTTGCATAGACGTTTGTTTCTATCAGTATATTTCACAGCTTAAGAATTTAAGGTCTGTTCCAATAGCCTTCTCCTGTCGTCGAAGGCGACAAAAAAGAGTCTTATTACTAAAAGTTTATACTTCTGATCTCTGAGATAAAACCTCGTTGGTTTTGGTTTTGGTAGAACGGTTGCTCGAGCAATAATTCATCGCTCGTAGAGTCTACTGTCAAGATCTCCTCATGATGATTCGCGTAAGAGCGAAATGCGTGGGAAGTTCTTCCGGATGAGCTAAGTGCATTTATGACGTCACGTCGGGTTAGCAGGATAATTGGGCTGAATTGTTACTAGATATATTTTTCATATAATCTTCTAGAAAAAATATAATATATTTTCTTACTTTTTGTTCAAATATTTTTTGTTATTTCCGCAAAGTAATGCCTGTATCTATATACCGTAATTAATTACATAGCCTCAACGGTAAATGTTCCCGTTTTCAAGTTTTTAGGTTCTAAATTCAAATCACGTTTGACGTTATCGACCGACGGGTTGTGGTTGGATAATGCATAAAAATGGGGAGGATTACCAATACTTACTTCCTTCTTATTTCTCCCATAAACTTGCTGCACATTCTGGTGTATGACTTAGATTGTGTAATGATCTGGTATCTACTTAATTAGCAGACTTCTGATTATATCTGTTTTGTTAGCCGCCGAGGTTCTTTGGCAAAGTTCCCTTATTACAAGCTCCAACGCAGCTATGTAAGGTGCTTCAGTGCACCTGCGAACCAGTGTTATGCCAGACTTTTATATTGTGTAGAAATCTTTGGTACCATGATGCCGAATTATGTAAAATATAACTAAATAGGTACTTCTTTCTGGCGTGGCAGGTGAATGGGTTATTTCCCGACTGTATAAAACGGGCTGTTACACGTGTGAAGCCGTTATAGAAACTCGTTTCTATTACGATTATTACGAGGGTGTATGTGTGTCATATTATCTCGTAGCGTAGTTTCTTAATACCGAATCGTAGCTTCGTAAGTATCCAACTGCTGATCAAAATGTCGAAAATGTCGGTGCACTTTTTGTTCGTAAACAAAAATTTATAAGAACAAGGTTTTTATTTAAGCCTGATGATAGCCTTTGACCATTATCTTACCTGATGGTAAGTGATGATGCGGTCGAAGATGTTGTTCAGACTTACCTAGAATTACAGGCTCTCAAGGACTGCTGCCGGAACACACGGTTAGGTGCTTGGCGACAGATTTTCTACTTGGGGTGGTAGCTAGTCAGACGGGCATTCGCAAATTGCCCTACCACCGTGCAGGTATAGGCATAAATATTATGGTTACGTTTGCAATCGAAGACGGTGCTTCGCTGCCACTGTGTGACTAAAGAATAAGAAGCATGACAAAACATGGATCCAGGTACTTTTTAAGCAATACAATTTTTAAAAGCAAGTTACTTACACGCTCAGGACTGTATAGGTATCACATTGTTTGCCAATTCTTCTCCAATTTTTACAAAAAAAACTCTTCACTTATTACATTCAAATTTTATCCAAAAATTTTAATGTAACAAAAAGCAACGTAGTCCAACAAAAAGATAAGGTCAAATTTCAAGTCAAGGTCAAAAAAAAGTCAACGACGGCTTAGACAAGCTGTCACTTGAAATTTGAATATTTAGGGATGTGACATTTCTTACCGCATCGGTACAAAACATACGATTACACACTATTTATACAAAGTATATTTGTACATAACTATAAAATAAATAAACTTGATTTCATCGCACTGTAGAGTGGCTTGAACATAACACGAGCAAACATAAAATACAAATAATCATTAATATGCATAACCTACGCCGAAGTGGTATACTGTCAAAGATTTTACGAGGACCCAGCCTTGGAAATGACGTCATTCTTGCCTAATAAAGCAGGTTTACTTCGCCTTTGTCCAAAACACCCTCCACTATGTCCCACCCACCCCCTGCCTGTTTGTTAAAATTAAATAAACTTTAAGTTTTCCGTCTGCAGTCGCCATACTTTCACAGCGATTTAACATGCAAAACATGCAAAGAACTTTGAAAATTCAATTAAGTTTTAAGAATAATTATGTTTCTTTAGAACTTAATCGTTTTTTTTAAATGAACAGCGACGACACACGAGAAAGTTTTTGAAAAAAAAAATGTAGGTATTTGTCAAAAACGCAAATACTTAAATGTTAATCGATATCTAATTAAATTATATTCAAATTCATTTTTTTTATTTCGTTCTGGGTAGCACTATTGACCACCATCTCACATGATGTTAAGTGATGATGCAATCGATGATGGAACGCGCTTACCCCGAAGGTATCTATTCACTCGCGTTTTTAAGACCCCCATGTTGTACTTAACCGGAAACAAAGACTCAGGCAGGGTGCTCCATGGCCCTGGCGGTTCGTATGATGAACGAACAAGCAAATCGCTTCGTTCGGGTAAATAGATCCACTTATTTCAGATAAAAATCAACCATATTGCAGTAATACCCGTTAAATTAGCATTCATGAAATTCTAAAATGAATATTTTAAATGATTTATTTGGTTGTTTGATATATCGATTCCCGAACAAAAAGATTACATTTTTTTTTCTTTTAACGTGTATGTTAATGACCATACGTTAAAAGAACCACCGAGGTGGGCGGTGGGGGTCAATTTTGTGACGAACAGGGACTGAAACAACTTTAATTATAAACTGAATTAACAAAACACCACAAACTGTACACAACAGCTACTACAACGAAAACTTTTAGACTACTTATACTATAGGCTAAAATTTTTATTCTTTTCTGACAGTTATGCATACTGCTTACAAAATCGATTTTCACTCACCCGCAATGATATATGTCGGTCACTGTTTTTTTTTTTTGTGTGTAACATAATAACTTCTTAAGACACTGACTAGTGCTAAATAGCTTTACTTTAACGGATTTTTAACAAAAATCAAGTATGTTGTATGGGAGCCCTTCCCTTAAATCTTTATTTTATTTATAGTATTTGTTGTTATAGCGGTAATAGAAATACATCATCTGTGAAAATTTTACTGTCTAGCTATAACCGATCTTGAGATACAGCCTGGTGACAGACGGACGGACGGACAGCGAAGTCTCAGTAATAGGGTCCCGTTTTTACCCTTTGGGTACGGAGCCCTAAAAATGAAGTACAATCCACTGGAGAACCTCCTCCATTTTCCAAAATATAGCAAATCGTCTACCACCGTCAAAGCAACAATCTTAATGATTAGGAAATGTCACCACTCCTTGCAATGCCATATACTTCGCTCCTTTTGTCCCAACCCCCACAAGCCACGACCCTTCCTGTATGTCTCATAACTTTGCACTATCCGTACCGTTTTGTCTGCGCACCTTCCTAAACACGGAAAATTGTAGAAAGGAAAAAGCCCTTCCATTCCTGTAAAAAAAAGTTCGTTAAGTTCTTATGCAAATTTCTCTATATTTATAACAAATATTTTAATAAAACAATAAAAAAATATATCTAGTGGAATTGTCATTGTATGGATTTCCGCAAAGTAACGCTTGAATCTATTAATTGTGTCTATATGTAAATGCCATCTATGTATATTATAATTTTAATATTTTTGCTTCAATGTAGAGTGATGGTACATTCTTTAGTCTCAGTTTGTTGGTGTGTAGTACGCGCCTGTATGAAATATACTTGCAATTTTCAGGAAAAATGTTTATAAAAGTTAATTAGTTGAAGGCTTTTTAGTATATATATATATATATACATATATTTTTTTTTATGTTATTGTGACGGAACAAGCTCGAGGTCCACCTGATGTTAAGCGGTTACCTCTGCCTATAACAGTTGCAGTTCGTCGTTCAAATGACGAATTGCACTGCGCCCGCCACCTTGAGACATAGTTGTTAAGTCTCATGTGCCTGTAATTTCACTGGCTTTCAAGGACTACTGCCGGAACACACCGTTAGGTGCTTGGCGACAGATTTTCAACTTGAGGGAGGTCGCTAGCCAGGCGGGTATTCTCAAAAAGCCCTTCCACCATGCGGTGATGCTCAAGTCCGCGGCGGGATTCGAACCATGGACCTGCTGCGCGGCAGTCCATAGCCAATGCCACTGAGCCATCACTGCTTCAAACTTTATAAGTACGTAGTATAACATATTGTACTCCTTCATTCTGGTAGTATATGATATAAGCAGATAGCTGGCCCTTCTTATCTAGTCCTTGTCCATCCCATAATATTGATATCACCCAAAACGAATTCCAAAGGAACAACTCAAAATTCAAGGAACAAAAAAAAAATCAACTTTACACTACAAATCTTAACCATCGACGCAATGAACTATCGAAGAAAGATCGTCTAAATGTCCCTGTAACCTCGAAGCTGTAACCATGTGATAGTCTTTTCGTAGGTTTTTTTGATATTATTTTTAACGCTTGCTTTTGCACACTTGGCCGTTCTTAGAACATTCGGTGTTCTTTTCATAGAACTCATGGGGGTGCATGGCATTACAGTCGGGAGTGCTTCGCCCTTTTTGCTGGAGCTGACTCATGTTCAGGGTATGGTATGAATCATAGGCGCCTGCAGCGGACTTGAGGAGAGTTTCGTATATATATCAGCCGTCTAGAATATTGCCATAGAACATAATACTACGTACTATTGCCTCAGTATAAGTACTCTTACCTACAGATCGGTAAAAGGCAAACGCTTTTTACACGACTGCGCAAAAAAAGGTGAGTTATGTTTTCTGGGTTCATGTAAGTAAGTATGTTTGTGAGTTTCTTTATTCTACCATAATTTCTAAACGGCTTAACCGATTTTAACGTATGAGATATCGTTAGGTTCATCTTAATAGCGCAAGTAGGTACACTTAGGGTCCGATTCAGAATGTCCTAATAAAGTTTCGGGTTGCTATGCAACACATAAAATAACTGAATGATAAAAATGACAGTTAACATGCAGCACGTTTCAAGCTTTAACCGATGGATAGGCTAAATCGATGACCGTGAAACGCAAAGATAGTGTTTATTTAATAAATAAGTTCTGGGTATTATAACCGGAACTTACTCGAACATTCTGAAACAGGCCTTGAACCAAATAAAAAAAACAAACTGGTAAATTTTGGCGGCTATATGGTGTCCATCCACCCCTTTAGCCGGGCAAGTTGAACTATAGGTGTCGCTCCATTCCGATACGATGGTTGAAGAACGAGAGCAAGAATCACAGTTATGATGAGTCATTGTGTCATGTTAGCTCAATTGGTTAGAGCATACCCCGGCTAAAAGGGTGGATGGACGCGGGTTCGAATCCCGCATATGACTATAATATTTCTCTCGTAAATTTGTAATTTTGTAATGTAATTCGCCTAGCAGGCGTTATTGTAAACTTAACATTATTATAATTTATACTTGTTTTAGGTCGTTTATAACTTATCATACAAGAAACTGCGAGGAATGTTTTTGAATGATTATTTTTTTTTTATGCCTGATAGGTTAGCCTTTGACCACTATCTCACCTGATGGTAAGTGATGACTGATGATGTGGTCGAGGATGTTGTTCAGACTAACCTAGAGTTGATGAACCTAGAGATGAAAGTACAAAAAGAGAAGTTAATTATTTGCTTCTGGACTATCATCAAAATTATTGCATAAATAAATCGGGACAATGATCCTATAATTGATTTATAAAAATAATATAGAAATTAATTGCATAAACAAAACCGTAATTTTATGAATTATATATATACTATTAAAAATATATTTTTCATTCCTTATTCTCGTAAAGTTCTTGTATAATACATATTATTATATCTATTAAAGATATAATATAATATATTACTAATATTATACAGGTTTAATTTCCTCGCAATTTGAGTGAAAATCTGAGTGTATAACTCGTGCATAAAACCCATTTTAGCCGCGACTTCAAAATCCGTCTTGTAAAAGTCTCGGTTAAAATGATTCGTTTATGTACTCGTTGTACAATGTACTATTTTGGGTCATTATTGAAAAACAAGATTCAAGATTCTAACAAACAACTCATAAAAGGCTTCATATTCATATTTTGCATGATGGTAGGACATTTTTCTAATGCCCGCCTGGCTAGCTATCACCCTCAAGTATTTCTATTTCGTACTTCTCTGTCGCCAAGCAACTAACGGTGTGTTCCGGCAGCTGTCCTTGAGAGCCAGTAATTCTAAGTTAGCCTGACCAACATCTTCAACCACATCATCACTTACCATTAGGTGAGAAAGGCTAACCTATCAGGCATAAAAAAATAAAAATATTGAAGTTTCTCTACCTAACTAAAATAGTGTTTGTTAATTGTAGTTGATAGGGATATCCAATTTATTTTTAATAGCTTTGCCTTATATATTGTGGTGATGTAATTCCAAGCAGACTTTTTACGACAATTGCGTGCACCACAGCAGTTTCGGTACTTTCGGGTGGGTGTGTGGAGGTAGACTCAGGATAATCATAAATAGCAATAAAAATGGAACAGTCTAGTCGTCGTCTAGCTCTCCGTATTGCCATTACTCAGCTACTGCTGTCACATTGACAATGTCAAACTTGTTTACCCGTTTGTGGGATACGAAATGGACTCAAACATATGTTTTCGTTTTGTGTTTTTATGGATGTTTCAAGGGGACAGGGTAACCTTGATTTTGTTACAAAATTACAAATTGACGAGGGGAAAAAATTAGGTTATTATTTAGTACAACGTTACTAGAACAATAGATGTCGCTCCATCCCAAAACGATGGTTAAAAAGAAGGATAGGAAAAATTTGAGTTATGGACTCATTGTCATGTTAGCTCAATTGGATTAGATCATACCCCGGCTAAAGGGGTAGATGGACGCGGGTTCGAATCCCGCTAATGACTTAAATTTTTCCTCTCGTAAATATGTAATTATGTAATGTAATCCGCAGAGCATGCGTTATTGCAAACATAAGAATATTAAAATTCTTATTTTGGTCTATTTGAAGGTGAACCCCTCTTCATTGGGTCTTTGTTTGAATTCAGAAAAAATATATACTATGTACTTACAGACATTTTGGCAACACATTATTGAAGCAATGATAGCCGAGCGGTTATAGCTATGGACTGCGGTGCCGCACGTCCATGGTTCAATCCCCACCGCTGGCTTGAGCTTTCATCGCATGGCGGGAGGGCATTTTGCGAATGCCCACCTCCCTAGCTATCACCTGAAGTAAAAAAATCCGCATAGCACCTAACTGTGTGTTCCGGCAGCAGTTCTTGATAGCCAGCAAAATTACAGGCACATTACTCAACAATTGATTGTCTCAGGAGGTCGGGCGCAGTGCAGTTCGTCACTTGACCAAATGCATCTGTTATTGGCACGGAGTACCGTTTAATATCAGATGGGCCTCGTGCTTGTTCCGTCACAATTACATTAAAGAAATCAGCCAAGTGCGAGTCGGACTCGTGCATGAAGGGTTCCATACCATTAGCTATACAACATTACACTTCATATTTTAACCTTTTTCTGTTTTAACGTGCGCGAATCCGACTCGCACTTGGCCAAGTTTTTGGATGTTTTGTTATAGCGGCAAAAGAAATATATCATCTGTGAAAATTCAACTGTCTAGCTATCACCGTTCTTGAGATACAGCTTGGTGACAGACGGTCGGACGGACGGACAGCGAAGTCTCAGTAATAGGGTCCCGTTTTTACCCTTTGGGTACGGAACCCTAAAAAAACATCCCTGCTGACGGTTTTCTCAGATTAATAGTTAAAAATATTATAATTTAAACTGCAGCTGTTTTAACATTTTTGGAACTCCTCAAGAATAATGGATCCTTACATCCTCACGCCTAGATGTGACCAATTATAACTTTAACAAATTCTTAATGAAAAAAATGGATAACAGCATTCACGTGAAAGTATTACTTTCTCTAATTTTTGATAAACCAAAAGTTGTTAATTTTTTCTTATACATATAATGTACGTTAATAATGTATCGAAATAAAAACTAAACTGAGTTGCTCTGAAATGAGAAGAGTTTATTTTGTTACAACTTCACAAACAGTTTGACTATGACAAACATCTTAATAAATTAACTTACCTGAAATGAGAAACAACATTTAAAGCTTCTATTTCACCTTGATAATTAATTTAATATTGTTTAACTTATTATTTAACTTTATCAATAGAAAAACTACCACTCCTATTCTTACGAAACAATCAAACCAAACCAGCCAAAGACTAGTCAACAACCTTACATCATTCATTCAATTCACTCTTTAACGCTTTCATCAAAGGAGGATAAGTACACAAACTGGATGAAGCATGTGGCATATCACATACTTCGTTTACATCTCCCCCCCTAAAAAGACATTAGCAAATATTAATTAGTTTTTCTTAATAATTCATTTATTATTTTCAGTAATAACTTTTGAATTAGGATACTAGCGGAACAAGTTTTGTGATATGGAAAAGGTTAGATTCAAATTTTTTATGTCCAGTATCCACTCTGTAAATTGAGTTGGAAATTCTTTCTAAAATTTTATATGGCCCAATTTTTAATTCATCTAATTTTTTTCTGTTCAAGCGGTTTCCATTTTCAACGTACACTAAGTCTCCTACTTTAAATTCATGTTTCTTCCTATTCTTGTCAAATCGTTGTTTATTATTATTATGTGAATTTATAGAGTTTTCTAACGCAATTTTTCTATCTTGTAATAACATACTATGTGTTGTTTCTTCTCTTAGTTCTTCAGGTAGAATATTAACGTTTTTTCCTTCCAATAAATATTTTGGAGAGAATCCTGTTACAGTGTGCTCTGTTTCATTATATTTTTGGGTACATTCATGAGCAATAGTTGTCCAGGCTAATCTATCTTTCTTTTCGTTTATTTTACATCTTATTTTATTTATTAGAGTTTGGTTTAGTCTTTCATTTAAACCATTTGAAAACGGTGCATTTACTGCGGTGAAAATAATGGGTATATTTTCTTTATCTAAAAAGTTTTTAAAATCTTTGGAGTTTATACCCGGATACTGGTCTGATAAGATCATACCAATTTTATTTTCTTTTGGCACTTTATTTATTAGTTTAATAAAGTCGTTAGAATTTTGAGTTTTGGAAGTCAGAATATATGCATACCTAGTAAAGTGGTCCACAAGAAGATGTAAATATGTTTTAGTGGAACGTTTACTACCAAACCCACCTATAGTATCGATTGATATTATATCAAATGGGTTAGTTGCGGGACCTAGGTGGGACATTACTCCAAATTTATATTTAGCTCTAGATTTGTTTTTTATGCAGATTTCACAATTTTCGCAGAATTTTTTTATATTGTATGTCAAATTATTTGCTGTATAGAACGGGTTAATTTTCTTTTCCATTTGTTGTGTTCCGATGTGACAGTAGAGTTTATGTATGTTTTCAATCAACTTTTTACTAAATTCTTCGGATAGTACAATATTTTCTTTTTTACCAACCTTTTTATAATATATTTCGTCTTTAAATTTTAATTTATTCCTATTTGCCTTTATAAAGTCGTTTCTATCTTGATCATTTTGGATGTGTTCTAGTTTAATAAAATTCACAATTTTTAGATCGTCGTCCTGATTTTCATAACTTTCTAAAACCGGATTTCTGCTCAAACTATCTGCTTCTAAGTTGTATTTACCCGGTGAATATATCACTTCAAAATTAAACTGAGCGAGATAATATGTGAGATCTCCAAGTTCCTCATCCGTTCTAGCTTTGATATTCAGTTTTTCTAGGGGCTTGTGATCAGAAAAAACAGTAAATTTTTTTCCTATGAGCCAGTATTGCCAATATTTTACTGCTTCTTTTATGGCTAAGCATTCTAAATATATGGCTTTTTTTCTTTTTTGAGAATCATTCAATTTTCTTGAAAAATATGCACAAGGTTTTTCATCTCCATTGTGTTGAATTTGTTTTAAGACAGCGCCTATGCCCTGTATACTAGCATCAGTATAAATAAGTATTGGTAAATTTGGATCAAAAATTGCCAAAATTGGCCTCGAAACTAGAAGTTTCTTTAATGTATCAAAGGATTCTTGACATTTCTCTGACCAGATAAATTGTTGACCTTTTCTTAACAAATTATGTAAAGGATCTAATATGATTGATATATTGGGCACGTATTTGCCATAAAAATTTATTTTACCTAGAAATTGTCTGACATTTTTTTGTGTTTTCGGGACGGGAAAATGTTTAATCGCAATTAAATTATCTTTTAGTGGAGTAATTGTATTATCCTTGATAATATGGCCTAAATATTTCACAGAGTTCTGTGCAAAGTTACACTTAGAAAATTTCAATCTAAACCCTTCTTTTAAAATTGCTTCCAATAACAATGACAAATGTTTGACGTGTAAGTCGAAAGTTTCTGAGAAAACCAAAATGTCATCGATATAATTCACTGTAAAATCTGACAGTTCGTGTTTCCTAATGATGCTACTTAATATTCTTTGAAAAATAGCAGGGGAAGTTTTTAAGCCAAAAGGTAAACACGTCCATTGGAAATGCCCTTCCTGTGTTACAAATGCTGTTTTCTCTCTGTCTTCAATTTTCAAAGGGATAGACCAAAAAGCTGAATTTATATCTAAGGTCGTAAAGAACTTACAATTTCGCGTTTTTACCATTAAATCTTCGATGAGAGGAAAAGGTTGTGATTGTGGTACAACAATTTTGTTAAGATCACGAAAATCTATGCATAACCTAGATTTAGTTCCTTCTTCTCTTTTATAAGCTAATGTTACCGGGGCGGCAAATGGACTATAAGCCTCTTCAATTAAGTTTTTTTGTAATAATTTTGATATTTGTTGTTCAATTTCTTTTTTGTCTTCAATAGTGCACCTATATGGCCTTTTGCTACAATATTTATCTATCAATAAATCAATATGGGCTTCATAGCCATTCACCATCCCTATATCATACTTATCTTTAGCAAATAGTGCTCTATACTTGCATATTAATTCATCTATTTGGAACTGTTTCTGAAGATCTAGATGATTAACACAAATTTTGAATTTTTCAACGTCTATGTGTTCATTAAAGTTAACTTGGAGCATAGGTATTTTTTCCGTTTCATTTTTATCTGGAATACTGAACTCATTATTATTAAATAAATGTCCTTTTCTTTTTTCCTTGTTACCTAAAGAGCCAAGAATATTTTTTTGATTATTCGTGTTTATATCCGTTTTATAATTGTTTTCTTTCAGATCGCCGATTTTTTGTGTTATTTCTAATCTATTATTTTGAATTAGCTGAAATTTTTCAATGCAATCTAATCCTATCAAAAAATCGTATTCAAAATGTTCTCCATCTATCACAAAAACATTAATATGATTTTCCATCTCAAAAATTTTTATCTTTATTTTTATTAATCCTATAGATTTTTTTACACCATTAATCGTTTTTAAGGACGCATTTTTATCATTGTTAATATCATTATTCTTCAAGGATAATAATCGGGAATTTATCAAGGACACATTTGACCCTGAATCATAAATTCCAAAAATTTCCAAGCTATCGTTTATTAACATTTTCACTTTGATTAATGGTGGAATTACTCAGTGATTAGTGATTTATGTCGCCCCGCAAATATTAAAGTAGGGGTATTGGTTGGTATTGAGTTGATCCTATAATCTGGTAAACAATCCACATACATTGGGATAGTCTATTCTTCCTCAAAAATAAAGTTTTTATTATATTTATATGTCCAATAGGTAGTAACAAATTGATCCTTATCAAACTAATATTATAAGGGCGAACGTTTGTGTTTGCATGTTTGTTACTTCATCACCCTCAAACTGCTTGACCAATTTTGATGAAATTTGGTATGGAGGTAGATAAGGCGCTGTTTTAACAAATAGGATACTTTTTATCATTATCCGTCACCACGCGGGGTGCAGCTAATATAATTTTTTTTTAGAATGTTTGTTATTATTACATATAGATTTCCACCAAGAAGCGCCTGAATCTATTCATTGTCTAATTTTATTACATAAAAGTATGAAATAATTTGTGGAAATATGTCTATGATAATGCAAGGTCAGGGTTTTGAATGAAATGTTCTGAAAAAAAGCATGGTACCGATATTCGATCTGTAATGCAGTTTTTGCGTCGGGTTACACTTGTTTTGGTTCTCATGCCTAAATAGGTCCCTTTCATCCCTCGAACAACAATCTAGGTGCTATTATATATCTGTCTTGGGCCGATCGTTGAATGGGCCAGTTAACGATTTGGCTGGGCACTTCTTGAAACGCCGGCACATCGTGATATAGGCGACCATATCGCGATGTGCCCAGTAAAAAGTCGGGTGGATCGACGAGAACTGCGTGTTTGTCGATATTCCCAGCTCAACACTGGGCCGATCGTGAAGTTGCTGCATTTCGCGCCGATAATGGCGCTTTTTTCGCAAAAAATAAACGATATGCTTAAGTGTCGCTGGCCAAATGGTCAAAGGTTACGGTAAGAAATGGCTGGTGTAAAATGGCTAGATCACGATGTGCCATACCAACGATCAGCCCACGAAATATATACCTAACGCTATTCAGTAACACTTTTGCCCAATTCAGCATTTTGAACCGCCCTCCAAACAATTTGCATTGGTAATGAGTCAAATTCGGCGCCTAATATTTCCGGAATATTTTAGTCTGCGACACCGTCTTTACCGGAAAGTTACTTTATTGGATCTTTACTTCCCTTAGGCTTCAATATTTGATAAATTTATTAATCTCATCTGTGCGTGTTGCAGCTCCGACAATTTTATTGCAGAATTGAAATTTGAGAGAATTTATTTTAGTGCTGAAGTCGGTTCCATTTATTGGTTACAAAATTTTCTGCTACTATACTTCGTCCTAAGTCCACGGTATTTCAGTTTTTGTTTTGTTCGGAACTTGTATACTCTGAAAAAAAAAAGTTGGGTTAGAAGGCATACACGCTGAACTAATATACATAGATACCTACATATCTAGGTATATTTCAACGTCCTCGAAGCCAGCCAAGCGCATCATTACCACCATTATCATGATGACTTTTCTTTCAACAAATGTTCGTCATACATTATGTGGCTCTTCACGCGCGGCTCCGTACTTATCCGATAAATAAGGATTTTCACATTTCGAGCAAAGACGCTTTTATATGAGATATAGGACATGGTGTTGGTAGCAGTGATAGTTGAGCAGATATATGGACCTGACCGGACTTCAGGACCATCGTTTGATCCCCGTCGGCTTGAGTTTCGCCGCAAGGTGGAAGATTATGCGAATGTTCGCCTGGCTAGCTACCACCCTCAAGTATAAAATCTGTCGCCAAGCACCTAAAGATGTGATCTGGCTGCAGTCCTTGAGGAACGGTAAATTACGGACACATGAGACTTTTAACTGTATGTCTCAAGGTGATGAGCGCAGTGCAATTCGTTACTTGTGACGGAATACACCTGTTATAGGCAGAGGATACCGCTTAACATCAGGTGGGCCCGGTGCTTGTTCCATCACAATAACATTAAAACCATAACTTCATAATACTTTTGTTAGGGTTTCTCTAAGACCCCAACATTGTAGAAAGGACATATCTTGATACAATGCCTTATATACCTATATACAGGGCCTATATTTAGGTGGAGGTGATTCCTAACCTCACCTCGGCAGACACGGGGGCTACTCTATCGATCGTCGTTCAAGGCTCGCAGCAAGGCCGCACTACGTCTTGTCAGTACGCGAGCTCTCACTACTTTTGGAGAACACCCTCTTGATATATTGAGTCTTGCCATCCACAGGGGGGTTAATGTCAACCTTGCTTACAGTCTTTTATACACACGAAAGCGCTTTCTACCTACATTTCGAGGGATCCGTACCCAAAGGGTAAAATCGGGACCCTAATTACTGAGACTTCGCTGTCCGTCCGTCTGTCACCAGGCTGTATCTCAAGAACGGTGATAGCTAGACAGTTGAAATTTTCACAGATGGTGTATTTCTGTTGTGGGCGGACTCGCGCACGATAAAACAAAAAAAGGTTATAATATGAAGTCTAATGTTGTATAGCTAATGGCATGGAACCCTTCGTGCGCGAGTCTGACTCGCACTTGGCCGATTTTTTAATTAATGGCAAAGTGAAGCAAGAGAGGTGCAATTCTAGACTGGCACCCCAAATGTCTTCTATATATAGTTCTCCCTAAGAGTATAGGGAGATAATGATTAGATTCAGGCGGTACTTTGCTGAAATCCATATTTAACAATAATAAATATTTTAAAAATATTATAAGAAAACATCAAATTAATATTTTAAAAAACACTTACACTCTACAAGCGCACGATCGAGAAAATTCAAGACCTCCTGAGCTCCGTGCAAAAGCGAAGAGCATCGAAAATTCTTCTGGTTTGGCTGCATGGCGTTTGTCACGTCACGTCGGCTTGACAGGAAAATGCTGGTAATTATTTCTGTGCACAATATTTTAAAGGGAGTTTAAAATATTGTGCACAGAAATAATTACCAGTTTTCTAGTATTAGAAAGTATAGTACCCCATTTGGAAAGTTTGTAATAATGTTTAGGCTATCGTTTAGTAATATCGCAGTTGAAATACTCAGTTCCATTGCGTCGGGTGTTGCCACAAGGCCGCAGACATTATCGGATATTGCCTAAACGCCGTCAATACCCCGCTATTCAAATATAATGTGTGCAAATTGACATTTATCTGTGTATAATGTTGCGCGGTGTCTCGTTTTGCTTTTATGGAACGGCTTATCCTAAATGGAGCTTATCATGACGATTTAGACATAATGATGCGAAAGTGATGGACAGTTTCCCCGTAGGGTAACTACTATATCAGCCGGATTGTCCACTGCTGAACACAGGCTTCTCCATTAAGGTTGGGTTTGCCAAAATCCCCAAGCTTAGAAATAGCAGCTGCTCAGAAGGCGCTGTTGCTCAACTATGGAATTTTACCATTAGTCCCCTCGTAATTACGACACCTACGGGTTGAGATGGGGGGGGGGAATTCTAAACCGGCTCCCCACGGGATCCCAGTAGGGTGCTGGTTTTTGCACTCTCTCCATATCTTCCTGTGAGAGTGGGAGTCTTAAGGAAAATACTAGAAGGTGGTCAGCAGCGTCTACTAAAGAACTGCTATCTTACACTGCGATGGCCAAGATATCTGTCAAGCGTGGGTGTTATGGCAACTCCCTCCTAATGGACCTTTGTTCAACTGTGGATGTCATGGCTGTCGATATGATGTGAAAGTTTCTGTAGATTCTTTACAGATCTTAACGTGTGCAGTCTTATTAAGTGAAAAAAAAAGTTTTTCAGTTGCATGTAGGTACCTACCGTCTTCATTGAATATCTGAATTAAGGATTAGACATTAAGTTAAATGCCTATATAATATTATTGTACGTTCCAAACTAAGGTTATGTGAAATCATATTTCCTCGATAGAATTATTCGCCGAAAACGTATTAAATACATCTTTCCGATAGTCTAGCTAGAGTCTATTGCGAGGTGTTTTTCGGAACATTCAACAAAAATAGTTTGTTGAACAAGATAGTTGTTAATTGGCACGAGTACTTAATGAAACCCGAGGTAGTGAAGGTTTCAAGTAGAAAACTGTAGCCAAGCGCCTAACAGTGTGTTCCGGAAGTATTCCTTGAGAGCTAGTAAGTAATTATAAAATTATAGGTACTTTATTAGGCCTCATGACTTAACAACTTGTTGTCTCAGGATGATACCCGCAGTGCAGTTAGCTTTTTTTTACTTACTGCATCAGTTAAGAGTCTTTACGCCTTGCGCTATCGTTCAAATTTAGGCATTTATCGTAGCGCGGCGCACACGAGCACACCGTTAGCAAGGATCGAGCGGTCAAAGACGATGTCGCATGGAATAAAACATTTTGATCCTTTTTGAAGTGTTATTTGTTTTTGATAAATAATGTGGAATGTTATGTAACTTTGTAAATTCATTTCGCATCTTTACAGTTTACATACAAAGTAGACTTAAATGAACCTAATAATAAACCTCTCATTGACTAACATTAGCACACCTATCTATAACTATAGTCCATTGAAAAGTTACATGAGCTTTGCATTTTTTAGAGCACGCAATTTTATTTTTGAGACATGTATAGAAGAAGCTTAACCTCAAGTTTGTGGGGTCGCCACCCTTGTCCTCCGGCCGCCATCTTGGAAAAAGGGGGTCTTACAAAAATTCTACAGCATATAATTTGCAAATTATTTTGCCTACAAATATGATTATATAACTTTTTGCCCTAAATTAAAAATTTAAGAAGTTATAACCAAAAAGAGTGAGAAAATTTTCATATATTTTTTTTTGCTCTATAACTTTCTTTTTCTCATTTTACAAAAAAGATACCTCAGACCAACTGATGAAGAAATTTATGAAAACATGAGTTGGTAAAAATTTTTTTGTCGGATTTCAGTTGTTTTTTTTATTGTTTTGTTTAATGCACTCCATTAAAAAAACAATAAACTTTCTTCCTGCATCATTTAAAAAACAAAATCTTTTATACTTTAGCTGCAGCAGCCTTGAGAAAACGGCTGTAAAATGGCTTTGCTGGAATAAAGCCTCTTAAAGGCAGATTTTACCGCCTAAAACATAATGTGAGCCTAATACAACGTCACCATCACAACCACAACTAATAATTTTTATTTGTTCAAACCATACCCGATGGCAATTAATATATTGCTGACCTAGGCCTGAATCCCTCACAAACCTATTTACGCGTTGTCAGCATTATATATCTCTATATAAACGGTGGCTTCCAAAATTAAGTTCTTCAGATTTATTGTGATAACTCCAGGAGTCACCAGACTCAGTAATAATCATAATCATTTAATTGGTAATACAAATTACAGGTCAAGAAGTGCTTTCATAATTTACATAAATATAGCACATTACATACTAATTACATTATAAACTTATTATATAATAAAAATAAAATTTTAATGTTAGAGTACAGTTTGTACCAAATGCAAATATGAAATTATTTATTGAAATAAACATTTATAATCCTAAAAATTCGTCAAAACTATATAACGTCTGTTCAATAAGCCAGCGTTTTAGGCGAGACTTAAAGCAGGCCATACTTGGCGCAGTGGTTACTTCTCCTGGGAGCTTGTTGTATATTGTAGGGCCCATAACATGACAAGTTTTGGAGGTCTTCCCTAGACTTCGAGATATACTAAAAAGTTTATTCTTATTCCTGGTGTTGTATGAATGCTTATCACTGTGTTTAATGTAAGAGGCCTGATTTATCCTCACATAAACTGCTACCTGAAAGATAACCAGCGCTGGTAGTGTCAAAATACCAAACCTCTTAAAATGAGGGCGCACGGAGGTATCCTGTGGGATTTTAGCTATAGCGCGTACTGCGCGCTTCTGTAATTTAAAAATGCGCACCCAGTCTGCAGCGCGTGCCCAGAGCTCCGCACCATACTGAATCAGTGAGTGCACTGTAGCGAAATAGCACGACCTTACCATTTCTGCAGGTACAACTCTAGCGACTCGACTGAGAGCAAAGCACGCGCTACCTAACCTACCGCATAGCTTATCTATATGGGTGTTCTAGTATTAGTATACCCTTCAGTACTAGTATACCCTTCAGGTGGAACCTCTGCCCAAATTAGTAGCAAAAGTGAGTTGCGGGAACTTGTAAGTCACCGTGTAAATTATAATAATTTTATTTTTTATTGTTTTTTTTTAAGACAACTGAATAGGTCCACAGCTTAGCGCATGCTCTTCACTATAATATATAAGGTGTTATTTCTTATGTCACGTTTGCCCAGCAATTTCACTTGATACAGTGACCTTCACGCCCAAACAATAGCGTTCGCTACTGCTTCGATTGTTGCTTCTTAATCGACCTACCCCCTCGTAAAACTAAATGCACTTCACTTCAACAATGACGTCTTCTTGTCCTCCAATCAGCCCTTTAACATCATGGAGAATAGCTTGTATTTTTTGTATCAAAGTATAAGTTTATGTGGCACATTTGAGGTAAAACGAGTTTTTATTGTAATGTAGATTAACCCCAATTCACCTGTACGGAACGGCAGGGTACGGGAGACGCGATAACGACGTGGATTTATGCCGTCAACCTTAACACACTCTTTCGACAGCTTATATGGACCTAGCCTGAGATTTCGTCTCAAGGTCTGTTCTCTTTGTATTACTTTGCTCGATGTAGTTAAATATTCGAGTTTTGAATATTTATATCGAGCAAAGTAATAAAAAAATAAGAAAAAATACATTACAGGCACAAGAGACTTTTAACATCAAGTGGTCTTCGTGATTATTCCTTTAAAAACACATTTAAAAAAATAACTAAAAATTCTTCTCAAAATGTTTGTTGGAGTAACCCTTAGAGCGTGTTAGGTTTTACCAATAACCCTGTATATTAACTATGTTTTATACCGTGACTATAATCCTTTTATTTTCATCGAACTTCATGTATAGGAAATAGATAAGGGTAAATAAGACTGCAAAATTATAATATATGAAAAAAAATAAAGCTTGTAAAAACAAATATACAAATAAATATATCACTCGAGATGATATAAATAATTTCACAATACCTCATACATTCAAATCTGTTTAGGCATTTAAAATATATAGTGGTATAAAGAAACTCATATCCATAACCCTAAAAACATAACATTCCTTTTGGGCTGTCGTCGTTTAAAAATGTGACTTATTTTGCAATTACGTCATATAGCTCGCCAATTCCTAACCAAACAGAATTGTGATTTCAATTGTTTGGCTTTATGAATCAGCTCCATGATGATAACTCAATGTAATAAGTTTTTTTTTGTAACAAATAGGTTTTGACCGCAGTGTGGGTGATAATGAAAGTGCGTGAGTAAAGAAGTCGCGACTGAAACAAGCAAATAAGCCTGCGCGCTGTGTATGGGATACATATTCAATGATTGTTTTGTTTGTTACAGACGGACGGCAGCTTGCTCCTCACACAGATAGGAGTCGACGACGCTGGCCTCTACGAGTGCGGGGTCGAAAATGAGACTGCATTTGTTGATAGAGTCAACCTCACTGTAAGAAGTAAGTACAAACCATTAATCATCATAGATTTTTTTTTGTACGTATGGTAAATGCATTTTTGCATTCCCATATATCCAGGTGCACGGGCCGGAATATATCAGACTCGGCACCAATTTACTCAAAATGCAACAAATGTCCTTACCGACTAAAAACCACACGGTGTCACACCTCGTTCGTATTCGGTTGGAACGCGGGAACGCTTTCGCACGCGCCCGTGAAGCTGAGGCGATTGTCTGACCCATTGTTTCACGCCAGGGGGCGCCAGACCAAGGTATTTTACAGGCTTCACTTCGAAGAATGTGCAATCGATTTACATAACCTCATTCCCTCTTCTCCTTTCTTTCATCGGACAACAAGTTGCACAGGAACACGGCATCCATAAATTGTGGATATTTCAAAAATACGCACAAAGCGTTTTAATTCAAGTTTTATAATGCGTACGGCCGAACTATGGAACATCCTACCAGCATCTCTATTTCCCGATAAATATAATTTGGAAGTCTTCAAGCACAGAGTTAGTAGGTAATCATGTTCCACCGTCGACCGCGTCGTCACTTTCCATTTGGTGACACTGCGGCTTTCCATTTGGCACAAAAAAAAAACCGCGTGGTTGGACACCGTAGGCCGCTGCGGTGGTCAAATTAGTAGCCCTGCCACCTGGCTACTGCGTCCCGAAGAGGATAGGGAGAGCGGCCTACGCCGCACCAACACTCCATCTTCTACTGCGGCGCCACAGGTTCTGCCAACACAGGGTGGTGGCCCAGTTAAGGCTGCCGAAGGTAGTCAGAGCGGTGCACCTCAACCGGGGTTTCGTATGGGCGGCTCCGCGTTATTATTGCGGCAGTTGCGGTGCCGACCATTCACACCACACCACCACAACCTACTGCCATTTCAATGTGGGCTTGAGGATAAATTCTAAAGAAGTGGCCCCACCTCGTTACCCTTAGGACCAACTTATTTGTGGATGCTGCTGTCCTCAAATAAGCGATTTATTTTTTGTTCATAAATATAACAGTATTGATAACAACAGTGGCGTTACCTTTATCTGCCGTTAAACTAACAAATAAGGGTTTTTGCATCGGAAATCTCATAGCAAATATTTTAAGAAAACATGAATTTTATATTTTCCAAAAAAAGCTTGTAACATTTCACTTGATGATGTTTTGTCGTACGAAGAATCGAAAGGCTTCGAAATTTCTACCAGTTAGGCTACGTGGTGATCATGGCGTAACGTCTTAGCAGGAAAATGAGCAGGCTTAGCGGAATTGTCACTAGTCACATATATATTTTATTTCTTAATATTTTTTTTCTGAAACACATTTTATTTAATTTTTATATTTTTATATTTGCAATAAAGCATGATCTGCGGATTACATTACAAAACTAAAAATGAGGAAAAATTATATATTTTAATTGTAATTTTTCCTCTCGTGAATTTGTAATATTTATTGAGTGTTTTAATAAAACATTTTAAATATATATTAAACGGACGCAAAGTAGAGCCTGATTTTATGAATTATCTAAATCATCCATCTGTGATTTGGGCAATTTTCCTATTCTCAGCGTTAATGCAACATCCGCTATCTCAATCATTCTGAAAGTTCGTTTTATTACGCATAATTGTGTTTTCAATACTGCTGATGATGGACTCAACTGGTATTCTCTTCGGGGTATGTGCGAATATAAGACCTTTAGCTAAGATCATGGTTTTACCTCTTGTAAATAAATTGCTAAGATACCACTGTCTTATCAATCGTATTCGGATTTCGCACATCATGCTGAGAGGTTTATGTAAGGCGCTTGTGTTTGCATTGATGAGTTTTTTTTACAACTGATAGGATAGCCTCTGATCACCATCCGGCAGCTGTCCTTGAGAGGCAGTAATTCTAGGTTAAGCCTGTTCGACCACATCATCACTTACCATCAGGTGAGATTGTGGTCAAAGGCTTATATATCAGCAACAAAAAAAAATCTCAGTTAAGTAATGATGTGGTCAAAGGTGTTGTTAGAATAACTGGCTCTCGAGAACAGCTGCCGCTATACATACCGTTAGATTCTTGGCGACAGATTCATAGTAAAGTTTCGGGTTACTATGCAACACATAAAATTACTGAATGATAAAAATGACAGTTAACATGCAGCGCGTTTCAAGCTTCAACCGATGGATAGGCTAAATCGATGACTGTGAAACGCAAAGATAGTGTTTTGTTTAACAAATATGTTCTGGGTAGTAAAACCGGAACTTACTCGAACATTCTGAAACAGGCTAAATGATAAATCTATAAAACTAAAGTACATAATCAGTTATCTGAATTTTCGGTTGGAGTAATCTGTGATACCATATTGATATCGCTGCTTAGGAATATACTTTTTATAAACTTGTTAAAATAATTGAATATTAAGTTTTATAATACTTTATGTTTTATTTATTTTATACTGTACTGGGTTGCACTTGACCACTATCTCACCTGATGTTAAGTGATGATGCGATCGATGCTGGAGCGCGCTTACCCAGAAGATACCTATTCACTCGCGTTTTGTAGACCCCCATATCTCAGGCAGGGTGTTTATCTATTCCCTGGCGATATCTCATGCAGAGCATGCGTTATCATGGCGATTCCTCGAACGAAGCGATTTGCGTCGTATGATGAACGACGTAAATCGCTTCGTTCGAGTAAATGGAATATCAACCATATAGCGGTGGTGCTTCTAAATATCCCTGGCTATTATCTGACTATCCTCATACAAACATAGGTTTCATCGCAAATTTTACAAACATCCACATCACGCCAGGTGTTTGCAAGTCCCATTGTAATAGGGGCCGAGCCTTGACATTTTATTTCCCAACGAGTCAATACAATAACCCCAAATTGACACTAACACTAATCAGAACATTTGACTGTACATGCGATTCCTACAGTATAATGAAAATGGGCATAAACCTAAAAAGAACAGCTTTTAATTTCCACGTTTTGACGAGGGTAGGAAAGTATCCAGATTCATTGATTTGAATTTGAACGAAGTATTAAATTGTAGCTGCCATTTGAAAGCTACTGCAGACCTCGGATGAGGGTCTGACATTGTTGGGGGCAGGGCTAAAGTTTAACGGACGCCAGTGACCCGGGGACCATCAATTATTGTTAATTAAAGCGAATGCTCGTTTACAGGAATATTTAAATTAAATCCGGTCAAGTGCAAGTAGGATTCGTACATTGAGCGTTCCGTGCTAACACACAATATACCACTAAAAATACCGGCCAAGTGCGAGGTGAACTCGCGCACCGACGCGACGGTTCCGTACATATAAGTAAAAGTTATGGTATTTTTATTGCTAAATGAAATCCTTAAAAATATTTTTATAAGATAGTACCAAAAATTTATGCTTTTCGCAACTTACCCTTTATCTGTGCTATAAGCCCTTGCCAAGATTCTGAGTTCCCTGTAGATTTTGGATTTTGCGAGCGCCGAAAATTTGCGGCATAAACGGGTTCTTTTTGCGTTGGCTTAGAAGTTTGATTTTTTCCCATCTCCAAGGGACAGTAGACCTGAGTATTTGATATGAATTTCAGCTTGATATCTCCACGCGTTCCTGAGAAAAAGGGTCTTGACAGACAGACGGACAACAAAGTGATCCTACAAGGGTTCCGTTTTTTTTCCTTTTGAGGTTCGGAACCCTATAATCGTTGTTTTTTTATACACAGACACGAGAGTCTTAACGATAGACCCGCACTGCCCAGTTTATATGATTCGGATGATTGTAGATTATAATCATGCCAAGTTTGAAACTTGTTTGAATTACGGTTTTTTTTACGATAGAGCTAAAACAGCTTTTATTTTTACCCCACTGCCAAGGTAAGGTAGAAATAGAACTTTCTCCCGAGTGATACATAGTTATACTATACCTACGAGGAAAATAAAATAATTTTAAGTTTTCTCGTATTTGTCTCGAGACTTCTCAGGAAGTTAAGTTCTTTATGACTTCTTGAGCTGTATTTTATATATCTGGTGACTTCATCATTATCAAATAGTCACTTTCATGATCAGATGATACACTATTCTTAACATTGTATGTTTATTAGGTGTGGTTTATTAACATTTTGTACGGAGTAATGGAGACTTGGGGTGGATTCAAATTTATCCGGTACAGCCAGGTTGCACAAATATTTATACAGGGTGTTGACAATACAAGGGGTGGAAATGTTACTCATACCTACAAGCCATCGCTCCCACTGTGCTGTTTGACTGAGAAAACAATATGTAAAGTAATAACAGGTGTGCATAATTATTTATTTGATATTTTTTCTTGTAGTCTATTTTTATAGCAGATAGGTTAGCCTTTGATCATTATCTCATCTGATGGTAAGTGATGATGTGGTCGAAGATGTTGTTAGGCATACCTAGAATTACTGGCTTTCAAGGACAGCTGCCGGAACACATCTTCAGGTGCTTGGCGACAGATTTTTTACTTGAGGGTGGTAGCTAGCCAGGCGAGCATTCGCAAAACGCCCTACTTCCATGCAGTATTTGTTTATGTACGTCAGATAATATATATTAGGGACCCCTGTTTTATAAACTTTTTGTATTATTAGGTATTATTTAAGCATTCTGCCACACTAACACATATTCTGTTAAAATGTCCTTTCCAAAGATACAGTCCTTTAAAGGTCGGTGGATAGACAGACGGACAGCCGAGTCTAAGTAACAGTGTCCAGTTTTCTATTATGGAACCCCAAAAAACGTAACTGAATCCTACCAATAGAAAATATTTGAATAACTGGTTGAAGTCGGTACCATAATGAATGATCGAAACAATTACAGTGCACATTATATATCGTACTAGCGGCCCGCCCTGGCCTCGCACGGGTATATAACAAAAAAAAATAATAAAAAAAAATATATTCTATAGCCTATATGTTCATCAGGAAGAGTGTAGAATTCTAATGGTGAAAGAATTTTTCGTATCGGTCCAGTTGTTTTTAAGTTTATCCGTTACATATAATATTACAAATCTTTTCTCTTCATAATATTAGTATATAGATAGTATAGTTTTTTTTTATGCTTGATATGACGGCCGTTGACCACACCTGATGGTAAGTGATGATGTGGTCGAAGATGTTGTTAGGCTAACCTAGTGTTACTGGCTCTCAAGGATAGCTGCCGGAACACACTGTTAGGTGCTTGGCGACAGATTTTCAACCTGAGGGTGGTAGCTAGCCAGGCGGGAATTCGCAAAATGCCCTACCACCATGCTATAACGACTGCTATCCTAAGACAACAACCGGGACCGATGGCTTAACGTGCCCTCTGGAGCACGGAAGCGCTCAGTAGTAATGTCACCAGCGGTGACCCATCCATCTCATGACCGCGGCGGACGTTGCTTATCTTTGCTGATCAATTTAGAATGGTTAAGCAAACTTCCCTACGAGCGCTTCATTGGACTTCATTTTTATTGGACAAATGTGACAAATAAAGCAGCAGACCTTCAAAAACTTTGTCAAACATGTTTGATCATTTACAGAGCACTTTGTGACTATTGGCCCAATGTTTTAAGTTATCAGACAGTTATAATTCATAAGAATAGATTTATACACAGCCAGTAGAAAATAACACATTTTCGTTGATCAAAAGTAAAATTAATTTGCTAATTAGTTTGATATTTCTTACGTCGTGATTAAAACACCGACGCTAAACCTGATAATGTATTATTGTCCGTAATAAAAATTTAATTCATTTTACAAATATCAGATTTATGACAGCATTTACGATTGGCCTAAAGCCGCTACGATTTAATTAAACTTTTAACGAGATATTAAAAGTTTTAAGATTATTTAATCCCTATGATCATTAACACAGAGATTAGGAGTAGAATTCATGGACTACTTTGCATATGTACATACGTAGTTTCTTCATATTTATTACTAGCTTTCCGGGCGCGGCTCCGCCCGCGCGCATGTCGGTTATCGCGGAAAAACATTAACCTCTTTTTGCGCAGTTGGATAAAAACTCTCCTATGTTTTTTCCCGGGTCTCAAACTATTTCCATACCAAATTTCATTCAAATAGGTCCAGTAGTTTTGGCGTGAAAGCGTAACAGACAGCAGACAGAGTTACTTTCGCATTTATAATATTAGTACTGATACTAAGTGTTCAAGCTCGGTGAAACTTTGCATGTATGTAGGATGGCGTAAATGAAAACAAAGGCTCTGGCGTACAAACTGACACTATTTTATTTAACATCTGCACGTTAATTCTATTTCTACTTCTATTCAACACAAAAATTACTACACCACAGTTGGCCATTAAACACCTCTCTCTCTCATTCTATCTCCTTTCACTCATTCATCGTGCGTTCAGAAACTGACTTTAATACATTTTTCCTACATGTATATCCTTGAGCCTAATATCTATACTTCCGGTTTGCCAGATTTTCAAAAATAATTCGAAAAATCGTGAAGTCAATTAACAAATCGAAAAACTGGCAAACTAGAAGCATAGATGTTAGTCTCAGCAATATGCGTACAAAATTTCACCGAGTTTGATCACTTGGTATTTAAAATATGACGAAACTCCGTTTGTATGGAGTGCTTCGTGAACTCTTAAATATTCTTATTACAGCCGCAGCGCTCTTACAAACCAATTTTGCTACATTTTTCGTACCATCCGAAACTTCCGTACCCAAAGGGTAAAAACGGGACCCTATTACTGAGACATCGCTGTCCGTCAGTCCGTCTGTCACCAGGCTCTATCTCGAGAACGGTGATACGGTGGCGCCTGGCTATCGACCACCCATAAGTAGAAAATTTGTCGTCAAGAACCTCACGGTCTGTTCCGGCACCTGTCCTCGAGATCCAGTAATTCTAGGCTAAGCCTGTTTAACACTTGACCATTTACCATCAGGTGAGATTGTGGTCAAAGGCTTACCTATCAGCAATAAAAATAATGTTCTTATGAGAAAATAAACACAAATGTTGAATTTCCCGCCATAAGCATCCGTCTTAAGTTCCTTATCCCTTAGGACTAAGCACCAACCATAATTCTCAATTAAATTAGCGTAAGCTAAGACTAACGGTCGGATAATGGCCCTTGAACCAATGTTTCATCCAACTGTGGGACAACATTGGCTGTAAATACTATTGTGTCCGCAGAGACTAATAAACTGTACGGGCCATATCTACGACCAGATAATATTGGACATGAATAATTTATAAAGGCTTCATAGTGGTCCATAGGCCGTACACATAGCGCAAAAGGCTAGGATTTCTTTCTGTACATTCGTATGAAACACGGTTCTTACAAACCTGAAAATTAGTATCAGAATGCGACCTACAGGAGAACAACTGGACACACGAAAGCATTTTTAACCGACTCCAAAAAAGGAGGAGGTTCATAATTCGTGTCTATTTTTTTTGTTTGTTACTTCAAAACTTTTGACTGGTAAACCGACTTTGATAATAATAATGAATAGATTCAGGCGTTACTTTGCGGAAATCCATATTTAATAATAGCAAATACTTTTAAAAGTATCCTAAAAAACATTAAATAATATTTAAATAAAACACTTAAAAAAGCATAAAATTATATATCTAGTGACAATTCCGCCTAATTTTCCTGTTATCTACGTGACGTCATAAACACTTTTGTTTGACTTACCGAGCGCACGATCGTGCGCTCGGTAAGTCAAGACCTCCTGAAGATGCTTCGTTTAGAAGCGAAACTAGTCGGGTATTCTTCGGGTTAGGCTGCGTGATGTTTATGACGTCACGTAGATAACAGGAAAATAAGGCGGAATTGTCACTAGATATATAATTTTATGCTTTTTTAAGTGTTTTATTTAAATATTATTTAATGTTTTTTAGGATACTTTTAAAAGTATTTGCTATTATGACTTTGATAATTCTTTTTTATTTGAAAGCTGATGCTTGTCGTGTGGTCCCATTTAAATTTCATCTAAATCGGTTTAGCCTTTTTTGTGTTACATTACACTCCAATAACTGAAAAATATTATCCTATCTTGATGATATACTTAGTTGTTGACAGTGAATGACAATCGATCCCGTAAGTAGCAAGGGTCACTAAAAAGCGTGAAAAAAGTTTTTTTATCAAAAAATTTAACCGACTTTTACACTCAAAAGTGTGAAATAACTTGTCGTAGTCGGTACCATGCGCACAATATTGTTAGGTAAAACATTTTTTGTGTAAGCTGAAGCAGAGTGGATTCCCTCGCACTTCGTGCTCGGTCGGTCAATAAATCCAATCCAATTTGTTCCGTGAAGTCCAAAGAAGTATTATTTTACAAGAGTAAAAATGTTTACAGGCAACTTAAATTTACATTTTATTGTATTTATACTACCTACTTAAAAGTTTGAAATTCTATTCATACATTACATAATTATAATTGTTTTAAAATCGTAATATTTACATCTAATACAGTAAATTATATATAATATTTTACAGTTATCTCGTTCGCATCTGTCCTAAGAACAAAGATTCTACCTGCTGCATTGATATATATATTACTTGCTTTCCGGGCGCGACTCCGTCCGCGCGTATGTCCTATGTTTTTTCCTGGGTCTCAAACTATTTTCATACCAAATTTCATTCAAATCGGTCCAGTAGTTTTGGCGTAAAAGCGTAACAGACAGACAGACAGACAGAAAGACAGACAGACAAAAAGACAGACAGACAGACAGAGTTACTTTCGCATTTATAATATTAACTACTGATTCTTTTAATGTGTAAAATTATCGTTTTCAAAAAAGCTCTTCAGTTATAATTTGAACACACTGTATTTTAATGTGGTTAAGCCTTTTGGTATTTGTATATTTATCAGTTATTTTTTTAATAACGGCCTGTTTTTGTACTGTACCCTGTACGTTGGTACATCTGGAATTTCATTATTATTAATAATTCCTTTTTAATTTCTACGCAGATTGTACGGTAAACCCTGCTTTTCTGGAATTTCTGTAAAACTATTATAATTATATTATGTAAAGAGATATGGAGAAACGCACACTGATCCACCCAGCACCGAAGAAATATCGGCTATAACTCTCACCGTTTACTATTATCAGTACTTATAATATTATAAATGCGAAAGCAACTCTGTCTGTCTGTCTGTTACGCTTTCACGCCAAAACTACTGGACCGATTTGAATGAAATTTGGTATGGAAATAGTTTGAGACCCGGGAAAAAACATAGAATAGTTTTTATCCAACTGCGCAAAAAGGGGTTAATGTTTTTGCGCCCGGAAAGCTAGTTTTGTATAAACCTCTACAATACAAAGCGCCCTAGTCAACATGTTATCCGCATCGCCACGGGAGTTTCAGGACAATCTCTAGTGTTCATTCTCTGTATTTATATCTCAATATCCTTATGAGTCGCTGTACACCATTCATAATGTCCTGTGAAAATCGTAATTTTTTAACATACAAGTCTTCATTATGAAAGGGTTATTGGGTCGGGAACTCGGGACCGGCTTACTTAACCCTCCGCCAACCCTCGTTAGTCAAACAAGCATATATTCCCACATTTCCCACCGAGCGACATTAAGTAATTACAAAATTTACCTAATTGGTTTTACCTCGATACAGATGGATGCAGAAAATGTGGACGAGTACTGATGAAATAAAAATGAAATATCTATTTTTTGCCACACAAATAATATATAACTATACAGAATAAGATTAAAAATAAAAACAAGTTAATTCGTAAATATTGCGGGCAATAAGGGTTATTTTCTCGATGGGTTACACTCATCAGCATAATCCGCATGACATTTTCATGCACTCGCGAGTCTCGCGACGCTGTTTTCAGTGCACCCCAGTGAGATAGGTATAGAGAATGAGGACGAATCCAATAAATAATCGTTTTCAGGGCCAGTAATATAAGGGAAAACAGACCCTTATTTCTGTCATTCTGCTGTTTGTCTGTATATCACAGGCCTCTAGCTCGTGAAAGGAATGATTTACAAGCCTGAAATTTGGATACAGTGAAACCTGTTTTATTATTCATGATAGGTTCGCGTTTGACCACACCCTTCCTGATGTTAAGCATCGGTGTGGTCTAAGATGGAGCACGCTTACCTAGAAGAAACCTATTTACTCTCGATTTGAAGACACCCCATGTTGTTTCGTCGGGGAAAACTGACAACGGTTAGGAGTTCCACTCTTTCGCTTACGTAGTAGGCAGGTCTGGCTCACTCCGCGCTTTGAGTACGAAGCTACATGTACATCGGCGTATCCGTCCGGAGGGGATTATTCTACGGTGAGTGCCGCGTCAGAAGAGATCAGAGCTATTCGTGGCTACGCGATAGAAAGAGAGACGCCTTCTGGGTGAATATAAATTAGGTAGGTACTCCGTGCTTTGCGAGCTGAAGTGCACTTTGTTGATTCGTAGCTAGAGTCTCTTATTTATTGCAATGGCATTGAGTAGTGAATGATTCTTCTGTACAATATGTGGGAACGAGCGAAAACTAACTGTGTGAGTAAGTCGGAATTCAACTTTGCATATTAGAGATTATCAATATAACGCACTGCTTATGTGAAACGATTCTACGCGGATCATATTTATAAATGTATTAACTATCTGAGGCTAAACGAAATATAGATAATACTTAAGTACTTTACTCAATAATTTATCAAGGGAAACGCGAAAATCTGACCTGTTATTCAAATCAAATCAAAATACGCTTATTGTTGCCACACAAAAAATACATAGAAAGAAACAACAATAGCAACCAATACACAAGAAAAAAACCACTTAAAAATATTTCTTAACTAAAGAGGGAAAAGAAAAAGGTTATATGATAAACATAAAAATGTGGGCAGAGGAGAAAACTCAGTATAAAGTCCTTACGCATATTTAGTCATGTGCACAGAGGCTGTTTTCAGTAATCCCCTGTGCTCGAACAGATGTTCGTCGAGCTAGAAACAACGCGTAATGACCGAATGTGGTAGATGTTGTGGAAGTTGATGTTGTTAAGTGACGATGCGTTCGCTAATGATATAAGCTCACCTAGAGATGCCTATTCACTTTACCCTTAGCAATATACTGATATTTTTTCTAAATATGATTAAAAGCAATATCGCGTGCTAAGCGAAAATCATATTTTATAAATTATTGGAGCAAACAAATTTTATGCCCCGGGCGGCAATCAAAACCGCGGCCTCCGATTTCACGCCGGATGCCAGAAACCACTCGGCCACCTGGGTTCGCTATTTCAAGCCGAAATTACTTTAACCGTCATAGGGGACGGTGCGTGGCCATCAACCAGACTACTAGACTACATCTGATCGAAAGAAATGCTTTTTCAAACACCTAACTCTCGGAATGATGTCGCTAGTCGCTACCCTTCTATATATACCTTCTATATCATATTTTACAAATTATTGAAGAATTTTTTTTGCCCCGATCGGGAATCGATCGGCTAGAAGTAGCGTGCCGAGGTGGCCGAGTGGTTTAGGCATCCAGCGCGAAATCGAAGGACACGGGTTCGATTCCCGCCCGGGGTATAAAAAAATAATAATTGTGCTCCAATAATTTGTGTAATATCCTAATATTATTTCATTCTGTATAAAAAAGTTAGTTGGTACCCAGCAGTAGAACTCCTTGTGCAAGCTCGTCCGTAGACGCACTGCTACCATAGGTATACCTCTTTCTACCGCCAAGCAGGAATGTTCGCGTCACTGTGTTCCGTTCTGGATGGTATGGGTGGCGGTAAAACTACAGGTAAATAAGAGTAAGCAACTTTGTCTCTATGTGATGGGCGTAGTGCAGTTCGTCATTTGTGACGGACTAAATCTGATATAGGCAGAAGTGACCGGGACTCGTGATTGTTACGTCACGAAAACTCAAAAAAAGTGAACATTCATCATTCTAGCCTTGTGCACTTCATATTAACCGCAGCGGACGATTGCGCACGTCTTTAGTTAACCTGGTCTTGGTCTTCAGTTCTTGTTTGTAGGACTTTACCAGCTTAAACTGAGCCGTCAGTGCGCAGCTAGTCGAACGGTGTTCATGCAGCAGTTGAGATGCTGACTACCAAACTGAAGTGCTAAATAAATAGCTTTACTGGAACAGATTTTTAGCAAAATGTATTTAGTTTGCAGCAGTAAGAAAATTATATGTTAATTTTGATCACATTATCTAAGACCAAGAAAAGTCCGAAACACGATATCGTAAAAATTTTTCCATAGAATAAAAATGCAAAGTAGATTCTATATTACGCTGGTAACGTAAATATCTTAATTATTTACATATGAATGTGTATGAAAATATATTAAAAAAATAGCAATGCCTTATCAAAAGTTACAAGAAAAGTTACATTTTCGATTTACGTTACTAGTTTTGTGTTCTTTCGGATTTTACCTAAACTGATCGCGATTACACCATCGCTGCCTCTCTTTCACACCTATTTAGTCCGATAGTGACAAAATTTCAGCATTTGTCAGTCTCCCACAATACCCACTGTGACGTCACAGCATCGGATATGTCATTTGTTTATTTATCTTTATGTGCGGTTTTGCAAACCAGGCCACGGGCAGCAATTCATTCCATATTCCATTGTATCACTCGCGTGTCGTTTTCATGCATTGTGGAACAGCCGTGGTGTAAGTATGTATATATGGATACATATATGTGTTGTAATTTATTAGTGTTGTTAGGGGTTGCAGCTAGTTCAGATTTCAACAGATATATTGCTTTTTTATTTCTATTTAAGATATGTTTCTGAATGAGTCATTGCTTACCATGTACCTAATACTAAACTTGTCTTATCGTTTATGTAAGGAGTCCAGGGGTGCGTTTTTTTTTTTTTTTTATTCCTGATAGGTTAGCCTTTGACCACTATCTCACCTGATGGTAAGTGATGACATGGTCGAAGATGTTATTCAGGCTAACCTAGAATAACTGGCTCACAAGGACAGCTGCCGGAACACACTGTTAGGTTTTGGCGACAGATTTTCAACTTGAGGGTGGTAGCTAGCCAGGCGGGGATTCGCAAAAACCCTACCACCATGCTATAACGACTGCCATCCTAAGACAACAACCGGGACCGACGGCTTAACGTGCCCTCCGAAGCACGGAAGCGCTGAGTAGTAATGTCACCAGCGGTCACCCATCCAAGTCATGACCGAGGCGGACGTTGCTTAACTTTGCCGATCGGTCCAGAACGGCCAAGCAAACTTCGCTACGAGCGCTTCAAAAATTTCCTGCAATCCTTCGGCCAAGGCGCATTTCGCTCTAACCTTAGATAAACGCCGTTCCAGCACTCAAATCGAGCTTAATTTGATCTTGACAAGGTTTGATTATGCTCGTTCAGGGCGACCTGTTAGAGCTAAATTATACTCTGCCTATAGCCTAAATTTTACTACCTCTTAAATCGGCCAAATCTAGGCTATCTGTCAAATGTTTATGATAGATATGTTACGGATTTTACAGTAAATAATATTTTTTGTACTTGTTTTTTTTTTCATTGTCTACACTGCACCAAATCAAGTAGAAAGCGAACGTTATTATGAGTCAAATTTTCCATCCCCTAATTAACATCATTGCAACCCTAGCATATTTCTCCTTCTCAGAATAACGTAGGAACTTTTCTCATTTAGTTCTCCTGACTTTCACTCGCCGCAGTGAAAACTAAGTTAGCAAGTTTATGAACTCGCCCCATGCTGTTTCGGAAACTTATCGCTCTGTACCGTATGCTGCAGAGTTCATACGTTTTGTTATACTTTAATGCGGTCAATAATCAATAATACTTGTTAGACTATTATAGACCTGGAATTTATCTATGGTAATCAAGAGAAAACATAATTTACCAACCAACGTGGGATATAGTAGGAATTATGGCAGCTGTTATGGTTTCAATATATCTTTATCACCAAGCTTCTGAAGCTCAAACTCGTACCACGGGTAAATAAATTATAATACTGGAAGGATTCGAAGAAATATTTTTCCCATCTCGAAATTGACCCTCGAGTTTATTATCACCACAATAAATGATCTTTTGTTTTCTCTCTAAGTTTCTAATAAGTGCTCTGTTGTTACCTTTTTTCATTATATTTTCATATAGCTGATAGGCTAGCCTGTGACCACCATCTCACCTGACGATAAGTAATGATGTGGTAGACTATGTTGTTCATGATTAACTGGAAGTATTGGCAGTCAAGAACTGCTGTCGGAACAGATCAGAGTGCTTATCATGGAAATGTATCTTCCAATTTGCGTTACGGATTATTACTTTGGGGAAACTCTGTGAACGCTAGAAAAGTATTTGTAATGCAAAAAAAATGTTTGAGAGCAATAATAAATCAAATTTAAAAATAATCTAATGAAACTATTACTGAACAAATGCTATTATACAATTGACAAATTCTTAAATCATAAAAATCTTGACATTTTACCTAAATAATAATTATTGCATGACATAATGTTAATTAGAATATAATTTATTGTATCACATTGATCTATATAATATTGTACGCCTGAGAAGGTAGCTGTCGATACTTTCACCATTTTGACCAACATGTAACACACAGCTGACAATAAACAATTTAGAATTTGAATTTAAATTTTGAATCGTGAGGTGCTAGGCGACAGATTTTGTATTCGAGGATGGTAGCTAGCCAGGCGGACATCAGCAAATTGCCCTATTACAATAGAAAAAAAAGTCTTGATTCCCTTACTGCTGTCTACTTTTGTTTTCTATTAAACTAGTATAAAATATTTGGTGTATAAATATAATCCGACTAACTATCTTCCTTCGTTGATTTCAGCTGAACCTGCACCCTTAGTTAACGTTACAGTCCACGCATCCACAATCCTCGCTCTCATTCTATGGAACGTAGCTGGAGACGGAGGGCATCCAATCATAGACTTCACAGCGCAGTACCGGTCTGCAGCTCCAGTGAACGGCACGCTAGAACCGTGGCGGCCCATCAGCCCCAACCACATCAGTCCTAACTCAGTAAGTCCCAATAATCTTGTACGGTGTCACCAGAGATAACATCCAATCGTAGACTTTGCAGTGCCGTCGCGGTCTTCGGGTTTAGTAATAAACGGCACGGTATGATCGAGGGGACCTGTCAGCCTCAAGCACTTCATTCATAACTCTATAAGTCTCGGTTGACTTATTAGCTGTAGATAGAGACCACATCCAATCATAGACTTTAGAACATAGTACCGGTCTGCAGCTCCAGTGCAGCGGCACGCTAAGACATTGAAGCCCCGTCAGCACCAGCCACAGCCGTCTTTACTCTATAAGTCTCTATCATCTTGTAAGTTATGATTAAGCAAAAGTCTATGATTGGATGTGGTATTAGGTGCCTAAAGATTACATCCAATCATAGACTTTAGAACGCAGTACTTGTCTGCAGGTTCACGGGGCGGTCAATCAGAACCAACGACATTGGTATTAGACATGATTATTTTTTCTTATAAATACTTGTATACTTTACAGGGCATATACCTATACAAACTACATATTGGTCTACGGCAACTCTTAAGTTTATTCATCAATAATTGCTGCTTTTGCTCTGCTCCAAATGGTTTTATTCATTCAGAAATTAATCATAGGTACTGGTTAGTTTATTGAACTGTAAATTTTCGCTAGAGACATTAATCTTTTAAAATGCATGTGTTTATGTTTCCAGCGTCAAATAGACGTGTACCACCTGGACACTAACGCCTCGTACTGGTTCCGCGTGTGGGCGACCAACGTGTTGGGCCCCGGCCCGCCGGTCGAGGTGCTCGCCACCACGCTCTACACCGACCAGGATGCAGGTCTGATTATCTGATATCTATTTCCTTCAGAAGTTCCAAACTGTTACTTCAGTAACTGATGCTTTGAGGAAGCTTTTATTCAGTTTTTTGAAATAAAGGTATATTATCTTAATTATATGGTTGCAGAACCCTCTTCATAATGCTTTTCATATGTTGATTGATATTCCACTTAAAAAGTTGGGTAAAGTAAGGTTTTTTTTATGCTTGATAGGTTAGCCTTTGAACACTATCTCACCTGATGGTAAGTGAAGATGTGGTCGAAGATGTTGTTCAGGCTAACCTAGAATTACTGGCTCTCAATTACAGCTGCCGGAACACACCGTTAGATGCTTGATGACAGAATTAAAAGAAAAAAGGTGAATTAAAAGTCTATTTAATTTTTTGATACTGTTTTTATGAAATATATATTACTGTTACTAAGCCTTTATCTACGTACTATATCACCTGAACTGCAGGGTGGTAGCTAGTCTAGCGAGCATTCGGAAAATGCTCAACTATCATCCACTGAATGGGAAATTATAATTTTCTCGCTCAAAATTGATGGCAGGAGATCACGAGTCCTTTAAAAGTTGACTGATAGATGAGATAAGCTAAAGTTAAATATAATTAACCGAGTGCGAGTTACAGCAACTGCAAGTAGCTGTCACCCATCCTAGCAGTAACCGTAAAAACTGCTTAACATAGTAGTTCGGCTAAGATGGTCCGAACGCATAAAACTCAGCAGTGTTCTATTATCCCGGTGTATTCATAGGATGGCAGTCGTTATTATGTCGGATACCCTTGAGTGGCCTGAACTCCAACACTGCATGGTGGCAGGGCATTTTGCGAAAGCCCGGCTTAAATGTTTTTTTTTCTTTTTTTTTTTTATTAATTTTATTAATTATTTACTATCAAATAGTAAATCTGTCGCCAATGACCTAAGTTTGTTGAAGTAATCGGCAGAGCTGTGTTTAGATCCAGGTCGTGAATGACTATGGACTGCTGCACAGCAAGTCCCTGGTTCGAATGCCGCCGCGGGCTTGAGCTTCACCGCATGGTGGAAGGGCATTTTGCGAATGCCCGCCTGGGCAGCGACCACCCTCGAGTAGAAAATCTATCGCGAAGCACCTAACGGTGTGTTCCGGCATCTGTCCTTGAGAGCCAGTAATTCTAGGTTGTTGCCTGTTAACGTCCTTCGATCACATCATCACTTAACATCAGGTGTGATTGTGCTCAAAGGCTTACCAATCAGCAACAAAAAAAGGTCATATTTAAGATTTCGCCTGTTTATCACCTTCGAACACAGCAGGCCTAGCTAGGTTATAGATATAACAAAGTATGTTGTCGGTATCCGCAGAGCTGTACAAGCACTTCCTGGAGGGCGCGGAGACGTTCGACACCCGCACGTGGGTGGCGGCGGTGTGCGTGGTGATGGGCACGCTGGTGGTGCTGGCGTGCGGCACGTGCGCCGTGCTGTGCCGCGAGTGGCGCCGCGACGCACACGGTGAGCGAGAGCCCAAGCCGTAGCACGCGCCCACGCCTCTGCCCAGGCTCTACTTCCTCTTCTACTAGACCCACTCCACGCCCACACACGACACGATTACAATGCATTCTACTTTTGTATGTTGTGGTGTTCCTTTCCTAGGGTCTGCTTTCTCGACTACTTGAGCCGACTGACCGAGTGAACGATACCATTCCGTTTATGTATGTATGGTAAATATATTGCTGAGATGTGGACGATTACAATATATTCTACTTTTGTATTTTATGCACGTCGTCGTGGCGTTCCTTGCCTAGGTTCTGCTTTCTCGAGTACGACTAACTGAGTGAACGATATCTTTCCGTTTATAATATGGTAAATATTGCAGGGATCCTTGCTGAAGGCCTGCTTTCTACACTGTTAGGTGAATGTCTATTTAACTGCCTTGGGCGTTAGGACCGAGTTGGAGATACCATACCGTTAAAATTGTTTATTTCAATGTTGTTAGCGTTGCAGTGGATGGTTTTTCTAGCACTAAGGCTGCCTGACAGAGTTTAATTTGTCTTTATATGTGGTTAACATTGCAGAGATCTTTGCCTAGCTATATTTTCCCTGATACTATAGGATTCTTTTTCAAGCGTTGGGGCTAACTAACGAAACGATGCTTAACAGCTTGAAATATTTCATGTAAACTAAAAAAAATTAAGTCTATATTCGATTCATGGGATATTCGATAAACTTAGTGGGGAAATTAAATTTAAACAATAGGTACCTACGTGACTTACTTAATAAACGACCATTTTACGACTATTACTTTAACAATATATATATATACAATACTTTAAATTTTAAAATATCCAAAATGTTAATAATATTACTATTGACGAAAATAAAACAATATGTAATTAATTTATCCAGCAATAAAAGTATGTTCAATTGTATACAATTTATTTTAAGTTTTATAATGTTGAAATAATATAATATACTATTTTGGTCAGGGAATTGAGCTTCTTACCCTAGTGATATATTGGATTTAAAATCAGTCGTTGGAAATGCATTCGCGGAAACAATAAGTAGGCTATATGGTAAAGTTCGCTCGGTTCGAAGAATAAAAACTCATTAACTAGTTAGTGAAACTCATTGACAACAGATGGCGCTTCTTCGACAGATTTTACGACATCCCTACAATTAGATTATGTAATGGTCGATAAAGTTATTTAGGAATAGAACTGTCATAACAACTAAGAAACTAAATCAGTTTTATAATTAATTGCTATAAATAATTGATATACGGTCACGTTCACTCGGTCAGTCGACGAATCGACGAACAACTTCGTGGTGAGTGAAAAACTATAGACAAAAGTGGTGTTCTTCGGATTTAAAAAGCAATATTATTTCGTCTTAAGAATAATGTAAGAGTAATTAGACATTAGGTATTTACCTAGAACAACAACTTAGTCCTTAGAAATACTTGTAAAACTATGGTAGACTAAACTTATTGTCGTATTATTATGATATATACCTATATATACTCGTATATATCAAAATTACTATATTATGATCATTAAATAGTCCAGAAACAAAGAATGGATAATTTTGAAAAGCGGATATTAAATTACCGATATTTATGTAAACTATCAATTAATAACAAATTATTAATCTTAATTTGTCATAATATACAATGTCACTGCTAAATAACTACGACGATACGTGAAAAGAGAGACCAGACAGAAAAAAATATATAGAAATATTAGGAACAAAAAAAAATATATTTTTTTATATTATACTTAGTTTTTATCAAATCGATATTCACCACACCTGTCACGTAGCGCCAGTTGATTTGAATAACCTTGTGTAAAATAAAAACCAAAAATTGTGTCTTTATAATACGACAATACGATTTGATACTATATAATAAAATTTAAGGATGTGAATCTAGCAATCTTTTAAAAGACTTTTAATATAATACTTTATGTGCAAGTAGAACATATAGAAATTATCACTTATTTTAAAAATTCCATGCACAATATACCTACGGTTTATGTTAATTTTGTAAAAAAGTTTTGGTGGTTGTTCGTAACTTCGTAGCTTATCCAAAAAGGAATAAGAAAAAACTATACCTACTTATAAAAACTATTTTAAACTAGTGCCAAGGAGGTGAATTGAAACTAATATATTTCAAATAAAATTTTATATTAGCATAGAAATTTTATAAAAAAAAAAAAAAAATTGAATAAACCCAAAAAGAAGTTATTAAATTTTTCTCAAAAATTTTATTATGCTACGCGAATGGTGCTATGCATTGATATTAATAATTAAATACATTATAATTAAATTGAACACCAAAAAGCAATTGAATCTCGCTTTAGTTACCTATCGCTGTGATTTGGCTTAAATCTATATAATAGTATTAATATTTTAGTGTTTAAAAAATATATTTGGGAAATGTCTCGAACAAAACTGTGTAAAAACTAAAGAGTTTAGCCAAAGAAAATGCCATTATAGTAACGATGAAATCGAATAGAACAAGGCATTTCCCAAAAGGACCGCATAGATATAAGGACCAAAATATAACTACACAGTGTCAATTAAAACAATAGTTGTTCCAATAACAGTAAAAGACAATTTAGGTACATATTACGTCTCACACATTCCTATAGAAATTTATTAAAGATAGTGAAGAATCGAATAATTAGAACTTAGCCTTTTTTAGAAATGGTAGAAAATTTAGATCTACCTACATTTAGTATTTCTAAAATGCTAGATTCAAATAATTTTATAGATATAGCTTTTTGAAGCTTAATAGATTATAAGTATTAATACAATAATATTGACATAATAATTATAAAATAATTTTATTTACACTTCAAGACTTTGACAAAAGTTACATAAAGTTATAGTCAAGTCGTATAATTAGGTTATAGTATTTTTTTAAACTACCTTATTATTATCATATGCATTTGGTGATAATAGACGCCGTAGAGTAAAATTATTATTAGGTATAATATACATTATAACAAAAAAAAAACATATATTAAAGTAAGCTTTGCTGCTCATTTTAAGATTTATATTCTTGCCAAAAAGTATACAATTATATGCAAATTAAGTATTTCATTTTATAAATATTGTATAATAATATATAACTTATTTTCTTCTTATTTCATCGCACTACTAAAGAGGTAGATTATTCCATTTCAAAGTAATTCCTATACGGAACAGTATCAGGTACATACATATAGACTTTTAATAATAAATTACATAAAAATACTTCTCAGACTGAAATGGTCTAGTAAAAAACCTTTAAAACTATATTAAATCAAATCTTTGTCAGAACTACATGTTATTGATCAGGGTTATTGGCAAAATGCTAACAATCTCTTAGGGTTGACTTCTGCTAGTCCGGACAAACATTTTGAGAAGATAATTTTTTGTTCTGAAAAAAAAAACTTTGGAATTATTTTTTTATCAAAACAATAAAAAAATATCTCAAAATGTTTGTTAGGACTAGCAGAAGTCAACCCTAAGAGGTTGTTGGCATTTTTCCAATAACCCGGTATATTGTGATTGTTACTACCTGCTTTACAATGTAAATACACTAGCCTTGTGATATATATTGGACCACTTTATCTCGGACCACTATACTGGAACTTTGTCTATTAGTATTTGCTAAAAACTATGAAATAATATAATAACGCATAAAATGCACTGATATTATACTGATAAGCACAATCTTAATTAGGAACTGTTAGCGATAAACTTTGAGACAGGATCATATGACTTTTCTTAAATATTTAATCTCATTTAAGAATTTAACCGTTAAAGATCATTCATAAATAGAATGAAAATTTATTCATAAACATTTGGGACATAAGATAATTTTATGGTGCTTTCTCGCAGAGGTTAAAATGTTATTAATATAATCAATAAACTGTTTTATTTATAATAATGTAAGATAACATTTAATCATTTTAAAAAACATTAATAACTTCAGTGTGTCAGCACCTTTATACTTGAAAAGCTTTTTAGTAAGATCTTTCCTTATATTTAATTGAGTGGCTTCGCGTAGCGCTCAAAAAGCATTTTTATAACTTTGAAATTAGTTTCGTATTAAAATTGAATCAATTATGAAGCCGAAGTAGTTATTAATACGAAACTCATTTCTATAGCAACATTTTGTATTTTCCTACCCCCAAATTCATAAAAATATGGTTGGTAAACGTCCATCGCATTATTACCAGTCCAAGGTTTTACGTAACAATATTAAATGAGAAGACGCGGAGAGTTTACAAATCATGTGTGAAAAAGGGGGTAGAATTTAACTACTTTATTATTGATCTTAGAAATTTGCTCTTACATTTCATATATATATTTAAACGAGTTAACTCATATAAGAACGAGTTAACTCGATCTAATCGCATGTATATTTTGCATTAACATTGATGCCGGAGTATTTGCTAAACTTTTTTATTCATTCGAATTTTTTTCTTCTTTCCCTCTATCGCACTCGCTTGGAACGCACGCTTGGACTGCGGGGCCGCACACTAACAAACAAACGCACACATTGAACGGTACGTACCTATACTAACCCACACGTAGAGTGCAGCGAAGACCAAGACGTCATAGAATTAGTGCCTAACATAATATTGAACCCTGGGTTTATGGAGATGGACCCGATCAGGCCGCGCGAGCCGGTCTCCTCCTCCTCCATCATCAAGTCGACGGAATGCCCAGGGCCTGGAAAGCCGAGAAGGGTCTGATTTTCGTCCATACTTAACTTAAGGATATTCTACCGCACCGATTCAGGAGTAATGTCATGATCTCAGCCCTCAGGTGACACTTGTATGGCCGATTGTGAAGTTCACATGTGAAAAGACTTTTTAACGGCATGTTGTGCTCGGTTGTGGGATGAACATGTTAGGGGTCATCAACTGTCACCTGCTGCTTTCATGGTATAAAAATGATAGACTACGCGTGTAGTGCGCTCGATATGCTTGGCAGTTTTATAAGTTATTGAATGCCAACTAAATTCGTTTTCGTGGTAATAAAATCCGTGTTACTGGCAATACAATTGACAATGTTGCCAGTGTTGAAATCTTTATTCGTACAAAACGCAACAAAAGCAATTTTATGAAACTTTGGAACGCCTAAATTCATCCATCCATTGAACGAAATCTATTAAAATTCTTCCGATCCAGTGATTTTGTAAGCATTTTAAGGGTAGAAGGACATATCAAGGCGCGAGGTGTTTTAAGAATCGGAGTGGTAAAGTATTCTTAGGTTTTAGCCGATGCGCTTTTATGCAGAGCACTAATTAAAGTGCTTGCCTAGTTGCATCTCTCAAAAGGTGTAGTTCGAATCTCCGATGTATTGCATCAGCATTTAACAATGGAACGGGTTAACTGATTTAACAGTGTAGAGACAATCTGTTATAAAATAAAAATATATTATTGTACTATGTAGTCACTATAGTAACATTGTAATTGCCACACCTTTTGAGGAGCAATTTGGTATAATTATAAGCTTAAAACTAAAAACTGAGAGAGATCATTTCTAGTTGTATAAGTGATGTCATGTTAGACAGTAGTGTGGAGGTTGCCATCTCAAAAAATATAGTGTTATTGTTTTTGAATACGAACTGAATGCTTGCATTTACTTTTGATACTTTTACAAGACTTTTGGCGTGTACACCAACGCTTTTTATTAATATTCCTTCTGGCAACTCCGTTAAATAAGTATGTACTAAAATTTTAGATAAAGTATTGCTTACCGTTCAATAAAATTGTTAATGTTGCTAGATCTAGAATGGTATTATATATTTTTAATTACTTATATATTTTTTGCAATATTAGAATATCATATTTTTATATGACGAGATCTCAAATTAAATTAAGGTGTTGTAATTCGGAATAACTGGATTTGTAATTGCGTTTTATCTGTATTTATTTTCGTGATTGTGATTTACGCTGTGATTTTTGTTTTAATTGAACTTGACGTGGATATAAGTGTATACATATACTTATACCGATATATATCGTTTAGAGACTGGTGCGATGGTATTATAATCATATGCTAGGATATATATACGTAGATCTACGATAGTTTAGATAGTAAGCTTTAAAAAGGAGATCACGTGACATTTGCTCGATATATTAGCTTAAGAACACACTGCTTTATAAAGATGTTAACAGTTAAATGACAATATGGTAGTGAAATACGTTGTTAACTAATATTATGACCTACAGTTTATCCCCGGACACGTGAAGGCAATGAGGTAGTTTTGTCGTGATTTTTAACAAATTATATTATATTTTTTCGATTGCGTCACGGCGATATAATATTTATATGATAATGTTGTAAAGGTAAAGAGTGGTTTATTTTTTTAAATGAAGCGAATGCATATCAGGGGAGCCTTAGGAGATATATAAATACAGAAAATATATAAAATTATATACATCTATTTCTTCCTCTACAACTTCCTATCTCTGCTTGCATGTATAGCATGATTATATACAATAATACATAGACCTATTTCAATCTTTCACTTAAGTAAAAATCTTCATCTTACTATACATGGTGTTTAACTTTCTATCCCTTCTCATTGCCTTACTGTGTTTCACTACCTATAATCCTTGAAAATATATATTTATATGAATAAATCATTATTATATATTGTGGCGGAAGTCATGAAAATCTTGACTCGGGGAATATGTCAGTAAAGTATATTTATTACAATTATATACTTTAGATGTAATTTTCATAATATTTTATGATTTTTATATCTGCAAGATGCTCCGAAAACCAGCGAAGTCACAAATGCCATGATGAATAATCAAACTGGAAAGGTGTAAATGTGGCCTCTTTTCTGAGACATGGCAACATTTATATATTTCCTTATTAAGTTATGAAAATCACTGGCCATTGTTTGGCGACGTAGAAAACTACAAACAATCATCACTTACTGAAGACAGCCACAATATATATCTTCTCGAATATATATGTAATATTCCTACTCTGCGTTGTGCTTGCTTCCAAAAATCGAATGTTCTAGAATTATAAGTAATTATATTTATTCGCATGTACCTAAACTATCCGTCTCTAATTAATGTGTACGTGCTATTATGTCAATTATGTATTGTATTTTAACGTTGTATTGTAATCTTCTTGCTGTGAGTGTATCGTGCTTGCACTTATTTACTTCTTCTACAAGACTATGGTCCGTGTCTCTGAGCAAATATAATATTGCTAAAATTAAATATACCTACACAATTCATTTTTAAGGCATCGATAATCAATGAATATTTCTACAAATAAATCAACACATTATATATTGAAATCAATTAGAATAATTATCAATATGAACGGCCATAGTCCAGAGTGTTTGCACCTATTTATTCGTCTAAAGTTCTTCCTTATCCATGAAAAATATTTTTGTATCAAACACTGAGATATTGTTATCGATATTATATAAGCTTACGAGATAGTACTTAGATTTTAACACATGGTTGTTCATAATCAGAAATAAATGATGTATTAAAAAATACAATTGTGACAAACGTATGAAGACTAACAGTGTTGCCAGCAATTAAATGCGATACTTATATTAAACCGATAAATCTGAATAATTGCACGCTAGTTACATTGATATTTCATAATTGAAAAACACTGGTATTACAGCGTACACAACTCACTGAAAGTAGATATTACGATCGACAATTGTTTCAGCTTCTACTGTAGGCCTCTGCCAGCAAGATCTTGTGGTACGTTCGCCGCGATCGCGTCACGTTTCATGCTAAAGTTCATTTCTACATATCTAGACATCTAACATACGGGACACGTAGCAGCATAGACATAAAAATATTATTCCATACATTATCTATGAACGTTAGAACGTCAGCTTCGAACTTGCACGAAGCATGCGCGTCAATCAACAATAAAATTGTACATCATATGAATGGTAAAAATTATATCGAATTAGTTCGAGATTATACCTAACTTTCTTAAGCATTTGACTGTTCATAGATACACTACGCATAAGCAAGTTAACTGAAAAAACCGCAGTGACTCCTCTTTAACATCGCTTGATGCAGCTGTGGAGAGTTCTTCTATTCAGAAATAACGAAACATTTTAAAGCCTGCTCTGCTTGCCTTCTTAATTATAGGATTTTAGGTTGTACTCTGCTGCTACTGCCTGTATACCCGTGCTTTTGCTATCTCTGAAACGCTACGTGGTATTGTACACGGTTCGCGGTGTTAGTTATGAACGGAACGGAAGCTGAACGTTATAACATATTGTAACAATAGATGGCGTTGTTTTCACATCATAACGCTTGCGTTGCTCGAAATACGTTGAAGCAAAAATAAGCTTATAATATTAATTGCTTTATTATGTATTTATTTATAAAGCTACTTTTTAACCCAATTCACAATTTATTATTAAAATGAAAGTCGCGGACAGAGAACGGAAAATGTCCGCTGGTTCATTTATTAGCTAGACATATTAATATAAGCGAACAAAATAAAATTCTTAAACTAAAAGAGAACATTAAGGGTAATGGTTTCCAATGTTTGAAGTTAATAAAATAAATTTATCTATGTAGCAATCACGGCTTCTCTGTAGTTAAATATAAATAAAATATAATCACGGCTGTGTTATTAAAAACGATTAGGGTATATCGTACCTACCTAGGACATGTCTGTTTATTATAAAAGAAGGTTGCATCGAAAATATTTTGCCGTATTCGTGGACTATAGAACTGACATAGAGATTCTTAAAAGTTATTCTAAAAATATTGTAATAAGTGTAACTTGGGTGCGTTATGCTTACAAATTGTATAGTTTGGATTTTGAAAGCTAGAGGGAAGCAGGTGATATACTTATATTGTATAGAGAAAGTTCTTAGCGCTTGGTCATGTAGCTGTACCTCGGATGGCATGTCGAGTTAATACACCCTCATATTCACGACCAATTCGTATTGCCATTTGCCTGCCTATTTAATGTTACTGTATTTCACATAATATGACCTACTTTACTCCACAACAGATTTAATAGATACTGGCTTTGTTATTGATCTTGTGTAAATATAATCATTTGATCCAAAACCAGCCGAGGTTCATACGTTCTCAATAATTAATGTACCTACTTATTCACATCGCAATGAGAATAATTAAGAATATTAGTTGATGACATTACCTACAAGGTCATTAGTCAAAAATAAAGTTACTAACAATGGTTACGATTGTGATCAATAATCGTGATCTTTGTTAGTATTTTCTTTTCTATTAGTAAATAATCGTTATGTGTGTAAACCAAACAAATACAAAACCCTTTATCTCTATAATGCACACCATTCTTTTATACATTAGAACAATCTTAAAAGTAGTATATTCCTAGACTATGGTAGTCCAAGGAGGTTTTGTCGCATATAGGGATTTCTTCTTAAACCTTTGTATGGACAGTATGTAATATGTATAGACAAAACGATTATTTACGATATAGGCGTAACCACGACGATCAACACAGATTGAAACGTTTCGCTGTCGGGATGTAAAATATATGCGATTGGTTCGATTATTTCCAGATAATTCATGAATACGGCTAAGTTAAACCTAGATTAAAAAAAGAAAATTGTTAGCTAGCTTCTAATAAACGGTTGTATTAGTTTAGTATCGACGCTAGCGTAGTGAGAGATATGTCCAGCTGCGGTAAAAGACTGCATGTGCGATTGGAATCACAATGAGGTCCTTATGTCATTGAAAACCAAACAGTATATATTGATAATATATATCGCTAATTATACACAGAGTTCGCAGCTGCAGGCTCATGCTTAAATAAGTAAATTTTTGTCTCAACATAGATACCTACCTAGCTACCATTAATCTTCGATAGCCTGTCAATGTAATTTGGAATGGGTTTCCACGTGAGTAAACCGATTATTGTTTGAACATCAGATAACGTGTCAATACGTAAGATGTGGGTATAAGATCATATTATCCCTACTTGCGTATATTGATTCAGTTATGGTACCTAAGTATATATAAATATTCCTTTACAGTATTCTTGGTTACGGTCGGTAAATTAGGAAAAGAGTAATTTATGATACTGGCAATTGTGTACATAACTACTTATATTGAGTTTTTGCACCACCTTTTTTTCTATTTATATATCTACCTAAAAATATCTCAGCATACATTTAACGTACCTACTAAAACTTAAAATCTACTCCGTTGTCAGGAAAAGTATAGAAGGATTTTTTTGTCGCAGCGTGCATAATTAGTCAAGCTTTTTCAAATAGATAGTCAGATCATTGAGTGATAAGTTGCATCGAAAGCTTTACTATACGTACAATACACACCTACGTTTATACAGCAATAAAGAATTACATTATTATTGTTATATAAAATAATCATAGATATGCGAGAGAAATTCATGTGATTCTGTCTCAATCAAGATTACTAAGTATATTGTATACTATAGGTACGTAGGTTGCTAGTTACGTACGCTAAAATCACAAACTTTGCCACTTGCGTCAATTTTCAATATTATATACTCGTATATAAGTAAGTATTAAAAGAAACATCAGTATATTTTAATTTACTTCATTGCTATAACTAATAATATAATATTTGATAGTTCGGTAAGTATTTTGTAACAATTTAAAAATTAGCTTTGAAAGCTTTGGGTATTCGGGATTATGGTAATATTTGTTTACATTCAATAATTAGGCAGCACATCGTTGATTATTTATACTGCCAGGAGTTATTTAGTAGCCTGATGCCTATACATATAGCTTTTTGTTTGGTTGACTTTTTGATATTTTCAAGCGTTCGTGTTTTTAATATTCATAATGATTTTAAGTACCAATTATTAAGTATGGCAACTTTATGAAAAATCTAATCTGACAATAGCATGTTGGTACAGTTGTGTTCAAATCTTATTTCGTTATTCCGTACTAGGTTAAACTGTTTGAAATAAGATCATATCGCGCTCCATCTACTTAGTCAGAACAATTATTTTATTGTATAAAATACACAAACGGTCTTATCATCTCGACATTGGCAGTTTTGAAGGAAACAAGTGCTTATACGTCAATATACATAGACCGCTTTGTTCGTCAAGAACGCAAAATATTGTATCGATGTTTTTGCCGAATACTCAATCTGTGATAAGATACAGCTTTGCTATATCTTCAGTTTCGGTGATTGTCATTGGCCCACAAGATCAACCGTTCTGACTTCAACAATCTAGTAATTTCATTGGGGTTATTAAATTTTGTGGTCCCACTTGATTTCGGGATGTCCTACTTTTTTCGGGATAGCCGGGTGCGTTCACCTACACTCTTCCACGTTAGCGAACAATTTGGTAAATGTTCAAGTGTAATCGCAGCGACACATGTTGCGTCTTCGTAAAGTGAAGTAATCGAACGCACCCCCGTTATCCGCTATATTCAACTGCCATCTGTCTATCTAAATACTAGTTAGGTTATTTTATATCCAATATGAATTCTTCATTTCAATATGCACACCAATGTTACATGTAATGTGTTTTAATTACTTTATATTAAAGTGTATAATCTTATATACTTAGTTTATTTAGATCTAAGTATCGCCTTTTACTAAAAAGCACGTCCAATCTAGGGCAGCGAATTGTGTTTATTTGCCATTTCTACTTATAGGTAGGTAAGTATCTACGAGTGCATGTGTTATCTGATATGATTATGTTGAAAAGCATATAAATGTGATCAATTTGTGAAAAAAGTGTTTTTTTTTGTTGTTTAAGATCGGACTAGTGTTTTATTAAAACAGACATAAATATATTGTAAAAATTGTTAAATTACCGTAAATTTTTCTTTACTAGGAGACACTGTTCGCTGGCTAGCTATAACATAATAACTGGCTCATTATGCTATATAATTTTTGATACTAAAATAATACATATTAAATATTTTTGTTTCCTTTATAGTTTATATATGTATATATCTATTAAAGTATAATACGAAACAGTGTAGGTAAGTAGTAAGGGATACTCTTTTTATTATGTTTACGATCTAAGAAGGAAGAATCCTTGTAATTATTACACCTTTAGTCTACGAATAAATATGTACTTTAGTTATTATTCTAAGAATTCTTTTTTTCGGTCAGAATCTCACAATATCCACACCTAAGTACTATGTTATTTCTAAGATAATTTTAATTTATGCAAGATTTTTGTTAATTTTTGCTGATAGCACTGGATGACAGATTAGAGCCGATCCTCATTTTTCGTATAATATCGCTTTATTCACATTTTGACTCAGTTCAGGATAAAATATAGTAATAAACACATTACATTATGCAGCGGAAAAGATCTGTCTGCCTATTTTAAGAATCTCCATGGAGTGTGAAATTAATTATAATACAATTTCTACTAAATTAATAATTGAGCCATATAATTTTCAATTCATAATTAATTAATTTAATAATAATGTGATATTATTCAAACGAGCGGTTAAAAAATAAGCAGCAACTGTTTATGGGATACTTTAATACCAAAGCGTGAGAAAATATATATGAAGTACCTGGACAGAGCAATGTCATATATAAATGCGACGACAGACGAAGAGATGAGGAGCGTAGTTCCGAAGAACGCGTGAGCCGTGCGAGCCGGAAACACTTTTTGAACTCACCCGAATTCTGAATAACTATTAACGCGTAACTTTTATTATTTTTAATATTTGTATATTCTCCCACTCAGTATGTAAGTAATTCATATTCAGTATTTTTGGCACCCATAATTTGAATTTATATAAGAATGGCTATATACAAACTACCTACTAAAAATCGATTTAAAGTTTGTTGAATACTTATTTACGTAGCACTATGTTAGTATTCTATGAATAATTGCTATATGACCCCATATAAAAAGACCTCCTAGGGGCTACGCCGCTACTAATATTTATTAACTTTGAACAAAATACAAAATTAACTGACGGTCATCACATCAGACATACTTAGAAGACTAACCTTGTTTAAAGAGATAGAACTACAACTCGTTGATTGAAAAAAAAATGATATTCATCAAACCTTTACAAGAATAAGTAAACCAAAAGACAATATAAGTTGTTTTTATTACATATAACAATTACGTATCTATTTAAAAATAATCTCCCGTAATATTATTATATTGATAACATACATAGGCAGGAGTGTGTAGGAGAGGTTGACACCTATACCTACCACTATGGGGTTTTAATGGTGTAATATTTTTTTTTTACAAAAAGTTATTCCAAAATTATGTGCAATATTATGTTACTTTATTGATAGTCTACGGTTAGCAAAAGAATTTATTATGCTTTGCTATTACTTATATTAATATTCTTATGCGTGTGACCCAAAAAATATTTTTTCTTACTCTAATATATATCTTTCATTTATGAAGTGCTATGTAAAGTTAACCATATATTGTTATGTTAATTATGTTGATTTTTATGGATATGCCTAAGTAAATAAAGAATGAAATATGAGTCATTCATTGAGCTTGAGAAATTCTTTTGCCGACTGTACTTAGATATAACACCTGTTTCGGTTATTTTTGAGAATAAATGTGTTGCCATTTCATAGGTACAGTAAGGTTGTTGTAATGTTGGAAATCATTCCCATTAAAAGTACATTTTACACAAAGTACAGATATTTTATTAATCCCTTACCTATTATTTGTAGAATGTTCATACATTTTATATGTGTTTATTTCTATGAGATTGTGACGGAACAAACACGAGGCCCACCTGATGTTAAGCGTACTAACCTGTACCCATAACATATGCATTTCGTCACAAGTAACTGCACTGCGCCCGTAGCCCCGAGACATGCAGTTGTTATGTCTGCAATTTTACTGACCCTCAAGGACTGCTTTCGGAACACACTGATAGGTGCTTTACTACAGATTACTTAAGGATGGTAGCTAGCCAGGCGAGTATTTGTAAAATGCCCTTCCACAATGGGGCAAAGCTCAAGCTGGCGCATGTGTATGTCTCCAGCTTACTCAATTGAAATTTCTTAATTCTGAATATGCCAATATTTAGAGCAGATTTAGTGCAATTGTGAATACCAACTCAAAATGTAGGTGCCAAACAAACGTCGATGCTACATGTGATTATTAGTGTATTAGCTGGCGTTATGGTCTCCAGCTGACACATGCTGTATATACGAAACGGCTGAAGATGTGATTATATACTATAGCCAGGGATTTAGAGCAAAATTTGTGCAAGTGGCACAAACAATTTGAAACGCCCTACTTGAAAGCTGCAGTAGTAATGACCCGATTACAACGTGTAAGCTGGAGACCACGTGTCTACAGCTGCTCATCTGTATCTTCTGAACGAATGGGCCTACGACTTTGTTTAATATGTCAAAATTTAGAGCCACATTTGTGCCATCGGCACTAAAATTTTCAAGGCTATTAAGGTTTTGGAGCTACAAGCTCAAATAAACGTGTAAGCTGGAGACACATGTCCCCAGCTAGCACATGCTGCACAGCTCAAACGGGAAAGGCTAGACTACTGTTTAATAGCTTAAAATGTTGGGTAGAATTTGTGCCATAGGCACCAAAATTTTCAAAACAATGGGCCTCATAGTTTTGCGTAATAAGCAAAAACATTTCTTCCCGCCTAAATATTCAAATATTTATGCAAAAATATTTCTGAGTGCGGCGTTGCCGTTCCGATGATTGTAGTTACAATCTGTCTTGAACCTTATTTCTATAGCAATGGAACTTATTATCGCTTTCATACAAAATAAACGTCGTTGAGACATAGTCTAGGCGCATGAAGGTTTAAATATAATCTGACAAATATTTTATACTACGCATACTTTCCGGATTTCAAAGGAATTGAAGCCGTCACTACTTACGAGTTCTGAAATGAAACTATTTAGATATTCTGAGTTCTTAAAATCCGACGTATTGAATAACGATATATTACGCGGAAGTCCACGTTTGTAGCTAGTTAGCGCCTATTTCATTCGGCTGTATAGGTATAAAAAACTACCATCGGTTTCGGAAACATATAGTACTCGGACACACTCGAGTTTCATCGGGTCGCTAACTCGCTAGTCGCTACATGCATGTAGTACCTACTCGTATGTATAGCAGGTATATACCTATCTCACTAGCTTGCTGTTGTTATATTATTATTATTATTTGATAGAACGCGATGGTTTGTGGCAGTCTGTTTTTAAATTTAGGTAGGGAAGGTCGTAGTGAATTTCGTTAATGTTAGCAAATAAAATGTTAAATATTAGTTAATAGATACTTACTTGGTAAGTGTTAATACCTACACATTTTAGTAGCTAAATAACAGGTTTTAGGGTTCCGTACTAGAGTTGAATAGGTGACCGCTGGTGGCATTACTACTGAGCGCTTCCGTGCTTCGGAGAGTACGTTAAGCCATCGGTCTCGGTTGTTGTCTTAGGATGGCAGTTGTTATAGCATGATGGTAGGGCATTTTGCGAATACCCGCCTGGCTAGCTACCACCCTCAAGTAGAAAATCTGTCGCCAAGCACCTAACGGTGTGTTCCGGTAGCTGTCCTAGAGCCAGTAATTCTGGGTAAGCCTGAACAACATCTTCAAACAAATCGTCACTTACCATCAGATGAGATAGTGGTAAAAGGCTAACCTATCAGGTATAATTGCACAAGCATGTAAAGAAGATGTTTGAATCAATTTAAGATAATTCATTGGTACCCCAAAATCAAAACATATATTTCACCTACTTTTATGATAAAGCTTTTAAAAACTGGTATCACTAAGCACGTATTTACCATCAGTGATGCATTCCGTTTATAAAAACAATATTAGCTTCGCATACTGTGTGCGTGATACAATCATTTCAAACGTGGTCTGTTATTTTGGTTGTGATTGCAGAACTACTGTGTTTCTAGATCATGATTTCTAAATGCTATACCAATTTGGACTTTTGTAAACAAACTAAGAACTTTTCTAACAACGTTTGAATAATAACGATCTGATATATGCAAGCTTGACACTAAATCTTTTTTCACACTACCCAGCCGGGATACTCAGGGGCTCAAAACAAAAAATAAATAAAAAATAACCTTTTAGTCCCTATCCTTTTAATTTATTTAAACACCGTTATTGACGTGTTCCCTATACATTTGCAAAATTGTAGCTTTCTAGGTTTATTACTGTAGAAGTAGTTATGAGATTATTATTAAATGACGTAAAATTTTGGCACCAAAATGTAATTTGAGCTGGTTTCAGATTTCATAAATACATTAATTATACTTTCTTCTCGTATAGCCAAGGATGCATCGTTTCGAAAAGAGTTTGGGTTATGAAAATCGGACTTAACTACGCAGATTTTCGGACGATTTTGTAAAAGTAGTAGCAACTAGCCGACCGGGAGGCCGGTTTGCATAGACGAGACAAATAACTATACAACTATAACCTGTAAAAACTGTATATAATCAATAAAGTGTAGAATATAACCCGTGTGCCATCTAAAATGTGCAAATAATATGGATTAATATGATGGAAATCTTAATTACAATACACACAGCTATGTGACGAAAGCTACTACATTTAAAATGAGATCTACTACTATTTTTAATAATTTTCTAATGGCATCATCATGTTCAATGGATCTTCACCATTACGGACTTCGTATCCAGTTGATATATATCTTCATTTTAGTTTCAAATTACAGTATATTCGTAACCAGTTATCACTGATAGATGTACAGTGTAGGATTAGATTAGAATGCAATATCCTGGTCAATATCTTGGTTAAAGAGAATGTAATAAAGATCTAGTAAATAGGTCAACATTCTAAGAAAAAATACCAACATATTTTGTAAATATTGGCATTATATGGTTGTCAAACAACACAACACCTTCTCCTAGTCTATACATTTACTGTTTCTTTGTAACTTCTCCACATATCCTTAACGTGAAACCACAAAGTAAGTTCAAACACTATAGAAATAAGGTTCAAAACAGATTGCAGTTACAACGAACGGGACGGCAACGCCGCGTCCAGTAACGTTTTTAACGAAATATTTAAATATTAAGGCGGGAAGAAATGTGTTTGCTTATCACGCAAAAACTATGAGGCCCATTGTTTTGAAAATTTTGGTGCCGATGGCACAAATTCTACCCAACATTTTAAGCTATTAAACAGTAGTCTAGCCTTTCCCGTTTGAGCTGTGCAGCATGTGCTAGCTGGGGACATGTGTCTCCAGCTTACACGTTTATTTGAGCTTGTAGCTCCAAAACCTTAATAGCCTTGAAAACTTTAGTGCCGATGGCACAAATGTGGCTCTAAATTTTGACATATTAAACAAAGTCGTAGGCCCATTCGTTCAGAAGATACAGATGAGCAGCTGTAGACACGTGGTCTCCAGCATACACGTTGTAATCGGGTCATTACTACTACAGCTTTCAAGTAGGGCGTTTAAAATTTTATGTGCCACTTGGATAATTATGCTCTAAATCCCTGGCTATAGTATATAATCACATCTTCAGCCGTTTCGTATATACACAGCTTTCAAGTAGGGCGTTTAAAATTTTTTGTGCCACTTGCACCAATTATGCTCTAAATCCCTGGCTATAGTATATAATCACATCTTCAGCCGTTTCGTATATACAGCATGTGTCAGCTGGAAACCATAACGCCAGCTAACACACTAATAATCACATGTAGCATCGAAGTTTGTTTGGCACCTAAATTTTGAGTTGGTATTCATAATTGCACTAAATCTGCTCTAAATATTGGCACATTCAGAATTACGAAATTTCAATTGAGTAAGCTGGAAACATACACATGCTGGCGCGGCGTTACGGATCGAACCATGCACCAGCGGCACGGCAGTCCACAGCTGTTACTGCTTTAAAATTATTTTGTATTTATTGGTACCTAAGTATAAATTGAAGATGGTAACCTTACCCTCAAGGAACACGTTGTTAGCGTTCATTTGCCGTAGTACCATTCGATAGTTCCTTTGATGGTACCACGGCAAATTTACTTACCGTGGTACCACGAAAATGCTGATTTCTATTAACCGTGATACCATTGAATCGTTAGACTAAAAATGCCCTTGGCCTTGTGAAAGAAAGAATAATAATAATATAAAGAACTTTTTTATGTTTATACTTTTTATTGCGGTAGATGTTGTGTGACAGCTTTCAAATGTGACAGTTGCTAAAATGACACTCGATGTCATATTTCCCGATTATTATTTTATAACTCGCTTGAAAATAATCTTCAAAAATATAAGCAAATAGGTATTAACCTCCATGTCATAACCCTCGATTTTAATTTCACATTTTGTTTAAAAAGTTCTCTTATTTATTTACGATACATAGCAACTGATTTTCTACTTGGGTGGTGGCCCGCTGGCTATCGCAAATGTCCTACTAACATGCTACACGTAGATACGCTTCTATTGTAGAATGCTTAGTCATCTACATACTCATTCGCAATACTTAAATTTAGGTATATATACGAAACAGAATTAAAACAATAAATACACGAGCGATTCTTATAAGGCCAGGTTCCCTAACTAGTGGATTCAGATAAACGAAATGTTTCTATGTAGGTACCACTAGGAAAAAATATCGCTAGACAATTAAACTGTTATCATTTTTACTCCCACTTAAAATAAGCATCCTCATTGAAATTAATGAGATTTGATTCCTTAAAATATGGTGTTACAAGTTGTTCCACACGTCAAACTAATAATTGGTAACACATATTTAGTCAGAAACATAACTGACATGCAAAATTAAAATTACCGAATTAATTATACAAAAAAACAATATAATATAGCCATACACATTCTTTAAAATACAATGTTCCGTAGGATAGAAAATTAAATTACAATTTAAATAAGCATTAGGTATGTCATTACACTCATTACATTATATGTATTATAACTAGTGGCTCTCCGAGATGTAGACCTCGCGAGTCTGCCCTTGCATAGCTTACAATTGAATATTATAGGTTCACTGCGCATGCTGATGGGAGAATGGGTCACGAAATCCAAAAATCTAGATATCTAAAAAATAAATGATTTTCTTGGATTATGTCCAAGGAAAACAATGACACGCGAGCCCCACCGAAGGCTAGTTGTATCAGAATACCGAGAAACTAACCTCAGTTTCTCGATGTATCAGAAATAGGTAGGTAAGTAGTATATATACAATAATTTTACATTCTTGGTAATGTATTTATCTCGATTTTTACTGGCTACAAAGACATGGAAAATAAATAATTGATTATACGAGAGAGAGAGAGACCCTATCACTTTTAGGCAACTGACATGCGTATCAGGACATTATATGCGTATGCCCTGCAGGACCCTTTATCGCAGCAGTTTCAGACTCTGTGTGATGATTGGTGTGTATTAGTACCTTACGAATATTAAATTAAGCGCAAGCGTCCATACTTTCAACACCTTATAATGTATATCTCATTTTGTATATTATCGTCATTTTGAAAAATTTTCCACAAACTGAATGGACAAAAAAATTATGGACTTATCAAACTTGTTCACACAATTTCGTGAGAATCTGTTAGAAATGCGACCTGTATAGGAGAACAACCGTACACAAGAAAGCATTTTTGTCTAAGTTGATCAGAGACGCTTCGCTCGAATTTAGTTCTCACTCTGTCAATTAGATATTTTAAGATGTCCATTGTTTGTTTAATAATTCGTATACATTAAAAAAATACGAAGCCAATGGCTACATTAAATTTAATTTTAAATTGTCTGTGTCAGTTGTTGTAAATCTATTTTATTAAATATTCTTATTGATATAATGCAACTATTTCTTGAAAATAACCTAGATTTATTTACAGGCATTATAATAAGGGTAGGATCTTTTTTTATCCTAAAATTAAGCATATCTTAATCATTTGAAAGGCACCTGGCCTGTAATATAAGCGACACCCACATAATAGGTTTCTAATAAGCGTGAAGTCATGGCATGAGTACATAGTACGCACACAGTATGTCGTATGTCCAGTCAGTGAAGCAGATCCTTTGCTCGTTATGGTGTTATGCAATCCAACTCGGAGTCTAATATTTTCTGAAATCAAAGTACAAAATGATTGAGGATGATGACCAGGTGAGTATCCGCAAAATGTTCTATAACCATGTCATAGCTAAATTGTTCACAGTTGTGGGAATACTATTTGTGTGGTGCTTGGCGACAAATTTTTCAGGTATTTATATCCAGGTGAGCAGGATAGGCTTCGACCACTATGTCACCTGATGGTAATTGATTATGCGGTCGAAGATGTTGTACAGGTAAGCCATAGAGTTCCTACTGACTTCTACACTGACGTCATGTGTTCTGTTGTCTAATTGTGAAGAAACAACCGTGATGCCTACCTGATGTTAAGTGGGCTAACCTCTACAAAATTACAAATTTACGGAAGGAAAAATTATAGTCGTGTGCGGGATTCGAACCCGGAAATCCACCCCTATAACTGGCTGTGACTGACTGAGTTCACATGACATATGATTTATAACTATAATTTTTTTGTTTATCCACAGAGCATACGTTATTGCAAAAAATAATAATATTAAAATGGACTAACCTAGTCTGCCTATAACAGATACATTTCGTCACAAGTCATGAATTGCACTGCGCCCGTCACATTGCGACATACAGTTGTTAAGTCTCATGGGCCTGTAATTATGTTAGGCAGGCTTTCGCAACAGACCCTGCCTACCTGCATATCAACGTCCTGCAAAGCATCTTCCAGAACTTCCAGCCCAGGGTCATCAGGCGTGAACACACGACACTCCTCGTCGAAGAACCTCTCCATCTTGAGGCGCAACTCTTCGTTGTACCTACGACGCGTGTACTCGTATGGGTTGCTGTACGGTATGTCTGATACCAGGTCGTCGTATGACTTCTGGAAACTAAACAGATAATAATAATGAATACACGTGAATGTACTAGGTATATGAAAATTAAACATAATATGTAATATAAGAGCGTTTTAATCAATCAAAAATTTCGTAGGATAAATAGGGAAAAATTCTTCATAAGAAGATGTTTATAGAGATTCACTCTAAGGCTGAATTGCACCATCTCTGGTTAAAGTCAAGTTGTTCGTCAATTTAATTATTCCCTCGGGAAAAGGTTCAATATGGAACGTTTCTTGCAAATTTAACCATCTCCAAATGTGGTTCAAACCAACCTAAATGTACTTTTTTTGAAGCGCTCGTAGCCAAGTTTGCTTAGCCATTCTGAATCGATCAGCAAAGTTAAGCAACGTCCGCCGCGGTCATGACTTGGATGGGTGACCGCGTGTGACATTACTACTGCGCGCTTCCGTGCTTCGGAGGGCACGTTGAGCCGTCGGTCCCGGTTGTTGTCTTAGGATAGCAGTCGTTACAGCATGGTGGTAGGGCACTTTGCGAATGCCCGCCTGGCTAGCTACCACCCTCAAGTTGAAAATCTGTCGCCAAGCACCTAACGGTGTGTTCCGGCAGCTGTCCTTGAGAGTCAGTAACTCTAGGTTAGCCTGAACAACATCCTCGACCACATCGTCACTTACCATCAGGTGAGATAGTGGTCAAAGGCTAACCTATCAGGCATAAAAAAAAACTTGAGCTTTTTCACATCTCCTAATTGGATACTTGTCTCACTCCACAGAAATCTAAATAATAGTACCTCACTCACTCGGACAAAATGTACAATAATTTATGCGTTGCATAAGTACCTACACTTATAAAAGTTCTTCTCTTTTGCCTGTGCGTGTCCTTGTGGCCTAACTAATTAGGTTGCCAAGCTGATTTGGCCACAGGAATAACATTTTGTCGTGTCTATAAACTATCTGAAAATACTTATTTTAAAATTTTATCTTCCTACGTACTAGTTATAAAAAAAATGCAAAATCTAAACCTTTAAAAAACATTAAATTATCATGAATTTCCTCAACGCAGCGGTGCTATTTATGGCTCGTACATACATTTTGCACGTATTTTACGTTTAAAATACAAAAATGCCTAACATTGACATGTTCCAAGCACTTTGCCTTTTATTAAAAAATACAAAATCGAAACCTTTAGAAAACATTAAATCTTTATTAATATGAATTACCTCAACGCAGCCACGCAGCGGTGCTATTTATGGCTCGTACATACATTTTGCACGTATTTTACGTTTAAAATACAAAAATGCCTAACATTGCCATGTTCCAAGCACTTTGCCTTTTATTAAAAAATACAAAATCGAAACCTTTAGAAAACATTAAATCTTTATTAATATGAATTACCTCAACGCAGCCACGCAGCGGTGCTATTTATGGCTCGTACATACATTTTGCACGTAAAATGAGCAATGCTGTTTAGCGTGGCAATGCAACCAGCATTCTGGCCACTTTCTTCAACGAATGGTCTGATAAATAGTAATTAGTGGTTCATACGCCGTCAATTTAGAGCGCGGTGGCGTTTAATGACTTTTACATTTTATGTATAAACATTTGACGATTAATTTTCAAATCAAATCAAATATTTGCATTGTACATTCTACTTACGGTCTTAAACATAAAATTGTATTTTCTCTGTAACAAGTTACGAGACTTACGGGTAGGTACATTACATTATTACATTATTATTTAGTGCTATAATCTTATTAATATAACTATAGGTATAAAATACAATTTAAAATAATTGTTAGCATTGATATATAATTTCTATATTACCAAGTGCGTAAATTTTTGTCTAGATTTTTATATATAAGTAAATAATATTTAACTAATACATACTTACTGATTAAATGTGTTACGAATTTTGATATATTCACTTTTGACAGTTGTACCAACTGCACATATTTATGTGTGGGATACGAGCAGGAAGGTGATACATACACTTTCGATCACATGAATAAATTACGGTTCATTTCTCATGTGCTTTCGATGTCTAGTATACGGGTAATTTTTATTTAAAGAAAATACTCAAAAACTAAAAACATACAAAATTCTTTCTCAACTGTCACTTGAATGACTGTCAAATTTGACATCTATGACAATATAACATTCATTGTTGCTGAACACAGAGGTGTTCTAATAGGAGCCGTACCACACCGTATACCACGCAATCTCCTGTTGATATCGTATAAGGCGACTATGGGAAATAATGCGTGAAATGTGTAGCATTCCACCACTAACGTCAATGTGAGTATTGCTGGGAATCGTTCTGGTACAAAACAGAGATCTTAACCTAGGGACGTAAAACAAAAAAAATGCGCTATTGGATTTATGATATTGTAATTTTGTTATACTTTGTTTTCAATAATCTGTAACCTAAGACATAAAATCCATAAACATTTCACAAGAACATTGATTGTCATCTCATAGCTGCATGTTACACTCACCATCGAAAGAAAACACCACCTACTCAAAATTTCTTCAACAAAAATGTTAGTATATGTAATAATATTTGGTTCTAAACGTATTGTAGGTAGTATTCTAAATACCTATTTAAAAAAACATATGAGTTTTCTAACTGTCTGTGAAATATCGGGAGCTCAAAATTAACCAAAAACACGGTAAATATCCCGTTGGTAATAATAATTATAAAAAAACATAGTTTATTAATTCAGCCTGTGGCAGTTAAACACTATTTCTCTATTTGACAATGTCTTCTAGAACTATTCTGCGATGACGTTAAAATTCATAGTCACCACATTTTAGTTCTTTTATACAGTAAACATTATTCCATTTGGTCGTTTTGTTTCTAACACGTTTTGCATTTTAGGTGTTTAAAACACTTCGCATTTACATTTTCAGCGTTTTGTTACAGAGACATGTTGTCTTTTAGACATCGCGGTCCGCAAGAAATAAATGTGATCATGAGAATGTTTTACCTGTACAAAGAGTCAAGATACCGTGGTGGGAAGGCGTCCAGAGCTGCCCTCATCTGGACCCAGGGGTCACTAAAGCTTCTGTTCTTGTACTGGAATAAATAATCTCTATTAGAAGCTCTATTTGCGGCGCTCTCTGCATTCATCGTCGTCACTGCGGATGTCGACACGCTTCAATTCAAATTCAAAATATTGCAAAACTTACGGGCTAAAATTTAGTTTGTGAAATGAAGATTCGTTAACTCAAGAAACAAAATTAAAATCTCACCCTGAATAACATCGAAGATTTTCTTCAAAAGCATGTCATATCAATCGATGGATAACCTAAATATATTTTTAATCGGTAAAGGTATCTTTAATCATACGAGGATACCCCCAAATTTTTAATTTATTCACATTAATTATTACACACGGTAGGGTTTTAGCTTCCGTTGAACGGTACTCGTATATATGAATATAATAGCAATAAGTTTGTAGTACATTTATGACTATTTTCCAATATCTAATTAATAAAAAATGGAGAAATGCGCGACTCTTGCTCTCGATCTCGAAGGATCTCGAACTGAATTAAGATATTGTAGTTATTATGGAAATGTGAAGAATAAAACACATGTACCAATTTGAGTAATTAATTGGAGACAGTGTTTCAAGCTCTTGAATTAGCTCATACAAACAGCCATGGAGAACTAGGTTCCGAAAGAACTTAAGGAACCGTACCAATTCACAGAAGAAGAAACGAAGTTATCCATCTGCCTACCTAGGTCTTAGAGTCTACAAGATTCAAAGTTAAAGTAAAAAAAAAACTTAAGCCCCCAAACTTTAGTAGGTACTCTATTACGACGACATTATATTCGTAGACGCTATTAGGAGTGCTGAGACTGATGCAAATATCATTGTGTTCAATGTGGCTTTAATGTGAAAGACCTGTTTCCACAGGAACGTCTTCATATTAATGGTACCTAAAGACTGAGTAATTTCGTGGGCACTTACCCTTCTATACCTCTCGTAATCAATCTCCGAATCCGTCATAGCTCTCGACAGGGGTATGCTCGAGTCTGTACTCAAAGTAGCCGCTCTGAACTCGTCCGAGGAGGTGGTCAGGATGCTCTCACTCCTAGTGGTCAGGGAGTCGTCAGGAGACGTCGTCGGCTCCCATATGTAAGGGGATGTCGTTATCTCTGGTATTTCCAGCTCGTTCACGTATTCTGAACGATTTTTGGGTATTGAATTGAGGAATGTTTCGAAGTATTGCATTGTGCGCTGAAGGCTGCAATGAAAAATTACTCGTATTTAGGTAGATAGATCGGTAAGTGTATTCATATCGGTCTCCATGCAGTCGTAATAAATAGTTTCGTCTTATTTGAATACCAAGTGTCCAAACTCGGTCAATTGGCCAGTTTACCGTCTAATTATGTTTTTTCAAAATTACTTATTTAAAAATCGGTTATTATAATTTTCACATCTCGCTATAAAATAAATAATAACACGAAAATTGGCAAAGCATACATGTTACAAAATTAGATTTTTGTAATATTTATAAATATATCCTTTCGTTGTCATTTTCTAAGCTTATTCGCTCAGCAGTCGTTAATACAAAAATTAAAATGTTAGCAAAAGCATAGATACGAGTATTAGACTCTGGGCAGGCGTGCAAAATTTCACCGAATTTGAATTGAAATACGTGTTTTATTTAATACTAATAATATTCATTTATTCAGCAAGCAAATTGTTTTACAATCTTAAAACTAATTTTGCTACATACAAGTGTTAGCATAAAATATTATTTTAGATGTTTGGTTGGACTCTTTTGTCTTTTCTCCACACTAATGGCCTGTTTCAGAATGTTCGAGTAAGTTCCGGTTTTACTACCCAGAACATATTTAATAAACAAAACACTATATTTACGTTTCACAGTCATCGATTTAGCCTATCCATCGGTTTAAGCTTGAAACGCGCTGCGACATGCAACTGTCATTTTTATCATTTAGTTATTTTATGTGTTGGTTAGCAACCCGAAACCTTATTAGGACATTCTGAAACGGACCCTAAGATTCCCTGTATCGTGCAGATCCAGTTATTTACAGCATGAATTTATTTGTGCTCATTATGTAACACTTCTTATTCTAAGTTACATGATATACATTTCCGTAGCCTGTGCAATCTTTCTTGTAGATAGTTATGCGTCAAAATTTTGTTTTTTACGATATGTTGTATTCTAAATAACCTAACATGATTATAATAGTTTGAAATTGAAATAAAATTAATTCGTTTTGCCTATGATATTGGTATTCTGATTGAGTATCATTGCTTTCTTTTAATGTATGCTTTTAAAAAAAAAAACAATGGTGAAAAGTTTTATTAAAATGACTGTTTTGGAATAAATTACGCACTTTATACTTATATTATTTTTACTGACTACGAAAACATACAGTGTTAATTAGTTATTCTTACTTAAAGCTTGGTAATGAATAAAACTAAAATGTACTCACAAGCAATGTCACCTAGTAAAATTATTTGGAAAAATAATACTTACACAGGTACGAGTAGAGATAGGTAATTAAATTGTATCTCCAATATTTACACCAGTATGCAACCAATGATCTCACAGAAGTCTGTGAAGGCACGTGGCAGGACTCACGTAGCGTCGCAAAAACTGCGTCACTTTCGGTTCAAAGACAGTTAAGTGAAAGGGTATAAGCTTCGATTTATCGAAGGGTATAAGGATGCCGCCTTGTGGAGCTCCGCTTGGTCGATACTCAATGGAAACGTGATAGTACCCATGCAACGGTCAATAGTAGGTATTGTCTTATAGTAAGAAGTATGAAACAAGACTGGGGCCATTATATGAGAGCAAATTCATAAATTGAATTTATTTATTACAAATCAAAATTATGACATGTATAACAATGTATGCGAGTTGGACGCGAGTTTACCGTAGCGCTAGCAATACACAATAATACTTCGTTTGCATTCAGTGCGAGATCCTTAGCGTGAGTACACGACTTGTAAATACGAGTTTTATCATAATGAATTTGCGGAAATCCATATGTAATAATAACAAATATTATAAATATATTTTAAGAAAGCGTTAAATTAATATATTAATAAAACACCCCGTGGGGTGCCGAGTCAAAATTGCACCTCCCCACATCATCCCATGGGTGTTGTAAGGGAAAATACTGGAAGGTGGGCAGCAGCGCCTTCTAAAGAACTGCCAACTTACACTACGATCTCACAAGACGCCGGCCAATGGATTATGACAAATTACCCCTAATAGGGGAGGCTGTGTTCAGCAGTGGACAATCCGGCTGTTACTACAGTACATTAATAAAATACTTAAAAAATATAAATATATATCTAGTGACAATTCCGCTTAATTATCCTGTTAAGCCAACGCGTCACAAGCGCCACTCAGCCAAACCGGAATTTTCGATACTTTTCACCACCCTCGGGAGGATGTTTCTTGTAGAAGCGAAACGGAGGCCTTTAATTCTCTGGCCTTACTGCGAATATTTTGGCTTTACAAGGAACACGAGGCGCACCCTATAGCACAGAATAAAAAGGGCCTATGTAGGTATAAAGGAAGCCGATATAATGTTTTCTGAAAGTTTTCTCTTCATCAAAAAGTTGTTCTCATGTTATTTAATATCGATATAATAAAAAGCAGACATTTTTTAACATTTGATCTTATGGATATAATGACTGATTTCTCAAAACGACCTCATTTGGATCCCTACGTACATTATATAGGGTACTATGTACATTATATAGGGCTATATACACTATGTTATTATAATTTAATGTGTAATCTTTTATATTTCTAAAGTGGTGTAACAATAAAGAGTTTTCTATCTATCTATATATCTAAGTCCTATATGGAGCCCTTTGTAAGGCCAATAGGAAGAACTTTGTTGAAACCAAATTGAATAAATGTTTCGTATTTTTATTATGTTATATGATATAGATACCTATTTGTCTTTTATATTCAACAATGAAACAATACGTTGTGCAACTTATAATGTGTTTTATTTTGTCCAACAAGAGAATAATAATGATCCAATGTCAGGGTTGGTTTCTATGGTTTATACCTACCCACTCCTGACAAAAAGCTGCGCCTGGAAAGCGCTACTGGCAGTACGGGCTCACTATCCTTAAGCGTCTTGTGCCTAACTTCACAATCTACATCGCTGTAGGAGTACTAGTAGTTGATTTACCTAGTATCAAGTAACACAGAATTTTTTTTTTGCAAAAAATGGAACCGACTTCAATACCCAAAAGTGTGAAATAACTTGTTGAAGTCGGTACCGTAATAGCTCAAAAGTACCTATTATCACAATACTGTGAGCATGGTTCTCAAAAGTACCTACCTATTATCACAATACTGGTTCCATTTTTTGCAAAAAATGCTACTTACGGGATCGATTATGATTCGTTTCTTAACGACTATTAAGTATATCATCATGTTAGGTACATATTTTTCAGGTATTTTAGTGTAACTCAAAAACGGTTTGACCGATTTCGGTGAAATTTAAAATGGGACCAAACGACAAGCATCACCTTACATGCAAGCATCACCTTTCAAACAAAAAAAGATTTTTTAATATCGGTTCACCCAGTCCAGACTTCTGAGGTAACAAACATAAAAAAACAGACGTCGAACGACGAATTGAGAACCTCCTCCGTTTTTGGAAGTCGGTTAAAAATAATCAATTTTGCTAGATTCACGTACGTACCAGTATAGGGTACCTATATAGTTACCGCCGCCGCCGCGCCACACCGCCTCATGTTACATTGGCACGTGTATTGTTCTAATCCCAGGAACATAGCACAGAATAAATAATAAGATATTTGCGTATAAACGCATGCATTATAATGTGTTTTCTTTAAAGAATGAGATACTTAATGTACCTCATTGCATTACAATCTAGCCAATAAGTGGGTAAGGCACAATGTGTTCATGTGTTCGTTTTTGTCCTTTTTACACGACTGCCCAAAAAAGGAGAGTTATGTTTTCAGGGTTCATGTATGTATGTACGTATGTTTGTGAGTTTCTTTATTCCATCATATTTTCTTAACGGTTCAACCGATTTTATTATATAACATATCATTAGATTCGTCTTAATAGTCCAGGTGACACTGGGTATATAAAAAAAGTAAAAAAAGCAAATTGACGGATGTAAGACGCAATATTTTTCGACAAAAAAAATATTTTTTCTCCCAAACCCATCGAGTGGGGTATCAAAATGCTTCATTTTCGGCTTTAAGAAACGATTCCATAAATATATAAAATTTATAGTTTTAATTGCAATTGAACGATAAAACGCATAACGAAAATAAATAATTTGCAGTCGGGTTTTTTAATTTTTAATTAATGTATACTTGTTAGCCTTTTCACTATGTCTGTGTAGTATGTAATACATTGTTAAAAGACGTTTAAAAGAATGACCCCGAGTTTCTTGCCCGTACTTCTCGCAGTGGCTCATACGCTCGGCTCATGAAGTATAATTTTTATTTCTGAACGTGGCTGTCTGTACAATGTTGAATATTTCAATATTAAAACTTGTAATTGATCTTATTAAAGGCGTCGTAGAGGCCTAAATTTAAAAAAAATATTTTGATTTTGACTGGAGCTGGATTGCCTCAACATCCACGTGGTGGTGAAGTATATGTTCGTGAGCTTCTGCATGTTTTCTTATTGTATCCATAACAACGTCCTTTTTTCATTATAAATTGAATAAGTATCTTTGATTATGATTACCTGGCTTCGCCAATGAGCATTGTAAATCAAGTCATTACCAGTCTAGGGTTGCCAACCGTCTCGCCAAATCGAGACTGTGATTGAACTCTATATCCTGAGGCCTACTAACAAAAAACAACGATGTAAAGTCACGATTTTTGGCAGAGGCCTATGGGCAAACTCTTAAATCCTCGCTAATTTTCACGGACACCCAGCACGTGACTTTGTTCCTATTCATGACGGGAGAAGACAGAAGAGAGTGAATAGGAAAAAACAGGCTAGCGTGAGTTATATTTTGCTCTTTGAAGGTTCAGCATTCCAATGAAAGGCAAATTTTAAGTTTAGGGTCCACATTTAACTCTTATTTTTTAATCATTCTGTTTACCAGCTAGAAACCGGTGACATACCCACACGGACGGACGGACGTCGGTCAATTCTACACTATATACTCGTATGTGAACGAACTGTTACACCTAATATATTGCTGACCTAGGCCCGAATCCCTCATAAACCTATTTACGCGTTGTCAGCAGTATTTTCTCTATATAAACGGTGGCTTCCAAAATTAAGTGCTCAGATTTATGGTGATAACTCCAAGAGTCACCAGACTCAGTACCAGTATACCCTTCAGGTGGAACCTCTGCCCAAATTAGTACCAAAAGTGAGTTGCGGGAACTTTTAAAGTCAAGTGTAAAAGAATAATTTTATTTTTTAAATAAAATAAATGTGTATGTGTCCATAAGTTGGCTTTTTAAGACAACTGAATAGGTCCGAACAACAGAACGAATACCAAAATGCTTAAAACCGATGGCATAGAGAGTCAGTTCAGATTTACCTACGATGTATCAACCTAACCTCACTATGCTCTCTAGAATCCTTCGACACGCTCGGGATTCAAATGATTCAATATTGGATGCTTTTTTAATATTTAATTTACTTAAAATTATATCCAAGTAGGTACTTACCTCAATTTTTTTAGCTCTACAAAATATTGTATATGTATAATGATTTTTTGTAATTGAATTCATTTACAAGTTCATGTTATTTTATTATTCTAAATGGCTCGCTGCCTATTACATATGTAAGGTACCTGCATGGGTCCAACTCATTGTCTCATCTCATCATAGTCTGGCGAACATGGATGCTCAGACTTACCTATTGCTTAGACATCTCAGCCTACACCTTTGGAGAATACATGCTGACGATATGTTTTATTTTACGGTTTGTACATAGTAACTATGTGTTTTGTATCTCTATGAATGTAGTTCTATAGGAAGGTTTTTTATGCGATCGTGATGGGATGAGGCCCAACTGGTGTTAAGCGGTAACCTCCACCTATAACAGATGCAGACAAGTGGCGAACTGCACTGCACCCATCGCCCTGAGCATAGATAAATTAAGTAGGACCATTTCTCTATGCCCTGAGACATAAAGTTGTTAACTCTCATGTGCCTGTAATTTCACCAGCACCCATATTACTGCTTGGCGGTAGAATGAAGCATGGTGGCAGTACTTCCCCAGACGAACTCCCACAATGAGCTCTACAGCAACTAAAATAAAATAAAAAATAGTAAATAGGTATGTGTTCCTTTACATTTCTCCTTTTCTGACACTTTTCCTCACTTTTCTGATCTTAACTCTCAGCAACCCTTCGACCAATTTAGCTTCAGGGCCTGCAGTACATACAACATAGGTACAAGTAAGTAGGTATACATAGATGTCGCCTCGCTCGATCAGATTCATAACAGCCAAGACGAATCTTACCAAAACCGAACAAAATTATTAAATATGTCAGCAACCGGTCAAATCCAACTAAAAGAAGCAAATTGCTGCGTGCACTTGACTTTTGGCAGTGGGAGCACATTCTGAGCGCTCTGAATGGCCGCTACGGTATAAACTGGTATAAATGATCTACCTGATACCAAATCACACCACAATACATCATAACATAACTGAGTATAGTATACGTAAACGCTCTACGCCACAATAGCGTCGCGCGTCGTCGGAAAAGTTTACTCCGGCATCGTGGCTTGGCAGTGCAGGCAAAGTGCCTAGACTGCCGGCCGATGACGGAGTTTAATATGTAGAGTATTGTAGAGTCAGTATCCACTGTGACGGCGTCGATCGCAGACGTTCAACTCTTTGTGGCTTAGTTGCCCTTGCACTTGAAACTGCGCAGACAGATGCCACGGTCCGTGACTCCCGCGAGCCACAATATCAGCTGTGAAACGCGCGTTTAGTGCACGGAGTCGCGCCAGCTATCCGGTTTTTTCTCTCCTCAGTCATGCGGTGACAACACGCTCAGATGGACGTAGCTGCGAACGGCTCACCGTCCCTGCGGCTGCGCGGCGGCGTCAACAGCACCACCGACAAGAAACATGAGTTAAATCAGTGCACCAGTGCCATGTCTCCGGAGACGCAGCGGCTGCTCCCTCCCACCACTGAGACGATTATGACAAAGCCGTTCCCCATACGAGGTGATTACATTAGAATAGTTTTGAGAGTATAATAGTCCTAAAAATACAAATGCGCGGCTGTGACAGCTGTCCGGAGTGCGTCCGATGCCGTGTCTATCGTCCCTCCCTCTATTCAAAATAATGAATGGATTAAATTTATCCTTTCATCGTAGCCAAGTCCAGCCAACGATCCAGTTGTAACTAGATTCACTTAATCCTGTTACAGCTGTTTTGCACGAACTCTAACCACCATATTATGCTCCATTACCGAATGTAACAAAAGCGCATTCGAGTTCCGATGCCAAATTTATAGAAAGATGTTGTTGATTTCAAGGAATGAGACCACTTGATGTAAGAATATATAAATACAGTAGATAGTACACATTATATGTGTACAAAATACATGCATAGCACTATAGCTTTAAAGATCAAGATAGGTATAATGAATAGATTTTTGATATAAATGAGATTTGCAACGATATCTACCAGTGCCGGATGACTCTACGTTGTAGGTACACAAACCGGTCATTATTACTACGAATACAATATCGAATATGAACAGTTAAGTCATCAATGGTTCTAGCAATAATTCCAAATCGTTAAATTGGCATGACGATTACCATCATCAAAGATGAGCCTGATTGAATATCGTCAAGTTATTACTCAATTATGCCGATAAGGAATGACACGCACATAATTTTCATTATCAGATTAATGCATTAAAATCTTTTGATTATAGTCCTACCTTAGTAAGTCTTAAAAACATCTGGGGACAAAGTGTTATAATATTATATGATATGACATTATACAATTCTTGAGGGGATGAAACAACACCTCTCAACAAAACATTTCTAGAGACATAAAATAAATTAGTGTGTAGTTGAATAACCGAAGAAATGGGATGTCATTTGCAGATTTGCAAGATATTCAGGTGTTATTTTATCAGAATGATGTTTTCAATCATGGGAGGATTTGACCTAATACGTATTATAATCGACTAACAGTTACCTACCTGTAGCGTTTAGTGCTGTAATGCTTAGAATTTCAACAATCTGCTCTGGTATTCGATTCTTTACATCTAGGATCTAGGTTATTGCGCTGCGGTGCGCGTATTTATGAATCACTATTATTATTTTTTATATCGACGTATTCAGTAGTAGTTATTTTTAGAATGCTGCATTATTATTGCCTATTTTATTATGATTATTTTTATCTAAATCCCGGGGGTTAACCTCCTAATGGCTTATCAGTGTGTGGTTTCTTTATTTATATGGACAATCAACCAGAGTTTAATGACCTAAGCCCGCAAACCCAAGCGGGATACCATCAAGAAGCGTCATAAAGACGCCTGTAAAGAAATAAAACTGAAGCTATAGTAAAATAGTATGTTCTTGTCGTTCTTTGTATTGTAATTTGTAAGTGTATTATGAGTAAACAGGTTCTTATAGCTTAATTATATTCTTGCATCGTGTTAGCAATCATATTTAATCGACCCGACACATTTAGGTACCTCTACTATTATAGTAATAAGGGTAGAAAAATAAGTAATGATACTAGAAAGCAAAAAAACTAGCTCAGTCATTGACCTATAGTTAGATAAGTAGGTTTATTTGATGTATCTAGATTGTTTTTGGCGTAGATTCAGATTTTTTAACTCTTTGTAAGACGATCCTATCTGCTTATAGAAATCAGTACCTACCTATTGTACTGCTTTATACTACTTTGGGTTCCATCTGCCCATCGTGAAAAATGTTATTTATGGTAATGAGATGGTGCAATTATTCTTAACTGTTAGCTTAGCTATCAATAAGAATTAAATTTAAACTAATTATTATGTTGTGTAATTATTATTTTGTTACCTTGGGACTAACAAAGTAACAAAATATAATAAATACATCCTGTCAAGTCAAAGTCAAAATCATTATTTAATTTAGGCGTCTACGACGAATTATGCAGGTCAATTACAAATTTTTATATTGAAATATTCTACATTGTAGGTACTGCCGCGTTCAGCAAATAAAAATTGTACCTATACACCCACTGCGAGAAGTACGGGCAAGAAACTCGGGGTCATTCTTTCAAAAGTCTTTTAACAATATTTGTTTAAATTACGTAGCTAGGTGACAGGCGATAGCTTGGCAGAGGCGGAATAGTCCAGGCATTTTTGTCGTTGTAATCACCAACTGTACCTGCCGGATTGTCCACTGCTGAACACAGCCTCCCCCATTACAGGGATTGCCATCCCCACGCTTGGCAGGCGTCAATGGGATAGCAGTGTGAGATATCAGTTCCTTAGAAAGCGTTGCTGCCCACCTTCTGGTGTGTTACCTTTAGTCGCGTCCTACGACACCCACGGGTAGGTAGGAGATAGGGCAAGCAGATAGGGCAAGAGCAAGAGATAGGGGGGTGATATCCTAGCGCGGCACCCCACGGGTACAATAAATCTTTACTTTTAGTTTCGCTATCAGTAAGAATTTAATTTTAAGTAATAATTATGTTGTGGGACTAACAGAGTAACAAAATATAAAAATACATACTAGGAGAATTAATGCATAAATAATTTCATTGTAGGTACAATGCAATCGTCATTGACTTTATTAGTTAAAGCAACAAGCAGTTAAAATATCCTACGCCATGCTAAGATTTTTTTACCTGTAGTAAATATGGAGGGCACACAACTCATCTAAGTTGTGTGCCCTCCATATTTACTAGACGAATTCAGGGTAATTACCAGAGTCACTGCCAGTCTTGCACTTCCGAGCGTCCGGTGAATACATCGCCGCTAATCGTGTTTTTTAGGAAAAATCTATGGACAATATACCTTCTTTGTGTCTTTAGACTCTGCACTAGATTTAAAATTATAAACACATGAAGACTTGTGGGGTATGTCAGTTAAAGTGGCGGTGTCTATAATTCGCATTATTGCACCATATTTAAAAACAATATTCAATCTTTGTGTCGATAAAGGAAACTTCCCCGACTTAATGAAACAAAGTAAAATCACTCCAATTTTGAAGTCTGGGGCTACATCTGACCCTTGCCATTACAGACCTATTTCTATCTTACCTGTTCTGAGTAAAGTATTCGAAAAATTTATGCTCAAACAACTTCTATCCCATTTTAATGAGCATAATATATTGAATGAGAATCAGTTCGGTTTCACAAAGAGCAGGTCCACCACAGATGCAAGGGCTCAATTGATGTCACATATACTTGAAGCCTGGGAGAGTTCACAGGATGCTATTGCCGTATTCTGTGACCTTTCTAAGGCATTTGACTGTGTAGAGCACCGCACTCTGATTCTTTTTTTATTTTTTTAATTTTAAATCTACACTCCACAGACTCCAGGGTCCGTGATTTTTTTTTTAACTATGACATAATTTAAATAAATAGTAAACAAGAAATATGAAATAGGAAACATGCAACATTCCAAGGGGGAACAGTGTTAAAAGTTTTTTCTTTTTTTTTTCGTTAATGTCATTAGCACCGGCATCCAGAGCAGACCAGTATCCTCACTCTCGCATTCTGATTCAAAAACTTTCACATTATGGTATTCGTGGAAAAGCTCTGGATCTTATAAAGTCATACCTGTCAGGCAGGCTACAGAATTTTAGAATAAATGGCAATACTTCTTCCGGGTCTTTGGTAAGAATAGGAGTACCGCAAGGATCAATGTTAGGACCCTTTCTGTTTCTAGCATATATAAATGATCTGCCTTGCATGGTAAAAAAAATCTGCGATACAGTTTTATTCGCAGATGATACCTCCCTGATTTTTAAAGTTGATAGGAAACATAGTGAACTTATTCATGTAAATAATGTATTGTCTGTGATCTCTAAGTGGTTTGCGGCTAATAATCTTCTCTTAAATTAAAAAAAAGACCAAATGTTTAAAGTTTTCTTTACCAAATGTTACTTATGTTGAACCAAACATTAAGCTTGGCCTAGATAAACTCTCTTCTGACAATGCGACATTCTTTCTGGGTATCAAAATGGATTCAACTTTACAGTGGAATCCACATATACATGATCTATCAGGAAGACTTAGTTCTGCTGCATATGCAGTTCGTAAGATAAGACAGCTAACAGACATAGCTACTGCTAGGCTCGTTTATTTCGCGTACTTCCACAGTATTATGTCATATGGTGTATTGCAGAGGGGAGCTGCTGCTGAGATAGAGACAATCTTTATCTTACAAAAGCGTGCAATTCGAGCCATATATGAAATGGATCGTAGGGAATTCCTGAGAGATCTTTTTAAAGAAATTGATATTTTAACTTTACCAAGTCTGTATATATTTGAAAATATTAAGTATGTTCGTAAAAATTTGAGCAAATTTAAATCAAACAGTGACAATCACGATTATAACACTAGGAATAAAGATAAAATACCAGTGCCAAGTTTTAGATTAGCAAAGACAAACAAAAAGTCGTTCTTAGGCAATTGTGTACGGTGTTATAATAAATTGCCCAAACATATTACAACGCTCACAGAAAGAAAATTCAAGTTGCAAGTGAAGAATATTTTGATAAAGAAATCTTACTACACAGTTTGTGATTACTTAAACGACAAAAATGCTTGTACTGGTTCGCCTCTGCCAAGCTAGCGCCTGTCACCTACGGTACTTACGTTTAAAAGAATGACCCCGAATTTCTTGCCCGTTCTTCTCGCAGTGGCTCTATAATTTTTGTTTGCTGAACGTGGCAGTACAATGTAGTATATTTCAATATTCAAATTTGTAATTGACCTTCATAAGACGCCTAAATTGAATAAATGATTTTGACTTTGACTTTGCACCAATTATTATTATTATTACTTTTTATGCCTGATAGGTTAGCCTTTGACCACTATCTCACCTGATGGTAAGTGATGATGTGGTCGAAGATGTTGTACAGGCTAACCTAGAATTACTGGCTCTCAAGGACGTTCTTTCCTTGTCATTACAAACTGCCATGTGCGTAGGTATATAGATAGGTAAATTCTAGTAAGCTTTTAGAGCAGTGGTGTTCGGATATCTTCTTGAAGCAGTGATAGCACAGTGGCTTTGGCTATGGACTGCCGCGCAGCAGGTCCATGGTTCGAATCCCGCCGCGGGCTTGAGCTTCACCGCATGGTGGATGGGCATTTTTGTGAATGCCCGCCTGGCTAGCGACCACCCTGAAGTTGAAAATCTGTCGCCAAGCACCTAACGGTGTGTTCCGGCAGCTGTCCTTGAGAGCCAGTCATTCTAGGTTAAGCCTGTTAACACCTTCGACCACATCATCACTTACCATCAGGTGAGATTTTGGTCAAAGGCTTACCTATCTACAATAAAATATATATATATATATATATACTTAACTACTCTAGTAGGTATTTCAACTCTCTGACGCCATATGATGTGAGTTGTGAGTTGTGACTCATTGAATCCCGTACTCGATATGTCAATTAGGTAGTTTCTCATTTTTAACCAACTTCCAAAAAGGAGTAGATCCTCAGACTTTTTTTTTATGTTTATTACCTAAGAACTTACTGAGTGAACCGATTTTGAAAATTCTGTTTTTGTTTGAAAGCTTGTCGTTTGAATTCACTTAAATTTCATCAAAATCAGTCAAGCCGTTTTTGGGTTACACTTCAATAACTGAAAAATATTCACCTATCTTGATGATATAGTCGTTGACAATGAATGACAATCGATCCCGTAAGTAGCAAGGGTCACTAAAAAGCGGGGAAAAATATTTTTTTCTACCGAGCGTAACGAAAGGTTCCGTTTGCTAAGATTTCGAAACGAGTGAAATCCTGACTGAGTCGAGCGAGGGATTCAAAGTGCAAACAATGACGCGCGATACTTTCTATCGATAGATTTGATGAAAATCTACGAAATAATGATTAAATATACACATTACGAATCTAATAATAATCTCAATGAGTTGATAGCAATGTTTACTGTATGTATTTCATATTACAATATAAACTACTACAACGTGTACCTACCTACTTGCCTAGTACTTATATTGACAAAGACATGCGAACGGAAGATTTTATCGCAGTTGATCGTTGACCTATATATACTAGACGCGACATCTCAAACAAGGATAGTCGACCGGTGCAAATATGCTGGCCGGCATACTCTCCCCACAAGAAGCTGGGCACTCATAAAAATTACACGTGCTTTGCGTTCGAATATTGTGTATATATTTTGAATACACAATTTTCGAACGTAAGCGCGTGTAATCTCTACGAGTGCCCAACTGCGTGTGGGGGAGAGTATGCCGGCCAGCATATTTGCACCGGTCGAATATCCTTGTTTGAGATGTCGCGTCTAGTATATATAGGTCAATGCAGTTGATAGAGAATTACTAAACTGGTTTGCAAATAGACATGGGTTACCCATAACGATTACTCAGTATACTAATCCGACTGTTGTCTGTTAGTATCGAGATTCCTGAGTCTATTCACATCTAAAGGGACATACTTATGCACACATTAATTTTGATGAGTTAATTTGTTTAATAATATATACTGACATAAATTACATATGTTTTAAACATAAAACTTATATTGCAAAGTACCTACCTAGAAAGTATCTATTTTACTTCGACTTTTCCTGGTAGCTACAAATAAGTTTTAACTAGGTAGGTATGTAGGTAGATATCAACTCATATGCATTTTGATGGTGTATAACCGATCCCAACGCCGGGCAGTGCTCGTCGACATCACCATCCCACATGACGAGAACCTTGTGAAGGCTGAGAAGGATAAAGTCAGCAAGTACCTTGACTTGGCTCACGAGGTAACCGCCATTAGGGATGCTGATTCGACGATATGTTATCAAGTACATGACGTGAATAATAATAATTATTATTTTTCGGATAACATGATCCAATTTGTTAGTACATATAAGCTTAAGTCAATATCTTATTTATTCTAATATCATAAACACATCAAAATCGTATCACATTACATCAAATCATATTATGTTAAATAAAATATTATTAATACATATTCCTTAAAGTCAAAATAAAAACATAATTAGAAGTTAGGTATCACAATTAAAATTTAAATACAAATTATAAACATATAAGTTTTATCGTAAATTAATAAGTATCTAGGTACTTGATTTACAGCGACAAATCCTGTCTTCATAATTAAGTGTAAGTTATACCTTTAACATTCTTTAACTACGACAAAGTTTATACCTATTACATTTGAAATAAAAAATCAGCCTAGTGCGAGTCGGGCTCGCGCACGAAGGGTGCCGGCCGTACCATTAGATATACAACATTAGACTTCATATTTTAACCTTTTTTGTTTTAACGTTTGCGTTTCCGACTCGCAAATGACCAACTTTTTTTATTTAGTGTTATAGCGGCAACAGAAATACATCATTTGTGAAAATTTCAACTGTCTAGCTATCACCGTTCTCGAGATACAGCCTGGTGACGGACGGACGGACGGACAGCGAAGTCTCAGTAATCGGGTCCCGTTTTTACCCTTTGGGTACGGAACCTTAAAAACTAAAAGATAGCGGTTATCTAGGTATCTATAAATCATATCTTAATTGGTTGATTGTTATAGCATACCTATCAATTGTTTTAACGAGATCGATAAAGTGATAGGTACTTAAAAATGATTGAACAAATGTTATTCTTATTAGGTAGGTATCACGTATCTATTTTTAGTATACTATGTGCCTTTTGGCAGTACCAAGCTCTGACAAAATAGAAGAAAAGACGGAGGCTCGTAAAATATCATTTTGTATTTTTGTTAGGGAGGACATAGATGCTGGCTACCGCCTGTGCGGTCGTCCAGCTCCACCGGGTTTTGGGCGAGGGCCTGGCCCTACAATAGCCCGGGAGGGAGAAGTGCCGAAGGCACTTCTCCCGAGACGGGCGTAGAAGGCGAAAAGCGCCTTCTACCTCCGTCTCCTGCGGACGCCGAAAACGTACCGCTATTATAGGAGGGGTTGACAGCGAGCTCAAGGGCACCACTGTGGTTCGGACTTCGGCTTGTCTCGCTGTCGAGAGACATGGGGGGGATCGGATCAAAATGCCTCTGTGCAACTGCAGTGTTGCACAATTGGGCCCTACTGAATAATACTCTTTGACTATTTGGAGAGCAATTTATCGTGACCTTGAACTCGTAAAATATCAAACTGAAGCCACACTTTTATACATGTGTGCGATAGAAGTGTTGCCGTATGAAAGCAAAAATAACGAAATTGTAGGATTTATCGGACAAAAATTTTAGAAGATATAAAAAATATACAGCAAAATCTGTTCGTAAGAATACTTCGTAATAACAAATTATTATTTATATTGTGCAATAGTATTATAGTATTGCACAATCTTCACGATTATTGTTATGTTTCGCAATTTTTTAAAGATATTCTAGACTTTACGTTCTCTAGGATAATAAATAATTGACCAAAGGCGGGTTAGGTTACGTATATGGTATGGTTTCGCCGCAGGTGCCGTTTTTTGTGTGTTTTTTTTATATTTTTTTGACGGAATAAGCAGAAAGTACATTAAATTTAATACTAACGTGTGAAAAGTAATTCCACATAACTTTTTCTTCACTGAATATGTTCTGTTTTAGCAGTGTTTTTACACGCAAGTGGGCATTTTTAATTTTATTTATTCCGTTGTGTGACGTGACGTGACGTGTGTAATTTGCGACGGTCTATCGTGAACTCAGAGTAGGAGTGCACGATATATATCGATATTACAAAAAATATAGATATATGAACACGATATTTCGCTTCCGATATGTATATCGATATTATTCAACCGATACAACACCATAGATCACTAATTGACATGTTTGACCAAAACCTTTACATTTTCAAAAGGGATGTTGGTAAAGTTGTTTTTTATGGCAAATTGATCGTAAACGTTGCTAACACCACTTTAATTTTACCATTTTCTATTAACTTTTAATAGTATAATATAAGTGCATACTGCTAATTATGCTGATCATAATGTGTACACATATTTAGGAATATAGTCCGGCTCGTAAATGTTAACCTATATCATATCATATGTGTTCTTTTAGTGATTGTATTCTGCTTTGTGTATCAATATAAATAAATAATTAGATACTGATTTATTGTTGGCAACGTATTTAAAAAGTAAAACCACGAATTGTGAATAATTAGCCTTCACAACAAAACCTTCGTCATGGCATTTTTTTATGCAAGCCTATATTTTTAATCCAAGGTGTAGAGAAAAAAATATTTAAAAAATAAAGTTGATTTGTTTCTTTACCCTACCTATTTTTACTTATATCAACCTGTCAAATATATAATATTATAGAGTAGCTAAATTAATGAAACAAGAAAAACATTTACTACGATATATCGAAAATATCGATATGTTTCTCCGATATATCGCAAAGTATCGATACAACACTACGATATATTATATCGAAGAAAAATATGGATACTTTTTTGTTTGAACATCCCTAACTCAAAGCAATAAGTAAGAAAGAGGGAGTCTAAAGAAAATCAAAGGGTACAATATCCTCTAACATATTTTCACTAATAAACATTAGCTTGTTTATTTAAAGTATATAACCTTAGTAAGTAGTGATACGTACACCGACTTTTGGAAACAATCTAAAATGTATGTCTGGCAACACTTTTGTTTATATTTTTATTCGAAATTATAACCTAAATTGCGTTGTTTAATATTAAAGAAAGTATATTATATTCAATACTTACGTGTGTTTTAATACTCAAGATGGTTTTTATTTTATTTATTCTGTTATGTGTGGTGTGACGTGCATAGCGTGTGATGGTCTTTCGTGAATGAGGACAAAATTGGCCGAATTTGATGCTTCATTTTTGATTTTCATTAGACTCCCTATTTCTTATTCATTTCTCTGAGGTACCAAGAGGGTAGAGTACCAGTACCTATGAGTGCAGGACGGCAGACGGCAGCTTGCTTCCAAGTTCCAACTCAGACAGACAGATGGTTGTAGAACGTGTTATATTTACATACTTCATAATATGCCAAAACCACGTTAACTGGTACAAGGCGGTCTGCTTCCTGATTCCTTTATTATCATTTTTACGGCCAATGAAAGGCCAAAGTCACCAAAGTCTTTGTTTTTTTTTCTATTCTGTAAATAGTCTATAAATGTGTGAATTTCTACGTGAACATGTATCATTGAAGGCCGCGTCACTAAATTAGCAGTCAAATTCTACATAATACGTTATAAGTATTTAAACCAATATTCACGTGATCTTTACTTTGACGGTGTTTATATTCCTAAAAGTTTCTGGCCGGGAACGACCTGCAGGGCTATCATGTATCTTCTGTAGCAATGAACTGTTGATTGCAACAATATAACTGTCAGTTTTGACAGATTTTGTAAGACAGATAGATAACAGACCTTCATGCGCCCAAACGTTAGTCACCGACTGTTTTTTTCTTTTATACCTGAGACGATAGCTGACATATACTTTGATCGAATAAAAAATTTCGTACTGACAATTCTACTAAAGAGTTTGTAATAATATAGTATATATACAGGTAGTACTCCCATGGTCAGTATTTCCTTTTATTGCATATTATTATTATTCTAAAATCTAAATAAAACAAATAAAGGCAAAATTCTTACCTGTTACGTGTGAGCAGAAATTTTAATGAGATAGACAAGAGAGTTGGCCTTGACTTATTTGGTACAAGCAATTGCATCGGCTAGGTGGTTGTTGAGCAGAGAGTTCTCCGACTAACAGTTTGAATATAATTATAAGCATAATGTTTATACTAAGTTGTATCCTAGTGTTCATTATTTGAATGTCATTTATAAGATAGGACCGTGAGGACCTATAATTGGTTATCTGTTGTCATTAGTTATATTTAAGATATTTGTTATACTGTTGGTCTTCCTAAGAAATAAATAGATAAATAAAAATTAAATTTATATTGGCATATATTTTAAAATGCAAGTAGTAATTTCTTATTATTATTATTTTTGGTATTCGGAGAGAGGAGAAACTTAGTTTTTTCCCGCTCATGACTTAAATTTTGCCTCTCGTATTTTTTTTTTTTTTATGTTATCCACAGAGCATGCGTTATTACAAAACATAAAAAAATACAAAAAATATCATAGTCGCTTTATTACATTTGGTTTTATTTTACAGGATATATCAAGCGTATGAAATGTGTTGCAGTATCCAAAGTGTAGATACCCATTGGCCATTACACACTAAAATTGAAGCGGAGTGGAGGAAGATATACTTTGGGCTAATTTGTGTTCGGGGAGGAAGAAGAAATTACTACTTTTATTTTAAAATAAATATCAAAATGGACTTAAATTTTGATTTAATTAGATTAAAAAAATAAAATTAGATTTTAGAATAATAATAATAGGAAATCAAAGGAAATACTGACCATGGGAGTACAACCTGTATATATAATATGTTATTACAAACTCTTTAGTAGAATGGATTTAACGAAATTTTAATTCGATCAATGTATATGCCCGTTATCGTCTCGGGTATAAAAGAAAAAAACGGTCGGTGACAAACGTTTGGGCACAAGAAGGTCTGTTACCTATCTGTCCTTTTCATTGATACAAAATCTGTCAAAACTGTCATTTTTGATTGTTGCAATCAGCATTTCATTGCTACAGAAGATACGTGATCGCCCCGCTGTAGTTTGGGGAATATAGAGCACAAAGAAAAGGCTCCGTACTCTCTTCGAAACACCAATAACAAAAATAACACTGCAAAAAATGTAAACAAATTTGCCAAGCCGAACGGGATAAACGTAATAGGTGACAACTCGTCACGCAAACGTGTAATAAATCAATTGCCAAGTTCACACTAACTAGGAGCGAGACGAAACATGCCTTCTGCGCGTCACGTTTTACTTTAACTAATATGCTCATGTTAACACGTGGACATTAGTTTTCTAGATATATTTGGTCTGACGACACACCAACGTCTTCTTATGTTAGTTTTAGTAACTTATACTTCTGTAAAAGGAAATAGTAACATATGTTTATCTTATTTCTGTTTGCAGTCACGTTTAAGCTAAGATTTTTTTTATATTCTCTGCGTTTAAGTAATTCTTGCTTTAATGTCTGGAGCAGTTTTAAGCGATCGTAGCGTATCTTGCTTAGGCGTTCTTAATCCGCTACGGTCATGACTTGGATGGGTGACCGCTAGCGGCATTAACTTTTTTCCGCTAGCGGCATTAACTCTTTTCCGCTAGTTTAGCTAGGTTAGCCTGAACAACATCTTCGACCACATCACTTACCATAAGGTGAGATATTGGTCAAAATAAAAAAATAACGTTATTTAATACCTATTGGTATAATGATATCTCATACCTATGAATGCAAGCACTCGCACGTGCTAAGCGTAAGTCACGTTTACGTAACTATGTAGGTACAAAAACACAAACACATGATATTCTTTGGATCAGATTAAGTCTAGTAGGTAGTCTGGGTGATGTCCGCATCGTCCCCAATTACGGTTAAATTAAAGTACCAAGTTAATAGAGTTAGAGCACAAAATGTCGGCTAGGTGTAGTGATCCTCGATAGCTCAGTGGGTAATACCAGGGGCCGTGGGTTCGATTTCCGATTGAGGTGAGAAATTCTATGCTCTCAAAATGCGTTAAAATGGAATTGGTATAGAATATATTACATTTGTTACGGGTAAATGTTTTTATTTTTTTTATTTTTGACGGATTCAGCGGTAATTTATAGAATCATGTGATTTGGTCTCCAATAACAGTTCTAGATAATAATGTATGAGCAATATTATTTTTAACTCGGGATTACTATGAACTGGTATTTTTTTACTCGGGAATACTATGAACTGGTATTTTTTTACTCAGGAATACTATTAAGACGAGGCTGCGGAAAAAATACTCTCATTCGACTAGTTTTTTTAAGCAACTGAAATATGCAATCAACACGAAAACTTAAATATTTGATATTTCAAACCTTTTTCTATCAGTTGTACAGTCAGAAACACATTTGAAAGAAATTTACTCGATAGTTTTAATTTTTCAAAATGAAGCCTTTTCTTTAAATTATTGGAGTTTTCTTGGAAACTACATCAGTTACATATTAATAATAAACACACATAGAAAGGAAATGTAGTTTATTATCCGCTGTATAAGTAAAATTTACCTAGAGTAATTAGTATTGTCATAATAAATTAAATAGTGTTTTAGACTTACGACCTTTAGTTCTGTGCAGGATTACGGTCAATCGGAAGATTCGATATTCAACCTTATTAGCTTAGGATTACGAAATAAAATCAATGCGTAAGAGCTGTCCTTCAGTGCCGCGCTGTGCGCCGTTGGACGTGGACCTATCGCTCGCGCGCTATCACCTGTGCTGTGCAGTATAAATACGTATCTTGGTAGGTATATCAATCAATATGGGAAATAAAGATAATAAAAAACGAAGCAGAAGAGTCGATACAAAGACTTTGCAAGAATTATGAGAGAGCGTATAATATTTCAGTTTATTTTTACCTATGCAAATTTAATATTCGTTTGTGTTTCGGTGTTTATTCTATTCATGAAACATATTATCTCTATCGAACTAAGAGATTCTATACCTACTAGGTTACTAGGTTCCTATAGTACTGTAATGGAGCTATAAAATAACTAAATGTCGTACTAATCTAAGTACGATTAGTTGGATACTATAATAATATCTGGTAATGTATAGTTATGGTCTCACCTGATGGTAAGTGATGTGGTAGAAGGTACCAAACAGGTGATAACTAAAATTATCTGGCTCTAAAGTACAGCTGACGTTCAACCGTAAATGGAGTTGAGTGTTGCTAAATAATAATAACACAAGCGTAGCAAATCAAAGCATTTGGTTTGGTGGGTATATCGCAATAAAACATCGAACATAGTTCATGTCCCTCAAGACTAAATGTAGATTTATATAAATGAAAGAATATTCAGAATCAGGCAAGTAGGTATATATTCAAGAGATTATCTACAAAGTCACCTGCATAGGTACTTTTAAATATACATTTTATCACTTAGACATGTACATATAAGTAACGATTTATACAAATATAATAGAGTGGAATAAATAGATTCTGTACATATATATAATTAAATAGACTGTGCTCATAAAATGCACCTTCTTTCTCAGGAAAAAAAATAATAAATCAGTCAAAGTCCGAGATCACTCGGAACAGGGAGAACTGTCGGAGTCGCCATCTCATATAATAAATTTAGACTGTGTTCTTCCACTATATGAAAATAAGTGAGTAATCTTTGAATAAAGTATTATTAAATTTGCACATTTTATTCACAGGAAATTTCGTAAACGAAATATATTAAATATTATTTCGTTTACGAAATAATATTAAATATATTATTTAAATATTATAATACCTATATTAGGCAAAAAAATATTTTGACCTATCCATAGCAGAGCAGCAGGTAAACTTAAATAACAAAAACGTATAAATGTGTATATACATTTTTTTTTTATTGCTGATAGGTAAGCCTTTAACCACAATCTCACCTGATGGTAAGTGATGATATGGTCGAAGGTGTTAACAGGCTTAACCTAGAATTACTGGCTCTCAAGGACAGCTGCCGGAACACACCGTTAGGTGCTTGGCGACAGATTTTCCACTTGAGGGTGGTCGCTAGCCAGGCGGGCATTCGCTAAAATGCCCTTCCACCATGCGGTGAAGCTCAAGCCAGCGGCGGGATTCGAACCATGGACCTGCTGCGCGGCAGTCCATAGCCAAAGCCACCGAGCATCATGCTTTTTACACTGAAAAAAAAAACTTTACATTATTATCGCCCTGCACTTGTCACACCTCTGTAGGGTCGGTATAAACAATATATTTTTTCTGAGTACCTTCACAAAAGACAACGCATTGACATAGTTGTGCGGAGTAAGACTTAAATTTTATGGCCGGCCTCCTATCTGAAGCAATATGCCTTTGCGTATGCCATCGTTGATATGTATTATACTCGCCTTTGCCCCCTTTTCGGTTATTAGTTAGGGTATTAGATAGATGGTAAAGAGCGATGTTTTACTCTTGACGTGCAAAAAATCTGACGTGAAATTATCTGAATTTATGTATTTAAATTCATTTATTCATATTCACTACACCCCCTTTCTGAAGGCCGAGCTTCAGCAGGGGCGGAGCAGTTTGTATGGTGGCCGTCTTGAAATCGCCATTTTGAATTTTTGACAGGTGTCATTCGACTGCTCTCCCGACATTTATCCTTACTTCTACCTTTTAACAAATTCTATCTACACATTCTAACAAATTGTGCGAAATTGATTGTCGGACAAACAGAAATGTACAGTTGCTTTTCTGAAGGCTTCAGGTAACGGATTGTCTGTAAAATGTATTTTGCAGGTATATATATCAATAAAAAATTTGATTGATATTATCAAACTGAAGGCTAAATGCACATTTGTAATATAACTAAATGCTTAGGCCTTGTACGTGGCGATGGTAAAAGGCCGGACGGCATGACTTTGGTTCCGTGGAGGATGGGAAGGCCTCTGGTATGGGACGCTACCTGTGTCGATACCTTAGCACCTTCTCATATTCCTGCTACCCAAAAAGTGGCCGGTGCGGCGGCTGAACTAGCAGAAGGCCTCGAAAGGCGCAAATATAGTAATCTCAGTAGTTGTTACATGTTTGTGCCTTTTAGGGTCGAAACGCTGGGACCGTGGGGACCGAGCGCCAAACTATTATTCAAAGACGTCTCAAAACGTCTGGTCGACGCTACTTGTGACCAAAATGCTGGCATATACTTTGGACAAAGGATAAGCATTGCCATACAACGTGGCAATGCGGCACAAAAACACGTATTTTGCAATATCTCAGAAACTGTGCGTTTTATAAAAAAATTGTAAGAACATAATTTGTAGCAAATTGTGTTGCCCACAAACATATATATATATAACTTTTTGCCCTACATTAAATATTAAAGAAGTTATAAGCAATAATAAATTTTTTTGCTCTATAACTTTTTTATACATTTTACAAAAAAAATACCCTAGAACAATGTCGTAGATGATCTGCTCAGGATTTTTTTATGAAACTCGCAGGTTAATTGATAAAACTGAAAATAATATCCACAATTTTCAATACGTTTACACGTTGCAAAAAATGTAGCACAACTAAGAGAATAAAATGAGATAGAAGAAACAGCTAAGCCTACGTATAATAATAATAGTCGTAGCAGGCAGATGTTCCTTTGAACCCAAACGGTTACTCAGACCTTTTCTACCTGCTTATCCTTCCGTAAGTTAAATTTAGTAAGTTCTATGGTAAGGAAAACAGGAATGAAGAAGTAAAGTTGTACGAATTCAACAATTTTTTTTAAGAATATATTTACAATAAAAAATATAGTAAGTTAAACATTTCTTTTTGACCGGATTCTCATGAGCATTGACGAACCTGGTCAACTTTGGAGCGCTGTAACAGTGTGTTAAATGAATTAAAATAAAATAAAAAAATCGTCAAAAGATAATCAAAAATGTTGGTCTGAGGTATTATTTTGTAAAATAAGAAAAAAAAGTTATAGAGCAAGAAAAAAATATGAAAATTTTCTCACTTTTTTGCTTATAACTTCTTAAATTTTTAATTTAGGGCAAAAAGTTATAATAACATATTTGTAGGAAAAATAATTTGCTACAAATTATGTGCAGTGGAATTTTTTGTAGGACACATCGTTTCCGAGATATCGCGAAATAAGTGTTTTCACCCCTTTTATCAAGATGGTGGCCGGGGCACAAGGGTGGCGACCCCACAAACTTAGATTTGTCTCAAAAGTAAAATTGCGCCCTCTAGGAATTGCAATATTCGGTCCTTAAATTGTAACATTTAAATGGACTACTATGTAGGTATCTATATTTGATTATGTCCTTCTAACCATAATTGTATACATATAAGCAAATAACTTAGTTTTGTAGTTTGTATACCTGCTTTGTGCATGCATACCTTGGTTCATTATATTTGTATAACTGCCCTGTTGGCGGAACGGCTTTAGATAGATAGATACATATCAAACAAATTATTGGAGTACAAAATTTTATGCCCAAGGCGGGAATCGAACCCGCGTCCTCCGATATCGCGTCGGATGCTTAACACCATCTCAGCCACCTGGACATTGGCATTTCTGCCGAAACTTTGTGCTCCAATTGTATTACTTTAACCATCATAGGGGACGGTGCGCGGCCATCAACCAGACTACAAGACTTCATCTGATCGAAAGAAGTGTTTTTTCAAACACTTAACTCTCGGTATGATGTTGCTACCCTTCTATATTTCTAAATATGATTACAAGCACTATCGCGTGCTAAGCGAAATCATATCAAACAAATTATTGGAGTACAAAATTTTATGTCCAAGGCGGAAATCGAACGCGATATCGGAGGACGCGGGTTCGATTCCCGCCTTGGGCATATAATTTTGTACTCCAATAATTTGTTTGATATGATTTCGCTTAGCACGCGATAGTGCTTGTAATCATATTTAGAAATATAGAAGGGTAGCGATATCATACCGAGAGATTGTTTTGGCTAATGCACTCAATTACAAAAACAATAAACTTTCTTCCTGCATCATTTAAAAAACAAAAACTTTTATACTTTAGCCGCACCAGCCTTGAGAAAAGGGCTGTAAAATGGCTTTGCTGGAATAAGGGCTCTTAACTTAATGTTGTCTTAGGTTTTCGCGATTGTTACACATAGTAATTAAACAACATTAAACGGTTTAAATCTCGTATATTTATCATTATTTTTGTCCTGACGTTTCAAACACTTTGCAGTGATCGTGGTCACGGGGACTGCAAACTTGAAAAAAAACTTGACTTTCCGTTTCCGATACTCGTTATTTCTCACGCACACTTTTGCATATCATTAAAACTGTATAAATTGAAAACAATATATTTTTTATTTTATAAATGATTTTTTGTTAATTTATATACATCTTAACTTAATTTGTCGATAACCTCTGTAGACTATACCACTTACTAACAATCTAAGAATCCACTATTTTTATTTTAAAGTCTAATTTAGTCACCTGTTCCAGTACCTCTCACTTGTCTGCCATGTTTCATTAAAAAAGCCTGTATAACATGTTCCCTACAATGTTTCTGCAGCTGTGTGTTTTTTTCATAAAATATCCCAAAGTTTAAGGCCCTTACAATTGCGTATGTAGACTCTTCTGCAAGTTTGGTAAAAAAAATCTTATCCTGCTGTTTAGAAGTGGCTAGATATATATCTGGTTGGTCTAATTTTTACCATAGTTGGTATATGAAAGCAGAGTGGTAGTAAAATAACACCTTTCTGTTAACCACTGTAACTGAAAAATTAAACGAAATAGGATGTATACGAATTACGAACATATTTTCAACATAAGTAATTAATAGTCAAAAATTATATGATAGCAATAAAAAAAACAACCTGCATTATATTATTATGGGAACGTGTACAGTAGCACAGTTATGAAAAACTATAATTCATATTTGTATGACGAGTCGTGGTAAAATATATTGCCCACAACTAACATTTAATGAAATCAAATCAAATCCATTTATTTCAGGTCAATTGTACCCATATTCACCGAATATAATATAATATTTTGCTCATTCAATTTGATGGTATTTTACTTTATTCTAATGATGTGTAACATGTAATCTGATTAATCACATTCCAAGATACTGAGAACAATGTTGATTCATTCATAAATTATCGTCCACGCGGATGCCAAGTAACATTACTTTCGTTACTACGGAGAATTTAAAAACACCCCATTTATCAATATATATCGTGCCGTTTGGGCTGTTATGTACCACCATCATATTCCGACCCTTGTCTCACTTATGTTGGTTTAGTGCAGTATATTTTTTTTTATAAACACGGAGACTGCGACGCAACAACATAGCAAAGAAACTTTAAAAAAAAAAGACATGAAAACAATTTTTTAAATTAAACAGTCTGAAATAACTGGTTGATATCGGTTCAATATGATCTCAAATTTGTGTTTTTATCAATATTGAACAATAACTTTCATCTATATTCATAGTTGCCACTTACATTAGTTGCTAGAAGCACTGCGATCGTCAAGGCATTTTGGCAAATTACTTTTAGTAAGTTGACTGTAACTGGCAAACCGTTCGCCGGTGTTGATGAAATTAAAATGAAACCAATAAAGAGTTAAACTGTACTAGCAAACAAATAATCTTCTATATTGTAAGGTTCAGTAAAAAAGTTATGTGTGGTCAAACATAAAATAAATAATAGACAAGTCAATTTAAGAACCCTCTTTCTATTGGGAAGTCAGTTAAATATGTATAATATGATATACCAATAATATATACCAATAAAGTCGAGCAGACATGAACATATGGTAATAAGTAATAAGTCTGTCGACCGTAAGAATAATTTTGAAAAGTAAATCAAATAATCAATTTCTTACTAAGAAATATTAGTAATGTTGATAAAAATAAAAACGTGACATCAATTGCAGTATATACAAAGTTACTTTATATATCTTTTTTTTTTTTTTTTTTTTTATTCTAAATTTTTTTTTTTTTGAGACTTGGTCGCTTAGCGACTACTTTATATATCGAAATTCGTCACGTGAATAAGATTATAAAAAAAGTTGAAATCGTCTCAATGGTATCTGTGTTCGCGAATCTAATATCAAGTATACAAATATGTTTATAAGCGAGACGCGTGCGCCGCTGCTGCACATCGCCTCGTTCGGTGCAGCGGGGATCGTTGCGCCGCATGGGCGGAGCTAGCGTGGGAATTATTTTTGACTGCCCCCACTTAACTGGTATTTTTTAACTCGGGAATACTATGAACTGGTAATTTTATATTCGGGAATACCATGAAGCAGTATTTTATACCTGGGAATACTATGAACTAATAATTTTTAAATTCGGGTATACTATGAACTGATAATTTTTTATTCAGGAATAATATGAACTGATATTTTTTAGTTCGGGAATACTATGAACGGGTTATTTTTTACTCGGGAATACTATGAACTAGTAATTTTTAATTCAGGAAAGGACTTACCTACCATGAACCAGTATTTTTTTAATTCGGGAATACCTACTATGAACTGGTAATTTTTAATTCGGAAATACTATGAGCTGGTAATTTTTAACTCGGAAATACCATGAACTGGTAATTTTTAACTCGGAAATACTATGAACTGGTAACTTTTAATCCGAGAATACAATGATCTGGTAGAATGGTTGCGAAACCTAGCTGATTAACGCGTTAAAATCTGTTTAAATTTAAAATTTCACGCTACGTAAGTAAGTGTATCTACCATTTTGAATTAGCTGTTAGCTAGCAGTCACGTTTGAATGATTCTTACTGGAATGACTTCGAGCAGTTTCTGAAACTGGCTAAAGTACCCGTGGTGTCTTCGTTATAGACATCTAGGTATATCTCGATCCGGTATTTTCAAGTTAGAGGCGCAGTGAAGAACATCCGTCGTACGACACTTACCTAACAATAACTGGTTGGCTATGGTTACAGTTAGCTCAATTGCTAAGATTTAGAGGACTTAAATCAGGTTTGGTGCACTACCTACATCTTGTGACTTGTTGTCTGGCTTTTGTATCTATAAAACATTCAAGCCCTACAGAAATATGGAGCGTAGGTCAATGGCTTGGAACGGAAAATAAAAAATATTATATCTTAACAAATCTCAATCTTAATGTGCTCTGCACATGGCGGTTATGACCTTTTGTTTGTCCAATTTAAGAAAATAATACTTTTGTTTGACATGGTTACAGTTGTCCAATTTTAAAATTTTCAGCACGTAGGTATAGTTGTTCACATTTTATCGTGAGCTCGATGTGATTGTTTTTTATTCATTACTATAATTAATACTTTTAGAGGAGTTTCAAAAAAATATTTGAAAACAGCTGCATTCCAAATACTTTTTCCAGTTATGAAAAAACCATCAGCATGGATTCGTTGCCAATCCATACATAGTATTTTTTTGAATCCAAACAATAAACCTTGAAGAGGAGTTCACTTTTATATTGACCAAAATCAGGGAATATGGCCAATAACATATATTACATTATCCAGAGAAGCATAGTCTTCTATCATCTAGCATTCAAAATATAAGAATGAAACCCCAAATTGGTTTCAGCCAAGTGAAAGGAGTGTAATTTTTATTTCAGGTCTGTGACATATTGCTTTGTATTATTTAATAGTCATTCAAAGATATTATAATTATATGTAACATAAAATACATACATACATACCTACTTCATACATTTCATATTTTAATGATATGTTTACGAGTATATAATATTATTTTTATGTTTTTTTACCGGCGGTATGCCTTTATTAAACAAAATACTACGAACTATATACAACACTACAGCTACTACAATAAAAGCATTTAGACAACCTATAAGTCATAGCAGACTCATAGGTAGTCTAAATGCTCCAGCCCAGTACCAGTTGGCAGCGTGCCCAGCAATTTTTTTATGTTAATTGTAGTGTTTGTGTAATCTGTATACATTATGGTATTCTACCCTGAAATAAAACATTATAATTATTGTTATTCACGTCATTTATGTGATTACATAATTTTATTTTTTTTACAACATTCATATATAAATAAAACAAATATTATAAAAACTTAAAACTAGGATGCCGCCGGCAGCGGGGCCTAGGGCCCAAGCAACCGGTGGTTAGGGCTGCAGAGAGATGAACCTCCGGACAATGCGTGTAGTGTCAAGTATCACTGCCTTCTGCATCTGACCCTTGATCCAACCTTCTAGCGAGAGCCTCTTGAGGTGTTGGTCGAGGCTCTTCGCTATTAGGCCGTTCGCCGAAATGACTATCGGGACAATGATCGTCGAGTCAACATCCCACATGGCGGTTACTTCGTGAGTTATAGTTTTATTATATTCATATTATTAAAACTAACTAACAAAGTGTAACACGTACTAATACTGAAATGGTGAATCCTCAGACCGTGTATCTTGCCGATTCATTGCTATAATATTGATTCTTTTTTTAATGATATTCTCGTGGATTTGAAGCGCTCGTAGCCAAGTTTGCTTAGCCATTCTGAATCGATCAGCAAAGTTAAGCAACGTCCGCCGCGGTCATGACTTGGATGGGTGACCGCTGGTTGGGCATTACTACTGAGCGCTTCCGTGCTTCGGAGGGCACGTTAAGCCGTCGGTCCCGGTTGTTGTCTTAGGACAGCAGTCGTTACAGCATGGTGGTAGGGCACTTTGCAAATGCCCGCCTGGCTAGCTACCACCCTCAAGTTGAAAATCTGTCGCCAAGCACCTAACGGTGTGTTCCGGCAGCTGTCCTTGAGAGCCAGTAACTCTAGGTTAGTCTGAAAAACATCCTCGACCACATCATCACTTACCATCAGGTGAGATAGTGGTCAAAGGCTAACCTATAAGGCATAAAAAAAAAAAAAAAAAATTTCACACGTATTTAAATATTACTTATAAAAAAAAGTGTCAGCTGGAAGCTCGCAGGTGCAGCTGCGTACTCATCCTGAGATGATAAACATCTGATTAGCTCGAAATCGGAGTTGACATATTCCATGACTAACGTGAATGGTTTATAAAAATAAATTACAATGCGCTCTTGGCCTCGAACAGATGCAGTTAAGAAGCACGTTTAGTTGGTCAGTTATTTCAAAAACTGTTGTACCTACCTACCTAGTAAGACTTGGCAGGAATGGTGCTAAACAATCTGTACTATTTTAACTATGCTCATTTATTTACCAAGTTGCTATAACTACAGGGTCTGCAGATTCGTAAAATAACAGCAAATTAGCTAGAATTTCAAGATTTTGATTGACAAAACGCTGCCAGCTGCCTATTTAAAACTACTACCTATAATAAACAGTTTTTATTGTCAGGGAACTCTCATTAAACACAAAAACTCTTGAATATTATTCAATGGCGTTAATTTATTCAAAGAACAGTTGGCTAGTTTTCGGCTAGCGATATGAGGATCACGAGGGACGAGCGTGGTCGGTCACAGGCGGCGCGGCGCGACGCGCGGCGCGGCGTTCGTCGGTGCAGGCGCAGCTGCCGTGATAACCGCGTATATACATTTATTTATTGTAAATGTAGACCATTGGAGTTAGTTACTGTTATAATAGACTTACGTAGACTGTACAAATAACTACGGTTTTTACTCGCATAGGTATTTATAGTCTTTGTTAAAGGAAAAACAGAACCAACCACCCTAATATAATATGATGACAACAAAAATAATAATTTTGAGAAATATATTCCTAGCCTTAATAAATAAAATTCGATGAAAAAATTAGTATTTTTATTTTTGCAAATTCGATAATTTATGGGGTGCCAAGTTTTTGAGGGAATGGATAGTTCTTTCCAATCTGAGGGCGGGAGGCAAAAATATGATGCCGGCTAATGAATTTCATATATTAATCTCATTAGCAGAAAGCAAAAAATTTGTGTTACATATATTATAGGTATATTTAATAACACCTTTTAAACAAAATGATACAATATACTCACATTAATAAAATCTCAATTACAAGTAATTACTCGAAAGTTGGAGGTTTCTCACTCAAGTCGACTTACTTACAAACCTGTTCACTCACGAAGGCACTACAGTAATATATCGATCCGGGCCAACTACCATCTGTTATTCTAACCCTTCGATTATACCCTATATACCTATGTACCTTATACACTATATATAGGTATATTTTATCGAAGTTCTAACCGTACATTTTGTTTCGTATCACCATACATCATTGTAGTTAACTTACATGAGAACATCAACGTGAGGGTGGACTCCGCGTATTGAATCATGTCTTTTGTGCGATTGTGATAACGTAATAAGAACATTATAGTTTCGCGACGGTCATGGTATCAATTATAGTATTCGTATTAATGTCGTTGGTTTTTCATAATAGTTTTTAAAAGGTGGGATTTGGGCCCAATACGCCTTTGAACGGGTAGGCCTTGTCGGTACAAGGCGTCTATGGGTGTAATTATTGCTAACAGTACATACAATGGAATAATAAAATCTAATCGCTTGGGTAGGCAGTCGCAGTTGCAACTACACTCAAAAACTACGTGGGGCGCGCCTGTCATCAAAGTCAAAATCATTTTAATATTGTTAAGTTTGCAATAACGCCTGCTAGGCGAATAACATTGCAAAATTACAAATTTACGAGAGAAAAAATTATAGTCATGTGCGGGATTCGAACCCGCGTCCATCCACCCCTTTAGCCGGGGTATGCTCTAACCAATTGAGCTAACATGACACAATGACTCATAACTGTAATTCTTGCTCTCGTTCTTCAACCATCGTATCGGGATGGAGCGACACCTATAGTTCAACTTGCGTTGTACTACAAACAAGACCAATTTTGCAATTGGTTTTAAACTTGTAAATGATGACGCAACCTTATAATTTTAATATTGTTAAGTTTGCAATAACGCCTGCTAGGCGAATAACATTGCAAAATCATTTATTAAATTTAGGCGTCTACGTCGCTCTTATATATGAAGGTCAATCACAAATTTCAATATTGAAATATTTTACATTTCATTGCCACGTATTGTAACAAAATTGTACCTATAGAGCCACTGCGAGAAGAACGGGCAAGAAACTCGGGGCCATTATTTTAAACGTCTTTTAATATTAATAATGTGTTACATACTATTATAATAAAATTATTACAATATTTGTTTAAATTACCTAGGTGGCAGGCAATAGTTTGGCAGAGGCGAAATTGTCCAAGCATTTTTGTCGTGTTTAGTAGGATTTCATAAACAAAATGTTTTCACGTGCAACTTAAATATTCCTTCTGTGAGCGTTGTAATGTCTTTGGGAACTTTATTACAAAACCGCACACAATTACCTAAGAAGGACCTTTAATTTGTCTTTGCTAATCTAAAACCTGGCACCGTTATTTTATCTTTATTCCTATAGTTTTGTAATCGTGATTATCATTGTTTATTTATATTTACTTAAGTTTTACGGAGATACATAATATTTTCAATCATATACAGTCTCGGTATAGTTAAAATATCAATTTATTTAAAAAAACCCTCAGAGATTCCCTACGATTCATTAGGTACATAATAATATATGGCTGGAGTTGCATGCTTTTGTAAGATAAAGATTGTCTTTATCTCAGCACCAGCTCCCCACAGCAATACATTGTACGACATAATACCGCGAAATAAACTAGCAGTGCAGTAGCTACGACTGTTAACTGTCTTATCTTATGAATTGCATATGCAGCAGAACTAAGTCTTCCGGATAGATCATGTATATTCACTGTAAAGTTGAATCCATTTTGATTCCCAGGAAGACTGTAGCATTGTCAAAGAGAGTTTATCTGGACCAAGCTTAATAATAATAAATAAATATGTTTATTTCAGATAACAAAGATCCATATTAATAAACTATCTTATACTGGTGACATAAGATTACACATATTTTTAATTATATATATAAACTAGTTTTTCGGGCAGTGTGCGGGCCGCAAGCGGCCCGCATCTATCTTGAGTCAGTACGAACTGTCATAAAAGCACCTTATACATTTAAAACAACTATGTTCAAAACTCCAATAGAAGTATGAAATCCCATATAAACTCTGAATACAATAGAGATTCATACTGTAGCCACCAAACCAGATTTACCCTACTGCCATTAAAAAGTGGTACGGTCAGAATCGTACCAAGGTTGTGAGTCACTTTGCTAAAGAAATCCCACTCGTAGGTCCTTTGGTTATCACGGGTAGTTACCATGGAGACCAGTCGGAGATGTGGAAAATACTCTCAAGTCGGATCTCGGCCTTCGGCCTCGGACAGTTACTCCAAATTTAGTCAAAACTCCCACAAAAACTTCTAAAACAGTCGGTAATCTATGGTAAAATACTACAAACACAGTATGAAGAATGAGAGGAGCATGTTAATTCGGAGCTCGGCCTTCGGCCTCGCAGGACACTCACACGGCTCGGCCTGCGGCCTCGCGAGCCGAAAGTTCGGCCTTCGGCCTCACCAAAAGCTCGCCACTGCTACACTGATGGGTGACAGTTACTCCAAATTCAGTCGAAAATCCCACAAAAACTCCAAAGACAGTCGAAAATGTTAGGTAAAATACTCCAAATGAAGTATGAAGAATGAGAGGAGCATGTCAATTCGGAGCTCGGCCTTCGGCCTCGCAAGACACTAATACGGCTCGGCCTGCGGCCTCGCCCGGCGCGGCCAGGCACATAATCATGTACCTGAGAGACGCACCTCCCGTGCGCACGGAAGAACACCTTCTATATCTGTCATACCTCGCATGAAATATCTCAGTACAGGTGCATGTTGATCCTCTGTCACAGTTTTCAGAATGCTGTTGTCACTTCTCCGTACCCTCCTTATCAGTGACGTGAGTTTTTCTCTCACGACTGCATGAAAACCGTTAGTTCGATTCAGCGCGAGCATTCCGGAGGCACTGCAATACCGAAGAAGTCCCAAAATAATTCTGAAAATGTTATTATATCGTACCCGTAGGGCATTTAAAGATTTTTTGGCGTAACTCATTCACAGATCTCCCTTGTACAGACAGTATGCCTTAAAAGCGTAATTTTACCTGATCTGTACAACGAGTAAATCTTCGGGCAAGCCGCGAACCGCCAAAGCCCTACGCTCTCTCTTTATATCTACATCATCCTTAAGGTCGTCGGTAAGAATATGTCCTAGGTATTTGAATTGATAAACCCGTTCCAGGCTTACTCCATTTAACGATATGGCAGGGATTGAATCAGGTCACCGACGGCCTTTAAGACCATGTAATCACACTTTTTAGCATTGTATGCAAGACCATGTGATGCCGCGTAGGCCTCGCAGACTTTCAACATCTCCCCAATATAATTTACGGTAGAACCCAGCAGCACCATGTCGTCAGGGTAGCTTATATTGTTAACGGTAACGCCATCGACACGGCAGCCAGCACACATGCTGCTGAGCTCGACTTTGAGATCATTAACATACAGGTTGAAGAGCTTCGGAGATGATATCCCCACCTGTCTCACACCGCTCTCCAACCTAAATGCATTGGAGAGATTGTTCGACCATTTAACATGGTTAGTCTGATATGTGTACCAGAAACGAAATATATTTAACATTTCATCCGGAATATCCTACATCTTTCTCTAAAGCACATCATACGAAACGAGATCGAAAGCTTTGAAGAGGTCCAGAAAACAGGCGTACACCGGTGTCTTGCACTGCGTGTAATATTGGACAGTATGCTTGAGACTCAGAATTGCACTTTCAGTTGTGACCCCGGGCCGAAACCCAAACTGCGCGTCATGTAGGTTCAAATAGTTTTGTAGCCAAGAATCATCAAAAAAGCAAATTGTCCAATATTTTGGCTACAATAGTTGCAAGAGAGATTAGGCGATAATTACCCTTATCGGGGATGTTACCTGTCCTAATTAATGTTTGGTTCAACATAAGTAACATTTGGTAGAGAAAACTTAAAACTTTTGGCCTTTTTTGAATTTAAGAGAAGATTATTAGCGGCGAACCATATAGAGATCATAGAAAACAAATTATTTTCCCCGACCTTTATTTTCATATACGCTAGAAACAGAAAAGGTCCTAAAATTGATCCTTGCGGTACTCCTATTCTTACCAAAGACCCGGAAGAAGTATTGCCATTTATTCTGACCTTCTGTAGCCTGTCTGACAGATATGACTTTATAAGATCCAGAGCTTTTCCACGAATAGCATAGAGTTAAAGTTTATTTTGTAAGTAATCAAAGTGCGGTGCTCTACACAGTCAAATTCCGCGTAAAGATCACAAAATACGCCAATAGCATCATTTGAACTCTCCCAGGCTTCAAGATATGTGACGTCGATTGAACACCTGCATCTTCGTAGCGGTAAGGTTATATTTTTAACACTATTTTGTTCTGCATAGGTAATAAATAATCTAACTCAAATTATGACTGTTTTCATTCATGCATGATGTTGTTTGGGATTATTATTGAAGTAAAGTCGTTTATTATGGTAGATAGTAGGTGAAATCTCCACCAACAAAAAGTTCTTTCTCAAAACAAAATCAAAATATGGGTAGCTCACGTCCTATGTAGTAGGTTCGTTCAAGCCAAGTCTTATATACTTCTACTAAGGTATTGTTAGATCGGCAAGGGGTTGGACAGAAACAATAGACGTGCGTTTCACGTAAAGTACTGTAATCGACTGAAGTAGGCAGTACTGTGTGCCGGTCGCAGCCGGTCGGTTTATCTATAAACACATAGGTAGGTATCACTAACAGGTATTGAACTCAAAAAAGATGTAGACAGGTTAACAAAGACCGTAGGTTATTAGGTTAGTTAGACGAATATAAAGCATGAGTCACGGTTACAGCGGAGGCCCTCACAAACAATGGTTTATAAACCGATTATGTGATTCACACTTCACACGCACCCATTCGCAACCAATAAGTAAATATAACCACAGAATAAAACTATAACTATAAAACTACTCAACAATTTTGATGAAATTTTAATGGGAACAACTTTGAAGTATACTCTACCCACAATAATTCCGTTCATAATTCGCGAAGAAATCGCGTAGGTAATAAAACTATAAAAAAAACATATTTTCGATTTTGAATGTCATATATCTTACGAACTGCATACTCTCCCGATCATGTACCTACTACTCTGTCAATAAAGTAACGGGAAAAAAATAATTTATATTCACACAAATTTATTTTATCACCTACCAAGTATCCTCCTTCAGAAACGATTCACTTACGCCAACGAATAATCCAATTAACGCTTTTTTCGGAATTGAGTTCTGTTCTCGCCGCGAATTCTCCTTTAGTTTTCCACCAAATGGAAACGGGTGCCAGGAAGTGGTAATTTGAGTTTAGGAGAAAGAAAGAAGTCGGCTGGAACGATATCTGGTGCATAAAGTGGTTGCCCGATGGTATTTGTTGAATTTTTGGTCAAACATTCGTTCACAATGATGTCTTCGCACAAGCTATGTGCAAAAAAGTGCAAGGTCGTGGTGCAAAATCCAACAAAAACCTCTCTACAACCGGCCTTTTTCGTCGAATGACGCCACATAACTCTCAAATAATATTCCTTATTTATCGTTTGCCCTTCCGGAAAGGATTCTAAATGCACAACCCTGCTATAGTAAATGAAAAGTTAACATAACTTATGATCGAATTTGGCGTAGTTTTTGCGGTTCCGGTTCAGTTGGAAGGCGCCACTCCGAAGCTTGTTGACTAGTATGCATGTCAAACTCGTAAACCCACGTCTCGTCACTATAGTAACGATGCGTTTCATCAACCCAACATTCGGTCGGAACTATAACATATATATTTATATCTGTTAAAATATGCTCTTGACAGATATATTTCATACGTTTCCATCTACGAATAAATATTTATTCGTAGGTTTCCATTCATTTGACCGTTTGACTTTCCCTAATTTGACCTCGAGCATCAGAATTCGATTAACATTAGTTCACGTGGTAATAAAGGTCACCTAAATCAATTCATTCGATTCGGTGAGTTTGGAGAAAATAGGTGAAATGCACACTTATCCGTATAAGTGTTTCATTTTTGCTAGGGCTGTGCGGGGCCTTAAAATAAAAGACATTATTAAAAGAGTCTCTTTACCTATTTTCGTTGTTCACTCATGTCCAAATTCGTATATTATGACAGGTATTTTACCTATTAGTTTAAACATACGCCGACGTCGCGTGAGCTTTTGTTAAAAACAGCTAGTACTTTCAATATCCAGTAGTGAAACTAATTTGCTGTCAGAAGTCGCAATTACCATTATTATAATAACTTACAGCTCGCGTCTTACTCGAACGTAGATGAAATGAAGGTGACAGCCATGTTTAATTTTCATAATGGCTATTCCAATCAGTAGGGGCACGGTAGTATTATAGATAACATTACCGTGGTAAGGGTAAGTGTGGCATATAATTTTTAAATGGTAGATGAAAATTAGAAATAATTTCCATTGGTGAACATAAATAGGCATTTTGCGTGGTGCCAGGTTATTTTACGAATATTTGCCCGAAGTTAGATTTGTCGCCAATAATCGTAACTGTGATGGGTGTCCTTGAAAGCCAGTAATTCATTATTATGCCTGATATGCCTTGGATTATGCCTATCTCACCTGATGGTAAGTGATGATGTGGTCGAAGATGTTGTTCAAGCTTAACCTATAGAATTACTGGCTTTAAAGAACAACTGCTGGAACACACCGTTAAGTGTTTGGTGATAGATTTTCTACTAGATGATTGGTAGCTAGCCAGGCGAGCATTCGCAAATTGCCCTAACACCATACAAACATGCCATACCCTAAAACTGTGTTTGTAACAATGTGTTAATTTTTTTTTTCTTTTGTAAATAACACATTTATTTGATATTTATGCAGTTTATTAATACTGTAATACAGCAATGTATCTTCATTCTTGTTTATGTTATAAGAGATTTGCACCACCCTTATCCATTTTTGTCTGGAATAGATCGCTTTTAGCGATAAGACCGCTTGTTGTGCCTAACTATTGTTATTGTTTCTTTGTAATTTCCTGTCTTTGGTGTCATTAAAGAGTTATCTTATCGCAATTACGTAGGCATGTTCATGATCTTCAGTTTCTGAAAAACATTTCATAGCCGCGCTAACCCCGTTGTCGCGCTTCCTCCAAGTTAACATAACAAATCTAGACTATTCGATGGTTATCTACAGCTGTCTGAAAATGTACAGAATTTAAAAGAAAATGCCAGACTACCAAGATGACAATGCGAGACTCGTAAAGACTAGATTTCAGTCACGGAAATACTTACCTATACCGTCTCATATATAATCAAAGCTTATTGTTTACTTGTACGTTTTTGCATAATTATGTAGTAAACGTGTTTGGTATACGATTTTGAAAACAAAATAAAACTGTGATGACTCAGTGGCAATAGCTGTAGACTGCCAAGCAGGGATTTAAATACCGCTTCATAAAGGTTACCGATTGAAACGATAACCGTATGTATGGGTAACAGATATAAACGGTCACCGCAATGAAACGGTAGTACCGTTTCCTTTACGATTACCCATATGATTACGGTAACCGATATAAATACCGATACGTTTCGGTATTTTTGTAAATTGAAATATGAAACTGTGCGAGTGCAGGCGCACGCCGCGCCGCGCCCTCTCGCCTCAGCCGCCGCCCGCGTTCGCCCTACGTGCCGATGCCGCCGCTGACAATGTTACGTACCTACTCAGCAGAATATTATTTCGATATTTGAATTCAAAGAGGCGGCACTAGTACAATTTTACTAGTGCCGCCTCTCCACATCAGCCGACATTATTATTAAATAGGTAGGCATACCTACTCTTGCAACTGACACGGTTATAATAATGAGTTACAGTTTTAGGATTTATCAAATAATCATACAGCCACTAAGTATTTAACGCGCGCCTGGCTAGCTGCCACCCTCAAGTAGAAAATCTGTCGCCAAGCACATAACGGTGTGTTCCGCTATTTGTCCTTGAGGACCAGTAATTTTGCGTGGTGGTAGACGATTTTGCGAATGCGCGCCTGGCTAGCTATCACCCTCAAAGTCAAAGTCAAAGTCAAAGTCAGGCGCGCATTCGCAAAATCCTCTACCACCAGCAGGTTCTCAAGGACACATAGCTGAACAGACCGGTAAGTGCTTGGCGATAGATTTTCTACTTGAAGGTGGCAGCTAGCCAGGCGCACATTCGCAAATTCCTCTACCACCATGCGAAATAACCAGTTCTCAAGGACACATAGCGGAATAGACCGGTAAGTGCTTGGCGACAGATTTTCTACTTGAAGGTGGTAGCTAGCCAGGCACGCAATCGCAAAATCCTCTACCACCATGAAACATTACTGGTCCTCAAGGACACAGCAGAATACACCGATAAGTGCTTGGCGACAGATTTTCTACTTGAGGGTGGTAGCTAGCCAGGCGCACATTCACAAAATCCTCTACCACCACGCAAAATTACTGGTTCTCAAGGACACATAGCTGAACACACCGATAAGTGCTTGGAGACAGATTTTCTACTTGGGTGTGGTAGCTAGCTAGGTGGGCATTATGCCCTACACCATGCTATCCGCCATCAAGCTACCACTCTCAAAGAAAAAATCTGTAGCCAAGCACCTAGCAGTGTGTTACGGCAGCAGTTTTTGAATATACCTACACTGAAAATCCTATTTGAAACTAATAATGTTATAATTCCCACTTCAAGTCATTCATATCAAATAATATAGGTACGTGCTAATAAACCTATAATTATCTAAACAGCGCGAGCGGTGAGTCTCGCAGTACTGTTCCCCCCACTCCCCCCCGCAGCGTATCGCGCCATGGCATCACCGCACCCCCGCCCGCCCGCTGCACTCTCATTGACTAACATAAAATACATATACCGAAATGAAATTCGGTAATCGTATCGCAATTATGCTAACAGATATATACCTGTTACCCTTATTTCATTACGGTATTTACCGAAATCGTATCGGTAAATACCCATACCGTAATATCCCTGCTGCCAAGTCCATGTCAATGCAATGGGTGGACTCCCGCTGCAAGCTTGAGCTTCACCACATGTTGGTAAGGTATTTTGTTAATACCCACCTGGCACCACCTCAAGTAGAAAGTCTGTCGGCAAGCATCTGTTGTGTTTCGGCAGCTATCTTTGAGAACCAAACAATAGGATTAGTCTGTTTATTCGGGCACTTGAGCAACTCGCCTAAGTTTTTATGTAGGTACCAAACGGACGAGTTACTGAATGGCAAAATATGATTATGATATTCAGCAACTCGCCAAAAACAGTTCTTTGTTATAAATTGTTGTGGTATGGTTACGTCAGAAAAACAGGTTAAAATCTTCGACCTCATGACTTGTCATCAGGTGACATTGTGGTTAAAGGCTAATCTATCAGCAATATAAAATAATAAAACTCCGAACATTTACGAATATATTTATTGGTAGGCGAACAACAAAAAGTTAAATCGACTAACAAATATGAATGTCATGCATTGCAAAGCCCCTCTGCATGGCGGCTGTATGGATAGCGCGTGGAACCGCTATCTTTACAAATATATATTATTTTCATCATATTTTATAGACCAATTGTTTATGTACAATATAATAAACTGCCTTGTGTTAGTCTCGCAAAAATTTGGAAAAGGCTAAATACTGCTTAGGAAGAAAATTAGGAAAATCCAAAGAAAAACTATATTTGTAATAATAAAATTTTAAATATTTTTTATTATTCGATATGGCTTTCCGCAAAGTAACGCCTGAATCTATTAATTATAGCTGTGTATGATATTGATGATCATCAGTTGGGTGCCGGGCTAGACTAGAAACCATCTCAATGCATATTTACCACAACACAACAAATGCCTTTCCACAAAACTCGAATTGTCCAGCGGGCGTGACAAATGCATTCTTATGACAATAGAGCAGTGATTTGAAATATTTAGATTAGTTATATCCGAACACCACTGCTCTAAAAGCTTACTAGAATTTACCTACATACATACCTACGCACATGTATATGCAGTTTGTAATGACAAGGAAAGAACGTTCAAATATTATGCGTCATATCTGTTGTTAGAAAGAGATAAATAAGCAATTCGTGTTACCACCGAACCGCCACGAGACGTTCCGATCACCATTATGCTGCGATCTCTTTCACTCTCTCACACCAAACGATACACATATCTCGCTCATCCATTTCATTGAGATTAGTTCCTAAGATAAAACAAAATGACGATATTTTCTATTTCATCAATAAAAGCAATAATTACGCGTGAAATGAAACAGTTTTCTTATCTCTCACAGTGCCTGAATAATTGGTGCAGAGTCTAAAGACACAAGAAAGGCATATTGTCCACAGATTATTCCTAAAAAAGACGATTAGCGGCGATGTATTCACCGGACGCTTGGAAGTGCAAGACTGGTAGTGACTCAGGTGATTACCCTGAATTCGTCTAGTAAATATGGAGGCCATACAACACATCTACAGGTAAAAAAATCTTAGCCATAGAGATATAAAATACTATTGCTTTTATATATTATATATTGCTTTCTCTTTTCTGTGCTTATGACGATCAACTAGCTCAGACTGGTTAGCAAAGTAATCTATTTTTTATCGTTGAAATATCTTTTAATTCTACAATAATTGTAGATAGATGTCACGATAAAAATATCAAATCTTTACGAGAGTTCCTGTTATAGCTTTTTGATTACTTTGTTATACGAGTATTTCCCCGGCTGCCTGCTCAAATAATTATCCCGATGCATTATATATTATCTTGCTAGAAATATTCTTCGTTTTTGGGTATGGGTAATAGGTAAATGATATCTGTTGATATTTCAAAGTACTGAGTGACTCGTAAACTTTACTCGTAAAACCATATTCAGGAGTTATTATGGGTGTAATAATGGTAAATAATAATAATAATGTAATAAAATAATAATAAAATGTACTGCTTTTATTTTACTCGCTCCACGAGGACAAGAGTTTTTTATTAAATATTTTATTATGTTATGTATTACATACAATTTCTTTAATATTTTACTCTAATACTAACAAAATTACACCGAGTAGAAAATGTTTAACCAAGAGTGAGATCCTGTCCCTTGGGCTGGCCACCAACGGCCCCGTGGCCATGGAAGGTACCTAACCAACGGAAAGGATCGCCCATAAGCAACCCGCCTCAGGTGCCCATGGACGTGACCAAACCTGGCCGCTCCATCATGAGCATAGTGGAGCGGCTGGGTATGGTTAGAGTTCTAGGTACGGAAGTTTATTTGCCATTAGCTTACCATTGGCAACTAATAGACAATGAATAGAGATAGACATTCTTTGTGGGTTCAACAATGACCGTCTCCCTACTTATGATAATGGTGACATGCTTTTTTAGTTGGTTGGGTTGGGATGCTATTCAGAATTCAGTTTCGGTAATTTCGATTGGGGAAGCTAATTAAATAGGTAGATTTCGGAAAGTAAGATTTTTAATTTTTAAGGTTAGAGCGGCGACTTATGTAGTTTTTTTCTTAAAGAACCTACTCGTCGATGTGACATCTTATCGAGTTAGAAGCTGTTAGCTGTGCCAATGTACCTACCTAACCGTTTTAGTCATAACTCATAATAACATAACAGTGTCCACTTGTTCCTGATAATGTCACGTGTTTGTTATCGGGCGCGGGAATTATGACTAGATTGTAATCTGTGACGCATCGGTTAGAGTTTATGACCCCGCTGCCGCTGGATGATAGCGATTGCTAGCCTGATGCTGTATTGTCCAGTTACGAGTAACACGAAAACGAAAATAAAATAAGGCATATCTACTAGGTTATCCTTTTTATGTACGCCTTATTTTCCCTACATCTGTGCTATTTGGTATAAGGACTTATATTTCGCCTCGCCTGCCAGGTGGCGGGTAGACAATAATAAATAGTAACATCAAACTGAAAAAAAATTTATGGTATTGTGACGGAATAAGCACGTAGCCCAGGTAACCTTTGCTATAACAAATGCATTTCGTCTCAAGTGACGAACTGCACTGCGTCCATCACCATGAGATAGGGCTGCCATCATCCAAACCACCGGTGCCGGACGAAATCTTAAAAAACCCGGACATTTGGGTGAAATTGAGTTTTTTTCCCGGACACCCATGAAAACCAAGTTCATATTTTTTTCAATTTATAAAGCTTCTTTGCGCAAAAACTACAGTGCTACACACATAATTATTCACTGTTCTCTTTTTGGGGCAATCTAGTGATAAAAAGAATGAGGATCAGTGTTATTTGGCATCAAATTAAAAATAAATTATAATATTTGCTTTAATAAATATTCTTCACTTTGAAAACTATCGCGAGTTTCTTCCATATTAAATATCTTTTTTAGCCCTTTCCTAAAAAGTTAATAAATAATCAATAATTTAGTACCTAGTTAGAAACTACAAAATACTTAGTATCAAATTTTTTTCAAACCATCTTGTTGTGCTACGTAGATTAAGTACCCAAAACCGAAAAACTTTTTTTGATTTTAATTAAAAGTAAGTAACAAGTTTAAATTTTGACGAGCTCAAGATCTTTTTACTTTACAAAATTAAAAATATACGGGAGGAAAAATTATAGTCATGTGCTGTCCCGCGTCATCCATCCCGTTAGCCGGGGTATGCTCTGAATGCTCTTATTTGACCGTCATGTTTTTTTTTTTTTTTTTTTTATGCCTGATAGGTTAGCCTTTGACCACTATCTCACCTGATGGTAAGTGATGATGTGGTCGAGGATGTTGTTCAGACTAACCTAGAGTTACTGGCTCTCAAGGACAGCTGCCGGAACACACCGTTAGGTGCTTGGCGACAGATTTTCAACTTGAGGGTGGTAGCTAGCCAGGCGGGCATTTGCAAAGTGCCCTACCACCATGCTGTAACGACTGCTATCCTAAGACAACAACCGGGACCGACGGCTTAACGTGCCCTCCGAAGCACGGAAGCGCTCAGTAGTAATGTCACCAGCGGTCACCCATCCAAGTCATGACCGCGGCGGACGTTGCTTAACTTTGCTGATCGATTCAGTATGGCTAAGCAAACTTGGCTACGAGCGCTTCAAAAATGTTAGCTTAGTAGGTCAGAGCATACCCCGGCTAGAGGGGTGGATGACGCGGTTTCGAATCCCACACATGACTATAATAATTCCTCTCGTATATTTTTAATATTGGAATGTAATCCGCAAAGCATGCGTTATTGCAAACATAAAAATATTAAAATCTTTTTATTTATTTCGGTATTTTCAAATGGTATGTTCAAATTTTAGTCATGAAGTGTTTTCCGCCAGATTTCCGTAGATATTTTTAGCGTATGGTAATTAGAAAAAAGCGCTAAAAACCCTAGAAATATTCTAGACCTAGCACCAAATGCGCCAAAACGGCAACACAGTAAGCTGTAAGAAATGCGATTTGCGATACTATTAACAGAATATTGATATTTTTGTGGAGGTAACGAACTATTGAAAAAGATAGGTATATTGATCTTGGTGCAATACAATCAACTTTGAATACAATAGTACAAATATATTGTAATTTGCTCTAGGTCAAACAAAATTAATTTATTCCAAGTGCTTAATTTATTATCCAAATACACATAATAATATTATTATCTACCTAAAAATCTAGTAAACATATTCGTGGTAAATATTTTCAGAGGTAAAACAGTAATGGAAAATAATTTTATATAAAACTTTTTTGGCAAAAACTTTTGAGTTTTTCTTTTAATTAATAATTTTAAATTATTTTCTATGCATATCAATAATTTAGTAAAATGTAAACATTTAATTAACAGAGAACAAATTAAATTAACAATAACCCAAGTCACCTAATAGAAATATCTGATAATAGAATTACCCCTATGACATAATATTATTATACCTAATATAAAAAGGGCCCAAAGTTAAGGATACTACATTATCTATCTCATAAAAAAAGGTTTCCAGCAAAGGTATCAAGTTTTGCTTCAATTAATATACTTGAACCCTTAAACCATAATATTCTTACCTACTTTACTCTAAGTAAGTAATTGTCAATAAAAGGAGGGCCAATTTAACAAACAATCTAAAACACATCATGTTACAACCCAATTCCATCAATTGATGGGAAAATTCCTATCAATTGATATAATTAAATGGCAATTTGCAGCAATGTTGTTCATTGGAGCCGATAATAAGTTTCTGATTACCGTGTAGGTAGCTAGCTGCGCTATGTACATACTCGTAGGTATATTTGTTGTATACCTACTTTTATATCGACATTCGAGGGAGCGAATGATTTTACTACGATGATAACGAGCTATCGATGTGCTAGCGATGACAAAGTAGTATAAAAATAACCAAATTATTCTAGGCCCGTTTGCACTCTGATTAGTGCTTAGTTAGTGGGTTTAGCGCTATGTGATCCGAGACGTGTCCATTTACTGTTTAGCTCAACCAGTCGATGATTTTAGTTTACAGGGCACATGAGACTTAATGACTATATGTCTCAGGGTGATAGACGCAGTGCAGTTTGTCACAAGTGACGAAATGCATCCGTTTCATATGCAAATAGAACACGCCTATGTGTTCCATTCCATCACAGTACCTATCATAAAAAAACAAAATGCACTTGCACTCATCTGAGGATGAAGGTGTGACGCGACGCGCTGGGTGTGGCTAGGTACACAAAACAAGTACTTGCAAAAAAATAACAAGACCCACTCCTTATCACTCAGATTCACCAAAAACTATACACTAGACTTAGAAGTAATAAGCGTAGCATATAGTAAAGTACATTTTGCGTACAATTACTTAATACAATTGATCTATATAAATGAGACTAAACAATTTCGTTAATTATTAGGAAAAATATATGTAGGTACCTTCAATTTTCATTTACGAAACACACCATATTTTAGGTGGCTGCTACACAATATTATACTTCCAGCGTGGCCACCTAAAATATGGGGTGTTTCGTAAATGAAGATGGTACTTATGTATATCTTTGTTTTACAGATATTACAATTTCCGTACAATTCAAATACCTACCTAACAGATCTACCATAAGTTATACCTAGTCACGGTAATGTTATCTATATAACATTACCACCCCTCTGAGAAAGTCCTTATTGTGCATAAGCGCACCACACTCATTGACTCAGAATGCTGCCTATATGGCGCATTTCGATTATGGCTATTTTTGAGTGGATTAGATAAGAAACCTTCCAGAATATTTAGAGGCCTACCACTTGTAGAGTTACACATACATCTAAGGTGTCAATAAAACTTATTAAAACCTGTCACGTTTAATTAAGGTTCCTTTGTTAATCTTTTGCAAAAAAAAGGCACTTTAGATTTTTTTCTTTACTTCAATAAATATTACAAGAAATAGGTTTTATTAGAAAGAGGTCTTAATAATATGACGATGTATCTGCATGTTATTTGATGCATCCTGGCATGATTATTTACGTTCCAAATTTAAATTTTGAAATGAATTAAAGAAAAATAATGTTTATTTTAAAATTGCTCTGGTAATGGCGCGAATTGATGTAACTATTATTGAGTGATTATGATTACTTAAATTTCAAAATCAAGTGTTAGCTTCGTTAATTGAAGCGACATATAAATAAAAATAGACATCCAATTATGATATAATATGCCACATTATAGATACTTATACTAATACTTATGCCTATTTATTGTCCTCCCATCCTTTGGAACTCCTTTTTTATGTTCTTGTGACGGAACAAACTCGAGGCCCACCGAACCTCTACCTGTATGTAACTAAGTATAACAGATGCATTTCGCCACAAGTCACGAATTGCTCTGCGCCCGTCACCTTGAGACATAGATGCTAAGTCTTATGTGCCTGTAATTGGAACGTAAAGAATCATGCCAGGTTTCTTCAAATAACATGCCAATACATCGGCATATTAATAAAACCTCTTTCTTGTAAATATTCATTGTAGTAAAGAAAAAACCACTAATAAAACCTCTTTCTTGTAATGTTCATTGTATAGTAAAGAAAAAAAAACGTCCCGTTGTTTTGCAAAAGAATATACATATTTTATAGGAAACTTAATGAAACGTGACAAGTCTTAATAAGTTTTATTTACACCTTAGATGTTGCACGAAGCAATATTGTACCTACAGTTGAACGAGTGAAGGTTCAATGTCAAGAGTAAGGTGGTACGATGACGCTGAACAGCTATGTGGAAATATAATTAGCAACTCCACTCCAACTTCGTCCCACTTCCCTCCCTTCACGCCGCGTGTACTCTCATTCATCTGATTTGGCATCGACAGTGTTTACGAGCGGACCGGCTAATTACTTTATCGTAATAAGAAAAAAGACACAGATCAGACAGAATCTTTGGTTATCTAGGACACCTATTAGGAAAATTTTGTGTTCTTGGCTATAGAACGCTGGTGAAGCAGTGAACATACCTATAGTACTACACTATAATGAGTATTAACACATGATAACACCACCTTCACGGAAAAGTTATTTAAGTTAATCGAGTTGTCATGCAAATCTTACATAAAGTAGTTTTATTTATTTTCTATTAGCTGATAGGCTAGCCTTTGACCACTATCTCACCTGATGGTAAGTGATAAGAATGTGATCGAAGATGTTGTTCAGGCTAACCTAGAATGAATGACTCTCAAATAAAGCTGCCGGACACATCGTTAGGTGCTGGGCGACAGATTTTCAACTTGAGGGTGGTAGCTAGACAGGCGGGCATTCGTAAAATGTACCACCATGCTCCCAAGTAGCATTTTGTTCTCTATATAAGGGTTCACATTCAGTTCACTGGTGATCTCTAGGTGTTGACATTATGGCCACATGTGGTTCAATGGCTGTATAAAAGTGAACAAATTTACCTATACCCGTATAAAGCATGCATGTAAGTACATACGAGTAATTCGCCTATTAAGTGACTGTCGGTGTTATATTAGGATAACATTAATCATTTAGTCAGCTTTTATTTTAAAAGCTGAACAAGATCATTTTAAAAGGGTAAAATAGACCACGGGCTATTTAAAGATCCAAATGTAAACCTGAACCTTTCTAGAGCTAATTAGATTATAATGGTACACATGTGAGACTTTAAAGAGGCTGTAGCTTTTATTTAGAGTTACAATGGTTCACTGTAGCTGTAGACAATTTTCGCCATTTTATTCATACAAAAACTAAAATATTACTAAATTAATTTTGACTTTATCTCATACTACGGAGTTTTATGATTAATTTTGTCGTAAATGTCCAAATACAAAATCATAAAACTAATTTTAATGCCATAAAAATACAAATATATAAAAATATTGTTCGTTCTTGCTTATCTAGAAAATTTTATATATAAATATGTATATAATTTACATTAAATTTGAATTGGCCATAACTTTAACACAATAGAATATAATAAACGCAGAAGTCCACACCAGTAATAATTAACATCACAATAAACATGGCTGTTTAGATTACATACTCACGAGCAAAACACCGTAATATATTAATTATGAAAATGAAGCTATGTCAAGTGATAATTAGGAGAAAAAGCAACCGCTAATAGTTTTTAGGGCACTCTTGTGAGCTCAATACGAGATAGAGGCTGTATATTTGTTCACTCTTTACGTCTTAAAATTCTCATTTCTGTATGAAGAACCACACGGAATCATATATAGTGCCGTTGAACAGCTTTCATACCAATTTTCCTCTATTAAACTTGTTAAAGTGCTGCTATTCAGCTACGGTGTACCTTTTGTCAGCTTAAGGCTAGATAATTTATGCCCAAACCGGTAGTATAAGGGCTGCATAGCGTGCTAGAGAGCTCTTATACAGCTTAAAGAATAAATGTGTACCAATAGTCAATCGATATAGAACCCCCAATGCTACTTGGGCTGTGACGACTGCCATAGTAAGACAACAACCGGGCCCGACGCCTTATCGTTCCCTCCGAAGCACGGAACCGCTCAGTAGTAATGTCACCAGCGGTCACCCATACTACTGAGCGCTTCGCATCCAATCCTGACCGCGGCGGACGTTGCTTAACTTAGATTACTGAATAAGAACGGCTAAGCAAACTTTGCTAAGAGCGCTTCAAGATGTAAGTCGAGAAACAAGATTTTAATTTCAAACTATTTGTCTCCGCAAAACCGCTGCGCTGGTCGATCTGAGCTGTATCAATAACTGGCGAGGCCGACGCACAGCCGAAGACTGAGGCGTGTAAGTAATTTGTAAAGCTATGCTTCGTTTTGGGAGCTCCTCTCAATCTTCATGCTGAAGTTGGAGTATTTTATAACAAATTCTTAACTGTACCAGGAGTCTTTTGGGATGTTTTTACTGAATTTCAGTTTATAACAGCGATAAAGCGAAGGCCTACCTTTCTGCTTTCGGTTTATTCCTGTTGTCACCCAATTCTTTACAGTGTGGGGACAACAGGATTCTTTTTCTTTTCAGCCCCATTGGCCAACGGTAATTTAATATAGAATCAATTTGCAGTAATCCTTTTCAATTCCTGCAGGCACAATTATTTATATTTGTTTAGATCTATGTCCCTTACACAACTAAGTTCTTATATTAAGCAATCGTATACTTTATGATGTAGCCTGAAATTCTACGCTGTAGATGGAAACTGGCCATAGGAATATAAGTTCCAAGTTATTGACAACTGTCAGAGTGACTTATGAACCTTTTTTGGTTTGAGGCTAAAAAATACACTCAGACGTGAAAATTTATCAATTTGTATATGTCAATGTCAATCCGGTTTTGGGTCAGGATTTTAAACAAAATTACAATATTTTAGATTTATAACTCATTCCGTTTACGAGCTACAGACGTGCAGACATACCGAGTCTCATTAATAGGCATCCATTTTGTCCTTTGGTTACGGAACCCTAAAATGGAGTATTCTCAGGGAAAAAGCATGGTGGTAGGGCATTTTGCAAATACTCGCCTGGCTAGCTACCATACCCTTAAGTAGAAAATCTGTCTCACCTAACAGAGTATTCCGGCAGTTGTCCTTGAGAAACTGTGATTCTAGGTTAGCCTGAACAACATCTTTGAGCACATCTTCATTTACCATCAGGGAGATATTAGTCAAACGCAAACCTATTAGCTATAAATAATATATAATATAGGGTAACATGCCCAGTGTCCGGCCTCTTAAGAGGTTAGGTAACTTATTTCACTTTTAACTAAGTTGTTTAGAGGCATAAGTGAATAAGTATATTTTTATAAAGTCATAAATATAATTTATAACATATTTAATACTGATTAAAAATACATAGTCACAGTCAGTTTTTATATAGAAAATAGTTTTTTGGAAAAGTATGTTTTCTCCAGTATCCGGCCGTCCCAATCTAGTGCCCGACCACCTTATGCCTAGTGGCCGGCCTCCTAACAGAAACCTAGAGGCTGGCCACAGGGCACTAATATCTCAAAATGGCTAGTGAATGGCCATAGGACTCTCGTTATATTGAAATAAGAACTGGTTTTGAATGTTAATACATTTTTTACTGACTCTTTACTATATAAAAAAGCAATTTCCAAAGTAGTCAAATAAAACCGAAGATCCCAAATATTTATAAGTATATACATAATATACTATTTTAGCTCTATTGAAGTTAAAATATTAATATATAAATGCTTTTTTGCGTTGTGGCCGGATACTGGAATTAGAGCCAGTTTTTCGGCCACTAAGCCTTTTTGAGGCCAGCAAACTAGACAATACTACTAGTAGTCCGGCCACCATATTCTCATACAAAGTCTTTTACGTATAATATTTATACAGCCTATTTTTGCGGCCGGAGACTGGACGTAAGGTTAGCTAAATATTAAGAACGACATTACTAATAAATTTATACATCACAACAAGCTGATTACAATAAAATAAAATAAATACTTCCACCCATCAAAGCTAGTGACCGGCCGGATAGGCCGGACACTGGAAGTAGCCTTTTTTTCCTCCAGTGCACCGACCCCCGATTTTTTTAAATCACTGTACAAAATAACGCATACTTTACACCTAAATTGAGTAAATAGACGTATGTATATGGTATATAACATAAACCTCTTTTGATATAATGATTAAAAGAGCATGAACTATTTGAAAACACCAGTCCACAAATTTTTTTTTATGAATCTTGTCTTTTTGACTAGCTTGCACTCACCTCGCCGTTTAAATGAAAACTAAAACTCCTCTGATTACTTAAGGAATATGCCACTACGTCTAAGTTATAGATAAAACATCAAAGTATTTAAAGAACTCTGTTTTAGAGTCAAAATCGTTTGAATATTCTTAATTAATTTAAAAATGTGTCGTGCGGACGGACATTGGTGGAGGCCGGTAAACTGGACAGTTTACCCTATCCTTCTTCGTTTATGCCGAGCTATATCTTGTCGCGACGATATCTTTCGGAAGTCGGGATACAATATCTATACGCTCGTAACGTACGACACTGCTTTAGCTCCTATATCTAGGTAAATTATTAATCTACTATTTCTATCCACCAAGATAAATTGTAAGATATCCTACAAAATTCATACACGTGCCACGTGCCGTTGACTATTTTAATCCCATCAGGGCTTCTTTGGCAGTATACTTTATTTTAGGTAGCTGCCGGGGAACATAAACTCTGTTATCGGATTAGTGGAGCGGTGCCGGATAATAAACGGTTACTGAACATTCAACAACATCATAATAAAATGTACAAGTAAACCAAGCGAGTAGGTGATCTCGTTACAGTCTATTTTTTTAACGTGTAATATGTTAAATTAAAATTATGTTCTTCATTCACGTTCCAGTCTACCACGACACTCATGAGAGGCTAGAAGACTCCTGCAGGACAAATCTTATCTCTTAGAGTCACTAGAAAAGAATAAAAAAATTACGGATGCCAATATTGCCAATAATGGTCGCGTGCTCTAACGTGGCCACAGAGCGCTTTTTAAACGAGTCGAGAAGCATTTATAAAAAATCTATTAGCTTTTTGTAGTCTGTGGTCTAGACTAAAATTATAAAGAGGAAAGATTTGTATTTTAGTATGTAACTTAAATCTTAGTAACTTATTAGTTACATACAAAAATTAAAAATCTTAACTTAAAATCTACTGGACCGATTTGAAAAATTCTTACACCATTAGAATCCTACATTTTTTTTTTTTTTTAATGTGATGGAGTGGCAAACAAGCAGACGGCCCACCTGATGGTAAGCGGTTACCGTCGCCTATGGACATTTGCAACACCAGGGGCGTTACCAATGCGTTGCCGACCCTGTAAGACTCTTTTAACACCCTTTTTGAAGGAATTCATATTGTAGCTCTGCGGGAAAACGCTAGCTGGAAGATCATTCCACATTTTGCAAGTATGCGGTAAGAAGGAACGCATAAATCGAGCTGTGTGAGACTTCCAGGACTCGATTTTGTGTGGATGAGCTTTCAACCGGTGACGCGAGGTACGATGATAGAATCGCGAAGCCGGTATAAGATCAAACAGCTCCTGAGAGCATTCTCCGTTATAGAGCCTGTAGAATACACAGAGCGCACCGATGTCTCTACGGAGGCTCAGTGGCTCAAGGTGGTCAGAGAGCTCGGGGTCGTCGACAATTCGGACCGCTCGACGCTGAATAGCATCGAGAGACTGGAGTTGGTACTTTGGTGCGCCATTCCAGAGGTGAGAGCAGTACTCCATGTGAGGGTGAACTTGTGCTTTATAAAGCAAAAGTCGCTGGCTCGACGTAAAGTACCGCTTTGCCTTGTTAAGCACACCAAGTTTCCTGGATGCCAACCCAGCCTTACTCGCGATGTGATAGCGGAACTGGACATCTTTGGAAATGTCGACGCCAAGAACTCCAATACTCTCTGCGATTTCTAGGGGAACACCCTGAAATTGCGGAGCGATGATGAAGGGGGTCTTTTTCGCGGTGAAAACGCATGTCTGAGTTTTTTTGTGGTTGAATTGGACAAGGTTCTGCTGTCCCCAATGTGAGACAAGTTCCAATGCACCCTCGACTTCAGACACAATACCAGTTCTGCTTCTTTCTACTTCGTCGCGAGGGGCACTAACACGGCCAGAATATTGCGCATCGCCCGTGCTATCGTCCGCATAGCAATGCATGTTACAAACTTGTAACATATCATTGATATGTAGAATAAATAGCGTAGGCGATAACACTGATCCCTGAGGGACGCCAGCATTAATCGGCATGGGATCGGAGCAAGCTCCGTCGACAACGACACGAATGCTCCGTCCAGATAAAAAACTGGCGACCCAGGTGCAGAACCCCTCGGAAAGACCGTAGGATGGTAACTTCGAAAGAAGTGCCCTGTGCCAGACCCGATCGAAAGCCTTAGCAATATCTAAGCTGACAGCTAAAGCTTCCCCTCTACTCTCGACTGCGTCAGCCCAACGATGAGTGAGGTAAACCAGAAGATCACCAGCCGATCTGCCACGACGGAAACCGTATTGGCGGTCACTGATCAGTTGGTGATCCTCTAAGTAACCTAGGAGCTGGTCGTTGACTATTCGCTCCATCACCTTGCAGAGTAGAGACGTGATTGCTATAGGCCTATAGTTGGATGGGTCTGTACGGTCACCCTTTTTGGCAATAGGGTGTACGAGAGCAACCTTCCACGAAGACGGCACGCATCCTTTGGAGTAGGAGAGCCGGAAAAGGCGCGTTAACACCGGAGTCAGCTCAGGAGCACATGACTTGAGGACAATAGCCGGGATGCAATCTGGCCCACTCGACTTTCGCACATCAAGGGAGGAGAGTTTTTTCCGTACCGCTCTCTGCGAGAAACGTACATTTGGCATGGAAATCTCACATCCGTGAATTATCGGAGGTGTCGCGTCCCTATCGTCGAGAGTCGAGTTAGAGGCAAAGAGAGTACCTAAAAGGTCGGCTTTCTCTTTGGCACTGTGGGCCAGAGAGTCATCCGACTTACGTAACGCTGGTAAGGAGGTCTGGCAGAAATTACCTTCAGCAGCTTTAGCAAGAGACCAGAAAGCACGACTTCCTGAGGGAAATGTTGCTGGCTGGTCGCCAATTCTGCTGATGTGCTCAGACCTTGCCTTAGCAATTGTCCTCTTATTAGATCTGGAGGCAGCATTTAGTTTCTTCTTCAACTCGGCGGTATTCGGATCTTTACGCGTAAGTGCTTTGGTCCAGGTTTTATAAGCAGCGTTTTCTGACCGGATGAGTCAGCGCAAGACTTATTAAACCATGGACGGCTCCGACCACCAACGCGCACAACAGATTTAGGAATGTAGCATTCCATACCCTGAAGCACGACATCAGTGATGGAGTCTGCACACACGTTTGGATCTTCCGAGGAGAAGCAAACCTGCCTCCTTTGAAATAATATCATGCAAACTGCTTCCGTTGAATACATTTTATACGCTCAGTTCGTTTAAAAATACGAGAATCTGCACCAAAGATCAATGAAATATTATTTTTTTGCACGCAAACAATTTATCTGATTAAGCGACTAGCAGCAATTCAATTAGCTTATATCTTTCATTTCAATTATTGACAGTAGGTAAGGAGTTACCTACTTGGTCAGTATTAAATTTGTAGGCAATCTTATGTGAACAAGATTGTTTTTTTTACGTATAATATTCTAACCGCAACAACAAAAATCTATTATCACTTCATACATCAACATCCACTTATTTATTTTTCCCGCCCACTATAAAAATACAAAATTACGTGTGAAAAATTATTAATTAGTAATTCCAAAATTCCATCGCCAATGTTTTATTATTTTTTATATGAATATTAAAGAGTGACGATATGGTCAAGTCATTCGCCTCATGGTAGGCGGCCACGCCTGACCAAGGCGCGCGCTGTCACCAGCCTCGTTCTGCTTGACACTCATCTCTTCGATACGTTCTTATGTAGGTAGGACAACAAAATGGTCTATTTTTGATGATTCCTTATTTATAACTTAGCCAGCCTTTGACCATTATCTCACCTGATGGTAAGTGATGATGTGGTCGAAGATGTTGTTCAGGCTAACCTAGAATTACCTACTGACATTCAAGGAAATTCAAATTCAGCTGCCGGAACACACCGTTAGGTACTTGGCGACAGATTTTCTATCTATTATCATATATAAAGAATAATGATAAACAAATAAAAATAAATGAACACACTTCCAATACTGAAAAGTATGAAATGTAGAACAGTCGTGTTGTTAGATGGTATGTATTTAATCTTCCATAGTTATCTCACACTGTAATTAGAGGAGGTTATCAGTTCTTTGTCCCCAGAGAGCAACATAGCGTGTTACGTGTGAAGATTTAACTAATGATGACCTCAAAAAAAATATATACTTAATATTTAATTCTGAACTTTGCCTAAAAATTATTAACTGAAATCACGGTTGAACTCAGGTAGAAGCAGTAATAGCTCATTGGCATTGGCTATGGACTTCCGCGCAGCAGGTCCTTGGTACGAATCCCGCCGAGGGCTTGACCTCCACCGCATGGTGGAAGGGCATTTTGCGAATGGCCGCCTGGCTAGCGACCACCCTCAAGTAGAAAATCTGTCGCCAAGCACCTGACGTCACATAAATTATTAATTTACAAAATATTTTTCGTATTCATCCGTGCGTTTTTCGTCTTATTATAAAATGCATAAAAGTGTGAATGTGAAAGCAGTACAACCATAGAGTACAATACATGAATAAAAGCGAATGAACTATATTCCATTATAGTTTATTGCACGGCGCACCCGCCAGTATTTATGCACCCTCTTTGTAAAAGAAAATAATACATTCGAATTCAATTAAAGAAGGTGCAATATTTTATTCACTGTCATTTACAGCAAATATAAATATAAAAGCCTATTGTTTATCCCAAGGTTCCATATATACTTACTTATTTATTTATTTTTATTTCGTAGGTGTTCCGTTTTGTTCTAAGATTTGCAGTATCGTTGTATGTCATACGTACCTACGTGTGTGTATATATGTTTTATGTTGCATTTTTTAATGGTTGTGATGGAACCCGCGTGTGGGCCACCTGATGTTAAGCGGTAACCTCTGCATATAACAGATGCATTTCGTTACAAATGACGAACTGCACTAGGCCCTAGGATATCTCATTAGGATATCTCAAGTGCCTGTAATTTCGTTGACTAGCTCTAAAGGCTGCGGCCGGGACACCCTGTTTGGTCCTTGACGACAGATTTTCTAATTGAGGGTAGTAGCTTGACAGGCGAGCATTGGCAAAATGGCCTTCCACCATGCAGTGAAGCTCAAGCAGGCGTGGCGGAGCGCGCCGCGCGGCGCGGGACGGTGGGATCGAACCATGGACCTGCGATACGGTCTAGGAACAAGTATCTCTACTGATATACTTGCTCCTAGGATGCGGTACAGTTTGGGTACAGTATATAGCTATTACTGCTCGGATATCATTACTTCAAATTTATGTGCTATTCTAAAGAGCGACAGCTATCGGTAAATAGAGCGGACTTTGTTTATGACGGAAGGGATGAAAGTAGATTCATGAGCTACATTCCTTTCATGCTAATTTAGGCAATTTAGCGATGTAGGCGTCATTCTGTTTCAATGAATCATGCCAACGATGATCCCTATGATGTCAATGATTGCGTCAAAGTACACCCTTGTGATTTCAACAACCACGTAGAGATATGATCGTAGTGATACGTCAAGACTGACATTTTATTTATGTGTAAAACATAAGTACAGTATTTATTATGCGTTCTGCACTTGTGAACTTCGACAACGACCCAAATATGGTAACTATAATGTTTTCTTTTCGGCTAATTTGAAGGCTTGTATGGTGATGTCACGCATCGCGTATCGCAACCTCCTTCCGTACGAGATCAATGGTTTGGTTCAGGTAATCCAACGTTCCGCTCATGTCGTGGTGCGGATTTATTTCATACTACATTTTGATGCTACGCAGTAAATGATTAATTTAATACAATAAAAAAATGGGTTTAGTGTGAGTTTTCATGCCAATTATGGCATATAGATAGATACATAATATGGAGGTCGGTTTTTTTAAAGCCCAGTCGAACGAGTCTCCAGGTCGTAACCAGAATGAATTATAAACCTGAAATTTTGGTGTTTAGGCATGGTACACACTTCGACAAGTCATTTCAGACTTTTGAATGGTGATATCGGTTCCGTTCTTTGGTAAAAACAACACACTTTTTAGTGACCCTTGCTACTTACGGGATCCATTGTTATTCACTGTGAATGAGTATATATCATCAAGGAAAACACTTTTCAGTTATTGGGGTGTACCTTAAAAATGGCTTGACTGATTTTGATGATATTCAAATAAGACGCACGAGAAGCACCAGCTTTCAAATAAAAAAAGAACCATAAAAATTGCTACACCCTGTCGAAAGTAAAAGGTAACAAACATTCAAAAAATAATAATAATCGAATTGAAAATCTCCTTCTTGTTTTAAGGTCAGTTAAACATGCTCTGTAGTAGGTAAAAAATACATTACGAATTTTATAAAAACTAACGTAAATTTAACGCATACTAAAGGACATTTTGAGCCGATTCAACTTACGATTTTTTCGCGCCGTCCGTCGGTAACGTCAGAGATAAGCGGTCGGTGCTGCCCTCCGCGCGAAGAAGTCACAGCATGACACGTCTTTCTCGTGGGCGTTTTTTAGGTTATTACACTAAAACCTCTATTTCTTAATCAATTTTGATCTGATTAAAAATACAAATACATAGTAATTATTACTTTTTATAGCTAGAAATTGCATTCCTATCGAAAAACATGAATGATCCTCCTTAATATGAGGCCCGGTAGCCAAGCGCCCGCGCCACGCCGCTCGTGAGCGATAAAATTAAATATGAGTGCGTTAACGACCATTCTGAATTGTCGGTATTCGACCACACTGTATCTAATAGTAACTCCGTACTCAACTATCAAAATCGCGATTTCGTAACTAAATAGTTCTCATTGTGAGTACTAGCATTCTGTTAGATAGTGATCATTTTATTCGCATAAATCGCTTTTGTTACGTATCGGAAGGCACCCTTGCCTGGAGGATGACAGATTGTGTATTTGTCAATCGATTCCATTTCCAATTTGACATTGACAGTTCGCGTGTTGCTCTTCGTACAGACCGGACGGGCGAGTGTAATTTATTTTAAATAAATAAAAGTCGAATTATTTCAACAGTGTAAAGCAATATTACGGCTACAATGGACGCGGAGGACAACCGCGCGGAAGGTTGGAAATACCTAAACAAGCAGTATTTTGGCGATGGTTAGTGAAATTTCTAATTCGCATGTAACCACGAGTAAATTCTGCAGTTTACTGTGTTGTCGTCACAAGGACATGGTATTTGATTGCTCTACGTGTATCAGTCGATTCGTAGTAACTTCCTAGACATCAGGAAGTTGATAATCAGTCACCCGAATCAATGTGACAAAATACGTATTGCACCTACAATACTTTTATCTATATCTTAAATTTACCGTTATCTTGAATTAGTAACTCTGATATCGATTATTAAAAGTGTGTTAAACAGGGTCAAAAAAAATATATAAATCCTGCAACACTATCCCTATGAAGTTGTAAAATGTTGCCTGCAATTATTCAATCCTTTCAAAAATACCATTTATCATTGACTGTTGTAAACACAAGATAACCAGTATTCTTCTCATAAACTTTTGATTTTTAACCTTCAACTTCTTCATATGTATGTTGGTATTATATGGACATGTTTCATGTATTAACTGAGTAATAACTATATAGTTTTATCTGCTATGTTACTTACAGACTGGGTTATTAATAATAAATCACCGCACCATTAGCTTGTGTGCAAAAGAACCTTTGGAATCTCAAAGTACTTACTAGGTTTGATCCTCGCATCTAATACTTAGTAGTTTTTTCAGGCAAAGCAGTTCTCAGCTATAGTCCAGAGTCTATAGTTGTACTTTGAAAGGACATAAAACCATGTCTGTTTTTAAAAATAATATTTTTCCTATAATCAGGTACATGCACTAAGTGTTAGGGTTTGAGTGGCTTGGCAAATGCTACAATGAGTTTAATATTAATTTATTTCCAGCTGGACTCTATGCTTGTGACTTTCTTAACTGCTTAAGATCGAGTGTGTAAATTTGCACATCTTTTGCATATACATCTAATACCAATAACTTGCGAGACTAACGTTTAGAGGTTAATGACAAAATTTTAAATTAATAATGACATTGGTATGAAAATTTTATACAAGTTTTCTTTTGTAGTTGTGTTTACATGTTAGCATTTCCCGCACCCAAATTTGGTCATTAATTAATTTAATTGTATTGTGTTAATTGCCTATTCTGTGCAAGGATAAAAACCTAATTCAATATATATTATAAAAACCAACAATATGGATGAAAGTATAAATTTACTCATGTTTGAAAAAAACATCAAAAGTATCAGTACATAAAGTTAACATAAACACTGATATTACTTACTATGGGTGTGTTCAACTTGAAGCTAAGTTTGCCAAAAACGATAATAACGATCACACTCTCAATAACCCGTTTCACTTGGGACTGGGCAAAATAAACATTATTTTCGCCCAGAACATTTTTTATGCTATAATGGTAATGAACTACATTGTGACATTTTCCATTTGAAAGCAAAGCCCATTATTATCATTTCAGTTAGACAATAAAGCTGTTGGTACTACTATTGTTCCTGCCAATCTGAAGTTGATTGCATAAGAATATCTGGTATTTAAATTAAGTGTGCTTACACTGTGTTTTAACTGCTCAAGATTGGCTGTGCAAATTGGCTCACCTGTTGCACATGCATCTAATTCTGCATCTACCTCCCAAGTTTGATGTTTAGATGTTAACCAATTTTTAACCAACTTCAAACATCAGAGTAATCTCTCAATTTGGCTGTAATTTTTTTTGTATAAATATTATTGTTACCAACCAGTTATGATTATGAGTAATCTAATTATAAGTTAAAAAATAAATCAACTAATACATATTTGTTAGTTTTAAATAACATTATTTTCTATTGTTCACAGGAGAGCGAGCAAACTATGTAAATATCCCACATGTGATAGCGATGGTGGGGCTCCCCGCAAGGGGGAAAACGTATATCTCAAAGAAATTATCACGGTATCTCAATTGGATAGGAATTAATACTAAGGGTAAGTATTCTTTTTGCTAACAATTTAATATCCAAATCAATTATCATAATATTACAAGTGCCGGTCTAGAGGCAATGGCTATGGTATAGACCGGGAAATGTGCACTGCAGAACCATGGTTTGAATCCTGCTGCTGGTTTGAGCTTCACTGCATGGTGGTACGAGATTTTGCAACACTTGCCTGGCTATCTACCACCAATAAGTAGAAAATCTATTGCTAATCAACAGTGTGCAGTGTGGTCTTGCAGCTGTCCTTGAAAGCTATACATATCAAAACAACTATGTACTTGATTTCTTCCTAATGGGAGAGATAGTAGTCACAGACTTACTATCCAGCTGAAGGAAAAAAGTTATATGAAATGATAGGAGTACAAGGTAGCACAAAGTTGTAAGGTGTTTTTCAGTCCTCCATGTTGAAGGTCACAATTCATATGCAGAAAGATAATTGTTCTGACTTAATCAAGAACTTACCGGGAATATAAGAATTCCTACTCATAATACATAAAAGCTATAATAGTTGCAACATCTAAGTTTTTGTGAACCAGGTTTAGTAAATTACAAAATCCTGGGTAAAATTTGCATACAACCAAATATATTTAAAGTTTACACAATTAGTTTTAGTAGCAGTAAAAACTATGGTGTGAGTTCAACTGGGGAAGTATTGCCACCATACCTATTTCTATCCCTAAGCAGTAATGTTTGCATTACTGTGTTCTGGTTTGAAGGGAATGGGCACTGATGAAATTACAGGCACATGAGTCTTAACAACTTTGTCTCAGGTTTAGGGGTCCAGTGCAGTTCATATCTGTTATAGGCAGAGGTTACTGCTTAACACAAGTAAAGCCTCATGCTTGTTCTATCATAAAAATAAAAACAATGTACTATTTGTTTACTTAGTGATTGCAATGTTATTTAATGAATTGACAAAATATGAAACTCATACAATTTTTTATATTTACACTCTTACGTAACTATAACTTTACAGACTGGACTCTATACAAAGAAGATAGCCAAATATAATTTGGCGTGGTAAAAAATAAAGTATGACCTTTATAACCAGTACAGTGCACAAGGCTATCAAAACAACTTAACCACATAAATAATAGAGACTAGTTTATCAAGCAGCTTACCACGTTGTTATCATTTTATTGACGATTGCAGTGTAGCAGTAAGAGCAAATAAAGTGTGAAGTGGTGGGTTAGCAAATCAATAGATTTCAATACTTACTTGTGAACGATTAAAGTTTTTATGAGTAAAGATTAGATATTAGACAACATGATATGAGTAATATGATCATAAATTGTATTAAAAAGATAATAACATAGTTATTATTGTTTGTACACTGTTTATAATCTCGGGAAACTTTCCAGAAAATATTGCAATTTTTTGTTTTTAGAGAAGGACATGTTGATGTTGTGGTGTAAAGCTGCATATTACCCCGAGGTGTGCGAGTAAGATTAGCGGTATGCGAGGGAAAATCCATTAATAGGAAAGGCTAGGAAATTTAAGTAGTCCATAATCGCTTATAATAAAATAAATAAATAATAGGAATGCTTTACAAAATAAAATAACAAATTTACAAGAGGAAAATTTAAGTCATGTGCGGGACGATGGTTAAAGAACGATCAGAAAAAATTGAGTTATGACTCATTGTCTTGTTAGCTTCATTGGATTAGAGCGTACCCCGGCTAAAGGGGTGGATGGACGCGGGTTCGAATCCCACACATGACTTCAATTTTTCCTCTCGTAAATTTGTAATTTTGTAATGTAATCCACAGAGCATACTTTATGCAAATATAAATATATTAACAGGAATGCTCTGCGTAACCACTGTCGGAACTGGTGATATATGTTGTATGGTAGTCCCAAGCTGTTTGGTATGACCGAGCGTATGAGCGGTACAGAGGTCACAGGGATGATCACAGTGGTTACAAATGCTGGCCAGAAAGTAGGCTTTTTTTTTTCACTGCAACCATCCAACAGTTAACACCTCCTGTAACCACTCTGTAACTTGGTGTTTGACTGATACATTAGTTTTTTTAAATATTTTTATGTTTTCAATAACGCATGCGCTGCGGATTACATTACAAAATTACAAATTTACAAAAGACGTTTTTTAAATTTTTCCTAGGAAAGAGCAAAAATTAGAGTTATGAGTCATAATGTCATGTTAGCTCAGTCGGTCAGAGCATACTCCGGCTACAGAGGTGGTTAAATAATTACAATTTATTATTTTCCCTTTCAGTATTCAATCTTGGTGAATATCGACGGCATGCCACCACAGCATACACGAGTCATGAGTTCTTCAGAGCTGATAACAAAGAAGCGATGGCAATAAGACAGCAGTGTGCGCTGGACGCTTTGGATGATGTGTGCGAGTGGCTGGTTAAAGGAGGTGAAGTGGCTGTGAGTATTGGTCTACTGTGTATATACAGGGTTATCGGTAAATAGAGAACAACCTCTAAGGGTTGACTTCTGCTAGTCCTAACAAACATTATGAGTTTTTTTTTATACAGTCTGAGTCAATAGATCCATACTAGTATTATAAATGCCAAAGTAACTCTGTCTGTCTGTTACGCTTTCACCCTAAAACTACTGGACCGATTTGTATGAAATTTGGTATGGAAATAGTATGAAACCCGGGAAGGACATAGGATAGTTTTTATCCAATTGCGCAAAAAGAGGTTAATGTTTTTGCGAGATACATAGTATACGCGCGAGCGGTGCCGCGGCCGGAAGCTAGTCTAGATATAAAGCGAGGGTAGTAGATGCATTGCAAGTGGATAGTAAATGGTTGCTGTAATCTCTATAAAACGCTTACTGCTACTGGTGGTATGCTGTGAACTCAGGACGATAAGTCCTTATTACAAAGGGATGTAGGATTCCCACAGATCCAACAGTAACACTGGTTTTCAAAGTACAAAAATGGAACTCTGGTAATAAGCCTACACTTTTGTATTATAAAAGCTCAAATTTTTACAGACAGGGTTATTATGGCGGATTCTCATATATGCGGAAAAAAATTTAGTGAGAAATTTGTGGATACAAGAAACATACTTTTTTTCCTCTATAGTAAAAGTCAAAACAGTAATATCCGGAATAATAACAGGAACCGACTTCAGCACCCAAAAGTGTGAAATAACTTGGTGAAGTCTATACCATGATAGTTCAAATGTACCTATTATCACAATATTGTAGTACCGACTTCGACAAGTTATTTCACACTTTTGGGTGTTGAAGTCAGTTCCATTTTTTTGGTAAAAAAATTTTTCGCTCTGTTAAGTGACCCATGCTACTTACGGGATCGATTGTCATTCATTGTCAACGACTATCGATATCATCAAAATAGGTAAATATTTTTCAGTTACTGAACACTCCAGTCCAAAGTTTATAGTTTAAACAAAAAAAGAATATTCAAAATCGGTTCACTCAGTCAAAAGGCTGAGGTAACGAACATAAAAAAAAATAACAGAGGAATTGAGAACCTCCTCTTTTTTTTGGAAGTCAGTTAAAAATAAATAATTAGCAGGTTTTTAACTTTTTTAATTTATTTATACTTGTTTGTTAATAAATCCATCTAATGTTTTCCGCGGTTACAATAAAGTCTTTTATTTGTATGCAGGTGTTCGACGCGACAAACTCGACACTAGACAGACGGCGGATGATCCGCGACATCGTCGTCCACAAGATGGGGTTCAAGCTGTTCTTCGTAGAGTCCATATGCGACGACCCAAGGATCATTGAACAGAACATTATGGTGAGTAAAGGTCAGAAATGAGATGGCACGGTAAGCTGGGAGACATTTTACTTATTATCTACTCTTCTCGTCTATTTATTCTGGAATCTTCAATATTGATGTGCTATGGGCGGGGTGGGATTATCATTATTATTGATAATAATGCGCGCTTTGAACTACAAAATTGTACAAGTGTAAATCGGGCCTTTATAATATTTTTTAGCTGTAACAATATTTTTTTATGATTCATTTTGATAAATAAGGTAACGAATAAAAAGTATATTCAGATAGAGTATGTTTATCTTGGGGAAATAGTTCTTAAATGTACTAATTCATTATTCGTCAAGAATGCTCCTTGTCAAGCACGCTTTGGGACAGTCAAGATGAAAATAAAATCATAGACATGCATTGGAATAATAAATAAAAGTAGAACTGATAGCTTTTCAATAACTCAAAACCTTACTTACACCTTCCTTAAGACCTAATAACATGAAGTTTTTCAAGAACTCAAAACTTATTAAAATTTAATTTTTTAGCATTCTTGACGAATAATGAATTAGTACATTTAAGAACTTGACGAATCAAGTATTTGACAAATCTAGGTTTGGTTCAGTTTCTGGTTTGACAAATCGAGGATTTGTCGTGTCTATAATTTGACAAATAAAGATTTGACGATTATATAATTTGACGAATCAATGATTTGACAAGTGTCTGCGAAATCTAAGATAAACATACTGATTCCGGAATTCTAAACTAGTTTTTCAGAAAGATCTTGTAGCAAAAAATATTTATAATGGACAATTTGAACATTCCACCGGTCCTTTTATTATAGTTGAAAAAGAAAATTATAATATTTGTCGATATTGTATCAAAACCAAAATACTTCAAATGTTACAACTAAGTGCTAAGTAAGTAAAGCTAATTCTAACATTGTAATTTTTTGCATTAACTTCTGCTAAGCGTTTAAGCTTAATCAATTTCAACTATAGGAAAAATCTACGATTCCCACGACCTACCATCCCCGTGGAAAAAAAGATTCCTTTCGTTGTAATTTTTTAAGCATAAACGCTTAGCAGGGGATTTTAAAATTATCGGGTTACGACATCGTAAATAAAAAGATAATTGAAATAAATAGTAATTTCACACCTCAGTGTGGCGGCTGATGTGGCACAATAGTGGTATCCTACTGCCGAATTAGTGTTTCTAGGAGATTTTAACGCTTACCACCAGGAGTGGCTATTCCCATTCCAGAACACAGGCCATGTTGGGATAGAAACGCGCAAGTTAGCCTTGACACTCAATCTCACCCAACTCATCAAGGATACCAGATGTTGAAAGTAACACAGCCAATTGCTTGGACCTTCTGCTGACAACAGACCCAGACCGTTACACAGTGTCGGTATCATCACCAATAGGTAGCTCCGACCATTGTCTGGTGAAGTCTGTATCTGTCCATTCCCCACTTGACCCCAGCCCAAAAGGCACTCGGCGGATATGGCGATACAAGTCAGCAGATTGGGATGGGATGCGTTCTTTTTATGCATCTTATCCTTGGCGGCAGTGAAATTTAATGCGTCTAAAACACAGGCGTGTCTTTTCTCCGCTAAACTGAGAACATTACAACTATCTCCGACTTTCCGAAAAGTAAGATTACCGATGGCAAATCGGTTAGAGCTTCTTGGCGTGTCTTTAACTTTGAATATAAACTTTGAATCTTACATTGAAGCCAGAGCACAACTGGCCGTTAAGAAGCTAGGTATCCTCGCAAAGGTGAGACAGTACTTCACACCGCTTCTAAATTTATATCAAGCTCAAGTCCGATCATGTATGGAGTACTGCTGCCAGCTCTGGGATGGATCCGCGAAATACCAACTGGAGGCTCTCGACTCCATTGACCGATGAGCCAAAAAACTTATAGGCGATGATAAGCTGGTTGAGTCTAAACTGCAGAGTCTCGGTCATCGTCGCAGGGTCGCTAGCCTATCGGTTTTCTACCGTATACATTTTGGAGAGTGTGCGCAGGAATTACACGCGTTGATTCCTTCATGCCCCTTTTATCATCGGACAACAAGACGCTCTGGTGGCCGTCATCCTTTCATGGTTGACATTCCTCCAGTTCGCTCGAAGCGTTTCGCTTCCACATTTATCATCCGTACAGCGAAGGAGTGGAACTCATTGCCCGCGTCTTTGTTTCCCGGTCAATATAATTTGGGTGTCTTTAAGTCTAGAGTGAATAGGTATCTTCTAGGCAAGCATGCTACATCTTCATCCGCATCATCACTTTCTATCAGGTGAGATAACGGACAAATGCTAGCCCATCATGCATAAATTAAAGAAAAAGTCTTGTTTGTAGTTCAATTTACTTTAGCTGGCGCCGTCCCCTTAAGACGGTTAAACAATATTAACAAATGCATAAATTTGAACTATGACACACTCACTATAACAACCCAATTGGCAGAACATGTCCCGGCTATAGGGACGGATGGTCGCGGATTCGAATCTTTCCTTTCGTTGTGTGCAAGCTAACTTACAAGTCGGCTGAACTTGTTTGTCCTATATTATAATAGTTTTTGTTGTTTGCGGCGGTAGGTAATTTACGTTCAGAAGTGCGAAGTTCGTACTAGATGTGTATACCTATAATGTTACGACTCAGTGTAATTTGTTATGTTGTGCGTAATATAAAATGTATTGTGTGTTGCATCAATAACATTATATAAGAGGCACAATCTGTTAATGCATATTATAGTAATTTGTTTTGCAAGGCTTGAAAGTTTTCTTTAAATTTTCGTGTAACTAAACTCATATTTCTAAATACTTAACTGGTCTATTCAACATCAAAATGATAATATTGCTGAATATAATAGACTGAGTCAGTCTACTCGTGACTACGGTCATTGCAACTTGATCGAAAGCTTGGAGTTGGTCAAAATATTGTTATTTTAATGTTAATTCGTGCGTGAATAGACCCGTTAGGGATTTAGAAATATGAGGCTTCAAAGTAATTATTTGTCGAGAGTACTTGTATTGAAACTCGAAGCGAAGAATTCTAGGGATTACGAAAAGGTTTCAAAATAGAATCTTGAGCGTAGCGATGGTTTCAAAACTACGGGACGCAAAAGTGACTTTGAGGGCAATACACAATATTTCACCTTACTTCAGCAACAAAATGTTAGGTGAAAGAAAAACTGTTTAAATACATACAATAGTAACAGTGTGTTTATATTATAAATACTAACAAAAAGATACGCTTTGTTGTGAGGGCTCGCGTTTTTACAATCTGATTCTAGTGGTGTCATCTAGTATTCAGTAGATTAACTACGATGTATTTGAGTATTGAGTTTACTTCTGTTGCAGCAATGTTAACTCTTTGGTTTTCTAACAGATGGCGTTAGTATTACAATAAAATTATATCCAATGAATACAAAATTGTAAATGTTATTTTTTTTAATGATTATAATATTATATTTTTCTTGACAGATAACACATCTAGATATGAAGTTAAATTACTATGTTAAAGCACAATTCTATAGGCGTGATAGTTTTTCAGTAAAAGGGGCCACAAAATGTACAAGTTGTGGGATAGTGATAGGGCTCGCTTCACTCGTAAATTAAAAGTAAAATGACTTTAGTCGTTAACATTGAAGGTTCAATTGTTATTTGGAACTGTCAGTAAGATTCGAATTTTAAAAACCTTTTCTATGCTATGAACTCATAGAGCTTTCAAACGCAGATTTCCAATTATAAACAACATATTTCCGAGCTTCTAAGATGGATATAGTATATTATGAACTAGCTGACCCGATCAACGTTGTTTTACCATGGCATACTTAAGCAAATAAAAATGAAAAAAAAAGTTTAATATACCTATTTGTAAAACGGTTTACGTCCTATTCTCAGACCTACTGACACGCAAAATTTCATAGGAATCGGTCAAGCCGTTTCGGAGGTGTTTTGTTATAAACACTGTGAGATGAGAATTTTATATATTAGAGTATAATAAGTGTATGTTTGTAATTTATATTATCATGTACCATAAACTAATTGTATCATTCTTGAAGCCTTAGCGAAGCTTGTCTAGTCGTTATTAACCAATGACAAACACTGAGCGCTCCGTACTTTGTAGTTTGCAGGACACGTTAAGCTGTCGGTCCCGAATGTTATCTTAGGATGCCAATCTATATAGAAAGGCAATTTTCGTATTATCGCCTGGCTAGCTACCACCCTCAAGTAGAAAATCTGTCGCCAAGCACCTAACGGCAGCTGTCCGTAATTCTAGGTTAGCCTGAACAACATCCAGCCTATCAGATATAAACACATAAATTGTCCCACTTATGACATACAGAGTGTAAATAGGTATAGCACCGGAACGGATCGTTTAATTTTCCACTCTGTCTTGCCGTCAGTCAATTATAAATTCTATTACTTGATAGATAATAAGGTGTATATACCTGTACTGTATCAGTCGGATTGTCCACTGCTGAGTGCTGAACACAACCTCCTCTATTAGGAGGGAGGGGGGGGGGGGATTAGCCATAATCCCCACGCCTAGTATGCGTCTTAGGGAGCAGTGTAAGAAAGCATGGGAAGTGATGGAGGGGGGAAGGGTGAATTCTTGCAAAACAAATCTAAAAATATCAGAGCAATAAATATTGGTCTGTAGTGGGACTCGAAGGGTTTATATTCGTTAGTGTAGTAAGAGCCGAATCTTGTACCCTCTTCTATTATTTTAAACCGTCTTTGGGGACAGTGCGCCCATCAACCAGACTATAAGACTTTATTTAATTGAAAGAAGTAATTTCTTAAACATTTGTCGCTACCAAAAAAACTTATATACACAAATAATATATCCTAAAAAATTGCGCTCTAATAATTTGTAAATATAAACAATAATGAACTTGTGTAATTGCTGTATCAAATTGATTACCATCACATTATCTCTAATTTCCAGGAAGTAAAAGTAAGCAGCCCAGACTACACCAACATCCAGAACACAGAGAACGTGCTGAACGATTTCCTCCTCAGGATAGAGCACTACAAGGAGAAGTACGAGCACCTGGACGAAGCCCTGGAGTCAGAGTACAGCTTCATGAAGATATACAACACGGGGCACAAAGTGGTGGTCCATAAACACGAGGGGCACATACAGAGTCGGATTGTCTACTACCTTATGAATATACATATAGTGCCCCGGACTATTTATTTGACGAGGGTAAGTTTAAAAAATAATTATGATCTATCTGGGTTTCTAGCCTCAATATTTTTTTGTATATGTCGTGTTGTTGCTGCCTGGCTAGCTACCACGTAGTTAGTAGAAAATCTGTCACCAAGCACCTAACGGTATGTTTCGGAAGCTGTCCTTGAAAGACAGAAAATATAGGTTAGACTAAACAACATCGCTATGATACAGCATTTAACTACTCAATGAATTTTAGAATGAATGGAGATGAGAGTCATTCCAAAATTTACTTTAATGCAGAAAGTATAAAGCCTTAACTTGAATAGCATGCTATGTGCAGTGACACCTTTCATCTCCGGGACTGGGCATGATATTCCAATCTGAGATACTTTAGTAGGTGGGTCATATTCGGAATGTATTTTTGTTATTATTATTAAACAGTCTTTATACGGGGATGGGGGCAATATCTGTAGGTGAATATGAGTTGACCTACAAAAAAGATTAATTTTTCAATTACCTTATAACTTGTTTACTTTATCATGACGCAACTCAATTTATTCATAAGTGGAAAATATTTCATTGTATTATTAAACAAAGGAATAAAGAGAAATATTGTAAGTTTAAGATTAGTGTGTTTTAGTAGCAATTCCCATACAAATCTAGTAACGTCATATTTTAAATTATCTGTTCAAAAACAGTGAATTTTTTCATCGAGGGCTTTGAACCTATATCTATGCTTCTGATATGCCAGTTTTTCCGCAATTTTATGTTGTTTCAAAACTATTTAGAAAAATCATTTTGTATGTGGATCCTTACTTTCACATTTAGGCATAAAATAAATGATAATTCGAAAAACTGACAGACCAAAGGCATGTATAAGGCTAAGGGGTATGCATATAAAATATTACAAAGTTTTAAAACTTGGTATTTAACGCTCAATCCTTAAACAGGTGTTAAAGCAAAATACTACATAAGGGTAAAATATAAACTAACACGTATGTTTCCTATTATATATGGAAAAATATGGTTAGCGACTAATGTAATAGGTAGTACTAGATTAACAGTAAAAAAAAAATTAAGTACAAAATCTTCCACTCGGGCGGATTAGAACTGGCACTGGCTGTACATGGAGAACGTATGTCTACTTTCTTTACCGAAATGGAGAACAGAAACGCGTATTTAGCGCTCAGCCACTGAGAACTCTAAAGTCAAAACCTCCCTAATACATGAATACGATAATGATTTAACATGTTTTGCTAGACAGGTTTTGGTCTCATATAATAATACGGAGTTAGCCCTACTTGGCAGAGTTCCATACTCTACAAATCATATAATGCCTCCCTTAAGTTGGCCTTGGCCCGCTTGGCAGGCGTCTTGGGGATCGCAGTGTGGCAGTAAGTTCGTCATAAGGAGCTGCTGCTGACCTGGTGCCTCTTATGACTCTCACAGGATAATAGACTTAATTTTTCAGAAAAATATAATAACTTGTCACCTACTCAACGAGGCAGTCTACTATAAATTGAATATGTGCATTTTTCAATTTATATCTCAGTGGAGTGATTTAACATTTTTCTTTTTCAAATCAAGTAATTTATTTGCTAAAATATATGTCACGTAACATATTATATACAATGTATTTAGTCTGCAAGCAGACGGGTTAATTTTTACTCGGTTCACTTAAAACTTGTGTCATCCTAATGCTTCGTTTGACATTTGTTAAATAATTAATATTGATTGATATGATAAAATGGTCTATTGTTTATAACAGTTTTTCTATAACAATTGGTACGTTTCCCGTTCCAGCACGGTGAGAGCATGCACAACATCGTGGGCCGCATCGGTGGGGACAGTCCGCTCTCGTCCCGCGGGCGGCAGTACGCGACGGCGCTGGCCGGCTACATCGACCAACAGGCCATCCCCGGCCTAAGGGTGTGGACCTCGTGGATGAGGCGCGCCATACAGACCGTCAAAGATGTCAAGGCCCCGCAGGAAAGGTGGAAGGCCTTGAATGAAATTGATGCAGTATGTCTTTATTATGACTGTAAAAAAGCACCGTTCAAACTTCTAACGTTACGTAAAAAAAACAATAATTATAATGAAACAGTGAAACGACAGACGATATCACATTATGCGTTTAACTTTTTTAGCAATCATGGCCGAGTGGTTATAGTTATTGACTGCGGTGCCGCAGGTCCCTGGTTCGATCCCCACCGACGGCTTGAGCTACACCGCATGGTGGAAGGGCATTTTGCGAATGCCCGCCTATATTTGAAAATGTCCCGCCTGGGTAACTACCACCCTCAAGTAGAAAATCTGTCGCCAAGCACTTAACAGTGTGTTCCGGCAGCAGTCCTAGAGAGCCAGTAAAATTACAGGCACATGGGACTTAAAAACTATATTTCTCAGTGTTGACGGGCGTAGTACAATACGTCAGGTTAATCCGTTTAACATCTGATGGGCCTCGAGCTTGTTCCATCACAATCACATAAAAAAAAACTAAACTAAGTTCTGTTTATAGGAGACGTCGGTTTTAACTCAGTTCACTAGTTTAGAAAATTACAAATTTACGAGAGAAAAAATTATAGTCATATGCGGGATTCAAACCCGCGTCCATCCACCCCTTTAGCCGGGTTATGCTCTAACCAATTGAGCTAACATGACACAATGACTCATAACTTTAATTGTTGGTCTCGTTCTTCAAACATCGTATCGGGATGGAGCGACACCTATAGTTCAACTTGCGTTGTACTACAAACAAGACCAATTTTGCAATTGGTTTTAAACTTGTAAATGACGACCAATTTTTTCTCTCGTAAATTTTTAATTTTGTAATGTAATTCGCCTAGCAGGCGTTATTAACAACAATATCAGTTTACTATTATTTTAATTTATTTCATCGCTTAGTTTCCATGGCAAAGAATATTGTTAATTGGTGGAATGAGAAGGATCTCCTATGTGATTGGCTACCAAAAAAAGCACTTAGACGCGTTTAGCTAAGGTAAGGGTGGATTTCACTGTTCGAACTGAATGCGAACAATCCATTCTCAATGTAGTTCAAGCATTTGACGGCCTATAGAGTAGACAGAAGATGAACCAAGTATAAGCTAAACCGAGAATAACTTCTTAACGCCCGATTATTGACGTTAAGCTCAACTAAATGCGTTCAACAGCTGTTACTGCCATCAACTAAGTGAAGCCTATCGCATAGGAGGTCCTTTACACTCTACTTATTACAATATTCCTTGCCATGGAAAGTGAACACGATGAAAATACGAACAAAGAGTTCTACTGTCTTAATAACACGATAACAATACAATACAAATATTTTACAAAGATCCATATTAATAAACTATTTTCAAATCAAAATCATTTCTTCAATTTAGTTGTCTACGACGCTCTTATGTAGGTCAATTATAAATAGTAATATTGAAATATTCTACATTGTACTGCCATGTTGAGCAAAACACATTTATGAGCCACTGCGAGAAGAACGGGCAAAAAACTCGGTGGTAGTTCTTTTAAATGTCTTTTAAATAATGTGTTACGTACTATTTTATAAAATTATTACAATATTTGTTTAAATTAGGTAGGTGACAGGCGATAGCTTGGCAGAGGCGAACCAGTCGAAAATTTTTTGTCGTTTAAGTAATCACAAACTGTGTAGTAGGATTTCTTAATCATAATGTTTTTTACGTGCAACTTGAATTTTCCTTCTGTGAGTGTTGTAATATGTTCAGGAACTTTATTACAAAACCACAAACAAATATCTAAAAACGTCCTTTTATTTGTCTTTGCTAATTTAAAACCTGGCACCATTTTATCTTTATTCCTAGTGTTGTAATCGCGATTGTCACTGTTTAATTTAAATTTAAACAATTTTTTTTCGAACATACAAAATATTTTCAAATATATACAGACTCGGTAAAGTTAAAAAATCAATTTATTTGAAAAAGATTCAGAGATCCCCTAGGATCCATTGCATATATGGCTCGAATTGCACGCTTTTGTAAGATAAAGATTGTCTCTATCTCAGCAGCAGCTCCCCACAGCAATACACCATACAACATAATACTGTGGAAGTACGCGAAATAAACGAGCCTAGCAGTAGCTACGTGTTATCCTAATAACATATATTACACAACAAAAATTATATTTTTATTGTGAGTAAATCATGTACTTGAGAGGCATCCCGTGCGCAAGACAACCAGATGAGAGAATACCTTCTTTATCTGTCAAATTCACACGGAATGGTTCAGTAAACATGGAGTACAGGATGAGAGTGCGTTGTCCACGTTCCAGGGTATCTGCGAGGAGATGACGTACTGCGAGATCCAGAGCAAGTACCCGTCGGACTTCAACGCGCGCGACGCCAACAAGTTCGCGTACCGATACCCGCGGGGGGAGTCCTACGAGGACCTCGTGGCGCGCCTCGAGCCCGTCATCATGGAGCTGGAGCGGCAGGGCAACGTGCTCGTCGTCTCGCACCAGGCCGTCATGCGCTGTCTGCTGGCCTACTTCCTAGACAAGAGTGCCGGTCAGTCTCACATACCTATCTACTTCACCAGTTACCAAACCAGAATAAATGTGTCTTGTATGCAACCAGTTACGATGCATGAATTTATTTTCTTGTTTGATCCATTTCGTAACTTAAATATTTTTACTAGTTACCAAACAGGAAAATGTCTCATTTTGTAACTAGTTACGAAGCAGGAATTTGTTCTACGCTATGCCTCTTTCTAATATTGTGTTTCTTCAAACACCTAAGCTATATGAATAAGCTTACAAATGTTGAATAGTTGCGGGTTCGGAACTCGCACGTTTTTTGTTTCTTTCTTTGTAATTTTGTACATTAGCACCAAAATTACAAGTTCATAATGTGGTCAAAACATGTATAGAGGCTTAATTTAGAACTAGCTCACAAGAACAGCTGCCGGACCTACCCATTAATAGATATCAAAGTAATTATATGTGTGTGTGTTTGTACAGAGGAGCTGCCGTACCTGCACGTGCCCCTGCACACGGTGATCAAGCTGACGCCGGTGGCGTACGGGTGCCGCGAAGAACACATACAGCTCTCCGTCGCGGCCGTCGACACGCACCGCGCCAAGCCTTCTGTCAGTACTACCCTTTCTCTTACTTCATCATCATATCTTGCAATCATTCTTACTTTACAAATAAACTTACTTAAGTCCTTATTAAGTAAAATGCCAATTAAAATAGTATCGTTATGGTATCGATACTACAAAAAAATCTCGAAATTAAAAATTTTTACTCTTCTCGAAACGTCAAAGTTAGTCAAATATTATTATGATATAATTTTTTACGTAATTAATTATAGACCCGTAAGTAATTAACAAATATAACTTAATTTTATCTTTAAAACAAACACACACTGAAAATATTATTTTACGACAGGACAATGGAGATGACACAGAAGAGGTGCAAGTACCCAATGCTTGAGGCATGACATAGCCATAGAGTAGAATAGTTTGTGTCGACATCGTACATCACTAGTCCCATCCTCCAACGAGTTAAGTGACGCACCTAAATTATGACTATGGTCCTGCGTCCCATCGGCGAGCCGAATCGAATCTCATTAATTCGAAAACCATTATCTATGAAATTGTCCAATATGCTTCTGCTCCATCTGCGTCTTAACACGTTAATTAACGCGTTGCGAAGATGAGGTTAACATTTTAACGTGATAGTTTACATACGGCATTACTGATGCTATTAAACGCCAAGTCACACGGGATTTAGCGCATATTTTAGCGAGCTGTTTTTAGGCGGAAACTGCATTATTAGAACAATGAATACTTAATAACAACAAAAAATTATTATAATTTAAAAATATTTTCATAAAACACTTAAAAATATAATATTATCGACACGTTTCGCTTCTACACGATCCTCAGGACTGAGGAGGTCTTGACTGTACGAGCGCACGATCGAGTCAAGACGTCCTGACTGAATCACGACTTTCTCTTACTCACTTTAAAATATTAATTTGGTGTCTTCTTAAAATATCTTTAAAATATTGGTTATTATTAAATATGGATTTCCGCAAAGTAACGCCTGAATCTGTCAATTACAATGAATAATATCGTATCCATGTAAAAAAATACAAAATAAATTTATAAAAACATAATGTCTACTAAATTGCAAAAAAAATGTAATGGCTTATCACACTCATTGTTGCAACTAGCGTAACTGTTTCAACCTCCATTGTTGAATAGGTTAACGCATCACTTCGCTAGTAAATAGGAATTAACTATTGGCGGAGCGCTTCGCTGGAAGAATATTGTCAACGTGAACATTTAAAGCACTAATTTTTTATTTTTTTTATTGCCTTTAAGTAGGCAGACAGGCAGGCGGCCCACCTGATGGGAAGTGGTTACCGTCGCCTATGGACGTTTGCAACACCAGGGGTGTTACCAACGCGCTGCCGACCTTTGAGAAATTTAATGACCCCCTTTTTAAACAACCCCATATCGTAGCGCAGTGAAAGCGGAAAACCTCGGCGGGAAGCTCCCTCCAAGTCCTTAAAGCACGCGGTATGAAAGTTCTACCGAACCGTTGCGTAGTAGAGTGCAGTGTCTAGAGGTAGTGAGGGTGAACATCCCGCCGATGGCGAGCGGTGCGGTGATAGAATTCTGGAGTTGGCATCAGATCAAACAGTTCCTCAGAACATTCCCCATTGTACAGACGGTAGAAAACGCAGAGAGATGCAAAATCTCTACGGAGATTAAGCGATTCTACACCATCTGTCAGTATGGGATCATCGAATTAACGCGTAGTTAGACATTAGGCATTGACGTTAAGGCCAGTGGAGCAGTAGCATTAGGAAGCAAAGAACGCACAGGTGCGAGTCGCTCGCGTGGATAATGTGATACGAATCGGCGCGTTGTGATATTACTGTGACCGTAGTGGGTGGAGGTTTGCTGTTTTCTAGAACTTCTTCTGGGTTATTTAGTCTATTCTGTAACGCTTCTTTGCCTAGTTTTATGGGTTATTGGGACATTGGTTTGGTACTAAAGTTTTACATATCTTGTGGGAAGGTTTTAGCATTCCGCGTTCTAAGTGCCTATAACTTACCTAACAATATACGAGAGGTGATCCAAAAGTAATGACAATCAAAATAATACACGGTGGTTAAAGTTACAAAAATAATTTATTTTTCTACATAGTCTTCTAATAAGGCAATACATTTAGTAAAACGTTTTTCTAAACCTAGGATTCCCTTAGAAAAAAAATCTTTAACTTGAGTCTCCCAAAATGCCCCATCAGCTGCCATCACTTCGCTATCATCTTCAAATTTCTGGCCTCGGAGATGTTCTTTGAGCCGAGGAAAGAGATAGAAGTCACTGGGAGCTAGATCTGGCGAATAGGGAGGGTGTTCGAGCAGTTCGAACCCTGTTTCTTGAATGGCAGCCATCGTAACTGCGGCTTTGTGAGCCGGTGCGTTGTCTTGGTGAAACAGCACCCCAGCTCGCAGTTTGCCGCGCCTTTTTTCTTTAATGGCCTCCCGTAATCTTCTTATTTGGTCTGCGTAGTAAGAGCCCGTAATAGTAGCTCCCTTTTCCAAGTATTCGACCATAATAATTCCTTTAGCGTCCCAAAAAACGGACGCCATAACCTTTCCCGCCGAACTTGAGACTGAATTTTTTCGGCGTCGGTGAGGAGGCTCGTTTCCAAGACATCGACTGCTTTTTGGTTTCCGGGTCGAAATGGTGGACCCAGGTCTCATCCATGGTCACGAAACGTGACAAAAAATTTTCTTTATCGGCTTGGAACTTCTCGAGATTAACCTTTGAAATGTCAACTCGTTTTTTCTTTTGCTCGTCTGTTAACATTCTCGGTACCCAACGCGCAGAGACTTTCTTCATGTGCAATTCGTTGGTTAAAATTCTTTGAACGCTACCATAAGAGATCCCTGTCATCTCAGCTACGTGCCTGACGGTCACTCTTCGATCTGCCATCACGATATCCTCTATATTTTTGACATTGTCTTCAGTGGTGGACGTGGATGGGCGTCCTTCGCGATGTTCATCTTCCGTGGATGTTCTACCCATCTTAAACTCCTTGGCCCAGCCTGCAACCGTGGAATATGGAGGGGCAGAGTGCCCCAATGTTTCCACCAAGTCGTTGTGTATGTCTTTGGTAGACATTTTTTTCAGACAGAGATATTTGATGACAGTTCTGATTTCGTTTTTCTCCATTTTGATGTTATCACTCCGGTTGTCTGTATTCAAATGAATGTATCTCCCTGGGATCATGGTCTATTTATACGATTTTTTTCTCGCGGACCTTGTGGATGTACGAGCAAGAAAAAAAAATTTTTTTTAGATTTTAATACGGTCTAGAAATACCTGATTATCATTACTTTTGGATCACCCCTAGTATTATGTACATCACGCATCGATAATATTTAGTTTGACTAGTCTAATAAAGCGTCGTTGTAGGATCTCGAAGTAAATACCCGAGTTGGTTAATTTATAATTTTCTGACCTAGAATTTTGTTGGCACGGCGCTTATTGACGAAGACATTTCTGCCTACCCCTTCGGTGATACAAAGGACGCAAAAACAAGTGACGATGACTAACTAAAACAATTAATTCTTTTGTCACTATTAGGTTCAGGCTATATGTTTCAGGTAAAATTTTCTTGTGATCAATTTTACGTAAATACATTAAAAAGGAAAATTATATTTATTATGGTTTTGGAAAATAAAAGCAGGAAATGGATGTGAGCCGCGAATGCACAGATGTATTATGGTGTTAGGTAATAGAATCGAGCACATCGAAGGAAGTACTAGACTAGAACTGATATTAAAAAAGACATTTTGTACCTTCCGTTGAATTTTATTTGCCTAGTACTTAAGATTTCAAAACCACTAATAAATATGTATAGAAATTAAAGTTGCCGCGAATATTCGCTGTTATTCGGTATTCGGAATTACTCGAAACTTTTTTGATATTCGTCGAATACCGAATAATACCTAGCTATTATTCAGTATTCGGCGAATAGTCGTCTAAAAAAACTTTTATCGAACAAAAAACTAATGAGTTAAAAATAATCAATTTTTATTATTTTCCTTAATAAAACAATACACAGTATTAATTATTATCTGTAATATGTGCCTGTGCCTATCATATTCATGAAATTAAATTAGTTAATAATAATTGAATGAAAAAATAAATTAGTACGTTACATATATGTAGGTATGTATAACATGAAACAGATTTCTTTAACCTTATTGTTTTCTTTTCTCACAACCTTAGAAGAAGTTAGAAATATTTTTAATGTGCCTTATTTATGTCGAATAGTAATGTCGAGTTATTCGACTATTCGCCAAAGTGAATGGCGATTAATCGCTATTCGACTATTCGCTATAACAGCTATTCGCGGCAACTCTAATAGAAATGCAAGTCAAGCTCAAAAACAGCAGAACGCAAACCTTTCCGCGGCGGGCGTGGTTTAAAAAGTGTACCGCGCGGCGCAACAACATTACCTTGACGCGACCAATCAGATGCGATTATTCCTGAAACTCAATATTCCTGAAAATCGATTAACCAATCCAATTGAATAAAGAAGATTGCGGGTGTTTTGTTAATTGTGAACTCGACAGGTAATAAATCATAGCGGTAACTGTATTAGACTTACACTTCTTTATATATTTATTTGTCGGATTTTAAATTTAAATCTAATGTTTAAAAACATAATACTTACTTGGAAATTTATAAATGAATAAGACACCAATAATAACACACATTATTTATGTACATTAAAATATACATTTAATATGTTTTTATTCTCTAGACGCTGTGTTGGGATATGGTTAATGTTTTTAATTGTTTGAATCAAAAACGTGAACAATCATAGTTGTTTTCATATATAAGTTGTTGCCTTCACTAGGTGTGTGTAATACACACAGTATATTCCCATATGTGTGTGTGTGTTTTCATATACCATCGTTATACATCGTTTTGGTAGTGAAAACCGAAAATAATGTACATGGATAATTCCGCCAAAACTTTATACATTAATATATGATAGGCCTTTGTATCATGGTACGTCAAATGTAGTGCACGTTTTTTTTTGTTTCTATCGTTAACAAAGGAAAACTAATTGGTTTGGCTTTGACTTATTTAATGTGACAGCAGCTGTGGACGTAGAAACAGGGTGTATAAACAGCTGTAGCAAAGAGGTGGTGTCGTAACGGTCAAATTCAACAACCAAATATCTGTAGCTCGTGTTATAATGCATGTCGGAATTAAGAGCGATTTTAATCCTTTGGCATCCGATATAACGAGAACAATAGAATTTCTTCCATAAAAAGGCGATATCGTCCACGCGGATGGATGCACTTTTGAAAATATGATAAAAACTGCATCATAAGATTGATTTCAACTCTAAGATGCACTTATTAAACTAGCCTTAATCTTGGATCAGATTTTTTCCTATGCTACGGTAGTCGGCCTGATGAAAACAAAATTTCATTTTATTAAGTTGGTATTATTTAACTAAAATTAAAATGTTCGTTATTTTGACTTGAACGGGCTGCACGCATTGAATCTAGTTAGTTGTGTGATACAGATAGCATTATTGTTTCGCGACGGTCACGGTACGAATCTCAGTATTAATATTCTATGCTTGAAATATGACGTTTGGTTTTTCAAGATAGTTGTTGTGTCTATTAGTGTTTTAGTCCATTGACAATGCTCCGTTATGTAGTGAAACAGATCCAAAAGTGTTACGTAGTGTTTTTGTCATCACGCCGGCGTAGTTTATTTGAAAGATTTGGCGGAATCATCAGTTTTTTTGTTGTTTTAATGTTATATTCTAGAAAATTTCTTTTTTTTTGCACACTTGATTATATTATTTTATATAGTAGTACTCGTACAATGGTCAGCGCTTGTCGGTCTTTCCACTGTTGCAAAAGCCAACAAGATTTGGCCCTTGATGGAAATACCATGATAATCCCTGGCACAGATTAGAAAGTTAACGAAAAGTGTCCCACTATGAATGGGATAATTCTCGTTCGGATGCATACCTAAAACAGAGGGGAGTAAGGGGAAGACCCCTTACTTGCATTGCAACCTTTGCTGACCTAAATCAACGTCATTTAGCACAGAGTATAGTACTAATTCGCGTTGATGAGTCCAAGAGTTTACCTTTACAGAGTACTAGATGGCGTTGATTAAAGTTAAGCAAGATGAGATTGTTTATAAAATTAATTGTTGTTTTTTTCTGAACAGGTGATACCAGCGCCGCCTATAAAGCCTCCCGTGCCTCCCATTCTCAACGGCGACACGAACGGAGAACAAAACGACACCACCACGCCGCACTAACAAGAACAGTGCATCACCTACCTACTAGTGCCCATGTTAGGTTCACAAAATAAAAGTAAAAATTGTCTATGACTACTAAAAAGTTATTGTGCGTTCTGCGACTGTCTATGGTCCGTGAGGTCGACTATTTGAGACTGACTGTGAGTTTAGATTCGTTTTTTTTGTCTTAATTTTAAGTCGATATTTTGGGAAATATACCTACTGATTATCATGTGGTAGATGTTTAAACTAATATACAGACTATGTAGGTGTCGATTATTTATTTATTCAGAATTTACTGTAGGTCGCGCAAAACAACTTGAATTTTAATTGATAAACGGAAAGATGAAAATGTAATTTATATTGAGCAATAATAAATATATACAACGTGGTTGTACAAACTTCTGTTTAATTTAATCAACAATTTCAGTTTCGGCTCAAGCCTAAACGAGAAGTTGTTTGGTGCGGCCCTACAGATGTCGTTATAAGTTCCAATAAATAGCTTTTTTACAAATTATAACTACAAAATGGTGCCGATTATATTAGAATTGTCTCAAGTTAAAATTATCTAAACTTAATTCTTATTCTGTTCATACTAAAATTCACATACATGATAATTATTAAAAAAAATATTATTACATTGCACGCTGCCAATTGGTAGTGGGCTAGAGTATTTGGATTGCCTGTGAGTTTGCAATGACTTATAGGTTGTCTAAATGCTTTTATTGTAGTTGCTGTAGTGATGTATATAGTTCGTACTATTTTATTAATGAAGGCATAAAAAAAGGTAAAAAATATTATTATATATAACTGTGGGTAATTTTACAGCAGCTGAGAAAGCACCAAGTTACATGATGTATCTGCGTAAAACCTTATAATTAAAAATAAATTTCAAATTGAAGGAATATCACTTGCAGGAATTATACTAATTTGGATTTTAATATGTTCAGCATAAGAACTAACATACATATTTTAAATTGAGAGAATTCTTAGTCTACACCATGTCATTTATATTAGAATCTTCGAACATCTCGATCACTAGAAATAATATCACAATATTAATTTTGTAAACAAAAAATCTGATTTACGCACTTTGTTATTGAGTTATTTATTATATTGCATAAAGTTTACTACTTGTACGTGCTTATTTATATTATGTGCTTAAGGTGCGGACACACTGCGCAAATAGATCGTAGTCGGCTATTAGTTCTCCAAATAAAAAGTCAACACGGCGGCGTACAATATACGCAAGTATGCAGTTTAGATCGGCTGCTGCGTTGCTTAGATGCTCAGGCTCGTACTGAGAAATGCACCTCAAAGTTGAGATCGATCTTAAGATGCTGTTTTGAGGTTTAATGTATGCAACATCTTGAAAGACAGCATCTTAAAATGGCACTCAAGTTTTAAAGTTGCATTTATTTATACGAGCCTTAGCACGTTCGATTATGACTATGGATTCGAAAATTGAATACTATCTCAGTTGAGTGTAGTTCTGCACTGCGCTCGTCATCGAGACATTAGTTGCTGTCTTTTGCAGAGTTGTTACACTTGTTACAGTGACCTTAACGCCTATACACAGAACTGATTGCACACCTCTTGAGGCACCATATCTAAGACTGCGGTGGCTACCAAGATGCACTCTTGTTAAAGAGGCCATCCCTAGGTAAAGAAGTTGGTAGTTTCAGTAGACAGTCAGCCGCGGGCTATTTGCCTAGTGTATCGCCGCCGCATTGAACGTACTAGTTCCGTCAATATATAGTTTAGCATGATTGTAAGAAGGTTGCAATTCGAACATTCTCTTTATGGCCGGATTTATGGATTTGGCCGCGTTTGGGGTTACATTTAATTCCATTTATTAGTTCCTGTACAACAGGATGTACAAATAACTGGCCTGCCGTTTAAATGAGTCGGTTCCTGAGGTCAGTGCGGTATGGGTGACGTTTGCCGGAACAGTGACGTCCGGCGGAGAAGTGACGTCACGCCTCCGGCACGACCCTGTTACATCGGGAGCGGACTCGGTTGAACGTAGGCCTATTATTACGAGTTAGGCGGCCGTAAAATTATAGTAATCAAGGACCATCTAACCGTCTTCAAAATTGATTAGATCTATGGTTTTGGTGAATTTTATTGTGAAAAAATCAAGCATTATGAAAAGAATTCAGTTCTGTTTGTTGTCTAGTATAGTTCCATAAATTTTAATTTGAGTAAAACTTTAAAAATATTATATACTCCTTTCTTGTGTTAAAATTAATAAAAAAAATTTGGGATATTTATCTTTGATTTTCTATAACTTATACGGTAACCTAGCCATTGTAGAATACGTATACCGAATTGACTGTCCAAGTCGTTAATATAGTTTATGCGTGAAACGCATTATTGTAAATCAATCTTTTAAATATCACTAATAAATGCCACGTCACAATCGGAATAACATGCGTATCTTATATTAAATTAGCGGGATCCCCACGATTGATTGAAAGTATTATTCCCATATACGCATAGCCCTACGGTTAGTTTCACTACGCCTCATACACCTTTGACCCCGTCTCTTAACTCCGCTCAAACCTCGGTAACAATTAATACTGCATACATAATATAAGTCTTGGATTGTTGTTCCGTGTCACGTATGTATGGGAAATAAAAGAAAATTTAGCTCCATCATGACTTCGGGTCTTTCAACTCTCTGATAGTCTCCCTTCTTGATTGACGTTGATGACGCTTTAGGTACGTAGATAGTGACGTGGCGTTTGTCTGCTTTGTCGACCGTTACGCTGCGGAATCATATATACGTCATCATATTTATATAAATTTATAGAATTTTCTTCAAATCTAAATAAATGTAGAAGTTGTAAATTTAATATTATTGTGATTTTGTACCCAATTAAACTGTTTACGTGTTTCTCATTGATTACAAATGGGTTATGCTCTGATAAAAGATTAATTAAGTTGAATTTTTTACACATTACACTGAAATTCATTTTTCTTATTATATTTATACGTTGTGTATTTACGCGCAGCTGACAGAACACAGTTTGAAATAATTTCGACGTCAAACTGTTTATGTTAAATTTGACGGTGTGTTTGTGAAACATGTTTGAGGTGAGCGGCGCTGTTTGTCAAGATATTTATGATAAAGCGGAAACTACGGGCAATTTTGACAAATGTATGTTTGTGTGATTGTTTACGCTCTTATTGGATAAAAACATGAAGCTTGACAAACGTGTTTGTCAAACATGAAGCTTGACAAACGTGTTTGTGAAACATGTTTGGTCGTTTACATACAAATACAAATATTGTATGGTAAAACTTAAGTTATGTTACAAATGGTAATTAGTACTCTGCCTTTTGTTTTAGTTATAAAACTGTGTAACAAAAGGCATTATAACATGGCAAAGTGTTATTCATTACAAATAAAACTCGGATTATTTTTCTAGAATTTAAAAAATTCGTTAAGTAACTCTCGTCTATTTCCTGTGGCTAGACGATTTATGTGATTAGATTAACACTGGTAAGATTTTAGCCATTCTGTTAAAGTTAGATCGTTCTGTATCGTGACGGTCGACTCTTTCGTTAGTTATTTAGAATTTGCTCCTATATCGCTTATGTATAAGCCATCACGTCTCAACTCTCATTGTAATATTTATATTTTATATGTTAACGTTAGATATTTTACAAAGTGGCTATGTATATTAAATGTATTTAATGTAAAATTGTAATAATGTTATTTTTATTTTAATATAAGTTTGTTGTAAGTGGGAGCTTGTGTTTTAAATCAACAACCTTTCTGTTTCACCGTCCATAGATTGATGATACTTGGTATTACGTAATGATACTGTAGTGTATCAGCCGGATCGTCCACTGCTGAACACAGCCTCCCCCTCTATGGGGGGTTTGCCATAGCCCCACGTTTGGCAGGCGTCTTGGGGATCGCAGTGGGAGATATCAGTTACTCAGAAAGCGCTGCTGCCCATTTCCTGGTGTGTTGGCCTTAGTCGCCTCTCTCTTACGACACCCATATGGGTGGAGATGAGAGGTGACATTCTAGCCCGGCATCCCGCTGTCGTAATTATGTATAATTATTAAGGGCGACTAATAAAATAAACGGGCACATAAAGTAGGCATTACATTCATGAAGTGACAAACAGGAAAAAAATGTTTTAGACAACTAATTGTCATATTAATCACTTAAAACAAACACATTAATAATATTACAAAATGATGATGAAAAATTATAGTCATGTACGGGATAATTGTTCCTCAACTTCTCAACGCAAAATTTAAATATAATAATAATATATCTAAATATGATTACAAGCAGCATCGCGTCCTAACCGGAATTCACATTTACAATTAATAATGCACAAAATTGTTGTCCCCACCGCCACCGGGAGTCGAGTGGTATTTTCTGCTCTAATTAGTATATAAATGTAATTAATATCTTCTATAACATTTGTACAAAACTGTACCGTATGCGATAATGAGTAGATCTTGCTTTTATTCCCGTTGAACAGACTAGTCTAATCAGTAATTACCAATCGGTCCACTAGGAAACTACCGACCTCACACGTAGAACAGTAGGAAAACTGTTTCTGAACATTCTTTGTAGTCACAGATAAAATGTCTAACGTGGCCCAAGACATAGGCGTTTCCAATATTTTGTAAAATATGATTTTCGCTTAGCACGCGGCAGTGCTTGTAATCATATTTTGAAATATAGAAGGGTAGCGCCATCATACCGAGAGTATTGTTCAAAAAAGCACTTCTTTCGATCAGACTAGGTAGTAGTATGGTTGATGGCCGCTCACCATCCCCTATGACGGTTAAAGAAATACAATTGGAGCACGAAATTTCGGCAGAAATAGCCGACCCCCCGGTGGCCGAGCGGTTTAGGTATCGGGCGCAAAATCGGAGGACGCGGATTACATTCCCGCCCGGGGCAAAACATTTTGTACTCCAATAATTTGTAAATTATGTTTTTTATCTCAAACATATTTAGAAATATGAAAATGTAGAGTTGCAAAACTTAGATGCTGCTGAAGTAATCCTTCCCGCATAAAGTCCAAGCACCATGAGATTTCTTTATTTTCCCATAAATCAAAGATTTGATGAGCGGCTTGATAATAACGGGGCCAGAAGAGGCCATGATAGCTTTCAACCAGCACGTAAAGAACATCCCCATACCTATGGTCCTCATGTTCTTTAAAAATGGTGTGAACGAATTTTTAAAATTTAAGTGTCAATACGTCAAACTACAGTGAACGTAACTTTACATGTAAATTATTTGAATACATAAGTTACGACAAGCTTTCAGTGTACCCCACGTAGATGGCGTAATTCATCAGGCATCATTAACGCCATCAACCAAAAATTGTTGAAAGAGTGAAAAAGGATTTAAGATGTAATGGAGAATAGGTATTTACTATAAAAAGCAGTAAACATTACATGTAAATTATTTTATATATGAGTTACGCAAAACTTTCAGTGTTCCCCGCTAGATGGCGTTATTGATGCCTGTGCTGTGCGTCCACTTCGATCGCTACATGTTTATATCCGTGGCACAGATTAGATAATAGTTACGATGTCCGCGGCCTAACCGGTTACCGGACACATCACAAAAATAAAAATAACTAGTTTTTGTTTCTTGTCTAACATGGATGTGGTTTCATAGGAAATAGACTTAGGTTTTACTTTGATGATATTTGACATTCAATTTGGCGAGCCTAGTGTATGTTTGATATATACATTCTATGACTGATAAGTGATAAATAGACAGGGCTAAGCATTAGTTAAAATATTAGTCCCGAAAGTAGATTTAGTAGCCGTAGTCGGCTCGACCCTTTGGCACTGCGTAGAGATGTTGGATCACTCTGCATATTTTAACGTATATAAGGTGGATATTAATTCATCAACAATACTGCGGGGGATGGTGTAGAATCGATAACGGAATGTGTTCCACTCATGTTTAATTTTCACACATAATAAACCAGTATAACTATTTTCTAAGCGCGGCGCGTTGCCTTTTAGTATGATAGCGAGAACCGCGGTTTACTCCATTCTCACACATACGAACGCTACCCGATGTCAATTAGACGCTATCACTGGGGCAAAACAGCTGTTTTGCCCCAGTGATAGATGAAGCTGTTTCACGTACCTATTCTGACGAACGCGAAGGCCTTACCGGCCAATCTAGCTAGACTGCCGAATGCTTTGCATAATCGCCAATCGATTAAACTCTTCTAAATGATAAAAAAAATTACTTACCTTCATTCTTTTAAATTTCAAGTTTACGTGGGTACATACTGTATTGTGTTGCAGCTACTTTGTCGCAAGCCGCCAAAGACCGACTAGGCAGAATAGGTACACAAAACAGCTGTCTATTGTGCCTATTATAGCAGTTCATTGACTTCGCGTAGCAATCGTGTGTATGTGTGAATAGAGTAGATACACCGTGTTCATAGACCGCGGTTGTCCTTGCTATTATTCCCAAAGCCAACGTGCCACAGCTTAAGCAATAGTACAGACTTCTTGTGTATGTGAAAATTAAACATGAGTGGAACACATTCCGTTATCGATTCTACACCAGCCCCCGCAGTATTGTTGATGAATTAATATCAACCTTATATATCACGGGGAGTGTTCTGAGGAACTTTTCGATTTACTACCTGCAGCTCGATTTCGCCATCGGACTTCCCGACAACGCGTGATGTTTCATCAATTTCATGTCGACGTCTGGAAGTCCACAACTTTTGCGATTTTCACGGCATTTTCTACCTCGCACTGCCACATTATGGACACAGTTGCCATGTGAAGTATTTCCGAACAGTGACGACTTAGGAACCTTCAAGAAGAGAGCATTCCTTAAAGGCCGGCAACGCATCCTCGAGACCTCTGGTGTTGCGGATGTTTGAGGGCGACGGTGATCACTTACCATCAGGTAAGCAGCCTGCTCGTTTGCCCTTCTATCCCCTAAAACTACCGCCTAACAGTAATGTTCGTATATATTACGGTATTCCGGTTCGTAGGGGAAATTAGGTTAACATCAGTTCCGAAGAAGTTACAGGCACATGAGACTTAACAACTTTATATCTCACGGTGATACATGTTACAAATTGCATCTATTGCACCATTTTGTTACAAATTGCATCTATTGCACCATTTTGTTACAAATTGCATCTATTGCAGCATTTTGTTACAAATTGCATCTATTGCAGCATTTTGTTACAAATTGCATCTATTGCACCATTTTGTTACAAATTGCATCTATTGCAGCATTTTGTTACAAATTGCATCTATTATAGGCAGAGGTTATTGCGGAAGAGGAAGAGGGTGAACTGGCCGGTCATGTTTCCATACAAACGTCGAAGGGTGTTCACTCCCTTATTTGAGGTCTTAGGTCTAAAACTAAGCATTATATCTGCAACTTACAGCAGGTACAACACTGAGAAGTCAGTAGCAATGGTGTTCGGAGCTACAAAAAGGGATGTGGCTGGTCTTACTTTGTCCCTAAAATACGTTTCTTCGTTTAGGTACCAAGGACATGTTATTGCCAGTGATCTCGTGGACGACCATGACTTAGATAGAGAAAGACGGTCTCATGCGGTTGGAGTCAATATGCTAGGTAGAAAGTTTAGTAGATGTTCGCGTGATGCGAAAATATTGCTTTTTTAAGATGTATTGTACTGCACTGTACACTCCACAATTATGGTGTAAATACAAGGTGGAAGTACGCTTAAAGTGCAGTATAATGACTCTTTCCGCATAATGTTTCGCCTTCCGTGATGGTGCAGTGCTTCCACTGCGTTCACGGAGGCTCGCGTGCCGGTTCTCGATGCGGTGATAAGACACCGGATTGCCAGATTTAGATTAACATTGTCTAAGTCTGTAAACGCGACAGTTAAAACTAATTATGACAATTGTTTTAATCATCAAAAATATTGGTCTAAATTATTATTTTAAACTTAATTCTAATTCTTATTTAATCCTATTTAATTTAATTTGTAATTGTCTAATGGATCTGTGTTATCTGTAATAAATGATTATTATTATTATATCGATTGATCTCTTCATTATCTAAGCTTGTAGCGTTAAGAATTTTTAAAGAGATAATTTACTTAAGAGTTAGGTATGTGCCTCGAAACATTTTTATATATTTTTTGTATGGCTCATAACATTCAACTGAATTATATTTTTAAAAATTCGTAACGATACAAGCCTAGATAATGAAGAGATCAATCGATATAATGCTTAGTTCTAGACCTAAGACTTCAAATAAGGGCGTGATGAGTGAAACCTTCGACGTTTGTATGGAAACGTGACCGGCTAGTTCACCCTTAATTTCTTGTACGCAATTGAAAGACTCAATACATGTACTTATTAGTTTTAAGGATCAAGAGCGGACGAAGAGCACCTACGTTTATTTAATAGGGTCCTTATAAAAAGTCGTTGATTCTATTTACTGAAGGTACCACGTACTCTCAATTTCAGCTTATTAACTTGTAGTAGGGCTTTGTACGTTTTAACTGACTTCCAAAAAAGGAGAAGATTCTCAAGTGGACGCGTATATTTTATTAACCAACTTCCTAAAAAAAATAGGTTCTCATTTCGATGCGTATATATATTTATATTTCTTTTTTTACTTATTTATAACTTGTGGAAGTCGGACCATGCTAACGTGAGAACGGAATGGAACACTCTGCCTGAGGCTGTGTTTCCGGTTAATGTACAATATGTACTTGTATATGTAGTACAATATGGGGGTCTTCAAAATGCGAGTGAATATATACCTTCTGGGTAAACGAGCTCCATCATCGACCGCATCATCACTTAACATCAGGTGAGATAGTGGTCAAGTGCTACCCAGTTAAATATAAAAAAGACGGTTTTAAATCAGCATGGTGCCGTCTTTAACACGTCGTACCTACTTAGTAATTCTTATTTAGTCTGAGGGTTTTAATGGACTATTTTATTTGTGTGCAAAAAATCGACTAAGAAGAGGGTTGCATGGGAGCATTCAGAACTTGTTCTGATCTGAAAGCAGTCTCCGATTGCGGGTGATGTGAACTACATTAACCCAATAAAAACAAAATGTTCACAAATTGGCTAAGCTCCTGACATCCTTTTATAACTTACCTTAGCAGCTATTGTACATACCCCCACGTACCATATGTGGTGTCACACGGTTAAAAGAAGTTACGCTAAATTTAAACGTTGGGATTATAATCTTAATTACGTTTTATGTGTTACCTTGTGATTTTATAGAATGCATTATTTTTAATTCGTCACTTCTTTTAACGTATAACTAGGCACACAGCTTAAGACTCATTTACTGTTTACAGATACCTAACTCAAATTCAGGCATTGAGATAATACTTAGTATATTGAGGTCAATGAATTCAGGTGACTTTATAGGTTGGAAATAAATTATAATTATGTATTTACCTAGGTGTACCTATATGCTCCCGCTGCTCCGTCCTTTTTGGATACAAATATGCGATACAGTACAGCTATCATAGCAAGTTAGATTACTAACATCTTAAACATAACATCGTCATCTAAAAGTTTTTATCTAGGCTTATATAGTCAATCTGACATCGTACTACCTCGTTTGGCCTACATCGGAGTCGACGGAATAAACTATAGTACCCACCTAGAACGTAATCTATAGGTTGACTGCGGTACGAGCGGGGATACATACATACATACTTGCAATAGACAGATAAATGTACGTCGTCCATGTCCGCCACATCTATGCTCATAGTGGGCCCCATGCGAGCGGCATGCATGTCCCATCGTACAACGTACATCTACATAATATAAGCTACGTATACCGACGTCCACGCGCAATCAATAAAACGATATAGATAGGTACCTACCTATTCGTATCTATCACTGTCTCTGTGCTGTATCACAGAATATAACTGTACATATGAAGCGAATGAGTACCAATTCACCGAGCAATTATTTTTTATTCAACAGTCGAATCCTTTCTGTATGCATGAAATCTTATACCTAATTATTATAAAGGTAAGCTACCTAAATTTTTACAGCGTTATGTTCTACCAAGCAATTATGGTATACCTACATTTATGTATATTAATTACTTAGTGGGCATTGACAAAAATTAGGATTAACACAATCCACAGGCACTGAATTCAGGAAAGTGTACAATTAAAAACAATATACATATATTAACATCTTTCTCTCCAATTCTGCCCAATGTGTGACTTGTAGACATCGACTTAGTTGCTCGTAGATTAGAAACTCGTAGATTTTAGAATCCAATTAATAATAACCGAATGTATTGTTTTTTATTGCTGATACCCATCAGTATTTAAAAAAATACATTCGGCCTTTGACCACAATCTCACCTGATGGTAAGTGAAGATGTGGTCGAAGGATTTTATCGAAGGGTCGAAGGTGTAAACATGCTTAACCTAGAATGACTGGCTTTCAAGGATAGCTGCCGGACCGGAACACACCGTTAAGTGCTTGGCGACAGGTTTTCTATTTGAGAGTGGTCGCTAGCCAGGCAGGCATGCAAAATGCATTTTCACAATGCGGTGAAAAGCTCAAGCCCGCGGCAGAATTCGAACCTTGTACCTGCGGCGCAGCGTCCATAGCCAATGCCACTGAGCTATTACTGCTTCAGTATATGAATCTCTGAATGTATGAAGTAAATACGTTGTAGTGTAGGTAAGTTATTGCTGGTTGATTATAATAGCAAGACCTTTAGCGTAACTAGGTATGTACTTCCAAAATTACGTTACAACAAGTCCAGCGTGTTAACTTCCTCGCTATCACTTGCTAAATGAAAATCAAACGAATTTTTTTTTAGACTAAGTACCAAATTTCTCACCTAGAGTGGGAATTGAACCAACGTTTCAATGCAAACCAGATTCTCGCTCAAATCTAATTTCAAGATTCATTTACTCAATTCATGTATGTTTGTGAGTTTCATTAACCTACCATAACTTCTAAACGGCTCAACTGATTTCAATGTATGACGCATCGTTAGATTCGTCTTTATAACGCAAGTGACACTAAGCACATAAAAATTAATAACATAAACAAACTGGCGGACTTAAGACGCAATATTGTGAGAAAATGAAGGGCAAGTTATATACTTGCAGTTTTAATTTCAATGGAACGATAAAACGTTTAACAAAAATAAATAATTAGCAGTCGGAATTTGGATTTTTTAAATTAATTTATGCTTGTTAAGTGTCTTTACTGGGATAGCTTATTCTCTCTCAATACTGAAAAAACAAAGTTCGTCATGTTTTCTTATGAACGCTGAATGATACCCCCATGGATACTTATTAAAGTGCACTCAAGTTGCCGATGTTAGTGTAAATATATAGGGTTTTTTTTATGATATTGTGACGGAACAAGCTCGTGTCGTGGCCCACCTGATGTTAAGCGGACTAACCTTTGCCTATAACAGATGTATTTCGTCATAATTCACGAATTGCACTTCGCCCGTCACCTTCAGCCATAGTTGCTGTAATTTCGCTGACTATCAAGGACTGCTGCCAGAACACATCCTTAGGTGCTTAGCGATAGATTTTCTACTTGAGGGTTGAGGGTGGTCGTTAGCCCCGCGAGCATTCTCAAAATGCCCTTCCATTAGGTAGGTGTCTATATAGATTGTCGATTGAGCTGGAGAACCCCAAAGTCAATGTCAGTGGCAGAGTACGAAAATTAATATTCGTTTTAAATATTTTGGTTAGAATGCAGATCGAACTTTAATCATAAATATAAATAATGTACTCTGCAAATCGATACTCATCTATTGAAATACATCTTGGGGTAGATCGTGTCATTCCTATATGCGGGCATTGGAACGTACTCAAAGAGCGGTTACATAAGGTAGGAATGTTCAAGCTACGAATGTAGTTGACTTCAAATTCAAATTCAAAATTCAAAATCATTTAATGCATGAACATAGGTACATAAAATAAATAAACCTTAATTTCTTCACTACATTCAACCCAATTAGGGTGTGCAAAACAAACTGTAGAACATAAGAATATATTATGTGTTAGTTATCGTTGTTTTATATCAATACAAAATTCACATTGCAAACACAAGTAAATTATATGTCAGTTATACATATAAACGCACCAAAAATTAAAATTCAAAAAATAAATAAAATTTTGTCAAAACAATAGATTATATAAATTAATAAATGTTACAGAATTACAATTAGTTGTCATACTTTCATACTGCTTTTTATTTTCATTCATAAATTCATTAATGGAATAGTATACATTATCTAGCAAATAACATTTCAGTTTGTATTTAAACACATTTATAAAATGTATGTCCTTAAGAGTGCATGGTAAATTGTTATACATTTTCGTACCCATTATAAAAATACTATTACCATACAAAGTCGTTCGACAGGAAATATTGCGAAGCGTAGATTTATGTCTCTCACTATTTAGACTGTTATATTGACTGAGATTAGCCTTTCGTAGATATAAATTGAAGGGAGAGTCAGCAGTCGCAAGGTTTTGAAATATGGTTTGCATGATTCTGTACTTTGCAGACCGCAAATTGCTCTTACACATTTTATCTGGGCCTTGAAAGCAGTCTCTTTCTCTGCAGAATTAAACCAGAATAGTACACCATATTTTAAGATTGAGCCAACATACGCGTGATATGCACTCATTAATGCCATTTCATTTGCCACTTTTTTGAGCATATATAAAGCGTACGAAAATTTACTTAATTTAGTGCACACGTGTTGTATATGTGAGTTCCAGGATAAGTTTGAGTCTATAAATATTCCCAGAAACTTTGTCGTATTAGTATGAGCTATTAATTTACCACTGTGACTAATATTGATTTGGTTAATTTTGGAATTTTTATTTTTGAATGTCATATATTTAGTCTTGTCCAAATTAATATTAAGATTATTCAAATTAAGCCAATTTATAATGTCAGAGAGAGAGTTATTAATGTCCATTTCAAGATTATTAGTGTTACTGGAAAAGAGTGCAGTGCTATGCATCGTAAAGAAAAGACTTGATCCGTACATCCCATTCCCTTTCTAAACCCTGCTTGTTCATCCCATACTTTCTCATCTGTCTCTTTTATCACTCTTTCAATCATTACTTTCGCATATAGTTTACCGACGACGCTGAGGAGGCTGATTCCGCGGTAATTCTTGCAGTCTTGTTGCGACCCTTTTCCTTTATATAGCGGCACAATCACTGCCTTGCACCAGTCACCCGGTACTCGGCCGCTCCTCCAGCACAAATTAAAACGGCGGTGCAAGAGACTACCGACTACGCCTTGCCCTGCTCTCAGCATCTCGACTGACACTCTATCATATCCCACAGCTTTACCAAATTTCATACCCTTTAACGCTTTCATAATCTCATCCATGCTTATCTCATTTCCGTCATCACTTGTATTCATGTAGGTTCCTGGAACCTGGTCCAGTGTAGCCTCTCTTTCAAATAAACTTTCAAAATACTCTTTCCATCTTTTCAACACACATTCTTCTCCTTTTATAATACTTCCATCATGACCTCTGATTTGATTCAGCTCTGAGGTCGAGGTTTTGCCTCGAGCTGTCCTTATTGATTTCCAGAAAAACTTTACATTTGACTGGAAATTTTCAGAAAGTCTACTGTCAAACATATCCTTTCGTTCATCTTTCTTTCTGCTCACAACTTCTTTAACTATCTTTTTCAATCTCTTATACTCCTTTCTTGCTTCCCGTACATCATCATGCGTTGCCATTTGTATTTTTTGGTTAGCCTTTGTGGCTAACCAATCCAACCATGCTTTTTTCTTTCGATCCACAACCTTTTGTACTTCTTGATCCATCCACACATTATTTTTCATTTTTCCTTTTCGCCTTCTAGAAGTTCCGCACACATTGATGACAACGTCTACCAGCCCTTCCTTAAACTTCATCCACATTTCTTCAATCTCACTTATCTCTTCCAAACCATCAAGCCTTTCGTGTAACTTATTGACATACTCATTTTTAACATCCTTCTCTTGCAAATTTTCAACTTTCACTCTTTCCAAGCAACTCACACTTGTTGGTGCACGCATTCGGTGTCGCCATCGTTTAAAAAGACCACTTACACGTGTTACCACCAGGTAGTGATCTGTATCGATGCCGACTCCGCGGTACGCCCGAGTGTCTAATACTTTCGTCCTCAGCCTTTCATCCACAATCACAAAGTCAATCATGCTTCTTGAATCACCTTCTTCCCTTGTTTACAAATGGATCTGTTTGTGGTCAAACATTGTGTTTGTCACACAGAGACTCCATTCCTGACACAAATCTAGCAAACTTAGTCCATTCTCATTCACTCGTTCATCCCCAAAAGCACCAAGAACCCTTTCATATCCATCTCGCTTTATTCCTACCCATCCATTAAAATCTCCTAACAGTACAATCCTTTCATTATCTTTACACATTTTAAATACATCGTGCATACTATCCCAAAACTCCTCTCTTTCTTTTTGGGCTTTTTGAGACTTTCTCGAACCCATGTCCGTCGGTGCATAGACACCCACTACAAAAAGTCGAGTAAGCCCAACTTTAAGCCTCACCCAGAGTAGTCTTGGGCTCACGCATTCATATTCGATCATACATTCATTCATTCGTGCAGAAAGGATCACACCAACGCCCTGACAGGCTCTGTTAGTCACCGGTACTCCCGACCACAGAGCCGTATAGGATCTATGTTTGGTGGTGTTACATCCTTTCCGCTTCGTTTAATTCACACACAAAACATCTATATGTCTTTTATGCATCATCTGGCATACTTCATCTACTTTACTTTCCATTCCCCCTCTTACATTCATCGTAGCAAAACGGCTCTCCGTGGGCCGCTTTCCGCCCCCGCGTGGAACGAGACGTGATGGGTGGCGAACCTCATCGCCGCCATTTGGGTTTTTGTTTTTTGAAGAGAAATCCATGCGGTTCCCACGAGTAGCAAGGGAAAATATAGGTCCATCCTGACAGAGCCCCGCATGCCAGGATAAGGCTAGCCGTATTCTGGGTTCGCCAGGTCCCAGGACAGTTTGGCGCGCTTGAGACTAGGCACGCCCCTAGCCACGGCAGACCCCGGATTGGCGGAAAGGAAAGGGAAAGGAAACTAGAAAGGATTGGTGACGAGGAAGGGATATCTGTGAGCTTGGGTAGGAAATAGGTATGTAGGATACTACTACCTTGGAATGGTTTGGTAGAGGTAGTAGCAGCTAGGACGTCGGGGTCGCATACCCGCATACCACCACAATCATCGGGCAGGCAATTGTGGATGTGTATGTCCCTGACGGACAAAATACATATGTACATTTAATACTACTTTATTATTATCATGAAAGATAAATTTTCAAGTTGAATGTTATTTTCGTCGGATAAAATTCGCAATGACAAATACCTAAATTTCTACCTAAGCAAGCACCTAATATATGACACAAACTACTGTATAAGGTTTGGCAAATGGTCAGGAAACTATATCCAAAACATAAACAACTTTAATATTTTTGAAACCTAGCGCTACCGTACCGGTCTATTTTGAGTGTTGACGCCGCCGGTTAAATTTTTTGGTTAATTTTTTTTTATACATTTATTTACCCTTGCTACCAACGGGATCGATTGTCATTCACTGTTAATGACTATATCATCAAGATAGGAAAATATTTTTCAGTTATTGGTATGTCAAAGTCAAAGTTAAAGTCAAAATCATTTATTCAATTTAGGCGTCTACGACGCTCTTATGAAAGTCAATAACAAATTTTAATATTGAAATATACTACATTGTACTGCCACGTTCAGCAATCAAAAAATATAGAGCCACTGCGAGAAGAACGGGCAAGAAACTCGGGCCATTCTTATAAACGTTTTTTAACAATGTGTTAAGTACATACTATATAGTAAAATTATTACAATACTTAATTTACATTACGTAGGTGACAGGCGCTAGCTTGGCACAGGCGAACCAGTCCAAGCATTTTTGTCGTTTAAGTAATCACAAACTGTGTAGTAAGATTTCTTTATCAAAATATTCTTCACATGGAACTTGAATTTTCTTTCTGTGAGCGTTCTAATATGTTTGGGCAATTTATTATAAAACCGCACACAATTGCCTAAGAAGGACCTTTTATTTGCCTTTGCTAATCTAAAACCTGGCACCGCTATTTTATCTTTATTCCTAGTGTTATAATCGTGATTGTCACTGTTTGATTTAAATTTGCTCAAATTTTTACGAATATACATAATATTTTCAAATATATACAGACTTGGTAAAGTTAAAATATCAATCTCTTTAAAAAGATCTCTCTTAGATTCCCCAGGATCCATTTCATATATGGCTCGAATTGCACGCTTTTGTAAGATAAAGATTGTCTCTATCTCAGCAGCAGCTCCCCACAGCAATACACCATAAGACATAATGCTGTGGAAGTACGCGAAATAAACGAGCCTAGCAGTAGCTACGTCTGTTAGCTGTCTTAGCTTACGAACTGCATATGCAGCAGAACTAAGTCTTCCGGATAGATCATGTATATGTGGATTCCACTGTAAAGTTGAATCCATTTTAATTCCCAGGAAGACGGTCGCATTGTCAGAAGAGAGTTTTTCTAGGCCAAGCTTAATGTTTGGTTCAACATAAGTAACATTTGGTAAAGAAAACTTTAAACATTTGGTCTTTTTTTAATTTAAGAGAAGATTATTAGCCACGAACCACTTAGAGATCATAGGTAACACATTATTTACATGAATAAGTTCACTATCCCTCCTATCTACTTTAAAAATCAGGGAATTATCATCTGCGAATAAAACTATATCGCAGACATTTTTAACCATGCAAGGCAGATCATTTATATATGCTAGAAACAGAAAAGGTCCTAAAATTTATCCTTGCGGTACTCCTATTCTTACCAAAGACCCGGAAGAAGTATTGCCATTTATTCTAACCTTCTGTAGCCTGTCTGATAGATATAACTTTATAAGATCCAGAGCTTTTCCACGAATACCATAATGTGAAAGTTTTCGAATCAGAGTGACCGCACTCTGATTCGATCTACACAGTCAAATGCCTTAGAAAGGTCACAGAATACGGCAATAGCATCCTGTGAACTCTCCCAGGCTTCAAGTATATGTGACATCAATTGAGCACCTGCATCTGTTGTGGATCTGCTCTTTGTGAAACCAAACTGATTCTCCATCAATATATTATGCGCATTAAAATGGGATAGAAGTTGTTTGAGCATAATTTTTTCGAATACTTTACTCAGAACAGGTAAGATAGAAATACAAAATGTTTTGCCCCGGGCGGGAATTGAACCCGCGTCCTTCCGATTTCACGCCGGATGCTTTAATAGCTACCGGGGGTACGGCTGTGTCGCCGAAATTATGATTTTCGCTTAGTACGCGGTAGTGCTTGTAATCATAATATATAGAAAGATAGAAATACTTAGGTCTGTAATTGCTAGGGTCAGATGTAGCCCCCCGACTTTAAAATTGGAGTGATTTTACTTTGTTTCATTAAGTCGGGAAGTTTCCTTTATCAACACAAAGATTGAATATTGTTTTTAAATATGGTGCAATAATGCATATTATAGAGTCTGCCAATTTAACTGACATACCCCACAAGTCTTCGGTGCTCTTAATCTTTAAATTTTTAAATGTCTTTATAATTTCAAATATTTTTGTGTGTCTGAAAGAAAAGTCCGGCGATTTGAAGGGAAAATTATGTATTAGTTTAATTATGTATAGTGTAGAGTTTCTGCTACATCGGGACATGCATCCAATGACTTAGTAACTTCTAGGGGTAAGTTAGAAAAAAAATTGACAAATATATTTGCCACTTGTATTGGATCAGATATTTGATTTTTATCAACATTTAAGACATATGTAGAATCTCTAGGTTCATTTTTACCGGTCTCAGTATTTATGGTCTTCCAAATGGTTTTTATTTTATTTTTAGACTTGCTAATTTTGTTTCTGATAAAAAGAGATTTAGCACACAAGCAAACAGACTTAAAAATTTTTGGATAGTTCCTAACATAATCACGAAACTGCTTGCAGGATGTTAAATTCTTCCTGCGATACAGATCAAACAAATAATCTCTACTTTTTCGAATACCTGTAGTTGCCCAATCACCGAACTTCAACTTTCCATTTACTTGTTTCTTTATTTTTGGACAAACTTTTTGAAACTCAGTAAATAAACTATTATAAATGTCATTCGGGTCACTATGAGAAAAACTTGTAATGGCAAGCTTAGCTTCTATATTGGTACTGAGTACGCTAGGATGAGGGACACAGTATTTCTAGCCTACTGGTTGTTAATGGCCTATGTTCAATTTCATACCCCGCTGTTTCTCTGCTTCCATCAAATCTAATTGCCACGCCCTCATGATCAGATCTAACACCCTTCATTATTGACTTTTGTGTAGTCTTACAGTTCGAGTATATATTGTCTATACAGGTAGCTGAAGTGTCTGTTATCCTAGTGGGCTCACAGAATAGAAATTTCAAATTAAATGACTTAAGCAATGAAATAAGATCAGTCTTATTTTTAGATTTCAATAAAATATCTACATTAAAATCACCACATACAAATATAGGTTTTTTACATTTAGAAATTTTAAGTACATAGTATACTTTCCAGAGTGGCTAAGAATTCTGTAAAATTTTGAGCACGACCTTCATCTGTTGGTGGTCGATATACACACAACACAATATGCCTGTCCACCTCCACACAAGGAACCTCACAGACACGTTCGACAGAACATCTGACTAAGTCATGGCGTTCTTTAAATTTTAAGTTATTTTTAACAAGGATAATACACCCTCCCCACCCTATGTTACTCAAAAACGGCTTCACCGATTATGATGACATTTAAATGGGACCAAACGACAAGCATCTGCTAAAAATATTTTACTTATTTGTTTCTACAAAACCTTTCACGCTCAAACACACTACAGTATTTGCCCACTTCCGCTTCGAGGTAGAATATCTGACACTACGGTGTGGTACCCACCAGGACAGGCCCTTGCTGGAGATACTATACAAATACTCGTACAATGGTTAACTTAGATTCTACAATAATTAAAATTCTTATTGCTTAATAGATTAACAGCGAGCTCCAACCCACGGTAATGTTATATAGATAACATTACCGTGCCCAAACTAAGCACTAAGCCTGTATCTTGGGGATCGAGTGCGTTTTTCAAAAGTTTGTTGTGTTGTTCATGACCAAAATTAGAATAGATACAGTGGCAATGTAAAATTAAGTTTAAATTTAAGTACAATGCGTTGCAATACCAAAGTCAAAAGATTTTTATTTTATTTTATATCTTAAATGAGACTGCATAATATGTGCTCGTTATCTTCAAGTAGGTGAATAAGAATTTCATTGAAGCAGTTTACAAGTAATAATTTTAATATAACTAAGTACTTATAATATAGATGTAAAGTGTAGAATGTATGTGTGTATGTGTGTCGTAGATGTGTGTATGAGAGAGTGAGACGCTGTGCGCGTATGTGCCTGAAGTGAGTGGACTCATATATACTCGTTCACTCGTCCATTTATTGGTTTCATACGTTCTTTGCGTGTGAAATATATTGAGCGAGTGTGCTGAGCAGTAGCGGTTTCATATTAATTCTTCTGTTTCTTTGTGAGAAAGTTCTTTTGGAGGCATTGACTGAGAGATTTTTTATATCACACTTTCATTTCAATTCATGCTTTGTTGTATACTGTAACAGCCGGATCGTCCACTGGTGACCACAGCCTCAAATTCAAATTCAAAATCATTTATTGAATTTAGGCGTCTACGACGCTCTTATGAAGGTCAATTACAAATTTTAATATTGAAATATTCTACATTGTACTGCCACGTTCAGCAAAATAATAATAGAGCTACTGCGAGAAGAACGGGCAAGAAACTCGGGGCCATTCTTTTAAACATCTTTTTACAATGTAACGGAAGTGATGTCAGCCGCAGTGACAGCCCGCCTTGCTGAAGCCGCCAAGCCGGCATTTTGCCACTTCCCCTCTCGCCAAGCCAAGCCATGCCAGCCAGGAGTGGGGATGTGTTCATATAAGCCATTGCCTGCCATTTTTCGTTCTATTTTGCTCGTGAATAGTACTAGCTACAACTCTGTCCGTTTTCATTCTGCCCGCTACACTCAGAAGTGGGATCGAATGAAATGAAACGACGTCATATACCCACGTTGCAACAGCGAAGCTCTCGATCTTCAGAGGAGCTAAATGAAGATAATGATGAAGAGCCTACACCACCAGCAAGAAAAATTTTGAAAAGCCTGCTCGAGAAGGAAGTACATAAGGCACTACAAGATCTGCAAGATGAAATCCTTGTTACCAGCAAAAGAAGGGAACTCCGTGCTGCCTCTTTGATACCCGAGTTCGATCCTGACAGTGAGGAATGCACAGTACAAGCTTGGATAAGAAAAATTGAACAAATCGGTGAAATTCATGGATGGGACGACACTACCAAATCTTTCTACCTGCAAGACAAACTACGAGGACAAGCCAAGAACTGGTACAATCGATTGTATGACTACAACTATACATGGGATGATTGGAAAGAAATGTTATTACGTGCATTTCCTAAACACAGGGATTACAGTAGTATGTTAGAAGAAATGCTACAAAGAAGAAAATCAGCAACTGAGACAATGACCAAATACTACCAAGATAAACTCGCCATGTGTTTCCGGTGCAAGTTATCAGATAATGCCAGTGTTTCTTGCGTAATTAGAGGTCTACCCTCATCTTTGCAACCAAACGCCAGAGCATTTCAATGCCAATCTCAGGAGAACTGTACGAAGGGTTCTTGTGTGCATTAGACGACTACCGTTCTTTGCCTCTAGAACCCAGGTTTCAAAAGATAACCGCAAATTGACAATCTACAGATAAAAGGGCAGTCTCTGCTAATCCCGAAACCGATCCATGCCCCCGATGCAAGAAAACTGGCCATTTTCTTCGAGATTGTACACAAGCGGACACGCGTACTTGTTTCAAGTGCGGAACTCAAGGACATATTGCACCACGTTGCCCTATAAACGCCACGACTAGCAAAACTACATCAAGCAGTACCGTCAAAGAAGTGAACCTAGTAAAACCATACAACGACACCTATAAGAAAGTTGTGAAAATTAATGACATATATGTGAAAGCGTACATTGATACAGGAAGTCAGTCAACGTGTTGAATGAACAAGTTTCACGTGCCTTGTGTCTTCAAGTGAAACCTGCAAGTGTTGTCCTGAAAGGATTTTCGGGAGGGCTTATTACAAGTCGAGGCGAAGTGGAGTTTCAGCTAGAAATCAATGGCACAAAAATCCCATGTCATGCCTTATTGTCCAATATATTATATAGCATTTACATTTTATATCTATTGTGTTTCTATTTGAAATCTGTTTAATATATTTATATTAATTTATATGTGTGTATTCATTTTAATATTTATCTATTGTACATATGATTGTATAGTATATTGTATATATGATTATATTATTGTTAGTCGTACATGTAATATTGTTTGCTTATAATTATTTAATTATTGCATCTCCGTGTGTCACTTAGGCCTTGGCTGAAAACCAGCGCTGTAGGTTCGCCCACAGCATCATGCTGAGCCAGGACCTTTTTTGGACTGAGGGTACATGACGGCAATATTCTTATTTTTTTTTTTTTTTTTTTTATGTTTGTTTCTTATTGTACATATATGATGTTTTGCTATTGTGTTCCTTATGTTCAAAATAAACTTTTCTTTCTTTCTTTCTTTCTTTTTTCTTTCATATAAACATGGACGAAATTAATTTGTTAATCGGACAGCCAGTGATCAACAGCAAAGGTATGATTCTGACCGTTTGCAATGGCGCAGCTAAACTTGACTTTGTTTCAGATCCCATGTGCGAGATTGAGGCTATTAGAGAAAACTGTCACTTCGAAGTCGTCACTGCAAATGAAGAACGCCTGCCACCCGGTTCCTCGATCATACAGGTCCGCGTGTTGGGGAACAAGATGGACAACAACGTGGTGACCCCTCCGCGTCACTACGAGCTTTATGGCGTGGTCTACTCCTTGCCGGCCACCTTGCTACGCGGCAAAGAGGGCTACATCAAGGTCGTCAACATGAGCAGCGAGACCATCACGTGGCCACCAGGAGAAGTCCTAACAAGAGCCGAAAGCTGCAACGAGCCACAGCCAGATAGCCAGGTATGTAGTCTTTGTAGTTGCATTGCCATTGCCAGTAACTTGCCTGATTCTAGCATGTCCGATGCTTTAGAAGCAAACACATGTATAGGTGGTGTTGAAGTGAATAATATTAAAATAGGCCCATTAAATAAAAAGGAACATTTAGATTTGATTGCTTTATTGACTCGCTATAAAAAATGTTTTGCGTCCAGTACACATGAGTTAGGTTGTACGAGCTTAATGCAGATGAAAATTAAGCTCCTGCGGGGTTCCACAGGGGTCGGTGTTGGGACCGCTCCTGTGGAACATTGGCTACGACTGGGTGCTCCGCGGCACGTTTCCCGCAAGTATGCGGGTTGCGTGCTACGCGGATGACACCCTAGTCGTAGTCAAGGGGAGGGACCTCGGGGAGGCGGTGCGGCGGGCCACGGTGGCCACGACACTCGTGGTCGGCCGCATACGTGCCCTGGGGCTGGAGGTCGCCCTCTCCAAGACCGAGGCCCTAATGTTCCATGGGCCTCGGGGGGGACCCCCTCCAGGAACGCGGATAGACCTGGACGGGGTCCTGGTCCGGGTTGGGACCCAGATGAGGTACCTGGGTCTCATCCTGGACGGGCGGTGGACTTTTGGGGCCCACTTCACTCAACTGGCCCCAAAAGTCATAGGCGCCGCTGCCGCCCTTGGGAGGCTGCTGCCCAACGTGGGCGGCCCGAACGCCACATGTCGTCGCCTGTACTCCGGAGTGATCCGGAGTATGGCCTTGTACGGGGCACCTGTCTGGGTGGACGCCCTCGGTCGCGCCAATAAGGCCCTGCTGCGACGTCCGCAGCGGGTCATCGCGACGAGGGCGATACGCGGGTACCGGACGGTGTCCTGGACGGCGGGATGCGTGTTGGCCGGTGATCCCCCCTGGGAGCTCCAAGCGGAGATCCTCGCCGAAGTGTACCACTTCGTGGCGGCGAGGAGATCCCGCGGGGAGCCTCCAGCGTGGGAGGAGGTCACGCGCATGCGACGGCGGGCGCGGGCCGCCCTGTTGAGGCGGTGGACGGAGGACCTGGCTCCACCGGTCCCTGGACAGAGGACGGTGGATGCCATTCGCCCGGTCCTCCGGAGGTGGGTAGGGCGGCGATTCGGGTCGCTGACCTTCCGATTGGTGCAGGTGCTTTCCGGACACGGATGTTTCGGAAGGTACCTGCATCATATCGCTAGACGGGAGGCGACCCCCGCCTGTCACGAGTGTGGAGCGCCAGAAGACACGGCGCTCCACACGCTGGAGGAGTGCGCCGCGTGGAGTCCCATGCGGCACACCCTCACAGCGGTCATAGGCGCAGATCTGTCGCTGCCGAGCGTGGTTAACGCTATGCTCGGCAGCGACGGATCGTGGCAGGCGGTGGTCTCTTTCTGCGAAGCGGTGATGGCGCAGAAAGAGGCCGCGGAGCGGGCGAGGGAGGACGACGTCCTCGCGGACCCGCTCCGGCGTAGACGAACTGGGGGGAGGAGAAGGCGGTTCGGGCGCCTTCTCGCTCTTTCCTAGTGCTGTGCGGATCATCGGTGGAGAGTCGGGGGATTCTCCACTGGCTTGCACGATCCCACACGTCTGGGGGATGGCCCCAATGAGCCGGGTCATCCCTCCATTGGCCGGGGCCCGTCATCGGTGACGGGCCGGCCGCTGGGGCGAGATGGTGACTGCTAACGCTACCCCATTTCGCCCTACTAGGCGGCAGACTGCTCATCCCGGGTTTTTAGTGGGTAACCTCACTTACTACCCCCCCGTGGGGGTAGTAAGGCCCTTCAGGCGAGGACTCCCACATAACCACTCCGCCCCCCCCGGGGCGGGTGGTATCCATAAAGGATTTTCCCGGGTGAAAAAAAAAAAAAAAAAAAAAAAAAAAAAAAAAAAGATGAAAATTAAGCTCACTAACGACAAGCCCGTGCGTCGACAGCTTTATCGCCTCTTGCATAGTGAACAAGCGATTGTGAACTCTAAAATCAGAGAATTATTAGATGGGGGCATCATAAAAGAGTCTGAATCCAGCGATGCGTCCCCAGTGATCCTTGTTAAAAAAAAGAATGGCGACAGTAGACTATGCGTTGACTATCGCGCCTTGAAGGCCATTACTGTAAAAGATAGATACCCATTACCAAACATAGACGATCAGGTTTCAAAATTGGCAGGCACGAAATATTTTACCAGCTTAGACATGGCTCAAGGGTATTATCAGCTAGAAATTTGCCCGGAAGATGCACACAAAACTGGGTTCGTTACAAGCCAAGGTCATTACCAGTATATTCGCGTCCCGTAAGGGTTGGCCAACGCCCCTTCAGTTTTTATGCGATTAATTAATAAAATAGTATAATCCATAGGTAAACCGGGCAACACAGAACTCGCTCAACAACAGAATGTAGGTCAAACAGACATTTTGGCATTTTTGGATGATTTACTTCTACCTCAATTGACATTGAATCTGGGTTGGTTTTGTTGAATAAGGTGCTTGAAAAATTTGATACCGAAAATTTAAAACTGAATATGAGTAAGTGTGCATTTTTGCAAAATGAAATTACTTATTTAGGTCACGAGATATCTTTGAATGGCATACAGCCTGGCCATTCTAAGCTAACTGCGGTGTCACAGTTCCCAATTCCTAAAAATGTCCATAGTGTGCGGCAGTTTATTGGATTGTGTAGCTACTTTAGGAAGTTTATTGCTAATTTTGCTATTATTGCGCGGCCTTTAACAGACTTGACAAAAAAGAATGCTCCCTGGGTATGGGGTGTCTTCTGAACCCTTAGGAGAACCACAGGAGGATACCAGAGATTGAATAGAGGAGAGTGGGGTACTCTAGACCCAAGTAGTTTACCTTTGACTTTGCCGGACCTTTCACCTCTCGTACTTAATGTTTTATTTTAGTAAATTATTATTCTAAATATTTAATTTTATTTTTATTTAAGTATTATATTCTAAACTTATTTGTCTCCGCCCTTAAGCGTGACGATGGCGCCCATATACGTGGTCTAAAGGTCAAAGTGTGACAGGCGGGGATACTTACCACTATACTACCGAAGACGACGAGATACTACCGAAACGACGCCATAGGACGGTTCGTTAGGAAGGCGATGGTTGCGACACCAAAAGCCATCCATGATTACAACCTCAAAATGGCGATCAAAGATCGAAATAGCGCGGTAATGGAGGCCCTGTTAAAATGTGACGTGGGAGAATAACAAAATAGGTAAATTTCTGTAGGTATATTATTTTATTGTAGTCCCAAATTATTTTTGTAATTGTAATCGTTGGCACGGGTATCCGGAGTGGTCATGCTCACAGAAAGATGTTGTCTAGCGGCGGTGTTGTGTGTCGGGTCGCCATCTTCCCTCAAAAATGGTTGAGGAAGGCGATGGCTGGCACATGCGTCAACTCGTGAACGGGTGCTGCTAGAGGATACTGGTCTGCTCTGGATGCTGGTGCTAATGACATTAACGGAAAAAAAAAAGAAAAAAAAAAAACTTTTAACACTGTTCCCCCTTGGAATGTTGCATGTTTCCTATTTCATATTTCTTGTTTACTAATAAATTATGTCATAGTTAAAAAAAGTCACGGACCCTGGAGTCTGTGGAGTGTAGATTTAAAATTAAAAAAAAAAAAAAAAAAGGTCAAAGTGTATTCTATTTGCGGCTCTGCATCTTAGTTATTTTTCCTTGGTGACGGAATTACGGTGATGGTGTAGATAAATATTGTACGACGATGATAGTGACTGTTCTCTTATTATTTTTGTTATGATTTGAAAAATCTCTTGCTAAATCAGTAATCTTGCGTAATAAACATTGTTTTATCCTTTAGTTTTTGTTGTTTGTTAAACATTTACTCATTGGTTTATTACATATTTTTATCAAATTTATTTCTTTTATAGTAAACTATTGTAAATTTTGCATTGCTTATATATTTAGTATTTAATCATTCATTATAAATCATTTCACATCATCTGTCATAATTTGGTTATTGTAACAGACCGGGTCCTGTTTGGCATTATTAAAAAATTATTTGTTTTCTTGATAACTATTTGCTGCACGATATATCCAGGGGAAGTATTATATCATATTTTCTTTATTAATTGTTAAAAATGTCATTTCCGATAAAATTTTTGTTGCTCCAAAAATCTGAATTAATGTATGAGGTGGCGATTCGAGGAGAAAATCCGTCTGAAAATGTAGAAGGGCTGCGGCGTCAAATAAATAAACTGACGCAATTGTATCCATCGGACGAGATCTTAGACTCTGTTTTCGAATTCGCGGTTGACATTAAAGGACGTCACTAAACTTTAAAAAAAGTAAAGGTGAACATCGAATCACTTAAGAGTACTTACAATGAAGCGTTATCTAATCGAACACGATCAATCTTGTATCACCTATATTACAGACAACAAAGAATTGAACTGCCAGTCGGGTCTGATGATGTCGCATTGTGGAATAAAACAAAAAAAAATTCGATACTTTGTACTCAACTTTTTCTGGCTTAGCTAGGTCCACTGCTAAGGAACTAAAAGCCGGCTCATCTACGACAGATCTAGAAACTTTAGATAGACCTGATCTATCAAATCTTAATATTTCAGTCACTTGTGACCGCGGAATCATCAGTGAACTTTGTAAGTTAAAATATGACGGAAAGCCTTGCGTCCGTGCTTTTATTCAAAAACTTGAAGAATTACGTATTTCAAAAGGAATTTCCGAAACTAGAATGCTGCTTTCTGCTATAGATATATTTATAGGGGATGCTTTGCATTGGTGCCGCAGTAACAAAGACGAGGTCATAGAGTGGTCGACTCTAATTTCACGCCTCAAGGAGGATTTCGACATCCCCGATTATGACTACCGTATGTCATCTGAAATTCGGGCTCGCACTCAAGGTGATGACGAAACCATTACTATTTATCGCCCTATAATGCAGGGTATGTTTTCCCGGCTGAGTAAACCCATATCTGATGAGGAGAAACTTGATATTATATTTCATAATATTCGACCATGTTACTCTACTATTATAGCTGCGAGTCCACATACAAAATCTATCGAACATTTGCGAAATATCTGTAAAAATTACGAACGTATAAAAGTCCGTTCAGAAAATTTTAGAGAACCACCTACTCATAGTTCTGGTCTATTAGCCCCTAAATTTTGCTATCAATCTCAGAAGCGGAAGGATCTAGCTAAAAACTTCTATGGTTACCAAAGCAATGCAAACCAGGCTAAGCCGTTCAAAGGTAATTCTCACTATAGGCCTACAGACTTTAGAACTACCGAAGTTTCTGAACTTTCTACACCATTCTGTTTCCGATGTCGCGTGAATACGCATTCTATGAAGGATTGTACCGCTGAACGAACTATTTTCTGTTTTAGCTGTGGTGAAAAAGGAGTCCGTAAACCGGACTGTCCAAAATGCCAAAAATCTAATGTGTCTAGTCCATAGATTTATAAACATAGGGATAGGAACTATTGTTCTATACATACGATAGGTTATACAAATATATACAATATCGACGCCACAGTTTCAAATAACACTATCTCTTTTTACATAACCAATAATGGCTTATGCGAAAAGAGATAGTGAAACGTTTGCTAATACATATTTCGGAAACATTGTGCAATGACGTCACTATATTGACAGAGCGTGCCACAGCCCACCAGCTGATTTGCCGAGTTTCGTGGTTTTTATGTTGTCAAGCATCGACATTTCGATGTTGTCAAGTGGTCGTATGTTACTATTTTTTTCAGTAAACAGAGACATTAATATGATTTTATTGCTGGAAATACAAAGTGCGTCATACCTTCATGTTCGATAGCTCACTGTAAGGCCCGCAAAAATTAAAACCAGCCCCAACCGACTCTTCATAAGTAAGTATCTGCATGATCATAAGTTTTTAATTCAGTTGATGTTTTATATAGATGCAAGCGTAGTTGATTGACTAGAAACCATGTGTTATTTGATTACGCTTATTTTCCTATCATTTTTGTTAAGTATTTCGAAAACATAACGTAAGCTAGTGATGTGACATCAACTGCTATAATTTATCGATATTTACTTACGTACCTACTTTTAAAAGTCAATGAATAGTGTAATATTATTTCGGCGTTCAATCTTTAACTAAACTCAATATTGGATAGCTAGGTCACAGTACACGTGAAAATACAAATACTAATGTGCTTCGGGTTCCAGCGAAGAACAAGGATGCGTTCCTAGTTCCCGATTTCTGGCCGGAAGGCGTATAGTATACAGGCGCTATAGGGAGGCGAGGCCGAAAATGAATCCCAAAACTGTTTAAAAGTGTATTTTTTATTATTTTATTTATGTTAGTCTGTAAGGTATATATTTCTATGGGTCACTGTTCAATCCTGTTGCCTGAAATAAAGAGATATTATTATTATTATTATTAAATAAAATACCTTAAAAAAGTGACAAATTGAATGGCTGAGACTGGAAGATTCGATCTCTTCTACATATATCATTCTTGTCGATATCGATGAATAATGATATGATTGAATATAAAACCTACGCGATTGTAATAATTTATACATTTATCGAATCAGCACACTGTTTTAAAGTTATCCTATCCCAGACCAACTATCCTACCTATCTACCTAGTTCTATAAATGTATGTAATAGTTCTTGTATCTAAACTTATTCTGATGGTACGACATAGGTACCTAGATACTGTTAAGAAACCTATTGATTGTACTAGAAGCGAGTAATTTTTTAGTATTCTAAAAAATATATATAAGTAAAAAATCGGAGATTTAAAAATATTTTTGTATGCTTCGTTAATTTCAATATATTTAGTTATTTCGTAATAATATTCATATGTTTTTATTTATTTCAGAGCTACAAAGAACATAATTCTGAAGAGAGACAAAATAGACCAATTTTGTGTGAGAATATTCAGATGTTGCATTATGAAGAGGTAAAATGCGGCAACTACAGTGCGGCTGCTGAGACAATGCGTTCGATAGTTCTTAATATAAATTTATTCTTAAAGTTCTTAATATAATTTTTTTTCCCCTAAAAATCACGTTGGCTATGAAAAGAAGAGTAGGCAGACCGAAAAGAAGATGGGCTGACGACTTAAAAGATACAGCAGGAAATGACTGGCAGAATATTACAAAGCACAGGGACAAATGGAAGAAACTGGAGGAGGCCTTCACCCAAGGAGCGGCCCATATCTAATTTAGATTAAAATCGTAATTTTTTGCATACATAATTATAAAATTTGTAAATAATAATCCACATTTAAAATGTTATTTTAGAGATATGGGAATTAAAGGCTTTTTTTTTTTTTTTTACTTTATTATTAATGTATACTGTGGGGTGGAAAGGTGTTGGTAAGCAATGACCACATTCATGGTAGCAGAATTCTATTTTACAGCTTCGGCTATCGCAATTGGCAAACTTTTTATGTAAAGTTAGGCAATAAGGCCATATTGCTTTGTTGTTCCTGGAGATACTAATGTCCATAAAATGCAGGATGTTGTGATGATGATGTCCTATTAATAACATAGTTACCTATATTTTCAACTCGTGTTCTGATTCTGAAAATATATTAATTAATACCTCCTTGTGGGATTTTTATTCAATGTGTTATATCATAATTTATCGATATCGATAAAAACGTTATTTCAAGAGAGCAAGTCAGATCGCAGCCATTTGACTTGCCCTTTTAGAAGTAGGTATACACGTTTATTTTGTAGGTATTTCCAGTCCATAGATGAAAGTCCATGGTCTAGTCTCAATACGAATACAAAAAACTAAGTGGCGAAAATTGCAGAAAAGCCTTGAATAATAATTCTGATATTTCAGAGTGGAATAATTGGCTAATTTTCCTTAAACATTTTTTTTCTACATATTACACTCCTTCTGTTTCTGCAATTTTTAATATAAAGCCAAGAGAGGATCCCCGTCCTTATGTAAAAATTGGGATCAACAATGACTTAAATATGTACGGATTGCTTGATTCTGGTTCCGCCGTAACAATACTAGGAAACTTTTCACATTTACGTTTACTTCAGTACGATCTTGCTCTTTGTACTAATGATAAAATCACCGTTACTGCTGCAGGTGGTCAGAAAATTTCTTCTGTCGGATACATGTTACTGCCGGTAACTTTTGAAGATAATTTTTTCATAATTAAGGCATATGCTGTTCCAGAGATTGAAACTACCCTTATTTTAGGTATTGACTTCTGGAACGCTTTTAGTCTGTGTCCAAAATACTTGACCAATACTCAAAATCTGTATAAATTAGATCCTGGCTTATCAGATATATCTAAATCTTCTGATATCTACTTACACGCTTATGAGAATCTCAACGATGATCAAAAGGCAATTGCTGACAACATTGTCCAACAATACCGTAATATATCTTTTACCGTAATAACTTATGTATCTCAACAGGTACGTTTCCTAAAGCCTTAAAAACTACAATTATAAAACCAATATTTAAAAAAGATAATAAAATGAAAATGGAGAACTACAGGCCCATCGCATTATTATCTATATTTTCAAAAATTGTTGAAAAGTTTATCTACACTCAGTTATACGATTATTTTGAAAAAAATTGCTTACTTTGCAATGAGCAAAAAGGTTTCCGAAAAAACCAAACTACTAACATGGCCGTATACGATTTCCTAAAAACTGTGTTATTAAGTGTTGACAAAACCTCCCCAGTGTGTTCAATACTATGTGATATGACGCAGGCTTTTGATTATGTAGATCATAAAATATTAATAAAAAAAATTAGAAGCCTATGGAATACGGGGTAACATTTTAGACTTACTTAAATCTTATTTAAGATATTATCTTATTAAATAACCGAAATCAGTCGGGTAAATCTCGAAACTAAAACTGAAGAATTATGGAAATCATGTGCATGTAAAGTGATATATGGGGTTCCACAGGGCAGTGTTTTGGGCCCATTTTTATTTATAATTTATATCAATGACTTACCTAATGCTACAACTCAACCTATGACATTATTCGCAGATGATAGTACAATAATGCTATCACGTAAGAATATAGACTCGTATGAAAATGACATCAATGATTCTTTGACATCGGTTATAACATGGCTTAATAATAATAACTTAAAAATTAATTTAAATAAAACAAATATTATTCATTTTAGACAAAGAGAGACAAACAAAAAGAATATTAATATAATGTATGACAATATCATAATAAAATAAGTAGAACAAGCCAAATTCCTTGGTCTTATTATTGACAAAAAATTTAATTGGAAAGCACAAACAGCCAAGCATATGCCTTAGGCAAACTTGCTACTGCCTTAAATTCAGACGCTTTATTCACTGCTTTCTATGGCCTCGTTGAATCTATCCTGAGATACGGTTTTATCTTCTGGGGTAACTCAACAAACAAAGAGGTTATTTTTAAAAGACAGAAACGCTGTATCCGCGCTATGTTTAGACTAAAAAAAAGGGAAAGTTGCAAGTCATATTTTACAAAGTATAAAATTCTTACACTTCCGTGCCTTTATATTCTTGAGACGGCTTTATTTGTTAAATCCAACCAAGAGCGTTTCCCCACACTATCTGACTTTGTACAGAGAAGTAGACGTAACCAAAACATACGGTGCCCACATAAAGGCAAAACAAACCTGATGCATAACAGTGTAGTGTGCATGGGACCTCGTATTTACAATAATATTCCAAAGGCAATAAGAGATCAAAATATTACCTTATTTAGAAATAAACTTAAAGCACTACTGGCTGCAGAAATGCTATTACAAGATCAATGACTTTCTAAATGACAAATTCTAGGTTTTCTTTTGCCATGACATCATAATTGATCTATAGAGAATTGTTTTGTTATTATATTCAACATTGACATTAATTTTAATGATAACTTTGACATTATAACCATTCTTAATATTTTTATTTTACTTGTATTGTTTCATAATATTGTAACGAGCATAGTGCCACTCTCCAACATTTGCACGCCTCATAGGCAAAACATGATAAAAGCTACCTACTTAACTATTTTACCATCTTTTATGCATGTGTTGTTTTTTCGTGTGCATAAAATTTCTCATGTTGTATGCAAATAAATGATCTTTATCTTTATCTTTACCGAAAAGGGTTTAGGGCGAACACATCTTATTAAGCATCATATTGACACCGGAAACACGGAACCAATTAGACAGCGATACTATCGAATGTCTCCAGAAAAGCAGAGAATTATTAATTTTAAAACAAGTTTTATATATTTTAATCTATATAATAATGTCGATGCGACGCGTGATCAAAATGCTGGAATGCTGCCAGCATGCTGGGCACGCTGCCAATTGGGAGTGGGCTGGAGCATTTAGACTGCCTATGAGTCTGCTATGACTTATAGGTTATCTAAATGCTTATATTGTAGTATCTGTAATGTTGTATATAGTTCGTAGTATAATGTTTAATAAAGGCATAAAAAAAATATATAATGAAAATATGATTTAAAAATAAATTTATTAGAACACTGCACATAAATTTGATTTTGTGTAGTTACGACGACGCAGTAGTTTACACGTGAATTTCTAATTATCTTTAATTTTACAATACAAATATATGTTCGGTTATGATATCGATTTCTAATTTTAAACCCAATCGATCACTTAGGATTTCTCGAACCTATTTTTTTTCTCTATAGTCACTAGTTCGTCGACAAAAATAAGATACTGTTTGACTATAATGGGACTTATTTAAAATTTAACTAAACTCGAATTAGCCTCATTGAAATCGTCTCTAAATTTCAGGCACAAGAGAGACAAGATATAGATTATCTTATCGATTTTTACCATAGATCAATGAGAAAGATAGCTCTTTCTCTATGGCATTCATTCCGCCAACAATCAGCTGTCAATGACATTTCGACGTTTGAAACGTATTTTTACAAATGAAATATATTTTCTGCTTATAATTTGTAACAGTCGATTAAAATATTTACTATTTTCACTGTGAAATATTTAACGAAGCATGAATTTAACTACAAATCGGCATCTAAAGCTTTGTTTCAGCCGATGAGCCTGTGATTGCACGTTACGATGGTTTCGACTGTGAATTTAGATGATAAATATAATCGAGGTGTGTGCGCGCGCGTCACCCTGTGTGACCCATTTGATTGTTCAATATAAATAACACTGTTTTATAATAACAGCACAATTTATTTACAGTACGAAAGAATTTCTGCTTTTATTTGGATATCCAAGACCATGGACTCGCTAGGTCCATTTCGCGAAGAATACAGGACATTGGTTTGGTGAGTAAAGAATCCGATGTAATTTTGGCGCCAAGTAAAATAAAAGCGTGAGGTACATTGCTTTACACCTACTATCAATGGCTAACTCTAGCTACGTTATAGTTACATACCTACTACGTTATACTTGTATCTAGATTTTTTGGTTATGTATAAATTAACCCTCCCTGTAGGAGCTAAAATCAAGAGATCACAGTACATCCGATAATGGTTAAACCACATCTCTTTTGAAATTGTTAGTATTGCTTACGTTCCGTTCCTTTGTATTCCGTCCCAGTCTGATGCTTTCATGTGAGCAGAGAGTTGAACTGGTAAAAAATCTTAGCTTGTTTTCTTTTAATGGAATTTTAGTGAATTGAATTTCATGTCCATTTCCCTATTAATATTTTCGTGTACATTGCAAAATGCCCCGAAATGTATTGAAATATATGAACATGAAATATATGATGTGGTAAAAAGAACTTAAAATAATGGAAACGGAACGTGATATAAAGTGACCAATAAGGGGCTTCTCCCCCCTTCCAGTTTAAATTTGATGTCAGCGCCACACTTGGTTGTGAGCAAATTACAAACTAAAGTGAATTATCTCCATCTTGTGTGACAGTTTTGTGTTTGTTGTTAGTTTTTCGTTTTTACTTAGTAAATGAGTGTAAATAACTCTATAAAAGTGTCTTATGTACTGCCTTTACCTACACCCATCAGCTTCGCAAATCGTGCGGAACTTCTTTCTCGTTAATAAACCCTATTGGAAGAATCCAAAAGTGACGAAGTGCTCGTCTCGGTGACTGGTATATAGTTACTTATTTTTGTGATAAGCGGAGCGCGGGGGCCTCACGAGCGGCTTTTGTGTAAGTATATACGATGTTTGTTAATCACAAGTGCGGGCTGACATATCAATTGAGTCAGAATCGTTTAGAAAACGGTTCAAAAACAGTGTAGTTGCCGAGTCTGGCGCGCGTAGCTTGAGAATTTTAGGTCATCTTTTGTACTGTCGCGTCGGACACGCCGCTGCCGCACAGCGAAATGCAACGGGCCGAGGCCGCGCGCCTAGCGTTCGTGCTGCGTTGCACTACATCCATTTTATAAGTCGTTTGAATTAAGTTTTCTACGGGTTACGCGTGTGTTAGCTTAATTTTTGACAGTTGATATTGCTTGTATATCATGGGGATGTCGTTCTTATTGAGAAAGCTGTAAGGGTGAGTTTGGGTTGCATCTGTGTAGTCTGTTATTTTTTTGCGCGGGACGGTTGGAATGATTCGTGGAGGGCGCGATGGTTCGGCCGGCAGCGTCTGCTTGCCGTGCGGACGTATTTCAAGGAAAACTCCATGTTATATAGCGTTCGGCGCGTTGTACGGCCGCCGCGCCGCGTCCGCTCGCACCCGCCCCGTTACATTGTGTTGTGCCGCCGTGTTTGCGCTCGATAACTCGCGCCGTATGCCGTGAATGCCCTCTGACCAAAATGAACACGGGGCGTCAGCGCCACCCGCGTCATTGCAACACACACGTACATAATACACTGGGTCAGCCCACTGTTCACTGCACTGCTGACTTTCACATTTTGTACGTCAATTACCCATCCAATTTCAAATTCGCGCCAATTTGCCAAAAGCAAGTTAACTAAGATAAACATATACTCTATAAATAAGTTTTTTTTACTAGCAACATTTAATTTATTTATATTAATGTCTACATAATTTTCAAGCTCAAAACACTCTTATTATGTAAATGGTAATATGGATGTCATCAATATTTAAAATTAGTATGATTATTTATCAACAAGACGAACATCAACAATGTTTTTATCTCACATTGACTGTATACTGCACATATCCACACCTCTTAGCAACAATGTGATTGCATATGACAGAAAAAGTTCTATAGTACCTACAGTCTAAACATTTTATAATAAACATGTGTTATGTTTAAAAGTTAACAAATGTCTTACATTGTTATTGCGGCAGTAAAATATTTTAGTAGTTAATTATATTGAGATTCACAAGAGCATTCTAGATGTAGATGCCAAAATTGAATAAATGATTTTGACTTTCAATGTACTACCAATTTGCCCCATTTAAATTTTGTTATTTTCCCTGTATGTTTTATCCCAAAATTAATTAGTTTCAGTTGTTATGAACACTCAAACAAAAAGGCACAAAAAAACATTTATTAAACCTGAGTTCACCAAGATGTTTAAAATATTAAAAGTTGTTATTTAATTACACAACTTACCCTTTGACAATATTTTGCTGTTCACTACTCACTAACCATTGCTTATTTGTGCTAATCAACTGTTTAATGTAAATGAAGTTGTCAATCTAATTATCCAGTACTCCATGTGTGTGCTGTATGCATTACTTTTTGGTAAAACAAAATTGGATTGCAAGATCTTTTAATTATATGTATATTATGTGATTCGAGGATTTTGAGCCAATTTTACTTACACCTCATAAAATCCCATGTTTTATTTAAAATATACCAAAATTGTTCCATTTGTACAGATGGACTCTGCCCACTGGTCAAATTTTCAGTAGGTATGCTTACATTTATCTTCCAAATTCACTGATAAATCCAAAAAAATATTATTTATTAAACTTGTGTTTATACACATGAAAAATTCTTGTGAGGTTGGCATAAACAATAGAAAAAAGGATGCTGAATAACAAATCACACTATGCTGATGGCATTGACTTAACGGATATTATACTCTGTAGTATACCTCTCATATTTGGAGTTTGCTCTGTTCAAAGTAAATTTATACTATCTTTTCAAGTAGTTTTGTATTATACTGGATGGTGAACATTAAAAAACTCAAGTTTAAACAACTATTAATTTTATAACTGCACGATTGTGGAATCAATACTTTCAGTAGTCATGTTGTAGTTAGTGAACTGGGGCTTAAGAAGTAATTAATAGTGATATCACAAAAGACAGTGATTCCGGGGACTGAGTATTTCATTGGGATATCTCCTCATGTTTACTGTTTTGCTCATCTGACATTACAATGCACAGTGTGGGAAATGACATTAGTTGTGATCGTACTCCTTTCTATTATCATTCATAACTCATACAGTTGACTCTTGTTAATTCAAACCTGCGATAATTCAAACCTCTCTATTATTCAAAGTTATCACACATTCCCTAGAAAATTTCTTTATATGTCGAACCAAATCAATACATTTTTATAGACTTGGTAATTCAATCGAAAAAATAATTGTTTCGCAATAAAATGACACATTAATTCGCACTTATCGGTGTCAAACACTCGACAATTCGCAAAGAATAAGTCACTTGTTCCTCTTATAAACAAGTCCTAGTAATCCCGCCTGCCCCAGAGACATCAAAGTACATTGCAGAACAAGTTCAGACTTGTATCATCATATAAGAGCCTTTGTTTTGGTAATGATTAGTATTCTAACCATTTGATATTTCAAACACTTGATAATTCGTAACATTTTAAGAGTCCCTAGAGTTTCGAATTAATGAGAGTGGACTGTATTTGAAGTTAAAGGTTTAGTCATGTTTTTGTGTAACCATTTAAAATTTAATAGAGATATCAGAATACATGATAATGCATTTCGATTTTTCTATTAGATTCTATGTGATAGGAAAGATTATAGTCATGTATGAATCCCACACATGACTTTAATTTCCATTCTTGAATTTGTATCCACGGCGGATAAAGGATCTTACCAAATTTGGCTAGGCAGGGGAGGAGGCTCGAGCGGTAAAGGGGAGCATTGATTACATTGTGTATCAGCACCCACATGTTGAATCCATGGAATGCTTAGTAATTTGTAATGCTATGCATAAATTTTTAATTTTTTTTTATTATCTACAATCAGGCACTGGCACTTTTAGTAGATTTGTTGAAAGTTGTTTTTGATGAACAAGTCCTCCACTGAGAACACCTGCTCATTTTGCATTGTTACCCTATTCAAGGGTTAAAATGTGTTTCCTTTTTAGTCTTGGTGTGTAGCTTGGTGTCAACAGTTGAGTTGCCAAGGTGTTCGGGTGTTTCTCCAGCTTCAATTTGTATTTCTTGGCAGTTTGGTCAATCCCCTCAAAGACAGTGTTCACTTTCAATGCAAAAATTTAAAAATTAAATTTATTTTTTTCTAAATTTCTCTTAAATTACGAAAGATAATGGAAGGAGTTTCCAAAGGAGCATAGTTTGAATATTATCTTCCCAAAAAATCAAATAAAAACAGGATGGATGACCACAACTAAGGTCAAATCCCACACTTTGCTGTGGTGTGTTTTCCTGATAAGATCTAAACCTTAACAAGGGCAATGGAAACCCACTTTATGGTGGGTTTAAGTTTGAATTATTATATTAGATGATTCTGTTCAATTCATAACTTGTTTTATAAATTTACACATTGTATAGATTTTTGTAGGTGCCTTTACTATACAGTGCACACCTAAAAGCTATTGTGTATTATAATATTACTTTGTTTGAGTTATTTTATATAATATGAAAAATATTTACTTACTGCTTCTATAATTGAGCAAATGAAACATAAGTATTAACATCTTAACAAGCATAGTGCAGTGACACCGCAATTGTAATCCATTGCAGTTGCGGTGTGACACTTACCATTAGGTGAGTAGACATGTCTGTCTCATCACGAACTTTTTTTACCTAAAAATGGAACCAACTTCAACACTCATGAGTGTGACATAACTTGTTGAAGTCAGTCATGATAGTTCAAGAGTACCTATTATGACAATATTGTGTGCATGGTACCAACATCAACAAGTTATTTCATCCTCTTGGGTGTTGGTCCATTTTTCAGTAAAAATAAAAATTCCATCCTTTTTATTGTCCCTTGCTACTTACGGGATCGATTGTCATTCACTGGCAATGACCGTAACATCAAGATAGGAAAAAAAACAGTTATCGAAATGTATCTCAAAAACAACTTAACCGATTTTGATGAAATTTAAATGGGATCACACAACAAGCATCAGCTTTCAAATATAAAAAAGAAGCAGTTATCAATAGAGTGGACATATTGTAATAACTAACCCACTCATGAGTAGAATTGGAACAGGGAGATGACAATAGGAGTGAATGTGATAACATTTGTTTCACGTTTCAGAATCAAGAAGTATTCCTGTCATCACGAGTGAGCCACGTCATCCGGGATCGGAGTGTGGGCGGCATTGGTGCTGGGGCTCCGCCGCCGGCGCGATGCGCTCGCCGTGAGGGGCGGCGCGCCGATGCCATGCTCGATAGGGTGCGTCGAGCCGACCCGCAACCACCACTGCCGTATCTCAATCACAAATACACCATTCTTACGGTTCAGAAGGTATGGGCAGGGTTAACATTTGATGCCGGGCATTGTTTTTTTTAGGACCAAATAGCTAAAAGTGCTAGTAGTATGAATAGAGTTAAAAGAACTGTTATATTTGCTATACCTTCCTGCATAATGGTCCCTAACCATAGGTGCCATTTATTATTCTTGTTTCTCACATGTATATCTTAGTACTAAAGACTAAGTGCCCCTCCAGTAAATACTCCTTGGGGTGCTGAGATAGAATTGCAAGCCTCTGCCAAGCATGGGAGTCATTTCAGGCAACGAATAGTAAAATACCATGAAGTGGGCTTTAGTGCCGTCGGCTTATGTTTAACAGTGGACTTATGTTGATGATGATATACTTTTTATGCTATGACTGGACTTAGAACATGTTGCACTATGTTTAAGGTATACAACGAGTAACTACTGAATATTACAAAAAAAACAATGTCATTAATCATAAAAAAATGAAATAAAATTAGTAGTAAACAAATGTTTAGTTACTATTTATAGAATATATATTATAATAAAAATGTGGTTACTATCCTAAAAGTTTATTGGTAAAATAATTAACAGAAGCCTTGTATTTAATCAAATAGTTGTCTCTAACATAGTCCGACATTGCAGAATTCATCAGATTTTTTATGAAACATAAAAATTATTTGGTAGATATTGTTCATATAACTAGAATTGAAATCCTACAGCATACTACACAGACACAGCAAGTGTTACCAGTGTTAATGAAACATTAATGTTTTGTTATTCAAATGAAAGTCCTGTCTTGAAATGTACTACGAAATGCATAGAACACAAACATACCTACTGTTTATGTGAACACATAATATGTAAACATCAGTCAGTAAATTTTATTCTGATTTGGTTAACAAATGCTCCACATTATGGTTAGGTTGCAATATAAATGCTTGATTTCGATAATGCTGACTATTCAATGCATGCACTTTGCACTGATCTAATTTTCCTTCTCTTTACTAACTGCTGTCGTAGTATATGTCGCTTTCATGTATATATCTTACAAAATATTTATTAATCTTTCAGGCTATAGTTCTATTGGATAAACTGTATGACACGTTCTTCGCGGCGTCCCGTAAATCGCATGTCAGAATCTTCACTAAACACTTTATCAAGATTGAATTTTTGGACAAGTATGGACTTATGTTAATAAGTAACTTCCTATATTTATTTCTTGTACTTCATGATTTACATACTCATTATTTTCAGATTGTGCCGACCATTATTCAAGGAGTTTGATGAATGGCCAACCATAAGTTTAGACCCAGATCTACCTAAAGAAAAAAGGGAGAAAAAGGAAACGCCAGAAAATCTCACTGCCAATATTCAAGCTCGTAAAATTACCGCAGGTCAGAAGTAAGTAATAATATTCAAGATTGGGCACATTGAACAATGTTGTAAGTTGTATTATAGTGTTGGTTTATTTGCAGAATGACAAGGAAGAGTCGTCCACGATACAAAGAGAAGGAAGACAAGGAAGTGAAGGGTGGTTACTGTGAGATGTGTAACTCTGAGTATGCTGACAGTGCCTTGCATCGCCGCTCGCCGCATCACCTCGCCTTCGTGCGTGATCATAATAACTTCCTTGCACTGGACTCTCTCATCACCTCAGGCGCCAACGTTGCCGCCTTCCTCGACAGAGCCACGCCTGTCAACGGAGAACGTAGATCCCAAAGAAAAATGTGTAACGGAGATGTAGAGCCAAAAAACAAGCGGTCAAAGCGATCTCAGTCCCCCGACTCCACTGTAAACGGACAAAGTCCCAGCCCCAAGAGAAACGGCTTGGATGATGATCGGAAGCACAACACTAGATGCAGTAAAAAGGCCACCGAACAACAGGCGGAAGACAGACAGTACTACAAAGTAGTTGGCGTCAGCACAAAGCTGCGGTCGAGTGGTGGTTTCACGAAGCGGAAGGACTCACCGCCGACTTGCAATGGTGCAAAACCTCTAGTCGTGAAATTTAGAAAAGTAAGACGGTCAGAGCTCTCGGTTTTAAGTGATGAGGCAGAGCAATTCATGTTTCCAAAGCGTGCCAGTTCCACAAGTTCCACATCGTCTGACGATGATGATGATGAGGACGATAAAGTGTTGAGTCCAAAGCGTAAGAGCCCCGTGCGACCACCGCAACCGACACCTTCGATGGAAAGACGGCGATTGGCGCGACCAATCGCTTTGAAAGAAGAGTCATCTGAAGAGGATAGTTGGCCGGAGGATAATCGAAGACGGAAGCGACGTGGGCCAGCGGTCGTTAAACGCGCGAGAAGAGTGCCTTGTAAGACATTAGCTCTAGAACTACCAGTCGAGCCTGATCCTGAACCTGAGGCTAAACCTGAGCCCAAGCCTGAGCCTATTGAGCAAAAAAGTACTATTGAGAATGCTGAAACTCTTCAAGAACCGAAAGTTAGTCCCCTGCGGGAACAGTCAGAGAGGTGCATGAAATGGGAAGATGGCAGACTGAAGTATACTCCAGCAGTGGAACAATTGGAGTTTGCCTTTGAATCTGTGCCTCAGAGTGAGCCTTGGTACGAGACTTTCAAACGCCAGGATGAGGATAAAGTGGTCACTAGAAATGTCCCCCGATATTTTGGTGAGTTATTAAACTTAATATATGTTTCGGATTAGATTTTGAGTTGAAGGCATCAGACAAACCTGTCATTTATTAAGGGAATAACATTAGATGTAGTAGTCTACTAACCTCGTCATGATATTGATATTGAACTAGCATTCCGGATGCGGCTCCGCCCGCGTGTATTAAGAAATATAAATGTAAGCAAAATGAAAAATAAATAAAACAAAAAAAAAAAAAATATTTGGGTTATCGCGCAGAAACATTAATCTCTTTTTGCGCAGTTGGATAAAAACTATCCTATGTTTTTTCCCGGGTCTCACACTATTTCCATACCAAATTTCATTCAAATTGGTCCAGTAGTTTTGGCGTGAAAGCGTAACAGGCAGACTGTGTCAGAGTTACTTACGCATATTTATAATATTAGTACTGATATATCATAAAAACATAATGAAAATTTAATACCATGATATACAAATTAATTCATGTACATACTGTGTAGAGTTTTTTGTTTATGTGGCTGGCCGCTTCCCTGACGCCAACCCTCCTCGGGAATACTTTCGCTGGTGGTATACCTACCCATAATTTACCATTCAATTAGAGCTCTGTTGTGCAGTAGCAGCACCACACTCACATCAACTTTTGAGGCATGCTGCTTATTGGGTTCAGTTTCTCCGATTATCCTATCCTTAGATGATGTAGCCAGAAACTATATTTAATACTAATTCATATTATTTTATTTTGTTACAGCATTGTACTCAGGCGCATTACCGAAGTTACCATATGAAATAGGCCAGCTCCCACCTCTGAAACCAAACTGCTGTCCTCTGAGCGACTTGGTCAAGCAAAGGGAAGAGAAACCTGGGCCTTCCCGGTCATACGGCACACGCGGCAAGAAGAAACTAAAGATACGGAATCGAACCGCAGCATTGATAGCTCTAGAGGGGCATCCAAGGAAATCCCCGCGGGAACACGCTTCTACCTTAGCTATTCTAGGATCGGCGGGACTCCTTAACAGAAGAAAGTTGGCTGATGATACCAAATCGACAGCCTCAGAAGAGACAATAAGTGATACTCAGAGCAATTTGAAAGTAGACCCTGTTCCTTCAGAGAGCCAAGAGGCCTCAGAGAGGCTTCAACAGTTCCTATCGGAGGTGTTCGAGGACGCCGCCGAATATGACGTCTCGGACGAAGTTCTCGAGGGGGACGCCGCTGTCACCACTGCAACTAACCTACCCGACGTCTCCAGCCTCGTGTCAGAATGTGACGACTGCGACCTGCTGAGAAACGAAATGAAGCAGGCCGCCGAAAGGCCGAGGGGTCGCCGCGGAAAGTTCAAGAAGAAGAACCGAACAGGGTGGCCTAACAAGAGGAAGGTCAAGAAAGGTTCACGTACTAACAGTTCGGAATCCGAGAACAAAACCGAAAGTTTAGACCGATCGTCGGCCGAGCCGCCCGACGACGAAACCACTCTAGACACTCTCAGCGAGTTGGACACAAACGCCTCCGAGACGGAACTGGAAAGAACCGCCACCGAAACGGAAAAGTACAAGTCAGAAGATGAAACCGCAGATAGAGACGAGACGACATTGACTGAAGATACAATCTCACAAGAGACTATGGACGTAGACTCGTCGGATAAGCTGCTTATAGATTTAAAAGTGGTTGTGGATGAGGAGAAGTTGCAGGCGAAGGCCGTCCAGAAAGAGAAGCGGGAGTCGCAGTCTTCGGGGTCTGATGAAGATAAAGAGTTGAAGAAGAAGAGGCGTGCCCTGCAGGGGCTGTGTGACTGGCTGCCTGTGGTGCGAGTGGCTCGGGTGGATCCGAGCGCGGCTCGGCGGCTGCGCTCAGCGGGACGGTCGCGCTCCAACCGCCTCAGGTAGCGCCCGAGGCTCACGGCCGATCTGTTCACCTCATCCTCCATGGGACTCCTCAAAAACTAAAGTGAATCACGTTCGGACTATGTGTATAGTGTGTTTGAATGAAGTACTTACAATCTCAATAGTGATGTTCGCAGGATCTCGCGACCGACACTTAGTTATTAATTTGTTGTACATGACTATTTATTTTTGTATAAATGTCGACGTCAGCGTTGTGGCATCGAATTCCATGTTGAACCGTTTTTAGGTTATGACTGCGCTGGAAGGATCAGTATTTTGTTTTTTTATCCTAGTTGAAAGCAACACAAGGCCACGGGTGTGTGCGATGTAAATACTGTTGTAAAATATTGTATGTTGCCAGACTATGCATGTGTGTGTAAAAGTGCAGTGCGTCTAGTTGCGAGCTTAGTTTGTGTACATATTTGTTATTTTATGCTTAGAGTACTCAATTTTCTTATATTTGTAGATGGAGGGAGATAGGACAATGAAAATGTTTAGATTAATTTTATTGAGGGATGTAGTTAAAGCTTTGTTTAGTGTGATTATGCAAAATTTATATATTTTCCTTTAATTTATTTCTAAATATATTGTTTTGTATAATGTATAAAATATGTAAACAACAGGAATTTTACCTTAAAAGTTATAGCACAAGTCAAATATTTGTTGAAATCTTTTTTGATGCAATTATATACAATAATTGTAAAATAATAAAGCATTTGAAAAAAGTTTATATAAAGTGCATCTCACTCCTAAATGTTATGACCAGGAAGCCATAATTCATATATTTCATGTACCTAATGATTTTGTGGATAAACCAAATTTTTGTTTATATAATTGTTCTTTATTGTCCTCCTGTCTCCTGCGTCTATTGTAAATTTTTAATTAAAATAGAAAAACATGTTTATTAATAAGTTGTTTTATTTTACTGCTATTAAGAATTGCATGTTACAATTGCAAAAAGGCTGTAATTTGAATTTGTTTTCAGTGGGTTCCCATTATGCCAGATCTGAATCTCCATCAAGATAATATTGAATTTTAGTATCATACAAGATGTGCCATACATCTTATTTATGCCAAAGTCGAATTACCAATTGGATTATCAAATCGAGTCTCTTGCCCAAACGTGCCCATCAGGTTAGCAGCGGTAGAGCATATTTAGTGTAATTATGAATACTTACACAAAATTTTGGTGCCAATTAAACTTAGATGCTGCGCGTTGATTATAAGTGTTTTAGCTGCCGTTATGGTCTCCAGCTGACAGGTGCTGTATTTACGAAACGGCTGAAGATGGGATTATTTACTATAGCCAGGGATTTGGAGCATATTTTTAAACGGGTGTCACGCAGTCTGCAACTATCACTGCAAGGAGTCTCCCCTACTCTGCAATCGTCGCCATAGGTGGGCTACAAACTTTCGCCTCGGAAATTAAGTCTACTGCAAAAGGATCTGATGCTCATAACTCGACTCAAGAGCAGCGTTTGTTATTATGCACTGCAGCTGATACCGCACCCCCGTCCTTCGGTTGGAAGGAAGATGACGTGACGAAAGAGTACTGATGCATGTGGCGTCCCGTATAAGACAGCGACATTTCTGCCTCGGGACCTGGGTGAGTCAATCCGGACGACTGCGATACGCCAGAGGGCTCTCAAATGCAGGGGATATCAACTAATAAGTGGTCTTCTGATTATATCATTAAAAGCGTGGTGCCGAGGTCTCCGTCCAGCACATCGAACTCAGCTGAGGCCGTGAAGGCCGTTTGCTTCCACTCTCGCACCGCATATTCACGTGTTGGGCTCGCAAAACAGCGCAGCCGAGTCGGGTGTCCCGCAGCCACCCTATTCGTCGTCCAGCAGAATGCCCAAGTGAGGAGATGGTACGGCACGCAGACACGAAGGACTTCGGTTAGAAGTAGTATTCATACATGATTATTCTCCTTCAAATATCGTCGGTCGGATTAATTACCAGAACAATTCCGAAATCACGTGTTTTGAGATAATTATGAGAAATGGTAGGGACTTGTAAAATCTTTCTAAATCACTAACGGTACAACTCAAATTTTAGTTCTAGTTGTCAGGAAACCATTTATTCCGACATAGAAATAAACATATTACTATTTTTTTCGTGTTCAGTATTAGTTTATTTCGAAATGTCCCACTCATGCTTTGATATCCATAGTCCATCACTAGTTCATCAACAGTATTTTTTGAAATGTTCCAATATGACTTTGAAATTAGAAGTTGAATATTGTTTTCGCGCGTTTTGCGCCATTGGCGCTCTGAACGCCGCGTGAAGTGGTTTGATTCAGCTTGATTTTGCTATAAATTAATTAAATGTGCTCGAGAGCTGAAAGATTGCTTGAATTAGCAATAACAAAAAGTGCCGAGAGTGATCAGTTAAGCGGTAAGTTTTATATCAATACCTACTTATGAATTATTTATTGTTTAATCTAACCATAAGTGGAAACTGTTTCGTGTTCAATGTTTTATAAAACGACATGGGAATGGTGAATGGGAAATAAGCTTTCTTTAAGTACCTAGCGTATAATACCTACTTATTTGGTGATACCCATATCTACCTACTACAGCAAAACTCATTAAAACCGCCCATAAGTACCTACTGTTTTATAACCAGATTTTCATAACAATTAGGTATTTCATAAAAGAGACGCCAAAACGTGTTTTTTAGTTTTACATGCTTTTATTTAACTTGCAATGTATTGTATGTAACTAATAACTATGTTTATTCGGGTGGAATCTTGCAACTGAATTTTAAAGCAGTTATTTTTAATCGATTGAACTGAAATTTTGCATACACGTTTGGTATGGAAGACAATGCATGTTTAGCTAATTGACGTCATTCTAAATCCAATATGGCGGACGGCCCAAAATATGATATTAGGTTATTATGTGTTACTTAGTACGGTTTTTTTTGCTTACCACCAGGTGAAGGGTATACCCTTATAAGGTGGATTCGCTTCTAGAGACAAATGCTGCTCGTAAGGAGACTTCTGCGCATACCGCTGTCGAATACGGAAACCACCATCATCAGACCGAACCAGGCAAGTACTTGTTAAAAATATTTTTGGTAGTCAGCCTCAAAGGCTGGATTTTATATCTTTAAGTTTAGTTAGGTAGGTACTGATGAATGAGACCAGGTGCATACCCAGTATACCCATAACACTTGACAAAAAAAGAAGAAATGTAAAAGTAAAGTGTAGAGAAATGCTTGTCACCAAACTATGTAGTTTCTAACTTCTAACGGATATTATATGTTTTTATAGGCACTGAATCGGACGAGTTGCAGCTTTATACAATGGATGAAGAAAATAATTTAAACTCAGCTAACATAGTTCCACAAAATAATGATATTACCGGCCATAAACGAACTGAAAATAGGAAAAGAAAGCTGGAGGAGATAAAATATGTTGAAAAACGTTTAATAGATACAAGTAGGTAAACCTTATGATTCGTTGGACAGATGCGTAGCAACTAAAAGTATTTTAATGTAACTTATAATGCATGAATATTAAAATTGGCTTTTACATAACAGGTGGTAGCTGTCTGGTGGAATTCGTACCAGAAATGCATGTTATAGGCAAAGAGATTCCTATATCTAACGAAGCCAATGATCAAAACGAGCTTGGGTCTGAACTAGGTAAATTTCATAACCTTCGCTTTAATATGTTATTCGTTGATCTGTTTAAAATACCAACTTATCTAATTTGAAGGTGCTAGCGATGGGTTGGAATTAGAAGAAAGCTTGATTGCGAGTTTTACAACAGCTGAGATTCAGTTAGTCAATCCCCCCCCTAAAGAGTATGATACAACTGTTGCACTTCAAGAGCATGCTGAGTCTATACTTGGTGAATGATTCATGTCTAATTTAATTATATTTGTGCATTGTTTGCAAATATCCTATACTTACAAAAATTTGAATAACTTTTTTATTTTTACAGGAGTTGAATTAAATCAAGATCCGATTCAACCAATGAAAGAAGCTGGAAGCAACTTGGCTGAAATAGGACCACAAGATTCTGATTTGACAGATTGCGAAGACATACCTACCAACAATAAAACATCTAAAACGAGGAAAAGACAGCCAGAAAAGTGGAAGAAGAATGTTAAAAAACGATTGAAAAATACGGGAAAATCCTACGAAACACTCAAGGGACGTACAGTAGCTGCTAAAAAGCTGAAAGCTTCGTGCACTGATTGCAGACTGAAATGTACCGAAAAAATTAGTGAAGACGATAGGTTGAAGATTTTCAACGATTTCTGGGGAATTGGTGATCTCGGAAAACAGCGCTACTACGTCAGTAATTGTATGAAAGTTGTCAAGCCAAAGTACTCATTACACAATGAAAATAGTAAACGAACCCTAAATATGTCATACAATTTCCTTATAAATTCGGAGAAAATTCGAGTTTGCAAAAGATTCTTCTCAGCAACGTTAGACATAGGACACTCTTTTTTGTCTACGGTAAATAAAAAAAAGGCTGACTTATCGAGCGTCATTGCAGAAGATCGTAGAGGGCATCATGGTAATACCGGTAGAAGTCTAGCACAGGCTGATAAAGATGGTGCACGGGAACATATAAATTCCTACCCAAGAAAAGAGTCACATTATTGTCGGGCAAGTTCAACAAAAGAATACCTTGATGGTGACTTGAATTTGTCGATGATGTATCGGCAGTACAAGGAATGGTGTCATCAGAACAGCAAGCCAATTATCAAGCAAGGAACTTACGAAAACATTTTTCGAAACCAGTTTAACATTGCGTTTCACAAGCCAAAGAAAGATCAGTGTTCACTCTGTTTGTCGTATCAAAATGCTGTTGGCGAGGATAAGTTACAATTAATGCACACTTATGACCAACATTTGAAGGAAAGAGATATGTGCAGATTAGAGAAGAAAGCGGACATAGAGTTAGCCAAAAATAATGTGGACAAAATAATTTGTTGCTATGACATGCAAGCTGTTCTCCAGACACCATGCGGAAACGATTCCCTCTTTTTCTATAAAAGAAGATTGAACGTATACAACTGCACCGTGTATGATATTCTTTCAAAAGCTGCCCATTGCTACCTATGGAACGAGTCTCTTGGAGGAAAAGGTTGCGACGAAGTCGGTACGTGCATCTATACATTTTTGAAAGACCACTGCGCTGGAAAGCATGTCATATTCTACACTGATAATTGCTCCGCACAGAACAAGAACAAATATCTTCTTGGCCTCTACCACTACGCAATAAAAATATTGGGTGTGAAATCCATAACACATAAGTACTTAGTAGTTGGGCACACCCAAAACGATGGGGACAGTGAGCACAGTACTATAGAGCGGGAGAAGGCGAGAATTTTGAAAAATGGTTCCATTTATGTTCCCTCACAGTGGAAATCCCTAATTCAATGTGCCAAAAAAACAGGAACTCCGTATGGAGTTTATGAATTAGATTACAGTGAAATCTTAGATCTTAAAGATTTAGTAACGCAATTCGGTAAAAATTTCACTATTAACAATGATGGCGACCGTGTTGTATGGAACAATATAAAAAAAATATAGTTACCTTCAAGCATCGTCTCCATACTCTGTGTTCTACGCCGACACTTACGATTCAAACGCAACCATGAAATGTATTAACGTGCGCAAAATTAGAGGCAGAGGTACAGGAAATGTAGAACTGCATCTACGTAAAAAGTTTCACGAGCGCCCAAAAATATCTGGGCTCAAAAAAAAAGACTTACTTTCTTTATGCGACTCCAATGTGATTCCAAGGGTATACCGCGAATATTACACACGCTTGGAGGCTACAGAAAATAGCATTGTTAATGACGAAAATGATTCATTTTAAGCATTCGATTTTAAAATAAACCATAAAAGAATTCAAAAGTGCTTGTTTTTATTGGTTATTACCAGCTCATTTAGAAATATTCCATTTAATCCTCATTTTATTCAAGAAATTTTTACTTCATTATTGGAACATCTCACAAAAATAATTATTACTCAATAACTACAAATAATACTTAAACCTTAGCTACCAAACAACAAAACCGTGTTAAATCTGCATATTATTAAATTAAAGTAAATAAACATACTAAATTTTATAATACTTAAAATAACATTTGAAAACTTCTAAAATCTTAAAACCTAATTTTCTCCAAAACATGATTTTCGAAATGTTCCAGTACTATTTTGGACCAACGATATGTGAATTTTATAATGACCCTTATTGCATAACAGTAGCGTTCGTATTGCAGAGCTTGCCCAGTCGTTCGTAACTGAGTTATCAACGTCTGTTGCGGTCATGACTGGACATGGAAGGGTGATCGCTATCGCTAGTAGCATTTCTCAGCGCGCCACGTGCTTCAAAGTGGACGATGACGTCGTGCGTCGGTCCCGGTTGTCTTAGGATCGTAGTCGTTATTACGGTGTCTACCATCAGATTCAGGTTAACAAAGTTAACCTTAGTTTAAGTATTCGAAGCGCTCGTAGCGAAGTTTGCTTAGCCATTCTGAATCGATCAGCAAAGTTAAGCAACGTCCGCCGCGGTCAGGAGTTGGATGGGTGACCGCTGGTGACATTACTACTGAGCGCTTCCGTGCTTCGGAGGGCACATTAAGCCGTCGGTCCCGGTTGTTGTCTTAGGTTGGCAGCCGTTACAGCATGGTGGTAGGGCACTTTGCGAATGCCCGCCTGGCTAGCTACCACCCTCAAGTTGAAAATCTGTCGCCAAGCACCTAACGGTGTATTCCGGAAGCTGTCCTTGAGAGCCAGTAATTCTAGGTTAGCCTGTACAACATCTTCGACCACATCATCACTTACCATCCTATACAACCTATCAGGCTAAAAAAAAAAAAAGTAATAGGGGAAAAAAAGGATGGACAAATAAAAGGGCTTTACGTAATTTGCAGCAATCCTCGGGCAAAGGGTGGTTCGTCCGAGCTACTATCTCACCTGATAGTAAGTAATGATGCTATCGAAGATGTTCAAGCTAATACAGAATTACTGGGCTCTCAAGGACCGCTGCCGGAACACACTGTTAAGAGCTTGGCGGCAGATTTTCTACTTGGGCGTGGTAGCTAGCTAGGCGTGCATTATGCCTTACCACCATGCTATCTGCCATGAACCTACTATCCTCAAAAAAAAACAGTCGCCAAGCACCTACCAGTGTGTTACGGCAGCAGTTATTTTGAGAAACCATAAATTTTAGGCCGAATCCGCATCGACATCATTCTCGACAACATCATCAAATAGTAGCTGTATGATAATTTGATAAAGTTAAGGAAACGGTACTACAGTTACATTGCGTTGACCGTTTATATCTGTTACCAATACATACGGTTATCGTTTCAATCGGTATCCTTTATGACTGCATTGAATTTCATTCTAGGTTAGCCTGTACAACATCTTCGACCACATCATCACTTACCATCAGGTGAGATAGTGGTCAAAGGCTAACCTATCAGGCATAAAAAAAAAAAAAAAGAATTGTTTGGGCTCGCACTTTCGGACCCTACTTTGTTCAGGGTCAGGGATCAAACTTATTTTGGGATGAAATTAAAAAAATCATCTAGATCTATTAACACTTCTTAGTCACCAAAACACACGTCTTAGTTAAATCTCAAAACGTATCTATATATAGTCGCATCTCTCTTAAAAGACAAAAGTGGATAGATACCTTGATTGTAGGTAGACTTCAATTCCATAAATCATTTTTAATTATATGCACAGTCCAGCAAAGTGGGGTTTGGGTCGAGAAAGAAAATTGAGGACAATGGCGTAAAATCTTTTTTTTGTATGACAAGACGAAAATGATAACTATAAAGTGCATGCATTGAGCTTAGGAATGCAAATCGAATAGCTAAACATAGGTGAATTTTATATCAGGCGTTAAAGTGGCGTCTGCCCTTGTAAAATTCTATCTCGCGGCCAAGTAATTTATTAAGATGGGGGAAAGCCGCCTAAAAGAATTGCTGTATTTATCGCGTAGCGATAGGTATATAGCAAGGCACTTACAAATAGGATTTAAGGTGCTCCTTGATAGGGGTCATTATTCACGTCGGCATGGTAGAGCCTCGAAAGCATATGAGAAGCGGCGAGTCTTTCGGTTGCTAAAGAAAAAACAGGTTTGAAAATGAATAAAAGACACGTCGATTTTGTAAAAGTAGGATCATCTATAAAATCTAAAACCAAGTCTTACTTCCTCATCTTGGTGCAGCTTCCAATTGGACTCTTTTGTCAGACACATTGAAAAACACTAATAAATTCTTGAGGATGTCGGTGTTTCGTGATCCGTCGTACAAGATATATTCTCAAAAAAAACTAAAACGGATGGAATGAACTAATACTTAATAGAACAAACATAAACTGAACTGAAGACCACACCACAATAAATACAAATAAAGATTTGTTTTCACCGGTTATGTAATTATGCAAAGGATGAAGCTCGATCTGTGCAGCAGAGCATTGATGACATCATAAAGGACACGCTACTCCCTGGGTTGCAAGTCCCATGCACCTGAGACTTAAGCCTGTTCTGCACAATACGATGGACCTGGCAAACGCACTGATTCCATGGGATGCTAAGTAATTCATCACCCCCCAATGTAGAATTTGCAGGGGATACTTGAGTACTAAATATTATTTAAAATCTCTTTAGTCTTCTCCTTGAAGGAAGACTCAGGGTCTAATAGAATTCTAGGTTAGCCTGAACATCTTCGACCACATCATCACTTACCATCAGGTGAGATAGTGGTCAAAGGCTAACCTATCAAGCATAAAATAAATTAAAAAATAGCTTATATCTCAGGGGAGACAGTTCTTAATTGAATTCTAACTTTCACTCATTGCTACGTAGACAACCCATGTAATGCTACAATTTAATATTTCTTCATCTGGTTTAATGGCCCATAGTCCACTAACCAGGCCGACCAGACCAGTAGTCTTTACTAACCAGGCCTTGCATTTTTTTTCCAACCATGGTATTGTAACTGCCCCTATAATTATCTGGGAGCAGTGTGAGGCAGATTATTATGCATAACAGAGCATTATATAATCAGGATTACAATAAGCTTTACAGAAATGCCATATAATCCAACTATTGCAAAGTGCAATATGCACTCACTTTACTATTACAGTGTGTAATCAAGTAATTAACAAATGTCACACCTATATTTCCCAAAGAGGTGGCAGCAATGTATGACCCATGTTTTATCAGATATTTAGGTCCCAAACAACTAATCATGGCAACTTTTATTGATATGTACAAGAGTAGTAGGTACTAGTTTTGTTTGGAACCATAGTACTGTAAAAATAAGTTTGTTAAAACAATTTCTTTAAATTGGCAACGATTCCCATAAAATACCAAGTGTTCAAATTAAAAACAAATGATCTAATCTAACAGGCATGTAATCAATAAAAACAGAATTTACACTTTGTACATCTTTCCATTCAGATGTTTTGAAGATGCCCGTTTTACATTGTTTGTAGGAATAACATGTAAAATGAGAACTAAGACTAAGCTGGATGTGGTGTCATTTCAGGCCAGTTGTAAATAAAAAATAAATAAACAACACAATTTTTTTTCTTCTTTGCAACTTTTGTGTGTACGACTGGCCCGTAGATGATGTTCAGGATCTCCAGTTACTTATGCATAAATATCTTCCTTGTCAGCTACATATTGAATGATATCTTTTGGTCTAACCAGCCTCTCTGCATCGCCATCAGGGATTTCAAAACCAAATTCATCTTCCATCGCCATAATGACCTCTACATGATCTAAGGAATCCAAGCCCAAGTCATTGATGAAATGGCTATCAACCGTCAGCTGCAAACAAAAAGATATTCCTCATTTAAGATATGTTAAATCAATTTCAATAAGAAATCATCTAATGTAGTGTGGAAAAAAGAAGACAAGTCAATTTGTTTATTTTATGAATAGACTACCTTTTCTGGGCTAATTTTGTCATAGAGTTGCAGGACAAGGAGCACTCTACTTTTAATAAGTTCTAACGAGAGAGGAGGGCCATGGCTGTACTGGCGGACGCCGGAAACCTGGCTCTGTAACAAAATGCCAATGTAAATGATGAGGATATGTACCTGAGCAGAAGTGAGTTTGTCGTAAGCCTGGCACACTTTCAGCACGCGCTCCTGAATCTGTTGTATGGAAGGCTTTGCCTGGGCCGAGTATTGCCGTAATCGCTGAGCAAGTACCTAAACAGTTTGAGCAACACTGTACACATTTGTTATGCAATAAGATTGAGGTTAGGGTAATATCAAAACAAATTATAAATGAGACTTATAATTAAATAATAATGTTCATGTTCTTAATTTTTTTTTCATTGCATTGATAGCATGATTTTATCAAGGTTTTATCACTCGTATTGATCGACTGTCGACTTACCCCATTTTGTACGTATCGATTGTTATATATCTGTACTGCGGCTTTCACAGTATGCAACTTTTGTTGGAGAGCTACTGTTGATAGCCGGCAAACAACCGGTGTTCTAAACGTTGTGGAGCTTCGTAGCAATCCATTGAAAGCACTTCGAAATATATTCGCAGCAGCCATTTTTCAGACTTCAAATAGCTGTTCAATCCATAGACACAAGTATTGTTCTGTTCTGTGCAAAGACATAGATAACAAACCAAGGGTGCGGACCGGTAAGCGCGGCACGGTCACGGCTGGTCCGATTTGTGCGGAGGACACCAAACGTTTGTATCGCTGAAAATTGTGATTTCATCGTGAGTGGAGCACTCCGTTCCTGAAAAATTAAAAAAATCTGAGAACTTTTACAGTTGTTATACAGCTCGTATATATCTCTCTCAATTTCGGATATTTCACTACCCTCCTGTGTGGAGTGAAAGGTCCTAAGCAATATATACTACGTTCATTTCGTAAAGCGCTGAAGCGCTTTATGAAATCGGACTAAAGTCTAAAACTAATTATATCGTCTAACCAAATATCCAAAAACGCAGAGCCACAATGCTAGTAGGTTAATGTTTCCTACAAAAGTTCGCTTACAGCGCTTAAGCTAATTGCATCATCTAACCAAACTATTCAAACATGCAGCGCTAGACTACTTTTGAGGTATGGTTTCTCAATATCAAAGACTATCAGCACACAGAACGGACATGGCTTTTGTACCTACAAAACATTGTGTATAGTTAAAATATAGTAAAAGAAAGTTAAATAAAAAAGTATTACTGAGGGTCACTAACTACGCAATTCAGTTATTGAAAGTAAAGGTACAGTTGGCTTTTTACTAGAAACAAGTTGTTACTAACTTTCTTAAATTTAGATGTTATTATGATAAAATAATTGCATTGCATTGGATTGAAATGCTTAAAATAGTAATTAAAATCGCACTTGATTAAGTCCCTTTTCAAATATTTTATCCATATCGTTCCAGCCATTTGGGAGTTATGTTGATAAACAGACACGTCAAACTTTTTTCATCGTGAGTAAAAAGTAGGTAATTTACTCAATACTCAATTATTTATTGCAACATATGTAGTTACATGCAGGTCTTATATAACTTGTTTTTGTATACATTTATTTTACATGTTTGTTTACATACGACCCTATAAGGGTATGGCAATGGTGGGAACGGAACGATCTATTTCAAAGTCATCAAATTTATCGTTGAAAAATTCGTCTAAGGTATAATAGCATTTAGATGCAAATAAGGATTTAAGGTTTTTAATAAAACATTCTACCATTTCTATGTCTTTAAGCCTATGAGGCAGCTTATTATATATATCTACAGCCATTGAGTTAGGGCCGGATCTGTACATCTCTAGATTGGACTTTGGTTTTATGAGTTTATGTCTATATTGTGATCTAATATCACGTATTTTTTTACAAATTTGCAAATTTGTAGTATATAAATAGATACTAAGGATAAAATGATATATTTTATAAAATATTGTTTATGAAAGTTGGGTATATTTATGTTAGGTGCTTTTATATTGGCAAGTATCCGTATGCTATTTTTTTGAGCGACAAAGAGGTCACTGGCATCTGCACTGTTGGCCCACATTATGAATTTATGATGCCTGTTGTTAGTGTAGTACCTCAATGTTGCTAGTTGTCATATCTATGAATTTCACTCCGTCAACATGGCTGCCTGTGCTGTGTCGTGAAGCATTGTCTTTCGCGGTTACGAATCGATAAAATAATAATGTATTCGGGCGTGTTTAATTCCAAAATCTGAACTTACTTGTGAAAAGTGATTCCATCGCTTTTATTTGTTTTTCCTGACTAGTTTCTGCAGTATCTAAGGACGCAGGATGGCATTTTGAATACACAATTTTCGTCGAAAAGCGCGTGTGATCTGTATGAATGCCCAGCTGCGTGTGGGTGAAGACATGCCGGCTGGCTTATCCTACCTATTCGACTTTGCTCGTTTGAGATGTCGAGTCCAGTATATAGAGGTCAATGTCGTCATGTATCAAGCGTTGCCAAGTTGTGGGGAATTCCCAGAATTACGCGGTATTCCAACTTAATTAGGGATCGGTTCTATGCGGAGAAAACGTGGAGAACTACATTTATATTGATCCACCGGTTAATGACGCTTCGGACGATTTATTTTTACCTTGTTATTTACAAATACAAATATTTTTATTTCCAATTAAGTTTACAATTTAGTGGTATACAATCGTTATCCGTAGTTAACTAAGTTTTATCTAATCCCAGGTAAGCATTGTGTCCCAAACTAAGCTGAGGCCTGTGTCATGGGACGCAGATAAGCGATTTTATACAATGAGTAATGTGTACAAGTGAACTCTGAAAATCTACTATATGTAATAGGTACATGAGACATTTGATATGACAGTTTTTTTTTTAGCAGTCAATTATTTATTCGTGTACGATAATATAGTAGGTATGCCGAGAGATCGCTTTAACCCATTAAGCCACCTATTAAAGCTAAGTTATCACTACTGTAACGTTTAAATGTAGTTAGTTACGCACAAAATGTTTACTGGACTGGAGTTCAGGAACACAAAATATTTACTGGACACAGAGAACATTTATATATATTGGAACTAACTTTTACCCGCGGCTTTGCCCGTGTGGACTATCCCTCAGGAACCGTTAACGGTTTTTAGGAGCCTCGCCAACGCATCAGTGGAGAGAAATATCAGTGACTAAAAATATTAAGACAGCGAACATAGATAGATTACACATATACGATAGTTTACTTGATGACCATTAGAGACGATAAAAAAAGGTGTTTGTCAAATTTATACCTGGCACATTAAATTTATATGCGATAATAATATGTCAAAAGCCATCATCATCATCATCATCAGCCGCAAGAAGTCCACTGCTGGATATATGCTTCCCCCATTGATTTCCAAATAGAACCATTGGAAGCGGCCTGCATCCAGCGTCTTCCTGCGGCCTTAATAACGTCATCCACACAATCAACGTCTTCCGACGCTGCGGTTGCTTATTTGTGACCTCCATTTGAGAACCTTTCAGCCCCACCGACCTCTGCGTGCTATGTGCCCTGCCCATTTCCACTTCAACTCGCTAATCCGCCGGGCTATATCGGTAACTTTCGTTCGTCTACGGATCTCCTCATATCTGATTCGATCTCGTAAAGTAACACCAAGCATAGCCCTCTCCATAGCTCCTTGTGCGACTTTGAACTTACATATAAGGCCCACAGTTAGAGGCCACGTTTCGGTTCCATATGTCATCACTGGTAGCACACACTGGTTGAAGACTTTCGTCTTCAGACACTGAGGTCTTTTTGAACGAAGACTTCGTGAAGTTTCCCGAACGCTGCCCAGCCGAGTTGGATTCGACGAATGACCTCTTTCACAAAGTTGGACTTTCCTAGCTGGACTGTTTGTCCTAAGTATACTAAAATAATATTTAAATAATTTATTAATATTTTTAATAATATTTAAACTAAAATAATAATATTTTTTATTAAACATAGGTATTTGTCAGCAACTTCGAGTATCGAGTTCCCCACTGATACCGGTACGGGCACAACATGGACGTTTGACATTACCTTTGTCTTGTCCATATTCATCTTAAGGCCTACCCTTTGAGAAACTCGATTGAGGCTTTCGAGCGTTGGGCTCAAGTCTTCCATAGATTCCGCGATGACCACAATATCGTCGGCAAATTGGAGGTGAGTGATGTACTCGCCGTATATATTTATGCCAAGTCCTTTCCACTCCAGAAGTTTGAAGGCATCTTTCAATGCGGCAGTGACTAGTTTTGGAGATATGACATCTCCCTGTCTCACGCCTCTTTGTAATGGAATCGCCTTCGAACTCTGATCCTGTACTCGGACCGACATTGTGGCGTTATTGTACAAAAGCCATGATAGTAAATATAAATAAAAACGGCATGAATTTACCCTTTTGGCCCCTTTTTTATATTTGGGGAAGTTGGATAATTTCCTCCTGGAGTTTGGGGAATTGAGCTTTAGTTTTTTAGGGAATTAGGAAAATGAGCTTGGCAACGCTGTGTATGACATTTCATTAAATTCATTGTCATTCATTGTTTTCAATCATGGATATTTGTGCTCTGTGGTTTATTCATCGTTTTCATTTCGTACACGAATGTAGTGCGATGGATTTATTGTTTCTACACTATTAAAAGCTATAAAATGGGCAACGCAGACACAAAATTAAACTTTAGAAAAGCTGTCGTCCAACTTACTTCAAAGTCACAGGTAATAAATCACCAAATGCGAAAAAATAAATATTTTTGTTGATGTGGAAGTCTTACGGATAAACTGACTGATTTCAGCCTATTGACGCTGCTGACGATAGTTTCTGGGATCAGTTCTGGTCGGAAAGCGTGACCAATGTACAGGATGTGTTTGCACTGGTGCCTGGGGCTGAAATCCGGGCGCTGCGAGAGGAGTCCCCAAACAATCTCGCGACGCTCGTTTACAAGGCCGTAGAAAAGCTGGTGAAGATTGTAGACAGTAGCTGTAGAACTCAAAGAGAGCAGCAGACAGGTATCTCTTATTTACAATATCTTAGAAAATGTTCCTTGTTGTTATACATAAATTATGAGGTTGTATGCTGTTACCATATCTATAGTAGTCTGTATTTCACCCTCCCACGCATTAAAAACCGTTATTTTAATGTTTTGTTATCGGTTATTAATGTCCTTCATAGGATTGTTAAATATAGCGATAATTACTTTATTACTACCTAATGCTCAACAAGTATCATAAAATACTAATTTAACTTTGTAACCAGCAATCTATTTCATAATAATTCTATAGGTAAGTCGAAAAAGGGGAGCTTTGCAACTATTCTTTTGAAGGGGAGTAGTACCCCTTCTCCTCCCAGCTCCCCCACCCTGTCAATATGGTGGATTTAAACTCGTAACTCTTATACTACAAGTATCAATAATTAAACTTGCTATAAATAAAAAGGTATTAGGTATATGGAATATAAAAGTTAGTTGAATTTAATAAACAACTTCTATGAACCTATTAATATGCACCATAATTGCTTCTAAAAGACATGTTATTAAAAACATTTAGGCAACCTAAAGTCTATTGCAGGACTACATGCAATCCATATGCTCCAGCCCATTACAAGTTGTCAGCATGCTCTGTATACTGGCACCATTCCTTCATTGCTATGCTTATTTGTGGAGCTAGATAAGTGCTAGCATTTTGATCATGCGTTGCTACGACCAAACACTGGTAAATTGGACCCCTATGGACCCAATGTCTCTACATTAAATGTGCAACCACTACTGAGATTAGCAAATTTGGGCTGCTTGAGTCGCTTTGCCAAAGTAGCTGCTGCAGCAGCCCTCACCCTTGTTTCAGAAAGATGCGACTGGCTGTAGTTAAGCTAGTAAAATAAATACAATTAATTTCAAATATAACTCTTTAATGTGTGGTCCTTAGGTATGTTTGTTTCCCGCGGCACAGTAAGTTCTATAAGTACTATGTGTTTTAGATCTTTTGAGTATAGAAATATTTCTGGTCTGGAAGAAGAAACACAGTTAAAGAAGATGCACGTCTTATTGATATGGGTAGGGAATTCCATATGCGGGCAGCTTGAACAGTGAAAGACTTGTCATAGATATAGCTAGTATGTGGTGGGATTTGAGGTGCAAGAGAGGCCATGGAGACCGAAAATTATTTATTTATTTATAGGCGAGCAGTGTAATGCTAATGTGCATATATCACACTGTGTCGAAATTTTTTTTTGCTTTTGTAGTGTCCACATATTTGTTAGTTAGCATTGGTTACAAGTTGGCCAGAGATTTTTTACTTTTACGCAACCAGTCCCAGCCTGTTCTTAAATGCGTTCACAGATGTAGCCGAGACAACCTCCTCAGGCAACCTGTTCCAGTTGTGCACAACTCTGTTGCTGAGGTTATAGTGTGCAGTGTTTGTGTTAGCATGTACATGCTGAATTTGCTGGTTGTGTCCTCTGACTTCTTTGTCACAGATGACTTTTACAAACAAATTGTGTATATAGGGGAGGTTGTATAACTACTACTGACTGAGTTGATCAGTTGCAATACCAGTCAGTGATAGGCAACACAATGTTTTGCACTCAAGTGTAAGCTAATAGCAAAACCAAAACTGGATGGGTTTATAATGTTACCAGTATTGAAAGATGGCATGTAACCAAACCCTAGACCCTTTCCCAACAGAAACAAGGCATGTAACCAAACCCTAGACCCTTTCCCAACAGAAACAACTTGATCTGTGATGCTAGGTCACATCTAAATGCTAGTTCACAGAGAGGCAAATCCCGCCGTCTCTGAGAGTACGAAACCTTACAGAATTCAGTATTGAGAGCGAATCAAAATTTTCGTGCAATGATTTTTTATGATGTCATTATATTAATGGGGAAAGTTATGATAGACTACGATTGGCCTTTCACGATGAAGCCCAGTCTCGTGCCATTGTTTACAACTGGTTTAATGAGTTTAAACGTGGTCGCACTAATCTCAGTGATGATCTGCGTGAGGGACGCCCTTCTACGGCGACGACAGAAGAGAACATCAGAGTTGTGCGGCGTATAAAAGAATCTAATAGAAGAGTGACCTCATTAAAATGCCATCACCAGATTAAAATGCCAGGCGAACGGTCGACTATTTGGCGACGTCTGACGTGGAATTACTGGGTCACCCGCCGTATAGCCCCGACCCCGCACTGTGCGATTTTTATTATATTACAACGAAAAAAAAAACTTCGAGGAAAAGGTCGCCGAGGAAGCCGTGGCTGCATTTCAAAACTCGTTGAAGAGTCCCCTAAGGAAAAGTGGGTGAAGTACTTTTCTCAGTGGTTCCATCAATGTATGGACGTAAATGGACACTATTTTGAAAAGATATGATAATACTAATAACTTGGTGGTTTAATCTGTTTTCAATAAGAACAAACTAAGAACTTTCAGTTTGACCCTTGTTGACTAGCTCTCAAGTCAAATGGCAGTTGTGCCATGTGCACACTGGCACGATGCTACTCACCAATTTGGCACGGTTTTGCCAGGTGACGCATTGTGTGCCCAGATAAGTGTTTGAGAAGGTGCCACATACCATACACTGTCCATATCAGTCAGTACATATCATAGAATATGTATATTTAATGTATAATACATGTCACACAATATTATACAATGCCAAATTAGGGCTTTACGAGATTCACTTATGGCGTGATTTTTAGGGTGCGTAAAGCTAGCTTATATTATTAAATCTTAGTAAATTTAACATAGAAAATTCCTATAGTGTACCGCTCCCCATACATTAGGAATACAACATAGTCAAATCCACGTCCTAATATAGAGTGTAGCCTACCAAAATTTGCGTCTCTGGTAGCGCAAATTGACTAGACAGTTTAAATAGTATCGTCCCATACTAAAATCTTACATCAGGCAGCTAAAACCTGTTATTGCAAATAATTTTGTAAGAAATTTCATATATTCGTGTTGTCTTTGTTCGTTTCCTATTTGTGTGGTGTTTTTGTGTCTGGTAATTTGCAGCCGCTGGTGGCGGACCGTCCTGCGTTGTTTTTAGGTTTATAGCTTCAATAGTGAAAAAGTTATCAACGTTTTACAGTTACATTTTTCAAAATTTCGTGTATTTTTTCAATTAAAAATTAAATTTCAACCTTTTTAAATAGCTCCACGCATCAAAACACGCGGGCCGCGGTCCCCGATCGTGTCCCGTTGGATTGAGCGCGATCGGAGCTATACTTTTTTAAATATAACAAAATAATAGTAAAATACCTAACTTTAAGATTTACAGTTAATTTGTAATCAAAAATTTTCAGCATTAAATTGTGCGCGTCTCTTAACACGAGTGTTGCCGTACATGCTGGAGGAGCCAGAATGGCACAGCTTCTTCTGGTCGTCTCTCCCGGCTGCTGCGGAGAATGAGTCTGTTCCACTAGCACAGTCATTGATCAATGCTGTTTGTGTGAGTACTATTTATCCTATTATCCTGAGAAAATAACTATAGCAACAGTTTCCAAATTTAGGGAACAAATAGACAAAGTTTAAAACTATCTTATGTGTCATGCTTATTTTTGGTAGTGGTAGGGCATTATAAGAATGCCTGCCTGGCTAACTACCACCAGTGTTGAATGGTCGCATTTTGCGACTACGAGCCTGGCAGAATACTACTCTCAAGTAGAAAATTTCCCGCCAAGCACCTAACGGTGTGTTCCGGCAGCTGTCCTTGAGAGCCATTAATTCTAGGTAAGCCTAAACAACATCTTCGTCCACATCATCACTTACCATCAGGTGAGATAGTGGTCAAAGGCTAGCTTATCAGGTATAAAAAAAAATGGTACATGTCGTAATTATAATAGATAGATAATACCTACCTAAATTTAGTTTTTTTTTTTTTATCACAATAAGTACATACTCATTCTAAGATAAAATTCATGATTTTATAGATAGAATAGACCTGACAAAGTCTATTTTTCCTTCGACAGGATCTTCTATTCTGCCCTGACTTCACAGTGATGAGCACCAAAAGATCAGGCCCAGTGAGTATTGATTTTGTATAATAATAGAGACGTGCAATCTTATCACCCACTTTAGATTGTAGTTCCAGTTAAAAGATTACACATTGTATCAGTTAAAGCATATACATAGGTACATAGCGTAAAAGTGTCTGTTTCATATTTATTGTTAATTAAAATTGGGGGTTTAAATTCAGATTTTATTTTTAACCCTCATAGGGAAGTTTGTTTAGTCATTCTGAACCGATCAAAGTTAGTGACATTACTACTGAGCGCTTCCGTACTTCAGAGGGCACGTTTAGACCTTCATTTTGAAAACACACTCAATGGGTTCGGAAGAAAAAAAAAACATCTAACCATATGGTATCTAAAATCAGCCAGTTTGATTTTTCATTCTTTTGTATGACATATCTTATTAAGACAAATTTATCTTCTACATTAACCCTTTATAAGGCGAAAACCGGCAGTGTAGGAAAAGGAAATTTAGGTATGTTAATAAGGACATTTTTACATGATTTTTAAGATTTTTTTTATCATATATAAATATGATTACAAGCACTATCGCGTGCTAAGCGAAAATCATATCAAACAAATTATTGGAGTACAAAATTTTATGCCCAAGGCGGGAATCGAACCCGCGTCCTCCGATATCGCGTCGGATGCTTAACACCATCTCAGCCACCTGGACATTGGCATTTCTGCCGAAACTTTGTGCTCCAATTGTATTACTTTAACCGTCATAGGGGACGGTGCGCGGCCATCAACCAGACTACTAGACTTCATCTGATCGAAAGAAGTGTTTTTCAAACACTTAACTCTCGGTATGGTATGATGTCGCTACCCTTCTATATTTATAAATATGATTACAAGCACTATCGCGTGCTAAGCGAAAATCATATATAACATCAAACAACAATTATTGGAGTACAAAATTTTTTTTTATTTTTTTTTTCGCCTATAACGGTTAAAGTATTACAATTGGAGCACAAAGTTTCGGCAGAAATGCCAATGTCCAGGTGGCTGAGATAGTGTTAAGCATCCGACGCGATATCGGAGGACGCGGGTTCGATTCCCGCCTTGGGCATAAAAAAAATTTTGTACTCTAATAATTTGTTTGATATTTTTTTTATCAGTTAAGCCGTTTAGAATTTACGGTGTAATAAAGAAACTCGCCCACATACCACATTTTTTTGGGCAGTCGTGTAAAAATAAATGTGTGTTGTGCGTTAGGAACGCGCCGAAGAGCTATCATCCCTCGACAGCTGCGAGTACATCTGGGCGGGAGGGGTGGGGTTCGCCCGCTCCCCCCCGCGGTACGCGCCGCATGAGGCGGCCCGCACGGAGCTGCTGCGGCTCCTGTTGACGGCCTTCAGCGAGACCATCTACAAGCCTCCCCATCGCGCTGCCACGCATCATAACAAATGGATCGCGTAAGTCTACCAATCAAGAAGAAGAAGTTAGAAGCGCTCGTAGCTAAGTTTGCTTAGCCATTCTGAATCGATCAGCAAGGTTAAGCAACGTCCGCCGCGGTCATGACTTGGATGGGTGACCGCTGGTGACATTACTACTGAGCGCTTCCGTGCTTCGGAGGGCACGTTAAGCCGTCGGTCCCGGTTGTTGTCTTAGGATAGCAGTCGTTACAGCATGGTGGTAGGGCACTTTGTAAATGCCCGCCTGGCTAGCTACCAGCATCAAGTTGAAAATCTGTCGCCAAGCACCTAACGGTGTGTTCCGGCAGCTGTCCTTGAGAGCCAGTAACTCTAGGTTAGTCTGAACAACATCCTCGACCACATCATCACTTACCATCAGGTGAGATAGTGGTCAAAGGCTAAACTATAAGGAATAAAAAAAAAATTGAGTCTTTTTTTATGCCTGATAGGTTTTTGGCCACTTTGACCAATATCTCACCTGATGGTAAGTAATGATGTGGTCGAAGATGTTGTTCAGGTTAACCTAATAAAAAAAGGACTGCTGCCAGAACTCACTTTTAGATGCTTGGCGACAGATTTTCTACTTGAGGGTGGTAGCTAGCCAGACGAGCATTCGCAATATGCCCTACCACCATGCTGAAACGACTGCTATCGTAAGACAACAACCGGGACCGGCGGCTTAACGTGCCCTCCGAAGCACGAAAGCGCTCAGTAATAATGTCACCAGCGCGGTTACCCATCCAACTCATGACTGCGGCGGACGTTGTTTAGCGTTGCTGATCGGTCCAGAATGAGTAAGCAAACTGCGCTACGAGCGCTTCAATTTGCCGCATGGTACAGTTTTTAAACCACGCCCCCCTCAGTGAGATTTTGTCTTCTGCCGTTTTTGATGGTGACTTACATTTCTATACATACATATTTATTCGGAAACGTAGTACGTGCAGCCCTAACGAGTGTACCTATATTTTAGTTTGACGATTGTAACAAGAAATGCTCATATTTTTTTTATGATAAGATGGGCATATCATCAGGTAAAACATCTCTTGATATCATTGAAAAACAGGCCAAGTGCGAGTCGCGACTGTTGTTTTAAGGTTGCGAATCCCAACAGCCCGTAAACGATAAAAGTTAATGCTAATTTTTATCACAAATTTTGACTAATTTAGTTTTTGATATCCACTAACGACCTCTACACGATAATACGTCATATGCTAGGGAGCGAAATAAAATGTTTTTTCGTCAACCATCTGGAGTTTTGTAGTGCCACCCTTAAAAAATTTACTTCATTATTAGTCCAATAGTCATATTTGGGTCAAAGTTTATTAATAATTTACTGTGCAGCGGGCGTACGTGAGTGAACGAACAGCTATGTAAATCATTTCATTTATGATCTTGAAACCCATTCATTATTGACAGACAGACATCAAGGTGATATCAATATTATCAACAGGCCTAGCTACTTAGCCCGCGTTCTCCGATATCGCGCCTGATATCACTATGCTACTATGTACTACTACACAAGCCTATACCACTGGGCCACCGGAATATACTCGTTCGAGCCGAACTTTTGTGATCCAATTGTATTACTTTATCCGTCATAGGGGAGGGTGCGCTGTTATCTATTGCCTGTAACTCGTTGCAGGTACCTGACGAGTCCCGAGAACAGGCACGCCCTGCCCCTGTTCACGTCGCTGCTGAACACTGTGTGCTCGTACGACCCGGTGGGGCTCGGCCTGCCCTACAACCATCTACTGTTTGCTGACACGCTGGAGCCTCTAGTAGAGGTAACTCCTGAACATGTTTTCCCATGTACAATATAAGTAGTCACTAAGATAATTGATAACGGAAAGAAGCTTTTTAAAGGTCGGCAACGCATCCTCGAGACCTCTGGTGTTGCGGATGTTTGTGGGCGACGGTGATCACTTACCATCAGGTGAGCCGCCTGGTCGTATCCCCATAAAAAAAAGCTTATGTAATAAAAATACAGAATTCCTTTACAGTTCAACAGTAGATTGTATACTTTTAGACAAGAGGTTTTACAGCATCAGTCAAGGCGGATATTGAAATTTTTAATCATATCTCTTTAATTAAAATGTATTTTTAATTTTTAATCTTGTTAAAGTTCTTGTTTAAGCCAGGTGTAAGAGGATTAAAACGGCGTTAAATGCTCTAGCTAGTGCATAAAAGTCTGCTTTTAAGCACAAGTGCATAAACATAATTATTTATATTTTAAATTATTCAAAGATTTTTATTATATGTCATGCAGAAAGTTCGCCCGGGTCTTTAATAATACCCATAGATCAGGGGCGTAGGCATATGAAGGTTAACCTATAAAGCAATTATATAAATTTACTCGAAAATATGCACTCAAAATAGAACATTACGATGTCATTGTTTTATTTCCTCGTAATTAAAGTGAAATTCGAATGTATAGCGTATAGTATATAACTCGTGCATAGAACCCATTTTAGCATCTACTTAAATATTGCCTGTGCCAAGTCTCGGCTGAAATGACTTGTTATATGCAATCGTTGTACTATAGAACGCTTGAAATTACAGGCACATGAGACTAAACATCTTTACGTCAAAGTTAAAGTCAAAATCATTTATTCAATTTAGGCGTCTACGACGCTCTTATTTAGGTCAATTACAAATTTTAATATTGAAATATACTACATTGTACTGCCACGTTCAGCAAACAAAATTTATAGAGCCACTGCGAGAAGAACAGGCAAGAAACTCGGGGCCATTCTTTTAAACGTCTTTTTACAATGTGTTTTTATATACAATATAATACAATTATAACAATATTTAATAACATTATGTATGTAGGTGACAGGCGCTAGTTTGGCAGAGGCGAACCAGTCCAAGCATTTTTGTCGTTTAAGTAATCACAAATTGAGTAGTAAGATTTCTTTATTATAATGTTCTTCACATGCAACTTGAATTTTCCTTCTGTGAGCGTTGTAATATGTTTGGGCAATTTATTATAAAACCGCACACAATTGCCTAAGAAGGACCTTTTATTTGTCTTTGCTAATCTAAAACCTGGCACCGCTAATTTATCTTTATTCCTTTTTAATTTGCTCAAATTTTTACGAACATACATTTTCAAATATACTTATACAGACTTGGTAAAGTTAAAATATCAATTTCGGTTTTGTTTTTGGTAAGGGTTTGTTGTTATAGCTGCAACAGAAATACATCATCTGTGAAAATTTCAACTGTCGAGATATCACCGTTCTTGAGATACAGCCTGGTGACAGACGGACGGACGGACAGCGAAGTCTCAGTAATAGGGTCCCGTTATTACCCTTTGGGAACGGAACCCTAAAAAAGACCAATATTATATTTTTAGTGCTATTAGTTCGAAAAAACAGTTCGTAGTAGATGGACTAATGTTAAAGTTTTAGCTTTAAACTGAAGCGTATAGGGTCCAAAATAATGTTCTTTTAATTAAAAATATTTCTTTTTCTTTACAGGTGGCACTACAAATACTCATAGTAACATTAGACCACGACACTAGCAATGTAGTCAATGAAGATTCGGATGAGGTAAGTCTTTCTAACTGAATAATCCCCAAATGTACGTGAAAAATTTCTAAATGTTGGCACATATTTCTTTTATCTTATGAGACCCTAGTACGTAGGGGAGCCTTGATGTCACGCGGTAACCTCTGCCTTTTTTAAAGGCATTTCGTCACATGGGACGAACTGAACAGTGGCCATCACCCTGAGACTTAATTTTACTGGTTTTCTAGGACTGCTGCCGGAACACACTTTGGTGTTTGGCGACAGATTTTCTATCTACTTGGGCACCTAACGGTGTGTTCCGGCAGCTGTCCTTGTGAGCCAGCAATTCTTTACTTTGCGGAAATCCATATTTAATAATCTATAGTAATATAATAAAGAGAAAAGATTTGATTGTTTGTATGTTTGCATTGAATAGGCTCTGAAACTACTGGACTGATTTGTAAATTATTTGTAGTGTAGGATTCTAATGGTGAAAATTCTTTCAGAATAAGAAATATTGTAAACTACATTTTTTCTGGTACAATAACCTATTATTATTACAAAATTACAAATTTACGAGAGGAAACATTTAAGTCATGTGCGGGATTCTCAATTGTTTGCTATAAGATAGGACTTAATAATTTTGACTAAGTAATGATTTTTCTGTGTATTTGTTATCTTTCGTGCTTTGTGACGTAACGTTTAAAGTGACCGTGTATGAAATGATTCTAATTATTTTGTGTGAGGTAAATGTAACTGATTGATTTCGTTTTTATCTCAATAAATAATAATTTAATTTAAATTTTTCCTTGATTGTCGACTGAATTTGGAGTAACTGTCCTACATCAGTGTATAGCGAGCCAGTGCATAGGAGGGTCCGCGAGCCCGCAGGGCGAGCGCTTGGCGAGGCCGCAGGCTGAGCCGTGCGAGTGTCTTGCGAGGCCGAAGGCCGAGCTCCGAATTTACATGCTCCTCTCATTCTTCATACTGTATTTGGAGTATTTTACCATACATTACCGACTGTTATAGGAGTTTTTGTGGGAGTTTTGACTACATTTGGAGTAACTGTCCGAGGCGGAAGGCCGAGCTCCGACTTGAGAGTATTTTCCACATCTCCGACTGGTCTTCATGGTAACTGCCCGCGATAACCAAAGCACCTACGAGTGGGTTTCCTTTACCGAAGTGACTCAGAACCTTGGTACGATTCTGACCGTACCACTTTTTTATGGCAGTAGGGTGAATCTGGTTTGGTGGCCACAATTTGGTTAATTATTGTTTTGAGAGTTTATATGGGATTTCATACTTATCTTGGAGTTTTAAATTTTTTTTTTTCAAATTTATAAGGTGCTTTTATGACAGTTCGTACTGACTCAAGATAGATGCGGGCCGCTTGCGGCCCGCACACTGCCCGAAAAACTAGTATTTATTATAAAATTTCAGACCCTCCCAGACAACCTGTTCATAAACTACCTATCCCGCATCCACCGCGACGAAGACTTCCAGTTCCTGCTGCGCGGCGTGACGCGCCTCCTCAACAACCCGCTGCAGCAGACCTACCTGCCCAACTCCGCCAAGCGGGTCAACCTGCACCAGGAACTGTTGGTGCTCTTCTGGAAAATGTGCGATTATAACAAGGTACCTAACAAGAAATAACTACTTTTTTATACTGTAGTGCGGGAACTATATGAAATGGATCCTAGAGAATCTCTAAGGAATCTTTTTAAAGAAATTGATATTTAAACTTTACCGAGTCTGTATACATATATTTGAAAATATTATGTATGTTCGGAAAAAAATTAGTAAATTTAAATTAAACTGTGACAACCACGATTACAACACTAGGAATACATATAAAATAGCGGTGCCAGGTTTTAGATTAGCAAAGACAAATAAAAGGTCCTTCTTAGGTAATTGTGTGCGGTTTTATAATAAATTGCCCAAACATATTACAACGCTCACAGAAGGAAAATTCAAGTTGCACGTGAAAAACATTTAGATTAAGAAATCTTACTACATAGTTTATGATTACTTAAACGACAAAAATGTTGTTTGCCCACGATGGACTCCTAAACTGCTGAACCAATTTTTAATTTGATTTGCACACCGTGTGCAATTTGATCAAAATTGAAATATAGGATAGCTTACATTAAACAATTATTGTAATAATTTTATTATGTTACACATTGTTAAAAGACGTTTTAAATAATGGCCCCGAGTTTCTTGCCCGTTCTTCTCGCAGTGACTCTTTAAATATTTTTTTTGCTGAATGTGGCAGTACATTTTAGGATATTAAAATTTGTAATTGACCTTCATAAGAGCGTCGTTGAGACATAAATTGAATAAATTATTTTGAATTTCAATTTGAAATTTGAACAAGCACGAGGTCCACCTGCTATTGAACTAAAACTAAATATACCTAAATCTCAGTATGCCTACTACATTTGTTCTTAGCCCCAATGCGATTAGGCGAGTACGTTGCATACGCCCCTATCAACTCCCCCCGTCTGTCTCAGTTCCCCCTGATAAATTTTATTAAAAGAAATAACTACCAAATATTAAATATAACCGTCAACAAAAACAGTTTCTCTAGATAATAATATATTTATTTTCATGTTATAATTGATAATGTTACATATATTTAATTGTTTCAAGTGGTATTTCTATGTTATTCAAAATAAAATTGCGTTATAATACGCAAGATTCAAATTAAAAAATGCTTTCTTATGCATTTTTTAGCACTTGCTAGGTATTACATCAGGGGACCCGCAGCTGAGGATTTTAGTAATGAAATTTTATTGTTCTCGTTATCTCCCGATATTTTAAAGGGCAATTTTTCAAGACGGTGTTGTGAGACATGCGATGGAAAAAGTAATTACTGGATTCAGGTAAAATAGCTCGTCAGAACATTCTTCATTGGTCGATCGATAAAATATACACAAACCAATATAACTTCGGAAGCCAAGTGATGATTAAGTGTCAGTTAATTCGAGATAATCAACAATTCTAGTTGTAGCAATGAGCCACTAGACACTTCGGCGGACTACTTTAGAAGCTTCAATTTGAAAACTGTCGTGAGTTTTATGCATATTTACTTATGTCAGTTCGTAACGGTCGGAATCTTTCCGCTAAATATAAAGCTTTAAAAGAGCTCGAAGCATGGCATCCTTAGTTGTTCTTAATCGATGAACTAAGTTATGCGCCTAAGGTGATCGCTAGTGACATTACTACTGAGCGCGCTTCCGTGCTTCAGAGGACGTTAAGCCGTCATCGGTCCCGGTTGTTGTCTTAGGATAACAGTCGTTATAGCACGGTAGTAGGTCATTTTGCGAATCACCGCCTGGCTAGCTACCACCCTCAAGTAGAAGTCTGTTTCCGAGCACCAAACGGTGTGTTCCGGCGGCTATCCGTGAGAGTCAGTAATTCTAGGTTAACCTGAAACAACATCTTCGACCACATAATTACTTAACATCTGGATAAAACGTAGATAGTGGTACAAGGCTATATATAAATAACCTTTCCAACCACTAGAGGGAGCATTACACCATATGGAGGCCAACACGCGCTTTATAAATAAAAGCTGTTGATGCGGGATGATGTACAGATTTTTTTCATCATTTCAAGATGAACCTTTAAGATGTTGGAACACTCCAGAGTCTAATGACTACGCCCACATGCGTTGCAGCTAAGACGTATAGGTTTTCATGAATAAAATTCATATAGTATAGTAGCTCATATAGTTGTATGAAAAGAATATATATATATATAGTGCTCCATCTTAGACCACATCAATGCTTAACATCAGGCAAGGTGTGGTAAAACGCGAACCTATTTTGAATAAAAATAAAAAGAAATAGCTGACATAGACTTTAAGCGAATTAAAACATAGCTAAAAAATATCTAATTAATATTGGTTTCAGAAATTCATGTACTATGTGTTGAAGAGCAGCGACGTTCTGGAGGTACTGGTGCCCATTCTCTACCATCTCAACGATTCACGCGCTGATCAATGTGAGTTGCATCCTTGTTACAGTAGTAACTATTTTTTATATTTTATAACTACTTTACTATTGTGGTGAAGTCACATAATTAACGAAGCTGAGCTGAACCTGAAACAAATAAAATAAATTAACATCACAAGAATAAATTAATATAACATGATTAAATAAATAAATATAAACAATACATATTAAAATATAAAGAATGTTATACTTAACTTCACACTGGACATTTCATACCCACACAACACGGACTATACTATCCTACCTTACCTACTATCCTTTGACCTTTATCTAACTTTATTGTAAGTGATTACATAAAAATAATGCCTTGTAAAAAGAATATTATTAAAATGTAACTACCTCTATGCGAATTCGTCGGCTTCATAACTCGAATCACGTACTTTTTAAGAATTTTTAGAGTTTCTTTAACTAATTCCAAGTTCACTCGCAAGGCAAATATTTTCACCTCGTAAAGACAATAATAATATATTTAAAGTACATATTAGCGAATTCATCGTTTTCATAACTCGAATAACGTAGAGTACGTGCTCTACTAGAACATAACTCGTATCACATACGTTACTTGTAAATCTCGGAACATGTAAAGTACTTGATAACTCGAATCACATACTGTCCTTGTAAATCTCGAAACATGTAAATTACTTGATAACTCGAATCGCATACTTTACTTGTAAATCTCGAAACATGTAAAGTACTTGATTCGAGTGATATGAACCGTGGTAATCTTTAGAAAACATAATAATTTTTCCTTTCAAGCATCGAATACCATTTTTTCGAGCTATTTACATAAAAACTTAATAGCTATCGTATAGACAGATAGATAGTTAGAAAACTCTATTGTTACACCACTTGAGAAATATACAATTTTGCATATTAAATAATAATAACATAGTGTTACAATGGGCGGCCTTATCACCAAAAGTGATATCTACCAGGCAACTTTAGGATGGAGTTGAACAAACAAAACATTTGGGGCGGGTGTAGTCCAAAAAATAGCCATGAAAAAAGTACATACTCAAATGTCAATGTGTACCACAAGAACTGTTTACGAAATATTGTCCATCAGCTCGCGTGGGCCTGATGCACATCGGCGTGTTCATCCTGCTCCTCCTGTCCGGGGAGCGCAACCTGGGCGTGCGGCTCAACAAGCCGTACGCGGCCGCCGTGCCCATGGACATACCCGTGTTCACGGGGACGCACGCGGACCTGCTCGTCGTCGTCTTCCACAAGATCGTCACTACGGGACACCAGAGGCTGCAGCCGCTGTTTGATTGTCTGCTCACCATATTGGTCAATGGTGAGTCATTACGCAATTGTAAGTCAGTTGTAAGTGCTGAGTCAATAGGCAATTGTAAGTCAGTTGTAAGTCAATGACAAATAATAAACCAAATTCTTAAGAAAACTTAGAAATTTTACCACCGTACTTCCACATCCAGCAAGTATGGACATCACACACTGTTCGACGACGAACGACCTTCCGCGAAGCTACGACATGGACCATTTCAAAAGGGGCATCTACAAACTCCTCTCTGGGCAGGCAACGCATCGGCAGCGCAGCTAGTGTTGCAGATATCCATAAGCGGCGGTTAACGTTTACCATCAGACGGGCCGTCTAATTGTTTTTCACACATAATATTTAAAAAAAACATGCAGACGCCGTGTCTTACAACATCAAGGACGTCACACGTTCAAGCTGCTGTTTGACTGTCTACTTACTATACTGGTGAATAGTGAGTCAATAAGCAAATGGCAAGTCAGTTGTAAGTCAATGGCAAGTGCTGATGGACATCCTAGTCTTTGTAGATTTGCTAGTTTTCATAGTCCATAAGATCGCCACTACCGGACATCAGAAGCTGCAGCCGCTATTTGACTGTCTACTCATTTTATTTCTCAATAGTGAGTCATTAGGCAATGGCAAGTCAGTGGTGAGTCAATAGTAGGTAGCCTGTGAGGTTTTTTTTGAGAGCCAGCAATTCTGTAGGTTAGCCTGAACAACACCTTCGACTACATCATTACTTACCATCAGGTGAGATAGTGGTCATAGGCTAACGTATCATGAATAAAAAAAAATGTTAAGTAAATTTTTATAAGCAGAATTTTTTTTAGAGTATCAGATAGTTCAACAGTCAGTGAAATTGAAGTCAATGGAAAGGGAAATGCGTAGGAACATGAATTTATAATATGAAAAGTTGCAATTGTCGTCGTTTGGTTTCTTGCTGACTTTAATTATATGACGGATTAAGATGAACAATTTTACAAATTGTTGGAGCACAAAATGTCTTGTTCCGAGCGGGAATCGAACGCTCTGATCTCGCGCCGGATGCCTATTCCTCTCGGCCAACGGACTATAATTATCTAAGTTCCAGGACATATGATTTAAAAAAAACTTATGTTAAATAAAACTAAAATTAAAAAATAGCTTGAAGATATAGATAAATTGTAAATTACATTGTTTATACATAGTATAGATGGTAAAATTAAAATAATTGTTTAATACCTATCTTAACTTAGGTACAAAGTCATCTACATTATAGAACGCTTTCTCGACGAGCCAAGCCTTTACATGAACATGAGGTGGGCCTCGAGCTAGTTCCTTCAAAATAACATTAAAAAACCGACACTGCGCTGCGGTCAAATAATGGACTATATGCATTGTGTACGCGCAAACGGTCAGGTCACGATATACAGGGTTATTGGTAAAATGCTTACAACCTCTTAGGGTTGACTTCTCCTAGTACTAACAAACTAGCAGAAGTCAACCCTAAGAGGTTGTTAGCATTTAACCAATAACCCTGTATACGATAGTCAAAATACACTCGAGAGCAATGAATCCGGGTCACTTAAAGAATGTTAAAAATCTCGGAAACTAAAAATGATAGGTTAATGCAATAAATTGTATTTAATAGACAATGTAATACTCCTTAAATGAAAGTAAAAAAAATATGAGTCACCATACATTTTATTAACACAAAATTACATAAAGAAAAAAACTGCTGATCTCTCCTTAAAACAAAAATAGGAAACATGAAATTTTTGAACTTTATTACGATTTTCTTGAATTTTAATACTTCGTATTGCCTCCTCGTGCTTCCATTACTGCGTTTACGCGGTTTGGCATGCTGTACACCAAGTTCCTTATACGATTTTGGGGAATATTCTCCCATTCCTCTGTGAGAGCAATTTTGAGCTCACGAAGCGTGATTGGGGGAGGGTTTCGTTGTTTTACGCATCTGCCTAGCTCGTCCCAAGCATGCTCGATCGGGTTGATATCCGGGCTGCGCGCTGGCCACTCCATACGAGTAATGTTCATCTCTTGAAGGTAGTCATTCACAATCCTACCTGTATGAGGTCGGGCATTGTCATGCATAAATATAGCATCCTCACCTAAATTGACCATAAATGGACCAACGTGATCATTGAGGATTTCTTCCACATATCTTACGCTAGTTAAAGAGCCGTTTTCTATGATCACCAGCTCTGTGCGACTTTCAGAAGAAATTCCGGCCCACACAAGTACAGACCCACCACCGTAGGCTACTTTTTCTTCGATGCATGCTTGCTTGAATCTTTCCCCTGGTCTTCGATACACTCTGTGTCTTCCATCGTGCTTGTAGAGCATAAATTTTGATTCGTCGGAGAACATAACTTTTGACCAATCTTCAATACTCCAATTTACGTGGCTCTGGGCATATTTATATATTATCTTAGTCTCGAAATACGATGCCCACGCTCCAGTTTAGGGCCGTTTGCAGGTCTAAGGGGTTTTAAGTTAGATTCAGCAAGCCGACGTCTTACTGTCCATGCACTTGGGTTACTTCCTCCGAGGCGTCGAAACTGATTGGTGAGTTCAGTTCCTGTGAGAAAGCGATTTCGAAGCATGGTGTTCACCAAGTATCGGTCTTCTCGTGCTGTGGTACACCTGGTTCTGCCCGTTCCTGGTCTGCGTAGGTTAGAACCAGTTTCTTCGTAACGTCGGAGAACTCTTTGTACTGTTGACAGCGACACACCGACAGTCCTGGCTGTATCGCGCTGACTCCGGCCGGTTTCCAGCATTGTAAGTATTCTGGTGCATTCTTCAGGCGTAAGCGACATAATTTCAGCTTGAATAATGAATATAGAGCACTATCAACATGGTTTATGTACCCACATAAATGACAGATTACAAACAAAAGCAAAACCAAATGCTGTAATTTCGTATCTTCGAAAGTGGCCCTTTTTCAAATTTGATTTTTTTATGATATAACTTTACAATAACTAAGAAGTTTTAATACCTTCATTTAAGGAGTATTACATTGTCTATTAAATACAATTTATTGCATTAACCTAGCATTTTTAGTTTCCGAGATTTTTAGGATTCTTTAAGTGACACGGATTCATTGCTCTCGAGTGTATGTCCCGAGAACTATATTAGGTCTTCTATGACGTCACCTCCGGCTGCATATAAACCTCACAGAGAAGAGGAAGTGCAGCGTGTGCACGAACGTTAAACTCAAATTTTGACAACTAGATGTGGAGACTCATGTTACGATGTGATTAAAATTTTATACGTACACAATCTTGTTTACAATAGAACCCTTGATGACGGGGGCGCAGTGCCTCCCTCACTGCCTAATTGCTCATGTTCGATGCAGGAGATTCGCATCACGCAGGCGGCAGTGCGGAAGGTACTGTGGACTCTGGATGAAAGGAAGTCGAGTGGGCCGGATGGTATTCCGGCCATAGCATTGAAGAAATGCGCACCGGAACTGTCTCCCGTCCTATCGCGTCTGTTCTCTCTTTCCTACAATTCTGGTGTCGTGCCGTCTAGCTGGAAAATTGCCCATGTCCACCCTATTCGGAAAAAGGGTGACCGTTCCGACCCAACAAATTACAGGCCTATAGCGATTACCTCTTTGCTCTCCAAAGTGATGGAGCGAGTGATTAATTCCCAGCTCTTGAGGAACCTAGCTAGACCTAGACAAACATCAGCTGATTAGTGACCGCCAGTACGGCTTTCGTCACGGTCGATCTGCTGGTGATCTTCTTGTGTGCCTCACTCGCCGCTGGGGAGAGGCCATCGAGATTAGAGGCGAAGCTCTTGCAGTCAGCCTTGATATCGCAAAAGCCTTTGATTGGGTCTGGCATAGGGCTCTTCTAGCAAAAGTTACCTTCCTACGGCGTACCAGAGAGGCTTTGCACGTGGATTGGCAATTATTTGCATGGTCGCTGCATAAGATCCGTCGTTGATGGAGCTTGTTGAGAGACCATGTCAATTAATACTGGAGTTCCACAAGGGTCTGTGCCCCAGGTGGGTATCGCCCACACTATTCATCTTGCATATCAATGACTTATTGGAAATAAGTAATATTCATTGTTATGCGGATGATAGCACTGGCGATGCACATTATTTAGGCCGTGCAAATGCTCCTATATCTGAGGTGATGAAGGAGAGACCAGAACTTGTGTCTTCCGTTGAGTGCTCCTTGTGAGCAAGTTACTGACTGGGGTAAGCGAAACCAGGTGCAATTTAACCCCTCGAAGACTCAAGCCATCGCGTTCTCTGCCAAAAAAGCGCATTTAACCTCACTCCACGTTTTCAAGGCATTCTCCTTACCTTGACGAACAACATTGGCATTTTGGGAGTCGACATATCTAGCGAGGTCTAGTTTAGAAGTCATTTGGAGAGCAAAGCAGGACTAACTGCTAAAAAATGCGGTGTACTCAATAGAGCCAAGCAGTACTTCACGCCTAATCAACGCCTCTTGTTATACAAAGCGTATGTTAGGCCGCACATGGAGTACTGCTCTCATCTCTGGAGCGGTGCACCGAAGTATCAGTTAGACCCACTTGACTCCTTACAGAAAAGAGCCGTCAGACTTGCCGATGACCCAAAATTGACCAACAGGTTGGAATCGCTGAGCGTACGCCGTGACGTTGGCTCGCTATGCCTGTTCTACAGGTACTATAACGGGGAATGCTCTGAAGAGATTTGTGACCTCATTCCTCCTTCACGCTTTTATTACCGAACTGGCCGCTATCGTCAGAAGGGCCATCCACACATTATAGATACGTGGAAGTCTCGCACTACCCGATTTAATCGTCTGTTTCTGCCACGTACCTGTAAGTTGTGGAATGCTCTTCCCCCTGAGGTTTTTCCTCAGGTCTACAACCTAATCCGCTTCAAAAGAGGCGTGAATAGAGTCCTTTCTCTCAATGGTAGATAACGCACCAGTAATGCTACAGATATTACCGGTGTTCATAGGCGGCGGTGACCACTTACCATCAGGTTGACCGTCTGCTTGTTTGTCACCCTTGTATAAAAAAAATGCCTTGAAATTTAATACTTCTCATATTGATGATTGGAATGAAGGTTAATTGCGAATAAGCAAATTGACAGCTGAAAGATATAGTTAGCGTTGCTGTTGGTTCAAATTATTTGCGTGAAAATATTTAGTGCAAAATATATCTACTCGCGCCAATTAACAACTTTACAGCCTTGTATACTCTATCAGCCGGATTGCCCACTGCTGAATACAGCCTGCCCCATTAAGTTTAGGAGATTTGCCATAATCCCCACGATTGGCAGGCGTCTTGGGAATCGCAGTTTAAGATATGAGTTCCTCAGAAGGCGCTGCTGCCCACCTTCCGGCATTTCACCTTTAGTCGCATCTTACGATACCCACACGTAGCAATGTGGGGAAATTCTTTACTTCACCGGCCTTGCATAACAAATAGCTTTTTAAGCACCTAACGGTGTGTTCCGGCAGCTGTCCTTGAGAGCCAGTAATTCTAGGTTAGCCTGTACAACATCTTCGACCACATCATCACTTACCATCAGGTGAGATAGTGGTCAAAGGCTAACCTATCAGGCATAAAAAAAAAAAAAGCTATAACATAATACATATTAAAGCGTTTATATTTCTGCACAGTTTCACCATACCTGAAGACTCTGTCGATGGTGGCATCCACGAAGCTGCTGCACCTCCTGGAAGCTTTCAGCACCCCTTGGTTCTTGTTCTCGCAGCCGCATCACCACCACCTAGTCTTCTTCTTGTTGGAGATGTTCAACAATATGATACAGTACCAATTTGATGGTAAGTGGTTAAAGTTTTCAACACACTTACTCGTAACGGGTCTTTAAATGCACCTATTTTAGTGTCATAATGTAGTCTACTACTACACTATAAAGTATATAGGTATCTAAAAAAAGCACGCGTTTTTTTTCTACTCTACCACATTTGTGTTTTATACCTAACATCTATCACCAATACTTACAACTACTTTGGGTACTTGTACAGAAATTGACTCTCACACACACCCCATACAAGACACTTTGATGTGACCTTAACTTATACTCACTGTTATACATGTACACCTCAAACACACTATTCACTACATACTTACAAATCTATTACTCACTCACACCATTCAATCTCTCATACCGCATACACGATTACACACTCGCTGTTCCAATTCTCTCTCGATCATTAAATGATTAGATTTTTATTCTCATAACCAATCACGCTCAATGTTTTAACTGCACCATAACTGTTTTAACAGTATTTAAACGCAACCATCGCGGGTCCTGCGATACAGGTTCGCCTAGTGCAGGACTTTCAAACTCTCCTTCCTAAATAGGTAGTTTAAGACTTTTGTTACACTATGTTTGGTTTATTTATTTGGGTTAAGTTTGTATTATTTTTCGTAATAAACTATTTCTATATATGCAAAAAAAACAAAAACTTTTCTACTCTTCTCACCAAGGAGATTGTAGTTTGTTTCATTTGTTTTTCATATAAAAACATACCAAAGAGTTATTTACCTACTGATGTAAAACTTTAGAAGATTAAGTGAGTTTATAAACCTTCTTATCCACATTATTATTGCAATAAAAAAGATGTGTTAAGTATATTCCGATTCGTTTTGTATTGTATCTAGAACTGGGTATATATCAACAAATTGACTATGGATAATTATTCAGTTAATTAAAATTAAGGTGGTTCAGTGTTTCCGTCAGCGTATTTTTTAATAACGAAATCTGCGCGCTATTATTTGATAAATACTTCCTTATCGAAATTTTCGTATTATTTTCTCGAAAGTGTGTTAAAAAACGTCATATGATAACTTCCCACACTTACATAATGTATTATTAACTAGTTGCGCTCAGCTTATTCAATGAAGATAAGTGGTGTTGATGATGAAAAGTATCCTATGTGTAAACCGGACACCTCAGCTATCTTTGTTCCAATCCATCCAAATCAGTTTAGGCGTTTCAGCTTGAAGAAGTACTAACACCTACGCCATCACTCACTCTTTCGCAAATTTTCTTACAAACTTTAGCTTTCATAATATTAATGTGATAACTTTTGTGCCGATTGTTTTCACAAATTAAATTGTTATGCCTATCATCCACGCGTTGACTGCCCGATCGGGGTATTGACTCGGCGTCAGATTTTTTTTTATTTTTTTATTGCTGATAGGTAAGCCTTTGACCACAATCTCACCTGATGGTAAGTGACGATGTGGTCGAAGGTGTTAACAGGCTTAACCTAGAATTACTGGCTCTCAAGGACAGCTGCCGGAACACACCGTTAGGTGCTTGGCGACAGATTTTCCACTTGAGGGTGGTCGCTAGCCAGGCGGGCATTCGCAAAAATGCCCTTCCACCATGCGGTGAAGCTCAAGCGGGATTCGAAACATGGACCTGCTGCGCGGCAGTCCATAGCCAAAGCCACTGAGCTATCACTGCTTTCAATTTCAGTTTCCGACTCGTTATTGACCGGTACTCGTCACGCTTTGTTTGTGTTCCGACTTGAAAAACGACAGTTCCAGGTGTGTTCCATATTTTAAAGTACATACACATTATATAAAAAGAAAAGCAACACAAAAATAAATAAATGATGTTACTATATCTAGGAGCTAAAAATGTTATACATAAAAATTGTGGGCCCTGTTTTCTATCAGGAGAAATATAATTATAAATTATATTAATCACATACATATTTGTCAGGATACGAATCTGGGACTCCGAGCTTCTTCACACCTTCATACCATCTGAACTACGGTGCTATCTAATTTTTGAAGTAAATAATAGAAATCATTGCTATATCATGAATTAATTGATCCAAGAAAATGTTCATTTTGATTTATTTGTTCTCGTTTGTTTGTGTGTTTAACCAAGTTGTTTTTTTTAGGCAATTCCAACCTAGTATATACAATAATACGCAAACGCGCAGTTTTCCACAACCTGGCAAACTTGCCCCACGAGCACGCAGCTATAGCCAGGTCGCTGCAAGCTGGCAAAGGAAAGGGATTCGTTCCCAGCAAAACCACTTTACCGAGGTGAGTCTGATAATTTTTATTATATTAGGAAAACTAACAGCTATAGTCTATTTTTTTTTAACAAACGAGAACTGAAAATTTTTCTGCATTGCTATTGGCCAACGTAATCAACATAAAGTCCGTTCCACACGAACTCTGTAGTTACATGTAGGTACATTCAGTTGAGTCTTCGACTACCTGCGATAAATATTGCTTGTAACGAATCAATACTAAAGTTGCAACTATTGAATTAGGGTGGCAATAGTAGTAAAACAAAGATAGATTGAAAACAATGTTGTAGCTAAGTTAACAAATAGTCTCGTCATACGTTTGCCGACGTATCACTGTGAGCTCAATCCAATTGAACTCGTTTGGTTTCAAAAAAAGGGCTATGGCTGGAAATAACATAAGTTATAAAATTTTGTTAAAAGGAATAAGTAGCTAAAAAAGAATACATAAAAATGGTGGTCATGTCTCAATCATGTGATAACCAAGATAGAAACAAAAATGTACGGAGTCGACAATCATGTATAAAATATGTTAGAGCAATTTTTTATTGACGTATCTGCAAAGAGATCATCAGAAGAATGACAATATTTTTTAAGATTACAAAAATTGTAGTAGAATTATTTGATTTATATGTTCTAGTGCATAATATAATTATATACTATTACAATATTGTTTTTATCATAAACGCGAACAGAAAATTTTGTTATAAATATGCTATGTATGCAAGTTTAAATCATAAAATAATAACATCATTTTTCTACAGTAAATTTTACAATGTGAACGGACCTTAACAATTTCAAAACCAGAACAAAGGCATTGACCAATGACGGCAATTACCCATCTCACTCTGTCAATATCGGAAATGTGCGAGAGACATACTCAGTACTCGTTTGTTAAAAAAAATAGACTATAGTTACAATAATATTAAAAAAACATAAAACAGAATGCCAATTTTAAGTTTTCACAGATATATAAAATGACGTTAGGCCCGCAATATACAATCATACCAATATATATAAACGAATCAATATATAACTTATTGAAATAATGATTTGACTTAGTATGACTGTCATCATGATAATACTACAAACAAAAAATATATTTTGTATTGAAATATATAGATATGACAATGTATTACCGGCCTTAAATAATATATGTAGTCAATAGACACAGACGAGAATACAGTTTTGACACAGACGAGAATATAAAATATTACTATCACCTTTGGACATAATAATATGCGCAATTGTAGTGTTCCATAATATGGCAATCTTGCCCCACGAGATGGTTGCTGCAAGTTAACAAAGGGAAAGGTTTCGTTCCTAACAAGACGGCTTTACACAGATCAGTCGCTTGACGTAATGGACTACCTTTATTACTTACCATGCCAGCTTTTACCACTATCTCATCTGTTGGCAAATTATGTTGTGGGCCACGATGATACCTTAGCCTAATGCGAACTGGTTCTTTAGAAATGATGTCAAAACACATTGTTGTTTTTATTTATTTGATGAGGTATTTTATGTTTATCTATGTATTTAGAAAATCAATTGTTAGATGATTGACGTAAGATTTATTATTTTAGGGCGGGAAAATGCCCTTTAACCATAATAAGTCCATGGTCCTTATGCCGCCACAACCTTGAGATGATGATTCTCAAGTTCGACTCTATGTGTGGCAGTCTATACCCATTGTTTCTGTTGTATCACTGTTTCAACGATTTCTACTCCAACCAAACCGTTTTGAATACAAAACGCGCGATTGTACAGTGTTCCACAATCTGGCAAACTTGCCCCATGTCGCTACAAGCTGGCAAAACAAAGGGCTTTTACAAGTAAGATTTGACTGATGTTAGTGTAGTATGTAGTATGTGTATATTGAATAGCTATAAAGAGTCACAATGGATGACCTCTCTATCGCAGAGATGAGGTTACATTTGGGTTTGAGGTTTATGCGATGTATTATATTATTATTATTATACAAGTGTGTATAAGAAACCTCCCGGTGACATTGTCGCTGCTCCGAGTATGACTTGCGTTAACATCCAACCAAAACGCTGGTTTATGAACCAAACCTTCTATACTTTGATACGATTTTCTTAAAATGTGATACAATATAAAATATGCCTTTATTAAACATTATTATTATGTATTATTATATATATTATATATATATATATATATATATATATATATTATATTATTATTATTATATATATTATTTATAAAATATTATATAATTTATTATTGTATCAATATTTATAAATTATAATTAATATTATTTTTTGATTGAATAAATAATTGTTATTGTATGTATTCTATTGACATTACTTATTAAAGTAATATTTTTTCATGATTTATTTTTACCCCACATGACATAAAATGTAGGTATACCACATAACAAGGTAAAATTTTTTAATATTTAGAGTATTGAATAATCAGAGTGCTGTATTGTGTGGTGTAGGACCCGCAGCGCCGAGTCCGTAGCGGAGACCCCGATGGAGGGCTCCCGCCCCGCGCAGCCCGCGGAGCCCGGCACGCTCAACGCGACGCTGCCCGACACGCCAGGTACATTCACCTACTGATTTGGCCCGCCTTATGTGCAGCGATTGAAGCAGTCATGCTCAGTGGCCTTGGCTATGGACTGCCGCGCAGCAGGTCCATGGTTCACCGCATGGTGGAAGAGCACTTTGCGAATGCCCGTCTGGCTAGCGACGCACCTTACGGTGTGATCCGGTAGCAGTCCTTGAGAGCCAGTGAAATTACAGGCACATGATACTTAACAACTATGTCTCAATGTGACGGGCGCAGTGCAACTCGTGACTTGTGACGAAATGCATCTGTGATAGGCATAGTCCTCTTAACATCACGTGGTCCTCGAAGTTGTTCCGTCACAAAACCTCTGCCTATAACAGATGCATTTCGGCAAAAGTGACGGACTGCACTGAGCCAGTCAGTACTGGCCATAGCGAGTAGGAAGTTGCAATAGTTATGCTGAACTAGCGGTCGGCGGTCTACTTATCTAGCTGTCACTGTACGTTAGTAGCTTTTATAGCTTTTTTGTAGCTTTTTTAAAGTAGTGATAGCTCAGTGGCTTTGGCTATGGACTGCCGCGCAGCAGGTCCATGGTTCGAATCCCGCCGCGGGCTTGAGCTTCACCGCATGGTGGAAGGGCAATTTTGTGAATGCCCGCCTGGCTAGCGACCTCCCTCAAGTAGAAAATCTGTCGCCAAGCACCTAACGGTGTGTTCCGGCAGTTGTCCCTTAGAGCCAGTCATTCTAGGTTAAGCCTGTTAACACCTTCGACCACATCATCACTTACCATCACGTGTGATTGTGGTCAAAGGCTTACCTATCAACAATAATAAAAAAATAAAGCTTATAAGTAGCTTTATTATTGAAATGATAAGAAAGTCATATTCACGTGAGTTATTCTGTATTATTTACTAAAGTGAGTGAAAACCACGTCAGTTATAATAATAAGTCATATTATAGTTTCGAATTAGAAAAACTATAAGGTCCAAAATTTTGATTCATGTATACACACTTACATGCGTACTGCACACACTTATATGCTTCATCGTGGCGTGCTGGGCTAGAAATAATCCTCCCCATATTTTCGTAAAGAAGGAGGTGACTATGCTGTGATACCCAAGACGTCAAACATCCCTCAGGGAAAACCCCCGCCGCACCCCTAATGGGGAAGCATTTGCTCAACGTTAGACTTTAATGAAGTTGTGCTTAGCCCTTTTGATTGCACAATACTGCTTGGTATTATGCAATCATCAAGAGTATATCTGTCACTGTGGTTGTACCTACCTAGTTAGAGTCTTTCTTAAGAGGCCGGCCACCTTATAATAGTACATTGTTCACCGATAGGAGAAAGTGACCGATTACCGTCGAGGGTGTCGTTTGAAGCCCGAGCCGTAGGCGAGGTCTTTAAAACACCCGAGATCGGGAATCGCACTTTCTCTCGAGTGATACATAGTGCTTTATATTACACCTACCTTTTATTTTACTTTTCTACGAAAACTGAATCCTCAAACAACACTCAAATTGAAAATGGCGCCAATGGCGTCTGCAATTTTCACATGTTCTTTTTCAAATTGTTTGACACCATCCAACACACAGCTAGTGGCCAGTGTCATTTTGCGAACTTGGAGATAAAAACTCACTGTAAAAACTTTTTGGCTTTTGATATTTAGGTTACCAGCGCATAGTCTTACCCAAAATTAAAAAAGATAAACCACGTAAGAAATGGATTTTCATACACTTTTCTCTCCCGCTCAGATGCGTTTTCTCCCCGCATATTTGTTCGATATGCAATGACGTACTTTCTACCGTAAATTTGATAAAGTATCAAGGTACTTTCCGAGCAGGTGTAGTATAAAATATTGTTACTCTCATAAAACTTCTTTATAATTGCAGCTATCGCAGTGATGACAGAGAGAGAATCAGCCCACCCGCCGCCACAACGTCTCGAGCCAGAAACGACGAGTCCCACAGAGCTCAGCCCTACTGAGGGGCGAAGCCCTACCGACGCCATCAGCCCCACAAATAGAGCAGGAAGCGAACCCCGCTCGTTAAACGATAGGTTGTTACCGGCGCGGGGCGGGCCTGACGGGGAGGATAGGAGCGAGGGAGATAGCACGTCACTGAAAGACGATGATGGAGAGAAACGGACAATTACGCATGTAAGTGTGATTAAAGTATTTTTCATCCCACCATCTCGGAAAGAGTATTTTTAATCTTCAATATCTGAGTGGAAAAGCCGTTTTTATTCTCTAGAGGATAAAGTAAATTGAATTTAGAACATCGTGTGCACTAAGTTTGTGAATTAAAAAAAACATTAAACCTATTTACTGCTACCTCTATGGTGCCGAATATATCATACAACTTTTTTTTAATTTGTTAAAATCTCAGACTCGGAACCTTCTTGGTGTTCTTTTTTCAATTTGCTTTGTACGCGGTTCTTTACGCGGCATATGTCATTTCCTCGCTGAGGTGGAATGAAAAGTTACGTGTTGCACTCGAGTGCAAAGATTTTTCACCTCGTGCTCTTTTGATTCCCTCGCTAACGCTCAGGATTCTAATTTTGAATCACTCGCTGCGCTCGTGATTCAATTTTAGAATCCTTCGCTTGCTCGGTCATCAAAATTGAACACGCGGTTAAAAAGCAACTTTGCACTCTTGTATAACAAATAACTATTTTATAATGCACGCCTAGCTAGCTACAAACTTCAAGTTTTATACTTGGATGGATGAGATTTTGAAAGCGTTGAACGGTTTGAAATTAGGTAAGGTTGCGGGATGTGATAGAGTGTTAGTCGAGATGCTGAGAGCTTGGCGAGGCATAGTCGGTAGTCTGTTGCACCGCCTTTTGTGCTGGAGGAGCGGCCGAGTACCAGGTGACTGGTGCAAGGCAGTGATTGTGCCGCTATATAAAGGAAAAGGGTCGCAACAAGAATGCAAGAATTACCGCGGAATCAGTCTCCTCAGCGTCGTCGGTAAACTATTAAAAGAGACGGATGAGAAAGTATGGGATGCACAAGCAGGGTTTAGAAAGGGAATGGGATGTACGGATCAGGTCTTTTCTTTATGATGCATAGCCGAAAAATGCTTGGCGGAAAGCCAAAAGGTTTATTGCGCTTTCGTAGATTTAGAAAAGACTTATGATAGGGTGAGTAGGCATGAACTGTGGTCAGCGTTGTCTATGCATGCGCTGAATGGTAACCTGATCCAAGCACTGAAATTCCTATATGAGGATTGCGGTGCTTGTGTTAGGATAAACGGAACATACACTGATTGGTTTAACATCGAAAAGGGTGTTAGGCAAGGTTGTGTAGCGTCACCGTGGCTGTTCAACTTATTCATGGATAATTGCTTGACAAATCTAAAAGACTAGAAGAATGTGGATTAAGAATGAACGAGTTACTCATCAAATGTCTTCTCTACGCTGATGACCAAGTGATACTTGCTTTGCGTAAAAGAGTTGCAGGAGATGGTAAATGCTATGCATGAGGCTTTAGATAGAAAGGGAATGAAAATAAACGTAAATAAGACGAAAGTTATGGTGTTTGAACGAGATGATTGAGTGACCGATTGCAATATTGTGATTGGAGGTGAAAAAGTGGAACAAGTGAAAGACTTTGTATACTTGGGATCCATGTTTACAAAAGATGGAGAGTGTGAAAGTGATATAGAAAGGAGAGTGAATGCTGGAAACATGGTTAACGGAGCATTGCAGGAGTTTATGAACAGTCAGGAGTCTTAGAACGCTTGTCTAGATGTTCATAGGGGAGTGTTGGTTCCGACACTAATGTATGGGAGTGAAAGCTGGGTATGGCAGAAAAAGTATGAAAGTAGAATAAATGTAGTGGAGATGAGAGCATTGAGAAGCATGATTGGAGTCATACGGAGTGACAGGATAAAGAATAGTGTGATAAGGGAATGATGTGATGTTAGTGAGGATGTAGTGACAAAAATCGAGAAAGGTATGTTAAGATGGTTTGGACATGTAGACTAGTAGTTGGACATGAATGAAATGAGATTGACTAAACAGGTATACGTGGGACAAATGAACGGAAGTGTTGATGAGTGTAGATGAAGCGAAAGAGATATGTAAAGATCGTAGCCAGTGGAAATCTGTGGTCTCTGCCTACCCCTACGGGAAAGAGGCGTGATTTTATGTATGTATGTATATCCATATACTCATAAACTGATATTGATGTTTTTTTTTGTTGGATAGAATATACCTCCAAGTTATACCCATTTAAATTTCATCTAATTCTGTTCAGTAATTTTTCAATTATAGTCAATTAACTGAAAAGTGTATTTGCATATTTTTAATTATATTTTCACTGAAACTGTTCGTGGTTTTACCATTGCTGTATCTCTTTCACTCTCATGCAGTCAAATAGCGATGACATTTCTTCATTGTCTTAAAAAGCATTAAATTATTACTTATGTACAGCTTTTGTTAGTAATTAATTTACCTGTAATTATATTTCTAAATATTCCCCTCTCAATCGTTTTGTAACTTTATCTTAGTACTACTTTTTTTGTATGGTAGGGCATTTTGCGAATGTCCGCCTGGCTAGCTCAAGTATAAAACCACCATCAAGTAGAAAATCTGCCGCCAAGCACCTAACGGTGTGTTCCGGCAGCTGTCCTTGAGAGCCAGCAATTCTAGTTTAGCCTGAACAACATCTTCGACCACATCATCACTTCCCATCAGGTAAGCAATAGATAAAACTTCGCACAAGGGTTTTTCTTTTGCACAGTACTATGTGATGTAAGGTAAAGTTATGCGACGATTATAAAAAATGTGGTTACCAGATTATATATATATTGTTGTTCAGAGGGACAGTCTCCGCACGGGTCCGGGGTCGGGGGCTGGTGAGGGTGTGGGCGCGGGCTGGCGTCCGTCCGGCGAGTGGGTGTCGTCGTGGCGCGGCAAGCTGCCGCTGCAGACCATCATGCGGCTGCTGCAGGTGCTGGTGCCGCAGGTCGAGAAGATATGCATCGACAAGTGAGCACGCATTATGTACTCTATTGTATACGCAACAAGGGTCAACGCGATGTCGCCGGGGATTCTACCTCTAAGGGCGAAACGGTGGGACGCTTAACGATTCAACCTAAAAAACTGAGTACAGAGCTCCAGGTCAAATCCATTTTTTGAAGCAATGATGGCCCAGAGGAGGTATCCATGGACTGCCGTGCTGCAAGTCCCTGGTTCGATCCCGACCACTGGCTTGAGCTACATCGAATGGTGGGAGGGAATTTTGCGAATGTCCGCATCACTTGCTACCACCCTCAACTAGAAAATCTGTCGCCAAGCACCTAACGATGTGTTCCGGCAGCAGTTCTCGAGAGCCAGTAAAATTTACAGGCACATGAGACTTAACAACTGTATGCCTCAGTGTGACGGGCGCAGTGCAATTCGTCACATGACGAAATGCATCTATTATAGGCAGAGGATATTGAATGGAGGTAGGGACGATACGCTCTACTATATTTCTTCTGCTTGCTGGTTCATGGCTCCACCACAGTTCACAAAGCGATTATGTAGAAAGTTTATAAATTTTATTATTTGACCGGTGTTAGTTCAACATATGTACTGTAGTATATTATTTATCACAATTACACAAGATGGTATCAGGTGGCTTTCAAGTGATAAATAAATTACTATTTGCGTTAAAGCTAAAACAATACTTGCAAAATATATATTATAGTCTATTTTTTTTACAAACGAGTACTGAGTATGTCTCTCGCACATTTCCGATATTGACAGAGTGACTTGCCTTGCCTTTATCTTGTTTTTAAATTGTTAAGGCTCGTTCATATTGAATACTTCTAAAATTTACTGTAGAAAAAATTACGTTATTATTTTATGATATAAACTTGAACTTGAACTAACAAAATTTTCTATTTGCGTTTATGATATAAAACAATATTGTAATAGTATATAATTATATAATGCACAAGAACATATAAAACAAATAATTCTACTACAATCCTTTTAATCTTAAAAATTATCGTCATACTTCTGAGGAACTCTCTGCAGATACATAAATAATAAATTGCTCTAACATATTTTGTACATGATTGTCGACTCCGTACATTTCTGTTTCTATTTTGGTTAGCACATTTTTATCTATCCACTTTAGCTACTCCTGTAACAAAAGAGTTCAGAATTCATAAATTTTGTAACTTTTGTTATATCCTGCCATAGCCCTTCACTTGAGACCAAACGAGTTCAATTGGATTGAGTTCACAGTGATACGTCGGCAAATGTATGACGAGACGATTTGTTAAATTAGCTACAGATTTTTCAAAACTATCTTTGTTTTACTACTATTGCCACCCTAATTCAATAGTTGCAACTTTAGTATTGATTCGTTACAAGCAATATTTATCGACGAGCAGGTAGTCGAAGACTCAACTGAATGTACCTACATGTAACTACAGAGTTCGCGTGGAATGGACTTTATATTGATTACGTTGGCCAATAGCAACGCAGTCAAATTTTCAGTATCGTTTGTTAAAAAAAATAGACCATAGGTGTGTACAATGTACCGATGGCTAACCATTATTCCCCGGGCGTAGTCTAGTGCGTGAACTGAGTCCTAAATGATTTAGTTCCTTACGGTTGAAATGGCTGCTTACGTTTTCATATAAACATCGAAGGATGATTACTCCCTTATTTGAGGTTTTATGCCCAGAAATAGGTATGGTATCTTGTTTTTTATGTCTGATAGGTTAGCCTTTGACCACTATCCCACCTGATGGTAAGTGATGATGTGGTCGAAGATGTTGTTCAAGCTAACCTAGAAGCGTTTGATCTTTTCATTTTCTAGGCTTGTATCTTTACGAATTTTTAAAAATATGATTCATTTAAAAGTTATGAGCCATAAAAATATATAAATATGTTTCTTAACATATTTTTAAAAAGAAAATTTTTTTTTATAAATATGTTACGATACAAGCCTAGATATATAATAAGCATTTATTTTTCTTCCACAAAGGTTATCTCACAGTTTTTACAATAGGTATTTTAATCTATCTATCTATTTTAGCTAGCTTGTAGTACTATAACTATTACATAGATAGAGGAGCAAAGATGATAAAATATAGTATATATAGTAGAGATCAATCGATATCATGCTTAGTTCTGGACCTAAAACCTCAAATAAGGGAGTAATCGCCCTGCCGCGATTGTATGGAAACGTGAGCGGCCAGCTCACCCTACCTCGTTTTTACATTACAATTAAAATTACAACTAGTTTTACGTACAACTTACCAATCAAATTACTGAAAAAACTCAGTTGAAGTTGCCGCAGTCTGCAGGTAAATTGCCCAAACAGCTCGCAATGTCCTCTTTGAATAGCCAATATTTGTTATTGATTATAATGTTGTGTGTTGAGGGGTCTGACGGACGAGTCCGAGATCCTGCGGTTCCTGCAGCACGGGACGCTGGTGGGCCTGCTGCCCGTGCCGCACCCCATCCTCATCAGGAAGTACCAGGCCAACGCGGGCACCGCCGCATGGTTCCGGACCTATCTGTGGGGAGTCATCTATATACGGTGAGATTCACTATTCTTATCGATGGAAAAGGAATTTAAGTTTTAAAAAAGTAAAATCACCCAAATGTCCACAAACAAATTATTACAAATGAATTGAATGAAAGAAACGTCAAGTTTAAACGCCACGCACAGAATGAAAACGAGGCTCGGTCGGCGCTCGCTTTTATAGGGCCGCACTAGTTCCCGGTCTGGGGGAAGCTGGACTAGGTAAGACTATACATTATATGACTATGATCTCATTATTAGTATTATTCTAGACTCGTCATATATGTCTATATATTTGTTATACTGCAATATATATATATATAATGCAATCAAATTATATTTTTTATCATAATAATTAAAATAAATTCCAACAAGTCTTAATCAAAATAAATTTTGTAAAATAATTGTTTAAAATTGTTTCAAAATTTTTTTTGGTAATTCGTTTTAAACAATAATGTAAGTTTTTTAAAAAAAAGGCCTGGTAGTAAAATTTTTACGATTAATAAAATGCTTACATTTATTTCTGATTAGTCGACTGCCAGTTGCGGATCCGTTATTCATCCGGAATCACCAGGCCAAAGAAGTCACTAGAGCCTGGTTATGGACATAACGGTGCAAAGTTTATCTATGGTCAGGGGCATTTTGGTCATGTCTGAGAGTCATTAGGCTCCTTCCTAATTCGAAATTGACAGACCACCGCTTGCCGGGTGGTGGGGGCCTGGTTTTGGGCGTATCTAGGGGAGGGTACCAACGATCAGTGGTCTAATCGTTCAAATTCTAAGTTATGTAACGCAACAGAATTTCGTGTTCATATTTGAAACCTTAATACTTTCATACCAATCGGTGGGCTTTATACAATAATTTGTTCAATAAATAAAAAATGTTTTATTCTTTTAATATTGTTAAGTTTGCAATAACGCCTGCTAGGCGAATTACATTACAAATTTACGAGAGAAAAATAAAATCTTTATCCCGATACGATGGTTGAAGAACGAGAGCAAGAATTAAAGTTATGAGTCATTGTTTCATGTTAGCTCAATTGGTTAGAGCATACCCCGGCTAAAGGGGTGGATGGACGCGGGTTCGAATCCCGCACATGACTATAATTTTTTCTCTCGTAAATTTGTAATTTTCTAATGTTTTATTCATTAATGAGCGATTGTGTGAATAAATGGTGAGTCCAATGGTCCTAGATAAGATACATATTTTAAAGTTCAACCCATAAATCGGTGAAATTGGGAAGCATATGTCGGAAATTAAACATAGAAACGAGCATTATTAACTGAAATAATTTTAGAAAAACTAATCCATTTTCTGGCTATAATAAACACAATCCCTTAGTATAAGGTGGGAGTGGCTGCTGAAGTCGAGCACGCAAGCGGCGGGCGTGCGTTTCAAACATGTAGATACGCCTACAAGTGTTCTGAGTGCCGCCGCTCCGCTGGACGCTTTATTTCCCATACCTTAGCTTTACAGATTCACAACTGTTTGATTTACTACCTGCAGCTCAATTTCGCCATCGGACTTCGCGACAAAGCATAAATAAATGTTTCATCAATTTCATGTCGACGTCTGGAAGTCCACAAACTTGCGATTTTCACGGCATTTTCTACCTCGCACTGCCACATTATGGAAACAGCTGCCAGGTGAAGTATTTCCGAACAGTTACGACGTAGGAGCCTTCAAGAAGAGGGCATGTTCCCTCCTCAAAAGCCGGCAACGCATATTCAAGACCTCTGGTTTTGCGTATGTTTCTGGGCGACGTTGATCACTTACCACTAGGTGAGCCGCCTGTTCGTTTACCCAACTATGTAAAACAAAAAAAAAACAATAAGTATAGATACCATCTTACGCAGTTACTCATATTCCAGTAACGTGGACCCGCCCATCTGGTACGACACTGACGTCAAGCTGTTTGAGATTCAACGGGTATAGTTCTTCAGTAGTGTCCACTGAACCATCTCCGAGGCTGCACTCTTTGGGATATAGCTTTCGCGATCAAGGAGGTTGCATTGAAATAGCTGTAAGGGTGCGAACTATAAAAACGTTCCAAATTCTAAAATAAAAACACTGCTCGAGTTATACAACGTAAAAAAAAAATCGAATCTTGATCCATGATTTATTGTATAAACTTATCGTTTCCTCATTTTTGCAATAATGTTAATCTTAATACTAAAAAAAAAAGTCTAAATATAATCAAGAAGTCTGAAGCTGAGAAGTCTTCCCAGCTTAACCTATAGAACAGAAGTCGTCTTAAAGAAGCAATAATGAAGAATAAAACAGGACACTGGTAAATTCGCTCGTAGCGAAGTTTGCTTAACCATTCTGAATCGATCAGCAAAGTTAAGCAACGTCCGCCGCGGTCAGGAATTGGATGGGTGACCGCTGGTGACATTACTACTGAGCGCTTCCGTGCTTCGGAGGGCACGTTAAGCCGTCGGTCCCGGTTGTTGTCTTAGGATGGCAGTCGTTATAGCATGGTGGTAGGGCACTTTGCTAATGCCCGCCTGGCTAGCTACCACCCTCAAGTTGAAAACCTGTCGCCAAGCACCTAACGGTGTGTTCCGGCAGCTGTCCTCGAGAGCCAGTAAGTCTAGGTTAGCCTGAACAACATCTTCGACCACATCATCACTTACCATCAGGTGAGATAGTGGTCAAAGGCTTACCTATCAGGCATAAAAAAAAAAAAAAAAAATCACAAGAAGTGCGAGACCATATCCCGAGATAGGGAGAAAAAAAAACGTAAGAAACAACACAATACATATTAACTTTGTCTCTTGCTTATTAGGTATCCAAAGAGTTTAGTTTACATGAATGCAAAAGTTGTTAAACATTTTTTTATGCATAAAGTAACACTCTATTGGCGTCTCGCTCGCCAAATCCAACAAAACTTTTTTTCAATCTGTTGTTTGTTTAAATGAAAATGCTTGGTCACTTAGAAAAAGACAAAGCATGTATTGTTTTTTACTCACATTGTGATAGAATTTGGACTTATTTATAGTATGAGGTGTTTAATAGCTTTTAACTCAATGCAACCTCCTTGGAAGCAATAGGGAATATTGTTTCGAAGATATGAATTAGCATAATTTTATTATTTATTTTTATATTATTTGCCTCCAGTGACAAAAGAGACCTTTAATTAATAAACTTAATGTGTAATTAATGAGGCGTTTTGTACAATCTGTTGTTTCGTCTAGTTTTAGATTATTGCAATATATTTTTTATAGAAATTTGGTTTTATTGACATTGTAAAAAACCATGACTGCAGATAATTGCAAATGATTGCAATATTGTTTTTTTCACCGGACGTTAAAATTACAAAACGCGCATGGGTAACGCTTGTGTTAGTTATTTAATATAAGTTGCGCTAGTGTGTGTGGAGACATGTGTAGCTATGATCATTCACAAGTACACACGCACTTGTTCTTCAAAATAATTATGTTTGTAACAAAAAAAATGTAATATTGGATCAGCTGCTCTGCGACAGCTTACTCGCTCGCACATTTCAACATATATAAAGACAAGAAAAATGTTTTATATAATCTCATTCGGTAATATTCTAATTATGAAATGAAATACTTACAGACATTTATTGGCATTCTTTATATACATACTTCTATCTATCTATCTATTTACTTCTTTAAGAAAATTAAAAAAATAAATTAAAGCATTATTCTCCTAACAAAACAATGCATTAAAACATTTTTTTTATTATTAAAGTACAATGTGTCCCGACCAAGGAGGTTTCAATTCAATTTAAGTACACATTATCTGTGGTGGGGGAGCTTCGCGCGTGTTTTTATATTGCATTTTATTTAATGTAGCTACCTATAGCCATGAGATTAAATAAAGTAGTGTATGCAACTGCATATAATTAGGTATTAAAACACTCGTGTAATCTTATTTTGAAACTCGCCTGCGGCTCGTTTCAAAAACTACACTCATGTTTTAATACCCTCTATTATATGACAGTTGCATAAACTACTATTAAATATGCAATATATTATGCACTCCATGCTACTAATGATAAGGGATGTTCGAACTCGTGGTAATTATTAAGGTCCATGGAAGATTGGTGGAGACTTAGGCCCCGTTTCAGAATGTCCTAATAAAGTTTCGGGTTGCTAACCAACACATAAAATAACTGAATGATAAAAATGACAGTTAACATGCAGCGTGTTTCAAGCTTTAACCGATGGATAGGCTAAATCGATGACTGTGAAACGCAAAGATCACTATCTTTGCGTTTTTTGTTTAATAAATATGTTCTGGGTAGTAAAACCGGAACTTACTTGAACATTCTGAAACAAGCCCTTAAAGTTGCAAACTTTTGTTACGTGGATAGACAGATTTAATTATGATCTTATATACATCATAGTGTAATACCAGCCTAAGTAACGTATAAAAAAAGCAGCATAGTGTTTATAGATTGTTTTTGAAAAGTATAAATACATTTTTATGCAAAAATATATTGAAGTATTCAAGCGAGAGAGCTATAAAGCTGAAAGGGCTCTTAAGGCATTCTGTCATAATAAGTTATAGAGCCATACAATCTTTATAAGGGTGCTTTCGATTACACTTGTAGTTCACAATACTGCAGCGAGGTGTTTGGAGTCTTTGACTGAGTGATCAACTTAGATAAGGTAATCTCAAATTAATCTGCACATAATTAACTTGAACAATTTATCTAAGATTAATGTTCTATTTTCAATATAACAACTCCAATAACCTCGTTTCAAATTTTGTTCACTATGTATTTTTTTCCCTTTATAATGATCTATTGATACTGTGTTGCAAGCGCCGTTAATTATTTTTTTTGCCCACAAAGTTTGTATAGCGACTAACATTCCAAAATACTATTAATTAATATTTTTTTCTAGTATAATTTCATGATAATGAAGACCAAAAACCCGTTTACAGAATTAAAACAAAAACATATCATCAGGCCTTTATGTCCCTAAAGGGGTAGGCAGTCAGAAGTGTCTAAATATCCACGTAGAGCTAGATGCATTTAAAGAGTAACAGATTGAGTATATCGACATCTAGATCCCTTAGATAAAGAAAGAAGTTCAGATGAAGCTGAAACAAAAACCATGCTCCTATCATGCGGTCCCTTTCACCCTCCACAAGTTGTCATACTGTTGAAAGAGACATTATGATAGGAGCATAGGTTTTTTTTCACTACACTTGTATCGTGCGCCGTACTTCATCTAGACTTTATATATCTAAAAAAATAAAAATTAAACCCTTTAACTATTAATAAGTATGTAAACAAATGTATGTAATGCTCAAAAACAGCAGAAAGCAACCATACCGTGGCAGGCGTGGTTTAGAAATTGTACCGAGCGCACGATTGAGAATGAGCAGCTGCGCCCCCTTTATAAATGCACGAACGTGAATCACTGCTTTTTATTGTAGATCTTAATTGAAAAGTAATACGTTTTTTAAGTGATAATTATATCAAAAAATATTTTAAATTACTTAAAAACTAAATGAGTATCATTTAATGAGAGATTAATTACTAACAAATCCAAAATATGAATATAATGTTTTCTCAAAATATTTTTACATTATAATATTTTATTATTATGTATGGATTTTCGAAATTAGCCGCTGAAACTATTAATCATCGTTGAAAAATATTGTAATCAAAGTTATTGAAGAGCAGCGTCGTGAATACTTAAACCATGAATAATAAAAAATATTATAAAATTATGATACATTCAATTCGATTGTATTCACTGACTAATAATTTACATTTTAAGTAATTATATTTATTTATGCTTCATAGAGATTATATTAAACGTATTGCAACCTTTCTTATGAACGCTTCTGTGTTATGATGCCATTTCACATGGCGTATTTTGAAAAAATATTCACTTTATCTGGCCAAAAAAAATCACCCATGAATGTGCTTGTACCGCATACTTTGTTTTGTTTAATTAAACAAATAAGTCAAACTTTACGTTCTGTTTGGACATGGTTAGTAGAAACACTGCGCCTTTGTTTCTTTAAGGCAAGGTGAATGCCATGTTATATTATTCAAAGCTAACATATAGCATATTTGCTTTTGATTAATTTTGGTTGGATAACTAAGGCGAACATAACGGACGATTAGTTCAAGGTCTTTATTGTCTAACAAAATGGCGATGGAAATGAAGTTAATTTTGACATTTTCTTTTGGAAATGACGGCCGTTACGGACTTAGAAATTCAAAATTAATCATTTTATTACTATTTGAGTTAGACAATAAGTCCCCTGGTTGACAAAGGCGAATAACATGCCTTAGTTTTGCTTAGTACATATCATTGCGCCTTTATTTTGTTTTGATAGGGTACAGCGTAAATTTCGCCTTTTATTTTACATTGCGTCTAGATATTTATTTGGTATCTTTAGGCCAGTTTAACGCCTTAGACCAGCCGCCATGTAATTATTATACATTGTTTTTATTTTGGCTAGGTAAAGAGAAACCCAAGTGTTCAAGTGAAATGGCAGCTGTTGTAACTTTTGAATTGACAACTAGTCATTATACCTGTTTTGTATCAACTTAAATGTATATTGTATAGAAAATATTTATTTTGTTTTAATTATATAATAGCAAAATGACGTACCTAGGTAGATGTCTAATGAATGATGCATTTAGTATTATATTATTGTGCACCAGAAATCTCTATATTTGTATATTAAGTATAGTACAGAGATTTAATGTACTCTGGGACATTTTATATCAAATTGAATCACACCCCGACCGGATATAATATATATATAATAAATAGGAATAGCTATATGTCAAGAAAGAAATAGAAAAAGGACAAAGATAATATACTCTTTTTTATTTTTTTTGTCAAAAATAATTTGATTAGCTAGTGTTGGGAAAGAAAAAGGGGAATACGAAACGTCGATTACGATAATTTTCTTCTTATATCCCGTTGCCATCCCCCTTAATTGCATGGTTCATTAATTATTTTAAACACTTTACTTTTACTCGCTGTTGATTACCACATAGAAGAAGCGTCTTAAAACTTCCGCAATGTGGCTCATTTTATTTAAATTTCTGGTCCGGGATATACACATATTGGAAATCATAGTGACTTATTTATAATTTCGTAATGTTTTTATGAAAGTATATCAATTTGCTTCAAATTATTATTTGAATTCAGAATTTTAAAAATAAAATTACGGGTTAATCTACATTTTGTGTACATTACATAAAATGTACTGAAGGCATTTTTGGTCAATATATTTGCCTTCTTCGATTTTGATTTAAACAACTAAGCTAGCAAGCTATTGGAGCTTAGTACCTTGCTCGATTCTTAAGCTTGGTGTTTAGGATCGACGATATTTGAGAAAAAAATATATGTTGGTGAAAGTTGGTCGAATAAAGCAAATGTACGGGCCAATAAGCCAACATTGATAACGTTTTAATTTTTATGATTTACAATTTATGACTGTTTTATTACATTTAAACTTTTAAAGTACTTATGAATTGTACCAAACTTATTATATTAATAGTGATCTTTTGCACCATTATTGTAAGTAATTATTAAGCTTTGTTGTATGTAGCGTAATTTTAATTAATATATTTATTTAAACGTACCCTATGTCCTATGTACTTAATGAAATGAAGTTGAAAATATATAAAAATATGAGCTTGATTATTATTTTATTTTCAGATACATTTGAAGGTAGCTTAATTGCACTAATGATATTTTCTAGGTCAATTCTTGAACACCAGATAACTTCCCCTGCTGCCTTTCATAATCGCGCCCTTTTTTTTAAGTATTTATGACGGTACAAGCTCGAGGTCGACTTGATGTTAAGCAAACTAACCTCTGCCTATAAAAAATGCATTTCGTCACAAGTCACGAATTGCACTGCGCCCGTCATTGAGACATAGTTGTTAAGTCTCATGTGCAGTTTCACTGGCTCTCAAGGACTGCTGCCGGAACACACTGTTAGGTGCTTGGCGACAGATTTTCTACTTAAGGGTGGTAGCTAGGCAGGCGAGCAATCGCAAAATGCCCTTCCACCATGCGGTGAAGCAGCCAGCTGTGGGGATCGAACCAGGGACCTGCGGCTCGGCAGTCCATAGCTACTACAGCTCGGCTATCATTGTTTCAAATAAGTCTACAAATAATAATGGAAAGAAATGTAATTCAAGCTCAAATACAACAGAACGCAAACTGTACCGCGGCGGGTGTGGTTTTTAAAAGTGTACCGTGCAGCGCTCTCAGTTCGGTGCGTGAGCTCGAATCATGCGGTGGTACCGCGGGAAGTTTCAACTGAATTTATCAATGTTCTTGTGGGTTGTTTATTTCTGCAAAAATATTATAGTGTATTGTAAAATTCTGTCGAAGCTATATGGATATGAAAATTTCGGGAATAGCTTTCACGTGTAAATAGCAATATTTTGGATAACAATACTTGACTACCCTGGATAGTCTTACATTAAATCAAAAAGTAGTTTTGTACATTGTTAGTCTTAGAATTCTCTGGATGGAAATGCGAATTTGGCCTTAAGGAATGACGGCGGTGACAAAACCTTGACGTGACCAATCAGATGCGATCATTTCTAAGCGCCAAATCAAATAACCAATCCGATTGAATTTGGAAGCTTGTGCATGTTTTGTTACTTGTGAAGTCGACGAGTCCGAAATCAAAGCGGTCACTGTATGAGAGTTACACTACATATTTATTCGTAGAAATAAGTATACACTTACCAAGTAAGTAAACATTATAAAAAAAAAACAGTTAAGTGCGAGTTAGACTCGCACTCGAATGTTCCGTACCAACGCCGCAACAAAAATGTGTTATGTATCAAGAAAAATATTTTTTTTCATTTATTTCTGTATCTTCAGTTATTAATTATTTCACTGAAATTCTAGTTCTAGGTATTATAAGAATACAAAGATCGACGAAAACTTTTGTGTATCTATTAACTTATTTTTAAGATAAAGAGTAAACAATAATATTTAACAAATTCATGATTTATTGGGTTTAACGATTTTTTTTTATTTTCTCATAAATAACGAAGTTCACTTATAATTAGATAGAATTAATTATTTAACTTAAAAACTAATTAATCAAATTAACCAATTTTTATAATAATTTTATGTTATTCCAGAGACCTTACGAGATGTTATCAATGTATTTTTAGTTTCTTTTTAAATAAATGAATTTGAGTCTTTGAGATCTTTAGTAATTCGTTATAGAACTTGCTCCTTCATACAGTATGTTCCGTTTACCGCACATTTCTGACGTACATTGTTTTCAACTGCCATAAACAGATATGTTCTGTGGAAACTTCAGCGATTTACCAAATATGGTCAAAATAATGATACGGTTTTTAGGACTGCACAGACTGCGGGATGACGCCGCGTGGGCTTTTCTCTTACGGTGCCCTTAAAAAGTTGTGATTGTTCATCTACCTGCACAGATCTAAGTATTGAAGTGTTACGAGCTGATGCATCAAGCGGTCTTTGATGAGCATTCCTCCATATACCCAATAGTGAAACATTCCAATTCTAGGTTCCTTCACATTCCAACTAACAAAGGCCTGAAGTTTTATTTATATTTAACCCTTTTCTTTACTTTAACCTACTTCAAAAAAAGAGGAGTCTTCACTCAACCGTATTTTACTTTGTGTGCGTTAAATTAAATAAAACTCCTTACAGGTGTACCGAGTTTTTTATTTGGAAGCTGGTGCTTATCATGTCCCATTTAAATTTGATTGAGATCTGACGAGTAGTATTTGAGTTATCCCGAATAAGTAAGAATGCATATTATATGTATGAAATCGGGTGTTTTCTTGTTAAAATTTTAATTATATAGTTTATTTGCAACTGCCTATCCACGTGTTCTTATTTGACATTTTAGTTTTTCCCTGGATATACCATTAGCACTTACACCCACATAAAGACAATGTAAAAACAAGGCCAACCCGTACAAATTAGCATCAATAATTTACTGTAGAGGGGAGCGCCTTCCAGAAGATAGCCCATTAGATTCAGAATGTCATAATAAAGTTTCGGGTTACTATGCAACACATAAAATAACTGAATGATAGAAATGACAGTTAACATGCAGCGCGTTTCAAGCTTTAACCGATGGATAGGCTAAATCGATGACTGTGAAACGCAAAGATAGTGTTTTTTTTTAATAAATATGTTCTGGGTAGTATAACCGGAATTTACGCGAACATTCTGAAACAGGCCCTTAGACATAATCTCACATTACCAAGCTCAAAACTAGCAATGTACGATCCAAATGTAATGTCAATAAAAATATTTAAACCGCTACCAAATTCATTAAAAAGTGAAGAAAAAGTACTTTTATCAATACCTTAAAAAACTATTAATTAATAAATGTCATTATACCATAAATGAATTCTTTGGTGATAAATTTAAATTATATGAAAATGATCGGTCGCTCTATTACTACTATATATGTTGCTATACCCAAAATGGTTCATATGTATAACTTCATATAAATGTACTTAAGATCTGCATGTATACCACATATGATGGAATAAAGAATTGAGAATTCAGTTAACAGTCCGATTTTAAAGTTCAAAAGAGAATACGTACCTACTAGAAACTGAAGCAGAAAAGAAAAAAATACGTAATGAAACAACTTAACATCACAGTTTAAACAATTTTATTCAATAAGCTTCTTTTATAAAATTCGAACGAATGTCGCCCTTCTACAAAAGGCGAGTATAAAAACAACATTTTGGTATATTATATACTAAATGGCAACGAATCTTAATCAACTCAAGTACATCACATATATTTATTTACTTAGCTATATAACATGATAAGTTATTGTATGTAATATAGAATTATCTTCCCTTTGCCTGGCAAATGACGTCAGGTAATACCTATATACCATAAAAAGTAATGTCTTAATATATTAATATGTCACTATGACAGCTGTCAATTTTGACACAAACAAGATTTGCAATTTAAAAGCTTGCAATAGTTTTGTTAAAATCGATGAATCGAAGTGAAAATTAGGTTAGGTAAAACACTACTTCAATTATGCAATCGTGTGTTCTATAATGACTTATAAGTCAAAAATATTCAGCTCCTGAATAACGGAGTATGACCTGTCATGCTATTCAACTTAAAAATAACAGTATAATACACATATTCAGATTGAAGCTTCATTAATGTTTTTTTTACAAAAGTTATACTGGACAATGCTGATTATTCAGCTACTAGCAGTCTGCTAATAGCTATAGTAGTCTGCTTCAGTTGCTTTTGTTTGAATATTGTTTATACAACAGTACTACGTATGCTTAGCAGTAAACATGAAAAAAAATGTCATTAAATTACCTAGTAAGGTAGTTTAATACATAATAGGCAAGGTTATAAGCTATTAACACTTCAAAAAGTTTTATAGTCCACAAATTGCTATCAGGGCTGCCATTATATAGATTTAATGAAGAGTGCTTATTGCAATTTCCTTTTCCTGGTAATTAGCTTACGTGTTGCCTGGGCAGTTACAGCGTGCATTCGTACTTCGCAGCTACTTCCCTGTGTCAGATATTAGATAAGAAAGAACATAACGGCCTTGACAACATTTGTTTAGTGCATAACATCCATATTGTTTGGTGTTTACGATCGGTGGATAATTTATTATTAATATTGCATTAATATTTGCACCGCTTCGATAATAATTTATACTTTATCTATTACGGATCCATAGTTAGGTAGGTACTTTTCAGTTTGTCTGTAAACCTACTAATCGCGTTTACGCTTAGGCTTAGGCCATTTTGTTTTTCAAAATGACCCGCATACACACAAATTCATATATTGCGGCATTCATTCGTCATTCACATTTAATCAATTAAATTAAAGCAGTGAGATCATTGAAAAATCAACACGTTAAATTAGCCCTGTACATTCTTGGAAATATTTTCAAATTGCTGAACTTTTTAAGGCAGGTGCAACAAATTGTAAATACGATAAAAGTTAAATTAGTTATTAGGTGATTATAAAACAAGTGTGAGGGATTGCACTAGGTTCTTAATATCAAACAACGCACCGACCAGAAAGTCCTTAGTTCCCTTTTTCTATCAAAATACTACTAAGTTACCTATATATAAGTGCTCCGACTGTGAGGAAATGGCCAGGCCGGATATTACCCTTAAATAGTAAATCTGTCGCTATGCTTCTAACGTAGGCAAGAGACTCCAGAGTCTCGAGCATCGCCGAAAAGTCGCTTGTTTATCGGATACATTTCGGTGAGTGTGCAACGGAACTTCGCAATTTGATTCCGCCATCCCCATTCTATAACCGGACATCCAGGGATACTTTGAAGCGCCATCGCTTTATGGTGGAAATACCATTTACCCGAACGAAGCGATTTGCTTCTTCGTTCATTATACGAACCGCCAGGGAATGGAAAACCTGAGTCGTGTTTCCGGTTAAGTACAATATGGGGTCTCTTCAAAACGCGAGTGAATAGGAATCATTTGGGTAAGCGCGCTCCATCATCGATCTAATTATCACTTAACATCAGGTGAGATAGTGGTCAAGTTCTACCCAGTTCGGTATAAAAAAAACGTGTGATCCAGCAGGTATAGATGACAGTCAGTCCCTACTCTTCTAGGCCTGGCCTATTACAGTTCGACCAACTTATGTAGGAATGTTACGAGGCCATGGGCAATGTCGGGTAAAACAATTCTAAATTTTGGAGTTCTTATTTCTGCCACTTCACAGATAAGTTGGTTGTACTTGAACATCTTTCACCACATCTTCGCTAGTTCACAAGCTACCCGCAATAAAAAAATACAAGCATTTGACGGAGAATTAATAATGGTTAAAAATGTACACTGTCGAATTGGGTTGTTATTACTCGTTACATATATGTAATACATACATAAATGGTTAATTCCGCAACGCTCAGTCATAGATGACAACTTATTTTAATATCAAACTTATTATTGATATGAATTCGGAGGCTACTTGATGATAAAAATATAAATTGTAGGCACGTACTACAAATCAGAATTATGATATAAAAATATTTGAAGAACTAAGTTTATTGATACTTATCCTAGATACTTTCATAGAAGTACAATAATAATATTACACTGGACGACTTGCTATACAATAGTAAGTACATTATTCTCAATTCTAAACATTTATTTACAACTATATAGATATACATAATACATAAAGTAATTAAAATGGGGTTTAAAATGCTTTAAATTGTATACAAAACTAACTTTGTATTCTAAAAATATTATACTTTCCGAATAGTGAACACCACTTATTTTTAATTACATTATAATAATTATTGTTATTATATATAACAACAAAATAAGCTTATACATTTAATACAAATTACATCAAAATATTAATGAAAATTAAATTATCTATACATGTAAAAGCATAGCTGCTCACTTACATAATAAATAGCTAAAATGCTTTGCTGGTGTATTAACAACAATGTATTCAGGAAAATCAACATAATAATGAAATATAAATTTTAAATCAACTAAAATATATAAACTGTATACCTACACTATCTACAGAAATAATTACTACTTTGGAAAACTAAACAACACGCCCAACCACGGTTATGATAAAACGCGTTGTACTGTAAGCTGAAAGCGCACCTAGACGCGGCGAAAGAAACGCACGCGTCGAAGTCACCGAAATCATTTTAAAAAGCGGGTGTACCTACAAGTACAAATGCCTACATATTTTATAGCATTAACGTGTAAGTGTCTAACTCCCGTCTCCATCACTATATCAGTCTGATGGTACCATATTATATTCCATTAAATGCGTACATATAAGTATTAGTGCCTAAGTAGTATTTATGGGTTAGTAAAATACAGCGTGCTAAAACATCTTAAGTAAGTACGCAAAATAAAGTGGAAGCTCGATAATTAACCAATCTACCCAACCAAATGTAATTTACACAGATGTCTATAGTAAAATCCAGTAATAACTAGCTCGTTCTACAAAAATAGCATTTTTCATCCGTGGTGAGGATGACTGTCAAGAATGTCTTTAATAAATTTATTTACCTACTCATATTAAATTCCTCTCTCCAACGTCAATACAATAAAACAGTATGTACACTCGATGCTCGAAGAAAGAAATGCAGTATCAGCACAAAAAATCAGGCCGTACCTTAAATATATTCATGACCGCGATATACTTTAAAAATTATACACATATAGATGTTCGAATCCGAAATGTTCGCTTAGAAGGCAATAGTGCTTGAAATTATGTTCAAAAATGTATATAAATTTAGGATTTATTGAGGGTTGGGATTTTAAGTAAAATGATGTATTTGTTACTTTATTATATATTGATTTGTTACTTTATCTACTGTTCGACAGAATACACATGATCATAAGAAGCGCAACTATAATAATAAAATAATAAAGCATACTTCCTATGCTAAACTAACTAAAAATAAAAACTATAAACTTATTTAAAATTCGCAATATTACTAGGATTCTCGTAGGTTGTTAGTAAACCTACGCGGTGAGCCTGTCCTAAGCTGCGGGCAGGGGTTAAGGTTCATTCTATACCTGAATATAGTAAGACCCTATAGGGATATAATAAAAAATTAACAGGGTCACAAGACGATAACTAAATATCTCGGAAGTAAAGTAAAAGAAACATGCATTACTTACCTATATACAGGATTATTGGATAATGGATAACAATTTAAAAAAATAACATCTCAAAATGTTTGTTAGGGCTAGCAGAAGACCCTAAAGAGATTGTTAGTAATTTTACCAATAACCCTGTATGTAAAATATTGTTTGTGATAAGTGTTTTTATTATTTTTAATACCACACATACAAACTGTATATGTAATAAATAATAATGGAACAGAACCTTTTTATAAAATAAATAAAATATTTTGACAATATTAAAATTAATGTAGTGAAATAAATTTCAATATAATGTACACATGTTACAAAATTGAAAATCCTGCAGTGAATTGAAACTTTGAATTTAAAGCTAGTACAATTACATTTGTCGTCTACTGTACCCTGAACATTGTATTTATAAGAACAAACCTTTGAGAAAACTCATTTATCAAAGTATTCTGGAATACTCTTGTGACACTTTCAAACTTCTTTCAAATGCTTATATGATGAACCTTACCCGTCGCAAATAGCCTAGATGATGAACTCTTGGCTCACCGGGTGCGGTAGCTAGCTTAGACTGGAGTACGCAGGTGGAGGCGGGGACTCCCGGCCCGGCATCAGGACTGCGATCTTGTAGGGGGGCGGTGCCTCTGGAGACTCCCCTGCCATCGACCGCTCTGAGTGAAGCAGCGTGGCCAGAGAGATATCGTCTGATGGGTCAGACTGCTGAAATCATTTTACATTTTCAGGGTGGAAGGAGATTTTGCAAATTCTCGTATTACTGGCTATAAATTAACGGTGTGTTTCTGCTTCTGCAGCTATCCTTGAAAAAAAAAATACCATTTTTTGTCATACAATGGATGTAAAGGCGTTATAATAAAAACTATGTCGTTATAAACTAATGTACAATGTACATTATCTGTTGTACTATTTGCGTAGTCGCGTCGTCCGGTTAGCGCGAAAAGAGCGCAAATTAATCTGAGTACGTTAATTACATTTAAGTTACTGTAAGATTCGTTCAATATTTCGATAGGGGTCATATAATCGACTTTCATGTTACTACCGATGTTCTTGAATTAACTAGTAAGCTTGAATAGTGGTCGAATCACAGAAAAGATTTATATCTCTATGGGTCGAATAATCGTAATTAACATTGACTTAAGTTACGAAGTGAACACAGATAACTTCAAAATTACGATACATTTTTGTAATTGGACTGGCAGAACTATAATATTGGGATCGTTCTGCCATTGGTCAAGATGGTCGTCAGAGAAAACAAAATATACCCATATTTTGTTTTCTCTGACTCTGAAAGATTTTATGATAGGTAATAATAAGTTACTGATACCAGCCATTTGGTAGGTGTTCATAATTCGTGGGGTGTGTGGGAAATTAATTCCTCGATAATCTGATAAATTTTGTAATAGAGGTTTAATTTTAGTTATTCATTTTGGTTCTAAAAAGTTGGTATAACGGTTATACTGCAGATTGTTGCAATACAAGGGGAGTTATAACGTTAGTCAGACTGCCGTATATAATTATTTTAACAGTCAGATAAGAGTATTTTTAGTAATATTGTAGGATACCTTATAATAAGCTGTGTATTTTTTGTGATAAATTTATGGCTCCCCTAATCAAAACAAAAAAAGTAATATATGCCGGTCACAGATTACCCCTTTGGGGTTAATCTGCAATGCCAGTGAATTATGTAGAACTGAGTCATATTACATACCGAGATATATGGACTCAGAGTTATATTAAGTGCTCCTGTTAAGGTTTTGCTTGCATTGTTTAAACAATTAAGAGACGTTCATATTATATTTCTCGTTTCAATCTTCTAATTTAAAATAAATTGATAAAAATATTAAACTTCTTTTACGTCTTATACAATAATACCATGCCCATAAGTGAATTCAAATCAAGAAATACAAGAAGGCTTTTAATACGACAATTACAGAACATAAAGTTAGATGACCTTATTTTTTGAGTCAGTTTTGTTGCCTGTGTGACTGGTGACATATTTGACCACATCATTACTTACCAACAGGTCAGATAGTGGTCAAAAGCTATCACACTAACATTATAAATGCAAAAGTATGTGAGTGGGTATGTTTGTTAATACTTCACGCTAAAACGGAACCGATTTGGATGAAACATTGAATTATCGATAGCTTAGGTCCTTCAAATCTGTCTTCCAATTCTCACCCGGCACCGCACGGGGTGCTGGATTAGAATTGCACCTCCCCATATCTTCCTGGGGTGTCGTAAGAGGCGAAAATACCGGAAAGTGGGTAAAGCAGCGCCTTCTAAAGATTAAAGAAAATCTTGCACTGTGATCCCCAAGCCGCCCGCCAAGCGTGGGAATCATGTGGGAATTATGGCCAATACCCCCTAATTAGGGAAGGCTGTGTTCAGCAGTGGATTATCCGGCTGATACAGCACAGTAGAGGTCATGGATCATCACATAGTATACTTCTAATCATTATCATCATAACATATCGTCATTCGGGTATAACCGCGAGTCGCAGCTAGTTAGTAATAACAAGGAATCTTCCGAGTTTCTTTTGTAGGCTCGCTAGGCAACATTACTACTAAAAATAAACAGGGTGGAGAAGTAGGGCATGTATAACGGGCTGCATAGATATTGTTGGTGATTGGTACAGAAGGTGCAGTATAGTACTCGTGGACTGACCATGTCTGTAGGCGCGCGGTGCGAGGGCGCGGGCGGAGGGTCGGGACGCGCCCGGCGCGCCGTGGAGGAGACGCGGTCGGGCTCCTGCAGCGGCGCCGGCGCCGCGCGGCACATGGACAGCGCACACCCCACAGAGCACACGCACGCCACCGCCGCGCACACCACCGCCGCCTCGTTGCCGGACGAGTTGTCGCGCACCACCTATACCAATTAAACCTAAGGTCACAATTCTAACCTCCACGACTCCTTACGAATTGTGTATTTTATTTCCTGAGTGGACACATCGAGCATTCATAAATCGTGGATAAGGTAAATAAATAACATAAAGACGCGATGAAAAACGTGGACAATACAAATGATACCGTTGACTTGCAGGGTCCTAATCAATTTACCACAAATGTATTAGTCATGTGAGGGAGTCCTGCAGGAATAAACAGCGTTCACAGCACTGAATAATGCAATATATGAGCCTTAAGGCTACAGTGCACGTGGCTCTTCTCATACAAACGCAGTTTCGTTTTAATTTGTATATGCTATGCTTCTGGTTTGCCAGTTTTTCGATTTATCATTTATTTAACTCTTAAATGTGAATATATCAATAAACTTAAATTTACGTAAAACTGACCAACCGCTAGCAAAGATATTAGGCTCAACAATAAAAAAATCAGTTTGAAATTTTCACTCGATATTTAAAATATGAAGAACCCACATCTGTATAGAAAACGCTACGTGCACTTTAGCCTTTGTAGGTAACTTTTGCAGATAATATCATCATTTTAAATTATTTACACATATTTAGTTTATTATTTAATTAATTTGATTTAGACAATTATCGTTATTCATTTCATTCGCAATGTGTACAACTACGAGTTACGAACTACTTTGCAAGCAAATCCTTGCGATACATTGGCGAAACGCGTTTGTGTTCGCTCGTTCAATGATGGGCACTTCAAATGTTACTGTCTAAAACTATGTATATTATTTAAAACAATAAGTCCTAATGGTCTAAATGAAAATCTTCACTCTACGTAGTCTGACTGAATGAACTATCGTGCTCTTGTATAGTGGTTCTTCGAAACGGATATTTCAGATGTAATTTCTTCTTACGCACCTGTTTATCAAAATAGTATTTGGCTCCAGCTAAGAACATGGTAGCGAGCGCGAACGACACTAGCATGCCGAACTTGAGGTGTGGTGCCATCATAGGCGAGTGCTGAAGTCCTAGAGCTGCAGTCCGCAGTAACGTGTCGGGCGTGACGCTGCGCGCCGCCGCCAGGCTGGCGATGGTCGGCTGAGGGGGCTCCATTGGGATCTCCACGTAAATGCTGGACTCTTCGTTCTGCCGCCGAGCGCTGTTGTGTACAGCTGCCACTGGAGGAGGGCTGTGAAAGAATCAACTTTAAGCTGTAGCGTATATTGTATAATGATTGATCATATGTGTGTACTGTAGGAGTTCCGTTTATTTTATCTGTACAGAAACCAAACATAATATATGATTATTAAATGGTAAGAAAATTATTAACTAAGTACCACATTGTCGTTGTAATTTTTTACTACTTATTTTCAGGAACGATATTAGTAGCTTTAAGATGGGCAAGTGCTCACTTAAAAAATTAGGTGTTTGTGCAAGATTGAAATGTTTTTGTTACCAAAATATGTGTAGGTATAGATTCTAGGATGTTGATTTCCTTGGTTCATAGGATCTTATGGAATCATTTTAAGCTGGAATCAAACAAATTATTGTCTGAATAGTAAAGATGTGCACAATGCTGGGCCCAATATTGAGTTTAAATCGAATATGATTTGTCAAAAAGACATTCTTTAAATATATGTTATACAGCTGTGGGAGGAAATGTTGTAATTAGTGTAAGGATGGTGGCAAGGTAACTCACGGATAGTGTCGCTGCGAGCGGTGCGGGCGGCGCGGCGGGCAGTCGACGGCCGCGAACCGGTGCACGGGCGCCGCCATGCCCTTACGCGCGCCGCCCACACCCGCGCCCGCGCCGCCCACGCACACCCGCCCGCGGGACCGCCCTGCATCACATCTCATTACAGATTCTAAGCGGTGAGCTTGCAAAAAAATAAAAGACATGGAATTTGTCCTCGTGACCATGTCCCCCCCCCCCCCCTCACCCGCATTTCTGAAAGCCCTCTCTGGCACATGGCTTATAATATGTAATTCTTTACTGGTGAACATAGCTCGCAACTTTCTTTAAATTTTTTTGAAAAAAATAGTAATACCTCTCTCTTCTATGTGTGTATGTTGAAATGAAGTATGATGCATGGTTTGAAAAATGGTCTACAGTTGTTTAAAAAGGCAAGCCCTATTTTTATAAACGTGTTAATCATATAAAATTATTTTAAAAATTACTGATGTATAATATAGATTTGGCTCCTCGTGTGGTGCTCTAACGGCTCCCCGTGGGGTGCTGACCTAGCGGTGGCCTAACAGGCTACATTTAAGGCTGGCAATCACTTGAACTTAAATTATTATTACCAGAATCCATCTATTTATAGCGGTGGCCTATCAGGCTGAATACATTCGATAATATTATTCTGTTGGTATATGTGTATAACGGAAATATATTTGAACAAAAAAAATAACTAATTGTACAGGAATCGTTGCGTACAGGAAAGAGTATTGAATATTTATTCCTTATAATATAACACGACTTAGGTGTGCCCCAACCATAAATTTTATTATATCTCAAAAGGCTGGGTAAACGACGTATAATGGTTTTGACAGTCATTGATTGCTGTGTAAAAGCGTTTGACAATACATTTTAGCTCTATAAGTTTACACAGCAAAAACGACTTATTAGGAATTGATGCAAGTGTTTTCTTCGCGACTTTGTATAACTGCTATAGTCAGGCGTTATAGCAACCTCCAATGTGACTGGTATGCAACAATAGAACTTTATAAAATAGTTTTTTCATCCCACCATCTCGGAAAGAGTATTTTTAATCTTCAATATCTGAGTGGAAAAGCCGTTTTTATTCTCTAGAGGATAAAGTAAATTGAATTTAGAATATCGTGTGCACTAAGTTTGTGAATTAAAAAAAAACATTTAACCTACTTACTGCTACCTCTATGGTGCCGAATATATCATACAACTTTTTTTTAATTTGTTAAAAACTCAGACTCGGAACCTTCTTGGTGTTCTTTTTTCAATTTTTGCATTTAGTCATTTCCTCGCTGAGGTGAAATGAAAAGTTACGTGTTGCACTCGAGTGCAAAGATTTTTCACCTCGTGCTCTTTTGATTCCCTCGCTAACGCTCAGGATTCTAATTTTGAATCACGAGCGCAGCGAGTGATTCAATTTTAGAATCCTTCGCTTGCTCGGTCATCAAAATTGAACACGCGGTTAAAAAGCAACTTTGCACTCTTGTATAACAAATAACTATTACTGTCGCCCTAATTCGCTTGAGTTACACAATAAAGTTTCTGAACGAACTATGATGGGTCTTTCATTATTGTAGAGATGAAAACTCGAGAATAGGGCGATATTGTGTTATTTTGAGTTTTTAGATAGTCGTTACAGTAGAGGTACTGTAAGGTCACTTCTCGTTTATTACTATAAATTAGATATAAACCTTTCTTACTATTGATTTTGTTATAAAACTATAAAAATATTGCGTCATTAATATAATAAGTTATTTAAGTTGTCACCTTGAAACCTGTTACGATTAATCTGTGAACAACCCTTTTTACATTATATGATGTCTTATATTTTGGGTAACATGTTTAAAAACCTATGTTATAGTATAAAAATATTAATATTAATTTTACAGTACTTACATCATTCGATTTATTTATTTATGAATGAATGAATGAATGAATGAATAACTTTAATTGCAACAAACACTTTACATAATGGTAAAATATATAATTATGGACACATTGAAAAATAAACAAAGTGTTTGTCACAACCCTATACTAACTCAGCAAAAAGCTGTTTGCTTGCAACCAGCGCTGGTCTTCCGTTAGTATAGGGAGGTGACCTCACGCACGTGTAAATAAACAGTGCACGCTCAAATAATACATATTTAGAAACAAAAGCCCGTTTGTCCATATGAACAGACATTAATAAAAACATTTATTGATATACTAACTTAATTAATTAATAATTCTAATCTTGTCTTTCTAACAAACTTAATAATAACTAAATATGATTTCACTAAATATAAATTTTCTAATATAAGTGAAGATCACATACAACTAGCTAAATTGCAGTGGTGTCATGAAGATGAAGTTCCTCTCTTTTTTGATGGGCATATACAAATTTTTTGAGATTACTCCTAAATGTATGCAAACAATGCAGATTTCTTATTGGTGGTGGGATGTTGTTCCAACATTTCGATGCAGCGTATCGGAAACTTCCTCTAAAGGCGGCTGAGCAGTGCCATTCAGTCGCCAACTGCCTCGAAGCTTGTCGGGAGCCTTGGGGCCCACGACCTACCAACCACTTCAACTTATTGCTCAGATAAGACGGCATTTTATAATTTATAACGCCAAACAGGAGACACGCCAAGTGCACCTTTCGACGATGCATCATTTTTAACATCATAGCGTTGTTAAGAAAAGGGGTAACATGTGACCTGATCGGGATGTTAAAACAGAATCTGGTACATGGGTTCTGCACCCGTTGTACCAATTTTTTAGTTTTGGCAAGTAGCCTCGGACCGTAAACTGCATCCATATAGTTTAACTTGGATAAAACCAATGACTCAATCAACTGTATACGCAAACTTTCTTTTATGTAGGGTCTTAATTTATATAAAACTTTTAATTTATAAAAGGAAGTCCTCATACAGTCAGCTATATGTTTTTGGTACCGCAGTTCACAATCCATGTGTAAGCCCAGGTTACGCGCCTCATATAGGTACTCGTTCGATGGGTTCGCCTAGTATTGTGACTCTTATCGACGGAGGGAGACTCGCAAGTTGGTATTTGCTACCGAAAACCATGTATTTAGTTTTTGGTTGGATTCAACAACAGGCAGTTACTCGATGACCATGCGGCCACTGATGAGAGATCCTCATTCAGCTTATTTAGGGCATTGTCAATGTCACACGGTTTGCAAGAGATGTAAATCTGCATATCGTCTGCATATATATGCACCTTGCAATTGCGAATGTGTTTCACAATGTCAGCAGAGTACAAAATAAAGAGAATCGGACCCAAAATTGATCCCTGAGGCACCCCCCGTGTAACTGCTAATTTGTCTGACACGAGTGAAGTGCCATCGGAATGTCCTATTTTTACAAATTGATACCGCTCACTGAGGTAACTGGTAAACCATTCGACAGCTTCAGAATCAAATCCGTAGTAACTTAGTTTTGACAACAGAAGGTTAATATTCAAAGATTCAAAAGCCCTGGAAAAATCTAGCAAAACCAAAATTGTACACATTCCCTTGTCCTGAGCACCAAGTATGTTATCGGTAACATCCAAAAGAGCGGTTGTGGTACTTCGACCTTTCCTAAATCCCGACTGAATTTCTGGCAGAATTTTCTGTTTTTCAAGAAACTCTGTTAATTGTATACATACAGCTCTTTCCAGAATTTTAGATAGACGCGGCAAAATGCTTATAGGTCGGAGATCTTTTAGTTCTACTGGACTTGAATGTTTTGGCAACGGACGTACTATTGCCAATTTCCAGATTTCGGGAAACATTTTAGTAGTGATGGAGGTATTTATCAATGCCTGTATAATACCTATTGTATGCGGTAGCGTCAACACCAGCATATCTAGACTAATACCATCGCAACCTAGGGCATTAGATTTAAGACTTTTAATTATTTGAATCAAACGGTTCTGACTCACCTGATCAATATGAAAAACCGCATCACTATATCTATGATGCTCCAAAAAAGACAAATGTGTGATAGAAACATTTGCACTCGCAGGTATTACATTGGGGTCATTGAAAAAGGATGGCAATTCACATTCTTTTCTAGGTAATAATGTATGTTTAAGATTTTTCCAGAGCAGTTTGGGATTTCGCAAGTTATTGTTAATATTTTGTTTGAAATATGCTGACTTTTCGTGGTAAAGGGCTTGACTAACTGTTGATTTTAGTGACTTGTAATACTCTTTTTTAACCTCAGATTTAGTTTTATGGTACTCCGCAGCTGCTTCGTCGCGCAATCTCATCATAAGTTTTACAGTATCTGTGACCCAAGAATAAGAGCGCTCTTTTATAACTACCGACTTGATAGGCGCATGATGGTCGAAGAGTGAAATAACAATATGATTAAAATTGTCCACCATTTCATTAATGTTAGTATGCTGCATTAAAAGATCCCATCGAATAGTTTGAAGATCGTCATTAAAATTGTCCATGTCAATAAATTTTATAGGTCTATATGTTACAGTGTAGGGAACGTGTTTTACCCGCTTTATATTAAACTCACAGGCTACCAAACAGTGGCCATGGAGAGTACCTACTAATTCCGCGGTAATACACTTCGGCCGCAAGTCAGTGCATACCAAATCTATCAATGTTTGGCTAGTTTCTGTGTAGTGTGTCGGTTCAGTCACTAATTGATCTAACTTAAAGCATGAAAGAAAAGTTTTTAATTTAATAGTTTGGCCACTACTGGCATCTAGATAATTTATATTAAAGTCGCCTAAAAGAATTAAATTGTCATATTTGGGAATCGAACTAATAGAGTCGGAAATCGCGTCAAAAAATAAATCAATATTCACCCAAGAGGGTCTATAAGCCGTGCCTACGATCAACTGTTTGCCGTTGAAGTTTACCACGAGCCACATCTGTTCAACGGTGGTGTGTAACGGGGTGGCGCCAGGTCCGCACGGTAAGTCCGCTTCTCACGTAGAAACCAACACCGCCACCACGCGAGCGATGTGTGCGCGTCCTCGGCGTGTGCCTCAACCGGTAGCCGGGGATAGCGGGCGCTCGCCCCTCCTCCCCCGCGTGTAACCAGGTTTCGTTGAGCGCTAGGATGTCGACACCAAACCGACAGACTGAAGCTATAATGTTGTCGTGGTTGGTGCCAAGAGAACCTGCATTGTATACTCCAACACTAAAATTTCTGGTAGCCATTTACATACTTAAAAAATACTCAAAACAATAACGAGGGTAATGTACACGTAAAGAAATTGACACCAATGCAATTGAAGAGAAACATAAAAATATAAGTAAAACTAAACATTTTAAGAAATAAATAATATTAAAAAATTTAAAAATAAAATCTTTCGATGTATAAATTACTGTAACATAGTGATTTATTGAACCACAGAGACAAGATTCAAAATCTTTAAAAACAATGGGACTATACAAATATAATATTACCAAACCCGATAGTGCGCAGGGATAAAACTTCCCATATAGTTCGTACCCCAAGCATATTAGACCGGTGGCGGTGGCACCGCACCGCCCGCGCTTGCGCTCCCAAATATTTTCTCGACGTCCTGCTCTGAGCGCACCCGGAAGGACGCCCTGCCTGTCTCGCGACGAACAAAGATGCGCCCGTCCCTGGACCAAACATACCTCCAACCGTATGTGCGCGCCGCCTCGCGTGCTTTGAAAAAAATCTGTTTATTATGCTTGGAGAGGCGCTCGTTCACATAAAATCTGGTGGGAGCAGCAGCGAACCCAAGGCCCTCTGTTGTGCAGGCACGCCGAACGCGCGCTGCGTGCAGAAATGCGTCGCGCAGCGCTCGGCGCACCAGCCTTACCACCAGCGGACGTGGCCGGGGCGCCTCTTTCGGCGCGCCGGCACCGTTTGATTGCACACGTCGGACGCCTATTCTCTCTGCTAAAACGAGATCACGGTCCTCGTAAGTCACGCCCAACTTCTCTGCAATTCTGCCCACGAGATGAACAGCGTTCTCTCCCTGCTCTTCCGGTATTCCGCTTATCTCAAAATCGTTGCAAACGGCATCTTGCTCCCGATCGTTCAGTTGTGCCTTTAAGTCATCGATGGTAGTGAGCAGATCGCCTACTTCCTGTCCAGCCTGCCCTGCCTGTAACTCGGCACATTTCCTCTCCACATACACCAGTCGCGTCTCCATACTATCCAGACGCCCACCGAACCCTTCGACGATGCCCCGAAGTACACTAAATTCTTCTTTTATAATTGTAAGGTCATTTTTAAAAGACATCATATTTTCGTTCACCAGTTTCATCTCTTTCAACACCTCTGCACAAGTGCCACAGTCCCGGCTACCCTGCTGATAAGTATGCACATAAACTGCTCTCTCATCGCATACTGGGTGCTCGGTGTTATCCTTACTGGTGGTAACTGACTTGCAATCCTGACATAGCCAGTCGGTTGCAACCTTTACGTCACCCGGAAACCGTACACAAGATTTGTGAAAATATGCCGAACATTTGGAGCAGCTAACGCCCTCTGCTGAATTCGCAAAGCGACCACAAGAGTTGCACTTCTTGGGCATTTTGTGCAGTGGTACTGGATCTGATATTCTCAATATATTGTGGATAGCAAGCAGTGCAGAGTCAATCCGCTAGATGGCGTGACGTTATGTGTATGGTGTGTCGTTTCCAAGTTATAAAGTACCCACTTATAGTAACAAACAAAATAGTAAGAAACTGGGACACAATTATCAACACTATAAATAATTAGTTCGATGTAATTAGAACACACCAATCCTCGCACAGCTGCACGATACAACACAACACAGTTTTAAATTTATTTAAGGTGAAAAAATGCAAGGAAACTATAATTTACGTTATAAAAAGCAAGAGCGCACACTGTCGTCGATTCGTGCGCGACGTCACTCTCCTTTATGGCTTACTATTTAAACTTGCTTATTTTGGTTTATGTTGTTGGCAACATTGAAAGATGGGTTAGATGGGTGGCGCGAAACGCAACCCGCCACAAAAAGAAAAGAGAAAAATAACATTAAGCGTTCGCGATTTTTGAAGTATTAAGACGTGTACATCAGATTGTATCTCAGTTATTATATATATTTATAGAATGATGTGTTGTAGAGTGTGAGATTATAGTAAGATCTATCCCTATAGTTGGCGTTTTAAATTCCACCTGACCTTATCCCAAAAGTACATAGTACTAAAGTGGGCGCAAATAGTCAACACAGCTGAGTTTCAAATTAGGTACATTTATGTATTTTAATAAACGGAGATCCATTCTTTTTCAAAACATAATTACTATAAATAAGGGTAGCAATGCTTTTAAATGCTAATTCAGTTTTGTAAAGGCATTTGAATCCCTCGTCTACAACAAATATACTGCTCTATGCATACATATAATAATAGTTGGCTATTTATATATTATTGTTCTTTAACCGTCGTATGGGGATCGACACCTATAGTTCAACTCACTTTGTACTACAAACAAGACTTGTTACAAGTTTGGAAAAGATTCAAAAGCAGTGGGACTAAAGACGAGAAGTGAAAAAAATTTAACAAAAAATGGAACCGACTTCAACACCCAAAAGTGTGAAATAACTTGTTGAAGTCGGTACCATGATTGTTCAAAAGTACCTATTATCACAATATTGTGGGCATGGTACCGACTTCGACAAGTTATTTCACACTTTTGGGTGTTGAAGTCGGTTCCATTTTTTGTTAAAAATATTTTTTCAATCTTTTTAGTGTAACTCAAAAACGGCTTGACCGATTTTGATGAAATTTAAAATGGGACCAAACGACAAGCATCAGCTTTTAAACAAAAAAAGAATTTTCAAAATCGGTTCACCCAGTCAAGAGATCAGAGGTAACAAACATAAAAAAAAAAAAAAAAACAGACGAACTGAGAACCTCCTCCTTTTTTGGAAGTCGTTTAAAAAGACAATATGTGAAAACAGCAACGTCGTTAAGAAAGAAACGTCATTTTCCCCGTAAGAGGAATAAATTAATTACAAAATAATATCTAACTCGATCACCACGATATCCCCGTATTTGCTTTTTATTATCTTTTTCTCTTCAAAAACACTGAAACACTCGGAACACCCGAGATAGCTCTTGGGTGTTCCATTCCTTTGCTGTTCGTTTAACTTTAAGAATTCATGACTCCCATTACTTCACTAATATTCATATCATTTATTCATTTTTCACGGGTTGACGCCGCTGCAGTGTTTCAGTGTTTTTGAACAGAAAAAGATAATAAAAAGCAAATACGTATAAATAATGTGGAAGTTTTCAAGTCTAGAGTGAATAAGTATCTTGTAGGCAAGCATCGTTTACCATCACGGTCCCGCAATTAAGAAAAGCCGAAAACAGCCGAGGCTTAGTCATAGATGTCGCGTTGCGCGTCGCAAGGTCGCGTTTTCTTTCTAGTAGGTTACCTACGGAACTTTAAAAACGTCGTAAAGTGGCTGTACAACAACATACCAGCTGATAATGACGAGGGCACCCTATGGCGACCGGAGTAAGCGCACTGGCTGCGCTTGTCTATCCAGAAATGCATCGGAGCTGCCGCGTGCCGCACCGGTCAAGTCTGCGTCCTCAGCTCCTCACTCTCATCCCCAGGGTGCCGCGCTGGCCTCAAGAGTCACGCAGTCAGCAGTGGGTCATAGCCGGTGTGGAGCTATGCACCAACGAGAGAGAATGATTGTCATATTGTTCGAAAGCATTTAGGAAGGGGACCTAATGCTACCACCATAAAGTTATGTTGATATAATCGTAGAACAAGATTTACTGTCACATTTAAGCTTAGCAGGGACAGCGTTCAATATGACTATGTAATTTACCATAAATTATGAAATGAATTATCCTAGAGGGTAAAAACAAAACCCTTACATATGACCGCTTTTCCTAAGGATGCGCCTTTAGCAGGCAAAGTAAAGAAAGTTTTTGGACAAAAGCGGGTAGGTATATTTAATTAATGTCTCGTTATAAACGTATTATGAAAAAACTAGATTATTATTATTATGATCAAAATAGAAACGAAAAATTAAACAGTGTTCATCTATACGTTAAGGTGTTTATTTCCAGGGATACTCAGAAGCGCCACCGCTATATGGTGGATATTCCATTTACCCGAACAAAGCGATTTGCATCTTTCATCATGCGAACCGCCAGGGTATGGAATACTTTGTCTTAGGCTGTGTTTCCGGTTAAGTACAATATGGGGGTTTTCAAGAAGCGAGTGAATAGCGTATATCTCCTGGATAAGCGCGCTCCATCTTCGATCGCATCATCACTTAACATCAGGTGAGATAGAGGTCAAGTGCTACACAGTTCGGAGTAAAAAAAAAATTGTTTCTTTCACAACAATCAGAATCGTAAATGTTTTTGATAATTCAGAAAATAATGAATCCATCTAAAATATTACACCCACTTTTATCTCGGGAGTGAAGGCAGTATAGGTATCATTCTAGCTTTTTTTGAGAGATACTAATTAAGGATGTCTTAGTCTATATATTTGAGTTCCACATTTTTAGTAGTAATTACGGAGCAATGCAGTTCGTTGACCAAAACGATTACCTAAATGCGAAATTATATGATCGTGCAACAGGTGTGCGAATTCACGCGCTCGATCTTTAGAGGATATAAGTAGGTAATCTATGACACAATCAAATTTTCCAATCCAAACAACTTCATGTTTTGGGAAAAATGGGCATGCCCTCTATGCCCTGCCCTTTTAACCCTTTCGGGCCATAATTTTTCCTCATCAAATATTCACTTTTAACTGAAGGATCAAGATAGAAAAAAATACCATCACTTCCAGATAAATAGCATGCACCATCTGATACTAAGAAATGTACACAATGAACCTTTAAAATAATTCTAAAGAGCACCTTGTAATTTTGCCATAGACATCAATTTTGGGCGATGCCCCGTCCACCCTTTGTTTGGACTTTCCCACTGGTGAGTGGACGGAAAATTCAAATTTCCCCCTCCTTGTTTTGCCTTATACAACCAGCGTTCTTGCCGTCGCAGATTAGACTGGAGTAGACCGGGGTGACTGCCACGGGAGGTCCATGGCAGTGTATTTGTTAATGTGGTGTTATGCACCAGACTTCATTGAAATTTCGAGTTTGTTTAAGAGTGCTCGCATTAGGCTAGGTGCCCACTTGAGGACTACCATCCAACATGGACATTTAAGTAGAAAGATTTCCTTGGATTTTACTGTACCTAACTATTGTCATTCCTTCCAACCTAAACGCGCTTATAATCGTCCGATGTTTTCAAATAAAAAAGTAAGTAGTGTTAATTTGTTTTAAATTTCGTCGGTTGACATTTTATTCATGTGAAGATTGAAAAACCGTGTCTTCTAACTTACCGCTCGCGCTGTCTACTAGTAGAGACATCTGTAATCTTTGGTCTACTGGATCTTATATGTGAATATAAACCACCAAAGCCGCACACAAACATACCCAAAAAAAAACACCATAATTGGTTACCAGTTTTCTTCATTAGTTATTCCGAAAATTATCATTATAATTTTGGGACTCCGTGTGCGTTATCATATTTTTGCATCAACGTTATTTTGAGCTCAAAATAATTGCAACCTATGTAAATAGCTACTGCTAAACAAATGTACTACAATGGAAAAGAGAAACAGTTCTAAATTACCTAATAGTTAATTATGAAGGTAAACAAAAGCAAGTAAAATTCAACGCATATACCTCTATAATAAGTATAACGTACCTACTATCTTATAAAATAGGTAAGTATGTATAATTTTGTAAGAACGATATTTGTAATACCTAACATATATAACATTAATTATAAGATTTTCTCATATTGTGTGCATACTTCGTGTGTAAGTGCATTTATTTAGGTTTCAATTGCAACCAGCTGAGTTTTCGATCGATCACATTCAAGGAAATAGGTCACTTACAGGTCAGAGGCCTACTCTACTCACCTACATTCACCTATGTACAATTATTCTTTTCCAGAAAAACAATGCCCAATCTGTTTATATTCATTGAACAACACAAAAATATATTTATCTAGTATTGATTATAAAGAATACTATTCGATAAGCATTAAAAAGCTAATAATTAGGTAACTGTATATTTTCAACAAATATATTATTTCTAATAGCTACCTGCACTGCTGAATTAAAAACACTAGAATTCCACCTACCTCAATAACAACAATCCACACTTGCGTATTTGTGAATACAATTTATGTATAATAGTAAATAAAATAAAAACAAATTAATATTTTACTGCATAAAAATGCAATACGCATAAGAACATACACCGTAGAAGTGATACATTGTTAAAGTCACAGTAAATTAACATTAGCACAAGGTTATAAACACATTATAGAAAACTTATGTTTTACTGATTTTTTACTAATTTATCCCACAGTCAAAATACATTATATTTTTTTTGTCTAGATTAGCAATAGCCATTTGTGGGCGGGGTGCGCGGCGCAACGCAAGCAAAACAAGCAGAATTGCCAGCTTTCAGGATTGCAAATCAATATCTTCATATTATCATTGCAAGATACGAAAACAATGTTTAGTACATATGTAGTGTCCGAATAAATATTTTTAACGTTATTTACATAAATGTACCTACATACAAATTTACGTTACGTTTATTTAAGCTTAGCGCCTTTATTCGTTTAAAAACTTTGGTGATTGATACAGGAGAATTCAGATTTGTATTGATGTGTAATTAATAATAGTTGAGTATTATGCGTTATGGGTTCGTGAATGTGCACGAGTGTAGCTATACACTGAATATAATATCAAGATGTAATAAATAGTTTTTTTTGTTACTAAGGAAATTTTTGTAATATATGAATTTTTATACGTTCATTATCCACCACCTCACTAAAATATGACTTGGACAGGACTGTGACTATTTAAATGCAAATTTTAATGAATTTGCAATGAAATTATCTACATTTATGTTAAATGGCCACAGTACAAAATATACGACGCCAATTTAAAACTGAAAAAAATCGAGTAAACATGAGCCGTATCCAGAATCTTTATCTTTAATAACAAGACTCTTTATTCGGTCTGAGCATAGAACAATAATGCAGTAATATCTAGGAGGAAATGTCTACTTCCTCCCATAGTAATATAAACTTAAGTACGTCACAGAATAAAAAGTACCTTACATTTAAACCACTATTATATTTTCAGTCAGATCCCTCCCTATCCTCGAACCAAATTATTTATTAGCATTCCATATTATAACCATTAACCACTACCTTGGCAATTATTAAAATGAGATGCAATGACTACACGCCTGCCCTCTCATTCGGATCGTAACCTTTTTCAGTTGATAGATAAAACCAACGAGATTTAAACCCCGAGAGGGGAATTGATGGTTCGCCTGATCATGCAACTGGTGTGTGATTAGTAAAATTTATCAATTTACGTAATTTATCTGCTTCATTTTAATATTGTCAAGTTTGCAATAACGCCTGCTAAGCGAATTACATTACAAAATTACAAATTTACGAGAGAAAAAAATATAGTCATGTGCGGGATTCGAACCCGCGTCCATCCACCCCTTTAGCCGGGGTATGCTCTAAACAATTGAGCTAACATGACACAATGACTCATAACTGTAATTCTTGCTCTCGTTCTTTAACCATCGTATCGGGATGGAGCGACACCTATAGTTCAACTTGCGTTGTACTACAAACAAGACCAATTTTGCAATTGGTTTTAAACTTGTAAATGATGACGCAACCTTATAATTTTAATATTGTCAAGTTTGCAATAACGCCTGCTAAGCGAATTACATTACAAAATTACAAATTTACGAGAGAAAAAATTATAGTCATGTGCGGGATTCGAACCCGCGTCCATCCACCCCTTTAGCCGGGGTATGCTCTAACCAATTGAGCTAACATGACACAATGACTCATAACTGTAATTCTTGCTCTCGTTCTTTAACCATCGTATCGGGATGGAGCGACACCTATAGTTCAACTTGCGTTGTACTACAAACAAGACCAATTTTGCAATTGGTTTTAAACTTGTAAATGATGACGCAACCTTATAATTTTAATATTGTCAAGTTTGCAATAACGCCTGCTAAGCGAATTACAGTACAAAATTACAAATTTACGAGAGAAAAAATTATAGTCATGTGCGGGATTCGAACCCGCGTCCATCCACCCCTTGAGCCGGGGTATGCTCTAACCAATTGAGCTAACATGACACAATGACTCATAACTGTAATTCTTGCTCTCGTTCTTTAACCATCGTATCGGGATGGAGCGACACCTATAGTTCAACTTGCGTTGTACTACAAACAAGACCAATTTTGCAATTGGTTTTAAACTTGTAAATGATGACGCAACCTTATAATTTTAATATTGTCAAGTTTGCAATAACGCCTGCTAAGCGAATTACATTACAAAATTACAAATTTACGAGAGAAAAAATTATAGTCATGTGCGGGATTCGAACCCGCGTCCATCCACCCCTTTAGCCGGGGTATGCTCTAACCAATTGAGCTAACATGACACAATGACTCATAACTGTAATTCTTGCTCTCGTTCTTTAACCATCGTATCGGGATGGAGCGACACCTATAGTTCAACTTGCGTTGTACTACAAACAAGACCAATTTTGCAATTGGTTTTAAACTTGTAAATGATGACGCAACCTTATAATTTTAATATTGTCAAGTTTGCAATAACGCCTGCTAAGCGAATTACATTACAAAATTACAAATTTACGAGAGAAAAAATTATAGTCATGTGCGGGATTCGAACCCGCGTCCATCCACCCCTTTAGCCGGGGTATGCTCTAACCAATTGAGCTAACATGACACAATGACTCATAACTGTAATTCTTGCTCTCGTTCTTTAACCATCGTATCGGGATGGAGCGACACCTATAGTTCAACTTGCGTTGTACTACAAACAAGACCAATTTCTCTCGTAAATTTGTAATTTTGTAATGTAATTCGCTTAGCAGGCGTTATTGCAAACTTGACAATATTAAAATTATAAGGTTGCGTCATCATTTACAAGTTTAAAACCAATTGCAAAATTGGTCTTGTTTGTAGTACAACGCAAGTTGAACTATAGGTGTCGCTCCATCCCGATACGATGGTTAAAGAACGAGAGCAAGAATTACAGTTATGAGTCATTGTGTCATGTTAGCTCAATTGGTTAGAGCATACCCCGGCTAAAGGGGTGGATGGACGCGGGTTCGAATCCCGCACATGACTATAATTTTTTCTCTCGTAAATTTGTAATTTTGTAATGTAATTCGCTTAGCAGGCGTTATTGCAAACTTGACAATATTAAAATTATAAGGTTGCGTCATCATTTACAAGTTTAAAACCAATTGCAAAATTGGTCTTGTTTGTAGTACAACGCAAGTTGAACTATAGGTGTCGCTCCATCCCGATACGATGGTTAAAGAACGAGAGCAAGAATTACAGTTATGAGTCATTGTGTCATGTTAGCTCAATTGTTTAGAGCATACCCCGGCTAAAGGGGTGGATGGACGCGGGTTCGAATCCCGCACATGACTATAATTTTTTCTCTCGTAAATTTGTAATTTTATCTGCTTCATTTTTAATAGGTCAAGTTAAACTGGACAATCTAATAGAACCGAATGAATGCATTTCACTCCCACTTACTACATTCATCTATTATCATCCTTGTCTCTCTGTAAACCGCGCCCTCTCCTAGTGTTGTGCTTATACAGTACGGTAACATAATATCGTTATAGTGGAACTAAATTCGATATCGTCATACTCTGGCCTATAAATATATTTAGCCTTGGATGTAAAAAGTGGATACCTTTTATATGTTTCATATGAGTTTATAATAATTATAATAAAAATAATTTATTTCACAATATACAGTTAAATGTTGTTATTCTTAACTTTATTACAATTGGTACAATAAATTGTATTGATTTTTTGACAGTAAAATGACATAACAAGATTTTTTTCTTGGTGTGGGATCTCCCACACACAAAAAATCTTGTGTCGTGGGAGTCTGCTTCCTTTAATAATACATTGAGATTGAGGTATGCTTATTAAATGATATGGCTGTATAAAATTTCGTATATGTTTGAGTGAATATTATATTATTGTGTATGTGGGTGTGTGACAGGATGTGTGTGTGTGTTTGTCTGTATGCATGAAGTGCAATGAATATAAAGCTTTGTGTGAATATATAGTGTAAAGCCAACTTGTTTATTTCGATTTTAGCTTGCCTAGTCGTGTGTGTCGTTCTCAGATTAGTGATGACTTTACTAGTTTTGTTATATACATATGAGCCAAGAAAACTCTTATGACGGTGTGCCAGTTTTGTGTTGAATTTCTGTCTCATAAACACCAAATCTTTTCTACGTTTTTAAATTGATATAAGTCTATCTTTATATAATCTTATGGTATATCAATATACGTGTACCGATTTCAAAATCATATTTTTGTATAAAACATATATACCTAAAGTTATTCTATGGTATTATTAACAAACATTTTTTTTTTTTAACAAGAAGAGAACATTGGTTTCCATCATACTACAACAGGGTTTGCTCCCGTCACTTTTCAGATGATTGTTTTCATTTAATGAAAAGTGGCCGACGTTAAATTGATACTACGATTGCTACAAAACACTTGGAACTTTTTGTCCCGTTTGATGTCTCCCCGTCAATGTCACTCGGGATTAATCAGTTCCGGAGTAGTCGACCTCTTTTTTCGACTGTATATCTATGGAAATAGTGCATATTTTCTAATGACGTACGTTCAAACATATATATATATATGCTTGCATGTAGATATATCGGATTATTATTACAACCGATTATATTATATTATATATACATACTTATTTCTAAATATGATTACAGCACTATTGCGTTACCTGATCAAAATCACATTTACAAATTATTATTCTATTCAATTACCGCAGAGCATGCGTTATTGCAAACATAAAAATATTAAAAGAGATATTTAAATGTTTATCATTTTAGTAAGGATATTTCAAGCAGAATTGTGGAATCACACAACCAAATCATTATTCTATATTTTATTATAACAAATCAGCTATACTCATACAAAATACCGCGCGAGGTATCTGCTGGGTATTATTGCCAACGCAAGTAGTATAAATATCACTTTTATCTAAATATGCCGTCACGGAGGAATAAATTATACGATCAGCTTATATATGTTGTACGACGTATTGATATCGATTACATTTGCATAAGAATCATGTCCCGTCACTATGGGACTCGGGTGTTTACCGCATGGAGGTGGCTTAGCCAATTAGAGCGCGTTTTGGTTAAACAGAGTTTGGCATCAATTCATCTGGAACAAACCAAATCTTATTGCATCTCTAAGTGTTATTTTCTCGATGGATAAAACTTACTGCAATGTTAGATCGTTTTTAGTTAGCGTTGTTTTAGTTATAAGTATTTAACGGGACTTAATCGCGATAAAACATGTATATTTTTATTTATTTACCTCGACGTTTCGACTAAGTTGCATTGGTCGCGGTCACGAGTGGACTTCGAAGTCCGCTCGTGACCACGACCCGTAAAATACTTATAACTATGTGTTCAAGTCGCGAAAGTCTTAAAGTTACTAGCTTTGTTTTGCTTATTGCGTTCCCGTTGTACTTCCATGGAAATCTGCGAAGTTATTGTTACCTAGGATAAGGTAAGTTGTTGTTACCTTGTCATAGTTTATGAAACTTCTGCAGTTTCACTTTGAAAACTATCGCGAGTTTTATCCAAATTAACTTATTATGAAACGGCTAGGACCCGCGTTATATTTACCGGAAAGATTCTACTAATTTCGACTTCAAAACAGTCTGAAACTGGTCGGAATCTTTCCGATTACTTCTGTAGTTTTTTTTTAATTTATTGGCAACTGGATACATAGTCCTTATGCCTAACTTCTGCAGTTTGCTGGCAGTGTTACCACCTCAAAGATTTTACCACTAGAACTGGTGGTTTCATGCGCTGTCAGTCAGTGGGCTAGGTTAGTATCTGGTCTGGTAGCTGGTGGATTCTTTACTGGGCTAAAAATGCTGCACTTGTTAGTACCATGCATTTATTTTTGCTCGTAGCTGAGTTTGCCTAGCCGTTCATCCATGATCATTAACCAACTGTCATGCTTAAACAACTAGATTAAGCAACGGTCATTGCGGTCATCACTTAAATGATTGACCGTTAGTGGCATTTACTGCAGAGTGCTGTGTTCCAAAGGTTATGTTAAGCTGACGGTCCCAGTTTTTTCCTAACATGGAGTCTTTATAGTATGGTGGCAGGAAATTTCGCGAAAGCCCGCTGCTATCTTTGAGTGGAAATCTATGCTATTTAATATAATAAATGCCTATCTTTCTGGGAATAACACGTTGCAGAAAGCTCAAGTTTTGTTAGGTATACATTTTATTTTATAAACCACCATCTTCCTAACCTCTTTCCACTTACTCGTATAATTATGATGTTTGTACAATACATATTTCTGTAACACAAACCACATGCAGGATATATTATTATACTTCACAGTATATGACTAGATTTACCTAAGACAAAAAAGGGCTAAATTTGCGCTTGCACTGGCTTTTCACTTGCGGGCTTACGCGGACTTTCAAGTGTAGGTCAAGGCACTGCGACTCCACACTTCTTTTAACCTCAACGTCCTTCACAACTGCTTTTCCCCAACCTGCTACGCCAACGATGCGCTTATGATTCCAACATATACTTCTTCGCACCACTCGTGCTTAATTTTCGTCACGTGTGCTTAGGCTTAATTCTTTTCATAAATACTTGGATTAAATATAAGTTCTAATAATGTGTTGAATGATGTTACTGAATCAGGTGTAAAATATGTTAAAAGAATTAGAAACTTATGGTACTGTATTCCATTGTTACGAATTACAATACGTTACCCTCGGAGTATAATGTCAACTCTAACAAAATAACGTTTTAATTTGAACCATTTCAGTTAGTCATTCATTTCAGTTTTTTGCCCTGTGGCAACACTAAATAATATATGTCGTGATGTTTTCTCCGTATTTTAATAATTATTTTATATAGAATATAAGGCTAATTAGTTGTGTTTTCATGTAAAAAGTGTTAATTAAAAGCAGGTTTATATTGTGAAAACTAATCCTAGTCGTGAAATATTCACTAAACAGTGAATAAAAATCATAGTGCGTCATCCTGCAGCAGCGGTTGGAAATTCAAACATCTTGGATTTTACTGGGGAGTAATATGTCTAAAATCTATCTCTAAGTACACATTTAACACAATTCCACTAACACTCACTTGGTGAGCTACGTTAATAATCACACATTGGCAGTGTACTGACTCTCTTTGCTTGAAAAAATAGTGGAAGCAAAGTTGATGTTTTTCTTTTGCTTCAGACATATCAATACTATCTGACACCCAATCCTAGCTGCAACTCATTCTCAAAGTTTTTAATTTGTAGTAGTCAAGTCTACAAAAATAAGTAATACAAACCTGAGTATTACCTATTATACTTACCATCAATCATTTGTCAGATAAAAGTCTCATACTTTTTCTCTCCAATCTGTTTCTAACCATCGTCTGTTCAACTAATTTCTCTGTGTTTCTACTGCTTAACATATTTCCTGTTTCTTTTTCCCTTTTATCTGTTGCATATATGAATGTAAACAAATAATAGATAGGTTATGTCGGTATGAATTACTGTTTTCAAACTTGATTGTTGATTTTGTTTACAGTATTAGGTATGCACCATTTTTGTAATTTATATAGAAATAAATTGTAACTTTGAGATTGAATTGTAAGAAATACATACCATAACACTTCCCTTACACTTAGAATACTTTTTGAAACAGTAACTTAGCTACTTTTATCTGTTTTGCAGACGTTGTTTGGAGTTGTTGGTACTTCAATATGCCTGTAACTACGAGGAAAACCTTGGCAAGAGAACTGGAAGAGAAACTTACAGTTTCTCTGCAAGACCTTCAAAAGTACAAAGAACTCTCTGATCAGCTTCTACAAGAAAGAGAAGACAGTGAGGTTGAGGTGAACAAAATTGTGTCAAAAAACACTGAGCTCAAGAATGAACTTGCTGGTTTATACACTAATTACTCAGAAGCGCTCCATCAAAATGAACAGCTACAGAACATTGTATTGTCATTTAAAGAATGTAGCGAGACACATGAACAGGCCTTGAGCCGTATATCAGAACTAGAGTTTGAATTAAGCAAGGCTCAAGATGAAATCTCATTGTTAAACTCAACAAAGTTCAGTGAACAGGCCGCTGACACCTTAAATTTATATAATGAGCTGGTCGGTAGTGGCATGGAATCAGCAAGACCTATTTCCATCTTACCTGTTCTGAGTAAAGTATTCGAAAAAATTATGCTCATACAACTTTTATCTCATTTTAATGAGCATAATATTTTGAATGAGAATCAGTTTGGTTTTACTAAGAGCAGATCCACTACAGATGCAGGTGTTCAATTGATGTCACATATACTTGAAGCCTGGGAGAGTTCACATGATGCTAGTGGCGTATTTTGTGATCTTTCCAAGGCATTCGACTGTGTAGAACACTGCACTCTGATTCGTAAGCTTTCACACTATGGTATTCGTGGAAAAGCTTTGAATCTAATAGAGTCTTATCTGTCAAACAGGCTACAGATGGTTGGAATAGATGGCAATACTTCTTCCGGGTCTTTGGTAAAAATTGGTGTACCGCAGGGATCAATTTTGGGACCTTTTCTGTTCCTAGCGTATATTAATGATCTGCCTTGCATGGTCAAAGATTTCTGCAATATTGTTTTATTCGCCGATGATACCTCTCTGATTTTTAAAGTAGATAGGAAAGATAGTGAACTCATTCATGTAAATAATGTGTTATCTATGATCTCTGAATGGTTCGCCGCTAATAATCTTCTCTTAAATTCAAAAAAGACCAAATGTTTAATGTTTTCTTTACCAAATGTTCCTTATGTTGAACCAAACATTAAGCTTGGCTTAGATAAACTCTCTATTGACAAAGCGACAGTCTTTCTGGGAATCAAAGTGGACTCAACTTTACAGTGGGATCCACATATACATGATCTAGCCGGAAGACTTAGTTCTGCTGCATATGCAGTTTGTAAGATAAGACAGTTAACAGACGTAGCTACTGCACGGCTAGTTTATTTCGCGTACTTCCACAGTATTATGTCGTATGGTGTATTGCTGTGGGGAGCTGCTGCTGAGATGGAAACAATCTTTATCTTACAAAAGCGTGCAATTTGAGCCATACATGAAATGGATCCTATGGAATCTCTAAGGGATCTTTTTAAAGAAATTGATATATTAACTTTACCGAGTCTGTATATATTTGAAAATATTATGTATGTTCGGAAAAATTTGAGTAAATTTAAATTAAACAGTGACAACCACGATTACAACACTAGGAACAAATATAAATTAACGGTACCGTGTTTTAGATTAGCAAAGACAAATAAAAGGTCCTTTTTAGGTAATTGTGTGCGGTTTTATAATAAAATTCCCGAACATATTACAATGCTCACAGAAGGAAAATTCAAATTACACGTGAAAAACATTTTGATTAAGAAATCCTACTACACAGTTTGTGATTACTTAAACGACAAAAATGCTTGGAAAATTCCACCTCTGCCAAGCCATCACCTGTCTCCTACGTAATTTAAACAAATATTGTAATAATTGTATTATATTGTTTATAACAAATTGTAAACAGACGTTTAAAAGAATGGCCCCGAGTTTCTTGCCCGTTCTTCTCGCAGTGGCTCTATAAATTTTTTTGCTGAACGTGGCAGTACAATGTAGAATATTTCAATATTAAAGTTTGTAATTGACCTTCATAAGAGCGTCGTAGACGCCTAAATTGAATAAATGATTTTGAATTTGTTAATCTGACCTGTATCTGAATCTGATCTGTTTTTCGGTTAATCTGACTAAAGTTTGGAACGATGTTGTAATATTTTTCATACCTAATTTTATATACATATTGGAGGTTCTAGTTATAAATTATAATAAAATGTTTCCGAACCAGAAATGCAATTTAGTGGATTTTACAAAACATTTACTGGCAGCATCGTTTGCAAGTATATCCTGGGGTGCGTTCTTATTTGTCGTCCGACGACGTCCGACGACGCCCCGAGCGTTTTTATATGCCCGGGGCGATCGTCCGATGATCATCCGGAGCGTTCTTATATATCGCTCGACGACGCACCGGTCGCCCCACGAAATCGGTGGATAAATATCGCCCTGACGTTTCATTTGACAGTTGGGACTTGATTTTTCTTTGTTTTAAGTTACTTTTTGTTTACGTAGACTTCTGTTTACAAAATTTTATTATTATTATTGTTATATTATGTATGTTTGTTTTAGTTATGTATTCTGGAAAAGTACATAATTGTAAATACATTTCTTCTGAGTCAGTGAAACATTTTAAGTAGTGTTCTTGATACAGATATGATACAGAGCCGTTCTTAAAAGGCGGACGACGAGCGTCGCTCTGCTTGGAGCGATCATCAGTCGTCGGACGACATATAAGAACGCACCCCTGCATACAATTTTTATCTATGGTACGTACGTTGCTTTGCTTGCATTATTCAAGCAAACGTAGTTAGTGGTTGTATTCTCTATGATTCCTGTTTTTTTCTAGCAATTTCGAAGATAAATATTTACAAATTTCGTTAAAATTGTATTTCATAATACCTACATTTAATGAATAACTGCACTTACTTGATTTTGTATTAGTACTTGAGCGTTCATAATGTCGTCTAGTCGACACCAAAGCTGTTTGTCCCGAGTTAGGTCAAGTGGAGATCGCGCACACCGCCGTCCCAGGCCCTACTGCCAATGTAAACTTGGTACTCCAGTGCCTTGGAAATCGCTGAATGCATGTGAATGCGGAGAAGACTACGATGGTGAGACTTTTTCTTCAGTGACCTGAATTATATTTTTTACTTCTGAAGCATGATTTGGACCATAAATTAAACAAAATAAATTGCTCTCGTCTGAAAATTTTTATTTCTACCAGCAATAACATATTAGGTTTTACTTTAGAAAGCAGGTATTTATTATATAGGTATGTAACAAGTTTCGGATCAACAAACATAATAAATAACCAATAGTAATTAATAAAACTTAAAATTAAAGTTCCTACAAGTATTAAGCAAGCACGTTAAATTCCACTGTTCTGTAGTCTATAATGTAAGAATCACTTGCAACATTTATGACAAGACTACTTCGCAAGCTCGGTATTTAGAGTTGAAGAAACTATAACTAACATAGTTCACTTGTTGAAGACAAAAACTATTGTTACTTCTGTAACAGATGAGAAGCATAAGTAAATTCTTAGTGATCCTTAATTGTACTCTACCAAGTACCTATTCTTTAAATTTTATACAGTGGTGAACTTTAAAGACAAAATTTTTAAGGCTTAAGGGTGTGTGCAAAAATAAACCAGTTTGCATATGCATTGTATATGCTTCGTAAAGTTACCAATGATAAAGCTCTTTTGAGTGCCTACCATGCCTATGTCAGCTCCACATTAAAATATGAAGTTCTTATATGGGGGAACTCTACGGAAAAAAACTCTGCCTTTAAATCTCAAAAGAAGTGCATTCGAGCAATGTGTAGGTTAAAGCCAAGAGATTCTTGTAAGCCCCATTTCAAAAAACTAAAACTGTTAACGCTTCCTTCAATATATATCTATGAATCAGCGGTGTATGTAAAAAATAATATGGAAGACTTCGGTAGGTGGAGGAGCAAGCGACATAACGACAAAGTACAAGGAGTTTTTCGCAGGACTGCACTGAGCAGTAACACCACATTTAAAATGAGAGGATTAATTTATAATAAGCTACCACATTGTTTAAGAGACATAGACAATGAAGATATTTTTAAATCTAGACTGAAAAAATTTCTTATTGACAAGACGTATTATTCTATTAACGATTTTTTAAATGATAAGGACATTTAAATAATAATATTGATTTTAATAATGACTAATGTAATTTTGATATATTTTTCTTGTGATTGTAATTTTAATTTGAACACAATAAAATTAATACTTAAGTTTTGCTTGCCAATTTGGTTAAAGCATGGTGATCCTTCCTATTGACTACAACTGTCTACATATCATTATTTTGTACCCATGTTTTGCGAAATAAATATTTTGAATTTGAATATGTCACATTTCGTAGACACCCCCCCCCCCCCCCCCCGCCCCCTCTTTACATGTGATGTAATTTATGGATGCTCCTTAATGTTGATGACAATATAGGTACTGCCTAATAAGTCTTGTGACACCAGTATATGGTTTATGAAATGGGTCTAAATAATTCAGTAAGTGAATTGTATGAATTAGAAGGGCAAATATACAAATATGAAATATAATTTATTTAGTATATATGCAATTTTGTTAGAATTATACTCGAAACATTAATAAAAGGATTGAACACAAATGATAGAAGAGATTTAAAGTGGCACGGCGTGGGATATCCGAATTTATATCATATGAAGAATAAGAAAGTACTGACAAATGAAAAAAAAAGATGTAAGTTATTTCATCTAGACCACATTCACAAAGACAGTGACCCTTTTTTTAGTAAGGAAGTTCAGAGAATACTCAATTTGCTCTACATGTAATTGGATAGTGATTAAAGTGGTCAATTTATAAACTAAAAAAAAAAAATTAAGGGTTTTACAGAATAAAAGGTTGCATATCTCCAAAATGTTTAATCTTCATATATAAAAATTATGTGTCACGTTGTTTGTCCGCGATGAACTCCTAAACTACATAACCGATTGATTTGCAGACCATGTGTAATTTGATCCAAATTGAATCATAGGATAGCTTACATCTCAATTTATAGTTGTATACCTACCCGTGCAAAGCCAGGCCGTGTTAATCAAATCTTGTTTTTGCTAAAATACGTAAATAGCTAAGACAATCACAGCTTGCTTAAAACATATATACCACATGTCCAGGAATATTTTTTTTTCCTAGGCAGGAATCAAACCGTCGCTCGTCGTCCTTCGATTTCGCGCTAGATGCCTAAACCACTGGGCCACCCGAACAGGTTCGGGCATCCGGCGCGAAATCATAAGACGCGGGTTCGATTCCCGCTAGGGACAAAAAATGTTGTGCCAGTTTTTGCTCTCAATCTTCATGTACTTTCTTCTATATAACTCGCGCGTGCCCGACATCAACTCGCGGTGCTGCTTACCTACTTTTGGTTTGACAAAGCCTTTAAGGTTTTTTCTTCTCTCCTTAAGGTGAACACTAACGTAAATGGTTGGAAATACAAATATAAAATTATTGTGATTGTTATCGTAAATAACTATTATTTGTTACGATATCTAAACCTTTTTTTTATTGTCATGAGGAAAATGCTTTCAATTCTAGGCAGCCCCACCACCGAGGAAGACGATATTATTTAGCAAGTTTTTTAATAGGTAAGTGATACTTGAGGGTGGTAGTTAGCCAGACATACATTTTACATCTCCAAAATGTCAACTCATATGGGTAGGACCGAAAAAAACCGTCTGAAATATCATATATTACGTTTTACCTTTGGTATATCAAAATTAAATATATGCTAATTTTAATTAGATGATTTGAAATGTAGTGTACTGTATTGTATCAGCCGGATTGACCACTGCTGAACACATCCTCTTCCATTAAGGAGGGGAGGTTTGCCATAATCCCTACGCTTGGCAGGCGTCTTGGGGATCGCAGTTTAAGATATCAGTTCCTCAAAGGCGCTGCTGCCCACCTTCCGGTATTTTACCTTTAGTTCCTCTTACGACACCTATAGATAGCAATGGGCGGGTGACATTTTAGCCCGGCTCCCCACAGGCAAATTTGAAATGTGCTTAACCAAAATTAAAGATCTGATACCTATTACACTTGAAAGTAACAAACTATTTGTATAACAGTGAAAGAATGGAAATGGGAATCCCCGGAGAACACAAGCTGGGTGCTGGTGGGCGAGGACCAGAAGACAGTCACCTTCCACCCATTCTACAGCTCTGGTACTGCATCTGTGAGAGGAGACATGCCTATGACACACAACTATCATTACTACTGGGAGGTCAAAATGCTCACAGACACATATGGGACAGATATTGTAAGTATTAACGCCCAGGTACAATGAACCCGCTGCATCTGGCCCCTGTCTATTCCGAGACCCACTATAATCCTACATCATATTGTGTCAAAACTACAAGAAAACTGCTATAGACGGCCTTATTCTTATACAGGGTTATTGGTAATATGCTAACAACCTCTTAGGGTTGACATCTGCTAGTCCTATCAAACATTTTGAGATAAAAAAGATTTGGTTTAAAAGAAATATATTTCTTAATATTTGTTTTGTGTGTTTTTTATGTGTTTTTGACGGAATAAGTACGAAGCCCATCTAATGTTAAAAGTCTCTTGTGCCTGTAATGTATTATTTCATATTTTTTATTACTTTTCTCGTAGTAAATATTCAGAACTCTATTCAAAGGGAGCACGGCGCGGTCCAGTGTTGCCGCGGTCAACGCTCTTGGCTCGGAGTAGGCATAAAAACACAAAAAAAAAGAAAATAAAAAATTTCAATACAAAACAAATTTTATGTCAAAATTTTTGTTAGGTTAGGTTAGTTGACTAGCATCAAAAAAAATTGTTACACACTCGTGCGAAGTCTGGGCGAGCCGCTAGTCTATACTTATTTTATAAAGAGGAATGATTTGTATTTTTGTATGTAACGTCCAAACTTAAAATCTACAGGACCGATTTGAAAAATTCTTTCACCATTAGAATCCTACATTATCCCTGATAAACATAGGCTATAGAATATTCAATTTTTTTTTTATTATATTGTTAAATACGCTAGCGAAGCTTGAGCGGGCCGCTAGTAGGGTTTTATTTTATGTAGTAAAAACATCATATTAATTTAAAATGCATATCGATATGAAGACGCATATGGAAAACCTTATAGCCAGAATTTGTCGCCACTCCTGGCATTGCTCCTCAAACTAGTGTTAGTTCAGAAGTGATAGAGCAAGTTGTAATTGAATGTGTCTAGTACTCTCTCTCTCTACTGTATATTTAATTTCTTAAACGTTCCAAACGTTTTGTTTTTAACTCGTGCGGGAATCGAACCTGCGTCTTCCATACACACCATATCCTTACTATTATTATATATGTATATCCTATTTATTTTTTATTGGAAAGAGGATTCTCCTGAAATGTATGAAATAATGTGTTGGAAGTTGGTTATTTTTTTTTGTATCAATCGGTTTTTAATCACAAGGGCCTAATTAAATCACAGGCAGATGAAATAATAGGTTATTATAACACAGCACATTATCTTATCCTACACCCATCTGTTATGTATTTATATCAATCAGTACTTGACATGCTGTAGACGAGTGGCTCGTAAATGGAAAGGTTAATTTGTTATCACTCGTGCAACTGCACACGGTTACCAAAATACCAACACAAATTGATATTGACAATAATAAATAACCTGTTTGATACCTACTGTGTATTATATGCTTTATATATCCATTCATACGCTCATGTACGAAAGGATTCATGAATGTAGATGAAGCAAAAGAAATTTGCAAGGATCGTAGCGAGTGGAAATTAGTGGTCTCTGCCTACCCTTACGGAAAAGAGGCGTGATGTTATGTATGTATGTATGTATAATATACCATATTTTAATGATTTGAGTGTCATACGTAATATATCGACTTGTGAAGTGTTAATAAGTAAAGTAGCCGCGAATACTCGCTATTACTCGGTATTCGGCATTACTCGACATTTTTTTTGATATTCGTCGAATACCGAATAGTAGCTATTATTCGGCATTCGGCGAATAGTCGTCTAAAATAAACTTTTATCGAACAAAAACTAACGAGTTTAAAATAATCAATTTTTATTATTTTCCTATATATAAAACAAAACACAGTATTAATTATTATCTGTAATATGTGCCTGTGCCTATCATATTCATGAAATTAAATTAGTTAATAATAATTAAATGAAATGTTACATAATATATGTAGGTATGTACAACATGAAACAGATTTCTTGAACCTTATTGTTTTCTTTTCTCACAACCTTAGAAGAGGTTAGAAATATTTTTAATGTGCCTTATTTATGTCGGATAGTAATGTCGAGTTATTCGACTATTCGCCAAAGTGAATGGCGATTAATCGGTATTCGACTATTCGCTATAACAACTATTCGCGGCAACTCTATTAATAAGTCCTATCTTTTATCACGCAACTTAGTAAAACTATAGGACGGAGAAATAAGATAGGACTTATTGCCAGTTCACAGTCGATATAGTGATTAAATTTTTCTTCATAAAGACATATTTAAAGTAAAATCTTGTTTTTTGAAAGAGTAGATGATGGATACATTCCCTAGATAGATAGATATATAGATAACACTTTATTGATACAATACAAATTTACAAACTTAAAAACATAAAAAAGTAACAGTAGGTGTGATAATAGGCGGTCTTATCGCTGAGAGCGATCTCTTCCAGACAACCCGTATTCCCTAATTCGGTGTTTAACCCAGAGTATCGCCTTTTTATATCTAATTGTATCGTAATTAACAGATTTAGCCGTTCCTTAGCAAAAATCCAAATATAATAACATTAACAAATATATACCAGAAGGTTAACGGCGAAAAGCCAATAGATAAGCGACTACAGCTTCTAAACAATAAAGTCCACTTCGCTTGCATAGCATTGAGTACCATATATTTATATTCACCTACATACAAGTCATCTCTCTTTCTATCGCATAGCCACCCATAGCTCTGATGTCTTCTGATGCGGTACGCACCGTAGAATAATCTCGTCCGGACTTACGGTAGCTTTGTACCTAAAGTGCGGAGTGAGCCAGGCCGGGCAATATTATAAAATAATTGAAGCTATAGACAAAAGAGAATCGGAACTCAAAGATAAATATAAAAGTAGCATGATATATAGTAAAAAATACCGGAAGGTGGGCAGCACCGCCACCTGAGAAACTTTTATTTTACACTTCGATCACCAAGACGCCTGTCTCACCACCCTCAGCCCTTGATGGGAGAGGCTGTGTTCAGAAGTGGACTATCCGGGTGATATATTGTCCATATAGTGGCAGCAATATCTGCTATTCTTGACCAGCTACAATATCTGAGGTCTAAATCTTGACCAGTCCCCACTTACAAATATATTCATGCAAATGAGTTAGTTTGATTTTGAATAGATCCGTTCAGTTGATTTGCATGGTAGCTATCGCCCTCCTCAACCACATAACAGGGAAGTGGACGATATGATCGAATGATTTTCTTGTTTTGTAATCACATCCGTCATATAGGTAGCTCAAGAATGTATATTGAACATAACAAAACCACGTTTTGGCAATCATACAATTTGTTCCTTTTGGAGAGCAGCCAAACTTGCCGATTGGCTGTCTACCTATATGATCTATACATGTGTAATAGTAAGAAAAAAATATATACTTACACCTACTATATGAATGGAAGTTTTATAGGAAATATAATTCATCTGTTCATCAAAATTCTGCATTCATCAAAAATGAATGCAGAATTTTGAACTTTGGCTCTTTGTGACTCACTTGTCAATTGTCATTAACTCCCGTCATTCGGCAGCGGTCCGCTGACTATCTCTATCATTTTAATAAGTATAATCAATAATATATATATTTGATTATACTTCACAAAGAGCCAAAGTTCTAATATGTTTTTGATGAAGGCTGCTATTATAGAGCAACCATGTGATAAAGTAACAGAAAGATATTTTTCCGTTTTTTTTTTAAAAGCTCACTGTTATATGAATTTATTTTATGAAATTCGCTCAAGCTATTCAATTGTTGCGAAGTTTGGTTTCGCTCACTTGCATGCGAAACGAAGTGACTCGTCCTACGTGTGACCTTCAGTGTGACATTTTTCAAAGACCACTAAGGGCAAAAATCTCCAGAATAACTTTAAAACCCCTGAATAGATCTGTATGTATGCATGGGGTAGGTATCCTTACATGATCCCGAGTAACATTGGCTATACATATTTTGGCGGGGCAGTCGAGTTTATACATTTTTTACAATTTTGCTTGTATTCTGTTATTTCGTTATGTTGATATAAATTTGGCACCATCCCCACAGATGGTCGGCATGTGCAGTGACAAAGCAACGCTTAACAACTCCCAGTTTGAGTTTAAGTCACTCCTGGGTCAAGATTCGGAGTCGTACGGCCTTTCTTACAAGGGGGAAGTGCGTCATCAGGCCAACGTGACCAAGGACTCGGCTGGCTTCTGCAGGGGGACCATCGTGGGCGTGCGGCTGGACATGTGGTCGGGGACCATGGAGTTCTTCATCAATAGGAGATCACAGGGTATGTATTATTGCAACTCCTACAATTATCTCCGTACCCATATCCTTCGTCTGTTTTATCTATTAAAACATATTACGACACATTTAATGGAATGATGGCCGAGCGGTAGCAGCTATGGACTGCCGTGACGCAGGTCTTTGGTTCGAGCCCCAACGCCGGCTCGTGCTTCTTCGCCCGTTGGAAGGGAATTTGCAACTGCTCGCATGGCTAGCTACCACTCTCAAGTAGAAAATCTGTCGCCAAGCACCTCAAGGTGTTCTGACAGCAGTCCTTGAGAGTTTGCGTTACGCAATTGACTAATTAGACGACACGAAATAAGGAGTGTTATATTTTCAGGGTTCATGTTTGTTGTATGTTTGTGTGTTGCTTTATTCCACCCTAACTTCTTCTGTATGAGGTATCGTTAGATTTGTCTTGACAGCGCAAGTGACACTGGATACATAAAAAAATAAAAAACAAGCTGACTCTGAAGATCTGAAGACGACATATTATGAGAAAAAATATTTTTTTCATTCAAACCAAAAAGAAAATCGGTATCTGATAACCAATGAAGGGCTTTAAAAACTGATTCCATGTATATATTTAACTTACAGTTTTAATTTCAATGGAACGATAAAACGCTTAACGAAAATAAATAATTTAAATTCGGGTTTTTTACCTTTTTATCAATTTATACTCGTTTTAGAGTTTTTAAACGTTGACGTGTTGCTTCACAGAGGGCGCAAATACTAAATATTTTTTTTTACCAAAAGATGGAACCGACTTCAACAGTCAAAAGTGTGAAATAACTTGTCGGTACCATGATACTTCAAAAGTACCTAATATCACACATTGTGCGCATGGTTCCGCCTTCGACAAGTTATTTCACACTATTGAGTGTTGGCGTCGGTTAAATTTTTTTGGATAACTTTTTTTTTCACTCTTTTTAATGACCCTTACTACTTACGGGATCGATTGTCATTCATTGTCAACGACTTTATCATCAAGATAGGTAAATATTTTTCAATTATTGGAGTGTAACTCAAAAACGGCTTAACCGATTTTGATGGGACCAAACGGCAAGCTTTCAAACAAAAAATTAAATTTGAATTGTGAACCTCGTCCTTTTTTGGAAGTCGGTTAAAAAATCACTAAGTTTGGCCGCCCTAGGTCCGGGTCTACTCGACCGATGGCATTGACACTTTTCTTCGATTGTCCTTAACTTTATTGTAATCTAGCGAGAATGATACTACAAAATGTGAATAATTGCTGGCTACATTGTTAAGCTTGTTATACTAGATTAACAACCGATTAACGACGCTTATTACCTATCATTAACTTATCTTTACAATGTATCGTTTTTAAAATACATTTTCCTAATCCTTTTATTTTGATTTAACGTTTGTTTTATTACCAGCAAAGAGGAAATGAGAATTTAAATTAAAGAATATTTTATTTTAGTATTAACAAAAATAAATGATAGTAATGTAATGAGTTTTCGGAAATCTATATTTAATAAGAACAAATATTCAAAAAATATTTGAAGACGAAATTAAATTAATATTTTAACAAAACACTTAAAAATATATATAAAAATATATCTAGTGACAGACAATTCCGGATAATTTATCGGTTAAGCCGATGTCACGTCACAGAAGCCACGCAGCACGCACAGCACACGATCGAGAAATTCGCTTCTAGATCGTGTGATCGAAGAGTCAAGACCTCGTAAGGATGCTTCGTGTAGAAGCGCACGCGTCGAAAATTCTTCCGGTTTGGCTGCGTGGCGTTTGTGACGCACGTCGGCGTTACAGGAAAATTATGTTTTATTGAAATATGTGTTATTATTAGATAGTCGTAACAATAAAAATTATGTTACGACTATCTAAGTTACTAGTTTGTTTTTAGTGTTTTTTGAGTGTTAGACTATTAAGTTACGACTACGTAGTGTAACAATAAAAATTATGTTTTATAATACTCTAGGTTAGTCTGAACAACATCCTCGACCACATCATCACTTACCATCAGGTGAGATAGTGGTCAAAGGCTAACCTATCAGGCATAAAAAAAATGAATGTTTTATAATAAATTTATTTGAGGATTTCATATACTGCGGCACCACAGATTTGTTTAATAGTTGCCATGTCGGCTTGCGGTGATATGACGTCACAAACCCGGGGGACGTGCTAATTAAATTACCTAATCTAATATTTAAAAAATAATACAGTTATTAAAATATCGCGATACATAATTCTTTTTCTTTTGTTGTTTTATCCAATAAAAAAGCAATATCGTGAATGTCGCACCACGCTTCTTGATGAAAAGATTTCTTCTTCAAGGAGAGTGGTAGAAGAAGTGGAATGGTATAATATAAACTATGAAATGGATTCTTATCTACGACCAATCCGTCACTGGATCAGGGCATGCTTTACCCAGTGAATAGGTAACAATAATCATAGCCGATTCCATCTTACTTATGATTTGTAAGATAGGTCGCGTTCACTCAGCTGGTGTTATAATAACACATGAAAACTTTGAAATTTAATGGGAATACTCCTAATAGTGATAAAACAACTTTAAACGGTTCAAACCGCGTATTTATTATAAGTAGAAAATCTGTCGCCAAGCACCAAACGGTGTGTTCCGGCAGCAGTCCTTGAGAGCCAGTGAAATTACAAGCACATGAGACTAACAACTATGTCTCAAAGAGTCGGGCGTAGTGCAATTCGTGTCTTGTGACGAAATTCATCTGTTATAGGCAGAGGTTAGTCCGCTTATCATCAGATCAGATGGGCCTCGAGCTTGTAACGTAACAATAACATTAAAAAAATGTAATCAGAAACACATAATCTGTAAAAAATTCAACTGTCTAGCTATCACGGTTCATGATACAGCCTGGTGACAGACAGACAGACAGATGGATAGTGGAGTCTTAGTAATAGAGTCCCGTTTATACACGACCGCCCAAAAAAAAGGAGTGTTAGTTATGTTTTCAAAGTTCATGTATGTATGTTAGTGAGTTTCTTTCTTACACCATAACTTTTCAACAGCTGATTCTGATTTGAATGTACGAGTAATCGTCAGATTCGTTTTGTTAGGTACCGCAAGTGACATTAAGCACATAAAAATAAAAAGTATCGCCATATTGAGATCAATTAAGGGCTTTTTGAACAATTCTATAAATATATGTAACTTTTAATAACAATTAGACGATAAAACGATAATTAATAATTTCAATTCGGGTTTTTTTACTTGTTTAATTAATTTGAAAAACTTACTCTTTGGGTAGGGAACCTTAAAAAATGCATATTTGTTGCTAAGGAATCTTTCCATTGATATGTTGTGTTCGCTAGAGGTCACCTACACGCGTCTAGTATCACTCTTATCAGCACGAGAGTACTACAGATGACCGCTTTGCCTACTATTTGTGTCACACGACCACGGATTCAACCATAGCTGCTTATGATTTTTACTCCTATTATGCGATATCTGCCCGCGTGGAATTTTATGATTATCTCTGTGCATCATTTAACGTTTTATTTATAGTTGATGGTAGCTTTTTATTTGATAGGTTAGCTTTTGACCACTGTCTCACCTCATGGTAAGTAATAATGCGGTCGATGATGTTGTTCAGACTAACTTAGAATCACTTGCTCTCAAGTATAGCTGCCGAAACACTCCGTTAGGTACTTGATGACAGATTTTCTACTTGAGGGTGGTAGCTAGTCAGGGCGGTATTCACAAATTCGACTGCCACCCTAAGACAACCCGGACCGACGGATTATGTGCCCTCCGAAGCACGTGCACACTCAGTAGTAATGCCATTACCGGTCACCCATTCGAGTCATGACCGAAGCGGGCGTTGCTTAACATACTTAATTGGGAACGACTAACGTCATTAGTGTCAAACTGCCTGCGTCGTCTCATAACTTGTTAAGTCTCATATATGTCTGTAATTTTATTGGCTCTCAAAGATTGGTCATTACTGCAGTCGAAACATACTCTTAAGTGCTTGACGACAGATTTTCTACTTGAGGGTGGTAGCTAGCCAGGCGAGCATTCACAAAATGTCCATCTACCACGCGGTGAAGCTCAAACCGACGAATCGAACCATGGACCTGCGGTACTGCAGTCCACCAGTTAACCTTCCTGATGCTTCAACCAAAAGGCGTATTTTTATTAAGAAATTCAATTACTTTACTTTTGACCCAGTTTACCTAGTTCTTATTATTATTATATTAAAATGCATTAGGAAAGATTGCTATTGTATTGTAATTTTTAAAATAATGAATGGGGTAAATTGTTTTTAAATTGGTCTCTTAAGAGTTTCAATTCTAAAATGTTAATTAAGTTGTTATTGACGATATAGTTGATTAGAAAGTGATTAGAAATGGCAATAATTGCACCGTAATGACATTAATTTTATAGTGGCACTACACGAAGACCTGTCTGGTTGTTATATTACTACGTGGTATTATTGCCTAGTTGTGTAACCCGTTTAGACGATGATGAAAAGGTAAAGTGAAAAGATAGACTACCCTTTGACCGCAATCTCACCTGATGGTAAGTGATGATGTGGTCGAAGATGTTGTTCAGGCTAATCTAGAATTACTGGCTCTTAAGGACAGTTGCCGGAACACATCGTTAGGCGCTTGGCGACTTTTATACTTGATGGTGGCAGCTGGACAGATCGGCATTCGCAAAATGCCCTACAACCATGCGGTAAAGCTAAGCCGCTGTAGTTAAGTTTAAAAGTGAAACGCGTTAATAAACTTCTTTTTGGCGTTTATGACGACGCGTCTCGTCGGAATATATATTTTTGCATGTGAGGTTCTCGGCTAGAATGACACTCCACCATCTGCTCCCATCGGTTGTAAGAAGCGGCTATAGGTAAAATACCGGAAGGTGGGCAGCAAACCTTCGTAGTAACTTATATTTTACATTGCGATTCCCAAGACGCCTGCGTGGGATTATAGCAAACCCCCCATTAGTGTAGGAGGCTATGTTCAGCACTAAACGATACGTCTCATACAGCAGTACAATATACTTATTACATTTTTCATATAACATATTTTAAAAAATTATATGAATTAGTTATTGAAAAAATGTAACATGAATTTTCGCAAAGTAGCGCCTGAATCTATCAATTATGCATCTGTTTACTGTAAACATGTGAATATTTGTCCTTCCCCAGGCATTTCGTTCTACAACCTCCGGCGGCACCGCGCGCTGTACCCGATGCTGTGCTCGACGGCCGCGCAGTCCTCCATGAAGCTGATCTACGCGGCCTCGTGGCGCGCCTCGCTGCAGCTCGAGGCTCTCAGGGTGCTGCACGCCTCCGTCGACGTGGGCTCCGCCAGGCGCGCCCTGCCGCCGGGGCTCTGGCGGGCCTTGAAGAGACAAGTCTGGCTCAATCTGCCACAAGATGGTAAGCTATTATTATTATTACTAAAGTCTTTTTATACAGAAGAAGCTGCATAAACTTATTTCCAGTACACTCAAAAGTGTAAATAACTCGTTGAAGTCGATACCGTGATATTTTAAAATACCTACTCGTATTATCACAATATTTGCGCATGGTATCGCAATAAAGTTATTTCACACTTTTGAGTGTTGAAGCCGGTTCAATTTTTTTGGTAAAAATGTTTTACTCATTTTAGTGACCCTTGCTACTCACGGGACCAATTGTCATTCATTGTCAACGATTATATCATCAAGAAGGAAGATATTTTTCAGTTATTGGAGTGTAACTCATAAACGGTTTGACCAATTTTGATGAAATTTAAATGACATCAAACGAATAGCATCACCTTTCAAATAAAAAAAGAATTATCAAAATCGGGTAAGAAAAGAAATTGAGAACCTCCTCCCCTTTTTGAAATCGGATAAAAAACAATCCGAGTTATTTGTTGCCCTAAAATAGTCATTTTTATGTATTGGTCTCTAACTAGACTAGGCCTGTATCTTCGAAACCCGTGGAGCAGGTGTGTCAGGTATATCAGTATCTGGCTTGGGTAAAAAAAAGTAACCGACTTCCACCGCTTAAGAGTATTATTTTTTTATTTTTTTTTTGCTTGATAGGTTAGGCTTTGACCACAATCTCACCTGATGGTAAGTGATGATGTGGTCGAGGATGTTGTTCAGACTAACCTAGAGTTACTGGCTCTCAAGGACAGCTGCCGGAACACACCGTTAGGTGCTTGGCGACAGATTTTCAACTTGAGGGTGGTAGCTAGGGCATTAGCAAAGTGCCCTACCACCATGCTGTAACGACTGCTATCCTAAAACAACAACCGGGACCGACGGCTTAACGTGCCCTCCGAAGCACGGAAGCGCTCAGTAGTAATGTCACCAGCGGTCACCCATCCAAGTCATGACCGCGGCGGACGTTGCTTAACTTTGCTGATTGAATCAGAATGGCTAAGCAAACTTGGCTACGAGCGCTTTAAAAAGTATGAAATAACTTATTGAATTCGGTACCATACTGATTCTAAACACTGACTTTACTTATCATGTTCCCACTTCCGCGGTCACGATTATTTAGAAAAACTTTTTCGTCCCTTTTAGTGATGCATAATGCTTAAAAGATCATTCACTCGCCTAAAACACTGTCACAGACACCAACCAACAAGAGTTGCAATTCCATTAAATCATCCAGGTATGCAAAATGCAAATACAATTTTCAGTGAAACGACTGGTATTTAAAAGCTATACTCTACCGATTTTGAAGAAACTTTAATGGGTTCAACTTGGACGTATACTCTACACAAAAAAAAGGATCAAAATCATTTCATAATTGGCGGAGTAAACGCCGTAACATACATACAATAAAAAAAATACATTCAATTTGAGATTCTCCGCTCTATCCTATTGAGCATAACCCGGCTAAACGGGGTGGATGGACGCGGGTTCGAATACCGCAAATGTCTTAATTTTTCCTCTCATAAATTTATAATTTTGTGAAATAATCCGCTGAGCATGCGATATTGCAAACAAAGCAAACAAATATTAACATTCTTCTCCTTATTTGGAAGTCGTTTATAAGAGTTTAACCCAAATGTATATTTTCATTTTAATTATGTATTTACCTTGCCCTTGGAGAGGAGGGCAAGAATGGCAATCCCACACATCTTCCCGTGAGACTTGTAAGAGGCGACAAAGGGATATACCGGGTCCATAATGTGGGCGCGGTCTGCGATCCCCAAGACGCCTGCCAAGCGTGGTAATTATGATAAACGCCCATACTCCCTTTCTTAGGGGGATGCCATTGATTCAACAATGTACGCTCCGACTGTAAACGAAGTGTTTAGTTTTCATGTTCTTCCTGGGATTCTTGGTATAAGATTAACTCAACTATACGTTAGCAAGCTATACTTAGATCGTTGGCACGGGTATCCGGAGCGGTCATGCTCACAGAAAAGTGTTGTCTAGCGGCGGTGTTATGTGTCGGGTCGCCATCTTCCCTCAAAAATGGTTGAGGAAGGCGATGGCTGGCACATACGTCAACTCGTGAACGGGTGCTGCTAGAGGATACTGGTCTGCTCTAGATGCTGGTGCTAATGACATTAACGGAAAAAAAAAGAATAAAAAAACTTTTAACACTGTTCCCCCTTGGAATGTTGCATGTTTCCTATTTCATATTTCTTGTTTACTAATAAATTATGTCATAGTTAAAAAAAGTCACGGACCCTGGAGTCTGTGGAGTAAAAAAAAAATAAAAAGAAAAAAAAAAGCTATACTTAGATAGCTGCAGTAGGACTGCACTATTGTGTCAAATGCATTAATATTTGATTTAAAAGTAACAAATATTTAAAAGAGATCGTAAATCGAAGTATAACCTGATGTAACTTCGTTGGAAAGCGAAAGGCGTCGGGAATTCTTCCGGCTTGGCTACGTGGCGTTTATGACGTCATGTTGCGTTGGCTCAACAGGAAAATTAGGCATAATTATCACTAGATATAATTTTAAAATGTGTATTTCATGCGTTCTTTATATATTTTTATAATATTTGTTGTTATTATTAAATATGGATTTCCTCAAAAGTAACGCATGATTCTATTAATTAGTATTCGATTTGCATGAGTTACCATACCAGTAGCAGTATGTGTCGGCAGATCTTAGGGTGCCACAGAGATACAAAGAGCCGTGTTTTATTGCTAACGTACAGCAACAGCCTACTCACGTATGGGCGTGAAGTAAAGTGGCATTGTATTATTTCGGCCGAGTCCGTATATTCTTAAACCTGGACATAATATTCGAAAACATTTCGTCGTATGACCAATCATTTAATAATAATTGTTTTGCCTGGACGTTGCTCTTTGATAAGAGACAATGATAATCGACTTTCTTTAAACAGTAATAAAAAGTTAGTACATTATCCCACGGTATATAGATAAGGTATCAGACGACACGGTTCACCTACTGTTACAATGATTCGACGCGGAAACATTCCGTCGGCTTCAGTAGACGAAACTGACGACAAGTCGATAACCCCTACCGCCCCGCGCCGCCCCGCGTCGCCCCGATAACTGTTGTCGTAAACAAAACAGTAACATCTCATTTCTTTTTAACCGAATTCAAAAAAGGAGGAGTTTTTCAATTCGTCTGTTTTTTTATGTTTGTTACCTCCGAACTTTTGACTGGGTGAACCGATTTTGATAATTCTTTTTTATTTTAAAGCTGACGTTTATCGTTTGGTCCCATTTAATTTTCATCATAATCGGTCACGCCACTTTTGAGTTACAGTCCAATAACTGAAAATATTTTCCTGTCTTGATGATATAGTCGTTGACAATGAATGACAATCGATCCCGTAAGTGGCAAGGGTCATTAAAATGAGTGAAAAAAAAATTAAACAACAAATGGAACCGACTTCAACACTCAAAAGAGTGAAATAAGTTGTTGAAGTAGGTACCATGATAGTTCAAAAGTAGCTATTATCACAATATTGTGCGCATGGTAAGAACAATAAGTCGGTTCCATTTTTTGGTTATTTTTTTTTAAACAATCCCGTCTTTATTTCTTAATATTACAAGCACTATCACATATTAAGAGAAAATCATATTTGCAAATTATTAGAGGAACAACAAAATTCTTGTCCCGATCGAGAATATAACCAATGTCTCCCGGATTCGCACCGAGTTCTCTGACCTCATAAGCTGTCAGAACACTTATTTATTTTATTTATTCAATAATAATAATAACTGACTAACAGTGTTATACCAAAGTCCTAAATATTTTTTATTTATTAACATGAACTCTAAATACATTAACGACAGTCCCTAATGTATTAATATTTTTACGAGAAGAATAATTATAGTCATGTGCGGGACTAAATATAAAAATATTAAATTGATAGGGTTGCATCATCATTAACAAGTTTAAGGGCCAGTTTCAGAATGTTCGAGTAAGTTCCGGTTATACTACCCAGAACATATTTAATAAATAAAACACAATCTTTGTGTTTCACAGTCATCGATTTAGCCTATGCATCGGTTAAAGCTTGAAAAGCGCTGCATGTCTACTGTCATTTTTATTATTCAGTTGTTTTATGTGTTGCATAGAAACCCGAAACTTTATCAGGACATACTGAAACGGGCCCTAAAGCTAATTGCAAAATTAGTCTTGTTTGTAGTACAACGTAAGTTGAACTATAGGTGTCGCTCTATCCCAATACGATGGTTGAAGAACGATAGGAAAAAATAGAGCTATAATCTCATTGTCATGTTAGCTCAGTCGGTCAAAGCATACCCCGGCTATAGATCCTACTGTGTCAAAAAACACATCCACAAGCTCAATCCGGGTGGTAGCGTTAAGAAGACCCAAGGCACGTTGTGTCGGCGCATTCCTGTTTTGCTCGTAGCCAAGTTTGCTTAGCCATTCTGGATCGATCAGCAAAGTTAAGCAACGTCCGCCGCGGTCATGACTTGGATGGGTGACCGCTGGTTGGGCATTACTACTGAGCGCTTCCGTGCTTCGGAGGGCACGTTAAGCCGTCGGTCCCGGTTGTTGTCTTAGGATAGCAGTCGTTACAGCATGGTGGTAGGGCACTTTGCAAATGCCCGCCTGGCTAGCTACCACCCTCAAGTTGAAAATCTGTCGCCAAGCACCTAACGGTGTGTTCCGGCAGCTGTCCTTGAGAGCCAGTAACTCTAGGTTAGTCTGAACAACATCCTCGACCACATCATCACTTACCATCAGGTGAGATAGTGGTCAAAGACTAACCTATCAGGCATAAAAAAAAAAAAAAACTTGAGACAAAACAGAGACAAAAATGATGCCTATGGAGTTCACCAGAGCGGACATAGGTGTCGGGAACGAATAATTTAATAGTGCGTAATACATACGCTATACATACTTTTGCATGTTATGTTATGCTAAGGCATTGGAGCGGCGTGCATTTTTACACTCAAAGATCTCGGCAAGTACATACATGAAATTAAGTTTCAATAAGACATTCTCCGGCTTGAGCTTTACCGTGCGAAAGGGCATTTTGTTTTACTACCCTCAAGTAAAATATCTATCGCCAAGCACCTAACAGTGTGTTCCGTTCCGGCAGCAGTTCTTGCAAGCTAGTTAATTACAGTCACATGAGACTTAACAACTGTGGGTCTGCGCCGGGTGGTCAAGGGCGCAGTGCAGTTCGCCACTTGTGACAAAATGCATCTGTCGTAAGCAGAGGTTATGGCTTAACATCAAATGAGACTCGTGTGAGTTCCGTCACAACCAAATAAAAAAATAGAAGGTATTTCAGGGCGTCTTCATTATCGTGCAGAAGGTTAAAATCCGGTATAGCTGAACAACCGACAGGTCAGCACCTAAGAAGCCATCCCTAAAAAATAGTGCAGTTGGCAGAAAATCATAACAAACTTGTTAAAAAAAATATCTATCGTTATCAGGGGTAGGCGGAGGAGGTCACTACCCTCCAAACCGGCAGATTCGGAGGATAGTGACCTCCGTCCACTCCTCATATCCTCTATTTGCAGAACCGATCTCACGGCAGTTTTCATTCTAAACCAGGCAAAAATGTCTGATTTCCTGACAAAAGGCTTACCAAACATTATCTCCGTTTCAGGTTCTGATGAGGAGCGGCGCGCAGCCAGCACTGAGGATACCACCGCCAGGGCAGCAGACGTGGTAAGCCTACAATACCACCTACCTATTACAATTTAATTAATAAACTAACCTATTTTTGGCATACCTTGAACTATTGTGAAGCAGTGACGACCCAGTGGCAACTATGGACTGTCGAGCAGGATGTCCATAGTTCGAATCCCGACGCGGGGTTGAGCTTCACCGCATGGTGGTAGGGCATTTTGCGAATACTCGCCTGGCTAGCAACTAACATTACCAAGTAAAAATTGATCTTCAAGCACTTATAGATGTGTTCCCAAGTTGATGTTTAGCAAATTACATTTTAGGACTATTCAATGGCGATGTCCGCGTTTTAAAATGCCTGGTTTCATATTTAATGCACCAAACTATTCTGGAATCAGTCTCCAGGCTATATAAATGCCAAATTTCATCAAAATTGATTTAAATATCAACCTAGTAAAAGTAGGAAGCGACACACAAATACGATTAACGCCAATAGAATTAGCAAATGTAGGTAGAGATGTTATAGTTACACTCGAATATAGGCAGGTGAAATAATACGTTATTTAGGGCCAATCGCACCAAAGTAAGGTATAACTATATGAGGATAATTTTAATCTCTGTAACAAAAAAAAACTGATAGACCTTTGTCGTTATAAACGTCCAATGATGTTTCAGTATATTAAATTTGCTATGGTGTTGACTTTTATGAATTTAGACTGCAGACGGATGTAGCAAAAGAAAAAATTTAATCCAAGATAAACCGTCGAATTTATAAATTATAATAGCTCAATAAACTAAATAAAATATGGCCACTTGCCTTCAGACTATTTACATGTACACTACTTCTGTCACATGTCATAAAAGTCCAAACCTAAGAGATTACTGTGTCCACGATAGGAATCCAACAAATTTTAACTGATACTAGGTTTGAATTTCTATAATAGCGAAGGGCTATCATATATTCATGGCTAGTATATAGTTATCCGCGTATTATTTTAACCCTAGATTGATAAAATTGGCCCTCCAATGATTAACTAACAGTCGAACATTCTAAGATAGTAAGAAAAGGTGAGATCCCTATTAAATAAATGTATAGTGTTGGCCTCAATATGGCCCCACGTTGGGCGCCAAATTCTGTATTTATCAATGCACTAATCACACATTGTTTTACAATGCATTCTGGAGCAGATAAACTGCTTCCGATTATGGTAAAAACTGCTTTTGAATTAATCATCTATAATAACTTTATTCATATAATAATAATACGTTTCGTCGATTTCATTCAATCTTATCAGCTTATTTTTTTTAATTAATATTGACGGTTAACATTCGCTGCTATAATACAACTTATGGTACCTACGCTTTACTTCTGTTACCTAGACGTGAGTGTGTTAAACTAAATGTTAATTGGCTATAAACTCGGCGTTGTAAGTATATTATTAACAATATGTACGGAATTGTTTTATGGAACGCATTTCTTTTTATTATTTATATCCGACACGAATCGTTATTTATCATACATTTTTGAAATCAGTAATGGATAGTCATAACATGTAGTTTTATACCTTATTATTTTTCGCTTATAGATATTTTAACTAGTACATAATCTTATAAAAACTTACGCTCATATTTATATCTAATATATGAAAAACACGGGTGTTTGAGCGTGAACTTACTATGAGTCGATATCGCTATCGACAATGTTTTGGCTTCTACCGGAAGCCTTCCTCAGGATTTTGAGTGTGGTACGTCCGCCTAGTAAGTTCACGCTCAAACACCCGTGTTTTTCATATATTAGTACATAATCATTCTCTTCCAAGGTAGGCGTATTATCCTTTCCAATTTAATCCAAATAACACTTCCATTAACCTTTCTAAATTAGCTGTGAATATATTTTTACACACATTAGTCGACACCGACATATTATGATTATATAACTAACTAATGAATAAAATATTATGTTTAAGTATTAATATGTACTTTATTTCAAGTGAAGTTTATTTTGAATTTTTCAAAAAAAAAAGAAGCATACAGTACACAAATACCTGAAAACATAATATAAAATATTTATATGTAGTCTCATTGCCTATTTCATGGGCTTTATATATCAGTAACCCGATACGTAGGAGTAACGGTTACGTCGCTAGACGTAAATGCTTACTCTGCCATTTATATTTTAAATATGTATGCCTATCGCCGATTTGTCATGTTTTTGGCACCAAACTGTTTCGGGGCAGGAAGGGTTAATGGATTTGATTCTCCTTCTCATCCGTCTCTTTCCGTATCAATTTAAGAGATTTTTAATTATATTTATGATTAGTTTCATCAGTTACGGTATCCATGAGAAGAGATCATTTATAATTTAGTCGGAATCACATATCATAAGATCTTCAGTTTTGACATAATATATATTTTCCTAGTCCTATCGAAAGTATGGTAGCAACCGCTTGGTCTTACACAGTGTCACATACATTTTGCTTGACACCATATCGAGAAGGTACGTCAGGCTTGCATGACAGTGTCCCGCCTCCTTTCCCCAGCGGGCGCACAAGAAGCCTGTGACGATGACGTTCGGTGACGAGGAGATGGCAGAGCTGTACACTATACACGCGGCGTGACGTCCCCGCACTCCTCACTAGAGGAGAACCACCATCACGAAGACTGCTACCACAAACAAGCCGACATTCAAAAACTCTTCACAGTCGGCGGGCTAAGGCTTCAGTGAAAAAATGCTTGAGTCGAGTTCCGTCGGGACGCTGGACTTATGTATATCTGTTTGTTTAACTTTTACGCCGCTCTGTCCCGCCTGCCGCCGCTGAAGCCTTACATTTGTCTAAAGAACTGACGATAATAAGCATCGCTAGTGCGGTTTTTTCCCTTATAGGTCTTTAACCACATTCACCTTGATGATGTGGTCAAATATGGTTAGAAGGGGAACTGGCTTTCAAGAACACTGGAAGACACCATAAGGTAGATAGTGACGTCATTCGTAAGACGCCCTATCACCATGCAGCATTTCTTGTATTGTCCCATACAGTTATTTAAATTGTTACTCACGCTGGCCCATGGCAATGCTCATGTCCCATGTTAAATTGCTTTAGTTGTAAAGCAACGCTTAGATCTCATTTCAAACATAGTCCTTATCTCGATCAAATTTGTGTTCTAAACAGGTTCCAATTCCAATGTCAAAGTGTGATTAACTAAAAATTTTACTAAACATGATGTCCATTCTATACGAATTCTCTCAATTATGGTCGTTCTTATTATTTTTATACTAAAATCCACATCCATATAACTTTTTTCTGTAGCTTATAAACTAGAAGCTGCTAGCTTTTGACCAGAATGATGTGGTCGAAGATATTGTTCAGCCTAACTCTTATTGCCTCTCAAGAACAGCTGCTGGAATTAGGTGCTTGGCGAAAGATTTTCTGCTTGAAGGTGGTAGCTTGCCAGGCGGGCATTCGCAAAATGCCCTACCACCATGGAAATACACAAAACTAACGATTTTAAAAATAGAGTTATTCAACTGTGGGTAACTTTGCATCAGTTAAAAGAGCGCAAAGTTACATGATGAGACGACTAAATCTGCGTAAAATATACCCAGAATTGAACAGAAATAACAAACTTAACGACTGTCATTCGCAACTGTTATGAGTATAATTGGATTTTAGTGAGAACATAATAAGTACTACCTAAAATTATATGTATAGAAATATTAACAACTTTAAAATTTAGTGAATTCTTACAGAATTGACACCCATTCCTATATTTCGTAAAATAAATATTCAAGGTAGGAACTTAACTAAACTGTGACCGTGGAATGCTTTTGACTGAATATGTTAAAGTTAATCTGTTTTTCGCCCAAATATATGTTTTTGTTTCTTCGTATGTAACAATACGTTCGTTTTGACCTCTTTTGGACAAGGATACTACAATGTTGAGTTTATTTATACTCTTTAGCTTAAGGACCACAAACTAGTCTAGCTATTAGGTTAAGTAATAATATGAAGGATCGCCTGTTAAATATGTATATTATTATGATTTTTTAAATAATAAAGAAATTTATATATTTTAATGTGTTATTAATAATAATAAATATAAATAGACTGATAGTCAGATAATCTGTCGCCAAGCACCTAGCGGTGTGTTCCGGCAGCAGTCCTTGAGAGCCAGTAAAATTACAGGCACATGAGACTTAATAACTATGTCTCGAGGTGACGGGCGCAGTGCAATACGTGACTTGTTACGAAATGGAAATGTTACAGGCAGAGGTTGATCCGCTTAACATCAGGGGAGCCTCGAGCTTGTTCGTCACAATAACACAAAAAAATAAAAATAATAAAAAAATAACGTACTACTTACAACATCATTAACTCAAGAGTTGCAATAAGTTACCATTAAATCATCCAGGTATTCTAATACTTTTTTTTGAGCTAATTGAGTGTGACTTAAAACTACTCGACCGAGTAATGAAATTTAAATATGACTAACTTGGAGGTATGCTCTACCCAACAAAATTTGTTTATGTATTTGCACGTTACTGCTCCGAATACATACCAAGACGGACTTGCTTAAGAGAGCTACCAACTCGTGTAAGATACGATGATATACATGTCAGCTGCCGAAGAAATAGTGATGATGATGACCCATTGGTAATTACTATTGAATGCCGCGCAGAAGGTCCATGGTTCGAGCATGAAAGTAGGTTTTTTTTTTTTTATACTGAACTGGTTAGCACTTGACCACTATCTCACCTGATGTTAAGTGATGATGCGGTCGATGATGGAGCGCGCTTACCCAGGAGATACCTGTTCACTCGCGTTTTGAAGACCCCCATATTGTACTTAACCGGAAACACAGACTCAGGCAGGGTATTCCATTCCCTGGCGGTTCGTATAATGTACGAAGAAGCAAATCGCTTTGTTCGGGTAAATGGAATATCTACCATATAGCGGTGGCGCTTCTGAGTATCCCTGGATGTCCGGTTATAGAATGGGGATGGCGGAATCAAATCATGTAGTTCTGTGGCACACTCCCCGAAATGTATCCGATAAGAGGGTGAATGTCTAACCAGAAATTCACCCTACTTTCATGCTCGAACCATTAGCTACTTTAGGTACTAGCTACTTGCTAGCATTAGCTACTTTAGCTACTTGCTAGCATTAGCTACTTTAGGTACTAGCTACTTGCTAGCATTAGCTACTTTAGGTACTAGCTACTTGCTAGCATTAGCTACTTTAGCTACTAGCTACTTGCTAGCATTAGCTACTTTAGGTACTAGCTATGCGCAGGTAGCTGGTTAGCTACCACCGTAAATTAGAAAATCTAGCACCTAACTAATGTGTTTCAACAGCTTTTCTTTGAGAGCCAGTTCTCATACCCTGTTTACCATCTTGACGTTGACCATTGTTTTTTTTTCTTACTGATAGGCTAGCCGTTGACCACTATATAACGTGATAGTAAGTCATGAGGTGGTCGAAGCAGGCTAATCTAGTATTACTGACCCTCAATGATACCTGCCAGAACACACATAGTTAGGTGCTTGGCTGCACATTTTCTCCTTGAGGAGAAGCCAGGCTGGCATTTGCAAATTGCCATACCACCATGCAACCATCAGGTGAGTTTGTGGTCAAAGACTAATTATTAGACTAAAAGTTCAAAAATATACCTCGTCCTTTGAACACCACAACATAACGAGGATCATCGTGGATGACCGCGAGGATGCATTTTGCATCCATCAGCTTCCAAGACTTACAACGACATCAGTCCACATAGAGCATATCATATAATTTTTATTAAATTTACTAAACATAGTATTATTTACTATTATTCTCTAATGTTTCAGCATATAAATATATCTATTTTTCTCTTACGTATAATCTATGCTATGATATTGTAGACGCGCCCCATGCTCTAGTAAAAAATCTAACAGGACGGTGACAGAGATATTTCAGTCTAAAAATGCGCTCCCCTCCAATTTATACCCGTACATATAAAATAGTGTATAGACGCAATACATGCAACCTCGTCGATATCATTGGTTCTTCACTCATCGTGGTGTGTGTGCGGAGTGTGCGGACGTGATCACAGTAATTACTGCACGCACACATCTGATTAATCACGTTTTATGGGGGGCGTGCATTTTAAGACTGAAAGTGGCGGAAATGACGTTTATCATTTTTACGCTTTCTTATGATATCTTAATTTAAGATATTGTAATGCGCAGCGAAGCTTGCCTATTTATTTTGGCTTAGTTTCAGTCACACTTGAACTTTCCTACATTTGATCGCTGTTTGTTCTGTTACGTGTGACATGTGGTCACATATCCTATTTATGTCGCAGACAAATAGCTTAATCAGCCGTTCAATAAACAGCTTATACTTTTAACTAAACGGCAGCATCGATAAACTGGCGGCCTGAATGAATACAACATTAAATTTGCTGGCTGATGCTCACGCCGTACATAAAATCATTGGCTAGGGTAGTCACTTATAGGTGCGAAGACGAGCCAAATTAGTTTACTGGTGACCTCCAAGCGGTTGAAGCGAGCACACTGCAGTGCTCGGCGGCGATGCGCCAGAATAAGTGACGCAAATTAAATAAGTAGGCTAGGCAAATACACTCGAGAGCAATGAATCCGGGTCACTTAAAGAATCCTAAAAATCTCGGAAACTAAAAATGCTAGGTTAATGCAATAAATTGTATTTAATAGACAATGTAATACTCCTTAAATGAAGGTATTAAAACTTCTTAGTTATTGTAAAGTTATATCATAAAAAAATCAAATTTGAAAAAGGGCCACTTTCGAAGATGGAACTACGAAATTACAGCATTTGGTTTTGCTTTTGTTTGTAATCTGTCATTTATGTGGGTACATAAACCATGTTGATAGTGCTCTATATTCATTATTCAAGCTGAAATTATGTCGCTTACGCCTGAAGAATGCACCAGAATACTTACAATGCTGGAAACCGGCCGGAGTCAGCGCGATACAGCCAGGACTGTCGGTGTGTCGCTGTCAACAGTACAAAGAGTTCTCCGACGTTACGAAGAAACTGGTTCTAACCTACGTAGACCAGGAACGGGCAGAACCAGGTGTACCACAGCACGAGAAGACCGATACTTGGTGAACACCATGCTTCGAAATCGCTTTCTCACAGGAACTGAACTCACCAATCAGTTTCGACGCCTCGGAGGAAGTAACCCAAGTGCATGGACAGTAAGACGTCGGCTTGCTGAATCTAACTTAAAACCCCTTAGACCTGCAAACGGCCCTAAACTGGAGCGTGGGCATCGTATTTCGAGACTAAGATATGCCCAGAGCCACGTAAATTGGAGTATTGAAGATTGGTCAAAAGTTATGTTCTCCGACGAATCAAAATTTATGCTCTACAAGCACGATGGAAGACACAGAGTGTATCGAGTATTACATTGTCTATTAAATACAATTTATTGCATTAACCTATCATTTTTAGTTTCCGAGATTTTTAACATTCTTTAAGTGACCCGGATTCATTGCTCTCGAGTGTATTTAAAACGTAATCAGTCGAAATCTTGCCTAGCTGTTAGATTGAATGGCTGGATATCATTCAGGCATATCATGAATATCATTAGTTAAACGGCGCCGTTTAGTAAAAGGGCTAGACTGTTCATTGAAATGCTGATTAAGCAAGTTTGACTGCGACCTATGCAAGTACTTAAGAGGCATCCAGGTTATAACTTACCCATTACGTATTAGATAGTTTATTGATATACGAATATTGTTTTTTCCAGCTTAGTGAAGTTCTCCCAAGCCAGTACGTGAATGGGTTCTACATAGACAACGTGGAGCGGAACTACCGCATGGTTCTCTGGGAATAACCCGACGAAACCCATTCTGCCAAACAGTGGGATATTGACAACCTTTCACATGTATTGTTTGAGGAATGTTTTTGAATATGGTAAATGTAAAATTGTCTCTAAAGTATTGGTCTGGAAGTTCAAGCTGCTAACTGAATTGGCAGGAACTAGACTTTATAAAAATGGTTATGTCATTTTTATGATTGTAATAGTTACTAGGCCTTGAAAAGGGAGGGTGATATATTTGAACATCGCAAGAATTGAATGACATTTTACGCGTATGTTTTTTTTATTTTTGACGTTCAACTGTGTACCCAAAGTGGGATAATACCCTTACACACTTATAAGATCTATATGATATTTTTTTCTGTTTCAAAAAGGGACAATAATAGTAAAATTAGAATGGGTAACATAGTACGAGTTTTTAATGATAGGGTAATAAAAATAACGTTAACATTTCAATATTTTTATGTTTGCAATAACGCGTGCTCTGCATTTCATTTTTATTATCTGCGGATTACAATTTGTAATCACGTTTAAAGTTTACGTATTCTGCCAAACATATCTTTAGTCCGCTTTCTATTCGACTGCTTCATCGATAAAAAATCACATTTAAACTTGATACAAAGTAATCATTGTCAAAAAAACCCATGAATATTACGTTGGCTACTGGATTGACTCTGAAGACAGGCCTTACACGTTATACCGTTTTTGCAAAGTTTCAGTTCGGGATATTCACGGTAACGTACGTAACATGAGGTAACTATGAAAACTCGACTGAAGGTAAGGATTATGTTTTATACAGCCACCCTAATAAATTAACAGAGAATAATAAAATAATTTATAGGAAATTTATTGTGCTAGATTCTTATATTAATTTGGCTAATATAAATAAGGTGGATTATAATCTGCTAAGTAATAAAGAAAAAGAAACTGCTTAGTTCTAGTTCCAATCAAATCTAAGTAATTGCCGCTCCATTCACTGAGATACACAGAGGAACATGTGGACCTGTGATCTGAGGATACATTTTGGGAAAAAATACAAAAAAGACGAAAGAAAACATAGTTTCTCTTTTAAAGCTGGCCTAGTAACTATTGCACCATATCATATATATCTCAGCAGTGCATGCGAAAGAGGGCAGTGTGAACGGAAATATGCTACAAGGTATTGTTATATAATTAGGTTACAACGTTAGTAACTCTATTTTAAGTATAAGAATTAACCCTCTTGGCATGCAAACAGAGTTTTGTCATATTTTAATACCAATAAATGTTGGATGCATGTCCTTTTTTCTGTAAATCTGAAAAAAAGAATACCCATTTTAACTGATTTTCCGAAACAACTTGGAAATACACAATTATACGTAAAATTTTACGGGAAACTAACATCCCAGAAGCATAGATTCTATACTAAAGGGCATGCAACATTCACCGGTTAGAGCAATTGGTATTTAAAATATTATGAAATCAAGTTTGTTTGAAAAAAGCTATAAAGACACTTCCCTTAAGAAAAACAATGTAGACTTTAATTCTTATGTCGACGTCTACGAATAAATATATAAAGAAATTCAAAAATAGCAGAATGAAAACCTTACCGCTGCTGGCGTGGTTCTAAAAGTGTACCGGGCGGCGCAACAACATTACCTTGACGTGACCAATCGGATACAATAATATATAAGCGCCAAATCAATTACCAACCCCATAGAACTTGGGAGATTGTGCGTGTTTTGTTATATTGATGAGTCCGAAATGTTAGCTGTAACTGTATGAGAGTTACACTTCGTTACATATTTATTCGTAGATCGACGTATATATATTTTGGTGTGTTTTTTTTATGTATTATATCTTTTGGGTCGGTGTAACTCGACCAAACGCGCGTCGCGTTGCGTGGTCTTGCTATCTTACAATAAATAAGCATTCAATTTTCTTGACATGATGATAAAAGATGATCGGGTCTTATTGTGCAAGGAATCATCCTTGATGTCCGAACCATCCGATGATAGTAAAAATGTACTTCATTTTGACATTTGAAATCAATAATGAATTCGTTTCAAATGGATAAAACATGCGAAAGTCCCATGTCTTTGCCGTGCGTTAGTAATGGATATTTTAAGATAATAACAATTTCAACCCGCTTGTTTAATTAAATGTCCCCTAGAATAATATGTGTAATGTAGTTTGCTAGATCAGTGATAAAATTCTACGGTAATGTGTAGATATTAGAATAATTATTAGGTAAAAATAAAAATAAGGGAAAAAATATGTGTATGTAAAAGTATGTATTTGACGTTGTTATGTTAAGTATAATTATTTAATAATATTACTTATTGAGACCTACTTTTATATTTTAATTGTGACTGTGTGTGTAAATATGATGTCACTATAGACGAGGCATCGTCACAACCGTTGCTGATACTTTATTTATTATTATTTTGAGACTTATTTATTTACAGGCTCCAATAACATAAGAATAATTTCGATAGATAATACAATATAATATATATCATTTTACGTGATAAGTCATGCCGGCCGCCACCACATTTGGTCACTGTATTGTATATATCTACTGTGCCTTGCGCCGCGGCTGGTCCGGTGACTTTGTTGGCATAAGTAATACCTACCAATGTTTCTTAAATCTAAAAAATCTAAACTAATATATCTAAAGGGTTTTTGAAAAAATGCTGACAACCCCATTTGGTGGGCTTCTGTTAATCTTTCATTTAATGTTATTATTATTTAGATGTTGTATTCTTACAAATGTTCTAAGATTTGAGTAAAGCCATAGTACTAAAACGAAGGTGGACCACGAGAGGTTGTTAGCATTTTTCGATAACACTATATATATCTTATACATATAAATATCATTTTCATCCCACCATCTCGGAAAGAGTATTTTTAATCTTCAATATCTGAGTGGAAAAGCCGTTTTTATTCTCTAGAGGATAAAGTAAATTGAATTTAGAACATCGTGTGCACTAAGTTTGTGAATGAAAAAAAACATTAAACCTATTTACTGCTACCTCTATGGTGCCGAATATATCATACAACTTTATTTTCATTTGTTAAAAACTCAGACTCGGAACCTTCTTGGTGTTCTTTTTTCAATTTGCTTTGTACGCGGTTCTTCATTTCCTCGCTGAGGTGGAATGAAAAGTTACGTGTTGCACTCGAGTGCAAAGATTTTTCACCTCGTGCTCTTTTGATTCCCTCGCTAACGCTCAGGATTCTAATTTTGAATCACTCGCTGCGCTCGTGATTCAATTTTAGAATTCTTCGCTTGCTCGGTCATCAAAATTGAACACGCGGTTAAAAAGCAACTTTGCACTCTTGTATAACAAATAACTATTTTATGTGACAAAAATAACACTCGTATATAAGCGAACCTATGGCTTCGCAATCGATAATGACGTTTCCACGATGAGTCAGTGACACATGATTTGAGAATAGCCGCCCCGGTAATTTATGCGATATTTTAATTTTCGTAGGATATAAAAATTCATTAAAAACCAGATTTTGCGTGATCAAATAACCCTTTCCTGGATAAGCATAAAAAAAATCATAGCTGTTGTAGTACCTACCTGTTGATTGCCCTACAGGATTTGACTTATTAGTTTGTTAAAAATAAATGGTTAAGAAATACACATGGTGGTTTGTTTTATTTAACGTCCTTTTATCTTTCGATCTTTCTAACTTATGTATGTAGATTTGGAGTACAAACCTCCTTTGTGCCACTAGGTACCTATGGTACCTACTTTATGTCTGTCAATTAGAGGTGTGACATTGTGTGTGTACATTTGAAAGAGTATTGAAATACAAAATTCAAATAATATGTGAACAATTTGTATTTTTATTGTAATACATTATTAAACCTGATTTCCCAACTAGCGAAGCGCTCGTAGCCAAGTTTGCTTAGCCATTCTGAATCGATCAGCAAAGTTAAGCAACGTCCGCCGCGGTCATGACTTGGATTGGTGACCGCTGGTGACATTAGTACTGAGCGCTTCCGTACTTCGGAGGGCACGTTAAGCCGTCGGTCCCGGTTGTTGTCTTAGGATAGCAGTCGTTGTAGCATGGTGGTAGGGCACTTTGCAAATGCCCACCCTCAAGTTGAAAATCTGTCGCCAAGCACCTAACGGTGTGTTCCGGCAGCTGTCCTTGAGAGCCAGTAACTCTAGGTTAGTCTGAACAACATCCTCGACCACATCATCACTTACCATCAGGTGAGATAGTGGTCAAAGGCTAACCTATCAGGCATAAAAAAGAAAAAAAAAAAAACAAGCCGGCTTCCCACCTGGTAAATCCTTTAATGGCCAAGTCCTCAAACTCACACAGCATATCGAGAACGGATTCGAAGCCAAAAAGATTACAGGAGGTGTGTTTGTAGATCTATCCGCCGCCAATGACACGATCAATATTAGCAAACTTCTCTCCATTCTGTAACGGGCGACGAAAGCTTCACAACAATTATTCGCGAGATGCTTTCAAACCGTCGCGTCGGTTCCAGGTACACCTAAACAACAATAAAACCAGATGGCGAAGCCAAAAGAATGGTTTGCCGCAAGGCAGTGTATTAGCTCCCATCCTGTTTAAAATATTCACCAATGATCAGCAGCCCACCCCAGACACAAAGATTTCTCTATACCGGCGACCTAGCATTGACCACCCAAACCACCTCGTTTGATGATGCTGAAGTAAAACTCGCAGGAGCTCTGGAAACGATTGGGAAATACTACGATGAAAATAACCATAGGCCAAATCCGTCCAAAATCGAATCTTGTGCTTTCCATCTCCGAAACCGTTAAGCTGAACGTCCACTCAGTATATCCGGGCGAGGTGTTGACATCGAGCACTGCAAAAATGTATAATTTGCTCTACGGAGAAGCTAAAACAAGAACAAGATTGTAGACACTCTCTTTACAGCTCACAACCATCCACAGACCGTCTCAAGAGCCGCAATAGTTTCCTTGGCTTCACCAGGGCCTTGACAGGTCACTCAGTGAAGCACGTGTACGTGCGGATGCCCGCATGGAACTGTGGCAGGTCCTCCCTCACCCAATACATTAAGCCGGCTGAAGAACTCCCCCCGGGAAATCTGGGATAGTTCCGGAATGAGGTCTCTTGTCCCGTGTCCAGTAATTTCGCTCTACTGCCCCGGAATTGAGGAGTATTAGGTTTTTCACAAACTTACGGACACAACAACAGCAAACATTCCCGCCTATCCTTCAAAATTTCTGTACCACATTTCACACTAAGATAAGTACCTACTGGTGTAGGTACATATGCATTTATTGTAACTCACCTCAGATGCGGTGAACGGATTTCAATAGATACTACTATGCTACGTATGGTACTCCGCATGCCGGCCCCTTGTGTGATTTCAAAATTTATTTAAAAGGCTTGTACATAGTACATATAAGGTTACAAAGTTTTTTCTTTCAATATTTATAGTATAGTTACATAATTAGTTAGCCTCAAAGAGCGAAGGAGTGGCTAATTTTTGACATGCAAGGGAATCAAAACCTACAGGGTACTTCCCGTGAACACAGAATCTTTAAATTTGGTACGAAGCTTCGTCTTATAGCACAGTTTTTTTTTTGTAGCATCATATAATCAAAATATTTTTAAAAATTTTAAAATGTAATGGATTTCTTTTAGCAATAAAAATACCATATCTTTTATTTACATACCTACAGGTTTCTATTAAACCCTCGGTGTGCGAGCCCGACTCGCACTTGGCCGTTTTTATTTCTAACATCAGCTATGTCAAGTATATATTCTATTTGATCTATGAGCTATGTCCAGAAATTTATCGACTGCGAAGCCACGTGCAACTGTGATTGACAACTTGATCTGGCAACCCTAAGTGGCAGTCATCTATCTATCGTGAATCGTCAACACGAAGAAGAAGAAGAATGCAGTGTTCCCGCATCTAAACAATTTTTCGGGAGATCTCCTGATTTTGTACTCAATCTCCAGATCTCTCGAACACCACGCATTTTCTACCGATTTTTACTAATGTATCCTTATTTTTATTTTGTAAATACCTTGGAACGCACCCGAACCTCGAAATAGCCGTTTCACAAATATACGGATGTCAAAGTATCTTTCTTGTTCAAGATTTCTCTGTTATGCTCAGTTAAAACAAAACAAAGAAATGGTTTATCCATTTTCGTGATTGCACGTGTCATTTCATTCTTAAACGGGAGTTAACAAAGTGAATAGCTTGTATTGTTGGTAGAAAAAAGATGTTTACCGGTATGGTCAACGAATGTTGGTACTATGAGTGGCATAGTAAACAACATAATATTCGACACTCTGGCAGTGGAAGCGGTCGGACGTGTTCTACAATTCCTAAACTATTTTTAAATTTCGCTAAAACTTTGCCATTCCAAAACAGTTCATAATTTAATACTGTTAAAGTGCGTTTTGAGAAGCAAGGCCGAACGGCACAAAAGACGTTTCGTAATAAGAAGAGTCCGCCGCAGGTAGCAGCGTCCCGCATACCTCAAGATAGATAAGGAAGGGTGCTATTTTTCATCACTCTCTCACAACGTGATACATACGCGCAGCGCCAACGGCTACGTTTAAGCTGTGTTTTTAGTTACGTACGTACCTACTTATTTATATAAAAATCTACAATGAGCGTGCAGCGAAGCCCGCCGAGTGGTTTATCGTCAATAAGCAGCCACGAGAAGGCTAGTGGCTCAGCGCCTAATTTACTTAGCCTTACGAATGAAGAACCTCATTATAGCGTTAATTTAAGGAAACGAAAAGGACGCAATGAGGAACAGGACTTTAAAAAAGACCTTGCCAATTTTCGTACCGATATCATGAAATTTTTTGAAAACTTTGCAAATACCCAAAATGAAAATATGTCACAAATAAAGGAGCAAGTGTCGGAGATAAAAGGTGAAATAAAAACCATAAAATCAGCCACAGAAAGTTTGTCCTCGCAATTGAATACATTGAAAAATGAGCTGGTAAAAATTAATACAGATAACACGAAGACTCAGGATAAAATAAAACAAATAGAAAGTGAAATAATTCAATTAAAAAATCAACAACATCATGAGTTATGTTTACCAAAACTACCCTTACCGAATCACGAGACCTTGTTCTGTGAGCTTAAGGACCGCTGTGACCGCGAGAAAAATATAGTGTTTGTGGGAATACCGGAAAGAAATGACACAGATTTCACTTCTAGGCGAAACCATGACGATAATGAAGCCACAAAAATACTTAAGATGCTCTATGAAGACTGTCCTAAGCCTACCAAAGGCATGCGTCTAGGAAAATACGCACTCCATAAAGACCGCCCACTAAAAGTTTTCTTTCATGATACATATACACCAAAAGTTTTATTACGCAACAAACGGAAACTGCCCAAGGACATCTTGATTTACAGTGATAAAACTCCTTCTCAAAAACAGTACCTGCAGTCTCTAAAGGAGGAACTAAAATCCCGTGAAGAAAACGGAGAACAAGATCTCGTCATTAAATACATAAAAGGAGCGCCGCAAATTGTGCAAGCTAAACTAAACAAAAAAAACTGATTAGCGCTCCTCCACTTGCTACTCACTCTACAGATGATAATAGTAGGATAAAATATTCAATAGTAAATAAATACGAGGATATTCTAGTGAACCCCTCTTCCTTACGTTTGTTTTACGCTAATCTGCGCAGCATGCGAAAATCCGGTAAGTTTGATGAGATTCAGTGCATAATCAAAGCCATACCAACTACTACTCATATTTTAATTTTTACTGAAACATGGATAACATCAGAACAGGATGCTAAGCTATATAAACTACCAAACTATGAGCATATAGCGAACTTTCGTCGAACCAGCAGAGGAGGAGGTGTGTCAATTTTTGTACACAATAGTTTAAAATATGATATAACAGAGAACCTTATTGAAAACGGAAATCACTATTTATGGATTCATATAAATAAACTGTCTTTAAGCATCGGAGGAATTTACAGACCAGGAGACAATAATTTGACAGATTTTCTCGAAATATACACATCACAGTTAGAGCAAAGGAGGCGAGCTGTGATCATAGGTGACTTTAATATCGATTTACTTACCACTGACCAAGATAAGAAGAAGTACCTATGCGATTTAAAAGAAACCGGATATGAGATCATAAACAAAATCGATAAAAAATATTGCACTCGAGAAACAAGTTCCACGAACACTATCCTTGACCATGTGTGTACAGATATTGATAACCATTCTTTTAATATGTCGATAATAGAATCGTCATTATCAGATCACAAGCAAATATTTCTAGAAATATCAAAATTGGCACCAGTTGTTAATAAAAGAATACAATATGAAGCTCTCAACTACGACAGCTTATACATGACTGCATCTGAAGCATATTATACAAACGAGGATAGTGAATATACTTATTTACAAGATTTCATTAAAAAACATATTGAAAACAATAAAATACAAAAAATTAAAATACTTAACCCGCCTAGTAAGGATTGGATAAATAAAAATATAATTGATGTTATAAATTCACGTAATTTGCTATGGCAACACACAAAAGCAGATCCCAAGAATGAAGAATTGAAGAAAAAGTTTTGTGAGAAGAGAGAGACAGTCAGTGAAATGATTAAATCAAATAAGAAGAATTACTATTTAGATTTGTTTCAAAAATGTAACGGCGATCCTAAAAGAATGTGGGAAGTCATTAATAATTTAACTCATAATAAAATAAAAGATATCTGTGCTCCTCCAAAATTAATATTGGATTCGGGTATCACCTTAACAGATGGTAACCAAATATGTGAAAGGTTTAATACATACTTCTCGTCAGTTGGTGCAGAGTTAGCAAATCAAATACCGAATAAATATCATGTTAACTTTGGTAACATTTTAATGTTCGATGATAACCACTCACACGACACAATACTATCCAAGTTAAGACCATGCACTGCAGATGAAATATGTAAAATAATTAATGACCTTGACAATAACACAAGTACGGGGATTGATGGCATTAGCACTAAAGCTATTAAATGTATCAAAGATATTATTGTCGACAGACTCACTAACTGTATGAATAGGTGTTTAGAGCTTGGCATTTTTCCTGACACTCTCAAAATCGCAAAAGTTAGCCCTATACATAAATCCGGACCAAAAACCGATCCTAATAATTACAGACCGATATCGGTGCTCCCAATAGTGTCAAAAATTTTTGAACGAATTTTATATAACCGTTTAAATGAATATTTAATAAAGAAACAGTTTCTAATAGAACAACAATATGGTTTTCGTTCAAAATCTAGTACATCTTCAGCTACTATAGATTTAATAACTAAAATTAAGACTAATATTGATAAAAAAAACATCGTTTTAGGTGTTTTTATTGATTTAAAAAAAGCTTTCGACACTGTCAGTCACACAAAATTAATTCATAAATTTAAAAACATCGGAATCACAGGAAAAGCTCTAGATATTTTTATTTCATACCTACAAAATCGCCAGCAAATTGTTAAAATCGAAAATTACAAAAGTTCACCGCAAACAATTACTTACGGAATCCCTCAAGGATCTATTTTGGGCCCGCTTATTTTTTTAATTTATGTTAATAATATAAATAACATCGGACTAACTGGACACCTAACACTATATGCAGATGACACGTGTCTCTTTTATTTTGGTGCATCTATTCACGACATCATAACGGAAGCTCAACGAGATCTAGACATGCTCAATGAATGGCTACTGTATAATTTGTTAACAATAAACACTTCTAAAACATCCTACATGATTTTCAAAGCGAAAAATAAAGATATTCCCAGCTATAGTCCGCTCACTATTAATAATGTTATAATACAACAAACAAGCCAAGAAAAGTATCTAGGACTATGGATTGATGATAAACTAACATGGAAAGTCCATATTGAGCATGTTCGATCAAAGCTAACGTCAGTATTGGGAGCCCTACGCAAGGTATCAAACTGTATCCCGCCAAAAGTACGCACAACAATCTACAACTCATTAGTAAAATCACATCTTGAATATTTAATTCAAATATGGGGATCAGCTGCGCCAACAAACTTAAGCCCTTTGCAGAGGACACAAAATAAATTAGTCAAAGTTCTGTTTCACTATCACTATTTTACTCCAACAAAGCAAATATACGAGGATACTAAACTATTTAACCTGAAGAAACTCTATACGTACTACTCATGCATTTTTATAAAAAATACTATGACACAATCCATTCACTCTAACCTAACATTCATACAAAGAAAAAATATCTGCAACTTAAGAAATAAAATCAAACTTGAACTGATTAAGACGCGTACCAACTATGGAAAAAAAACAATTTTGTTTGAAGGAGTACAGATGTTTAACAGTTTGCCAAATGAAATAAAAAACTGTAGTAGCATCACTACTTATAGGAATAAACTGAAAAAATACCTAACAGATTTACCCTAACATTGTATAGCTTCCAGCCAGAGGACTATTAATTAACATAATATATATTTTGTATCTCATTTTAAGTGAACATTAGTTCTTATGAGAAATAAAGTTCTTTAAACCTAAACCTAAACCTATATTATTGTCTTTAACTTATGGTTATTTCTAATAACATAATATACATATATTCTTATATTTTCCTTCGAAAATTATAATTGATTCTAAAATAATGTTTATATGGAATTTTTATTATTGTATACTTAAATAAATACACTGGTTTTTTTCAATAGATTTGCGTTGTCCTTATATATTTTAAATCTTCCGATTTGTCCTGGTTTTTAGTTAGGGTAAAAACGGGACCCTATTACTGAGACTTCGTTGTCCGTCCGTCTGTCCGTCTGTCACCAGGCTGTATCTCAAGAACGATGAACGCTTGACAGTTGAAATTTTCACAGGGCCGCGTTCCGAGGGTACAAACGACCGGTTGTTTTATAACCTCAAATATCGTTTTTGGCGTGGAATTTTGCTAAGTTTAATTTTTTTTATGATGTTTGAAAAGTAATAACTACTGATACCTGCAAAATATAAAAGAGTGCCTATAATTCTCTCATCAAGAAATGTCAAGGTCATATCAGTTAAGGATTCAACATTTTAACGACCTCTTTTGATAGTTGAAAAGTTGCGCTATACCCGAAGGTTGTGAACGACGTTAGAGTGAAAAGTTGCACTCCGAGTGCAGTCCGAGTGCGCTCTAACCGAGGTTCGGAACGCGCTCCTGATGATGTATATCTTTTGCCGCTATAACAACAAATATAAAAAGTTGGCCAAGTGCGCGTTGGACTCGCGCACGTTTAAACAAAAATAGGTTAAAACATGAAGTGTAATGTTGTAATGGTGTTGTGTAATGGTACGGAACCTTGCGTGCGAGTCCGACTCGCACTTGGCCGATTTTTTAAAATTACAATTTTAAGGTTAATCGCTCTTTCGGTTTGGTAACTCTGCTCTAATGTCATTGTCAAACGGACGTTGGTTTGGTGTCAACTCAACTGTCAAGTTAAAAGTACCACAGATCACAGATTACCTAATAGTACTTTGTGGTTGGTGCGTAGCGCTCTGTTGTTTGCGTGATTTTTAAATAAAAGTATTTTGTGAAAAGCCCTTGCATCAAGTGAATTTACTACATTGTGAGTTGAGTTCAACAGATTGAATAAAGCAAAAAATAAACTTCTGCTAGTGTTCATCACTGTGCTCCGATCGTACGATTCCTGAAACAAGTTTTGTAGGTTTTGTTCTACTTAGGAAGCTTTCTCCAGGCTCTCCAGCAGCGTACAGCTTAAAATGTCTTACCACGTAAGTAGCATTTTTGTATGTACATTATTTTCTATATATCTCCCCTATAAAGGGCAGTTGTAGGGCGGTTCCCGATGACGTCAGGAGCAATTTAGCTAAGGGCGGGAACTGCGACCTTGACCCAACATGATGTAAACAATTTATTTCATCACTGATGAATGGTTCCATCGATCAGTCATGCTCTATATGTTAGAAATATTGAATTTATTAGTCATATTCTATATACTTACGTAGTTTTGGCTTTCTTGGTATGAATTCAGCCTAATATTTTTTATTTAAAGTCGATATGATTGCCTTTGACTACTATCTAACCTGTTGGTATGTGGTGATCTGGTCAAGGCAGTCACATTTAACCTAGAATGGGACAAGCTGGCAGCTTGTCCCATTCTAGTTTAAAAACAATGTTAGTTTATTAGAAACAATGTTTTTGGGCTTGGTAATAGATTATCTACTTCAGCATTATAGCTAGCCATGCAAGCATTTACTAAATGCCCTACCGCCATACAATGATGTTCTAGCCGCTAGACATCATTACATAAAAATAGACCAGATGTAATAAATAAAAATAGCAGCACTGACTAAGAATTTCTTCATTGCAAAGTATATTGTGCTTTGAGTACACATTTTATATGCAGCTATTGTTACATGACATTAATTTTGTGACTTTCTGCAATGTCTTGAAAATCTCTTGAACATTGTAAAATTCATTTATACTATACAAAAATAAAAAACTCTTATGCCGGACCTAAAAATAGACTCAGTAATAGGTATATTTACCTGGATTATTTGTTTTAAAATAAGAATTTGAATTATATTATTATTTGCTACATTTCTTATACAGCTTGGTTATTTTATTTTATTCAGAAAACATACAGTGTTTACATAGCATTTTTATAATCAGGATAAAATATCTATACACCATTTATAAATATTGTATACTCTCGACAACTATCCATTAAATGGAAATATAGAATGTGCCCAATGTATGCAAATCATACAGGTGTTTTTGAGGGTGGTTGTTTACAAAGATACAATCTTTCCCATTTGTAATATTAGTAAGAGTAGGATTTAGAATCCATTTTAGTATTTCTTTAGGTGCATTCGTTTTGGTTCGGTTGCGTTTGTAGCAGTTTCAAAAGTGGTATTTGTATCTTAGTGTTCGGAAAGAAGCTTCTGCTATTTTTGATCACCAACGACTATATGCTATCCGAACGCCTTATACTTATTTTCATATTTTGACAACCGCTGAAACCCAAAATAACGTTTTCTGGAACTGCAGCTAAAGATATAGGTGCAACAACTGAATCCAAAGATATAGGTCTGTAATTAAATCTGTCGGAGGCATCGCCAGTTCTATTCTTTATGATAGGAACCACAATATTTCTCATAAAATGTTAGTTGTCAAAAAACTATCACAACGATCCCACGGTAAGACGTGGGTCAAAAATAGCACTTTTCTCTGTCATTTGTAGCGTTTTCAAAGCTATCCGAACGGTGAGCGAAAACGATATTTATGCTCACGAAGTCCCTATACGAACGCCCTGTGTGATCATTTTTAGCGTTTGTGAGTGTTATTTTTGGAACTGATAGGCTATCCGAACGCCCTATACATAAACATCTAAAAACTAAAATAAATAATCAGTTATGATTTGGCAACTAGCTCATTCATCTCTGTAAGGTAATCTCTGTTGAATAAATTTTTCATTGAATGTAATATCATATTATATAGAATAAAAAAACTGTTATTATTCTGTGTGTGGAATGTGCTATGGAAAAGAAGATTACTCTCAATTTATTAGACTTAAAATAATAATATGCGTGGATATGAAGACACAATTGTTGACTTTTAGTTGTAATTAATGGCATTTTTTGTGTTAATAGGGTGGACATGCAAGTCACAATAATAAATAGCCAGAGTTATTACTAGTACCATACAACTAAATACCAAATTAAAATGTTCTATTGTTGTGATGAAGTGTTAAGAACTGAAATGTGGAAAAATAAAGTGAAGAAATTGCATAAATACTTTTTTGTGTTTTTGTCTTATTATTATGATGATTGTATTTTTTGTAACTAATTTAGAAATATGATTGGTATAGCGTGACCCAACCGTAGTGGGCGTACCCAACTTCAATGCTGCAGAGGATGCTGCCACCCTCCGCGCAGCCATGAAAGGCTTTGGCACAGATGAGCAGGCCATCATTGACATCCTCACCACTCGCTCCAACCTGCAGCGCCAGTCCATCTCCCAGGCTTTTACAAATGAGTATGGAAGGGTAAGACAAGATAAATGTTAAACTATGAATAATAATCATTGTAGATTGTCAAAGGTAGTCGATAGAGGTTGTCCTCGTTGCTGACCAATGACATTGCTTCAGTTACTCACTTGCTTCACAGAATATCGGTGAAAAGTGTTTTTTTTTTTTTTTTATGCTTGATAGCTTAGCCTTTGACCACTATCTCACCTGATGGTAAGTGATGATGTGGTCGAAGATATTGTTCAGGCTAACCTAGAATTACTGGCTCTCAAGCACAGCTGCCGGAACACACCGTTAGGTGCTTGGCGACAGATTTTCATCTTGAGGGTGGTAGCTAGCCAGGCGGGCATTCGCAAAGTGCCCTACCACCATGCTGTAATAACTGCCATCCTAAGACAACAACCGGGACCGACGGCTTAACGTGCCCTCCGAAGCACGGAAGCGCTCAGTAGTAATGTCACCAGCGGTCACCCATCCAAGTCATGACCGCGGCGGACGTTGCTTAACTTTGCTGATCGATTCAGAATGGTTAAGCAAACTTCGCTACGAGTGGTGCCTTTGTAAAAACAACATCTTTTTCCTCAATTTTGTTCTCTTTGAAAACACTTCTCTGCTGGACTGTACACCTATCGTAATTGTTTTCGGAATTGAAAAGTACATATTCTGTTTAGGCCATACAGTTCATGCCTTAAGAATCTTAGGTCTGGTTCATTTCCCCCCATTGAATGATTTTAATAGGTGACTAAGGTTTCAATGTTTGCTTTGTGCACAGCATCATTTTAGGAAAAAAACTAGCTATATGATCTTATCTCTAAGGCCCTTTCAAGGGGCCCTACATTTAGCCAGGATTCCGTTTAAGAGTGAGCAGAAGAAAAACCCAAGATTATGTAAGTACAAGTTGCAGTGGGACAGGCTTATTAAAAATCTAAGCAAGTGCGAGATGTGCCTCGCTGTTTTAGGGTTCTGCATTGCAACAGCTCATAACAGAAAAAACAAGAAAAATTTTGGTGTGATCCAAACATACAAACATTTTTATAGCAACTTCCTTTTCAATTGGCATTTTCGGTATTTGTTGGTTAAATTCAGCATTCTGTTCAAAATATATTTATAATATACTGAAATTTCAGACACTATATAGAATGTAAACTAGTTATAGTTTACATTTATAACTTGGTTGTGCCTAGTATTTTTTAATTAAAAGATTATATTATGTATATACACCGCTTAAGCTCAGACAATTGCACCCTATATGCAATTTTTTTTCCCTACTTTCTCAAGTATTAGAGCCGCCCTAAAAACATCAACATTCCAAGTTTGTAGCTCTTTCTGTTTACATGTTTGTGAGCCACGACATAATGATTGATGGAAAGGCAGACAGACACACAATGGCGTTTGTTAATAGGCTCTAGCTGGAAAATTTAATGTGTTACAAACACGACATTCAAATATATTGTGTAGTATGTTGCCCCAAAAACTAATATTTGGCTAGTTATTCAATTAATTTATTTTAGTAGAGCTCCAATTTCTTTTAAGGTAACCGTAAATTAAAAGAATTTTTACACTCTATGACCCTGGCATGTTGGAAGTCATTGTATTTAGCTCATGAAATAAAAATATACCCATTCTGTAATATTATATGACAAAAAACACAAATAAATAGTGGCTGTCTAAGTTTTCAATTACTTCAAAAACTCAAAGAGATAGGAATCTGGAATTTCTTTATACCATATACCTACCACATCCTCTATTTATCCAACAAATATTGAAAACGCTGTAACTTGTGGAATGCGCAACCGTAACTGAGCTAGGGGTGCGTTCTTATATGTCGTCCGACGACGGATGATCGCTCCAAGCAGAGCGACGCTCGTCGTCCGCCTTTTAAGAACGGCTCTGTATCATAACTGTATCAAGAACACTAATTAAAATGTTTCACTGACTCGGAAGAAATGTATTTACAATTATGTACTTTTCCACGACACACAACTAAAACAAACATACAAAATATAACAATAATAATAATAATACAATTTTGTAAACAGAAGTCTACGTAAACAAAAAGTAACTAAAACAAAGAAAAATCAAGTCCCAACTGTCAAATGAAACGTCAGGGCGATATTTATCCACCGATTTCGTGGGGCGACCGGTGCGTCGTCGAGCGATATATAAGAACGCTCCGAATGATCATCGGACGATCGCCCCGGGCATATAAAAACGCTCGGGGCGTCGTCGGACGTCGTCGGACGACAAATAAGAACGCACCCCTAGGCCCGAGTGCACTTGACCAATTATTAATCGGGCGGCGCAGGCGATTTGATACGTACGCTAAGTTGCGGACGGGGTGCAGGGCGGGTCAATCTGGCGTCACGTTCAGCTGCCTCACCTTCCGCACCCCGTCCGTAAGACGCTGACAAGTGCTAAATAGCTTCACTTGAACAGATTTTTAACAAAATGTAAATTATATATTAATCTCCATCATATTTTCCAAGACGAGAACCAAAAAAATTTCGATACACATTTCCCTAAAATTTTCTCTATAATATAAAATTGCAAAGTTGTCTCTGAATTACGCTTGTAACGTAGATATCTTAATAATTCATGTATGTACGTATATAAAATATATACCATAAAATAGCAAAATTTTATCACGAGGGACAAGCTAAGTTGCATTTTCGATTTAAGTTACTAGTTTTGTGTTTTTAACCTTTCTTTTCGATGACGGATCCCGATTGCACCATCGCTGCCTCTCTTTCACTCCTAGGCAGTCCGATAGTGATAGAATTTCAGCATTTGACAGCGTCAAGTATCATAGTTTCAAATTCAGTAACAGAATATTCATTTTAGATGCAATTATATTTCCACCATACATTAAAACGCACTGATGAGTTTATGATGTAGAAATACTTTTAAATTAATAAGCACTTGATGGGATGCTGCCGAAGTGACTCACTTATAGACTAATTATGTCAGACAGTAGATCGATTATTCATGCTGTTGGTACCAAGGTTACATTCTTCTATTTCTGCTAAACAGGTGGCAAGATGAATCACAGTAATCATAGTATAATGACTAAGCACATCACAACAACAGCCATAAAATCTATGGTAAAACATAGTCCTCTCTCCTTGGAGAAGGGGGGGAACAGTTAATAATCAAATTGTTTCACCCAGGACATTATCGAGGACCTGAAATCCGAGCTGGGTGGTCACTTCGAAGATGTGATCTTGGCCCTGATGATGCCCCCCGAGGAGTATCTCTGCAAGGAGCTGAACAAGTGCATGGAAGGGATGGGCACCGACGAGGACACGCTGGTCGAGATACTCTGCACTCGCACCAAGAAGGAAATCGCAGCTATTGTTGAAGCTTACGAACGACGTGAGTTGAAACCTTTTCTAAACTTATATATATTTAAAAAAAAAAACCGAAAATGGAACTGACTTCAACACTCAAATGTGTGAAATAACTTGTTGAAGTTGGTACCATGATTCAAAAGTACCTATTATTACAATATTGTGCCCATGGTACTGACTTCGACAAGTTATTTCACACTTTTGAGTGTTAAATCGGTAAAATTTTTTGGCAAACATTTTTTTTCTCTCAATTTAGTGACCCTTTCTACTTACGGGATCGATTGTCATACACTGTCAACTGTTCAATAGGAAAATATTTTTCAGTTATTGGAGTGTAACTCAAAAACGACTTGACCGATTTTGATGAAATTTAAACGGGACCAAACGACAAGCATGAGCTTTCAAATAAATAAAAAATATCTAAATCGGTTCACCCAGTCAAAAGTTCTGAGGTAACAAACAACAGACGAATTGAGAACCCCCTCCGCTTGAAGTGGTTAAAAAAGTACATATATATAATATATAAAAAAGCTAATTTTCCTGCTAAGCCGATGTAACTTCATAAATGCCACTTAACCCAACCGGAAGAGTTTTCGACGCCTGTCGGTTCAACACGAAGTATCAAAAAAAAAATTTTACTTCCTGTTGTTCTCTTCCATGCAGTATACGACCGGCCCCTCGCTGAGCACATGTGCTCGGAGACGTCGGGCGACTTCCGACGACTGCTCACGCTCATTGTGGTCGTAAGTACACAAACACATATTCCCAAAATTATAAACAATGGATACATTTGAACCACAAGCGGGCACCGAACCTGCGGATACTTTTTTCCTTTGTTTATAATTTTGAATGCTTTTATGCTTAGTAGATGTTAGAAAATGCTTATGTTTGAACATAACATACATACTCACACATATATAATGTAATACTTTTTAGACACTATATACATATTATACTATATACATATTATACTCATTAGTCATGTGAAAAAATAATGTATCTGATGTGTTGTACTATATCAGCCGGATTGTCCACGGCTGAACATAGCCTACCCCATTAAGGGGGGTTTGCCATAATCCCCATGCTTGGCAGACGTCGTAGGGATCGCAGTGTGATATATCATATCCTCAGAAGGCGCTGCTGCCCACCTTCCGGTATTTCACCTTTAGTATATAATATAATAGGGAGGGTGATATTCTAGCCCGGCAACCACAAGGCAACATAATATCTGCAGTCGCCAACAAGTATTTTGAACGAGTTAAAACATTATGTTTATATTTTGAAGTAGTGATAGCTCAGTGGCTTTGGCTATGGACTGCCGCGCAGCAGGTCCTCCTCACCCTCAAGTAGAAAATCTGTCGCCTTGAGAGCCAGTGATTCTAGGTTAAGCCTGTTAACACCTTCGACCACATCATCACTTACCATCACGTGAGATTGTGGTCAAAGGCTTACCTATCATCATATAACATCAGCAATAAAAAAATATATAAAATTTTATAAATTCATGTCCTTTAAGCATGTAAAAAATATTATTATCCATACAAATATGTGCAATCGAATCATTTGTGCATAATTTAACTCAATTTATACCATATAAAATTATGTAAATTACTTTTGTATGTGCACCAGTTTTGTAAATATTATTTTATTCTGAAAGGAGTTAACTAACCTCATAACATTGAAACATCCCTCGGTTTCTGAAAGGTATGTCGAAGACTTGGTACTGAACGCTCATTGGCCGCATGTCGCGTCATCGGTTACCATTGGCCAATGAGCGTTTAATAGTTAGTATGTTAGCAAATCAAGTCTTTAGTTAGCGTACAAGGAACTGGTAGTACATAAGAGAATTAAAATATATATTTTATTTGAATTCAAAAAGACAGAATTATTTTTGCAAAAATTAAAAAATAATCATTTTCTAAATTTTATAAAGTCAAATATTTATACAAAGTGTTAAATGGAATAATTTTGTTAGTAATCAAACTTTTAAACAGCCGGCTCGTATTTACGATTTCGTCCACATTTAATTTGGTGATCTCACTGTATTTCTGACGGTTTTGTATTTAAATCTGTTAAGGTTTTGCCACGCCCAGAAGTTTAGCTACGCACAGAGTTTATAACTAACAGACAAATAAACCAACTTATATTTATAACATGTTGTCAAGTAAGGTGAATTATTTAAAGTCTATATTATTTAAAAAAAAGTGTTTAAAAAAGGAAGTCCTGTCCAAGCCAGGGAAAAACCAGCGACATCACTGATGTCGCAGTTGTCCATAGGCGGCAGTTTAAGCTTAACATCAGGGTACCGTCTTCTTTGTTGCCGATAGGTTATCCTTTGACCACTCCCTCATGTGATGATGTGGTCGAAGATGTTGGTCAGGTTAATCTAGAATTACTGGCTCTCAAGAACAGATGCCCCAACACACAGTTAGTTGACTGGCGACATATATAGCGAATAGACCGACACTTTGCGTTGTGGTAAGGCTAATCCCGGAGAAAATCTTCGAGGAATCTTCTTGACGGTGGTAAATAGGTTAATACCTATATTATATTATAGGTTATATAGGTTTACCACCCTCAAGAAGATTCCTCTCTCCCCCTTCAAGAAGATTCTTCTCTCCCTTGATTGTTGATAGATAGCCAGGCCGAGATTAGCCCTCTCACCATGTAACTTGTCGTATCTAGTGTTCAGGTATGTTAGTTACCATATAGAAGTCAAGGTAAATCTAAATCAATTCTGTATTATCGATTGAATTTACATTAATGAATGTTTGACATGCACGGTCGCAATGCAGACATATCAACGATGAAATACATGTAGTAAAAAATATAATTTACCCATATGCAGATTTAAACAGATTATATATTAGTGTAATTAGATTATAGTTAGAGAACTAACCCAATTTCACCAAACGTTTTATACACGGATAACTTTATACCATAATCCCTACGAATAAATATGTAAAGGAGTGTAACTCTCACACAGTGACCGCTTTGATTTTTGGACTCATCAAGTTAATATTTAACAAACACAGTCTTCTAAATTCAATTGGCGATTTGGCGCTTAGAAATGATCGCATCCGATTGGTCGCGTCAAGGTATGTTGTTGTGCCGCAAGGTACACGTATCAAACCAGTCCCGCCGCGGTAAGGTTTGGTTGTGCTGTTTTTGAGGTTGACTTCCATTTGTTAACATATTTATTCGTAGTATAAACCATTAAAATGTGATGTACTTTGTCACCATGTACGTCCAATGACGTTGCAGTATTTTAATTTTGGTATTGACTTTTACGAAGAGTGACGTCAAGCAGGCAGCTGTTGTAAAGATAAAAATCTAATCCAAGAATAAAAAGGTATGCCATTGAACTTGTCGTTATAGCCCGATAAACTAAATACAAATATGGCCACCTTGCTACAGCTGGTAGTACATATTATTTTTGTATCTACAGCTGTTGTCACATGTCATCTATGTCAAACCAAGAAGTTTTCTTTTTTCCACGACAGCAATCCAACTAATTTAAAATCTGCTATTAGGTTTCACGTTCTATGACAGCAATGACCTATCACATTTTAATGGTTTATAGTATAAAGTTATCCTTGTATAATTACTACATTGGTAAAATTGGGCATTGGTGAGTTAAAAAGTTTTTTTTCCGCTTGTTACTTCTTCACGTCAAACCTACTAAACCGATTTTAGTAAAAGCTTAGCTGAGGATAGACTTGACCGGAGACATACGTCGCACAATTTTATTTCAATAGACCGCGCCGAGGTAGATCGATAGATAGAAGATTGTACTACGAATGCATAACATAACTCATTTTAGATGAGACGATTCAGATATTTGAGTCGACGATAAAATGGGTTTTATGTTTTAATTATACACTTTCCTTTTCTTGTTAATTGCATGGAAATAAAACAGTGATAGTAAATCTTTAGTGAAAATTTAGCGATATATGAACAATGTTATATTTTTACTGTTATTGTTTCGATATGTCTAGGTATACAATTGATTGGAGTTTATTATTGAAAAAACAGATAAACTTCCTACTTGAAATATGTTACAAACTGAACCTCCTCGAACAATTTGACAAAGGTATATATAATTTTATGCCCTCATAAAAGTCTGTTTTTTATGCACTAGAACATAAAAACTAGTCTGCTTTTCACTGGGCATAAACAAGAACTTTACGAACTATTACTAAGTAAAAAATTAAATTTCACGTGGACAATCAGCTAGATTATAACAATAATTCGACTGCTGTTTTATATCCTATTATCTTAATCCCTATTAGTTGAAGTTGGTGCAATCACACTATACTACATATAAACAAATCATTCTAATTAGACATGCTGCTACATTAATTCATACCAACTTTATTAATTACATTTACAAAAATGGCGTGACTAACAATATAGTTTGATCCCGAAACTAATTAATATGATAGCATGATAATATGTTGCTAATATATTAAAATGTGTTATATAAATGGCTTGAGCTGTTGTTTTCGTTTGCACACTAACGACTAACATTAATATAGATAACATTATATCTATTAATGAAATAAAAAGATTAAGATGAAACATATATTGAGCCCGTAGTTTCAGACTGATTAAATGTTCACCGACCAAATGTGAAACAAATAGTTTACTTTCGAACAACCAATGCTGTGTTCTTTTAATGTTGGTCGTGTAAACATTTATTCTTAGGTATAGCCACTATCTGGTGATTGCGAAACAGGCCCTAAGTCAAATGCAAATTTATTCATTATATTTTGTATATATCTACACAAGTTCTGTTACAAAACTCCATACTATGTGCTGGCTAGAGTGCATGTAGCACTTTACTTTCCATACAAACCTATAGTCTATTTTTTTTAAATAACGAGTACTGAGTATGTCTCTCGGACATTTCCGATATTGACAGAGAGAGATGGGTCATTGCCGTCATTGGTCAATGGCTTTGTTCTTGTTTTGAAATGAGTTCATATTGGATACTTCTAAAATTTACTGTAGAAAAAATTACGTTATTATTTAATGATTTAAATTTGCATACTCAGTATATTCGTAACAAAATTTTCTGTTCGCGTTTATGATATAAAACAATATGTAATATATATTATGCATATAAATAAAATAATTCTACTACAATTCTTGTTATTTTAAAATGTATCGTCACCCTTCTGATGAACTTTTAGCACATACGTCAATAATAAATTGCTCTAATATGTCTTGTACATGATTGTCGACTCCGGACATTGTTGTTTCTATCTTGGTTATCACATAATTGAGACATTTTTAATGAAGACATTTTTTTCTATCCACTTTAACTACTCCTTGTAACAAAAGAGTTCGGATTTTTTTTATAATTTTTGTTATTTCCTGCCTTAGCCCTTAACTTGAGACCAACCGAATTCAATTGGGAGCTCACAGTGATACGTCGGCAAACGTATGACGAGACGATTTGTTAACTTAGCTACTAAATTTTTTCGAAACGATCTTTGTTTTGCTTACCCTGACTCAAAAGTTGCAACTTTAGTATTGATTCGTTACAAGCAATATTTTTAGACGCGCAGGTAGTCGAAGACTCTACTGAATGTACCCATGTAGGCTATGTAGGTACATTCAGTAGTATTCTAACTACAGAGTTCATATTATGGAACGGACTTTATATTGTTTACGTGGGCATTGGCCCACAACCTAAGATTTTTTTACCTGTAGATGTGTTGTATGCCCTCCATATTTACTAGACGAATTCAGGGTAATTACCTGAGTCACTACCAGTCTTGCACTTCCGAGCGTCCGGTGAATACATCGCCGCTAATCGTGTTTTTTTAGAAATAATCTGTGGACAATATGCCTTCCTTGTGTCTTTAGACTCTGCACCAATTATACAGGCACTGTGAGAGATAAGAAACTGTTTCATTTCACGCGTAATTATTGCCTTTATTGTTTAAATAGAAAATATCGACATTTTATTTTATCCTAAGAACTAATCTCAATGAAATGGATGAGCGAGATATGTGTATCGTTTGGTGTGAGAGATCGCAGTGTAATGGTGATCGGAACGTCTCGTGGCGGTTCGGTGGTTACACGAATTGCTTATTTATCTCTTTCTAAGAACAGATATGACGCATAATATTTGAACGTTCTTTCCTTGTCATTACAAACTGCATATACATGTGCGTAGGTATGTATATAGGTAAATTCTAGTAAGCTTTTAGAGCAGTGGTGTTCGGATATAACTACTCTCTAAGTATTTCAACTCTCTGCCCACAACGCAGTAAAATTTTTGGTAGGTACTTGTTTGTTAAAAAAAAACAGACTATAGTTTTGTCATATTTTATGTATTAATTGTTTAAACTCCGTATAATTCGGCATGCATATCCCTGATATATAGAGGTAAGGATCTATGCTTCTTGTTTTCTAGTTATGTATTATTTATTTTATCTTTAAATGTGAAAATAAGAAATCCCATACAAAAAGATTTTTTAAAATATTTTATTGAAAATACTTTAACGGAAATCTGGCAAACCAGAAGAATAGATATTATGCTAAACTACATACGTGCTAATTTTCACCAAATTTGAACACTTGGTAATTAAAATATGAAAAAAATATATATGTTAATAAACCGGGCAAGTGCGAGTCGTACTCGGGCACCCAGTGCTCCACCGAACAACATTCATCTGTTAACATTAAAAACTTTGTTCTGGCCGCTTTCCGGCAATCAATAACTAAAACTAACAAGTAAAAAAATATATATATAATATTCAAAATTAATAATATAAAAAACACTTGATATATACAAAAATATGCACGAAACATTTCCAGGAGGTGTCGACTCTTCCGTGCTGGCAGAGCCACGATCGAGAAATCTTCAGTGACGAACTGAATATAAAATACTTTATTATATAAAGGTTTGAGATATTTTATTTCTCATAAGAAAATATTTCACTTACATGAGAATAATGTTAACATAAGCATAACTAATAATTATCGATGTCGTACAAAGCAACGATATTTTTTTTATTGTAGGGTAGTTGCAAATAAATAGAATCAGTCATCTGTATTGTTTTGTACGATACGAGCGAGGTTTAGCTAGAACGTGGCTACAGACAAGTTACAGACGAAGATCAAGCGTACCTGGAAGTGGCTCAAGCGCACCTACATATAATCCAGTTCGATATACTCGACACGCTTGCTCGGATGTTATTGTTTGTAGTTTTACTCTATCCTTTGTACTATAATTAGTTGGACCAAATTTTACACTCTAATTATTCTCTCTAAGTATTGCTGTTTTTACTATAGAGAAAATCAGGTCATCTTTTTGTATTACTGTTTTTACTTCAAATGAAAAACAAATGACTGCTCGTTACAGATAATAACAGTCATACTTCTAAAAGTTAACACAATTCTTACTATACGAGTGTAATGCCTATGAATCATTGTTGTACCAAAGAAAAACTACACAAAGACAATGACGGTTGAAGGCGAGGTACCACTAATTTTTTCATGGACCCATTATGGAAATGACTCAGCTAATTAAAGTCAGTTCAGGTCGACCGTCACGACACTCGTGCTATGAACGAATGGTGAACAAGTAGGAAATATAAAACGCCGTATACCTTGCCAAAAAGATTTTGCAATTATTTTGATGCCTATATTCTGTTTTTGATTTATTTATTTATTGTTATTTGAATACTAGAAGTTAATCTAGTACTCAAGTTTTAGGTTTGTCCACAAGTACCTACTACTCCAGGCGACTAACGAATTTTTAAGTGAATATTTTATACATATTATTTAACACAAGATTGTTTCTATATGTATCTTTAAAGTTATGATTTGATTAGGCCAACCTGAGACAATTTAAGACTTGAAGAAATACCTAACAAATTATGGGTGTTCATAATAGCTGCCTAAACTGCTGATAAATATATTGTACTTTATTATGCATTGAACTAAACCTCTCTGATCTCTTAATGTGTACAATAACAGCGTCTCTTTTATTAGGACTAATATATATAACCTTGCCCTTTGAGCTTCGTAAAGTAAGGGTTAGGGGCCGCACAATGCTACCAATCTTTTTCTTTTCGCTTCCGCTGCATTGTGTTTGCAGCCTTGGACGTGAGACGTTTGGCATTAGTTCCTTTATATCCATAGGATTATTAATGATTAAGAAGAGTGAATATTTTATCAAATAATAAGGCAATTTTGTATGTTTTTTTTCGTTGTGATTTACGACTTTAAAGGTTATTCGAGTCCGCTGGCATACGCATAAGATGAAACATTAATAAGTAAGCCTTTCTGCGACATTTGTGATTTTGCTTTAGTGTAGTTAAGTAATGACATTCCCATTGTGCCCGAAGAGCTAAGAAATTACTGCTTCCTAATCTTTCGTTCAAATTGGACTGAATCTACTACATTTGAGGGCTTTTTGCTGACCGTTTTCTGGCGTACACCTCGATATCAATTTAATTAAAATTAAATGCTTCAATTCACAAGGTTGTTGTGTAGATGTTCTGAATCTCTAACGAATTGCATTAGCGTTTGATTACAGCTTGATTTCTTCTTGAACAAATTGCTCTATTGCAAACAAAAGTTAGTTGTTTTGCAAGTTTCAACGATTGAGATTGTCTGTTTCATAATCTCTTAGAGCTCCTTGACCTATTTGTCCATAACTTTTTGAAAAACTGAAGAAATTGTTTACTTACACTTGATAATTAGTGGCAGTGTCATGGTTGCTATAAAAACTTAAAATATCCCTACTTTTGAAACAGAAATGTAAGAAAATTTATAAATAACTCAAGGTCTAAACCAACTAAGACAATAGAAAAGAACTCTTACTGAAAAGTCCAGAAATTTATCTAAATGTATTTACGTGTTTCTGAGTTGGATGCATTAAAAATGTGTGAATGTCACAATAAAAATCATTAAATTCCATAAATAGTTATAAAGCAATATACTTACTCTTGTTCTGCGTTAAAGCCTTGTCTGTATCAATTTCTCATAAAATAAAAATACGCCCACGAATCGAAAGATCTTTCAAATGCCAAACGTCCCACGCTCAAGGCTCCGTAGAGCGTATATCTACGTTAAACCTCAGTCTGCCCACAAGGGCGCGCGGGACGAGGAAGGCCCCGTGGACGCGGGGAAGGCGCGGGAGGATGCGCAGGCGCTGTTCGACGCCGGGGAGGCCAAGTGGGGCACGGACGAGGAGGTCTTCAACAGGGTAAGTTATTTTTTCATATGAATTGTATGAAATGTTACTTTTAATAGGGTAATTGACATAACGAATGTTGGGTAACAACATTTTAATACCGAAACCAGTTAAGATTGTGGCCCTTTTTGTTGTCAAGGAGGTCAAATAGGCTAAAACCTAATGAGCAATAGATGAAACTAAAATGCTGTTGAACGTCGCTCGCCTAGACCAAATCGGATATTGTCTTCTGGAGAATGAGGTCACTTGCCCATATTCCCGCTGTCCCCAACGATCGTGTCCCATTCAATGGGGATAGCGGAAATTAAATATGAAAATAATTACCGCTGCCCCCATCGCTCATGCCTCTAACCTCGGACGAACTACCCGTTGGACTCAGCATGTTGGTTAAGAACTTTCTATGAAATGAAATTCAATAAATTCTGGCGACGTGCGGAGGAGCAGTAGCGTTATGTTTTTGTTTTGCTTGGCTAAAAGCAAATCCTTCAAATCTTAGTATGACCTAGTGATGTCTAAGTTAATTATTGTTGACGCTAGTTATCGATATAGCCACATTCAAATCAATTATTACCAATTACATGTTATTGGTAATAATGCTCAATGTCAATGCGCCACAGTGTAGATTATTTACTGCTGATTTTATGTATGTAAAAATTAAACACGAGTGGAACACATTCAGTTATCAATTCCACACCACCCCCCGTAGTATTGCTGATGTATTAATATCCTTCTTATATACTTTAATAAGCTTACAAGCACTATCGAGTGCTAAGCAAAAAATTACAAGTAAAATTTTTCACCTCCAGCAGGTATCTAACCCGCATCTCCCGGTTTAACGCAATAGGCGCCTTAAACACTGGGCTATCGAGATTGTCCCGACTGAGCCGAAATGCTGTGCTCGAATCTAATTATTTTATATAAAAACAAGTGCTTTAGACGTGTGTAAGTATACTATGTGTATGTTTAGATCCTGGCGCACGAGAGCTTCGCACAGCTGCGTCAGATCTTCGAGGAGTACAAGAACATATCGGGCCGCACCATCGAGCAGGCCATCAAGGCAGAGATAGACGGGGAGCTGAAGGACGCTCTCTCTGCTATCGGTCAGTATCACAACACAACCTATACTGTCTTTAACTAACTCTCCCTTCATATGTCGTATTGTTGTTTGTACGAAGCCTCATGTCAATATAAATATGAAAAAACGTCAAGCATAAGACTTAAAAAAAATATATAAAAAATCGGTTCACCCAGTCAAAAGTTCTGAGGTAACAAACTTATTTTTTGAATGTTTGTTATCTCAGAACTTTTGACTGGGTGAACCGATTTTGATAATATTTTTTTTCTTATCTACAAAGAAGTGAGAATCTCCTCCATTTTTTGAAGTTGGTTAAAATTATGCCTAGACACTTCGTGCCTACTCCTTTGGGGAATAAGTATGACATGTCATACGTCATAATATGATACCCTATAGCCCGAATCTATGAACTATAGATGTCGCTCCATGCCCATATGATGGTCAAAAACGAAAGGATAAATTAGAGTCATTCGTCATATGTCGTGTTGGCTTAGCGGTTAGAGCATACCCCGGCAATAGGGGTTAATGGTGCGTGTTCGAACTCCGCACATGACTATATTTTTTCCTCTCGTTGTAATATTGTAGTATATTTTAAATATAAACAAATGGCGGGCTGTCAGAGTTGTCCATTCAAATCAAAATGTCAAAGCCGATTTTTATACGGGGTCTAAATGAATACAAATAAAGTGATAACAAAAGAATATTGTTCCTTGTCATGTTATAATATTATAAAAACAAATATTATGTAACAAAATCGGCTTTGACATTTTGATTTGAATGGACAACTCTATAAAATTATAACATGACGAGGAACAATATTCTCTATTTCACTAAAACCTTAAAAACCCGAAACCTGACCCTACTGAAAACGCCCCGATTAAAATATGGTTGAAGTTGTGATCAAAACATTCAACGCTTCTATGCTGAATCCTAATGAGTGAGGCTTGATTCGCAGTTGAACAATTTTCTTTTACTCTAAGCTTGCCAATAACGCACGCTCACTTTAATCAATTACTGCAACCGATATGTCAAATAATATCGACAAGTGGGGAATGTGGGATGCGCCGACATGACAGTCCAGCTGAGAGAGGAAGGTCCCAATTGACCTGATTGTCGCACAATTGTCTACAATATGCTGTATATCGTGTATGTCTTGCCGTGAAAGCGTTCTAACTATGCAGATATATAAAAAATTAGTGGTCCGTTCATATTTAAGATAAACTAAAAAAAAAAAAAAAAAAATGTATATATTCTGTCACCTATTTTCATCATCATCAGAGATAATATAGGATTAAAATTGTGAAAGAATTTTTCATATCAGTCCAGGAGTTCCAGAGAATCAAAACTTTCCTCTTCTTAATATTAGTAAAAAATAAAACTTCATAATGTTATACAAAGTTGTATTTTTTTCGCATAATATGTGATTCGCATAATATGTTTTTTGCATACATTATATTTATTTTGCATTTATTTCGCATACTTTATATTTATAGGTACGTATTCGCATAATAATGTTTTTTGGATGCGTTTGTAAAAATAAACATGTCTTTACGCTTTTATACCTAGGTTTAGTATTCTTATTTTATGTTAGGCCTAACTCTGATCGCAGATTAATTTCAGTGGAATGCGTGGTAAAGTCATGTTTTCTTATTCAATGATTGGCCAAACACGCATTGCAGATAAATTTTAGTTGAATGCGTTAAAAATATATGTATTCTTATTCTATGTTTGCCTAACTCGCACCGCAGATCAATCACAGTGGTATGCGTTGACTAAACATGTATTCTTATTTTATGTTAGGCCTAACTCTGATCGCAGATTAATTTCAGTGGAATGCGTGGTAAAGTCATGTTTTCTTGTTGGGCCTAACACGCACCGCAGATTAATTTTAGTGAAGTGCAGGTTATAATTTCTAATTCTATTTTGGGCCTAACTCGCATCGCCGACCAATTTCAGTGGAATGCGTGGAGAACGCGTCCGCTTGGTTCGCGGCGCGACTCCGCAAGGCGATGCAGGGGCTCGGCACCGAGGACCGCGCGCTCATCCGCATCCTCGTGTCGCGCTCGGAGATCGACCTCGGCGCGATCAAGCAAGAATACGAACGGCTTTACGACAAAACGTTGGTCAGCGAAGTCAAGGTACGTGTTTTTGACTAGTGTTTACATTTACAGTGGAATGCGTGGAGAATGCGGCCGCTTGGTTCGCGGCGAGGCTCCGCAAGGCGATGCAAGGCGCTGGGACCGAGGACCAGGTGCTGGTCCGCATCATCGCTACCAGGAGTGAGATAGACCTCGGAAGTATCAAGAAGGAGTACGAACGGCTCTTTGATAAGACTTTGGAGAGCGACATCGCGGTATGTGGATTGGTTGTTCGATATGGGGAGTTGGCATTTGCTGTTGTTTTAGGTTAAAATTCAAATAACGTCGTTGTTTGAGACACCGGTATTATTTTAAACAAGCGTTATGTTCCCGAGGTACTAGGATCCAAATAATCATGGGTTAGAGGATAATAGTGCTGTACAACTCGTACGAATCAAATGTGCACTCCGTTGGAATGCGACCCCTCTCCCGCTTCCCCGCGCGGCGCCCCGCATTCGCCGTAAGCGCTCAGTAGTGATAGCATCTTTGTTACCGTTGCGCGCGATGACGTCACAGAGCGAGGTGCACAGTTAATTCGTACGTGTTGTACTGTATAAGCCGGTTTGTCACCCACGGGTGCATTGGGAGTGTGACATTATAACCCGGCACCATACGGGCATAAAGGTGCTAGCTAACGATATTTAAAGGTGTCTTAATAGCGCTTTATGTAAAAAGGTTATTTTTATCATATTATTAACACCAATTATTCAAACTCGGCGAAATTTATCTCGCATGTCCTTGAGCCTAATTAGAGATAAAATAAATAATAATATAGCGATAAACTGGAAAACTACAAGCATGGCTATTAGGCTCAAGGACATAGCGCAGGATTGCCCTGAGCTTGAACACTTTGTATTTAAAATATGACTTAACTACGATTTTATGGAAAGCGCTATGCTCTTATGAAGACATGCAGTTTAATTTTAATAGGCCTTATTTGAATGTTGAATTTTTCTTGCCCAATCTGATACTTTTATATTTTAAAATATATTTTCATGTTATAAAATAAATTGAGAACGAGATGCCAACTAACCATATCGATTTTTCATAAATTATAATTATGAGCTTGGTCCGTGCACTGCATTTATTACAGCACATTTCATACAGCATGAAAGTAATAGCACATAAAACTTTTATCATCTAAAATAATTGGTAAATATCTTCATAATTGGTATGTTTCTTGCCTGGGAAAATTACTGCTTGATTAATTTTTTAAATCTGCTTTCAATGTTGTGGAATTATGAATATAATATTTTATTACTTTTATGGTGGAATGTTAATGTGTTTTAATATTTCTATACTATTTTATTCGCTTCTGGTGGCTGGATGAAGGAGGTGAGAATATTACATATAAAGGTGCTGTTACCAAACTTTTTAAAAATTGGACAGGGTTTCGTAGCACTCCATAAAGTAAAAATAATTAAAATATTATCCTTATGAAACTATGATATATGCTCATTTTATAGCCTTTTATTGAACACAAAAATAGTATTACAATTTGCTATTTTTTCTTATCCGCATATAGCATTGAATTATTCTCAACACAAACTTGCTATATTTATCAAAGCCTGTATTCTATGAGTAAATAACCCACAACTTTTTCAATAAGGCCCAATGACTAATAATTATCAAATAATAGTCATCAAGTGTATATGGGTCTAAATCCACAAAAATACTAATCAATGTCGCTTTCTTTCCCGCACCTCGCCGCATGCGCCACTCTACGCCCACCATTGAAAACAACGCCATCTCCCGGCGGTCACCGCAAACTACATGGTAACCTCGTTGTTTCGCGACATGACAGCAGGGGGAGACCTCCGGCGACTACAAGAGGGCGCTGGTGGCGCTCATCGGCGGTCCGGCGTAGGAGCCCTGAAGAAGGATACTTGAAGAATCTTCACCTATCATTTAAAGTCTTCTGTGTATGTGCACTGTATTATATTATTTTGGTCGCCCCGAATTCATTGAGATTAGAAACAGACGAGAAACAGATTATACTGTACAAAAGTAGCGATGCTTTACGCTACTGACTACTCAAACAACGAAGTAGTCTTTAATTCCTTGGTTTTACATAGAATTTGATCTCTTACACTGAACATTTTTGGATCTCAACAACTATGCAAGATCTCGTAGATCTACCTGTAGCACCATCTAGTTACAGGGCGCAGCAAAAACAATGAAGTGTTACGAAGTTTACTTGATAATTACGCTGTGTGACGCTCTTTGCCTGGTTTAAATTATATAACTTTTTTTTAATAATCTATTAATTGTACAAACTGAGTAATCTGTGTAAGTTCGCTTCATACTTTTATTTTATTACATACTCGGTGCTTTTTATGCGACCTACTAATTATGTTTGATTATCTGTACCTCATTGTCCAATTATTATTTAATTTAATTTATGATTAATTACCCTGCTCATTTATAGTTATTTTGTAGTACAATTCAGTCTTTGATCTGATATAGATATTTGCGTATGGTAGCTTATTTGACTTTCTGAAAGCAAAATATTAATATTGATGTGTCAATTTAATGTGGTTTTGTATTTATTGAGTGTAAGTTTATTGTTCTTGTGAAACGCATAAATGTTGGTAGTATTGAGAAATAGAATTCACAAAAACAACTTTAAATGAATCTAAATGTGAAATAGGCCTATAGTAAATTATGCCTTAGCGCAGTGCCTTGATTTGTTAGAAAATTTAAAAGTTTATTTTACTGATATACTTATTGTTTGTTATTGGCTTGAAATTGTTTATTGATACAAGTTGCATTCCAGTTGTAAGATCCCACTGTTAGCTGTAAGCTATATCACAATACATTGTGTATTTTAACTTACATATTTCGTTTTATTACCACTTACCCATAACAGGTTCTTTATATATTTGACAGGCTTTGACAACTATCTCACCTGATCGTAAGTGATGATGTGTTCTAGGATGTTGTTGAGAAGTAATACTGGATCTCAAGGACAGCTGCAGGAGCACACCGTTGGGTGCTTTGCCAAAAATTTTCTACTTGAGGGTGGTAAGTAGCCAGGCGGGCCTTCACAATATGCCCTACCACCATGCTATAACGACTGCCATCCTAAGACAACAACCGATTGAAGACGTGCTCTCCGTAGAACGCAAGCGCTCAGTAGTATCCGACACCAGCGGTCACCCATCCAAGTAATAACAACGAGCTTTTCAAGTATTGTTCAAAGTTTTAGTTCTCATTGATAACTATTATCAAGATAAATTCAAAGTAGTAAGTATAATAAAGTTGGCCAAGCGCTCAAGAAAAATAACTGATTTTGATCAGGTTTACCACATAAACATTACTAGGGTGAAAAAAGGCTCTCAAATTATCTGATTTTGATGAGATGATTCTGCCATAGTCGATCTTTGGTTTCATCATTTGGCTTTGCCCTATAGAGGAATTTTTTAGAGCCTTGATTATGCTCGATTGCGAACTTTATACGTTTTGTATTGTTGGCACGCAAGTCGTGTCGCAGTCGCTTGGAATTTCGTCTATTGAGCTTGCCGTAGTTCTAAATATCAGCTGAAAATCGCAGTCTCGTATCATTCCGGCCTTTCATCATTTTGATGGTTTCGTCTGAGAGTTATTTCGGCGGGGAGTCTTAAAGAACCCAGGGGTCTTGAAGACCCCACCGCTTGGGCAGCCTGTCATCAACCAATTGTTTATCTTGTCCACTGTTTCGTATTTTCGTATCCAGCTTGGCACTGGTATGGTAACAGGGTTATGTAGTTTGAGAAAGCTTCGACTGTGTAGAGCACCGCACTCTGATTGTAAAATTTCACACAATGGTCCTATACGTGCAAAAGCTCTGGAGATTTCTGGGATATTGATTTATTTGCAAACGATGCCTATATTTTTATAGTACATAGAAAATATAGTCATCTAATTCAAGTAAAGAATGTGTTATCTATGATCTCTAAACCGTAAATAATCTCTTGAATTCAAGAAAGACAAAAGTATAAAGTTTTCTTTAAAAAGATAGTCAACTAATACTAGTAAATTATGTATTATCTATGATCTCTAAACCTCTAAAAATCTCTTGAAAGACAAAAAGTATTAAGTTTTCTTTAAAAAGATAGTCAACTAATACTAGTAAATAATGTAGGTATTATCTATGATCTCTAAACCACTAATAATCTCTGGAATTCAAGAAAGACCAAAAGCAAAAAGTTTTTTTTACTAAAAGTTCTTTATGTTAAACCTAACATCAAGTTTAGCTGGGGTAAACTCACTACTGACAATGCTTTCTGGGAACCAAAATGGATTCAAGTTTACCACATACATGATCTAACCGGAAAACTTGCGGATAGATCATGACCTGCATACTTACTACTACTGACTGCGACCTTTTGACCCGTATGTGCAGTTCGTAAGATTAGACAGTAGACGTAGCTACTACTAGACCAGGAATAAGAGCTGCCGGGCACTGGGGTCCCGAGTTATAACTGTGTTCATCATAAGAGGGGTTTAGCCATAATCCCCCTTGGCAGGCTTCTCGGGATCGCAGTTACAGGTGTCGGTTTCTCAGGCGCTGCTGCCCACCTTCCGGTATTTATACCTTTAGCCGCCTCATAGAGGGCTCCATGGTGTCACATATCGAGTGAATATTCTCAGAATTACAATTCGTTCGTTAGTACTATACCACGGTAATGTTATCTATACAGTATTTCAACTTCATAGAAACGGACGAAACGCGAGTTATACCTACGCGCCTCGATCTCGGTCTGCGCTCGGTACGCACGCAGACAGTCGCGCTGGTGCCGCAGTGACGAATGGACGGTGTGTTATTATTTAACAATAAAGGCGCGATATTTTCACTAAAAATAAGTTTATGTACATATTTAATATGACCAGTAGGATATATTGTGCTGTTTTTAGTTGCATGAATTCGTTAAAAACGCATCCAGAGATAACTTTTTTTAGATAACCTGGAAACTTAAAGGTAATACCATAAAATAATTTTACTTACTAGTAAAATTATTTTATATTAAAATAGACATAGTTGAAGATACATAATGGACAAGTATTTCCTTTAATCCCCCGAAAAAAAATGTATCAATTAATAAAAAAAAGTGAATAGAGTGAAGGAAAGTGATGACACGAGTGAAATAGTATATTAGAATACGGATTTTTTATACTTTGAAATTTAATAATAAAGCATTTCGTACGTCTCACAAATATTTTTCGGTCGCAAATTTTTAAGACTGATTTTTTATTGAAAAATAAACATGGTTTTGTAATTAAATCTACCTACGAGTCAAAAAACAACGCGCATTTTTCGTGAACACTTCCTATTCATTTCACAAAGAATTTTATTCGTTTATATAAAAAAAAAAGTAATATTTACAATCACAAAACTAAATGGAAACAAAGTAGGCAAATGTAATTAAAATACCGGAGGCGGGTAGCCCTATCGTATGTTTACGTACAGCGCGGTTGTAGGTAGTTACTTCAATGACAGAGCCGAGTTAAGATACTGTATAGATAACATTACCATGTCTATACATTGCGCATTTCATTCGTTAAAATAATCATTCAAAAAATGTGCTCTATGTCAATAGGTACGAGGTACAAACCATATAAGAATTGAGAACAAACCATATAGAAGTTGACACTCTGTGCGAACTTCTATATGGTTTGTTCTCAATGCTTATATGGTTGGTTTGGCATATGCAGCATGTGTCAGCTGGAGTACATAGTGTCACCTAACACACTAATACATACAGCATTGAAGTTTATTGGCACTCAAATTTTGACTTGGCATTCATAATTGCTTTAAACATGCTTAAAAAATTTTCAGAATTCCGTTACTTCAATGGAGGTAGTTGGAGACAAACAGCAATTTTATAGCTGAAGCCATTCAATTATCGACACTGCACAACAGTTTCAGAGATCGGACAGCTAAAGAGAACTAGAACCGGGGGTCGAAGCCAGGATCTCTAGGTTCTAAAACGACGCTCTGTACACTTAACCGACGAGGCAGGAATAAAAAAAACTCAATATATATATTTCATAATAATTATTTAATTCACGCTTGCGCGCTTACAGCCATTATAACATATCGAACTGTGCCCTAAGAACATTACACAGAAATAACTAAACATCGCGACATAAATATTCACTACATCACAAGCTAATGTATCGAACAATATCGTTTTAACGACATATTTTCTATATTGATAGTTAATTCAAGAAGTTCCCAACTGCACGGTCAAAGTAGGATATGTTTCATTTTAAAAAGTCATCTATAAACTAGTCGCATGTTTAAATACTGACTATGAATATTACAACTAGGGTTTAATTATAATTAAACTAAAGATCTCAAGTTGTAGTGTAGCTATTATGCGCCTTAGTTAACATTCGACGATAATAAAACACTGGCAATTTAGGCTAGATTGAAAATATTTACAAAAACGAACAAACATACATTGAAAAGCAGCAAAATTAAATAAATCAATAACACATAATGAAAAATATGTAATGAAACGCCTGCTAAATAATAAAGTAATATGATAATTAAATATATCAATTCTTAGTCAATTAATAAAAATATAAGAAATTAAATGAATTATATAATTGATAAGTGATTAAATCTGTAATACATTTGAATTATACACAATATTTAATTACAGACAACGCGCCCATTCATAAATGAGTGTTTACTAAAGTTCGCTGGTTTCTGAAATGCCGAAGACAAATTGCAATCATCTAAGTATTCATAATAATTTTAATTCTGTCTATAATAGATGCACTGCACCCGTCACCCTGAGACATATGGTTGTTAAGTCTCGTGGGCTGTAATTTTGCTGGTACTCAAGTACTGCTGCCGAAACACACTGCTTGGTGCTTGGCGACAGATGTCTACTTGAGGGTGGTAGCTAGCCAGCCGTGCCTTAAAAATAAGAGGAAAAGGTGTTCATAACAAAAGAAGAAAGTAAAATGGTGGATACTACTTTTACCCATAGCACCAATACTTTGTCTCCTCCAATGACACAACTACCGAACAACCGCAAAATCTTTTCCCTTATTTTCTATTTTTTAGGAAACGTTCGTTGTATTGCGCGAAATTTGGTTAGCTCGACGGTTTTTGATTTGTTTTTGTATTTTGTAAAATATCTACAAAAAGACGAGCCATTTTACAAGTTGCCTTCGATATTTCACAAACTAGTAAACATTAATAAACAGCTGATGTCGTTTGTAAAGTCACTAAATATTAAAAAAATCCTACGTCATATAAATAGTATATTGTAGACACACAGAAATTGGATATTAAATATTACATAAATTATATTGTCAACATTGATTGATAAAATAAAACAATTTAAATTCAAATCGTATACTAGTTGTGCTAAATTTCTAAAACATTTATGTGTTGGCTCATTTTGTGCAACAGATATATAAACACATTACAAATCGGATAGCGTTTTACGGATATTTAATATAGCATCATAATGGCAACACCTGCTCCATCGGGCCGCGTCGCGCCGCGCCGCCCACAAACGTAGTCCCGTTAACATTTTCAAACAATCATAAAATCTTCTACATACTAGAGACTAACACATCCAACATATATGTTTACCTAAAACTAGTTTAAAAAACAACTAATAAGTAATATAAGAGCGAAGTCAATTTTTTTTTTAATGTAGCAAAGCTTTTACATACCCGACATAACTCCACGCAACACTGTGTAGTATCTACCACATATGTCACAGTTCATTCTGAACGAAAGTCGATGTAAACGAAACTGCGTTCATATCAGAGTTCGCCACTCACTCTCGGCTACATTCGTCACAGACGCGTTTTACGTGATAAAACATATTATTTCTGCGTTCAGCCCAATTCCAATCTAAAATTGCTAGCTTAAAATTGTCTAAAAAACAAACTTTAACTAAAGACTTAGTTATGCAGTTGATATTATAATTTAGTTCATAGAAAATTTGTTTTTTCTTTGCCGGAAGTGCAGTCATCGCCTGTACAGATAAGTTGGTGGTAAAGATACCAAAAAGTCAATATTATTGAATATAGAGAAGAATAATATGATGTGTGTGAGGATTCGTAGCAGTGAACGACTCGACACTGATATTAATTTAGTTACTATATAATGCCATTCTAATAGCAATCACCACAATTTTTAAATCAAATAAATCTCCCTTTCGATGCAATTGCAACTAACTTCCTAATAAACGCCATAGGCGCAAAACTAACAAAAAACTTTCCAGAAAGCGGTCGTTTGGTGACAAATCATATGAACAAAATATGGTGACAAATCACATGAACATAGGTCCGGTCCACCTTTCTATTATAAGCAAAACGCGCTAAGTGACAAATTCTAAGTTTACACAGTGTCCGTAATAGTTCTGGATATATACCCCGAGAGTAATGCGGGCTCCATGGTCCGAGTGGGCGCGGGCCGAGTGTGCAGCGGGTCCCGGCGAGGGCCGAGTGGGCTGAATGTTCAGTCGTTGGGCCCAAAAAACTTGGCCCGCAGCTCGTCCAGCGGGATGGTCTCCTCTTGCCCGAGGGCCGGCTGGGGCTCCGCCTTCGACTGTTCTCGCAGTTCTGTAACAATTCGTTTTAGTTAGTGGTCATAGTGGAGCAGTGCGTGTTTCAAAGAATTTTAAGCAGCATACGCATTCTAATTGGCTTAAATATTCTCTGTCAGTTTTGGGGATGCACGTATTGTATGATTACACCAGCGCCGGCGCCGGCGTCGGTGCCTTGATGTTTGAACATTATTATCTGACTAGTATTATTTTTGAACATGAGATGAGATCTACGCATGCTTAAGCCATGCATAGATCGGTATTGGTAATGAAAATTATTACTGTACGGTGCTCTCCGTACATAAGAAAATTATAAGCAAGTTTAGGGAATAAAGTGTTCTTTAAAAACTCAAAATCTTAGCTAATTATGGTTAATGGTTGGTGAGTACACGCGGATGGTACGGTGTCTGAAAAATGGCAAAAAAAAATGCAGCGGTTAAGTAATTGTGGCATGAATACGTAAACCGCTGACCGCGCGCAATGTACTATGCTTATATCGTACAATTACAATTCCCATTTTGGGGACAAATGTATTATTACATATATGTATAACTGCCTGTTAGTATCGCAGAAACTTGAAAATGGCTCGACAATTTTATATAATTTCCTAAATACTACAAAGGAAAAAATAAAAATATGATAATAAATATGCCACTTCAGATGTCTTAAAAACAAAACGAAAAACGTAGTTTATATGAAAACTTTGCATTGAATGTTAACTGTACGAGTTTCATTTTGTAATAAATAACTAAACGATACTCAAACCGTACACGATGCGGCCAATATTATCGATCTCTGTTGGTACGAAGTTCACCGGGTCACCTAGTTTTAAAATGCAGTAGTACATCTCTGTTACCATTCTAGTTGACAAAGTTTCTGATTTGATAAAATATTGTTTATCTGTTACATGTATACACATTACACATTGTTTATGTGTTTGGTGTAGTTTTAGTCTGTGTAGCATTTGTTTCTAAATGGCGTAAACACGTGCACTAGCTTGCAGTAATATAGTGTAGTGCAGAGACATACCCGACCAGTGATGCAACATCCTCGTGTAGTACTGAGCGCGGTCGTGCCGCTTCAGTAGTGTAGTGTAGTGTAGTGCAGAGACATACCCGACCAGTGATGCAACATCCTCGTGTAGTACTGAGCGCGGTCGTGCCGCTTCAGTAGTGTAGTGTAGTGTAGTGCAGAGACATACCCGACCAGTGATGCAACATCCTCGTGTAGTACTGAGCGCGGTCGTGCCGCTTCAGTAGTGTAGTGTAGTGTAGTGCAGAGACATACCCGACCAGTGATGCAACATCCTCGTGTAGTACTGAGCGCGGTCGTGCCGCTTCAGTAGTGTAGTGTAGTGTAGTGCAGAGACATACCCGACCAGTGATGCAACATCCTCGTGTAGTACTGAGCGCGGTCGTGCCGCTTCAGTAGTGTAGTGTAGTGTAGTGCAGAGACATACCCGACCAGTGATGCAACATCCTCGTGTAGTACTGAGCGCGGTCGTGCCGCTTCAGTAGTGTAGTGTAGTGTAGTGCAGAGACATACCCGACCAGTGATGCAACATCCTCGTGTAGTACTGAGCGCGGTCGTGCCGCTTCAGTAGTGTAGTGTAGTGTAGTGCAGAGACATACCCGACCAGTGATGCAACATCCTCGTGTAGTACTGAGCGCGGTCGTGCCGCTTCAGTAGTGTAGTGTAGTGTAGTGCAGAGACATACCCGACCAGTGATGCAACATCCTCGTGTAGTACTGAGCGCGGTCGTGCCGCTTCAGTAGTGTAGTGTAGTGTAGTGCAGAGACATACCCGACCAGTGATGCAACATCCTCGTGTAGTACTGAGCGCGGTCGTGCCGCTTCAGTAGTGTAGTGTAGTGTAGTGCAGAGACATACCCGACCAGTGATGCAACATCCTCGTGTAGTACTGAGCGCGGTCGTGCCGCTTCAGTAGTGTAGTGTAGTGTAGTGCAGAGACATACCCGACCAGTGATGCAACATCCTCGTGTAGTACTGAGCGCGGTCGTGCCGCTTCAGTAGTGTAGTGTAGTGTAGTGCAGAGACATACCCGACCAGTGATGCAACATCCTCGTGTAGTACTGAGCGCGGTCGTGCCGCTTCAGTAGTGTAGTGTAGTGTAGTGCAGAGACATACCCGACCAGTGATGCAACATCCTCGTGTAGTACTGAGCGCGGTCGTGCCGCTTCAGTAGTGTAGTGTAGTGTAGTGCAGAGACATACCCGACCAGTGATGCAACATCCTCGTGTAGTACTGAGCGCGGTCGTGCCGCTTCAGTAGTGTAGTGTAGTGTAGTGCAGAGACATACCCGACCAGTGATGCAACATCCTCGTGTAGTACTGAGCGCGGTCGTGCCGCTTCAGTAGTGTAGTGTAGTGTAGTGCAGAGACATACCCGACCAGTGATGCAACATCCTCGTGTAGTACTGAGCGCGGTCGTGCCGCTTCAGTAGTGTAGTGTAGTGTAGTGCAGAGACATACCCGACCAGTGATGCAACATCCTCGTGTAGTACTGAGCGCGGTCGTGCCGCTTCAGTAGTGTAGTGTAGTGTAGTGCAGAGACATACCCGACCAGTGATGCAACATCCTCGTGTAGTACTGAGCGCGGTCGTGCCGCTTCAGTAGTGTAGTGTAGTGTAGTGCAGAGACATACCCGACCAGTGATGCAACATCCTCGTGTAGTACTGAGCGCGGTCGTGCCGCTTCAGTAGTGTAGTGTAGTGTAGTGCAGAGACATACCCGACCAGTGATGCAACATCCTCGTGTAGTACTGAGCGCGGTCGTGCCGCTTCAGTAGTGTAGTGTAGTGTAGTGCAGAGACATACCCGACCAGTGATGCAACATCCTCGTGTAGTACTGAGCGCGGTCGTGCCGCTTCAGTAGTGTAGTGTAGTGTAGTGCAGAGACATACCCGACCAGTGATGCAACATCCTCGTGTAGTACTGAGCGCGGTCGTGCCGCTTCAGTAGTGTAGTGTAGTGTAGTGCAGAGACATACCCGACCAGTGATGCAACATCCTCGTGTAGTACTGAGCGCGGTCGTGCCGCTTCAGTAGTGTAGTGTAGTGTAGTGCAGAGACATACCCGACCAGTGATGCAACATCCTCGTGTAGTACTGAGCGCGGTCGTGCCGCTTCAGTAGTGTAGTGTAGTGTAGTGCAGAGACATACCCGACCAGTGATGCAACATCCTCGTGTAGTACTGAGCGCGGTCGTGCCGCTTCAGTAGTGTAGTGTAGTGTAGTGCAGAGACATACCCGACCAGTGATGCAACATCCTCGTGTAGTACTGAGCGCGGTCGTGCCGCTTCAGTAGTGTAGTGTAGTGTAGTGCAGAGACATACCCGACCAGTGATGCAACATCCTCGTGTAGTACTGAGCGCGGTCGTGCCGCTTCAGTAGTGTAGTGTAGTGTAGTGCAGAGACATACCCGACCAGTGATGCAACATCCTCGTGTAGTACTGAGCGCGGTCGTGCCGCTTCAGTAGTGTAGTGTAGTGTAGTGCAGAGACATACCCGACCAGTGATGCAACATCCTCGTGTAGTACTGAGCGCGGTCGTGCCGCTTCAGTAGTGTAGTGTAGTGTAGTGCAGAGACATACCCGACCAGTGATGCAACATCCTCGTGTAGTACTGAGCGCGGTCGTGCCGCTTCAGTAGTGTAGTGTAGTGTAGTGCAGAGACATACCCGACCAGTGATGCAACATCCTCGTGTAGTACTGAGCGCGGTCGTGCCGCTTCAGTAGTGTAGTGTAGTGTAGTGCAGAGACATACCCGACCAGTGATGCAACATCCTCGTGTAGTACTGAGCGCGGTCGTGCCGCTTCAGTAGTGTAGTGTAGTGTAGTGCAGAGACATACCCGACCAGTGATGCAACATCCTCGTGTAGTACTGAGCGCGGTCGTGCCGCTTCAGTAGTGTAGTGTAGTGTAGTGCAGAGACATACCCGACCAGTGATGCAACATCCTCGTGTAGTACTGAGCGCGGTCGTGCCGCTTCAGTAGTGTAGTGTAGTGTAGTGCAGAGACATACCCGACCAGTGATGCAACATCCTCGTGTAGTACTGAGCGCGGTCGTGCCGCTTCAGTAGTGTAGTGTAGTGTAGTGCAGAGACATACCCGACCAGTGATGCAACATCCTCGTGTAGTACTGAGCGCGGTCGTGCCGCTTCAGTAGTGTAGTGTAGTGTAGTGCAGAGACATACCCGACCAGTGATGCAACATCCTCGTGTAGTACTGAGCGCGGTCGTGCCGCTTCAGTAGTGTAGTGTAGTGTAGTGCAGAGACATACCCGACCAGTGATGCAACATCCTCGTGTAGTACTGAGCGCGGTCGTGCCGCTTCAGTAGTGTAGTGTAGTGTAGTGCAGAGACATACCCGACCAGTGATGCAACATCCTCGTGTAGTACTGAGCGCGGTCGTGCCGCTTCAGTAGTGTAGTGTAGTGTAGTGCAGAGACATACCCGACCAGTGATGCAACATCCTCGTGTAGTACTGAGCGCGGTCGTGCCGCTTCAGTAGTGTAGTGTAGTGTAGTGCAGAGACATACCCGACCAGTGATGCAACATCCTCGTGTAGTACTGAGCGCGGTCGTGCCGCTTCAGTAGTGTAGTGTAGTGTAGTGCAGAGACATACCCGACCAGTGATGCAACATCCTCGTGTAGTACTGAGCGCGGTCGTGCCGCTTCAGTAGTGTAGTGTAGTGTAGTGCAGAGACATACCCGACCAGTGATGCAACATCCTCGTGTAGTACTGAGCGCGGTCGTGCCGCTTCAGTAGTGTAGTGTAGTGCAGAGACATACCCGACCAGTGATGCAACATCCTCGTGTAGTACTGAGCGCGGTCGTGCCTCTTCAGCTGCGTGAACACGTGCACCAGCCCGCGGTAGTCGTATTCTAGCCCTGAGTACCGCTCGCCGAATAACTTCAGGCCTGCGACAATGCAATAACAAACACTTCCTTATACATCAGAGATCGTAAATAGATTCTATGACGTATGGAAAGGAGAGGAGGGGCCGATCACAAATTATCCCTTTACGAAACGTGTTGCCAGTTTGCGGGGTGGGGGAGGGTGGAAAAGAGGTCTGGCCCCACCTTATTCCTAAAACCATATGATCGTGAATAAGCAATGAATGAGTTTATTTTATATTAGTTTAAATTATGTAAGCTACGATGTACTCGTATTTCCAGTGTTGTGGTCTTTCCAATAAAAAAAAAAGGGAAAGCTCGATAATAGTCCGCCTTCAACCGCGATGAATACGGTCCCACTTTTGTGAAAATAGAATAGTCAGCCGGCGAGAGATGGCGCACTTTTAATTAATTGACATAATCAAAAATAGTCAAATCAGTCATAATCAAAGTTATGCCATCGGATGCCTTTATCTGTTGATCAGAACTATTTTTGTAAGGCAAAATGCAACACTTCATATTTGCGACGTGAATTCGTCGAAAATGTATTTATAGTCACGATATTTTCAAATGTGCAAGCGCTTAGAGAAGACTAAGTTGAACCACGCCTCTATCATCGACGTATGACCGACTTGATAAAGACAAGGCTGACAAATTACTACTCCTCTCTCCCACCACACTCCATGATAGATACGAATACAAAATTACAAACATATATCCAAGATAGCCACAGGAACCTAGAAGAATACTAGTTGGCCGCGCCTTGGGCATGTGAGCGGAAACGGAGAGGGGGGGGCGCTTCTCAGTGTACGTATATTACTTCAGTGTGCTTAGCGTTGCGAGCAGTAGGCAACCCGCCCCCTCGCCACCTAAGCCGCGGCCAACTAGTTTCGCGCGCACTATAAACCTTCTATATTTTGAATAATATTTTTTTTGCCGGCGAACTGCCCTCTCTGAGAACTGTGTTTCTGAATACCGTGCACATATGGAGCTAGCAGTTGTTTGACTCGGCCTTGTCCTTGAAGTCAACAGCAGGGCGATCACGTATCTTCTGTAGCAATGAAATGCTGATTGCAACAATCAAAAATTACAGTTTTGACAGATTTTGTATCAATGAAAAAGACAGATAGGTAACAGACATTCTTGTGCCCAAACGTTAGTCGCCAACCGTTTTTTTCTTTTATACCTGAGACGATAACTGGCATATACATTGATCGAATAAAAAATTCGTAATATCCATTCTACTAAAGAGTTTGTAATGTAATAACATAGTATATATACAGGTTGTACTCCCATAGTCAGTATTTCCTTTGATTTCATATTATTATTATTCTAAAATCTAATTTTATTTTTAAATCGAATTAAATCAAAATTTAAGTTTATATTGGCATTTATTTTAAAATACAAATATAATATATAATAACACAAATTAGTCCAAAATATATCTTCCTCCACACCGCTTCAATTTTAGTGTGTAATAGCCAATGGGTATCTACACTTTGGATACTGCAACACGTTTCATACGCTTGATATGTCCTGTAAAATTAAACCAAATCTATTAAAGCGACTATGATATTTTTAGTATTTTTATGTTTTCCAACACATGCTCTGCGGATAACATTAAAAAATTACGAGGCAAAATTTAAGTCATGAGCGGGAAAAAAATAAGTTTCTCCTCTCTCCGAATATGAAAAATAATAATAATAAGAAATTAATACATCTTGTATTTTAAAATATATGCCAATATAAACTTAAATTTTATTTATTTCTTAGGAAGACCAACAGTATAACAAATATCTTAAATATAACTAATAACGACAGATAACCAATTATAGGTCCTCACGGATAGCAATCTTATAAATGACATTCAAATAATGAACACTAGGATACAACTTAGTCTAAACATTATGCTTATAATTACATTCAAACAGTTAGTCGAAGAACTCTCTGCTCAACAACCGCCTAGCAATGCAATGCTTGTACAAAATAAGTCAAGGCCAACTCTCTTGTCTATCTCATTAAATTTTCTGCTCACACGTAACAGGTTTTTATTTTGCCTTTATTTGTTTTATTTAGATTTTAGAGTAATAATAATCTATACTTATAATAAAACTGTAACAGGTCCAATTCTGTACATGGCAGATATTTTGAAAAAAAAATATTTACAGTACTCTGTAGCTGATACTGATGCCGAAACTGTACTTTTTTTTATTTTTGTCTGTCTGTCTGTCTGTCTGTCTGTCTGTCTGTCTGTCTGTCTGTCTGTCTGTCTGTCTGTCTGTCTGTCTGTATCCCGGCCGCGTATCACTCCAAAACTACTGAATGGATTTCAATGAAACTTGGCATGATTTGAGTTCATACTACAAGGTAGGACAATTTAGCTTTTTATCCCGAAATTCAGCATGGTTCCCTTGGGAGAGGGGATGAAAGTCAAAATATACACTTAGTTGTAATTTATTAACGCGAAGTCCGATTTCATTCGTTCTTTTTAGGGTTCCGTACCCAAAGGGTAAAAACGGTCTGTCCAGCTGTCCGTCCGTCCGTCTGTCCGTCCATCCGTCCGTCCGTCCGTCCGTCTGTCACCAGGCTGTATCTCAAGAACGGTGATAGCTAGACAGTTGAAATTTTCACAGATGATGTATTTCTGTTGCCGCTATAACAACAAATACAAAAAGTTGGCCAAGTGCGAGTCGGACTCGCGCACGTTAAAACAAAAAAGGTTATAATATGAAGTCTAATGTTGTATAGCTAATGTTACGGAACCCTTCGTGCGCGAGTCCGACTCGCACTTGGCCGATTTTTTTATATGAATAGTGGTACTTTAATATTTATCCCGTAAATATTTCAAAGTCACATCACAACCTAAATATTACGTTCCAAATTACTTGACACCCAGAATGTACAGGAACCTTTGAACGTAACGTTTGCACTTTATCGTATAGGTATATCAGATAGGTCTGTAGTCGGACCACTCCAAAAGAATGAAACTTAGCACGATATGAGTGCATACTACGAAAAAGGATATTGGATACTTTTTATCACGAAATTCAGTACAGTTCCCTTAGGAAAGGCGATGAAAGTCAAAATGTACAGTTAGTTTAATTTATTATCGCGTAGTCCGAATTCAATCATTATTTTTTTGTTACAATAGTGGTAATTTAAGTATTTTCCTGTAAATATTTCAATGTCCTCAGTTTTGTAGTTAAGAAATTACAGATATCACAAACTAAATAATTCGTTTTAAATAACTTGAACCGCGGAATGTTGAGAAACCCTTGAACGTACGGCTCATCTTATGCCTACAGGCAGCCCGGAACCCCACGGGAAGCCCGACACCCCACGGACAGACCGGCATCCCACGGGCAGCCCGGCACCCCAGGGGCAGCACGGCACCCTTATTTAGTTTTGCAAGCTTGCTACGATAAAACTCTAAAATGTGGTACATTCACCACAATCAGTTTTTTAACTCCATATCTTTCTTTTGACGGATACATTTCGGAGACTGCGCAATGGTAGTGCACAATGTTAGGTTTTCGCGATTGTTACACTTAGTAATTAAACAACTTTAAACGGTTTAAATCACGTATATATATCATTATTTTTGTCCCGACGTTTCAAACACTTTGTAGTGATCTTGGTCACGGGGTGACTGTCGGGACAAAAATAATGCGTCATAACGTGTTACGTGATTTAATCCGTTTAAAGTTGGAAGTGCACAACTTTAGTAGATTGTTATACAAGGGTCGAAAGGAATTGATAACTTTCACCCGCGTTTAGCTCTCTACTTTTCATTTCGAATTTAAAGAAAGTAAATAAAGTAGCTTTTCTAAAAAATATTCATTGAAAAAAAAACATACTTACTAAAAATGTATTGAGAGGTTAGAACTATTTGTGAAATATTACGTAAAATTTTGTTTGGAATATTTACGGGCGGCTATAGCCCGAATAGGAATCTCTCTGCTTTTCACTTCTAATATAAGGAATAACGATATAAAAATAGTACGTTTTTTTATATTATTTATTTTGATTTTAATAACATGAGCAGTACCTATTTAAAATTAATGCGGCTATAGTCCAAGTAGGAATCGATGACTTACATCCGTTTTATACACTACTTTTCATTTAAAATATGAGGAGGGTAAAAAATTAGTAGCTTTTCTAAATATTTACTAAAAATAATAAACATGAGTAGAAGATACAAAGCTACACTTGGAGTTAGAACAATGAAATTTAGGTAAATTTTTAGTTAGTTTTTTTTAACCTACAGTTTTTACCTTATATTAAGTTATTTCCTGCCAAACATAGTTGTTATTAATTGTTTTATAACAACAGAGTATTTTACAACGAAAAATCTTAGACATATAACTTTGCTTACACCAATGGTTACCATGGTTACAAGTCATTCCGGCCCAAGAGAAGGAAGCATTTACTATGAGTTTTTCCCGGCCTTAGGTGGGAAGGAGCGTCTCCCACCCGCTACACAGATCAAACAAACACTACTTTCAAGAGAATGAGAAATAAAAAATCGTCCACTGCTGAACACAGCCTCCCCTATTTAGGGGGTGTTTGCCATAATCCCCACGCTTGGCGGGTGGCTTGGGGATCGCAGTGCAAGATAGCATAGTTCTTAAGAAGGCGCTGCTGCCCACCTTCTAATAGTATTTTTCTCTTAGTCGACTTTTACAACACCCACACGGGATGAAATGGGGAGGTGCAATTCTTACCTGGCACCTCATTTTCGATCTACCGTCAAATAAACCGCCATTTTAAAATCGAAATTCTAAAGAAACGCACAAGGTACTTTTCTTCAACATTTATTGTGCGAACCGGGAAAGAACTCTCTGAGTTACATAACTACTGTCTTCTGGAAAATACAACCCGGGAGTTTTGAAATTCAAAGTAAAAAGCTCCATTCTAAGTTATGGTTTACTATAAGAGTGCTTCACCGTAGACCACAGTGTTGCTTAATATGAGATAAACAGTGCACAAAGGTGAGTAATTAGTCTGCAGGTACGGCAATCGCGAACGAAGTCGCGGGTACAGCTAGTATGAAATAAAAGGAAATACTGACCATGGGAGTACAACCTGTATATATACTATATTACTACAAACTCTTTAGTAGAATGGATAGTACGAATTTTTTAATTCGATCAAACTATATGCCGGTTATCGTCTCAGGTATAAAAGAAAAAAAAAACGGTCGGCAACTAACGTTTGGGCGCATGAAGGTCTGTTACTTATCTGTCTTACAAAATCTGTCAAAACTGACAGTTTTATTGTTGCAATCAACAGTTCATTGCTACAGAAGATACGTGATCGCCCTGCTGAGGTATTATACTATCAGTTTTAAGATTTCTTTTACCCGACTACGCCAGAAAAAGGGTAATGTTATTCTAAATGTTAATAATAATTAGTGAGTGTATGTATGTACTATTTCTTAAATAAACGATATACGGCTTGATGTATTTTGACATGATAGTGGGAATAGCAGTCGCAACTGTTTTTAACCCGACTTGGCGCAGTAAGGTTTTTTTTTTTACTTTTAGGTTTGTTTAATTGTAGTAGTGACATTGGTTACTTTTTGTTTACATAACACTAAATATTCAAATAAATAAATAGAAATCTGAAGGCTTAAGGGTATATTTTAGACGAACGCCCGCATACAAAACGCAGCTCCAATCTCATTTTAATAATAGCGAATAAAACTCAATGATTTTTTACCTACGTAATCACTACCCTAATATCTAGGTTTGTGGTGCATCAGATTTTCATAAAATTGTACAGTTTTGAAATTACACTAGTTCAAAAACTCTAATTTTAGATAAAAGAAAAACCCAACTTTAAGCATCTCTTTCAAGAAAAATAAGCATGTTTTTAATATTTCTATTGCACCACAAACATGGAGAATATAATGAACTTTCTATAATGGGAAGTTATTTATACATGTGAACTATACTTTTTAAATAAATCTGGAGCTACGAATAACTGGCTCAAAATCCTAAAAAAGAGTGCTATATACTAAACGCTATATAATAAAAAAATTATTAGTCCAAAAGAAAAAGGATTTAAGCCAGAAACGATAGGTCTAATAATACACTATATTCACTATATTTTTTTTTAATAACAAGTTGAGTTTAGGTATATAAAAGTTCACGCTTTGGCTGACGGGTATATGTCCTTAATAAGCGGGTTAAGAAGACATTTCTGATTTAACGACACTTTTACAATAAAATATTATTAAACCGTGACCCACACATTGTCATTGTCGTAAAAGGCGACTTAGGGAAAAGCACTGGGAGGTGGGCAGCAGCGCCTTCTAAAGAACTGTCATCTTACACTGCGCTCCCTAAGCCGCCTGCCAAGCGTGGAGATCCTGGCAAATACCCTCTTAATAGGGGAGGCTGTGTTCAGCAGTGGACGATTCGGCTGATACAGTACAGTGGGAATTCGTGTTTTTGACGAGTTTTGCGAGTGTCGCTTCTAGGTGATTGATATTATATCTAATCTAGGTCACTTAATTATAATTGATGGAATAGAACATTAAATGGCGAACAAAGTCTCTAAGGCATTCTTCTCCTGTTGATATCTTGTAAAACTGTCCATTTTTCCGATCTACGGGTACAGTAGAACGCCGATTATAAGCGATTACGCTTAAGACCGCGAGTCTTACATTAATAAAAAAAATCAAAACCAAGTACTTATGAAATTTTTGTTTTGTTTTGTTGTAAGAAGTTGGAACTCGTTGAGCGTTATTGTAGAACTGTGTTTGTTAAACTTAATAAAGCCTATCTATGTGTGACAGTTTTCATGTTCGATTATCCGAATCGACCTCGGTCCGAATTAATTCGGATAATCGACGTTTTCCTATCGATTTCCGTTGAAGAAGAAACATTTTTTTTGTATAAATGTGCCATAAAATAAAACTATAAAATTGTGCTAAAATGTAAGTAAATAGACTGACTGATGGAGATGGAGCGCAGGTACAGTTTCTCAGCGGCATGGTGCATGTCCATGTGGTAGTTGTAGAGCGAGGCGAGGTGCCCGATGCTGAGCCCCACCTCGTAGTCCTCCGCCCCCAGCAGCTCCTCCTTTATGGCGATCGCGCGCAGGTGCATGCTCTCCGCGTCCTATACACACAACACATACATTACTTAATAACAGATTACAATTAAATTTAAAATCAGTAACAGGCTTGGAGTTAAGGGGTTCGCAGACCAATATGGCGACAAATTAATTGTATTTTTTTTTGCTATGCGTCTTTCTATTGTACTTAATCACGTACCTTATACGCAAGATTTGTACTAAATATCTTATATATTGTTAATTATTGAATTGGTTACATTTTACACGGATAAAGGTATATTAATAAATTTTTTAAATTGGGTTTAGGGGAATTTTATATAAGTATTCAATAACTTTCCAAGGTAACACGAGAATTATATTTTTCTTTTTACTTTTAAACTCGCAAATTTTATGATCATCTAGAATAACATTAACTTATATATTTCGAAGTAATTGTAAAATAATTAGCAAACCTAGCTATATGCGCAATTAAACGATTTAAATTTTGAATTTCACGTCATAAACGCAGTTAGTTTCCACCATGACTGACGTTTCTTCACTACCTGTAAACAACCGGTAGGTAAGTTAGTAGGGTAAAATTGGGGCGTTTGGATCAGAGGAGATCCAAACGCCACCAATTTCACCATTTCATCTATTCAGGTAATGTCTTTATTAAAGAAAAACAATTATAATTATAAATTACGATATATTTTCAAAGAATGTGAACAATACATTAATTAAATCACAAGTAGGTAATATGCAATATATTCACAAGTAATATTATAATTATAAAACTACGTACAATGAATTATCCATTGATTTTATAATATCTCTAATTTTAGCATATATCACATCAGAGTATACATTCCCAACGACGTGTTGAGCGCAGAGTTCAGCATTACACCTACATGTCGACTGTTCAGTGTTTTCGAATTGACTGCTGTCGTATATTTCAATACGAATTATTTTAACTCCCAGTGCTGTTGTCTTCATACATGATGAAAGCTTCTTCTTTTCTTCAATTTGAGGACTCTGATTGATCAAAAGATTTTTCTGCTCTTTATTTTCTGATAATCTTCCACATTCATCCACAGTCAGGGCTGGTGGAGATAGAATCCAGCTTGAATACTGAAAACAATAATAATTAATAATTAATAACGTTTCGCGAGCCTTAATTTATTATAGAAATTAAAAGATTGTAAATACTTACAGACATATTTTGGACTGCAAAGCAAACCTCTCAAAAATGTACTGATGAATTAAGCCATAAATTTCGCCTATTTATAACAAAAGTTTCTTCACGTTATTAGAGTTCAACATTGCAGCTCTTCCGTATACGAGGTAGGTATAATACAAACTATTATCTAATATGCGGTAGGTACATCCCATACATGTAAAGCCAGAACTCCTGACTGATGGCATTAGACACCGTGCCTGTTGTAGAATAGGTTCATAGTAGCAACACTTACAATAACATTCAGGACTGGTACATTGCGTATCGATAGCGGCCCGCATTCTCAGGTTTTACCTAACATTAACTTTTTAATATATACACTTCTTGTTTTTTGTGTTTTCTTTAATAATTTATTAGCAACGGGGTTTTAATATTATGGTTATTTTACCTGCATACTTAAAGCATCTATAATATTGGTGATTACTGATTACTTATACTTTTTTATTTATTCGATATTTTTCCTGAAAATTATAGCCTTATGCTAAGGATGATGTAAGGATTCTAACGTTATTTCCTTAAATCAATGAATCTGTTTAGATATATGATAGAATATTGAAACTCACATACGTACTTGAAAATATTACATTTCCTTTTCATACAGCAATCGTGAAATCAAAAAAAACTTATACGCTTAGTTCTAATCATGTATGATATTGAAAAAATAATGCGACCCGCGGCATAAAACAGTTTAGTGGCAATGACAACTTAACTATAGAAAATGATCAGTCGTTGTTTGTGTCTGTCTCCTAAATTAAATACGTAATTGCTGAAATCAAAGTATTATGTTGACTACCTATAACACATTATAACACAGGCTAGAATATATCTATGGTATTGATTTTAATTTACCAGGCTGTTTGTATATGTGTTTGTTTATTAATAAACAACTATTAGGTAATATTCAATCTATGTGATATGATGCGAGCAAACCTAAATGATTAGCATAGTTTTCTATGTATGTTAAACCAAATTTGGTCTACCGAACTTTGTTCACTCTCAAATGCTTACAATGCAATATCGATCACATTGTGCTATCCTAAATAAGGAAAATGACCACGTGAAAAGGGTGTATTTAAGCCGGGAAGCGGGCCTTACAAGTCACAGTCTTCAAACTGCATAATCCATCGCCTCTTCCCCGGTTTGCAAACTATTGAAGAAATTTCAAGTAAATATGTAAGTATTATTAATTCACTATTTCATTTATTAAAATGTTACATTTATCTTTTGTTGGTTAAACTCTAGTGTGTTTGATGAAATCAATAAATCCGTTTTATATTTACAGGTCCAAGGCAATGAATGAGCTGCCCGCTACCGCCCAGGACTCTGGTGAGGAAGAGCTGGCGGTAGACCCACCACAGAGCGTACATCGACACCGTGTCGCACACACACCATCAGCATCAAGGAAGACTCGGTCACCACCTGCCTCCAGCCGACCCGTCGCTTCCACCACCGCTACTGCAGTTGCTTCCACCTCTAGAAAACGCTCTCACACCCGCGTCGTTCCCGCTACACTACCGACGAAGTACTCTAACTACGAACTGTTCGGCACGGACAGTGAAGATGAAATTGACAATCACGGTAAGAGCTCAGAACACACCTGTCATATGTATTCTTACTTCATAATGAAACATCCTAAAGCTTATAGCCGGCAAATCAATGAAACAAAACATGGCCAATACTTTATTGTTCTGAAAACGTACCACGCTGAAGAGATAGAACTGATGAATAGACGACCTAAAATACATATTATGATAAAAAATAGAACAGATTCGGACACAGAAGCGTGGTACTATTTAATAAAATTTATAGATGCTATTAGAAGGCAGATAAAAAATTGTTCAATTTTAAACTTGTTTCGAGAAACATATCTCATGGACAACTCTTATTTCAAAGGTGGGGCACAAGAGTCTGCAGAGAAAATTTCACAGCCTTCTCACCATGTCTCCACTGCTGCCATCGAGCCGAAAGTAAAGAAAATTAAAACAAGTTTCGGCATTCCAGCAAAGAGCTCGGCACGAGATTTGTTTGGGAGCGATAGCGACGACGAAGAATTACCAAGCCACGGTAAAAAAACACCAGCCATTATATCTCAATACACAAAACGGCTGCCTCGCGGTGGTGTATCCCGGCAATCAGACACAGAGAAAAAAGGGTCGCACTATGTAGAGTTAAAGGTGTATAATTGTAACGATATAAAAAACGTTCAGCCTATGAATAGATGGCGTCATGCCATTATAACCATTAAAAATAAAACCAACGACGATACAGAGGCGTGGTCATACTTAACACAATTTATAAAAGCAACGAGGCAGGAGTTTCGGGATTGTCGGCCAGAAATAATTAACGGATTTTCAAATAATTGAATCGGGTGTAATAATACATATCAATATAATTGTACTAATATATATATATATATATATATATATATATAATATATATATATACACAATCAATGTAATTCTAGTGCTTAATTAATTATAAGTCCTATTTACTTTTCAAAATAGATATATCAATATAATTTCAATTAAATACTTGCCATTGTAGCCATTTATTAATAAATACTTTATTTGTATAACTGCATTACTTATTTTTTCTTTTCACAGTTTTGTCACATCCTGGGCCGATACCTGTCAATGAAGTTAATGAATTAATACAATGTGACGCATGTCGAATTGAAATGTCTCGAAATAAATACAGATATCATTTGAGAACGAATTTACATAAATTGAATTGTTTGATAAAGACTGATTTTGAAAATATCGATATAATTGCAACTGCATTTAGAAATCGAATTGCTACTTACCGCTTAAGTACCACTCAGGAAGTTGAAAAACTCACACCAGAGTCATTCCTGAGTGGGAATCAGAAAGATCTAATACATTTAATAGATTTATCTTTAAAGAAACACAAATGCATTAAATTGAATTTCGAATTATTTGCTTACTTTGATTTACCAAAATCGAATTCTCAGCAATTAAAGTCGTTTAATACTAAGTATGAAATTGTATACCAAAGCACAGATTTACATGAAATATTTTCTAAATTAATAGACATATTTAAGACAAAACTATCCGAATTTGAGCATTGTGAATCTGGTTGGACTTTATCATCTGTAAGTCATTTAGAAATAATATTAATAAATACTGTCCTATGAGAGGTGGAACATACATAGATCTACCAAAATCAATTAAAAAGTTGAAATGTGTTATAAACATTAAAAATACTAATGATAATCATTGTTTTGCTTGGTCTATAGTTGCTGGATTGTTTCCGTCTAAGAACAATGTATGCAGAGTTCAATCATATCCGCACTATTCTTCGGTTTTAAATGTAAAAGGAATGTCATTTCCACCAACATACTCAGATATAAGACTGTTTGAAATGAATAATCGTGATATAAGTATCAACATATATGGTCTAGATAACAAATGTAATGTGACTGGCCCTCTGTATTCAACCAAACATCGAAAAATTGAACATATTAATCTATTGTACGTTGAACATGGCAACAAAGGTCATTATTGCTTAATCAAAGATCTTGTTCGATTAGTTCGACGTCAAATAACTCATCATAAAGGCAAAATAATCATGTGCGAAACCTGTCTACAATTTTATTGCAATGAGAATAAGTTCAAATTACACAGTTGTACAGGAGTTACAAGTGTCTTACCTGAAAAAAATACAATATTACAATTTAAAAATTATGAGAGACAACAAAAAGTAAATTTCGTTATATATGCGGATTTTGAATGTTTATTGTTAAAATCTAGAGAAAATTGCTCTGAAAATACTGAAACGTTACAGTTACATCAACCTTGTTGCTTTGGTTATTATATTTGTTGTTCGCATGATCAGAGCTTGAACAAATATGTAACTTATAGAGGCCCTGATTGTGTTAAAGTGTTTATTGAATGTTTGATTAAAGATGCCAAACGTATTAATAAAATATTACGAGATAAAAAACCAATGGAAACTCTAACACATGAACAAGAAATGGAATATCGTAAAGCTACTGTTTGTCATATATGTAATGAAGTATTATTCGATGATAAAGTGTTAGATCACGATCATGTGACATCAAAAGTGCGCGGAATTTCACATTCATTATGCAATTTAATGCATAAAGTATGTCCATTTATACCAGTAATATTTCATAACCTATCAGGCTATGATTCACATTTATTCATCAAAGAATTAATGAAATATGATGGTGATGTGAAAATAATACCTAAAACAAAAGAAAAGTATCTATCCATTTCAAAATATCTCAAGTCAAAAACAGGACATAGACTTTTTGAAATAAAATTTATCGATTCATTTCAATTTTTAAGCTCAAGCCTTGATATGTTATGTAAAAGTTTATCTAAAAGTGATTTTAATCATTTAACAAACGAAATTGATGGTAATGAGAAACAAATTAGTCTATTACGACGAAAAGGACATTATCCATATGATTATATGGACAGCTGGTCAAAATTTGATGAAGATAAGCTCCCATCAAAGTCTAACTTTTATAATTCTTTATACAACGAAGATATTTCTGATAATGATTATATACATGCACAAACAGTGTGGAATGTTTTTAACTTAAAAACACTTGGAGAATATACTGATTTATACTTAAAGACAGACATTTTACTTTTATGTGATATATTTGAGAAATTTAGAACAACAAGTCTATTACACTATAAATTAGACCCGGCCTATTACTTGACAGCACCTAGCCTAAGTTGGGACGCTATGCTTTTTCATACTAAGGTTAGATTAGAACTCATCAATGACATTGAAATGTATGAAATGTTGGAAAAAGGCATACGTGGTGGTCTAGCACAGTGTTCTCTACGTCATGCCGTAGCCTCCAACAAATATATTCCAAATTATGATGAATCTAAACAACCTTCGTATTTAATATATTTAGATTGCAATAATTTGTACGGCTTTGCTATGACAAAGAAATATCCAATTTCTGAATTCAGATTTTTAACTGTCGATGAAATACAACTTTTTGATGTAATGAGTATTTCTAATGACAGTGATTATGGTTATATTTTAGAAGTCGATCTTTCGTATCCACATCACATACATAAATTACATCAAGACTTGCCTTTTGCTGTCGAGAAATTTGCACCCTATGGGAGTAAAACTGAAAAACTAATAGCAAACCTTTATGATAAAATCAATTACGTCATTCACTATGTATATTTAAAAGAATGTTTAAAACATGGTCTAATATTACTAAAGATACATCGCGTCATTTGTTTTAGACAAGATGATTTTTTAAAACCATACATTGATCTTAATACTAGTTTAAGACAAGTATCAAAAACCACTTTTGAAAAAGATTTCTTTAAATTACTAAATAATTCAATTTTCGGCAAGACTATAGAAAATAAAAGAAAACATGTGGATTTAAAATTGGTTTCAAGATGGAATGATTGCCAAAACAGCACAAATAAGCATATAACTGCTGAAAAACTGATAACGAAACCTAATTTAAAGAGTGTTGACATTTTTTCAGAAAATTGTGTGGCTATTCAATTGAATCATGAAAAAATTATTTTAGACAAACCTATTTACATTGGGTTTTCAGTTTTAGAGTATGCTAAAGAACATATGTACAAATTTCATTATGATTTTATAAAAAAAAGATACCAGAATCAAGCATTGTTGTGTTACACAGATACTGATAGCTTACTTTATTTAATTTATACTAAGGATTTTTACCAAGATATGAAAGATAACATTTCTAAATTTGATACAAGTAACTATGCTATTAATAATATTTATAATATTCCAAACAGAAACGAAAAAATACCAGGTCTATTTAAAGATGAAATGGGTGGTAATATTATTACCGAATTTGTCGGATTAAGAGCTAAACTTTATTGCATAAATACGAGTAGTGTGGAATCTGATATTAAAAAAGCTAAAGGTATAACTAAAGCTGTAACTAAACATCTACAAATGAGTGATTACAGTAACACCCTCTATAACGATATCAATACTAAATGTAAAATGAAATTGATTAGATCGATAAAGCATGTATTATATACTCAAGAAGTGAACAAGCAATTACTTAATGGGGATGATGACAAAAGGCAAATTCAAAAAGATCGTATACATACTCTTCCATGGGGTCACTGTGACACTATATTCTGATGATGTTAAATAAGTATGATTTAAAATACATTGTTGTTAGATGTAATGTTTTTAAACTTAAGTAATATACTCATAGTTTACATTAGTTTATGGCACACTGTTAAACCTTTAAAATATAATGTGGCATGATTCATAGAATGTAAATAAGTATAGTTGATAAATATATTATTTTAAAACACAATATGTTTTTTTTCATTACATTGCCCTTGTTATTCGAAACTTTTATTTCATATATTCGATTATGACTCCTAGCAAAGTATCCATTTGAAATTTATAATTATTTCCACCTCACTGCAAATAAATTTTCTTATATAAAATAATGTCACTTACACAAACATGTCATATCACAAACAGAACTGCATAAAACAGCTCAAGTAACAGTTAAAGCATAAGATTAAACTGCTTAGCCTAATCATAAAATGAAGTTGATAAAACAGCCTCTTTCTTTAGAAGTAAAGAATCTTGAATTGGAAACATCGGAGAGGAGTATTAAACATAGTGCTCTTTTACCGAATTCTATTCGCTGCATTGTATGTGGGCCATCCAATTGTGGCAAAACAAACGTCATGCTTAGCTTATTATTGGATCCTAATGGGCTTAAGTTCAAGAACTTATATCTTTATTCTAAGACAGCTTTCCAATCGAAGTATTTGTTTTTAAAAGAAGTGTTGAGAAGAATTCCAGAAATAAATTTTTTCGTATTTAGTCAAAATGAGGAAGTCATCCACCCCAATGACGCATTACAAAACTCTGTTATGATATTTGATGATGTTACATGCGAGAATCAAACAAATATTCGAAATTATTTTGCAATGGGAAGACATCGCATTATAGATTGTTTTTATCTGTCTCAAACATATTCAAAGATACCTAAGCAGCTGATTCGTGATAACGCAAACCTTTTGATAATTTTCAAGCAAGATGATGTAAATTTAAAGCATTTGTACGAGGAACATATAAATTCAGATATAGAATGGCTGCAATTTAAAGAACTATGTGCACTTGTTTGGGAAAATAGATTTAATTTTTTGTTAATTAATAAAGATTGTTCAATTAATCAAGGTAGATATAGGAAAGGCTTTGACGTTTTCATTGAACTTAATGAACAAGTTTCGGGAAATTGTAATAGAGTAGATGTATAAAATATATGTGTTATTGATATTATTCTCAGTCTGAAGTACTGCCAATCGATTAATAGTTGTTTTTTGGAGTTACTTCAAACATGGAGCAAAATATTAAAAAACAGCTTATAAAATCAGTAAGTACAATTAAAAACAAATTAAAACAAATGCAAGACAGTGATGATAGAACTGATTTAACGATGAATAAAGTTTTAAAGCCTGTAGCAGAGCCTTTAAAAGCATTGGTAGATATCGGTTATAGCGGTTATAAAAATGATGCATACGACAGTAAAAATACTCATATTTCAGAACACTCAAGCAATATTGACTTAACTTCGAATAACTCCAGTTCTAGTTCAAGGTGCGAGGATTTTGTAGAAAGTGACTCCAGTTTATTAAACAAAAATAAACATGAGTATTCTACCGTTCCCGATAATAGCCAATTTCTTGAAGAAACATATTACCAAACTGTCAAAAAGCCTTTGGAAAGATCTTTAAATAAAGATGACATTGAAGATATGTATGATAATAATATGAACATCCCTTTCGGTGTAAGAAAGGAAAACAGAAACTTTTTGATGGGCAACGCAAAAGTAAAAATATCAGTGATAGACGATCCGACCAATAATAAAAAAACACATGCGATTTCATTTAACAACAGTCACTATGAACTAACACCTGGTCTTAGAGAACTATTGCTGCGGAAAACTCCGGACTTAGCATTAGTTACAGCGAAAGATCAACTAGTGTACAAAGATATTCTATGTATTACTAATGCTCATAAAAGATATTACAATCCAAATGGACAAATCAAAGGGGACAAGAGTGCAAAATATCGTGAAATTATAAGACCCTTATTTTTAGACGCACAAAGTAGTGCTAATGATATAACCGAGTTAATATCTGAAGAAATGAAATTTGGGAGCGGATTACCAACACTGAAAAAGTATAAACCCAATACCGATTTAGTTTACTGGGATGATCCGAACGAATTAATAGATCGGTTAAAAATTTTACTTGCATCCAGAGATGCTGGTAACAGCAACCATGATAATGAAATCATATCAATTATCGAAGAATTGAAAGAAGCCGATATTATCAAATCATAAAAGTGGTTTTTTATTATTATTTTATTCAGTATTAAGTCATCATTTCAACATGAATGTTGACAAGTTTGGTCTTCCCTTATGTAAAAGAAAATACAATAACCATAATAAACAAGTACCGGTGTTTACAAGTGATGGTAACATAAGTGCGCAAGGAAAAATCATAAAACACTTGCTAGACCCTGTTGAAGCTAAAGATTGCGCTACAAAAGACTATGTGGATAAGTCTTTAGAAAATTGCTTTGTAAAACTGAAAAACTTAGAGCAGTTTCTAAATGAAATAAGTGCCAAACTAATTAATGTAGAAACTCAATTAAAAAATGAGCAAAGCCGACGTCGTAAATGAAATTTATAGAAACGCAAGGGTTAATTTCCCTAGAAGGCATGTAATAAAGAGAGATATAAATGATTTATGGCAAGCTGATTTAATAGATTTGCAATCTATTGCCAAATTTAATAATGGATTCAGATATATATTAGTGGTAATCGACGCTTTTTCAAAATTAGCTTGGGCATTTCCATTAAAACGTAAAACTAAAACCGAAGTATTTAATGCCTTCAACAATTTATTTAAACAAGAAGAGCCCCCCACAAATTTACAGACTGATTTAGGCACAGAATTTTACAACAACGAAATGAAAAATCTCATGCAAGTAAATAATATAAATCATTATTCAACGTATTCCGTTAAAAAAGCTTCGATTGCGGAAAGGTTTATAAGAACATTAAAATCTAAGCTGTACAAACAGTTTGGTTTGAATGGAAACTACAAATGGATAAATGGTACTTTAGATAAAATCGTGAAACTTTATAATCATAGTTTTCATAGAACGATTGGATGTAAGCCTATAGAAGTCACCAAATGTAATAAAAGAGTTATTATGGAGAGATATGCAAAATTGGAAAAACCATTAAATGTATTAAAAAAACATTATACATTGAAAATGGATGATTTCGTACGAGTTAGCAAATATAAAAGCATTTTTGAAAAAGGATATACACCGAACTGGTCTACAGAGATATTTGTAATCAAAGAGGTTTTGAGGACAAATCCAGTCACATATTTACTAAAGGATTTGAAAGGCCGACCAATTTTAGGTGCTTTTTATGGATACGAGCTGCAGAAAACTAAGTACCCTGATATTTATCTAGTGGAAAAAGTGCTCCAGAGAAAAGGTGATAAAGTGTATGTAAAGTGGCTGGGATTACCAACAACAGAAAACAGTTGGATAAATAGAACGAATGTGCTATAATAAGTAATATCTAATAATTAAGAGTCTTGATATATTTAAGTAACACTCTGCATGTTTTTAATTCAGTATAATAAAAGATATGAAAGCAAACAGTCTTCTTAATTGTCTAATTAATCATATACCGTGTGAAATACATCTACCTGGTTATAATTACTGTGGCCCAGGAACTAAGTTAACACAGAGACTTGCTCGTGGAGATAAAGGTATTAATAAATTAGACGAATATTGTAAGCACCACGATATTGCTTACGCTAAATCACCATCTTTAAAAGATCGTCACTTAGCAGATATAAAGCTAATGAAAATGGCGAGGAGTCGTATATCTGCCTCAGATGCAAATGTCGGGGAAAAAGTTGCAGCTCAAATAGTTAATAAGGCTATGTTGGCTAAAATAAGTTCGCGTTCGGGAAATAAGATTTGTAATTCTAAAAGTAAACGAAAAGGGGCAGGATTGAAGAAAACATTCACACATGTGGTTACGCATACCAAAAAACTATTACGAAAACTAAAACCTAAGTGTAAAAGAAAGGCTATAGATTTAGCTATTGCAGCTGCAAAAGAAATAACCGCTGCTTCAAATATTAAACTCCCACGAATCATACCCGTTCCTAAAAGTGGGGGTGTATTACCATTGATACCAATATTTGCAGGGCTGTCTGCAGCAGGTAGTATAACTGGTGGTGTTGCTGGAATCATTAAAACTATTAACGAATATAAAGAAGCTAAAAAACGTCTAGAAGAATTAAAAAGACATAACGAAAAAATTGAATCTCAATGTATCGGGAGAGGTTTACATATCAAACCTCATAAAGATGGTCTAAAATTATTTTTATCCCATAAAAAAAACTGAGAAGGCGGCTACCCGATCGAGCTTTAACCAATATTGATATTACTAAATATTCATATGATATCCCATTTTTTCGAGGAGTGTTTATGAGAGACCAATTGCCTAAACGTCCGTACAAGAAAGAAAGTGGTATCATAAATTTAGATAGCTCTAATAATCCTGGCTCTCACTGGGTAGCCTATGCAAAATACGGTGACTATATAGAATATTTTGATAGTTACGGTAATTTAAAACCACCGACAGAATTACTCAAATATGTCGGTACAAATATAAATTATAACTATGACAACATTCAACAAGACCATCCTTACAATTGTGGGCATCTGTGTTTGAATTTTCTAAAAATATTTTGGAAGGATCGACTAGTGCATGAATAAATGGTCTGGGAAACAGCAAAAAGATTTAGTATATAATCATGTCTGCTACGATAACCATCACAGGGTGCGAATCATTGCTAGAGTCACATTTTCATCCTGAGTTAAACTTGGGTGAGCAGTATGAATGCGGTTTACTTTACTTCTCAGCTACCAATTCTATATCAAACATAAACTCATCAAACAATATATTTTGCTACGACGATGATGATAAAAAATTGCGAATACCGGACGGTGTATACGATTTGTATGATATAGAAGACTATATAAATAGAAATTTACATGACTGTGAAATTGAACTTAAACCTTATTATAATACACTGAAGTCATTTTTATATTGTTCAAAACCTGTTCATTTTGGGCGAGAAAATAGCATAGGCCAACTTTTAGGCTTTGGCAAAACGACGCTAGTAGCAAATAAATGGCATGAGTCTGACACATTGGTTAACATTCTTCCTTTGTCCGTGATACGCATCGAATGTGATCTCATAAAAGGATCGTATATTAACGGTTATCCAACACACATAATTCATGAGTTCGTACCAAACGTGCCACCAGGTCATCAATATATTGAAGTACCGAATAACATTATATATTTCCCTGTCAATAAAAGCAATATATCATCTGTAAATATAAAGGTTGTGGATGCAAACAATAATCTTATTGACTTTAAAAAAGAACATTTACAACTACGTCTTCATTTGAGAAGAAGAGTAAGATGATGGTGTTTTATAAAATCAGTTGCATTACAAAAAGTAACAACATAACGAAGAATAGTGCTAAAGTAGAGAGACGTGTGAAATCCATTAAGAAAATTTCAAAATCTAATAAAGACTTTCTTAAAACCCTTGGTTTTAAAGTATGAGTATACTTCAGATTACTGACTCACCGAACTTCGATAATTCAATTGAAGGCTATGAAATTCATTCTTACAACCCTTACAATAACGCTTTTAGAGAAAATGATGAAATCAGAATCCCTATACACCAGCAAGATATATACATATTACCGTCAGCCAGTTTTATTTACGTTGAAGGTCATGCAACCATCATCGGGAAAGATAAGAATCCTGTTCAAAAACCCGTGGAATTTACTAACAATTCCGTAATGTTTTTATTTCAAGATATTAGATATGAGCTGAATGGTGTTGAAATAGATCGATCAAAAAATGTTGGTATTACATCTACAATAAAATCCTATATTTCTATGAATGAAGGTGAAAATAAAGTGGCTGCAATGTGGGGCTGGAATATACATGGTGTAAAAAGTAATGGATATTTTAATGCAATTATTCCATTGAATAAAGTTATAGGTTTTGCTGAGGATTATGATAAAATAATAATGAATTGCAAACATGAACTTATACTAACCCGAAAAAACTCAAACTTAAATAGTGTTAGAATACTAGAAGAAGAGGATATCAAAATAGACATACAAAGAATACAGTGGCGTGTGCCGCATGTCAAAGTATCTGATCGGGAAAGGCTTTCTTTTCTCAAGTATTTAGAGAAAGACAAACCTATTCAAATAGCATTTAGAAATTGGGATTTATATGAATATCCTTTATTACCTAGAACTATGAAACATTCCTGGTCAGTTAAGACAGCATCACAACTAGAAAAACCTCGGTATGTTATTTTATGTCTTCAAACTAAACGAAAAAATTCAAAAACGAATAATAGTTCAGAATTTGATCATTGTAAGATAAATAATGTAACACTGTTTCTAAATTCACAATATTATCCATACGAGGCATTAAATTTGGAATTTGAAAGAAATAAATACAATATATTATACGAAATGTATGTGAAATTTCGTCAGTCTTATTATAACCTTCCAACTGATCCGTTGCTCGACTTGTTGAGATTTAAAGAAAAGGCTCCACTATTTGTAATTGATTGTTCACGTCAAAACGATTGTCTTAAGACCGGACCCGTTGATGTACGACTAGAAATTGAAGCCTCGCAAGACATCCCTGATAATACAACTGCATATTGTCTTATCATTAACGAGCGTTTGATAGAATATAAGCCTCTGAGTCACATTGTACGTAAAATATCATGAGTGTAATTGTAGATGTCCAAGGTTTTAAAACTGATGAAAATCAATTTATTTTGAAGGAAATAGCCATTCAGTATGAGTACCATATACAAGTTTTTCTATTTAAACCACCATTCCCATTTTACAAACTGAGCAAAACTGAGAGAAGACAAGTATGTTGGATTGAAAGAAATAGAGGTATATATTGGAGTGATGGTTATTTGCCTTATAGTGAGTCTAAAAATATTATAGCAAGTTTATTACAAGACAAAGAATGTATATTCACTAAAGGAAAAGAAAAAATATTGTGGATTAAAGAAATTTTATGTGAATATAAAATTAAAAACATATGTGTTTATGACTTAGAAGATAAGAGTTGCCCCAGTATTTTAAATTTGTATAAGGAATATGAATTATCAAACGATGTATATAGTTGTGTATTTCATAATAAGGTGTGTGCACTTAGAAATGTTCTTTGTCTTAGAAAGTGGTGTTTAAATAATAAAGTTAATTGAATACGCTTAACTCCTTGTTTTTATTTTTAGATTATAACCCTGAGTAAAATAAAATAAACGATCTTTCAGACTCAAACGATTGTTTCAAAAGTTACAATCAAAGTTAAAAACTATAATAAATCAAAGTTTTTCAAATAGACCGAAATATTCTTTTAGTTTTCAAATGAGCGGACATATCATTAGGTAAAAATTAATTATTACATCTTTCAAGATCAATACGAATTGATAATTTTATAAGATTTAAACCTTACCTAGAAAATTTAATAGATGAATAGATGAAAAAATGGTAAGATTGGTGGCGTTTGGATCTCCTCTGATCCAAACGCCCCAATTTTACCCTACTTAAGTTGTTGCGAGAAAGCCCCTAAAGACATATATATTTGAGCTATGATTCACTACTTTAGTTGGAAGAACATGTTCCGGCTATAGAGACATGCTCCATGCTTTGCATGGTGGTAGGGTATTTTGCGAATGCCCGCCTGACTAGCTACCACCCTCAAGTAGAAAATCTGTCGCCAAGCATCTAGCGGTTTGTTATGGCAGTTGTCCATGAGAGCCAGTTATTCGTGGTAACAATCATAAAAAAAAACAAGGGACAGATGGTTGCCGATTAAAATTTTTACTTTCGTTGTAAATGAATAAGCTTATTTGCGTTAATACAAAAATAATAACGTTAAAAAAAAAATTTAGAAAATAATGGATTAGGTATTTAGATTTTCATAACAAGAGATGTTAGTTGGTGGGTACTCACCGCATTGTCAGATATTCTGCCCCGAAGAAGTGCTTGCACACTACTGTATCTAAAACGACGCTGTAGCTAGTGGAATTACTCACCGGACAAGACATAATAACTAATGTCTCGGAGCGACTAGTGCAGTGTCAAGCAGAACGAGAATGGTGACTGCAACTGTCATTGTCGAAAATGGTTCGAAAGTATAACTGCCGGCCGCTGCTACTTCAATCTCAATGAAATCTTATCAGCAATGTTAGCCGAGCGGTTATAGCTATGGACTGCGATGCCGCAGGACCATGGTTCGATCCCCATCGCGGCCTTGAGCTTCAACCGCATGGTGGGAGAGCATTTTGCGAGTGGTCGCTAGCTACAACCCTCAACTAGAAAATCTGTCGCCAAGCCCCTAACAGTGTGTTCCGCCAGCAGTCCAGAGCCAGTTAAATTACAGGCACTCGACAACTGTATGTCCCAGGGTGACGGGCGCAGTGCAGCTCGTGACTTGTGACAAAATGCATCTGTTATAGGCAGAGGTTAGTCCGCTTAACATCAGGTGGGCCTTTTGCTAGTTCCGTCACAATCACAAAAAAATACGTAGTCAACAAATAAATGAGTAGGTATAGATAGTGCCATCCACGAAGACGCGCCCCTCTCTCTTTCAATAGAGGGAATCGCAGGGTACGGAGAGGGGGGGGGGGTCTGAAAACCGACTGACACACAGTTCGATGCACACGAGTAGACTAGTTCACATTGCGTTAGTCGAGAGATGGCAAGAAAGTTGCTCTACTACGATGAAGCGAACAAGAAGAGTGGGGCGCGTCCTCGTGGATGGCAGTACAGGTAGGGTAGGGTGGTTACCTGGAACTTCTGCATGCTCTGGTAGAGGCGGCCGAGGTTCCCGTAGTGCTTGGCGGTCTGCACGTTCTGCTCCCCGAAGGCCATCATCGACAGCGCCAGCGCCGCCTTGTGCAGCGCCTCCGACTCCTCCAGCAGGCTCGGCTCTGACACAGTACACAGTTCATGATTGATGCGCATTTGAAAAGGTAGTCCTCTTTTGTATACGAAGTCTTAGTGTGGGTGATAATGGTACATACAGTAAAACAATATAATGTATTATATTATTATATCCTTAAAGGCTGGCAACGCATCCTCGACACCTCTGGTGTTGCGGATGTTTGTGGGCGCCGGTGATCACTTACCATCAGGCGAGCAGCCTGCCCGTTTGCCCTCTTGTCCCATAAAAAAAAAGTGTAAATTCTAAGACAATTTTGACTTTTACGACTTTTAATCGTTAAATGCACCTTTTTTGTTTAAAACAAAAACTATATATACCTTTGACAGTAAAACAAAAGTAATGCTAAGATTCATTACTTTATAATATAATAAAATTAAGAAAACATATCTTTCAAACATGTTCGCAACCAAACTCTTCATTATGTTTTCAAAGTCAAATAAATATTTATATGTAACTAACAATCGCGAAAACTTAGGACAATAAAATATTTATTAGACAAAAGTTTACTAATAATCGACAATACTATGTATACTTTTTATTTTTAATGTTGACCATTTCTTTGCAAAAAATGTATTCAAAAACATTTTTGAATAGTTTAAAACAAGTATTTAAAAATATGTTATACCTATATGTTTTTAATAAAGGGTTTTTCAACAAGATCTTTGCTACTTAGCATAATTTCACGAAATTCAGCCTTTAAGTGGCCAGCCAGATCGTGTGATTTAACACCACTGGATTATTTTTTGTAGAGCTGTGTTAAAGAGAGAGTCTATACGGGGCCAATCGAATAGATTGCAGCCTTAAGACTAAAATCCGCCATGTGATTAACAAAATAAACCTGCCATTTTGCCAAATAGTGATTATTTTTAATGAAAGAATCGACATCTGTCAGCGTGCTTGTGATGGACATTTGCCAGATATCATTGTTCATTCATAATTGCTAATGTTTTCTTTTCGCAATACAATAAATATTTGAATAATGTTCATCTAAATTCTTTGTTTTATTTTCTTATAAAAAACAAAGTTCTTAACAAATTTACGAGAAAAAAAATTATATCATGTGCGGGATTCGAACCCACGTCCATCCAACCCTTTAGCCGGGGTATGCTCTAACCAATTGAGCCAACATGACACAAAAAAAATTAAACAATCTAATCTTAAATAATCTAAACAATCATTCGCAGGAAAAATATAACATCTTGCAAGCAGTTTCATGATTATGTTAGGAACTATTCAAAAATTTTTAAGTCTGTTTGCTTGTGTGCTAAATCTCTTTTTATTAGAGACAAAATTAGCAAGTCTAAAAATAAAATAAAAACCATTTGGAAGACTATAAATACTGAGACTGGTAAGAATAAACCTAGAGATTCAACATATGTCTTAACTATTAATAAACATCAAATCTCTGATCCAATACAAGTGGCGAATATATTTGAAATTTTTTTTTCTAACTTACCCCTAGAAGCCACTAAATCATTGGATTCTTGTCCCAATGTAGCAGGAGCCCTATTAAAACATAATTTTCCCTGCAAAACACCGGACTTCTCTTTCAGATACACGACAAACTTTGAAATTATAAAGACATTCAAAAGTTTAAACATAAAGAGTACTGAAGACTTGTGGGGTATGTCAGTTAAAGTGGCAGAGTCTATTATTTGCATTATTGCACCATACTTAGTAACAATATTCAATCTTTGTGTTGATAGAGGAAGTTTCCCCGACTTAATGAAACTAAGTAAAATCACTCCAATTTTGAAGTCGGGGGCTGCATCTGACCCTTGCAATTATAGACCTATTTCCATCTTACCCGTTCTGAGTAAAGTATTCGAAAAAATTATGCTCAAACAACTTTTATCTCATTTTAATGAGCATAATATATTGAATGAGAATCAGTTTGGTTTCACTAAGAGCAGATCGACAACAGATGCAGGTGTTCAATTGATGTCACATATACTTGAAGCCTGGGAGAGTTCACATGACGCTATTGGCGTATTTTGTGATCTTTCCAAGGCATTCGACTGTGTAGAACACTGCACTCTGATTCGTAAGCTTTCACACTATGGTGTTCGTGGAAAAGCTTTGAATCTAATAGAGTCATATCTGTCTGACAGGCTACAGATGGTTGGAATAAATGGCAATACTTCTTCCGGGTCTTTCGTAAAAATAGGTGTACCGCAGGGATCAATTTTGGGACCTTTTCTGTTCCTAGCGTATATTAATGATCTGCCTTGCATGGTCAAAGATTTCTGTGATATTGTTTTATTCGCGGATGATACCTCTCTGATTTTTAAAGTAGATAGGAAAGATAGTGAACTCATTCATGTAAATAATGTGTTATCTATGATCTCTGGATGGTTCGCCGCTAATAATCTTCTGTTAAATTCAAAAAAGACCAAATGTTTAAAGTTTTCATTACCAAATGTTCCTTATGTTGAACCAAACATTAAGCTTGGCCTAGATAAACTCTCTATTGACAAAGCGACAGTCTTTCTGGGAATCAAAATGGATTCAACTTTACAGTGGGATCCACATATACATGATCTAGCCGGAAGACTTAGTTCTGCTGCATATGCAGTTTGTAAGATAAGACAGTTAACAGATGTAGCTACTGCACGGCTAGTTTATTTCGCATACTTCCACAGTATTATGTCGTATGGTGTATTGCTGTGGGGAGCTGCTGCTGAGATAGAGACAATCTTTATCTTACAAAAGCGTGCAATTCGAGCCATATATGAAATGGATCCTAGGGAATCTCTAAGGGATCTTTTTAAAGAAATTGATATATTAACTTTACCGAGTCTGTATATATTTGAAAATATTATGTATGTTCGGAAAAAATTGAGTAAATTTAAATTAAACAGTGACAACCATCATTACAACACTAGGAACAAATATAAATTAACGGTACCATGTTTTAGATTAGCAAAGACAAATAAAAGGTCCTTTTTAGGTAATTGTGTGCGGTTTTATAATAAAATTCCCGAACATATTACAATGCTCACAGAAGGAAAATTCAAATTGCACGTGAAAAATATTTTGATGAAGAAATCCTACTACACAGTTTGTGATTACTTAAACGACAAAAATGCTTGGAAAATTCCACCTCTGCCAAGCCATCACATGTCTCCTACGTAATTTAAACAAATATTGTAATAATTGTATTATATTGTTTATAACACATTGTAAAAAGACGTTTAAAAGAATGGCCCCGAGTTTCTTGCCCGTTCTTCTCGCAGTGGCTCTATAAACTTTTTTTGCTGAACGTGGCAGTACAATGTAGAATATTTCAATATTAAAATTTGTAATTGACCTTCATAAGAGCGTCGTAGACGCCTAAATTGAATAAATGATTTTGAATTTGAACAATGACTCATTACTTTAATTGTTGCTCTCGTTCTTCAACCATCGTATCGGGATGTAGCGACACCTATAGTCCAACTTGCGTTGTACTACAAAGTTCTTGTTGACGAATCCTTTACTATGGATATTAATTGTTAAATGAATCGTTGTAAATGTGCAACAGCTCGCACATATACCAAGTGTAAAGTACTGACTGTTGGTAGCGACGTCCTGCCCGGCGGGGCCCGCGGGCGTGTCGAGCGCTATCTCCTCCAGTATGAGCGCCTTCACGCGCTTGGCAGACGCCAACAGCAGGTGGTCCGCCGGCACCAGCGTCTGGGTGGGTACATAAGAACCTTAGCTGAATAAAGCTACCTACCGTGACTATGCGGTAGATAGAGAGACGCCTTGTAGGTGAATATTACTTTATTGCTAAGTATATATAATCGCTTATTTATTGGAAAGTCGATATTTTGATTTATTGGAACGTCTATAAGTTATTATGCATGTAAGGGATATTGGAGGGGCGTGCGTTTTCAGACTGAAACATCTCTACATTTAATTATAGTTTGCCCCCCCCCCCCCCCCCTCCTCCCTCTGTCTACGGGACAGAGCTGCTGGGGTTCTCTGTCCCGTCCCCAAGAAAGATTATCGTGTAGTTACCATAATACACCGGGAGACGTAGAGTCGGGAAAGTCGCGGGTAGACAATGGCTACAAGTAGCTAATAACCGTTCTATGGAGGAGGAATTTGTTCAGAAGTGGACGTCTTCCGGCTGATGTTGATGATGACAGGGCAGAGAAGGGGTCAAATAGTAATCATTCTTATTCTTGTAAACTTGAACTAGTCTTAGAAACTTATTTATTTATAAATAAGAAATAGGACCTAAGTGGCCGACTATCGGTATTAATATATTATGTTTTCCAACAGTTGATAACGATTGTAAGAATCAATATTCGACCCCTTTATTTAAAAAATACTGAAATCAACGTCTAGAATAATAATTTAGTATATAATTCTAGAATACGTTGGGTTTGGTTGCGTGGCTTTGCAATCTCAACATTCGAGATTCTGAGTTCGATGCGAAGGTGCAATTATAATACTGGGTCTTATATCTTACATTGTTTTGGAAAATCTCTGGAATTGTGCCCGTGTCTGGCGACTGTGGGCGATTTATACAAACTTCGAGGATCTAAAGAAGTGGCTATTTTTTATTTATCACTACTGTATGTTTCTCAACTAGTGTTGTGTACCTCATACATGAGGCACTTCAAATGTCCCATAACAAAGAAATAAATTGTCCCATCACCTCAAATACTTACTTGTACCACTACAAACTCATTGAGGTGTTGAGCTTGTGTGTTTGCAGTGTGAAAATGTCACCCACTCGCTCACTCCCTCAAAAAAAAGTGACTTGCAAGAAAGAGTAAATGAATTCGCGAAGTGCGAACGCGCGCTTAGCATTTTGAAGTGTTTTGTCCTACTCGCACTTCTCAAGTTCTCATGCTTTCGTTTCATCATCATTAGTTCGTTACTTCATTCGCCTACTTCATCTAACACATCCCTCTAAAATACGAGATGGCCTCATTTTGTGTATACTGCTTCTTTTGAGGACCACCTCAATTGAGGTGGTACATTGTCCTACCTCATTTTCCAAAATGAGTTCCTCATACAAACTCATCATTTTGGTTTGTCCTACCCATCACTATTCTCAACTATCCTATGATGGATTATGTTACCGCAGTAAGAACGTTATGTCTCAAGATTTGATATTACTTTTTGGACACTCATACTCAAAGACAGACAGAAGATTGCGGGCAGAAGCTACTTAAATAATAATAACTTGAAATAAAACGGAAACTATACAAATGTACGAAAGGAAAATTTGAGAATACATTAATTTAATTGTATTTATTTGGCATTAATATCTACTAAGGTAATATCAGCCTATCTCAGTAAGTATAACGATAATTTAGATTAGTTGAAATAATACATATAGAGAAGAGTGAGAAGGTGCAGGTGATATGTGAGGTGAGTCACTCACCTCAATGATCCTGATAGCCCTCTCGGCGTGGTCCCTCGCCTTGTAGAACCGGCCGGATGAGTACTCCAGCACGTAGAGCGCGTACGCGAGGTCCTCCTGCGCCGTCGCCACGTGCAGGCTGCTGCGGCCGAACACGCGCTTCAGGATCGAGAGGGCTTCCTGTGCACACGGGGCATTAACACACTTCTACACAAACAAACCGCTAAATAATATACATTACAGAGACGAATTACTTGCAAGGGCATTTTGCGAGTGCCCGCCTAGCTGGCGTCCACCATCAAATAGAAAATCTGTCGCCAAGCACCTATCGGTGTGTTCGGGCAGCAGTCTTTGAGAGCTAGTTAAATTAGAGGTATATGAGACTAATCAACTATGTCTCAGTGTGATGAGCGCAATGGAATTCGTGTCTTGTGACGAAATGTATCTGTTATAGGCAGAGGATACCACTGAACATCAGGTGGGCCTCGAGCTTGTCCCGTCGCAATAACATAAAAAAGGAGCAAGTCGTTCGCCTCGCATCAGGTTGCGTTCAACTTGCACTTTCGCAAAATGCCCTTCCACCCCGCGTCGGGATTGGAACCATAGAGCTGCTGCGTGGCAGTCCATAGCCAATGCCACTGAGCCATCACTGCTTCAAAAAACAGCTATAAATAAAAATAAAGTGTATAAGTTGAATGCAACCTGAGGAGAGTCTCGTAGGTGGGTAGTTAGTTACCTCGTATACGGAGACGCTGTGCACGATGGAGTCGACGTTGAGCAGATAGAACCCGTAGTCGAGCAGCGCGGCGGCGTACCGCGGATGCCGCGGCCCGTAGGCGGCCCGCGCGTGCCCCACGCCCTGCCGCGCCGCCGCGCCCGCGCGCCCGAACCGACGCTTCACCACGCACGCCTTGGCGCACGCGCGCAGCACGTCGATCGTGATCCTGCACGACAACACCACTGTATAACTACCGCGGCTTCTACCTGCATCTACTCAGGGCCGCACCGTTTGTACCCTCACACGCTTACTTACCGCAAACTATCTGTTTATGAGTAGAGTTCATGCAGCGCGTTCCATACAAACGTAGTTTCTTCATATTTTAAATACCAAGTGTTCAAAGTCGGTGAAATTTAGTACGAATGTTGCTGAGCCTAAAATCTATGCGTCTGGTTTGCCAGTTTTTCTATTTATTATATCATTTGTCAGAATAACAATTCCCATACAAAACGATTTTACGAATTATTTTTGAAAATAGGTACTTAATTTTACGGAAATCTGGCAAACCGGAAGCATATATATTCAGCTTAAGATATACATGCAAAGTTTCACCGATTTTTGAACATTGTTTAGTATTAAAAATATGACAAAACCACGTTTCTATAGAAAGCTCTCCGTGAACTCTACTCTTAACTCCCAACACTTACGATAAACGATCAGTATATTTAGCTAGTTAAGTAAAATAGATAGGTATAGGTATACTTGTCAAATAATTATTGTATGCTTCAACTTAATTATGAACAAAATAAAACTTTTATTTGATTATACAAATAATTCGATAAGATTTTTACTTGTGTCAAAAGAAACTAATACTTAAAATTCATTTAAAATCATGTATTGATTTGTTATAATTCACATATTACAAATAAAATATAGAGATATAGACAACCTTGCGTATACAAACTAGAGTAGGCATTTTAATCTCCTGGGTGTCTGACTAGCTACCAACGCTGTAAAGCAGTACTACGCAGCAGTAGATATCTGTCGCCAAGAATGTAACGTTTGATTACGACAGCCGTCCTCGAGAACCCGTTACCATACTATATAGGTTATGGCTGTTTCCACCTTTGCCGACATTGATAAAAAACATAGTAAGTGATGTTACCATGTTTTTTTACCACGCTTTTGTTAAGTCACTTTCTTGTCCGTCTGTCATTTCGAGAGGAATGTTACTACTCAAATTACAACCACATCACGATTAATACGAAAGGCTGCGATTATTGTTTAATCTATAATTTTTCATTCCCGACATAAAATATAAACAATCATAATTCGACAGTGAACTGGCAATAAGTCCTATGTTATATCACGCAACGTAGAAAAACAATATGAAGAAAAAATCAGATAGTAAAAAAAAACAACTTCTAAAACAAACTTGTGTACATATGTATTTACCCTTATTGTACGGTTAGACAGAGAAGTAGTAAGGAGAAGACATAAATGGGCTAGTATACGAGTAGTAGAGGCGACATACTTGGGATGCGTGTGCGGCGTGAGATGTTGCAAGGCGCGCACGGCCCACGCGTGGGCGAGCGTGTAGTCGCACCGCACGAAGAACAACGCGCTGAACTCTGCGCACAGCCGCGCCGCCAGCCCCTCCCACCCCCACGCGCCCTGTCCGCAGCCCCACGCGCCCTCCGCCTCGCCGGGCCCGGGGGGGCGCAACCTGCAACCAACCACCTAAACTGTACTAAACGGCATCCTTCAGCTCCAGCCTGTGCTCCAGTGCCCCACTTGTCCTCATTATATTTGGTCACAATTCCCCCCGCCAGCTTAACTTCCGATTCTAACAACATGGTTATTTCTGCATTAACTCCAGCATAAGTCAATAAACGTATTAATAAGCTTACTCCGTTCCCTTAAGGCGGTTGAACGGAACAAAATGATAAATTTGCGATATAATATGCTGCGTATAGGGTCGATTGTCGTTCGTCAAATATAATGCTCGACGACCTCAGCAATAATCGCTAGGATTAGATCATATAAGGCATATTGGCACAGAATTACTACGTTCACGAACTGCTTGAAAGAAATTTAAATGGGACCTTTTAGATATTCACACCCAATACAACATTTTAAAAAACAATCGAATTGAAAGCAGGACAGGAACTCACATTATCATGGCCCGACTTCAACAAGTACTTTTCAGTGTTGGCAGTCGGTTCCATTCCTTTTTTATTATTTCACTTTTTAGTGATGCATACTGCTTACAATACCATTGTCACTCGCCTAAAATACTGTCGACCATCGACAAGAGTTACAATTACCATTAAATCATCCAGGTACATATACAAATAGATTTTCAGTTAATTGACTGTAACATAAAAACTACTCAACCGATGAAATTTAAATGTGTCCATTAAAAAAATTACCAAAATCAGTTCATAATTGGCAAAGCGATCGCGTAATAAGACATACATATAACAGAATTCAGAAGCTCCTCCTTATTAGTAGTCGGTTAAAAATTGATCATAAACATAGCATGACAATACATAAATAAATAAAAATCTCAACGAGTTGGTGACATCCATATTTTTTTGTTATTGTGACGGAACAAGCACGAGGTCCACCTGAAGTTAAGCAGTAACATGTGCCTATAACAGATGTATTTCGTCACATATGACGTATATAATATATAACCATAAATAATGTACCTAACCGTGTTAAAAGCCGTGGGAAATTACACATAAAAATTCTCAATTATAGTATAATAAATGACGCAAAGGAATATTATCTACTTTATTATTCAAATGGCAGAACGGTTTCTTGTCAGTATAATTAATTTCAATTTCTTATCAATATAAAAACTTTTGCCACCAATAAAACTATATTTTTTTCCTCATTCCGATAGGCACATGAACAAGACAATTTAAATAATATATCTTAAGAGGCTTTATTCCAGCAAAGCCATTTTACAGCCGTTTTCTCAAGGCTGCTGCAGCTAAAGTATAAAAGATTTTGTTTTTTAAATGATGCAGGAAGAAAGTTTATTGTTTTTTTAATGGAGTGCATTAAACAAAACAATAAAAAAAACAACTGAAATCCGACAAAAAAAATTTTACCAACTCATGTTTTCATAAATTTCTTCATCAGTGTAACTTCAACAGTCTTTTTATCGAACAAAAATTATTCGTTTTACAGATTGAAAAATATCAGTAAACCAATCATATTACCACCAATGGAGTGCATTAATAACATTTTGATAAATGTATGTTACAACTGAGTAAATAAGGGATTGAAAGGGCACTTTTGGCACAAAAATACCATTCAAATTTCTTGTTATTTCTACAAAATCTGGTATTTTATCAAATAAATAAATATGCAATTCATTAGTTGAAGTTTTTATTTAATAGATAATAATATTTTGTCGTTCATTTAGTGAAAAAATTATTTTATACAATTTTTTCAATATGACCTATAAATGACGGAACACAACGCCTCGCATCTCAGTTTGCGCCTAGCGCTCGCGGAGGGAGGACGTATCGCTGCTCGTCCCGCGCCCTACACGTGCCGTAACTACGGTGCGCAATGAAAATATAGCGTGACCGAGTTGTTTTGAACTATGCGTATGCTTTTATTATTGTAAAGGTATTTTTGTTGAGACCATGCCTTTTTCATTATTAACTAGGATTTATTATTTCCTGACCGAAATTGAATTTTTAACCGACTTCCAAAAAAGGAGGAGGTTCTCAATTCGTCTGTATTTTTTATGTTTTTACCTCAGAACTTTTGAAAGGGTGAACCGATTTTGATTATTATTTTTTTGTTTTAAAGCTGATGCTTGTCGTTTGGTCATATTTAAATTGCATCAAAATCAGTCAAGTCGTTTTTGCGTTACACTCCAACAACTGAAAAGTATTTACCTATCTTGATGATATAATCATTGACAATCGATATCGTAAGTAGCAAGGGTTACTAAAACTACTGATCAATTTTTTAACCAAAAAATGGAACCGACTTTTTGGTTTTTGCCATAGTAAAAAATATGTAACCATAAAATGGAACCGACTTCAACACCCAAAAGTGTGAAATAACTTGTCAAAGTCGGTATCATGCGCACAATATTGTGATCATAGGTACTTTTGAACTATCATGGTACCGACTTCAACATGTTATTTCACACTTTGGGTGTTGAAGTCGGTTCCATTTTATGGTTACATTTTTTTTTACTATGGCAAAAACCAAAAAGTTGCGTAGTTGCTATATATAAGAAAAAAGTTTTTAAAAAAACTTGAAACTAGCTAGAGGCTAAAATGTATTTTTTTTCTTATTTGTTCTTTTTTTTTTTTTTTTTTATATTAGGTATTAACTTGGCCAAACAGATGGAAACGAAGTAATACATTTTTACAACAAGTGTCTTTTACACGAAATAATTGGCCATCATAAAGCACGATCTATGCCTCTAAGATATAATTATATTTAAGGCAAGACTATCTAACGGTCTGTACCGTGTACTGATTTGGTTAAAAATAAAAGATGTTTATAATAATATAGACGTTATATATTTTATTAAACAATTAGTACCGACCCTGAGTTAAGATTTAAGACCTCTATATTAAACGCACCTTATTTTCTTTCCGTAGCGACCACTATAGCCGCTCCGCCAACGGGGCAGTTATACAAATATAATGAACCAAGATATGCATGCACAAAGCAGGTATACAAACTACAAAACTAAGTTGTTTGCCTATAATCAACGATGGTTAGAAGTACATAATCGAATATAGATACCTACACAGTAGTCCATTGAAATGTTACAATTTAAGACCGAATATTGCATTTTTTAGAGGGCGCAATTTTACTTTTGAGACATATGTGGGTGGGTGGTCCATAGAAGCTTAACCTCAAGGTCGCCACCCTTGTCCTCCGGCCGCCATCTTGGAAAAAGGGGTGAAAACACTTATTTCGCGATATCTTGGAAACTATGCGTCTTACAAAAAAATCTACAGCATATAATTTGCAAATTATTTTGCCTACAAATATGATTATATAACTTTTTGCCCTAAATTAAAAATTTAAGAAGTTATAACCAAAAAGAGTGAGAAAATTTTCATATATTTTTTTTGCTCTATAACTTTCTTTTTCTCATTTTACAAAAAAGATACCTCAGACCAATCTTGTTGATTATCGATTGAGGAATTTTTTTATGATTTTTTAATTTATTTCATTTAAAACACTTACAGCGCTACAAAGTTGACCAGGTTCATCAATGCTCATGGGAATCGGGTCAAAATGAAATGTTTAAATTATTTTTTTCATATCCTTAAAAAAAAAATAATCGTACAACTTCACTTATTAATACCTAACTGTTTTTCTTACCATAGAACTTACCAAATATAACTTACCGAAGGATAAGCAGGTAGAAAAGGTCTGAGTTACCGTTTGGGGATAAAGGAACATCTGCCTGCTACGACTATTATTATTATACGCAGGCTTAGCTGTTTCTTCTACCTCAGTTTATTCTTTTAGTTGTGCTACATTTTTTGTTACGTGTAAATGTGTTGAAAATTGTGGATATTATTTTCAGTTTAATCAATTAAACTGCGGGTTTCGGAAAAAAAATCCTCAAAACATCATCTACAATATTGTTCTGAGGTAATTTTTTTGTAAAATGTATAAAGAAAGTTATAGAGTAAAAAAATATATTTTTGCTTATAACTTCTTTAATATTTAATTTAGGGCACAAAGTTATATACGTACCATATTTATAGGCAAAACAATTTGCTACAAATTATGTCCTAACGAATATTTTGTAAAACGCATAGTTTCTGAGATATCGCAAAATACGTGTTTTCACCCCTTTTTCCAAGATGGCGGCCGGGGGACAAGGGTGGCGACCCCACAAACTTGAGGTTAAGCTTCTTCTATACATGTCTCAAAAATAAAATTGCGTGCTCTAAAAAATGCAAAGCTCATGTAACTTTTCAATGGACTATAGTTATAGATAGGTGTGCTAATGTTAGTCAATGAGAGGTTAATTATTAGGTTCATTTAAGACTACTTTGTATGTAAACTGTAAAGATGCGAAATGAATTTACAAAGTTACATAACATTCCCAAATAAATAACACTTCAAAAAGGATCAACATGTTTTATTCCATGCGACATCGTCTTTGACCGCTCGATCCTTGCTAACGGTGTGCTCGTGTGCGCCGCGCTACGATAAATGCCTAAATTTGAACGATAGCGCAAGGCGTAAAGACTCTTAATATATCATACAGCTCAAACCATGCATGACCATATTTCAGTTTACGCTGCGGTCATTAATTGGATTGGTGACCGCTGATGGTATTGCTACTAAGCGCTTTCGTCTTGTAAGCTTCTTCGGAGGGTACGTTAAACCGCCAGTCCTGGTTGATTTCTGAGGACGGCAGTCGTCAAAGCACGGTGTTAGAGCATTTTGCGAATATCCGCCTGGCTACCTAAAAGCCTCAAGTAGAAAATCTGACTCCAAGCACTGTCCATAGGAGCCGAGTAATTCTAGAAAAGCCTGAACAGAATCTTGCAAGTAGGCGAGATGGTGGTCAAAAGATAAAAAGGCATTTTATCTGGAATAAAATAAAATACTAGAACCATCTATTCACAGAGATCTGATGCTGCACTGTCCACGTGATATACTTGAACCTGAATAGATTTTTAACGGCTGATGCGATTCTGATCTAACATGGCTATTTAGTTTTATGTTCTCTTCAAATATAATAATTAAAATAAAAAATATAATTAAGGGAGCTCCCATACAATAAAAGAGGTTTTCGCCGTTTATTTTCTAAAAATAATAATAATTAAATCAGGTCGAAACTTGAAATATTCACCGAAAATTTAGTTGTATATTTACTTTAAAAATAAATAATTAGTGAGATCACTATTTAGGATTCGTACCTACCTAGGATAGGAACGTACCTACCCAGCTCAATCGGACATTCTGATGACGTGTCTGTAACTTGAAAGATTAGGTTACAGATAATGGTACGGAACCGTTCGTGCGCGAGTCCCACTCGCTCTTGGCCGGTTTTTTTTTAACTTACCGGTTGTCCAAACCGTCATCTTCATCCGTCTGCAGTCCTATGGAGCAGGTCTCTACGACGGCGAAACCATCCGGCAATGTATCATCGACGTCGCTTGCGTCGGCTTCAGAAATGCCCATCAGCTGCAGCGCCAGCGAGTATGTCTCGGCAGCGGCTGGGAAGCAGCAGTACGCCGATTGTGTGTTAAGCAGTCTGCAACGTATATTATAACCTAATGTAAAGTACAGCACACACAATTTTAACACGGATTTGTGAAAATATAATTGGCGTAAATTCATTATAGTTAAAGAATTCCAATAAATAATTTTAAATCGGCTGCACTCCAGTTTTTTTAACTATTACCCAAGCAGTTTCTGAAAAAAATAATTCAGCACGGATCAATTGCATATACTTCTGTGCATACTTTTTTTCTGAATCTTAATAATTTTCCTCTATAGAGAAGTTCACCTTGAATGTGACTATATTCTGGGAATCGCCCCCTTAAAGGCAAATAATTGAATAGTCAAAGATACTGTTTCGGCGATTTGCCTGTATTGGAAATAAACTACAAGTAACACACAATGCTTCGTGAGCCCGACACGGGCTAAACATCACAACCCCTTCATCAAACTCCAATTTGAGGGACCAAGTCTGCTCGCGTCCGTGGGATTTAGCCCTAGTTGTCCCACACGTGTCCCTCGGGTGGTGCCAAAGGAGCAGCATAATAAGTGGTGGTAGGCCTTGGCCGCCGGCTTAAGTACCACCCCCCGGACAAAGTCATGGTGCCAAGCGTTTTTTCGTGTTCCATCATGTTGTCCGGGCTAGCCGTTCAGGAGGATGGGTCGGGTATGGAAGTGCTGCTGAAGTTGACTGGTTAGTGGCACAGTATAAGCGCTGCATTGGGTAATCAAACTCGAAGAGCAGCTGGATCCGAGGCACGGTTCTCCGCTGGCCGACCGCAGATAGTAACGGGGCCCAAGTAGTGAGCTAGCCACTCACAAAAGGCTGCCCCGCCATCTAGCGAAAAATCCCAGGAGTGCGCCATCGTGCCGGTTGGCGACCGGATGCGAGGACCCGACGGACACACTTGGGGGGGCTCGGGCGTCCCCGCGGTCTTCGAGTTTGGTTCCCCCTGTATGTAGAGTTGGTCTGTATGCTACTGTGTCAGTAAGTAGCGCTTCATCCCACTTCCATCTTCTTACCTCCCTTCACTCTCTAACTTAATGAAAAAATGAAAAGAAACAGTAAGGCGTTTTCACAGCGGAAGCACGTCCTCGCTCTTCAGGTGCACCTCGCTAACATCCGAGGTCTGCACTCAAATCGCGATTCGGTCCATCACCACCTGGAGACCGCTAAACCCCATCTACTGTTCCTCACGGAGACGCAGATCAAATGTCCAACTGACACGTCGTATCTTGCCTACCCGGGCTACACCCTTGAGCATAAGTTCAAACCACGCTCGGGTGTCTGCATGTACGCTCGTGATGACATTTGTTATCGGCGTCTCCGTAATCTTGAAGACCCAAATTTTTCTTGTATCTGGGTATTGGTGGATACAGGCTTAGAGAAAATACTCTATGCCGGTGTCTACCGCTCGCACACTGGAGACATGGAGACAACCAGGCTCATGACACACCTCAGTGAGGCGGCTGATGTGGCACAACAGAGGTATCCTACTGCCGAATTAGTGTTTCTGGGTGATTTTAACGCTCACCACCAGGAGTGGCTGTTCCCATTCCAGAACACAGACCATGCTGGGAGAGAAACGCGCAAATTAGCCTTGACACTCAATCTCACCCAAATGGTCAAAGAGGCAACAAGGATACCAGATGTTGAAAGTCACACAGCCAATTGCTTGGACCTTCTGCTGACAACAGATCCAGACCGTTACACAGTGTCGGTATCATCACCACTAGGTAGTTCCGACCATTGTCTGGTGAAGTCTGTATCAGTCCATTCCCCACTAGACCCCAGCCCTAAAGGCAACCGGCGGATATGGCGATACAAGTCAGCAGATTGGGATGGGATGCGTTCTTTCTATGCATCTTATCCTTGGCGGCAAGTTTGCTTTTCTTCCAGCGATCCCTCTGCTTGCGCGGATTATGTGGTAGATGTGCTACGTCAAGGTATGGAATATTATATTCCATTCTCTGACGTGCCTCTGTCTAGCAAAGCTCGCCCTTGGTTCGGGGCTGAATGTGTTAGCGCAGAAACGTTAAAACATGACGCCTACACTGCTTGGGCTGAAGCACGAAACCGCAAGGATAAGGATATTCGCGTAAAGAAGAAAGCCTTTAACAAAGCCGCCAGGTCCTGCAAAAAGGTTCTGAAGAAGGCTCGCTTCGACCATATAAGCCGAATAGGGGCCAAACTTGCTTCTTATCCCGCAGGGAGTAAAGCATTCTGGTCCCTGGCTAAGTCGGTTGAAGCGAACTTCTGCCGTCCCTCACTGCCTCCAATGCTAAAACCTGATGGGTCATTGGCTCACACCGCCAAGGAGAAAGCAAACTTATTTGCTGCACTCTTTGCGGAATCTTCACGTCTAGATGCTGGTAGTGCTGTACCTCCGACTTTACCTGTCTGCGAGTCGACCATGTCGGAAATCCGCATTCGACAGATTGATGTACGTAAAACGCTACGCAACTTAGACGTGAACAAGGCTAGTGGCCCTGACGGCATACCAGCCATAGTACTGAGGACATGTGCGCCTGAATTGACTCCGATCCTGACACGCCTCTTCCGCCTTTCTATGGAGACTGGGCAAGTACCGAAAGCTTGGAAGTCTGCCAACGTGCAGCCCGTGCCCAAAAAAGGAAGTCGTGCCGACCCTGCCAACTATAGGCCTATCTCAGTCACGTCCATTCTTTGTAAGACAATGGAACGTGTGCTGAACAAAAAGCTCCTTGGCTATCTTGAAGAGAATGACCTCTTGAGTGACCGGCAATATGGGTTTCGCCAGAACCGGTCAACTGGAGACCTTCTTGTATATGCCACCCACATATGGAGCGAGGCCTTGGAAAAATATGGTGAAGCACTTGCAGTCTCACTGGATATTTCTAAGGCCTTTGACAGGGTTTGGCACGACAGCCTTATTGGTAAACTTTCAGCTTATGGTTTACCTCCCAGACTATGTGCGTGGATAACAGACTTCTTGAGGGAACGTTCGTTACGAGTAGTCGTTGATGGATGCTCATCTGAACTAATGGCAATAAATGCCGGGGTACCTCAAGGGTCAGTTCTTTCGGCAACACTCTTTTTGCTCCACATTAACGACCTGCTTAAACCCGGTATCTTTGGGTACGCAGACGATAGCACTGTTGTCGAAAGATATATATCCGATGCACGAGCTGGTGAAGCTCAAGTCCAGTTTGAAAGAGAGGCGATGATTGGACGATTAAACTCTAGCTTGTTGGCCGTGTCCGATTGGGGCGATGCCAATTTAGTGAGATTTAATGCGTCCAAAACACAGGCGTGTCTTTTCTCCGCTAAACGGAGAACATTTCAACTAACTCCGACTTTCCGAAATGTAACAATACCGGTGGCAAATCGGTTAGAGCTTCTTGGCGTGTCCCTAACTTCAAATATAAACTTCGGATCTTACATCGAAGCCAGAGCACAAATGGCCGCTAAGAAGCTGGGTATCCTCGCAAAGGTGAGGCAGTACTTCACACCGGGGCAGCTTCTTAATTTATATCAAGCTCAAGTCCGATCGTGTATGGAGTACTGCTGCCACCTCTGGGATGGATCCGCAAAATACCAACTGGAGGCTCTCGACTCCATTGACCGACGAGCCAAAAGACTTATAGGCGATGATAAGCTGGTTGAGTCCAAATTGCAGAGTCTTGGTCATCGTCGCAGGGTCGCTAGCCTATCGGTTTTCTATCGTTTACATTTCGGAGAGTGTGCGCAGGAATTACACGCGTTGATTCCACCATGCCCCTTTTACCAGCGGACTACAAGGCGCTCTGATGGCCGTCATCCTTTCTTGGTTGACATTCCTCCAGTTCGTTCGAAGCGTTTTGCTTCAACATTTATCTTCCGTACAGCGAAGGAGTGGAACTCATTGCCCGCGTCTTTGTTTCCTGAACAGTATAATTTGGGAGCCTTCAAGTCTAGAGTGAATAGGTATCTTCTAGGCAAGCATGCTACATCTTCGGCCACATCATCACTTTCCATCAGGTGAGATAGCGGCCAAATGCTTGCCTGTAGCGCATAAAAAAAAAAAAAAAAAAAAACCCCAATGCTGCCTCTGAGGCGACTTCTTCTAAGAAACTAATATCTTACACTGCGATCCCCAAGACACCTGCCAAGCGTGGGGATTATGGCCTCCATTTACAGGGGGAGGCTGCGTTCAGCTTTGGACAATCCACAGTACACTATAATACACCACCAGCTTTCACCAGTTCGTCTTGTGGGTACCACAGCAGTGTGCCAACACTACTTATGTTTAGAGAGGGTGCAGCAAGTGAAATTACTGACGTATAAGAACCAATATTCCGGAGTAGCGACAGCAGGCCAACTGTAATGGAAATAGGCATGATGCTAGTCAGGCGGGGGACTGGTACGTCTGGTCATTTAATATCATTAAAAAAAAACTAGACCAGTTTACCAACAACCGTCGCAGGCCTATAGGCAGCCTAACCTGTTGCACGCGCACAGAAGTCAATGACCGCCGTCCGAGAGCAGTGTAATAAGTGCAATTCGTCTCATGACGAAATGCATCTGTAATAGGCAGAGGTTAATCCGCTTAACATCAGGTGGGCCTCGTGCTTGTTCCGTCACAATCACATAAAAAAATAAAATAATATGCCCGTATTTCTTTCAGCGATTGGTCGATACCTTAGTTGCGGTGACGCTGGGAGAGCCAATATCCAATAAAGAGTAAGTGCACCACTTTGTTTTTGTTGTAAGTGCAAATATGTTACCTGTGGCAGCACTCGAGTGTGAGCCGTTTATTATAAGTGGTCTGTGGCTGCGACAGGCACAGGTCTCTGCAGAGGATCAGCACGCGCTGAGCGTCTTCATACCACCCGGCCTCGTTTAGGAAACCACCTGGAATAATATACATCACGAATATAAACCAAGAATTGAAAAATACATTAAGGCTATTGCATACCCCCGTGGGGTGCCGGATTAGAATGTCAGCCCCCCGTGACTTGCCATGGGTGTCATGGGAGGCGACTAAGGGAAAAATACTGGAAGGTGGGAAGCAGCGTCTTTTGAACAACTGACAACATCTACTGCGATCCAAAACGCCTGTCAAGCGTAAGATTATGGACAATCCCCCAGATGGGGGAGAACTAGTTCAACGGTGGACATTCCAGATGATGATGTTGATAATAATTACATAAAGCCAAGGTAATAAAGACCCACATCATATAAACAGCTATCATATAACGTTTGGAGGGAGGGAGTTGCCTTAATAACCATGCGTAAGTTGGCAGTTCTTCAGAAGGCACTGCTGCCCCTGCCTCTTAAAACTCCCACATTATATGATGACCTTGATGAGCCTGATGATGAGAAAGAAATTTTGCTGTCTCTTTTTTTTATTTTATCTTTTAGCTTAGATATTTAAAACTACATTTCACTACATTTAGCCACACTGCAGACATTTCAGTATATTATGTCACACTATACATTTCCGTACATTTTTGTATGTAATTCTATTTTATGTTTTTTTAAATATACCTTTTTTATATTAACAACGTACTCCAGGCAGCATATTATCTAGGTACTAGTAATAGCAATCATTTATTTTGGCTTTAGTAGTTACTAAAAAATGAGAGATCTATTTTTTATACTACGGACAGAAATTCTTACATACAATGAGATGGTTTGTAATAGTAGTACAAACCATCTCATGCCTAAATAAGTCTTTTACATCCCTTTTATAGCAATCTACTATTTTTACTTCTGAGATAACAGCTGGGTGCAGATTGAGAAGAATACATAATACATTGCCGAACCTACTTAGCATGGGAAGATGACTTGTGCGCTTAATAAACAGCAGCACCCCACTCACGTAAGTAGAGGCATAATGCTCACGTTTTTTCATACTTTTCAGTTTTAGAAGTCGGTTCCATTTTATGTATATATTTTTTTTTACATATCTACCTGTTACTTGTTTCACGGAACCCTGAATTGTGTATGGCTCTTGTGTCCCTATGCTTCTCTTTATACCTATCAGCTGTTGTTTACGTATTCAGAAATCAAACATCACACTATGTTTACGAGGTACGCACGAGACCGTTGGACTCGGTCCAATTTTCGGTAGATTATTATGAATGTCGTGGTAACTTTGGCCAAGGTCATCGTGGAAGGTCTAGCGAATACGTGGTGTGGTTCGGGATTTCAAGGTTTTTTGAGGACAGCGCAGGCCTATCGCCCCGGCAACTTATCCACGTGTCGTCGCCTCGCTTCATTCTCACTAATCGTAAGACTGTCTGTGTTGATGCTGATTTGGCATTGATTGGTGCATGTTATTGTGTGGACGTTCCCATATATTGTATAGTGAATAGCTTGAGTTGAGGCTATGTAGATACAATGCCGGTTGGGTTAAGTGAGCGATAATCATGAATTTTCAAGAAAACTGTCACTCATCTGTAAAACTTAAATTTTAAATACAAGTAAATATCTTCACGAAATTTCTAACTATGCTTTCACGCATGTTAGGCAAACATCAATTCAAAATGCAATTATCAATTTTAAAGCACAAATCTTTAAGGCACTTGATGCCTGAAGTTATCATGGAAGTGATCATCCGGGGGACGAGATTCGAATCCGCCTCATAACTAAAATATTGTGCTCTAATAAATTGTAAATGTGATCTCGAGTTCCCTGATTAGGACCCGCACCCTCTCATCCCTGCTCGTGGAAGCCGCAAGAAGGGAAAAAATGCCACTTATGCTATGAGCACCATACCTCTACTCACATGAGTGGGGTGTTGCTGTTAAGCGGACAAATAAAGTCTAAATATTAAAGTCTCGTTCTCATGCTAAGTAGGGTCGTGGCAATGAAAGTATACGAGTATGTATTCTTCTCAATTAGCACCCAGCTGTTATCTCAGAAGAAACAATAGTACATTGTTATACAAGGGATGAAAGGGACTTATTTAGGCACGAGATGGCTTGTAATAGTAATATAACCACAGTAGTAAATAGGTCTATCACCCGAGGTACACTTTGCTGTTCAAGTCGAATATGAGACAATTAAAAAAATATTATCAACAATTTTGTTACATGACTATTTTAGTCAAGTTACAAAATTGTTGATAATATCATTTTAATTACAATTATACGCCGCGATTTAACAGAGTATGTCTGTATAAAAAGGCGGGATACTGCCTGAATACTTTTTTAAATGTTATACAAGGTAAATTTCCTTGGGACGAAAAGTACTGTTTTCATCCCTCTGATCAGGTAACTTCAAGCGTACTTTCCGAGTATGTGAAATCAAAAGTGCATGCACATTACATTATCATACCTCGTAAAGTACAATCAGCTTCTTCTTCTTTCCCCCACCCACACTCACACCTTCACCTAACACTCAGTTCAGTAGAGAGCAAGTAAAATGAAGACATAGTTACCTAGACGGAGTCCCAGGTGTATGAGCTCGTGCTTGGTGCCTCGACCTTCGTCGCACCGCGTCAGGTAGCCCGTCGCCAGCTCCGAGGATGTTCTGGAGCCGTGCTCTATCACAGCCTGGAAAGAAACAGACTAAGCAACTTTTAACTAATTATATAGTTCCTACTAATAACTGTACTAATAACCATTACAAAATTTAAAAATTACGCGAGGTTTTTTTTTAATGTAATCCGCAGAGCATGCGTTATTGCGAACATAAAAATATAAAAATTATAGGTTTGAGTCATCATTAACAAGTTTAAAGCTAATTGCAAATTTAATCTTGTTTGTAGTACAACGTAAGTCGAACTATAGATGTCGCTCCATCCCAATACGATGGTTAAAGAACGATAGGAAAAAATTGAGTTGTGACTCATTGTCATGTTAGCTCAATTGGATAAGAGCATACCCCGGCTAAAGGGGTGGATGGACGCGGGTTCGAATACCGCACATGACTTTAATTTTTCCTCTCGTAAATATAATTTAGTAATGTAATCCGCAGAGCATGCGTAATTGCAAAAATAAAAATACTAAAAAAAATATTGATAACCACTTAAGGTTTATATAAAGTTAAAATAGGATCAAGAAGCCCGCTTGATGGCACACTAGTGCCTCTTAACACTTAGTGAACGAGTCATCTGGGGAAACACCATACCTATTTCTACCGCCAAGCAGTAATGTTCGCATTACTGTGCCGATGAAATTGCAGGCACATGAGACTTAACAACGTTATGCCTCAGGGTCTAAGCAGTACAGTTCGTCATGACAAATTACATCCTAAGGATGTTTCGTGTAGAAGCGAAACGCAACGACAATTCTTCTGGTTTGGCTGCGTGGCGTTTGTGACATCAAAATTAGGCAGTAAGTACATATATTTTTCATATTTTGAAGTGTTTTACTAAAGAATTAATTTGATGTTTTCTTAAAATACTTTTAAAATATTTATTATTATTACGAATTGCATCTGTTATAGGCAACCACAAGGGCCTCGAGAATGTTCCGTCACAATTCCATAAAAAAATATATATTGTATGCTAATAATCTTATTGTACTTGAATTAAAACTTCGCACTATGCATGTGATATATACATACGCAGTTGATGGTAACGCTCTTATAAACCATAAATAAGGTCAGAAAATCACACAAATATAATATGTTTGACATCTTGTAAATTAATAATAGAACAAATAAATAAGTTTTAAGGAAAATATACTTAAGTTATTGCAGTAACAATAGGTAGGTACCTATATTAATATTTTTTATCCTCTTTTCGATAATCCATTATTGCGGTCGAATGTTAGGATTCGATATCCCAAAAGATCTAATAAAGGATAACGCGTCATACCGACTCGATAACCGCCATGTTCAGTTATCTCTGGTAAAAAAATTTCTATTGTGAATTTTTTTATCACTGCGTTAGTTATTGCCCCTAAGGAGTGAGTCCCGGGACAATAAAGAAATGAATCTAAAATGGCGCCGAAAATCATTACCATTGATAAATAAATAAGACGTGATGATTTTCGTCACCATTTTAGATTCGTGCTTTTAATTTTTATTATTTCGAGTTATGTGGGTGAATACGCTCTTATAGATCAACCACCCTTTGCGTGCGATAACAACGATAATAAACCGTACCTAATTGCGTATTATTGTATAACAGCGAGTTGAAAGAACGACCTGATTGCGCTCGCACATGTCCGTCATGTCATAGGTATGTTTACGAGTACTACTTATGTCGCAACTCGCAGCCAACTTGCTTCATTAGCCGATTAGTAAACAGCCTAACCTTTTACTGAACGGCGCCGTTTAACACGTATTGGTCTTTGAAAAATGACAGACTGAGGGCGTAGGACGGATAGACGTCGTGTCGCATGCGAGTGAGCGAAACGCAATATTTAAAAATCATGAGCGATTTATTTAAAATAAATTATTGTAAATTTGAACTTTTTAATAACGGAAAATATTTTTCAAGTACTTTATCACTATGAGAGGAAAACTTATAGTCACGTGCGGACTATTATTTTCCTCTCTTAAATTTGTAATTTTGTAATGTAAACTGCGGAGCATACGTCATTGCAAAAATAAAAATATTAAAATTTAATAGCTATATTATTTTTTTTCTGTAGAGAGAAATAGATGCAACCTAGTTTTCAGATCGAGCATAGCAGTTGTCATATCCTTTTGAATAAAGTTGCCGCGAATACTCGCTATTATTCGGTATTACTCGACATTTTTTTGATAGTCGTCGAATACCGAATAGTAGCTATTATTCGGCATTCGGCGAATAGTCGTCTAACATAAACTTTTATCGAACAAAAAACGAATGAACTAAAAATAACAATATTTATTATTTTTCTTAATAAAACAATACACAATATTAATTATTTTCTGTAATATGTGCCTGTGCCTATCATATTCATGAAATTAAATTAGTTAATAATAATTAAATGAAAAATTTAATTACTACGTTGAACATGAAACAGATTTGTTTAACCTTACTGTTTTCTTTTCTCACAGCCTTCTATTTATGTCGAATAGTAATGTCGAGTTATTCGACTATTCGCCAAAGTGAATGGCGATTAATCGGTATTCGACTATTCGGTATAACAACTATTCGCGGCAGCTCTACTTTTGAATATTATTATATTTTATTAATATCTCTAAAAGTACAATCTTTCTAAACAACGTGTTCAAACTTTGGTTTTTTAAGACTCACTTCACTTAAACTAGGGGCCTGAAATTTACTCTTAACGTCTCATACAACATTTAATGAACTGGATGATTAAGCTATTCATAAAATTACTAGTCTAGGACAAAGTCATCCGTTAGTATTAGGTTACTAGTAAACTGCACAACGCGCGATCTGAGCGTGCGAAGTGAGCGGGCCGTGACGCAAATTAAATGAAGCTGAGTACTATTTGCATAATTAAGAAACGCTATTCTATGGCTTGGCTAGCCAAGTTGTTAAACGTTATCGATCCATGTCATTTACCTAGCTGTTTGATTGAACGGCTGAATATTATACAGGATTATTTAGGCCGCTAGTTGAACGGCGCCGTTCAGTTAAAAGGCTAGGCTGTTAATTGTACGGCTGGTTAAGCTAGTTGGCTGCGACATATAGACGATATAGTGCCACAGATGAGTGCAAAGTTAATACATGTTACCTTATTTGTCAGTTCAGTAGCATTACAAATGGACAATTATACGGTTAAAGGCAGAGAACGACACTTTTACAAGTAAACATGCATTGTTCAATTTGTTTAAGATATGTTTCCGGTATAGTTGTCTACAATGTCTCGCTTAGACAATGTTTTATTAACAATGTACGGATTTTAAAGTATTTCACACGGTCAACATATTCTGAAACTCTACTGTTTAACTTCGGGGCGCTGCGTTTGCACAAGACTTTAAGCTCCAATCTTGCCCCAATTGTATTAATTCGAGATCTATTTTTTTTAAGGCAATAGCACTGACCACAATCTCATTGATGTGGTCGAAAATGTTAAACAGGCTTATGGAGACGATTCTCAGATTTTGGTAACTTTGAAGACGCACCTCAGAGGATTATTGTTTGGATTTAGAAAAAAAAATTATATGTGCTATCACATTTGCTACATTACGATAAAATTTTATTTTTAACGTCCATTTTGTCTATATCGCAATACCGTGATAACAAATAGATTCTTATACCAAAAGTTAATAAATTAAAATATATATAAACTACCTTGATAACTTTTGTTTTTCACGCATTTCTATTTTAAGTAATGTTTTGTGTGTATCTCGCGCATTTCGGTCAAAAATATTAGTAATTGCCACGGCGCGCCAAAAGCGCACGTCAACTAAACCAGCGTTGAGGGTGTTAACTGGCCAGCTAGCTAAAATGTCTTACAACCATGCAAAAAATATTTTATCGTTCGTAAAACGATCCGTTGATCGAAACAGATGCGAAAGGAAAGAACTGCACTTTGACTGAGCAGGCTTCGACGTAAATATACTAATAAGACTGTGGTCCTCACCTGGAAACACCGCAAGAGATCGATGTGATGGCCGCTGAAGCGGAGCAGCCGCTCGAAGATGTCCAACTCACACAGCTCATTGCCCAAAATGCACAGCTTCTTCTCATTATGCATCTGGAACAAACATCAATATGCAGTTAGTCAAACGTAGCCTGATGCGGGAAACAAAGCAATTATTTCTTGATAACTCTCAGTGACCTGAGAATTCTAAGAAAATCTTGACTGGTAATCAGCAAGCAACGACCAATGACCTACTGACAAATGGAAGTCGGGCGATGAACAAAATTCTCGGAAAAAGTGTCCTAAGTCAATCCACATTAGGTATTTGCAACATGAAGTGTGAGTGAACATATCCTTCTGGTACTTACTTTATGTGTAATTACTTAGTAATTTAGGTTAGTTTACATAATTTTAACATATATCATTCTAATGGTTTACATAAGCTCTCGATTTTAGGCTTTTCTTTTCAAGTGCTATCAGCAACAACATGCGTTGCTACACCTAGCATGGCCTGGTCAAGTACTATCAGCAACAACATGCGTTGCTACACCTAGCATGGTCTGGTCAAGTACTATCAGCAACAACTTGCGTTGCTACACCTAGCATGGTCTGGTCAAGTACTATCAGCAACAACATGCGTTGCTACACCTAGCATGGTCTGGTCAAGTACTATCAGCAATTACATGCGTTGCTACACCTAGCATGGTCTGGTCAAGTACTATCAGCAACAACATGCGTTGCTACACCTAGCATGGTCTGGTCAAGTACTATCAGCAACAACATGCGTTGCTACACCTAGCATGGTCTGGTCACATTCTCTCTAGGAAGACGTAGACACCCTTCATCTAAGACTGAAGGGCGTCCTACACTACGTATGTCAAGGTGCAGTTTCAATGAACTTGCAGTTCCACTCAAGAAGACATTACGGCACCGCTTATCGATTCTACGGCATATATGACCCGCTCACTACTCTTCAGCTGACTTATTGTTTGGTATCTGTTGGAGAATCTAACTTCTAATGCAATAGCTTATAACTCCCATGATAGCCCAACATAACTTGCATAACTACTTGGTCTTCGGATCCAGATGCACCTAGACAAAACTGAGAGCATGTTCAATGAACAAATAGACCCAGGACCGATTACTGTGAACGTAGTTTCTCTTGACGTTGACCAAGACTATGTTCCTCGGGCAATCAGTGCAATTAGGTATATAAGAGAAAGAGGATCGTAGAAGAATTCAGATGGGCTGGACAGTATTTAAGAAGCGTGTCGAGTATATCCGTTGTCAATGGCGCAAAGTCTGACGAGAAGAAAGTCTTCAACGAGTGCACTCTATCTGTTATTACGGCGCTGAAGCGTGGGCACTAGGCATACCTATTATTAACAGCTCATGCTTATTCGTACAAAAATAAGTATATGCCTAATTAGTAGAGGTAATCTGCCTTACTTTACAGTCTATTCTCCTACGATATATTATATTAGCCGGATCGTCCACTGCTGAACACAGCCTCTCCTACTAAGGGAGTATTTGCATAATCCCCACGGTTGGCAGGCGTCATAGGGATCGCAGTGTTAGATGGCAGTTCTTTAGGAGGCGCTGCTGCCCACCTGCCAGTATTTTTCGCTTAGTCGACACTTTTACGACACCCACGGGATGATATGGGGAGGTGCAATTCTAACCCGGCACCCCACGGGGTACGATACACAGAACCAAAAAGTGGAAAAGGGCGATGAGCTTTCTGTATAAAGATGGCCGTAGATTTAGACCAAGAACTAGCAATGTATTAGATAAAATACTCCATACAAAATTTTCAGACATATCGCAATATTGTTAAGTTTTGTTTACATTATCCAAAGATCGACAAAATATATACGGTGCAGTAAACCGCGGCATCATTTACCTGAAAGCACCATATTACATTATTTACGAGGGCAATAAACGCAATTTTGTATGTCAACGTTCGCGCCCTATAAAACTATACATTGTAAAACGACCAATATGATGCGTTCGTGCAGATAGTAAGGGTTTAAATCATGAGAAAGGAGCGTTAAGATAAAATAAACTTATTCATTTGAGCGATGAGTAAATAAGGTATTCCAGCTAGAGCATCTAAAATATTCCAATTAAAGCTACGATAAATATATTGTCTTGGTAATTAAAACCCTATACAGTCCCAGACCTGCTCACCCCGCACTTTGGGTACGAAGCTATGCACATCGTCGTATCCGTCCGAACGGGATTATAGTACGGTGCGTGAAGCGTAAGAAGAGATCAGAGCTATGATATGGCTATGAGATAGAAAGAGCCTTGTATGTGAATATAAATATTAGGTACTCCGTGCTTTGCGAGCTGAAGTCCACTTTATTGCTTAGTAGATAGAGTCGCTTATTCATCGGAGTGGCTTTGCAGTGTGATCCTTCTGTGACAATACTAGCATAGAAATGCTTATGTCATATTAAAAAGAAACTTCAAAACAAACCAGATACTATTATGCGTGCACTATTTAGTGGAATGGTATAGTGGTGTTAACATAAACATCAGACTTAATTGAATATCAAACTTATCGTTATCTCCTCCACATAAAGGGAAGGAGCATTATGAGTACAGTTGTCGTTCTGCCGTGACTCTCTATCTCTACATTTGCTATGCGTCAGTAGAGTATGTGACATTACTTATTAGTTACAACAAAATCTTTTACCGTTTCTTCCGATATAATTCCTATAAAACATCTATCGCTCTATACACGGTCCAACTGATCCATTCTATGTGGCGCACACTCAAAGCTATCTAAAATGTAACGGCGACACATTGTTTGCGTGTAGTGGACGTCGACACCGACACCGGCACTCACATAAACGACCAAATTACTCGAGTTCATGTATACAAAGTCTCCATCGCTGCAAGAGCCGACGAGACGCGCCGCCACCCGCGCCGGTCGCGGTAAAACAGGCGCCGCGCGCCGCGCCGCTGATACCGGCTTATATTATGCATGAATCATTGAGCTTCCATAAACAAGGGCTACGAAATCAAGTGACGAGCATCAGAAGAACTTTAGTTTAGTTAACTTTAGTCTAGTTAACTAAATATGAGCGCTTCTAGAGAATAAGAAAGAGGTCTCCACATAAACGTGACTAGAAAAATATCCACCGATAGGATCGCATCACGGGATCTTCGTTTTTACTTTAGCCTATGAGCATAAAACGCTGGTAGCGAAGTTTTGATGACTTGGCTGATCGGTTAAGAAGGGCTAACCTTCTTAACCGATCAGCCAAGTCATCGTCAACGTCTCAAGAGAGCGTTTACCGCGGTTTTCGTGGCCCTTATGTCTTTTGACTTGCAATGAGGATATTTACTATAAGTATAGGTGAATATAATGAAGGTTTTACTATTCATTACGAACGACAAAGGTACAGTGGCATAAAATAATTAACATAGTTTACAGCAAGTTTAGACCGTTTATATACATATAAAGGGTGTCCTCAACACCGATATTAAAATAGCGCCTGGCCCTCAAAAATATATACAAGGATAAGCAGCTACTAGACTGTGGTAGTTGTGTTATGGGACTGGCAATATCAAAATAAAGTTTATGTTATTAACTAGCCATAAATCATAAATCGAGAAGTAGTTATACAATGCAAATACAATTAATAAAACAAGCAGGAAAATAAAAGTAAATAAAGTCTAAATCAATCATCCTCAATTAATGCCTAGACGGAAAAAACAGATGTAAGCAATCAAAACGTTTAATTAAAATACTTTGACATTATAAGCATACTTCATATTTTTATTATTAATATTGTTTTTATAGCATTGTAACGTGCATAGTGCCACTGTCCAACATTTGCACGCCTCATAGGCAGAACATGATTAAAGCAACTCTTATATTTTACCATCTTTTGTGCATGTGTTTTTCGTATGTAGGATATTTCTCAAGTTTTATGCAAATAAATGATCTATATCTCTTTAAATAACCTCATTAGTTACTCTAGATGTACAGTTTTATAAACTTTTCCTTTTGCATTAAATAATACATGGAAATAGTTTTATAAAAAACCGGCCAAGTGCGAGTGGGACTCGCGAACGAAGGGTTCCGTACCATTATCTGTAACCTAATCTTGCAAGTAAAAGACACTATTACTTATTGAGCTGGGTAGATTACGTTCCTATCCTAGGTAGGTACGAACCCTGAATAGTGATTTCACTAATTGTTTATTTTTAAAGTAAATATACAACTAAATATTCGGTTAATATTTCAAGTTTCTACCTGTTTTCAATAATATTATTTTAGACAAAAACCTATTTATTGTATGGGAGCCTTCTTAATTATTTATTTTATTTTAATGAATGATATTTAAAGATAACATAAAACTAAATATTATGTGAAAAGTTAAAGCATCTACCTGTCACCTTTTATAGTATCGAGCAAGAAATGGTAAAAAACTCAAGTTGGTTGTATGGGAGCCCCCCTTAAATATTTATTTTATTTTTAGTATTTGTTGTTATAGCGGCAATAGAAATACATCATCTGTAAAATTTCAACTGTGTAGCTATCACCGTTCTTGAGATACAGCCTGGTGACAGACGGACGGACAGCGAAGTCTCAGTAATAGGGTCCCGTTTTTACCCTTTGTATACGGAACCCTAAAAAACCCAATTTACATCAAGATATAAATAAAAATACATAATGCAATCAAATAAATAAATTAGCAAAATTTTAAATAAATTGTATACTATACCTTGTCCAATAAAACACGACACGTTAGGACTATAAAGTTACGAACAATCATAAAGATTTGATAACATTTCATTCTTTGACATTTAATGGGGTCATTCACTACAATATACGCAAACGAAATTTACCAAACAATCTTTTACTTTATGCTTTTGAGGATTCCGTACCCAAATGGAAAAACGAAGTCCTATTCCGCTGTCTGTCTGTCCGTCCAAATGTGACACGTCTCTAGCTCTTAAAGTGATATACAAAATTTGCAATTAAAATAATTTGTTCATCACACCAACCGGAACTTCCATCGTGGAACAAGGTCTCCTAAATGGGGGATTTGCCACTATCCCCACACTTTGCAGGCGTTTGGAAGATCCCAGTGGAACATAGCAGTTCCTTAGAAGACGCTGCTTTCCACCTTCCGGTATTTTTCCCTTAGTCGGCTCTTACGACATCCACGGGTAGAAGTGGGGGGATAAAACACATTAACAATAATTAAGACTACAGCTTTTAGGCAGAATATGACACTGCATCTTAGTGGGTATTAAAACGGACTCTTGATGAAGAGACCTGTTAGGTGAAATATGAAATGAAATGATAGGAATGAAATATTTACAGTTACAGAATATAGCATATAAGGATGTTATATAAATATTTATATGTATCTGTACAATCTACTCTGTTCTACGTGTGCAACATTAATCATTATTTTAAATTAAATATTTGTCATGCATATTATGATACCGATTATTAGTTATAGAGTCAAAATAATTTCCACAATGCACTTATCAATTAGATATAAAACATACAATATTGCTTTTAAAATTTAATTATATTTAACAAATCACTTAAGGAGTAATAGTTTTTATTGTGTAACCAACATTGCAATTCTTTTTTAAATGGTTTAAAATTATGTATTTATTTCGTGTGCTTTGTGAAAACATTAAAAAATCTAGGTACAATACACACAGCACGACATTGCTTTTGGTAGAGCCACAAGCGAAGTTCTAGGACTACCTAGAACTTCGCTTGTGGCTCCAAATACCAAATATATATAGTTATCACGGACGATTCTGTAGCAATTTCACGTATTTCTGGTCTCCAATACCAAGGCTATAAGGGACTGCCGCGCAGGTGGTTCATGGTTCGTCTCCTGTCGAGGTTTTGCGCACCGCGTGGTGGTAGGCTGGCTAGCAACCACGCCGTCAAGAAAAAAACGTAGCACCAATCACCCAACAGCGAGTCATAGTAGCCTTATGAGCTAGTTTCCATTGAAGGCTTAGCTTGAACATCATACTTTTTATTAAAATGATAGCTGTTAGGCTAGCCCTTGACACTATCTAACCTGATAGTAAGTGATGATGCGGCAAATATGTTGTTTAGGCCAACTAGATTACTGGCTCTCAAGGACAGCTGCCGGAACATACTGTTAGGTTCTTGGCGACAGATTTTCTACTGGAGTTTACTCGCAAAATGCTCGAGCAGCAGGCTATACTACTGCCATGGTAAGACAACAACCGGGACCGAGTGACGGCTTAACGTGCCCGTCGAAGCACGTGCACACCCAGTAGTAATGCCCCTAGCGGTCACCCATTCGCAGCAGATGTTGCTTAACTTAGTTGATCAGTTAAGAACGGTTAAGGAAACTACGCTACGAGCGCTTCAAAAACTTACTAGGTGATATAGTGGACAAAGGCTAGCTCACACAGGACAAAAGTTGAATCACGTGGCCACACAATTGAAGTCATTCAATACTAATTCCAATCAATTGGCAGCCAGACGGGGCTTCCTTCGACGGCCGACGACAAATTGAATATCAAAGAACTATACCAATGTGACCGCAGATAATTGAAATGAACATTGTGAGGTCTTCATTTGTCACAATAAGAATGGATTCATAAGGTTAGTATTGGAGAACAATTGGCGATGCATGAATCAGTTAATTTGCGTTGAGATGGAAGAATAGTATCGATATAGATACTTTAGGTAATGAACCTGCAAGCGGAAGCCAGTTTCTGATATATATTTCTCCAGGTGGTTTTCCAGGTTCCTCAGAAAAAAACCGTCTTCCTGAGGACTCCTCCAACCTATATGCGTGACTATGCGATAGAAAGAGAGACGCCTTGTAGGTGAATATAAATAATATTCGTGCTTAGCGATATTTTTTTTTTGGCCCACCTGTTCTGAGGACTAACCTCTGCCTATAACAGATGCATTTCGTAAAAAGTCACGAATTGCACTGCGCGCGTTAGTACCTGTAATTTCACTGGCTCTCAAGGACTGCTGCCGGAACACTCCTTTAGGTGCTTGGCGACAGATTTTCTACTTGAGGGTGGACGCTTGCCAGCCGTGCATTCGAAAAATGCCCTTCCACCATGCGGTGAAACTCAAGCCCGTGGCGGGATTCGAACCATGGACCTGCTGGGCGACAGTCCATAGCCAATGCCACTGAACCATGAACTTTATTGCTTCGTAGCTCGCTTATTTATTAGAATGGCTTGGCGGAGTGATCCTTCTGTTCATTTTTATTCTGTGGCGTGGTGCGTGTGTATGGGTGTGTAAATAAATAGGGTGCCAAAAAATAACACACACACATACGTATGTTATTTTCTGGCAGTGACCGAGACCGCTTCGTAAAGATTATGATTTCAAATGACATTAACTCGATTATCTTATCACGAGAGAAAAATGTGTCAATCTCTCACGACTGAGATAACCCACTTCGTTGATGATAGCATCAAGAACAATAACACATATTTATTTACTTATATTTTGTAAGTGTATATATTTCACGAGATTTATATCGACACATTTTTGATGAGCGTTTAGATAATAAAGGAACATGTTCCAACAAAGTACTCTTGCTTAGTTCAGCAAAAGTCTACTTTGTTTACGTATACTTAATGCTGCAATATTGTGAGGGTAAAAACCACTTAACAGCCCATTGACACAACACTTAACGGGCGATTACTAACTAACTATCCGTCGGTATGTTAACACTGTAGCTGCAATTGACATAATTATTAATTAGTACTCAAATGATAATGATCCAGCCTGTGATGAAGTAATTATACAAACCCCATTGGGTGTCGGGCTAATTGCATCCACCTATATTTTCTTGTGGAAGTCGTAAGTAAAATACTTGGAGGTCGGCAGAAGCACCTTCTTAGGAACTGGTATCTTACACTGCGATCCCCAAGACGCCTGTCAAGCGTGGGGATTAGGGCAGCCGTTATGGGGGAGGCTGTGTTCAATGGACAATTCGGACAATCTAGTCCATTAGCCGATTGGCATACTACCAAGGAGCAAAGCCGGTTGGCGTTAGAAAGCGGCCGGCCATAAAATCTAAGCAATAACTTACATTATGTATTATTATTTAATAGAGTTTTATTCGAAGACAAATTGCCGACTTCACATAAGTCAGATAAGGGTAGTGAGAGGACGATAAGGTAAATAAACAACACATTAGCAACATTGTCCTGCCCTTTGATGTCCCTTACGCAGAAAGAAGGTTGGTTGCTTAGGTTATGTTATCTTAAGTTTATTTACTGCTGTTTATTATAAAGTTATTTAAAATGAGACAAGAGCCAATTTTACCAAACTATACGACAGTAACTTTTATCTCTGTAAGCAATATAATAGGATAGACCTGTGTCGCCATAGACATCCAATGATGTTCCAGTATTTAAAAATGAACTTAGCTGAAATGTATTTTCTTCCATAAAATGTGAGGAGAACACAATGTGGTTGAATATCTGCAATTATATATATTTTATCTAGGCTTCAGGTTCAATTAGCTCTCGGTTATAAATAACCCTAGTTTAAATATATTAATCATTGCTAATATCGCGTACTATCAATTAGTTTATAGACTAGTAGGTTATTAAACTATTTTTGTAACTTAACCACATTCGTTGGTATTTTCTTAGGAAATAATTATCTAGAATTGATGATGTCATTGTAAAGATACGCCTAAGCTAAGAAATTGTAAGGCGAATTCGCATCGACGAATAGTCAACGCCATCTATTGGATTAGGTGGTCACTATGTTCAGTGTCAGCGCGTGATAAAAGAAACACATTTAATTTGTGTTGCGGCTTTACTAAAATTTTTAATAATCAAAATTTAGTTATTATTTACAAGATAGTTTATTTTTCAATTTGTGGACGTAAACTGTGGTTCGTACAACCCGTCAACAAACATTTTGGTATTTTGTACACAACATCGGACTTGCGACGTACACTGTGCCCGCGATCTCTCGTCGCGCCACGTCGTCGGTGTTATGCCGTTGATTTAAAAGCGTGTTAAAAATAAGCATTTCATAAGGGCGTCCGGCCCTATCCTTACGAAGTAATATGATAGAAGTCAATGTGTTTCATACAATAACACACGGATAATTACTTTGTGTATGCAATTATATTAATATAGGTACATGGTTCTTTTTTCTGATAAGGTTAGCCTTTGACCACTTTCTATCTCTGCGAATGACGTTATTTATTTTTATATTCACATTATTTTTGTTAGTTTCTCAATAGTTATTTTTGTGATAACCTTTGATTTGCTTAAGACTTTTGTTAATAATAACAAAAATAATAAACAAAATGCTACTTAGGTACAGATCTAAATAATATCTGAATTTTTAACTTTCATGTAAAACGAGCAATCAATTTACATATTTTATTCTTTAAGTAATGGCCGACTGATGTACCTATATGCACCAATACTCGATAAATAAAGAAATCAGCTATAATTTGAATGGATTTCATATTGTCAACAGAGTTAAAGGCACTGCTGAAATCTAGGAGTGTCAACACAGTTAACTGACCATTTTCCATAACTATAAACGTATATCGTCTGTAATTTTAACAAGTGCTGTAACTGTGCTGTGTAACTGGACGGAAACCAGACTGAAAGGAGTTCAACAGATTATTACGGGTAAGGAAGCTGTTAATTTGATTATGGACTAAACGTTCTAGAACTTTGGATAGAAAGGGAGAATTGACATGACATTGAGAAGTCGGTATTCAGAATAAGATTTGGGATTCGCTTTTTTTGGCAATGGAAATATTTGGCCTGCCTTCCATATAGAAAGAAAAGCTGGATTTGAAATGGAAAAATGTACCTATAATATAACACAAAATTGGAAGAATGGGTTCTAAAACAGGAACTAGCATATTACGAGTGATTTCATAAAACCAACAGCATTTGATGTTATGGAAAGAATCCTCTTCTTAACATCACAAGCGGTGAGTTGACTGAAGACAAATTATGAAAAGTCAGGGTTAAGTCATCTACATAAATAAATATCAGACGATAATGCAAAATGTAAATTTAGAGAAAGAATGTCGAGATTATAGGGAATAGTTTCTTGGCGAGCCTTACTAACCCCTAAAGACCTCAGGAACTTCCAAGCTGTCGCTGGATCCTTACCTTGAATTGACTCGTGAACTTGGCGTGGAATCAGCATCAATAACTGGAGAACAATCAATCTTTTTGGCGTCATTTAAAAAAGCGTCTTGGTTAATATCACTAAAGTTACGTCATAGAACATAATATAATAATATGGTTACGTTACGTTGCAGAATAATAGTAGGCCCAGATTTAGAAGAAGAAGAGGAACAGTTGGCAGAACAGGAGTTGAAGAACAGGAGTTGGCTTTGTATGGGATAATATTATGATATGTATGTATCTTTATATAATTTATTTATTTATATATATATGTATATATATATCATTATCTATTTATGTATGTTGATATGTGTATATATTTATGTATATATTTATTTATGCGTATATATATTATGTATTTATTTATTTTAAAAACTAACATCCTATTTTTATACATTTGTTTAGAAACTATAGTAAAATTCGTTTTATTTTTAAAATATTTTTATGAATTTGTACTTTTTTCATTGTTAATTGTTAGACTGCACCCGCCCCAACTGTTTTGTTTATTCAACTCCATCCTAAGGTTGCCTGGTAGAGATCACTTTTAGTGATAAGGCCGCCCATTGTAACACTATGTTATTATTATTTAATTAAATGTTATGATGTAAACTTTAATATTTTATATGTGGTGTAACAATAAAGAGTTTTCAATCTTTTTATCTAACACTGGCCGTGCTTAGCAACAAGCTCTAATGAGAATACCAAAATAAGATCTAAAAATGATAATACCTAACACAATGAAAATAAAAGAACCCCACAAGAAACGTGTTTATTAAACGTTTTTTTTTGGTCATTGTAAAAATTTAAATACATACAACTGTCGAACTTTGTATGATTATAGACCAATATCTACAGTACTAATAATTAAATTCGGCCAAGCTCTAAAGCTAAGGTTTTCGAAATGTATGAAAAAAATTCAATGTAAATTCTATAGATATTGATACCCTCGGTGTTCGAGTCCAAATCGCACTTGCCCGGTTTAACCCTCCTTTGTCCTACAACTAATTAACCGGTTAGTAAAAACGAAAGTAGTTACCGACATCCAGTCGGTATTAAATTGTATAGAACAATTAAATGCTACACTGTCACTAATTGCCATTAATAGACAAACATCTAAAAGTTACATTGTAAACCGGATTATTGGAATACATTCCCCGGGTCGTTAGTCGGCACGCCACAAACGAACCGGTACAATGTTGAATTTATTGTGGTATTTACATTTTACAGCGTGTAAAATGTAACTTATTTACAACTCAATTGAAATAAATATAGTTTACTATACAGTTTTGACACAGCAAAATGAATTACAATCAAGTTTTATTTCTACTTACACATGGATGAAGATTGAAGAGCCCATTTTTTATGCCTTATACTGTTATATTATATTATATTACCTGTTATATTATAGCACATATACTACCTTCGATCTGTTGCTGACGTAGGCCCGAATCCCTCACAAACCTATTTACGCGTTGTCAGCAGTATATTTCTCTACATAAACGGTGGCTTCCAAAAGTAATTAATATTAAGTGCTCAGATAGTTCAGGTGGAACCTGCCCAAATTAAGTGAGTTACGGGAACTTGTAAGTCAGCGTAAATATAATAATTTTATTAATAAATAAAATACACAACTGATTGTATATATATGCGATTTTTTGATATATACGATTGTGTGGAATATAACTAACATTAACGATTGTTTTTATATGAGCTAGCTTTCCGGGCGCGGCTCCGCCCGCGCGTATATCGGTAATCGCGCAAAAACATTAACCTCTTTTTGCGCAGTTGGATAAAAACTATCCTAGGTTTTTTACCGGGTCTCAAACTATTTCCACACCAAATTTCATTCAAATCGGTCCAGTAGTTTTGGCGTGAAAGCGTAACAGACAGACAGACAGAGTTGCTTTCGCATTTATAATATTAGTACTGATTGTGACGGAACAAGCATGAGGTTAAGCGATAACTGTATCGCACTGCGCCTCTCACCCTGATACTTACACTTGTTAAGTCTCACGTGTCTGTAATTAAAGGATGCTCTCAAGGACTGCTGCCGGAACACACTTAGGTACTTGGCGACTGATTTCTACTTGATGATGGTACCTAGCCAGGCGAGTACTCGCAAAATGCCCTTCCACCATCCGGCGAAGCTTAACTCTACAGTGGTGGGGATTGAACAGTACATAGCAAGTATTATTATGAATGTGTACTGATATAGGAGCAGAGTCGGCCATAGCGTAGAACCCACGAATGGCCTGCTTCGTTAATAATAATAATCACGAATTGTAACAAAGGTAGAAGTAATAAAGATGACGGAGCGCATTAGAAGTAGCGAATAGATTTTGTGCCGGTACCCGGTACCACATAGCTTCGGGTAATGGCAGGAAGAAAAGATCTTGACCATCTGTAAGAGTTATTAAATAGCGGTTAAAACGGTTTAAAGTAGTTTATTTACGATTATTAGAATTGCAGAAACTTAAAAAAATATTGTCTGAGTTGTAAGTAAGTATGAAAACAAGTATAAATTTATTTAAAAAAGTAAAAAACACGACTGAAATTTATTTATTTTTGTTAAGCATTTTATCGTTCCATTGAAATTGAAACTGCAAGTTATATACATTTATGAAATCGCCTTTTAAAGTCCTTCATTATGATACCTAACTCGATGGGAATTAGGCTTAGAGAAAAAAAAAATCTCTCGCAATATGGCGTCTGAAATCCACCAGTGTGTTTTTTAAATTATTTTAATGTACCTACGACGTTGCTTAACTTTGCTGATCGATTCAGAATGGAATCGATCAGCAAAGTTAAGCAACGTCCGCCGCGGTCATGACTTGGATGGGTGACCGCTGGTGACATTACTACTGAGCGCTTCCGTGCTTCGGAGGGCACGTTAAGCCGTCGGTCCCGGTTATTGTCTTAGGATAGCAGTCGTTACAGCATGGTGGTAGGGCACTTTGCGAATGTCCGCCTGGCTAGCTACCACCCTCAAGTTGAAAATCTGTCGCCAAGCACCTAGCGGTGTGTTCCGGCAGCTGTCCTTGAGAGCCAGTAACTCCAGGTTAGCCTGAACAACATCCTCGACCACATCATCACTTACCATCAGGTGAGATAGTGGTCAAAGCCTAACCCATCAGGCATAATAAAAAAAAAAATGCATGAACCATGACATCATAACACGCCTTTGTCTGGTAACAAAATACTATTGTCGTAACTGTATTTAATTATAGATGTTAGAGTCAACTATTTTTAAGTCGATCTGCCCTAAAGGTTATCTATGCCTGAAGGCCCCGTCCTCGTGCGACAATGACGTGACTCCTAAAAGTTTAGTTCCACATCATACCATGGAGAATTCTAAAAATACATGTCGGTAGGGACCTACATGTATTTTTAGAATTCCGTACCCAAAGGGTAAAAACGGGACCCTATTACTGAGACTTCGCTGTCCGTCCGTCCGTCTGTCATCAGTCATCAGGCTGTATCTGAAGAACGGTGATAGCTAGACAGATGATATATTTCTGTTGCCGCTATAACAACAAATACAAAAAGTTGCCCAAGTACGAGTCGGACTCGCGCACGTTAAAACAAAAAAGGTTAAAATATGAAGTCTATGTTGTATAGTTAATGGTACGGAACCCTTCGTGCGCGAGACCGACTCGCGCTTGGCTGATTTTTTTATTCAAATAACGGCACTGTGCCTGTATCCACAATCCAGTCTTATGTCAAAAGGTTTTCTTATATAATATTTGTGACGTCATCGAGTTGAGCCGAGATGAACACGCTTGCGTCCAAGGCAAAGATAATGGTGTCAATAGTGGTCAATGCCGTATCTAGGCGCAGTCGATCGTTGCCGTCGTAACGCATCACGTACCCATCTGCCATGTCCGCGACGATGGTCACCGTCCATCGTCATCGTGTTGATCACACATAGTTTCAGATAAGAGATAAGAAAAAAAATGTTAACCAAAAAATGGAACCGACTCACTCAAAAGTGTAAAATAACTTTCTCACTCTTTTGAGTGTTGGAGTCGGTTCCATTTTTTGTTGAAATTTTTTTTTACTCCTTTTAGTGACCCTTGCTACTTACGGGATCGATTGTCATTAATTGTCAACGACTATATCATCAAAATAGGAAAATATCTTTCAGTTACTTGACTGTAACTCGTAAACGGTTAGACCGATTTTAATGAAAATAAAATTAAATTTGAAGCGCTCGTAGCGAAGTTTGCTTAGCCATTCTGAATCGATCAGCAAAGTTAAGCAACGTCCGCCTCGGTCAGGAGTTGGATGGGTGACCGCTGGTGACATTACTTCTGAGCGCTTCCGTGCTTCGGAGGGCACGTTAAGCCGTCGGTCCCGGTTGTTGTCTTAGGATGGCAGTCGTTACGGCATGCTGGTAGGGCATTTTGCGAATGCCCGTCTGGCTAGCTACCACCCTCAAGTTGAAAATCTGTCGCCAAGCACCTAAATCTACAACATCTTCGACCACATCATCACTTACCATCAGGTGAGATAGTGGTCAAAGGCTTACCTATCAGACATAAAAAAAAAAAAAAAAAATTCATAACATTAGGACGAGCATAGTGCTATCTCTCTGCAATTTGTATACCTTATAAGTAGAACATGACAGCTACTTTACTATTTGACCAGCTATTGTACATGTATTGTATATTTTGCTATGTATTAAATTTCTCATGTTCAATGCAAATAAATAACCTTTATCTTTGTCGACGTGGCGTTTATGACGTTACGTCGCCGTCTTAGCAGGATAATTAGGCGAAATTATCTCTAGATACAGCTTTGTAAATTTTATATGTTTTTCTTATAATATATTAATTATTGTTTGTTATAGTTGTCTAAATTATGGTGTTTCAATAAAGAGTTCATCTATCTATCATCAATCTATCTATTAATTTAATCTTTTCTTAATATATTTTTTTAATATTTGTTATTATAAAATAAAATAATAATGACCGCGTTCATCGAATTCGCGCAATAGATAACAAAGTAAAATAATAAAACATATTTTTGATAAAAGCACAGAAAAATATGTCTTAGTGCGATACTCCCAGAGTGGCAGGTTTTATAAAAATAGATATTAAAATTTTAGAATAATTTTAGCATATTTCTGTTTCAACTTATTATAAATTTATTTAGTGACAAAAACCCTATTTTTTTACTCTTTTTACTAAAATTGTAGCAACTCATTGAATATTCCTCAAATTATTTCGGTGAGAAATCAACTTCAAATCCTTGCGTTCCAATGTACCCCATTTTTGGCACCTGACGACTACTTGTGTTATAGTATCAAGTGTGGCAAAGAAATGGGGAGCGGCGGGATTCGAACTCGGTACCCACAGATCAGAGGCACACGTTAGAACCACCACGCCAGAGATGCTCAACGTGGAGATGCGAAAATAGTCGTATTGTATGGGCGAATTGATACAAACGAATATTCAAAGATTTTAAAAGTGGTATTATATTTTAGACTCGCGATTTAATTTCAGTTATAAGAATGACTACTAGTTACTAGAAATGGTTAATTCATAATTTAGAAAAATATTATATTTCCTGCATATTGTCAACTCATGTATTCCCAAAGAGGTAGACAGATATAAACACCAAGTTTTCACTAGACATGTTTTGGAATAACGGAGGCGAGCCTATTACCATCTACTACATACTGTACTACAATTCCGGAATACCAATGAGATTTTCGTTTTGAGAAAAGCCCAACTGACGACCCGGGGATCAAAACCAGAAACCCAAGCTAAAATATGTACTTTAACAAATATAATATTATAATTGGAACGTAACCCTCAGTGTGAGTGTCCGACTTGCACTTGTTCAGTTTTTTATCACACAACAATAACCCCTCCACTGTCACTGACACATGTAAAAACACATATTATTTACACATATACCAACTGTTTTTTTTTTTTTTATGCTTGATAGGTTAGCCTTTGACCACTATCTCACCTGATGGTAAGTGATGATGTGGTCGAGGATGTTATTCAGACTAACCTAGAGTTACTGGCTCTCAAGGACAGCTGCCGGAACACACCGTTAGGTGCTTGGCGACAGATTTTCAACTTGAGGGTGGTAGCTAGCCAGGCGGGCATTTGCAAAGTGCCCTACCACCATGCTGTAACGACTGCTATCCTAAGACAACAACCGGGACCGACGGCTTAACGTGCCCTCCGAAGCACGGAAGCGCTCAGTAGTAATGCCCAACTAGCGGTCACCCATCCAAGTCATGACCGCGGCGGACGTTGCTTAACTTTGCTGATCGATTCAGAATGGCTAAGCAAACTTGGCTACGAGCGCTTCAAAAATGTCGTTGTCGATTGAGATTTGTTTACACAATCCGCGCCTTTCTGCTGATAGTAGTGCACTATGTCTATATCTACATGTTCAATTTATTTTATTTACTAGCTTTCCGGGCGCGGCTCCGCCCGCGCGTATGTCGGTTATCGCGCAATAACATTAACTTCTTTTTGCGCAGTTGGATAAAAACTATCCTATGTTTTTTCCCGGGTCTCAAACTATTTCCATACCAAATTTCATTCAAATCGAGACAGACAGAGTTACTTTCGCATTTATAATATTGGTACTGATAAGGATGAATATTATTTTAATATGTATATTTTTACATATATACAATTACAAAACTTGTACACACAATAACATGTTTACAGTAAGTAATAAAATACTGATATTTGATAGGTTTTTAAATTGTTCATAATTAAAATTTAATTTAATTATCACTATAATTTAATATAATTATGATGACGAATTATTATAAAATATGTAAGTTAGAATAATTTATGAACATGTTGAAACCATTTTTCTTGCAATAAATTTCATTTTACTTTTCTAAGAGAACTGTTTAGCCTCCTGAGTATACGGCGACAAAAAGAATGGTCCGAATGAGCAACATGTACAATCCACAAAACCCACGTCAGGGTGGTGCTGCGCTTTAAGCGCACACTAGAGTTATATGTCATCGCCGTTATCAACCGAAAGTCAACGTCTAAGCTATTAGTACTCCAACAAGACCATTCCTAAGTAGGATTGTGGTCAGCCTAGCATCCCAACCATAAACAGAACCGAAAACCTTTTACAAACAATATGTTCTTGTGTCGTCCTTATATTGTCAGAAAAAACATATTTTACCTATCCATACGTGGGTTAACGGTAGGAAGATGTTTGACAAAAACTTGGACTTCCCCCTGAGAGAGAGTGTAGTATAAGCCATAATCAATCATGAGAACCCATTGCGGCTAGGCGGATAGGCTAGCAGCCTGTCTTAGTGCCGCTACAGTCATCGGTGGTATCCAGGTTCAGACCTCCGGGAAGCATTATAACCGGAACAGGAAGACTAATCAATTCCCAACAATATCCGATGGACAACGGCATACTTACGTTTCGAAACACGAAAAACTTACGTAAAATGGTACTGGCATGTACCGGCGTGCACAACTCCAGACTCGGTACTGAGAATTTTTATTTGTCAGATAAGCCCATATATTGACCTGGACATCAACGAGGCAGTCATGTGATGAATGATTAAAACCACAAAAACAATATTTTTTTCACATATGATGTACGATGTAGGTGTGTGACAGGCAGTAGAACGGGTTCCGACTTCTGTTATAAAAGTAAGCGGAAGTATGATTTATGACTTCCTTGAATTTAAAATAATTAAAGGACGTATTTGCGAGTTGTGGTTTTGACCTCGGCAGTCCAATATATCATCTTGCGAATAAAAAATAGGATTTAAAAATGAGCTACATCCCGTACTTGGTATTTAATATTTATAATATTAATTAGTATGTATAAAAAAAAGCTGTAACAATGAAATTATGTTTAAATCGCGCAGAACGGAAAAACAAACTTTAAAAATTTTTGTTTTAATATTTTTGTTTTATTATTTAATATATTCGGAATTGAAAAAAAAGTAAAGATATATTGGTAAAGTTAGTAGGTAAATTTCTTCAGGAAAAATTTAACGTTATTTTTTGGTTTGTCTAAAGGAAGAAGCTAAATATTATTTATATGTACCAAATTTTTTCTCTAGAAATTACATTACTTATATAAAACTTAACCCTGCTTATCTAGGCTAGAGCAGGCATTTGAAACTCCCACGGGCCATCAGTTAACGTAATTTTCTGGTGTTACTCTCTATGGTATCGGCATCGCCTCAATAAAAGCCGTTCAGCATCTTTGTACGCCACATTTATCAACACCGCGGTAACAGCATCGCCTCAAGTATTCGTGAGAATGGCTAAGAGAGGCGCTCGTTGTCGATCGTCTTTCCGTCGGTGCCGAGGCAATAATAGGTATGTCTGCGTTGTCTAAAATCGGTTTTTTATTACGTTATAAAATTGTTTTCTCGGTTTATCGCATTACGCGTGAAAATAGTAGAACGAGGTCCTTTTACGATTTACAACCGAGCTCACCTAGTTTCAGTGAAAACCAACAATTCCAATAACACGTTACATTGACAGATATTATACACGTCTATAGTACTAGATTCATCACGATACATCGCAAGCGTAAAAAAAAAATATTGAGAAATTCTACTATAAAGTTTGTGATACGATAGAAATGCTTGGACAATTCAGCCTCTGTCAAGCTATCGCCTGTCACCTGCGTTATTTAAACAAATATTGTAATACAAATTTACGAGAGGAAAAATTATAGTCATGTGCGGGATACGAAACCGCGTCATCCAACCCTATAGCCGGAGTATGCTCTGACCGACCGAGCTAACATGATAATGATTTATAACTCTCGTAAATTTGTCATTTTGTAATGTAATGTTAGACTATTATCATAAAAAAATGACTTTTGTACATATTACAGTTTTTACGATACAACAAAAACAATTGCGTAGCTCTAATCTATTGTATTGTTGATCGTGGCTTGATCCAAGGTTGATCTGACAAGACGACATGATAAGAGCAACAAAAAGTGTTTGTTATCCTAGCGTCTGTAGAGCATAAACCATAATCATTGATGATAAGTAGGCAAATACTGAGTCTCAGAACAGATCGGGGTAATATGGATCAGATAAGAGATGATAACACAACATGAGAGATTAAATATGACGCCATAATTCATTGTTCGTTTCTGTACATAAGGATAAACGAGAAATTGAACTTGCAAAATATACAAAGAGACCATTTAGTTTTATGTCGGTATTTCCGAACAAGATTATCTTTTCAGTTGAAACAAAAGCAAATAAAGAAAACTGATGTACCAGTATATGATATTTATTTCGATAGCGTTATAATTATTGCAGTTTACTATTTGTAATGCACTATCTAAGTGTGTTGCTTTGAAATGTAGCGCAACAGCACTGCAAGCGGAAAATGTTGCACCGAGTTGAATGTACCGATTGTGGCTCTTTGTTGCGCCTAGTTTACTTCTCCGTCTCGGGTCGCGTACCACAGCAATCGTCAGTGAGAACAACACGCACCCACGAGCAACGTTGGCGTCGCAGTACCATGCTGTATAGCAGACGATAAAATCATATATGAGCGTAGGAGCAACCACTCAGGCAGTTTGCAGCTCGAGTGCAATAGCAGTACCTCCGAGCATAGAGGGCCCTGTGGAATTTAAAATGTACCCTTATTTATTAGTGAACGCATCCGAAAAAGAAACAAAAATAACTCTCTCTCCGTTTTGCGTTACAATGGAGTAGTCTCATTTTTATTACTTCTCATCCACGTTCCTAATTAAACAATAGGCCCAATCTGCTTTTCTTTCAAGTGCAGAAAGGAGAAGTCAGATATTAAAATTTCTTCGGCCAAGACGTGACATTTTAAATTCTTTTTCAACGTTTTAAAGTGATAGTCGCCCGGGGTCCCAGGTTAGAATTGTACCTCCCTATTTCTTCCCGTAAGGGTGTCGTAAAAGTCGACTAAGGGAAAAATACTAGAAGGTGGGCAGCAGCGACTTCTAAGAACTATGCTACCTTGCACTGCGATCCGGGAGCTGCCTGCCAAGCGTGGGGATTATGGCAAATACCCTCTACATAGGGGAGGATGTGTTCAGCATTAGACGATCCGTCTGATATAGTAAAGTGATAGTATATTCTCTATTTACTATATGAAATTTGAAAAAAAAGAGTAGGAAAATAATAATATTGTAGGATAGTTATCGGATAAATGCAGGATGGATAAAATTGCGACTTGTTTCTAGATTTTACAACAACACTGTGCTTGTGGGCATTCAGATATGACATGAAATAGAAAAACAGGAAGAAGGAGAAGAACACTAGTGCTGCTCAATTAGCGTGAGATAAAGACATGAAAAGTGTCGATTTGTGCTCAACTTGCGTTTTTGGACTTTTTGGTGAACTAATATGAAATTACTTAAAAGTTAAAAGAACGCCCCTTACCACTCTAGCTTTTCCAATATCTTAAATATAAATGAGTTGCAAAAGTTTAACAACATTCCTTAGAATTTTATTTTTAGATCGAGTTTCTAGATTAGTCTTCATTTACTCGTCCATATAAAGAACTATACCCTAAAATCACTATCAAAACTTTGTAAACAACCAACAAAGCAAACTGCAAACTTCCTTCGCGCAATGACAACAGTATACAACAGCTACCATTGAATGCTTACAAATACCAGTGCAGTAGATACAGCCGAAGATACAGCTAACAATGAGACAGTGACGATTAGTCACCCCCAGTCGGGATTGTGACAAAAAGCGGTGGCAACAACCGTTCCGGTGCGAGCGCGGTCCAACCAGCTCGGCCGGCTACCCAAGGCCGGCTCAGCCTGATTCATTCCCTGACGTGGCGTGAGCCAGACTATTTGAGGAACCATTTTAGTCATTGCCGTAGTCACCAGCTAAAAAACATAAGGATTGTTCCTTATTTCCTAGATGCCGTAAAAAGCGACCGTGATAATATCCAAATCGATACGATATTTTTTGGTGGCGTGCAATAGGAGGCCAGGTCATTTCCGTATATCAGATACATTTTAATATATATCTGGATATAAGCTAAATAAACTTATCTTTGATTGGTTTGGTTTCTAGGGCGCAAAACTTTTATACTTAAAGTGAAAGTAGACGTATTCGGCCTTTATTTAAAATAAAATATGAATTTTTATTTTTGTAGTTTGTACTTCATAATGTAATTACTTTATACTAATTAAACAACTTTAAACGGTTTAAATCGCGTATATTTTTCATTATTTTATCCCGACGTTTCAAACATTTTGCAGTGATCGTGGTCACGGGGTGACTGAAAAGTGTTTGAAATGTCGGGATAAAATAATGAAAAATATACGCGATTTAAACCGTTTAAAGTTGTTTAATTACTATGTGCAACAATCGCGAAAACCTAAGACAACATTACTTTATACTACTTCATAATACTTAAATGCGTTATTCTGTTAATATTCTGTATATAATCTGGTGTTTTTTTAATAATTATGCATTTAACTGATTGCATAAGTAACTGGTAATAATAATTTACAATATTATAGACGGATGTCATGTTACATTAAAAAATCCTGTACAATCTACGTATATTATTTATTCGTAGTGTTCAATATTTAAAATATAACAAGCGATCTCAATCGAATGATATGGTGAAGTACAACAGTTACCAAATTTTACTACAAAAGCGACAAAAACTGTTGTTACTTTAAATTAATCATACTTTTACCTTACCGGAGATTTCTTGCCGAAATTGCACCTACGCAATTGTATGTATTTAAATTCCATTCAGTGAAAGTGCAGTCGCACTTTTCTTTATTTGATTCAATAATCGTGTCAGTTGACCTCTTTATATCGAGTAGAAAGTAAATACCTACATTACTTTCGTTGCTTTTGTACTTAACAGTCGAAGAGGGCCTTTGGATAAACGATGAATTTGTTGCAGAAACAATTGTGTGAAATTATTGAATTTAGTTAAAAAGCAACGCGACGTAGTCGATAGTTAGTTCAAGTATCAAGACCGATGTCTATCTCTTAATAACTCAAGTGACAAATAAAACCGATTAGTCACCCCGTAACGACGACCACTGCAAAGTGTTTGAAACGTCGCGTCAGGACAAAAATAATAATAATATAAACACTCATTAAAACAGTTTAAGGTTGTTTCAAATTCTTTTCCCTAGTAATATTAGTTGTGATGGTTTATCTTATTAGTCCCCGATGCAAAAAGTGGGGTGTCATTAGTTTGACGTTCTGTGTCTCTTTCTGTGGCATCGTAGTTCCTAAACGAATGGACCGACGTTATTTTTTTTTGTTTGAAATCTGGCTTGATCGATGTAGTTCCTAGCTACAATTTATGCAGATGTGCGTCGGAGGTTATTTAAAATTTTCAATTTATACTTGTGATGGTATTATTTTTATAATGCATTACATACAATCAATAGGCGTAGACGAGACGCCAGTCATAAACCAACTTTGTATGTTTTCTACTTGGATGCCGCAATATTGTCAATATCGTGTAGAATACAATATAAAACAAATGAGAGAGTAAGGAATATTGATGCTAAGATTTACTAAGGTAATATGTAAGAATTATGATACATAATAATAAATCTGTAAAATGTGACTGACAGACAACGCAAGCCGGAGGATCTAAAAGCATGAAGTTTTATAATAGAGCTCCTTCCATAACAGGCCTACTGTTGTGTGGTGTGGAATTTGAGTAGAAGATCCAACTATAGGGTGAACCTGTTGACTGCCAGAGTTGACAAAAATCAGCAACCATGGAATTTGCAATTTTGGAAACCATCGTTTATATAGATAAAGAATCAGATGTGTAAGTTTGTATGGAAGTTCATAACTTTAAATTAGGGTAATTTAGGGGTAAGGGTAACTGAAAGTGCAAGTCGAGGTCGAGACCTAATATCGAATAAAATAAAAGTAAAGAAAACAGAGGTCAAAACACAATGTCAAAGTTCACGCGGCCGAGGCTACGGAGGCGTTGCTAGTATTTAAGTACTTAGTAATGTCATCGACGTCAGAGCTAATCAATACTTTATTCTACTCACTCTTGTCTTCTTTAATTAGAATATTGTACCGCCACTACTTAAGTTAGATAAGAGTACAAAGATTGGTGGGCAAGGTCGCCTCTTCACAGGAGCAGAGGCCCGATTGAGTTCGGGGCAAGATGGTGAACGCTAACGCGATCCTATCTAGCCCCACATCGGCGGAGGACTGCTTACGAGGGGTTTTCGTGGGTTCGAGTTCCACACATCCACCACCCCCGTGGTGGAAGGCCAGCGCGAAAGCATTTTCCCCACTTATAAAAAAGATAAAAGGGTAGGGAGATGTTTTCTTCTGCTACAAACAAGTGTCTTCATCCTCAACTGTCACATTCACCGTGCAACTTGAACACACAAAAAAATACAATATCCACAGAACTAATTAAAAACAAATCTGCCTCAGTATCAAATCAATTTTAAAACAATTAACAGATAACAGCATTCCTATTAGCGAGTCGCCACAGGTCGTTAGAATTTAGGACCGTTGCTATATTAAACGGCTATTAATCGGTCAAATCGTATGGTTCGGGGGGCTTCGACCTTGACCCCGCCACTTCTCAAGTAGAATCAACAAAAACGCAGGTTAAGGAACCCGTCTCTCTTCTGTCTTTCGTTAACTTGAAACGCTCGTAGCGTAGTTTGCTTAGCCGTTCTTAACCGATTAGCTGAGTTAAACAACGTCCGCCGCGATTACTTAAATGGGTGAGCGCTGGTGACATTACTTCTGAGCGCTTCCGTGCTTATGAGGGCACGTTAAGCCGTTGGTTTCAGTAGTAGTCTTAGGATGGCAGTCGTTATTGTAGGGCATTTTGCGAATACCCGCCTGGTTAGCTACCACCCTTAAGTTGAAAATCTGTCGCCAATACCTACATCAAACACACCAAACAGTGTGTTCTGGGAGCTGTCCTTGAGAGCCAGTAATAATAGGATTGCCTGAACAACATCTTCGATCACATCATCACTTACCATCAGGTGTGATAGTGGTAAGGTTAACCTATAAGCTATAAATAAAATAAATAAAACTTTAATATTTTTTAAGACGAGAAAGTAAACCTTGAGTAGAGTCTGACACAAAAGTCTACCTACTCTCTCGCCATAGAAATTATACGGAGATTTGTATATCAGTATGGTTTGATTTCGAAACAGACTGCGCCTATTTCCAATCTGTTCAATATACATGAGAGCTTCAGGGCCCTTTTAGGGACGATTTCGTAATCTCCACTGGTTTCATAAACAACGAGAAATCGATGGAGACTGAAGGTCTTACAAAGGAATTTGACGGGTTTGTTACACCATTAAATTCAAATTCTACGTAAACAACTGCAGTTAGGTTACTTACAATTTAATCCATTGAGTTCATCCAGTAAAATAAACTACAAACTGCTTAACCCACATTGTATGTTGAGATGAGCATATCTTAGAAATTATATTAATAAAGTTTTATCAATTTAATCTGGGTACATACGGCAGCATTGCCACATCATTCTAGATTTTTCCTCCTTTACATCTGAGTATTATAAACAAGTCATCGTATGAAAACAAGCAAGATGGATGATAATATTGTTAATAATATAACATCGTTTTGTTGCCGTTAGGTTGGAGTGACGTCATTTTCATCTGATTCATACCATCCTCTTCGAGAATGCTCAATGGTTTCGTTCAATATAAATAAAGTTACAAGTCGTTATTTTGGGAATATATAAATATGTTGCAATACAGTAACAAATATTTTGTTGGACGTAACTTTTCTCTCACAAATTGAAATACCTAGAGAACAATGCTTGTTTTGAAACTCCGCCATTTTCATAGTTGCTTACGTAGGTACCTAATCAACGGAAGTGTAACGAATTTCGTTCAATGAACGCGATAATTTCGTAATCAAACTAATTACTCGAAATCAGAGGAATGTATTTAAAAAGTAAGCACATGTATACATAATATCAATCATTTGCAAGTATAATATACACAGTATCTATAGGAAACACAAATCTAGCCACGTTTATTAAACAATAACCGGCCAAGTGCGAGTGGGACTCGCGCACGAAGAGTTCCGTACCATTATCTGTAACCTAATCTTGCAAGTTACAGACACTTTTCGCACTGTCCTATTGAGCTGGGTAGGTACATTCCTATCCTAGGTAGGTACGAACCCTAAATAGTGATCTCACTAATAGTTTATTTTTAAAGTAAATACACAACTAAATATTCGGTGAATATTTCAAGTCAACCTGTTTTAATTATTATTATTTTTAGCAAATAAACGGCGAAAACCTCTTTTAATATAGAGGAGCCCCATAATTATTTATTTTAATTAATTATATATATAAAGAGACCATAAAACTTAATATTCTGTGAATAGTTAAAGCGTCTACCTGTCACCGTTATTAGTATCGAGCAAGAAACGGTAAAAAAGTCAAGTTTGTTGTATGGGAGAGCCCCCCTTAAATATTTATTTTATTTTTAGTATTCGTTGTTATAGCGGCAATAGAAATACACCATCAGTAAAAAATTCAACTGTCTAGCTATCACCGTTCTTAAGATACAGCCTGGTGATAGGCGGACGGACGGACAGACAGCGAAGTCTCAGTAATAGGGTCCCGTTTTTACCGTTTGGGTACGGAACCCTAAAAATGAACATAGCATAACATATCTAATTGAATGACGAGTAGCATATTTATTTAGCAAAGGAAAGTATTTGGGAATTCCTATCTCGTTCAAACATTCGAGGTTCAGTTATTTGACTTCGCATAAAAACATCAACGAATAGGCGACAGGTAATCGACACATTGACCTCACTTTTTTTTGCCAAAGTAAACCAAATCAGTTGACTTGACTTGTTGACTTCTTTCGAACAGATGAAGTCTAGTAGTCTGGTTGATCGTCCCCTATGACGGTTAAAGAAATACAATTGGAGCATGAAATTTCGGCAGAAATAGTCGAACCCCGGTGGCCGAGCGGTTTAGGCATCCGGCGCGTAATCGGAGGACGCGGGTTCAATTCCCGCCCGGGGCAAAACATTTTGTACTCCAATAATTTGTAAAAATAAAATCAGTCGAGTCTTGACTTGTGGCAGGCAATAAAATGTGATACTTTTAATTGGGTAAAAAATAACAGATGAATAACAATGTTATTTCACCCACGCACAAATGTATACTTAGAATATTTTTTGTACAGACAAATGCTAATATCAGCATCCTACGCAGAAGTCTAGACAAGATCTATTTAATTTAAAACGGGTTTATTAAAATAACCCAAATAAGTCGAAGACATGCCTATAGGAACAGCGAAAGGTATCAATAACAGTTTGTTCCTGAACTAATTTTTAGTACTGTATCAGCCAGATTGTCAATTGCTGTACACAGCCCCCCACATTAAGGGGTCAGTGTAAGACAGCAGTTCCTCAGAAGGTGCTGATTCCCAATTTCCGGTATTTTACCCTTAGTCGCCTCTTACGACACCCACGGGAAGAGACGGGGGAGCGACAGTCTAGCCCGGCACCCCACAGCAATTTTTTGTATATAAGGATAAAAAGTGAATATTTTGTCTAAGACTCATGTGCCTGAAATTTTATTGGCTCTCAAGGACTGCTGCCGGAACACACTGTTATGTTCTTAGTGACAGTTTTTAGGGTTCCGTACCCAAAGGGTAAAAACGGGACCCTGTTACTGACACTTCGCTGTCTGTCCGTCCGTCTGTCACCAGGCTGTATCTCAAGAACGGTAATAGCTAGACAGTTGAAATTTCCACAGATTTTGTATTTTTGTTGCCACTATAACAACAAATACAAAAAGTTGGCCGATTTTTTTCTACTTGAGGGTGGTAGCTAGCCAGGCGAGCACTCGCAGTGCCCTAACACCATGCGGTGAAACTCAAGCCGGGGCGGTGGGGATAGAACCATGGACTTGCTGCACGGCACTCCTAATACCGCTCACATTCAGACTGCCCAGCCAAAAAATGTTAATGTCATTCTATTATGATGTATGGATTGTAACGATATTACATACATCTCCATATCTGTTCAGACATTTAGAAGGAATAATGTAACAATATTACACTCGTTTTCAGAAGTCGCTAGATATGTCAAACCAAATAAAATAAGTATTCGCAAAGCAAAATGCTATGTAAACTGTGAAACGAGTGAACTGCTATAATAGTTAACTCAAAATAGATCATTTGACATGTTTGACACACAACACCTTTATGGAAATGTAAATTGTGACAAAGGTTAGTAGCAAAACCTTGAGTCATGCACAAGGCGTCAATTAGACGCGCATAACAACACCAGAAACTTGTTAAGGTAGCATTCCGAAAGAGCATCCACGACATTCAACGGAGACAACTTCTATACATCATAATTTTAATTAAAAAGTGATCAGACTCTGAAATTTTTCTTGCAATTCCTTGAGCCTAAAATCTATGATGCTGGTTTGTCAGTTTTAAATAAAAAAAAACATTATCTTTATAAATAAAAATTACATGTTACTTTGTTTATCCGCGGTGAACTCCTAAACTACTGAACCAATTTTAAATTTGATTTACAAACCGAGTGCAATTTGATGCAAAATAAAAGATAAGATAGCTTACATCTCAATATATGATCACAATATTATTTTACTGCAAATTATTTATCTATTAGTTGACAGTCACAATTATCTGTTAGCTCCAAACGATTCTAACAGATGGCTGGATATTTGTTGACTGGATTGAGTATATTGAGTGCGGGCAGAGGCGCGGCCGGAAAGCTAGTTTTTCTATAAAATCCTTTTGAATGGGAATTATTTTCACATTCAGAGAAAAAATAAATGAAAAACTGGCAAAAGAGAAGCATAGATATTAGGAAGCATAGGCTCAGCAACATGGATACAAAATTTCACCGAGCTTGAACACTTGGTACTTACAACTTTAAACGGTTTAAATCGCGTATATTTGTCATTATTTTTGTCCCGACGATTGTTTAATTACTATGTGTAACAATCGCGAAAACTTAAGACAACACTTGGTAAGTACTTATTTAAAACATGACGTCACTAAGTTTCTCTAAGGAAAGAGTAAAGAAGACACTAATCACGCCTGCGACAGCAACCAGCGTCACCACATCGTTTGGAGTGTGTCATTCGAATTCACCGAGAACGAGGAATTCCCAAATGCTAAATGTACGTATGGAAGAGGAGGACGATGAGAGAATAACACATCCAAATAAATCGAATTGCACGAATTCAAGTCTTATATTTCCACATATTGTCATTTACAATGCTCTATTTTAAGTTCCAGGAATATTATATATATACGAGTATATATCATAAAGCGATTTTGACTGGTTTGACGGGTTGACACAGATCAAGTTTATACATTTTTTTTATCTATAGAGTCAACGTCAGTAGCGGCCAACGCTTTAATGGCTTATATTTAGGCACAATTGATTTAAAAAACATAGGCCGCCTTTGATATCGCCGCTTCATTTACACTAGGACACGCGACATTGCTATTTTGGAAGTCGAAGTGTCGTCTTTGAATGCAAAGTATTATACTACCTGGCAGTAAATGAGAGAAGTTGCGCCGCTACATTGGTCACGACATGCGGAAGACTCAAGTAACATAAACCAGCAGTGCCGTTGCCTGTCTCTGCTTTGGGAGTGTAACCGTTTCTTTTTTAATGTTATTGTGACGGAATAAGCACGGGGCCCACCTGGTGTTAAGCCTCTGACTATAACAGATGGTATCCTCTGTCTATAACAGATGCATTTGCGCGTCACCCTGAGACGAACAGTTAATGATCATTATATGCCTATGGTTTTACTGACTCTCAAGCACTGCTGCCGGAACACATTGTTAGGTGCTTGGCGACAGATTTTCTACTAGATTTTTTACATGCGGCACCGCAGTCCATAGCTGTAACCGCTCGGCCATCATTGCTTCTCCTTACTATAGGCCACACAGATAGAAATAGAAGCAGATAATTATTCTGTGTCAGTTTTAAACTGTCATTAATATGCTTGTAATGTTATTTAAGTGTTAGTTAAGTATGAACATTGAAAATCAGCCCACACGGGCCTTCTCTACAAGAGGAAGTGAACAATACTCTTTGTAGTTATGGTCCATAATGTGGAGTAAACATGTGTGGGTTGACAAGAAATTTGAAGCGCAAATCCTCAAATGTCTTAGGAGGCGAGTTTTCCCCACGATGTTATCCGTCCCTCCTAAATTAAATAATTTAGCATTTATTTTGTGACTGCTTGAGTATTTTTTTTTATGCTTGATAGGTTAGCCTTTTACCACTACTATATCACCTGATGGTAAATGATGGTGTGGTCGAAGATGTTATTCAGGCTAACCTAAAATCACTGGCACTAGGACAGCTGCCGGAACTCACCTTTAGGTGCTTGGCGAGAGGTTTTCTACTTGAGGGTGGTAGCTAGCCAGGTGGGCATTCGCAATATGTCTTGTCACCATGCTACAACGACTGACATCCATAGACAACAACAAAACAGTTCGTGGAAAACACATTACAATGGGTATTATGTTCGGAAAAGTCATAAACGTTTTGATTGCATCAGCAAGTTTGGCAGCAAGGCGGCGAGCAAGTACCTACCTATTTATAACTTCCTCATACCGACTGTTTGACATTCAGTACGCCAAAGTGGTTTATGGCTGTGCGATCAGTGTGATCGATTTTTAAATCGATTACCAATCTTCCTGTTTCGAAGGAGTACCGCCATTTTAAGATTCGTTATTTTTATTACCATAATCAATTCAAACACTTTGCATTGTGGAGTTTTAACAAAGTTTTAATGAAAACAGGACATGAATTGAATCAACTATAAGCAGTATGCATTTACATATTTAAATAATATTTGGATTAAGGGGTATAGGCAATGGCAAGACTACTTCCTCTTATATGTTCTATAATAATTATATTAGATACTATTAGGTAACTTCAGGCAAGGATACATTTTGCGCCATTTATTTAGAATACGATTATTTCAATTTTAATGGAATTAAAACAAAACTGTCATCATATGTTTGTTGTGTCTCATCTCTACTACTATTGGCATCACCAGTGACAATATGACTATATTGTATTAATTCTCAAAACTGAACAACTACCGTTTAAATAATGTCCCCATCGCTACATCAGTACTAATATTATAAATGTGAAAGTAACTCTGTCTGTCTGTCTGTTACGCTTTCACGCTAAAACTACTGGACCGATTTGAATGAAATTTGGTATGGAAATAGTTTGAGGCCCGGGAAAAAACATAGGATAGTTTTTATCCAACTGCGCAAAAAGAGGTTAATGTTTTTGCACAATAACCGACATACGCGCGGGCGGAGCCGCGCCCGGAAAGCTAGTCTCAAATAAAAATACGAAACGGGACGAAAATCGTCCATGTCAGTGAAAGGAAAAACAAGTTTCGTAAAGCAAAATAAAAACATTCAACAAACACATTTTTAGGTCGAGATATTTTTATGTTGTTGGGAAAGTTACATCTTAAAATATACTTTTAATCATATTTGAACAATGTAAGTGCAAGGAATTAAATTATATTTAATTGAAATGTAATTATAATTAGGGGCATCCTTGAAGTTAGGTATATTACTGTAAAATACAAACAGAACAGAACAGACAATATTGTATACTAAACTGTATACAAAATCATCAAAAAGCTAAAACATCCGCTACTTTATAACTTATAAGCGTACGCCAGCAACCAGACGATCCAGTGTCCGGTATCCAAACAAACCGAAAAGCAACGTGATAAGAAATTAGTGAGATGCAATAAAGTTAGTAAATAAAGGTATGCTTTGCTGTGAGGATTAAGTCATGGGTAGAGAATGGATGAAAGAATCACAAGACAAAACAAGAAAAACAAAAGAAAATTTAAGAATACAATGATATTTTTTTGAAGATGTTCAAAAGAAAAGCCAGTTCAAAAATATTCCAAATCAATGGGTGTTTAAAAGCTATATGCAAGTCAAGTGAAGCCATGATCATAAATCCCTGGTACCCGCCAACCACGCAGCCTTACGGAAAAAAGGAAATTTGTTATGTATTTCTGTATCCAAACAAAATAGTCAATGAAATATTTTACGTATCTCATCGTGTTAAGGTATTGCACTCTGTTGCTTAGAGCAATAGGAATAATATATGCATTTCGTCAGAAATGACTCTACCGCGCTCGTCACCCTGTGACCTACAGTTGTTAAGTCTCACGTGTCTATAATTTTAATAATCATATATGATGATGATTACTTGAACACATTGCAACTGGAGCCAGCAAGCAACCCGGCAGCGCAAGTACCGAAGTTACCGATCGCTAAATTTGACATTTAAAAACCGTCTAAATTTGATAAAACGCGTCATATCGATGTTTGCAAGTATGAAAGCTAATTAAACGATCGGTAATTATACGATAGCACCCTGGCATGGAACTTTAAAGTGACGTCTGAAATCGTTTATTTTGTTTATTTTAACGATTGTTTTGTCAGGTTTAATAAGAAGATATAACTGAGACAAATTTTCAAATGAAATTTTGGGTAAATGCTGCAGGGAAGAGGTTGACGAATGATAACAACCCTAAATATCGGACTTTTGGAAGAGTGCTTCAGGAATCTATTTCGAATATCGAAAGAAATTGTACTCGCAAGACTTTGAGAACGATATTAGAAGGACGTGATCTCACGGTCTGCACATTACATAAACTAAATTCTTAAGTACTACTTACTACTTATTAAATAGATTATGTCATTATTTTATTATTACTACTGCAAAGTAACGCCTGAATCTATTCATTACCTTAATACTACATATTAAATAGAATTATTGTTTAGGTCTATGTTAATATTCTTTAAAGGAATATTATAGGCAGATGCTTAACTTGGCATTTAACAGTATTTCTGAAATATCGTGTAAGCAAAGACTACAAAAATAATAATATGTGTAAAAACAGTCTACTTTCGAAGTTGCCATTTCGTAATAATCGACATTCTGTCCATAATTTCACGATCATAAGCCGTCGATAACAGTTATCGACAACAGTTCCATATTTGCAATGGGTGATACGATTCGTTAAATGTATCGATCATAACGATTCGATAATTTAGCGAGCCATACTACGGTACTTGCACTGCTGTACAATCAGAGATTCGTATTCAATGAATGTGACTAAAATTGCGCCATACGTATCAGCAATTACCTAATCAACGTAGTTTCCTGTTACCAACATTATCAAGTTCAACGACCTAGCCTATCGAGAGACCCGGAGACGTAGGGCCTACTAACCTGTCGGTGTCGCACATAATTGTGGCCATCTCGGTACACGGGAGTTACAAAAACGCGTACGCGCAACGCAAGTGTGCAAGCGGGCCACCCGGTTACCGCATTGGCTGTCGCTAGAATTCCTTGTACAGGTTCTCAAACTTAGAGATTGAGTCCTCTATTTATCGAGTAAAATTCATGTTACATATATATTTTTTAAATCATTTGTGGCTGTGCCATAACTGTTGTGTGTTCCTATGTGGCAAGAGGGGTCACAGCTCGCAGAGCTACTTGTTTTACGACGGCTGAAGGCTTGAGTGCCAGGAGGTTCCTTTAAAAATACGTTCAAGAGTTATAAATGTAATTGAGAGCGATATTTCTGCTGCTCAAATTCTCAAATGACTAGTGGCTTTCGCCACGTTCTGGCTTGATAGCTCAGTTCAAGTCGGCGGTATTCCATCCCTCAAGCAATTTGGTGAACATAGGTCTCCTTTCCGAGACAGAATAACTGTTGTTTGATACCTGACCCCGTGCCAACTTTGAGAACCACAGCCCTAGTGCATACTAGGCCTGCACCGAGTCTAGACTAGTGTGAAACGACTGACTGGCACACATAACACGCGCATGTGTGCAGTGATCCCGTATGGATAATCGTGTCAACAACCACGCAATAGACGCATGGTTGATTACTGCTAGAACAGGCTAATAAGACAAAGCAGATAGTGGATACCTACAAAGTAGGTATGATGTATCTAAAATCAATTTTAAGACGCACTTTTGACATTCAATGTATGGAAAAAATCAAAAAGACTATCCTCAACTTTGAGATGCATTTATTAATACTGCTTAGGTTTATTTTTATTCCTACCAAGTTCTCCAAGGTTAAAAATGTAATTTCCTACAGTATTTTTTGTCATTTTAAGACTATACGACATTTAACTTGAAATATCAAGCACGTCTATAAAAGGTAGATTGGCAGGTCTAACAGGAAACCTATTATGGATGCAAATCCCAGATAAGTACATACTATGATTTATTGAGAAGGGGCTGATTAAGAAGTTTTCATGGTAGTTTAAGCACTTTTAGCACACAAAGCACAAAGATTACCAAGGCAGTTCTTCTCTTCCAGATTCCCAGCAGAGAGCTACAATATAAGATAAATATACTAAAAGATATATGTACTAAGTACTTCAGTATATTATATCAGCGCGGTTAACAAAGAACGGACTGGACCATGAGTCTGAAGACTACCTGAGTACAGGATGCATCCTAAGGCAAGGAGGTAGCGCACTCAGCACCAAAGCTCAGTGATGCAACTATGTCACCAGACTCGACCCCTGACTATATAATGAAATGCTTCCGCATCGCACGAATCTTCCGGCATATAATTATATCACAGCTACTATCTTCCGACATATCTGTTCTCGAAAGGTCATACAAGAGCTTTGGACTTAATTATGCGCAAAACCGGCAACGAAACTAAAACATCACAGTATAACAAAAATGTCTCATTGGAACGGGATCACAAAAAAATAACCTTGTACATTCACTAACTGCAACTTTAACTGTGGCATAAAATACAAAGTAACTTTAGTCTGTAGCTTACAAAGTTGTATTGCAGATCGAAATGGCAGTAAAAAAAACAAGGTGAAGCGACTGCAAATCCGGTGCATCGTAGCACTTTGTCGATATAAATGAATATAGATTTCTTCTAATAGCCCATTCGAAACTAGTTTTCTTACATCGATATGGTACATAGACGGTAATGTATATTCATCTAGCTCGATAGTAGAGTTTCTAATAAACAATTTGCGTGGCATATAACAAGTTGCCTTCGTTGTCGATAGCAGCTTTTAGATTTGCTGCGCTTTTTGCTGGCATTTCTTTTTTTTAATTGTACGTGTATACATTGTAAGCATAGACGGGTTTGAGCAGGCATACAATGTATGATGTAAATTTGACCTTGGGTCTCAATGACGTTAATAAATTATTGTTTGTTGTTGTTTTACATTATTCCTGGTACTGATGTTATGTAGTAACCACGGATTTAGGAAGGGAGTCTTCTCTCCCTTCCTAAATCCGTGGTAGTAACTATCGTCTAATCTGTGCTTGGGATATCCAGGCTGCGGGAAATGGGTTGTTTACGTTTTTGAGCTGAATTCGATATGACTTGTGCCCGTCTTCTAAAACCTTGTGATACTAATATTAGTACTAGAAACGACATTTTTAAAATTAGAATCTAAACAAAACTGAAAACATTATTTTAAGAAAAACATTAAATGAATATTCTAGAAACACTCACCAACGAGGTGGTTACTAAATTTGCACAGAGTAAAAAGGACTTAGAACATCGTAAATATAACTAGGTACGCAATTAATTTACAATTTGGCACTTATTCCTGGCCCAATGATGGGCACGCTACCAACTGGTACTGGGTTCATTAGTTCACTGGTACATTTAGAGTTTAGACTGCCTGTGGACTTGCAACGGTCTTTAGGTCGACTAAATGCTTTCACTGTAGTAGCTATAATGTTAAGTAAAGTTTGCAGTGGGTTGTTAATGCATATTTATAGCCGGTAAAAAAGATAATACGCAATATTTTCTCAGTGATTTTATTTGTATCTAAGACTTAATTTGCTATGCTGTAGCTTGGCACATAGATGACAACATTAAATTATAACTGGTGCCTGATGCCACAGTTCACATAACAGTTACTATGTCACCAGTACATACAAATGGAAGATTGCGTTACAAAGAGCAATAGCCCATTTTATTGGTGCACGGCTGATAAGCGACCGATAAGGTGGCCGACACGCTCCAATTGAGTTAGCAAATACTAACCTTTGCCAAAACTAACAGAAAACGAATATTATTGTATATATAACATCATTATAAAACGGTCATTCGATGCAACCCGAAATCTTAGCTCGGAACAAAATTTCAACAGAGATAAAACAGTATTAAGAGTCAACGTAAGAAACTCGACAATTTTGGCATTATATGGTCAAAAACAAGTAGGAAAGGCGAAAGAAGATACACTACAACAATGATTTGTGCATTTATTACAGCTTGGTCAATACATTTCGCCATATTTAATATTTAAGACGAAGTGGTCTTTGAAAAAATTCAGACTGAAGGCGTTGGATGGGGAGACCTCGTTTCGCATGCGGGTGAGAGAAACTGAACTACACAATATTTTAAATAGTTTAGGCGATTTAAAAAACGTATCAAAGTAAGGTTTAAAAAAAAAGACATAATATCTTTCAGGTACTGGTATCATATGGCTGCTACATAATAAGAAACAAAGCGAAATTTTAGAGCTTATTTCGTAATTTTATTTCGATCGAGAGAAATATAAGGGATAATGTTATCGGATCAGGCATAGTTTTTCCTCTAGAAGTCTAGAATATTATATATTTTATTCATAACTGTAAGGCGTATACTCCTTCTAGAAAAACATGTTCAAACTATGCACCGAGAATGCGTATGAATGTACTTTTAGATCAATGAAGGCTCCGATCTATTCAGGTTCAGACACTTGAGACACTGTTTGTCGACTGGGGCTGGCTATGTCAATTCATATCCTTTGCAAAACCGTCACAACACAACATTAACATTGATACTAGGTACTTAATTTCACAATTTAATCAGCTCTTCTGAATGTAGGTAAGTGAGCGTAAATCGGGCTATTAAACAACGGTTTAATGTTCAGTGATAAGCTAGACAGACTATCTAGGCTATGTTACGACTTGTGCATGTACTTAGTGCACACAGCGTAAGTATGTTATACGAACCACCAGGGAGTGTTAATTTATCTAATTATACAAATTTTTAGAGAAACTAAAGGCCGCAGCCACCACGCGCAGCGCGCCTTGAAATTAAACTTTATTAAATTCATATTTCGTTTTATTTTCTGTAACACGATTCTAATTGATATGCATCGCCCTTATTATATTTGTATGAATAGTTGTCTTAGGTTTTCGCGATTTTTACACATAGTAATTAAACAACTTTAAACGGTTAAAATCGCGTATATTTTTATACGCGATATAAACCGTTTAATTACGTTGGTTGCGTCGCTCGTCGCGAAAACCTAAGACAACATTATATTTGTATGAACTCTATGGGCGTTACGCCGTCGTTGGGGAAGATTTTGTAAATAATAATGTTACTGAGAGAACTCGATTAAAATGATAAGTCCCTGAATTCGAGGCTTCAGATTCTCCAAAGTAATAACTGTTTTTACAAATGGATGACTTACGGACAGACTACCAAGAGAGAAACACAATATATTAAATACAGAAATAATTAAAAAAATATATAAATAAAAGTGAGCTTTTTAAAATCGAATAATATCTTTCAGGTCGTTACTGATCACATAATAAAAAGAAATAAAATTTGTATTAATACGATTTACTATACATATAGAGAAAGCGAAATTTTAGAGCTTTTTACAAGTATTTTTTCCGATCGAGAGAAATGTATGGGATCGTATTTTTAAATAAGATTACAAGCACACACACCGCGTGCAAATCGAAAATTATATTTTTATAATTTAGGAACAACATTTTTTACCCGCCCGGGGTATAAAATTTTGTACTTTCGGATCAGACATAGTTTTTCCTAGTATATATATATAGGGTCGAAGTTGTCACAAAATAAAGGGCAGACCACCAGCAAGGATATGGGAGTTGGGAGCAGAGAGTCGCTAAAGTGAGGAAAGCTACAGTGAGGTGGCTAGACCCGAGTAAAACTTTACACTGAAATGTTGTTCACAAATTCTTTACATTTTCCGCTTGGCTTATTGAGTTATCGTCTCGGGAACAATAATAAACAATGCCTTAGCTATGAAACGCTCAAATATTTTAATAAATTTTCTAGACCTTGTATAACAATGTGTACATTTTTTATGATCGAAAGACGTAGTACAAATTTCAATCAACATGTTGGTGCAACTGGCGGTTAACCGAGTGCCGTCGACGGGGCCACTGTTCAATTAATCAATCAATTCATTTATTTGCTTGAATACGGGTACAAAAGAGAAAAAATAATATTATTATTATTATTAATGGACGAGCAGCAGTATGCTGATATGTCCATATCATTTCAGTGTTGGATTTATAGTTTCAGAAGACTTTTCTGTAGATAGCCATTTGACCAGTTTATTTTTAAAACTGTTAATTGATGTGGCTGACACAACATGTTCTGGTAGTTTATTCCAGTTATGCACTACTCTGTTGCTCAAGAAATGGTGTGCAGGCTTCGTTATGGCCAAATCCCGAATAAGCTGGATTTCATGTCCCCGGATTGGCCTTGAGCTTTCTCTGATTATATAAAAGTCTTCTATATTAGGTAGGTTTGATTGATGATTAATAATCTTAAATGTCTCAATAAGATCACCCCTAAGGCGTCTTTCTTTTAGACTAGACTAAATATACAGACTAAATATGTAGAAAGTACAATGGATACACCATAAACAACGTTATACGAGGTGTGCATGTATTGTGTTAAGTTTCGTAATTCGGTAAGGCAGACAAGAACCTTCGACAGCTCAGTGCTGCCTTCCAAGTTTCTAATTTAAAGCAGTATTGAAGCAATGATGGCCGAGCGGTAAAAGCTATGGATTGCCTTGCCGCAGGTCCATGGTTCGATCCCAAACGCTTGGTAGAAGGGCATTTTAAAAATGCTCTGGCTAACTAGCACCCTCAAGTAGAAAATCTGTCGCCAAGCACCTAACATTGTGTTCCGACAGCAGTCCTTAGTAAAATCACAGGTACATGAGACTGAACAACTGTATGTCTCAATGGTGTAGGGCGCAGTGCAATTCGTCACTTGTGATGTGACTAAAATGCATCTGTTATAAGCAGAGGTTAGTCCGCTTGATATCAGGTGGGCCTCGTGCTTGTTTCGTCACAACAACATAAAGAAAAAGAATTTGCTTCAAATTCGATTTAGATTTGCCCTTTAAATCATCATCATCAGCCGGAAGACGTCCACTGTTGAACAAAGGCCTTCCCCATAGAGCGCCACAAAGAATGGCTATCAGCCGCCTGTAACCATTGCCATTTAAATACATTGGTAGTTTTTTTGCATTGCTGGATTCGTCGGCGAGTGTAGACGAGTGTAGTACCGATGGAGGTAAGGAAAACCTATTGACTATCAATGTGTATAAATTCATTTAATTCATAAGGTCACAGGATAATATTTGCAAACCAAATATAAATTCTAGCTTTGTCGTTTTCTTTTTGCTTAAGGCAGTTTTTTTAAGCTGCCATAACAAGATATCTTATCAAGTTTTTTACAGCGTTTAAAACAAGATGCTTGTAGCGTGTTGGAAGTTATTTATTATATATGATTTGCATAAATTAAAAAAGTTGACAAAAATTTACGTTACGAATTACCAAGCATTAGAGGCGTGCAGTCCGTTACTGCTATTAGAATGATTTCGAATAATGCGCATTAGCGGAACACTGTCCTTGTTATTACACTGCACAAAAAAAAAAACCAAAAAATTGAACCGACTTCAACACTCAAAAGTGTGAAATAACTTGTTGAAGTCGGTACCATGATAGTTCAAAAGTACCTATTACAATATTGTGCGCATGGTACCGACTCCGACAAGTTATTTCACACTTTTGAGTGTTTAAGTCGCATCCATTTTTTGGTTAAACATTTTTTTTCACTCTTTTTAATGACCCTTGCTACATCGGGATCGATTGTCATTCATTGTCAACGACTATATCATCAAGATAGGAAAATATTTAGTATTTTTCAGTTATTGGAGTGTAACTCAAAAACGGCTTGACCGATTTTGATGAAATTTAAATGGGACGAAACGACAAGCATCAGCTTTCAAATAAATAGATTATCAAAATCGGTTCACCCAGTCAAAAGTTCTGAGGTAACAAACATAATAAAATAGACGAATTGAGAACCTCCTTCTTGAAGTCGGTTAAAAAAAGGAGTGTTATGTTTCAGGGTATATTTGTGAGTTCCTTTATTCCACCATAACTTCTAAACGGCTTGACCGATTATAATGTATGAGATATCGTTAGATTCGTCTTGATAGCGCAAGCGACACTGAGTATATAAAACAATAATTTAAAAAAACTGTCTGATTTTAGACGCCAAGTGTGAGGTAAAAAATATTTCTTTTTCCAAACCCATTGAGTGGGGTATCAAAATGAAGGGCTTTAATACAATTCCATAAATATATATAATTTGCAGTTTTAATTTCAATAAAACAATAAAATCATTAACTAAAACAAATCATTTTTAGTCGGGTTTTTTACTTTTTAAAATAATTTATACTTGTATAGTTTGCGATGGTACCTACACTGAATCTTTTGAGGAAATGTCACCATTCACTGTGATCCGCAAGACGCCTGCCGAGCGTGGGGATTATGGCAAACCCCCCAATTGGGAGAGACCTTTGTTCAATGGTTAACGTTCCGGTTTATATGATAAATATAATTTAGGTATAACTAGCAATGCACAGACAGTTCTGGTCCAAATGTGCAATAATGCAATAAAAATATTTAACACGCTACCGAACATTAAAAAAAAACCTTAAAAACACTATTATTTAATAAATGTTATTAATATACCATGAATTAATTATACTATTATAATTGTACCAGGATTAATATTATAAATTAAACGGTCAAAAAACACTATCGATCGAATACGTCTCGCGGGTTTCGAGCATATCAGATGCTCATCATCAGGGCGAGGGCGCAGCTGCGTCTGCGAGTTCCCGCCGGGCTCGCTGACGCCGACGGGTCGACGTATTCGATCCCCAATGTGTTTTTTGCCGTTTTAATTTATAATATTTAAATATGAGTTAAACTCACGAGAATGAATTCTTCGGTGACTTATTAAAATAATATGAAAAGATCGGTCGCTATACTACTGTTATATCTGTTGCTATACCCAAAATGGATCATATGTATACCTATATAAAAATGTATAAGACCAGCATCAACACCACATATGATGGAACTAGCTTTCCGGGCGCGGCTCCGCCCGCGCGTATGTCGGTTATCGCGCGAAAACATTAACCTCTTTTTGCGCAGTCGGATAAAAACTATCCTATGTTTTTTCCCGGGTCTCAAACTATCTCCATACCAAATTTCATTCAAATCGGTCCAGTAGTTTTGGCGTGAAAGCGTAACAGACAGACAGACAGACTAGAGGTCCGCGCCACGCCGGCGTGCCGCCGCCGAGCTACCTAGGCGCGCCGCCGCCGCCGCCGGGTCATGAACTAATTCGCGCCGACGTCAAAAATTAATTTAAATTCGCCGCGAGCGCTAATGCGCTAAGCAACCATCCACATGTCGTTGCCTAGCAACCCACCCGTACCGTATGCATAGCTTAGTAAGCATACGTCGAGTGGTCTTCTTCGCGCTTGCACATGTACTATGCACATCGACCAATGTCGGGCGTTTGGTGCACCTTACCGCGGCTTTCAATTGCAGTTTGCAATCATTAGACCGGTCGTTGTGATGGGCTGATTTGCCTTGGCTTTCTTATCTGCTGTCTGTCGCCGTTCCATCAGGTTTGGCCATGCTTGGGGCAGACCTGGGGTTTTTTTGTATGGTCGTCTTTTTCGCTCTTGAGCAGATTTCAAGGGTGTGTTTTTGCCATAGGGTGTCTCAAACATTGTAGGTGTTCGTAGTATGATTGATTCGCCTTTTGGTCAGCGTTGAGTATGCACATCCAGATTCAGAATTCTGAGATCTCTCAGAATAGTCGAGTTTCGTACATATCGAGGCGCATCTGCGAGGTGTCTCAGGGCCAAGTTTTGTTGCGCTCTCATGAGTCATCTGTTTCCTGTGACTTTTGGCGGTGACAGCGTGCCAGGCTGGCGCGACGTAGGTTATGTGAGGACGGATGTAAGTCAAGTACAGGGCTCTCTTGATGCGTAGTGGAAGGGCTGAACTAAGCACTGGATTCAATAGGGCTCGAGCTGCCCTTTTAACTGTGACTGTGTTCTGGGCATGCTGTGCCATGGTGAGCATCCAGTCTATGGTGATCCCAAGGCACTTACCAGATTATTCTATGGGATCGCTGCACCTAGTAGGAGTTTAGCTGGTAAGGATCTTTCTCTCTGCTTTGTTACCATCATGGCTTGAGTTTCGGAATAGGGCCGCGTCGTCTGCATATAGGGCGAGCATCGTCCCTGGCTCGGTGGGAAGGTCGTCTGTATATATATAGCATCACATGTGAGTGAGAGGCAACTGCCTCGGGTGGGGGACGCCCGACTCTGTTCGGTGCTCTTGTGACAGCTTTCCGTCTAATTTAGCACGAAATCTTCTGTCCTCTAGGAATGATCTGATTGCTAGGACTGCTCGTCGTTGTGCTCCTATTTTGGCGATCTTGTGGAGTAGTCCGTTGTGCCAGACTCGGTCGAACGCTTTCTTCATGTCCAGGAATACTGCAGCCGTGTTGTTAGTTATCTGCCATGAGGTGCAGTACCCTGGATACCTGAAGTGTGGTGGAGTGCTCCGACCGGAATCCGAACTGCTCCGGTTGGGGCTTCAAGTGAGGGGCTATCTGACTTAAGAAGAGGCGTACGAAGACTTTCGAAATGCTTGGCAGTAGAATGATGGGCCTATAGCCCTCGGGTCTCCAAAAGTCTTTGCCGGGTTTCGGGAACATAAACACATTTGGCCCATTTTTTCATTGACAGGGAAGTGCCCCGTGCGCAGGATCCCATTAAACAGGCGCGTGATGGCTGCCGTGGTTTTAGAGGGCAGGTGACGAAGCGCCACTTTACTTCTTTCATCCGCACCTGATGCCTTCCTGGGTTTTGGGGCTTTCTTGGGTTTTCTGTTCTATATATATCTCAAGTTGCCATTTTTGTGGAATAAACGACGAATCGCTTCTGGGTGTTTCCTAAGTTGCCTGCAGAGTTTGTGGAGTGAGGCCCAGTTCTGTAGATAGGGGCTCGTGTTTGTTGCCAGGTTTTTCTGAGCTAGCGTTTTTCTTTTATGAGCTCTCTTATATAGCGGGGGAGGGTGGGTAATCTCGATTCTCCTTGGGGGGTTTCTTTGATTGAGGCGGTATGAAGTGCCTTCTATATAATATGCATTGAGTGATTTCTTCAGCAAGATTGTTCACTTCTGTTGAGATTGTGTTTGGCCTTGAAGTTGAGGTCTCCCATGCGGTTTTCATAAACTTAGGCCTGTCAATTTTGGGCTTTCGTGAAAGTCTGAGTATCGGTTGGTGGCAGGATCCTGTTTCTTAAATATTTTGACATTTTTTTTTGATTACAGCAAGTCTGTATCGAGTAGGTTCCTACTTGTATGCAAGAAAATAACCATTTAACCTTTTAGTATATACAGCAGATTTATTTTTCTAATCCACCATATGGGAAAAAAAATAATATCACGCCGGCTACGCCGCGCCGCGCCGGGTACTGTTACCAGCGCGCCGCCGCCGACTTTCATGACCGCGGCGCGGACCTCTAAGACAGACAGACAGAGTTACTTTCGCATTTATAATATTAGTACTGAAGTACTGATAAAGAATTGACAATTGAATAGGTAGAAGAATTACAATAGTATGAGAACTGTATGCTCACTTACGTATACAAGTACCATTGGAAAGACTGTATTTGACGACAATAACAAACGGACAACGTTCCGCCAATCACATCATACCTGAAACAAACAATAGAAAAATATGTTATACAAAGTCCTACATCAGATAACAGTTTTTACTGCAAACGAAGCAATGATAGACGACCGGTTACAGCTATGGACTGCGGTGCCGCAAGTCCATGGTTCCATCTCCGCCGCCGGCTTCAGCTTCAACGCATTTTGCGAACGCCCGACTGGATAGCTACTTATAGGCAGACGATACTGCTTAACAACATGTGGGCGTACTGCTTGTTCTATGACAATAATATAAGAAAAACATAGTCGTACATACATCTTTATATCATATCATGTTATTTATATTATAATATAATGTAAATAATATAGAAAATCTGTACAAAGAATGCACCAACAGTCTTTGAACAGGTGTTCTATATTGGATACGTTATCACGCTTCGCCAGCCCTGGCTCACTCCGCACTTTTATTTTATTTATCTATGTATTTCATTTCACAAAAGTACTTTAGGTACAAAACTACATGTACATCGGTATGTCCGTCCAGACGGGATCATTGTATACGTATGTGCTGCGTCAGAAGAGATCAGAGCTATGAGTGGCTATGAGATAGAAAGAGAGAAGCCTGTAGGTCAATATAAATATTAGGAAGCACGGAGGTGCTTCGCGAGCTGAAGTGCACTTTATTGCTTGGCAGGTAGAGTCGCTTATTTTTTGGAATGGCTTTGCAAGGAGTTCCTTCTGTTTATTTTTGGAGCCGTACTCAATAAATTGAGAGAGCACGTCATCATCACCAATGTATAATAGTTTTATAAGTCAGAGTTAATGTAACAATAATTAATTAAGAATTTTTCACAATTAATATTCACGATAATAAAGCTAAATTGCGAATATCATGAATCCTGTTTTGTCCAACGAACGTTGTTTTTGTTATGTTAGGTTTTCGCGATTATTACATATGTAAAATCAACAACTTCAAATAAAGATATATATACGCAATTTCAACCGTTACAAGTGTTTGATTAGAGTAGGTTCCATTTTGATAAACTGTATATTTTTAATTTTATCTGTAGATTATTTGTTCGTTAAGAAACACGAGTCAATTTTTTATTCCAAAGACAATGTATCGATTATTACTCCAAGGTTTTATAAGTTCCAGACTGATAAAATGTTAAACAACCAATTAAAAACAAATTTACTTGTCTTTTAAACAAGGAACATTCGTGCTTTGGTTGTGTTTTCTTTTATTCTTAGGAATAGTAAGTAACTAACTGTAGTGTATGCGCTTTAGCATACATACGCTATCTCGTGTGTCCCTGTGTTGGTTAGCAAACGGCATTGTCACGAGAGCCATGGGCGAGAGTGGACGGTAGTGCTATTTGTGAGATACACAGACATTGTCGAGCCAGTGCATAAGGGCCACAGTTAAAGACCAGGCCTCAGTGCCATAAGTCATCACTGGCAACATACACTTGTTGAAGACTTTGGTCTTCACGCTCTCCCTGATATTCGAAAACTTCCCGAACGCTGCCCATCCAAGTTGGATTCTTCCCATCGAAGTTACACCTACTTAACTGGACAGTCTGTCCCAGATAAATATAATGGTCATAAACTTCGAGTATATTATGTACCAATCTATATATTTAACCATCAAATACAGAAAACGCAGAATTATAATGTTTAATGTATTTTGAAGATGTGATCAAAAGTAACAAGCAGTTTTAATTTACAATGCAGAACCCTTGAACAATAACATGGCCAGCTTTTTTATATAATCTCAAACCAAATTGTCCTTATGAGTCGTCAAGGAAAACCTCGGAAACTGATCAGCTGTTTTAGCCGCTTCCATGGAAAGTAACGGTTTTATGGCGCGTTGCCAATACTCGTGCAAAAATAAAACATTTTGGTCAATGAACACGGATAACAAAACAAGGATAAATCGTATTGAACTTCAATGTTCGCACCGAATTATTCAATAGCCAAGCATACTTCCTTCCAAAACTACATTCTGTTGATGATAAGTCACCTGGTCTCAAATAAAAATGTATACTATGCCGTTGGGATAAGGAAACACGACACGTTGGACTAGGTGATTTGTTTTGATGACATATACATATCACGCTTGTGCGAGTAAATCTCCGAAGCAAGCACCTATGTCAAAAACTTTTTAAATTTATCTGGTAATTAAAATAAAGTAAGAGGTTAATTTCCAGAGACACATTATCTTTGGTAGTAATTATTTACTATTATGACCCGGAACTCCATTGCTGAGCAAAGGCCTCCCTTATTCCCTTCGAACGTCTTCGATCTATGGTCTACTACAACGAAGTAGTAGGTAATAATTAGTAGCTGAAAAAATAAAATTACAGGGGCGTGTCCATTAGCAGGCCAAGATTAAATCCAAAAAAATATATTGCTCTAGATGCGTTTTCCAGGAAGAAAATAGGCGATCGAATAGGAGAATCGCGCCGATTTCCTTCATAACGCGACTCGACCAATGATGCAGTCATTCGTTTCTGTGTTTCCACTAAAAGTATATATATATATATACGATTTACGTAGAAATGTATAGATTATGTTTATTAGTATGCAACAACGAAGCTGAACGAATTTGGCTGACTTTAATCGCCTGAAAAATTATAAAATAGAGGATGATTAAACTATTTTTCCCAAAGACCCACAAAATTAAATTGAACTACTAAGTCTGAGATCTGATGATCTTCATATAATCTCTGCATGTTATCTTAATGGTAATAATACATCACATCACACTCATACTAAAAAAGCGAATTTTTGTGTTTTGTTTCTATATTTTTAACCGACTTTAAAAAAGAAGGATGTTCTCAGTTCGACTGTATTTTTTTGTGTCTTTTAAGAGTTATCTCTTTACGAGGAGCACCGATTTTGATGATTTTTTTCTATATTCGAAAGCAGGTGCTTGTCATGTGTTCCCATTTTTTTTTTTTTTTTATGCCTTTTAGGTTTGCCTTTGACCACTATCTCACCTGATGGTAAGTGATGATGTGGTCGAAGATGTTGTACAGGCTAACCTAGAATTACTGGCTCTCAAGGTCAGCTGCCGGAACACACCGTTAGGTGCTTGGCGACAGATTTTCAACCTGACGGTGGGAGCTAGCCAGGCGGGCATTTGCAAAGTGCCCTACCACCATGCTGTAACGACTGCCATCCTAAGACAACCGGGACCGACGGCTTAACGTGCCCTCCGAAGCACGGAAGCGCTCAGTAGTAATGTCACCAGCGGTCACCCATCCAAGTTCTGACCGCGGCGGACGTTGCTTAACTTTGCTGATCGATTCAGAATGGCCAAGCAAACTTCGCTACGAGCGCTTCGTTTTTTATTTAAATTTTAGTGAGATCTGAGGAGTAGTAGGTATTTGAGTTATCCCTAATAATGCGTGTTTTATGTCTGAGCTGGGTTGTATTTTGTTATTTATTTTTTATTGTATCAGCGTGTTTGTTACTACACACCTCCGACACAACCACAGCGGAACGAATGTTCATGATATTTAGGGCGTAAGTTCTTTTTGATAAGATAATGCTCGTACAATTGTGATGTAAAAACACATATTGTATATTCATTTTAATAATACAGTGTGAAATCGACTAATGTCGAATCGGCACGATACGTCGGTAAAGGTTAGTTTGCACTTTACGTAAGCCGTCGAAAGTGAAATTTCGCAGAGCTGCGCTGGCGACCGCACCGGCTGCTTCTTAAGGGGGCGCAACGCAACATACATAAATACTTTGTCAATTTAATAAATACCTAAAAAGAAACTTTCCATCTCGGCCAGAGAGTCAGCATGTATCTTATTTTTGAATGAAATCAAAAATAATTGACGAATACTATGTTAAAGGACAAAATTTCCCACCCCCGATTTTAAGCACCCGGTGCGTAAAATTTTAGTCTCCGATCGCTGTTAGCCTACAGTCATTTGAGAGACTGAAAGTATGACTTTAAAGCTTACGTGATTCGAGACTAGAATTGACTTGGGAGTCTTGTACCGGCCGCCAAACAGGCAACACCTAACTATGCAGTGAATCGTAGACATCGTATTGAAACCTATAACAGTTAATATTGAAATTGAGTACTGTGCACTAATCAGTCTACACCTGTATTTTTTTTTGTATTTTGGCATAATTTATTATATTTTGGCGACTACGACACTCTTATTACATAATTTACAATCAAAATATTGTACGACCGAGTTTAGCAAAACGGGTATGGAGCTTCTTCGAGAAGATCGGGCAAGAAACTCGGACCATTCTTTTTATATGTCTTTACACTTTTACAACTTGATGTTTTGGCAGAGGTGGAATATCCCAAACATCATTATTTTAATGATTAGAAGATATTGCCATATAAGTGTGGAATGAGCTCTTATTTAATGGATTCTACTAACCATAATAGCTGCACCATGCCAAGTATTCTCAATAATGATCGTGATGACGCAAGACGGCAGCAGCATTTGGAGCAGTTTACTTAATGATGACATCTTGGTACGTTATTATGGCCGACGTGCCATAGTGAAGATGACCTATGACCAGTAATGAACAGAGTGCGATTGTGGTGTTCTGCAAGGTAAGGATTAGAATGGCTGTTGGGGGAGGATGGAGGCCATTTCAAGAGGAGCAACGTAGTGACGTCACCGGGACCACACGTATGACCCAACCCTCAACCCCTACTGTTAGCGCGTACCCTTAGGCTGTGTGGTCGAGTCTCCGCTAGTCGTTGAGACTCCCACACGCCACCCCCCGTACGCCTAGCGGTTACACCCCCGCTTGGCAACTAGCGCGTTTTGCACTCGCACAACGCAGCTCTGCGCCTACTAGCCAAGTAAGTCACTGGCTAGTGATTTTATTGAAAATCACAGAACAGTGCCGCTCGGATACATACTGCAACTACTACTCACCCTGCTTTCTACGCGTAAGGTAACCATCAGCGGTCGCTTTGCTGGGCTATCCCGAACGGGGTTCAACCTGGTAGAGGACGCACCGCTATCGGAAGCCGCGCGTAGCTGCAGGAAAGAGCAGCGTGTCTCCATTAGAAGTGATCACCAATACCACCCAGTGATCACCGGCACCATCACCACCCGGACTATTCATACCGCATTATGGCGGACCCACCCCCCCGGAAAGATCCGGACCCTAAACCCCAGGAAGGCATAGTATGCCGTTACTTACTTGAACCAGAGAAGTCTGTCATCGTGCCAGCAGCAGCATTAGGACTGCGTAAAGCTCCAAGGCAGAGACGCAAAGACACGACCAGGGCGTCGGAAGGACTCGTAGCAGTAGGGACTGAGCTTCCTACCAGCAGCGAAACCGCACCAGCCGCCCTAGGCCCAGCTACACAACATGCGGGTTCCATGCACTCACCGCATAAACGCATTGAAGAGGCGGTCATCGCCAACCCCAAGGTAACTTCCGACCCAGGACTCGCAGCCGGAGGGTCTGAGCATCAGCCGCGCCGCGAAACCGTAAGGAAGCCCGTAGCCAGGGTGTGCAAACCTAGGCGACCACCATCATCTTCTGACACAGACGCGGAAGTTGGAAACGACGAAAAGCGGTATAAGGTACGCACATCTACAACACCTACTCACAAAAAATCCGCTACGGCGCGAAAAAATTCAAACGGTCACCCATCCAAAAAAAAGACCGAGCACAACGACCCTCAAGTCAGCTCGGTTTTTAGGACATCCCAACACTCCATGCAAGATTCTTCATCGGGCGGAGGGCCAGCAAATATAACTGCTGACAGCTCATCACAAGAAATTTCATCATCAGCACCATCAGACAGCGAGAACGAGCACGGAAACACAGCACAGAATACTCGCTCAACTTCATATGCGGGCATCGAGCCGGTGCCTTTCCATGCGGCACCCATGCCGTCACCACCCACGCCTCCCCAAGAGGAAGCCATGTCATACGTTGAGGCACTCGCATCACCAGCGCCGGCGAGGTCATCACCAACAGCATCAGCGGCAGCACCGATTCAAACACAAACAACACAGGAACCAGAGGTAATCAAAGGGTACCCACCGATTATTATAGAATCGTTAACTAACTGGATTCCTGTGTTTGCCAAAATAAAGGCAAAACTTGGCCATCAGCTTAATGTTAAGCCTCAAGGCAAAGGTTTTCGGTTCACTGCAAGAACCGAGAACGAATTTCGAGTCGTCCAAAAGTGCCTAGCGGAAGAAGCAGAAAAGGACAAGGCGGTCGCGTGGCACTGCTTCGCAATAGAGCAGGAGCTGCCGCTGAAAGTGGCAATTAAAGGTCTGCCGTTATTCATCAAACCGGAAGATATCAAAAATGATCTCACTCAAAAAGGATTCCCGGCCAACTATGTGCGTGAAATACCGCCAAGAAGAGGAGGAACAGGGCCTGTGTACTTTGTTTCACTCGACCGACTCGATAACACTGAGAGGAACAAATTATATGCAGTCTCAGAAATCCTCAACATACCAGGCGTCAGAGTAGAAGGATGGGCACCCAAGGGAGGCATTGTACCCCAGTGTCACAGGTGCCAGCAGTTCGGCCACGCATCCGGAGGCTGCCATAAACCCCAAAAATGCGTCAAGTGCGCAGGTGAGCATAGCGCCAAGAACTGTGATAGGCCAAGCGGGCAGCGCCCCTTATGCGCAAATTGTAAGGGGCCACACATAGCTTGTAGCAGAAAATGCCCGCACTACATCAGAGAGGCCCGCAGAAGGGGAGTGAAAGTCCCCCCTCCACCCCCACAATACAATCAACAAGCGCAGGAAACGCAACAGAGACGAGCCGAGCCTCCTCTGCCAACAACAACAGCTGCGCCGCCGGTACCAGGAGACCTATACGCATATCCTGCTATGCGATACACAGAAATCCTGCAGGCACCGGTAGCCAATCCACCAACAGCTCGCGGAGCACCGCTACCAAGAAGACGTAAGCATAAGAAGAGGTCCAAGTCAGCCAAAAGTACGGGCTCGGCACCACCGGTACCAACGGCGGCATCAACCCCAGTACCGGAACAAGTGACGGTACCCACCAAGACGGCTGCTCGCAGTGGGCCATCAGCACATGAGTTTGTGCCAATACAAGCACAAGAGATACGAGTACAAGCCGAAATCCATCATCCACCCCCGAGCCGCCCAGAAACCAGAGCCAACCAAAGAGGATTTGGGCAAGGGCAAGGCCAAATTACTCAACAAGCACATGACCCAAGAATGCAAGAGAAACCCACAGAACAACGAGCAAGGGGTACAGTAGACCCCTTCCCACAAATACAGGCGGGACGTAGGCCTCTCCTACAACACGAGAGGCCACGTGAACAAGAGTGGAGACCACAGCACCCACAACCTGTGTGGGCAGCGAGAGGCCAGTGGCCAGCGGCACCACGAATGGAACCAGAACTCATAAATGAAGGGCGGCCAGTTTATCACGACCCCACAAATCAACAACAAATAAGGGGAGGGCCACCGCCCCCCCTAATGCAAAACAACATGCCAGCAAGTAGCGCCGGAAACCCGTTAGTCATTATAATAGGGATTCTGACGGATCTTCTTGTCACCATCGCAGCCGGGGGTAATATCCAAGAGGTAGCGAGGAGAGGCCTATCCATGCTGAGCAGGATGCAGTATGGATAGTGAACTACGTTTAATCTACTGGAACCCCGGCGGGGTCCGCTCCAAGAAGACAGCACTCATGGTCCTAGCGCAGTTACACAGAGCGCACTTTATTTTGTTAGGCGAAACAAAATTGTCGCCTAACATAATATTTAACGTACCCAACTACACAATATATCGTCAAGACTGCATCTCGGCCTCTAACTGCGCGTATAGAGGCACAGCTGTACTGGTCAGAAAAGACATAATACATGACGTAATGAAATGCCCCAAATTCACGGATCTTATAGCCAATGGGGTAACAATCAAAACGAACCAGGGCGAATTAAGGATAATAGCCGCCTATAGGCCTCCGTCAACCAGAATGGTGAAACAAGACTTCACAAAAATCTTCCAAGGTGACACACCAACGATCATGGCGGGAGACCTGAATGTGAAACATACCTCATGGGGGGCCCGCCTGAATACACCACAAGGCAAACAACTTTATGACCTAGCGGAAAAAATAGGGTTTGAAATTGTTGGGCCGAACGAACCCACACATGTGCCGACCAATATCAACCACAGACCAGACGTGTTGGACGTGGCAGTCTACAAGGGATTGAAAAGCAGCATTAATGTGGAGGTGCTGTACGACCTAGACGAACAGCACCTCCCCATCTTAATCACAGTGGGACTAACGACCAGATCCTTTGTGCCTCAACCCAGGAACAGAATTAACTGGGGAATTTATGCGCGTGAGCTGGAAGACATCAGTATCGCACCCATTGAAACGCCGGAAGAAGTGGAAGCAACAACCAAGAGCCTAACCGAGCGAATGCAGGCAGCTAAGGCTGCTGCCACCTCAGAACAAAGGCCTCCCACCAAAAAATTCGAACTACCCATTAGCATCCAAAGGGACATAATAGCCAAAAGAACCCTAAGGAAACAATGGGTAGCTCTAAGATGTCCAGTTTTAAAGAAAAAACTCAACGCCCTGAAGACCAAAATCTCCCAGGAAGTCGAGGCGTGGAGAGGAGACTCATGGGAGAAAGAAATCGACTATGCAGGAGAAAATATGACCAACTTGTACCAGCTGAACCGCAGACTGACTAAGAAAAGACCACCAACACACCCCCTGCTCGAAGAGGGTGTGAGGAGGTACGAAGCAGAAGACAGAGCCAGAATATTCGCTGAGCATCTTGAAACTCAATTTACCCTCCACCCTATTAGAGAAGGGATGAGTAAAGAAGTCTTAAACCACCATGCTGCAATAGAACAGTGGGAACGACAATACTTCCTAAACGCAGCACAGCCGCTAAAGGGAGAGGACTTCATCTCTCCAGCAGAGACATGGAGAGCTGTCAGAAGACTCCCAAGGAGAAAGGCTGCCGGCTATGACGAACTCCCCATCGCCGCTATACATCAGCTGCCTAGAAGAGGCATAACAGCGATAACCAAACTGTTTAATGGCATACTTCGAACAGGACACTTCCCAGAGGCCTGGAAGACAGCCAAAATAATCATGCTGCCAAAGTCGAAAAAGGACAAAAGACACCCGGCGTCATATCGACCCATCTCGCTACTGCCACATCTGGCGAAGCTCTTCGAGCGACTGATGTTATGCCGAATCCGTCCGTACATCGAACTAAGACCGGAACAGTTCGGATTCAGACGCCAGCACTCGACAACACTACAGCTCACCAGAGTCATCCACAAGCTGTCACACGATATGAACAACAACAAACACTCCGTCGCCGTGTTCCTCGATGTGGAGAAGGCCTTTGATAGAGTGTGGCACGAGGGCCTTCTCCACAAACTCGCCGGCAGAGAATTACCATATGGTTACATGAGACTCATAAAAGCCTTCTTAACCAATAGGAGCTTTTATGTAGCCGTGGAGCAGAAGAACTCAAGTTACAAGACAATGAAAGCGGGCGTGCCGCAGGGCAGCTGCCTCTCGCCCCTGCTGTACGCCGCCTACACAGACGACATACCAACCCTCGAAAAAAGAGAGTGGGACCAAGAAGAGAGAATCACCCTAGCTCTCTTCGCTGACGACAGCGCATTCCTGACCGCCGCCAGAAGTCCCAAACTAGCCGTAAAGGTGATGCAAAGGCAGTTAGATTTGCTCCCTAAATGGCTCGATAAATGGAGGATGGCGGTCAACGTTGGAAAGACTGCAGCCCTATTCGTCAGCAGAAAGCACAACCCAAGTACTAAGCTTCACATGCTGAACCAAGAGATCGAATGGCAAAACAGTGCGAAGTACTTGGGTGTACACATTGACAGGCGTCTACGTATGGCTACACAGGCCAAGCATGCAATACACAGTGCAAAAGCTGCGAGGGCGCTACTACGCCCCGTACTGTATTCCAGACTCCCGAGGAGAACCAAGCTGGGGATCTACAAGACATACATTAGATCTATACTCACATATGCAGCCCCAGCTTGGTGGCAACTCTGCGCTAACTACAACAAAGCTCGCCTGGAAAGCGTGCAGAATGGAGCATTACGTACAATAGTAAAGGCGGGAAGATACATAAGGAATAGTACCATCATAAGAGACTTGCAAATTGAAACAGTGGAGAAGTTCGTTATCCGCCTAGCACGTAAAATGTACGACACGGCGGATAACGGACCACATAAACATCTTCAAGGCTTCGCGCCACTGCACACAAGACCACCAGATCACGGAAACACATCACGCCCACTTCCCCGGGAGCTATTACTTATAGCTTCAGAGGAGGAAGTGGACGATTAGAACCAACAAATGTCACCGCCACGGCGGATGCAACTATGAAGACGAGAAGGAAAGTTATCAACCTATTCAGTGGAAAAGCACAATGTGCACTACATACTTCGCATAGAGCGGTTCCTGAGTAGCCTATGCGAAGCAGAGATACCGAGGGGCAGAGACCCCTCGAGCTAATGCAAGGGTTAGGGGCGACAGCCCGACACCCTAGCCAAACCATTCAGTGGTTTGAAGAAGAAATGAATGAATGCCATTTCAAACTCTGAAGAACAAACCAAGCTTATTCTTGTGATTTGTGTTTTCATTTGCACGATACCCACATGTACAAGATCTCGCCATTAAACCTGATGTCGAGAATCTTTCAATCGCAGACACATTTAAACGTAAACTGTGTAATGATTAAAATATTTCATTTGTGTGCTGAAATCAGGAACTCAAAACAGAACTAAGAAAGTGCTAAGAGCACTCTGGCTATTTTCTAGATTTCAAGAGTTCAGGATATTTTAAGAAGAGGCGATATGTAGGTAGATATTAATTTTATGTTTTGTGGATGGATAATAGCCTAGACCTCCATGGATCACATGGCGCTGCTGCCTGTAGCAGCACTAAAACGTCCTAGACTTTTTATGTTGAGGCGGTAACCTCTACCCTATAACATTTCCTCACATGTGACAAACTGCACTGCGCCCATAATCCTGATATATACAGATGTTAAGTCTCATGTGTCAGTAATATCATGTGATTTGTGATGAATTATTTACTGGCACTCAGACTGCTGCCGGAACGCACTGCTGACCTGCGGCACGGCATAGATATTACCGCTCGAATACCACTGCTTCATAAAGAAGTGAAGAAAGATGATTGATGGGTGACCTTGATATTACAGACTACAGTTGAATGAGACAAACATGATCTTTGTAAAGAGGTAATGATTAAGGTGAATACGAATATCTATATAACGAGGCGTAATTTCTTTATGCATTAGCTAATTCATATGAAGATACCGATGATACACATTAAAATCAACCAATGTAGTGACTACATAAACAATAACCAAAACTAATCAGTGACTTATATTCACCACAGTCGTGCATTGAAATTGATGTCGTCATTTTGAAATGTGACTAAAATAATTTATAATATTTACATAACGTTGGTGTCTCTCGCTCAGTAATTTGCAAAAAGCAATGAAAGGCATAATAAATGAAAAAAAAAAAAAAAAAAAAGCATAAACTTCTATTATAAATGTAAAAAACATTTTATCGTAGCATAATACCTACACAGCACTGAGCGACAAATGATTATACAATGAAATCCGTTCTTATTCATCTACCCATGTATCCGACCAACCGATCCCTGTCGAGTCCAGGTTCATTATCGGAAACCTGTCAAATCCATTCGTAAGTAGGTATATATATACATATAAAATGAATTTTACTCGTACATACATTGGATCACGCGTCGCGTCGCCTTAACACGTGTCGGTTAGAGAAATTCACCTTGAAAAGCGAAAGGTGGTCAGATCACGTGGTACCGTTATGGCGATGTGCCTACCTACATAGCACGTTTTTTTACGGAGTTTGAAGTACTCATTGGTGAACACTCAATGTCTACTGAAATGGAAAGTATGGAGGTATCATCATACATCAAATAAAAAAAAAATGTACCTACAAGCAAGGGGCCGAATATATAACCAAACCGATTTTTTTTTACAATTACGCCCTTTTTGTCCGTAACCGAAACCAGATAAGTATGAAGCGCTCGTAGCGAAGTTTGCTTAGCTGTTCTTAACCGATCAGCAAAGTTAAGCAACGTCCGCCGCGGTCATGAGTTGGATGGGTGACCGCAGGTGACATTACTACTACTGAGCGCTTCCGTGCTTCGGAGGGCACGTTAAGCCGTTGGTCCCGGTTGTTGTCTTAGGATGGCAGTCGTTATAGCATGGTGGTAGGGCATTTTGCGAATGCCCGCCTGGCTAGCTACTACCCTCAAGTTGAAAATCTGGCGCCAAGCACTTACGGTGTGTTCCGGCAGCTGTCCTTGAGAGCCAGTAATTCTAGGTTAGCCTGAACAACATCTTCGACCACATCATCACTTACCAACAGGTGATATTGTCGTCAAAGGCTAACCAATCAGGCAAAGAAAAATTTTTTTTTACGACTACGTCATTTTTGTGTACACCAAAACAAAAAAAAATACATTTACGTAATTTCCTGTGTGTAACCGAAATTTTAACAAATTAAGTCTTTCCTATGTGTAATAAAATACATTTTTTTACAAACTTTTTGTGACTAACAAAATTAAAAAAAAAAATGTTTACGTACTACCTGTGTATTGTTAGAGAAGACATCGTACAGATCTTATTAAATGGGAGAAGAACATTACAGAGAGAAAATTTCATCACTTTTCGATATAACGAGGTTACGCTTTAGGCTTGTAAAGTTCGCAAGTTTATAAGTGTTATTATTGTGAAATTAAATACAAATATCATATTCCTCGCGATAGACCAGACTCCAAATGCACACATAATAAGCTAAACTTACAGGACGCGGTCCGAATCGAACAATCGGTACCAATAGCTCAGAGCTGGTCTGATTTGAACAAAGGGCGCCCAACGTTTGCACAGCAGCTAGGTGCGATGTCACTGATGACGTCACCATACATTAATCACAGTATTCAGCGCTACGTATAGGCATTGTAAGCACATGAATAAAGAAAAAGAGAATGAAAGCTACGATAACATTGCCCGCTTACTGAGCTGGTTCAAGCCGGTAACGCACCCGTGCGGGCGCTGCTGTGCCCGCTACAACCTTCGCGCGTCTTGTCAGTCACTATCGAAGCTTTAATTTTGCACCTTTCTTCATACATGTGTCGTGAGCACTCCGTGCCATTAGCGCTTCAAGCGTAATTCGGAGTTAGCTTGCTTTCGAATCGATGCGATGGTTAAACTGTTGAAATTGGATGTTGGTAATCAGAGACCTTTTACTAATAGTCGTTTTACAGCCCGTAATTCTCTCTCTCTCTCTCTCAGATACTCTTTTACAGTTAAAATCATTTTTTTGAGTAGGTAAGGAGGTTTTCTGTTTAGATTGATGTATGCGGTCATAACTCATAAGCACGCTTTAACTTCAATCTGAATTGATAGTCCTGCAAAAGGCCGTGAGTGAGCCAATGAAATCGGACCGATCGTGAGTACACAAAGCTTCGTTGGCACTATTGGCATAATTCGGACCGGCATGGCACACACAACACAGTGTATTGTGTTGTGTGGGTAATGTAACAGTATACGTGTGTGAATTAATCGATCGATGGAAGGCTACGGGCGTTGCATCCTTAAATAGTGCAGCTCGGCATGATGTCTCGACGCTCAATTACGGGTCTTTGATGAACACCACCCTATACAATATATGTAGGGATAGATATTTCTATTTTCAAAGCTGTGCAAAATTATAACTGACTCTCTCTGAAATCCTCTCATGAGAGTCTAGCAGCCATGCGTGAATCGACAATTATGGGTAAACAAAGAAGTTGGTTGCTTTCATACATACATTAACATCACGCCTCTTTCCCGTAGGGGTAGGCAGAGACCACAGATTTCCACTTGCTACGATCCTTGCAAATCTCTTTCGCTTCATCTACATTAATCAATCATTTCATACATGAGCGTCGGTATAGGGTACTCCTGACCTTTTTTCAAAACGTCTTCAATTTGATTTCGGTTGCTTTCAGTCTTTCACAAAACGTTTTGGGTGGGCTCGATTCGTGTTTTTTTTTTTGCTTATAGTTCTTACTACCCAGTAGAAGTGATAACGTTTTATACTTAAAGAGTACATACGGCTGAACCAATTTTAGTAAAAAAAATTAGTCCTGGAGCAAATCAAAAGTATAATCAAGATGCTATTACTCAGGTCGTCGATGTGAGTGATGTGATGCTGTTGCTGCTTAAGGGCTGCTTAAGATTTGAACGAACGATCTGGTTTTGTCATAATCACCACGCTTGGCAAGCGTCTTGGGGACCGCAGTATAAGATGACAGTTCTTTAGAAGACGCTGCTGCCCACCTTCTGGTATTTTGTTTACCTGACCCTCAGTGGGGGTGTCCTACTCGGACTTGGTCGGTATAACGAGCTACTTATTGAACTGAATCAGCCCTTAAACAGATTAAACAAAGACAATGGCATAGATAAGTAATCTAATTTATCTATGACATTGGCTACCGTTAAGCGAAGCGCACCGTCGCTCGATATAGGCTACATACAAGCATTGTTTTTTTATACAGCTGATAGGCTAGGCTTTGACCACTATCTCACCAGATATTTAAAAGCAGTGATGGCTCAGTGGCATTGGCTATGGACTGCCGCGCAGCAGGTCCATAGTTCGAATCCCGCCGCGGGCTTGAGCTTCACCGCATGGTGGAAGGGCTTTTTGCGAATGCCCGCCTGGCTAGCGACCACCCTCAGGTTGAAAATCTGTCGCCAAGCACCTAACGGTGTGTTCCGGCATCAGTCCTTGATAGGCAGTGATATTACAGGCACATGAGACTTAACAACTATGTCTAAAGATGACGGGCGCAGTGCATTTCGTCCCTTGTGACGAAATGCATCTGTTATAGGCAGAGGTAACCGCCTAACATCAGGTAGGCCTCGAGCTTATTCCGTCACAATAACATAAAAAAAGATGGTAAGTGATGATGAGGTCGAAGAAGGTGGTCAGTTTTTAATACGAATTACTTGATCTCAAAGACAGCTGCAGGAACACACCGTTAGGTGCTTGGCGACCAATTTTCTAGCCAGGCGGGCATTTGTATAATGCCCAACCACCATGCTATAACGACTGCCATCCTAAGACATGAGATCATGGGAAGAGTTGAGTACGGTTATTCCACTAGCGGTCACCCATCCTCAAGTCATGACCGTGGCCGACTTTACTTAGCTGATAGGTTAAGAATGTCTAAGCAAACTACGCTCCGAGCGCTTCAAAGGTTATGTAGTAACTTACAATGTAGCTAGCATGTGTTATATTGGTACCTAGGCAACATTGCGAGTCTAGATGTAGGTACTGAAGGTGGAGAAGGTTCGCGCATGCGTGGCTGGCACTCACGTCGGAAATCAATATACAATTTATAATTGGAATGTAACCAACCAGAGCCTGTTGCGCTAGGCGTTCTAGAATATTCCTTACAATACAACTGAATATTAGCATATAACGACTGTTCCCTACACTCCTGTTTTATAAGCAGTAGAACTCTTTGTGAACGAGTTACTCTGGGGAAGTATTACCATCATACCTATTTCAACCGCCAAGCACTAATGTTAACATTACTGTAGCATAGGGGAAATAGGCCGGGTATGCTCTGACCGCTAAGCCAACATGACATATGACTCACAATACTAATTTCTCATCAGAATCAGAATCAGAAATCTTTATTGACCATTATAACAATATACGTTATACTAGGCATCTCGTTCTTAACCATCGTATGAGGTGGATGGCGCAGGTTCGAATCCCGCACAAAACTAACTCTTTACCAACTTAAAGAGTTATTGTTTTTACGCTCACTGGAATAGTCTCAAATAAAGTGTCATACGTTAAACGACGGCCATAGATGTTGGCAGGGTCGGAAGATGTCAGAGGTTTTTTATATACGAGGGTGGATTGAAAAGTTCGCGGCCTCAGCAAGTAAACTATTTGTAATATAAACAAAAGTAATTTTATTTTTCCACGTAATCTCCACTTAACTCAATGCACTCCTTTTACCTGGTTTCCAACGCCTGTATGCCAGTCATAAAAAAAGTTTCTTCAAGGCCTTCAAAAAAGTCACCCACTGCAGCTTCGACCTCCTCATTTGATGAAAATTTTTGACCAAGGTGTTTTTTTGGGTTTGGGAATAAATGAAAGTCCGAAGGAGCCAAATCAGGGGAATAGGCGGGATGCGGCAGTAATTCAAAGCCACAATCGCGAATTTGAGCCATAGATTCAACAGACGTGTGAACGCGTGCATTATCCTGATGAAACAACACTTTCTTGCTGAGTAATCCTGGCCTTTTCGCTTTAATTGTTTCACGCAAACGACGTAAAAGGATGCAGTAATAAGCCGAGTTTATAGTTTCACCTTTTGCAAGGTAGTCCACCATGATGACACCTTTAGCATCCCAAAAAACTGACGCTATCACCTTGCCAGCTGACAAAATTGCTTTGGCTTTTTTTGGAGTCGGTTCATCAGGTTTTTTCCACTGCTTGGATTGCTGTTTTGACGCTGGGGTGTAGTGGTGTACCCAGGTTTCACCCATTGTCACAAATCTGGCCAAAAAATCTCGTGGATCAGCCTCAAACATTTCCAAACAGTCGCAAGAAATCGTAAGCCGTATTCGTTTTTGTTCGATCTGCCAATATCAGATCACAGATTTTCCCGATGTTTTCTTCAGTCGTAGACGTCGTAGGCCGGCCGGAGCGAGGGTCATCTTCAATACTCTCTCGTCCGCGTTTAAATTCAGCAACCCACTTTTTCACAGTCGTATACGACGGAGCAGATTCCCCCAATGTTGTTGACATGTCTTCGTGAATCTCTTTTGGAGTTAGTTTTTTTTTAAACAGGTATTTGATGACCGCACGTTGCTCAATTTTCTCCATTCTTTAAAAATGCTGCACTTAGGCTCACAAAATTCTGATAATAAAAACTGATAATGCTATTGCGATAAAATTTTACAATGTGACAACCAGAGAGTAAGCAAATCGAATGTGGTCAGTTACATTAAAATAGTTCAAGTATTTATGTGTTAGGCCGCGAACTTTTCAATCCACCCTCATATTTAATGTTATTAAACTAAGTAGAGGTGGTGTTTGATATCTTCGCCAGCTGTGAACCGATTTAGATGTTTGTTTAATTTTTCAGTATGTTGTTGATGAGTTGAAACGAAACCCGTCGAAAATAGTTACGGTAAGCCTGCGCGGCGCTTATGTCACATTTGCTTTGTAGGAAAATTAGGCGGAATTGTCACTAGATATATTTTACAATAACGAGAAAAAGAAAGAAAGTAACGCCGCCAAACTTCTCACTTGCACACAGCAATAGTGTGTGAGAGGTTTCGCGGCGTCACTTTCGTTTCAATTAGTTCCTTATTAAATATATATATCAAATATTATAATCATGAATATGTGGTATTTGAGGTCTGAACTAGACCCGAAAACATCGAACCTAATTCGGCAAACAACAACTCTTCGCGGCGCTCACGCTAACGCCGGTCCATATCTGTTTAGAATTAGCTAGACACCACGTTGTCAGCTCAACCAAGACTGGCTCACTCCGGCCTTTAGGTACAAAGTTACAGGTACATTACATCGGAGTATCCGCCGGAACCTGAATGCCGCGTCAGAGAGATCAGAGCTATGCGATAGAAAGAGAGACGCCTTGTAGGTGAATATAAATATTAGGTACTCCGTGCTGCGCGAGCTGAAGTGCACTTTATTGCTTTGTGATTAGAATCGCTTATTTATTGAAATGGCTTTACAGAGTGATCCTTCTGCTACTTTTTACTATGTGGCTCGTCGACAACACAGTTGTTATGGCGTCGTTACAATCACAAACAGTTAAGGCGTAGAAACCGGAGTCAAATAAATCAAAGGTGGGCGTGGTAGACGCACGTCGCCAAGTGGGGACAACAATAATTGAGTTAAATGGGATGCTCCTTTAGCATGCGAATATACTAAAACTCATATTTAGAAATATAGAAGTGTAGCCATACAACATCTATCTGTGGCCTTGGTGGTTTAGGTAAGCGAGTGGATTCAATATACAGGGTGTCCCAAGTTATGTGCAGTATGTTCACATGTAGCAGTATGTTCACACACAACTTCAAGGGCCCTTAAATATGAACATACTGGGTAATTTTATCTTTCTACGCATTTAATTTTTTTTATTCCATTCAAAGATCTAACGATAGTAAATGTTACCATACTGAATTGGCCTATATATCAGTTTAGCACACAAAAAATCAAGCATCCACCACAATAATTCAAGTCACCATAAATAAAAATCTCATCGTACTCGGCGATAGGGGAAAAATAAAAAAAAAGGTCATAACTCCGAAAATACGAAAAATCGTGGAACATACATGGGGGTGATTCAGATTGCGCTCTAGGTCCTCTACCTTCCAGCTTATCACTACTTCTTGGTACACCCTGAATAAGGGGGTGGGTACTAACTAACAGTAGTTAGTAGTTACTTCCTTGTAGCAAATAAATAACACATAATATGTAGCACAGGAAGAGACTAGACTCCCACAACCCAACACAAGAAACCTAGTGTGGGAGCTAGTGTTCATAGTTGTCGTTTAATATTACGATTAATTAATTTTATATGTTCATTAGTAATTAGTATAAGTAGATTGTAACTAAAATTTCTGGCAAACAAATGATATATTATTATTATATGTTGAGCATGTGTTTATTTTATTTTTTAAATTTATTTAAATGACTTTGTCTCTGAGCGACCACATCGTCCTGTAAGACGTTAGCAAAACGAGTACCACTAAAGTTAAATCTTAATAATAAAGTCTGGTTCTAAAATTTATAAACTATAATTGACGCTTAAGACGATGTCAAATGCTGACATTTTGTCATTATCGGACAACGTAGGAGTGAAAGAGAAGCAGCGATGGTGAAATCGCGATTAGTTTAGGTAAAATTCGAATGTAAGCTTAAAATAAAAAATTTGACTTTTCTTGTCCTTCTTGATAAGGTTTTGTTATTTGATTAATATATTTTCATACACATTTATACGTAAATAATTAAGATATTTACGTTACAAGCGTAATTTAGAGTCAACTTTGCAATATTATTCTATAGAGAAAATTTTAACGAAACGTGTTTCGGACTTTTTTCGGCCTTAGGTAATGTGATCAAGATTCACATAATTATAATTCTCTTACTGCGACAAACTAAATATATTTTGCTAAAAATCTGTTCAAGTATTACTGCAGAGCGGCCAGCAAAGGAGGCATTGATGGACGAACGTGTATACATACGTAAGTCCATCAATGCCTAGTTGTGGCCAAGGCTTGTATAGTGCTTTTCTCAAATAATGCGCGGCAATTAAAACAAAGTAGTACCTAGGCAGAATTTTTTATTTGAAGATACAGTTGTTAAATGAACCCCAACTATGACGAGTAAACCAAGCTATTGGCATGCGTATCCAGCACCGATTTAGGAGGTACAGGAGGTGTAAAAGAACAAATACAATCAATAGGATGATGATGCGATTCTATTGGAGGATGATTTAGAATTACTGGAAGACATGTCACAGCTCCAGGTCCAAATTTTTCCTTTCATTAATTTAACTGTAGAGTTGTTGAGGATGTTCAGCCTGAATTGCTGTAATGTGTGCTGAATAAAAGCTACACAACATCTTGCTTTAATAGAAACAGTACACTAGATGTTGGATACTGCATCGGTGTACTAGCAAGTCCTATGTCAGACCAGGACGAGGCAGAGGTAGCCTAACGGGAATAATAATAATAATGCTCTCCTGGCTAGCTACCCACCATCTAACTGTGTATTCCGGCAGCAGTTCTTGAGAGCCAATAAAATTACAGGCAAGTGAGACTTAACAACTGTAGGTATGTCTCAAAGTGAAGGGCGCAGTGCTTTTCGAAAAAATCGAAATGTCTTCGTTGCATCTGTTACATACAGGAGTTACCGATTAACATCAGGTAAACACGAGTTTAGTCACAATACCATTAAAAAAAAACTTCCGCAGAGTTAGCTTCACAATAGTTGATAATCGTTTCTAATTAGGCTTCTTTATCTGCTAAATTAATTTAGCAGGCCATAATCACAACAAGAACTAGTTAGTCAAAAACTTCGATAAAATATACCCTAGATTCTGCGCGAAGGCTCCAAAGTTAACCAAACAAAACTGTGCTTATAATGATCTGAAGCACAGTTTTGTCGTCAGTGACGCGCTGATCGTCGAGTGAAACAATGGCGAAGTGCTCTGTGAATAGTTGCAAAAATAATACACTTACAAAGCGAAAAATACATGGGATTGCGTATTTTCGGTAAGTTTTATACATATTTATAGTATTTTAAGTGATAAACATTCATAATTATTTAATTATCACCTCCAAATCAATACATCAACAAATTAAATTCCGTTACTCCTGTTACGCAGTTGTCTCTTTCGCACGCATAATAACATCCCATGCAAGACAAGAATAAGTGAGCGCTAATTCAGAACAAGTCTATTGGAGTCGCCATAATAATCTTTTATTTTCTCAGACTATACACAGGCATTTATTTTATATTTTCCAACTTCAAAAAAGGAGGTTATCAATTTGACATGTATGTATGAAATATTATTAGAACTGCAACATATTCACATATAATATGGATTAGTGCTTACAAACATAATATATATACAATATTTTTATGTGTGTGTGTGCATATGTATGTATGTTTTATGTACTAATACGTGTTACAGTGACTTGGCTTACTGATTGGAAAAACACCACAAAACCTTTTTCAAGTTCTAGTGTTCCGGTTTTGAATCGATGTTGTATGTTAATAATTTAATATCGAAATGTCCGAGCCACCTGCACAATCCTGAATGCACGAGGTTTAGCGTGCACTCTTATTATTACAGATGATTTTCAGAATGTAAGATATGAATATAGTATGTAAAGGTAGTTTATAAATATTAAATATTGTATTACTTACATATATAATGTATAACATTAACATTAACATTGTATTAACATTCATAATTACTCAAACACGTTTACTTTATACATTTTGCTGTAACACGCAGGTATCTGAACTGCAATTCAGGTCTGATACAAAATATTGTTATTTTATTTGTTTTTAATTGCTTTTTGCTCTGTGTGGAATAAATAAATAAATATTAATGAAAATTAAAGCTGAATAATTAATATTCTGACTTCATTATAACAGATCCCTTTTCTATCTCCCAACATCCGCAAATAATCTACTACACACCTTTTCAACCCGGGCAAAACCAGGGTATATAAGCTAGTTGACTAATGTGGATAGTTAAAATTCCAATTATAAATGTCACCAAAAAACTAATTACTAAATAATATTTTTAGTACGAGATTAGGAGTAAGTGACTCCATTGTATTTTATGTTCTATCACAGCAAAGGGTAATAAAATTTTACGAGCTCCCTTCAATGGCACAGAGTAAAAGTGCTATAAGTTTATTACGAAGTAATTGAAAATTAAACCTTATGTAACTGAAACAAGGTTGAATATTGTTAAATAACTTAAATAGATTTACTACGTTTTTGTGTAATTTAAAGGTTTTTATGTGTATCTCAATAGACAGAAAGGTATAGGATAACTCGAGCCGTTTATATGCGTTCTGTCAATACGAAAAGTTGCATCTAGGGTATATTTTATCGAAGGTCTAAAACAACTATTTCGTCGGTTCGGTTATTAATGCTTTCTAATTCTAAAACCGCAGATCCAGCTTCAAAGTAGTCTAGTCTAGACTTGTCTCGATTATTATCTGTTTCAAATCGATCGGTCAACGACCCTCAGTTTTTTCCATTTGTCTGTCCTTTGTTGCTTTAAAAAGAACCGTGTAAACTTCATTAAGCCCGACGATTATTAAATAAACAAACATATTGTTTGAGGATAAATATTTTTCCTTTACAGCTGTTTGCACGACCGTTTAGGGATTAATCAAGAACAAAAGATTTTTTATTAATATTTATTTTGATTTATTGTTACAATAAACACTAAACTTGTAACTAAACAGTAAATGAATGTAAAGGCATACATGTAAATATGTAAAGGCCTATTTGCACATTGATTAGTGTTTAGTAAATCTGCTTAGTGACTGTGTTAAGTAGCGGATTCTATTTTTATTGTTAGTAGCCCACGTTCTGCGTTCACCTTGTTCAGTGCAAAGTGCCCGCCGCTTGGAGTTTGCACGCTCAGTAGCAATGCCACTAGCGATCCAAGTTATGAGCACAGCGAAGATTGAACTGGCCGGTCACTTTCCTACACAAACGTCGTGGGGTGAATCCCTTATTTGAGATTTTAGGTCCAGAATTAAGCATAATACCGATTGATCTCGTCATTATCTAGGCTTGTATGATGCATACATTTTAAAAAGATAATTAAGTTGTAAGTTATAAGCCTCGAAAACTTTATATGAAAATGTTTCTAGGCTCATGCCTCTCTAGTTAATTATCTTACTAAATAAATGTTACTATACAAGCCTAGATAAATAAAGAAATCAATCGATATTCTTAATGGTGAACAGGTCGGTCAGTTCTCAATACTGACCGGCCTCACCATCCTCACCATTAAGAATATCGATTGTTTTATTCGATTGAAGTAAGCTACGCTTCGTGCGCTTCAAAGTAAATGAGATACTAGTCAAAGGCTAAGTAATATTTTCTACAGATCAAAATATGGGAGGTTGGTGCCGTTTACCACTTATTATGATGTCCTTTAGTACTACAATCAGTACACAACACGAATTTAAAAAGCGATCGCGAGCCGGTTCGAATTATTCTACGGACCGGATTTGGCCCGCGGTTGACATTTCGGCATTCGCTGATAAAGAGTTTCATAAGTTTGCAAGGGAATACAATATTGTCAATATAAAATGATCCACTGATCACCGTTGTTCTGTGTCATTGGAGAAATCGATATTATATATTTACAATTCAGGTTATGTTAATTTTAAGATGGTTTTGTATTATTTCAACATATTGTGTATATATTTTACATAAGTAATATGCAATCGCGCTCCGTTCGCATCATACAAGTTTTATGTTTTCTTTTATATAACACGCAAAACAATTATAATAAACCTACATAATGAAACACCGATAAAGAATGCTGACTGTCTCTGAGCCAAATATTAGTTGTAATAGGAGATGAAATACGAAGATGCCGTTTTAGCGCACTTATGGCTCTTTGAAAACTGCAATGTTTCAGATTTGAGAGAGAAACTATTATTAAATCACACGACAGCTTCTAAGTTACAAGTTTAAAATGGACATGACATTAAGGGCCTGTTTCAGAATGTTCGAGTAAGTTCCGGTTTTACTACCCAGAACATATTTAATAAATAAAACACTATCTTTGCGTTTCACAGTCATCGATTTAGCCTATCCATCGGTTAAAGCTTGAAACGCGCTGCATGTCAACTGTCATGTTGACATGTCAACTGATTTTGATAGTCTTTTATTTGTTTGATAGGTCATACTTCAGAGGTGGTTTTGTTTCAAAATCGGTTCAGTAGTTTGGTTTTTTAATCAAAATATCTGGAATACTCTACTTAACTTCTCTGGCTAAAAACTATTTGAACTGGAGCTACATCCGTCAACTATCTTGTCTTACGAAGGGCATATGCAGCAGAACGATGTCTCCGATCTAACATTTATATGAAGATCCCACTGTAAATTTGAACCCATTTGAATTCCAAAGAAGATTGTTGCATTATCATCTGCAAGTTTTGATTGATCAACTTCAATGCTTGGTTCTACATATCATCGAACAAGGAAAACATTTCGTCTATTTAATAGCAAACTAAAATTTCTCTACAACAACATCTTCGACCACATCACTTCCCATCAGGTGGGATAGTGGTCAAAGGCTAACCTATCAATAAAAAATAAGAACAATAAGAGGTGAACCACTTTAAGATAATAAAGAGATATTTGACAATGAAATGTATAATATACACTAGAAAGTTCCAATATTAAACCTTGCAGAACTTCTATTTTTACTGAACACCCGGAAGATGTATTCAACAATAGATGAAATAATACACTCCACTTCAACTGCACGCGAGTTGCTTGCTCGTGAATATAGCCAGTCTGATTGCAGTCAGTCCTTTACAGTTAGATATCAGTGGCAGGCGGGTGTTACCGCTATGCAGCTTAGCATTTTGGGTGAAGGCGAACTGGCTTCAACTGACAGCGTCTTTATATTTCAGGTAAATAGAAAAGAACAAGCTTATCTACATACAAAATAACACTTTTTTACAAGCTTTTATTATGTTCTTGTTAATAAAAAGAGCTAAAAATTCAAGAAATTACTCGTCAAGACGATTCAAATGAGCCCAAACTCGATGAGGTTGTGTCGTTTGATTGGGAAGCTCCATCATCAGATCAGCACCGTGTCATCATAATATTGTATTGTCACGTGATTCACACATGTATGCAAAATTTCAGCTCAGTTGGTAACCGGGAAGTGGATCAAATTTAATCTTCAAGATTTGATGACAAACTTCGGGACAGGTGAAACATAATAATCCCCACGCAGGGCAGGCGTCATTGGGTTAGTTTTTTTTGGTTGTTGTTTGCCGCTGTCGGCTGAACAACTCCATCGGACTTTGGGCGAGGGAAGGTTATATTGTCATATTTCCTTCTTAATAAAATCTTTCTAACGCGAGGACTCGCACTTGACCTTCTGAAGATACAACAGACAGACGGGCGGCGATGGAGAAAGGTCCCGCTATCTCCTAATGAACCCTAAAAATGATAAAACTTCCCAAAGCACCACATTCTCCACATAACCAACACTCCCCTATCACGCTCATCCACAATAGATGGACATAACTAGGTAGTATCATATCATAGTCATTATGATAGTGCAGCAAATCCTTCTGGCAATCACCGCGGTGTTTTAACGACTATCTATATATATATATATATATACTACTATTTTTAAATATTTTAAGAAAACATTACATTCGATTGAAAATTCTTCCTGTTAAACCGACGTGACGTCACAAATTAAAATTGTTTTAAAGCATTATTTTGTTAGGAGAATAATTCTTTAATTTATTTTTTTAAAGAAGTATGTAAATAAAATATGCCAATAAGTCTGTATTTCATTTCATAATTAGAATAATACCGAATGAGATTATATAAAAATATGAATTCAATGTTGTCATAACATATCGTAAAATATTTGTTATTATGGTGAAAAGTATCATATGTGTTAATCCATGATCTAAACTATCTTTATTCCAAGTTTCATCAAAATCAGTTCATCCGTTTCAGCGTAAAGAAGTAATAAACATAATATACACTCACATCCTTACTCACACATACAAAAACTAACACATAGTTATATAATTAGTGAGATTAATGTGACGATAGCATGATGATCATACTAAATGACAGCATTAAAGTAGAATTCGCCGCGATTGCGTAAATTTACTAAAATATTTTTAATAATTACTTATCTACAATCCATTTAGGGAAAGATAATTTATTTTAGACTGGTTACGCCCCGCGGTTTCAACCCGTGGCGATGATGATAAAAAGTACCCTATGTTTTTATCCAGCGCTTTATCTACACCAAATTTCATCAAAATTGGTCCAGCAACTTAGTGTGACTAAACATCTCATCAACAGCGATTTAAGTCCACCGTTGAACAAGTCTCCCCCATTAGTGGGTGATTTGCCATAAACCCCACGCTTGCGGCAGGCGTCGTGGGGATCACAGTGTAAAATGGCAGTTATTCGGAAGGCGCTGCTGCCCACCTTCATTTTTCCTACGTCACGTCTTACGACTGCCTCAGGAGTGAAAGTCTACTCCAGCACCCAATGGGGTTGCCCGGCGTACCTAAACAATAAAGTATTTCTTTTAAATATGATTTCAATTTTTATCAACAAAATTTTAGCCAAAGTATGATAAGAAAATTCGTTATCGTCGAGTTCCAAACATAATTTCAAAACAGTTGCTCTTCATATATTTTTTTTACCAATTAATCGAGCATACGAGAAAACCTTCTTAAATACAATTTTCGATGCCTTCCGAGCGATTTAAAGTCAGAGAGTCGCCACCCGAATCGTGAAGGACTATATCAACTCCCAATAAGGATCTTTCCACGTAATAACTTTCACCAGATAAAATGGCGGGTAGAAATCGATCAGTATGCACGGTCGCGGCACTTTCGATGGGCACCGCTGTTGGCATTTCAAATAAGCTTCGTATGCTTTGGAGAACGCAACGAGGACAGTGGAAAAACTTTTTTATTATAAGTCTTTAAAATTGCTTGCATAGGGACGCAATTCGAAAAAACAAATGATAACAAAATCTGGGGTAAGTACAGTTTAGTGTAGCAACTATATAATATCTATTATCCCCATCCAAATTTCAATTACACCACTGTATAGCTAAAGAATCAAAGAATTTATTAAACTAAGTAAGGACTGTAGCACATCGCGCGCGTTGCGGAGGGGGGAGCCTGCCATTTTGAGACGTATTCACGTACAACAAACGGTCATGTCCTTAACACACCCAATTTTAATTAAGCGATTTTGACGGAACTCGCTCGAGGTCCACCTGATGTTAAGCGGTAACCTCTGCCTTTAAAAAATACAAATGCATATTATTACAAGTGACGAACAGCACTGCGCCTAACACCACGAGAAACAGTTGTTAAGTCTCATGTGCCTGTAATGTCATAATTACTTACTGGCTCTCAAGGTCTGCTACCGGAGCACACTTTAGGTATACTTGGCGACAGATATTCTAATTCAGAGTGGTACTAGTTAGATGAGCATTCGCAAAATGCTCTTCCACCATGCTGTGAGTTCAAGCTAGCGCATACATGAACCTGCGGCTCGGCAGTCTATTGCTTCAATATATAACTTCAACATAAGACGTGATAAAGCTCTCGATCGTGCGCTGGTAGAGTCAAGACCTCCTGAGGATGCTTCGTGTAGAAGCGCCCGCGTCGAAAATTCTTCCGGTTTGGCGTGGCATTTGTGACGTCACGTTGGCTTAACAGGAAAATTAGGCGGAATTGTCAATATGTATATATTTTTATAGTGTTAATATAGTATTTTCTTTGGAATATTTTTTAAAAAGTATTAATATAGTGTTTTTTTATAATAATTTTAAAATATTTGTTATTATTAAATATGCAAGCAATATTTCCGCAAAGTAACGCCTGAATCTACTCATTTTCTTCAGTGATTAAGCCACTTGTAATAGTGTTTTAGTGCAACTAAAACACCATTTGACCGAAGTTAATGAAATTTAAATAGTACCAACTTGCAAAACTTACCTTAGAATAGAGTATTATCAAAAAAAGAACTGGGTGGTCATACATAAAAATGGATCAATCTTGGTCAATTTAATTTGTTTACGAGGCAGAAACTATGACATACAAACAGCAAAGACATTAATAATAAGGGTAAAGCTATAGACCATTCGGATCTGTAGCGCTAAAGGCAGGCAGCTAGTAGTACCGCTCTACTTCACATAGAAATACATAAGTACATTATATTCTATGGATGCCTGTTGCATGGTGGAAGGGCATTTTGCGAATGCTCAAGTAGAAAAGATGTCGCCAATCACCTAAGCATCCCGCAGAAGTCTTTAAAAGCCAGTATGCCATCTGTTATAGGCAGACGTTACCGCTTAACATCAGGTGGCCCTTGTGCTTATTCCGTCACAATACCATAAAAAAACATGTTTACATAATTTCCAAGTCAGCATCAATAATAAGGTCAGAATAGCATTTAATTATATTCATTGATTGTTCAGCTGTTATTGATGTTTAAGCACTATAGCAACTAACATACACAACTTTGCAAAATATCTAGGGTAGTGTGGCGTTGCTGGTTTTAGTGGGAAAAGATACCTACATCACAATTCAGAAATATATTATTCCACATTTTCTTCATTGCATAAATTAACTAAAAACTTTTTTGCTCAGTCTGCCATATCTATATAGATTCAATATCAGATCACTGCTTTATTTGTATAAAAATAGGATTGCTTTTATATATTTTTAATATCTGAACTGCATAGTTTTTGTAGGCCTCACACTAGGTGGACTGACGACATGGTAAAAGTCGTGTCCAGCCAATGGTTACAAGTGGTTCAACAGTGGCTGTCTTCCGGCTGATGATGATAATTTAAGTCAGTGGCATTAATGAAGATTTACTTCTGTCATATATCTCATATTACAAACTTCTTTTATCTAATTGAAGATAGGCTAAGATTATATTATCATGTCCAGCGTGAACACAAATTTATCCATAATATTTGGGTTGAAATTGGCATATAACATTCATTTGTAAAAAGCAGAATACTTAAACTAATCACAACAAAGACAGTTGCAGAGTCACCTTCGATAAAATAATATTTCTTCAAAAAGTGGAATGCTTAGTACCTATCTATTATTTCCATTTTTTTAAACTATTTGTGCCTGATGCTGAAGTACATATATCAAATGAAGTGACAAATTATGGGTTATCTGTACAGCGGTTTAAATATTTTTCTTTATACTTTAGAGGAAAATAATTTGGATACAGTGACATCTTACACTCATTTTGAGTAAAGTAATTTGTTTTATGCGGATGTTACGACGAGTCTACACACACAAAATAAAAAACAAGAGTCAATAGTTTTATATATAGTATCATACCGATAGTATTTTATCTCTTGTTTATATCCACAGATGGTCATCAGTAGTTAGATAGGAGTCAGAAGGTAGGTAGGTACCTACTCAATATTTTTCAGTGTTTTTATAATTTTATTAATATGCAAAAATTTTATTAAAATTGATTATATAATAATTTCTTCAGATTGAGGAGGATATAGCAACTTCCAAATATAGTGTCAAAATTAAAGTGGTCCCTTCCTCATTGTTATAACCAAAATCCATTGTATCAGTATGTCAAGCAATTTGCCTAAGTTTCATAGTGTAAAAATGTGCATATGACCAAAAGCATATTATTCATATAATACTATGGGTATGTGTAAACATTGTCAGGCAGAATTATTTGATTAAACAGCATAATCTCACTAATCTGGCACTATTAATAACCAGAGGGTGCCCGATTATTGGAATGTTCAGATTACTGGATTGTAGAGAAAATCATAATAAATTAATTAAAGCATTTCATAAAGGGATTATAATGTATGTACCTACATATTTATGTTTTTGTTCGACAGGTTGTATTGTAATTGTTACATATCTCAAAATTAGCATGTAATTACATAGTTTTAAAATAATCCTATTGAGGACTGCTTATGTGCAACTTGTAGTCATTGGTTAAAACCTTTTCTCACATGTTTTGATATAATATCTTTGGCAGGTAAGACGTTTTCTTATGCCTATGTTATGCAGGTATTGAAACAATTAAATGCAAGCACAGGCGGAGTACTTATTTTGAGTAGATTTGACTATTGTAGGGTTAAAGATTAGGAACTGAGAGGGTTCATAGGTTAGAGAATAATATGTAGCATTCTTATTTTTATTTTTTCTGCAGTGGGTCCCTCAAACAGTTGCTATCTGGTTCAGATCAGGAAACTAGCGAAATTACTCGATATAAGTGATGGAGGATGAGGTCGAAGATGAAGAAGAAGCAGATTTTCTGAACATTTAAGTATCTCGTATTTCTACAATACAGAACTAATTTTCTGAGCAGTCTCAGCACATTTAGGGCTGTTTGGTCAAATATGTATTGAAACATGCGTAGGTACCTAGATTTTGAAACAATGGCACTGTATAAATATAGCAATAACCGATAACAAATTGAAATGATTATCCATTGGCCTTCACATGCCCGAGATGTTTCATTAAATCTACAAACGTAAACTATGTGTAGGCAGTTATGTTAATCGTTCATGTATGTTTCGTAACAAAGAGCGGTTCGTGCGAGTAGCTTCAGTGAAAGTGCATGCCTGGCTAACGAGCAGTGTCGCCTGGGTGCACCAAAGACCATCACTCGCCACCTCGCTACAGCAAGACACGAGTCTGAAGTCGTTCCCGCATTGATTGCGTAGTTCACGGACAGCTATCGATCATTTGCCAAGACCATATGAGATAGAGCGCTCGAATTACCGCACACTATCGTATCACATTTATCACAGATACGAACATATCGGACAACAATAACGGTAGTCTCATTTGGCAATCTGTTTTTTTTATCAGGGAATCAATGCATAAGGGCATAACTTACCTTTATATAAACATCCATGAGAACGTTGTCAGGCAGAGTACGTAACATTTTCTTATCGCACTTGGCTTTTTGCACATAGTTCACTAAATTCGTAGAACACAAATCGTATAGCTTATTGGGGGTTTTTATATTCTCGCACGGAGAAGCAACTTCTCGTGCGTGCGCCATGTTCGCGATGTAAAATAAAACTCGCTTCATTTTGTTTGATTTGATCGGCAAATTGACAGCCGCGCGATGTTCACGCTGGTTATTTGCCTCCTATTGGCCAACCGATAAGCTTAATAAGTAAGCTTATTTTTGATTCGTTGTATCTATTATTTTGCTGGAAGTAGTCACATTTCTGTACTTATTTCATTTTTTACCAATAATGAACTGTTGTATGAAAGAGATAGTTGTTTAACAAAAACTCGAATCGATAACGGTATTCAGCTCAGCTGATCGAATTGATCTCTGAAATGTGTTTCGCGACTCGTTTTTATAAACTTAGTTGCGATCTTATCTTATTTTTTTTCGAGCTCATTTGTTGCACTACTATCTAATCTAATAGGTTTATTTAGAGATAAATGTTTCACGCTTATTAACATGATCTAAATGCCACACATCTCAGGGGTATACTTACATTGTCTAATGTAGGGAAGGGGTCGTGTTGTGTGGCGTCCGCGTGGTGATAACTTATCTCAACACTGATTTGGTTCATGACTCGTGATCAGGACATGATTTATATACAGGTACACCTACTACTCACTACATATCTTTGGACATGTGTGTGTGCGATGACGCCAAATACTGATATGTGGGCGTGTAATGTAGCAAAAATAAAATACCAATGGCACTCAACGTCGAAGCCGCAGTAGAACTCTTTGTGCGAGTTCGTCTGGGGAAGTACTGCCACTATATCGTACCTATTTCTACCGTCAAGCAGCCAAGCATGTTCACAATTCTGTGTTCCGGTTTGAAGGGTGGTAAGGCCGGTGAAATTACTGGCACATGGTGAAAATACGCCACTTGTGACGAACTGCAACTGTTATAGGTTACCGCTTTATTCTGTGATCTTGCTTATTTCCTCAAGAGTAAATTAAAAATACTTAGTTTTACCTATCTACATCTATTTTTTTGTGACGAGGAAATGTATTTAATCATACCATACCCTACGCGGGCAGCGAATGTGTTATGTCAGGCTCGGGGCAAATAGAAGCCCCACTTGTAAAATCACCGTGGTGGAGAAACACTTCTCCATCATCGTCTGGTAGCGTTGGCGAGGGCCCTCTCCCGAAACATCTGTTAGTTCCCACGTGTGTGTACCTTCGTCAACCTGGTAGGTCAGCTTTCCAACCGCCCGGCCCGTTGGACCCACTCGTCGCATGTGTAGGCCAGAGCGCTGCGGCTCGTTCACGTAGGCCTCGCGAAGCGCGAAGAGCCACTGTCCGTCTCCGCCGCACCTCCTGTGATACTATTGACCTGGTCGCACAGAAGAGACTTTCAAAAAGTAGGAGGTTCTCAATTCATCTGAGATTTTTTGTATGTTTGTTAATGTCAACATATTATTTCGAAAGCTTAAACAATTTGGGAAAATACTGTACCAATCTCGGACGGTAACAAGGTATTTCCAGTACAATATATATAACATTACAAATGATATTCAATTTATTATATAGCTATGATGAAAACGTTATTATTGTAGGTATAAATATTTAGTTGGTTAGTTAGCTAGAGGATATACGGTACATAGCACCTGCACCTAAATGTCACATTCCTAATAGTTTAGTTTTTGAGATGACTAATAATAATGGTCTAAGCTTAACAAATAAGACAGCACCACATTTGTTTTAAAAAAAAAATAGCCCAACGAGCTGTAGACGCTGCCAATCTTACATGCTAGAGTGAAAAAAAAATCATCTTCATATACGATATGTATACCTATACGAGTACATGTATTGGAGCACCCATCTTATCGTTCTAAACAAAATATCAACATTCCGAGTTTGTAACTCATTCCACTTACCTACCTACAAGCTAGAGATCCTTGTCATCCGGATGTCATGGATCTATAGTTTGTAATGGATGGACGACAGGGGCTCCGTTTGTTCTTTTGCGTACGGAACCGTAAAATGATTAGATTTGTCAATAGAGTAGTTACCTATCGTAGATAATTTTCTGCAGATCAAAGTACCTCATCATAAAGTGTAATGCTAATCTAAACTAATATAATAAAGAGGAAAGATTTGATTGTTTGCATAGAATAGGCTCAGAAAATATTGGACGGATTTGAAAAATTCTTTCACCATGAGAATCCAACATTATCTCTGATGAACATAGGCTATAGAAAATTTTGAAAAAGTTAGGCATTCGTATCAAAACTTCAGTAATGTAACCCAAAGTGCGCAAAAAATTACAAAAAAATTCTTTACATCGCGTGCACTGCGGATATGATTGTAAATAGAGCAAAGTGTTGTACAATAATTTTATAGAAGACATCAAATCTATAAAAAGTCCATAATACTTGTAAGTCAAATTATTACTAATATAATATATATTATACAGTAATGTCACAATAACTATGATGTGTTAAAATGTATAAATTTTGAATTTTTGTTAAATACCAGTGCGAAGCCGGGGCGGACCGCTAGTATTTGATAAACTGATTATCCCAAAAGTTTGTCAAATGCATCTTTCTGCTTGAATAAATGTTTGGTAGTATATTTGTAAAGATAAATGATATTATATATAAATCAAATGGATAACATAACCATTGTATATTCAGTGATTATTTTTGATCGGGTTCTACGAGAGATACACGTCGCTGACCGGTGAGAGGGCATCGCGACCAGCGGAGTCGGGGGCCAAGGTCCACGTTGGTGAAGAATCTAGCGGACCGGTAATACTAGATGACCCATTCGTGGCATTGTCTGTAATTGACACAGAGACAGTAATTTTTGGTTGGCCTTAACAACATCTTCGACCGCATTATATCACTAACACTTACCATCAGGTGAGATAGTGGTCAAAGGCTAATCTATCAGCTATTAATAAAAGAAAAAGCATGAAAGGTACAAAAAAAAAACTACCTTTCAACATAACTTTATTCCTATTTACATAAAATAAAAAACATACATATCCAGTCAAAAGTAGAAATAAAATTAAGACATAAATACACATTTCGTAACTAAAAGTTAACAAAACGCTAAACTTAAAAACACGAAGAATATGGTTTTTGACACTATTTAGGTATTCTTTCACTAGATGCGATTCATACATAGATTTCATAGACAACTTTAAAACAGACATTAGACAGACGAACCTAATTAATAATTTTGAGATTAAATTATTTTATACCAATCAATATTGCTAAACGAAATGCTACCCAGGAGTTTTAACTCAATTACATAGGGACTAGCTAATAAGTTTTTGCACTTTCTCTCATTTATCGGTCCTTATATTTATCAGAGCCAATGTCGATTGATAGTGGTGTCGATTCTATATGAAATCACTAAATTTATAATTCTTTAAGTTTCTAAATTATGATAGCTCTTATTGGGTTCACACTAAAGTCTAAATCTCACTAAAATCCAAATTCGTATACAACTGTGATATTAATGACAGGCCAAGATTTGACATTCCTGTTTAATTGTGAGTATGCTTTACGCAAATTTGCCAGGTGCTTTCTTAACTGATGTAATTACACACAAATTAAAAGAATATTCCTATTTTTAGAATATTCATTTTAAGTGTTGCACGGCCCATAGATGGGTGACATTCTAGCCCGGCAAGGCTTAGTATTTCTACCCGTGGGTGTCATAAGAGCACACCAAAAGTTGGGCAGCGGTGCTTTCTGATGAACTGATATCTCACACTGCGACCCCTAAGACGTCTGCCAAGCGTGGGGATTATGGCAAACACCCCCTTAATGGGATAGCCTGTGTTCAGGCTGATACAGTAATTGTTATACACACAGCAATGTGGGTTTCAGTTAAAACATAATAAGAATTACCTTAGCTTAGATCATTCTTATCGAATCGACACCAATTCCTAGTTAATTTTAAGGATAGATTCACAGGCGGTATAGTTGATTTGGGCACACTTTGGGTCTTACATTGATTCTCATCGGTCGATCGGTCGGCCTCGCCCAATTCGATCGTAGATAGATCGACTATCAGGCACTTTTGTTGTTTTCCGACCGCAGGCGCAGTTGATAAACACTTCCGTTGATAATTCCGTTCTACTTACACATTTTACATGTACGTCATTGCAAAACGTCACAGAAATTATTGAACACAAATCACACATTGCCTTTGAAAAATTGTAATTAACAAAACATTAATATTTTACACAGTTAAAAATCTATTCTCCTAACTTACAATTCCAAAAAATTATTTTGTGTTAATATTTCTAGCTTTTCATATACTAACAATATTACAAAGAAAGGATAACATTTGAAACAGCGGTTTCGCACCAATAACATGCATCACTCGACTCGGGCTTAATGCGCTTTCAATTAGAACTAACATGATAACGAGTCATAGTTCGATTTTTCCTTCCATTGCTATTATTAAAACCATTATTACATCCATAGTCGATATCAATCGAACTACAAACAAGGACTAATTTTGCAAAAGCTTTAAACTTACTGTTCTTTAAATTTCCGCGACCTAAACTAGGTTTAAAACATGTATCAGATGACGCAACCCAATCAAACATTTTGATTTAGCATTCGCACCTCTACGAACAGGGAATAAGCTTACAAAATAAAAATTATTATATATACTTTCCCGTTTATAAAACACAGTCCGTTAAGGTGTTATCTCACATCTATGGCTGGAACTAAAAAATTGAAAGTTTTATCGCGCCTTTCCATCCATTTTACATAATCACAGATTTTGCGAGTTATTAATAATATTGCTTTTATTATCTTGAACATTTATTGAACACAAATACAATTGCATGCCATAAGTTATCCTAAAACCACGGTAATGTTATCTATACGGTATCTTAACTCAGCTCTGTCGTTCAAATAACTACCTACAACCGCGCTGTACGTAAACATGCGATAGGACTACCCGCCTCCAGTATTTTAATTACATTTGCCTACTTTGTGTTTCCATTTAGTTTTGTTATTGTAAATTTTTTTTTTTTATATAAACAAACAACATTCTTTGTGAAATAAACAGGCAGTGTTCACTAAAAATGCGTGTTGTTTTTTGACTAGTAAGTAGATGTTATTAAAAAACCATGTTTATATTTGAATAAAAAATCAGTCTTAATAATTTGCTACCGAAAAATATTTGTGAGTACGAAATGCTTTATTATTAAATTTTAAGGTATAAAAAATCTGCATTCTAATATATAACTACCTATTTCACTCGTGTCAATCACTTTCCTTTACTCTATTCGCTTTTTTATAAATCGAGTATAAGTTTACTTACTAGTAAGTAAAATTATGTTAAAGTATTACCTTTCTGTTTCCAGGTTATCTAAATAAAGTTATCTCTGGATACGTTTTTGACGAATTCATGCAACTAAAAACAGCACAATATATTCTACTCGTCATATTAAATATGTAATATGTACATAAACTTATTTTTAGAGAAAATATCGCGCGTTTATTGTTAAAAAAATAACACACCGTCCATTCGTCACTGCGGCACAGTCGCGACACTCGAGACTGTCTGCGTACCAAGCGCGGGCCGAGAACGAGGCGCTTAGGTATAACTCGCGTTTCGTCCGTTTCTATGAAGTTGAAATACTGTATAGATAACATTACCGTGCTAAAACCGTTCAACATATTGATATTAAGTATTTAAAAAATAATGAAATATTATATAAAATCATCTCCAAATATCGCGCATTATGTGATCTAATACAATTAGTTTGACGACCGACCCACAAAACCTTATTAAAGTGCGTAAATTTAGAATTTCTCGCCATAGACATCAGCGTTTACCTTAAACTGTTATTACATAATATATAAATTAGCTTAGTTCACTAAATACAGAATGTATTGACCTTGTAACCATGGGTTAACAACTTTTTGAGTTCTGAACGATATTTTGTTATTAGGTCTTAGATAGAAATGATCATCGGAGATACTAAGGTGCTATTGCACATAACACACCGAAGGAGCTTTGATAAAGCTAACGCCAAAACTTGTAATATAAGTACTGAAATAAAAGTTTTTGTTTTGTCTTATCAATTTAATCGGAATAATAAAAGAAAACATATTGCAACGACTCCACATATTTGTGTTCTATTATAAGTATTGAACGTTTATGATACCAGAAATGTTTAACTCAATGAGATACACTTACAGCATGCTATCGTTTTGACTAACTCAGAATTGTAAACAATAAAAATGTAACCAAATGAAACTAAAACACCAAAAAACAGTTTGTATATAAGTAATACACTGGCTTTATTTACATTATTTTTGTGTGACGGAACAAGCACGAGGCCGACCCGATGTTAAGCTGTAACCTCTGCCTATAACAGTAGCATTTGGTCACAAGTGACGAACTGCACTGCTATGAGCAGGCACTACCGACACTTTTGAAATTAATACTCTTAAGAATTAAGTAAGATTAATTTGAATAAGGAAGTTATCTTGGCCATGGTAAATATTCAATCAGGTTACTCATTAAAACATTTTTGTAATCAATGGATCAATGTTGAATATCAATCACATTTTCATTATTTTCTGTATGAATATTTATAATCTAATATTTTCCTTACATGTAGCTCATTTCATTTAGACCATTTTCCAAATAGACTGTCCAACTCGAAACCTATAACGACCGTTTTCAATTTATGTAAGTGCCCCGGAGCCGGAGTACGACCTGGAAATTGGCATCAAAGCCAATCCATCACTTCAAGCGTTTTAACTCTGTGTGGGTTTATTTTTATATAATTCATATTTTATAATATGATTTCTTATTATGAAGGGTACCAAGTATTATGTTATCTATCAACATTAAATTCCAAAACCAGGGTGGGCTGCCTACGTTGAGTAAATCTAAGTTAATTAAAAAAATAAATGCTACAACGGTTGACACACAAGCGTTATATTTTAGCGTCGGAATTTTGCCAAAATGGCGATGTTTTCTAGGGAGCTCCATTTGACACTCTTTTATGGAGCTTTTAGGGGATACTGTAAGACGAAATTCGTCTAGTGGTGATGGACCAGGCTTCAAGTGATGATGGACTTCTGAGTGATGCTGTCAAGTAACATTGACAAAGGGGCATATCGTGTGCCCGAGTAACACCGCGGCAGATACTCAAGCCACAAACGGGCAAAAACAGGTACGTTATAACGTAATGTAACTTTGCAACCTATTATATACTGCATTGAACTTGCGAGAGCTAATGCGTCTTCAGGACGTGATATAACAAAAACACGTATAGTATAGGAGCTGCTTCTGGGTTTGTCCATCTCTCATTATATCTGGTTTCTGCAATTTATCTGGTATTTAATATAACCATTATTTCAAGACCAAAAACGAATGTTTTGTACTTTAATTCGTTTGCTAGACTAACTGCTACGTTTTGTTCGAAAATTCGTCTGACAAACAAAATAAATACAGGGCGACCAATTGATCAAAAATGCCTCATCCAGTCCCTTCTCCAAGAAAACTTTATTAACGTCTGTCTCACCTGAGCGGAGCTCGGTCTCCGAGACACTTACATACGTATTATAAATTATAATAATGCATTTCAAGTAATACACATTCAAACATAAACTCCCGTAAGACTGTATTCTTTGTGTATATTGATTGTATAACGCTGTAGTAGTTATTCCCAACGGCTCCGCTTGCCACTCTTCCTGACTCTCTCCGGCTTGTTCTCCGTCTCGCTCTGGTTGGCGGGGGCGTTGACCCCGGGCTGGATGGAGTCCAGGGTTTGCTCCCACGAGTGGTCGGACGACGCTGTGAACTGAATAACCGATAATGGTTAAAATAAGGTAGTTTAGAAATACTTTTTTTTAAACTGAACCAACTTTAAAGCTTACATTTGTAACTTTTTATGTTTTCAAACACACCTCACATTATCGTGGTTCGACTTCCACAAGTTTTTTCATACTTTTCAGTGTTGGAAGTCGGTTCAGGTGTTTTTAAATATATTTTTCACATTTTTACTGATACATCTTTCTTACAATATCATTGTCACTTGCTTAAACTGTTCACTATCGACAAAAATTGCAATTACTACTACTCAACCGATGTTGATCAAATTTAAATGGAACACTCAGAGGTATTACTCTATCCAACAAAAAATAATCATCAAAATCAGCGGATTATTTTGAAGCAGTGATGGCTCAGTGGCATTGGCATTGGACTGCCGCGCAGCAGGTTCATGGTTCGAATCCTGCCCAGGGCTTGAGCTTCACTGCACGATGGTCCCCCTGGCCCACCTGGATAGCGACCACCGTCAAGTAGAATATCTGTCGCCAAGCACCTTACGGTGTGTTCCGGCAGCTGTCCTTGAGAGCCAGTAATTCTAGTTAAGCCTGGTAACACCTTCGACCACATCATCACTTACCATCAGGTAAGACTGTAGTCAACGGTTTACCTATCAGCAGTAAAAAAATCGTAACATAGGTACATAAAAGAAACACAGTCGAATCGAGGAGTTCCTACTTTTTTGGAAGTCAATACTAAGAAGAAAATAAAACATACTGAGAAATACTTGATAAACAACAAATAGACGACCACCTGTTGGCAGTCAGTTCTAACTTCCACTTGGCCATTATCTTTTGCCATATAAATGCAGCAAGGGGCATCATCATTAGCCAGACAGAAGACATCCACTATTGTATGCCATCCTATTTGATTTCCAGAATGAACATATGCTTAAGTGAGACATTGTCTGGAACAATTGTTCCTCTCGTGGCAGATGAACAACACAGACCTACAGACTCACAGAATAAATTGTTAATCACGGTTTGTTCCAATGTAAGTCAGCAGGCCTGGTTTGTTCCTATGTGTGAGTCGGCAGGCCTCGTTGGTTCCTCTGTGTAACTCGGCAGGCTCAGTTCCGGTGTGGAAGAAAAAAAGTATTATATAATATTAAGAACGAAGGGCTTGCTTTGTCAAAGTCAATATCATTTATTCAAATAACAAGTCTACAATGCTCTTGTGAAGGTCAATTTCGAATTTTAATATTGAAATATTCTATGTTGTACTGCGACGTTGAGCAAAAAAAAATATGTATAGAGCCACTGCGGATCAGTGTTATATGCACTGTGGTTGGACGTCCTGTCCATCTGCAGGGAGTGTTCCTCTGTGTGACTCGGCAGGCCTGGTGTGGTGCAGTATATAGATAGTTATACTAACTTGGTTGTACTGAGAGCGGAAGGCCTGCTTGAGCGAGGCGAGCCGGTCGGTGGCGGGCCCACCGTGGTTGGACGCCTTGTCCGTCTGCAGGGACTGTTCCTCTGTGTGGCTCGGCAGCCCCGGACGCTCTTTGTATCTGTTTATATATAAAATAAACCAATGGTAAATCCATCCCTATACTTCGCAAATTTCTTTCTTTACATCTTAAATTCCTCAAGGAATATTTTTGCTCAATAATTAATTCAGATTAATTTAAATTTGATGTATTTCTGCACCAGCGCAATAAAGCGTATAATTTAAGCATTTAATTTTAGTTTGTGTCATAATTTGAAACGTATTTCGGTAGAGTGCTCGCCCTTTATTCAATTCTCAATTCTTTATTGCATCATAAGTGGTGTACATGCTGGTCTTACATCCATTTTTACAGAATTATACATATGACCCATTTTGTATATAGCAACAGAAATAGTAGTAGAGCAACCGATCGTTTCCATTATCATTTTAATATATCATCCAGGACTTCGTTTATGGTATAATAACATGTAGTAATTAATAGGTTTTTAAGGTATTGACAAAGTTCACATGATCAGCTGTTATCCGCCCACCATTGAACAAAGCCCTCTCCCACTGGGAAGGGTTTGCTATACTCCCCTCGCTTGGCAGGCGTCTTAGGAATCACAGTTTATCATCAGAATGCGCTGATGCCTAACTTCTGGTATTTTTCCTTTCGTCGCCTCATACGACTTTCACAGGGCGATGTGGGGGGTTGAAATGGTAACCCAATAAAAAAAATGGCAACACTCCACGGGTTTTGTTAACTAAACTCCCTATTAAATAGGCCCATAATATAACATGTGAAACTTTGACGTTCAGAAACTTCTATTTTTGTTTAGTACGTGTAACCCCGCTGGAATATATGAAAAAAAACTGCGTCATATGGTCATATAAATGTGTCTGACCCCAGTCCACAGCCGCCGACGTTCAAGTTCTTGCCCTTGCCCTTCTTGAAGCGAGACTTGCGGAACCACGCGGACTGCATCGCGAGCTGCAATAGCTCCTCTGGTACTTCCTGGAAATATTTCAGGATTCATTATAATTCACTTTACTATTTCTATTCTCAGAAAGAAGTTTTTCATTGTTTTAAAATCTAAATGCTTCTAAATCTACTTTATAATGCTTGGATGTATTTTCATTATCAATATAATTATTGTTTTGTTACATGACGTATGTACAGATCGCAATGTCTGCCTTCAATCTTAGACTATTTCATTTACTCCTTGATTGTTATTATTGTATTTTTTTTTCAACCAAGTAAGTTTTATATCTTATAATCAAATCGTAGTAAATCTTTTATTTCTAGATAGGTCATGTCCCTGATCTCCTTTAATAACAAATCTTCCTTAATCTAAATAAACCATACATTTCTTTATACATAATTATATTTTATGATAATTAATTGAAATGAATTAAAAATTATAAGAGTAAATCGTTTTTAATTTAAAACAAATATATTTATCAAAGTCTTGCCGGTGAAGTAATTGTTAAATTAATTCCTAAATAATACAACCCCCTGACTGAACTTTTTAATCATTGATTTTACGACGCCTTAATTTTTATGTAACCCTCGTATTATTATAATTTTAGATGCATATTATAGAATTATACATAAATCCTATAAAATCCATCTTTATAACTCTTATTTTTTACGGTACCAAATTGTGCGATAAATCGCATCTTTATAAATTACAAAAATCTCCGAATAAACTGTATTTAAGGGTATATTTTAGACGAACGCCCCCATACAAAACGCAGCTCCAATCTCATTTTAATAATAGCGAATAAAACTCAATGATTTTTTGCCTACGTAATCACTACCCTAATATCAAGGTTTGTGGTGCATCAGATTTTCATTAAATTATACAGTTTTGAAATTACACTAGCTCAAAAACTCGTAATTTTAGATAAAAGAAAGACCCAACTTTAAGCATCTCTTTCAAGAAAAATAAGCAAGTTTTTAATATTTCTATTGCACCACAAACATGGGGAATATAATGAACTTTCTATAATGGGAAGTTGTTTATACATGTGTACTATACTTTTTAAATAAATCTGGAGCTACGAATAACTGGCTCAAACTCCTAAAAACGAGTGCTATATACTAAACGCTATATAATAAAAAATAAATTATTAGTCCAAAAGAAAAAGGATTTAAGCCAGAAACGATAGGTCTAATAATACACTATATTTACATGCGAGTTTTTTTTTAAATAACAAGTTGAGTTTATATAAAAGTTCACGCTTTGGCTGGCGGGTATATGTCCTTAACTATCATCACTGTTCTACAACTAATGCATTTCCAAAGGAAATAAAAAAAAAACAATTACAAGATTTTCTAACTATTAAATGAAACGGAATCTCACAAATAACGAAAAATAAATGTTTATTACAAATTGATAATTCAAAAATCTGTGAGAAAGGTGTAGGTAGAGATGTATACCTGCTGCGCCCCCTCCAGGTTCCTGAGCAGATGTCCCGCGAACTCCTTGTCCTTGTCCCTGGCGAGCAGCGTGTATGCGATCCCGCGGACGCCGGCGCGGCCCGTGCGGCCCACGCGGTGCGTGTGCGTGTCGATGTCGCGGGACACTGTGTAGTTGATCACCGTGCGGATGTGCGGGATGTCCAGTCCGCGGGCTACACGCGGGACAACACAGGGGACATTGCTCTACAAGCGTGCCACACGGAGATGAGCGGTGGCCAAGGAAAAATTTCACCAATAGGATCGCTGCGTTTAGTGAGGTAGGTAAATGAAACGTTCTTATTGGTGGATATTTTTCTCTTACACCGCTCATTAAACGCACATATCTGGTGGATACTCGCTTTTAAAGTCAAATTATCATTATTCGCTGGTCAAAATAATAACAACATTTTCTAGTACAAAATTACAAATTTATAAGAGAAAAAAAAATAGTTAAGTGCGGGATTCGAACCCGCGTCCATCCAGCCCTATAGCCAGAGTATGCTCAGACCGACTGAGCTAACAAGCCATTATGACTAATAACTGTAACTTTTGCTCTCGTTCCTCAACCATCGTAAGGGGATGGAACAACACCTATAGTTAATCTTACGTTCTACTAAGATTTGTTGCAGAGCAGGAGTTATTGCAAATATAACAATATTTAAAAAAAATGTAGTTTATTCTGTATACATGCAACATTGTTCTTGTTCGAATTAAACAATATCTCCAAAATTTTACAGAGAAGTTCTGCCAACACCCCAGGCCCCTCTGGCCTCTTCCTCTGCAACGCTATGGACCGGGCACCTGCACGCTGAATCCATGGAACGCTAAGTAATTCGTCTCCTTTCTACCGTCAAGCAGTAATGTTCATATTACTTTGTTCCGGTTTAAAGATGCCGATCAAATACAGACACATGAAACTTAAGAACTCTATGTCTCCGTGTGATGAACGCAGTGCAGTTCCTCACTTATTACGAAATGCATCATGCATCAATGCATCTGTTACAAGCAGAGGTTACCGCTTAACACCAGATGGACCTCCGACTTGCTCCATCACTATACAATAGAAAATATAGTTCCACCCGATTGATTCGTGGCTTGACATGTGTCTTTACTGTAACATGGACTCGAATGTAGTATCATTGACTCTATCCCTTAGAAACCTTTAATTCTTCGTACTTTTTGACCCACCCTAGTAAAATAATCAGAGCGAATCGAGGTCCAATAAAACAATCGTATCACGTACAAATGACATTACGTAACACAGGCAAGTAGGTTCTGAAACATGATCGGGTAAAAGACAACGCAGATGTAACGCTTCGGTACCGCTTTAACAGTGGCAACGTGGTGAAAAACTCATCTAATAAATAGGTACTACCACCTTCTTCAATAATTATTTTGCCAAACAGCAATGTTTATTATAGATGCAATAAACATTAATAAACTCGTCGATGAGTCTTCATTTCGTCAATCAACCAATAAGGAAAATGTAACCGCTTTAACACTAGTTCCGATGGACGTAACATGGCATTGTTCATAGACCAAGTCTTGGAGTCTACCTAAAGATGTTCGGCAACAAATCAGTGGTGTTTTTATTACATTCAATATGAGACGACATCCGCTTATCATCAGACCTTCTGCATGTTCTTTTTTATGGAATTATTACTGAACAGTCACGAGGCCCATCCGGTGTTACGCGGTAACCTCTGCCAATAACAGATGACAGCAGTCTATAGAAATTACCGCTCGGCTACCATTCCTTCAAAATATGTGCTAAAATAAAAAAAATAAGTTGGTAAGTGTTACCGGCGACGTCTGTAGCGACGAGAATGCTGCACTCGTTCCGTTTGAAGGCGGTGATCACCTTGTTCCTGTCGGCTTGCTCCATATCACCGTGCAGCAGCAGCGCCTCGTACTCCTGCACGCCGAGGTTAGCGGCCGTCTGTTCCGCTTCTAACTGTCACAATCAATCAGTATTTAAGGCTAACACTGCAGTGTCACTGCATTACCACTCAGAATGTTTGTGCACACGAAAAAAATATATGTAAAATAACATTATATATATAAATACTTCTCGATTTTCGTAAATTCAAAAATTTTGTGTCACAATGGAGGCTAAAATGTTTGGGAGAAGATAAATCTATCCAAAAACTCGCGGAGAATATGTATAAATTAATTTAAAAAAGTAAAAAACCCACTACTAATTATTTGTTTTTGTTAAATATCCTAATGAAGCGTTCGTAGCGAAGTTTGCTTAGCCGTTCTGAATCGATCAGCAAAGTTAAGCAACCTCCGCCTCGGTCAGGAGTTGGATGGGAGACCGCTGGTGATATTACTACTGAGCGCTGCCGTGCTTCGGAGGGCACGTTAAGCCCTCGGTCCCGGTTGTTGTCTTAGGATAGCAGTCGTTATAGCATAGTGGTAGGGCATTTTGCGGATGTCCGCCTGGCTAGCTACCACCATCAAGTAGAAAATCTGTCGCCAAGCACCTAACGATGCATTCCGGCAGCTGTCCTTAAAAGCCAGCAATTTTAGGTTAGCCTGAACAATACCTTCGACCACATCATCACTTTCCATCATGAGAGATATTGGTCAAAGGCTAACCTATCAAGCATAAAAATATATATATACATATATAAAGACACTCTGTACTGTAGTGTATTTAGTTTCAGCATTGCACCCGTGCGAAGCCGGGTCGGCCCGCTAGTAGCTAATAGCAGTAAACAAATAGTTGAATATGTGATTGTATTAATAATAGTTACCTTTTTGGTGACGAATATTAAGACACTGCCGGCCGAGAGGAATTCCACTAAGTTATTGAGCAACCAGGGCCATTTGTCCTCTTGTTTGTGGAATATTCTGTAACATAACGTTAATCAGAATCAGCTATATACAGGGTTATTGGTAAATGCTAACAACCTCTTAGGGTTGACTTCTCCTAGTCCTGACAAACATTTTGAGATGATTTTATGTTGTTTAGAAAAAAATCATTTCTTTGTAACTATTTTTTATATGTTTTTTTTTATATGTTATCGACTGAATAAGTACGAGGACTACCTGATGTTAAAAGTCTCTTATGCCTGTAATATATTATTTCATATTTTTTAATACTTTGCTTGATGTAAATATTCAAAACTCTATTCAAATACAGCACGGCGCGGCGGGCGCTCTTGGCTCGGAGTAGGCATTAAAACACATAAAAAATATTTTACAACAAGATACCCTCAAGAATTAAAAGTGTCAACTCATTTAATGCATTTAAGACCCAACTAGCTCAACATGTCATCAATGATCATTCACTTTTACGTAAATAATGCATTGGATGGGTTGCTACTATAGTATTACCTACTTATGATAGACGGCATGGCGAATGTATAGTTTTAATTTATGTTTAAGCACTGTTCTCAAGTAAGTGACTGTATTGTCTTATTGGGAATAAATATCTTTAAACCTTTTTAAACCTTTATTTTTTCGAAACAAAAAAAATTTCATCTCTAATATGTTTCTTACAACTAGCAGAGGTCAACAAAGTCAAAGTCAAAGTCAAAATCATTTATTCAATTTAGGCGTCTACGACGCTCTTATGAAGGTCAATTACAAATTTTAATATTGAAATATACTACATTGTACTGCCACGTTCAGCAAACAAAAATTATAGAGCCACTGCGAGAAGAACGGGCAAGAAACTCGGGGCCATTCTTTTAAACGTTTTTTAAAAATGTGTTTGGTACATACTATATAATAAAATTATTACAATACTTAATTTACATTACGTAGGTGTTAGGCGCTAGCTTGGTAGAGGCGAACCAGTCCAAGCATTTTTGTCGTTTAAGTAATCACAAACTGTGTAGTAAGATTTCTTTATCAAAATATTCTTCACATGCAACTTGAATTTTCTTTCTGTGAGCGTTGTAATATGTTTGGGCAATTTATTATAAAACCGCACACAATTTCCTAAGAAGGACCTTTTATTTGTCTTTGCTAATCTAAAACCTGGCACCGCTATTTTATCTTTATTCCTAGTGTTATAATCGTGAGTGTCACTATTTGATTTAAATTTGCTCAAATTTTTACGAACATACATAATATTTTCAAATATATACAGACTTGGTAAAGTTAAAATATCAATTTCTTTAAAAATATCTCTCAGGGATTCCCTAGGATCCATTTCATATATGGCTCGAATTGCACGCTTTTGTAAGATAAAGATTGTCTCTATCTCAGCAGCAGCTCCCCACAGCAATATACCATAAGACATAATACTGTGGAAATACGCGAAATAAACGAGCCTAGCAGTACCTAGTAACCCTAAGAGGTTGTTAGCATTTTACCAATAACCCTGTATAACTGAAAGATGATATAAGGAACATCTTTTGTGTGGTAATAGTTACTAATATCTTAGAGAAAAGTACTAGTAAGAGTGAAAAACACCATACATGAAAGCGTACGCCGTTAACTAAATACCAGCTTCGGCGAAAGATGTCGCTAAGTGTATCAAATCACATAAAATAAAGAAATTACATTTGTAATGGCCGTCCTAAATCTCATTTAGGCTAATCGCACTCGTGCTGGATCGAAACAAAATGGCTAGATGGCGTTATTTTCCATTTATTTTTATGTGTTTTAAAAATATTAATTTGCGCGACGTTACCGCTCATACAATACCAAGCTGGCAACGCCGCTTATCATAATATCATCATATCAGTCAAAAGTTTGTTTGTGCATTGAACTGAATCAGTGTTGCCAGACATGCGATAATTATCCTAGATCAACGATATATTTGAGTATCATGGGATAAAAAATAATAAGTACGTATCGCACGATAGTTTTTCAAACGTCTACGATATTTTTTTCAAATACTGTAATGAATTCAGATCTTTGTGACGGAACGCAATTTTATGTAATATTTTTCTATATTCTATGGCAGTCCATGGTCCAGCCAGTCGAGTGGAATGCGATATGATTATTTTCCAAAATACTTAATATGATAAGTAATAGGTCCTAACTAAATTTAGGATCTCCTTAAAAAGATTAACGATATCTGTTAAGGTGCCACACCGTTAATTTTAGCTGTATAATCTATTGTCTTATTAGACTATGTTGAGAAATGTGTAGAGTAAATTTGAACTTGCAATAAAAACACGATAATTTTGCATTAAATCTCGGATAATTTTTAACTCACAGATCTGGCAACACTAAACACAATTGAGAATTGTTGTTGTTTGGTTCATTTGGTTGCATTCGTCGTTTTTTAGGCTATTTTCTTTCGATTTCTCTCATTTACGTCTCCTGCTCGCCTACCGGACTTCACCTAACTTTGTGACCTGTGCTTGTTATATGGATTTCGATTAAAGCTTACGTTTCGGACTGTTAAATTTGTTGGTAAACATGTCGTATACGAAGTGCGTTTATCACAATTGTGTTAATATAAGCCGGAACATATCAATGTTTCAGTTTCCTGTTCATTACGAGTAGTCGTTGACGGCTGCTCGTCTGAACAAATGGGTATTAATGCCGGTGTTCCCCAGGGGTCAGTGCTCTCTGCAACGCTCTTCCTGCTGCATATCAACGATCTGCTGAAGCCCGGAACCTTTGGGTATGCAGACGACAGCACGGTTGTAGAAAGCTACACATCTACCGCACGAGCCAGTGAGCCGGAAATCCAGAAACTCAGAGAAGCTATGGTCGAACGCTTGAACTTGTCCCTTAAGGCAGTCTCTGATTGGGGCGATGCCAACCTGGTCAAGTTCAATGCCAACAAGACCCAGGCGTGTCTGTTTTCTGCTAAAAGGAGACCATTCCAACTGTCTCCTACATTCCGAGATGTATCCGTGCCGGTCACAGACCACCTAGACCTCCTTGGTATCACTCTATCCTCGACTCTAAATTTTGGCTCGTATATCGAGTCAAAGGCTCAGTTAGCTGCTAAAAAACTTGGCATCCTCTCAAAGGTGAGACGGTACTTTACACCGGAACAGATGCTTACTTTGTACAAAGCTCAAGTTAGGTCTTGTGTTGAGTACTGCTCTCACCTCTGGGACGGTTCTGCCAAATACCAGCTTGAGGCACTAGAGTCGATTGAGAGGCGCGCCAAGAGGTTAATAGGCAGCGACTTTCTGAGGGAGTCTCGGCTGCAAAGCCTCGAGCACCGCCGTAAAGTTGCTTCCCTATCGGTCTTTTACCGGATACATTTCGGTGAATGTGCACAGGAACTACGCGACCTAGTTCCGCCCTCCCCCTTTTTCCATCGGACGTCCAGACAGACGGAGAGGCGCCATCCGTACATGGTTGATATACCCAGGACTCGTACGAAGCGCTTCGCTTCCACTTTTCTCGTGCGTACTGCGAAAGTGTGGAACTCCTTACCGTTGTCAGTTTTCCCCGATGAATACAACATGGGTGTCTTCAAATCGAGAGTAAATAGGTTTCTTCTAGGTAAGCGTGCTCTATCTTAGACCTCACCAATGCTTAACATCAGGCAGGGTGTGGTCAAACGCGAACCTATCATGATTAAAAAAAAAAAAAAAAACACGATCAAAACCTTTTAATACTTTGGATTCACAATTCAGGTATGTGGACATAAAAAACCCTCAACGAAAAGTTGAGTGAAGAAGATTTTACAGTTAGTGAAGTATAACACATTCTTTGAAAATTTATTTGAGTTCATGTATTATCTTTTTGTAGGAAATACCTACCTGGATTCTTTAACAAATGAAGAATTGAGACGTCGGTATATTTGTGCTGCACATTTTATGCCATCCAGTATCCATAAAGGAAGTATACGTAGCAGATTAATTGGCCCTGCTGTCCCAGTCCATTTTCAATGTACTGAAGTCGGAGAAAGAACATCAAATCAAAATCATACAATTGCTGATGCAGATATGGAAAATGGTAAGGTTCATATCAAAGAATGTACATAATTTGTTAGGGCTTAGCTTGAAAGCAAGTAATTTATCAACGGTGAAATATGTCTGTCATTCACTCAATGTGTATCATCATGTAATAAGTTGACCTTATCATTTATAATATATATATATATTTATATTTTTTTGTGATTATATAATAATTTAGTTGCTTGTATTTGATTTTCAAAATATCATCATCTCTCTACTCTTATCCCACTCATGTGAGGTCAATAATGGTTTAAATAAATGGTATGCATTAAATAATATACACAACAATCAACCAATAGTATATATGTAGCCTATAATGTTGTATGAAACAATAATATTAAAATAATAATATTATTCTCTAATATAATCCCTGACGATATACCCATAAAGTTGGCCATTGCCCAAATTATAGATTGAGAAAAAAATTGAATTTTCCAGATGTACTATCTTCACCGGAGGTTTTAAAAGTGAAGACACCAACAAAATTTTATAAAAAGCAAACACATGCAGCTCCAAGAGAAGAGAAGGTATCAACACCATCATCTCCAACTTCCATGGGATCATATATGGAAGTTACACCTACACAGCGATTGTCTAGAAGATGTCTCTTTGAAGGGCCTGAAAGGAGATTGTCAAGAAAATGTCTCTTTGAAAGAAATATTGATGACACTCCAAAAACCATGCGGATAAAAAATGCTGCCACTAATTTGTTAAAAAAAATGCATCTCAAAGGGCTTGCATTAGCAGACTGCGAAAGAAATCTAAAACATTGCACAAAAAAACTGTAAAAGATGTAAATTTCAGAAGTGAGGTGTCGAAAACCTTAGCGCTGATGCAGCTCAGAAAAAAGAATGATAAGAAAAAATGGACCCAGGAAGAAAAAAACTTGTGCTTGTCTTACATACACAACATATTACTTTTTGAGACGACAAGGTGTAGTGCTGGCGGCTCCATCAACAATCAGAATGTGACTGACAAAATCAAATTGTGTGCCCGGCTTGTGTCCTGTCCTGATGTATTCAGAAAACTACAGCAGAGATTTCAAAATGCCCCCTTGAAAGAAAAGGCATGTGTTGTTTCTTTTGACGAAATGACAATAATGTCAAATTTACAATATTCTAAAAAATATGATTGTATTGAGGGGTTTGAAGATTTAGGTGCAAGCCATCGGTGTAATAAAGTAGCAAAATATGCACTAGTGATTCTTATAAGAGCATTATATGGAAAGTGGAAGTTACAAGTAGCATACTTTTTGTCCAGCTCCAATGTAAAGTCTGAAATGTTGCAATTGCTATTAAAAGCAGTAATAAATAAACCTTTTGACCATGGACTCCTGCCCAAAGCTGTAGTTTGTGATCAAGCAACAACAAACCAAAATGTATTTAAAAAATTAGGAGTAACAACTCATGCCCCCTATTTTTTTTGCAATGGCAGAAAATTATTTGCGCTGTTTGATGTTCCCCATTTGATAAAGAATATACGGAATAACTTCCTACAAAATGACTACATATATGATAAAAAGCAAATGTCATTTCAAGATATTATTAAAACATATGAATTAGATAAAAGCTCAAATATAAGTAGGTCTCTGGTAAAACTAACAGACCGCCATATTAATCCCAACTCCTTCCAAAAAATAACAGTCACCCTTGCAACTCAAACATTTAGTAATTCTGTGGCTGCTGATATAAAAACTGCAAAATCAACTGGACAATTAAAAAGTGAGACAGCTGATGCCACTGTACGAGTAAATTTCATCAAAATCGTCAATAATATGTTTGATGCATTAAATAGTAGACAAAAATTTGACGCCAATCCATACAAGCATGCTTTCTCCAAAAAAATCTGCAATTCGGATTCATCCATAACTTATTTAATTACTGGTAAATTAAATCAAGATGTTATAGAAAATTTGTTTGCACGATTTAGACAGAAAGGTGGCTGCAATAAAAACCCAACAGCAAAATTATTAAGAATCATATTTAGAAGCAACTTGGTTAACTCATTAATAAAACTTCCTGATACAAAAAATTGTGAAGATGAGAATGACCAATATATCCAAATAGATGTTAGAGAATGTGTGTCTCCTACACAAACATGTGTTGGAGATACAGGTTCGAGGCCAAGCAATCTAGATTGATTCAGCATTTGTGCATCCTCAACAGATGATGCAAAATCCTTTACTGCCAGAGACATGGCAGTGGCATCCACTTCTGCTCACAGTACAAATAAAAATGCAACATTAGAAGAATGTTCTTTGACATATTTTGCTGGATATCTAGTAAAATCATGCCTTTCAAAATATAACTGCACTACTTGCTCTAAAAAATTATTAAAAGGCCTGGATCTTGAAGACGAAAAACAATTGTTAATTTTTAATAAATCATATTCATGTTGCAAGTCGATAAAATTAAAAATGCCTAGTGATGAATTTTTAAAACTAGTTCACATGGCTATTACTTGCTTTAACGCCCACTTCAACAATATTGTCCATCGCAATAAAATAAAATTAAGTATTTTTAATGCAATATTAGACTTTTTGAGGTGCGAAGCCCCGGAGTTGTTAAATTTGAGTTGCAAAGAGCATTTGTATTTTATAATTGATCATATGATTTTGGTGAAGATAAACTTTTATTGCAAAAATAAAAAGGTAAACAATGTGGAATATGGGAAAGAACATCCAAAATTAAGAATTTTACAAAATAAATAATTCTATATCAAGATTGTTGTTTAACTATACCTTATTTTAATTATGTGTATTATGTAATATATATTTTAAGATGAAAACGGACAAGCCACTCTTCACCTGGTAAGCACCTGCTTTGCCTCTGACAGTTGCAGTTTCTCCCAGAATATTAATTAAAAAGATCTGTATGCCACGGCAATGCACTCGTTACCCTGAGATATTAGTAGTTATGTTCTTATTGACCCAGTATTTTCACTTACTACTAGCCCTTCAAGCCTAACCGACTGGGGCCTTATTGTCCAACTGGGTTTTGTTTTATATTAATAGCTTATAGAATAGCCTTCGATTCGATCTCTATCTCATCTGATGGTAAGTGATAATGTGGTCGAATAGATTGTCGAAGCTATCTTAAAATTACTAGATCTCAGGGAAACGACTGTTAGTTGCTTGGCGACAATTTTTTTACCACCATTATGAAACTGTTACTCGTTCAGGGAATAGTAATTTAAGAACGATATATACTCATGCACTTTTAAAATAAGCGCTATCTAGGATGACATTTTGGCGATATTTTGAATTTTACCTTACATGCGTCGCAGCGCCATCTTTCAATAAACTTATGAATCGTGGTAAATTATCCACATAAATCAAATTCATTAGAGCAGCATTTTAAAACAATATTTCGTATTAAAAAAAACAAAACATCTTTTGGGCCTGTTTACCATCGATGAAATTAAAATTTATCGGTAAGTGTCGAAGCCAAAATTTCCAGGCTACGAGTCAGCGCCATCTGGATATAATACAAGAGATTGAGCTTTTTCCGGAGTACGTTGCAATTGCTACTTTTCTCTATGCTAATATTATTGTATGTTAAATATGGCGGACCAAGCTGTTGTGACTATATATAATAATGTGTAACACCTTTCATCGTTTCATGTAACACAGTTGTACAATAAATATATCTGAATGTGGTGTTTTCTTTTTGTATGGTGTATGAACGGACATTTTAGTCGTACCATGTTTCTCTATCTGTTGTTCTGGACGGATTCTTGCCACTTAAATATCAAGCATTCCCCGATTAGCTTCAACAAACCATGGACTTGCTGCGCGGCAGTCCATAGCCAATGCCAATGAGCCATCACTGCTTCAAAGTAAAGATAAATAGAAAGTCCTCTAGAGGGAACTGTAGGCGAATTTATAGAAAAAATCCTAAAAATATTTAGAAGATACTAAGAGAAAGTTCAAGAGAAATAAAAAAAGTATTGTAATTAATAAAACCCATGATTATTTAGACGACTACCGATACACGTGCAATTTTTATTGTATAGTCTGGTTGATGGCCGTACCGTCCTACATGACAATTAAAAGAATAAAATCGGAGAACAAAATTTGCATGTTATTCATTGAGTCTCGATACCCGAGCGGTGCATGTCGAGTAGGTTAGTTACCTGACATGTTGCGTGACGAGGTCGGAGGCCTCCCCCGCGGCGCCGTGCTGCACCCGCACGGGGTCGTGCAGCGCGTCGCGCGCCAGCCGCTCCACGCGCCGCGGGAACGTCGCGGAGAACAGCAGCGCTTGCCGATCCGGACGGACGTGGTTGCAGATAGAACGGACCTGCGGCTCTGGAAACAAACAACAACCTTTTACCACCTAGTTCATACGACGATTAACCACGTCACATCGTATTACGGACATAAAGGCAATCATTAGAAAGGATCGTAACGGTCAGAAACGTAGCTTCTAGAAGTTATTATCACAAAGCGTATAATTGTCTGTCTGTTAAAATAAGAAATTTTACCGCTGAATTAAAGAAACCTGGTTAATTTATTTTGTCTGCTAATACTAAAGTATTTATATAGTTTTAATAATAACTTAAATTATTCGAGTGTATGAATACTGAAGTTTGTTAAATCACGATATTCTGATGAATCATCATCATCAGCCAGAAGACGTCTACTGTTGAACCTCCCCCATACAAACAACGGTTATTAGCCGCTTGTAACCATTGGCTACCCGCGACATTAAAGATGTCATCAATCCAGTAGTTAGTCTAGTCTAGTTGTCAGTCCGCCTATCAACTCTACGTCTCCGGTCTAATGTGGTAACCACTCAAGAACCTATATTTCTTTGGTTATCAGTTTGTCGAGCAATGTGGCTCGCACATTCTTACGTCAACTTGTTTTGAAAAATTATGAAAGCTAAGTCGGTGACTTAGGTTGTTTGGCAAATATCCACATACCGGATTTATCGCGCAATGAAACTCTAACCATAGCTCTCTCCAAAGCTCGTTCAACAACTCTAGTTTGAGCTCTCTTCTAATGAATATATGAATTCTGAAGTCTCAAAACTGATATTTTTTACCTTTATTACGACAAGCAAAGCGAGCCCTATCACTATCCCACAACTTGAAAATTTTGTGACCCCTTTTACTGAAAAACTATCACGCCTATAGATTTGTGCTTTAACATAGTAATTTAACTTCATATCTAGATATGTTATCTGTAAATAAAAATATAATTTTATAATCATGAAAAAAATTAACATTAACAATTTTGTATTCATTGGATAGAATGTTATTGTACTACTATCGCCATCTGTTGGAGATTAGAGACTGACTGTTGAGAAAGAGTTGACATCGCTGCAACAGAACTTATCTCAATACTAAAACACATCGTAATGAATCTACTTAATACTATATGGCACCACAAGAATCAAGTTGTAAAATAAACGCGAACCCTCACAGAGCTCAGCGTTTTGCTGTTGATAGGCCAGTTCAAGCATATGTGTATTCGGATGTGCACGAGTGTAGATATGCCAGTTCTAAAATATGTGTTTCGAATGTGCACGAGTTTAGATAGGCCAAATCAATCATATGTGTATGTGAATATGCACGAGTGTAGGCAAATGCCACAATAGCGCAAAATATTACTTAATCTCTCTATGAAGCTTTAGTAATGGAGCCACTACCTTGCTACAACACGACTCTGCTTTATTGAAACAATTTCGCATAGCTGACACTACTGTTATTCAAGTTTTTAGTTGTGTAAAGTGTAGATATAAGCAGGAATTATGATTACTTACCAAACCCCATGTCAAACATTCTGTCTGCCTCGTCGAGCACCAAGTATGTAACCCTCTGCAAGTTGGTCGCTTTGCATTTAATCAGATCTATCACTCTGCCGGGGGTGCCCACTATTATCTCAGCACCACCACCTAAAATAAACAGTCAAAAGTTAATCAATATATTGGAGCATTATTATAAGTATAGATTTGGACTGCCTGTGAGTCTGCAATGACTTATAGGTTGTGTAAATGCTTTTATGGTAGTAGCTGTAGTGTTGTATATAGTTCGTAGAATACTTGATTAAAACTAACATAACTTTGACACATACTAAAAGACATTTAGAATTAGCGGACCGCTCCGCGGCCGCCGCCGGCGCTACCACCAGTGCATGCGTGGGCGCAGTCGTGAGCGCACGCACTCCGTGACGAAGCGACTCTGAAAGTCGCGAAACCGGTCGAGACGCCTTCTCTACGTAAAAATACCGTAAGTTTAATTCGGTCCAAAATGTCTTTTAGTTCGTAGAATATTGTAAAAGGCATATCATCAATATAATATTAAGTCCCTAGAGTCTGTCATAACCAACCTGCCAGTCACCCTTCGATCTGTCAGGACCAACCACAGGCCAGTTAGCTGACAAAAATAACTTATTTTACTCTTGTATACGCCCGATTTATACAATACGAACGTTTTTAGAACATAGAAATAAAAATATAATAGAATTTGTGTTACAAGGTGGTAGGGCATTGGCATGGTGGTAGAGCATTTTGCGAATGCCCGCCTGGCTAGCTACCACCCTCAAGTAGAAAATCTGTCACCAAGCAACTAACGGTGTGTTCCGGCAGCTGTCTTGAGAGCCAATAATTCTCTAGGTTAGCCTGACAAGACCTTCGACCACATCATCACTTACTATCAGGTGAGATAGTGGTCAAAGGCTAACCTATCAAACATAAAAAAACAAGGGAAAAAGTAATATTTTGTTCCTTGGGGGCCTAATTTTGAGTTCAGAACGAAGTATTCTAAAGTAAATCCTGAGCGTAGTGAGGAATGCAATATAAGCAATCCAAACTATTTTGGTCCAGAATTATACAATAATATGGTACACAGATAGTATAGAGCCTGAGAAAGGATATAGGTTACTTTTTTAATTGGGAAAAAGTGTTGTAATGCGTTGAAAAGGGGGATGAAAGGTGGTATGAAAAGTATTGTCGTCGGCCGTCATGGGCAACTCTATGTGGCATGCTTACATGTATAAAATCTTTTAGCAGAAGACAGTGAAACAAAAACGTTGTTTATAAAAATGTATTTAAATAAGTTGAAATTTTATTAAACTTAATTCTTTAACTCTTAATTTCATAATATAACGACTTTAGCATACATAAAACGCCCCTCAATAATTAAAAGTATGTATTTAGATGTTTTTTCCTTTGCTAAATTAAGGGTTAGTAAGCTCTTTGCAGTGCAAAACTGTTAAAAGCTTAATTAAGTATTTATACTTATGTGCCTTATTCTTACAATAATTAGCCGAAATAATTTAGAATGCTACCCGAACTCACTATTCTACGCGGACGAAGTCGCGGGTGCATGTATAATTTAGAATTTTTTTGCTCAATTTCTTTAAAACAATATATACATTTTAAGAACCCAATGAACTTATAATCTGTTCACTTAGTGATAATAAAAAAATAATACCTTCAATAAACACATACGGATCTATTTTTTTTTATAATAATTCCCCAGAAATACGTCTTGAGTAGTTCATTACAACTATTGAATCATCATCCAACGAGGACGAAGTCGCGGGCCACGGCTGGTAAAAGATAAATAGAGGTCACTGAACCAAAACTATTTTTGACATTTTTAATTGTTTACAATCAACCAATGTCAAAGTACATAATCACCCTGCTGTTATAACAACAAGAAGCACATTTAGGAAAGAGCACGCTGCGCTGTACAATTCTATCATAAGTAATGATAGTAAGAACATACCTTCTAAAGCTTTGGTCTGCTCCCACTTGGAGCCCCCACCGTAGCAACACACGCATCTTATGTTGTACACTTTGCCGAATTTCTTCGCTTCCATGTAAATCTAAAACAAACACTGTTATATACAATAAAATATTTACTGTACACATACGAGAACACAAGATAAAAAAAATTAACAAAAAATGGAACCGACTTCAACACCCAAAAGTGTGAAATAACTTGTTGAAGTCGGTACCATGATGGTTGAAAAAGTACTTATTATCACAATATTGTGGGCATGGTACCGACTTCGACAAGTTATTTCACACTTTTGGGTGTTGAAGTCGGTTCCATTTTTTGTAAAAATTTTTTTTTCAATCTTTTTAGTGTAACTCAAAAACGGCTTGACCGATTTTGATGAAATTTAAAATGGGACCAAACGACAAGCATCAGCTTTCAAACAAAAAAAGAATTTTCAAAATCGGTTCACCCAGTCAAGAGATCTGAGGTAACAAACATAAAAAAAAAAATAATAATACAGAGGAACTGAGAACCTCCTCCTTTTTTGGAAGTCGGTTAAAAATCACATAATTGAGAATACACTGACACCGCGGCAACCGGATCGGGCTGCGACCGAACTGTATGCTGCAATGGATAGCGTTAGTACGCAGCGGGCGTCTTATGCTTACCGGCTTGGCATTGGCCACGCCCCTACTGGCCGGTAACTTGCTTACCGGGTAGAATCGGCCGTGTGTGAGGCGAGCAGTACATTTTGTATTGGATTCTAGTCTCTAGGTAACCTAATTCTTAATTATAATCGGGCCGCAGCAAAAGTTTTGAATTTTCACTTATACAAGTAAGTCTATGGTATTACCATAAATTATTCATAGATAATAAATTATTATTTTACCTAAGACATCAATTAATCTTTAAACTAGCATTAAATTACTATTTATGGTACTTTGGACATCATCTAATGCCAATTAGTGTTATTTGGGGTCAGTTCTCCGAGTGCAACAATTTATCATTACAAAATTACAAATTGATTAAAACTAACGTAAGTTTGACACATTCTAAAGGACATTGTGAACCGAATTAAACTTGCGGTATTTTTACGTCGAGAAGGCGTCTCGACCGGTTTCGCGACTTCCAGAGTCGCTTCGTCACGGAGTGCGTGCGCTCACGACTGCGCCCACGCATGCACGCATGTCAGTGCAACCATTAATTGCAACCATTGCCAGTGAGTAGTATTGTGATGTGAACGAGTTATTCGATGGATCCTGAATGAGGTACGCATAAATGAAAAAAATAAAATAGGGAACCAACTTCTAACACTGTAACTGACATGTGGAAGTCATATCATGAAAACCTGAGCTCAGTGTAATCAGCATGGTGCTGACTTCAGAAATGGAAGACGGTTCCATTTCTAAATTGGTTATGAAGTCATGGGCGGAAATGTTGCTCGGTGGTAGGGCATTCTGAGAATGCCATGTGGCTACCTCTTATTCTAGCCCAGCCTGAACAACATATTCGACGACTGCGCCCACGCATGCACGCATGTCAGTGCATGCGTGGGCGCAGTCGTGAGCGCACGCACTCCGTGACGAAGCGACTCTGAAAGTCGCGAAACCGGTCGAGACGCCTTCTCGACGTAAAAATACCGTAAGTTTAATTCGGTTCACAATGTCCTTTAAAATTACAAATTTACGCGAGAGAAAATTAAAGTCATGTGCGGGATCCGACCCCGCGTCCATCCACCCCTTTATAGCCAGTAGGGTATGCTCTGACCGACTGAGCTAACATGGCAATGAGTCATAACCCTAATTTTTCCTATCGTTCTTTAACCACCGTATTGAAATTGTAATGTAATCCGCAGGGCATGCGTTATTGCAAATATGAGAATACATATTAAAATGTATGTTGATGTTTAACCTGTTGTGCGAGTTCCCTGGTGGGCGCCAGTATGAGCCCGATGGGTCCGTCGGCGGGCGCCAGCTCCCTCTGGTCCATCACGTGCACCAGCAGCGGCCACAGGAACGCGGCCGTCTTGCCGGACCCGGTGCGGGCGATGCCTAAACATAACACAGTTCAAATGTGTATATAGGTTTCTTTTTTTACTCTTCAAGAATATTTCTGTATGTAGAATAGCTTTCGAGTTACGTGCCAATATACACTCGAAGGATAGAACTATCGTTGCAGAAATCCATCTGCAAAGTAACGCCAGAATCTATTCATTAATTTTTAAGTTACTAGTCAATTAACTTCAAAATATATTTGCCAATATAGTTATGTTCCTGATACCTGGATGATTTAATAATTGCAACCATTGCCAGTGAGTAGTATTGTGATGTGAAAGAGTTATTCGATGGATCCTGAATGAGGTATGCATAAATGAAAAAAATAAAATACGGAACCAACTTCTAACACTGAAACTGACATGTGGAAGTCATATCATGAAAACCTGAGCTCAGTGTAATCAGCATGGTGCTGACTTCAGAAATGGAAGACCTTTCCATTTCTAAATTGGCTATGAAGTCATGGACGGAAATGTTGCTCGGTGGTAGGGCATTCTGAGAATGCCTCGTGGCTACCTATAATTTTACCTTAGAGCCGATAATTCTAACTCAGCCTGAACAACATATCCAACCACATCATCACTTACCATGATATTCAAGGATATTAGAATTCCTTAACTACAACGCGCTAAATACACAAGTAATCTCCAAACAGTATTCTGTATGCTACAAGAGAAGTTGCCAATGGCTAATTCTTTTATTTCAAGTGTCACGAGATCATCGATACTTTTGACGCGAGTATTTGAACGTGTCAAGTTTGAAATCACATTACCATAGAGGTACCTTCTATCTTACTTCTTACATTTACTCCAAAAGGTCATACCATGTAGCAGTGTTATTTTGACAATTCGAAACACGCAGTAAACATGTTCGTAACGTGCCGTCACAGTTGAAGTGGCATCCATTCAGACAGATAAGTTTAATTGAGCATAGAGAACAACGCGCTGGATGATAGTGTTTAGTTAGGTTGGATACCTATGAGGTCCCTCCCGGAGAGCGCGGCGGGCACGCCGGCGGCCTGCACGGGCGTGGGCTGCGAGTACTCGGAGCGGCGGATCGCCTTCATCAGCTGCTCGTCGAACCCGAGGTGCGCGAAGCTGCTCACCGGCCGCGGGGGGTCCGGACCCGTTATCTGTACCATACAACATATATGTTGATACAATAGAAAAAAATCTAATTAAATTTCATATCTTTCAAACTAACAAAATTCAATATGAAGACACGAAATTGCCGAGCTATCTTTTCTACTAAAAATAACTACAAACAAAATTGATTGTCCTGAACTGCTAAGCAAAATTTCCATTAACGCCCCCTTTAAAATCACTCGATGTAACCCTCCTATTTGTATTCCTACTTTAGGAACAAACTACATACAAAATTCATTTCTATGGCGAACTGTGGTCTGTTTTTTTAACAATCGAGTACTGAGTTTGTCTCTCGCACATTTCCGATATTGACAGAGTGAGATGGGTCATTGACCTCATTGGTTAATGCCTTTGTTTTGTTCTTGTTTTGAAATGGTTAAGGCCCGTTCATAATGAATAGTACTTCTAAAATTTACCGTAGAAAAATGTAGAAAAAATATTACGTTATTATTTTATAATTTAATTTTGCATACTAAGTATATTCGTTACAAAAAAATCTGTTCACGTTTATGATATAAAACAATATTGTAATAGTTATATTATGCACTAGAACATATGAATCAAATAATTCTATTAAAATTTGTGTAATCTTAAAAATTTTCGTCATCTTTCGGATGATCTTTCTGCAGATACGTCAATAATAAATTGCTCTAACATATTGTGTACATGATTGTCGACTCCGTACATTTTTGTTTCTATCTTTGTTATCTCATGATTGAGACATGACCACCATTTTTATCTATCCACTTTAGCTACTTCTTGTAACAAAAGGTTCAGAATTCATACATTTTATAACTTATGTTATTTCCTGCCATAGCCCTTCACTTGAGACCAAGAGTGTTCAATTGGATAGAGTTCACGGTGATACGTCGGCAAACGTACGACGAGACGCTTTGTTGACTTAGCTTCAAATTTTTATTCAAAACGATCTTTGTTTTGCTTATTCTAATTCAAATGTTGCAACTTTAGTATTGACTCGTTACAAGCAATATTTTTCTACGCGCAGGTAGTCGAAGACTCAACTGAATGTACCTAAAAGTAACTACATAGTTCGTGTGGAACGGCATATAGTCCGTTCCACACGAACTAAGTAGTTACTTTACATGGGCCAATAGCAAAGCAGTAAATTTTTCCGTACTCGTTTGTTAAAAAAAATGGACTACAGTAACCAATTCAATAAAATCTGCAGACATAATGATCTAGATCTATTTTGTACGAGCGTAAACTCAGCCAGACAACGGTTCAGTACTAATTTCTTCAGAGGTGATATTTAAACTCTATTATAAGTGAATTTTGATATTATTAGTTAGTTATTGAATTATTAATATCCCGAGCTCTCCTTGAAAAAGACCAACGAATGTGGTTGAAACTATAGTCGGAGCTATCTGACTGATTCACGTGAGTTATCCCGTATTATTTACTAAAATGAGTGAAAACCACGTTAGTTTTTATAATAATATTAAATTATTTTTTTTTATTTTCAAGGTTTTTGTTTAAAAAATATCACAAATACTTAAATATTTTACTTTTTCTCACACCAATAGTTTCATGAACGATATTGTTATTGCTCCTCAACGCACGGGACTCGCAACCCAGCCTTACAAAGTTCACTAGATGTCATGGTCGGTTGGCTACGAAAGTAGACATACGATTTTGGGCGGTATCGGATGGATCCATTACAGTCCTCTTCTACAACTCGAGCTTACAATATCGTGTTCTCGATTTGAATAATAGACTTTTCGCATTTTTACACTCAAAACCCATGACAGAAAGATAGATAATACCTACCATGTTGCACCATATCTTTTTTAAGACTCATATACACGGGGCGAGCATGCAGCCCTCATCAACACAGGTTTGTTTGCTAGTTCAGAAGTTCAACAATATTGTAGCTAAGCAATGTGGGCTCTGTCCCCTGGCAGAGCAAATATTTTTTTCATTGGATCTACCGTAAAAGAATAGTGTTGTGTTTCTTCCTTAAAATAATATTATCGGCCGAGTGTAGATTAAAAATACTAGTAAATTTAATGCCACTAAAAAAAATGGGTATCTACGATGCACTATCTAATTATTGAAAGCTAAAGTAGGGTATGGCATAAGAAAAATTCGCACACACTTCGCGATTGATCGTACCGGCATCATTACAAAATTGCCTCAACCGAAGCCATTCAGTATGGCACTTCAAAATACAACGGACACAATCTGCGCCGTCTCGTATAGACATCGCCTCAACAACACGCAGAAAAGTATAATACGATAAATTCCACACTTAATGGACACATTTTAAAGCAATAGTGGCATTGGCTATCTGCCGCGCAGCAGGTACATGGTTCGAATCCCGCCGCGGGCTTGAGGTTCACCGCATGGTGGAAGGACATTTTGCGAACGCACGCCCTACCCTCAAGTAGAAAATCTGTCGCCAAGCACCTAACAGTGTGTTCCTACAGCTGTCTTTGAGTCAGTAATTCTAGCTTAGCCTGAACAACATTTTCTAGTGTGAGATAGTCGTCAAAGGCTAGCCTATCAGGCATAAAAAAATGGAATTCTTTAGAGGGAGCTGCTGCCCACCTTCTTGTAATTTATCATCGTCGCCTCTTACGTCTCCCACAGGAAGATATGGGGGGAACCCCTCCTGGGTTGCAATCCTAGCCTATCACCCCAGACTGAATATTCACGGGGTAAATAGATATATTCCCAAAACCAACATGTGTATCACCTTGACTCCCAAATTCTTCTTCAACTCCTCAACCTGCTCAAAGGTAAGCTTCTCAATATCCTCATGGGGGGTGTAGAAGTTTTTCTCAAATGGTTCATAGACAATCTCCGAGTGGTCTATTGGGGGCAAGGGGTCTATGAACTTCTTCTTGGGGGGAGCAAGGGGGTTCCCGTCCTCGTCGTATTCAACCTCAACATCTGATGCGTCGTCGCCGTTGTGCAGTGGGTTGTCTTCCATATATCTGAAATATAAATTACAATAAATGTTATTGTGTATAATCATATTCCTAGCCCAATTTCACTATGGGATCGGTATATGCTTTACTCCTTAATTCTTCTTTTATCTTCTCGACCGTCCCCCTCATTTACACCCTTTTGAGTGTGTCTTCATTAATGAAACTGGACAAGTGCAAGTCAGGCCTAGCTCTTTTAGGGTTCCGAACAGGGCAGCGTTCGGAAAGTTACGAGACATCTTCTCGTCGAACATCCTGCAGAGCCTCAAGACCAAAGTCTTCAACCAGTGTGTTGTCAGTGATGATTTATGGCACTGAGACGTGGTCCTTAACTGTGGCCCTTATGTACAAGCTCGGACTAGCTCAACACGTATATATATATATACTAGTTTTTCGGGCAGTGTGCGGGCCGCAAGCGGCCCGCATCTATCTTGAGTCAGTACGAACTGTCATAAAAGCACCTTATACATTCGAAAAAAAAATTAAAAACTCCAATAGAAGTATGAAATCCCATATAAACTCTTAATATACTAAAGATCCAAACTGTAGCCACCAAACAAGATTCACCCTACTGCCATAAAAAAGTGGTACGGTCAGAATCGTACCAAGGTTCTGAGTCACTTCGGTAAAGGAACCACACTCGTAGGTGCTTTGGTTATCGCGGACAGTTACCATGGAGACCAGTCGGAGATGTGAAAAATACTCTCAAGTCGGAGCTCGGCCTTCGGCCTCGGACAGTTACTCCAATTGTAAAAGGTACAATTTTGTCCCCTAATTTTATGGACTTTCGAGAGACAAATTGACTACTGAGGCAAGAAAGCCGTCTCCTTTTGACATTTACGAGGAAATACACACATCAAAAGTGTCTAGGGATCAACATATATTTTTGCAATAACTTTTCTCCTGATTGATATTAATTAAAATTTTCTTTAATGATTCATCAAATAAAGTGTTTTCGTTTGTCACAGTAACGATAAACCAAGTCACCTTTGCATTAATAAAGAAATTTGCCATTTTCCTAATAAAGGGATTTTTGACATTTGAACCACTAACATTAAAGTTCGAAAAAAAGACTGAAATAACAGTTTTCTTTAAAATTTATTGGGTAACTTAAACAATTAATAATCCGTGTTTCTACCGCGAACACTAACAACACAAGAACATCGGTTTGGCATACTCAAAATGAGTTCATCCAAATCACGCTGTGGAATGGCCGCCCATGTTCGTTGCAACAACAAAAAAAGGTCTTCTTGCGACTGGATACCCTCCATATTCGGCAGAGCTCTTCTCTGTAGCATATCCCATGCATGCTCAATCGGGTTCAAGTCTGGCGACTGAGCAGGCCAGGGCAGGACATTGATGTTAGCTGCGGCGAGAGTCTGTCTTACAACTCTTGCGGTGTGCGGTCGTGCATTATCATGCATTAACTGAAATAAGGGACCGATTTGCACTTGTAGAGGAACGATGACGTCTGATACAATCGTCTCAGCATAAATTTGAGCGTTGAGGTTGCCTCTGATCCAAATCAACTCAGTTCTTCCGCCGATCCAAATACCCGCCTATACCATGATGGTTCCACCACTATAAGGATGGACTTCCTGGCAGGATTTTAATCGCTGTTGGCGTCCAGGGGTTCTCCAGTGTCGTATACGTCTTGTATCCGGTCTCATACCAAAACGAGACTCATCAGAAAAGCACACGAAACGCCATTGTTCTTCTGCCCAATTTCTGTGTTCAAGAGCCCATTGATATCGAATCCTACGATTGTGCATTGCTATAGGTGGTACCCGTAGCAGTCTTCGGGAATGAAGGTTCACTTCAAGCAAGCGGTTTCTGACTGTTTGGTCGCTAATTAAGTTCCCTGAAGAGTGATGAAGCCTCACGGCTAACATCATGGCGGTTATTGTTGGAGCTCTTCGAGTTAAGATTTGAAGGTATCGGTCTTGTCTCCGTGTGGTGCAGCGATACCGTCCTCCATGGCGCTCAGCCACGGTACCAGTGCTTCGGTAACGTGTCCAAAGTCGACTGATAACACTCTGACTTGTATTCAGAGCTAAAGCCACAGTACGTTGCCGGGAACCAGCTTCTATCATTCCCACGGCTCTGAGCATTTCTTCCCTGCTTAAATGACGTCGCCTCTCCATAATAACGTTGGTTTTAATCAGTAGTAGGGAAACAGTAGCACTAATAATGTCTTCAATGCGTTGTATGTTTTTATAGGGAAAATATTGACAGCTGATTTTCATCTTTTACTCGAATTTGATTCACAGTTCCTGATTCAAATTATGAAATGCACCAAAAAGGATCCATATAAATTTATAAAATCATAAATTTATTACAAAGCCACATCTCAATCTCAAGAAATCCGCATAAAAATGCTTGATCCCTAGACACTTTTGATGTGTATATGTCTACATTAAAAAGAATTGACTCAGAACGTGGATAAAATAGTATCTGACATAAGAAAGGGAGAAGTTATCCTTGTTCTTAGGAGGTGAATATATAAATTATAAATACCTAATTGAATTATATAATATCGCGTGGGTATTTTTATTTGCGATATATGTAAAAATCCTGCTACAACTTCATAACTTACTAATAGGTGATATCGCGGTCAGGAGGCAAAAACCAACTGACAAATATTGATAATGTAAGGCAATACTTTACATTGTTATGTATGATGACAGTTTTTTTTGTTTTTTTTTTTTATTCTTTATAGGTTCGCGATTGACCACACCCTGCCTGATGTTAAGCATTGGTGTGGTCTAAGATGGAGCACGCTTACCTAGAAGAAACCTATTTACTCTCGATTTGAAGACACCCATGTTGTATTTATCTGGAAAAACTGACAGCGGTAAGGAATTCCACTCTTTCGCAGTACGCACGAGAAAAGTGGAAGCGAAGCGCTTCGTACGAGTCCTGGGAACATCAACCATGTACTGATGGAGCCTCTCCGTCCGTCTGGACGTCCGATGGAAAAAGGGGGAGGGAGGAACTAGGTCATGTAGTTCTTGTGCACATTCACTGAAATGTATCCGGTAAAAGACCGATAGGGAAGCGATTTTACGGCGGTGCTCGAGGCTTTGTAGCCGAGACTCACCCAGAAAGCCGCTGCCTATTAACCTTTTGGCGCGCCTCTCAATCTATTCAAGTGCCTCAAGCTGGTATTTGGTAGAACCGTCCCAGAGGTGAGAGCAGTACTCAACACAAGACCTTACTGGAGCTTTGTACAAAGTAAGCATCTGTTCCGGTGCAAAGAACCGTCTCACCTTTGAGAGGATGCCAAGTTTTTTAGCGGCTAACTGAGCCATTGACTCTATATACGAGCCAAAATTTAGAGTCGAAGAAAGAGTGATACCAAGGAGGTCTAGGTGGTCTGTGACCGGCACGGATACATCTCGGAATGTAGGAGACAGTTGAAATGGTCTCCTTTTAGCGGAAAACAGACAATCCTGGGTCTTGTTGGCATTGAACTTGACCAGGTTGGCATCGCCCCAATCAGAGACTGCCTTAAGGGACAAGTTCAAGCGTTCGACCATAGCTTCTCTGAGTTTCTGGATTTCCGGCTCACTGGCTCGTGCGGTAGATGTGTAGCTCTCTACAACTGTGCTGTCGTCTGCATACCCAAAGGTTCCGGGCTTCAGCAGATCGTTGATATGCAGCAGGAAGAGCGTTGCAGAGAGCACTGACCCCTGGGGAACACCGGCATTGATACCCATTTGATCAGACGAGCAGCCATCAACGACTACTCGTAATGAACGATCGCTCAGGAAGTCAGATATCCACGCACAAAAACCTGTAGGCAGGCCGTATGTAGGAAGCTTACTGATAAGGCCGTCATGCCAGACCCTGTCAAAGGCCTTAGAGATGTCCAGGGAGACCGCAAGCGCTTCCCCTTGTTTCTCAATGGCCTCACTCCAGATATAAGTGGCATACGCTAGAAGATCCCCAGTTGATCGATTTCAGCGGAACCCGTATTGATGTCACTAAGGAGATCATTCGCTTGTAGGTATGCCAGGATACGACTGTTGAGAACGCGTTCCATACTCTTAAAGAGTATGGACGTGACAGAGATGGGTCTGTAGATGGCAGGGTCGGCGCGACTACCTTTTTTAGGCACGGGTTGCACGTTAGCAAGCTTCCATGATTTGGGCACTGCACCAGTCTCAAGAGATAGCCGAAAGAGACGTGTTAGTACAGGAGACAACTCAGGCGCACAAGTTTTTAAAACTATTGCAGATATACCGTCAGGACCACTGGCTTTATTCACGTCAAGATTGCGTAGTGTCGTACGAACTTCCTTTTGGCGAATGTGTATGTCATTCATGACATTTTCGCTTCGTGGTAGAATTGGAGGAGTCGCAGTACCAGCATCAAGACGTGAAGACTCCGCAAACAGAGAAGCAAACAAGTTTGCTTTCTCTTCAGCGGTGTGAGCCAGAGTTCCATCAGGTTTCCGCAGTAGAGGCAGTGAGGGGCGGCAGAAGTTCGATTCAACCGATTTAGCTAGGGACCAAAACGCGCGTTCTTCTGGAGTACCAAGGCTCTAAGAGTAAGGATACCAGAAAACACAGTGTGTAATGTGTATGTAGCATCAGAAATTAAGGAATTAACAACATGCTTTGTTGTTAATTATTTGAGTAATTTGTTGAAAGCTTGCTAAGATAAAACTCTAAAATCAGGAACATTCACCGCAATCAGTTTTTTAGCTATTTTTTTTTTCTAAATATGATAACAAGCACTTTCGCGTGCTAAGCAAAAATAATATTTTACAAATTATTGGAGCACAAAATTGTATGCCCCGGGCGGGAATCGAACCCACGTCCACCGATTTCGCGCCGTAGGCACTAGGCATCCGATGATCCGTAGGCAGCCGTTTGCCGAGCGGTTCGCCACAATATTTTTTTATAACTATCTATATTTTGCCGGATACATTTTGGAGACTGCGCAATGGAAGTGCACAATCTAATATTTAATTCCTACCGCCAAACAAAACCGCTGTTTTGAAATAGAAATTCTAAAGAAACGCAAAGAATTTTGCTGCAACATTTATTGAGCGAACCGCGAAGGAACTCTCTGAGTTATTTAACTTTTGTCTTCACTAATTTGGTTGTAGATAAGACGCTCAAACACTTTTGACAAGAATGGAAGTATAGAAATGGGTCGATAATCTGCATAAGATTTAGGGTTTGATTTTTTAGCCAAGGGAATGATTTGAGCATCTTTCCAAATGGAGGGAAATACTCTATCAGAGACAGAGTTATTAAAAATGTGACAGAGAACAGGAAGTATAACATCTAGGATGGGCATAACCATGTTACAACTTATGCCGTCAACACCAACAGCATTGGAAGTGATTGAAATTACGCTCTTCTTAACATCACAAGCAGATAGTTGGTTAAAAATAAATGGAGAATGGTCGGGAGTCGGTAAAGTTGAAAGGTAACGTAAGGTATTGTTTTTATCTGAGCTGTTAATATCAGATAACGAAGAGAAATGTTGGTTGAGATAATTGATATTTAAATCATTTGGAATAGACTCTAGTCGTGATTTACCTATGCCCAATAACCTGAGAAATTTCCAGACTTTGGCAGGGTCCTCGTTAGCTACAGATTTGTGAACATAGTGGCGTAAAGCATCCCTACACACCATATTGCAGCGATTGCGAGATTTAACATACACAGCTTTATTTTCATCACATGGTTGACGCTTGTATTTACTTTTAGTCACTGCTTTTTTGTGCATCAACACCTTTATTTCATTGGTTAGCCAAGGAGCTGGAAGGTGTTTTAATTTTATAGCTCGCAGAGGGGCATGCTTATCATACAGCTGTGTTAATAGGGAGTATATAATTATGGGGAGTATATAATTATGGAGTATATAGTATATAATAGGGGCTATATAATTATGTAAACATATAATAGGTAAATAAGTAATTCAAATTAGTGGCAGACTAAATGTGGAAAATTTAATTAGACGCGCGATTAAAACGCACTGGGCTATCGCGCGTGTCACTAGCAAATAGGCTCTTTTCAGATCGAAGTCGCAATAGCCGAAGAGACAAAGTCGAAAACGGTTTGACAGAAAACTTCCGTCCGCTGGTCTACCGGACACTTCAGTGTGGATTGAAACTAAGAGTAAAGTTGAGTCTCACTTGTAATAACTCTCTTCATCATCCATCTCATCAATATCTCCCCGTTTTCCTCTGCTGCTGTCTGCCTTCCCAAGGGCAGCATTCTCCTTGCTGATGATCATATCTTTGGCCGCCTGCTGTTCCAATCCTGCCATGAACGCGTCCAGGGGATCTTCTTCGTCTTCTTCCTGCTGAAATCATTTGATAATCAGATACTTAAGCACATATGGATGAACTTTTCTTCATAAATAAACAAAGAAAATCTTTATTCGGTTTTTGAAATGTGTTAATGTCAGTGGAAAATGTGGAATGTTTTATGCTGACACCACATATGGCTATTTTGTATTTATGATTGCATTTTGGCAGTATTTGACAAAATAATTGATGTTACAATTATATGATAAACTGAACTATAATTATTATACCGGGCATTCTTCAATATAAACCGTACACTGGCCACACTCTGACACTGGCAGAAAAACGCCAAGCTGCATTAAAAGCCATCTAAAGAAGAAGAAGAATGGAACCATCCACATAATGCATGGAGACAAATACCAAAACAACAAACATGTTTACTAGCAGAAAATAACTAGTTCAAGTAAAATATGGACATTGCACTTGCAGGTGGATTTTATTATTGGAACACTACTAGTTGACAGTTCACTCACTTGTGTTTAGCTGACCTTGTGTGGCCGGTATACGACGTGTTTATTATTTGCCTTCTTTGATGTTCCTTGAAAAACCGACAGACGTGTAGTAGGGCGTGTTTGTTATTTGGTATGTTTGCCAAATATGGCTAATAACTTTATACCTCCACACATGGAAGTTATATGTCAAATACACAAATATAAATGGCCATGAGTGTTGTCAGCATAAAACATTCTTGCATTCATCAATGACAAGGTCTAGCAAGAGGGACACAATCCATTAAACCCTCTGAAGTACGAGTAATAAAATCTATTACAAACATGTAGTAGCAATGTTTCGTTATTTATATTTACGTACCAAAAAGGCGAATTCCTGTAAACGTCTTATGATGTAATATGGATATGGATGTAAACGTCATAAGGACATTGAAGTCATGGTTGGGGCTTGCACTTTCGGCAGACCCATCTACTTTATTTAGGGATCAAACTAATTTTGGGATGAAATTAAAGAAACCATCGGAGCTCTATATACACCTCGGAGTTAGCAAACCGCACGTCTTATCTTAATCTCAAGACGATATAGTCGCATCTCTCCCAAAAGACAAAAGTGCCTCCGACCTTGATTCGAGGCTTCAATTCCACAAACAATTTATAATAGGTGCTCAGTCTAGCAAAGCGGGTTTTGGGTCGAAAAAGAAAGTTGAGGACAAAGACATTGTAAAATCTTTTCTACAACAAGACGAAAATGATAGCTATAAAGTACATGCAATGAGCTTAGAAATGCAAAACGAATGGCTAACCATAGGTGAATTTTGTATCCCTCTGGCGTTAAAGCGGCGCGTCACCTGCCTTATTAAAATTTTATTTAAATGCCTTTCAGATGACCCTCCCAGACCAAAGTAACTTAGTAAGATGGGGGAAAGCCACCGAAAAGTCTTACGGCATTTGTCGGGAGGCGATAGGTACAGCAAGACACTTACTGGTATGATGCAAGGTGCTTCTTGATAGGTGTGCGTACTCCCAGCGGCAACATGTTGAAATACATGATTTGAGCTTAGCAGATATTTAGTGCATGAACTGGTGTAAATGTATATCGTAGTTTTAAGACGAGGCTGCGGAAAAAATACTCTCATTCGACTAGTTTTTTTAACCAACTTAAATATGCAATCGACACGTTAACTTAAATATTTGATTTTCAAACCTTTTATTATCCGTTGTTAAGACAGAAACACATTTGAAAGAAATTTACTCGATAGTTTTAATTTTTTTAAATGAAGCCTTTTCTTTAAATTATTGTATTTTTCTTGGAAACTACGTCAGTTACATATCAATAATAAATACACATAGAAAGGAAATGTAGTTTATTATCCACTGTAAAAGTAAAATTTACCTAGAGTTATTAGTATTCTCATAATAAATTAAATTGTGTTTTAGACTTACGACCTTTAGTTCTGTGCAGGATTACGGTCAATCGGAAGATTCGATATTCAACCGTATTAGCTTACGCTTACGAAATAAAATCAATGCGTAAGAGCTGTCCTTCAGTGCCGCGCTGTGCGCCGTTGGACGTGGACCTATCGCTCGCGCGCTATCACCTGAGCAGTATAAATACGTATCTTGGTAGGTATATCAATCAATATGGGAAATAAAGATAACTAAAAAATAAAAAAAGGAAGCAGAAGAGTCGATACAAAGACTTTGCAAGAATTATGAGAGAGGCAAAAGCGTATAATATTTCAGTTTTTTTTACCTATTGCACCTATGCAAATTTAATATTCGTTTGTGTTTATTCTATTCATGAAACATACTATCTCGACAGAACTAAGAGATTCTATACCAACTAGGTTTCCTATAGTACTGTAATGGAGCTGTAAAATAACTATATGTCGTACTAATCTAAGTATGATTAGTAGGGTACTATAATAATATCTGGTATATGTATAATTATGGTCTCACCTGATGGTAAGTGATGTGGTTGAAGGTGCCAAACAGGTGTAAACTAAAATTATCTGGCTCTAAAGTACAGCTGCCGTTCAACCGTAAATGGAGTTGAGTGTTGCTAAATAATAATAACACAAGCGTAGCAAATCAAAGCATTTGGTTTGGTGGGTAGGTATATCGCAATAAAACATCGAACATTCTTTATGTCCCTCAAGACTAGATGTAGATTTATATCAATGAAAGAATATTCAGAATCAGGCAAGTAAGTATATATTCAAGAGATTATCTACAAAGTCACCTGCATAGGTACTTTTAAATATACATTTTATCACTTAGACATGTACATATAAGTATCGATTTATACAAAAATAATAGAGTGGAATAAATAGATTGTGTATATACTCGTATAATAAAAAAGACTGTGCTCAAAAATGCACCTTCTTTCTCAGGAAAAAAAAATAATAAATCAGTCGAAGTCCGAGATCACTCGGAACAGGGAGAACTGTCGGAGTCGCCATCTCATATTATAAGTTTAGACTGTTCTTCCACTACACGAAAATAAGTGAGTAATTCTTTGAACATAATACTTTAGTATTGCTAAATTTGCAAATTTTATTCACAGGAAATTTCGTAAAGGAAATATTTTATATAATACCTATATTAGGCTAAAAATTATTTTGACCTATCCATAGCAGAGCAGCAGGTAAAATTAAATAAAATAACGTATAAATGTATAAATACAATGAAATTTTCTTTTTTACACTGAAAAAAAAGCTTTACATTATTATCGCCCTGCACTTGTCACACCTCTGTAGGATCGGTATAAACAATATATTTTTTCTGAGTACCTACACAAAAGACAACGCATTGACATAATTGTGCGGAGTAAGACTTAAATTTTATGGCCGGCCTCCTATCTGAAGCAATACTCCTTTGCGAATGCCATCGTTGATACGTATTATACTTGCCTTCACCCCCTTTTCGGTTATTAGGGTATTAGATAGATGGTAAAGAGCGATGTTGTACTCTTGACGTGCAAAAAATCTGACGTGCAAATTATCTGAATTTATATATTTAAATTCATTTATTCATATTCCCAACACCCCCTTTCTGAAGGCCGAGCTTCAGCAGGGGCGGAGCAATTTGTATGGTGGCCGTCTTGAAATCGCCATTTTGGATTTTTGACAGGTGTCATTCGACTGCTCTCCCGACATTTATCCTTACAAATTATATTACAAATTGTGCGAAATTGATTGTCGGACAAACAGAAATGTACAGTTGCTTTTCTGAAGGCTTCAGGTAACTGATTGTCTGTAAAACGTATTTTGCAGGTATATATATCAATCAAAAATCTGATTGATATTATCAAACTGAAGGCTAAATGCACATTTTGCATGGTGGTAGGGCACTTTGCGAATGCCCGCCTGGCTAGCTACCACCCTCAAGTAGAAAATCTGTCGCCAAGCACCTAACGGTGTGTTCTGGCAGCTGTCCTTGAGAGCCAGTAATTCTAGGTTAGCCTGAACAACATCTTCAACCACATCATCACTTACCAACAGGTGAGATAGTGGTCAAAGGGTAACCTATCAGGCATAAAAAAAAAAACATTTGTAATATAACTAAATGCTAATTTGCCGTGTAGTATGGAGACAACAAATTAAAAATAGAAATTCTACAAAAAGATGAAGAATTTTGGACGAAAAAAATGGAGACAAAACTAGTCACATTCTATATGAACTCCCTTCTGCCCGAGCTGGTCGATCCCCACCACCCTAAGAAAAGACTGATCCGGGATCAAGAATATGCGGATACTTCTAGAAAAAGATAAAATCAAGAGGAGGCTGTCGAGGGTGACTTGCAACATCAAATTGCAAATGCTTCAGTACTTCCTCCCGCCATAAAAAGAAGACTTGACTTAATGTTGTCTTAGGTTTTCGCGATTGTTACACATAGTAATTAAACAACATTTAACGGTTTAAATCGCGTATATTTATCATTATTTTTGTCCTGACGTTTCAAACACTTTGCAGTGATAGTGGTCACAGGGTGACGATCGGGGGGACTGCAAACTTGAAAAAAAACTTGACTTTCCGTTCCGATACTCGTTATTTCTCACGTACACTTTTGCATATCATTAATTCTGTATAATCATTAATACTGTATAAATTGAAAATAATATATTTTTTATTTCATAAATGATTTTTTGTTAATTTATATACATCTTAACTTAATTTGTCTATAACCACGTACTAACAATCTAAGAATCCACTGTTTTTATTTAAATGTCTAATTTAGTCACCTGTTCCAGTGCCACTCACTCTCTCACTTATCTGCCATGTTGCATTAAAAGAAGCTTGTATAACATGTTGTCTACAATGTTTCTGCAGTTGTGTTATTTTTAAAAAACCCTAAGTTTAAGGCCATTACAATTGCGTATATAGACTCTTCTGCTAGTTTGGTAAAAAATTTTATCCTGCTGTTTAGAAGTGGCTAGATCTATATCTGGTTGGTCTATCTAATTTTTACCATAGTTGGTATCTAAAAGCAGAGTGGTAGTAAAATAACACCTTTCTGTTCACCAGTGTAACTGAAAAATAAAACGTAATAGGATGTATACGAACATATTTTCAACATTAGTAATTAATAGTTAAAAATTATATGATAGCAATAAAAAAACAACCTACTTTATATTATTATGGGAACGTGTACCGTAGCACAGTTATGAAAAACTATAATTCATATTTGTATGACGAGTCATGGTAAAATATATTGGCCACAACTAACATTTAATCAAATCAAATCCATTTATTTCAGGTCAATTGTACCCATATTCACCGAATATAATATAATGTTATGCTCATTCAATTTGATGGTATTTTACTTTATTCTAATGATGTGTAATCTGATTAATCGCATTCCAATATACTGAGAACAATGTTGATTCATTCATAAATTATCGTCCACGCCAAGGGGTAATGAAATTTTTGTAGTAAGTTTAATCAGTAGAAATCACTTTCGTTACTACGGAGAATTTAAAAACACCCCCCATTTATCAATATATATCGTGCCGTTTGGGCTGATATGTACCATCATCATATTCCGACCCTTGTCTCACTTTATTTTGGTTTGGTGCAATATGTTTTCTCTATAAACACAGAGACTGCGACACAACAACATAGCAAAGAAAAAAAAGACTTGAAAACAATTTTTTTAATTAAAAAGTCTGGTAACTAACTGGTTGATATCGGTGCAATATGATCTCAATTTTGTGCTCATGTAACTGACTTAGACAGGTTATTTGATATACTGATGACTACAGATTTTACTAGAGAGATTATTATTCACATATTATTTATAGATTTTATCACTATTTAACAATAACTTTCATCTATATTCATAGTTGCCACTTACATTAGTTGCTAGAAGCACTGCGATCGTCAAGGCATTTTGGCAAATTACTTTTTAGTAAGTTTGACTGTAACTGGCAAACCGTTCGACCGATGTTGATGAAATTAAAATGAAACCAATTAAGAGTTAAACTGTACTAGCAAATAAATAATCTTCAATATTGTAAGGTTCAGTAAAAAAGTTATGTGTGGTCAAACATAAAATAAAAAATAGACAAGTCAATTTAAGAACCCTCTTTCTTTTGGGAAGTCAGTTAAATATGAATAATATATATACCAATACATTCATACATAATAATATATACCAATAAAGTCGAGCAGACATGATCATATTGTAAAAAGTAAAACTTTTGGCTTTAGTTTTATAAGCTACTGTCGACCGTAAGAATAATTTTGGAAAGTAAATCAAATAATCAATTTCTTACTAAGAAATATTAGTAATGTTGATAAAAATACAAACGTGACATCAATTTCAGTATATACAAAGTTACTATGTATCGAAATGCGTCACGTGAATAAGATTATAAAAAAAGTTGAAATCGTCTCAATGGTATTTCAAGTACACAAATATTTTTATAAGCGAGACGCGTGCGCCGCTGCACATCGCGTCGTTCGGTGCAGCGGGGATCGTTGCGCCGCATGGGCGGAGCTAGCGTGGGAATTATTTTTGACTGCCTGGACTTAAATTTGTGTGTCCAGCCATTCATAAGATACTCGCGAAAAACACTTGAACAACAATTAAATTAAATTTCACAAAGAATTTTATTTGTTTCTATAAAAAAATAGTATATTTACAATCACAAAACTAAATGGAAACACAAGTAGACAAATGTAATTAAAATGCTGTGGCGCTGTAGGTAGTTATTTCAACGACAGAGCCGAGTTAAAATACTGTATTGATAACATTACCGTGGTGTTGGACTTCATAAAGGTCTCTGTAGATAGTCACGATAATTCCCACGCAAATAGAAATAACATATTATAAATAGAATATATTACCTACCCTTTTATTTATTGAGCGGTTGAACTAGTTGAATAATTGTGTACGCAAATGTACCAGCCACATAACAGTATAATTCTATTTATTTTGGAAGACTAGCACTTTATATTCTGAGGCCGCTTTTTTGTTACCATTCAAACTTGGTCGGCTTATCACTAGTTTCGTATCTTGTGGGTTTTTTAACTTTATCTCTTTATTTATTAAGTGTATTGAGCTAAAATTTTGAGAGCAGATAATTGGATAAATGCACTAATTGTTGTGATACCTTTTGATTTGCGAACCTTTGTAAAACTCGTCAAACCCAATGCCGAAAACGGGCGTGATTTAGGCATGGTTTTTTTCAACGAAACTCATTAACTACTCATATTATACAAATGAGACTTGGCTTGATATTGTAAGCTACTAAAGGGCACATATTGACGTGAAAATTTAGTCTCGAAGACATATATTTTAAGCACTAGAACCTAAAAACCTTATTTTAATTTTTTTTCGTCTAAATTGTAATGTTTTTCGGATTCTGTTTTCACAAATATTACACACAAATTCATAGAGACCTGTGTAAAAATAATCATAATTGTGCGCTTAACCGTTTAGGATATCCAGCAAACAGCCCATCGTTCCCCCAGCAGCATCTTGCATATCTTCAGAGTCTTACGACACACAAATTTCATTTAAACACACACATTTATCTCTCGGTATACTCTAATTATTGGTATACTTTTTTACTTCGTGCGGCTGCTTTGAAGAAAAAGTTGTTCTCAAATGTTCTCTCCCAGCGGAAAGTGTTTTTCGCAAGTATCTTATGAATGGCTGGACACACAAATTTAAAACTACCATACACATTTACACCAGTTCATACACTAAATGCACTATGCTAAGCTCAAATCATGTATTTCAACATGTTGCCGCTGGGAGTACGCACACTCTTGATAGGGGTCATTATTCACGTCGCGCGTCGCCAGGATAGAGTCCTCGAAATCATACGAGAAGCGGGGAGTCTCTCGGTAGCTAGAGCAAAAAAGGTTTGACCACGAACAAAGGACACGTCGATTTTGTAAAAAAAGGGTCATCTACAAAATCTAAATCCAAGCCTTACTTCATCATAGGTGCAGCTCCCGATTGGACTCTTTTGATGGACACGTATGAATAATACTACAAAATTCCTGAGGATGTTGGTGTTTCCTCTTCCAGACCAGACATATTTCTATATCAAAAAAATCTAAAACGCATAGTACTTATAGGACTTACTGTGCCGTGGGAAACGAACATACCTAAAGACCACACAATAAAAACAAACAAATATTATGAATTAACCAAAAACGGTTATGTGGTTAATTTATATGCTGTAGAAGTTGGAGCAAGGGGTATACCAGCGAAATCCCTATATAACCTACTTAAAGACCTTGGCCTGCCAAGAACAACTGTAACTTCCATCCTAGAACGTGCATCTAAGGCGGCATTAGTAGGATCTTACCAAATTTGGTTAGGTAGAGGAGGAGGCTTGAGAGGGAAGGGGAGCATTTATATATCATAAAGAGGCCTCAAGCCCCAGGCCCCTCTAGCCTCTTTCTCTGCAACGCTATGGACCCAGCACCCGCACGGTAAATCCATGGAATGCTATTCGTCTCATTTAGTTGTATCCGTAATGCGACTTTAACTCACGGTAGACTAGGTTTTAAAAATTTTTACTTGTTTTGTTGAGTTATAACAATAATTAGACCAAGCCTAATGAGTAGAACTTTGTGAACGAGATCATCCGGGGAAGTACTGCCTCCGTAACTATTTCTACCGCCAAGCAGCAAAGCTCGCATCAGTGTGTTTATCGACATTTTCCGATAGTGCAAAAACAACAATTGCCCTAGTGCGAGTATGGCATCAATTACAGCTAAACCTCTTTAAATTACAACATTGACCGCCTCCCACTTATTCAGATAAGAAAATAAAATACCTATTCATAACTGTACTCTATATGATGACATCTCACACGATAGTGTGAAAACTACGAATAAATATGGCGCTTTGATTTCGGAGTCATAAGTTCACAATTGACAAAACATGCATTCTTCTAAATTCAATTGTATTTGGCACTTAGAAATGTTTGCATCCGATGGGTTGCGTTAAGGTAATGTTGTTGCGCCGCACAGTACAATTTTTAAACCACATCCGCCACGGTGAGGTTTTCGTGCTGTGGTTTTTTAGCTTACATTTCTTAACATATTTGTTCGTAGTGTGAAAAACAGAAATTCTAACACCGTTCTCATGTATCGATATTACAGGCACATTTTAAAATTAATTCCATTGAATTTCTAACCCAGTACTTGATTTTGGTCCAACATTCTACACAAAATATTTAAAATTCAGATTCCGTCAACAGGTCTCCATTTGCCCTTTGTGTGTATTATGTGTACTTGTGTATGATGGATACAAGAGAATGAAGCGTGGTGTATATACAATGTAGACCATGTATGTGTATGGTGTAGTACTAGAAATAAGGTGCTGATTTTTCATACAGAACCCTTTAAAATCAGCACTTTCATGCATTCATTGATTCAACATACAAGACACCTCGCCTTGACTCTAGGCTAAAGTAGTGCTAATTTTTCTTTTTCATAGTATTAACAATTGGTTTCTTAGTTATGAAAAAGAAAAAGCTATTTTCACCTTAGAACTTGATGCTATTTCATTAGTAGGGCTGCCAGGGGCTGGTATGTAGGCCAGGGCTGGAGTTGGTGGCTCATCATCATCATCAAAATACCTGCAACAGATTTTATCAGTTATTGTACAAAGAGCTAGAGGTACTTTAGTATCTGTAGCTTTTCAGTTTGAGTGACATGCACAGTATTGTGTCACGCAGAATGGAAAAACCGAGTTATCTTAGGCCTGGTTGATTTCAAAACACATTTCCTTAAAATTTTCTCATCAGGAAAATGGTAAAGTTCAACTCAAAATTACACTGGGAAATGATGCTGACATGCCTTTATCATGATGTATTGAAATTTTGTAATTTCCACAAATTCACTGAGTTAATCAGTGAATTAATGGACATAAAAAATTTCACTGATTCAATTTAGTGCACAACTTGCCATTTCCAATTCATGTGGTGAAAATCTAGTGGAAAGAGAGTCTTCTGATGATGCATGTGCCTCTTATGGAGTAAACATTGGCGGCCACAACAAGGTAGTTCATAAGACATTTCATGTAAAATAACGACGCCATAATCTTTTGAAGCAGTGATAGCTCAGTGGCTTTGGCTATGGTCTGCCGCTAGCAGGTCCATGGTTCGAATCCCGCTGCGGGCTTGAGCTTCACCGCATGGTGGAAGGGCATTTTTGCGAATGCCCGCGTGGCTGGCGACCATCCTCAAGTAGAAAATCTGTCGCCAAGCACCTAACAGTGTGTTCCGGCAACTGTCCTTGAGAGCCAGTAATTCCAGGTTAAGCCTGTTAACACCTTCGACCACATCATCACTTACCATCAGGTGAGATTGTAGTCAAAGGCTTACCTATCAGCAATAAAAAAAAAAAAGAATCACAGGCACAAGTGTCACGGATTTGCAAAGTTCATGTAAACAATGTCCCTAAAGAAAGTGGCGATGTCAGGAGACCATACAATATGTATAGATTGGCATTCTATGTGGGCAGCAAGAGGCTTATTGGTCTATAGCAGTGTCTTTCAATCTTATAGATTTCGCGACACCCTTACAAGTTGAAAAATTCTGGCGACCCCCTTGTTATACAGACAGAGAATTTATAATTTAAATGAGTACGTAGGATAATGACTTGCTTTGACTTTGATACCTTTACTTTTTAGAGAAGAAAATATTTTAAGTCAACAGAACTGACTGATCTCTCTATAAAAATATTGAAGAATTCTGATTCTGATTTATAGATTCAGCTGCTGACGGAATGCACACAAAGATGAATTTTGAAAGAAAAGAAAGCAAAAATACCCAGATCTAGCAAGGGAGAAGCCCTAAATTTATTAGTACCATTCGCCACTTCATACCTGTATTAACTGTAATTCTTTTTAATGGTGGACATTATAACCAAAAAGGAAATTAGAAAATGATTTTATTGTTAACGTTTCAAAAATAGTACCTCAATTTGTCATTTTTGTAAATTAAACAAGCCCGTTCCTTCTGCCGGCGACCCCCCGACTAACGTGACGCGACCCCCAGATTGAAAAACACTGGTCTATAGGATCTGAAATTGCTCAGTGGTTGACCAGGTTTGTGCATCTTAAGTAATACTGAGACCAAAGCTGCAGGAAGTATTGCAGTTTGAGCATGCTGCATTACAAAGTACCTCCTTTGAAATGAAATCAAGGGGCTTTTTTTTCCTTTATCTGTTTTATGATTACATAATTCTCTCATTAATGTGAGGTAGATATAGTATTTTGTGTCATAAAAGCAGTAACCTCTTCTGCCTGTAACAAATTGTTTGTCACAAGTGTCAAACAGCACTTTGCCAGCACCCAGAGACAGTAAGTTGTTAATTCCCATGTACCTCTAATTCCACTCATACCTTACAAACTGGTACAGAGTAATGTGAACATTACTGCTTTGCAGTAAAATAGGTATGGTGGCAGAACTTCTCCAGACAAACTCACAGAAAGAGTTCCACTGTTACTAAAATTCTTCTAATTGTTGGAATTCATCTTCCAGAACTTCATCAACATCAGTACAGTGAATCTTGTTAACAGGTTCATTTGGAGAAAAAACTATAGCTAGGTTGCATTCAAAGGCATCAGCTTTGTCATGTGCTGTTCTAGTCCAGACATTACAGGACTTAAGAAGTCTACCAAATTTGGGGTCTACAAGTCTATGGTAAATTTCCACAGTGAATAATTTGTGATGCAAATTTTGTATTCAGTGTTGTTTTGCTATTCCTCTATTGTGACTTGCAGGTAAGCAGATTGTTCATTAAATATGATCTTATCTTCGTTTAATCTACTTTGTTGTCAAATCCAGGATAATTTTCTCTTTTGGAGTACTTTTCTACATATTTCTACAGGAAAATATTGCTTTAGAAATATGTAGAGCAACATTGTATATAGTTCTGGCATAAAAGTGATACTATTATTATACTTTTTTGTCTCAGAGTTTCGGTCCATTTAGCATCTATCAGCAGATTGCTAATGGTCTACAAAACAGGGGTCTACTCAGAGAGGACCTTTAGCAATATAGAAATAAAATAGTAATGAGGTTATTCTGTATCTCTTTTTTGTGTTGCTATCAATACTCTGAATTAGCTGCCTCCTTCTTGCCAATGTTAGTCTGGAAACTGCAATGATTATTTTTGGAATTCCCCTCCAGCAATAAAACAATTGGCAAGTGTTTCTAAATAGTTCAGGTTATATTTTCAGTATATTTCTGTCAGTATCGCCCATATGTGGATGGGACCAGCTTATTCCATTACACATGCTGATGTAGGCTGGATGTGTTCTGTTTTATAGTGATGATGGGTTTTCCTGAAAATCCATGCATATCCTACAAGGCCCGATCAATCAGGGTGATTAGTCAGATATGTGTTCTAATCCTAAAATTTCACATGTGAAGACGAGGTATCTGATACAGGGACTAATTTACTGCTCTAGGATGCTATTGAGACTGTTATAGACATTCATAAGTGCTTCTAATGAATTTTTGTTTGGAGCCAGGCCATTCATCCTGTCCATGAGTTATCTTTTTATCATTTGTTATGTCAATAGTCAGATCCTTGGATTTGTTGTTAAGGATAGCTGTCTGCGTAAAGTGAAAAATTATCTTTTAGGAGTTGGGATTTATTTACTGGAGGTTAGGTTTAATAGTAGGTACTGTCATTTTATGTCATTTCTGCATATGTGTAAGGCATAATAAGGGGGAGCGGCAGTACCTGTAATTTCACTAATTTCCTACCTTGTCCTTTTAACTTAGAACACCGATATGATATGTATTGCTGCTTGATGGCTAAACTAATGGAGAAGGCAGTGGTACCTACCTAGATGTCTTCTTTAGTATGAATGCTACCTTCTAGTACAACATTTTAACAACCTGTTAAGGTCTATTAAAATAATAGTAAAATTGAATAGCTTCCCTCAAACACATTTTACAACTTACTCATCTTCTGTCTTCGCCCGTTTTTTCCCAAGGGAGCCCCAGTTTCCTGTGACTGCATTTTGGGTTATAGCACTCATTGTGTGGTACCCCTGCTTAGAGAGTCCGGAGGTTGGAGGAGGCACCGAATGCATCTGCGTTGTCGGTGGTGGTACTGCATGAAGCGAAACATTAGATGGATTTCGTTTCGGCATTGTGAAACCAGCAAACCCGAAACCCTTACTGCCGCTTCCTCCTGAATTATAGCTCATTTCTAAGCACTAGACTAAACCTCACAATTTTAAAAACACAACCCTACAAGTAGGGCACTCTCATTAGAAAAGAACCAAGTTGCTCAAGATAAAACACTTGATAAATCTTTAGATCATACTAATGATATAGCTATACTACTTCTGAACTGAACTGCATTTGCGGTGTTTCAAATTAATGTAAATTACAAACAATTTCTTATATCGACGGGCTACTTTATTAATGTTTAACTACTCTATAATAGAGACTACCTAGAGAGTAGTAAACATTAAGCAGTAGTTAAAGAGTAGTTAAACTTAGCAGTGTCGCCAGCACCTAAATCCATAAATAGCTGATACCCCATTTGATATAGGCTGGTTTTAGGGACAATAGGCTGATTTAAAAAACTACCTACTCGTTAAAATTGCAGAACAATGTTTTCGTTTTATTACTTAAACACAATAATGTAATATGAGCATTAACTTTTAGTTAGAACTAGCTGTGCCACATGGTTACTACCCTCGTGGTGATGGATGATGATTTTAAAAAGTATCATACGTGTTATTACAGCGTCTCATCTACGTCATATCAGATTTCATTTTATCAGCCGTTTGATTGTCAAGAAATAATAAACATCGAAACACTTTTTATTTATTTGGGAGGAATCGTTAGTGATCGAAAGTAGCAAAGTTATTAAAAATTGCTCCCCGAACGCTTAGATGCAAATGCCAATTTTGAAACGGCAACAAACGTTAAATGCTTTCATCCCAAAATGAACGCGCTGCGTAACTTTTGATCTCAGAGGCAAGCAACCCGCAATCTTATTAAGCTGTGGGGGCATTATAATATCCCACAGATAAAACACAGAGTAAGAGATGCCTGAATGGGATAGCTGGTATATGCATGGAAGTAATAAGTACTACGTACAACAGGTACGTAGTACTACGTAGTACTTATTACTTCCATGGGTATAAGTTATAAGCTGTATATCTTTGGACCGTTGAAAATAGAGGATTTTATGCATATTGCCGGTCTCGGCGCATGGTATCAAATACGCTTTACGTCCAATATTGCTACATACTAATATATATATATATATAAACCATTTATTTCAGGCAACTTAGCATTATAAACAAAGGCCCATAAAATATATACCTTAACCTAACACATTATATAATAGTTAATATAATGACATGTTATTAATCACTTTTTATCTGCTGACGCAATGCGCGAGGCGTCAGGTATCCGACCGAGGAAACGCCGGAACTTGACACCCTTCGGCCAAAATTCAGCTTCCATGAATATTGGAAGTTCGCGAGTCGGCACTCTCACCACAAATGATTTGAAGGTCACGTTGTGACGAGACTCCAATCGCTGAACCCTCAGATTCATGTTAGTCTTGAGCGCGATGTACTCCACCAGATCTTCAACTTGCGTGGTGTAGTGCAAGCGAGAAACGTAGAGCTGCGTTGACGGCAACTCTGGGCGCAGCAGATGGTTATCGCCGGTAGGTGCAGTACCGCACTTATTCTGAGAGGTGTTCTTTTTCTTCTTTTTCCTCTCTACTTTTGTGAATCCATCATTATCACATTTGCTGTTTAGCGTGCGCAAAGGCATAGCATTACAAACTGGGTCGCAGTGACCCAATTTTTCTCTCCTTCCCTCAGTTAGATCCGGGGTAGGTCTGGCAACGATAGCGGCGTAAGCGCGTTCCGGCGTCGACGCACAGGCACGTGACGTTATCGTGGGTGCGCGGGGTGCGGGGCGCGGTGCATTGGTCGGCGGTGTGGTGACGACAGCGGGCGGCGGCGAGTCGAATTTTGCTGACCCAAAACTCGACGACGCATTCTTTCTTCCACCGCGATGTACGTTAATGTTAGTGGCCTCAGGTGACCTACTTATTGAAATAATGTTTCTCAATGACACTACTTCAGCACGCAGCTCACTGATAGTGTTTTCAGAGGCCTCCAACTTACTCATAACTTGGCTCATGCTGCTCTTCAGTGCCGTGATGTCCTTTAACATCCTCACGCAGTTGATGCTCTCCCACGGAACCGAAGGCAAGCGGCCCAACTCCTTTGCACAAAATTCAACGGGCACGTCGTCTGGGTCAGTCACTTTGAGTAGGTTGATGATGTCTTGGAGACTTCTTTCGCCTCCATCCCGACGCCGAGCTGGCATCTGGTCAGCCTTTCCAAGCACCTTGAAGAGAAGCGCCTTGCCACTGCAAATTTCCTCTTCCTTGAACGTGGCCTTGCAGATCTGCAAGATGCTGATCTCGTCCATGGTGTCTATGGCGTAGATTATAAACGTCAACAACTCGTTGGCTACGAGTTCCGGAGAGCCCATAGCGACAATAAATTAAGCGGCGGCTAATGCCGCGCGATTCTCAAATTACAATTTGTGACTTTACCGTCAGCGATACACGTCCGTTACCGAGCATGCATCGCGATGACTTACTGTAAAACTAATAATCTGTGGTCCAATACCATAGTTGTCCAATTATTTGTCAACACTCTTTATGTCCAAAACGCTTCAAGTCAAATACGTGTTAAGTTCATTACAATTTTAGTCAAATACGCGTTTTGTCCTATACATGATATTAGATAATACTTGATATTTTGAAGCAGTGATGGCTCAGTGGCATTGGCTATGGACTGCCGCGCAGCAGGTCCATGGATTGATCCCGCCGTGGGCTTGAGCTTCACCGCATGATGGAAGGGCATTTTGCGAATGCCCGCCTGGATAGCGACCACCCTCAAGTAGAAAATCTGTCGCCAAGCACCTAACGTGTGTTCCGGCAGCAGTCTTTGAGAGCCAGTGAAATTACAGGTAGTTGTGTGAAATTAGGCAGAGGTTAGTCCGCTTAACATCAGGTCAGCCTCGAGCTTTTTTTATACCGGCGGCGGTATGCCTTTATTGAACAAAATACTATGAACTATATACAACACTACAGCTACTACAATAAAAGCATTTAGACAACCTATAAGTTATAGCAGAATCATAGGCAGTGCAAATGCACTGCCTATGATGTGATTTCCTAGTGGTAGTGCCACGTTGTAGCTCTACGGGTTACAGCTGAATGGGCCGGCACGACCGGGGAAGTACCACTCTCCCACATGATATCGACGTGAAGTAGTGACTTTGCTATTGCGTTTCGATCGATTTGTGGGAGACCCGGAGGCCCGATCTCCCCCCCCCAAGGAATATGGCGGCACAGTTTCAAGAGACATTACTCCAGGAGGGTACCAGCCGTGAAATCGCTGGAGAATCCCTCTCCGAGCATCCACCTCCAGGACCTGAACCTGAAGGTGGATGCTCGGGCTGCCCTGTGTATTCTGGAGGGGGCAAAACCGTGCTCAACCCTATTTCTGCTGCTCGAGGTAAACGAAGCAGGAGGCTTAAGTCACCCCACACCACGCTAGCCGTGGACTTTTGCAACATACGGGGTCTCCGTTCAAACTTGAACGATGTCCACTACCATCTGGAGACTGCTAAACCGGCCTTGCTCTTTTTGACCGAAACACAGATATGCTCTCCGGCAGACACTTTATTCCTCACATACCCTGGGTACAAACTGGAACATTCCTTTTTGCCGCGGGCGGGGGTGTGTCTTTACGTCAGAGAGGATATCTGTGCTCGTCGTCTCAGCAGCCTTGAAGGACGGGGCCTATCTGACATTTGGTTGCGCGTAGACTGCGATGACCATCCGCGTATCTACGCGTGCCTTTATAGGTCCCATATCAACGGTAATGCCGAAATAGATCGATTCGTGGAACACCTACAGATGGCTACAGATTCCGTGCTTGAGCAGATCCCCACCGCAGAGATCGTGATACTTGGCGATTTCAACGCCCACCACGCCGAATGGCTCGGTTCGCGCACCACCGATCATGCGGGGAGATCTGTTCACGACTTCGCTTTAGCGTATGATCTGACACAACTGGTCACCTCGCCTACGCGAATCCCAGATGTGGATGATCATACACCTTCCCTGTTGGACCTTCTGCTGACCTCTCACCCGGACAACTACACAGTATCCGTTAACGCTCCCCTCGGATCGTCGGACCACTGCCTGATCCGGAGTTCTGTGCCGGTTACACGCCCAACTCGACCCCGTTTTGTAGGTTGTCGTCGCGTGTGGCACTATAGGTCAGCAGATTGGGACGGGATGCGGTCCTTTTTTGCATCCTACCCATGGGGGCAAGTTTGCTTCTTGCCGGATGATCCAGATGTCACTGCTGACTATGTTGCTGATGTGGTGCTTCAGGGTATGGAACTCTTTATTCCATATTCTACAGTGCCCATCGGTGGCAGGTCACAGCCCTGGTTTGGTCGCTCTTGTAAAATGGCCTCTGGCCATAAACGAGAGCGTTACCAAGCTTGGGCCGATTCAGTGGCATCTAAGGATTTAAATACCAGCGATCTCAAAAAGAAATATAACTTTGCCTCCAGGTCCTTCAAAAGAGTAATCGCAAGAGCGAAGTCGGAGCATATCGGCAGAATTGGCGAGAGATTAGCCTGCCTTCCTTCGGGAACACGTGCGTTCTGGTCTCTTGCCAGGGCTGTCCAGGGGAATTTTTGTCAGTCATCCCTACCGCCCCTGCACAGAGAGAATGACACACTGGCCCACACCGCAAAGGAGAAGGCCGATCTTCTGGGCTCTCTCTTTGCGTCTAACTCGACTTTGGATGACCAAGGGAACTCACCACCGACTATACAACGGTGTGATACTTCGATGCCGGATATAATTTTCCGGCAATGTGCAGTACGTAAAGCACTGTTCTCCTTGGACATTCATAAGTCGAGTGGGCCAGATGGCATCCCTCCGATAGTGCTGCGGACTTGTGCTCCAGAGTTGACACCGGTTCTAACGCGTCTTTTCCGGCTCTGCTACTCATCAGGCGTTGTCCCGAAAACATGGAAGACGGCTTTGGTGCACCCGATCCCTAAAAAAGGTGACCGCTCAGATCCGTCCAATTACCGCCCTATAGCCATAACGTCTCTGTTCTCCAAGATAATGGAATCCATTATCAACAACCAGCTCCTGCAGTATCTAGAGGAGCACCAGCTGATTAGCGATCGCCAGTACGGTTTTCGTCGTGGTCGCTCAGCTGGTGATCTTTTAGTATATCTTACGCACCGATGGGCGGAGGTGGTGGATTCCAAGGGTGAGGCGTTGGCGGCTAGTTTGGACATAGCGAAGGCCTTTGATCGGGTGTGGCATAAAGCGCTTCTATCGAAGCTTCCTTCCTATGGGCTTCCGGAGAAATTGTGCGAATGGATCTCCAGTTTTTTGGCAGATCGGAGCATTAAGGTCGTTGTCGACGGTGCATGCTCCGACTTAAAGTCGATTAATGCTGGCGTTCCGCAAGGCTGTGTGCTATCTCCGACTCTGTTTCTCTTGCACATCAATGACATGCTGCAACTCAGCGATATTCATTGTTATGCAGATGACAGTACCGGAGATGCCTCATACACCGGCCGCGCTAAAATTTCTCGGGAAAACGTTGTCGAGAGTCGGAACAAACTTGTGTCTTCAGTCGAGACCATGTTGTCAAATGTTTCGAAATGGGGCCAATTGAACTTAGTCCAATTTAACCCCAAGAAGACACAAGTTTGTGCGTTTACCGCCAAGATATCCCCCTTTGTCGTATCCCTCCGTTTTGAAGACACTCCCCTTGCTACCTCAGCCAGCATCGGAGTACTTGGCGTCGACATATCGAACGTCGTTCAATTTCGCTGTCACTTGGAAGATAAGGCTAAGTTAGCCTCTAAGAAGCTTGGTGTGCTCGGAAAGGCGAGGCGGTACTTCACGTCGGCCCATCGCCTGCAACTTTATAAGGCTCAGGTTCGACCTCACATGGAGTACTGCTCTCACCTCTGGGCGGGAGCTCCCCAGTACCAGCTTCTTCCATTTGACCGCATTCAACGCAGAGCGACTCGAATCGTCGACGATCAAGTTCTCTCCGGTCGGCTCGACCCTTTGGCTTTGCGTAGAGATGTTGGATCACTCTGCATCTTTTACCGCATATATCACGGGGAGTGTTCTGAGGAACTGTTCGATTTACTACCTGCAGCTCAATTTCGCCACCGGACTTCCCGACAAAGCATGATGTTTCATCAATTTCATGTCGACGTCTGGCAGTCCACAACCTTGCGATTTTCACGGCATTTTTTACCTCGCACTGCCATATTATGGAACCAGCTGCCTGGTGAAGTATTTCCGAACAGTTACGACTTAGGAACCTTCAAGAAGAGAGCATATTCCCTCCTTAAAGGCCGGCAACGCATCCTCGAGACCTCTGGTGTTGCGGATGTTTGTGGGCGACGGTGATCACTTACCATCAGGTGAGCCGTCTGCTCGTTTGCCCTCCTATGCCATACCCCACTCCCAGTTGGCAGCATGCTAAATATGTGCCAGCATTTTTATCACGCGTCGCATCGACCAAGCGCTCAGATAAGTTTTGGAAAATACGATGAGCTCCCGGTCCCCACGGACCCAACGTAATGTAACGTCACAATAACAAAAAAAATATATTTATACTTTGCTGAATATATTTTACAATAAGGCCTTTTTTATAAACGTAACACCTATTGGACATAAAACGATATGGAAATAAGGTGTATTGCACAAAAAGCGGAGTTTCGTTATTATGCGTATTGGACGTAAAACGTAAGACACTATGCGACGAAAGGGTATTGCTTGCGTTTTTATAGCGTTTATTAAAAGGAGGCTGATGCTCTCTTTTCTAGAAGACATGTAGGTACAAAGGGTCGTAGTTAAAGCTCGATGGTGATGTTGAGAACGAGATTATTATTATTTCTTTGTTAATGGCTTCTGCGGTTTAAATTAAATTAAATAATTGAAAATAATAAATAATTTAACGAGATAAATTTAAATCAGTATATATTTCAGTATAAACAAAGTTACTTTATGATTTAAATGTAGCTATGATTGACAGTGACAATAACAACAGTGTTAGTATCATCAGTCATGTCATGACGTTATAATTTTAGACGAAATCAAACCAAAAAGACAACAAACAAGTGAAACAAGTAAATAAAATTACCAAGGGTTTTAGAGATAAAAAAGATGTATACAAAATTGTGTGTATTTCTTTTCACGTTGCTAACAGTGACAAATGTAGAAGCAGCTACCGGCTATGATTTCGGAGACTTCTTGGCAACTGTATTGGGACTCGGAATTGCATTCGTAGGAATCCTCGCGTGCTTGGGTAATTACGCGAGACAGAAAGCGAGAAACGAATTCATTTAAAGTTTAATCGTGTGAGTAACAATCATGCAGTAATTTTAATTTTCATTGACTAAACCAACTCTTCAAAATGCATCATATTTTTTTGACAACTTAAGTATTTACATACTAATTGTATATTTTAGTATAAATTAACCTAACCAGAACCTATTTTATTTTAAATGCCTATAAACTTTTAGGTATACCTACTGTGTGACACTAAAATCTAAAACTTGTTACTAATTACCTTTCAAGTAGGTATCCTACATACTTACACAGTTTGTATGGCTAGTTATGGCTTAGATGAAGTTAACTGTTCAGATTGTAGGTATATATGTTAAACAAAGTAAAAGTGAAATATTGAGTGTGACTTCTCTGATATAATACCAAAAGCATGTCTACTCCAATTTGTTTTGTGAACCACTTACACAAATACACATGAACATAAAAAAAAATTCTGAAGTTGTGTAAACATAAACTTTCACCAACTTCATGCTTTCCAAGAATCTTCACATTTACGCACTTGTGAGTGTAGATAGAGGAGGATAGGGTACTAGCATTTGAATCAATCACTTAGCAGTACTATGCCAACCCATGAAATGTACATGTTTCTGAGACAAAGATAGGCCCATCAATTGCGCATATGTGGTGAAACAAAGTTTTGCTACCGTTTGACTGCAACATTTTTGACAAATGTTTTGAAAAATCACAAGAGAATGTTAGTAGATTTAAGTACTGTTGGCCATCAGGCAGCTACCATGGTGAAACTGATGGGGAAAACAGATCTGTAAATGAAAAATAAAGGGGAAAATAACAATTTAAATTACATTTTATGAAAAGTACTTTTGAATACCATCTCTCAAACAAATCACTATTACATACTTCTCAAATTAGTTCTTTTCTTATGGTAAATTATAGAAAATCAGCCAGTATCAAAATAGGTAGTACCAAAAGCGGTTGATTGGTAACACAGCATATTCTGGGAGTAATCTTTTGATTATATGCTTTAATTAAAAATGTTTGCCAACTTTTTTTTCTGATTTTGATGTTATTAACTAGTAAAATCTACACAAGAAAATTATTAAGTTCTCATTGAGAAGTAATTTTTATAGCTTAAGGAAACATGTCTTCTGTTGGTGCTTGTTTCTAAAATACCATACTAACTAGAACTACAATAAATTTTCAAGTGATTGTGATGGAAGAAGCAAGAGGCCCACCTGATGTTAAGCGGATTAACCTCTGCCTATAACAGATGCATTTCATAAAGTCATGAATTGCACTGCGCCCATTGCATTGAGACATACCGTTGTTGTTAAGTCTCATGTGCCTGTAATTTTTCTGGCTCTCAAGGACTGGCTTTCTGGCGCTTAATTGCTTGGCGACAGATTATCTACTTGAGGTTGGTAGCTAGCCAGGCGAGCATTCGCTTAATGCCCTCCCACTATGTAGTGAAGCTCAAGCCGGCGGTGGGGAACGAATCAGGGATCTGCGGCACAGCAGTCTATATCTATAAACGCTTGTCTATCATTGCCTATCAGCATATAATATAGATTCTGCTTAGGACAGACAGAAGTCTAAAGAGAGTTCATAGTTATGGACATGTTATGGACTACCAGGTTTTTGTTAATTATCTAATCTCTTCACTTTTGTTACAGATTGACTTTGAAGTTTGTGAAAATACATACATATTATCATCAGCAAAAAAAAAAATCCTTTAAATAAAAGTTGGACTCAATAAAACCAATGGAAATAATCATACAAATAAATAGTTTTTGATATACCTATTTACTATTTATCTGCTTACAATTCTGTGGATTTTAATATGTAAAAAATAAATAAGGCATATCAACACTGTAGGTTGATACAAGAATTTTATTGAAAGTGTGAAATAGGTCTACAAATAAGCTTATATTTTATAATATTATGTTTGCTAATGTATATAGGTACTGTTCATCATACAATTTAACCTGCACTATCACTCCCTTTATTATTACAATGTTAAATAAATAAGAAATTTGATTAAATGGTTTATTTCTTTTCTTGTAAATAATATAATTTATAATTAAAATGAATTCATCCACACACAATTTAAACATAGTAAAGGTATGACTTAATAAATTTGGTTTTATTAACTAGTTGGTTCTTCTAAGGATACTATTTCATTGATAATGTCACCTTTCTTTGACATTTTATCTTTCTGATCTTTATCGGGGTTTTTAAGTGTTCCTGCTTTAATCTTCTCTTCGAGAAATTCTATTTCTCTTAGTTTCTTTCTTAAATTTTTTAGTCGTTTGATAGGGTCAGCATTGGCAGAAGAAGCAGAATTACTTGATATTGAACATGATGACGGGCTGCTGAATGTAGGCTCTGATATCTCACACTTGGCAAGTTTGTCAGCAGTTTCGTCTGTTGCAGCTGAAATATAATAATTTTTGACATAATGTTGAGACAGTAAAAACATTATAGGTACCATATTTTCTACAATATCTTACAATCTTATACCTCAAAACATTCCTTAACTTTATAAGCAGTAAGTAGGCTTATTCAACTATGAGTGACACAATTTCAACAAATTTACTATCAACCATAGCATACCTGCAAGCTTCTTTTTCTTCTTCTTTTTATCAGCATTAATAATCATACCAGGAATAGGTTGTACTGTACCACTACGGCCCTTTTTTGGTTTTTGGCTCTCGGCAGCTATTTCTGGGGGCAGTCCCACAGGCAAACCAGTACTCTGACGTGATTTGAATTGTTTGCCTTTGCTCTCATAGAGTGGCACTTCTTCCTGAGGCACATATCCATCTTTCACACGTCGCGGTTTACGCCAAGTACCATCAGGTCGTTGTGTTGCCGGTATAAACTTACATCCTGAAATATAAATATACATATCTTGCTTGTTAATAATCTCAAATAATACAAACAAGACATGCTTGAGGTAACTCCTAGCATGTGTGCAGTAATTAGATACGTCAAAATAAGAGTACGTACAAAAAAATGCTCATTATGATTGTACGTCCAGCTTTCACTAGAAAACGATAATAAATGAAACGGTAGGAATATGGAATGTAAGGAAATAATAATAGAACAGCGACTACTGAATTTTTGAGCGAGCTAAGTCTAATTAGCTTATATGTTGAATGAAGGTTACATACCCTCTGCGTCAAGTTCATAAGCTGATGTAGCCATTGTAGTTCACGGACATTAGCTATCAATTTATGTTATAAATTAGCTGATTCAAAAACAAAGCTACCAAAATTTTCCTTTTCTATTTTCGTACACAACTTAGATTCGATTGACTTGACACTTGCTTGACAGTAGAGAAGAGCGTTGAATGAACGAACTAGTTAATTCTACCGTCGACGTACAATAGACGAACGGACAGTTCATCGACGATGAACGGACTAGTAGAATCTGTAGACGGCAGGACGGCTAAATTGTAGTCTATACAAAATTTATAGCGACTGTCAACGCGACGACGACTCGTGAACACAGTCGGTTAATATATTCATTCATTGGTCCGTTACACAACACGCTCAATGTTATTATCAACTCAGAGATCCTACATTTAAAGTTCAATTTTGTCTGCATGGACGGTCATTTTAACGCGTTGAAATCGTTGAACAGTCCATGCAGACAAAATTGAACTTTAAATGTAGGAGCTCTGAGTTGATAATAACATTGATCGTGTTTTGGACGATCGTTTCAACGCGTTGAAATGATCGTCCATGCAGACAAAATTGAACTTTAAATCTAGGAGTTCTGAGTTGATAATAACATTGAGCGTGTTGTGTTGATCCTCCGTCATAGACGTAGACCGGCCGCGCGGCGCCTTGACTACAGTCGAAACGCGAACGATGCACTTATTAGAAACTTTCTTATTTCGTGTTTAACCAAATTACGTACTATAGTTTCAAAATTTGATTAAATGTTTGTTACATACGAGTATTTTATTATTGTGAATAGTGTAAATTATATGTAAATATTAATGTTTTATATAACCGGCTGTACTCACGCGTATTGGTCGAGATTGTCGACCTAGGTTTCGGGCATATCCGATGCCCTTCCTCAGGTGAGTTTACGCGTCTAAATCGCGGCGACGACTCCGCGTAACTGCTCGTTCTGCGCGGCGCGAGAGTGGAGCTGCGGGGGCGGGGAGTGGGCTGGGGGGATGCCCCGCGCACCGCACAGCTGATGGTAGTGCATCCTCTTCGTCACTAAAGTTATCGTCGAAAACCCCAACACAAACACTGCTGACTGTATCACACTCTAGACTGCCTAGCACTTTTCGAGTTGAGGTTGCATTAAGAATAGGTGCCCAGGCTGGAGGGAGGGTCCATCCACGATCTCTGTTGAAATTAGGGTGACGGGTGATTTCGATAGCCTCACGTACTTTTCGAGGTACAAAGAATTTTTCTCTTGCTAGTACGGAGGCTTTGTCGAACCGTATAAAATGTTGCGTGTCCGAGAGATGTGCGTGCTCCGCTAATGCTGATTTAATTGTGTCCATATTCTTAATGCTCCTAATGTGTTCGGCAAGTCTAGTTGCGATGTTGCGACTAGTTTCTCCTACATAGCTCTTTCCACAGTCGCATGGTATTTTGTAGACGCCCGGTACATTAAACTGGTCACTGTCTTTCGGTGAACGTAGCCACTTACGAAGTTGACCCGGGGGACGGAAAAACGTGCCGATGTTATACTTCCGTCGTAAGAGATATCCAATCTTGTCTGTTACTCCTCTTACGAATGGTAGATATGCTGGAGATCGTTCCACCCTCGTTAGTCTCTTCCTTTCACTATGACTGACCAATCGACCACACTGTCGCCACCTATACCATCAGCTGTGCGGTGCGCGGGGCATCCCCCCAGCCCACTCCCCGCCCCCGCAGCTCCACTCTCGCGCCGCGCAGAACGAGCAGTTACGCGGAGTCGTCGCCGCGATTTAGACGCGTAAACTCACCTGAGGAAGGGCATCGGATATGCCCGAAACCTAGGTCGACAATCTCGACCAATACGCGTGAGTACAGCCGGTTATATAAAACATTAATATGTCTTATACTCACGAAAACTTTCAAACAAAAATATATGTAAATAGTTTAAAAAACTTTCAAAACTTTATGGTTGATTTTAATAAGTAGATAGGTGATATACCTAAGTGAACTTTTTAGTGTAGGAAGCAGTAAAATGGCAGGACGAAATTTAAGTGAATTATGGCATCACTTTGAAAAGGACATATCTAGTGGAAAGGCGATTTGCAATCTATGCTAAATATATGTATGAAAAATTGGCGTATAAATCTACTGCGGCAAATTTGAAAGCCATCTAAAACGGAAGCATATATCTATTTTTACGTCATTACCGTCGTAAATATTGTACATAAAACACATTAAAAAAAACAATGATTGTAAATAGAATCAGTTGATCTTCTAAATACGCCTAAATAGGGAAAATAATCGACTATTATAAATTCTATTTAGACAGTCCTTAGCCTGGAAAAAGTATGTAGGGAAGGTCAAACTTTTCAATAATATGCTTGTGATACGTAACATATAAAACTACGATACAAATTTCATTTAACTAGAATACTCATTCATTACTACTACTAATGCGTCTTGTCTAGTTGAATAGTCGTACGTAACGGATCGAGTCGACTAATCGTCCATAAAGAAAACGCCGTCGGTATAAATCAACTAGTCGATGAATTTAACTAGTCGATCGACTAGTCCACGAAAGAAAATGGACGGTCTAGTTTCGTCTACGTTAAATGCGTCGACGACCCATCTCTACTTGACAGCATGCGCATATAGACAAAGCCGCGTTCCAAGCGTCAGAGTGTAGTTGTTTGGTTGCTTTATCTTACTCCAATCCAAGGTTCCGAACGACTCGGTTGTTTCATAAGCTCAAATATCGATTTTTGGCGGGGAAATAGCAAAATATATAAGATGTTTTATGATGTTTGAGAAGCAATAACTGCTGTTACCTGCAAAATACAAAAGAGTGCCTTTAATTCTCCCATCAAGAAATGTCAAGGTCATGTCAGTTAAAGATTCAACCTTTTAACGACCGCTGTTGATGGTTAAAAAGTTGCGCTCTCGAAGGTTGTGAATGACGTTAGATTGAAAAGTTGCACCCCGAGTGTGCTCTAACCAAGATTCGGAACGCGCTCCAACAAATATTACAATACTCTCTACTAATAAGGATGCTCGATGATCTTTGTTATTAAGAAGCAACACATCGATGTTACAACATTCCATATATCGTACCATCGATTTGAATCAATTTTATTTGTGAAAGTATTAAAAATCAAAAGCTTTTTTAATACATTTTTTTAATATTTAATAGTATGACATCGATGTCTCATGAATTTTTTTATTAAGGTATTGAATATATGAAGGAGTACAAAAAACAATACTAATATAACAACATACCTAATAATCATAACGGCAAGACATGGATGTCACATGGAGTATTTTGTATTTTTTTATAAGTAAGCCTTTGACCACATTCTCAGCCGATGGTACCTAAGTGACGATAAACGCGGTCGTGTTTAAGCAGGCTTACACTATAAAATTACAGTATTTTAGTTAACATTTCAAATAAAGAGATTGCTATTGATTCAATTAATTAACTCATCACAATCAGCACACAATAAGTATTATTACAACAAATTACCTTGTTGTACTATCCATACAAAGTTACTCTTTGGTACTACCCCATACGTGCTAGTTTAAAAAAAACAGTTAGTTACAACATTATTCAAGAACGTACGTAAGCCATGGAAGTAATAAGTACTAGTTGTACGTAGTACTTATTACTTCCATGACGTAAGCATACTGCGGTGACTATCACTACGGTTTAAATAACGTAAACAATGCTGTCACTGCATACATTACAAAAGCTTGGTTCATAACTGAAATACGAGAATATGCACTGTTTGCGCGCAAACGATGTGAACCGATATGTAGCCGCGCTTATAACATCTGCCAACTGTCAATTTGCTTTTTCGCAACTGACCCAAAATAACCTTCACCTCAATTATTGATATGACAATAGAAGTATTGCATTTCAAGGTATACTTTTGTGAACAGATGTTTGTTGTGCGTTCAACATTCTAACCACAACAATAAAAATCTTCATCTATCTGTCAATATTTGAGTTTGACGTTTGTGCCACATATTGCACTACCACTTTTCTGTGAGTGTTGTTTGCAGCCGGAGGTGACGTCAAAGATGACGTCATTATGCTATCGTGGTGTCTGTTTAGCAAATTATGAACCGACCGTTTGCGTGAATACAGTGCAAATAGCGCATATTTGCGTGCGAGTGCAATGGTTGGGTCGGATTGCGCTTTGCTGTCCTCTTCCTACTCTCAAGTTCCCACCCGTGTGGCCGCCTAGTCGACCATATCCATTATCCACCATACATTTGCAATCAATAATATTATCGCGCTCATACTGCGACACCCAACCTAGCTCCTTACCTGCCTAGGTCGTAAATTAGTTCCTAGGTGGAGTTAGAACAAAAATGCAAGGCATATGAACATAATAATATATTGAGTTCCGGAACCAGTGGGTAAAGCACAAATTTATGAGGACGTGGATGTACGGCAGTCTGATTTCACCCCTATAGTTAGCACTTCCCTGGTGTGCCGGTACTGGTGATGGTGCACATTCGGCTTCGGGGCAATCCGATGCAGAGAAGAGACGTTCTTGGTGGTTAGTTATCGATGCGTAGTATTACGTTGCTGGGAAAGCCTGGAAGTGACAGAAACCAATTCGTATAAGAATAAAGTTTGTCTAGTTTCCGTTCTGCGGTGACCATCAACGACGATTAAAAGTAGGAAAGTACTATGTAGATGAGATAATGTCGTGGTGGTAACAACTCAGAACGCAGTCAAAGGAATTATTTACACATTACACGAAGGTTAAAAAAAAACAATAGTTGATAAAAAAAATATGAGTGAGCGAAATGTATGAAATGAAAAGATATTAAGTCTAGTATATTACGTAAGAAGCAACCTCTATATTGAAATAATACAATAGCAGTGTAATTAAAATATATGAAAAAGAATAGATATTGAGTCTAGTATATGACGTAAGAATCAACCTGCTACATTGAATTAATAACTATAGCAGTTTTTATGATAGGCCTTATTACTAAACCAAATACAATAATAACTGATGACATAGCTAAAAACGGAGATAACACAACGTAGTAATTTTAAGCTAACTTGGTAACACAAATTTACATGAAACGGTTTTGATGTGCTATTCAATAACTTACTCTAAAGCGGGGTTAAATCCGGGAGTAATAATTATAATCAGCGTTACACTGTATGCACAGTCGTATAAGTCACTCCACAAATCTTTATGAGGCACAAACTGTTTTGTAATAACTATATTGAAAGATATGTCGCAACGGTCTAATGGCGGCCGCGCTATTAATGTGCAAAGCGACGTGGAGTAGCGTTAAATGCGTTTCTGGGACTAATATATTCGTATTAGGTTTATGTAATAGGTTCAAGACAGAAGTTTAATATTAGTTAATATGACTTTTGTCGTAATAGGTTAATCAAATAATAAAGAGCGACGTGACGGCGCCGGCGACCGAGTGACGGTATTCTTCCTTACAGTTGCCAGTGACTTGCCATCTCATTCTCACTCGTCGCGAGAGAATGCGACACCGACATTCCAATTTGCAATATATCCTCGCGGCCCGGTTGCGCGCAGAGGCGTTCGCTGAAGTTATTGCATGTGTTGTAATACATGTCGCTTTTTGTATAGGAGCTTCGTGGATAATCAGAATGAGACCATGCAATGGATATCGATAGATTATTATAATTTTGCAATGTTATGGGCAGTGCCGGTTTTAGCACTACAAGCGCCCTGGGCGAGATTTTTACTGCGCCCCCAGCGAGATTGAGTGTGGCATATAGACACTCAAATTCATGAAAAAAAGTTAAGAAATAGAATTCCACAGAACTCTTTTATTTAGAAGAAACCAAAGTCCATTTTTCCACAATTTCATTTTCGATTCACAAAATTGCTAAGTGTCCATACATTTAGATACGCGATCTTTAATAAAAATGTAAAATAACGAGAGAACGACATTCTGAACTGATCAGGTAAAACAGATTTCAGACTTATGAGTTCATCACACAGCATACAACATCTATATCTGATTTAGAGTCTTAATTTCAATTGAATATCACTACAGAGTTTGGTTTATCTGGAATCTTTTTTTACATTGTAAAACATTACTTAACTACCTGCATTGCTTACATTGTAAAAAAGACCAAGATTTTGAATAATCATTTATTTAACTGTTTAGTTTTTTATTGAGTGATATTAAGATAAAAGACAATTAAAAATTCAATTCAAAATTTATTTTACAAACGTTACTGGCTCATCGCGGGTAGTTTCATCAGCTTGGTGTTGAACATGAATGATTTTTGTAGCTCAATTTTTAGATCTCTTTTTTTAGAACCAACTCCTTAGTAGTTTTAAAGCCTTTATCTCTATATTCTTCAAAGAAAGCGCAGCTTAAAGTGTTGACTGAGATGTGAGATAGATGAGGGCCAGTCTCCAGCTTTTATAAAGTCCGCAAGGTTGGTTTGGTCAAGCCAGGCTTGGGTAGTTCGTGCCTTGTGACCAGGCGCAGAGTCCTGCTGGAAAATCCACGGTACATTTTTTAAAAGTGTATTGTTGAAAGATTTCACAACACGATCCAAGGCTGTCTCTTGGTACACTTTGGCTGATGTTTTCACTCCTTTTTCACAAAAATGCAGCTTTGTGACGTTTTGATAAGACACGCCCCACCAAACCATCACTGACCCAGGATGATGACCACGTTCTACCTTTCCAATCACTTGAGCAACTTGTTTAGAACTGTGAGCGTACAATTTATTATTTTCCTTAATGTAGTGCTCTTCAATCGTGATGAGGTGGCACGAAATCGAAAGAAGTTTTTAAAATAATCAACGCGTTCCAAATTCAAAATAATTAAAAAGTAGAAAAAAAAAGTTATTAATTTAAGTAAGTAACAATATTTATGGCCAGGCTAAAATATTAGGTAACCTACTTGCTCAATGGGCCAGACATAGCTTTTTTGCAACTTCTTTTCTTTTTGGCTCTCTGTTTTCTATATCATATTATATTATTTTATATATTATATTTTGAGCAAGATAGGGTGTTTTAACATGATCAACGTGTTATGACATTTTATACTAATCAAATGATTAGTACAAATTCTTGATAAAATAATATACTGCGCCTTGGACCATGTACAAATTTAATTCAATCTGCATCTTATGAATTCTGGTTCCTGAAATACAGTTTAACACTAGTTCGGGAACGTATGGGTTCATTGTATTTGTTGTATTCTTATATTATGTCAATAAAATAGACCGGTAGCGCTAGGTTTTTAGGTTTCAAAAATATTAAAGTTGTTTATGTTTTGGATATAGTTTCCTGACCATTTGCCAAACCTAATACAGTAGTTTGTGTCATATTAGGTGCTTGCTAAGGTAGAAATTTAGGTATTTGTCTTTGCGAACATTATCCGACGAAAACAAAATTCAAGTTGAAAATTTGTCTTTCATGATAATAATAAAGTAGTATTAAATGTACATATGTATTTTGTGTCATTTCTCTCCATGGAAATACTGATATTTAACCAGTACCTACTATGGTGCCTAAACGGTTTTAAAAGAATATTATAATAGGTCAAATGGATGTTACTAGTTTCAGGTCACTGGTATCCGATGTACATAACGTTTTGTGTCGAATTCATCCATGGCATTAGAAAATATATATATATATATTTATTCAAAAGAAAATACAAGTTATTAGATATTACGTCTTAAATATTATCATAGATTAAAGAAACACTATTCTGAATTTGTGTCGTTTATATCCATGGACTTCGATAAAATATACCCTAGATTCTGCGCGAACGCTCCAAAGTTAACCAAACAAAACTGTGCTTATAATGATCTGAAGCACAGTTTTGTCGTCAGTGACGCGCTGATCGTCGAGTGAAACAATGCCGAAGTGCTCTGTGAATAGTTGCAAAAATAATACACTTACAAAGCGAAAAATACATGGGATTGCGTATTTTCGGTAAGTTTTATACATATTTATAGTATTTTAAGTGATAAACATTCATAATTATTCAATTATCACCTCCAAATCAATACATCAACAAATTAAATTCCGTTACTCCTGTTACGCAGTTGTCTCTTTCGCACGCATAATAACATCCCATGCAAGACAAGAATAAGTGAGCGCTAATTCAGAACAAGTCTATTGGAGTCGCCATAATAATCTTTTATTTTCTCAGACTATACACAGGCATTTATTTTACATTTTCCAACTTCAAAAAAGGAGGTTATCAATTTGACATGTATGTATGAAATATTATTAGAACTGCAACATATTCACATATAATATGGATTAGTGCTTACAAACATAATATATATACAATATTTTTATGTGTGTGTGTGCATATGTATGTATGTTTTATGTACTAATACGTGTTACAGTGACTTGGCTTACTGATTGGAAAAACACCACAAAACCGTTTTTAAATTTTTGGGGTTCCGGTTTTTAATCGATGTTGTATGTTAATAATTTAATATCGAAATGTCCGAGCCACCTGCACAATCCTGAATGCACGAGGTTTAGAGTGCACTCTTATTATTACAGATGATTTTCAGAATGTATGTAAAGGTAATATTAATATAGTATGTAAAGGTAGTTTATTAATATTAAATATTGTATTACATATATAATGTATAACATTAACATTGTATTAACATTCATAATTACTCAAACACGTTTACTTTATACATTTTGCTGTAACACGCAGGTATCTGAACTGCAATTCAGGTCTGATACATTATATTGTTATATTATTTGTTTTTAATTGCTTTTTGCTCTGTTTGGAATAAATAAATAAATATTAATGAAAATTAAAGCTGAATAATTAATATTCTGACTTCATTATAACAGATCCCTTTTCTATCTCCCAACATCCGCAAATAATCTAGTACACACCTTTTCAACCCGGGCAAAACCAGGGTATATATGCTAGTTGACTAATGCGGATAGTTAAAATTCCAATTATAAATGTCACCAATAAAACGAATTACTAAATAATATTTTGAGTACGAGATTAGGAGTAAGTGATGACTCCATTGTATTTTATGTTCTATCACAGCAAAGGGTAATAAAATTTTACGAGCTCCCTTCAATGGCGCAGAGTAAAAGTGCTATAAGTTTATTACGAAGTAATTGAAAATTAAACCTTATGCAACTGAAACAAGTTTGAATATTGTTAAATAACTTAAATAAATTTACTACGTTTTTGTGTAATTTTAAGGTTTTTATGTGTATCTCAATAGACAGAAAGTTATAGGATAACTCGAGCCGTTTATATGCGTTCTGTCAATACGAAAAGTTGCATCTAGGGTATATTTTATCGAAGTCCATGGATTATTATTCTACCGTAATCGTACCTACAGAACGCACCGCCGCGTCTCCGCGCGCCGCTTCGTATCCGCCCGCTTGAGCCGCAAACATTCCTTATTTTTGGTGTTTAATTGCCATGCATGGAAATGACACAAATTTACAGTGTTTATTTTCCATGCATGCACAATATTAAATATGTAAACCCTAATGATTATAATATTTTTTCGAAGCGTTGGTAGCATAAAAAACCAAACTTTTTAAAAATCTAAAAATTCAATGGTCTAAAACGGCACAAAATTATTTATTGGCCATATTTAGTTGATTCGATGAAGTTAATTTGTATTTTTTTGTTTTTCCATTTAAATTGTATTTTTTTTTTGACATTGTTCTAACATACTGTCCGTTTGTTTGTTTGCACTGGATGAAAATGACACAAACTGGGTTTGCACACTACGCAGGCTATCTTAGATACGATGCCATTATATTTTTAAACTTTAAAATAATTTTGGAAGTTTTGATTTGAATCAAACAAATTAGCCACAAGTCATTGAATTGCTTAAAATGCAAGTGACAGATGTGGCACAAAATGCAATAATAAGCTTTATAGGTACGACTTTATCCACATGCAAGAAATTAGCAACTTTAGAATTTTTTCAACTTATGACCCCAAAATAGTGTAGCGCTATTGGACTTAAAATAATATGTTCCTACTTCCGACCCAATAATATTCAGTAGGGAGGTACCTAGTTATATCTTCAATGATTATAATTAGGTAGCTGGTATATAGGTAGCGAATTATATTTTAAATACCTGTTAAATACCAAGTGTTCAAACCCGTAACAAAATGTCGTATCTAAAAAATATATCAAGTATAACGGCACTAATTACAAAAACTACATAACTTTTAAAAAAAGTATTTCCCGCCATAGGCGTTGGAGCTCTATGCACCTCATGTGATTATATAAGTAAAGTAGAATAGAATGTCATAAAAAAAATCTCTCCCAACAACCAGTTCTAAAAATAAATTTATCAAATCCTGAAACCTTTTTACTTTTACTTGAGATTAACAGTTAGACATAAAACACACAATATCACACGTTTGCATTTCCGAATCAAATGAGTGCCATGAATACTATTCGTAGGTCATGGCGAAGATAATTACCATTTTTCTAAAGTTTAGCGAAGGCAGGCTCTGAGTCCGTGGCGAAGCCAGTTTCTGGCTCCGTGTATATAGATAAAACTTTTTACTATGTTTATATATTTATATTATTTTTGAATCAGTTTACCTTTTGAAATATACTTATAAACTTATGTCTTGAAAATAATACTTTGAAATATTAGTATCCAAACCTCTGCTTGAAAAATTAATTAAATAGTGAATGCGCGCATAATGCAGATAATCCATTCGAAAACACAATTAAGTACTTATAAATTTTTTTTAGATAAAATTAAAATCATTTGGGTAAGGTAATAAACAAAAACAATGGTATTAATAAGTTATACATTGGATTATACATGGGATTCGCATTCTCGCCTTTGTCGCGGACAGTCGTGTGACGATCGTTTCGAAGTGAATTTTGCGTTAATGTGTGTGATTGGTTTGCAGTGTCAATTATCATTTCCTGCTTCCTCTCGAACATTTTATACAGTAGGCTCCACCTTTTGGGCGGTCAGTGAGCGGGATAGTATTATTTTCGTTCATTAGTGCCACAAATTTGAAGAAAAAGTGATATTTCTAATTGGTGAACATAAACGGCTGGTGGGGATCGAACCGAGGTACTACGGATCCACAGCGACAAAGTTCTAACGCCGAGCCATTACACCAGCGATACTTGGCGGCACCGCGCGAAATTAGTCTACACTTCTACAGCCTACGACAACGCAGTGGCGCTACGCGTACGGGCTACGCTGTACTTCGACAGCAGTGCTACGCTGTACTACGTTTATAAATACCAACTTGTATAAGGGAAAGGTGAATTAAATATCCCAATTAGTAGATATTTTTGGACAAAATCTGATATCCTTTTCTATGAACATATATTTAGAATTTATTTGGCTGTAAAGAGATACCTATTGAGTTTAAAAATAAACAATAATTTTGTGGCTACTATAATACACGCGATGCCACTTAACAGAACACCTCCTCTTCCCCCTCGGACGCCGTATAGAACGGACGTACGCACGTAGTGATTCTTCAAAAATCTAACATTATAAAATCAAGCAAAGGAAATTGTAACCTAAATTGACTGTGCGAAAGCTGCAAGTTCACTGGAGTCTCAAGTGAGTCACCTAGTCATAAGGCCCACTCCTAGCATTTGTATCGTTGGTTTACTTAGAGCGCGTGTGCGTTAGCATCAGCTTTTAGTTTACTGTACCTAATAAAGGTCAAAATAAAAATGCCTAAAATGATGCGTTCACCGCCTAAAGATCTCGCAACAAATAGCCCAAAATCAGACTTTGAGAAAACGAAATTGCCGGCTACCGCAGGCAGTACAAAAAATATTACTAGAAGCGACAAACGACGTCGACTGTCGGATGAGGAGCAGGATTCGTTATCTGCCATGAGAACCGAAATGCGTGAGATGTTTCAGGCCATGAATGATCAGACAAGTAAAATAAATGGTAGATTGGATGAGATGGACAGGAATATAACTGATATTAAAGGGCTGTCGACCGATATACAGGCTCGAGATATAGAGATTGAAAAGTCCATAGGATTTTTATCTGAACAAATGAAGGCCATGGACGCCAAAATCGAAAACTTGGAAAGCCACCGTAAATCTATGGCAGCACAGATACTTACAATTTTAGAAAGGTGTGAAGGTATAGAGAGAAATACTAGAAAATGCAATATTGAAATCAGGAACGTACCTCGTCGCAAAAATGAAAAAAAAAGCGACCTGTTTGCTTCCATAATTATGTTAGCCAAAAAACTTGATGTCTCCCTCGACTATAGTCACATTCGCGATGTTTACCGGCTACCAATGAAAAGTGACCAAAACAGCTCATCTCTTATAGTCGAACCTAATAGCACCTTGCCGAAAAGTAAACTACTTGGTACAGCGAAATCGTACAATAAAATGCATCGCCCTGACGTGCTGAATCCAACTCTTTTAGGAATAGAAGGAGCAACAAAAATTATATATCTATCAGAGCACCTAACAACAAAAGCCAATCACCTATATTATTTAGCTCGTGACTTTGCAAAAACACACAAATATGATTTTTGTTGGACAACAAATGGAAATGTGTATCTTAGAAAAAAGGAGGGTGACAAATTCATTGCCGTCAAGGATGAAGTGCAGCTAAAAAACCTAATCTGACTAGCTATATATGTATTCTTGTTTGTGTTGTTAAGTATGATTGCCTTACTATGTCATTGCGTACACGATAATTGTAAATATTTGTGCATCAGACTTACCAAGAACCGTACTACTACACTGTTAGAAAAGCTTTATTGTAACCACGCTTATCCACTAGAATCATATCATAGCACTATGAGACACTTATACACACTATGTATTACTAGACTAGTATTTAATATCCATGAAGTTAACATAATTAAAAGATTTAGTCAGTTACGTTATGCTAATTGTGTCATGCGACTCACGCGCATCGCGTGCATTCTCAGACTGACGGAACGCTACGAAATACTGAACTATAATGCGTACGTAAATAATAGATGCGTTGCAGTACTGGCTCAACTACGTAAATGTAAATCATATCTCACACTATCAGCACGAAATTTTCACTGTCAACTACTTGTGTACCATACCTTAATTTACGGCAACTTGCTAAGTACATATTTAATTAAGAAAATAGAAAGAATATATAATAAACGTAACTTAAAACTGAACCAACATATATTAATACTTTTTACATACGCCAAAGAATTAACTGATTCAAATATTTTGCTAAATTTTAGAAAAAAAACATACCTAATCGCGATTCAAAATGTACCAATTTGTAGTTTAAAATCTAAAAATCTAAAAGGTTGCCTTTTCAGTTGTTTCCAAAGTATATTAGAATTGTTTTATGCATTTTTATTCACTTGCACCTGGCTTAATTTATTAAAATTTAATTATGGATAGTCGACTTATTAATGATTTTGATAATACTGTCATAACGAAATGCAATATACTAGAAAATCCTGATTTATGTTTAGAGTACTACAAATATATGGAAAATAATTTTACTATTGTTACTCAAAATATAAGAAGTGTTCGAAGAAATTTTGATAATTTTTTAATATTTTTACACAGGCTGAAATTCAAGCCAGACCTTATAATAATGACAGAATGTTGGCTTGACCAAAGATACGATGGAACATACCTTGATGGTTACCAGTGTAACTACTCAAAAATATATTTTAATCAAAATGATGGTATTATTGTACTATCTAAAAACAGCATACAAGTAAGCGTCACAGAACCAACTTTTGAAGATGCAAATTGTCTGTTAATTGAAATACAAAATTTTATTTCTGTCATTGCATTATACAGGTCACCATCTTTCCGTAAACAAGAAAATTACTCAAACTTTTTAAAATCTCTAGAAAACGTTATAAACATGTGCCTGAATTTTAATTGTATCATTACCGGTGACATAAATCTTAATATATCTGAAAATGAAAAGTACGTTAATACTAAAAATATTGATGCTTATTTGAACCTTATTGCGCACCACGGCTTTATCTCTGGATATGATATACCTACAAGGGGAGATAGCTGCCTCGATCATACGATGATTAGGAGTAATACATTGACACAAACGCTAATTTGTCCTTCAGATGTAACTGATCATAGCACAATAATTGTAGGCTTTGAAGAAAATGTAAGTGCGCCAAAAAAGCAGGAAAATAGTAGTTTTAAAATTGACTACAAAGGTTTGTGCCAGGCTCTCAAAGAAGTAGATTGGACAAGTTTCCTTAAGCTTAATGATGCGAACAGGGCCGCTTTACTATTTACAGATATTTTTAATGAGATAGTGAACCGTTTTAGACAAAAAAGCAAAATTAAGGACCCAAAGAGAATTTTGAAATCATGGATGACCCCAGGACTACTTAAATGCATAGAAAAGCGGGACGAATTACATTTACTCGCAAGGAAAAGTCCTTTGTCATCAGAGTTAACTGAAAAATATAAAAAATACAGAAATACTTGTAATAATATAATACAAAATATTAAAGATGAGACCGAACGTATTCTTATTAGAAAAGCATATGGTAATACAAAAAAAACTTGGGAAGCTGTTAAGTCTGTGTGTAATCTAAAAGTAAAAAAAACAACAAATACGGAACTATTAACCCTACATGCAAATCCTAAAATATCACTTAACCTTGTCAATGAATATTTTACTTCAGTAGGTGAAACCTATGCGAACAAAATACTGAAAAGCTTAGGTAAAACAGAGTTACAACTTGCAAGTTCAAATAACAACATTACACTGTCAAATAAACCATCTTCTTCATTCTTCATGACCCCAACTAGTGAAATTGAAGTTGTTAATATAATAAGCGATCTCAAACCTTGTTCTGCGGCTGGTCCAGATAATATCACAAATAATGTACTAAAACTGGTAAAATTTGAACTCTCAAAGCCACTTGCTCATATATGCAATCTTAGCTTAAGTTCAGGAATATTTCCAGATTTGCTAAAAGTTGCCAATGTATGTCCAATATACAAAGACGGTGACAATAAAGCAATACCAAATTACCGACCAATTTCCTTATTAAGTTCTTTGTCTAAAATTCTAGAAAAAGTTGTTAACAGGAGATTGCTCAAATACCTGGAGGCAAACAAATTACTGTCAGATAACCAGTATGGATTCAGGCCAGCTAGATCAACGGAAGACGCCGTCACTTACCTGACTGATCATGTGGCTGGTAAACTCGATGGAAAGCATAGGTGTGCTGGTGTCTTTCTTGATCTAGCTAAAGCTTTCGACACCGTCTCTAGGCCAATCCTGCTCAATAAGTTAGATAGCTTGGGTATCAGAGGTTTAGCACTAACATGGTTTCAATCTTATTTAACAGGTAGAAAACAAAGGATAAAATTGGCTAATTTCTATAGTGACTATGCAGAGGTGCGCTTTGGAGTACCACAAGGTAGCGTTCTTGGCCCTACCCTTTTTTTGGTCTACATAAACGACCTATGTTCAATTGCTTTAAAAAATGCCAAAATATTTGCATATGCAGACGATACTGCTATCGTTTTTCATGCACATACTTGGAGTAAAGTCAAAGAAGCAATTCAACAGGGCCTATAAACAGTGTCCGAATGGCTTCAAAATAATCTGCTTACACTAAACACTAATAAAACAAAAGTCATTTATTTTAAGATCTCCAATAAAACAAATCCTTCTGAACCAATTGACGTAACGCTACATTCATGTAATCAAACATTTAATAATTGGACAGGTTGTGCATGTCCAAAATTAGAGATAGTTAATGTTGTTAAATATCTAGGAATTCTAATTGACGATAAATTAAATTGGGAAGTTCAAATAAAATACCTAAGTGGAAGAATCAGAAAACTTATGCATATTTTTAAAAGGCTAAGAAATATAGTGAATGATGATATTTTAAAACTAATATATCATGGATTATGTCAAAGCTTAATCAATTATGGTATAACAGCCTGGGGTGCTGCGTACAGGACCTATTTGATAAGAGCTGAACGTGCGCAGAGGGCTGTGCTAAAAGTAGCTTTTAAGAAACCTTTTAGATACCCTACTGATCGCCTGTATCAAGAAACAAAATTTCTGCGTGTTCGTCAGCTGTTTATCCTCGCTATTACTTTAAGATTTCACAAAACTGCGCATAAATCAGTGATTGGTATAGGATCACGACGTTTAACATGGGTATCTTGAAAACCCAATTCAGGGTTTGCACATAGATTTTTTTCATTTTTGGGACCTTACGTTTACAAAAACTTAAACAAAATAATTAAAATATACAATCTTTCTCGTTTTGAATGTAAAAATAAAGTTACAGTTTGGATATCGGAACTTAACTATTTAGATACGGAAAACTTAATAATATCAACCATTTAAGATTGGGTTTCTATGAATTATATATATTTATGTATCAATGGATATAACTAACATTATTTATCTTAGTATGTATTTATATTATAAAACATAAGCAACAAAAAACACCATTTTGACATATGATCAATATTAGATACAGCACATACCTACACAGTACTACTAAAAAAAAAAAAAAAAACATTATTTTAATTTTTTAATTTTTTTTCAACCTTATTAATTTTCTTTGTATGTACGAACCAACATTGCGTATTGTTTTATGCACAGATATGGGAAGTAAAAATAGCTACTCCGAAACAGGGAATCCTAGTGGAGTGGTTATTTGTACAGAATAAGAAATATTGTATACTACTTTTTTTCTGGTACAATAAACTATTATTATTATTACCTCCAATGGCATCTTCCTCTGACCCAAGTATGTCCCAGTCAGATACAAATTTGCCATTACTTGTACAAGAAGAAGATATAGGGAATGCGACTAAGCGCTGTAAGCGACCTCGCCCCTTGCGCATTAAATCACCGCAGCACACATGTGAAAATATGAAACAAGAAATGAATGACATTAAATCATTGTAACTCTCGTTTCAAAATGAACAGTCTGCTGTACTCCAAACGCTGATATCTGACATTCATGATATAAAAACATCTAAGCAAGAACAAGCCGCAGTGCTCAATCAATTGGTGTCTGATATGTCTGAAGTCAAGTCACAGAATCATCAAATTCAAAAAACCAACACCGATCTTGAAAAATCAATGGGTAATCTCACTTGTAAATTGGAAGGAATGCAGCTTCAAATTGAAACTTTACAGCTCAATAAGTCAGAATTATCGCAAAATATACAACAACTAGAAAACCAAATAGACAACTTACAGCGGTCATCTCGCCCCTCTACCATCGAGATTAAAAATATACCTCAGCAAAAAAATGAGAGTCTGCAGGATCTCAAATCAATAGTTATTAAATTCGGTGACATTCTTAACGTACCTGTGCTGTCCTCAGACATCCGCGATATTTACCGTCACCCTGGCAAGCCTGGCACAGTGCGACCTATTATTACGGAATTCAGTACCGTTGCCTTAAAGCAAAATATACTGTTAGCAACAAAGTTATTTAACAAAGCGAGGACGGGCATGGACAAGCTAAATACCCATCACTTGGGTGTCAACGACAGTACACCCCCTACTCAAGTATATGTTGCAGAGTTCCTGTCTGGATCATCGCGAAAACTCTTTTATCAAGCAAAGTTATTTACAAAAACAAACAATTTCAAATACTGCTGGTCGAAAAATGGTATGATTTTTATTCAAAAAGAGGATCACTCGAGAGCCATTGCTATTAAAAATGAACAGGAGCTTAAAACTGCTCTAACCGATGTATGACTATATGGCCTGCTGGTAATCCATCTACTTCCTACGAATTTACTTAAACCACTTAGCTTGTTAAAACTATTTTTTCTATTAATAATTAATATAGTATATCGCCACATCAGCTCAAGAACTAAGTCATATTTTCAAGGTTTCATTGTTTCACCACACATTTACTACACAAACACACCTATACACCTTCACTCATATAAACACATAAACCAGGAAAAGCAAAATTGTGGGGCGATTAGAAAAATGGCTATATTAAAATGCCTCTTTCTATCAAAAATCCCTACTTGTGTACTTAATTTTGTACACTGGGATTATATAATAATTAAAAACAATTATCGTGACTGATATAGAAACCTTAAGTTCTGCCATTGATGAAATCGTCCCCTGTTCTGCTTTCTCCTGTTTCCCTCAAGACTGCATAACCCATTTAGATGTGAACAAGAAATCTCTTAAAATACTTCATCTGAATATTCGTAGTCTGAACTGCAACTATGATGGATTAGTAACTCTTCTTTCAGTTTTGCGCTTTCAGTGCGATATAATTGCGCTATCAGAATGCTGGCTGCGCTTTGTCATAAATACACCTATTATTGACGGGTATTTGTCCCATCGCACAAACAAAAATTCCAACCAAAATGACGGAGTAGTTTTATATATAAGAGACTCTATTGAATGTACCGTTACTGAGCCAAACTTCCGAGATGGAAACTGTCTTGTTTGTTGTGTTGGTAAAGAAACAGCAGTAATTGCTATTTATAGATCGCCATCATATCGATATGTTGACAACTTTATTACTAGCCTTAATACTGTTCTTTCATCTCATTCCAACTTTAAAAATATCTGCCTTACTGGAGACATTAACATAGATATTAAAGAAGGTAGCGTCGATCATCACCTTAATGAGTATCTAGACCTGACTGCATCCCATGGCCTTCTGCCAGCACATCTGCTACCTACAAGGTTGGAGAACTGTCTTGACCATGTCCTGCTAAAAAGTACCCACACAGCCTGTACACTGGTCATTTTTGCCTCCGTCACAGACCATAGCCCAGTCCTACTCTGTTTGTATAATGGACATCAAGATAGACCTTCATCAATTTCCAGACGGGTGGACTATCGAGCAATTGAGCACGAAATTATTAGTTGTGATTTTTCAACAATTTTGCTCCTAAATAATGCAAGTGCTGCTGCAGAATTACTAGTTTCCATGCTAATGGAAATAATAAATAGACATACAAGTACGGTCTCCACTTCGAAAAGAAAAACCATCATTAAGCCTTGGATAACATCTGGGTTGCTCCGATGCATCCGCCATCGTGATCGTCTTCACCTTAAGCTCAGACATCAACCTAATAATGAAGAACTCAAACTCACCTACACTAGGTACCGAAATTTTTTAACCAATCTCCTAAAAAAATTAAAACAAGGTTATGAACGCCAAGAATTTTTGAAGGCCAAAAACAATTGCAAACATACTTGGAAAGTCGTTAAAAATGTATCCCACATTCGAAAGTTAACTCCATCGTCTCAGGAGCTGTTAAAAATCAGAACAGATCCTTTAGAATCTGCAAATGAAGCTAATTACTACTTTTCTAACATAGGCCGCAATTTAGCAGATACTATCAAAAAAAATAACCACTATCAAGCCTATATTGATAACTTACCTAAAATTTCTCCCGCTAATTCTCTAGTGATACTTCCGACTGATGATGTCGAGGTAGAAAATATAATTTTAAGTCTTCGTAACGAATGTGCAGTTGGCTGGGATGGTATTTCGTCAAAAATACTTAAACAATGTCGGCAAATTCTCATACCCATCCTAGTGCACATTTTTAATTTGACTATAGAAACAGGAGACTTTCCCAAAGTATTAAAAAAAGCCTTGGTACATCCTATTTATAAATCTGGGAACAGAAATAGTGTTAGCAACTATCGTCCCATCTCAATTTTACCGGCCATTTCCAAAATTCTAGAGAAAATTTTAAATATCAGGCTTGTCAAATTTCTAAAAATTAACAACTTATTGTCTAAAAATCAATACGGCTTTAGACAAGGTATATCTACTGAAGACGCAGTCAGTGATCTATCTAACAGTATTGCAAGGAACTTGGACGAGCAGGCTAGGTGCATGGCTATATTCCTAGACCTGTCAAAGGCTTTTGATACGCTCTCTGTACCTATCCTGCTCACTAAGTTAGAAAAAATAGGAATCAGGGGTACAATCTTGAACCTCTTTCGTAGCTATCTAACAGACCGCACACAACAGGTAAAGATTGGATCCGTGATTAGCACAGAGCAGCCCTTACATTATGGCGTTCCACAAGGCAGCATTTTGGGACCTACTTTGTTTCTAATATATATAAACGATTTGTGCCATTTAACCCTCGAAAATTGTGAACTTTTCTGTTACGCCGACGATACGGCAATAATCGTTAAAGCTAGGTCCTGGCTCGAAATCAAGATAAATGCTGAAAAAGCTATGAGAGTTATCATGTCTTGGCTTGCTGGAAATCTTCTTACTCTAAATGTAGACAAATCGAAATATATCAGTTTCTTTTTAAAGCCATCTACAAAACCGTATGACAATTTTGAAATCAAAGCCCACACTTGTTGCAATATCTCAAATTTATCTGATTTATGTTCATGTGCCAGTTTAGTTAGAACTAATAATATCAAATATCTTGGAGTGTATGTAGACGAATCTCTGAACTGGCATGCTCAGATTGACGCCCTATCATCCCGAGTTCGAAAACTAATCTATATTTTTAAATACCTTAGGAGTTCTGCATGCCAAGAGACTTTAAAATTGGTATACCACGCTCTATGCGAGTCTCTCCTTCGGTACTGTGTCTCAGTATGGGGTGGTACCCATACAACAAAAATACTTCAACTAGAAAGGGCTCAAAGAGCTGTGCTAAAAGTAATATACAAAAAACCTTATAGATATTCTACCTCTGCACTGTACCTCGACACTAAGGTTCTCTCAGTGAGACGTCTTTTTATCTTCAGAGTTATAATGCGCAAACACAAATCTTTGACTTACGATCCACTATTGCAAGGTGGAAAACGAATAAAAGATCGAGTCTGTTTAGATATTAAATACAATACTGTATTTTATTCTCGTTGTTTTCCCATTTTAAGCTACAAACTTTACAATCGGTTAAATAAAAGTTTGAACATTTTCCCCCTCTCAAATCATGAATGCAAAATGAAAGTTACCAGCTGGCTTCTCGGCCTTAATTATAGTGAAACCGAAGACCTCCTGGTATTTCGTTTAAAATATTAGATCTATCTCATTTATTGTTTGTTTTACCTAATAATTATTATTTTTACGCTTGTAAAACATGACTTCTTGTTCACATTTCAATCCACACACATTAACACCTGTTACACATTCATTTTCAATTGAAACACTTCCATACACATAATAATACTACACATAACATAAATTACTATAAACAATGATGACCTTGGTCCAGTTAATACATTATTATTTTAGTTTTTTTTTATTGTTTTTCTTTTTTAATACGTATTTCTACTTGTAGTATTATCACGTTCATTTATAACCTCTGCCAATAATTTAACATTCCAAGCCATTTAATGATCACTGTAATCGCTTTTCCTCGTCTCACACAGTGTGACAGAGGTGAATCCAACTGTTAAAATTGTTGATGCCCAAACTCAGGTGAAACCTATCAGGGCATCAGGATCCGTCGCGGTAGGATCACTTAAGATGTATAATGAGATCGCTAGGGTGCACATTTTGTAAGCAGATTTAAGAAGTGTATATCACACTTATGTAAATGGTTTCGGGACGTTTACTGTTTTACTGGCTGTCAGGAGGGGGCCTATTCTCTGAGATACAAGATTTTTTCTTAGTTCTGAGGGTAGTGTTTCTTAACGGCGGTTGGTGCGGCTTGCGTCTTGAAGCATACTTGTGCCCTTCATAACGTACCTACATTGTACCTGTACATTGTTTTTTGTTGTTCTTTTTCATAGTTCTATGTAAACATTATGTATTCCTTACTGCGACATCATGTAAAACTTTTTTGAAATATATTATTATTATTATATTATTATTTATACAATTAGAGCACCGAGTGGTTTAGGCACACGTACCCGCAGCGAAATTATTATTACACATAAAAACTTCCTTACCGAAACGCCACTGTAGTACATTTCATTGGTTCACGTTGATTCAAATACCCCTGCTCTACCTACGCGGGGGCGTAAATGTTTAGATGCTTTCTGCAAGCCATTGAAAACGTTAAACAGGTTTTGGTCTCGACCAAAAAATCGTGTTTTAGTGTATTAATTTAGGAAAAATATTAGCAGGAGACGCTCATTAATTAAAACGTTGAAAAAATATGGATAATGTGCTATGTCTGTCGTCGAGGATTCCCGGTAAAATGTACAGTAGTGCTCCGACCGAACACTGCGTTCCGCCCTAGTGTTGCCACTTGGGTGCTTTTTGTTACTAGACTTAGGGAATTTACGAGTAAGTAGGACTCCGAGCGAGTGGATATAAAGGGGTGCCTGCGGCGCCCCTTCATAATTGGCATCCTGCCTGGGCGGATGCCCAACCCCGCCCTACCCTAACGCCGGTACTGGTTATGGGTTATTTAAGTAAACCTATTATTTTAAGGCTGCCTATTACATACTATTCTTAAAATATATTACGATATATATACGATACGATATATGATATATTAAGATATATTTACGATCCTAATATAACACCTCTTGTACTGGCGCGCTCGGCAGCTAGCAGCTGGCTTGCAAGTCTTGCAACGTCCAGTCTCAAAACCTTGCTCGTGCGCCTGTCTATTATATATGTATACATTTACATTTTTATGAACGCGCAGTAATAGAATAGTAACAGGAATAACAGGATAGTTATTTAGTACTTTAGGTATTTATGTAGGCTACAATACGTCAACTCACGACCACGATTACAAAATTAGTAAACGTTATAATCGAGATTCGAGATATTTCGAGACATTTGTATAATCGCATGATTTTATAAGTATTTACATTTTCTCATAATCACCCACCCACCGCTATTCTGTGGTTAGTAATAGGGCGTTCGGATAGCCTATCAGTTCCAAAAATAACACTCACAAACGCTACAAATGATCACACAGGGCGTTCGGATAGGGACTTCGTGAGCATAAATATCGTTTTCGCTCACCGTTCGGATAGCTTTGAAAACGCTACAAATGACAGAGAAAAGTGCTATTTTTGACCCACGTCTTACGGTGGGATCGTTGTGATCGTTTTTTGACAGCTAACATTTTATGACAAATATTGTTGTTCCTATCATAATGAATAGAACTGGCGATGCCTCCGCCAGATTTAATTACAGACCTATATCTTTGGCTTCAGTTGTTGCACCTATATCTTTAGCTGCAGTTCCAGAAAACGTTATTTTGGGTTTCAGCGGTTGTCAAAATAAGTATAAGACGTTCGGATAGCATACAGTCATTGGTGGTCAAAAATAGCAGAAGCTTCTTTCCGAACGCTAAGATACAAATGCCACTTTTGAAACTGCTACAAACGCAACCGAGCCAAAACGAACGCACCATAAGTAATGCAATATGCAGAATATTCACTAAAAAAAATATAATTTTAAAAAATGATGTAAAGTTTCTCTATGTAAATTAACTAAATTTTACTAAGTGCTTCACCAAGAGAGGCTAGGCTGATTGCATTTTGTTTTCATCAGTTCCTGTCAAAATAAGTAAATTCACAACATGCCTAAACGCAGGCGCTTGTTTACACCGATCAAGTACAAAATCAAAAGTGCCCCCAAACAGGATATAATACAAGAAAACGAAGAAAAAGGTAACGGTCGCCTGATTACCTACTTACGTACCCAAACTTATTTGCCTAGATCATAAAGATTTGATTTTCGCAATTATTTAAATACTTATCCTAAAATATATAATATGTAGATATGTTAGCAGGTACCTATTTCATTTTATTATAAAACTAAGTCTCTTACAGACCTGGAGGTGAGCTCGGCTAGAGGCAGGTTCAGGGGTGCTCTGAAGGAAGTCTTGGAACCAACCCATTCAGACAATGAGTCAGATTATTCTACTGATGCAACTCCAACTAAACGCGAAAGGTTTGTCTTTCCTATAAATATTTTAAGATCCCCTAGAAAACTTTGGTTTTTAGTATCAGCCAGCTGATTCAAAGTCTGAAGAAAAACAATGTATTCAATTTAGGTGAATGTTGCAATATGTTGATTTACTAACAATAAGTAGGTACAATAACTATGTTACTTATTGTGGTTATGACTGGTAATCGTTTCAACTATTTATGAAATAGTTTTAAACATAAAAACAATGTTGTGATTTTAGTTGCTTAAATAACACAATTTACTATTTTCAGTATACCTGTTAATATGCCTAACATTTTTATCTACAATCAGTGCAAGTTTCAAGTTGATACCTTACATAGGGGCAGAGATACATTTAAAACAATTTATAATTTTTCTACCGCGTTTTTCTCAAAAGTTACCTAGAGTTAGTTATTGCACTTTTCATAAGGATGGCAGACTGCTGTCCAGAAACCATGCTTTATTTATTGCGCGGATGCAATGTTTCTGGATTTTGAAAACTCTAATAATGTCAACAGAGTTTCCCCACATTATTAATCCATAGTTAAGGATCGATGCCACATGTATGTGACCTATCCATTTTTTTGCTGTAACTACCAGAAGAATTGCCGCTTCTGGTATGATTTCTAGGATAGAAACATGTAGAGTAAGAACTCTATAACATTTTTTTGACAAGAAGTTAATTTATATTTCTTATTTATAGATGGCATAGCTCAGATGAAGTTAGGAAGGCAATCCAGAAGTCTCCCCCTCGGCAGTCATATGTCCTGAAGCTGTTTGACCGAAGTGTAGACCTGTCACAATTCAGAGATGACTCACCTCTGTATCCTATCTGTAGAGCTTGGATGGCAAACCAGCCGAAAGCTGATTACAATAAAATTGAGTAAGTACTCTATATGTTACATTACATTAAGTCTACATATTCACTAGAGATGTGCAATGAAGATGAGCGATGTACGAGGAAAAAATCCTCCAATAAGATCGCTTCATTTACCTAGCCTCGCTGAGTGGAGCGATTCTATTGGTGCATTTTGTTCTCGTAGGACCTCCTCACACATCCCCAGTCCAAACACTCTCTAATCTTAATCCACTTAACATCAGGTGGGCCTAGCGCTGGTTCCGCCCCACAATTACATATACTTAAATGAAAAAATATAGTATAAAAAGAACTTAAGTAACCGGCTTCCAACTCGTAAAAGTATTAATGTTTATTAACTAAAAGGTGTTAAGTAACCATAATCCCCACGCTTGGTAGGCGGCTTGGAGATCGCAGTATGAGATGACAGTTCCTCTGAAGGCGCTGCTGCCCACCTTCCAGTATTTTCCCTTAGTCGCCTCTTACGACACCCACGGCAAAAAATTGGGGGGGGTGACATTATATCCCGGCACCCCATGGGGTTACTTATAATTACAACCCACTATTATTTAGTTTGTGTGTCTTATAATATAATATTTATTTAAAGGTCGAATATCAAAATGAATACTAGTTTGTTTTCATAATATTTGTATCGTTTAAACCGATTACAGTTTGTTTGACAGTATAAAATATAAACAATATAAATTCTTTTGTAATTAGTGATATACAATTGTAATGTGTAAATAGTGCATAACCGGACTTTTTAGCACAAAAAGAGAATTTTGAAATCCATTCTACAATGAATTTGTGTGTTGAAATCCATTTTATAAATTTTACATTGTAAAGTGTGTTATTTGAGGGAACACTTATTTTAAATTCTTTAATATTATATATATAACTTAGGCATTAAATTTTTATTTTAAATAAAAATTCATTTATTTCAGGTAATGTTTAATATAATATTAACATTATTTACAATTTCAATTAATTTCAGATGAATCACATTACAATTTAAATTTTAGGTATAATAAACTATACATTTTATTAAACATTAAAGAAAATGGTATAAATAATTAAATAATATAAAATTGACAGATTGAACATCTTTGGACAAAAATACAAACATGCCTGAACATTTAAGGCAAATCCAACGATTTGCCATCATGATTTGACAGAAAAAAAATGTAGTTCTACAAGGATTTTCTATATAATAACACTAGAACCAGAAAATCCTTGTTGAACTAAATTTTTTTCTGTCAGTTGGTTTACAATATGTTTTAGCGTATTTCTGGGCGACACAATTTTAAGAACCACTGCAATTGTTAACAACATGATAATCTTTGTCCCTTTTTTATTCATCATCATCATCAGCCGGAAGACGTCCACTGCTGAAAAAAGTTCTCCCCCATAGATCGCCACAAAGAACGGCTATTAGCCACTTGTAGCCATTGGCTACCCGCGACTTTCACAATGTAATCAGTCCATCTAGTGCTTTTAGAAGTGTTATTTATTACCTTTTGTTTAAAGCGAAAATTTTTGTAAAAACTACAAATATTCTAATTTGTAGTGTGTGACTATTATTTTTTATAAAAATATTACAGGCTAGAGTGAGCGCTTTCCTTACTAACGTACTTTCGTGATGTTCAAACTCAGTGCAATTTTGCATGTATATCTCTGAGCTTATCTTTACTTCAAGGTTGCCAGTTTTTCGATTCATCATTTATTTTAATTTTTTTAACCCCTAAATGTTCATAAAAGAATTCACATACAAAATTATTTTTTCGAATATTTTTGGAAATACTTACATATTAGAACTCAAGGCCATGCATGCAAAATATCACCGAGTTCGAACGCTTGGTAAATATAAAATATGAAGAAACTACATTTGTATAGAAAAAGCTTCAAAACATTTAGGGTCCGTTTCAGAATGTCCTAATAAAGTTTCGGGTTGCTAACCAACATGTAGAATAACTGAATGATAAAAATGAGAGTTGACATGCAGCGCGTTTCAAGCTTTAACCGGTGGATAGACTAAATCGATGACTGTGAAACGCAAAGATAGTGTTTTGTTTCTTAAATATGTTCTGGGTAGTAAAACCGTAACTTACTTGAACATTCTGAAACAGGCCCTAAAGCCTTTTTTGTAAATTAAAATCCTTTGTTTACATTCAATTATCTTTTAACAGATATTTATATCATGAAAAGGCGTGTAGTTGAGCTCCCAATCATGTGAACAACCTGCATGCAATTGTCCACATACCTCTATTATTGTAAATTATACCATCGAGTTCACTATTTCGGCGTAGGTGTCGTCGGCGCCGTGGCTTAGTTGGTTAAAGCGCCTGTCTAGTAAACAGGAGATCACGAGTTCGAATCTCGTCGGGGCCTGAAGTATGTGTGATTCCACTTTTTGTACCAAAATATATTTGGGTTACACTTGGAAATAGCATTTTTAAATTTAAAATATTTTATAATACTTAATATGTATGTACTGTAAATTTTATCTTTGTTTTAAAAACTGTTAATTACTGATTTCGAACCACCGCGCGGCGTAGCACCTCAAACGTTAAGGTCTTGCCTTGCCTCTTATTACGGATTACTTGTAAGATGACTATCAGGTCTCTTGTCACTGGCTATTCTATACTTTAATTTTAAAGGCTGGTGTTTAACAAACGAGTACTGAGTATGTCTCTCCCACATTTCCGATATTGACAGAGTGAGATGGCTCATTGCCGTCATTGGTCAATGTCTTTGTTCTCGTTTTGAAATTGTTAAGGTCCGTTCATTTTGAATTCTTCTAAAATTTACTGTAGATAAAAAAATCATAAAAAATTACGTTATTATTTTATGATTTAAATTTGCATACTTAGTATATTCGTAACAATATTTTCTTTTTATGATATAAAACAATATTGTAATAGTATATATATTATGCACTAGAACATATAAATCAAATTGTTCTACTAAAATTCTTGTAATCTTAAAAAATATCGTCATCATTCTGATGAACTTTTTGCAGATACGTCTATAATAAATTGCTCTAACATATTTTGTACATGATTATCGACTCCGTAATTTTTTTTCTATCTTGGTTATCACACGATTGAGACATGACCACTATTTTTATCTATCCACTTTAGCTACTTCTTGTAACAAAAGAGTTCAGACTTCATAAATTTTATAACTTTTCTAATTTCTTGCCATAGCCCTTCACTTGTGACCAAACGAGTTCACTTGGGTTGAGCTCACAGTGATACGTCGGCAAACGTATGACGAGACGATTTATTGACTTAGCTACAGCATTTTTTTTCAAAAGGATCTTTGTTTTGCTTACCCTAATTCAAAAGTTGCAACTTTAGTATTGATTCGTTACAAGCAATATTATTTGACGCGCAGGTAGTCGAAGACTCAACTTAATGTACCTACATGTAACTACAGAGTAAGTGTGGAACGGACTTTATGTTGATTACGTGGGCCAATAGCAACGCAGTAAAATTTTCGGTACTCGTATATATAAAAAACCGCATACCCATGCATTCTTGAGCTTAGCTTAGATATTTGTATGTAAAAATGGTTTGTAAAATATAATTGTATCGTACAGGTTTTGCTGCACATCATGCGTAAATCAGAGTGTCTTAACATCTTAGAGCTCTGAATAACCGAAGTAGTGGCTTGTATCTTACTAACAAAAGCATCTAAGAAGAGTTGGTATTTAGCAGACCACCTACTATTTTACTACCGTATCATTGAGTTGTTAGCGGAAACATATTTTTTAACCGACTTTAAAAATAGGAGGAGGATCACAATGCGTATGTTTTTTTTATGTTTGTTACCTCATGACTTTTGACTGGGTTAGCCGATTTTAATGATTATTTTTTTATATGAAAGCTGATGCTTATCTTGTGGTTCCATTTAAATTTCATCAATATCGGTCAAGCCGTTTTTGAGTTACTACACACCAATAACTGAATAATATTTTCCTATCTTGATATAGGCATTGACAGTGAATGACAATCGATCCCGTAAGTAGCAAGGGCCACTAAAAAGAGAGAAATAATTTTTTTTAGCAAAAATTTTCTACACTCAAGTGTGAAATAACTTGTCGAAGTCGGTACCATGCGCACAATATTGTGATAATAGGTATTTTCAACTATACCGACTTCAACAAGTTATTTCACAATGAGTGATGAAGTCGGTTCCATTTATTGTTAAAAAATATTTTTTAATATGTTATTGTATTTTTGATCGTGTAGATGCAGCCCATTCAAGAAAGATACAGAAGTCATCGAGAGCGTTGAATTGCCCGGACCCTTCGGTCCGCCCGTTGCCAAGGTGCCTGAGCTTCTGCCAGAGCAGGCAGCTGCAGATAAGGATAATATCAACCTGAACTATGTGAGTATATATCATATGCAGCTGGAAGATATCTATTGGTCATAAGTCAATGTCCCCCATCACTGAAGCCCATAATGAACGGCTACTAGGACATAAGTGTTGATACTGTCAGAAATTCAATTGCAAGATGTACCTGTACATATTGGCCAGGGGAGTAACTTAACCATTTCATCAAATTACTTTTAAACCAGTCATTCTAGGCTAATCTGAACAACATCTTCAACCACATCATCATTTACCATCAGGTGAGATAGTGGTCAAAGGCTAGCCTATCTAGCTGATAGGCTAGCCTAAAAAAAAACGATTTTATTAAGAACAGCATTTAATTTTAATTCCATAAATAAAAACTGAATTTTTAAACTGTATGTCTCATGATCAAAAACTGAATATGTATCGGAAATGGCATAATTCTGATAAAATCAGATGCAGATGTTTGAGATAAATAAAAAGTTTTTATGTAACTTTGAAGCTCAAAAACAGCATGCACAAGCATATCTTTTCAAAAGTTTAAATTATTTATTCAATTTAGGCATCTACAACGCTCTTATGAAGGTCAATTACAAATTTTAATGTTGATATATTCTTAATTGTACCTACCACATTCAGCAATATAAAACGGTAAAGAGCCACTGCGAGAAGAACGGGCAAGAAACTCGAGGCCATTCTTTTAACAATGTATTACATCCGATATAGTAAAATTATTGCAGAAATGCATTGGCATTTGTGGACATTGGTCCAGGTGGCTGAGATGGTGTTAAGCATCCGACGCGATATCGGAGGACGCGGGTTCGATTCCCGCCTTGGGCATAAAATTTTGTACTCCAATAATTTGTTTGATAATAAATCTATGGAATTTGTCAAAAAATAATTTTACTTGCCCCTGTAGATAATTTTCTGTTGAATGTGGATATTTTTTTTTTTAAATCCAGTCTGTGCTAGGCCCGCTGGTCTATATGGCAAGTATCCGTTTTGGCGGGTATATCTGTTGTCCGATGAGCGCAGTGTCAAGCAGAGCAAGAATAATAATACGGTAATACTGCAACTGTACTGGATGTGCATGAAGCTTGGCACCAGGCGGACAACTTGTTCGTCTCATCTACTGTTAGGCAAGATATTTTATTTGATAATGTTGCCGCCATAAATGACAGTGTGCCTTTGTTGCAGCGCGACGCGCCCCTTCCGAGCCGCGAACAGCTGTTACGGCAGCACCTGCCGCGCTGGGCGGCCGTCAAGCAAGCGTGGCAGGAACAGATCATGCTTAAAGAAGCCAGGTAACAACTACCCACCTCAAATATTTTGTACAATTTATAAAAGGTCTGCGTAATAGGTACAATAATTTTGGTTCTCAGTGGGCCAACTCCCATCTCTTAATTCAGTCTTATTTTAACATTACATTTAAGTCATTCGTGCGACAGAGGTAGCACTATATGAACATTATTGTTTCATGACGGCCACGGTAGTAACCTTAGTATCAATAATTTAAACTTGAAACAATGACGTTTGCATTCCATAATAGTTTATAAAAGGTGGGAGTTGGGCCCCTGACCTCTATTACTTGAATGCTTAGGCTTGAAGTTGAAAAGTATTATTATCTCTATATTGCATAGATAATGTATAAGGAAATATTCATTCTTCTATCGGTTCGTAAACTAAGGTCATTTGAATGTTAAAACTTGTTCCCAGAAAGTAAATCGGTAAATTTTGTCCTAATTTCGGGCTCTTATTATGTCAACTGCAGTGGACTAACAAAATTACACGATAACCACACTGATGTCGTTTTAAGAGTGCACTCTCTAAATTTCAACTTATCTAAATTGACATTGATAATGATCAGTGTCATACAGAATCTATTATTCAAATGTTGAAAGGGTACGGGTCGATGGTCTAATGTCGGATATGTTTGAAAATTATAAAAAATGGAAAAAAATGTTATATTAATATTTTTATGGCTGTAATCAGTTGAAAAGTGCCTACAAGCGTGTTGACTGTGTGTTGGTTAGTGTATCGGTCGCTAAATATTGCATATTTTTTTAAATTGGTTTAGATTTATTTTGCCGTAAATTTTTTTATAAACAAGTGAATGCCCGTTTGAGAAAAACTCATTTTTCTTCGGAAAAATAAGCGTTAGTTCGGATTTGTGGAGTGATCCTCCGGACGAACCTCCTGAGATCCTCATGGATCTTCAATCTTCTGGGGAGTCTCGTAAAAGACCCCGAGACAATATAATAGAAGACAGTTCCATCCCAAAAAAAACAATAGTGAATCCTGCATCTTCTACACAACATGTATACACTGTACCACAATTTCAACAGCCCAAAGACTTACGATTCGACGAAACAGACTTAGGCCCGTTTGTGGTTCATGTTACGAGGTTGGTTTCTGATCCTACTTCAGGCTCATCTATGAGACTCTTAAAATTAGCACAAATGTTATACAATAATAAGGTATGTGGTATTACTGGTGAGGGAATTAAGTCTATTGGCCGTAATAAAGCGTCAATTGAATTTAAAACCGCTAATGATGGTAATAACTTTTTAAACGGATCATTCTTGTCCAGTAACAAATTTGAGGCAAAAATTCCTACGTTTCAAGTAACTCGGATGGGCATTATAAAAGGAATTCCAACTGAATGGTCCATGGAGGAGTTGGTAAACGCCTTACATTGCCCTCCTGGATGTGGTCCAGTCCTGAAAGCGCGAAGACTTAACCGAAAAACGTATGTTGACAACAAGCCTGTTTGGGTGCCCTCCCAGACAGTCTGCATAACTATGAAAGGCAGACTTATCCCCAAAAAAATATACTGCTTTAATGCCGCAATAGCCGTAGAGTCTTATCAACTCCCATCCATACAATGTTTGGCTTGCTGCAGATTTGGACATATCCAAACTGCGTGTCGTTCCAAAGTTCGATGCTTCAAATGTTCTCAACCACATTTAGGATCCTCATGTCCAACTATAGAAGCTGAAGCAACTTGTGTTTTCTGTTCCGGCAGGCACTTCGCTATCGACAAAAAATGTCCCGAACACGGGAGACAAAAAATTATTAAGTCATTGGTTTCCGACGAAAACATTTCTTACAATGAGGCAGCTGCTCGAGTTCCAACTGTGAATCGCCGCTTATATGCTGATATAGTCAGTTCCAATCCAGCTCAATCTCCCCAAAAATCTCAGAATGTATCTTATAGAAAAACAGTGATCACCCCTCAACGTCCTACTCCAGCACTAGGCAAATCTTATGACAAAGTTACTCATGATAACATAATTGGAACTCCATCTTCGTCCGTTGGCAACGGTTGTTGTCTGAAATCAGATAATTGTCCTCCTTCTCAATCTGAAAACCTTCTTGAGTTACTATCTTATACTCTTCTAAATATGATCTCTAAGTTTGATGATGCTTTACCGAACAATATCCTGCAGATTCTGCAAAAAATTTCCTCAGTTACAAACTCTCAACATGGATCGGTTCCTTCAATGGAATGTCAGGAGTGCCCGCCTCCGAAAGCCTGAACTAATTTATTTGATCAATAAGTATAAACCCGTCGTTGTGGCCATTTCTGAGACATGGTTTAAGCCTGACACCATTTTTCGGCTGCCTGGCTATGCCTGTTTCAGAGATGACCGTGACGACGGGTGGGCAGGTTGCGCCCTCCTCATAAAAAAAACTATTCCATACTCTCTTCTCCCTCTTCCACCTCACAGTTGTAACTTTCATGTTGTTGCTGTGAGATGTTCAGATATTTCTTTTGTTTCCATTTATATCCCTCACCCTAACGCTTCAATAATATCAGAACTGTCTCCTATATTTTCCTCTATTCCTCCTCCTGTAATCATCCTTGGTGATTTTAATTGTCATCATCCTATCTGGGGTTGTCCTGTGTCAGATTCTTTTTCATACAATTTGATTGATTTAATGGATGATTATAATTTATGTCTTCTAAATGATGGCTCCCCTACACGTTCTGTTTCTCCTCTTCAAAATCCTAGTGCTGTAGACCTATCCTTTTCTTCTCCTTCTCTGGCTTCACAATTGTTTTGGTCTGTTCTTCCAAATTCTCATGGGAGCGACCACTTTCCTATTCTCATTTCTACCTCATTTCAAAGTTCATCATCCCCTCCCTTACCACCTCTTCTAAAATACAGACTTGCCAATGCTGACTGGAACAAATATTCATCCATTCTTGACTCCAAAGTTGCTGAACTTCCACCTGTCGATAATCATAATTATTTGCTACTTTATTCAAAATTTGTTGATGCTATTATTAAAACCGCAGATTCAATAATTCCTTTAAAAAAACCTTTCTCTGGTATTCCTTCCCCTCCTTGGTGGGATTCAGAATGTACTTCTGTTGTCAAAGAACGTAATAAGGCAGAGAAATATTTCAATGAAAATATTAGCATAGAGAATTATCTTCTTTTCAAAAAAGTTTTAGCCAGATCTATTAGGTATTTATCGAAAAAAAAAAATATTCTTGGATAAAATTCTGTGAGAGTCTTTCACCCCGTTCCCTTTCTTCAATTGTTTGGCGGAAAATTAAAGCATTTCGTAACTTTAGAAATGATCCCCGCCCGACTCCTACTTATGATACTTCTTGGTTAGAACCATTCATCGATAAATTAGCTCCTCCATTTGTTCCTTCCCAGGAATTTATTTCTTCCACGCCTGTCAATTTTCCTTTTTCATCTATGGATGGTCCCTTTTTATTTGATGAACTTTGTACTACATTAAATCATCTCAAAGATTCTGCTCCAGGATCAGATGGGATTCCATATTCATTTATATGTCGTTCATCTACTGCTACCAAAATATATTTTCTGAGCTTAATTAACAAAATTTATGAAAATTGTAACTTTCCTGAAACCTGGAAACATCAAATAATAATTCCAATTTTAAAACCCGGTAAAGACCCATTAAGTCCGTTGTCATATAGGCCAATCGCATTATCATCAGTGATGATAAAAATCTTTGAAAACCTTCTTAAAATTAGGCTGGAATGGTTATTGGAACAACGGGAAATTTTATCGAAGTCTCAATTTGGATTTAGGAAAGGTTTTGGTACAACTCATAGTCTTAGTATATTCATGTCTGATATACGTATAGCTTTTTCTAGAAAAGAAAATTTAGTTGCAGTCTTTTTAGACATTACAGGTGCTTATGACAATGTTCTTATTCATGTCCTTAAACAAAAAATGATTCAGCTTAATTTGCCAGCGAGGATGACTCATGTTATATGTAGTCTCTTAATAGGTAGACTTATATCTGTCAGGTTCCAAAATACACTTTCTTCACCAAGGTTGATTTGGAAGGGTTTACCTCAAGGGTCTGTTTTGAGCCCTTTATTATATAATTTATACACTTATGACCTACATCAAAGTGTAGATTCATTTTGTGAAATACTGGAATATGCTGATGATATAGCTCTATATTATGCTTCTGGCTCTATGTCAGATTTGGTATCGCGTCTTAATACAGCTCTTATGTATCTCAATGAATGGTTAAAAAATCATGGACTATCCTTAGCTTCAGATAAAAGTAAAGTGGTATTTTTTTCTAGGAAGAAATTAATTCCTGATCTTCAAATTTATATAGGTGATTTTTGTCTTGATGTTAGTAATAAAGCAAAATTTTTAGGGCTTATTTTAGACTCTAAGTTATCAGGTTCTTGCCATATTGACTATATAAGAAATAAATGTGAAAAGAATATAAATATTCTTCGTGCTTTGTCTGGGGTTTGGTGGGGTTCACATCCATACAGTCAAAAACTTCTTTATAATGCCATCATTAGAAGCCACTTGGATTATGCTTCATTTCTCTTAGAACCATGCAGTAAAATCTCATTAAGATCCTTTGATTCAATCCAACACAAATGTCTTCGTATAATTTCTGGTGCTATGAAATCTTCTCCTATAAATGCTCTTCAAGTTGAATGTGTTGAAGCCCCTCTTTATCTTCGTCGACAATTACTCAGTGATCGTTTCTTTTTTCAAGCTGCTCAATTTTCTCTTCATCCAATTTTGAATAGACTTCACTGTCTTTCTATTCTATTTAGGTCTTCAGACTATTGGCGTAATAAAGACTCTTCTTGTCTTTTAAATTCTTTTAATAAATTATCAAGTATGCCTTTTTCGTTATATCAATTTCCTATACATCCTCTTTTTAGTTTTCCCTACGATTGTTTAATATATAGACCAAATATTCTCTTACATTTTGGTATTGACAAAGATTCCCCTGGAGCTGATAAAATTTTTCATGATACTATGAATAGTCAATGGCCGAATTGGATGGCTATATTCACCGATGCATCTAAGCAGATAATGGATCGACTGGTTCTGCGGTTTGGATTCCTAAATTCAGGATAGTTCTGAGTCATAAATGTCCTCCTTATTCATCTGTATATTCTGGTGAATCAATCGCCTTATTAGAAGCCGTCAAATATGTAGAATCCCGTAAATTAAATAAATCTATAATATTTTCAGACTCTCTAAGTTGTTTGCAAGACATTAATAAATTCCCATTTAGATCTAAAGACCTCTTACACACCAACCTAAAAATTAGAGAAATCCTTTACAGATGCCACTCTTCTGGAATCGAGGTAGCCCTTGCCTGGATTCCAGGTCACTGTGGTATTGAGGGTAATGAAAATGCAGATTATTATGCTAAGCAAGCCGTTGAAATAGGCCTGGACAGGTATTCAAAAGGATTTTCCAGAGACCTACGCACTTTAGCGGAAAGAAATCTTCGAGAAAAATGGTCTGAAATTTGGAATAGGACAAGAATGATTAAAGGTAGACATTATGGGGACATTCAGCCAGATATACCTACTAAGCCATGGTTTTTTAAATATAAAAAGTCTAATAAAATGGTTACCTCTACAATAATCAGATCGCGCCTAGGACATGTTTGCTCACCAGTTTTCCTTTCCAAAATTAGGGTCAGGGACCATTCTCTTTGTGAATGTGGCCTTGAAGATGGAACATTAGATCATATTTTCTTTTGCTGTCCTAAGTTATCTTATTCTTTGTATGATGTTTTAAGTCCTGATATCCCTAGACCTGTTAACTTCAAATGTCTTCTCTCATATGTCTTTACACCGTTTATAAATATTTTATGTAATTTTATTAAGTCTAATAATATTCGTTTATAGATGTTATTATAAGTTTTTAAATACTTCTAAACCTTTATTTTTACTTTATTAGCTACATAATCCTAATTATTTTTTTATTAATTAACCGCGCATTCTTTATTTAAACCGTACATTGGCCACACTCTGACACTGGCAGCAAAACGCCAAGCTGCGTTTAAAAGCCATCTAAAGAAGAAGAAGAAGAAATGTTGAAAGGCGCCGAAGTCAACATCATATTTAATTTATGCGTCTACGACGCTTTTATGACGTTCAATTACAAATTTTAATATGGAGATATTTTAGATTGTACTGCCACATTTAGTAAAAAAAAAATTTAGAGCGAGAAGAACGGGAAATAAGCTCTGGGACATTCAAAACGCCCTCTAGATTCCGAACTCGTAAACAAAACCGTCTGCTGGTAATAATTATATATATTATAAATTTTTTTTTTTTATTTTTTTTTTTTTTTATGTATTTTTATCGTGCGATCAGTCTTGCAACTATAAGCAGATGGAGTGTGTGATTTTTGTCGTGTAGGGCGCTACTTCCAGCGAAGTCAGCCCCTTCTTTTTTCAGTCAATTAGTATGACTCTTAGTCAAAGATGTCCCGTCGCTTTTTAAGGCGACGGATGGTTTCAGGGAAGGTGAGTTGCCCCGCCAGCTGGTTCGGGTGCCTCTGTAATCTAGACATGTAGTTAGCTCCATGATTATCAATCTCCTCCTTCACCATAGGCATGTTGAGTATTTCATGCAGCTCTGTTGTTCTGACAAACCATGGTGCATTTGAAATTTGTTTCAGGATGTAGTTTTGCACCCTTTGAATTATCATTATGTTTGAGGCACTAGCAGAACCCCACAACTGTATGCCATATGTCCAAATTGGTTTTAAGATTGATTTGTATATCAACAGCTTATTGTCTATGGCTAGTTTTGAGTTTCGTCCCATCAGCCAGTAGAGCCCTTTGTATTTCAAATTAATTTCATCCCGTTTTGTTTCAACATGTTTCCTCCAGGTGAGTCTACGGTCCAAGTGTATACCCAAGTACTTTACTGTATCTTGATGTGGCAATTGGGTATCATTCAGAGTGACTGGTGCGCAGTTCTGTTTTTTCAGAGTAAATGTTACATGTACTGATTTGGAAGCACTGGCAGCAATTCGCCATTTGGAAAGCCATTCATCTATGTCATTAAGACTGTTTTGGAGTAGCCTAGAGGCCTCAATCGGGCATTTACTAGAGGCAAGTAGAGCGGTGTCATCAGCGAAGGTCGCAGTTATAGCTTCTGGGTTCTGCGGTAGGTCATATGTATACAACGTATACAAGACGGGTCCAAGTACGGAGCCTTGTGGTACCCCTGCGAGTATATCGTAGAATTTTGATGTGCATTCTTTTTCTCTTACTTGAAATATTCTATTTTTTATATATGATTTTAAGACTCCATAGAAAGTATGAGGTAATATTGTTTTTATTTTATACAGCAAGCCTTTGTGCCACACCCTGTCAAATGCTTGTTGCATGTCGAGGAAAGCTGATGAACAGTATTCTTTTTTTTCAAAGGATTTCCTAATTGTCCTACATACCCTGTGGACTTGTTCGATAGTAGCATGTTCTTGCCGAAACCCAAATTGATGATCAGGAATTATGTCTTTATCTTTAATTACTTTGATCATTCTGTGTAGTATTGACTTCTCCAGTATCTTGGACATTATCGATAACAGGCTGATGGGTCTATACGAGGATATCTCATGGATAGGTTTTCCTGGTTTTATGATCATTACTACTTGTGATACTTTCCACAGGTCTGGGAAATATCCAACTCTAATAATAGCATTGAATATCATGGTGAGTAGAACAATTGCTTTTCGAGGCAACTCTTCAAGAACCCTTTTGTCTATGAGGTCATACCCTGGGGCTTTTTTGTTATCCATGGACTTGATGTTATTGTATATCTCATTAGGTGTCACTAGTTTCAAGGGTAAGTCAAGTTGGAGATCTTGGTTTAGAATCAAGTCAATTTCTGAATCATCCGCACCTGGTCTAGGGTCATTTGGTTTGAATACATGGCTAAGGTGTTCAGCAAAAGCTTCTGCTTTCTCCTGATTTTTCCTGATCCACTGCCTACCATGTGTTCGAATCGGTGGCTTGTGATTTAAAGGTAGGTCTAGGTTTCTACACGCTCTCCAAAGTGAGTAGTTTATTGTTTTGGTAGCGGATAGTCCTTCCAGATAGGTATCCAGAGCAGTGTCATTAGCATTTTTTATTAGATTTTTCAGGTCCTGTATAGCTTTGTTCAATTTTGTTTTGTCTTGTCGATGTCTACTGGTATGCCAAACGCGCCGTAACCTTCTTTTTTCGGTGATTTTTTGCCGTATGACATCGCAGTATGTCTTACTCTGAGGGGGTCGGATGGTGATTTCTGGCGACGAAATCCAACAAGATTCTTGGATCACAGAGGTTACAATTCTTACCGCTTCATCAATGTCTGTCTGGGTTTTTAATGCTATTTTCAGATTTAGTTTCTCATGAACCAGTTCTCGGAAGGAGTTCCAGTCAGTGCGCTTGTTATATAGTTTTAAGTTACTATCTATGTTCAAGACTGTAGTGCCAATTGTCAATATTACCGGAACATGGTTAGTACTGGAGTCCAGGCATATTTCTATCGTATAGAAAAGTCTAGAGAGTCCCTTTGTGATGAAAAAATCTATGACATCAGGAAGCCTGTTTGGGTCAGTAGGCCAGTTTGTTGGGTCCGATGTGGAGATTGTGGTGAGGTTAATCTTGTCTATACTTTTTTTAAGCTCTCTTCCTCTGGTGCTGGTTAATCTAGAAGCCCAGTAAACATGCTTTGCGTTCCAGTCACCCCCGGCTATAAATCTCAGACCAAGCGTCTTAAAAAACTCCTCGAAATGTTCTTCCTTTATTTTGTGCTTTGGAGGGCAGTATATAGCAGATACATTGAATGTACCATTTCGATCTTCTACTGCAATGGTTGCTGCTTGTATATGATCCTTTCGGAACTGTGGTTGTTCATAGTGTTTAATACAAGACCTTACAATCACAGCTGCTCCTGCATGTGCAGTGCCATCTGGGTGGTTAGTGGCAAAAATGTTATAATTTTGGATCTTGATACTATGATTTTCAGTAAGATGAGATTCAGACACGAGTAGTATGTCTATGTTGTGGGTGTGTAATAGGACTTCAACCTCATTCACATTTGGAGATAGTCCATCTAGGTTCCACGTGACTATCTTGAGGGAAGCCATTATGACAGTTTGGTCACTAGAGTTGTTATGAGATTAATTAAGGTGCTCATTTGTTGTAAGATTAAGTCAAATTTTTCTGCTTGTTTGAGTAGCATCTCTTCTGTTGATAGTTTTGGTGGTAGGCTGTCTATATTTTTAGCTTCCTGATGGTGGTTGGCTTTCAGTGCTTCTGCATAATATCTGGCTTGTTTTTGTTTAGCTGGGTCTGGCCTAGATTTTTCATCAGGTAGTGGCATGGATTTTGAAGGAAACTTGGTATTCGTTTTAATTTTACTAGCTGGATCGTCATTTTGATGTGGCAGCTGGTTGGCTGAGTTACTTGATGGTTTCGCAGTATCTCTAGTTCTCAAACTTAGATGTTTATTAGATTTCCTCGATAGGATTTCTTTAAATACCTCACAGCCTTTGAAATTCGCAGGATGAGCACCGAGGCACAAAGCGCATGTCGCTGGTGTATTTCGATCGGTCTTAGGGCACTCAGCAGTTCTGTGTGACTGGGCACATTTCACGCAACGGTATGGTCTCATGCAATAGTTCTTAGAATGACCATATTGTTGGCATCTTTGACATTGAACAATAGCAATTCGTTTATTCGGATCTTCTATAGTCACCGATTGATTGTTTATGTATCTTACATTCTTCACAGCTTTATTATTGGCACTTTGTTCCAAAGTTGCAAAGAAGGTAGATGTCGGTTTTTTATGTGGCCCATACTTGGCATTTATTATCTGTCCAATCACAGTGTTTCCTGTCTGTTCCAGGGTTTCTTTGATTACATTGATTGGGGTTGAGTGATGAAGGTTTTTTATAACGATTCTATAGGGTTTTTTATCCTTTCTGTTGAATGTGTGTCCAATTATACCTTTTTGTCTTATTATCTCTATTATAGTTTTGTAGATTTCCACATTAGTACAATTAATCCGGAGTTGGTTTTGATTAATGATTTTGTAGGTGAAGTCTGCTTTCTTTACTGTACTTTCTAGAAGCTCTGTGAGCTTATTGAGATCTTCAATACCGTAAAGGATTATGGGTGGTGGTTTAGCAACTTTTTTAGGAGCTTCTCTGTGTGTGTCTTCGTCTTGATCAACAGGGAGCCCGCTGAATGTATTGGTAATGGGAATTCTCTCCGGTGACGGTGATGAGACTTTCTTTCTTTTGGCATTTCTTAGTGTTGGTGCTCTCTGCCAGGTGGGGGGGTTGTTCATTTCACTGTCTGCATCTGACCTCAACTGTATATTCCGAGTACTAGATAGGTTTTTAGTGTTAGCATCTGTCACAGAACTTAGAGATGAGCTTCTAGGTCTAGTCATGAATAGACCAGGGTGAAATGCTTGCTGAACTAGTTTTTTATTATTCTCTTTCAGACCAGTAACATTCACTGATAAGGGGGCCTGGGTACCCACCCTCTCACAGTCGTCGGTAACCAATTTCTCACTTACAGGCCCGGGTACCTGTAAGCGCCGGGGGCTAGCCGGATTGCATGGCAAAACACTCTCATTATTATCACTCATTTCATACGATTTTTTGGGAGAATAGTGTAGCACTTTCCCAAGGCACCACACGCCAGCATTTTGGGATGACACCCTAGCCTTTGATGATCCAACATCTCTCTACAAGGCAGCAGTTACCATTTGATTTTGGAGTTGGTGTCTCCTAGACCAATTGCCGATCCAGGGCTCACGAGGCTGGTCTCCCCGGGTCCGAGCTTTGTTTTAAGTGGCGGCTCCTTCTCGCCACTGTCATCCTCTATCATCAGGTTTAGTGCTATTTTATAGAAAAAACTCAGCCGTGAGATTTCCCAGCACCCCTCTAGACGGACCGCTCTATTGTCCGCGACTGCCTCAGCAGCTAACCTCCATATCTAGAGGCCGTTTCGCTATCCGCAACCTGCGACGCGGTGGGTGGCATAGAGCGATGCCCCTGGGAAGGTTCCCCAGAACCCACAATAACCCATTTTATAAAATTATAATTTTTTTTTAGTGACAGTAAGAATATTGCCTTACCGTCACATAATTTCGTTTCACTGATCTTGATTATATTATTATTTTTCAGGTATGAAGGCACTCAACACATCCTCAACAGAATCAATCTTGAATACCCTTCTCGATAACTTATTACAATAAGCAATATATTTTAAAAAATTTACTAACATTTTAATAATATTTTATCATACTTTTGCTAGTGAATACATACAATGTTGATCATGTATATAATTATTATAATCATGATGATTTGCTAATTCATTGATGTTTTAGTTTTAGCTTGTGGAATTAATAATACATTTTATTTTATTATAATTTTATTTGTCATAAAAATGTGTTTTATTACGCATGTTTCCGCCTTTTCTTCTTGCCCCCCTCGTGTTGCAGTTGTGGGCACTCCGATTTCTTGTGTCCCTTCTCTCGGCAGTGGAAGCAAGACTGAAAAAAAATAGTAAAGAAAAGTTATTTACAAACACATGAGGTGTATCAACAACCATGTATTGGTACCATGTACTTAATGGGGGGCGAGCATCTTGCCCTCTACCAGGCAGTGCTCAGGCATTATCACTGAAAGTTTCTTCATCAGAAAAACTTATTCTATTATTCTTTATGACCATTGAAACACTTAACGCGGTGTGTTACGACGATATCTCCGTTGAAAGATCGTGAAATGGTATTTTGCATGCCAACTTCAAATTTGACGAGTGTGGTAGGGCATTTTGTTGAAGCTCATCTGGCTTGCTACACCCTCAAATGGACCAAGCACCTAACGGTATTTTCTGGCAGTTGTACTAGAGAGTGAATGATTTTAATAATAGAAAATATGTTAAGAAAACATTAAATTAACACTTAAAAAATATATTCATAATTTGAGTCGAGCAAGACCTGGAAATGCTTCGTGTAGAAGCGAGCGCATTGAAAATTATACCGGGTTGGCTGTGTGCCGTTTGTAAAGTCAAGTCGGCTTAACAGGAAAATTAATTATCACTAGATATATTATTTTTTATGATATTTAAGAGGCTTTATTCCAGCAAAGCCATTTTACAGCCGTTTTCTCAAGGCTGCTGCAGCTAAAGTATAAAAGATTTTGTTTTTTAAATGATGCAGGAAGAAAGTTTATTGTTTTTTTAATGGAGTGCATTAAACAAAACAATAAAAAAAACAACTGAAATCCGACAAAATTTTTTTTACCAACTCATGTTTTCATAAATTTCTTCATCAGTGTAACTTCAACAGTCTTTTTATCGAACAAAAATTATTCGTTTTACAGATTGAAAAATATCAGTAAACCAATCATATTACCACCAATGGAGTGCATTAATAACATTTTGATAAATATATGTTACAACTGAGTAAATAAGGGATTGAAAGGGCACTTTTGGCACAAAAATACCATTCAAATTTCTTGTTATTTCTACAAAATCTGGTATTTTATAAAATAAATAAATATGCAATTCATTAGTTGAAGTTTTTATTTAATAGATAATAATATTTTGTCGTTCATTTAGTGAAAAATGTATTTTATACAATTTTTTCAATATGACCTATAAATGACGGAACACAACGCCTCGCATCTCAGTTTGCGCCTAGCGCTCGCGGAGGGAGGACGTATCGCTGCTCGTCCCGCGCCCTGCACGTGCCGTAACTACGGTGCGCAATGAAAATATAGCGTGACCGAGTTGTTTTGATCTATGCGTATGCTTTTATTATTGTAAAGTTATTTTTGTTGAGACCATGCCTTTTTCATTATTAACTAGGATTTATTATTTCCTGATCGGAATTGAATTTTTAACCGACTTCCAAAAAAGGAGGAGGTTCTCAATTCGTCTGTACTTTTTATGTTTTTACCTCAGAACTTTTGAAAGGGTGAACCGATTTTGATTATTATTTTTTTGTTTTAAAGCTGATGCTTGTCGTTTGGTCATATTTAAATTGCATCAAAATCAGTCAAGTCGTTTTTGCGTTACACTCCAACAACTGTAAAGTATTTACCTATCTTGATGATATAATCATTGACAATCGATATCGTAAGTAGCAAGGGTTACTAAAACTAGTGATCAATTTTTTAACCAAAAAATGGAACCGACTTTTTGGTTTTTGCCATAGTAAACAATATGTAACCATAAAATGGAACCGACTTCAACACCCAAAAGTGTGAAATAACTTGTCAAAGTCGGTACCATGCGCACAATATTGTGATCATAGGTACTTTTGAACTATCATGGTACCGACTTCAACATGTTATTTCACACTTTGGGTGTTGAAGTCGGTTCCATTTTATGGTTACATTTTTTTTTACTATGGCAAAAACCAAAAAGTTGCGTAGTTGCTATATATAAGAAAAAAGTTTTTAAAAAAACTTGAAACTAGCTAGAGGCTAAAATGTATTTTTTTTCTTATTTGTTCTTTATTTTTTTTTATTTTATATTAGGTATTAACTTGGCCAAACAGATGGAAACGAAGTAATACATTTTTACAACAAGTGTCTTTTACACGAAATAATTGGCCATCATAAAGCACGATCTATGCCTCTAAGATATAATTATATTTAAGGCAAGACTATCTAACGGTCTGTACCGTGTACTGATTTGGTTAAAAATAAAAGATGTTTATAATAATATAGACGTTATATATTTTATTAAACAATTAGTACCGACCCTGAGTTAGGATTTAAGACCTCTATATTAAACGCACCTTATTTTCTTTCCGTAGCGACCACTATAGCCGCTCCGCCAACGGGGCAGTTATACAAATATAATGAACCAAGATATGCATGCACAAAGCAGGTATACAAACTACAAAACTAAGTTGTTTGTCTATAAACAACGATGGTTAGAAGTACATAATCGAATATAGATACCTACACAGTAGTCCATTGAAATGTTACAATTTAAGACCGAATATTGCATTTTTTAGAGGGCGCAATTTTACTTTTGAGACATATGTGGGTGGTCCATAGAAGCTTAACCTCAAGTTTGTGGGGTCGCCACCCTTGTCCTCCGGCCGCCATCTTGGAAAAAGGGGTGAAAACACTTATTTCGCGATATCTTGGAAACTATGCGTCTTACAAAAAATTCTACAGCATATAATTTGCAAATTATTTTGCCTACAAATATGATTATATGACTTTTTGCCCTAAATTAAAAATTTAAGAAGTTATAACCAAAAAGAGAGAAAATTTTCATATATTTTTTTTTGCTCTATAACTTTCTTTTTCTCATTTTACAAAAAAGATACCTCAGACCAATCTTGTTGATTATCGATTGAGGAATTTTTATATGATTTTTTAATTTATTTCATTTAAAACACTTACAGCGCTACAAAGTTGACCAGGTTCATCAATGCTCATGGGAATCGGGTCAAAATGAAATGTTTAAATTATTTTTTTCATATCCTTAAAAAAAAAAAAAATCGTACAACTTCACTTATTCATACCTAACTGTTTTTCTTACCATAGAACTTACCAAATATAACTTACCGAAGGATAAGCAGGTAGAAAAGATCTGAGTTACCGTTTGGGGATAAAGGAACATCTGCCTGCTACGACTATTATTATTATACGCAGGCTTAGCTGTTTCTTCTACCTCAGTTTATTCTCTTAGTTGTGCTACATTTTTTGTTACGTGTAAACGTGTTGAAAATTGTGGATATTATTTTCAGTTTAATCAATTAAACTGCGGGTTTCGGAAAAAAAATCCTCAAAACATCATCTACAATATTGTTCTGAGGTAATTTTTTTGTAAAATGTATAAAGAAAGTTATAGAGTAAAAAAATATATTTTTGCTTATAACTTCTTTAATATTTAATTTAGGGCACAAAGTTATATACGTACCATATTTATAGGCAAAACAATTTGCTACAAATTATGTCCTAACGAATATTTTGTAAAACGCATAGTTTCTGAGATATTGCAAAATACGTGTTTTCACCCCTTTTTCCAAGATGGCGGCCGGGGGACAAGGGTGGCGACCCCACAAACTTGAGGTTAAGCTTCTTCTATACATGTCTCAAAAATAAAATTGCGTGCTCTAAAAAATGCAAAGCTCATGTAACTTTTCAATGGACTATAGTTATAGATAGGTGTGCTAATGTTAGTCAATGAGAGGTTTATTATTAGGTTCATTTAAGTCTACTTTGTATGTAAACTGTAAAGATGCGAAATGAATTTACAAAGTTACATAACATTCCACATTATTTATCAAAAATAAATAACACTTCAAAAAGGATCAAAATGTTTTATTCCATGCGACATCGTCTTTGACCGCTCGATCCTTGCTAACGGTGTGCTCGTGTGCGCCGCGCTACGATAAATGCCTAAATTTGAACGATAGCGCAAGGCGTAAAGACTCTTAAGTGTTTAATAAAAATACTGATTTAATGTTTTCTTAAAATATTTGTTTGTTGTTAAATATGGATTTATATAATAAAATTTGCCAAGTAATGCCTGAGTCTATTAATTATGGAGTGATTTTAGGTTGGCCTGAAAAACATCTTCGACCACAACACCACTTGCCACCAGCAGGCTCATTACGTATTTCTGTTAATAACCAAATTTTGTGATTAACAAGTGTTATCCGCAAACAAATTGGCGATCACGTAAGCGTAAGTGACAAAATTTCTTATGAGAGTTAATTTCTATAATCCAACATATTTACAGACTTTTTTTGTAAGCGATTACACACAAATTAACTGCTCTTTTCAAATTGTCGTAATTATAACTAGCTATAGGCTGTTTTGCAGTGATTTTGTAATGATCGTGTCATGGGGTGAGTCACCCTGTGACAGTACCGGCTCTCAAAAAGATAAAGTAACGTGCGAGACCATCTCCTGACACAGAGAGCAAAAAAGAAGATAAAGTATATTCTGATTTTGTATTGTACCTAGTACTAGATATATATCAACAAATTTACTATGGATAATTAATCAGTTAATTAAAATTAAAGTGGTTCTGTGTTTTCGTCAAGGCCATTTTTATTAAAGAAAACAGCGTGCCATTGTTAAATAAATATTTTCTTATCGAAATTTTCGTATCTTTTCCTCGCAAGTGTTTTGAAAAACGTAGTGACACGCGTGTTACTTGTTTTATAATGTACTATTGTATGGAAAAGTTATGAAGACATAATATATAATAGCCTTAAACTTCCGACTAAGTTATTTTTTAACGTTAATGTGACGGATCAAGCCGAGGCCCACCTAATGTTAAGATTTGATTCATTTCGTCACAAGTCACGAATTGCACTATTGCCAGACAGTTGTTAAATCTCAAGGACTGCTGCCGGAACACACCGTTAGGTGCTTGGCGACAGATTTTCTACTTGAGGGTGGTTGCTAGCCAGGCGGGCATCCGCAAAATGCCTTTCCACCATGTGGTGAAGCTCAATCCCGCGGTGGGATTCGAACCATGTACCTGCTCCGCGGCAGTCCATAGCCAATGCCACTGAGCCATCACTGCTTCAAGTTTACAATAGTTAACAAAAAACTGAGATGTAAACTCACCTGACTCTCCACAACAACTCCACAGCGATGTTTCTCCAGCACACATCTGTTACACTCCTTACAATGCTTGTACGTAGGCTTCACACATTTCTTGCATGTGTTACAATGTCTATATGTCGTCCCATTTTTACTAGTACATTGTTTACACTTTGTACAGTGGTTGTTCGTTGCAGAAACATAGAATTTACACTTGTCACATAGCTTGTAGTTTTTATCGTTGGACAGGTCGATGGTGATGAGTGGCAGGTTGGTGAAGAAACGGACCGGTGATCCATGCTTCCGGCCTGACTTGTTTTTGTTTTGGAATTTCTTGTGGTTTTCGTATTCCACCTGGAATTTTAAAGACATTATTACAAAGTTGGAAATTTTTACGAAAGGAAAACTTAGTCATGTGCGGGATTCGAACCCGCGTCATCCACCCCTTTAGCCGGGGTATGCTAGACTATACGACTATAATTTTTCCTCCCATAAATTTGTAATGTAATCCACAGAGCATGTGTAATTGCAAAAATAAAAACATTAGAGTTATTATTATTATTATGTAAGACTAACGAGTCCCAATTATCACATTGACGACGTGAAATAAGTCTTCGACGTATCGACACTGCGGCCTCTGCCAAAGAATAAAAGAAGGCTCACTCTCAGCGACTCTAGCTACGACAATTCAGCTCGCAAAGCATGGAGTACCTTATATTTCTTTTAAACACTTTCTATCGCTAGGCTCTAATCTCTACTGACGCGGCAAGCACCGCACAATAACCCAGTCACAAAGTTTTGGCCCACCATGATAGGTTCTTGCTAAAGAGACTTACCCCCATGTGAAATGAATTTAAACACTGAGCTTAAGTGCTTGAAGCAGGTAACAGACACAAAGTAATGTTTAGAACATTTCACTCACGAAGAGTCGCTCCACAGTAAATTATCAATCAATCATTTATTTACAAGAATACAAAGTTATAAAAAGGTCTTAAACATTATGGTGATTTGATCTTGTATTTGCCCGCATGCAGGCATGCAAATATTAAAAATTATTTTTGTCACTTTGATCTAAAAATTCCTTAACACTATAAAAACATTTATACAAAAGCCAGTCACATAATCGATTTTTATTGATGCACATTTGTACTTTTAGTTTAATTAAAATTGTCAAATTATCTCATTGAAATAAATTTTATTTTGAATATTTTTGGAATTGTCGCTGGTATGATGATATTCTTGCTTTTATCTAGCTAATTCATTTAAACATCCATATTACTATGTCATCCCATGTTTAAATGCCCTATTAAAACACAAGCATGTGCATTTAGCTACTACTAGTTGGTATTTAAGCAATGTTGAGTCCGTAGGTACGTACATATTTAAACGGTCTATGTCAAATGTTTCAGACAATACTTTGGGCGCCCAAGATACAGGCACAGCCTAGTTTGGGGCCCACGGGTACATATCTTTAACTTTTATCAGGACTATTTAACATAAATATTAAAAAATACTTTAACTAACATAGCTATTAAATTAAATTAAACACAACTATGTACAAAGATTCATTGTACATAGTTGTGTATATGTTAATAGTTTTATGATTAATAAAGTTATTATTATTAGTTATTATTATTACGTTTAGACCTCGTATCTACGACGATGTACGCTTAGTGTGGTGTCGTAGTATGGGTGTAAATGCTAATTGTAGGTACTTACAGTAAAAAGAGTAGGCAATAGTAGTTGCAACTACCTTCAAAAATATTGAGGAGCGCACCTTTGTGAGTGGAAAGGGCTGTACTAACATTGGCGAGTCATAGTACCCAGCTATTTGTAAAACTTTCAAATAGAGTTACCTGAAAATCATGCATCTTCATCTCCGGCATCAAGTTTGTAATATAAGGCTCGGAGAAGTACGGGAACGCCCACAGTACTGGCAATATTTTATCATCGGAGTCCTCGCTGATTTTTTTGTAGGTATCTGATAGTTCCCGGAGGGTTTGGACCAACGGCTCCACGCGACCACCGAATGGAGGATCCATTACAATACATAGTCCGCCATCTCTGTAAACAGATATATAAGGTGTCAAAATCAGGATAAGGATTTCTAAATTTCTAAATATGATTCAATTCAGTATCTCATGCTAAGCTAATAAATGATTTAAAAATATTCAGAGCACTAAATTTTCTTTTCAGGCGGGAGTCAAACCCGCGTCTTCCAGTTTTACGCACAGGACGCCTTAACCCCTTAGCCATCGAGTTATGTTCATTAGGACGTACATTTTGCGTTTATTATATTGAATTTTTTTTACTGTCTTCGAGGATATTACCATAAAACCAGGACACGCGGGTTTGACTATAGCACGAGATAAAAAAATTGTGCTAGGCAATTATGAGTAAGGATGTTGAGTTTTTAAAAGAACACTGTAATGCTGTTTTTAATTGCTGTAGATGTGAATTCACCTGAATGCTGGGAACCCCAAATAATGTTAAACAAGTATTTTGATTTGAAATGAAACATTTAGGAATTGAAGTTGCGAAAGATATTAATAAATCTAATAATGTTTGAAAAATAAACGCAAAATTTTCATAAATTAAGAAAAGTAAATTGAGTACCTATATATCTTTAAAAAATATTTCTAGCAAAGAAGGCAAAAAGTTTTTTTTTAATATATTTGTAATGATAATGTTTTTTTTTGATAATGTGCCCCAACAGCTGTCTGAAAGCAATTCTAGCTCAACGGCCAAATCATATCATACATCGTGACATAGTGGTCAAAGGCTAGCCTATCAGGTATAAATATTAATGTATAACGTTAAGTGTTCTTCCATTAAAAACTTTAAACTTACTTAGATTTCTTCAAAAACTTCTTGACTACTTTCTCATCCTCATTCCCATTGAACATGTAATTGTTGAACATGTTGTACCAGACGAACTTAGCGGGCGGGTTGAACTGATGATGGCGCGTGTCATAGTCAAGGAGGATGGAGTCGAAGTCGGGGCTGGCTTGAGCTGCCTCGTGAACTGACGGTGTGCCAATGCAAACAATGTTGCTGAAATCATAGAAAAATAATTACTGTATCAGCTGGAAGCTGACTAAACGAGTACAGTTCTCGCCAAAGGAAACGTTGCGCTGGTCCTTCGAGCGGGATTAAGACTTACCGAATGTCGTCTATGATTTTTGTGGTCTGCTGTAGCGCCTCCACTACCATATTTATTGCTAACCTAAACGCATCAAACTTCCAAGACAAGTTCAATACAAGTTCCAAGATTTTTGAAGCAGTGATAGCTCAGTGGCTTTGGCTATGGACTGCCGCGCAGCAGGTACATGGTTCGAAACCCGCCGCGGGCTTGAGCTTCACCGCATGGTGGAAGGGCATTTTTGCGAATGCCCGCCTGGCTAGCCACCACCCTCAAGTAGAAAATCTGTCGCCAAGCACCTAACGGTGTGTTCCGGCAGCTGTCCTTGAGAGCCAGTAATTTTACGTTAAGCCCGTTACCACCTTCGACCACATCATCACTTATCATCAAATGAGATTGTGGTCAAATGCTTACCTATCAGCTATAAAAAAAAAAAAGTTCCCAGATACCGCCACTTGAAAGGTGACCTATCATCAAAAATGGGGAGTGAATGGGGAGTTAGCTTTAGAAGGCGGCCAGAAGACATTAATGAGCCGTAATGTCTTTACAAAGGGTGGTTTGGATGAAACTCGAGAATTGGAATATCAGTGTCGACAATTCTGGACAAGCTGCTCTTGCCAACTATCGAAAACCTTGTTTTTATCTGGTACTAGATTTTTCGCCAAGTGTCAAGTTAGGTCTGTTAGTGCCAAAATCTTTGGAATTCTTTACTCGTTGGTGATACCAAAATCCATGTAAAAAATGTTAAGACATAGTTGCATGTAGAATTATTTTAACAAACAATTTATGGTAGGTGCTCAGTAGAGACCATTATAAATAATTATAAACATGTTTGTCGACTGATATATTTCTCAACTCAAGCCAACTAAAACATATTATAGTTTCTTTGTACACTTTACTGTATTATAGGGAACAAACATACCTTAAAACTAAAAATACAACTAGAAAAGAACTGTATATTAGTGTGCACTAGAAGTTGAAAAGAAATTGCTAGTCCCCACTATCAAAATCTCTACAATATTTTCGAGTGCATAGTAGATTATACCAAGCTGGTATACTCTATGTATGTATATCTATATTTGAAATGGGATGGCCCTGAACCAGCAAGATGAATGCATGCAATACCAAGTTATTCCTCTCATTACTCACCTTATATCATTATTTTTTAAGATTCCCAATATAGTTCCCACTGATTTCTTAGCAAATATATATTGTGCTTCAACAGCATCATTTTCAAGTGTCGGCAACCAGGATGAAGGATTGCTGAGTTGCTCATCCGTGAGAGGAGTGATGACTCGATGATCTTTGCCATGCTTCTTTGTCTGAGAATGTAGGAACAGCTCCTGGCAGGTGTTGCAGTAGCCACGGTCGGAGTAATGGCGAGATTTTATCTGAAATTAACAATTTTATAAAAAAGGATATATTTTCATTCAAAGATTAATTAATACTGAGGTTGTAAGTGTTATCGAATGTAAAATTCACTTGTACACATTGAATTATACTCGCACGATCCAAGGTGGTATACAGACATAAAAGGCAGAAAACCATTGTGCCGTAAATAATAGATGTAAACGCAATAGACAATTGAAAAATGTCGGTTTCAGAACATGTTATAAATGTCATAAAAAGGACATAAAAAGGCCACTTGCAAAAACAAAGCACCAATTTCCACAGTATATATAAATATATAAAATTTACAAGTATAATTCATCATGCAATTTTATACATATACAGAAGAAACTCGATTAACCGGACTAATTGTTGTTGTTAGGTGGTTAGATAAACCAAAATCCGGATAATCTAATGTATGAATATATCATATCACATGTAATACATAAGAGACAATTACTTGGATTCACAAAGAAAAATTAATCACGTGATGCAGACCTGATGGCCTACATAACTAGTTGGTGATTTATATTTTAAGGATACCGAAATGATTTAATAACTTAAAACATTAATAAAGCTAATTTGAAAACTACTATTTTTATGTTGGTTTTTAAATTCGTCTTCAAAGATTTTCTCATTGGTATGCATTTCTTCAAAAATAATGTTCAAATAGAGCCCATTTCTTTACTGTCTCATCTTTACTTCTACTTAAGAAGTTTCATTCAAGATATTAATAAAAACGTGTAAGTGCTTGGCGTATTGGCAAAAGCTACTTGTTTGGGCTCGAAAGGAAATCCTCTGAAAATCTAGGTCAACTTCTAGTGCTACATGCATATGTAAGAAAACTGTTTTCTTACATTGACAATGGTAAAATAACTTGTCCATACCACAAACAAAATATAAACATCTATACTATTGAACGAAGGTGGTACAGACTTCGAGAAGTTATTTATTAAGGACATATACCTGCCAGCCAAAGTGTGAACTTTCATAAAAACTCAACTTGTTATTAAAAAAAAACTCGCATTTAAATATAGTGTATTATTATACCTATCGTTTCTGGCTTAACACCTTTTTCTTTTGGACTATAATTAAAATTTTTATTATATAGCGTTTAGTATATAGCACTCGTTTTTAGGAGTTTGAGCCAGTTATTCGTAGCTCCAGATTTATTTAAAAAGTATAATACACATGTATAAATAACTTCCCATTACAGAAAGTTCATTATATTCCCCATGTTTGTGGTGCAATAGAAATATTAAAAACATGCTTATTTTTCTTGAAAGAGATGCTTAAAGTTGGCTCTTTCTTTTATCTAAAATTAAGAGTTTTTGAGCTAATGTAATTTCAAAACTGTATAATTTAATGAAAATCTGATGCACCACAAACCTAGATATTAGGGTAGTGATTACGTAGGTAAAAAATCATTGAGTTTTATTCGCTATTATTAAAATGAGATTGGAGCTGCATTTTGTATGGGGGCGTTCGTCTAAAATATACCCTTAAGAGATACATTTTCCAACATACTTACAATGTATGCACTTATGTATTTACATACATATTTTCTTAGATTAAATACATACCAGTCAATTAACATTTTAGAGTTTGTGCTCCAATAATTTGTAAATTTAACATTTCAGAGTCCATCCATGCGCTTTTTGATATTTATAAATTATGGGCACTCTGATATTTTTAAAACATCTAGATTGTTTTGATTTTCTGCTGAGGAGCAAAGGTATTCTATGGTTCCCGGTAGTGTTAGCACAAAATAATGCTCTCACCTTCCAGCATTTTGCCCTTAGTCTCTTGCAACACCTACGGGATGATATGGGGAGGTGCAATTCTAGCTTTAAATTCTAGGTTTACTCATATATTCCGCAGCAACTTTCATCAACTGTATCAATACCCCCATCACTTAAGGATAACAGTATAGCAATATAATCAAAAACCCCAAGGCTACTTCGTTTGCCAAAGTTTCAGCAATCATTTGTTGTGAGCACCAATGTGAGAAGGGTACCAAATGTTTGTATGGCTGATAGGTGCTACTGATGATGTCAGCACTAACAGTACTCACGGCTCGGCAGATGGCACTGTGCGCACTTTGTGCCAATATAGCTCTGAGTGCATTTTCAGACCCAGCCTTGGATTGCTTACAAATCTGTACAGTTGTTGTTTTAGAGCTTGTAATTCTCTCTGTCAAGTACTCTATACCTGTTAAAATCTGTAATTTATTGAAGAAGATAATGAAATTGATAGTAATGGCCATTGTGCATATGCAAATCAGTCAATTTGTAAGTACTGTTAGCACAGTTGCTACTGTTGGTATATCTCGCCCCACACCTTCACGAGTACTATTAAATTTAGCTTTTTTTACATTCTGAGCCAGACCCACATACTGAGATATTGCCTGTTAGCTGATAAGTAATGAACACATCTATGGAACTGGTTGAATACATGTACAACCTAAACTATTCAACAAGCTGAGTCTTGGGGAGCTGATGGATGCACATTTATGTTGAACCATTCGGAGGATTGAAGCTTACTATATATATTTACCAGTCAAAGTCTGCCAGCTAATGATGTATACAAATTACTAAAGTTTTATACACTTTTAAGACTAACATAGCAAAATTCTAACCTCATTCAAATGCCGCCATGCAGTAATCTTATCTATCTTTGGAATAAGACTGTAGTACTTCTCATTACGTTTCTTAACACCTTCTTTATGCCAGTCCTCTTCGTCTATATGCACTGTACACTGCTTCTTATCTCTACAAGAAGCACAAGCGAAATAGCGGCCTTTTTCAGTTGAAAATAACAAAGTTGGTCCATGTAAACATAAAGGATGAGATGCTGCGTCCTCTATAACCACTTCCACTGGTGTTAGTTTCTCATTTGCTGTTGTAATTTTTGGTTCTAATTTGCGTTTTCTTCCCATTTTATTGTAGTTTAATAATTTTATGTGAAAAGTTAAATTTTACAAATAAATGTTTGTTCCCACGTGACAATCACGTAAACATCACCAGCAAAGAGAATTTAATACTGGAGCGCGTTCCGAGCCTCGGTTAGAGCGCACTCGGAGTGCACTCGGAGTGCAACTTTTCACTCTAAAGTCGTTCACGACCTTCGGGTAGAGCGCAACTTTTTAACTATCAATAGAGGTCCTTAAAATCTTGAATCTTTAACTGACATGAACTTGACATTTCTTCATGAGAGAATTAAAGGCACTCTTTTATATTTTGCAGGTAACAGTAATTATATGATATATAGATATATGAAATAACATCATAAAAAGTCCATAAATTTTGCAAAATTCCCCGCCAAAAACGATATTTGAGGTTATAAAACAACCGGTCGTTCGGAACCTTCGAGTAAGTAAAAGCAACCAAACAACGCACTCTGACCCTCGGAACGCGCTCCTGATCCCCAGTGCCAAAGATGCCTTACCAGTGCGTAGTATTAAATTCTCTTTGAACATCACTACTGTTTAGTAACGAAATAAAAAGGACGTTTAGTTTAGCAGACAGTACATAGAGTAAAGAAAGCTATAGAGTGACGGGTAGCGGGGCCACATGAGACAAATTTAAACTAAATTTAATATCGTTAGGTGCAAAAAACTGTTCAGTACTATGGTGAATCCTTACTTCAAAGTATTTCATGGCAATTGCTTTCAACAGCGATTATCCAATGATTTCCAATCAATGTTTAGTCCTAAGATTTTTTTACCTGTAGATCAGTTGTTTGCCCTCCATATTTACTAGACGAATTCAGGGTAATCGCCTGAGTCATTACCAGTGTAGCACTTCCGAGCGTCCGGTGAATACATCGCCGCTAATCGTGTTTTTCTGATTTAATCTGTGGACAATACACCTTCCTTGTGTCTTTAGACTCTGCACAAATTATACAGGCACTGTGAGATTTATGAAAACTGTTTCATTTCACGCGTAATTATTGCTTTTATTGTTGAAATAGAAAATATTGTTATATTGTTTTATCTTTGGAATGAATATCAATGAAATGGATGAGCGAGATATGTGTATCGTTTGGTGTGAGAGAGTGAAAGAGATGCAGCATAATGGTGATCGGAATGTCTCGTGGCGGTTCGGTGGTAACACGAATTGCTTATTTATCTCATTCTAACAACAGATATGACGCATAATTTTTGAACGTTCTTTCCTTGTCATTACAAACTGCTTATAGATGTGCGTAGGTATGTACATAGGTAAATTCTAGTAAGCTTTTAGAGCAGTGGTGTTCGGATATAACAACTCTAAGTATTTCAACTCTCTGGTTTGGTCATTATTATTCTGCAGATTTTCAAATATAGAAATATCATGTACTCAGTCCTAAAAACATGAAAGTACTAATTTCTGCATTAAGTTTTTCTCATTGTAAAAGCTGATACCTTCATGTGAACGCAATATAAATATTTTTTCAGCACGTTCGCATATTTTGTTAACGCCTCACGATGGATAGATTAACCCCATGGAAGTAATAAGTACTACGTACAACAGGAATGAGCTGTTGTCGAAAAAATGAAACCGAACGAGAGCGCAATAACTGTACCTCTTATCCCTCTCTGGTAATGGTGACAATATTGAAATATGATTTAAGGACAATAATTTTAGTATAAAAAAATATTTATGATCTGACGTCAGCAGATCATTGCTTGAGATGGATTTTAATCGAAGATGCTAATGATGAACTTGCCCTCTGCGGCTCTGTATATTTCCTGTTTTTGCTTTCTTTTCATACTCGCGTCATATAGGTAGGTACTTACCTACTGGCACGTTAATGTTATCTATACAGTATCTTAACTCGGCTCGCTCGTTGAAATAACTACCTACAACCGCGCTGTACGTAAACATGCGATAGGGCTACCCGCCTCCATTATTTAAATTACATTTGCCTACTTTGTGTTTCCATTTAGTTCTGTGATTATAAATATACATTTTGTTATATGAAGAAAAAAAAAATCTTTAAGAAATGTGAATGAATTTTTGACTAGTAGGTAGATTTAATTAAAAAACCTATATTTAAATCAGTCTTAAAAATTTGCGTCCGAAAAATATTTGTGAGATGTACGAAATCCTTTATCATTCAATTTTAGAGTATTAAAAAATCCGCATTCTAATATATTATAGCTTATAAGTACCTATTGCACTCGTGTCAATCACTTTCCTTTACTCTATTCCCTTTTTTATTAATCGAGACATTTTTTTTCGGGGGATTATAGGAAATACATGTCCATTAAAAAGACACACATTATGTAACGTCAAGTGTTTAGAGTATCAAATAATGTTACTTACTAGTAAGTAAAATTATTTTATAGTATTACCTTTCAGTTTCCAGGTTATCTAAAAAAGTTATCTCTGGTTGCGTTTTTGACGAATTCATGCAACCAAAAGCAGCACAATGCTACTCGTCATATTAAATATGTGCATTGTACATAAACTTATTTTTAGCGAAAATATCGTGCGTTTATTGTTACAAAAATAACACACCGTCTACTCGTTACTGCGGCATAGACGCGACTGTCTGCGTACTGAGCGCGGGCCGAGATCGAGGCGCGTAGGTATAACTCGCGTTTCGTCCGTTTATATGAAGTTGAAATACTGTATAGATAACATTACCGTGCTACTGGTCCTTGTGGTGTACGACATGCAGTTGGACTAAGATAAAATTACGATAAACTACCTATTGTGGTATATTTCATTAATTAGGTAAGAAATAACAGTTAAGTGTAATTAATGAATAGATTCAGGCGTTACTTTGCGGAAATCCATATTTAATAATAACAAATACTTTTAAAAGTATCCTAAAAAACATTAAATAATATTTAAATAAAACACTTAAAAAAGCATAAAATTATATATCTAGTGACAATTCCGCCTAATTTTCCTGTTATCTACGTGACGTCATAAACATCACGCAGCCTAACCGGAAGAATACCCGACTAGTTTCGCTTCTAAACGAAGCATCTTCAGGAGGTCTTGACTTACCGAGCGCACGATCGATCGTGCGCTCGGTAAGTCAAGACCCTGGCTCATTTTGTAAAAGGGCACAAAATTTAAAATCCTGGAAGTGACTACGTTTCGGTAAACCTTTTTATTAGACCATATTATTGGTGGATCTATTAATTTATATGCTCCGCATTATAATGTCTGCAGCAAATTTTGGAACTCTATTTTGGAACCCATCGATATCGACCACATGGATCACTCCATTTTTTTCGTATATCAGGATGAAACGGAAAGCTGTAATAATAAGATAAAATGTAAATTATAAATATTACGTGATGTAATGATTGGATCAAGTAATTGAATATTATCTTTTATAAGATTAGAGGCGGACGAAGGGGTAAATGTACGACCCGAAACTAGCAACACTGAATTTTAGGTATTTCAATAAACGTTATTTTGAATCGCGATCTTAAGCCTTTTAACCAGTGTTATTATGACAAAAATGTACTTTACTGAGATAAAACACTTTAAACACGAAATATTGTTACAATAACCAAAACATAAAGAAAAACTTGAAACTTACATATGAAAGGACAATCCTGGTATTTTCAGCTCACTATCGCACTTACAGTTTAGCACACTACATCGCATTGTAATAAAGGTTTATCTTCGTTTATAAAAAAAATACATATATAATAATTAATTATGCAGAAACGTACCAAAGTGAATTTCTCAATTTCACAAAGATGCCATGACTGTCAAAGTTTGTTGAGCTTTTATTTGGTAGCCTTCAATTCTAGAGTGAATAGGTATCTTCTAGGCAAGCATGCTTCAGCTTCGGCTACATCATCACTTTCCATCAGATGAGATAGCGGCCAAATGCTTACCTATAACGCACAAAAAAAACTACATATTTATTATAGAAAGGGATACCATATTTAGTTATTATATGTAAAAGAAAAGGATATCGCAGTGCGTGCCAGTTTTTTCAAGGCTGTTGCTGGCCTTTTATTCCTTTTCTTTTACATATAATAACTAAATATGGTATCCCTTTCTTGTGGGAATGAAATGGAGCTATTAGCAATCAATACTTTTCTTAATATATTTCATAATATTTTGTTTAATAAAGGCATACCGCCGGTAAAAAAAAGAGAACATAATATATAAAAAAATACTTTTCTTTGTCTATAGACTTTCATATTGTAGTAGCTGTCTAAAGTTTGTTCTTACTAGGAATAAACTTTAGACAACACTACAGCTACTAGGAACTGTCATAGTATTATATAAAGGCATATCGTCAGTTAAAAAAAAATGTAGAGTATTTATAGATAGATAACATTTCTCTGGAAGACAAGAATGGACTATTTTGTGGAATTTTGAGAAAAAAATATTTTGAGGGAAATAAAATCTTTGAGAAAATGCATATTAATGTAGTAGGTACAAGTGGAGATGAAATTATTATAAGATATTTTAGAGCTATTGTGATTATTAAAGCCTTAAAAGTCAGAAACGTTAAGTTATATATTTGTAATACTCGTAATAACTGCATCATATATTGTGCGAATGGAGGAAAGGGGTGTTAGTTCGGTCAATTTAGACCAAAAAATTGGAGTTTAGTTACAAAAATTCGCAGTCTACTGAAAATTGGTGGGGTTGTTCAAAACACCATTGTAAATAAAATAGAAAAAGTCCTCATCGATCACCACCGACATCGACACCTGAAAAAAAAACATGTGGTTAAAGGTCAAAAAACGGGGTTTTCGTGATATTCAGCAAAACTGTAAGTTTTATCATAAAATTAGCCTTGTCAAATATTGTACATTAGATAATTATATTATAAAAATGTATATCAATACTTGTGTCTTAAGAGCCACCGTTTTTGAGATATAACGATTCAAAAAGTTGATAGAGTTCGTCGTAATATGTGCCTTTCCTATAATTAAAATAATTAAGATATTATGTTCCTAATTCCAGCGCTGGGTGCAAAACATTTGAACCCACCTAATAATACGTTGCAAAATGTTTAATGATACAGTAGAAACTCGAATATCCGGCCCTCAGTTATACGGATTTGCGATTATCCGGACTACCATACACGACCAATTAATGGACGGTCAACGATAAGTAAAATGTATAAGTAAATATGAATTTTTCGCATAGTCGTAGGGCATTTTGCGAATGCCCACCTGAGCTACCACCCTCAAGTAGAAAATCTGTCACCAAGCACCTAACGATAAGTTCCGACAGCTGTCCTTGAGAGCCAGTAATTCTAGTGAGAGATGTGCGTGTCGCGTCTTCATATTTTAAAATGTCAAAGCGTAAGAGAGTAGTGTTATCGCTTAGAGACAAAATAAAGTGTGAATTAACATCAGAATATAGTGAAGAAACTGAAAAATGAACCTTTGGAAGACGCTTTGTATTGTTGGTTTTTACAACGATCAACTGGACAAACGATATCTGGACCTTTGCTCTGTGAAAAAGCATTACAGTTAAATAAATAATTTGGTGGCAATGAATAGTTTGTGGCAAGTAGCGGATAATTGTACAGATGTAAAATTTCATCATGGAATTCGTGACTCGGAAATACAAGGTGACAAAGTGTCAGCAAATGGAGATGCAGCAAACTCTTTTAAAAATAATTTTGAGCAAAGAGCGAATAACAATATTAGTTTGTGCATACACTACCGGGACCCACAAAATACCTATGCTCCTCATCGGAATACAAACCCAGATGTTACCCAGCAGGATTGTGCCGTTGATTTATAAAAATCAGAATAGCGCGTGGATGAAGGCTGAAATATTAATTGACTGGTATGTAAACTAAGACCATATGTATGTACATAAATAAATAAATACATACATCGTATGTTGGAATATATATCTCTTAATAATTTCTTAATAAACATTGATATTCGTTGATATGCATTTGTTGTTTTTAATAAACAGATAACACTTTGTACTACATATGCACAAAACTCGCTTGTTTTCATACATTCGATTATCCGGATTATCGATTATCCGAATGCCTAACGACAACAATTAGTCCGGTTAATCGAGTTTCTAATGTAATAGGTATGGTTAGTGTCAAAATAATTACAACTGGGTGCTGGAAATTTGGTATAATAGCTTTAATTTTTATAGGAAAGTAATCTGTGATTTTTATAGTATACTGATTGAAATACAGAATGGGGTTAAAAGTAGCAAAACGCTTGAAAATATAATCTTGGGGAAAAATTATAGGAATTTGGGGAAAACTCCAAAACTTGATGGTAGCAACTCAGCGTGTCTTGCTTGTCAGGTGTCGGCTTTTTTGTCAAATTTTAGATTTTTTGAATAATTTCGCTGTTGAAAAGCTTTGAAATACTAAAAATGAACGGTTTAGTTAAATCAGCGCACAGGTTAATACAGAGCTGTGTAAAAAGCTCCAGTTTGACAAGTGCCCTAGTGTCTAGAACTCAGTCTCCTGTAAAACGTGACTTCACCCGAGGAATATGGCATATGAGTTCCAAGAGGTTAGACGGCACCGCAGCCTCTGTAGGCCTGCTTCACAACCATTCCAATACTTGTAGTTGTGGTTGCGGCTTGAAGGCTCTTCATACAAAAGGTATAGTCCGTCAATTTTATCTCCTTCATTTTTAGGTTATAATTGCACAATGCCCATATCATATTAATATCAGCTACCAAGCTCAGACTAATCAGTTTCATTTCCCTAGCAGATCAAGAAGAAGAGAAGGTCCAAAATCCTAGATATAAACCCCTTGGTAAGTCTTCCTTCCCACATCCTCTCCCTTCATATCCGGTAAGTTACATTATTCAAAGGGTAGAACTTTAGTTCAACGTCAATCTGTTTTAGGGGCAGAAGGTGTAGAACCCCCCTTTGAATAGCGAAATGTGAAAAGCCTTCCCTGTGGAGATACTATAATTATTTACTAATTCTAACATAATTTTTCTTTATTATTTGTGCTAGGACTTGGGTTACCACCAATCAATTTAAATAAAAAAATCCATCTGGATATCTGTAGTGAGAGTATTGGACTTAAACAGGCAATGGTTAGTCTAGGGCAAAGTCATATATATATAGGTGAGACAATGAGCAAAGCAAGGATGAGCATTAGGTTACTTATGACCACAACAAAGCATGAGCTAAGTAACAAAGCGAGCCTGACGCTCTAACAGCCTGTGATACGCCAGAAGAATTATGGGTCCAAATAGATTGGTGTTTATTCCAGGCCTTAGTTAAAATTTTAAACAGGTTAGATTTATAGAAATCTGTGAGGGGTAATTTTCGCTAGTCCCCACTCAAAGGAGGGGCTACTACACATCTCCCATGATTATAATATGTACCTACACATTCATTAATATCAATTCTTAAAAAGAATATACTTTGGACCTCAAATACATCACCCTCAGGACTATGTGATTCACAAATAAATCGTCCCTTTGATGTTGTTATAACATATTTTGACTGTATAAATTTATATGTGTTGAAATTAATAATTGGACAATCAGGGTCCAAAATTCTGCAACAAATACACCTTCACCCATTGAAATTAAATAAACTATCTGTAACTTCTAAACAAATTATACTCATATGTCAGGTCAGGAAAAATGCACAAGAACTAATTAAGTCATATTAAAAAAAACAGAAAACAAGTAATGGTTATTAACAATATACACATAATGTTTCAATCTAATATGTGCACTGTCAACTGTGCAGTGCCACAAGATAAGATAATAGATTGAGTATTGATATTAACAACACACTTTGTTTTCAAGACTTATCAGAGCGATTGGTCTATGTGAAGCGTGATCAAAATGCTAGTTCTTATATTCTTTCATTTATTTTTCTTTAGACTTCGATGGATGCAGGTTTTGGTTTCTCGAAACAAAATTTAATTATCAGGTGACCAATCGTATATTAAGGTATGCCACTTTAACGCCAAAGGGATACAAAATTCACCTATGGTTAGCCATGGACTTAATTTTCTTTATCTGTAAATTTGATACTTTGCATGTTCTTTTTTTCGGAAATAATGACATTATTACAATGGCAGCTGAATTCATAGGATTTATTTAAAATCACCCAGATGATCCTTGTCACCATATTGTAGAGAACTACATTATCACAAACTCACCTTAACACTTTAATTTCTACTATTACAGGAGAGAAGGAACTTGTTGAGTTCTTGACTGAAGAGATTGTTGCTGAACGTAAAGCACAGAAAGTGAAGACCCTACCAACTGAACTGGACGGCTTTATCATCAAGAGTGATGGTGCTGAAGTTACACTGACCAAGAAGCTCAAGGATGAATCGTAAGATATAATTATGATATTTATTTTTGTGTATGGTATGACATACAATTGATTAAGTTGATTGTAAAATCAGTTTTTAAGACATTATTGGAGGAGATTCAAAAATTTAGTACAACTCTCATTTTAGCATATATGTCCTTCAAATTATTAATTTTATTTTATGAATTAGTCAAATTATTCATATCATTAATATGAATAATTTGACTAATTAAACTAAAAAAAACTAATTAAAAACAGTCTCATAATTGAAAATTCACATAATTTACTATGTTTATAATTAAACTTCTGTGTAGTTCAGCTAAAACTAAATATTTGCAGATAATTTTATCAAAACCATCTCCTTCATTTTGGCATGTCCCCACTGTAAATAAAAACTTAAGTTAATTTTATATAAATATTTTCTATAACACATTGGCATATATATAACATATCGTCGTTGCGCGTGCAATACCGCGGAAGAGCAGTTTGTAAATACCGCGTAACAGCAAAAAGTGCAAAATTGAAATTTCGCGGCTACAGATTCTGAGCGCTGATTCGCCTATACCAGTTCTCACAGAATTTGAATTAGCCAATAAGCGACCTCGTACTTCAATCAAAACGATACCGCGGAACAGTAATTTTGGTTGAAAATGGCGGCAAATCCGCGTATTTACGACATTGGCGAACAAGTCGAAACACGGTTAGTGCGAGATCTCGAAAATAATTATTTTGTAGTAAATAATATCCTCGTAAGTACGTTTTTATTCTGTTTAGTGTTCCGTTTCTAATACGTTTATGCTCGAATAGAGTAATGAAGAATAGTTCTTTAATATTTTAAAGATTATGAGTAATAATAATCTGTAAACCGTAGTTATGCGGTATTGATATTACTTTATAACAAATGGTTGTTTGTCATTTACGGGGTATTGCAATAACAGTATTGTTTTTTTTTTAGATATGTACTTATAATTTGAAGTAACCAAATATGATGGAGGACAAGGATATCGTGTTATTGTTAGAGAATGCTGATTTTAACGATAACTTGGTAACTTTAAGAGATTTACGTGAAAGGGGAAAATATTGATGCAAAAAAGAAGGAAATATTGAATAAACAATATTATGAAAATAAGCTTAGTTCAGCGTTCCTTTGTCAAGGGAATTAGATCAAGAACCTTTAAATAAACATTTGACATCCGAGCTTACTACGCTTACAACAGTATTGGATCCTACTTCAACACAGAATAGAAATGATAATATTATAACTCCTATCATTCACACAGTGGAGCATAACAAAAATGATCTTGAATTTTCGTTCGATGACTCAGTTGCTGATCCTTCTTTTGTTGCCCTCTCAGACATAACTAATTTAGAGCCATTATCATCGGAAAATATAGAGTGGTTTCCCGAAAGGGAAATGAAGAAACGGTGAAGAAAAATGAAAGAAATCCTAATAACTGGAAAAGAATAATAAATACTTAAAAGCTACTACATACGCATCATTTGTTGTAGATTATTTAACTAAGTTTATAATGAATAAAATATTTATTTTCTTCACAAAGTACTTAACACTATTTGTGAGAAATTTTGATTACACATTAAAAATTTATTTCAAGTTGATTATAAAAAATTATGTTGATATAATTTCGTTGTAAGATTTTAGTTTTGGTAAATTGTTTTTCAAGGAAGATGTTTACTTTTGTATATTAAATTTAAGTTGATATCTGGAGTGAGTTTTTGTTTTATTTTTAAAGACGATGTTTTATTATATAGTTGATTTAAGAATACTTTTTGATATTTTTCACAAGAAGATGTTTAATTTTGTATGTTACTTTTAGTTTATATCTGGAGTATTTTTTTTTTATAAGTAGATGTTTAATTTTGTGTGTTATTTTCTTAATAAATTTAAATAAATAATTATAATATTGTATTCAATTTATTGCAAGCCCGCGTATCTGCTTAAATTATAGTATTATTAATGTAATTTGCTGGTAAAAAACCGCGTAAGTGACTTAACCCGAAATTTAAACAAGTTCATAGTAGTTTTCCGTTAAATTTCCATAAAATGCTGATGCTGCGATGGCAAAGAAGCTACTACGAAGTTCAGTCGGTAATACAGTTATAAATTACCAAGTTATTAAGTTTTTTCTTCTTCCTGTAAAATTCGCAAAATGTAGATACGCGGTATTTACAAACTGCTCTTCCGCGGTATTGCACGCGCAACGACGATATAACAAATAATGAATAGAGCTATTAAAATTGTTGTCCCCGAAATTTGATACTACTGAAGAATTCCGGTTTGTTACCTCAATTTCTTGAAAAAATTGTTCCATACTTATATAAATTTTTTGTTTTCTAAACATGGCAACAACAATAGTCTATGATCGGTCATCTTAAAAGTTAAACACCAGTGTTATTTCGTCGCCAGTGTGAAACGCCCAGTGTGAGTGAGTACTGTTGCCAGTAGGGACTGAGAAAAAATTTTTCATTGTCAGGTTTGTACCAACGCAATGAATTATGTATCCACACATTTCTCACAATGCAGTTATAAAGAAATGCTTTGTTATAAAGAGCAATTTTTTATATGTACTGTAACTGAGCGAGAAACTGAGCTGCTATAATATTTTTTCCAATGTTAACACAATTTGTTACTGCAGGTACAGTAACATATAGTTGGGCCGAAAAAGCAACAAAACCGACAGCATAAAGCTAAATTCATGTGGCGATTTTTATATATTTTAAGACGTTGAATTATTTGTTACAGATAAATACTTACTGTGTTCCTACTTAAGTATTGATCTCATTCATACAGAAACAATTTAGAATATAAGAACCAGTAATAAGTTTATTTATGTAGTACATGTTTTGAAGTTTATTCCGTGTAGAAAATATGACTGACATTTTGATAAGTTGTAAACTTATATTAATATAAAGAAGAATAGAACATTTTGATTAATTTGTAAGAAGCATATTATCATGCTAAACAGTACTAATTTTAATATTGCAAAAATGAGTTATACAAGAAGGTTTAAATACTAAGTAAGACATTGATTTATTTGTAACATAGATATATAAGTATCTAAATGCTATGTTCCTACTTATGAAACTCATAAAAAAAGTGATTTATGGAGATGTTTAATATACGAATATTAAATATGATGTATGAAGTTTTATGGCAAAGTATCATCAGATTATTTGATTACTTTGAGCAGATTCTCAGTTTCATCATACTTTAATTTTGTTAACCAACTAAATAGCGCCGCTTTTGCATCTGTTGTTAAATTTAACAAAATCTTTTAATATTTTGTTAACATTGTTGTACAAGAATGGACCTAAGAAACAAGCGTGACGCTAAGCTAATTTTGTATTAAATTTTGTACTCCGAAATTTTTTATCCTTACGCCTTTTTTTTTTCTACATTTTCCATCAAACTCGTCTGACTGTGTCGAGCTATCACAACATTTTTTATAAACAATTGCCGTACCGTCAGTACTCCACAATCCTCGTATAGATCAGACGTAGGAAATATACGTGTTCTAAAAATTGCAGTTTTTAGTAGCGCTCTTTGAGCGCGTTCTAGCAATAACAAATATGTTATTCCTGCACCGCCCCAAGAGGTGTTGCAGTAGGTGAGGATTGATCTGCACAGTGCGTTATACACGTTAATGATTCATTTTCGGTCGGCGACATATTAATTTCCTTACCCTATTGCTGAGAGTCTCAATGTGAGTTTTCCAGGTCATTCTGCGATCAAGCGTTACTCCTAAATACTTGAGTAACGCTCGCAGGGAATATAACGTTCCCTATTCACGCATTATTCGATCACAGTGTCCAGAAGTCTTGCAGATTTGTGTCGGTCATTTTCGTAGCTTTAATCTTGTTTACGAAGACGCAGCAGTTTGTTTTCCCTATAGAAAAATTATAGAGATAGGTATTCCAAGTCTATTATGCTAAACGGCGACTATATTGAAAAATACAAACCTAAACCACGAACGCTCGTTGTAAACATCACGTCGCCACACTAACTAGCTAACATCAACACTATCAATTTGTTACCATATCCTCTTTCTAACTTTTTTCATTGCTGATTTTTGATAGAAAAGCTATGACCATTATTTCACCTGATGGTTTGTGGTAATGTGGTCGAAGATGTTGTGCAGGCTAACTTAGGCAGCGGCTGAAACGCGTCGTTAGAAGCTTAGGGACAAATTTACTACTCGTGGGTGGTAGCTAACCAAACGGGTATTTGCAAAATTTTCTTGAACAATCCTAAGACAATAACAGGTACTGGAATCATAACTTGCTCACTAAAGCATGTGCACGCTCAGCAGCGGTCACCGATCCAAATAATGCAGGATTACTTAGTTAGCGAGAGTTAAGTGTTTGAAAAAGCACTTCTTTCCATCAGAAGATGTCTAGTAGTCTGGTTGATGACCACACATCGATTCGTATGACGGTAAAGTATTACAATTGTAGCACAAAGTTTCGACTCGAAAGAGTAAGGTTCCGGGGGCCTAGAGTAATATGGATCCGGCGCGAAATCGCAGGAAGTGGGTTCGATTTCCCTATGGAACTGGACTGGTTAAGAATACTAGACAAGCTACACTAATAGCTAAAAATTATATAACACCCATGTGTTTATATTTCCAGCGTTATTATCACATTCAACGTGAACCACACGGTGGACTCGGATGATTTCGGAGAGGGTGAGCAGCAGCAACAGCAAGAGAAGCAGGAGTTCTCGGAGATGCGCTCTAAACCTCAGTTCGAAGTGGACCTGGTGAGGGGAGACACCACGCTCGGGTTCACCTGCTCCTTCCTACAGGAGCCTCCAGCCTCTGATGAATACAGTAAGTAACGATTATACTTCCTATGTTCGGCATACAAACACAATTCCAAACAATGGAGTGTTACTGAGGAAACGGAAACCAATTAACACTTTTACACGGCTTTAGTAAATAATACGGTATAACTCACGTGAATCAGTCAGATAGCTCCGACTATAGTTTCTATATAGCTACGAGCTGCCGCCCGCAGTGCTAAGCGAAACGTAAACGCGGGTGTCCCGAGCTCTCCTTGAAATAGACCACCGAATGTGCTTGAAACTATATTCGGTGCTATCTGACAGATTCACGTGAGTTATCCCGTATTATTTACTAAAATGAGTGAAAAACACAATAGTTTTTACAATAAAACTTTTGCGCGGCTCACAAAGGTGCAAATGCAACCACAGCACCAATTCAAGAGGTAATTCCAGGAGGAGCTGCGTTAGCGCTGAGAATCCCTCTCCGGGCGTCCACTGCCAGGACCTGAAACGAGAGTTGGATGCCTGCGTTATCCTGCGTATTCTGGAAGGGGGAAACACGTACTAAATTCTTTATCAGCTGCTCGGGTCAAACGAGGCAAGAGGTTAAAGTGACCCCTCTAACACTATCATAGCACAGATATGTATGCCAACAGCACAGATATGTATGCCAACAGATCTCATTCGAAAAATGATAACGAATAGCCCTCCCTATGGCACAGAATTCTAAAAGACCTAGGGGTAGTTTTTCGCGTTGTATCTTTGTTCAACAGATTTTAACCTTTATGAATATTTTTAATAAACTTATGTTTATTTATTACTTATAGGCTAGCATTTGCCCACTATCCCTGCTGATGGAAAGTGATGATGTGATCGAAGATGTTGTTCAGGCTAACCTTGAATTACTGGCTCTCCATGACAGCTGCCAGAACATACCGCTAAGTGCTTAGCGACAGATTTTCTACTTGAGGGTGGTAGCTAGCCAGGCAGGCATTCGCAAAATGCCCTACTACCATGCTATAACGACTGCTATCCTAAGACAACAACCGGGATCGACGGCATAACGTGCCCTCCGAAGCATGTGCTCGCTCAGTAATGCCAATAGCGGTCATCTAAGTTATGACCGCGGCGGACTTTGCTAAACTTAGCTGATCGGTTAAGAACGGCTAAGCAAACTTCGGTACGAGCCCTTCTTAAATGTTCTTTTTTATGTATAGAAAGACCAAGCTAATCAGAAAGTGATACTTTACAGATGATGTGTTCGGCATCGACGAGGTCACATTGTACAAGGGCGAGTGGAACGACAAGGTGTATGCAGTCGCGGGCGACGTGCTCGATGGCGTGAGTTACAATTCCAATTTTTTTTTTCGATAGAGTACTCCAATGTTGTTTAATGGAATAACTTATTAGATCATATCAGAATTTTTGTAATGTGTGCATCACAAAAGGCGGGTGTGAGAGTGCATGCGGTATTATGGGTGCGAATGTAGAGGCGATATTTAAAAAAAGTTGAAATATCTAAATATTTCCCAGTAGCAGAACAGTTGAAGAGGGCTGTAAAACATAACGAGAAGAATGTTGACTATCTATAGGATAGATGTAGAAGAACGCCAAATAAGGTGGCGTGAAGCTGCGTGAAGAGTATGTTTGATAAAGGTGTGCGTGTTGAGATGACGTGCAACACTACAGTGAAGAAAAAAGATAAGTTGCGTCGACCCTGCTCAGTGTGGGGTATGGACAAGAACAAGAAGAGTGGTGAAACGAGCGATGGCGGTTTTATGTATATCTGCATCTGAATGTTTTAGGCCGGCAGTATATTTATATATTTGTAAATTTGAAGTTCTTGTGCCAAAGAATGTTATACTTTCCGAGTGTAATTCTTAATACAATTGAAATTTGTGTGATGCCATGTTTGCAATAGTTTTGTAGCTGTGTTGGGGATAAGGTCATTGTTCCCATACTTAAGTTGGGTAGTTTGGACATAGATGGTATATTCAAAAAGTCAACAAACTGCTTGCCTCTTTGGTGAAGTGATGAAAGCGTTGCTTTGGGATCCGAGCTACTAGGTTTGATCCCATGGTACGTCAGTTATTAGTTTTTAGATAGTTTGTAGCTCTGTCTGCAGGCTGGCGCCGCGCCCTGTAGATGGCGTGAGGCTAGCCCTTTATTATATATATTATATAATGGTTTCAAAACGTGTCTGGCAAAAAGCGCTTGATTAGACAACTCTAGGCGTACCTTTGGGGATAAATGCTTTTTAATTTTAGAACTAATTGTAATCAAACGCGGGCGTCCCGAGCTCTCCTTGAAAAAGACCACCGAATGTGGTTGAAACTATAGACGGAGCTATCTGACTAATTCACGTGAGTTATCCCGTATTATTTACTAAAATAATTTTAATCATTCCCTTGTTAGAAATTTAATCGCGAGCCTAACACGTAATAACTGTCAATTCATCAATTTCACTTCTAAAATCTTTGAATATTCGTTTGTATCAATTCGCCCATACAATACAACTATTTTCGCATCTCCACGTTGAGCATCTCTGGCGTGGTGGTTCTAACGTGTGACTCCGATCTGTGGGTACCGAGTTCGAATCCCACCGCTCCCCATTTCTTTGCCACACTTGATACTATAACACAAGTAGTCGTCAGGTGCCAAAAATGGGGTACATTGTGGAACGCAAGGAGTTGAAGTTGATTTCTCATTGAAATAATGTGAGGAATATTCAATGAGTTGCTACAATTTTTAGTAGAAAATTTAGCAATGAATTATTTTTGTAAATGATAGACGGATAACTCGCGTGAATAAGTGAGATAGCTCCCATAGAACAAGTTGTACGCAATAAAAATACAGAATTCGTACAGGATAGAAGTTTGAACTGTATGTACACGAAGTCGAAATATTAATCCTGGCCCACAGTTCTTAAAGAAAGATGTCTCTTAGGACTTTTGAAACCTAAATGATGAACATCTTTTATTATTTTATGAAAAAAAAAACTTCCTACCAGTAGACCAATACTTGTTGTACATAGATATTTCATTTCAATATTATGTAAATTCAGTTAGGGATTCCAGTTTGTTTCCATACAAAGCAGTAGGTACACAAGACGAGGGTGAATGGAACATTTAGGAAGATCTAACCAAACATCTACTTGCAGGTTGAATACAGTGACCTAATGTTGTTATAAGGATTGCCCGCCTGGCTACGAGGGTGGATTGAAAAGTTCGCGGCCTCAGCAAGAAAACTATTTGTAATATAAACAAAAATAATTTTATTTTCATCCCACCATCTCGGAAAGAGTATTTTTAATCTTCAATATCTGAGTGGAAAAGCCGTTTTTATTCTCTAGAGGATAAAGTAAATTGAATTTAGAACATCGTGTGCACTAAGTTTGTGAATTAAAAAAAACATTAAACCTATTTACTGCTACCTCTATGGTGCTGATTATATCATACAACTTTTTTTTAATTTGTTAAAAACTCAGACTCGGAACCTTCTTGGTGTTCTTTTTTCAATTTGCTTTGTACGCGGTTCTTTATTTCCTCGCTGAGGTGGAATGAAAAGTTACGTGTTGCACTCGAGTGCAAAGATTTTTCACCTCGTGCTCTTTTGATTCCCTCTCTAACGCTTAGGATTCTAATTTTGAATCACTCGCTGCGCTCGTGATTCAATTTTAGTATCCTTCGCTTGCTCGGTCATCAAAATTGAACACGCGGTTAAAAAGCAACTTTGCACTCTTGTATAACAAATAACTATTTTCCACGTAATCTCCACTTAACTCAATGCACTTTTTCCATCTGGTTTCCAACGCCTGTATGCCAGTCATAAAAAAAGTTTCTTCAAAGCCTTCAAAAAAGTCACCCACTGCAGCTTCGACCTCCTCATTTGATGAAAATTGTTGACCTCCAAGGTGTTTTTTTTGGTTTGGGAATAAATGAAAGTCTGAAGGTGCCAAATCAGGGGAATAGGCGGGATGCGGCAGTAATTCAAAGCCACAATCCTGAATTTGAGCCATAGATTCAACAGACGTGTGAACGCGTGCATTATCCTGATGAAACAACACTTTCTTGCTGAGTAATCCTGGCCTTTTCGCTTTAATTGTTTCACGCAAACGACGTAAAAGGATGCAGTAATAAGCCGAGTTTATAGTTTCACCTTTTGCAAGGTAGTCCACCATGATGACACCCTTAGCATCCCAAAAAACTGACGCCATCACCTTGCCAGCTGACAAAATTGCTTTGGCTTTTTTGGAGTCGGTTCATCAGGTTTTTTCCACTGCTTGGATTGCTGTTTTGACTCTGGGGTGTAGTGGTGTACCCAGGTTTCATCCATTGTCACAAATCTGGGCAAAAAATCTTGTGGATCAGCATCAAACATTTCCAAACAGTCGCGAGAAATCGTGAGCCGTATTCGTTTTTGTTCAACTGAAAGCAATCTGGGTACCCACCGCGCAGAAACCTTAGAAAATCCAAGTTCATTGACTATGATGTTTTGTGTTCGTTCATACGAGATGCCAATAGTGTCTGTAATCTCCCTGATGGTCAATCTCCGATCTGCCAATATCAGATCACAGATTTTCCCGATGTTTTCTTCAGTCGTAGACGTCGTAGGCCGGCCGGAGCGAGGGTCATCTTCAATACTCTCTCGTCCGCGTTTAAATTCAGCAACCCACTTTTTTACAGTCGTATACGACGGAGCAGATTCCCCCAATGTTGTTGACATGTCTGCGTGAATCTCTTTTGGAGTTAGTTTTTTTTTAAACAGGTATTTGATAACCGCACGTTCCTCAATTTTCTCCATTCTTTAAAAATGCTGCACTTAGGCTCACAAAATTCAGTCTAATTTAAAAACTGATAATGCTATTGCGATAAAATTTTACAATGTGACAACCAGAGAGTAAGCAAATCGAATGAGGTCAGTTACATTAAAATAGTTCAAGTATTTATGTGTTAGGCAGCGAACTTTTCAATCCACCCTCGTATCCTCACCCCTTAAGTAAAAAATCGTCGCGAATTACCCGTTTTCGGCAGCTGTCTTGTTACCATTAAGTTAGATTATGGTCAAAGGCCAACCTGTCAGCAATAAAAAACATAATAAGAATATATTATCTTTCGCAGTACCTATATGACCTGCTGATGAATCTTCTAGAAGAGAAGGGAGTGAGCAACGACTTCGCCCAGAAGCTGTCAGACTTCAGCACCGCCTACGAACACTCTGCCTACATCAACCTCCTTGAAGCAGTCTCCAAGTTTACCATCGGAAAGTAAAATAGTGTTTATTAGGTATTGTAGAATAGGGGATGCCCTGGTTTTAAGTTGTTGGAAAACTTGTTTATTTTGCTGTATGAGCGCAATGTTGAGTAAGTCACTTTCGCCTTCAACTTGTCGCTTTGCCAAAATCTGAATATTTGGGAGGTAATATTGCCACTGCAAAAAACCTATGTGGTCTGTTTTTCCAAATTTTAGCCAAATGGTAACTGTTTTTTTTACGAATTGAGAACTCACCCAAAAGTCTGAATAATCATAAGTTTGCCATCTATCGTGAAAAGGTCATAGTAAATGAAACTTCTTGTTTTGGTTTTTTCTTTATGAATAACCCGATTCTATATAAACGTAACTATTATATTGCCACACTTTAATGTATACGTAGAGCTCGGCCATTTTTTGGCGCCAAAAACTCGTCGTTATACTGCGTTGTTGGCGGCAAGCGGCCACGAGTTGCAATTCGCCTAAAGATTGTCTTGAAATATATTGACATCATAATATTTTTTTATTTTAATTAATTACCGACCTATCTATATGTGACCTATTATATATAGGTTAACGACTTATTTACGTTATAATAACGTCGGGATTCTCAATAAATAAGACCATGGTTATTGTAAACAAGAATATAAAGACAACTTATAATAGCATGCTTGCTAAAATTAATCTTCAATTAGGATTAACTTTTTTTTACCCGGCAATATGCCTTTATTAAACAAAATATTACGAACTATATATAAAACTACAGCTACTACAATCAAAACATTTAGACAACCTATAAGTCATAACAAACTCAATGGCTAAATGCTCCAGCCCAATCCCAGTTGGCAGCGTGCCCAGCATGCTGGCAGCATTGTCCTGTTGAATCGTAAATATATGGTATTACTTTAAAGATGTGTGTACGTACCGCCTTGATCAAATTCTAGGAATGATTTTAGGTCAATTAGCACTACTGATATTTTTTTAGTAGTCTCAAGGGAGATAAGATTCTCTACTCATAGTACAAGACACTACTGGTAGTACGAAACGGTAGTGTCACTGGGGATAAACGGATTGTTGGACTTAACATTGCGATCATAAAGTGGAAACAATGTTGTTATAAATATAAAACGATTATTCGAGGAATCCACAACTTAAAATTAGTACTAAGTGCCGAAACAAAGTGCAAAATTAAATGTTTTGAGTAGATTTGACGAACATTGAAATGTTACTCTTTTAGTTACTTGAGTTTTTTTGTTGTATGAAGAAACTTATTTTATTTTTCCTTATCTTACTTAAACATATTGATTGTTATCACATACGTATGCATCTTTTGTTTGTGTTGGAATGTAACCAAAGCATTTATTTCGCTCTAGGACAGCTTTAAAGGAGTTTAGTTTATTGACACGATTGTGAATGTTAGTTATATTAGTTGTATCAAATAAAATGTTGTTCCGGAACTGTTGTTTTATTTTGTTTATCATTTATCACAGCGTTTATTGTATACCAAATATTGTGATGATGTAGGTACGTAGGATCGTGGATAGTGTGCTCTTTTGCAACTCCTTCGTATGAAATAATCCGATTTCCGGATTACAATCACAGATTTCTGAGAGATGCCACTGGTTCCGTCACCTTGAGGCATAGTTGTAAGTCTCATGTGCCTGTCATTTTATTGGCTCTCATGGACTGCTGTCGGGACACACCGTTAGGTGATTGGCGACAGATTTTCTACTTGAGGGTGGTCAGTCGCAAAATGCCCTTCCACCAATTAACAATTAGGTGTTTCTTCGATAAAATATACCCTAGATGCAACTTTTCGTATTGACAGAACGCATATAAACGGCTCAAGTTATCCTATACCTTTCTGTCTATTGAGATACACATAAAAACCTTAAAATTACACAAAAACGTAGTAAATCTATTTAAGTTATTTAACAATATTCAACCTTGTTTCAGTTGCATAAGGTTTAATTTTCAATTACTTCGTAATAAACTTATAGCACTTTTACTCTGCGCCATTGAAGAGAGCTCGTAAAATTTTATTACCCTTTGCTGTGATAGAACATAAAATACAATGGAGTCGCTTACTCCTAATCTCGTACTAAAAATATTATTTAGTAATTAGTTTTTTTGGTGACATTTATAATTGGAATTTTAACTATCCGTATTAGTCAACTAGCTTATATACCCTGGTTTTGCCCGGGTTGAAAAGGTGTGTAGTAGATTATATGCGGATGTTGGGAGATAGAAAAGGGATCTGTTATAATGAAATCAGAATATTAATTATTCGGCTTTAATTTTCATTAACATTTATTTATTTATTCCACACAGAACAAAAAGCAATTAAAACAAATAATATAACAATATAATGTATCAGACCTGAATTGCAGTTCAGATACCTGCGTGTTACAGCAAAATGTATAAAGTAAACGTGTTTGAGTAATTATGAATGTTAATACAATGTTAATGTTATACATTGTATATGTAATACAATATTTAATATTTATAAACTACCTTTACATACTATATTCATATCATACATTCTGAAAATCATCTGTAATAATAAGAGTGCACGCTAAACCTCGTGCATTCAGGATTGTGCAGGTGGCTCGGACATTTCGATATTAAATTATTAACATACAACATCAATTAAAAACAGGAACACTAGAACTTGAAAAAGGTTTTGTGGTGTTTTTCCAATCAGTAAGCCAAGTCACTGTTACACGTATTAGTACATAAACATACAAAGATATGCACACACACACACATAAAAATATTGTATATATGTTTGTAAGCACTAATCCATATTATAAGTGAATATATTGCAGTTCTAATAATATTTCATACACACATGTCAAATTGATAACCTCCTTTTTTGAAGTTGGAAAATGTAAAATAAATGCCTGTGTACAGTCTGAGAAAATAAAAGATTATTATGACGACTCTGATAGACTTGTTCTGAATTAGGGCTCACTTGTTCTTGTCTTGCATGGGATGTTATTATGCGTGCGAAAGAGACAACTGCGTGACAGGAGTAACGGAATTTAATTTGTTGATGTATTAATTTGGAGGTGATAATTAAATAATTATGAATGTTTATCACTTAAAATACGATAAATATGTATAAAACTTACCGAAAATAGGAAATCCCATGTATTTTTCGCTTTGTAAGTGTATTATTTTTGCAACTATTCACAGAGCACTTCGGCATTGTTTCACTCGACGGTCAGCGCGTCACTGACGGCAAAACTGTGCTTCAGATCATTATAAGCACAGTTTTGTTTGGTTAACTTTGGAGCGTTCGCGCAGAATCTAGGGTATATTTTATCGAAGAGGTGTTTTAAAAATGTGTAAAACACGTGATGTACTCGGTATCTGCAACACAACTAAGCGAAGCTCATTGCCCCCGTTCGTTTATAGGGTCAACTCGACCGTATGCTGCCGACTCCCGTGCTGCGCTCTCATGCCATAGATATCCGTTATCTTCTACAACTGTTATTGTATAGTTAATTTTTATAGAATGCAGGAATAATGTTAAATGTAAATCTTTATAGGATCCTATACACTTAGTCCTGTTATAGGCATAAGCATAGGATCTTATATGTGGTGCCGGGATAAAACACTGATTTAAACGCCTATCAATGAGAGCTAATGCTTCTAGACTTACTTCTAGGGGAGTTTTAGGTCGAATGTGGCTACAGATAAACTATCAAAACTAAACAAAAAATAATAATTTGCGGCTATTGGCTAATTCGACAGTTAGTCATGTTCTCAACCGACCAAATATTTATTCGCCAAATTCGATAACAAATAACATGGCATCAAGTCACTTTAACATTTGTATCATCTAAGACCTATTCAGGATAAGTCGCAATTCTTATTGTTTCAGTTATTTTCTTTTATGACTTTATTATGTACCTGATTCGGCGTTAAGCTATACATATATACATATATAAACATTGGCGTAGACCTTTATTCTGAAACAAATTTTAAGTCCCATTAGATAAATCAATTTACCTTATAATGGCCATGATTCCGAGCTATTATTCTTCTTCTTTCTGCATGATTCGATGCAGATACAGTTCCATATTTACCCATTAAAAACAAAAGGCGTGATGATTGTCCAGTTCCAAGATACCATAGCATGGTTGCGTGGAGACACTATAATCACATGGCACCTAAATTCTACAACGTTTTGAATAGAAGAACTAAAATAAAAAATCTCCCCTTTCATAGACTCAAACCAATTTTATTAGAATGGCTAAAACAGAAAAACTATGATGAAACAGAATCACTTATGGAGAAAGTTTTTTAAATCTCTAACTTAATACCTTCTTTATACACCACACTACATAATATTCACATTTTTATTTATACACTTTTATCATAAACATATATAGAATATCCTTACACATATATATATATATATATATATATATATTATACATATATACCTACTTGCATACCTTTTTACTATTGTAATAATGTTTCTTTTACCAAAACTTATGTAACTATTCCTTTTTCCGTATTTTATTGCAAATGTTCCTCTTCCAGGGAAGACACTGCCTTTTGCAACACAGTGTAAACTAAAGCAAAAGGCAGGGTTTCACGAATTAACATTGTGTCATAATTTTTTTTATGCAATAAACTATTTTGTATTTGTATTTGTATTTGTAGCTCCTGGACAAAGTTTTGGCTTTGGAGCTCCGCGGACCCAGCCGCTTCGTCGCGACCTCCGCTGCAATGACCTTTCTGATTATTTCATTGATAGCGTGATGTCGAGGTCTCGCCCAGCGCAACGCACTCAAGCCCTGGTGGTCGGTCTCGACCGCGTATCACAAATGCAAACGTGGTATTCGCAGACTGCGCGTCTAAGGCTAAGCCCCGCGGCCACGCCCGCCTATTGAGTCGTCGTCTAGAAGCATGACTTTGTAAGGCGATGGTAAGGCATGCCATCAAGCGGCTGACTGGCTTGGTGGGCATACAGGCGGGCAAGCTCGACGCCTGAGTTATTAACTGCGATATTAAGCGTCATAGGCTATCTGTTATAGGCAACATCTGCCTATAACAGATGCAGTAGGTACGTCACAAGTCGCGAAATCAGCATATCTTTATCTTATCTTATCGCCAAGCAACTAACGGTGTGTTCCGGCAGCTGTCCTTGAGAGCCAGTAATTCTAGGTTAAGCCTGTTAACACCTTAGATCACATCATCACTTACCATCACGCGAGATTGTGGTCAAAGGCTTACCTAACAGCAATAAAAATAAATAAAAAAAAACTCGTGTGGTTGTAATTTTTCGACCCGGAACACAGTAACGCGAACATTACTGCTTGGCGGTAGAAATAGGTATGGAGGTAGTGCTTCCCCGGACGAACTCGCACAAAGAGTTATGCTGCTGCTAATACAACTGCTGTGAGTATAATTATTGTGACACGTATGAGTTTATTGCATAAAATATTTATTTTTCACCGAGTAGTAGTTCTTTTTCCTTAGTGACTGGTAACACTGTTCTTTATCCTAATGTGGCTACAATTGTTTTCAAATTATATTCATGACAGGAAATATGACATTTACGAGCAGCCGCGTGGTGCCATAAAAATATATGCGTACCTACCTAATATATAATATTAAAGATTCTTCTATAGCTACGATAGGTAGTAGGTATTATTATATGATCTATGCCTACGATTCAAAATCTTATGAAAGATTACGTTTCAAACGTTCTATAGTGCACAGAGTTGTTATATCAGATTATACAACATTCATTCCCCAGCTTCGTGAATGGCGGCCATTAGCGAATAAATTAAAACTTAAGCGCCATTATAACCCACGCGATTAGAGCCGCACCGCACCGCACCACCTATTCCATTATTTAACTTTACCGGCGGCTGTTCGAATGTTCTACATTATTACTGGTGTTAGTGGGCTATTACAGCTCTGTTATGAGGATTGGAGTCGTAGCTCTACATTATTGATATCTGAAAATACATTGGTACCTATTAAAGTCGAGTAAAACCATGAAGAATGTGAAATCCTTCCCTTCCATTACCCCTGGGTAAAACCAGAATAGAAGACCCACTTTTTAAAAGGTCATCCTAATTTTAAATGTAGGTACCTAGGTACTTATTTATGTTATTGTGACGGAACAAGCCCGAGGCCCACCTCATGTTAAGCGGACTAACCATTGAATATAACAGATGCATTTCTCTACGGGGATTGATTTGATTGAGATTTGTGAACTTTTTCTACCTAAATCAAATATGATAAAGGTAAAAAAAATTATAAATTAATTTTATACATCTTATTTATGAATTACTTTTAAACAATCCCCGACACCCAAACACCATCACCATCTCTCTAAACTAATTCCTTAAGACCTTTCCAATAAGCCCAGACACGACAGATACTTCTTTTGTAAGTTGATGAACAGTCAGGTATACAGGTAGATTTCCAGGTGATGCTGCAGTATAAGGTCAAGGTTACATTGTTCTTGTAATATTATTGAAGTAACAGGATACCAAATTTGGAATAGATGAGACCTGTAGAAGTTGCTGAACTCCCTTCATTAACTAGAAAATAGCTGTTGTTTTTAAAACGACACAACTGACTAAACAGATTTTCTTCAACCGTCATCGTCACTCATCATCAAAAATTATCGCCCGAGCTACCTTTAACAAACTCGATTAGGATGGCAGTCTATAAAGCATAGTAATAGGGCATTTAGTGAGTCCCGCCTGATAGCTAGCCACGCGTGCACTCGCAAAATGACTTACATACCTACCTCAACTAGAAAATCTGCCATCAAGCACCTAACGGTGTGTTCCGGCAGCTAACGTTGAGAGCCAGTTCACATTCTAGGTTTAGCCTGATTACCATCGACCTCATCAACAGTTACCATTAGGTGAGATCTATCAACAATAAAAAAGTATATTCTACACTGGAAGAAAACTACTTTTAAAAATATTATTGTTACCTAAATGAATTATTAGGTCTGTACAGAATAAGAAACTGAAACAGAAAAAAATCTTTTTGTATTAATTTTTTTCGTAATTGAACATTGATTAACACTTGCAAAGCCTACGGTACCTATTTCAGCAAAGCTATTTCAGTATAGCTTAGGAATTTACACTAAAAAGATCTACCTAATCTAATAGTCTGATTCGTAACTGAAATTGTAGTAAGTACGAGTCCTTAACAACCTAACTATGATTGAAAATTCAGTGCCAATTTCATCGTATTTCAGGTACAATATACGGAGTAGTGTCCAAGACTTGTGGCTTAGTTATACCTAGATGTATATATAAGGGTCCACAAAGGTTATTAGAGAGTTTGATTGAAAATAATAGCAATCTTCTCTGATATCCAAGCCTACTTCAGAACTTTATACCAAAGCGTTATCCAAGCAGGCAAATAACCTGCATAAATCACTTGTGAAGTTTGCGGGCGCCATAAAACAATTGGAAGCATTTGTTAAACACAAGTTTTGTAGATAGCTGGCCCTAATAGCATCGCGGAAGTCAGTGACTAAGCTTTGGCGAAATACTTTTAATATAAGGTTAAACAGAACACCGAAAATATTATAGAAATCTCCCAACGAAATATTTTCTTTACGTCATTGAATTTCACGCTAATTCTTTATGAACTTTTGAAGAAGTGATGGCTCAGTGGCATTGGCTGGACTGCCGCGCGGCAGTTACAGGCACATGAGACTTAACAACTATGTCTCAAGGTGACGGGCGTAGTGCAATTCGTGACTTGTGACGAAATGCATCTGTTATAGGCAGAGGTTAGTCCGCTTAACAGCAGGTAGGCCTCGAGCTTGTTCCGTCAATAACATAAAAAAACGAGTAATCTGTGGGAATAAACAAACCAGTAGGGGATGTGAAACTAGATTGATTGAATAAGCTAGGTGGTTCCTAGATGACAAATACATCTTTTATTGGCGAGTGGATCCAAGCACAAATGTCAAAGCCGGTGCTAGTACCTTATTATTAGGATCCAATATCAGCGATATTGTACATTCAATATTGTTCAATTGTTGCCACAACATATACCGCTGTTATAACGGCTGTGGAATGCTAGACATCTCAGGCCATATACTAGAACAAGTATTGTGAGAGAGATTAACAAATCTCGGTAGCTTCAAACAATATAGACGTACCTTAGTAGAACAAAGCAAATGGTCAGGTAGAGTAGTACGAACTACGAACTGTACGAAGTACCCATAATGTATAAAGCAAATTGACAAGGCCGCCTATCTTAAGGCATGGAACATGTAATAATACTACGTACTTAAGGCCTACCTTACCTTAGGCTGCGTTCGGAAACGAGTGATTTCTCACCAGTGTAAGACTAGTCAGTTAATCAAGATTATACGTCATGTTTTACGTTAACTTGGTTGTTTCCGAACGATCATTAAGTAAGCAACTAGTAGGTAGTCATAATTATTTCCCGACACTTTGCATAATTAATTTTAATGAAAAACATTTTACACTTAAAATTTGGAAAATATTATATACAAGCAAAAAAGGTTCACGTTCTTAATTTAAACAAATATTTTATAATATTTTTTCACAATAAATATATACAAATTTAGCATTACAAGGACTCTCAAATGACAACCGACTACCATTCACATGACAGGTGAAAATCTTCACCTCTTTTTGCATCGGGTAACATATTCAACTGTCTCTATGTGTCTATGAACTAGTGAACTTTTACTTTATCTAGCTGTTCTTAAAATTATACATAGGTACCTAGGTGCAGCATCCGAAAAAAACCGGGTGAGCGTTCTCTGCTTGGTAAAGATATATATTTATTCCACAGATGGTACAGTAAATAACTAGATAAATCAAATTGTTTCTCATAAAAGCCGTATATTTATTGTTTTTGAGATACAAAAAATACCTAATAGTAATTTTACTTCATCATCATCACATCTACCGCAACGTCTGCCGTAGAACAATATCCCTCCCGTTGGGGGGATTCAACATAATCCCCACTCTTGGCAGGCGTCACGTGATCGTAGTTAAGCTATCAGTTCTTCAGAAGGCACTGCTTTCCACCTTGTAGCATTTTTCCCTTAGTCGCCTCTTACGACACCCACGGGAAGAAATTGCTGACGGGGGAATGACTTTTAAACCTGGCAAACCACGGGGTAAGGTACCTAAGTACTTACTTCTAGGATACAGTAAAGCTTAGTAACGGACAGGATAAATATTGCCCTAATAGCTTTTTAATTCGGGCGCGCATCGTAGCCTACTTTACTTCCAAACAGATAAGTTCGTGGCACTGATAACGAAACTATTCAGCCAAGCCACACGTTCCGAAGGCTTTACACTTCAGTGCAAGTTACTTGTTCCTAAAGCTTGATATATGAAAACCTATATAGACCCCGGACCCGGGGAGCTACTTTAAAAGTTCTAAGACTCACATCTCTCTTTTATGTCATATTTGCGGCTTTTGGATAATAATAGTTTTCTAATAGAGAACTTAGTGTGGGATGGTTGGGTAACACGGCGGTGGCATACCAATAAAGTCCTTAACGTAGACAAAAGGGAGTAGAGGAGCCTATTAGAAATAATTTTTAAATTAACTTTCTAGAGTATTTGTAAGATCAAACAGTTCATAGTAGGTTTCCTCATTACAGAGGGTCGTGCCCTCCACCAAGTATTTGCTCCTTGATAATTAAGCGCCATCTCGATCTGTCGCCGGCAGCTTTTAGAGCCCATGTGCTGAAATCTCGAGTGTGGATCGTATCTGGTCGGATCAACGCATTGGACTCAGGTAAAAAAATCTTAGATTGGACTGCGATCCCGAGATCTTTTTCCATTTATTTTGCCAGTGACCATCAGACTGTATAAATTGACACCATCTTTTCTGGCTATGTGACCGACATACTCAAAAATTCTCTATAGGCATTTCGATGAGAGGAATATTCTGACCTGCAGTTGCTTAGCCCATGCGCATCGTAGATAATTATAGCAATAGAAATGGACGATATCGTTCAGTGCGGATGCTAAGAGGTCAACGATAGACGCGTTGGTCCGATGAAACAGCTCAGCATTTAAATGGATGCACTGCATCTTCTTAGGCGAAAATATATGAGATCACTCAAATTCTCACAATACCAAGATAATTCTTAGAAAAGTATGCCTTGAACTCTGACAAACTACATTTTCTGAGGCCTTGAACTGAGTAACTGATGCTTAGTACTACTATAGGTGACTGTGAGTCTGTAATGACTTATAGGTTGTCTAAATACTTTTATTGTATAGTAGCTGTAGTATTGTACCTATATACATAGTTCGTAGCATTTTGTTAATAAAGGCATACCGCCGTTAAAAATAAACTTAGGCTACGTATACCTACTTTCATAATTTAACATGTTGCTAATATTTAAAATCATGGTCTTTAACCTGGTCTTTGACCAGGTAAGTGGCAATGTGGCAGAAGATGTTTAATAGGTTCAATTGTATGTGATTGCAAGACAAATCACATTTTTAGTTGCTTGGCGACAGATTTCCAGAGAATTTGCATAATGTACTTGAAACGTATTTTTAAAAAAAGCACAACTAGTATAACAAAGACTTCACGGGTTGGTGAACAATAAATATATTTTTATGGTATAGCACCGATCACCTTCAGACATACACTTTTTAAGTCTGATGTGGCTGTAATTTACTGCCTCTCAAGGACTGCTGCTAGGTGCTTAGCGACAGATCTTCTACTTGAGGGCTAGCCAAGCAATCATACGTAAAATTCCCTGCCACTATGCGGCACAACAGTCCATAGCAATTATCGGCTAACACTGCATCAAATAAATAGTCACTATTTCTACTTTGTTTTCTTGTCTACAATTTTCACTATTCCCATGCATGAAACCGAACAACCAAACATCATTGTCAAAAATCAAACATGGAGCAACTGGCCTTTCAGTTTACCAACAATAATGGCTCGACAGTGTATAATAATGGGCATCTACGTAAACTAAGCGATGCCTTCGCTCACCCGACTCACCTACTCCATCTAAAAAGCAAACATTTGTAACGCGCGCGCTGCCTCTGGCTGTATGGCATAGTGCCAAAGCCACGTCCGCCGTCGGATTAAAAAATAAAAGTTTGCGCGGGAATATTATCGCTGTCAAAAAGTTTACATTGCTGTCACCGGTTGTGTGTTGCAGTTTTATAAATGGATTAATTAATTGAATACTGAGAGGTATGTGTTTATCTGACAGAGATTTTTAATTGGAATCGTCGAGTTTTCGTGCTCTCCTGTTTATTTTTCGACATTCATGTTTTTTAGTTGTGTATACCTGCTTAGTGGGTATGGTATTGGTTGGGTTCATTGGAAAATACAAAACTTTTTATTAATAGGTAGGTTCTATTACCAACGATACACAGTGCCTTGGTCCTAAGGGCATTTTCATAAAAAAAATATTAATAAAATGTATAATATTATTATTACAGGATAAATCCGTGATGGTTTTTAACCTATTTCCAAAACGGAAAAGATTTTCAATTCGATTTTAACTATGTTTTTTTTGTATAATTAACACGCGATTACTCGGCCAGTTATGAACTGATTTTGATGTTTCTTTTTGTTGGGTAGCCACATTCAATTTTTCCCCATTTAAATTTCATCAAAATGAATTAAGTAGTTTTTAAATTATAGTCAATTCACTGAAAAACAGATACGAAAGGCAAATGCACAGATGACAAAATGCACAGACAGGTGTCTAAATTGCGAAATACCAATGTATTAGTACTATGTTGTAGAAGGCGAGGCGCCTATTGGTACCTATGTACAGAACGTATTTGCCTCAACAGCTGTCTGACCCGACCATAGAACCCAGGACCTGAAGATTCCACAGCGACGGTTTGCCGCCACCAACGTGGCAGTCAAAGTAACAAAATGTTTTGGTGTAAATTCCTACGAAACTTGCCGTGTTGTTAGTAAGGACGGTGGCAGAGAGTAAGGACAGGTCCTAACTCTAATTCCCTACCACAGGGTATTGGAGCTCCACAGTATGGTAGTGATAGGGAATTTTGCATACTCGCCAGAATAGGTACCAAGCCATCATCTAGTAAGCATGCTGTTGTACGGTGCTCTCTGACATTCAAGCAACTACTCGTATCTTAGGTATTCAGTTCAGTTTCGATGTCAAACTTGATAAGATCTTCGATTACACCATCACTCTTTGGATGGACATAAGCTATAGCCTATTTCATTTTAAACGAGTAGGTATATAAAATATACCTTTCCCCCGAAGTTTCACGTACGTAGACGTAATGAAAAGTGGTGATGATGATGATCATGACAAAAATTGTATCTTATGTAAGTGAAACGTATCCAGGACCGGTACTATATTTGAAGTTTCATCCAAATCAGTTCAGCCATTTCAGCGTTAAGAAGTAATTAACATATAATGTACCCACTAACATCTTTACTTACAAGTTTCGTATTTATCATATTAATGTGATTAAAAGATCCATGAGAAGTTTAAAGGAAAACTCAGTCTTAAAAAAATGAATTATGGATGGATCATTTACATATAGATATTAAATATTTAATAAACAAACGATAAGATATACAAAATAATCATGTTAAGGAGATAAGGCTCCTTATTTTTTTTTTATAAGTGAACATAATTTTTAAAACTGAGCAGTGAACTATAATGTAATGAATTATGAATATAATATAATAATATGTACCTATTATTAAACAGTTTATTGTATTATTTATTTTTATGTGCCACATAGTAATCAGCAAGCAATTATACCTTATTTTAGAGCATTGCCATTGGCACATGGCACTATAAAATAAATAATCTATTTCTGTATAAAAAAGAAAAAATGGATTTTGTGGCACTTACAGCCTTTTCATTATAGTGTTCATTTGACGAACAGTCCAAGAAAGTACAAAAACAAGTCACTGATATGTGTTCTAAGGCGAAATGAGTGTGTGTATGTGTCGCAACCTAATTCTTAACTGGAAAAAAAAAATGTTGATTGAGAAACTTTAGTGGGTTCTAGATGAACTTTTCATCCCGATTTACTGAGTTCCCAAGGGAAATGAGATATAACAGATCTCACGCGGGTAAAGTCGGAGGTGGAGGCTACTATTAATCGATAAGTAAGATTACAAGGTTGTATGAAATTTAATTATATAAAAGTAAAAATTAACCTTGCCCTTCTTTTGGAAACACATCGGGTAACGTTTTGTCCTAATACATCATTTATGCCCGCATAAACGGAAAAGGTAGATATAGGCAAAGGTCTTCCTTGTATTGTTGTTACGTCTTCTTATGCTGTGGTAAAGGTGATATCATTGAACCGAATGGCATATACAGGGTTATTGGTAAATGGCTATATAACAACCTCTTAGGGTTGACTTCTGATAGTCCTAACAAACAATTTATGGTGTTTTTGTTTTGTTTCGAAAAAAATTATTTTAATAAAAAAATATATTATTTTTTAAACATATTTTTAATATATTAAATATATAAAAAAATAATATATTAAATATATTTTAAATAAGTTTATTTTTTTAGATATATTTTTGTGTTTATTTGCCTACTCCATGCCAATGAAAACAACGAAAAAAAATGTTTAAAAACGAAAAAAAAACATCTCAAAATGTTTGTTAAGGCTAGCAGAAGTCAACCCTAAGAGGTTGTTAGCCATTTATCCAAAATTCTATATAACGTAGCGTACCCTTAGTTTGATATATTTGAAGCGCTCGTAGCGTAGTTTGCTTATTAGATCTTAATTATCTAATATTAAGCAAAAAAAACCCATATTTATGTACAGTTAAGTCGTTTAGGACACGTGTGCCTATTAGATGTCAGAACACTAATTTTGTCCAGCAGTTCTTAAAGTATTTCCTTTTTTATGCTTCATAGGTTAGCCTTTGACATCTATCTCACGTGATGGTAAGTGATGATGTGGTCGAAGATGTTCATGCTAACATAGAAATACTGTCTCTCAAAGACAGCTGCCGGAACACACCGATAGGTGCTTGGTGACAGATTTTCTACTTGAGGGTGGTAGCTAGCCAGGTGGGCATTCGCAAAATGCCCTACCACCATATGAAGGTTATAATGTCGTCTTTTATTATAATGTTTTTTTCCTCATAAATCTATCGGGTGGGTTATCAGATGAAGGGGCTTTTAAGCCGATTCTGAAAATGAACAACTTAATTTAATTTTAGCCACACATGTTTTAATTAAAATCAAATAAGTATGACTTAAAAAATATTTTTTCTGACGAATGATGTTATAGATATAAGATATTCAATTGCAACCTAAGCTGTGTTTTTCTTCTGATAGCCTTTCCATCGAGTACAAAAGTCATTCACTAAAATAAACAACAAGGTAATTCATTTTCCTTTCTCATGTCAAATGTAATTTATTGTTTTTGCGTTAAAATTAGGCGCGTCACAGCCGGCCGAGCAGCGACCTTCCGGCTCTTTGTACTGTACGTACAGATAACTGCAAAAGTGACTTACGCAATAAATAGTTTAAGTATAATGACCACTTAAAAAATAACTAGAAGATAATGTCGAAGAAGTAATTTCAAACAAATAAGTAAGCAGTTCCAATATCATTTATCACGTATTTTAAGGCCATAGAAATTCCGCAATATTCGGGAGCCATTGACATATCGGTCCTAGATAAGATAACGAAAAACACTGTGCACATTTATGGGCGCAGTAATGTCAGTAGTACCATTTTATCATCATCACCATATCATCGTCTTTCTACCTTCATCCCACATCTACGGGGTCAATGCAATATCTTTACAACGAAAGGAAAAACTAACTACAAAAGTAACTACGAGCAGGATTCGAACCCGGGACCATCCGTCCGTACAAGACATGCTGTTCTAACTGAGCTAACGTAGCGTATGAGTCAAAGCTCAAAAGTGATAAGAAGGAAGGGAAAAATACCAGAAGATAGCAGCATCTTCTGAAGAAATGTCTTCTTGCACTGCGATCCCCGAGCCGCCTGCCAAGCAGAGGAGGCTGGGGACGATCTTTGGCTGATGCAGTTACACATGTATTCTTTAGCTACTATATTTTAATGCAAATATATTGCAATATTGATATACACGGAAATGTTTTACCAATATGATGTCAGAAACGATTCGAAATTATTAAATTGATATAGATTTCCTCACAGTGACGCTTAAATCTATAATTAAAAAAGGAAATGTTTCGTACATAACTGTACCTATTGTCGAGAGTGGACAAATATGACATATCATCGGTCATCGGTGACCGATAGTTGCGTAATGTGGTGGTTACGTCGGGATGGACTGAACAATGAATTACCGGCAATTTGCTGTTTTTGTCAGCTTACAAATAAGATTTCCGTTCGACCTTTGTTATTTTGTATAAAGCTATCGTTAATTTTGTATGTGCGACCTCTGGATTGTTTCTCTGAAAAGATAATTGCCGAAGGATTGATTCAGTTAAGATTATTTATTCATATGCACTTTCCATACAAATGTACTGTACTGTAATAGCCGGATCGTCCACTGCAGAACACAGCCTCCCCTATTAAGGGGGTAATTGCCATAATCCCACCGTTGGCAGGCGTCTTGGGGATCGCAGTGTAAGTTGGCAGTTCTTTAGAAGGCGCTGCTGCCCACCTTCCAGTATTTCTCCCTTAGTCGCCTCTTACGACACCCACGGGATGATATGGGGAGGTGCAATTCTAACTCGGCACCCCACGGGGCATAGAAATGCAGTTTCGTTATATTTTAAATTTCCAAGCGTTCAAACTAGGCCAGTGACAAAATTGACCCTTTTAGACTATTGTGTAACGGGGAGCACCAAAAAAAGTTGGTATATAAATATCGATATTTGGTAACAAAAAATATGGAAATGATTTCGGTATCATACCCACTACCTTACTTTCTGCTGCTCGTCAGCGGATTTTTTCCTTTTGTCGCAACGCATTAATTATTATTAATTACTCCAATGGACATATATGGGGGGATTTGACTTCTACCCCGACATTCCACGAGACAAATCGATCATAGATTAAAAGGCACTTATAGTTATCTCTATCCCAAGAATGAACTTGCCGGTCTATACACAAATTACTCAGAAGCGCTCCATCAAAATGAACAACTACAAAACATTGTACTATCATTTAAAGAATGTAGTGAGACTCATGAACAGGCCTTGAGTCGTATATCAGAACTAGAGTTTGAATTAAGCAAGGCACAACATGAAATCTTGTCTTTAAAATCAACAAAGTTTAATGAACAGACCGCTGACACCTTAAATTTATACCATGAGCTGGTCGGTAGTGGCATGGAATCAGCAAGCTCCCTGCAGCCTATTGAAACTATTGACTTGACTGATGAGAACACTATATGTAGTCAATTTCCAGTCTTTCAGAGCCATAAGAAAATCAAAAAGTACTTTAAACTTAAGAAACTGATGCGTAAGTGCGAAAAACAACTTAAAAACCGCAAATATTTCAAGAAAAATGTGAATTTGGTGAAAGACAAGCTAGTTTTACAGGAAAAACTTCAAAATTGTTTGGATGAAGTAGAAATTACTAAGCAATTGTATGATGATGATACTTTGAGTCTTCGCTCTGAGCTGCTAGATAAAGAAAAATTATTGCAAAATATTTTCTCTAGCTACTTATCAGCTCAAAACCATCTTAGTGAGCACTACAATGAAGCTATAAGTTTAATGGATCTTGTGACCACCAATATGGAGAGTGTGAGAACTACTGAGTGTGCATGCTCAAAGTCTCATAATCAGCAACCAACTAGAGATTCAATACCAACAATTTGTCATACAGTTCAGCCATTGAATAAAACATGCACTGAAGCAGTACGGGGGGAGAATCAAGGTATCACCTCAAACCAGGATATGGTTACCAAAGTATTAGTTTTTTCAGATGCAATAGGCAGAAATTTTGGTTCTGTGCTTTGTAATTCACTAGACTGCTCTGTTGAAAATTACTGCATGCCTGGTGCTTCTTATGCTCAAATTGAGAAAAAAATTATGTCTGCCGCAATTGATAGCAATACTATAGTCATTGTCTATTTAGGCCAAAGTTTAGGTATAGACAGGAAACAGGTTATAGCAAATGTAACCTCATTGTTAATGCATTTAAAATTATGTTATGTGCTTTTCCTTACTCAGATGCACTAACTAAAAGTCAGAATGAGCATATTAACTGCTTAAATACAATTTTATATAATATGACATGTCGTCATAAAGACAAACTTTTATTTTTTGACTGTATTTATTACTAAATTTATGTTGACTCAGGATAGGATGTACCTACCTAAGAAATGTAAGAATTTAATTGCTACTTTGGTAGCATATAATATTGAGTCGGTTATAGGAAATATAACCATGTCTTCTATTGACGATACAGATTTTAGTACATGTACTAATACAAATGTTGAGTCAAACTGTTTAAACTTTTAAGTCCGACAACAGGGAAGTGTTTTGACATAGCACTGTACTACCAAAATATAAATCGCTTCTCTGGCAAAATACTTGAAATTGAAATGCTCTTAGATAAATATCCTTTTGATATATTATGCTTTACTGAAACATGGCTAAGAGCTGATACAATGTTATTTAATGTTAAGAATTTTAGTGTAGGCAGTGCGTTTAACAGATCATCTGCAGAAGGAGGAGGGTGTATTATTCTTGTAAAAAATAACTTAAAATTTAAAGAACGCCGTGACTTAGTCAGATGTTCTGTTGAACGTGTCTGTGAAGTTGCTTGTGTGGAGGTGGACAGGCATCTTGTGTTGTGTGTATATCGACCACCAACAGATGAAGGTCGTGCTCAAAATTTTACAGAATTCTTAGCCACTCTGGAAAGTATACTACTAAAAATTTCTAAATGTAAAAAACCCATATTTGTATGTGGTGATTTTAATGTCGATATTTTATTGAAATCTAAAAATAAGACTGATCTTATTTCATTGTTTAAGTAATTTAATTTGAAATTTCTATTCTGTGAGCCCACTAGAATAACAGATACTTCAGCTACCTGTATAGACAATATATACTCGAACTGTAAGACTAAACAAAAGTCAATAATGAAGGGTGTTAGATCTGATCATGAGGGCCTGGCAATTAGATTTGATGGAAGCAGAGAAACAGCAAGGTATGAAATTGAACATAGGCCGTTAACAACCAGTAGGCTAGAAATACTCAGTACTAATATAGAAGCTAAGCTTGCCATTACAAGTTTTTCTCATAGTGACCCGAATGACATTTATAATAGTTTATTCTCTCTAGTAAATACTGAGTTTCAAAAAGTTTGTCCAAAAATAAAGAAACAAGTAAATGGAAAGTTGAAGTTCGGTGATTGGGCAACTACAGGTATTCGAAAAAGTAGAGATTATTTGTATGATCTGTATCGCAGGAAGAATTTGACATCCTGCAAGCAGTTTTGTGATTATGTTAGGAACTATTCAAAAATGTTTAAGTCTGTTTGCTTGTGTGCTAAATCTCTTTTTATTAGAAATAAAATTAGCAAGTCTAAAAATAAAATAAAAACCATTTGGAATACTATAAATACTGAGACCGAAAAAATAAACCTAGAGATTCTACATATGTCTTAAATGTTGATAAAAATCAAATATCTGATCCAATACAAGTGGCAAATATATGTGACAATTTTTTTTCTAACTTACCCCTAGAAGTCACTAAGTCATTGGATGCATGTCCCGATGTAGCAGAAACTCTGCTTATACATAATTTCCCCTGCAAATCGCCGGACTTTTCTTTCAGACACACAACAATATTTGAAATTATAAAGACATTTAAAAATTTAAATATTAAGAGCACCGAAGACTTGTGGGGTATGTCAGTTAAAGTGGCAGAGTCTATAATATGCATTATTGCACCATATTTAAAAACAATATTCAATCTTTGTATTGATAAAGGAAACTTCCCCGACTTAATGAAACAAAGTAAAATCACTCCAATTTTGAAGTCGGGGGCTACATCTGACCCTTGCAATTACAGACCTATTTCTATCTTACCTGTTCTGAGTAAAGTATTCGAAAAAATTATGCTCAAACAACTTCTATCCCATTTTAATGAGCATAATATATTGAATGAGAATCAGTTTGGTTTCACAAAGAGCAGATCCACAACAGATGCAGGTGCTCAATTGATGTCACATATACTTGAAGCCTGGGAGAGTTCACAGGATGCTATTGCCGTATTCTGTGACCTTTCTAAGGCATTTGACTGTGTAGAGCACCGCACTCTGATTCGAAAACTTTCACATTATGGTATTCGTGGAAAAGCTCTGGATCTTATAAAGTCATATCTGTCAGACAGGCTACAGAAGGTTAGAATAAATGGCAATACTTCTTCCGGGTCTTTGGTAAGAATAGGCGTACCGCAAGGATCAATTTTAGGACCTTTTCTGTTTCTAGCATATATAAATGATCTGCCTTGCATGGTTAAAAATTTCTGCGATATAGTTTTATTCGCAGATGATACCTCCCTAATTTTTAGAGTAGATAGGAGGGATAGTGAACTTATTCATGTAAATAATGTGTTATCTATGATCTCTAAGTGGTTCGCGGCTAATAATCTTCTCTTAAATTCAAAAAAGACCAAATGTTTAAAGTTTTCTTTACTAAATGTTACTTATGTTGAACCAAACATTAAGCTTGGCCTAGAAAAACTCTCTTTTGACAATGCGACAGTCTTCCTGGGAATTAAAATGGATTCAACTTTACAGTGTAATCCACATATACATGATCTATCTGGAAGACTTAGTTCTGCTGCATATGCAGTTCGTAAGATAAGACAGCTAACAGACGTAGCTACTGCTAGGCTCGTTTATTTCGCGTATTTCCACAGTATTATATCTTATGGTATATTGCTGTGGGGAGCTGCTGCTGAGATAGAGACAATCTTTATCTTACAAAAGCGTGCAATTCGAGCCATATATGAAATGGATCCTAGGGAATCGCTGAGAGATATTTTTAAAGAAATTGATATTTTAACTTTACCAAGTCTGTATATTTTTGAAAATATTATGTATGTTCGTAAAAATTTGAGCAAATTTGAATCAAACAGTGACACTCACGATTATAACACTAGGAATAAAGATAAAATAGCGGTGCCAGGTTTTAGATTAGCAAAGACAAATAAAAGGTCCTTCTTAGGAAATTGTGTGCGGTTTTATAATAAATTGCCCAAACATATTACAACGCTCACAGAAAGAAAATTCAAGTTGCATGTGAAGAATATTTTGATAAAGAAATCTTACTACACAGTTTGTGATTACTTAAACGACAAAAATGCTTGGACTGGTTCGCCTCTGCCAAGCTAGCGCCTAACACCTACGTAATGTAAATTAAGTATTGTAATAATTTTATTATATAGTATGTACCAAACACATTTTTAAAAAACGTTTAAAAGAATGGCCCCGAGTTTCTTGCCCGTTCTTCTCGCAGTGGCTCTATAATTTTTGTTTGCTGAACGTGGCAGTACAATGTAGTATATTTCAATATTAAAATTTGTAATTGACCTTCATAAGAGCGTCGTAGACGCCTAAATTGAATAAATGATTTTGACTTTGACTTTGACTTTGACTAATGAATAACGAAACAATATACCTACTTAAAATATTTTATTTATTTATTTTGACATAATTTGGCTTTAATTTCTACTGGTATACCATAGGTATATCTACGTGATTTGAGAAACTTCAGGTAATCTAGCCGGCTCGATTTTCAGCGCGTTACGCTTCTACTCGAAACAATTTCAGGAGGTCAACGTCACGGCTCAGCGTCACGTCGCGTCGTTCTGACCTAGGCAGGGAGTTTTGGCGGAATTATCACTATGTATACACCAGTGTGTCCGGCAACAGTCCTTGAAGGCAGGGTAGTTCAAGGGTAGCATTTTGGTCTTAATTTTATAAGGGTTCCGTACTAAATAATGGGGCACTAATGCTGCGCCTCGGCTGTCCGATTGTCCGTCCGTTCACCCATCCATTCAACCTTTAGACTGCGTTTCCACCAGGGATGTGCGATGAAGATGAGCGGTTTAAAGGCCGGCAACACATCTTCGAGACCTCTGGTGTTGCGGATGTTCGTGGGCGACTGTAATCACTTACTACCAGGTGAGCTGACTGCTCGTTGGTCCTCCTATTCCATAAAAAAGAATCCAGACAGACAGGACCAAGTGCCAGGGAAACAGAAATGAGTAACAGGTTACAATATCTTTGAAAATTCAGTTAATTAGATATCAAATTCAATTCTTTTGAAGTACCAGGCGAGCAGAAACTCGTAGTAGGTAAGTACTCGGTTATCTTGATTATGGATCCTAGTGAACGGAACGTATTTCTTTAGTTAACTTTACCACTACTTAACTTTTTTTAATAAATATTGAGTGTGGCGTTATGGACACGGCCGTTTGTTGTACGTGAATACGTCTCAAAACGGTGGGCGCCCCCCTCCGCAACGCACGATGTGTTACAATCCTTACTTAGTTTTATACATCCTTTGATTCTTTAGCTATCCAGTGGTGTTATTGAAATTTGGATTGGGAGAATAGATATGTAGCTGCAATACTAAACTGTATCTTCCAATTTGTTATCATTCGTTTTTTGAATTGCGTCCCTATGGAAGCAATTTTAAAGAAGTTTCACGTCAAAAAGTTTATTTTATACAATAATTATTTTTAGCTTCAGAAGCGTAATAATCTAAAGTAAAAATATTACTTTAAGTTGTATTGCAAATTATTATCTTTCTAACTGTACCTACTTTAAAAATGTGTATTATGAGGAGAGATAAATTTTAATTGGTGCGTAAAGCGATTTTTCGGAATGTAGGCACGGCGAAATAATAAATGGAAAAAAATAGATTATTTATTGTGCTGAAAAAGCTACATTTTTAATGACTTTAAAACAGAAGGTTCTCAATACTGTTATTTATTTATATTTGTTACCCAGTAGTTTGGATTTTAAACACAAATAACTGGAAAAAAAATTATATCATTCATCCAAGTATATAAATCGAAATAATTTTCGAATTCATTTCATACTTCTCAGTTGGGAAAGTAGTTTTTTTTAAAGCAGTTATATAGTACATTTATACATTTATTACCCGAGTAATAGTAAAAAATCATGCCACTTTAAAGCTTATTGTCATCGCTACAGAGTTCATTATTCATACCTTAACGAGCAAATTAGCTTATCCATCGAGATTATCTCCAAGAGCTCAGTACATCGAGGATTAGTTAGTCGGTTGTTTACGGAGGCTTCGTGAAGTTTGAAGAGTTCAACTAGTGTTGACATCTTGTAGGTTGCCCTCGGATTCGCAGTAGTTACTGAAAGCGTTGAGGCGTGAAGGCATCGTGGTGCGATCTCGTGAATATCTACATATAGAAGGTACGTAACCCGGCTCGTTACGTTATCTCCGTGGAAAGATCGTGAAATAGCTTGCATACCACCTTCAACGGCGTCTATTTGCAAGGAATCTCTTGCGTCATAGCGACTAAGATCCCTGATCAATAAAAAATTGTTTTAGGGTTCCGTACGCAAAGGGCATAACGGAGTCCTATTAATGAGACTCTGTGGTGAGATGATGTTTTTTTTTATGGGATTGTGCGGAACACGCTTGAGGCCAACCTGATGATAAAATGACTTTGCTGCCGAGCCCAACACACAATTCTTCACCTCGTTCGAACGAGAAAAACGCTAGGTGCTAGATAAATCAACTTAAAATAAATAGTTTAAATGTAATTATTTTATAGTAGCGGTCCGCCCCGGCTTCCCACAGGTATTTAACAAAAAATTCATAAATTATAAATTTAATTACATATAAAAGAAGTTATTGTGACATAACTGTAATAGTTAGACTTATAGTATTGCAAACTTTTTTTTATAGATATTCATGTCTTCTATAAAACTGTAGTTGTACATCAGTCTGCTCTATTTTCAATAATTTACAAATAGTAAAATTGTGATTATTTTATATAAAAAGTAGGATTACTATTTCTAAAAATCTACAAATAAAATTTTTTTAGGAACTTTTATCTAATTTTAAAAAACATCAGTTTGCTCTATTTTCAATAATTAACAAATAATAAAATTGTGATTATTTTATATAAAAAGTAGGATTACTATTTCTAAAAATCTACAAATAAATTTTTTTTAGGAACTTTTATCTAATTTTAAAAACCTTTTCCGCGCCAATATAAACGTCAAAGTTGCCAATCTTAGAACATTTTTATTACGTATTCGATCAATAACCAAACTATGTATAGCTACGAATCTGAAATTTCGCTAGGCTTTGTATCATATCATCTTTTTAACCAACAAATAATAACTGATACGTGGCATGTCTTCATGGTTTCGGACCGGAACACAGTATAAACAAGGTTTATCATTTCTTTTCTCCTCTCGAAGGCTTCTTAGTCTTATCTGTTCGGAAATACTTCGCAAGGCAGCTGGTTTTATATATTGGCACTGCCAGGTAGGTAATGCATTGAGAATCGCACGGATGTGGACTTACAGCTATCCACATTAAATTTATGGAAGATCATACTGTCCGAGACGTCTGATTTCGAATTTCGGAGATGGGTCAGAAGGTTTAAGTCAAAGTTAAAATAATAAAATTTTGACGTCTATGAACTACAAAGGTTATTAAAATATTCTACTGCCGCAATCAGCAAAGATGGTAGAGAGCCACTTCGAGAAGAACGGGCTCCGTTGGTGATCACGCATCGTCCCCTATGACGGTTAAAATAATACAATCAGAGTAAATAATTTCGGCCCAGCCGAACGATTACGCGATAGTGCTTCTAATCATTAGAAAAATAAACTTTCGCTTAGTGTGCGTAAAGAGCAAAAAGAGCTGTTTTTCTGTTTCTAACTCCCACACAGTCATATGACAACCAAAGCAATTATTTTTATATTTTCCTACATGTATTATGTATAAATAATAGAGGAGAGGACCCTCACGGTCACCTGCTCGCATGACTGGCGTCACATAATGCCGTTTCCGGCGGAAGCGGCGCAATTGGCGCCGATCTGTCGGCTGGTGGACGCTGCACAATCGATCGCCTTTTGTACTCTTGCATATACCCACTAACTGTTACTTATCTCTGGTTTTGCTAGTCACGTGGGAGAGGTTTGATTCTCGTTCTGGACTAGTTTAGTTTTTTATTTGTGACAGGCTTGCCTCCAAAAACTTATATTATTCACTAAAAATTAAAAAATAACTTTTAATCACTATTTTAATGTTTGAATTTAGAACCCACTAATATATTCGACCTCCATCTAAATGCAAAAATACTCGATACAAACTCCTTGTGCAATGAATACTCGACATTCAAACTACAAGGAAGTATAAATCGCTTCACAAGTTGACCGTCTTAATAATAATAAGAAAATTTCTCTTAATTGTAATTCTTAAAACTATCACTATTACTTAAATATTGCGTTTCTATTTCGTTCACTCGCATCAATGCGAAACGAGGTCTCTTCTTCCTACGCGCTCAGTCTTAATTTTTTCTTAGACCGCTGTATTAGATAAATGCCAAAAATGTTTATTATTTTTTAATTGTAGATGGGGAGTAGCGCGTCAGCAGTGGCGTGCGAGATGCCCGGCGGCGACCTGCGCTTGCCCACATCCGGTCTCCGGTTCAGCGTCAACCAGCTCAGGACTCTTAACGCTTATGTGGACACGCTATGGGAAGAGGATCAGAAAGGTACAAGAAAATACTTAAAACTAGTATTATTTTATAGGAGCATTAACGCATGCTAAGCGTTAATGCTCCTAAAAGAAATTATTTCGGATGGAAAAAGATAAATTCCAGCGGGACTTGCGCCCGCAACCCCCAGAATACTGTCCTGGTGCATTACCAATTATGCTATGGAAGCGGGTGCTGGACAGTATCTCTCCATCCATTTGAATGCACGACTATTTCGGCAACAATATCTGACACCCGGTACTCACCAAGACGGATTTTTTCTAAAGAGACCTATCACCTGGTGCCGTTTATTCGTATTATTATTATCGTAAAGCATTTGCCTGGAAACATAAATTTATCAAAATGGGTTACCAATGTTGCAGGTCGAATATCGACGGAACTAGAAAGCGCCGTGGAGAGTCTTGTGCAGAGGATAGTGGATGGAGCAGGACAGAGAGATCCTCGGTTCAAGTGTTGCCATCTTATAGCTTTGCATAGAGGGAAGAAGGTAAGGAAGTTACATATAATCGAATATATGGAATATTAAAAATATAATATGAATGGAAATAATATGAAAAGCAATATCAGACAACTTTAATATTTTTATTCTTACAATAATGCATGCTTTGCGGATTAAATTACAAAATTACAAATTTACGAGAGCAAAACTTATAGTCATTTGTAATGTAATCCGCAGAGCATGCGTTATTGCAAACATAAAAATATAAAAATTATAGGGTTGCGTCATCATTAACAAATTTAAAGCTAATTGCTAATTAGTCTTGTTTGTAGTACAACGTAAGTTGAACTATAGAGTCGCTCTATCCCAATACGATGCCGATGGTTAAAAAATGAGAGGGAAAATTAGAGTTATATGAGTCATATGTCATGTTAGTTTAAACGGTCAGAGCATGTCCCAGCTATAGGGGTGGATGGCGCAGGTTTGAATCCCGCTCATGACTATAACTTTTCCTTACGTAAATTGTAATAAAGCAGACAATTCAAAGTAATGATGGCAACTGAAATTCCTTCGCAGATGCGTTCCCGTTCCCTCGAATACCTCGTGACCCTGGACTCCCTGCCCGTGCTGAACTCTGAGAGCGAGGAGTGCCGCCTCGCACAGGGGCCCACTGGATACGGCAAGATCAGGCTCACGGGCCGCGAGGCAGACAAGTGGGAGGAGTTCATCACGCCTTCAGGGTATTTATGCAGGTAACATGTCTTGTAAAAACTAGTTCTTTAGAACAGCTGAATAGCTCTTTTAGAAGTAGAATAGAGACATCCAGTTCTTAGTGCATTTAATTATCTGTCTGAATGAAAGAATTTGAGACGATAAATAGTTTTTTTTTTGTCTGTTAGGTTAGCCTTTGGCCACTATCTCACCTGATGGTAAGCGATGATGTGGTCGAAGATGTTGTTCAGGCTAACCTAGAATTACTGGCTCTCAAGGGCAGCTGCCGGAACACACCGTTAGGTGCTTGGCGACAGATTTTCAATTTGAGGGTGCTAGCTAGCCAGGTATATACTTATTGTCTTTGTAGAATCTGCAGTGTAACGAGAAAAAACTAAAAGTTTTGTAGAGATTCAGAAGCTTAACAGCTTCTGAATCTCTACAAAACTTTTAGTATTTGGAAATACTCGTACTAAATAATAATAATAATAATCATTTATTAGCAACAAAATAAAGTTACAAAAATTATGTAGAAAAAGAAAATACAACAATACTAACTAACACATTATGAAAAAATCTGTGAAATATGAAACACTATTAGTAGATTTTGATATCAGGTATCTGAAATATCTAGTACATTCCAAAGCCGCATCACCTGGGCAAGATCTCCGACCCTGAACTAGGAGTTATCTTGTATTTCAGGGTACGAAAGATCCGACACCAAGCAACATGGGACCGGAATGAATGATTTTGCCAAAAAAAATATCTAACCAACCAAATAGTTCAGATTATAGGTGAGATAGTGGTCAAAGGCTAACCTACCAAGCATAAAAAAAAAAATGTTTAGCGTGGTTCCTCTGACCCCAATACTTTCCAATTTAGAGAGGAGTAAGGGGACAGAGACGGTGTCTAATGCCTTGGGGAGATCTAAGAATATGGCCAAGTATGATTCCGTATCATCCTTTTTTTAACGGTCTTATTAATAAAGCTGCTTACTGCATCTTCAGTCGATGTACCTTTCCGAAACCCAAATTGATTACCAGCTATAATTCTGTTCGTTTCCAAGTAATTTGTTAATATTTTATTTAATATCCTTTCCAATATTTTTGATAGAGATGATAGTACTGATATAGGCATATAATTATTGATACTGCCTCTGTCTCCCGATTTATGTATTGGGTGTACCAACGCTTTTTTAAAAATTCGTACCGTACAAATGGTGAGTCAAGTTAGTAGTTCGTAATATATTAGTAACTGACAAAGTATTATGAGTTATTTAGTAAAAATGCAAAATTAAACAAGTTGATCTGATTTTAAAATTGTTCTCAAAGCGTAATACAAGGCTTCTTTATCATTTGTAAATATGATTACAAGCACTATCGCGTGCTAAGCGAAAATCACTTTTACAAATTACTCCAGCAAAATATTTTGCTGAAAAAAATGTGCTGAAACCGTTTCTTTATTTCTTTTCTAGTTTAAGTTTTGTAGTGAATTAAGGTAGACAGGTAGCAGTACGACCGAGGCCTAACCTACATACTTAGAGACACACACGCAAGATGCCGAATAAAAGAATAGCTAGTGTGTGCCCTTTTCGATCCCCGTAGTCCCACACTTTACCACTGTGTCGTGGACGTGGTGTATTCGACTGGGCTCCTGGAATGTCACAGGAAGACATCAGCCGATATATGTGCGTGGCACGTGGGTATAAAATGGCGGGAACGACCTGCTAGTCGCTCCGTCGAAAGGGACTTATCGCTAAACACCCTAAAGCTAGAGAATGATCATTCCAGCTACCAATACGGAATTAGATTAGGATACGTTCCTTGATCTCGATGATGAAGTAGTGGCCCGCCGACAGCAATCCGTTGCTCGCCACTTTACTAACACTGAACTCCTGGCGTCCGATGGCGACGATGAGATAGATTTGGTAAAACACGTGAATGTATCTAATTGCAGAGACAAAGTGGTAGAGCGGTGGGTAGAGCTGATAGCGCGCTGCGCCGGTGCGGGAGGAGGGGCGCGTGGTGGGGGCGGTGGGGGTGGCGGGGGGTCCCGTGCGCTGGCCGCGACGGCGCGGGCGCAGGCCGAGCCCTACGCGTACTGCTACTTGGAGAGGGGTGAGGATATCATCTCTTATTTGTCTATTCTAAGTGCACAACAATGCAATTATGTATTTAGAATAAGAAATAACTATTATGAAGAGATAATGTCCAGCAAATTTTTGTTATTTATGCCTGATGGGTTAGCCTTTTACCACTATCACCTGATGGTAAGTTATAACGTGGTTGAAGATGTTGTTTAGGCTAACCTAGAATTACTGGCTCTCAAGGACAGCTGCCAAAACACACCGTTAGGTGCTAAGCAACAGATTTTTCTACTTGTTATTATGTACCCTCTGCCGAAATTCCGTAGGTGTTTCCCAGTGGTGTAAACGGGCTTTGGCCGGTTCATTGTGGCCCGACATTTGTTTATAGTTCTTAAATATTTCGGTCTAATGCTAGATCTTATTGGGCTCAACGAATAATCATTGCAATTCAACGGGGCAATCCTGCCAGCATGGTGGGCACACTGCCAACTGGCAGTTGGCTGAAGAATTTGGAGTGCCTGTGAGTCTGCTATGACTTCTAGGTTGTCTAAATGCTTTTATTGTAGTAGCTGTAGTGTTGTATATAGTTTAGTATTTTGTTAATAAAGGCATAAAAAAGAATTTGTATATGTGAGAGGTAGAAGTCGATTCCGTTGTTTAAGAAAGCAAAGGAGAACGTTCAATAAATGCTAATGAACACGTTGAGCCGTCACGTAACGCGATATCGACAAGAGAGCTAATTGAACATCGCCCTACTTGCCATTCCACGGTTTTCTCACGTAAATTGAACGCGTATTACTTCATAAATTACGTAGGTGTAACTTTTTGAAGAATTACTATTTGTTGAAATGAAATTCTCGTGAGTTTTACACATATTTAAATATTATAAATTAAACCGGCAAAAACACTCACGCTGGGGATCGAATACGTCGACCCGGGTTTCGAGCATATCAGATACTCATCATCAGAGCGAGTGCACAGCTGCGTCTACGAGTGCCCGTCGGGAGAATTCAGCAATGTTTTCCACATTCTCAAAAACTTTGAACTGTGAACTTTAAGTTTGAAGCAATGATAACCGACCGGTAATAGCCAATATGCAATGCCGTGCCGCACTTTTGACACGGTAATATTAGCTAAACAGTATTTTAACTTGGCTCTGTCCTTGAAATAACTACCTACAGCCGCGCTGTACGTAAACATGCGATAGGGCTGCCCGCCTCCAGCATTTTGATTAAATTTGCCTACTTTGTGTTTCCATGTAGTTTTGTGATTGTAATTATACTTTTTTTTATATAAACATAAAAATACTTTGGGAATTGAACAGGAAGTGTTCACTAAAAATGCGTTTTGTTTTTTGACTAGTAGGTAGATTTAATCAAAAAACCATGTATATGTTTGAATAAAAATATTGGTCTTAAAATTTTGCGCCTGAAAAATATGTACTTGAACTTATTTTTGGTGAAAATATCGAGTGGTTATTGTTAAAAAAACAACAAACCATTCGCTTGTCTCTGCGGCACAGTCGCGACACTCGAGACTGTCTGCGTGCCGAGCGCAGGCCGAGATCGAGGGGCGTAGGTATAACTCGCGTTTCGTCCGTTTCTATGAAGTTGAAATACTGTATAGATAATATTACCGTGCTTTCGATTCGAGTGAGCTTCATGCGGTGGTAGGGCATTTTGCGAATGACTGGCTAACTACCGCCCTCAGGAAGAAAATCTACTGCTAAGCACCTAAGAACTACTGGTAAAAAAAGGGGAGGTACCCCTTTTTTCAGTTAATAGAGTATAACCTGTATTTGAATATAACATGGGTGTCTTCAAATCGACAGTAAATAGGTTTTTTCAAGGTAAACGTGCTCCATCTTAGACCACATCAATGTTTAACATCAAGCAAGGTGTGGCCAAACGCGAACCTATTTTGAATAAAAAAAAAACCTAAAACGTACTTAACCGATGTTTATGAAATTTAAATGAGACCAGCTTTTGGATGTATACTTTACCTAACAAAAAAAAAAACATCGTGGTTGTACATTATAGAAAAAGTTATACTTACATTACACATAACAAATACACATACATTCGAGAACCTTTCTTCCTTTTTTTGGAAGTCAATTACGAACGTAAAATACTCCCACCGTGATCAGCAAAAAATCATAAAACTACGAGTATAAGACAGTACCTACTTTATTTATTTCTTTTATTGCACTATGTAATATGTTCATAATATGTCACATCATTTCCATAACACTGTTAGGGTGTAGTAAAGGAGTAAAAAAGTATAATAATTATATAATTTTACACAATATTTAGAGAAATAAACAATTCATATAATACCAAAGCAATAATAAATGAAAGTAAATGTTATATAAAGTCGACTCTCGTTAGTTAAAACCTGCAATAATTCGAACATCTCTATAATTCAAAGTTATCACGAGTCCTCTAAAAAATCTCTTTATTTTTCGAACTATATCAATACATTTTTATTAACTTGGTAATTCGAACGAAAAAGTCAACTATACGCAACAAAATGACGCGTTAATTCGAACTAATCGGCGTCAAACACTCGACAATTCGTAAAGAATAAGTCACCTGATCCTCTTATAAACAAGTCCGAGTAATCCATCCCGCCGCGGAGACATCTAAGTACAATGCAGAACAAGTTCAAGCTTATATCATCGTACACGAGCCTTTGTTTTGGTAATGATTAGTTTGATATACACTTCCTAACGAATTGGTTTCTTTTCCTCAAAAATTTCGAACCATTTGATATTTGAAACACTTAATTCGAGTTTCAAATTAACTAGAGTCGACTGTATCAGCTATCTTTATCATCGTGGGATTATTACGATTTTGTCTTCAATAAATTCTTTAACTGTGTAATATAACTCTATATTAATATAATATAACCTTATATATACCTGCCTTTATGTGAAAACGTTCTTTGATGGCAGGCAGCATTTAGCTACAATAATGTGAGTAGTTAACCCACAAATAGCTGAGGTGTGAACCGAGACATTGTCTTAAACGATGTCGGCCACATTTCATGCAAGCGTTTAGAACTTGCGAACTAACCACACCGGGTATAAGTTGGGAACGGTGGAGGGTCAAATTAGGGTTGGCACGTTTAGAAGTAGCTTACAGGTAATGAATAGATTCAGCCGTTACTTTGCGAAAGTCCATATTTAATAATAACAAATATTTAAAAAATATTTTAGGTGAAGTTAATATTTTAATAAAACACTTAAAAATATAAAAAAAATATCTAATGACAATACCGCCTACTTGTCTGTTAAGCCGACGCGACGTCACAACACAAACGCCAAGCAGAAAAATAAAGAATTTTCGTCGAAGTCCAAGATTAAAGTAATTTTACTTGCTACAGTATCCTTTAGGCCTGTAGTGTTTGCACACTGCTTCGAAGCAGAATATCTTATACTGCGGTGGTATCCACTAAGTCAGACTGAAGAGATCTATCATCTGGTAGTAATTAATATTGACACATATGAAATTACCTTATACTAACAACTAGTAAATAATACGTATCACAAAATGACAAGTTTACGAGGAGAAAAATTATAGTCACGTGCGGGATTCGAACCTGCGTCATCCAACCCTTTAGCCGTGGTATGCTCTGGCCAACTAAGCTAACATGACAATGGTTCATATTTCAAATTTTTCCTCTCGTTCCTTAACCATGGTATGGGGCGCAGTTGGTCAGAGCATACCCCGGCTAAAGGGTTGGATGACGCGGGTTCTATTACCGCACATGACTATAATTTTTCCTCTCGTAAATTTCTAATTTTGTAATGTAATCAACAAAGCATGAGTTATTGCACAAACTAAATTATTAAAAATGTGTAAGTCAGATAGCTCCGACTATAGTTTGGAGCACACGGTTATGCAGTCCGAGACGTCAACGGCGGTCTCCCGAGCTGTCCTCTATGCATATCTCTGGGTAGGGTATAGGGTCTGCGTCAAAACAGACCCACGATAGAGGTACGGAAAGTAGAATAACTTAGCCGCGTCCTTGAATTAATTGTAAAATTTTCATAACCGTCATTTGTCAGAGCGTGGGTATAAAATTTTTCATTACCTTATTTTCTACCAATGTAGATGATTTTTTAAACAATTTTGAAATTTATGGTATCACATCAGCCGGAACGTCCGCTGTTGAACAAGGTCTCCCCTATTGGGGGGATTTGCTATAATCCTCATAAAAAGCGTAGTTCCCGACTCCTCGTTGTTGACTAATAACGATCAGTATTATTACTGTGCAGTGAATAGTTATATAGGGTTATTGGAAAAATGCTAACAACCTCTTAGAGTTGACTTCTGATAGTTCTAAGAAACATTCTGAAATGACTTTTTTGTATTTTTTTATGTGTATTTGACAGAATAAGCTCGAGTACCACCTGATGTTAAAAGTCTCTTGTGCCTGTAATTTATTATTTCATATTTTTATTACTTTGCTCGATGTACATATTAAAAACTCTATACAAAGGAAGCGCGGCGCGGTCCAGTGTTACCGCGGCGGGCGCTTTTGGTCGGAGTAGGCTTTTACAAAGAAAAAAAATCATCCCTAAAGTTTGTTAGGACTAGTGGAAGTCAACCCTAAGAGGTTGTTAGCATTTTTCTAATAACCTTGTATATAAGGCTGTATATATGGGAAATAGTGGCCTATGATATAAGTGGCGCGAACACTCATAGGGCGTAACGGGCGGTCCTTGAGACCCAGTAATTCTGGGTTCAACACGCATTATTATGGAAACTTAAATACTATTCGTCAGATCTCATTCAAATTTAAATGGGACCACATAAATAAAAAATACAGTCGAATTGAGAACCTCTTTTTTAAAGTCGGCTAAAGGAAGCGTACCCTACGCTGTAATATCAAAACAATATAATGTGGAGAAAATTTAACACAAGCATATAATGCACACATCTACACTTCCATTGTATATGATACGTTAAAAGACAGGAAGACAAGCAGTAGGCACACATTACAGAGATTAAATCAGGAGATTGACCTGATTTTACATTGCCATGTTCGAGGTACGGGTGCCGTTCTCCCATATGTCTTTAGTTCAATGATCTGGCTTGATTGAATGGTATCATAAAAAATCAAAAGTATCTAAATGGAAGGGGTAACCCTGTTAGTCTCATATATTAAAATAGCACGTGTGGTCGCAGCCGATGCTAGAACTTAGTACGGAACCCGATAAAGTTTTAATTAAATTCAAATCTTGCAATAATAGCCTGTCGGTTCCTTGAAGAGCACTAGAGAACCCTGTTATTGCGCCCCGGGGTTGATTGGATTGTATTGGATGGGAATAAAAAGTTTTGCTCGGGTCGGGAACCAATCGTTTTAACCTTCTACGCTAAAAGAAGGGTGTAACAGTTTAAAGGTTTTGTGTGTCTTTCTGTTTCGTGACTATGTCATCAGTACTATCAGTACTAATATTATAAATGTGAAAGTAACTCTGTCTGTCTGTCTGTTACGCTTTCACGCCAAAACTACTGGACCGATTTGAATGAAATTTGGTATGGAAATAGTTTGAGACCCTAAAAAACCCCCAAAAAACATAGGATACTTTTAATCCAACTGCGCATAAAGAGGTTAATGTTTTTGCGCGATAACCGACATACGCGCCGGCGAAGCCGCGCCCGGAAAGCTAGTAGAACATAAAATAATACTACGTACTTTGTAGTTCCTAAGCCCTGAACCAATTTTGATGTTTGTATTATTTGTATATCTTGCATTAGCCACTACCAAGGTTTTTAAACCAACTTCCAAAAAAGGAGGAGGTATTCAATTTTTTTTATGTTTGTTAGCTCAAAACTTTTGACCAGGTTAACCGATTTTGAACATTATTTTTTAATTTAAAAGCTGATGCTTGTCGTTTGGTTCATTTAAATTTCATCGAAATCGGTCAAGCCGTTTTTGAGTTATACTCCAATAACTATCTTGATGATATAGTCGTAGACAATTAATGACAATCGATACCGTAAGTAGCAAGGGTCACTAAAATAAATAAAAAAATTTTTTTACCAAAAAATGTAACCGACTTTAACACCTAAAAGTTAAAATAATCGGTACCATGCGCACAATATTGGAATAATACTGACTTCAACTAGTTATTTCACACTTTTGGGTGTTGAAATCGGTTCCATTTTTTGCGTATTTTTTTAAATAGTATAAAGCGATGAGACGGCCTCATCGTCGATCAGCTGACGGTACACGTCACGCCTGGTCATTTACAGTTACAGTGTAAAGTGACGGTCGACATCCTGAAGAAGGCTTTCGGTTAAAGCCGACACATTCTCGATAGTGATATCAGTAGGGGAGAATTGGGGGTTCTGCATCTGCATCGCTCTCGCTTCGCTCGAGCTCGCGATGCATGACCCCCAATTCTCTCCGTTATATAGATCACAACTGGCATTCTTCTTGATATCAATGGGCTAAGTTCGGATCGAGCTGTTTGCACAATCGTCCATCCTTATTGTAACTTTACAAGATTTAAGGATTCTAAGAGTGCTTATGCATTAGGCACCCCTAGTTATTTTTAATCCGAACGGTTATTTTTTAAAATTAAATAGGATAGGATTTTATTAAAAAGATAGGTAATTTTAAAAACATTTATTTTCTACATTCCATTTCTGAAGACAAATTACATTTCTTAGAGCACAGTATGAAGTATGATATACACAACAATAAACATCGGAACATGAAATATACTTTCTATACAAACTTAGTAAACTAGGGCAACCATAATCCTCTAGATCGAAAATACACTTACTAATTCCGTCATACATTATATTATCTTGTTCTAATATTTTCCTTAGCCATCTAACTTTTTCTGAACCTTTGACATATATTTTACAGTTCCTTAAAATTTCTGCAATATAAATCTTATGATAATTATACGGTATAAGTCCTTCTTTCCAATAAATGTGTCTATTTCTTTCAATCCAGCATACTTGTCTTTTTTCTGTTTTTGTTAAGTCATAAAACGGGAAGGGTGGCTTAAATACAAGATTTATTATTTGTTTATCAAATTGTAGTGCTATTTCTTTTACAATGAATTCATTAGAATCAGTTTTGAAACCTTGTACGTCTACAATTGCATTCATGTTAGTTTACGTACAATATTACTTAGTGGTTTGTATTCAACAAGCCGGTCGTTCACAATAAGGCAATAGGCTGCTGTATTATTTGGAATTTCTTGGGCACTTTCAATTTCTAAACGTACATCCACTGGTCCTGATTTTAAATTTTCATTTTGTCGTGAACAGTCTATTATAAACAAAGGAGCTTTCTCTTTAAATTCGTTAATGTTTAACAACGGATCAGCTGGGAGGTTGTAATAAGACTGACGGAATTTGGCATATAATTCGTATAATATATTATACTTATTTTCATCGAACTTTATGTTTAGTGAATCATAAGGATAATATTGGGAATTTAAAAATAATGTAACGTTAGTCAAATTACAGTGATCAAATGTAGAACTATCTTTAGTTTTGTTATTTTTTCTATTAGTTTGTAAACCAAATATAACATATCGAGGCTTTTCTAATTGAGAAGCCGTTTTTACAGACCATGAATGCTTTGTGGTTCTTGGCAACAAAGGATATTCATATAAGTCCCAATTTCTAAAAGCCATTTGTATAGGTTTATCTTTTTCTAGAAATTTAAGTAATGAAAGCCTTTCTCGGTCAGAAACTTTCACATGTGGTACGCGCCATTGAACTCTCAGTATATCTATTTCAATACTGTCATCTTTATCAATAATAACACTGTTATAGTTAGTGCTGCTTCTATTAAGTACCAGTTCATGTTTGCAGTTTAAAATTATTCTATTATAATCTTCAGCAAACCCTAACATTTTATTAAGTGGTATAACAACACTAAAGAAATCATCTTTGGAATTTTGACCATTTATATTCCAACCCCATACAGCAGCAACTTTGCTCTCACCGTAATTCATAGAAATATATGATTTTATAGTAGAAGAAATTCCAGAGTTCCTGATACGATCTATTTCTACGCCATTTATTTCATATCGAATGTCTTGAAACAGATATGATATTGGATTATTAGTAAAATTGACAGGTTTTTTAGTAGGATGGCCTGCAGCATCTTTTCCAGTTACCGTAGCACGTCCTTCGATGTAAATAGAGCTGGCAGATGGTAGTACATATATGTCTTGTTGTTGGATAGATATGCGTATTTCATCATTGGCTTTAAAACTGTTATTGTATGGATTATATGTATGTATTTCGTAACTCTCAATAGAGTTGTCGAAATGTGGTGAATTATCAATATCGAGAATATTCATATTTTGAAACCCAGAGCTCGTAAAAAATCTTTATTCTTTTTTGTTATTTTTTTTACTTTGGGATTTCTGATACGTCTATGCCTTTTGAAAGCATAGCTGATAATACCGTTTTTTAATTTTGGTTTTGGTGATATAATATTATATTTTTTTGTGTTTTGACCAAATACAATCATTTCTGCTTGCGTAGATGAAGGCTCATCTGAATTTCTTCTGCACCGAAATCAATGAGATTGCCTTCTTGATCAACAACTTTTACTGTAATTGATGATATGTTGTTGTCTTTTACGGGAAAATATATAATATTTTTAGGTTTTTCAATAAACCGAAAGCTTGGAGGAACGTTTGGTACAAATTCATAAATAATGTGGGAAGATAAACCATTAATGTACGAGCCGTGTATTAAATCACATTCGATCCTTATGACTGTTGTTGGAAGAATGTTCACTGGATTCTCTGATACATGCCATTTATTAGCTTCTAGTATTTCTTTTCGAAAACCTAACATGTTTCCCATACTATTTATTACTTGGAAATTAACAGGTTTTGTGCAAAAAAGAGAACATTTTGCAGTATTTGAATTGGATTCAATATTGAGTTCACAGTCATCCAATTTGCTATTTAAATAGTCGGCAATGTCTTGTAAATCATAATTTCCATTTGGAATTTTTAATCTTTTATTTTTTTCACCGTAACTAAATATATTGTTAACATCTGATATATTTGGTATAACATTGAAAACAGAGAAATATAATAATCCGCACTCATAGCTATGATTTAAAGATAGAGGTGGATGAAAAGTGGTTTCTAATATAGATTTCTTTCCAGAAAAACTTAATGAGATAGACATAGTCGTAGACTGTTCTACAATTTATACTAAACTGGAGAAAACATAAAACACATCCACTATTTATTTGTTTGTATTACACCAAAACTGTTCTAAAAATTTAAGGCATAAATGACCGCAGTTATACGTATTATTTTTTTGATGATTATTATAGTTATATAGAATGTTTCCCTTCATCATATATTTTATAAATTCCTTAGGCGGCCTCAAGTTCCCATAGCTATCAAAATATTCAATGTAATCGTCAATTTTCACATAGGCTACCCAATGAGTTCCAGGATTTATTGAGCTATCTAAATTGACGACACCACACTCAATAGGATATGGTCTTTTAGGTAAATTATCTCTCATAAAAACACCTCTAAAGTAAGGAATATTATTACAATATTTCAATAAATCTATATTTGTAAGAGCCCGACTAGGCAACCGTTGATTTAGTTTTTTTTTTTTTTAGATAAGTATAATCCAAAACCTTTTTTATATGGTTTAATGCATAGCCCTTTGCCTATAGTTAAACCTTCCAATTTATCATGATGTCTCTTTAACTCCGAAAGACGTTTTTTTGCAGCTTTGTATTCGTTGTACGTTTTAAGGATTCCGGATACTCCACCAGCCAGACTTCCAGCAGCTGATAATCCCGCAAAAATAGGTATTAAAGGAAGAACACCTCCTGATTTTGGTAAAGGAATAATTCGTGGTAGTTTAATAGGTAAATCTTTCGTTAAATCTTTTGCTGCAGCAAATGCCAGTTCTATTGCCATTTTTTTACATTTTGGTTTCATTTTACGAATCTGCTTTTTAGTGTGAGATACAATGCTTTTAAAATTCTTTTTCATTCCAGAACCAGAAGCAACTTTGGCCAACATTGCTTTATTAACCAATGAAGCTGCTATTTTTTCTCCGGGACTAGCATTAGCAGAAGTAGTCCGTGTCTTCGCCATTTTTAGTAAAATTATATCTGCCTTACGCCGTTTATGTAAATTAGATGAATTATTGTAGGCTATATCGTGTTGTTTGCAATATTCGTCCAGCTGATTGATGCCTTTATCCCCACGAGCCAGTCTTTCTTTTAAGCGAGTTCCTGGTCCACAGAAATTATATCCTGGTAGATGAAGTTCAAATGGCAATTTGTTGATTAATCTATTCAGAAGACTATCTTCCGTCATAACCAGATGGAGACTGAATTACAATTATGTATAATCAATCTTTATAAAACATTCGTTTTGTTAATCCAACTGTTTTCACTGGAAGGGAACCCGAGCCATTTAACGTAACACCTTTTAGCTTTTTTTTTCAAAACTTTTTCGACAAGATAAACATCAGGGTGCTGAGTTTTTTGTAGTTCTTGTATATAAAATGCACCTAGTATTGGACGATGCCTCATGTCCGCTAATAAATAAGTTATTGGGTCAGTGTTTTGCACTTTGATGATTTTGAAAATTTCTGTTGACCAATTCGGCGTATACCCTTTTTCAAATGTGCCTTTATATTTACTTATGCGCACATAATCATTGGCATTCAATTTCTTTCTATATTTTTCTTTAGGGATAGAGGTAAGATTCTTTTTGAACCTCTCCAGTAATATATCTTTATTTTTTTGTTTTACTTGTGCTGGAGACATACCAATTGTTCTATGAATGGTATTGTTGTATATGTCAATCACTTTATTAAGAACTTCGTCATACCATATATAGTTTCCTCTGAAACTGAATTCTTTGTAGAGCTTATTTTTCAATGTTCGGATTAATCTTTCTACAATAGATGCTTTTTTAGTAGAGTAAGTGGAGTAGTGATTTATTTTATAACTATCCACAATTTTTTTGAATTTGTCATTATAGAACTCATTGCCTCTGTCCGTTTGTAGGTGTTTAGGCACTCGTCCTTTATGTAATAAAGATTGAAAAGCTCGAGTGACAACTTCTTTTTTTTTACTTTTCAGTGGATATGCCCATGCGTACTTTGAAAAAGTATCGATAACGGCTAAAATAAAATTATGACCACCGTTAAATTTAGAAACAGCTTGCATATCTATTAAATCAGCTTGCCAAAGGTCATCAATATCTTTCATCACAACATGTCTTCGAGGAAAATTTACCCTTGCATATTTATGAATCTCATTTACCACACTTTTTTTGCTCATGTTTATTATAATGTTTAAATATTACTTCTAATTTATTAACTCGATTATTTAATTCAATAAGCAAGTTTGTGTTAGATGAAATTTTATTCAAAATATTAATGAGAGATTTATCAACATATTCTTTGGTTGCGCTGTCATTCAGATCAATTGGATGTTCCAAATTTTTAAGGATCTTATTTTGGGCGTTTAAATTTCCATCACTAGATTGTTTTATAGAACATTCGCTTTGGATTATATAATCTTTTTTCTGTTTTTTATATAGGTGATGGCCGAATTTGTTGACATTCATGTTTGAATGATTCTTAAAGACTAAACAAATATTCGCAACGCTTAGTCATTTTATTCTTTAATTATACCAGCTTCTTTTAACTCTTCTATGATTGAAATAATTTCATTGTCATGATTACTGTTACCAGCATCTCTAGATGCCACCAAAAGCATAAGTCTTTCAATTAATTCATTAGGATCGTCCCAATAAATAAAATCTGTATTTGATTTATAGGTTTTTTTAAAACTTGGGGATTTAACTCCAGTTCCACGCTTGATAGCTTTGTTTTCCACTTCATCTCGATCAAAAAATAAGGGTTTTATAATTTGGCAGTACTTCATGCTTTTGTCTCCTCTTATTTGGCCTAAACGATTAAAATCTCTTTTGTGAGCATTAGTATTGTGTAACATATCTTTATAAACTATTTTATCTCTCTCTGTTACCAAATTTAAATCCGGCTTTTTTTTAAATAAAAGTTCCTTAATACCAGGTGTCATTTCGTAGTTTATATTTCCAAGGGTCATTAAAGAAATTTCATTGTCGCTAGAAGTTTTACCAAAAACCTTAAAAGAGATTGGTATGTTTCCCATGAATAATTGCTTGTTTTCATCCCGTACTCCAAATGGTACATTTAATGTATTATTTTCATCAAGCAAATTTTGTTTTTCTAATATTGATAGAAGGGGAGTGTCTAAATTGGTTACTTTTTTTTCATTTTTAAATGGCGTTGAATGTATTTGTTTTTCTGATTCACTATCGGTTAATGTATTTTCACTTTTAGCAGAGTTATAGCTTTGAAATTTGTCGTCGGGTGAACCGTTGGAATAATTACACAGTGATGAATCATTTGTATCAAAAGTGCATTTAATATCACTTTTATATGAATTAGATTCAGCCATTTTATTAAGAGGATCAGTGAGAGGTTTAAATATTTTATTTAAATTTAAGTTTGTGTTGTCTTCTTCATCCTTTATTTGTTTTATTTTGTTTTTAATTGTTTTAACTGAGGCGAGTATTTGGTGTTTCCATTTTTTTTCCATGTTTTATAACGATGTTACCACATCCATTAAATTATAAGAAATGATGACTTTAGTAGTTATGACTTGTATTTAAATGAAATCAATCGAACTTAATAAATGTATCAAATCCACTTCTGTATCTACCATTATTTAATTCACTATATTTATCTATAATTAAGAATGAGTGCGGATAAGTCCATGTTTTTAAACATATGTTTTTAAATTTGGACCAATCAATGTCTGAATTAACATGTTCATTATAAATATGTTTTAAATTTATATCATCCTGTTTAAAAATTATTAAAAAGTTTGCATTATCTCGTATTAATTGTTTTGGTATTTTCGAATAAGTTTGGGACAAGTAAAAGCAATCTATATTTTTATGCCGTCCCATTGAAAAATAGTTACGTATATTTGTCTGATTCTCGCATGCCACATCGTCAAAAATAAAAACAGAATTTGGTAAAGCAATATCCGGGTCAATAACGTCTTTGTTATCATTAAATATGTTAAATTTTATATCTGGAATTTGATTCAAGATTTCATTTAAAAAGCAGTATTTTGGTTGAAATGTGGTTTTTGAATACAGATAAACATTCTTAAATTTTAAGCCGTTTTTATGTAATAATAAGCCTATCATTACATTGGTCTTTCCACAATTAGATGGACCGCAAATTAGACAGCGAATCGTATTGGGAAGTAATACGCTATGTCTGTTAATTCCGGAATGTGATTTTACTTCTATGTTGTTAATTTCTAAAGTTGTGGGTTGCTTTATCAACCTCATAATGATATCTGACAATACTGTATAGGGTATTTATATTAAATAGATAAATCATTACAATGTCCATTTCTATTGATCGAATGTTAGCGGTTCTAATGTTTGCTTTCCAAGAAATTTAGCTTTTAAAAACAACCTTTGTCCACGTGATCTATTACCAAAAAAGGTAAGTACCTAGTTATATTTTAGTTATTATTTTTGTAATACTTATTAATTCATTGTTGCACCAGCTCCACTGTATAGCAGACAAATTTGCATTGCACTGTTGGTTTACATATATCCTGATTTTGGTAAGTGTTTATTTTAACTTTTTACTAATAATATCAGTTAAAACTAATTGGTAGTTCATATGAAGGTTAATTTAATAAGTATTATTTTATTTTGTTACAGAAACAATGACAAGCATAGTTTTTGCTGACGCTGATCCTTTCTATCTACAAGAGGCTCAAGACATGAATTTAATCTGGAACAGTCATGAACACGATAGAGATATTGTTCGAGAAAATAAAGAAACCAATACAAAAAATAAATCATTCAAAACAATTCATAAGAAAGGAAAGTTAAGTTTTAAGAAAAAAATATCACCAGATTCATCATTCGTTGTCAGAAAAATACCAGGAAAAGGACATCACTTAATAAAAATTGAAATCAGTGAAATTAACACCCTAGCAAGTGATGATTGTTGTGTAAGTGTGCAGTATGTAGTTGAGGATAAATATGATAACATTTTAGACGCAACGCAAGATTTAATAAGTAAGATGACAAAAAAGTTATGTGTCCCAGAACCTTTATAAATCTATCTAATTGTATTTATTGATATTTTATTTTATTGTAATATTATTGAATATATAACCTAATAAACATAGTTACGAGTCACGTACTTGTTTTATTTATCTTGCTTACGCAGGGTTTACCTACACATTATTTCGGTGACCGATGTAAATCTGGATTCGGTCGAACACTAACAATAATCTTATAAAATCAGACAGGAATTAGGATAGGTTAAGAAAAATGCAAGGAATGATATTTTATGCGATTTCAATTTATTTCATATATATTTCACATATATTATATATAGCAAATTATAACTTTTACCAGTAAATCAAGACTTACAGACTATATAACTTTACAAATGTATTACTTATAAATATATATATATATAGTTATTATGTTAGGAATTATAGTAAACATTTACCAAAATAAAACGGTTTTCAGTTGACAAGATATATAATTTTGTCATTATTTACAGTTCAATGTTGCTTTTAAATGTCACTTTTATTATTATGATATATTTCTAATATAATACAATATTATTATAATATATTGCTGTAATGTCCCCAAGGTACAGTTTTTACTATATCTTTCGTGATCTGTCTCTTATCATCTGATTTATTTAAAATCAATTTATTCAACCTCTGAGTAAATATTTTATGATTAATTGATTTAATAATGTACATACTATCTCTAAAATCAATATTCCTAAACAAACATCGTTTATATTTTGCCATGTCAAGTTTCCTCGTTACACATTTTTTTGTGCCTTTGGCTTTCTTAAGTGAAGATGTTTCAGTATTTATGCAATAAAGTTTTGCGCGAAGTCCTGTGAATTCTGTAATTAACTCACCAGCCATTTCATCTTTAAAATATCCAGGTTGTTTAATATTAACATGAGGTATACCATATACATTATCTTCTTTAAAATTACTAGTGTCAAAGTATTGTAGGTTAAGTTTCATATCCTTGTAGAAATCATCAGTCCTTATCAAATATAAAAGACTATCAGTATCTGTGTAGCAAAGGCATATATTTTCTCCATACATTTTTTTCATAATCGCGTAATGGAATCTATATAAATGTCTCTTCGCGAGTTCTAGAACAGTAAAGCCAATATATATTGGTCGGTCTAGATTGATTTGTGTTGGCTGCATTTGAATAGCTACCAAATTTTCTGTAAAAATCGAGAGATTCATAAAATTTGGCGCACTTATATATTTTTCAGCGCCGCAAATTTTATTAGTTCTGTTAGAACAATCTTTCCATACATTAACTAGTTTTACATCAACTTGATTTCTTTTGTTTTCTATCGTTTTACCAAATATAGAGTTATTCTGTTTTTTAAAAAAATCCCTTTCAAATTCGGAAGTTGCATTTTGTCGCAACAATGTGTTTAATTCAATGTAAGGTTTTAGAAATTGTTTCTGATCGAAAGCCAATACTCTGTGTATTTTTAATAGTACAAGTCCGTTTCTCAAACATTCTTTTAAATGAGTATAATGTATGACATATTTATATTTATTATGTAGGTTTGCTATTAGCTTTTGAGATTTTCCATTAGGCGGAATACATTTTTCTGGCGCGAATGGTAAATCAGAATGATGATCATGTATTTGTGGAGGATATTCAAGGTCCACTTCAAGTATGTATCCGCGATTGTTACTATCTGGTATCGATTCAATGTTGTTAAGGGTTTTAATTTCGTCTTCATTTAGAAAGGAAAAATTATTGGTAGGAAGACATTTCATCATCGTATATCCATAAAGATTTACACAATCGAGGTACATTAGATAAGAATTGGGCTCGTATTTATTGTAATTAGACAAATATTTATTATTTGCTTTAGCATTTCTGAGAGAACATTGTGCTAAACCTCCTCTAATGCCTTTTTCAAGCATTTGATACATTTCAACATCGGAAATTAAATCAAGCTCAACTTTTGTAAACAATAACATGGCATCCCAACTTAATGAAGGTGATGATACATAATGACAAGGATCTAAGTTGTAGTAAGTCAAGCTCATTGTTCTGAATTTTTCAAAAACGTCACATAATAATAATACATCGCATTTTAAATATAAATCGGTGTACTCCCCTAAATCTTTTATGTTAAATTCATTCCAAATAGTTTGCGCATGTTCGTAATCTTTATCTGATATATCTTCAGAAGAAAGCCTATTAAAAAAACTACTCTTGTCAGGAAGATTTGGTTCATTATAGCGTTCCATCGAATTCAAATAATCATAGCAATATACTCCTTTTTGACACAATAAATCAAACGATTTACTATCAGGATAATATTTTTTTAAATTTTTAAAGTCACTTTTCTGCAGTGTTTTTACTAACTTATCCAAGCCGCAACTAAGAAAATTGAACGAATCAATAAATTTCAACTGAGCGGCATTGTTGGAATCAATTGGTATAAACTTTGTGATTGATATGTATTTTTCCTTTGTTTTTGAAATAAGATTAATACGTCCTATGATCGCAGATAGCTCGGTAATAAATAAATGACAGTCATATCCGGAAAGATTGTGGAATATGATTGGAATAAATTTACATGTCCTAGCATTCAAATTACATCCCACGTGACTCGGACCTAAATAAGCTGAATCAAAATGATCGTGGTCTGCGCATTTTACGTCATCAGCTACAAATTCCTTTTTACACAAGTGACAGATGGTAGCATGTTTAAACGATGCCAGCTCATTTTCAGTTAGCGGCATCATTTCATGTTTAATTGATATAATTTGATATAATTCCATTACATCATTAGTTAGAGCTTCAATAAATTTTTTTACACAATTTGGGCCCCGATAAGACACAAATTTGTTTAGACTCGGTTTAGACTCACAGCATATGTAATAAGCAAAGCAAGTCGCTTGATGTATTTGCACGTTCTCAACATGTTGTGATTTGCTTTTATCCGAATATTCTTTAAGCAAACTTTCAAAATCACCATATATTACGAAAGGAATTCTACGAGTTCGTTCAACATGCGAAAATAATAACTTACTACCTGGTTGAGGCAGAATTGTTTTTACTCTAGCGCAATCGTGATTTACCAGTTTTTCTTGCGATGGAAAATAAATAAAACATTCGTCACACAAAAAAATTCTGCATTTATGTTGTGTAAGTTGTCTATGTACAAGCTTTCCGAAATCTTTTATCAAACAGAAATGGTTTTTCCCGTTTATCTCAATGAGGAGCAGGCTAATATGCGTCAACTTACGATGTTTTGTTTTGTAGAGGGGACCAGATACTATATTGTTTTTATCCAAACCGTACACATTTACCGAAATTAAAGGATTTATCTTTTCGAATATTTTAATATCATTTAAACTCAAAGGAAAAGTCATTCCTGAAGTGTTCAGAATATGTTTATAATGTGGATATGACGACACTCTATTTGGATTATTTTTTGCTGGATACATATGCGCAATTATGCTCCATAAGAAACATCGATCATCTTTGTTTTGAATGTTTAAACATGATTTGGTGTTTTGAATTTCTCGCGGCAATTTCACGTATGAGCCCGCCCGTAATGGATTGTATTGATTAATATTTAATTCTAAATGACTGATAGAATTTAGTGTCCAACCACTCCCCGACATTTCGAATTCTGAACATTTCGTTATCAGCTTTTGGACACATGTTTTATAAAACGATATCAAATCAGAGTTGTAAAAAATCTTTACAAATGGCACATTAAATGACTTAAGGGCTTTTTCATCATTTTTAGGTAAATAATATGACACAAAAAATTCCATGTTGACTTTTAATGCATTGTGTTGGATCAATGATTTTTTTATTAATTGTAAAACTGAAGTAGAGGCTTTATTCAAAAATTCCTCAGGCAGCATATTATTCGAAATAGGGTTTATTTTATAACTTACAATTCTAGATTTAAATGCACTAGCTATAATCTGCACATCTGGGAACTCAGAGTTGATCAAACAGTTTGATTTATGAATACTACTTTTATAATGCGACGAGATACGAGACACCTCAATATTACACTCTCTACAATATACCATTTTGCCTCACTTGTTCCTTAGTAGGTATACTTGATAACAAACTTGAACTGATAAAAAATATTAAAAAATATAGGTAAATATTTGAGGTATTTACTTAATATAATAGTTGCATGAATTGATATGAAGCGATTAACCTGCCTAGATGTCGGTAATAATATAAATGCATAGTTTCGTAATCTGAGATTTAATTTTACTGTTTGCAATTAGTTTTCAGTAGTATATTTCAGTATTTCAGTTTCTATATTTAAATTTTTCAATATTCCAATATTTCAATATTCCAATATTTCTCATTTATAGTTTTGCTGTAAATAAAACAATCATTAGACATAACATAATAATAACCAGTTAAAATTTTATTCATGAAAATAAAACTTACATTTGTTGATTAAAAAGTATTGTAAATGCTTTCCTATTATAAGGTATAAATAAAATAAAGATAACAGTTAAGTAAAGATAGCTAGATAAAAGTGAAATAATTGAATATTATTGCGTCAGTATGTTAGAACATATTGTTCATTGCGGTATCATGGGATACTTAAATGTATAGTTTGGTAATCCTAGTTTGCAATTTACTGTGTAGATATTATTATAATGTTTGCAATTAGTATTTCAGTTTCTATATTTCAATTTTTCAATATTTCAATTTTCAATATTTCAATATTTCAATATTTCTCATTTTTAGTTTTGCTGTAAATAAAACAATTATTAGACACAAAATAAGAATAACCATTTCAAATTTTATTCATAAAATCTAAAACTAACATTAACTAATTCAAAAGTAGTATATATGCAAGTAATTACCTATTATAAGGTAGAAATAAAAATATCAAGGTAATATAATAAAGTAAAGACAAAATGAAACAATTGCGATTGTACCAATCTGTTAAAACATACTGTTCAATGTAATTTCATGGGATACATTATTGGCTGTATAGCCTTGAATTCATTTTTCCCGGCTTCTACAAGTGTTGACAATGCGCGCCATACAGGTGTTTGGGTGTCAGTACACAATTTTAAAGTAACCAGGGCTCTTTTCCAACGTTCTTCGCTAGGCTGACATTCAGCTTCTCGGGAATTATAGACCCTTAACTCGACGTAATACTCCCCGCCACGTGTGAGATCTCGTTGTGTTGTATACCCGCTCGTTCCGCGCTGTGAAAAGAAGCTCCGCAATGTAGCCGCACGCGCTGGTTTCACCTTGCTGCTTTCTCCGATCTCCTGAAAAAAAATCAAACAAATAATAAGTGACCTTCATACGTAACAGTTTATTGATATAACTGCTGTAACAAAAGTAAGTTACATAAATGTTTACAAAAATAATCTAGCCTGCATTAAACAACGCTTATCCACCATCGTAACTAAAAAAATACCCTGCCTAAGAGGGCCATGGTGCCGTAAACAATCATCACACACACACACTGAGTATCACACCCATAAAAATAAGTAAACGAGCGAATAATATTTTTTCATTACCTGTGTAATCGAGGGCTGCGCCAGAGGTAATTCTACGTCATCCGTGTCCGAGCCAAAGAAATGGGATGTCGTCAACAGTTCTGTTGACACCGCCGCTGGCAGTTTTTTCTTTCTCGATGAAGACCCAGCGCCGCTGCTAGCCGTCCGTTTCTTTGATGCGCCTCCGTCTTTCTTCTTTTCTTGAGCCACCTTTTTTGCAGGAGGTTGTGGTGTAGGTGGAGGTGCTACAGGCTCGGACCCCGCCGGTGTTTCGTCGTCCGATACATCAATCTCATCGGCCCAGAAAGGATTTTGCGACCAGCCCGGCCTGAAAGCAATAATTTAAAATAATTATAATAGAAGATAACTTCGCAACGAGTTAACACAACATTGTTTCTGAACATTGTTTTAGCCTAGCATAGCAAAATGCTTTATAAATAAAAAATCCATGAGTTAACACAAGTTAGTTTGCCGATCAACACAGGTACCTAAGTCACATTACACTTTATACGTTTACATCCTCACACTCACAGTCCACACTTAGTTCAATGACTTGTATAGCGGGTGCCAGAAACATTCACTTCACTCATAATCTCACCTTGAACCAGAAATACAAATTTCCCTTGGGGAAGTAAATTGAGCTTCTGTCAGGAATCGAACCCGAAACTCCCGGTGTAGAAGGCAATTACTTAACAACTACGCCAGCATGGCATCTAATTTTTTTCACCGAAGTTATAAGGCAATTTGCACTCACTAATAATTCATTCATACTAACAATAAATACTTTAAGGTCACTTACTTACATAGTTAGGTTCCTTGAAGTTCCGAATATGTAAATAACTGCACTTTTTTTGGATGCTGGAGCGTCGTCGCCCACCACTGAATATCCGCTTTTAAATGTAGATGCACCAAATCAGTCCTATTTATAATCTCATTTTATAAAGATGCATTCACAAGTCGAATCTTGACTAAAACGTACAAAAATAAAAAAACAGAAAGGTTAAAGTTTTAACGATTGTATACCTTAACGATCTTGTAAACAAAGTTCATTTCATCTTGTCAACCGATAAACAAATCTGAATGAGACTTTATGCTGTCGTCAAGGGATGTAAAGCGATGACTGCTGCACATTCTCGAGCAACTGGAGACAAAAATCCTATAAGGAAGTGGCAGGTACTTATACCAATTACGAGTCTTTTAAATTACAGATCTCACTTAACTGGTAAACAACATATTTCAATTGATCACCAGTAATGAGAGAACCTCTCGAATAAAACAATGCTTTTTATGAAAATCCTTATAACTAAATCTTTTAGATATTAGTAGCGAAACAAACATCAATAAGTCGATTTGTATTTTTTGACGATACTAAAAATGTATTGCTACTTAAGTAAATATTTAAAAATCACATAATGTTCTGATCACTACTGTTACCTATTTAGTATTTTTATTAGACATTAATATGTAGGTACCTACGTTAAATTTTAACCAAAACGTATATTATAATTTTAATTATGTAAAATCATGAAACGAAGGTTGTATCTTTGAACCATAGGCCGTCATTTATTTATTTATTCATTATAATCAATCTCTTTTTTAACTTTTTTTATTTTCTATACAAGATGATTACTACAAAACATCAAAAGAACCAAAAGCCCGTAAAGTAACCTATGGATAGTGACAATGGAGTCTTATCGCTAAGAGAAATTCTTTTCAGAAATATTTGTATCGATATAATCACAGTAATATTGTTGTTTGCTAAGAAGCTATTTAATAGTATAGATAGTGAAAAGTATAGATATCTTAGAAAATACTAAAAACAAAAACTTTTAAACTCATAGCCCACACTAAATTCATAGACTTGTATCTTAGGTGCTAGAAACATTCACTTCTTCACACACACACACACAATGACACCCAGAACCAGAAGTGCATATTTTCCTTGATGAGGAGATTTATGCTACTGTCGGGAATCAAACCTAGTACCCGCAACATAGAAGACAAGAACTTACCAACTACGTCAACATGACAGTCTGACTAATCGTATCTTTGATAAAAAAATATGACGAAAAAAATATCGTTGAATCACGTACGCTAGAAAATCCAAATATAGGCTGACTTGATAGCCTAGGTACATAGGACTGCACATATCATTGACATGAGTACAAAATAATAAAATGTAATAATCATAAAAAGTCCCCACTTTATACGTACTCGTACGTACTCTAGGTAACATACCACGGCTGTATAACCCACACTTAAATCGGGATACTATATACCTATGCCTTATAAATGTGTCGGTCGCATCTGTTTCACTAGACAGACAAAGTATTATGTTCTGAACTGATCTGTCTTGAACGGTCTAAAATAAAATGAACTGCTCAGATAAACAAATACAGACTGACCAGATAAAACGATAGCGGTTTATAAGCTAGAGGGAACCTCGCTTTTTTTAATTCAGTGCGACGAATATAGTGAGCGAACATAATACATGTTGTAAAATGCGCTAACGAGACGATTATAGAGAATAAAAACATCTGACACATGATCCGTGCGCAAACAAGTTGTCGGTTCCCTTGTAATTACAATACTACTTATTAATCGTATGTTTGATGTGGATTGGATAGCAGATAATCGAGAGAATTGGGGGTCATGCATCGCGAGCTCGAGCGTAGCGAGAGCGATGCAGATGCAGAACCCCCAATTCTCCCCTACTGATATCGACTCATAGTAAGTTGTTCACGGTCAAACACCCGTGTTTACAAACATAAAACAGAAACATATGTTAAACTTTAGACACTCCTCTGTTGGCGATGGGGTTTAAAAATATGAAAATATGTCTTTCTTGATCTTACTGCTACTGCGAACTTCCTGTAGAAAAAAATAATAACATACGAATACGAATTTGGGGACTCCCAGTTTGGTATATAAATTCAATTGCCACAATGCCCAACTTCAAAGATCTAATCCCGACGCCTTCAGAGTTAGGAAGTTGCGGACGGGTAGTTGCCCGTATTAGCCGGTAACTTCGGCGTGCTCCGGGTTCGATACCCACCGCCGTCCATAATACTGCTGATCTGGTTTCACGAGAATATAATTAATTCATGAGTTTCCCGTACGTTGGACGTCGGTGATGTTTTGGCTACGAATATTGAGAGGACAATTTATATTGGTGAGATAACTGTACGTTTTGCATAATTATCTGAAGCGCTCGTAGCGAAGTTTGAAAATCTGTTCTTAACTGATCAGCGAAGTTAAGTAACGTCCGCCGCGATCATGTATTGGATGGGTGACTGCTGGTGACATTACTACTGAGCGCTTCGTGCTTCGAAGTACACGTTAAGCCGTCGGTCCCGGTTGTTATCTTAGGATGGTAGTCGTTATAGCATGGTGGTAGGGCATTTTGCCCGCCTGGTTCGCTACCACGCTCAAGTTGAAAATCTGTCGCCAAGCACTTAACGGTGTATTCCGGCAGCTGTCCTTGAGAGCCAGTAAATCTACGTTAGCCTGAACAACATACTCGACCACATCATCACTTACCATCAGGTGAGATAGTGATCAAAGGCTAACCTATAAGGCATAAATAGTACATTACTACAGAGCAGCCAGCAAAGGAGGCTTTGATGGACGAACGTTTTTTTTTTTATGCCTGATAGGTTAGCCTTTGACCACTATCTCACACTCACCTCGTGTTAATGTCGCCTCGGCCCACATTTACACACTCGTGTAAATGTGGGCCGAGGCGAAGCCGGGGCACACATACGTAAGTCCATCAATGCCTAGTGGTGCCCAAGGCTTGTATAGTGCTTTTCTCAAATAATGCGCGGAAATTAAAACAAAGTAGTACCTAGGCAGATTTTTTTATTTAAAGATACAGTTGTTAAATGTAAAATTTTCAATAAACAGCGTTCTATTTGCAAGCCAGATCGAAATTTAAATAAAACCTTTGATAAGTTACCTCCTTGGTTGCCATGCTTCGAAGTAATGCCATGCCATTTTTAAATTACACGACACATATGAGTTTACTATGCAATTTATATGGCCGCTAGACACGACAGATATAGATTTTCATACATTTTTTGCCGGCCGCTGCGCGCATGTATTTGGCCAGTACAGCAATTTCGATTTATCTCGAAGAAGGTTGTCAAAATAATGCTCACATTTCCAAGCATGTTTGAGAAAAAAAGACTTAATACTTACATATGATATGTATGCAAAATGTTTGTACTACTACGTTTGTACGGGGGTGACCCGTATGTCATTTACGTATGTTCTGTAGGGTTCGAGCTCGTTCAGGACGACAGTAAAAATTTAGCTTGTCTGGGGTATCTGGAGTGTTATTGTCCTTCTAGACTATACAATTATAAGACTTTGTAGATAGGCTAGGTGAAACCTAGCGATAGTGTGTCGAAAAATGAGAACTCAATATATATTTAATAATAACAAATAATTTTAAAATATTTTAAGGTAACATTAAATTAATATTTTCGTAAAAGACTTAAAAAGATATTAAAAAATACATATCTAGTGACAATTCCGCCTAATTCTCGAGAATTCTCGATCGTGCGCTCGTAAAGTCAAGATTTCTGAGGATGCCCTGGTTTGACTGCGTGGTGTTTGTGACGTCACGTCGACTTAGCAGGAAAATTAGGAGGAATTGTCACTAGATATATTTTTAATATTTTTTTAATGTTTTATTGATATATTTTTAAAATATGTGTTATTATGATATAATGTAGATAACGTGCCATTCACTAACGAATTAGACTCTAGTATTTAGAATAATTAGTCAGTAGTAATTAGTAGGCTATATAATATGTCGGGTGTATTAGGTACTTTCTATGACTTTATATTTGTTGTATGGCTCATGGTACATACAGTTTTGTTGGATCATGGTACTAATTAATCTAATTATTATATACTTAAGGATATAGCCAAACGTTTTTGCTTACTCATGCTAAGAGCGGTACTCGTTCTCTGTTTTCTTATTGTTTTTTGAAGGAGAATATAATAGAAGTTAGTTAGGGATAGTAGGGACATAAAAGGTCAGGGCAGCCTTAGGCTGTTTATTCACCAAAGCTGAGCGAGGAATATGAGCGCTGTGTAATAGAAAAATCTCCACCAATGCCACGCCTAATTTTCCTAGTCTCGCTGAGCGCAGCGACCCTATTTTGGTTGAGATTTTCGTCTTACATCTTCATTTTCCTCGCACTTATCTGGTGGGTATGGAGCCATATTGGCTATGTAGAATGGTAAAACAGATGAACTTAATTTGGACATTTGGCTTCCAGAATAGTCCGACTATTTTCAGAGTGATTGGTATAGAATTTGGTGGTAAAGACTTGGAGAACGAACGAATTTAAGCATAAGGAAATATACCAACAGTTATACTTAATTTTTCAAGTCAAAAATTTGTCTTTGCGTTTACGACATCGCTTCGGCGTAGCAGGAAAAGTAGGGGGAATGTTGACCAGATACTTGATATATACATATAAATTACTATATTTCGAAATTTGTACGTCATGTCAAGTCAAAAAAAGTCAAAAAAAATCACAATAATTTATTCAATTTAGACATCGACGACGCTCTTTTGAAGGTCAATTACAAATTTTAATTTTGAAATATTCTACATTGTACTGACAAGTTCAGCAAAAATAAATTATATAGCCATGCACTGCGAGAAGAACGGGCAAGAAACTCGGGGTCATTCTTTTAAACGTTTTTTAACTATGTGTTACATTCTATATAGTAAAATTATTAGTTATTTATTATATAGTATAGTAAAAACATTACGTAGGTGACAGGCGCTAGCTTGGCAGTGGCACGGTAATGTTATCTATTCAGTATTTCAACTTCATAGAAACCGACGAAACGCTAGTTATACATACGCACCTCGATCTCGGTCTGCCCTCGTACCGCAGTTATTAACTATATTTCTAGTCGGATTACCATACCGACTAGAATTCCCCAAGGTTCCTTAATGGACCCTATGCTTTTTAATATATTTATTAACGATATTTCTAATTTAAGATTATGATTTAAATCTTTCAAAAGGTTCTTATATTACATATACACTCATAAAAATATTTTATTCATCAACATACAGTAAGTTCATTCGTAACCTAGGATTTATCCACGACTCGAAATTTTTATTGGATGAAAAATTGAATATATACAACTATAGGGCGTCAAAAACACTTACCAAAAATTTTTGGAAGAAGCACTAATCCTGTGAATAAATTAAAAAATAGAAAAAATTCTTTACCATATTTTTGTATAATAGGGGTCCCAGGTATGAAATCCACAATATCACAAGAACGTCGAACGAAGTGAGCGAATACAAATCAATTCAATCAGTTCAAGTCAAAAATTTTATTGGTACTCATTAGATCATTGTTTCTGTAAAAACTTTCATCTGCTTCCTCTTTCTATAAGAAGGGAAATTGCCGATCTTATACATCTTGGTTCTTTTTTCTGGTTACTATTTGTATGTCAAAGCATGCATAGTTTTTTCATACTACCCGCAACGAGCCGCGAATGATGTTTCGCTTCGCCGCGGCTGACCAGTACCACTGAGAGTCGTCGTTGGACCGCGCCCCGCGCCACACACCACGACGGTGTCACATTCTTAATTTAAATAAGTGCAAATTTTGCCTCATCACCGCACCGTAATATTTTTAATTACCTATAAGAACTGTTTCACTGTTGCTACGTGATATATTGTGCCGTGCGTGGAAAGTGACCGCACCGCGGCCTCTGCAAGGAGACTCCGACTACGGGAGATGGTGAAGAAAGCTATGGTATGTACATACATTTTAGTAGTCTCAATTAAGAACCTCCTTTGCGTTTGGGAATCTCTTTGTGTATAGGACCCCCTGCTCAAGGCTTCAATTACCTACACTTACCTACTATAAACAACTACCGAACCAGCCCCTACCCCGCGCGGTGGGATTCCTTATTTTTGAGAAAAAATCCTTTAACTATGTAAGAAAACCCACCACATCTTATAAAAATAGTAGCAGGTTCAGTTGATTGTCCTGAACTTTTGGGTAATGTTTGACTTAATATGCCAACTAAACTCGTTTAAAAAAGGTTTAACCGACTGATAAATGTTCCTTTTTGACACTAATTATATGCAAAATGTATAATTGTTAAGATTGGTTAATAATTTATAATAATTTTACTGTACTCGGTAAAGGTCGAGATATAGATCTATTATGTACGAGTATCGGATCGAGTAGAGTTAGCCAGGGAATAATGGCAGTACATGAAAAAAAAAATATCCAAAAAACAGAACGACTTCAATCAGAAGAGTTCAGTAATTTTCTACAACTTCGATAATGTAACTCAAAGTGTGAAATAACTTGTTAAAGGCGGTACCATGATAGTTCAAAAGTACCTATTATCACAATATTGTGCGCATGGTACCGATTTTGATAAGTTATTTCACACTTTTGAGTGTTGAAGTTGGTTCCATTTTTTGGATAAAATTTTGTTTTTCACTATTTTTAGTGACCCTTGCTACTTACGGGATCGATTGTCATTCATTGTCAACGGCTATATCATCAAGATAAGATTTTTTTAGTTGACTCAAAAACGGCTTGACCGATTTTGATGAAATTAAAATGGGACCAAACGACAAGCATCACCCATTCAAAAGTTTTGAGGTAACACACATAAAAAATACAGACTGATTGAGAACCTCCTTTTTTTGAATTCGGTTAAAAAGCTCATGTGTAGTTCAGACTTGTCATTGTTGTTTATATCCGTCCGGCCCTGTGATTGGCCCACAGCTTTATATACATATATATACTTCATTATCACATAACGGTATAAAAAAAAACTGTTTTTTATTTGTTATTAAAGAAATTCTAATATGTAAAGCCTGAATTTATCTAAAGTAATATAATAAAGAGGAAAGATTTGATTGTCTGTTTGTTTCTTTGCATTGAATAGGCTCTGAAACTACAGGACCGATTTGAAAAATTCTTTCACCATTAAAATTCTCCCTGATGAACATAGGGTGTAGAAGATTTTCAAAAAGTTAGGGATCCGTATGAAAACTTCGATAATGTAACCCAAAGTGTGAAAAAAATACCAAAAAAATATCGTTATACCTACCGCGTACGCTGCGGAAATTGTTGACAATAGAGCAGAGTGATGTATTACTATTTTATAGAAGACATCAATATCTACAAAAAAGTCCGCAATACAATAAGTCTAACTCTTACAGTTATATCACAATAACTACTTTTTTATGTGTTTATATCTATATTTTTTTGAATTTTTTATTAAATACCCGTGCGAAGGCCGGGCAGACCGCTAGTTAATAATACGAAGGATTACCAAATCATTTTTGGCCTGATGTTTCAGCGTCTCCAGGCCACACCGGCACCGACCGGCGACTCGCCATCGTAGAAGGTGCAGCTTGGGTGATGGTGCGAGTGGGCGCGGGGGAAGCTGAAGCGAAGCTGGTCCTGGCTGCTCGAGTGCACGGCTGCACAGCTGCCGACACGAACAGAGTGCCGCTGACGCATCCGATGTGCCTACTGCATTACACCAATGTTCAGGGGGTAAGAGAATTTTAGATACCACTCTCAAATAGACAATCTGTCGCCAAGCGCCTAATAGTAGCTGTCGTTCACAGCCAGTTATTCTAGGTTAGCCTGAACGACATCTTCGACACATCATCACTTACCATTAGTTGGTGGTCAACGTTTAACTATCAGGATTGAAAAAAAGATGCTAAGAATCGTACAGTTTTAAATACCAGGCATAATACGTTCTTATAGTGGGAAAGAATAAAAGTTTCCGGGAAAATCCTTTTTTTAATGTCTTCGCTTACCTACGGTTACGCTGTTTAAAGTAATACTGAGTTCATAAAAAAATGCGCCATTCAATTGGTGTTGCCGCTAATAATCTTGTCTTAAATTCAAAAAAGACAAAATGTTTAGTTTCCTTTACCAAATGTTCTTTATGTTGTACCAAACATTAAGCTTGGCCCAGATAAACTCTCTATTGACAACGCGACATTCTTCCTGGGAATCAAAATGCGCCATTCAATTGGTGTTGAGAGCTGATCGAATATGAACCTACTAGCATCATTTTCGATAAGTTTTATTTTATATGGTACATGAAATACAAAAAATTCTAACTAGTTCTTTATAAAATAGGCCCTTCGCAAAATAGTTCTTAAGTTGCCAACTTTGACAGCCTCCCATATCTAAAATTATATTTTTAGAAAGAAAAATTTGTAGGTAGATTTTACAAAGAGTAACGTGTGCATAAAAAAGTAACTTTAAATCGAGGTTATTGGGTTTAAACACGAGTTATACGCTCTTTACATGCTGTCTTCAATGACCATCACTACTTTCCTAATGTTTTTATTACCCCAGGGTTACTACGCAGCGGCAGTTGGCCCACCTTCATCCACATCTGGCGAGAGAGGGAGCCACTGGCAGCTGTGGAACCCTGCGTTAGAAGCAGCGCTGGACGGTCATTGCTCAGACCTCTCCACTGTTGGGAGGATATCTGGCGCTTTGAATGCTTTAGTCGACAGGATGAGGGAGGGAGTTTATCAGGTAACTTAATTTTCATGTGTCTACTTAGTTGAATGCTGACGAATATTCTATGGCAGTTTCCTTTATTATGTTTTTTAGATTATCTGTCTATGTACTTGAAACGTGATTAGGACTTTTAACGACACATACCTATAATTTAATAATAGGGTCACGTTTTTACCCTTTGGGTACGGAACCCTAAAAAGTATGGTGATTGACTAATAGTGAAATAGTTATTCACTAATAGTGTAATTTGTTAGAGAAAACGTAGCTTATTTCTGATAGTTTTATTGCCAAGATATTAAATCATTGCATTCATTATGAAACAGCCCGAGGCCCACTAGATGTTAAGCGATAACCTCGGCCTATATGCATTTCGTCACAAGTACGAACTGCACCGTGCCCCTCACCCTTAGACATAAAGTTGCTAAGTCTAACTATGCCTGTAAGTTTACTGCTTGAAAGGACTGCTGCCGGAACACACTGTTGGTACTTGGCGGTCAAGGGGTGAGCCACTCAAAAATTATCATAAATATACGCGTTTTTAAGTATTTAAAGTTATTTTTGAAGCGCTCGTAGCGAAGTTAGCTTGGCCATTCTGAATCGATCAGCTAAGTTAAGCAACGTCCGCCTCGGTCATGAGTTGGATGGGTGACCGGTGGTGACATACTACTGAGCGCTTCCGTGCTTCGGAGGGGACGTTAAGCCGTCGGTCCCGGTTGTTGTCTTAGGATGGCAGTTGTTATAGCATGGTGGTAGGGCATTTTGCGAATCCCCGCCTGGCTAGCTACCACCCTCAAGTTGAAAATCTGTCGCCAGGCACCTAACGGTGTGTTCCGGCAGCTATCCTTGAGAGCCAGTAATTCTAGGCTAGTCTGAACAACATCTTCGACCACATCATCACTTACCATCAGGTGAGATAGTGGTCAAAGGCTAGCCTATCTGCAATAAAAAAAAAAAACAATATATAAACATATTTTTTTTGAGGGCATGATGTACCTATTAGAATGCTCTTAGGTTTTCACGATTAGGTATGAGCCTTAGTAATTAAACAACTTAAGCCTTAGTAACTAAACGGTTGACAAATGTAGGGCCGTCTTTGCCTAAAAATCGTGAAAGTTAATCTCCACATAGGACAATCAAGAAAGAGAGAGAGAGAGAAGAGACCAAGAAGAAAATTGGTTACCGTATAATATAACATATCGCTAACAAAGTCAAAGCAAACCACTACATTCGGTTCGACAATCCACAAATCTTCGCTAACGAGACCCGGTTTATGCCAAAAATGTTACCTGAGGTCATTGAAATCAAAACGTACCCAAATTACAATAGAAACTATAGTTGGTAAGTACCACCTGTTTGGAGTTCAGCTAAAATTAACGAAAACTGCAAGTCTCTTGAACATTTTGAGTGAATACGAATGCATATGGAACAGTATTATTTAAAAAAATCTGACGGTAGTACAAAATATTGTCTTATTTACTCATAACACAAATAAATTAAATTAGATAAAACCAGCCCAGACCAGATCAAACCAGATCCGACCCGTCTATAAAGTACTCTGTATCAGTTAAAACTGATAGATTCTTTTGAGAGGGTTTAAGGATAAGCTTTTGCTTGTTCCAAATTGAGCATGCATATTGAAATCGGCCCAATCAGAGTACTCTGAACATCGTTACTACTGTTGATGTAAATCGGACCGCAAAGTTTTTTCCAGTGCGCAGGCAATAGAACAGCATTGTTTACTCCTCTGATGTTGTGACTATATGTTATTCCACAGGGCACTCTCCGCGTGGTGAGTCGTTACGTGGTGATGTGCGCAGTTCGGAGACGTTTGGACAGATGTGGTGAGTACTCGTCGTCGGGCGCGCGCTGCTGCCTCTCCGCCCACTCCTCGCATCATCTGCTGCTGGTGCTCGACGCGTGAGTATTGCATTGTTAGTCCTACTACAGTTTAGTTATATGTGAAGATTCCAATGAATCCGAAGGTGAAGAGCTCAAGGCGGTCATAAACGTTTTTTAGAGAAGAATGAAATTTATTTTTTGTGGTGTAGAAATCATGATTGCGCGTGGTAATAAGTGTTTCTTTTATTGCTGATAGGTAAGCCACAATCTCACCTGATGGTAAGTGAGGATGTGGTCGAAGGTGTTAACAGGCTTCACCTAGAATTACTGGCTCTCAAGGACAGTTGCTGGAACACACTGTTCCAGCAAGCAGGTCGCTAGCCAGGTGGGAATTCACAAAATGCCCTTCCACCACGCGCTGAAGCTGAAGCCCGCGGCTGGATTAGAACCATGGACCTGCTACGTGGCAGTCCATAGCCAATGCCACTGAGCCGTCACTGTTTCAACTGTCAAATTGTGAATTGTGATTGCAAGGGACTATATAGAAAATAGTTATGTGGTGTAAAGCGCTGCAAGTTGTTATTCGGCGCGAGTGCTTGTATTGAAATCTGAAGAAGCAAACGATTCTAGGAAATACAGGAAATTAGAATCCTTACCGTAGCCGAATGCTTTAAGAGAAGTGTGCACGCAGCGCTTTCGATAGTAGCATTCATATATCCCTGTGCCTAATATCTTTGCTACTGGTTCACCAGTTTTCCGCAAAATTGAATATATTCAAAAATATTCGTAAAAATTGTTTTGTATGGAAATTTTACTATTCACATTTAGGTATATAATATATCATATAAATTGAAAAAATCGGCCAAGTCCGAGTCGGACTCGCGCACGAAAGGTTCCGTACCATTAGCTATACAACATTAGACTTCATATTTTAACCTTTTTTTGTTTTAACGTGCGCGAGTCCGACTCGCACTTGGCCAACTTTTTGTATTTGTTGTTATAGCGGCAACAGAAATACATCATCTGTGAAAATTTCAACTGTCTAGCTATAACCGTTCTTGAGATACAGCCTGGTGACAGACAGACGGACGGACGGACTGACAGCGAAGTCTCAGTAATAGGGTCCCGTTTTTACCCTTTGGGTACGGAATCCTAAAAATTGGCAAACCAGTAGCATAGATAGGCTATGATTGCAAAATTTCACCGAGCTTAAACACTTGGTATTTAGATAGATAGAACTCGTTATTGAAACACAACAGTACAGATATATGATAAATTTACAAAAAATAAATTACATAAATGTTAATTGGCGGCCTTATCGCTTATAGCGATCTCTTCCAGGCAAGCATGTCTGGGAAAGAGCAGTAAATAAATTATTATGACGGCCTGATGGACTTAAGAGTAATGTATATAATTATGCTTAACTAAATTAAATTTTCTAAAAAAATTGTTCTAATTAATTCACTACACCGTTTTTGTTTATATTATAAATACACACATACAATTACATATGCTATATTACTATCAGATATTTACATATATCCACTACATAAAAAATACATACATATTATCAACTACGAAACTACGACACAGGCTTAGCCATAACTTATGGCAGCTCTTTAAGGAGATAAACAGCTTTGACACGTAGCTTGAAAGTTCCTAGAGTCGGTGCACGTCTAACTTCAATAGGTAAAGAGTTCCAAAGCCTAACAGCTTCAGCAGTGAAGGAGGAGTCAAAAAACTTTGTTTTACATACTGGAAGGACAAGTACCAGATTTTCAGATGATCTAAGCAAAAGTTCATTTGTTTCATGAAGATACGAAAATTGCAGTCGGAGATAGCGCGGAGAAGAGGGACTAAAAAGGAGACTGCAAAGAAGGGACGGGTATGGGAAGCTACTTAAGTGTATTTTCGGAGACCAAATATGAACCATATGGAGAAATTTTGAAGGCGCTCAAGTTTATCAAGTTGGTCTTGCCTAAGGTCAAGATAGCTGACATCTGCGTAATCGAGGATAGTAAGGAGAAGGGATTGTGCTTATGCAATCTTTGTGGTGGTCGGAAGTAAATTGCGCAACCTGCACAATGATCCAGCTGAAGCAAACATCTTTCTACTAGTTTCAGCTAATGACGACTCCATTAATACGTGGAAGCAATTTTGCCAATTTCGCGTTTTACCAGGATTTACTTTGAGGCCGAAAGATTCGCTCCACTCAGTTATACGATTAAGATCTTTATTGGTGGCTTCCATTGCTTTATCCAATTGATTAGAAGGTGCTTGACATTATAGCTGAAGATCATCTGCATAGAGGTGGTAGGAAGAAGTAAGTTTAAGAGATATGGAGTTGATGAAAATAGCAAAGAGAAGAGGAGACAAGACACCACCCTGAGGTACACCAGCTGACGTATTACACCAAGAAGAGAAAAACTCCTGCAAACTCGCTGCTGGTGACCGAATTAAAATATGATGAAACTGGGTTTAGGAAAGCGCTGCGTAGCCTTAAAAGTACAAGACTAAATAACTTCACTATCGAGTGAAATGCATAACTTTAAGTGGTGAAGAAAATGCTGGTTGCAAATAAATACTGCTTATCCCCCCCCCCCCCGGCTTCGCACGTGTTATTACGACTATAAATTGAGATGCTAGCCATCCTATCTTTAATTTTGGATCAAATTGCACACGGTGTGTAAATCAAATTTAAAATTGTTTCAGTAGTTTAGGAGTCCATCACGGACAAACAACGTGACACGTAATTTGTATATATGAAGATTATAACTGCGAAAGTAAGAAAGAGAAAGAGGGTAATGTGTTTCCGCGATAACCGACATACGCGCGGGCGAAGCCGCGGCCGGGAAGCTATTCATATCATTTAGTAAGTGAGTATTTGGTTATATTAAAAAAATAAAAGTAAAACTTACTACAATGAACAATATTATTCAAGCTTAATTTTTTTCGGAACTGTAATAAAACTTCGAAATTTTTAAAACCTTTTTTGTGTTAGCGGAATAAAGCACTTATCAACGTAGATTTAGAATTACAAAAATTAAAACCTTTTTCACTTCACAAGGTCGAAAGCGTTTTTTTTTCATTTATATAGCTTTGCGCGAAAACTACAGTGCTACACACATAATTATTCACTCTTCTCTTTCTTAGGCAATCTAGTGATAAAAATAATGAGTTTCAGTGTTATTTGGCAACAAATTAGAAATAAATTATAATGTTTGTTTTACAGATAATCAAAAAATTAGTACCTAGTTAGAAACTACAAACTACATGGTATCAAATTTTTTTAAGTCATCTTGTTTGGTTACGTAGATTAAGTACCCTAAACTGTAAAACTTTTTTTTAGTAAATTAAGAGTAAGTAACAAGTTTAAATTTTGAAGAGTTCAAGATCTTTTTACTTTACAAAATAGGAATACGAGAGGAAAAATAATAGTTATGTGCTGTACCGCGTCTTCCACCTGACCGTCATGTTAGCTCAGTCGGTCAGAGCAACCCCGTCTAAAGGGTGGATGACGCGGTTTCGAATCCCGCACATGACTATAATAATTCCTCTCGTATATTTCTAATATTATAATGTAATCAGCAAAGCATGCGTTATTGCAAACATAAAAATATTAAAATATTTCTGTATTTTTCAGATGTTGAATTTTTTGTCAGTAATCTTTCTTCCTTAAAATAATTTATTTCGATCAGAGATGAAACCATGTGCTTTTTTTAATGAGCTTTTCTCCTTCGTTCATTGCTGCGAGATTAGCGAATAAACTAACAATGTAACTTAAGTTGCCAACTAATATTAAGATTATTATGTTTTCCTTCAGATTTCAATAGATGTTTTTAGCGTATGATAGTGGGAAAAAGCGTTAAAGACCCTAGAATTATTTTTTCCTAGAAATATTCTAAACCTAGCGCCGAATGCGCCAAAACGGCAACAAAGTGAGAGAATGATCGGGGTCGGCGGCAGTTCTTTATGGTGGGGCCGGCGCGGCGCGGCACGGGGGACGTTCTGTTTTTGTCGAATTTGCAGCTTACGAATGAATTTTCAACTCAGATTTGTTTCAATTAATTGCTTACAATTAAATCGATCCGGATTCCCCTGACACAAAAGTGAAAACCCCTACCGGACGCCCCAACTCTAAGCTAGGACAAATCCCGGACGGATGGCAGCCCTAGTCATATGTATAACTTCATGAAAATGTATTTAAGACCAGCATGTACACCTCCAATAAAGAATAAAGGTATAGACAATTCGAAATTTTATTTAAAAAAAATAATGCTTGCCTACCTATTGTAGTAATTTTACTTTGTTTTTTTTTTAACATAGCTCTTTCACGTAAACTATATTTATTGTTCACCACCGACTATCTCTTCTCTTGTTTCTGTCCATCAAAAGGTTGTCTGGAAGAAATCGGTACACAGCGAAAAGACCGCCCATTGTTCTACCATATGTAAATAAGCTTGGTAAACAATAAAGAGTTTTTGTATTGTATTGTATTTTTTTAGTTCTTGAGAGCCAGTGAAATTACAGGAACATGACACTTAACAACTATGTCTCAAGGTGACGGGCATAGTGCAATTCGTGACTTATGACGAAATGCATCTGTTATAGGCAGAGGTTAGTCCGCTTAACATCAGGTGAGCCTCGAGCTTGTTCCGTCACAATAACATTAAAAAAAAAAACTATATACGAGTAAATATTCCCTATGCTATTTGTGCTGTTATTTTACGGGTACCTAGCATTTTCCGCGCTTCAGTGAGGTTAACAATAAGGTGTTTTGTTTTGTTTGGCAGCAATGTTATTTTCCGTCACATAACTTTGAAACCATTGCTATGCTACAAGCTTTATTTATGAAAGTGTTCGTGCCAAATGACAACTATTACAACTTTCCATAACAGATCATTATTTTACCGGCTACTACTTATAGTATTGGATCTGAAATAAAATAAAATTTCTAATCGAATATTTGCCCTCCCGTGAAACATAATTTAATTGAAATTCTAATGCAATATTTGTTTTTAGGTCAGTATTTTATACAATATATCTAAATTTCAGTTTTGGAACTCATTTACAAACTAGAGTTCCGTGACATACGGAGATGGCCAGACAGACAAACAGACAGAGAAGCTCCATTTTGCCGTAGTTTTGCCCGTTTTGTTATTGTTGATAGCCTTTGACCACAATCTCAACTTAATGGTAAGTGATGATGTGGTCGAAGGTGTTAACAGGCTTAACCTAGAATTATTGGCTCTCAAGGACAGCTACCGGAATACACCGTTAGGTGCTTGGTGACAGATTTTCTACTTGAGCCAGGCAGCCGCAAAGTTGCCTTTACACCATGCGGTGAAGCTCAAGCCCGCGGCGGGATTCGAATCATGGACCTGCTGCGCGGCAGTTCATAGACAATACTGCTGAGCTATCACTGCTTCGCAAGCATTGCCCTTTGAAACCTAAACCAATAGAACATGGTACCAACTCCTGATGAAAAGTTTTCTTTACTATTTATATGCTGGCTTTGGACAACATTCTCACCTGATGTTAAATGATGATGTGGTCGAAGGTGATAAACAGTATAGTGCTGATATTGGCTTACCTTTCAGGATACTTTTAGTATGCGAGCGAGGCGGCCCCGCCGGGTACCTGTATCCCGTAGAGAGAGGGTCGGTAGTGCGGCGCGGAGGTAGAGACGCCGACTGGGACGCTGATGCTGCTTGCCTCAGGAGTTGTTTGCTGCAGCTGCATAGGGTCCTTGGTGAGAAAAATACTTTGATATCTTTTTTACCTCATCCCTTAATCATTGGGAGTCGGTATAACATGTTAATTCTAATATTATTTAAAGTAATTGTGACGGAACACTTTAGATATAGGTATGTATTTAGTATATATTAATGTAAAATAAATATATACAGTATGTACATTATACTGTATATATTTATTTTACATAAGTAATATATTTATATTTTTATGAGTTTCTGAGCAGGAATATTTTTTCTTAGTTATATTATTTAATCGCACCACCTAATAGAGATCGCTTCAAAGCGAAACGCCCATAGTACAGCTAATATTAAGCCCACGTTTTTGTTACATTTGGTGTACAATGAAGTGTTATTTATCTATCTATGAGGCCCACCTGATGTTCAGCGGTGATCTCTGCCGATAACAGATGCATTTCTTCACAAGTGACACCTATTACCCATCGCCCCAAGACATACAGTTACTAAGTCTCATGTGCCTGTTATTTCATACTAGCTCTCAAGGACTGCCGCTGGAATACTCTTTTTGTGCGTATTGACAGATTTTCTATTTGACGGGGAAGTTAGTCAGATGAGCATTAGCAAAAGCTGATAATCAAGGCTTTGACCACTATCTCACTTGATGGCAAGTGATGATATTGTTACAGATATTGTTCAGGCAGTATGCCTTTATTAACAAAATACTACGAACTATATACAACGCTACAGGTACTACAATAAAACGTATTAGTCATTGCGGACTCACAGGCAGTCAGCCCACTACCAGTGTGCAGCGTGCCCAGTATGCTGGCAGCATTGCCCCGTTGAATTGCAATGCTTTGTTTTTTGTTCAGGCTAACTTCTTATTATTGCTGACACATTTTCTACTTAAAGGTGGTAGCTACTTAGGTGGGCATTAGCAAAATGATTTACCACCATGCAAAATAATACGAAATAGTCTTTATGTATTTTATACTGGGAAGTAAACTGCCTAAATAGCATATGTTCTATGCGTTAAATACAATGGATAGATGCACCATTTAAATAACAACTACTTAATACAGGTGAAGAAATACCACTAACGCCTTCGGAGGCCCTCGAAGCGGCTCTCTTCAACCGATGGGAGAGCCTCAACAGAGAAGCTAAAGCTTCTGCCGGCAGCACGTACTCCCGCAGGCAATTACGGTACTTATGGAGAGTTTGCAGCGAGCTGGTCAAGTGCAAGAACTTGGTCGATTGTGTAAGTAGCTGTTGGAATTAGAGCATATTAGTAGGTAGGGTACAACTTTAAAAACTGTACTACAGAAGTCACAGAACAGATGCTCAGTATCTGTTGATATTCAGGTCAACACTTTCGAACTTTTTCCTTCATTTTCCTAAACTCCCTAGTATTTTTTCACAAGAACAATGTCGTCAGCGAACAGCAGCTGCTAAGGTAGGGCCCTTTTTACTGTATGGCTGATGTCAGTCATTGTAATAAGGAGGAACAAATAAAGGTTCAAAACTGATCCCGTTTTTATTTCTTTATTTATTTGGGAAATGCATTTGCCCATTCTCGTCCATCCCAGGGGAGGTGGCTGGGCCGGGATATATCGGATTCAACACCAACTACTCCAACAGTAAGTGATGTACGTAAAAACCACATGGTGTTACTCTTCGTCCGCATTTGTTGGGAACACGAGTACTGACCGCAGCTGTCCGACTCCAGCGCAATCCCTAGGGGTGAACCCCGTCGGACACCAAGTCTGCAAATGGACGCCCGATTGCCCCTTGACTGGACACCCTATATAGGTCCCAATGCGGTGGATCAGATTAGTAGTTTCACCACCTGCTTCTTCGGCCATGAAGATACGGAGAACAGCCAACGCATCCGTAACCATTCCTACCCTGTAGCCCCAATAAGGCAGGGACCCATGGGGGATTAAAGCTGATCTCTGGTATAACACAACTACAATAACATGGAATGTGTCAGTGCCATTGGTTTCAAACCGAACGTGTGTTAACTGCAGGCCAACGAACACCGTCAGTCTGTAACCAAAACCTGTTCTATAAAGCTTACAGCTGACTAGACTTTCTTTGTTTAGGACTCCCATAGCACGTTTCATGCTAACCTACTCCAGGTGACGTCGATGTACCAAGAGTCCATAGAAGACCTGATCCACATCTTGGCTATCATGCTGGATCAAGCTCGGGACTTGTATATGAATAACTTCCGCGCCAGAAGCTGCTTGGAGTTCGACAGGGAACTTTCTGCTTACAGGTAAAAATTTACAACAATTCATTCTACTGAAATACTGCTTATGTAAAACTGCTTTGATGGATACACATTACTAATTAAATTCCTACCTCAACGTTGAGAGTATCAGTTACTGCAACAGTAGATCAACGTCGACACGTTGTCAAGTGGACCATGTGTCACGTCATCTTTTATTAGGCGTGTCATACCTATCACAGGATAACTTCAGCTGTCACTGATTTTTAAACATACAAGTGGCATGGTACTGTTAAATTTTTGTTAAATACTTACAATATCATTGACACGGTAATGTTATCTATACAGTATATTAACTCGGCTATGTCCTCGAAATAATTACCTACAACCGCGCGGTACGTAAACATGCGATAGGGCTGCCCGCCTTCAGCATTTTAATTATGTTTGCCTACTTTGTGTTTCCATTTAGTTTTGTGATTGTAAATATACTTTTTTTATATAAACAAATAAAATACTTTGTGAATTGAACAGGAAGTGTTCACAAACAATGTGTGTTGTTTTTTGACTAGTAGGTAGATTTAATAAAAAAAACATGTTTATAGTAATTAAACAACTTTAAACGGTTTAAATCGCGTATATTTTTCATTATTTTATCCCGACGTTTCAAACACTTTGCAGTGATCGTGGTCACGGGGTGACTAATTGATTTTATTTGTCACATAAGTTATTAAGAAATTATTTGGTCTACCGTCAGAAATTTTTATATTAATCATAACGTTCCCTATTCACGCAGTATTCGCTCACAGTGTCCAGAGGTCTTGCAGATTTATGTCGGCCTTGGGATTTAATTAATTTGATAACAGGATCCCAAGCAGGTGGTACTTGCCAACCATCATCCCTATTGAAATTTGGGTACTTTTTGATTTCAATAGCCTCGCGTAACATTCTTGGCATAAACCGTGTCTCTCTAGCGAGGATTTGTGGTTTGTCGAATCGAATGTAGTGGTTGGGTTTGTCCTGGGCATGTTCACAAACCGCAGACTTCGTTGAGCGTCTGTTCTTCATGTCAGCAATGTGTTCTTTTACTCGGATACCAACGCTCCTCTTTGTTTGCCCAATGTATGACAGCCCACATTCACAATCAAGTTTGTAAACACCTGCATCTTGTAAGGGAATATTGCACTTAACAGGTCTTAAAAATTGGTTGATCTTCTTGTGCGGCTTGAAGTAAGTTTTTATTGAAGCTCGTCTTAAGATATTACCAATTTTGTCCGTGACACCCTTGATGTAAGGTAAGATGGCAGGTTGTCGCTCAACTGTGGAAGGCTTGGGCCGGCTTCTGTGACGCATTCGTGGGAGCTTGTGATTATTGCTTCGCAGTACTTGTTTTACATGCTGAAGCTCCTCCTTGAGATGGTCAGTGTCGCAGATGCCATGTGCTCTCTGTAACAAAGATTTGCCTACGGTAGCCAACTGACATGGATGGTGATGGGAGTTACCATTGAGATATTTATCTGTATGGGTGGGTTTCCTATACACTGTATGACTAAGGGAGTTGTCAGGATTCCTGATAACTAAAACATCAAGAAAAGCTAAGCATTTATTGACTTCAGGCTCCATTGTAAATTGAATTTTATTATGTAAGGAGTTTAGATGGTCTAGAAATGCAGAAACTTTATTACTGGGAAGGATGGTAAAAGTATCATCTACGTACCGTTTGTAGATCTTCGGCATAGCCACAGCTGTGGAGAGAGCTCTCTCCTCGAAGTCTTCCATAAAAATATCGGCGACAACGGGGGAGACTGGAGAGCCCATAGCTACACCATCAATCTGCATGTAGAAGTTATTTTCCCAGAATAGATAGCCAGATGTTAGGCAATGTTCCAGTAATTCTGCATATTCCATGGGAAGGTCATGCTCACTAAGTCTTTTCTTGACAATTTCAATGCAATCATGTACAGGTAGGCTGGTGAATAACGAATGTACATCAAAGCTAACCATAACTTCATCATCAGTCAATTGTAGATTTTTCATTTGACTGACAAAGTGGTAAGAATTCTTGACATGCGCACTAGTTTGACTGCGAAGTGGAGACAGTATTTTAGCAAGGTGTTGAGCTAGTTTGTATGTTGGTGAGTCAATTTGGCTTACAATTGGGCGCAAAGGAACGTCTGTCTTGTGTATTTTTGGTAATCCATACAGTTTTGGTGGTTTCACACACGAAGGTACCAGTGCCGAGACGTCTAACCCAAGAGTATCGGAGTGTTTACATATTATTTCCTTAGTTTTTGTTACCAAGTTGTTTAATTACTATGTGTAACAATCGCGAAAACCTAAGACAACAAAACATGTTTATGTTTGAATAAAAAATCGTTCTTAAAAATTTGCACCAAAAAATATTAGTGAGAAGTACGAAATTCTTTATTATTAAATTTTAAAGTATTAATAATCCGCATTCTAATAACCACCTACCTATAATATTATTATAACTTGCTTATAACTACCTATTTTACTCGTGTCAATCACTATTCTTTACTCTATTCACTTCTTTTATTAATTGAGTTTTTTTTTTTCGGGGGATAAAAGGAAATAGTATTTGTCCATTAAAAAGACACACATTATGTACCGTCAACTATAAGTACCTATGTAGACTTTAAAATAAATGTACTTACAAGAAATTTACTCACTAGTAAGTAAAATTATTTTATAGTATTACCTTTCAGTTTTCAGGTTATCTAAAAAAAGCTATCTCTGGGTAACTCTCTGGGTCTGACGAATTCATGTAACCTAAAGCAGCACAATATATGTTACTCGTCTTATTTAATATGTAAATATGTACTTGAACTTATTTTTGGTGAAAAAATCGCGCGGTTATTGTTAATAAAGCAACAAACAATTCGCTCGTCTCTGCGGCACAGTCGCGACACTCGAGACTGTCTGCAGGCCGAGCGCGGGCCGAGATCGAGGCGCGTAGGTATAACTCGCGTTTCGTCCGTTTATATGAAGTTGAAATACTGTATAGATAACATTACCGTGTCATTGATTCATGTCCTCGCAATTGAAGGGAAAAAATGAGTGTGTTAATCATATTAGCCTCCATTTAAATATTACTTAAGGGCTAAAATCACTTGTTATATACACACGCTGTAGAATTTAACCTATTTTTTTTTCATTTTTATCTTATTTCGTAATCCCCTTAGATCCAAAAAATGGTCAAAACTCAAAGACTACTACGACGCATCTTCCGCCTGCCTCATCGACGCCGTCCGCCGCGACCCTGAACTCCGACGTTCTGACCTCACAGACCCTCACCTCATGATGAAGACCATACTCCATTGGCTCCACAAGGGCGCTAAAGATGACAAGAAATACTTGGGACCAGTTCTAAAGCCCTACCTCGACAGTCTCTTTATGAGTTCTTTGGAGAACTCGTGGTTTTTGGAAGACATTGAAGGTCGGGCAGGTCGGGAGGTGGAAGGGTTGAGGGGGTACTGTATAGGGGTACACGAAGGGGTGATGGAGCCTTGCCTGGGGCTGTTGGATGCTGCCAAGAGCTACTCCTGGGCCAAGGCGATGGTGGACTTCGTAGACCGGTTTAGACATATTGGTAAGTTCTTTTGAAATACTATATACACACATTTGGTCTTTGAGTGACTTATAATAGTATTTTAGGGTTAAGAAAAACAGGGTTGTCTTATGTGTCTTTTTTATATTTACATTGACCGATATTTCACCTATTGTTATTTTATTTATTTATTTCGTACACAATACAAATTTCAATCATAACAGAAACACAGCAACATACTTTAGGTTAAGAAATAAGTCGTAATCCAAAATACGTGTACACAGTAACAACTGATTGTATTGTAGGTTTGTTGATTGAGGTAAATGGCAAATAATTATATTACAAAAATAAATTTTGAGAACATGCAGACTATTCCCAACTGGAGCAATTTCGCCGCTGTTATATGTGCTCACTGTAAGCCAATGCCATTCTTTTACCTGTGTTTATAGCAACCAGACTCAATCCAGAGGTTGAGGCTTATATAAGTTCAATCAACACAAAGGTATACCTTTCCACTAGCTACGGAAAACATGTAACCATGTTTTTGTATCGACCATAGACAACATTTTCGTGTTATTGTGCAGTGTATCAGGAAAAAAACATTTTGAGTAAAACGTGCCCAACCTTTAGTGCACAAGAATTTTGTAGTATGTTCAGGAAACGAGTACACCTCAGATTTCTAATTAATATTTAACACCTTAACTTTGGCTATATTCACGTTATCTTTGTCATATATATAATTTACGCAAACTTTGAAATTATTTATCAATGTAGCGCAGTCCCAAAGTCAAATCCCAACTCCATCCTCTTTCTGAACAGCTTCTACATTGCCCAGTAAGGGAGAAGTACCAGTTAGCGCAACTAACGACTTTGGTGTGCACCGATTTAAAAAAAAAAAACTATTAACTAATTATAAACCTGGGTGTACGAGGTACAAATAAAAGATGTTTTTGCTTGATATGATACTTATTTAATGCTTAGCGGACCGTGTCCATGCGCGAACTAACTATTATTACAAATCACGTAAACCACGATGATATAAAATTGCTGACATACAAAATTGTGCGGTGACTCGTACACTGGGTACAATAATCATCGAACAAATATATATGTATATGCAAACGCCGAGATGCCCCACTTTCTATTGAGTCCTTTGCTTCACTCTGACGTAAAACAATTGTGTAATTCACGTGTGATAGGTTGTAATAATAGGTATGGTTTTGAGATTTGTATAGAAATAATACCATGACTTAGTTTTCTATTTTCCGGATGAACTGGAATTAATTGATCAAAGAGGAAATACCACACAAAGCCTGTCTCGCAACTTTATTGACACAAAGCCCAGGCTACCAACATGCCAAAAAAGTTTGCCGAATCAATCGTAAAAGGCTAAAACGGGCTTAAATAAAAAAAAGGTTGAATACTCGCCCCAATATTCAATTAATTCCACTTTCAATATGGCTAAATTCATACCTATAACATTTAAGTGAATTATCGTTGCCTCTAAAATATTTCAATGTTCGGCTAAAAAACGACTAAGTCTCATGGATCAAAATTTCACAACTGTTTTGCATTGCACTCGGGTAGGTTAGAATTTTAAATTAGGCCAGTGTGGTTGGGGCTCGCAGTTGGATGTATCGAAGGAATTATTGAGGGCAAAGAACGAAATAACAGGTCTACTTTAATTGGCTAATAGTTAATGTTGGATGAATCTGATTTACATAGATGTGGAGATAATAATAGAGTTATAAAAATTTGAGAGCCGTACTCAAGTAAATGTAAAACAGGACTGCTTAGACACAGGGATAGCACTTTACACTACACGAGCAATTTAAAAAAAAAACGATTTTTCAATGGGTAATCATATTTTGTAAGGGGTGGTACAGAGTGCCAAAGTTTCAACGAGCAAAGCCGAAACCAAATAAGTGACGAATTTAGTGGTTATTTTTTTTATTAAAGCAAGTGTATTGGTATACTTAATACATATTTAAAAATATACAATCGTTAATTCAACCCCCTATCCAATCCAAATATAACAAACCCCTGTTCTGAAAAAAAGGGGGCCACACAAACGGAAACTTCAGCTGGTGCTATACATTTTATAAACTTAGGTGTTATCAATGTGCAGTGAAGATCGCTCAAGAGGAAAATAAAATAATATATACAACAAATAAGGATATACCGTTTAAAACCTACTCTAAGTCCTACGAATAAATAATTTATTCGTAGAATAACACGTAAAGAAACTTTACACGTTTTAAAAAATCGCTTCTTAGTGTAGTAAATAGGTTTATATAACTTTTTATTTCATTAAACGACCTCTTTAAAACGAGGAGGTTCTCAATTCCACTATTGTGATCTTTCCTATTGACTACTGTCTACATATTGTTTTATCATCAATGTTTTGCGAAATAAATCTTTTGAATTTGAATTAAAATATATGAAATAACTTGTAGAAGTCCGACCATGATAATGGGTTGGTGTTTTAAATAAGCATAATAGGTACCGACTTGAACTATTTCATACTTATTAGTTTTGGAAGGTGGTGAGGTTTTTTTTAATATTATTTGATGTTATCTGTTTTTTGTCAGCTGTTCATATGAATATTATCCTAAAAACTTGACCTCTGAAACGCTGCACGTATGGAATTTTCCAGTACATTATATAAAGCTGTGGCTGTAATATTAATTCTAGGCTAGCCTGAATAACATCTTCGACCACATCATCACTTACCATCATGTGAGATAGTGGTCAAAGGCCTATCAACTATAAAAAATAAATAATAAAGCTTCAAACTACAGCTTGTATTTTCTCAGCCAGGTCAAATTTTCAAAGCGAAACTCCACGCTGGAAGCTATAGTGATGGGTATCAGAATTATTGAAGTATTTGCGTCAAGGGACCCTCAGCTATCCTATAAATTGTTGTGGAGATAAGAATATCAAGACCTATTGAATGGAAGGGAAGGACAGGCATTTTGTTTTACGAGCGATATCATTTTATACAAGATCGCTGTGGTGCAAGTTATTGTAGTACCTATACGACTTAAGTGGTTCTGTTGAAATTCTGAGACTAGAAGAATCTTAAAATTGTTTTGGGATATGGAGATGCTTTTAAAGCGAAACTTAATAGTATTTTGTACAACGAGTGCATAAATCAAGTTATTTAAGTTGAGAAGTTTAACAACTGATATATGTCGAGGGTAAAATGGATTTTATGCACCAGTTAGTTACACACTCTGAATTTCACTTCCTTTGCGAGGAAATTAAACAATCATATTGTTAGTGATACTATCTTTAATTAAAATTGTAACTGATATTTTCACAACCTCCCAGGCGGAAAAAGAAGGGTTTTGAAATTTCAAGAGTTTGTCTTTGTAAGTGGTGTCATTCAGTTTTACAGCAGAATAATTATTATATTACTATTCTACCTCGAAGCAGAAGTGTCAAAATATAAAAAAAACGTAAGTTCTAACACTAAAATCTATGAAATAGCTTGTTGAAGCGGATTCGTGCAGGCATTCGGAACAGTCATGCTCACGAAAATGTGTTGGCAAGCGGTGGCATCGTGTGTCGGGTCGCCCTCTTCCCTTAAGAGCCTCTGTTCTGATGGTGTATCACGCATATGTATGTTCAGCAATCCACTATGGTATAATAATGTGGGGAAATGCTACCAATATTATCAGAGTTTTCATAGCACAAAAAAAAATGTGTTCGAGCTATGTATGGCATGCAGTGGACTGAATCATGTAAACCAGTTTTTAAGGCAAAGAAACTGCTTACAGTTCCTTGCATTTACATATATGAGATGGCAAAATTTATAAGGAGTAACATGTCGCTTTTCGAACCTACGGATAATACAAACTACAGGACAACTACACGTACACGTCTAAATATGCCAGCACACAAACTGACCATGTTTCGTAAAAACTGTGTATACATGGCACCTCTTAATAATTCGTTACCAAGTCATATAGTCGATCTTCCTTTTAACAGGTTTTGTAGAAGTTTAAAAAAGTGGTTAGTTGAGGAAAGTTTTTATACTATTGACGATTTTTTGAAGAAAGGTTCGTGTCGCTTCTATGCATACAGAAATGCGTTGTAGGTTTTAAGATAATGACATTTATTTATTCAAATTCTATGATATTAATTATTTCACGTCTTATTTAATGCATGGTATATATAAGGTTAATATTAATTCATCAACAATACTGCGGGGGGTGGTGTAGAATCGATAACTAAATGTGATCCACACATTTTTAATTTTCACATAAACAAAATCAATACTAACTATTGCCTAAGCTGTGGCGCTTTAATGATAGCGACGACAACACTCGCGGCCGCCGTGGACTCCACTCACACATACACACACGTTCTAGGCATTCTAACGCATTGCGAGGGCAATGAACTCGGTAGGTATACCTACGTATTGCGAGGGCAATGAACTCGGTAGGTATTCTAACGCATTGCGAGGGCAATGAACTCGGTAGGTACTACCGAGTTCATTGCCCTCGCAATGCGTTAGAATACCTAGAACGTGTGTGTATGTGTGAGTGGAGTCCACGGCGGCCGCGAGTGTTGTCGTCGCTATCATTAAAGCGCCACAGCTTAGGCAATTGTTAGTATTGATTTTGTTTATGTGAAAATTAAAAATGTGTGGATCACATTCAGTTATCGATTGTACACCACCCCCCGCAGTATTGTTGATGAATTAATATTAACCTTATATATATTAACGAAATGAATATTGATGTATGTATTCTGATTTCCATATTTGTACACCAGTGGACTGGTAGACTGTAGAGAACTAAATTTATCTTAAGAACTATTTGTACCTACTTTCAACAAATAAATATTTGAATTGAATTGAATTAAAAATGGTTGAGGAGGACGATGGCTGGCACGCGAGTCAACTCGTGAACGAGTGCTGCTTGAGGACACTGGTCCGTTCGGAATGCCAGTGCAAATCTGTTTGCAACTGTTTAGTAATAGTGAATTCCTTGAAATTGTGTAAAATTCCTTGAAATCCCCCTAGTATGTAAGAATGCTCCCCGTATTAATGTAATTACTCAATAAATTCTCTGTTAACTTCAAAAATGGCACGGACCCCGGAGTCTGTGGAAAATGAATAAACCAACAAAAAAAAATTGCTTGTTGAAGTCGGTTATCCATGTTGATTAAAAACACTGACCTCACATTATCATGGTCAGACTTTCACAAGTTATTTCATACTACACTCGAGAGCAATGAATCCGGGTCACTTAAAGAATGTTAAAAATCTCGGAAACTAAAAATGATGCTTGTGCATGCATGCTTGCTTGAATCTTTCCCCTGGTCTTCGATACACTCTGTGTCTTCCATCGTGCTTGTAGAGCATAAATTTTGATTCGTCGGAGAACATAACTTTTGACCAATCTTCAATACTCCAATTTACGTGGCTCTGGGCATATCTTAGTCTCGAAATACGATGCCCACGCTCCAGTTTAGGGCCGTTTGCAGGTCTAAGGGGTTTTAAGTTAGATTCAGCAAGCCGACGTCTTACTGTCCATGCACTTGGGTTACTTCCTCCGAGGCGTCGAAACTGATTGGTGAGTTCAGTTCCTGTGAGAAAGCGATTTCGAAGCATGGTGTTCACCAAGTATCGGTCTTCTCGTGCTGTGGTACACCTGGTTCTGCCCGTTCCTGGTCTGCGTAGGTTAGAACCAGTTTCTTCGTAACGTCGGAGAACTCTTTGTACTGTTGACAGCGACACACCGACAGTCCTGGCTGTATCGCGCTGACTCCGGCCGGTTTCCAGCATTGTAAGTATTCTGGTGCATTCTTCAGGCGTAAGCGACATAATTTCAGCTTGAATAATGAATATTGAGCACTATCAACATGGTTTATGTACCCACATAAATGACAGATTACAAACAAAAGCAAAACCAAATGCTGTAATTTCGTAGTTCCATCTTCGAAAGTGGCCCTTTTTCAAATTTGTTTTTTTTATGATATAACTTTACAATAACTAAGAAGTTTTAATACCTTCATTTAAGGAGTATTACATTGTCTATTAAATACAATTTATTGCATTAACCTAGCATTTTTAGTTTCCGAGATTTTTAGGATTCTTTAAGTGACCCGGATTCATTGCTCTCGAGTGTATTTAGTGTTGCAGATGGTTACGCTTTTTTAATATCATGTCAAAATTTAGTGAACAATAATGTAGTCATATCTAGAACTTTGATACAAGAATACAACTAACTTATGTATGTACTTACTTCTATTATTTGTTATAAGCATTGCTCAATTATTTCCCAGATTTCCGCTTAGTCTTCCCCACTGGAGATGGTATGGCGATCTCCTACCCTATCAAACTACCGTCACGCCGCGAGCTCAGTTCAGCACGGACGCTAACCCTGAGCAGACGTGACAAGGAAGAAGCCAAGCTACGGCTGGCGAAGCGATGTGTGCTCGCTGCGTTTGCTAATGCCTTAGTTGGAGATAGATGGTGAGTATTTCTGTAAGGAAGCTGTAAGCATATTATAGTTGTTGTCACGCCGCGAGCTCAGTTCAGCACGGACGATTACTCTGAGCAGGCGTGACTGAGAAGAAGCTAAGTTACGGCGGACGAAGAGAAGCGTGCTTGTCGCGTTTGCTTATTTATTGATTAGAGATAAATGGCAAGTACTAATGGTAAGCGGTAGGTACTTTTATAAGGAAGCCAAGAATATAATACGCATAAGCGTATTATATTCTAATCCAATGAAATGACTGATTTCACGCCGCGCGAGCTCAATTTAGCACGGATGGGTACTCTGAGAGACTTGACAAGGAAGAAGTTAGGTTACGGCTAACGAAGCAATGCCCGCTGGGACTTTTGGTAATACCTTAGTTCGCGATAAATAGTAAATATTTCTATTAAAACGCCGTAAGCATAAAGCTCGAGCATATTAATTTCTGCAATAACGCCTGCTTAGCGAATTAGCCTACAACATTACAACGAAAGGAAAAAAAAATCAACCACGTACTTGATTCGAACTCGTGGCTTTCCGTCTTTATAGTTATGACATGCGCTACCAATGGAGCTATCATGGTTAGTTTATGCGAAATAAGATAGCTGTTGTCACGTTGCGTGCTCAGTTCAGCACAGATGCTTGCTCTGAGCAGACGTGACAAAGAATAACTATGCTATGGCTAATGAAGTGATGCGTCGTTATTGCCGTGGTTGATGATATCTTTAAATTATTTTTCAACCCAACTTACATACCCGTTGATTCACTGCGAACTCAGTTCAGCGCGTACGCTTACTTAGTTTCCTGAAAATAGAAGAATTATGACCATTATATGGTATGTAAATTTTCAAGATAATTACTATCACACCGAAAGGACAATATTAAACTTCGAGTTAAACTAGAACCCTCGACCAATCTGGGAGAACGGTACCCCTATTTTACCAATTATTATTTACCAATTACATATATTAGGCATTCCTCGAATAAGTCTATTCGTTAAGCCGTTTCTATATTAAGTGCTCTACATACAAGCTATATGCATGTGTTAGTTAGAATAATGAAAGTCAAAGTGAAAGTCAAAACCATTTATTCAATTTAGGCGTCTACGACGCTCTAATGAAATTTTAACATAGAAATATTCTAACATTACTGCCTCGTTCAGTAAATAAAGTTGTATAGAGCCACTTCGAGAAGAACGGGCAAGAAACTCGAGGCCATTCTTTTAAATGTCTTTTAACAATGTGATACTTACTTACTATATACACTTCATTTACACTTATCAACTATTGATTGACATATTCGTCGTTATATAATACCAAAAAAATAGTATAATAAATTACTTAACTTCACAACATCTTGATTCGGCAGCACTTCGTCGTTAAAGACTATTTCTACACCACTGGAGGTCTGCTCGGCACGGCGGACCGACAGACACTGAATCGGGCAGCACTTCGTCATTAAAGACTATTTCGATACCACTAGAGGTCCGCTCCGCACGGCGGTCCGACAGACACTGAAACTACTCGCAGTGAGTGAACAAACAAGGTGACAAAGCGACTACCGTCACAAACACATTACTCTTTATAATTGACAATTGTGTGATCTCAAGCTCACCTATGGCAATAAGTATAATAAAATCTTCAATGTTTTTACACATATAAATAAAGCACATAATATAAACTTTTTTATATAAGTATCTCAACAAATGTCACATGACCAGTTAAACTACTTATAAAATATACTTACAGTATTAATAACATCAAATAATGATTCAAGTGATCTATACATATGGCAATAAGTATAATAAAATCTTCAATGTTTTACACATCATAAATAAAGAACATATAATAAACTATTTTTAATAAGTACTTTACATTGTCACGTGATCAATTTCGCTACTTATAAAATATACTTCCAGTAATATTATCATCAAATAATGATTCAAGTGATCATGATAATCAATATATTATGCTTAGTCACAGTCTAACAACAAACACAATTAGGTACAGTATTAAATTCACACCACAGATAAAGTAGGTATACACATGGATAATTAAACCAATACTTATTTTTCTCTTAAAAACCACAGAGTATAATTAAAACGAAATGAGAATGTCACATTAAGCCAGTTGTTTAATCTTAAGCTTAAAGCTAATCAAGTGAAGATGAACAAATATTTCATTACATAGTAAGTCAATTTTCAAATAATCTATCACATGCATAAACCTTGTATTTAAGTTACTGGTTGTTTGTTAATCAAATTCCTTTAATTTTTTCTTCCAAAACCTTCACGATTTCACCATCACTCCCTCTCTTTTACTCCTAGGTAGTCTGATAATGATGGGATTTTCGTTCTATTTATTTATCTACTTAGCAACTTTAAAAGATCAGTTTTTATATATTTCGTGTATCCGATAGACGGCTCAAACGACTTGCATCAAATATTTGTAAATATGAATAACTAGTTGCACTATGGCGTGCTAAGAGCTAAAATCACATTTAATATTTTTTACTTTGCAACATTTTTTACCCCGATTGGATTCTACATGGACTACGGCGTGGTAAAACTAAAATAATATTTAATTTTGTTTACTTGATATATTTTTTACTCCTGTTGGATTACGGTACGTAACCGAGTTCCCCGTGTTTTGGAAAAAAAAATGTAGTAATATGATATGATCATAATCGTTCGAGAATAAAAAAAGTATTGATTTGTAATTATAAAAAAAAAATGTTTGCAAAGCGTACAAGGCTACGGCTTCCATTCTTGCTTGCGATAATGCTACGAAACAATTCTGTATGTATTATTTTTGCTTCCTCGCTAGGCTAATGTTTACTAAATCTCTAAACTATAAAACTAACGTAAACAAAAGGCAAAAGTTATCTATGAGGACCGATATTCAGAACGTGGTTGATACGGAAGGCAATATATTAGCGCAGCAATATGTCGAGCATGTCATGTTGCCTTATCTCGTTGGCGCGCAGCCGATGCTCTGACGTAAGCAGCTGCTTCAATGCAGCTGGATACCAGCGAACAGCTCACTAACCTACATAACAATACATGGTATAAGTAGCTTAAATTTAACCAATTATTACATAAAGCTCGGGTGAATTGAATTTATATATGTTTTCACTATTTTATTATTATGTTATAGAAACGACAATATACTTTCTAATAGAGAAAAGAAACCTTTTTTTGTTTAAACAATACGTTTTTTTTGTAATTTAGAACCCTCTACGAGAAGTACTTTTATACAACTAAAGTTACGAATTTCAAAAATGAAAACATCGTGTTTCTTTATTGATAACAAATTTTACTCATTTTTAAATTTATAAACTTTTATTTTGGTTAATTGCTGACAATATATATATAATGTATTGTATGTATATATAATATTATATGTAGTTATTGTATTAATGTTTTAATTATATAAGTATAGTTTATGCACAATTCAAGACAATAACATGTGTGCTGTGCATATTATAATGTATAGTACATATGTTTTATCATTATTTTTTATTATTGTTATGTTCTCTTTTTGGACTCCCTAAACCGCAATATTGTGAATCCCCTCCATGCAAGGTTGCCTGTAAGAAATTCCTTAAGCGATAAGGCCGCCCTTTGTCCAATCTAATATATTAATTTGTTTGTAATAATTGTATTGTTTTCCTTAAGAATTTTGTATTGTATTGTAATTAAACAAATTAGGAATTAAGTTTTAAAAATAGGCTTTTATAGACCCGCATTTATTGAGTAAAAAGTAGTCGTCTAAATCTGTACTGTATCGGGCGGATCATGCGCTGCTGAACACAGGCTCCCCCTTGGGGTGGGGGGGGGGGGGAGTGGTTGCAATAATCCCCACGCATGGCAGGCGTCTTGGGGATCGCAGTGTGAGATCCTCAGAAAGCGTTGCTGCCAACCTTCTGGTATGTTACCCTTATATGCTCGCCTCTTACGACACCCACGGGTTATAGCTATTTCGCTCTTTACTGGTTGCTATTTTTAAAAACATCTACATGTGCATTGTTTCAAAGGTCTTCTCTCATTCAAGAATTATAAATAAAAAGTTTGCACTAAATAATTAGTTCTATAAAACATTGCTCTAAATAAAACAACATTTTCAACGTAACGTTAATCTTTATTTCGAGACAATGAATACGTTTTCAATTTGACACCAGTGTGATCAGTTATAACAAACAAGAACTTACTTCGAATCGAGACTGGCTATGTAGCTATATTAATCCATGCGCATCATAGATAATGATGTTTATTATTTATTGTAGACACGTGGCCCCGTGGGTTGCCAGGTTAGAATTGCACCTCCCCATATCATGACGAGGGTGTCGTAAGAGGCAACTAAGGGAAAAATACTGGAAGGTGGGCAGCAACGCTTTCTAAAGAACTGCCAACTTACACTGCGATCCCCAAGACGCCTGCCAAGCGTGGGGATTATGGCAAATACCCCCTTAATAGGGGAGGCTGTGTTCAGCAGTGGACGATCCGGCTGTTACAGTAATGTAGACACAGAACATTTATTTCCTTCTACAATAGTAATTTTTTTTTTAATCTATCTATAGAAGCTATGGGTGCATTTCCACCAAGAAGTTACAATTAGTTGCAGTCTACGAATCATTCGTAGGTTGAAGTAAAAAAATGAGGCCTCGACTTCACATATGTTATTTGTCTTTCTCTTTACGGTACCCACGCTTGATGTTTCGGATAGCAAATACGGTTTTCGTTATCATGTGTAATGTGTGAGGAGCATAGAAAACGTGACCAAGCGTGACTGAACTTCACAATATTAAAAAGTTATAGGCAAATCAAGGGTGGATTTCACCTATAAGCCGAGTAAGGTCTACTGTAGCCTAGAGCGGCCGATCTTTTAAAAGGCTCACTTTACAAATCGAGATAGTCCAAACAACATAATTCTGAGTATTGGATTAAGTTGTTATGCCTGAAAATTTTCAAATCTGTGATTACTTCAGTGTACTGTCATAATATATTCGATTATGTTAATCATGATCTAAAACTTATAATTTATGCGTGATCCTTGATGTTAAGTGGAGTATTACAAACAAGTGTTCAAATGTTATTAAACATTTTACCTTGCAATATTTTTGGTATCTAATTCATAATAATAGAAAATTATTGTTTTGCCGACCCTTAGCGGTTAAGGAAGATTGACTTTTAATCGACTTTATCAAGATAATTAGAAATCGGGACTCTCCGGAACGGGTCCCTGCGGGCTCGGTGCCCTCAAGGAATAACCCCTGTTTATGTGGGTGCACACCTCTTCCTTACCCTTCGGCATAACCTTCCTATTACCATAAAGGCATGTTGATATGTTTTGTAATAATATTTGTAAAGTATGTGACTAAAGATATCTTCAGGATTTCATCGTGAACCTAGAAGGTAGAAAACATTCCCAAAGGACTAACAAATTGACACGTAGCTTACCAGCCTCACTTCAGGCATCCAATAAATTCTCACGAAATAAAAACAAAGAGCGAAATATAACGAACCTCGTAAATATTTCATAGACGTGTGCGAGTTCACGCTCAAAGAGCGAACGTTGCTATGCTACGTCTATGTAGAGCATCGCAAAGTGCACTTTCACCGCGTAGGATAGACCGCACCCACAAACATACAAGCACAGAATAAAAAGGACCAGAAGGATCACTGGGCAAAGCCATTGTAATAAATTAGCAACTCTAGCTACGAAGCAATAAGGTGCATTTCAGCTCGCAAAGCAAGGAGTATCTATTATTTATATTCACCTACAAAGAGTCTCTCTTTCTATCGCATAGCCACGATTGGCTCTGATGTCTTCGCCACGGCACGGATCATACAATAATCGCATCCGGACGGATACGCCGATGTACCTAAAGTGCGGATTGAGCCAGGCCTGATACAAGTAGATTTCAAATGTCGACTACTTTGCGTGTGTCCTCTAACTCCGATACTTTGTTGGAATTGTGTCCGGCGGTGGTACGCTAGTGCGATGTCGTCGCGTCGTTGGTGTAGGCATATTTGTCTGTCATCAAATTGTTCTGATAATTAACAAAAATCTCGCCTATGGCTTGGTTTTTTAAACACATACTCAAGTTTTAGTTTAATACCCCTCATTATGCAACAGTATCATAAACAACTATTGTAAGTTATACAACACATTTACACTTATAGGTACATTGTAATAAATTTTCACAATTTGTTCCATTCCTGATTTCCCCATTGTTAACTACAAAGGCGATGGGGACAGTGGGTATATTTTTACTTTTTGGTCTATTCCCGCTGTCCCCATTGATGGGGATACAGGCGATGGGGATAGCGGGAATGATTAACATTTTTTTTAATTTATTCACACTGTCCCCATTAGGGATATGGCCAATGGCGACATCGGGAGTACACCAACCATAGTTATGGCATATAAATCATATTTAAATTTATCACTTTATAAATTAGTATTTCAAATACATTACACATACACACACAGTACAGTAGACTAAGTAGGTAAGAACACAATACATATAAAGTACTGTCTCCACTGCTTTTGCGATAGAACTTCGTAAAATACCTAAAGAATTTAAGTCCTTCGCAAACACAGACTAGCTTGTGCGGTCACACTATACGTAGGGTAGCTTCATTATTTCATTACAAGTCGTGTAGTTTGTTAGAAATATGTTTTTCTCAAGTTTACTGAGACTATCGGAAAATATATTGGAAATACAATAACGAACGAGTACCTACGTTGTATTGTGATATTGAAAATGTCTATTTGTAGTTGTGTATCGTCTTGTTTGCGTTTAATTTAGAATTGTTTCTATTTCATTATATTCTACTTATGTAGCAGTAAGGAAACTCTGGCATATGGCAAAAGGTTTGCCCTCCATGACATGAATCAAAACATGCCTGGAGACATGTGCATGCTAAGACTCCAGATTTTGTCCCATCAGGAAATACAGACGTGACGATTTGTTTACGTTTTTATATATCTAATTTGGTTTTAAATAAAGTTTGGCTATATACATCTATTGCTAAATGCGTATACATTAGAAAATCTATCGATAAGTACATAACGTAATTTTTTCCGGCGGATATCCTTGACAGCTAATTCAATCTCAAGATCTAGCCTATTATGTACTTACTATCAGGTAATTGATTAAGAGCAGATTAAGAAAATTACAGAGTGGATGAAGAGTTTCACAAGTTTTACAACACAGACAACTACACCGAATACGATGTAACTAATTTATCTACAAACGTAGGAGAAAATAAAACTCACAAAAAATGGTTTGGGGCTAAACCCTAATTAGTTGTGTGTCTTATTTTAACTTCACAACAAAATTAACTAATAAATAATTTGTAATTGTGAATCCTTCTTTATTTAACCTCTATGCTTGGCCTTTAATATAGACCAAATAGTTTGTTGTGAAAATGTTTTTATATGTAGTTTAGTGTTATGTAGCACTACGTTTTCCGATTAAAAAGGGTGGTCATCACATAAAATACTTTATAAAACAATAAAAAAAACAACTAATGGGAAGCAAGTAAATGAAATTTGACACAGACAAAATATCTCAGGAATTTCAGCAGGTTTGGTTTCAATACCGCCTTGAGCTTGAGGTACTGCATGATTGAGCTGCTAGGCGAACATTATGCGAATGTTCGCCTAGCAGCTTTAAAAATTAAATCTATTGCCAAGTACCAACCGTACGGTCTAGCAGCTGTCCATGAGAACCAGCTATTCTAGTTATACCTGTTAATCACCTTCGACCACATCATCAATTATAAATAGGTGAGAAAGTGGTCAAAGGTTACAGTATCGGCTGGAAAAATTACTTGCGATTCATATGACTCGACTCGTACAGCACCCACTCAGCCCCTGGGTATTAAACTCCACTCGTTTGAACCAAAGAGCAACAGTGTATGAGCTCAAGGCTGCAGCAGGTTGAAGATGTAAAGTACTTGGGTATTTATATTCAGTCTTCTTATCCTGGACCAAAACAAAACTAGTGAGTAGCATGCTGAGGAAGCTGCTCTTCATATTTAAAAGATTGAAATCTGATGCTCATACTATCCGAGTAGTTTATACGGTACTCTGCAAATCTGTCTTTACTTCTTGCATTACATCTTGGGGAGCAGCCTGTATTACTCACTTGATGAAAGTTTCCGGCAACGCATCTCCGAGACCTATGGTATTGCGAATGTTCGTGGGCGGTAGTAATCAATTACCACCAGGTGAGCCACATGCTCGTTTGCCCTCCTATCTCATAAAAAAAATGGAACGAGTGTAACGTGCCATAGGTACTTAAAACTATATATAAGAAGCCACATAGATATTCCACCGATGCACTAACGCTGACACAAAGGGACTTAGAGTAACACAACTCTTCGTATTAGCCAGTGCATTATCATTCTACAAAACAGCACTCATTAGAAGGGATCAAAGAAAAATTTATTCCAGACGCAGATGCGAATGGAATACCATTTTTACTTAGAAAACAATAGGAAAAAAAATCTACAACTATCTAGCAAACTATGTATAATTACCTTATATAAATAATTGAACAAAACACTAAATTTAAAACACGATACTAGGAGATTACGGAAAATCGCAGAATATTTACTTATATTAGGACGTATAAGTAGGTAATTTACTAAAGTATTTTATAAATTAGGTACCGAAAATTTGCTACATATAGATATTTCAACAAACACACATATACACATACAAACTCTTCACATACTCATACACAAATAATTTTTATTTGCAAATATGGTTAAGTTAAACATTAATGGAGTCAACTATAAGAGTAGCTCTCATAAACACAGGGAATCTTAGATAATACTAAAAAGTAATCTTTCTGAAAGATAAAAACTGTCAACATGTCTAGATTTATAATAGTTTAAGATTATTTAAGACAAATATATTTGTAACTAATAACTAATATATTCTTAAAATTTGATGTGATGACCAATCCTTAAGAAACTGGTTAACTATTCTTATATGCCATTGCTATGCTATATACGTCTGATAGGTATCAACATTCATAACGTACACCTTTGAAGAAAGACGTCTACTATTAGGGGAGCTGAGTTTACCATAGAGTAACATAGTCCCCACGCTTGGCAGGCGTCTTGGGGATCACAGTGTAAGGTGGTAGGTAGTTCTTCAGAAGGGACTGCTGCCCATCTTCTGATATTTTTTTGTTTATTTCTTTTTCGCCAGTGGGAGTCGTACTCCCACATAAAGACATGAAAGGGAACAAATCTAGCCCGGCACCCTTTGGCGGAACCTATAATAAATTTACTATATTAGAATTATTTTCATAAGCAATAACGCAATCTGTACGAGAACCTGTAGATAGTCACGGGTTCGTGTCTCGCTAGTATCCAATTATATTTCAAACAAAGAGTATTTTAAATTTACTATGTACAAAATTTTTGCTGAAAATTTTCAGCCCCTATGTATCCCTCCATAAATGATAACTCGCAGTTGAAGCCACATCATCGTTAAAAGTTCGTCGTCACGGCCTGCATACCGTGGGATGAGCAATTCATTTGTCAGAGCGTTTCTACCACGGTGCGTTTATATTATACTTCGAATGGCTAATATCACTGATTAATTTGTTTTCAACACCCTTGCTCGTAAAGTGAGCTTTATTATATCGTTCTTAGAGCCATAAACCGAACTATAACACCCTCGTACATATTAATATTATACACTAGTGCGTAATACAATTATCTACAAAGTTAAGTTAGTACCTAGCTGCAAATTACATGCGAGTAAACAGCATTTTCAATTTAACCGATTATATATTTTTTTCCTCGCAAGGGTGTTGAAAAAGTGCGTATGAAACTCGTGAGCAAATTGCTCATTATACACTCGGCTAATTTACGCCCTCGCCTGCGGCTCGGGCTGCAACCCACAGCCTCGTGTATAATGAGCAACTTAGCTCACTTGTATCATAATATTCTATTATTGATTTGTTGCAGCTTAAAACCAAAAAGTCTACCACGACATGAAAGCGAAGAAATCCTTGCCAGCGTCAAAAATGGCAACTACTGGCGGAACAGCACCAAACCAGACATCATCCCTTCCACTTCTCATCAGGACATCAGAGAGCTGGACGTCCCTAGGGTCAGACGAAGGTCCCGACGCAGTAGACCAGCTACTTCCTACGGCTTTCCAGAAATATCCATTACAACCGACTCGAAGACCATGAGACGTAAATACCACACACTTAAGAGTCTAGTGTATAAAGAACCGGTAGAAAGTATTAAAGAAATGAGACAAAGACCTAGGTCTGCTGGATCGACTGTGAGGAATAAAGAGGCGTTGAGTAGACCAAGTATACTAGAGACGCTGGATTTTATTAACAGCGTTAAGGATGCTTTATGTGGTAAGCTTTTCTATAATTAGCTAGTAATTCTAAGTGAATCTGTTAACATCTCCGACCACATCATCACTTACCATCAGGTGAGATTGTGGTCAAAGGCTTACCTACCAGAAATAAAAAAAAACCTTTCTTTCTAGATTCCATAACTAGGTACTATAAAATATTTGTCATTGCTGCTAAAACCATATTAATAGCTTACATATTTTAGCTGTCAACTGGCAGGTCTGATGGGTTATCCGGAACCAGAGATTTAAACTGTTTCTTGTATGATTAGGTGCTAAAAGTTGTCGTCGAAGATGTCTGGCACCAGTGCCTATGAACCCTAATTGTAAAACAACCAAAAATTGTAACGAGTCTCGGCACATACCATTTTCTCTAAATGTTATAAGGAATTGGGAGAGCAGTCCAATCCTAAAAAAACGGCGGATCTAAAATGTTGTATTACTTACTGAGTGGGCGGATCCTGAGATGGTCACAATACAAAAGTCTCAACATCTTTGATATTTATCGTAACTATTTTTATTAAAAAAGTTTAACAAAATATTAAGTTAATATTTTGGTAAAACATTTAAGAAATAATAAAAATACATCGACGACATAATCGTCACGTCAAAATCCAAAGGTTATGGTCATGAAAGCCAAATCGTCAGAAAGTTGGACGCGTGTTACTTCTACATGAAGCATTATCAGGCGGTCTTAACATTTCGAGCTGTTGTGTGGACCTATTCAGTTGTCTTAAAAAAAAAACAACTTATGGACACACACACATTTATTTTTATTTGAAAAATAAAATTATTAATTTACACTTGACTTTAAAAGTTCCCGCAACTCACTTTTGTTACTAATTTGGGCAGAGGTTCCACCTGAAGGGTATACTGGTACTAATTCTGGTGACTCCTGGAGTTATCACAATAAATCTGAACACTTAATTTTGGAAGCCACCGTTTATATAGAGAAAAATACTGCTGACAACGCGTAAATAGGTTTGTGAGGGATTCGGGCCTAGGTCAGCAATATATTAGGTGTAACAGAGCGTACACTCAAGAGTTGAAATATTTGTTATAATTCTTTTAAATTTTTTATGGATTTCCCTAAAGTGATGCCTGAATCTATTAATTATCTTAATCTATTATTTCAATACACTCTTTTGGCTGTAACATCATTTTATGGAAAGAAGACGAGTTTTTTGCAAGTTTACTCATGTGGATAAAGGCAGATAAATGCGACTATAGTTTCAACCAGTGGTCTTTTTCATGGTTTCTTTGGACGCTTGCGATGACGTCGCTTCGCCCTAAAACACGACACAAAATAGAAAGAACCAGTAGGATTACTCCGCAAAGCCACTCCAAGACATAAGCGTCTCTAGCTATGAAGCAATAAAGTACATTTCCGCTCGCAAACTACGGAGCAGCTGATATTTATGCCTACAATGCCTCTCTCTTTTAATCGTATAGCACTGATCTCTTCTGACGCGGCACGCATTGTAGAATAATCCCTTTCGGACGGATGTAGATGTACCTTGTAGCTTTGAACATCAAGTGCGGAGTGCGCCAGGCCTGCTAAATCTGAAATGATAGTTGAATCTATCTAACTTAAGTACTTGAGTTAACCCATATTTTTCCAGTTAAATTAGTAAAAACATCGTTAGCATCATGTAATCGAATCTAAGTTCAATAAGCCCAATATAAATAATACTTGTGAACTGTAGTGGAAGAATCCGGCGCGTCAGATATGGAGGACACATCATGGTCTCTAGAAGAAGAATGGCTCGTGGGGCAAACTGCTCCACTCAACTTGATAGCGCTGCGTAGTGGTGCCCAGAGCCTGCACCTGGCACAGGGGCACCTGGTGGCGGCGTTACTGTACAGAGGGAAATTTACCGTGAGTCTTAGTGTATATATAATACTCTTGTTAGGAGTATGGGAGCATGGGTTCGATCCCCACCACCAGCTTGAGCCTCACCGCATGTTGGGAGGGCATTTTGCGAATGTTCGCCTGGCAAACTACAAACGTCAGTAGAAAATCTATCGCCAAGCACCTAACGGTGTATTTCGGCAGCAGTCCTTGAGAGCAAGTAAGATTAAAATTAAGCAGCGCAGTACAATTCGTCCCTGTGTCGAAATGTAGGTATATGTTATAAGCGGAGGTTATAGGCATCGTGCTTGTTCCTTGAAAAAAAATATATTTACCAAGTTTACTTCCCATAAGCACATAACAAGAACCTTGTTATGTAAACTTGGTATATGATACATTTAGAAACAAGTGTGGAAATTTAATCATTCCAATCGAAGCTTTGACAGATTAAGCCGAGATTGGGATATTTAACAAAGCCCGAGTGTTATACGACTATTTTCAATACATTTGTGTGTAAAAAATAATTATTATCTGTGTCACTTATTCAAAATGTACAGAATGGCGTAGAAATGTATTGATAAAAGACAGAAAAAAGGTATAAGCCTTTGGTAAAATTACTAATGATCTCCATCTTTTTTCTGTATTTTTTTTTATTTATACCTTATAAGCTGTCCTTGGAGTAATTCGCGGCAGATATTCTACTTGAGGGTGGTAGTAAGCCAAGCGGACATTCAATACCCTGCCACCATAAATGTATATATAATTAACTTTCATCTTATATTTAAAATTAACGGAACCGACTTCCTGCAGTGTAAAATATGAAATAACTTGTGGAAGTCGTAAATGATAATGTGAGGTCAGTGTTTTGAATTAGCATGGTACCGACTTCTTAAAGTTATTTCGTGATTTTCAGTGTTAAAAGTCGGTTCCGTTGTTTTTTAATAAGTAAAAACATACAATGTCTGTTATTTTGCATACCGTACAAAATAACTATAATATTGTCTGTTATTCTTAGATCTTACAAGAGCTATGTGCATACCTGGGTGAGTCCAGCGAGGGAGCGTTGTTTGCCCTCCATCGTTTAGCGAGGGCGGCCAGGTCTAGAAGCAGTGAACGGATGTCAAGGTGGGATGTTATTGAGTATTAATAATTATATATATATATATACGTATATATAAATAAATAATTATAAACCGCGATGATTTTTCCCTATCCACTTTAGTAATTCTTCGGACGCCGGACGGGGACGGATGCTGTTGGCGTGCGTTACTTACGCACATACGAGTATACGCAGCGCGCCTAAAAAGCTCGGTGCGCCCTTAAGCATTTAATGAAGAAGACAATTTTCAACTCATTATAATTATTTATTATATATATATATATATATATATATATATATATATTACAACTTTTATTTTCTATTAGCTTTCCCTTTGTAAATACTTATAAACGTTTTCTACAATTGTTAGAGCACAAACATTTTGTTCACGAGCATGAATCCAACCCGCGTCCTTCGATTTTGCGCCGGGTGAATTTTAAAATTAGAAAACAAATTTCGTCTCAAAAGAGCATGTTTCAGTGGCCGAATGGTTTAGGCTTCCGGCGTGGAATAGGGAGACACAGGTTCGATTTCTTTTCGACGTTCGATTGAGTCTCGTAGTAAAAGACAATGCCTACTCCGAGCCAAAATCGCCCGCCGCCGCGGCAACACTGCACCGCGTCGCGCTCCCTTTGAATAGAGTTTTGAATATTTACATGAGCAAAGTAACAAAAAATATGAAATAATACATTACAGGCAGAAGAGAATTTGTACATCTGCTGGTCCTCGTGCTTATTCCATCAAAACACATTAAAATGCATAAAAAATAAATAAAAAATAACATCTCAAATAGTTTGTTAGGACTGGCAAAAGTCAACCCTAAGAGGTTGTTAGCATTTTGACAATAACCCTGTATAATAAAAAACAAACTCAATTGATCGCAGTGCATGGAAACTTCCGGAAGCGGAAGGTAGCCAACCGGAGGGGGTGCAGAGGTACAAAAGCCGCCCCCCCGACCAAGTGTCCGGGGACGAGGCGCCCCCGCTCCCCCCGCCGCCGCCCCCCTTGCCGCGGCACTCCAGCATGGAGCGGCAGGTAACTAACGCACTGAACGCACTGTCGTCCGCACAGCCCCCGCCCCCTACCTACCGTGTGGGTAAACACATCATGCATTTTTACCTCTCCAGAATAAAAACTAGTGGCTCTCCGAGCTGTAGACCTCGCGAGTCTGCCCTTGCATAGCTTACAATTGAATAAAGTGCGTGCGTGGGTAGACCCGTCAGTAATTTAGAAATATGAGTTTAGTTCACGAAAGTTTAAAGAGAAGAATTGAATAAAGTTTTCACTGCGCATGCTAATGGGAGAATGGGTGAAGAAATTCAAAAATCTGGATATGTAAAGTAAATAATACATGATTTTGGACTTATGTCCAAGAAAACCTATAGTATAATAATAATAAAATAATAGTAAATGAAGGCTAGATGTATCAGAAATAGGTAAGTAACTAGTAAATATACAATAATTTTACATACTTGGTATTTATTTCGATTTAATATACTGGCTACACAAACATGGCAAATAAATAATTGATTATACGAGAGAGAGAGAGAGAGAGACCTTTTAGGCAACCGACGTGCGTATCAGGACATTGCCATTAAATTAACCGCCGGCGACCATACTATCAACACTATATAATGTATATCTCCGTCATTTTGAATTTTTTCCATAAACTAAAACGACAAAAAAAAATGGTTTATCAAACCTGCTCCGAAAATTTCACGAGAATCGGTTGACAAATGCGACCTGTAGAGGAGAACAACCGGACATACGAAAGCATTTTCGTCTAAGTTGAAGCAGAGACGCTTCGCTTGAACTAAGTTATCGCTCGGTCAATAATAGTTTTGGTGTTCAAAACGAGCGGGAGGACAAATAAATTTACTAGGCTTTTGAATCCCGCTTAAGCTAAAGATTCTGTAATTGAATCTCGAGCGTAGAGAATATTGGCGAGTACAGCGAGGGACTGTAAGGTAGAATCCTGGGCGTATCGAGGGATGCTAAAGCAGGAGATGTCAAAAACTTTGTCTTGTAGCCTTTCAGTTGGCTATTTCTTAAACTGCAACCGTGATATTCCAAATGTTAATTCTTAAGGTAAAATTCAAGTCAACTCGAGCAGAAAATCTGTCGTCAAGGACCTAATAGTGTGTTCCGGAAGTAGTACTTGAAAGCCAGTGAAATTACAGAGACTCAACAACTGTATTTCTCAGGGTACAATATCATACAAAAAAACAGTTTTTTTGTGCTCGATTAATTGCATATTATTTGTGACTCATGCCATAATCATACTTGGATAACTCTTCCAGATATCATCCCGCTACGCAGACTACCTTCCCCCGTCTAGAATCCCTTCAAGCCCCCCTTACGTAGAGCCCCGCGCCCCCCAACCCCCATACACGGGTATCATCAACCCCATCTATGACATCAAAATACCCCGGGACAAGTTCAGTGTGAAGCGATCCAAGTCGCTCGGCAGGAGCTTCAGTACGAGGAGCTTGGGGCTTGAAATTACTAGGTAAGTTTTTTAACCGACTCCAAAACAAGTATAAATTAATTAAAAAAATAAAAAACCCGAATTATATACATTTCGTTAAACATTTTATCTTTCCATTGAAATTAAAACCGCAAGTTAAATATATTTATGGATTCGTTTCTTAAAGCCCTTCAACTTAATATCCAAATCAGTGGGTACGGATGGAAAAAAAAATTAACACACAATGTGGAGTCTAAAATCCGCCGGTTTCTATTTTTATTTTGTTTGTTACTTGCGTCACTCACTAGTAACGCAAGTAAGTAAGTGACACTTCACACACTTGCGTTATCAACACACATCTAACGATACATCTTACATTAAAATTGATTTAGCCGTTTAGAAGTTATTATAATAAAGAAACTGACAAACATACATACATACTGAAAACATACTTTAACAGCCGGATCGTCCACTGCTGAACACAGCCTCCCCTATTAAGGGGGTATTTGCCATAATCCCCACGCCTGGCAGGCGTCTTGGGGTCGCAGTGTAAGTTGGCAGTTCTTTAGAAGGCGCTGCTGCCTACCTTATGATACCCATGGGATGATATAGGGTGGTGCAATTCTGACCCGGCACCTCACGGGGCAATCTGTTTGTATCTCCCAAGTTTTGAACATTGTTATGTTTTTACATTACATGAATGTTTTAGTAAAAACTCTATGTTAATTTTAGAATATAAAGTTTTAATCCAACATGATTTATACACTGAAATTACTAAATACAAACATAAAATCCCTCCCTATATACGTCTACAACATTGCTAAATACAAAACGGAACGTGCATACTTTTTCTGCGTCGCATTAAGTGTCACGGACTATAAAATTGCTGTTTAAGCTAGTGTTTGAGGTTCCAAAATTATATCTATCTCATAAAATGTCATACCAAAAAGAGAGATAGATATATATTTGGAGCCTTCCTCCTATAACCATCGTGTTATAATGGCTAAACTCTAATCTGTGTGACAAGACGTGAGAGTCCAAATCCCGAGGTAAAGAAAAAAAAATTGTGTCTGGTACTCTTTTCTTTCTAAGCAGATCTAAAGACCTACTATCCAGTAAGTAAATTACATACTTACTTACTGGACAGTAGGAGATTCCAGATTTAAAATCTCGCTTCTTACTGGACATTTGTGAGTAAGTTTCCGGTAATGTTCACTTTCTGGATACTTTTTAGAGATCTTAGGGCAACATTACATACCATTTTGGAGAAAATATAGTTTACATTATTTTATTAATAAGGTCACACCGCCCGTTAAAAAAAACGTACTGTACCTACCATCAATTTCACGTAACGTTAAGTGATGCTGTATTCGAAGATGGTAAATCAACGTATATATAACCTAGCATGTGGAAACTAGCTTACAAGGATAGCGAAACACTCCGTTAGGTGCTTGGTGATCAATTTTTAGACGGAGACAATGATTTGTGTTTCAAGAGTTTTCCGGTCACTCTACTGACACCGACATAGTACTATATAGGACTAAGACAACAACCAGGACCGATGGCTTAACGTGCCCTCTGAAACGTGCACGCTCAGTAGTAACGTCACTAGCGATCACCCATTCAAGTCATGACCGCGGTGGACGTTGCTTAACCTAGAAACCCTTAAAGTTCCTTTAGCAGACCTATCCCCTTTAAAACTTCTGTTCTCACAACATTTTCAGATACAACATAACCCTGGGCCATAAGAGCGGTAAGCGCACCAACGACGTGGTGACCGCCATCACCGACATGACTGGAGAGACCGGCCTTGAGACCAAGAGCAACTTCTTCCAGAAAAGTACCGCCGATGTCGTCGGGGACTCCTATAGAGTCAGCAGAGTTACTATCGATTAATTTGGTTAAGGTGAACGCTGATGTATATATAGTTCGGGAAATTCTGTTTCTTTTGGCTATATTTTCTATGTATTGTTCTTGATTGCATAATATGTGGAATTTGGTGAAGATTTTGTTCTATGTATATTATTAAAACGTATAGATTTCATTTCTTACATATAATCTTAAGTTTATATTTTTGACGAGTTATTAGGGGTATTTTTATGTGATTGTGGCGGAACAAGCATGAGGCCCATCTAGTGTTAAGCGGTAACCTCTTCCTATAACAGAAGCAGTTCGTCACAATTGACGAAGCGCACTGCACCCTTCACCCTGAGACATACAATTGCTAAGTCGCATGTGACTATAATTTTACTGACTCTTAAGAACTGCTGCCGGAATACAGTGCTAGGTGCTTGGCAACCGATTTTCTAGTTGAGGATGGTAGCTAGTAACGCTAACATTCGCAATGCCCTTCCACCATACGGTGAAGCTCAGCGGCGTTTGGGTTCGAACCATGGACTTGCAGCATGGCAGTCGATAGCCATTGCCATTAGACCATCACTGCTTCAAAAACTTAAAACCTGAGAGTTGGTGCTGTTTTATATATGTAATAAAGTTTTAATTTGAAATGTTCTTTTATATGTAACAATAATGACATTACTAATCCAGTTTGAGTTTCTATTTAAATATAATTTAATTAATTCGATGTTATGTAATATTTTTTAATTTCTATTGCCGTTATTTTTCTATTTATTGAAACTTATTTCTATTTCAAGAATGTTTATTATGATTTAATCTAATATTTACTAGATACTACTAACAAATACATTTACCGGAAATAAACCATATTTTATTTGACTTAAAAAAGGTTCTCAACGCCGTTCTATGTTTTTTCGCATGTTTAACTCCATCGTTTTTTAATCGATTTTGGTTTTTTATTTATTTATTCAAAGTTATTTTAGTAACTATGTATGTACCTACTCGTATTTAGTTAAGGCCCGAACTTTCAATCGTTGATATTATGTATAAAATGTAATGTAATCAGAAATAATTACATAAATGCATTAAGTCTGAGGTTACACGTAAAGCCTGGCATCAGTTCAGTCAATGATTGATAACAGATCGACGACAGATTGATTGTGTAATGCGCTGACTGATGGGTTGTTAAATCACACTGACAGATTTCTGTTTTTTTTGTCAATAATATCCATACGATACTGGTGCCTGAATGAAAGTGTGTTCGTTCAGATCATTCTCGCGTCAGAAATTCACAGACTGAACTGATGACAAACTGTACGTGTAACCTCTGACTTATTGACGCGTTCTTCAGTCTAGACGATCAATACTTTTTTATCTGCCATTAATCAAATTATTTAATGTTACTTGATATTGTTTCAGAGTAAGCTTTATATTTTTATAATATACGTACTTAATAAGAGTAGAATATAAATACCTCTTTCAGCAACCAAAGCTCGAATAAGAACATTTAAGTTGATAATTATGTAACAGTTTTATGATTATTAAAATTATGTGTTATTTTTGAAAACGTTATCATTATTTTTTATAACATAATTCAGCTACAGATTTAAAAAATACTAACATATCGGCATGCCTGCATTCGAAAAGATAGGCAGGGGTGGGTAACAAAAACATGTGGGTGGAAAACATGTCGCCAGACATGTTTTGGACCCACGTTATAGTGAGAGAGTCTATTGTCATCTAACCGGGCACGGCTCCAATAACTGGACTGCTGTTTTGAATTTCTTTCACTTACCTTATAACTCTCCTCGCCAGTAAGAAGCTTCTTTGCTCGATTACAAATGGAGCTCAAGACTGTGCTAAATACCAGTTGTATTTATTTACCGATATACTATGTAATTTTATTTGCAACAATACTATGTAGAGAAGCAGAGTTCTCATCACGTAAAATTACGAACCCACCGGCACATGGTCATCATGGTGGCTCACATCCAAAATTAAATCCGACGTAGCCAAGGTAAGTCAACTATGACGGATCATCTGAATATTGTATAGAATGGTTTTTATTTTATCGACTTAAAAAAGAGTAAGATGTCAATTTAGTTGTATTTTTTATGTTTGTTACTTCAGATCCCTTTCATTCATAGAACGATTTAGAAACTTTTTTTGGTATGTGCTGACCCTGGTCGCATACAAATTTAATAAGAATTTGTTCTTTAATATATAATATAATCCAAGTAAATGAAATCGCGTTTTTCGTACTTATCAGCGGTAGTTCTTACAAGGCCCCAGATACTGTAAAAAGCTTCCGAGGGAATGCTATATAACCAAATCAATTGCTGAACAACGGTCTCTTAACATAGAGTAACCGAAAGTGCGGAAACACGTTCACTCTGCTAGACAGTTTGATTTCAAATCAATACGTATCCACATACCTACCGGAATTTGCCAATCCACACAGAGTTGTGGAATGCTCGCCTCACCTCCACTCAATGAAGATTAATATCATTGCTGACAAACTGGAAATCTATACCGACCTTGAATTTCGCTCTAAATGTTGGAGTATCGTGACGAAATGCCGTGACTGCCCATGGGGTGCCGGGCTGTGTGAATGTGTTCAGGCTATCCTAGAATCACAGGCGCTCTAGGACCGGTGGTGGAGCACACCGTTAGGTGCTTGGCGATAGATTTTGTACTTGAGGGTGGTAGCTAGAATTCGCAAAATGTCCTACTACTATGCTATAACGACTGCTATCCAAATCCAGCAATGCATATCCGAAAAAATGTGTCACTATCGGCCACCCATCCAAGTTATGCGCTATCTAGCGGACGTTATTTAACCTAGCTGATCAGTTACAAACGGCTAAGTAAACTTCATTATGAGCGCTTCAGATGTATGATTATGCCATAATATGTATTTTATTTCTATTTTAATTATAAAACCAAACTATTGAACATATTGTGTTGAAATTTCTATGGGACCAATCTAAAAGTACCTGCATTTTTTTAAATAGGTTCATATTTAATAATAATAATCATTTATTAAGAAAAAAGCAATCTTAAATAATACATACATATATAAACTTTACAATCTTAAATATTATTACGCTACAATAATTTAACATTTAGCTTCTTTGGTATCTGCTGCCGAACTAGGCAACTAAACTATGATTGTTTCAGACACAAATTGAAAAAAAAGAAGTAGTTTTGAATTAAGAACCTTCTCATATTTGAAGTCGGTTAAAACAATATATTTTATGTATTATTTATAAATTCAACAGTATACAAAAAGGGCAGTATAAATAAGCAGAAACCAAACAGTTACGAAACTTGTGGTTTTGACTTTTCTATTCTCTTGTGATGTAACAAGTATACAAAAGGGCAAAATGAACTGAACACAAGTTTCGTAACAAAATGTTGATTAAACCGACCTGTAATTGAATATTCAGAACTTTGTGCAAAAGCCAACGGCGTGTAAATCCCAGTAACCCTGAATCCTGAAAGTTTGTTTCAAACTTGCCTATTCTCAGAATCGGATACGTCAAGCGGGTGATTCAAACTTGAAGAGAAGATGGAGTAGTTGCCTAACACATATATGTGTTACTCTAATAGACGTGTCTCCTGATACCTTAAAATATGGATACATATTTGGTTCCAATTTACAATAAAAACTCTAATATAACCTACCTGTACATACAAGGTTATTGGAAAAATGCCAATAATCTCATAGAGTTGTTAGTCCCTATAAACATTTTGAGAAGATTTTTTTTATGTGTTAGTGGCGGTAGAAGCACTTGGACCACCTGATGTTAAAAGTTTCTTGTGCCTGTATTTTTTTTGCTCTAAATAAATATTCAAAACTCTATTCAAAGGGAGCGCGGCGCGGTCTAGTGTTGCGCGACGGCAGGCGTCCTTAATTATTATATATTATAATAAATAAGCATTCATCTGAAAATGTTGTAATGTAAGGACTAGCAGTAGTCAACTCTAAGAGATTGTTGGCATTTTTCCAATAACCCTGTATACTCTGGATTCACAGGATTATCACAATCATTTAATATCTTGGGTTGCAGTTACTGCATTCAGCAATAAATACTCCGTTTCCGGTGATAAGTAATGCTCGGAATCAAATGCTATTATAACAAATATATTGCCTTAGTTATTGATATAGATTGATCCGCTAAAATTACCAGGAATACCGACATAGCTTCAGGACTGCGTTACCCATCTGGATTAATTTTCGACGCGTCTCGCTTACATCTTGAGGGAGGTATTGACTTTCAAAAAGATGGTTGATAGGATATGCCACTTGCGTTGCGTTTCTGATGTCATGTTGGTTTTGGACATTAAATTTTTTAAACTAAAATTATATTTATATTCTTAAATTTATACAGGGTTATTGGTAAAATGCTAACAACCTCTTAGGGTTGACTTCTGCTAGTCATAACAAACATTTTGAGATGATTTTTTTAAAATATTTTTTTGACTGAATAAGTACGAGGACCCCCTGATGTAAAAAGGCTCTTGTGCCTGTAACGTATTATTACATATATTTTATTACTTTGCTTGATGTAAACATTCAAAACTCTATTCAAAGGTAACGCGGCACGGTCCAGTGTTGCTACGGCGGGAGCTCTTGGCTCAGAGTAGCATTAAAACACAAAAAAAAAATATTTTTTCATAACAAATAAAAAAATGTATCTCAAAATGTTTGTTAGAACTAGCAGAAGTCAACCCTAAGAGGTTGTTAGCATTTTACCAACAACATATCAGTACTAGTAATAATATTATAAATGCGAAAGTAACTCTGTCTGTCTGTCTGTTACGCTTTCACGCCAAAAGTACTGGACCGATTTGAATGAAATTTGGTATGGAAATAGTTTGAGACCCGGGAAAAAACATAGGATAGTTTTTATCCAACTGCGCAAAAAGAGGTTAATGTTTTTGCGCGATAACCAACAAACGCGCGGGCGGAGCCGCGCCCGGGAAGCTAGTCAGTACTATCAGTACTTCAGTACTATCAGTACTAATATTATAAATGCGAAAGTAACTCTGTCTGTCTGTCTGTCTGTTACGCTTTCACGCCAAAACTACTGGACCGATTTGAATGAAATTTGGTATGGAAATAGTTTGAGACCCGGGAAAAAACATAGAATAGTTTTTATCCAACTCCGCATAAAGAGGTTAATGTTTTTGCGCGATAGCCGACATAAGCGCGGGCGGAGCCGCGCCCGAAAAGCTAGTGTTGTATAAATTCAACCCTTAATAAATATTGTTATCATCTAATAAGTTTCGTTGCAGTTAGATGATACAATTACAGTAAAGTTGTAGGTCTCTACCAGGAGGTAGATCTCTTCAGCAATATCTTGAGTCCGTCTTGGCGGGTACCCCCCTAAATGTCAGATATTCTTCGTTGAATTACTGTTTTCAGGCATCAAATGTACTGTAGCAAGTGAAATAATTGACATCGAGACACTAGAACAATCGCCTCAAGTGGCGAACGCAGTGCAGTGTCAATCAAAATGAGGATGGTGACACTGCCACTGTAATGGCGTGAAGCTTAACATCATATTGTCGACTAGTTCATCTCATCACATTACAACAAATACTGTGTTCATATAACAATATCTATACATATATGTAAAACATCATTGGTTTGCCTCTTTGCGAACGAGTGACATATAGGGTTGAGTAAAGTAGGTATCTTTGTAGGGACGTATTTGAGGGTAAATACGAGTATATAATAGAGTATATTTTAGGAAAATATTGATAAGTAGTGGGATTTTGTGAGAAAGCAACAAGTGATTGCTCGACGAACTGATAACCGATGGAGAAGAAAGGACCACTAGATAAGTGGTTCCACGTTACACCGGAAGACGTAGAGTTGATAGGCTAGGTGGTGGAGGTGGTTGGTACTAGGTGGACTGACGACATCGTAAAAGTCGCCAATCGTTACAAGCGGAGCGGCTAGTACCGTGCTTTGTGGCGTTCTATGGGGGAGACGTTTGTTAAACTGTGGACCTCTCGATTTAAGAGATAAGGTAAGCTAATAGGAAAATGAAGGCATGTTTTTAGTTAAAGCGAACGCCGAATGCTTTAGCGGGAAATTTATAATTTTATTATTATTTAAGTTTTATTTGCTGAATTGGCTAACTATTGCAGTTGATCATGTGAAACTTACTTTCACAAAATCATATACTTTTTCTTTATAGGTACTAACTTATTGTTTTTTTTATTTGTTACGGGTAATCGTATTATTATTTTTGTCAGTTTTAAAGCTAAGTCATGGCATCATGTGCATTGTTGTTAAATTTTTGTTAAAGGTAATACAAGTCATATGATTTTAAACTTGCGGATACCATAATCTTGCATATTAACGAAACCTAGCTGCTGATAAAATGTTCTACTTCTCGCCATAGACGTTTGAACATATTTGATCTATGGTTTACACCTTAAACAGTAGATAATTGGTATATTTCTCACTACATAGTGGTTGACCACAGACTATAGTGATTTCTTTTTATCACTGGTATGCTTGAACGGGGTTGATTGAAACTTTATATAAGTATGAAAAAAAACTGATTGCCGAGCGTCTGGGATATTATCCTTAGAGGAGGATCCATTGTCATGAGAAATGGCGCCCGTTTTGACAATTTCCATGTGCATGCCCATATGGTATTGGTGTGCACGTGGAAATTGACAAAATATATCAATAGAAATATCAGCCAGAGAATACCGTGTGATCACATTATTTTAATTAATAAGGAATTCAGTACCGCAAAATTACAAAGGATGACGTGAATTAATATGGGTTAAGAGCCAACGGGTTTGCACACGTGCATCACATTCGGTAGTCTGTCAAGAAGTGAGTCACAAAGTAGGAAGTGTCACACGTCAGAAAAAAGTATCAAGGTGGCCTGTTGAAAGTCAGCCACACATTTTGACAATTAACTGGCCGCCATGATAATTACAATTAGATCTTTAAACGGTTTTTTATATTTTTCGGCATAGCACGTGAGATATATAAAGTTATAACAATAATTTGAAGTATTCGAGTTGCGCAATTATTTTCGAGATACTATAGATAATTTAAGGAGACATACCGAGGTCAACATTTTAAAGGTGCTTAAGGAGTCTAGGTGTGGGATTTTGGACCTCCTAGTACTGGAGTCAATATTCTTCTATCGATACTCTGGGAAGAAGTAAACCTTTACATTTTCAAATCACCCGCCAAATCCACGGAAGACACTTCGCGACCAACCGACGATCGAGGGCGCCCTCTGTGCGTGAGCGCTGAGAAGCTAGTATAGAAGAAATCGGCTCCGGCTGCACTTACCTCGTCGCGAGGCGGGTGATAAAATATTATCAAGCGAAAATACCATACTAAACAAGGAGGACCTCGAGAACCATTGGCGGGTGAGTGCCTTAAAGGTGAAGGTTGTTCAAATTGTGTAAGTAAACTTAGACCAGGCCACGATATACCCAGTCACGTGATATTATGAAGATGAAAAGTAGAGTGTACTACACTTACTATTATTTTTCATTACTTACGTATTGTAAACCATCGGAATTGACTCCACAAATTAAGTAGTCGAAATTGTACAGCTAGGATTCAGGTGTTTTTTTCCATCATCAGAAAATTTTACGCAGTTAAGCTGTGCCTAGGTGTGAAGCATTTTACTGGCGACGAAAACGATTGAGCAATAGTTGACTGCTACGAACATTAAATGTAGGTAGATTTAAACTTTATATGACTTGGAGAAACTCAAAGAAAAGTAAGAATAATATGCGAGAGAAAGCTATATTGTAAAGTATCGCTGGCGGCAAGACCCCAAAGCGAAAGAACTTCCTTTGAAAGTTTCCCATTGTGCTGCAGACTGCAGAGTTTGTAAAATGGAGCGTCGTGTAACTGTAGGTACCTATATCTATTACTAAATCTATAGCCAAGTGTCGTCCTAAACTGAGACGAAGTGTTTGCCTCGGTGTTGGGTGGCACTAAAGAGTTTACTTAAGGATGACGTAACCTCTTTGGATATCAGCGAGTATATTTTGTAATGTAGAAATTAAATGATATGTAAATATTTTAACTACACAACCTACCAAACACGTAACTTGATTTGTTTACCTAAAACGCAGCTGCAAACAGAAAACAGCATTTGCTCTTATAAAATAGTACAATTTCTGTTATAAATCCATTAATTTTTCAATTCATGTATGAAAATCGACGCGTACTTATGGAGGCGTTATATACCTACGTTTAGGCTTAGAGGTTGTTTGTATGTATGTATGTTACCATTTTCCCCGGAAACTAATGGACCGATTTCGATGCGGTTTCTTGCATTCAACAGTTATCAGTTCAGAGATTTTTTCCTAAACATGTTTTGCGGTTTTAGAACATCAGGGGGCGCTGAAGCAGACAATAATAGGCGCTTAAAGACTTCTCATAAGGAAGTATCCCATTAATTTTAAAGATTTTGGATAAATTCGACCTAAATACATGAATGGGAGGTCGATATGGCATCTGTCAAAGTGACAGTACAGGTTCCACATTTCAGTTTTTATTTCATGTTTAGAATAAATTGAACTCAGTACAAATACCTCACCCCGGTGCGGTAGATATGTCAGCAAAATTACCGATCAAGTTGTCAAAATTAAAACGCTTCTATATAAAAAAACGATTAAACTTAGATTACTTGTTTCTTTACATAAGTTATACCTCTGATTGGGATCATCATTTTGGATGTTATCCTACATATAATCTATACCTGTATGTATTTTGTTAAAAAAATGATATTATAAAACTGGTTCACAGTAATACATTACACTGGTCTTTTTAGAGCTCCTGCCTCAGAAAAGCAATATTCACAGCTCCTTTCGATTTAATAAATTCGTTCTGCGAAAAAGGATCTAACCTCTTTAAGCTCGTTATCACTCATTTCATGAGTTTTATTTTGGACAAATCGTTCAATCTTTATTTGAAATGAATAAAACCTCATGTACATTCTTCTTCAAGATGTGTTTTACTTTTGAAACTAGTTTTAGAAAACATGTAGTGAAAAGTGTTAGGATTTAGACATAATAAGTCTAATGTAATTGGTTAAACCGTATTAGTTAGGTATGTAAAATAAATAAATCAATAAGCTAGATTTCACAAAAAATAATTATTTTTCTATTTAATTTTTTTTTTAATGAAATTAACATGAGCCAAATATTTGAATAAGTAAAGAAAAAATATTATGAAGGACTTAATCAATACTAATCATCGTCAGTCCACGAACTTCGGACCCTATCTCTTATATTATTTACTCGGACGAACAAAAGTGACGACGGACGGAGGAAAAAATACTTATGTATATAATTTAACACTTCGTCTTTTCTCTCCCCCCCCTTTCCGAGTGACGTAATTAATGGATGAGCCCAAATAAGTGTAAAAGTATCTCATATTATCGTAGCAAACTGTAATAGAGTGTTTGCCTCGGTGTCAGGTGGCACCATCGAGTCTCAGAGTGGTTGGACAACAAAGATGGTTAGAAATACTGCAGAGATTAAATTTGTAGCAGTTTTAGATTTCGATGATTTGTAATACACATAATAGACATAGTTTTGCAAAGCTTACTGTGAGTCCCGTATCTTATCCATACAGGTAGGTACATAAGCCAGCTTAGGGGAATAAAAGTCGCTACGCCATGGCCCAGTTAACACACTTGGGATCTAGTAGTAGTAAAAGGGGCGAATATTCCAATACTGTTAGAGGTTCCCTTCTAGATATAATAAAGTGGTTAACTTCACCTAAGCTAGTTTGGAGTTATGGCTGTTTGATCAAGCTAACCGAGGTTTCAGTGCAACTGGGGCATCTCAGCGATTTCTAAGTTTGTTCAAAGGTAGCAATATAACAGTTGGTCTTATTTTATATATGAGTTGTTTTATTGAATATATTATTTATTGATTAAGGCGTTACATTGCGGAAATCAATAAAAAAGAATATATTAAGAAATTATTTTTATAAGTTAATTTACATTATAATTAAACTTTAAAGGAAATTGTGTTATACCTGGGGTTTGAGTATGCCGTTAGACAATATAAAGGGTCATCATAAGCTTTATCTGCCTTAGTTTTTGTAACACATGTAATATCGTTTTAAAGTATACTGTTAAAAAAACAATTTTTTCAATTTATTTCGTCTACGACTCTCTTATGAAAGTCAATTACATATTTTAATATTGAAATATTCACATTGTACTGCCACGTTCAGAAAAAAAAAATGTTTTGAGCTACTGCGAGGATAACGGGCATTGAATTCGGTGTCATTTTTTAAACGTCTCTTAACAATGTGTTACAAATTATATAATAAAATTATTACGATTTTGTTTAAATTATGTAGGTGACAGGCGATAGCTTGGCAGAGGCAGAATAGCCAAGCTCACATACAGTGTAGTAATTTTTTAAATAAAAATTTTTCAAAAATTAAATTAAAAGTTTTTAACGTGGAACTTGAATTTTTCTTCTATGAACGTTGTAATATGTAAGAGAACTTTATTATGAAACCGCACACAATCAACGTACTTACAATTTACGTATACCTGTCAATGTAGTGATGTTTATTGTGGTTTTCTGACAAAGAAATTTTCGGTCCGGAGCCTAGGATTTTGCCTACTGGATGGCAATAGCTCGCTTCTTATTAGGCATAATTATTATAGGCCCGAAATATACCTGCTGAAAGAAAAGAGCTAAGATACCTCTAACATATCCTTAATAAGAGATATACATTAATGTTGATAACACTTCATCTTATTTGAGTTTGAAATGTTGTTCAAAATATTGCTTTTCCAAAATATTCGCTTCGCAAAGTTTCCCGAGGGAATACCGTATCCAATTCAACGCGTCCAAAAGCTATAGCAATAATTTTATATCTTTAAATATTTGATCGCTACTGCAAGAACACTACTCACAGGTTCGACTAAAGTGTCTGAGCGACCGAGTACCACTGTACACCACTGCACAGTATCAATGTAGAAAAAAAAAATTGCATTGTGATATTGCCATTATTTTTTCTTTTATTTTTTATATGTTGTGTGACGGAACAAGCTCAAGGCCCACTTGAATGTTAAGCGGACTAACCTCTGCATATTACAGATGGTTTTCGTCACAAGTCACGATTTCCACTGCGCCCGTCACCTTGAGATATAGTTGTTAAGTCTCATGTGCCTGTAATTTCACTGGCTCTCAAGGACTGCTGTCGGAACACATCGTTAGATGCTTAGCGACAGATTTTCTACAGCCAGGCAGGCATTCGCAAATGCCCTTCCACCATGCGGTGAAGCTAAAGCCCGCGGCGGGATTCGAACCATGGACCTGCTGCGCGGCAGTCTATAACCAATGCGACGGAGCCATCATTGAAGCTTCGAATGAAAGTCTTATTACAAAATTGTAAGCGTACAACTCGGAGGTCTGAAGTCTGAACAAAGCAAGGCGTTTCTTCCCACCTGATCATCGCTGCTTCGTATAAAAAATTCAGCAATAGCTCGCTTCCCTTATGTTGCATATTGTTGCCATCTCTGGGATAGATCTGGTAAGTAACTTATAGATGCTCTCGATATACTGCAAATTCGCTGTCCGGATTATTGGAGAAACAATGATTTAAAGCAGTGTTAGCCGTGAAGTTACAGCTATGGACTGCTGTGCCGCAGGTCCAAGGGTAAGCCCCGCTGCTCGCTGGCTTGAGCGTCATTGCAGCGGAAGGGAATCTGGCGAATGCTCTCCTGGTGAACTTCCAAGTTCATGATTAATGTAGAACATCTGTCGCCAAGCACCTAGCAGTGTATTCCAGCAGCAGTTCTTGATAGCTAGTAACATGACAGGCATATGAGACTTAAGTGTATGTATCAGGGTGACGAGTGTAGTCCAGTTCGTGAATTGTGACGAAATGTATCTGTTATAGGCAGAGGATACAGCTTAACACCAGGTGGGCCACGTGTTTGTACGGTTACAATCCCATAACAAAATTTAAGGGAAGTCATTCAAGCCCAAGAACCCCCACTATGGTGAACTATTGTTCACGTTAGTGCTATTGCTTAAGCTATTGCTTCTCCAAGCATTTTCTGCTGTTTGTTTCATGGTGAATATTCTGAAGAGGTCTTAATCTCCTTCCTATCACTCGGATCCCGAACAACTCGTTCTGGCCTAGCATATTTTCCATAACATGTTCAGTATCTTTTACCACGAACCAAAAAGTTTGGTAGTTCTACCTCTGTCGTGTCATTAAATTGTGAAACGCTCTGTTGGCGTATTATTTTCCTTACAGCTATGACCTTGGGTCTTTCAAGCAAGGACAATCATCTCCCTGGTCATAAGATGTCGATGAGCGTAGCTTACAACTGCAGTACAGGTCATCGCTTCTTGTCTATCTTTGCTTTCCAGCAAGAAAGCCGAAGAAATGTTGATGAACCTCAAAAAATCTCTATAAAGTCATTTTAGGTACAATTCTATCGGAAGAAAATTGTTCCAACCGCTTAAAACCGAGTGCGAGCACTAGCAACATATGACCCAGTTTTGAGCCCCGCTACATGTATTATTTATGTTCCTATATCGTCACAGGGGCAAATTGGTTCTATTTCGCGCAAATTAGTTTACATTGTGAACTTTTGTTGGGGACTCCGCTCTCGAATAAAGACTGTAATTTGCTCGAATTTCGAGGTCTTCAAGTTTGATTACGTGCTTGGGAGATTGGAAAATGTTGCATGTTCGAAAATAAATTAATTATAGTTACTAAGCTGGAAAGTCTATTCGTTTGGAAGAAGTCAAGAATACCACGTCCTTTATAACCGCATAAAGCGGAGGTCAGCATTTTGAACCATATTTTTAACTGACCTTAAAAAAAGGAGGATGTTCTCACTCGTCTGTTTTTTAAAATGTTTGTTACCTCAGAACTTTTGACTGGGTGAACCGATTTTGATAATTCTTTTTTTATTTGAAAGCCGATGCTTGTCGTTTGGTCCCATCTAAATTTTATCAAAGCCGTTTTTGAGTACCTAACACTCCAATAACTGAAAAAAAATTTCAATCTTGATGATATAGTCGTTGGCAATGAATGACAATCGATCCCGTTCGTAGCAAGAGTCACTAAAAAGAGTGAAAAAAATGTTTAACCAAACAATTGAACCAACTTCAACACTCAAAAGTGTGAAATAACTTGTCGAAGTCGGTACCAAGCACACAATATTGTGATAATAGGTACTTTTGAATTATCATGGTACCTACTTCAACAAGTCATTTCACACTTTTGAGTGTAGAAGTCGGTTCCATTTTTTATTAAAAATTTTTTTCGTGTGTCGTCCTCAATTCTAAATTGTTTAGAGCAATATTTAGAGTTTTGTTTTCATATCATTGAGTGATGTAACGGACAAGTCGGTTGCCTGATGGTAAGCGTCATGACTATCCATTGCCGTTTTCTGTTTCTCCATTCTCATTCTGCTCGACTTGCACTGTGCGTACGTCACTTCAAGAGGTTGTTATTGAGACGGAACAAGAACGACGCCAATCTGATGTTCAAGGGTAGCCTTAGCTTATAACATATGCATATCGTCCTGCGTGACGAACTGCACTGTGCCGGTCACCCTGAGACATACAGTTGTTAAGTTTCATGTGTCTGTTATTTTATTAGCTCTCAAGGACTGCTGCCGGAACACACTGTTATGTGCTTGGCGATAAATTTTCTACTTGAGGGTGTTAACCAGTCAAGCGAGCATTCGCAAAATACCCTCCCTCAACGCAGTGAAGCTCAAGCCGGCGCTGAACATCGAAGCATGTACCTGCGGCACCGCAGTCTATAGCCGTAGCCGCTCAGCTACCATTTCTTCAAAAAATGTTTTTGCTACAGTGCCCTTCATACCTAAACACAGCAATGTTTGCAAACTACTGCTTCGAGGCAGAATATCTGACAATGCTGGTAACCATCTAGACGAAAATACTCTCATGTTGAAGAGACCTACCACCTGGTAGGTACCTATAAAGGCAATTTTAGACAGGGTCAGTGCACAAGTCAGTTATCGGTGCCAGTGCCCGCGTCTAGATTGGCTTCTAAATATTCCTGTGCGAATTTACGAACCAGCGCTGACTTCCCGCCACTGGATTGACTTAAAATCAATTTACACGGGGTTTTTTTCGGGTCAGCGCTGGCTTGTCTCGATTTCGGCGCCAGTCTCTGGATCTGTCTAAATCTGCCTAAACTCCTGTACGAGTTCCATTTCTTCATCGGATGTACGGAACGCTAAAGGATCCCAGTCTCAACAAATAACAAGTTGCATTGTGCGTCAATAACAATTTGCAAGGCACTTAGTAGCAGTAATTTGCGAGAGTCCCCGCCAAGGTCGCTCGCTCGGACGGGTGCGATCAATTTATTGTTGTTTACTGTATACTAACACGTGTGAGCGCGATGATAAGTGCTTAACATGTGTGTTCTTATGTTCTCTCAGAAAAGACGTTGTATTAATCATATCTTTGCCTGAACGTTAATGTGGCATGGTAACTAGTATATAATATCATATCAAACAAATTATTGGAGTACAAAATGTAATGCCCAAGTCGGGAATCGAACTCGCGTCCCACGATATCACGTCGGATGCCTAATACCATCTCGGCCACCTGGGACTTAGCACTTCCACCGAAATTTTGCGCTCCAATTGTATTACTTTGCAAACGCTATCCGTTGATAATGAAAATAATTTCTCTTAAACCGCTCTCGTAGCCTACATTCTACGGCGTAGCAATGTCTACCACACCTTTATAATGATTCTACCATTTCACACACTCCACCGAAGTAACCCCGGCAGCGCCAGCACTCACGTTGGTTTCAGAAAGATGTGTCGGCGCTAAAGTGTCTGCGCATGTAGCGCCCCACACTAAGGGCCGCCTTAACTTCAATAATATTAATAAAAAATAAATTAAATTCAATGCCGCCAAAAGTATCCCGACAAATTATACAGTCTCTGTTAAATTTTAAATAAAGAACAAATTGAGAACCGTGTTATTCATATGCCATCACGCTTAATTGATTTTTTTAAAATTCACAGTGGGTCTCTATTTCTTAAACGGAATTACTAACAAGCCAAATTTTTTCTACTACTGACTATTAAAAGGCACATTCATTTTATTACAAACTTGTTATTTTAGCTAATATATAAACACAAACTTAGTTGTTAGATAATATTTGTTTTATTACAGCAGAGTATCTTACAAAGAAAACACTAAGTTATTTCATTTTGTTTTCATCAATGGTTACGTAAGAAGTGCCATCCTTTTTTTGTGCTTGTGTGTAGTAAATTACAAACCAAGATTCAGCACATTCCTGGCCTAGAGAGGGAAGAGATTTTCCGCCCTAAGGTCTTCTACCTCACCATTCAAATTAAACAATCTCTACTTTCGAGTATGAGAAATAAAAAAATATTTACATAATTTTTTTTATTACTTGGAAAAATTATGTATGAGTTATTATTCATTAGGAATTTTAAATGTACTATTAATTTAAGTGTAAAACATTCTAAGAGTACATTAATTTTAATATATTCGGCGTTTGAGCATAGATACGTTATAAACAAAGGAACAATAAAATTTCTCCATTGGCAGAAGTAGAGTAGTGCAGTGGCAGAGTAAAATATCTCCATTTTTCCTTTGGTAACAGAAGGCTAAATATAAACTTAAGCAATCTAGAGCTAAAGCAGAACACAAATTTACTTTCAAAAAAGCAATAAAACACAAAGTATGAATAAAATTAACCTCAAACAAGAGAGTGTCTCGTTAACTTCTCCAAAACTCGAAGAACAAAAGGACTGCGATAGATAATTCATTTTCATAAAAAATATTACTTTTACATCGACCCAAGTTTCATCAAAGTACAGAAAGGCCTTTTTGTTTGGAAATTTAATTTGTGCCGGTTTCCCTCGGAGACGAGAACTGTGGGTTACGGACAGGTACCAATGAAATTAAGTGTTTTGTAAGAAACGAAAAAATTTTGGGGGACAATTTTGCCATATTTAACATTGTGGATATTTTTGTCGTTACAAAACATAACACTTGTATTATAATAAAAAGATTCAGATGTTACTTTGCGGAATAATAATAATAACACATATTTAAAAATATTTAAGAGAACATTATTATTTTATTATTATATTTTGTATGTATCGTAATTTTGGTTTATGTTACTATGTTGTATTTTGTTACTTATATATCTATATTTAAGACTTGTATGCACTAGCTAATGTAATTGGTTATGCCGTATTAGTTATGTGAAATAAATAAAAAAATCAATAAATAAAATTTAGAAAAACGCTCAAAAATATAAAATATATCTGGTGACAATTCCACCTCATTTTCCTGTTAAGCCTCTCTTTTGCGGACGCTTCGTGTAGAAGCACCACCGCTTGATGGAAGAGCATTTTGCGATGGCTCTCCTGGCTAACTACCACACCCTCAGGTAAAAAATCTGTCACCAAACACCTAACAGTGTGTTCCGGCAGCAGGCCTTGAGAGCCAGTAAAATTAGTGCACATGAGACTACAACTGTATATCTCAGTGTGACGGGCGCCTGTAACATCTGTTTCAAGCAGAGGATACCGCTTAACATCAGGTGGGCCTTGTGTTTGTTCCGTCACAATTGAATAAAAAACCATTAGGTCTTAACTATTGGCAATACCTATATATATGGGCTGTTTATTTTAAACTGTAATAGATAGGTACTTAGTTTGAATTTTCTCAGCATTTTGTGTTAGAGTGGCAGATTGACTGACATATATGAATAAATATTTAAAAATATCCATATGAATAACTGTCCTATATAATTATAATTGCTGTAACGTAAGCACAGTAGTATATAAACAAACTTCAAACTTGGTGGGATTGAATAACAAACTCATTGGTAAAATGTGTTTAAAACAATTGCTGAGTGCGGGTCGAGTTACTAAGGATCCGAGATAAGTATGCCATTTTTGATGAAAGTACATAGAAAAAACAAACTTAGTTTTAAAAACAACAGGAGAATGTGAAACAATTCTTCTATACATACGCCGAGAACTGAAAATTAATAGTTGAAAAAAGTACGAGATATTTGCACCTCAGTAAAAAATATCACAATCACAGGCCATTACGATTCCATCGGGACTCAATTCACGTAACAGAATTACTTCGTTTTATTTTGTAGATGGGATTTAAATGGATAATTCACAATGATCTGTCTTACGTAATTGGATCATACGTAACTAGGGACGTTTTTTTGGGTTATGTATGCAAAAAGTAAAACACTCACTCACACACACTCCTGTGTGTGCCTGTACTTTCGTATGTCACGGTTCTTGAGCTCGTATACAGAAGAGTCACGAAACTTAACTATTAAAGCTATGATTAGCATGTTGATCCAAAATAAAATTAGAATTAAAAATATTTTATAAGGAAATTCCCAATATATATGATACATGATATCATAAATTAACTCATTAATTTATATTTATAATATGTATATATTTGCCCGTATTTTTGTTGATTTTTTACCGGCAGTGGCCTTTATTATAGGTCCAAATGCTTTAGTGTATAAGAGAGCAGCGTGTCCAGCATGCTGGCAACAATACCTCGTTGGATTGAAATGCTAGATGAGTTGAGCACTGTAGTAATTTTGTAAAATCATCATATATCAGAATTTGTATATTATCGAAGAAAATAAGAATTTCGTTTTATAGATCTACTAATAAAAAAAGACATTTTAAATATACTGGTTTTCCAGATCATCAAGGTATAAGAACATTAAAAAAATGACAAAATGGACTAATCTGTCGATAAATGGTTAAAATCCCAGGACCGACCATGCAATGCCACAGAATAATATAGCATACTTAAGTCAGAAAAAATGTCTTCCCAGCTCGAGTATATTTCAAAACAGAGCATCATATACATTCTTAGGTTGCCAGTTGTAAGCCCAACTAGACCTCGGGGTACAATAATAATGAAATTCTCGCGTAGAAATCAAATAACTGCAATAGAATACCCCTCGCCAAATTTTACGTTCAGCACCGTTGTATTTTCTACAATGGCATAAAGTTATTATCGCACTCAATAATACTTGGCTCAGTCCCTATTGTTAATATGTGAGTTTAACCATAGGTTTTAATTTAATTATCAACGATTAAAGCATTGCAATTCAACGGGGCAATGCTGCCAGCATGCTGGGAACGCTGCCAACTGGGAGTGAGCTGGAGCATTTGGACTGCCTATGAGTCTGCTATGACTTATAGGTTGTCTAAATGCTTTTATTATAGTAGCTGTAGTGTTGTATATAGTTCGTAGTATTTTGTTTAATAAAGGCATACCGCCGGTAAAAAAAAACCTATTGTTATTGATTCTATAGGTACTTTATTTGATTATACCATACCCTTGATCTCAATAATAATTCAACTGGAACCAAAGTTTTGTACTAACATTCGTATACCTGTTTCAAAAGGAACTGACCTAATTATTGCTTGTTATATTATACATATAATACTGAAAACATATGTATTAAAAATATAGGATTTATGTATATAACGTAACATAAACACAGCTATTTCAGATATTACTATTAGACGAAGTTACAACCTTCCTATATTAACTGTGTGAAAGACCTTGCGATTATTTCATATAAGATTGTATCTGTTTGTTTATTGCAGATAGGTTAGCCTTCGACCACTATCTCACCTGATGGTAAGTGAAGATTTAGCTACTTTAGTTTTTGAAATAGATTCTGTAACTTACAATTTTACTTCAACTGCCATCACATTTTTTGGAAGCCCTAAAATAATTTAATTTTACATACATACATACATAAAAATCACGCTTCTTTCCCGTAGGGGAGGCATAGACCACAGATTTCCACTTCCTACGATCCTTACATATCTCTTTCGCGTCATCTATGCTCATCAATCCTTTCATATATAAGCGTCGGTTTAGGGTACTCCTGACCTGGCCTTTTTGCAGAACATCTTAAATCTGATTTTGGAACGTTCGCCTAGCTCTTCCACTTCCAACACTTCCGTTCACTTGTCCTACATATACCTGTTTAGTCAATCTCTTTTCATTCATTCTCTCTACAACCTTTTTCGATTTTTGTCACTACATCCTCATTCACACCACATCGTTCCCTTATCACACTATTCCTTATCCTGTCATTCCGTTTGAATCATACTTCTCAATGCTCTCATCTCCACTGCATTTATTCTACTTTCATGCTTTTTCTGCCATACCCAACTTTCACTCCCATACATTAGTGTCGGAACCAACATGAACAGCCAGACGAGCCTTCTTAGACACCTTCTGACTGTACATAAACGCGTGCAATGCTCTGTAACCATGTTTCCAGTATTCACTCTCCTTTCTATATCACTTTCACACTCTCCATCTTTTGTAAACATGGATCCCAAGTATACAAACTCTTTCACTTGTTCCACTTTTTCACCTCCAATCACAATATTGCAATCGGTCACTCCATCATCTCGTTCAAACACCATAACTTTCGTCTTATTTACGTTTATTTTCATTCCCTTTCTATCTAAAGCCTCATGCATAACATTTACCATATCCTGCAAATCTTTTACTGACGAAGCAAGTATCATTTGGTCGTCAGCATAGAGAAGACATTTGATGAGTAACTCGTTCATTCTTAATCCACATTCACTGTTTTTCAGGTTTGTCGAGCAATTATCCATGAATAAGTTGAACAGCCACGGTGACGCTACACATCCTTGTATGTTGTTCCAATTTAATCCTCTAATCCTTGTTCCAATTAAATTTTAATTTTGGTTACTAATTTTTTTTATTTAATTTAACATTTGGACTGCCTGTAAGTCTGCAATGATTTATAGATTGTCTACATGTTTTTATTGTGGTAGTTGTAGTAGTGTATTAGTTCGTAGTATTTTGTTAATAAAGGCATATCGCGGGCAATCAGATAACCGTATTCAAGTGAAGAGTATATTTATTTACAATTATGCATTTTAACCAAACAAAAGGTCGTAGGCATCAAATAAAACGCGCATTGAGATTGAACTTTATTGTATTCATGTTTAGTTTTTTTCAGATACAAGCTAATTAATCTGAATTGTAGTTTATTCCTTGTTTGGCTAAGTCTCGAGCTTGAGTGACACAGGTACAAACAGAAATAAATAGAATTCGGTTTTGCAATTTCGCTACGCAACCTTAAAATACCCGTCAATGAAATACCATCTGTCCAATCACAACATACATACATATAGGCATACCTGTATTCCCCGAAGGGGTAGATAGAGGTGTGTAAATACGTTTCGCAAATCGGGTTTTGGTCCCATGTGAGGAGGTGAGCCTATTGCTATTCACCGGGCACAGTTGAAACTGTGGCAGGGCACTAAGATGGTATACAACTTCGACTAATCTTAATAAACATTTTGAGTATTTTTTTTATCTTCAAAACATTTTTTCTTATTTTTATTGAATATTTGTTTATGTTTTAATGCCTAAATCTGAGCCAAGAGCGCCCGCCGCGGCAACACTGGACTGCGCGGTGCTCTCTTTGAATACAGTTTTGAATATTTACATCGAGCAAAGTAATAAAAAATATGAAATATTACATTACAGGCACAAGAGCTTTTTAGCATCAGGTGGTCCTCGTACTTATTCAGTCAAAAACGATAAAAAACATAAACACATTTTTTTAATAACATTAAAATTTTTTTCTAAACAAAAAAGAAGCATATCAATATGTTTGTTAGGACTAGCAGAAGTCAACCCTAAAGGGCTGTTAGCATTTTACCAATAACTAGCTGTATTGTGTTTTTCGAGGAAGATGGCGATATTTTTTAGGCTTGTAATATTAAAATTTAACAATGCCTGCAAGAGTTGTACGCTATCTTCAGCAGTCATACTATGTGGCTACAAATGACTCCATTCAGAATAATTTCTGGATTGCGAATCGTAAATTGTTGTTTGCTATAAAACGATTTTAGCCCACTTCAAAAAGAAGAAGAGGTTTTTAGTTCGTCTGTATTTTTTTTATGTTTGATACCACAGGTCTTTTGACTGGGTGAACCGATTTTGATAATACTCTTATCATTTGAAAGCTGATGCTTGTTGTGGTCCTAGTTAAATTTCATCAAAATCGGTCGGTCAAGCCGTTTTTAAGTTACACTCCAATAACTGAAAAATATTTTCGTATCCTAATGATATAGTCGTTGACAGTGAATGAAAATCGATCCCGTAAGTAGCAACGGTCACCAAAACAATGAAAAAAACAATGCTTAACCACAAAATGGAACCGACTTCAACACTCAAAAGTGTGAAGTAACTTGTTGAAGTCAGTACCATGATAGTTCAAAAGTACCTATTATCACAATATCGTGCGCAATGTACCTACTTCGACAAGGTGTTTCACACTTGAGTGTTGAAGTCGGTTCCATTTTTTGTTGAATATTTTTTTATACTTTAAATCTATAACAACTACACTTTAGAAAAAAAATTACCTGTAGTACGTACTTATTTTTGCAGGCCAGTGTATGCTTGAACATCTCCTCCGTTTTTGGAAGTCTGTTGTAAACAGCTTGTAATGGGAATGCGACGTTCCATAGTTTTGGATTAGGGTAGCCATAAACCACTGTTATTGTAGTTGCTCCCTTTACAAATGTTCAAAGCCAGATTACTGCTGGATAACATCTTCATTGTTTGGTTATTTATAGAATTGTACCTATAAAGTAGCTGTTAAATTGGTTCACTGCGATCCTTGTCTCTTTAGGATGCTGGGGACATAGATAAAAGTTTAGTGGTTACTTAAAGGAGTTTTGTAGCAAGTGACGAGACAAAGAAATCGTTCATGTCTAGACAGCTCATAATAGTTTTCTTATGACTCTGGTTCCGTAGAAGTTAGGCCCTTAGTGTGGAACGTTACTTGCGTAGACACTTTAGCGCCGTCACATCTTTCTGAACCCAACGTAAGGGCTGGCGCCGCGGCTACTTCGGCGGAGCAACTCAAGCGGCGCAAATATGCTAACCTCGGTATGGGTTACGTATTTGAGCCGTTTGGTGTGGAGACGTTGGGTCCGTGGGGATCGGGAGCTCATCGTATTTTCCAAAATTTATCTGAGCGTTTGGTTGATGCGACGGGTGACCAAAATGCGGGCAAATATTTGGCTAAACGAATAAGCATTACAATTCAACGGGGTAAAGCTGCCAGCATGCTGGGCACGCTGCCACCTGTTAGTGGGCTGGAGAATTCATAGTACCTGTGAGCCTGCTATGACTTATAGGTTGTTTAAATACTTCTATTGTAGTTGCTTTAGAGTTGTATATAGTTCGTAGTATATTGTTTAATAAATACATACCTCAGGTAATAAAGTTTTCTGTATAAACTAGAGTTCAAGGAACAAGATAGTCCGGAGAAGTTGCCACCATACCTCAGTAGTATACTCATTGCTGTGTTCTGCTTTGAAGAGAAGGGTGGAAATTACAGGCACATGAGACTTATCGGCTTTTTATCTCAGAGTGAGGGGCGCAGTGCAGTTTGATGTCTCGTGCAATCTCCATCACAATCACAAAAAAAACCAAGCAGGGTTACGCTCAACTGGTATTGTGCAGTAACTGAACTTTACATTTTAAACACTGTCTTTTGTCTTGACCTGAGTCTTCCATCCTAACAAATATCATTGAAATCCCTTCTGCTATGGTAAGTACAACAAACATTATATGTATACAACTTTGATGCATAGTCGAAGCTTCATTGTGGTGTGTTTGTGCGTGCGTGAGATAGAGATGTGTGTGAGGGTGTGTGTGTGTGTGTGAGGGTGTATGTGTGAGAGGGTGTACGTGAGGGTGTGTATATGTGTGTGTATGTTTATTACCATTTACCTTCGAAACGACTAAATAGACTGGATTTTGATGGAATGGAGTCTGTCTGTGGCATCAACTCCTAAACGATCGGACCAAATGTGATGTATTTTTTTTGTTTGAAAACTGATGTGATCTAGATGGTTCTTAGCTACAATTAATGAAGATCAGTGTCAGGGATTACTTAACATTTCTAACCACCCAAATATGAGATTGAGTAATAGCATTCCTTTTTAGGGTTCCGTGCCCAAAGGGTAAAAACGGGACCCTATTACTGAGACCTGGACCTTCGCTGTCCATCCGTACGTCCGACTGTCACCAGGCTGTATCTCAAGAACGGTGATAGCTAGACAGTTGAAATTTTCACAGACGATATTTTTCTGTTGCCGCTATAACATCAAATACAAATAGTTGGCCAAACGCGAGTTGGACTCGCGCACGTTAAAACAAAAAAAGGTTAAGATATGAAGTCTAATGTTGTACAGCTAATGGTACGGAACCCTACGTGCGCGAGTCCGACTCGCACTTGGGCGATTTTTTATGTAGGTACATACTTAATAATTGTTATGGGAGCAACATTAAAAACAAGTGGAGTAATCAGACATTATCGTACTATACATAATACTCATATGTGCAACGGAAAAAGTTCTAAACGTTTATTTATCACTTTCCGGGCGCGGCTCCGTCCGCGCGTATTTCGGTTATCGCGCGAAAACATTAACCTCTTTTTGCGCAGTTGGATAATAACTATCCTATGTTTTTTCCCGGGTCTCAAACTATTTCCATACCAAATTTCATTCAAATCGGTCCAGTAGTTTTGGCGTGAAAGCGTAACAGACAGACAGAGTTACTTTCGAATTTATAATATTAGTACTGATGCCATCATTATTGAACTAAACTCAATCAGAATTATTTATTTATATCTAACCTATTTTATTTTGGACAAGCAAAATTTCACCTTCAGGTTGATTTGTTTCTACTATTATATTTCTCACAACTTACGCTCACAACACAATTCAGTCCACTTACAGCGTTCTTATTCAACAACTATGTAGGTTAGTATACGCGCTATTTTTGTAGTTATTAGGCTGCCTAAAATTTCCCGCGAGTTAATATTACCTAGGCACTACCTAGTACAATGTTATTTATACCGCTTGATGAGCCGACAGCTAACCCGAATGACCCTCTAAGCACCCACTTTGGATATAACGAGTTCGGCCTTAGGATGTTATGTGATGTTAAGATATACCTATTATACCAAATCAATACCTACTTACAACAATAATTTACTTTCAATGTAAGAATGTTACAAAACAAAGATAACATTTTAATCATATCGAAATTGCTATTTTTTTCACATCAGCTTGACGCTAAGCCGGTAAACTGTTGTATTTATTGTTAAACAATTATCTGTCGACTCACTGTACCTACCTACCTACCTACATCAATAACAATGCCAAGTTACTTGTAAAAAAGATTAAGAGATTAAAAAAACTACGAAAATACACCAAAAATCACTTCACTTCAATCATTTTGAACACCGTGCATCTTATGGAAAACACTGAATGATAAAATGGACCCTAAAACAACTTTATTGTCTTTACGGCAAAGACAATACGAAAGAAAATTCGTACGTGCCGGGAAGACCAATTGAGTGAATTATAATGCACTCGCTTCAACACTATCGGCGTCTCGCTCTTTTTAATGCCACTCTGCCTCCATCTCTCTCGGTTTTCCAGTTCGCGCTTGCGCAGTGAGGTTTCGGCCGTAAGCTGTGAACCGGTCGAAGCTGGATGGAGAAATTATTTCTATAAAATACATCTAATTTTTTCCTTTTACCAGTCTCAAACTACTTGTATTTGTATTGCTTTTTAATTAGCTTATTTCTTCCTTAAACCTAACTAGCATCATTTGCTCATTTATATAACAGAACAGAATTTAAAATCGAATAAAGGAAACATGTTCATCGCTTTTTAAAGATAATTAAAAATTGAGAATTATTTATTTAAAGTTACTCGTAGCAGATCTAAATTGCATAATACATATCTCGTATGAACAATCTAGTAAAAAGGAGCTATTATATCAATTTATACCAATATCAGTTACGCAAGAGGGGAGTAGGTAGCAGTGTACGAAACTTCGACCGGCGCACTAGCGAGATTCAGCCTCTGGAACCCGCGGGATCTCCCGGGTTGGACGTCGACGCCGCGACGCCCGGAAAAACCGGATTGTGATCGAAAGTCTAACCAAAATCGGGATAACCTCAAAAATACGGCACAAAATTCATTCCTTGAACGATATATTGAAAAAATGCGTTTCCCGCTCAAATTTTCCAACGTCAATTTCAAATATGGAACGATTTATTGTTTCCTTTGAAGACAATGTGTGAATGAATCGCATTTCATTCGATGTGTGATAACGTGACCTTTGTTATAAAAAGACAGTATTTTTCGTAAATTGTAAACGAAACATTTATATTTGAAACTCCAATGTGAACTGTGACGTGATATTTTGAAAAATGACTGTATCATAAAGGTAAGGTTGCCATTTTTAATTATAGTAATTATATATATCTACAAAATTTTTATGAGTAATTTTTTATTGATGATTTATTTTTGTTTTAAACAAAATTCAAGGTTACGTCGAAATGTACTTAAAATGTACCTTGGTTAAAATATTATTTTGTCCACTGTTAAGTAGGAATAATTATTTTTATATATTGTCGCCAACATGAAGAGAACATAAATGTCTTACCGTTGAAAATAGAAATACAACATACTACATCATCGTCTTCTTACCCATATCTCTGATGTTGTGTCGGCAAAACTCTTAAATTGTATTTTAAGAGTCGCTTTTTATTTATTATATTGTCAGCAATTCTACAGAATTTTTAGTTACCTACACATCCTAACGTTTTTACATAAATTATTGTCAATAAATATTACTTTAGTTTCGACCATTTATTAGTAGAAGTATATAGATACTTAGGTTCCTTTTACTACAAGAAGAAGATAAATACTTATTTCAAAATATATTATCTACTTAAGCAATATTTACACTTGGGTGACTAATGTTTCAATATTTTATAAAGTTGTAAGTATAAGATACAAGAGAGTTCAATACGCACTATTCTCTATTTAATTTTGACTATTTTTAAGTAAATATTTAAATTTCAAGGTTATTCTGAACAACATCTTCGACCCCATCAGTTATAGTGTAAAGCGGCTAGCCTATCAACTACAAAAAAAATAGTATGTACACCGTATGGGTTATTTCGTGCGCAATAAATATAAAATAGGTCGTACAGCTCGGCCACCGAGGTACTAAAGATTATCATATCATACCTTGTGACGTCTTCTTGCGGTCCTTTTGTCCATTGTGCGATGTATTAAAGCATAATAAAACCAGCGGGAATGGGATAGTTTAACAATAAAACCCTTCCGAACGTATTCTCACAAATGAATACGTCCAGACTCCTAGATTTTAGAGTCTCTAAAGTTCAGATTTAAAGGTTCCTTAGACCGATAGTGTAGTGAAAGAAGCATATGTGTCAGGAGACTGAATGAAGCATATGTGTCAGGATCGTAGCAAATAGTTTAAAATGTGTATTTCCTGATTTTCTATGCCACAGTAGTAATTACTGTGATTTTTTTATACTAAACTGTGTAAAACTTGACCACTATCTCACCTGATGTTAAGTGATGATGTAGTCGTTGATGAAGCGCGCTAACCCAGAAGGTATCTATTCACTCGCGTTTTGAAGACCCCCATATTGTGCTTAAACGGAAACACAGACTCAGGCAGGGTGTTCCATACCCTGGCGGTTCGTATGATGAACGCAGACGCAAATCGCTTCTTTCGGGTATTAATGGAATATCAACCATATAGCGGTGGCGCGTGTGAGTATCCCTGGATGTCCGGTTATAGACTGCCACGTGAAGGTCAATGTTTCGAGTCCTACACTAAGCTTGAGTTTCACCGGTTGGTGGTAAAGCATTTTGCAGCTGCTCTCCTGGCTAGCTGCCATTGAGTGGAAAAAATGTCGCCATGCAGTTATGGTGTGTTAGTGTTGCGTGTTAGGTTAAGACAGCTAGCGGTATTTAAAAGCCAGTTCCTAGTCTAATGGGTTAAGACAAACATTATTATGTCGATCGGGAATCCAGGTGTTTTACCTGGCGGACGCGGGATCGATTCATGCGATGGTGCTTGAAATCATACTGATGTCTTATCAACATCTACGGCTCCATCATAACCTACCAACAGGTGTAATACGAGAAGTTGGCAAAGTCTGACTTATTAACGATTAAAGCATATGTTCAATTTGATAATGATGGCGCAAAATGTGGTTATAAGCCTTGTGGAATGCGTAACTTAAAGCAAAACTAAAAAGGAGATTGAGATCTTTCTCAAGAAAGAGAGAGAGGGAGTGCACGGATGGTGGATACATTTTTGTTTTAAATAATACACACCACGGTCAGGGCGTAGATCCATTTCAATCCCATACAACGTTGCTATCCCAAACCACTAGAACTCGTGAAATTATACACCAGTCCTGTTTTAATTTCATATTTTATAAAGTGAATTTTATAATTAAAGAAACAGTTTAGTTCCACTTTGTGCAAAGCGTGTGATATAAAGGATGTTACATACCATATCTTAATGGGAACCGTAATGAGCGGTCTGGAAGTTTGCTATTTCGGGACAGTTACATTGGATTAGCTATTATTCAATGGCCTAAACTTGGCCTCAAAAATAGGCCTACAAAGTTGGTGTACAACAAAAACAATGTAAAACACTTTACTGTACACCAATAAAACACAATCACGGTAGAAAAACCTAAAACTAAAGAACAAAGGAGGAAATTATCGCTTAAATAGAACTCTTCCAGTATATTTTGTACTGTTAGAGATTACGTACCGTCCGAAATATCGCACGATCTGCAAAGAGAGCACCCCATAGGTTGTATTACTTGTTTGCTTTATAAAATCAGTAGATACTAATATTATAAATGCGAAAGTAACTCTGTCTGTCTGTCTGTTACGCTTTCACGCCAAAACTACTGGACCGATTTGAATGAAATTTGGTATGGAAATATTTTGAGATCCGGGAAAAAACAAAGGATAGTTTTTATCCAACTGTTCAAAAAGAGGTTAATGTTTTTGCGTGATAACCGACATACGCGCGGGCGGAGCCGCGCCCGGAAAGCTAGTTTTAAATAAACAGTACGTCAAATTCTATCAGATGGAAAGGTGATGACTATTGCATTTTCAATAATACTGTGATTACGCTAGATTAGGTCTAGAAAATAAATTACCATTGATGAAAACATTATGACAGGCAATTTACATTTATATACAGTGTGCCCATTAGGTTTGGCTCAAAATTTGGGCATTGTGTTCAGTAATGGGTTTAGTTTATGTACTGGGAAAAGTACAGAAAAGGATTTGGTAAGTGGACAACGATAAAGGAAGGAAAAAAAAGGATTTCAGGAAGACATCTACAAAACGCGGAATAAAAATATGCTTTCAATTATTTTTTTATATCTATGTAACAGTTTGGTGACACGGACGCAGTGCATTTTGTGACTTTTTACGAAATGCATCTGTAATAGGCAGAGGTTAGTTCGCTTAACATCAGGTGGGCCTCGAACTTGTTCCGTCACAATAACATAAAAAGAAAAAAAAGCATCTCAAAGAACTTGGCTACAATGCAACTGGTACATTACGACTTACGAGCCAACCGCAACGAAAATCATCTCCTAAATAAATGATGTGACTTAATTCTAGCGGGAAGAGTGAGGCTACAATTATTATAGGACTTCTTATTATGTTTTCATTTGTCACTGAAATCACAATAACAATGTCATGCCTCGCGCTATTCGCACGAAAATAAGGGAAAAGTTACAATCAGCCAATCGTCATTCATCGACAACAATCACACGTGCGGGGTTGATAATCGCGATCAAGATATCGCTAAACAAAGCACGCGAATTCGTATCAGAGCGCTGGTGGGCAATTTGAGCCTATTTCTACTCGAATGCGTATCAGAGTTACCAATTTTAGCCTATTTTTATAATTGTGGGTAACACCGCTTGTAGAGAAATTCGCATGCAACAAAGCAACATAATCATTGCTTGTGTTCAGAAGATTAAGGGCTCGTACCTTAGTTCCCACTTACGGTTGCTTCACCCCACCTGAAATTCAGCTAAGCCCTTTACACCTCATGGCTTGAGGGAAATGATTATTGGATAGTCCCCATATGCATATACCGCCAATGGGCCAACATTGCGGAGGCAAATCGAAATACAAATGCATATAATGTGATATAGGACTGGTATCCTTAGAGTCCCAATAAGTGGACTGAAGATATCGTAAAAGAATCGGGTAGCCAATAGATACAGTATATGTGGCTAATAGCCCTTCTTTGTGGCGGTTTATGGAGGCTTTAGTTCAATAAAGGACGTTTTCGAACTGATGGTAATGATCATGATGATCCTTAGTGTACCATGGACTACCACAGGAAGATATAAGGGAGTAAAATTCTAGCTAACCAAAAGGGAAATATGCTAAATTAAAGCTCTAAAAACTAGAACACCTCCAGATTTATTACAAAAATTCGACGAAAACAGAACCTTATTGTATAATGGTAGTAATTTACTATTTATATATTCCTTTTGGACAGACATTTCTCAATCGAATCCAAGAAGCCAACCGGGAATCCTATAATCTCGTTGTCTAATCAGACGCCGCAACATAAAAGAGCATTTAAGAAACATCAGAGGCCCTTCCAAATAATCCTCTTGTTGTCACGCCTTTACCGAACCTCTACCTTTTCCCCTGCATAATTGTTTACATGTATATCAGAGCGATAGCATCTAAAGTCAACACATTACAAGGAAAAAGTTTGTATACCTATGTAGATAATAATGACATTTCAGATTTCTTTGAGCTGCGTATAATGCGCGACATTTTTATTATCAAAACGAGTCAAATAGTTATTTTGCAAGTTATCCTCTAGAGAATAAAAACGGCTTTTCCACTCAGATATTGAAGATTAAAAATACTCTTTCCGAGATGGTGGGATGGAAAAACAATTATTTAGTAGCGATGTATTTTTATGTTATTTGGTAAGCAGCTATAAATTGCTAGCGACATATAATAAACATTTTGCTTGTACAATTATTTTTTTTCAAGTAAAAGATTTACAAACTTAGACCTTTTTTGACGGGTATATATTTCACTGCATTTCAGAAAACTCTGTTGACTTTATCAATACGTCCTATTTATAGACCGCTTGGCTTATATTGTTTATCTAGCATCGTTCTATGACGTCTATAATATGTGACAGTTCACCATGATTGGACTCGTACATTGACCGTTTGATTAAAGTAGGGTTAAATATTATTAGAAGAAATACGGTAATGTACATCAACATGTCATGGTCAGGGTCAATTGTCTCGTTATATAAAGTCAGTCTCAGTCATGACTATGTAAAGCGTAATATGGAGGTATCATATTAATATAAACTTACTTGTCTTATTGTTCTTTTTTTTAAACCGACTTCATGAAAAGGAGGTGATTCTCAATTCGTCTGCATATTTTTTCTTTTTTTTTATGTTTTTTCAACAACTTTTGACTGGGTCAACCTTTTTTTATTTGAAAGCTGATGCTTGTCGTTTGGTCCCATTTCAATTTCATCAAAATTGGTCAAACCGTTTTTGAGTTACACTCCAATAACTGAAAAATGTTTTACTATCTTGAAGAAATAGTCGTTTACAGTGAATGACTATCGATCCCGTAAGTAGCAAGGGTCACTAAAAAGAATGAACAAAATTTTTGTAATAAATAATGGAACCGACTTTAACACTCAAAAGTGTGAAATAAAGACTATTAATATCGCAGTACTAATTAAATACAGCTACTACATCGGAAACCTTTAAGCAACGTAAATACACAACCCCTTTTACTTATTGTATTTACCTACCTATTTATATTTATAGCGCTTACAGTACTCAAATTAGAACCAGAACTGACTTTGAGAGAGATTTTTTTAGTTGTTGGAAATGAAGTCAACCAAAATATTTAAATTGGTTGACTTCATTTCCAACAAATCTTTTGTCTGTTTCGCTAAAATTTCTCAAGATAATTTTTTTCTTGTCAAATTAATTTTGGTTATGTTTCGGAATAAAATTTGTATTCCCTTTATACGACATCAAATTTCAAAATTATGTCAAACGATTTATAAATAATATATTTCATCGGAACACACTATTTTGATATCTAAGAACGGCGTCTATATGCAAAGTATTATTTTCACAATTTTTCTTGCATTTTGGTCGGAGCGATTACCATAACTCTCAAGATAAATCGTACGCTGATATGAACCTTATTTCAACATTGGTTTGTTTGATTTTCGTACTGGCTGGCCACGAGTTGCTCTGTTGTGGAATGTAGGTCCCTTAACTAAGCTACATATACTACAGTACTAGCTTGTATACCTCGAGAGTGCTATCATATCTGATGTAGGTACAATAACGCTGAGTAATTCCGTGGATAAAGATAGGCTTCCAATCTAAGTTTCCGGCAAACAGACTGGGTGCGGCATAGATGTCTCAAGGTATAATTGGACCGCTTAGAGATTATAGTATATCCAAGGTATATAAATGTAGTGTGCACTCTGAAGGTGAGGATGGCTGTGCATAGTTCAGGTTCTGCTCTTACTTTTTCTTTTCGTGTTTTCGTTTTTCATGGTAGCTATATTGGTAGGACAAGTGACGAAAGGCCAAATGTCTAGAATTATAGCTTACACTATTAGCCTACACAATATTTATATAGAATCTAATTTCTGCAGACCAACAATTCTGTGGGACTGTCTTGTGGTAGGGCTGGCACGGTGATTGCATGAACGCTCGAGCAACCTTGAAGTAGATGACTAGAGAAATTTGCACGTCAGTCTGTCTATTGAACCACTTCAATAGTATATGCCGAAACTTATTAAACGTAGACTACTCTTTAAGATGATATCTAGTTTCTTAGGTCTCTAGATTTAGAAGCTGACGGGTGCGAGAAAACAATTCAAGAAATTTAGAACACTTCTATATAAATCAGCTCTACGGTGGGTTCCAGACAAAACATCTAAAATGACCTCAATTTAGGCAGTAAGTACCAATTATTTAATATGTGCTTCATAAAGTGACCGCTACCGTCATTCGAGGTAGAATGAGGGTAGGTACTAATTTGTCACGAAGGAAAGAAAAAAGCATCTCCCGCCAACAGGCATAATACAAATATGGCGGTCGCCGGCGTAGCGCTGTAATTTGGAAGAAAACTCAGAGATTGTTATGGCGGACGAGATGACGGAATTCCGAAATGGCAGCCATAATGTTTGTAAATCTTGAGCGTGGATGTCGGGTTTACGTATTTTACGATTTGGTTGATTTATGAGAGGTTGTACTGTGTCTGAACCTTGATGAGAGGACTCAGACGTCACCAAAGTGGGTACAAACATAGGTAACTAGTATCAACATAATTGACATTTAATTACTTACGTAGGTAAATAAGGTTCACCGAAACCATTTCGAGTATTGTTCAAGTTACTTCTTTACCAGATTTTTGTTGACAAGTAACTTTGAATATATTTTCTAAACTAAGAAAAAATAGGTTTTATACACTTAGGACGAAGTGGTCTTTAAAAATGTTCATTGTGAGGGCGTGGGATGGAAAGACCTCGTTTCGCATTAGAAGCGAAACAGAACTAAGCAACATTCAATAGCGTGAGCAGATATTAAAAATAAAATTATATAAAAGTGAGCCGTTTAAAAAACAGATGAAATCTTTTAGATACTGTGCCATATGATTGTTTCATAACAATTAGAAATTAATTTATAAATAAAATAATTTGAATCTATAGGATTTACTATAAAGACACTTATGTATTTTTTCTATCGAGAGACTTATATGGATTTGTGTTTTTTTTCGGATCGGGTATATATTATTTTATAAGTATCTGTAAGGAGTATACTTTTTCCAAAAAACAAGTAATAAATGTTTCTTTTTAAGCCACCTTAATATTTTATTTTATGTGCGCGAATTTTTAAATTTGTCTTTCGTTGGCCTCCCTCTCCCCCTTTAATCCTCCGCCCCGTTTTTCGGCTAATAACTTAGGCTTTTTTTTATCTGACCACGGGCACACCGAGGTGCAAATCATGCAACGTAACTAAATTATTCTAAAACGTCATAGTGGAACATTGATGCCAGACTACCTTTGTCTCATCATTTTTTTCTTCTTTTGCCTCGCAATATTCCTTCATGCAGGGTCAATTATTATTACTTTTAGTCGTCCCCGTCGACCTTATATATCAGAATATGTATACATTATATCTTTTTGTAAGCCTTTGTAAAAGCTTATTTGTATTTTAACTAGAAAAAATCTACCACCCATAAAAATAGATTCAATGTTCACGTCGCCAGCCATTACGCGGTCAAATTGGCAAATATTGGACAAAACACACCACATTTTTCCTTAACACAATATCCATTTTACCAAAAAATCTTCAACACAAAATTGGCAGTCAGATAAAGTAAAGAGGGAAGACAAAACCGTAAATTATGTATGTAAGCAAACACGTAGGTACCTGTGCGCCTGCTTACCGTTCGGCTATTCTGAGAAATATTACACCTTTATCGCCCTGACAGTTTTTCACTTTATGTGTTTTCTATTTGTGGTAGAATTGTTTGGATTTTATTTTTGTATACGATCATTCTTGACGCTGGCAAAACAATGTATGGTCGGCTTAAATTGCCAGCGAAAATATTAAGGTTATCTTTGTAGCTCTTTTCATACAAGCGTAGTTTTGTTCGAACTAATACTGTACCTTTATGAATTCGGGAAAGGAACACAAAGCAGAAACAAGTTGAAAGTTCCTGCACACAGAACAGCATGTTTTAGAAAAGGTGTATGCGGTATGGGTCCTAAAATATACAATAATTTGCCAGAAACAATATTAAAATCAGAGAGTGTCACTGCATTTAAAAGAAGTTTGTATAATTTTCTTTCATAAAATCTGTACTACAAAGTGACTGACTTTCTTATAGATAGATTCAAAATTTGACGTTATTTAATTTTATTTGGATTTATACATATTGTTTTATTCACGCCTACTATATTATTATATAATTATTCATGCCTTCATAATTAAATGACTATAAATATGTATTAGATATAAGCACATTATTATTGTATGTCCGAATGGACTTAGCTGTTGGTACTATTTATAATATTTAAGAACTACATGTAACACAGTCTAACAATATATAAACCTGAATCTGAATCTTTGTTATATTTTATATACCAATTGTTCAAACAGAGTGAAATTTTGCCTGCATGTCCTCTTGTGTAAAATTTATGATTCTGGTATGTCATTTTCCATAAAATGATGTACAAGCTAAATTATTTGGAAAAATCATATTGTATAGGCATTTTTATTTTCACATTCACAGAAATTATAAATAAAAAGCAAAAAAGTGATAAACTAGAAGAATGGATGTGAAGCTCAAGGATATGCATGAAATATTTCAATACGTTTGAATTAATGAAATATGATGAACCTATGCTTGTACACTAATATGCGACTCTGATATATATTAAACCTCAAAAGCAGATCTACTAGTTATTCAATAAACGTTAGTTACTGGCCCTAACATTTAAACTATCATGGTGATGAATATCAGTAAGTACGACTTTGACTTTTTGTTATTATAATTAAAATCAGTTGGCGTTGAAGCAAAAATTAGTTTTTTTTCTATACATGATAATTTCTTTGAGCCCTACTAGTTGGTAGTGATGTTGTAGTCGAAGATTATACCAATATAATATAAAATGCTCGTAGCGCTGTTATTCTAGTAGTTAAGCAACGTCCGCGGCGGTCATTACTTGGATGGGTTGTCCGTTAGTGGCATTTACTACTGAACTTATCTACAGGATACTTTAGGTTGTAGGACATTTGGCGAATGCTTACCTGTGTTGCTACCACCTAAAATGGAAAATCTGTCGCCAATCGGAGTGTTCTAACAGAAGTCCTTGAGAGCTAGATCTTACCTGGCTCCTGAATCACTCTGGAACAAACATTATCCTTTATCAAGTGATTATCTTCCGGAACATATGTATTATTTAAATTAAAGAAAATAGTTCCTTGTTGAGTTTTTCTTTAAATATAATCCAGTAACATTATGCGAAACTTATCTTCCAATTTTAAAACGAAATTACGTTTTACATTTTTAAATTAAATTTTATTTCGCTTATTATTAATTAAAATATATTAGAAAACCCCCAAAAAAAAAAAAACAAGTATGCACACGGAACCTTGCGCAACTGTCTTTATTTGCTTCTCTGAGTTCATCCCTATACCACAACCTCAATGGTCCACTGCGTTAACAAACGTGCTGGCATCGTATCACGACCCTGCCCTAAAAGCTCAGCAACAGATTTACTACTTGAGGGGTGTAGCTAGCCATAAAAAAATAGGTTGGAAGCATACACTCGATACCAAGAAGCTACCATTTCAAAACATAATTCATAGGGACAGCGGAAGGGTTTTAAAACATTGCGTCCGAAATTTTTTACGTAAGAAATATCAAAATGAAACCAAAAAGTTGAATGATAAAGCACGGTACTTATAGCAAGTGACGTAAAACTTAATTGCATTGAGTAACGAGCTCTAGCCGAGGGCCCTGGCGAGGATACCGGCTACAGTAATTGGATACTCATTAACTCAGTGTTAGCTTATCGTTAGATAAAATAATACGCAAGAGGGAAAGGAGAAATAACACCATTATTTCATTTTCAAGCTTCGAGATTTATTTTCAATAAGAATACCGTAGTATCTTCTTTATATTACATACTAATATATTGTATAACAACAATAACAAATATGTAAAACATAGCTAAAATATGCTGGCACCTATTTCGCTCAATGAATAAGCGTTGCAATTCAACGGGCAATGCTGCCAGCATGCTAGATACGCTGCCAACTGGGAGTGGGCTGGAGCATTTAGACTGCCTGCGAGTCTGCTATGGCTTATAAGTTGTCTAAATGCTTTAATTGTAGTTGCTGTAGTGTTGAATATAGTTCGTAGTATTTTGTTAATAAAGCCATACATAAAAATGTACAAAATATGTAAGTTATATTTTAGAAACGACCGAGTTCTCGAGAACATTCTCATTTGTACGCTTTAAGAGTCCAGGCCTCCTGATGGTGCCTCAAGTAGAAGTGAACGAAAATTCTACAGGTTGGGGTACGTAGCGTATGACGTCACGTCGACTAAGCAGGAAAATTATACGATATTGTCACTAGATATATTGATTTAAGTGTTTTACTAAAATATTAATTTCACGTTTTCTGGAAATAATTTTTAAATGAGTGCTATTATAAAATATGAATTTCCGTAAAGTAACGCCTGAATCTATTCATTATCTGACGGTGTTTTACTTATCTGAGCGGTTCAGAACGGCTAAGCAAACTACGCCACGAGCGCTTCAAAATGTGTTATTGAGAGATTCCCACGGAGATTGATAATATGTAACCAAAATCTACGTGGTCAAAGCCGTGGCAGTAAACTAGTTAATAATAAAGCAAAAGCGCCTAAGAATAAGTAACTTCCTAAAGTTCTTAGGTAAGAAATAGCAAGTCAGATTCTCCGACCTTAATAGCCTCACCGGTAGTAAAAACAATGAGAATGACTTGGTAATGTCTTTCCAGCTAATCTAGCTGTTTCTTTACAACACAAGAAATGATACCTGAAAGGAAATGAGTTCAGGTTCATAATGGATTGTCTTTGGTTTCAGCTGGCGAAATTTTTCATTTTGATTTTACAGTATTTCTTAACACAGTTTTACTAGCTCGTTTTCATTTCTGTCTTTTGTGTACACATTTTGCAATTGCGACTTTGCTATGATCAAAAAATATTTTAACATATGAATCAAGCTTATTTTAACGTCATTCTAACAGCGTAGCAACATGTCGATCCGTCTTATTAGGCTTGGGAAATAATTAAATTATATAATTTTCATCGACTCCGGAGGTAACTTCCACCATTTATCTTCAAATTTCTGTGCTCCTGAAGTCGCTATATTTTTATTTATTACTGTTGGCGCAATGAAATGAAAGTTTTCCTGATAACTTATTCAACTCAACTGAATTTACTCAACTCAACTCAATTTATTTAACTTAAACCAATTTACTAATTTACAAAAGACTTGATAAACAGAAAACATTAAAAATATATCAAATTCAGAAAAAAAAAATACATTCCACCGTTTGTCAACTCGAAAAATCGGATGAATATATCATTTTTGTTTGGTATGGGTTGCGGCGAGGACTGAAAAACTAGGAAAATGTGTGTAATAATGCGACTAACCTTTCATTTTTTTGTAGACTGAGAGTTTATACTGTACTGTATCAGCCGAATAGTCCACTGCTGAACACAGCCTCCCCAATATGGAGGGTTTGCTATAATCCCCACGCTTGGCACGCTTAGCCAGAAAGTGCTGCTGCCCACCTTCTGGTGTGTTAGTCGCCTCTTGCGACATCCACGGGTAGAGATGGGGTAACATTCCAGCCCGGCACCACACGGCCCAGGTTATAAGTACAGTTTTAAATCCACAAATACAAATGTCAATTACATATCTTCATTATGACAGTACAGTGCAACCCAATCAGTTCTTTCCGAGACGTTCTATTCCCAACAATGCCTTCACTGATTCCCAAAGCTCAGAGATTTTGTTGATTGCTGTAAGGAAGTGTGGAGGGTAGGGATCTTCTTAAAATTAATAACTAAACGTCAATGCTACGATAAAATAACCAATTCAAGTCACGTTGGTCCAGTTTACGTAGGATTTTTAGCACCGTCATAAATAATGTCAGTCCCGAGCTAACTGACCGATAAATCAGTGAACAGACTATAATAATTCAGATTTCTTCGTGCTCAAATATTCACCTTGTTATTTCAATTCAAAAAGAAGCAAAGTTATTTTTCAGGAAGTCTCGTGTTTTTTTCTTCTTAATTTTAAGAGATTTGCAAAATGGAAGAAGTTGTCCCTCCCATATCTACCTGTAAGATTAGTAAGCACCATCTGAAGTATTGACATCATAAACTGTGATCCCCAAGAATGCCAGGCGTGCGGACTACAGCAAAACCTAATAGGTGAGGTTATTTTCGACAGTGAACATTATGGCCGTTAACGATGATGTTTATAGACTGATAATTATCTCCGTTGTATGATTGACAGATCTAGGTAAAACTCTCTTTATAAGAAAATATTCAGTGCTCTAATTACGTTGCAAAAGAAGTCCTTTTCAAAAGATCTCCAATAAAAGAAATAAGCATCAGGTATAGTGTAGAGATTTGACCAAACCCTATAATTTTGAGATGATTTTAAAAGGGACAAACAAACATATTTTTTTAGTAAAAAACTTCCTAAAAACTCCCAATATTATTTCGATGCACTGCAAACTATTATTAACTAAGGTTCCTTATAATGTAAATTACATAATAGAATTTTAAAAAACATGTCATCTTCATCATCGTAGTACCTATTATTTAAATATGTAAAGACTAGTTACTACTTCCCAAGCGAATGTATCGATAAACATCGGGAAAGACGGATGTCCGTCAAAATGAGCTCACATGGACAATTCACGTTAAAGAATAAAAAAATAATATATTTCTTATAAAATAATTTTGTTTCTACGGCCTTTCTCGTCACAGCGAGACGAACTTCAACTTGTAAAACTTTTTCAAGTTTTGTTTACCTCTGTCGTAGCTGCGTAGCATTGTGCTACAGTCAAAACGCGTAGGCGTATTTATTTAGCAATTTGGTAAATAATACGCAAGCAGTTCGTCTACTTTCTTGAACAATTATTGTGCTTTCAAATTTCAAATTGAGAGGCTGTAGTTACGCTTTGTTTCACATTGTACAAAATATTACAGTAATTTCTTCAATCCTTTCATTTCATTGCGACAACAGAATTAAATTAAATTATAACGATATCAACAGCACATAGAAATGTTAAGAAGCGTTCCACAGTTCATTTATTTTATCATAATAACTTTTGCCAGACAGAATGAAGCCTACAAACGTACTTGTAATGGGCAATCTGGCCGAGACGACCTCTGCTTGCATAGCAATAACCTCTGAAAAAATAATCTTATTGATCAAATTTCATAACTGTTCGCCATCGACAAAAGTTGCAATTGTTTTTTAATGTACCAGGTACGCATTTACACTTTTCAGTTAATTGACTGCAACTTATTAACTACTCAACTGATTTTGATGAAATGTAATTAGTACAAATTCAGATGTATACTCTAACCAATAATATAATTATTAAAATTAATTCATTATTAGTGGAGTCATCGCGTAAGAAACATACAAAAAAAAATCTACTTTCAAATTTACTTTTGCCTCAATCAGCCTTCTATCTACACAAAACATCTAAATGTAAATTTCAGGTTCAAAATCATTTATGCAATTTTGGCGTCTACGATGCTCGAGTTTAGGTCAATAACAAAATTTTCCTTAAAAAAATGCAAAATAACTTGTTGAAGTCGGTACCATGCTGTTTCAAAACTTTGGCATCTTATTGTCATGGTCCTACTTCCACAAGGAATTTCATACTTTTCAGCGTTAGACGTCAGTTCCAATAAAATAAATACGTTTTACTTTTTTTGTGTTGCATACATATCATTCGGTTAAAATACTCTCTTCTCTCATCGACAAGAGCTGCAAATGTCATTACATCAAGAACGCAAATACATCTTGTAATTAATTGACTGTAGCTTAATAATTACTTGACCGATATCTATGAAATTTAAACGAGACTAAACTGTAGGCATTCTCTATCTAACAAAAAATAAACTTCAAAATCAAATCATTTTTGAAAACCTCCTCCTTTTTGAAAGTAGGTATTTGTAAATAATTCGGCTTAAGAGCGGCCGTCTCATAGCCCTATGAGTAAACAGACAGACAGTAGGGCATGGTTTTGTTCTTGGCTAACCAATATAACCCTGTTTCCAACCCGCACACATTCACAAAAATCTATGACAAACACAAAATGGAAAGTCCTAAATGGAAAGATGCACCTCTCAGATCGCCTTCACTTTATCTTATCAGGCTTTAAAAACAATTTACCTTTTAGATTTAGAACCTCAAAATGAATTAATGGCCCATTTCACTAAACTACAGGCTGAAAAAATCCACTGAAACAGCAATAAACTTTAGAACCGTCCTGGCTTTAAAAAAGTAATTACTTGAAATCTTTCAGACACTTAATTCACCGTTTTCAAGAGAAGTTGTAAATAAAATGCGATTTCATTCCTTTCACTGATATAATCCGGTTATTTAACTGAATTGCTAAGTGTTTTTGGGCAGGCAATATTTTAGCTGATATTTTTTGGTAGGATAAAATGGTAGGTATTACTGATAAAATCACTTTGTATCGTTTCATTTTACAGTAAAATATCTCTTTTGAAGCTTCAATATTTTGTGTGGTTTTTTTTTTATGCCTAATAGGTAGCCTTTGACCACTATCTCACCTGATGGTAAGTGATGATGTGGTCCAAGATATTGTTCAGGCTAACCTAGAACTACGGGCTCTCAAGGACAGCTGCCGGAACACACTGTTAGGTGCTTGGCGACAGATTTTCAACTTGAGGGTGGTAGCTAGCCAGGCGGGCATTAGCAAATTGCCCTACCACCATGCTGTAACGACTGCCATCCTAAGACAACAACCGGGACCGACGGCTTAACGTGCCCTCCGAAGTAGTAATGTCACCAGCGGTCACCCATCCAACTCCTGACCGCGGGGGACGTTGCTTAACTTTGCTGATCGATTCAGAATGGCTAAGTAAACTTCGCTACGAGCGCTTCAAAATTGATTACTTGAACGACAAAAATGCTTGGACTGGTTCGTCTCTGCCTAGCTAGCGCCTGTCGCGTTCGTAATGTAAACAAATATTGTAATAATTTTACTATATAGTATGTAACACATGGTTTTTAAACGTTAAAAAAATGGCCCGAGTTTGACCGTTCTTCACGCAGTGGCTCTATATTTTTCTTTTGCTTTCCGTGGCAGTACGATACGATGTATTATATTCAATATTAAAATTTGTAATTGACCTTCATAAGAGCGTCGTAGACGCCTAAATTTAATGAATTATTTTGACTTTGACTTTGTTTAATTCAACCAATAGAGATGTGTTTTTTTTTATGATGAAAGCAATATTAAATATATAAGGATCTCAGTGATTCCTTAACAAAACCAAACATATTTTTCTATTCGAGATTACCACACTATAGTTTGATGTTCATTACTAGAGCTAACTGTACCGTGGGAAACAAAAGTGCCGCATAAAACACACACGACAAAAACAAAAAAGGAATTACGACTTAACAAATGAACAAACAGGAATGTTCATGGGCTTAATTTTATATCTCTATGGGCTTAATTTACGTTGGTATGTGGCTGTAGAAATGGGTACGAAGAGACAGCAGACACATCTCTGTTACATATATGGAGTTTTTACGGGAAGTATTATTGTTTGATGTAGAAGCAGTGATGGCTCAGTGGCATTGGCTATGGACTACCGCTTAGTAGGTCCGTGGTTCGAATCCTGCCACGGGCTTGAGCTTTACCGCATGGTGCAAGGGCATTTTGTGAATGCCCGCCTGGCTAGCGACCACTCTCAAGTGGAAAATATGTCGCCAAGCACTTAACGGTGTGTTTTGTGTTTTTTTTCGTGGTCTGGCCTAATATCCCTTATACTTCTAACATTATACATTTTTATTAACGCCTGCTCAACACATAAGCTTACAAAATTACAATGAAAGGCAAAATTTTAACCACGAACGGGATTCAAACCCGTTACTTTTCTTTCTTATAGCTAGGACATGCTCGGTCAATTGATCGTATAAATCACGATATCGTAGTGTGAGTCATACCTCAAATTTATTTTTTAATTTTTATTGATAAACAGGCTCCGTCTCCTTAGTACGGTTAATAAATGGGAACGGAAGAATACATTTGAGCTTCTAATAAATCCCAAAGTTTTATTGGATTTTTCGACTATGTACTATGTAAACTATGTGTACATACTTCTCGTATGACAGTTTAGAGTCGTGAATTATGCCACATGAATAGGCTTTGACTATTCACATTGAATTCTTGACTCTTACGCAAATTTAAAAGATATACTCGAAGTAAAATATAGACTCAACCAGTTCCAATCGACTAAGTTAGCAACGTCAGCTGCGGTCTTTATTTCGATGGGTGACCGCTACTGGCGCTTGAGCGGATTTTTACAGTCGATAATAATAATTATCATCGCTTGGGCCAATCGCATTAGGTATAAAAGAAGCTAGAGGGTGACGCCAGACTGGCCACCCAGGAGTAGGGTTAATGTGGCCACCTCGAAAACGAGCCTTCTTGATCCCCTAAAATGTTAAAGTTGTCTTACCTTCCAAGCTTTACTTAATAACATTATTCTAATGCCACTTTAGATACCTACATATAAGAAAATCACGATCTATAGGGGCCAAGGAACTGGAATAGATTTCAATTTTAATGCCTATTTAACTTGCAGTCTAGTACCTGAATTATCACGGCGATGTGCTATCTTATAAGCAAATAACGTATTTTAATCTAATTGATTGGCATAAAAAGTGATACCAGAGGAAAGTGTGTTCTTGCATGTTTTAACAAACACTTGATTTCCAACGAAAACAGGATATTTAAACAAATCTTTTGGCCTTTCTGCAGATATTTTACTAAGAAGATAATTCTGAAAAATTTGTTCTTTTAATACGAAAAAACGTGTTACCAATCATTTTCTCTATTCTAAATCAAATACCTGTCGAGGGGAAAATTCAGTAAAACAGCAAAAAAGAAAACTTCTGAAAGGATTTCCGTGTACCGCCCCCGGGCTCGGCGATTACTGTGAACTTAGGCGCAGTATAATAGCAGTATGGACAAAAAGGGGTTCTCTAAATAACTTAGCTACTACCACCACTAACTGGATTATTCTAGATACAAAGCAGCTATTTATATTTATGTGGCATTGAATTCAATGAACTAAAATAAATATCATCAACGAATAATGATGATCATGATAAGACCATGTTCAAATTTATGTGAGTAGTGTGAGCTCCATGTTGGCGCCAGTTGTAGTTAATTTTATGTTGCGAAACGACGCATCACATACGCTGTACAAACTTAAATGAATATAAATTTACATACATGGGTAAAAGCTAAAAAAAATTAATTGGAGAATAAGATGATTACAGAAACTCTGAGCGATGAATTTTCTTTAACTCTTCTTTCTAGATGAGCCAGTATGTATGTATATATATCAGGCCTAGTAGGTACGTCAGCATATAACCAACACTATATAGTGATATATACAACATGAGCGCATATTTGCTTAAGTGTTGAAATTCAACCGGTATGCTTAGTTGCCCCTCCGCGTTTGTGCCAACTGACTTAGTCCACCTAAACAAGTGGGACTTTACGTCAAATATTATATAGGTGATTTTGAATGCTGATCCTGATTGCATGGCGCTGGTCTAGAATGGCACCTCCATATTTTCCCGGTGAGTAGTAAGAGGCGATGAAGGAAATCAGTCCAGAAAGTAGGTAGCAGTGCTGGTATGCTGATGATGACGACGAACCGAAGGCTGTCCATCCTCAACGCTATAATTAACGGCTATCAGCCACTTGTAACCATTGGCTAACGGTGCCTTCTGTTACTGCCATCTTAAACTGCGATCCCCGAGACATCTGACAAGCGTGGTCAGTAGCGCAAACCAATTAGAAAAAGTAGAAAATCTGTCGCCAAGCACCTAACGGTGTGTTCCGGCAGCAGTCCTTGAGAGCCAATTAAATTACAGGCACATTAGACTTAACTACTACGTCTCAAGGTGACGGGCGCAGTGCAATTCGTGACTTGTGATGAAATGCATCTGTTATAGGCAGAAGTTATCCGCTTAACATCAGGTGGGTCTCGAGCCCGTCACAATAACATAAAAAAAAACTCTCACTTTATCAATGGGTGAGGCATTTCTTCAACGGTGGAAGTGTTCCTATTATTGATGATGAAGATGATCAAATAAATATTGTGCCCAACAAAATTGTGTTCACAATTTTTTTCCAAGCCATTAACTATACCTATTAAAAATTTAAACTTACACATTGCTCTTAAATATATATAAATTTAAAAGCATCAATGTCCATACTCGATCATACCTGTAGCAATTGAAACAGATTAAGCATGAGAGCTTCCATAATACCGTTTCTGTTTACTTGGATTTATTTGCCTTTATTTGCAGTAAATAACAATCAAATAGTACCAGGAACTGTTTCTCTATCCGTTAGTAAACAGTTGTTTTGTTGCTTTTGAATCATTTAAAGCAGTTATGGCCCAGTCAATAGCTACGTATATATTCCCCGTGGGGTGCCTAGCTAGAATGTTACCATTGCTACCTGTGGGTGTCGTAAGAGGCGACTAAAAGTAAAATAGCGGAAGGTGGGCAGCAGCACCTGCAGAGGAACTGATATCTAAAACTCCGATCCCCAAGACGCCTGCCAAGCGTGGGGATTATGGTGAACTGGTTTAGCAGTAGACAATCCGGCTAATGTAGTAGTAGTAGTAAATAACTATCATAATTCGAATCCCACTTTGGTCTTAAGCTTTATCGCATGATGCTTAGGCTTTCTGTGAATGCCTACCGCCCTCATACTAGGAAAAACCGACAACAAGCGCTTATCGTAGCAATCCTGATTCACTATTACAAAAACATCCATTTTAGAATATTATAAATTAAACCCAATTATGCTCGAAACCCGGGTCGACGTATTCGATCCCCAACGTTTTTGAAATTTTAATTTATAATATTTAAATATGTGTGAAACTCACTAGAATTTCATTTAATAAACATCCATTCTAAAATGTATTGGTTTTTATTTTTATGACCGACCTTTCTGTCTTTTGGTACCTGGTATTGTAGTAACTAGCCACAAGTCTCTAAAACAGTCATTAAATGAATAGCAGGCCACTAGTAGCACTACTTTTGAATAAAATAATTGTATGACGTTAATTTGGATTACTTTCACTTAATCGCCTTTTACCAACATCTTTTTGTGGCCGAATAACTCTTCGTGCGAGTTCGTTCGGGGGTGTACTGCCATACCATACCTATTTCTACTGCCAAACAGTAATGTTAATATTACTGTGCTTAGGTTTGAAATTACAGACACATTAGACTTAACAAATTTCTGTCTAAGGGTGATGGGCGCAGTAGTAGTTCGCCACTTGTGACAAACTGTATCTGCTAAAGACAGTGGTTACCACTTAATACCAGGTGGACCTCGTGCTTGTTCATGTTAAAGGAACGGTTCTGAAATTCTTGATAAGGTCTCTGGGTTGTACGTAGTTTTTTTTTATCAAACTTCATTTCTTTTGTTTTTTTTTTTTTTGTGTTTTTGAGTGACAAACAAGCAGACGGCCCGCCTGATGGTAAACGTAACCGCCACCTATGGACATCTGCAACACTAGATGCGCTGCCGATGCGTCGCCTGCCCAGAGAGGAATTTGTAGATGCCCCTTTTAAAATGGTCCATGTCGTAGCCTCGCGGAAAGACCTCCGGAGGTAGGTCGTTCCACATCCCACAAGTGCGCGGAAGAAAGGAGCGACAAAAGCGAACAGTGTGTGATGTCCATACTTGCTGGATGTGGGGATGGGACTTTTGACGGTGTCGAGATGTGCGGTGGTAAAATTTCGACGCAGGAATAAGGTTAAAAAGCTCGTCGGAACATTCCCCAAAAAACACTCGGTAAAAAACACATAGGGAACCTACATCTCTGCGGAGACTGAGTGGATCCAGCCTGTCGGAGAGCTTAGGATCGCCGACTATTCTATTGGCTTTCTCCACAAACTCCAGGGTCCGTGCCTTTTTTAGATTTAATTTGTTTTTATTTGATTACATTTTTTTTAAATATCCTACTCCATTCATCACATTTAGACTTACAGCTATGATGTTACTTATTGTATCTTAAAAAGTAAAGTGAGTCCATTTTTTTTTTCGCTGTATTTTATTCTTACTATGTAATTCTATATAATATATTATATTAACATGCTTACTTAATAAAAGTTTTCTTTTCACTACTTACTACGCTATTCCTATATATAATTACACTAACATTTACATTACTGTGTTTCATTATGTTAAGTCCCCGATGGACCCGCCACTGACCCGTAGTATTCATACATAAATACTTGTTAGTGAAGATTAAAAATAATTGTGCTGTCGTTAATTGGCAATCGAAACAATTTTCATTCGCAATAACAATTATATCGTTTTGATTTCGTCCGAAAATCGGAATGAAGCGATTTAATGTAGCATGGCCCCGCGCTGGGTGTAGTGGGATATAAAACGGACAGTACTTTGTTGAACCGACGAGCTGGCCATTTCGATCGTCAGTTCGTGTTGCTTTTCCATTTCCAATCGTTCAAACCTCAACCACCGTCCTTTTTTTCACGCCCCATACTTTGATTTTGCTGTTGTACATAAAGCCTGCGAGGAAAGCTCATTCAAAGCATTTATTTTCATATTTTTAAAGTTCATCAATAGTGAATTTACAACGCCTGCCAAGTAGAACTAAGTATTAAGACTGATTCTTTACTAAAGCGAATGTATATATTCAGAAGAACGAATCCGTACCAAGAAGAAAATATGGAGACAAATTGAAAAAATAATATGTAAAAGTATAAAAGCCTCCACTTATTGACCAGAAAAAATTAAGTTTCTGTGTCAAGCTAACAAGGAAAGCATTTGTATGTGAACATAATATATATATCAAAAGTATTGTATATATACATGTATAAGTTTATTATACTACGAGTATAAACCTCAAACGCCTGAATAGAAGTATTTTATTGAATATGTAATATAAACGAGTATAAGCCGAATTGGTCGAAGAGTTCCTGAGATTTATATAAGATCTTAAAAAGAAAGATTGAAATCTTCCAAGTCACAAAAACACAGCAAGTTATAAAAGTAGTCTTGGAATCAAACATTTGCCCTGCAAAAGATTATTTTCTGTGTTTTAACATTTTGATGAGCACACGTAACTTTATTATTGTAAATAAATAGCTCATTCTATTTTTTGTGTACAATTCTAAACGTATCATTTTTATTATTGTGTACATAATATAAAATTCAGCAGACCACGTGGTCGCAAGTTCACGGCTGGCTCCAAGTTTACTACAGGGTGTACCGACTTTGATGTTTTTTTTTTATAACATTCGAATGCTGGTGCTCGTCATGTAGTTCATTTAAATTTGAGTGAGATTCAACGAGTAGTATTTGAGTTACACCTTCTAATGCGTACTTTTTCTTTAGTCTTTTTTATTGTTAAAAATAATTGCTCTGTCGGAACAACGGTAATACATGCAAGCGTCTAACTTTACATAATTATAGTCAAATATCTGCCGTATAACAACAAATACTAAAAACTAGCCAAATGCCGGTCGGGTTCTCACTAAGGATCTCGATCTGTATAAAAAAAATATGTTTTTTTGGTATATTCAGTGTTATTCAAGAACCTTCAGTGTGCGAGTCCAACTCGCACTACATGACATCCTTTTTAGGCTTCAACAGCTGCTCAGTAGGTTATCTTTCAGCGAATAGTTATTAAAGTGACTCGCTGTCATATCAGTGGATAATCCACCACGGCAACGCACCCTTACCCTGCGCTGGTTCTCGAGAGCCGTAAGGGGAGCATTCACCTGACAATAACGGTTCCTTTGAAGCACGCGGCCGCACGTGCTCAAGAGGGCACGCACCTACCTGGGAAGTTATTTCATCGAGAACTTTAGGAATATAAGAATTATCTGGCCGATTGACACTCAAAGGGATTTGGAGACTACACACACACACATACGAGTATATATATATTATTAGAAACTAGATCAGAAGTTATTTAGCTCCACTGATACTGTTGTCTTTATCAATATATGTACATATAAATGTATAAATTCAAATTCAAAATCGTTTATTCAATTCAGGCGTCCAAGACGCTTTTATGAAGGACAATTAAAAATTTTAATATTGAAATATTCTACATCGTACTGCCACATTCAGAAAAAAAATGTATAGAGCCACTGCGAGAACAACGGGCAAGAAACTCGGGCCATTCTTTAAAACATCTTTTAACAATGTGTAAAATACAATATAATATAATTATTACAATATTTGTTTATAAACTTTTTTGCAAAAAAACGGGCACTTTAGATTTTTTCCTCTACTTCAATGAAGGAGAACAATAATTTTGAAGCGCTCGTAGCGAAGTTTGCTTAGCCATTCTGAACAGATCAACAAAGTTAAGCATCGTCCGCCGCGGTCATGAGTTGGATGGGTGACAGCTGGTGACATTACTACTGAGCGCTTCCGTGCTTCGGAGGGTACGTTAAGCTGTCGGTCCCGGTTGTTGTCTTAGGATAGCAGTCGTTATAGCATGGTGGTAGGGTATTTTGCGAATGCCCGCCTGGCTAGCTACCACCCTCAAGTAGAAAATCTGTCGCCAAGCACCTAACGGTGTGTTCCGGTTGAGAGCCAGTAATTCTAGGTTAGCCTGAATAACATCTCCGACCACATCATCACTTACCATCAGGTGAGATAGTGGTCAAAGGCTAACCTATCAAAAATAAAAAAAAAAAATTGGTTTTGTTTATTTGGCGATGTACTGGCATGTTTTCTGAAGCATCCTGGCATGATTCTTTACGTTCCAAATTTAAAATTATTAAAAGAAAAATAATGATTATTGTGGATTATTCTAAAATTGCTTTACTAATGGCGCGAATTGCTGACACGATTTTTAACTAATTACGATATTTTAAAACTTTTTGAATATTTTCTGCAAATTAAACAATTTAATCTTTCTTTTTCATTAAATACCAATTTTTGATATGAGTGATAAAGCGATGAGGGCCGGTAAAATTATAGCCCTACTTGAAGAAGGTTGTTCGCAAACTTACATGTCTCAGCGGCTAAATGTGAGTCGTTCAACTGTCCAGAGGACTTGGCAACGGTATCAAGAGACTGGTTCGGTCAAAAGAAGACCCGGTTCGGGAAGAAAACGATGCACAGAACCAAGAGATGCCCGCTTTTTGGTGAGTCAGGCGTTGCGTAATCGTAAGGCGTCAAGTGTGGACCTGAAGAAGAGCCTTGAAGAAGTAAGAGGAGTAGAAGTTAGCTTATGGACGGTCAGGAGGAGGCTTTTAGCTGCCAATATCAAGAGTTACCGCCCTGCTCGGGGCCCTAAATTACTCCGTGAGCACCGTGTTGCTCGACTTCAGTTTGCTCGGAACTGTGCTTCATGGACTCTGGAGGACTGGAATAAAGTATTGTTTTCTGATGAAGCTAGAATCTCTTTGTTTGGAGAGGACCGACGCCGGCGAGTGCTGGAAGACCACGGGAACGCTATGCGGAAGTGTGTTTCGAAGAAATCATTCCTTATGGCGGAGGCTCCGTTATGTTTTGGGCAGTAATTAATTCGACGGAGCGTACGGAGTTAGTTTTCATAGAAAATGGAACATTAAATGCACACCGTTACATAATGGAAGTCCTAATTCCATATGCACAACCCACATTGACTGCACTTGAGGAAGACTCCATTTTTATGGACAATAATGCTCGCCCGCACCGTTCTGGCGACGTGGAAGCGTACATGCAAGAAGTTGGGATCCGTCGTTTAGATTGGCCAGCTCGAAGTCCTGACCTCAATCCAATTGAGCATGTGTGGGATGTTCTAAAGAGACGGGTAAGATCAGTGCAACCTGCTCCACAAAACATCAGGGAGCTAAAAAGAGTCATTGCAGAAGAGTGGGAACGTATTCCTCAAAACGTTATTAAAAACATCGTGGAAAGCATGCCCAGAAGGATTCAAGCTGTGATTTTGGCAAGAGGAGGTCACACTCGTTATTAGGTATTTACATTTGTAACTTTATTTAATTAAAAAAAGTAAAAGAAAACTTGTCTTTATTGCCATCCACTTCTTATTGTTTGGGCGTGTACATCGATTTTAAAGAAACCATCGTTTTTTTTCTTCTTTTTATTGCTCGAATTCACTTCACGCGCATTAATTTACACGATTATAAGTATACCGACTACGTCAAAGAAATAAATTTCGTTTAATTAACTTAAATCGACCTTAGAACGTAAATTTCCTTAGGACGTGCCCGTTTTTTTTTGCAAAAGAGTGTATTAGTTATTAACAAAATTTGGTATATCATCGACCACTAGATTTTGTTCACTATCTCACTGTACTATCTCTGATGGTAAGTGGTGGTAATGCAGTGCAATTTATTTTCAGGTTAACCTATAATTACTGTTTAGCTAAGGACAGTTGTCTAAACGCACTACTAGATACTTTGCGATTAGGATTCGGTTCGGGATCTGATGGCAATTTTGTGGGTGGTGGCTAGCCAGGCGCGTATTTTGGACAGGACATTGCTATAACGATTGCTTAAGGCAATAACCGGGACTTTAACTTTGACTTAACGTGCTATCTGAAGCACGTGCTCACTCGGTAGTAAATGCCAAGCCACAGGTCACACATCCAAGAAAAAACACCGGACGAATATAAGTCGTGCATATAAAACCATGATAACAATTTGTATAAAGCCCAAACCAAAACGTTCAGCTGCGTAGGTAGGTACATTGCGGCATTCAAGGAAATCGCTGTTTGTATTTATTATTATAAGTTATTTTTATATAATTGATATGATGTTATATGAGCGCGAACGAAAAACAAACAAAAAGTAGTTAAAAGAACTGATCACCACCTATAACGCTACCGTGGATGCAGTTGAACGCATCGGTCTGCACATGTGATTTGTTACACTGCCACCTATCCAACCTTTTTGGCAACAAAAACGTGAATAAAATCTTGGAAAGATATTTCGTATACTAACTCCAAGTCTCTCAGTTAACTGTAAGCTCCAATCATTTTGCACAAATATTAACCGCAAATTCAAGAGCTTTGCATAAGATCCCTTCTCGATAAGAATCAAAACAGCCTCAAGACAATCTCCAACGACCCCAAGGTCACGTGGAGCCTTGAAGGGGCTTTACTGCGATCGATACAGCCAGCTGTTACACGGTGAATCACTTGGCTGCTCATTGACAGCTTTCAAGAACAGAACACGATTTGATAGCCAGAAGTAACGTGAAACCAGTTTGTTTATATAAAACCCGTAGTTTATTTTTTATATTTAGTGTTATTCATGACCGATAAACCTACACAATGTTCTGTCATCTGGTGTGACTGTTAGAAAGAAGATGTCCAGTAGTTATTACAAACATTTTAAACCAAAAAATGGAACCGACTTCAACACTTCATTTTGAAGCGCTCGTAGCCAAGTTTGCTTAGCCATTCTGATTCGATCAGCAAAGTTAAGCAACGTCCGCCGCGGTCATGACTTGGATGGGTGACCGCTGGTGACATTACTACTGAGCGCTTCCGTGCTTCGGAGGGCACCTTAAGCCGTCGGTCCCGGTTGTTGTCTTAGGATAGCAGTCGTTACAGCATGGTGGTAGGGCACTTTGCAAATGCCCGCCTGGCTAGCTACCACCCTCAAGTTGAAAATCTGTCGCCAAGCACCTAACGGTGTGTTCCGGCAGCTGTCCTTGAGAGCCAGTAACTCTAGGTTAGTCTGAACAACATCCTCGACCACATCATCACTTACCATCAGGTGAGATAGTGGTCAAAGGTTAACCTATCAAGAATAAAAAAAAAAAAAAACACCTAGTGTGAAATAACTTGTTGAAGTTAGTACCATGATAGTTCAAGAGTACCTGTTATCATAATGTTGTGCACATGGTATCGACTTCGACGAGTTATTTCACATTTTTGAGTTTTGAAGTTTCATTTTTTGGTAAAAATATTTTTCACTCTTTTAGTGAACCATGCTACTTACGGGATCGATTGTCATTCATTGTTAACGACTATATCATCAAGATAGGTAAATATATTTCAGTAGTTGGAGTGCAACTCAAAAACGGCTTGACAGATTTTGATGAACGACAAACGACAAGTATCAGCTTTCAAACAAAAAAATGTTCAGTAAATGCATTAATTAATGAACAACGTTTAAAATAACGATTTGTTTTAATGTTTTTTATAACTTACGTATCTAAAATCATCGGAACAATGTAGGTATACGTCTGCGAGCCGAATGTTTATGAATAGTATATCAAATTCAAAATCATTTATTCAATTTAGGCGTCTACGACGCTCTTTTGAAGGTCAATTATAAATTTATTATTGAAATATTCTACAAAGTACTGCCACTTTCAGCAAAAAATTTATAGAGCCACTGCGAGATCAACGGGCCAGAAGCTCGGGGCCATTCTTTCAAACTTCTTTTAACAATGTGTTACAATATAATAAAATTACGCAGGTGACAGGCGATAGCTTGGCAGAGGCGGAATTGTCCAAGCATTTTAGTGGTTTAAGTAATCACAAACTGTGTAGGTAGTAGGATTTCTTAATCAAAATGTTTTTCACCTGCAACTTGAATTTTCCTTCTGTGAGCACTGTAATATGTTTGGGATCTATCAAGTATTTTTGTGAATCTAGGGTTATTTTTTATTAAACATCAACGCTCTACAGACTCGTGGTCCGTACTCTTTTTAGATCTATATTCATGTTACTACATATTACAATTTTACAAAATTCGTACTCCATTACATTATTGACTTTAACACGAAAAATTCTGGTGGTAGGCTTCGGCCGCGGCTTGTCACCACCCATCAGATAAAGCCATGTCGCCAAACGGCCTAGCCGTGTTCCGACATGATTTCTGATGTAGCCACTTCGAAGGGTGGGTCGAAACAGTTGCGTCACTGAAAACGACTGAATTTACACACACAGTATGTTTGTAGTATCCCGATGGCTAGCTCTGGAGAGCAGCGGGATCCGAGGCACGGTTCTCCGCTGGCCGACCGCAGATAGTAGGGGGCCCAAGTAGTATGCTAGCCACATACGAAAGGCTGCCCCGCCATCTTGCGAAAAATCCCGGGAATGCGCCATCGTGCCGGTTGGCGACCGGAAGAGAGGACCCGATGGACATTCTTGGGGGGGCTCGGGCGTCCCCGCGGTCTCCAAGCTAGCTATCCTTTGATGCAGCATCATTCGTGTGTGTGTCTGAGTCGGTAGGTGACGCCTCGTTTCACTGCCGCCCTTCTACCTTACCACACTCGAATAACATATGAAAACAAGAAAGAAGAAAGCGGTTTCACAGCGGATGCACGTCCTCTCACTCAAAGTGCATCTCTCTAACATCCGAGGCCTGCACTCAAATCTCAGCCCAGTCCACTATCACCTCGAGACTGCGAAACCGCACCTCTTGTTTTTAACGGAGACGCAGATCAGATGTCCGGATGACGCGTCATATCTGACATACCCCGGCTACGTCCTGGAGCATTGTTTTAAGCCACGTGCCGGGGCGTGCGTATTTATTCGCGATGACATCTGTTTTCGGCGTCTTCGTAATCTTGAAGACTCCAGATTCTCTGTTCTATGGATATTGGTGGAAACCGGTGTAGAGAAAATTCTTTACGCTGGAGTATATCGATCGCACACCTGTAACCAGGAGGTTACCGATTTTATGGACTATCTAAGTGTGACGGCGGATATAGCTCAACAACGGTACCCTTCTGCCCAACTTGTATTACTGGGGGACTATAATGCTCACCATCATGAGTGGCTATTCCCATACCAGGATACAAACCACGCTGGGAAAGAGGCGCATAAGTTAGCCCTAACCTTAAACCTCACCCAGCTTGTTAATGGGGCAACAAGGGTACCTGACGTTGCTGACCATACTGCCTATTGCCTCGACCTTCTGATGACGACAGATCCAGACCGCTACTCAGTGTCAGTTTCTTCACCGTTAGGTAGCTCTGACCACTGTCTGGTGAAATCTGTATCTCTATATTCCCCGCCCGACCGCTGCCAGAAAGGCTCCCGGCGGATATGGAGATACAAGTCAGCAGATTGGGATGGGATGCGGTCTTTTTTTGCATCCTACCCTTGGCAGTCTCTTTGCTTCTCTTCTTGTGATTCTTCTACTTGCGCGGATGCTGTGACTGATGTGCTGCGTCAAGCAATGGAATATTTTATTCCATTTTGTGATGCGCCGCAGAGCAGCAAAGCAATTCCTTGGTTCAGTGTTGATTGTAGACGCGCTGAAGCGCTGAAACATGAAGCATACTTAGCCTGGGTCGATGCTCGAACCCGCAAAACCAAGGATATTCGTAACAAGAAGAGAGCCTTTAACAAAGCTGCCAAGGCATGCAAAAAGGCTGTAAAAAGGGCACGATTCGATCACATAAGCCGTGTTGGGTCCAAATTAGCTTCTCACCCTGCGGGTAGCAAAGCATTCTGGTCCTTGGCGAAGTCGATCGAATCCAACTTCAGCCGCCCTAATCTACCTCCACTATTAAGACCTGACGGATCATTGGCTCACACTGCTAAAGAGAAAGCGAACTTGTTCGCTTCTCTATTTGCGGAGTCTTCACGTTTAGATGCAGCGGGCAAAATACCTCCATGCCTTCCTCGATGCGAGGCATCAATGCCGGAAATTCGCATTCGTCAGACCGAAGTGCGTAGGGTGCTCCGCAATCTAAACGTGAACAAGGCTAGTGGTCCCGACGGAATTCCCGCCATAGTCCTAAAATCGTGTGCACCTGAATTGACTCCTGTTTTGACACGTCTCTTCCGCCTCTCTCTACAGACTGGTAAAGTGCCAAAATCTTGGAAGCTTGCAAATGTGCAGCCTGTGCCCAAGAAGGGCAGTCGTGCAGACCCTGCCAACTACAGACCCATTTCAATCACTTCCATACTTTGTAAAAGTATGGAACGTGTATTGAACAATAGGCTCCTGGCATACCTGGAAGCAAATGATATCCTCAGTGATCGACAGTACGGGTTTCGCCGAAACCGGTCAACTGGGGACCTTCTTGCGTATGCCACTCATATCTGGAGCGAGGCCATTGATATGTACGGAGAAGCACTCGCCGTCTCTCTTGACATTTCAAAGGCCTTCGACAGGGTCTGGCACGATAGTCTTGCTAATAAGCTTCCATCGTATGGCTTATCCGCTGGCCTGTGCTCTTGGATTTCCGACTTCTTGAGGGAAAGATCGTTACGAGTTGTCCTTGATGGATGTTCGTCCGATCAATTGGAAATAAATGCCGGGGTACCTCAAGGATCGGTTCTCTCTGCTACCCTCTTCTTGCTGCACATAAATGATCTGCTCAAACCCGGTATCATTGGGTATGCAGATGACAGCACAGTAGTAGAGAGGTATATATCCGATGCACGGGCCGGCGATGTACAAATCCAGTCCCATAGAGAGGCGATGGTCGAGCGAATGAATTTGGCCCTAGAGGCAGTCTGCGAATGGGGTGATGCCAATTTAGTCAAATTCAATGCTACAAAGACCCAGGCGTGTCTCTTCAGCGCTAAACAGAGTCTTTTCACTCTCACTCCTGTCCTCCGAAGTGTGCCTATTCCGATAACGGACCAACTCGAGTTACTAGGTGTAACTCTTACACCGAAACTCAATTTCGGTTCATTTATTGAGTCCAGGGCTAAATTAGCTGCAAAAAAGCTGGGTGTTCTCAGAAAAGTGCGGCGGTATTTCACATCAGGACAGCTTCTAAACCTCTATCAAGCTCAAGTCCGGTCTTGTATGGAATACTGCAGCCATCTCTGGGATGGTTCGGCTAAATACCAGCTCGAAGCCTTGGACTCCATAGATAATCGAGCAAAGAAGCTCATTGGTGACGATGCGTTGGTGGAGGCTAGACTCCAAAGCCTCGAGCACAGACGCAAAGTTGCCAGTTTATCGGTGTTTTACAGGCTTCACTTCGGAGAATGTGCGATCGAGTTACATAACCTCATTCCCTCTTCTCCTTTCTTTCATCGGACGACAAGACGCACTGGAACACGGCATCCATATATGGTCGATATTCCGAAAATACGCACAAAGCGTTTTAAATCAAGCTTTATAATGCGTACGGCCGAAATATGGAACACCCTACCAGCGTCTCTATTTCCCGATAGATATAATCTGGAAGTCTTCAAGAACAGAGTAAATAGGTATCTGCTAGGCAAGCATGTTCCACCTTCGACTGCGTCGTCACTTTCCATCAGGTGAGGCAGCGGTCAAATGCTTGCTTATCTATTATAAAAAAAAAAAAAAAAAAGATGTAGGTTAGTGTTATGGTGTTATATCTTAAAAAGTAAGTGAGTCCATCCGTATGTATCCATATAATTTTTTTTTTTCCTATTCTAATTTTTGTTAGTATCTTTCTTATCTAAGTAGTTTCTATAGTTATCGCATTACATTTTAACATTTGAATTACTATAACTATTTTAGGTATTCTATGATTTTGTCCCGGATGGCCCCGCCACTGACTCCGGGGTCCTCTTTCTGTTTAACATTTTCTCCACGACCTCTTCGTTTCGATCTTTTAATGCCATTTCAATTGCCAGTCACGTATAACTTTCTACTGGATGTATACGTATATTTCAAGTATAACTTCAATGTTTGAAAAAGAGCAAAACATCAACGTTAACGTTGTAGGCGCCCTATTGTATACTAAAAACAGAAAATATTACAAATACAATCTCCGTCATAGGTTTTGAAAGTAAACCTAAATTGTAGTTACTAGATCCTCCTTGCTACGAACTTCTGAAAAACTGACGAATTTCTGAAATTATGAATTAAATACAGGTATTATGACCGTTAAATGTAACGTTATTATATTTCTATACGAAGTAATATTTAAATGATTATTTGACTTGATACTACTTGTACTTACTTAGATTTTATATCTCTAAAATAAATAAATGTACCCCTTGTGATTTATTTATATTTTATTTTGACATGTAGCTTAAGCTATTAATAAATATCTGATTCTGGATCTTTCTTTTTGCTAGGTATATTTTCAATTTTATCAATTTCTGTTGAGCAGTTTTCAAGTGAAGCTACGTAATTGCCTATAATTATATTTACCGAAGTTAATTAATAAATATTTCACCACTATCACATAATTTTATGGGGTCAGCACTACTGTGCATACATTCTCGATTAAAGAGTTATACATTTAAAATTCTCCTACAAAATAACGACGAAAGGAAAAGCTTTAACAACGACGGAATATTTATAACAACGCCGGGATTCACACCCACGACCACCTGTCCCTATGCCAGGACATGCTCTGCCTACTGAGTTATCGTAATGAGTAAGTCATAGCACTCCTATCGTTTTAACCGTCGGCATTTGCAGCAAAACTGAATTTAACTACAAACTAAACAATTTATTTAATTAGCTTTAAACTTGATAACGATGACGCGGCCCGATAATTGTAACATTTTACATTTTCAGTCTGTGTTGAAACCCTCTAATTTGTAAGCCACCTGAAAAATACACTAAAATGCTGTTTAGCTCTTAACGTAAAATAGTTAATTTTATTACAATCACGTCTGGCCTTTTTTGGGTTCCGTAACCGAAATGTGGAATGTGTGTGGTGTTTGTAGCTCAAACAACGACTCAAAATTGTAGATTTGTTCAATGTTGTTGCAAAATCAGATATATAATATATAAAGTCCAGTAAATTGTTCAGGGGTTGTCCCAAAACCAAAAAAATGGACCTGACATTCTATTTTGGTTCTTACCCTGTTATGTATCATATTTTATACTTTATATTTAAGTACTTTAAATATAATATTATTTTATATTTATTTACACACAAACCCTTTTATACATAAATGTATAAAATATTATCCATGTTTTTTTAATACATAAATCTATCTATTTATTTTTGACTTCAAAAGTAAAGAAATGGTAGTCAAAACTGTCACTTTTCGATCAGTCTGCCATGCGGTGTTGCAAAAATATATTACACTGTATTTAAACAGCAATTAACCCCTGCCCCTAGTGGGTTATCGTTATTATGGGGAGAAATGCGCCCCCATCCCTGAAAATACCAGAAGGTGGGCAGTAGCGTCTCGTGAACTACCACTTCGATCCAACACTCCAATTCATTACGCAGTTAGTAAACTGTGACCAAAACTGACCTATAATAATATAATAATGTTTATTTATTTTGCATCAAAGACATGTAACATTAATATACATAGTAACTTAGAATATTTTAACTATAACATATATACTGGCATTATAATATAAGTATTAATGAAATAATATAAATTTATTAGATAGTACTCTAGCTATCGCAGTAGGGTTCCCTGTGTTTGTGATAACTAGACTCTTCCAAGGATTCAACACAATAAGTAATATTAGACACATAAAACTTTATATATACATTGGGTTTTTTTTTATTAAACATTTTTTGTATACATGTGAAGTGTATTTGTGTTTATTATTACTGACAAAAATGTTTTCTTTCAGGATTTTGCGTCATGGAACCCTAAAGCCCTGATTCCCACTTGGCCCCTGTTCTTTATCTACTTTCATATTCCCTCAGTGCTGGTGTCCAAAGGGCATAAAAAGCAGCACTCAGCGTGATCCATTACCCTAATCTATCCGTTTCAGTCGCAAGTTAAAAAGCAACACTTGACAGAGCTGATCAATGAGAAGCCGTCACTCTTCTTAATACAGCGCAAAAACGTTCAGAGTTAGGCATTTTTGCATTTCCCAAGACAATGTTGACTCAATTACTTATAATACTTTGAAGCAATATTAACCGAACGGTAAAAGCTATAGACTGTCCTGTCGCTAGTCCATTTTTCGATCTTCACCGCCGGCTTGGGCTTCACTGCATGATGGAAGGGCATTTTGCGAATGCTTACCTGCCTAGCTACCATCCTCAAGTAGATATTCTGCCAATCGTAAAATACATAATAGTGTGTTCCGGCAGCAGTATTTGAAAGCCAGCGAAATTTCAGGCATATGAGACTTAACAACTGTATGTGTTAGGGTGGTGGGCGCAGTTCAGTCTTCAGTTGTGATGCAATGCATGTAGTTATAGGCAAAGGGTACAGCTTAAAATCAAGTGGGCCTCGTAGGTATTCCGTCACTATCTCTATCCACTATCATGTCATATATAATAAGTGGACGAAACTAGAATGACGGACAACCGGGAGAGGTATTTTCCGCAAGGCACTCTGAAGTGAAAGACTAAGGGTCCGTTTCAGAATGTCCTAATAAAATTTCGGGTTGCTAACCAACACATTAAATAACTGAGTATAATCGGAACTTACTCGAACATTCTGAAACAGGCCCTAAGTATTTTCATATATTTGATATTACCATTTCATAATGTTATCAGAGCCTTAAGGCCTTGAATGCCTTAATGCATATAGAATCTACGCGTTATTCGGAGTGTATCGAACCATGGACCTGCAGCGCGGCAGTCCATATCTATTACCGCTCGGCCATCATTGCTTCACAAGCAAGGTTCCGTCAAGAGCCTTTTTTGTTGGATTGCTCAATCTGGAATTATTATATTGTATCAATGAAATATCCGAATAAACTCGGGTGTCACTATCATCATATATGAAAGCATCCCAAATGGTTTCAACAAAATTTAAAATAGCTACCATGAATATATTACGTTTCTGGATGTACAGCGATATTTTATTTATATCTTTAATGTCGATATTCGGGCGCACTCTTCTCTCTTCATGACCCAATTTTATACAAATGAATGCAGTTTATTTATGTTTTATATGTGCTGTTTTTAACGGAGACTAAGTTAAATTGAGATATGGTAGAACTAGTAAAGGTGATTTATTTCGGGGTGAATTTGTTGGTTTAATCAAAAAATTCAGTGACGTGACATCGGGTCCTCGTAGCCGCGGCTACGACAAAATGGAACGCTGGATGTCGCGTCGCTACTATTGCGTGCTGGAATGCATCAATGGTAGGGCGTTACCGAAAGATTGTTAAAATCTGGCATTTGTTTTTTACCGACTTGACTTCCAAAAATGAGAAGGCTCTCCATCAACTGTATGTCTTTGTTATGCCATTACTTCACCAATTATGAACTGATATTAATGATTATTTTTTGAAAAGTAAAGTAGAAATTGGTTCCATTTAAATTTAATAAAAATTGGTTGAGTAGTTTTTAAGTTATGATCAAATAACTGAAAAATGAATTTGCTGGATGGCTTATACCTGGATCATGGAAATTGCAACTCGTGATTTCATACGTTTTAATTTTAAAAGCCGCGGAAGGTTTCTTTTTTAATATTTTTTTATTACGTTATATATATATATATAAGTTATCTAGTAAATGCTTGAAATAAACCATTTACGAGTAAAAACCTGGTTTGCCATAAAACAGTAACCAATGAATATTAAATGGTTCAGTTTTTTTCCATAAATTGGCATAAAGTTAATAATCTTCAAAACGGGGTCAATATAGCAGCCCTATATACAGCCCTAATGTATTCAATCTATCTCCCTCTCTCCCAGCCATCAGAGCGAGAGATAACTATCGAGCTTCGTCAAGGGCATAGTTCAAGCTACTTTAGAGAACAGCTTACTAAGTAGTTTTTGAGATCGTAATCAGAACAGTTACAGCTATCAAGTGCGAGGATATCTCGGTAGGTTATCTTATTAGTTGGGTCGCCCATATTAACAACCTGCTACTATATATTTTTGGAGCTCTTTCCATACAAAAGTAGTTCGTTTTTTTTCAATACCAAGTGTTCAACTCTGTAAAATTTTGCATGGTTGTTCAACCTCGTTGAAAATTTGCATGAATTTTCTTCAGCCTATATACGTATTATATGCTTCTGGTTTGTCAAGTTTTTCGTTTTACTATTAATTTTATTTGTATATATGAAAATAAGACTTCCCATACAAAAAGATTATTCCGAATAATTTTGAAAATATTTTGTTTTATGGTAAACTGGCAATCCCGAAGAATAAATATTAGGCTAAGATACATGCAAAATTAAACCGAGTTTTATAAACACTTGCTATTCAAAATGTGACGAAAATATGTTTGTTTGAAAAATACTACGTGCACACTTCCCTTGAAAAAAATGCAGGTAGAAAATCAGCGCCGCCCGGAATATATATTTCAGGTTGCACAAGCTGAGTCACATCTCTTTGCTTTGTTTCCTACATAAGTTTTTAGTTACCTATGTAGTAGTTATGTTTTAAAAGGAAATCAATAAATATTTTTTTTGTTAAGAAGTTGCACTTTCCGGGTTAATAATTAATATTCAATTTTGTTGCAACTGCCTCGCCACAGATCCACGGTTCCGAATACTCGCCTGGCTTGCTACAAATCTCAAGTAGAAAAATCTGCCAAGCACCTAACAGTATATACCGGCAGTAGTCCTCGAGTGCCAGTAAAGTACAGGCACATGAGACTCAGCAACTGTATCTCTCAGGGTGACGGGCGTATTGCAGATCGTCACTTGTGTTGAAATGCATCTGTTATAGGCGGACGAGGCTCACCTCATTTTAAGCGGTAGCCTCATATTAACCAGAAGCGGTACCGCTTAAAATCAGGTGAGCCTCGTGCATCAACCGCGACAACCCCATAAAAAAACAAGCAACATGAAAGTTAAAATGTCAATATACTAGGTAGTGGATGGTTTCTTCGTTTAACAGAATATTGGTAGAAGTTTCAGGCATTGGTGATCTGAGGTTATTGTAGATTAAAGTAGATCCCAATGCCAAATAATTTCTTTCAAAAACCAACTTCAGCAACTGACAAATGTGAAATGAAATATCGTTTTATTTACTTAGATGATATAGGTATTATATATTTTGATTTTATAACTAAACTAAGTGATTGTTGGTGGTTTAGCAGAGGTGGAATATCCCAAGCATTTTTGTAATATAAATAATTACTAATTTTATAATACCTACGCTTTTTCAAATTAAATCTTTATAAATGCTCTAAAAGCTCGAATTTCCCATCTGTGGGAACTGTAATAGCCAAGAATATTATTATAATCAGTAAAAATATTTTTCCACAAATAAGGACGTGCAATTAATAATATCTAAAATTGAGTAATATCTTTCGCAACTTCTTTTTTCATTTTTTATAGCTTATAGGCTAGCTTTTGACCGCTATCTCACCTGATGATGTAGACGAAGATGGTGTTCAGGCTAGCCTAGAATTTCTGGCTCACAAGAACAACTTCTGGAACACACCGTTAGGTGCTTGGCAACAGATTGTCTACTTGAGGGTGGTAGCTAGCCAGGCGGGCATTCGCAAAATACCCTACCACCATGCTATAACGACTGTCATCGTAAGACAACAACCAGGACCGATAGCTTAACGTGCCCTCCGAAGCACGGAAGCGCTCAGTAGTAATGTCAGTAGCGGTCACCCATCCAACTCCTGACTACGGCGGGCGTTGCTTAACTTAGCTGATCGATTAAAAACGGCTAAGTAAACTTCGCTACGAGCGCTTCATTTAACTATAAGTATGTACATAATTACTTAGTATAATTCCAACTATCGGGTTAATGCGGCTTTCTCGAACATTATGCATTGACTTAACTTGTACGCCACATTGCTAAAACTATAACGCTCTTCTAGTATGTCCCAATCATTTATTTGTAACTTCCAATGGCGCGCTAATATATTTTGAAATATTCTGAATTTTCAACCAATTTCAAAAAAGGATGAAGTTCTCAATTCGACAGTTTTTTTTTGTGTAAGATACTTCATAACTCTTTACAGGTGTAACATGTAAAGAGTTATGAGGTAACTTACCTGTACCTTTAGAAGATTTACTTAAATTCGAAAGATGGTTCTTGTCATGTGGTCCCAAATAAATTTTAGTGCTGATGAGTAGTATTTTTTTTTGAGTGGGGGAAATGCCTTCGCACTGCCCCTCCACTACGGGGGTAGTGGTGGGGTTTATGTGTGGGACTTGAACCCACTAAAAACCCCCGTGAGCAGTCCTCCACCGAGGTGGGTCAAGACAGGGTCGCATTAGCATTCACCATCTTGCCCCAGCGGCGGTAGGCCCGAACTTAATAAGGTCTATACGCCTGTGGAGGGGCAACCTTGCTCACAAGGCCGCCCCCCAAACGTGTGGGGCCATGCAAGCCATCATAGAAACCTCCATGTCCGGAAAGCACCTGCACCAATCGGAAGGTCAGCGACGAACGGCCGCCTCACCCACCTTCAAAGGACCGGGTGGATGGCCTCCACCGTCCACTGCCCAGGGACCGGTGGAGCCAGTCCTCCATCCACCCACATATAGTCAAAAGTTGCCGATTCAGACAAGTATATAACTCAATAACAAATCAAGACTAATTTTCAGCTTTGCCGCCAATTTTCTATTTATGATCTGTGCCGAAAAGCAAACGCATTTATGGCTATACAGCTAGTGAACGCAATTTGTACTAAGAGACTTTTTTATTTCCAATCAAAGTATTTAATGATGTGCTTCCGAAGCACGTGCACGCTCAGTAGTAATGCCACTAGCGGTCACCCATTCAAGTCATCAGTACTAATATTATAAATGCGAAAGTAACTCTGTCTGTCTGTCTGTTTGTCTGTCTGTCTGTTACGCTTTCACGCCAAAACTACTGGACCGATTTGAATGAAATTTGGTATGGAGATAGTTTGAGACCCGGGAAAAAACATAGGATAGTTTTTATCCGACTGCGCAAAAAGAGGTTAATGTTTTCGCGCGATAACCGACATACGCGCGGGCGGAGCCGCGCCCGGGAAGCTAGTAGTTGATAAAACAAACATAACTTTGACACATACCAAAAGTCATTTTAAGCCGATTTCACTTACAGTTTTCTACGTTTTGTACGCTGAGGAGGCGTCTCGAGCGGTTTCGCCACTTTCAGAGTCGCTTCATCACGAAGTGCGTCGAGATGCCTTCTCGACGTAAATGAAATGTCTTTTAGTACATCCATGTCATGATAGTAAATCGATTAAAGAGTGGATTATGACTTGCAGGCCAATCATTTAATTTTTTTTTATTTATCGTTATGGAACTAGCTTCTGGCCCTCCTGGTGTTAAGTTCGTCACAAATGGCAAACTGCACCGCGGCCATCACCCTGAGATATAAAGTTGTTTAAGTCTCATGTGCCTGTTATTACATCAGCACCCATCAAGGAATACAGTTATGTGAACATTACTCCATAGCAGTAGAAATAGACAGTGGCAGTACTTCCCTGGACCAACTCGTACGAAGAGTGCTATTTCTACTAAAACTGTTAAAATCTTTAATTTAAATAATAGAAAAATGTCTGTTTATTCACATTTGTTCCCATAAACAATTTTAATATAAATACGTAATCACGTAACCGCTGTTTTTCTTTTATTTCAGTCAGATTTTAGATACAAATTAAATAATAGGGCCACTGTACGTACATTACGATAAATAAATAAATAAAACCATTATTATTTTATTTAAAATCAAATTAATTACTGTTGATACGTATTATGCATTGTATCGCTATAGGTACTCTTAGTTTCATTTTCCATTAAAACACCAATTTGTTAGGTTTTTATTCTTTATTATTTAATATTTATAAATTGGTTTGCAACAAAGACTTATTGTATTGTATTACTATTTTTATCTGAATATCGTTTTTTTTTACTTCACTAACTGATTTTATACGAGATATAATAATATCAGTCTGGAAATAGTGCAAAAACTTCGCTTCATAGAATAAAGCTACCTCAATTTCCGGTTCATAACGCAGAAACCGGTGCGAGTCGCGAGCAGTGACACTGACAGATTGGACAGTTTCCGACTCTTTTGTTGGGTCATAGACAATTTGTAGATGAGCTAATATTTTACGAACCTATTTTTAGTCTGTGAAATGGTTTTATTGTTTCTTTTACTGTATTATTTTTAAATAATAATATAAGATGCAAGACGTAAGAGCAGACAGTCTACCAAGTAGTAAGTAGTAAGGTGAAGTACTTCCGAACATATACGACTTAGGAGTCTTCAGAAGAGAGTATATTCTCTCCTCAAAGGCCGGAAATGCATCCTCGAGACTTCTGGTGTAGATGTTCATGGTGATCACTTACCATCAGGTAAGCAGACTGCTCGTTTTTCCTCCTATCCCATAAAAAAATAGTGGTAGGTCTCGAAGGAATAGTGTGCTAATACTACTGTGTTAGGTAGGGCACTGTAGCCTGTGTCAACGAGAACTGACGTCTCGGAATGATGAACGCAGTGCAGTTGTCATGTCTATTGCAGTTGTAGTATCACTCGAACTGTAATGGTATCTAATACGATATCATATATATATAAAACAAATATTGTTAGCATAATCTATGACGGTTTGCTATACATTGTAATGTCACCATAGACTGTAGATACGGTTCCGTGGTTTGACCATTTTTACTATGAGATTTCGTAGAGTGACGTTGTTGGAAGGGTCCTTGGTGCTATTTGTTGTAAGCCTAAGTTCTTTATTATTTTGGTGATTTATCCTGTTAATTTCTTTTGAATTGATGGCTGTTTGATTAATGCAAGTTATATTGTAAAACAAAATAATAATTACCTACATGTACATTATTCTTAGGTTATTACGTTGTTGTTTTTCTTAAATTCAATACCACTTCTATATATATATATATATATATAGTAAAATAAGTATAGGTAGGATAATGATACAAGTTAAAAATTACTATCAAATATGTAGTATAATTAAATTATTCACTAGCAATTAACTTAAACCTTCATAAACGTATATTGAATCTTCATTAAATTTTTATCTGTCCCGGATCAATCATAATTCGTTGAAATTTGAAATCTTATTCGCTAAAAAGACGGTAATGCGATAAGTACAATGTTAGAACAAGACCCAACGTTAACAAAGTACAGATAAAGCCCTATGCCTTGCTACTACAAATATTATCCCGGCACTTGTAAACTCTCATACAACAAACGTATTCAATGTTACCCGGAAATTACTTGTACCTGCGTGATAGAATAACGAAACCCCAATTTCGCGCAAATAAGGCCCCCAGCCACCGGTGCATGACACTGACGGATGGCCTTACTTCCGCAGAGGCCTTTCCACTTCAGACGTGGAAGTATACTCATCGCTTATTTAGCATTCCTTTATGAGGCCATTTGTATTGGATGAACTAAAACGTAGGCCGGGAATTTCGGACGTATAAGTGGGCCGATGCAGCCTTTCACAAAAAGTTTGAAATTTCTGTGGGTTTTGGGTCAGTATGAGTTTATACCTGAAACTTTGGGCTTGGCCGTTTTTTTCTTTTTTTAGGGATCCGTACCCAAAGGGTAAAAACGGGACACTATTACTGAGACTTCGCTGTCCATCCGTCCGTCCGTCCGTCTTTCACCAGGCTGTATCTCAAGAACGGTGATAGCTGACAGTTGAAATTTTCTCAGATGATGTATTTCTGTTGCCGCTATAACAACAAATACATAAAGTTGGCCAAGTGAGAGTCGGACTCGTGCACGTTTAAACAACAAAGGTTAAAATATGAAGTCTAATGTTGTATAGCTTATGGTACGGAACCCTTCGTGTGCGAGTCCGACTCGCACTTGGCCGATTTTTTTGTGTTATTGTGACGGAACAAGCTCGAGGCCCACCTGATGTTAAGCGGACTAACCTCTGCTTATAACAGATGCATTTCGTCACAAGTCAAACAAGACTAGCACACAAGAATTGCACTGCGCCCGTCACCTTGAGACATAGTTGTTAAGTCTCATGTGCCTGTAATTTCACTGCCTGCCGCATTAGTCGAGTAGCTTTATAGCTTCGAGGTGGTGGATTAAGTGATGTCACTCCATCTCCATACGATGGTTAAGAACGAGACAAATTTGAGTTATGAGTCATATGTCATGTTAGCTTAGCGGTCAGAGCATACCCTGGCCATGATGGATGGCGCGGGGAATCCCGCACATGACTATAATTTTCCCTCTCGTAATTTTGTAATGTAGTTCTGGATTAAGTTGACGAATTAATTAGTGATTGTGTTTTCCTGATAAAGACATTTTCAGTAACAGTTCGGAGTCTGAAACTGTCCCAGATCGTGGCAACAGGGTCACCAAAAACATTTCTGGTGATATGTAGGTGCTGTGCAAAATATATTTTCGTGGATATGAAAGCAAGATGAAATGTTACATTACAGAGCTGATTTTTTTGAACTGATTGCAAAGATGTGCATGGAAGAAAATCATTTTGCGATTATTCTAATGTCTGGGAGATTATATTTCCCGGATTATGGACGCAGTTCCGATTTTAGTGTCAGCCTGAATTACACAACAATATTATCATCATACTAATACTAATTAGTAATACTAAAATGGTTTAGGGCCTGTTTCAGAATGTTCAAGTACGTTCCGGTTATACTGCCCAGAACATATTTAATAAATAAAACACTATCCTTGTGTTTCAAAGTCATCGATTTAGCCTATCCATCGGTTAAAGCTTGAAACGCGCTGCATGTCAACTGTCATTTTTATCATTCAGTTATTTTATGTGTTGGCTAGCAACCCGAAACTTTTTTAGGACATTCTAAAACGGATCTTTAGTATAATTGATCAGCTTAGAGTAAACATTAAAGTATGAATGATATAATTATTTTCAATGAAATGTTAAATTATTAGATTCTAAAACGCAAGGCAAATAAACTTAGTAGTTGTTAATGCTAGTCATTGGCTGAAGTAAATTTGATTTTGGTAATTGTTGCAGGCTTATATGATGGCTAGAGCTCATCTATGGTCAATCAATGGCAGTGTACAGGTGAAAAAAGATTAGTTTTCTTTACAGTACAATAATTGGTTTATTAATGTTGAACAGGTTACTGTGAAAATATATAGTTTATTTTTTTACCCTGTAGTATAAGCTACAAGTTAATAAACCTTAAAAGTTCCAACGCAATAAACGGATGAATAAGTTTTTCTTATAAATTTTAATACAACCTCAGTTAATTTGAAATTATGGTATTTTGTTTCAATATTTTACAGAATTTAAAGAAAAATCTAAAATATATAAGAAAACAATAAAATAGTTCTTAAATTACTGGTTTTGTTGAGCATTACTAGTGAAACAATCAAAATGTGAAGAAGAATTATTATCATAACAGTCTAAAATTGGCGACAGAAACGGAGAGTCGACGTAATTAATATCATGACCTTTGTCCCGGGTAGTTTGTAGATATAACTCAAGTAGGTACCAACGATTTAACAGTTCTCTTTTGTTCCCAGGTCGAGCACCAGGCGCTCTAATGAACTAAGTTCCGAACAATCGACAATCTAACTTTCACAACTCTACCATGGAAACTTAAACGACAAAATGACAAACGTCAAATTAAAACTTATGTTCTTTCTTCTCAATGCGCTGCTGACGGCAGACATCGTACACTCGCGTCCTTACTCTGATTTCAATACTACGGATATAGTAATCAAATTCCCATCAAACAACACTTTCAATATACCCGTTGATCCCAATTCCGATACTCTGGTCGTCGCCAACGATGATGAAACCCCTGAAGAGACCAACGTCAGTTCTAACAACAACATGGAAGCAATCGTTAATGCTGAACAAGATCGCGATGAAGAAATATCAGTGAAAACAATGAACAAACAAGTAAAAACACTTGACATGCCCAAAGATGATGCCAAAGCTATCGAAAAGCAGCTAAACATATCAAGTTCTCTTCTAGAAGATATAATGAACTCTGAAGCAGATCGTGAAGAGACGATTACCGATATATTGTTTAAGCCTGAATCAGAATTTGCTGATGTTCCAAGATTTGAGTTTCTGATAGCCGGTAAGATAAACGAAAGTGATTTTAGTAATAGAAGTGTTAATGAAATAAGTGATTTGAATAAGGATAGGAACAGTAGTGATGTGTTGAAGAAGATAGACTATGTGGAGCTTGTTGAAGTTGGGAAGCCTATGGGAGGGGAGAACAAGAGCGCGTATATGGCGAACAGCACCGGCCATGAAGTGGACAATGATCTTGCTCCTGATACAAGTGAGTTTTTTAAACTTATTATATAAATTGCATCAATAGTTGCGAAGTAATTTATGATTTGAAGTAGCTTCTAGATAATGTATTTCAACTGAAGCATCCAGAACTGTATCAGGCATCAATTTTCACTTCACTCTAAATTATAAATATATATTATTAAACATCGTAGTTGTATTTATCCTGAATATTTACGAAGCGTTTCCATTTCAGATTGTCTACCATTGTTTGTTTTGAGAACTAAGAGCTAGTATAGAGTCAGCAAAAAAACATTTCTAATTACAAAGCTCAGTATCTTTAGGTATAATAACAATGTTTGTCACGTCAGCTGTTACACGGCTTACTCATTCAATTAATCATTTTTACATTATTTGCGATCACAATATTTGAATAGGTATCAATTTAATGTTCTTCAGTGTCTAGCCAGTCTCCAGTAATTTACAACTACTGTACACGTACATGTCAAGACAAATTTCTTACAGACACATAGTGGAGACAGTTAAATTGAATCAAAAACAGGCCCTATACGGTATATTTTATTTGTTATGAGCTCATAATATTTCGGCACGCATAAAGTCGGATGGATAGTTGGTACTAAGAGTATACGAAGCGGCCCCGTAATATAATACTATTAGTATAGTGCAAATTACCATAATTTTAGTCTGACTAGCTAACTTTCCCGCGAGGTTTATTCGTAGTCAATATCGCATGGAACAGTCAGTCTATCGGATTTTAAAGTACTTTATATAGAATGAATAGATTCAGGCACTACTTTGCGGAAATCCATATTTAATAATAAAAAATTCCGCCAGAATTGTCACTAGATATATTGTTATATTTTTAAGTGTTTTATTAAATATTAATTAAATGTTTTCTTAAAATATTTGTTATCCCTTTATATATAAACAAACCGTATATATAACAAGATCGAGTACATCTGCATTTTGAGCAGAACTACTCTGTCAAATTAGCATATTTATATGATATTCAAATTACCAGAAATAAAAGGCAATTAATGACGTCGTAACTTCTTTGATGCTTAACCATTGAGATTTTATCTAGTCAAAGTTAAAAATTCTGCATTAAATAAATTGATTTTGCATTAAATACACAATCGTAAAATAGCAAACTACATTACCCCATGTTGGGCGCCAGTTGAATAAATGCCAAATATACTTTCTGCTAGCCGTAAACACAATCGGAAATCCATAAACAAGTTTATTGTTATGCTGACAGTACTTGTGCAACGAATACCTCTGTCATGGAGCTCGGACAATCTAGCGAGCCAGCCACCTACAATCGCCCCCTGTTTGCCTAGAGAGGTCACAGTCAATGAAAGGTAGTAGGTACATTTGACATCTTTTGCTTGCAGACTTAGAATTTAATGAAAAAAAACAAATAGATCAAACTCAATCTACTGGAGTATGTGTATTATTTATCTTCATAAACACAGTTTTTAGACTTCCGCCCGCGTCTTCGTCGGTGTTGAATTCAGTAACATCCACGAAGCAAGACTTAATGTATTGAACGTGGTGATATTGCTCTCCCTAAGGAACTACCCAGTACGTAACAGAGGATATAAAATATTATTTTATCTAACCGATCATTGCACCGATCTTTGCCCCGATGAGAGTCGAACTTGTTTACAAGCAATGGTTTGTTTAAAAAAAATTAGTCTAGATGACTCACGCTTACTGTACGTTGAATTTTTGTTACATTTTTTTTTATTACCGATAGGTAAGCCTTTGACCACAATCTCACCTGATGGTAAGTGATGATGTAGTCGAAGGTGTTAACAGGCTTAACCTAGAATGACTGGCTCTCAAGGACAGCTGCCGGAACTAAGTACAGGTATATTGCATCGTTTTAAAGTACCTACTTCACTGTTTCTTGCACTGTGGTTTGTACTAAGTCGTACATGCTAGATCAATCAAGGCACCAACATTGCCTGTCAACACACTGTTCTACATTCTCTGTATCCCTGGTCTAGATCATTATTAAGCCTTCCTTGGAGATTAACTAAATATACCGGCTAGCATTCACGGTGTTTAGTCGAAATCTCCGACCGGTGTTCGAGCTCCTTGGAGACCCGTACAAAGAAGCAGTGACAGCCGAGCGGGAGGTGAACCCTATGTCAACGGTGATTTGTGTGTTTTTTGTTCTGGCTGGCATTGAGCTGCAGATTTGAGGACTTAAACTCCTAACGAATGAGGTAATAGTTTGAAGCAATAACTGCCGTGCCGCACATCCATGGTTCAGTATTTTTCTGGCTTGAGCTTCACCGCATCATCGAAAGCCGTTTTGCGAATGCTCTCCTTAGCTACGACCCTCAAGTAGATTATGTCGCCAAGCACCTAACAGTATATGTGCTCTTGACAGCCAGTAGTACTAGGTCTACTTCTAAGTCCGTTTACAAGTCCCGACCACGTCATCACTTACAAACAGGTGAAATAGTGGCCAAGGAATATTTAATTAAAAAGATTTATTTATACGCATAACTGTAATTATTTTATTTTATTTATTAGTTTCAATAGTACGCTGTAAGAGTCAAGATCTCTGGTATATGTTTTACTGTGTTATGTAACCTGCTATATTCACGTGTATTGGTTGAAATTGAGGACCTAGGTTTCTTGCCCCCCAGAATAAAAAAAATGCTCTTCTTAGGTGGGAAACTTGAAGATGATTCGTGCAGAAACGATACGATTCGAAAACCGTCTCGGCTGCGCTACGTGGCCAGCGAAGACTTACAATATATCCACGCTTTTTTGTGACAAGTTCAAAGCATATTCATTTTCTGTGTTTAAAATTCAGGACAGACGATGTTTGATAAACATTAAATGAATGATGAATGAAAAGTCGTGCGATCGCAAAATGGCTCGGGTTTCATTTTGTTTAAATATTCCATCAGTCATACAAAGCACCTGTCCCATTAGGGCTATCGTCTAAAAATACGATCTGACCCACCGACGCCGATGTGACCCGTGTGGGGCCTCTCCACTCTTTTGATAAGTAATCGCTTTGACAACCCTACTTTAGGTGCGACGGGTATATTTAGGTACAGTGCGATACTGTTTCGTTATTTTATTAAATTTGTAGCAGCAGTGGGAACGTATACGTTGAATACATTATACGGATACGCAATATTATATCTTGCGTCACTTAAAATTATATGGTCAAAGAAGTTTCTTTCAGGGTACTTTAAACCATTTTTTTATGGAGAGTGTGATGAGGCACGCAAATGGCCATCCTGATCGTAAGTGGTAGCCTCTACCTATAAGAGATACTTTCATCATAAGTTACGAACTGAACTGCGTCCATCACCCTAGACATACAGTTCTTAAGTCTCATGTTGCTGTAATATTATGGTTGTCAATGACTGTTGCGGGTAGGTACGCACTGATTTGCAGCGCTCGTAGCGAAGTTTGCTTAGCCGTTCTTAATCGATCAGCTAAGTTAAGCAACGTCCGCCGCGGTCAGGAGTTGGATGGGTGACCGCTACTGACATTACTACAGTGCGCTTCCGTGCTTCGGAGGGCACGTTAAGCCGTCGGTCCCGGTTGTTGTCTTACGATGGCAATCGTTACAGCATGGTGGTAGGGCATTTTGGGAATGCCCGCCTGGCTAGCTACCACCCTCAAGTGGAGAATCTGTCGCCAAGCACCTAATGGTGTGTTCCGGCAGCTGTCCTTGAGAGCCAGTAATTCTAGGCTAGCCTGAACAACATTGTGGTCAAAGGCAAGCCTATTACCAATAAAAAAATAATCAAAATAAAAGGTTTTTAGCGACAGATTTTCTAATTAAAGGTGGTGGCTAGCCAGGCGAGAAGTCGCAAAATGTCCTTCCATCTTGCAGTGTAGCTTAAGGGACAGAATTCTAAAACCAGATGTTAGATTTTGTCCCCACTTCTCCTCGCGTGTTTACTTCGCGGTGTACATGGCGCCACGTCCGTAAGTCAACGGTAATATTTTATTTGATTAAAAATTTAGAGCGCTCTCTAGTAGAACTAGTAGAAACTATCTTGTCACACACGAATGTGATGTGTGCTGAAGCGCCATCTAGTACGCATACATGATACCAACCATTAGTTGATTGTATGCTGTAAATATCATAGTGTGACAGAGTTAATAAATTTACCATACCTACAGTAGAACAAGTTTAGTCTTGATTATTACCAACTTGTTTGATTTTTGCAGTTTTTGTGTATGTTCATTTTTAATGAACATGAACTATGGTTTTGATGAACATGAACTATGTATCTACTTTGATGCAAGGCGTAAGCTGTTACACAAAAGATGGTTTATTTATTACAAAAACAAGTATATTGTGTAAAATTTACACAGAACATCATAAAATTTTTTTTTTACCCCTGATCAAAATACAAATAGCGGGTTATACTATTGGGTATTTTTAACTGACTTCAAAAAAAGGAGGAGTATCTTAATTCGTGTGTTTTTTCTTATATGTTTGTTACCTTAGAACATTTGACTGGGTGAATCGATTTAAAAAAATCTTTTATTGTTTGAAAGCTGATACTTGTTGTTTGGTTCCAGTTAAATTTCATCAAAATCGGTCAAGCCGTTTTTGACATACACTCCAATAACTGAAAAATATTTACTTATCTTGATGATATAGTCGTTGACAATGAATGAAAATCGATCCCGTAAGTAGCAAGGGTCATAAAAGAAGTGTTTTTTTTTTAAATAAAAATGGAAATGACTTCATCACCAAAAAGTGTGAATTAACTTGTCTAAGTCCAACACTAGTACCACGTGCACAATATTGTGATAATGGGTACTTTTGAACTATCCTGGTACCGACTTGAACAAGTTATTTCACACTTTTGGGTGTTGGAGTCGGTTCCAATTTTTGTTTTTTTTATCAAGTAGCGTAGTTCATTCAGATCCTGGCTTTGTTTCCGCTAACAATCAAGGGTACCTGCTCGTGTCATTACTACAAGTCATATTAAGATTTCACTAACAAAAAATCACATGGAGAATGTAGTAGGTAGGTACAGTTATTGTTTCAATTTGTTAATAATAATAAATACATCTCGTGGATGCTATTGTGTAGATGGGTGGAACAACAAAACTTCTAACAAAATAATACCATTATTGAAATCACCCAAGGAGAAAGATTAGTATTTTGTTTGAAAATTTATTACTTTGTATTACTATTCATACGTAATACCACAATATTACATATCGATTATAAAACCGTGGTATTACTGTTATTAACTGTATTAGTCAAAGATTACGAAAGATACGTTTATGTTTGTAAACGACACCCGTGCCGTCACTTGATGTATGTACTTGTATAGGTAGATTATGTTGCGAAGATGCACCGGAGTGCGACATAAAATCGGACATTCTATGAGAGTAGGGCTGCCATCCGTCCGGGTTTCCCTGGATTTAGCATTTTACCAATAACCCTGCATATTAATCAAAAAAATAATCGAAAGGTGAATGTTTCGAGATTTGTCTTAATAGACTCTTTGTGTAATAGTGTATATCAACAATGCGTCGTTCTTCTCCTCCATTTTCTATACTAGAAAAATAACAAACTTTTATTGATTTTCAAATAATATTTTTGGTGTCCGATATTAATCGCCGGTTTTCGGTACGCGTATCAAAATTCAATTCATCTGACAAGCCATCACAATTAACAATCCGCTAACTTTCAACGGGTTTCTGGAACGCATATTAATGAAAAATTACAGAACACCTGATTAAAATGCTTGTTTATCTATGATAACATGAAATTTGAAAATGTCGTTCAAATTCATTCATTCTCTAGTGTTCTGTCTTTTTTTAACACATAGCATTGTCTCTTCTGTTTTGACATGAAATTAATCCCAAATCATTTTTGGCATCACCACCGTAACTATGGTTACCAATTAAATATGACGGATGATCGTAAACGTAAAACAACAAGAGAGAGGAGTTCGAAGCGTTCCTATTTGTCAAAATACAAGCCCATTTGGGCATTCACATCCAACAATACTATTTGCGCTCGGATTTCTAATTGACAGAGTCCAGTCGTGCGAGTGTACGCTCTAATCCCTAAAATGTCAACATTGATGGGTTATCGCTAGTGGAATTATCAAATTTCATTAATTTTTATGAATCCAGCAGTGATAGCTCAGTGGCTTTGGCTATGGACTGCCGCGCAGCAGGTCCATGGTTCGAATCCCGCCGCGGGCTTGAGCTTCACCGCATGGTGGAAGGGCATTTTGTGAATGCCCGCCTGGCTAGCGACCACCCTCAAGTAGAAAATCTGTCGCCAAGCACCTAACGGTGTGTTCCGGCAGCTGTCCTTGATAGCCAGAGTAATTCTAGGTTAAGCCTGTTAACACCTTCGACCACATCATCACTTACCATCACGTGAGATTGTGGTCAAAGGCTTACCTATCAGCTACAAAAAAAAAAAAACCCTTTATCCTCAATACCATCACGATGATTATAATACTCTTTAATTTTATAGTTATTATGTCAGTAATAGTTTATTGATAGTGAAAGTCACTAGCGTACGTGAAAATGTGCGTGTTTGTCTCCCCTTACTTGTTGCTTTATATCGTAAAAATCGATTAAAATAAAAAAATGATGAGTGGCATTTTTTATTGCTGCTAGGCTACGCTTTGACTATAATCTCACCTGATGGTAAGTGATTGACGTCTGATGATGATGAAGTCAGTAGAGAAGAATAGGCAAGAACAGCCGTCGTAACATACCATTAGATGCTTGGTAATATATTTTCTACTTGAAGGCCAACAACTATCAAGCCTATCAATGATTCTAAAAACTCCCGCCCTCGCATCATGCGGTGAAGTGAAAGACCACGGTGAGATTCTAACTATGGACCTCCTGCGCATCAATACAAAATAATACCACTTCTAACATCAACGTGAATATGTTGTAGCCGCACATCAGAGCTTTAAACCATATCTTAACGCCCTTAGCCGAAAGGTGTTTTCTCAAAGAGGGTTGGGGTTTGGAAGGTCCATAACCTACTTATCTTGGAAATGCTTTTGTTGGTATTACAATCTACCCAGCTGCGGTTTGTTTAATGGCTGCTATGGTTATTTTATAGCACCCTATTGAGTAACAAATGAGCAGCAACACTATAATCACGTAGTCTTTAGTAATATATTTACGTAGTTCTATAATCGGACTCTTGTTCTAAAGTCAAAGTCAAAGTCAAAATCATTTATTCAATTTAGGCGTCTACGACGCTCTTATGAAGGTCAATTACAAATTTTAATATTGAAATATACTACATTGTACTGCCACGTTCAGCCAACAAAAATTATAGAGCCACTGCTAGAAGAACGGGCAAGAAACTTGGGGCCATTCTTTTAAACGTTTTTTAACAATGTGTTAAGTACATACTATATAGTAAAATTATTACAATACTTTATTTACATTACGTAGGTGACAGGCGCTAACTTGGCAGAGGCGAACCAGTCCAAGCATTTTTGTCGTTTAAGTAATCACAAACTGTGTAGTAAGATTTCTTTATCAAAATATTCTTCACATGCAACTTGAATTTTCTTTCTATGAGCATTGTAATATGTTTGGGCAATTTATTATAAAACCGCTATTTTATCTTTATTCCTAGTGTTATAATCGTGATTGTCACTGTTTGATTTAAATTTGCTCAGATTTTTACGAACATACATAATATTTTCAAATATATACAGACTTGGTAAAGTTAAAATATCAATTTCTTTACAAAGATCTCTCAGGGATTCCCTAGGATCCATTTCATATATGGCTCGAATTGCACGCTTTTGTAAGATAAAGATTGTCTCTATCTCAGCAGCAGCTCCCCACAGCAATACACCATAAGACATAATACTGTGGAAGTACGCGAAATAAACGAGCCTAGCAGTAGCTACGTCTGTTAGCTGTCTTATCTTACGAACTGCATATGCAGCAGAACTAAGTCTTCCGGATAGATCATGTATATGTGGATTCCACTGTAAAGTTGAATCCATTTTAATTCCCAGGAAGACTGTCGCATTGTCAAAAGAGAGTTTTTCTAGGCCAAGCTTAATGTTTGGTTCAACATAAGTAACATTTGGTAAAGAAAACTTTAAACATTTGGTCTTTTTTGAATTTAAGAGAAGATTATTAGCCGCGAACCACTTAGAGATCATAGATAACACATTATTGACTTGAATAAGTTCACTATCCCTCCTATCTACTTAAAAAATCAGGGAGGTATCATCTGCGAATAAAACTATATCGCAGAAATTTTTAACCATGCAAGGCAGATCATTTATATATGTTAGAAACAGAAAAGGTCCTAAAATTGATCCTTGCGGTACTCCTATTCTTATCAAAGACCCGGAAGAAGTATTGCCATTTATTCTAACCTCTATACTCGCTCATCGTACACACCGCTAGGGAATGGAACACTCTGCCTGAGTCTGTGTTTCTGGTTAATTACGTGAATAGGTATCTTCAGGGTAAGCGAGCTGCATCATCGATGGCATCGTCACTTAACATCAGGTGAGATAGTGGTGAAGTGCTACCCAGTACCTTCGGTATGAAAAATAGCAATATGTGTTTTTAGAGTAATCATACTTGATATAATTCTGTTCTTGTTCTATCTTATCAGTTATTAGAGTAAACGTTGTAGGTAGGAATGCTTAAAACTATTTTTATATATTTTTACGATATCAAGACGTTAATCTTAGAATAATTGGTCGATTTTGGGCAATTAGAATTAGTCAGTTTGACAAACCGTTAACGTACCGAAAAGCTTTTCAGAAACCCAAAATTGAAATAATTGTCGATTAATTGGAGATTTGACATTAGTGTTGACAAACAGTCACATGAAGTTTTTAGCAACCCAATCTGCGTATGACAATGGATTAACAAGCATTTAAAATAATTTGTCGCTGATTTGCGTTTCAGAAACCGGGGGTAAGAATTTTATTGGTAAGTAAGTTATGGGATAGTATCAATAACCAAGAAGCATCCTCCTATCCTACAATATATGGGGTTCTTTATATGGCTACCATATGTTGTTTATACAACACAGAAGATGTAACATTTAAAAACATAATGGCTATAATGTGTATAATTTTAACTTTTGTTGAATTACCGGCCGCCCCTTAACACCAAAACGTCCTGGGGAATACTCTCTTTGGTAGTATATCCGCTACACTTTGGTTATTAAGGGCGTTATAGTTAAGTCCCCTATAATGCACCTTACTCGATGTTCTTACGTAAGTATTGGTATGGTGCTAATTATTTCATTTTCTTTTAGGCAGTTCTTAATTATTATGCTATTCAAGAAAACCATGGAAAGTCTCATTCTAAAGCAGAAGCTTAGGCTTCTTCTTTTTGTATTAAGTTTTCATTTCAGAATTTCATTATCTCTATCGCATCAAACGTTTACGGCCATCTTTTTACTACTAATTTATATGTACTAATATATTACGTACTCGATAATACCATGAATATTTCAATAACTTTCCATGTATGAAAGTTTGTGTTTTCTATAGTAGTGGACAGAAGGACGGTGTTTACTCAACATAGCTTTGTTACTATGTAGTAAATTAAAATATAATGTTGTTCTACTGTAACTATTACGCTGTGGCAACTCGTGTCCATCCAAGACATACTTTTTCGAGATCTATGAAAAAAACGTGTTCAGGTAGCTAGATTAGGTAGTACCTATTTAATGTTCACGTTCATTAGATATACTAAACTCTCTAATTATATGAAAACATGGAAACTCGAGATACCTAATAAATTTGCAAGCATTGTAATCGTAAATTGAATACGCGTCAGATAACTTAATTATACGTAAATATAATACGTATCAAATAAAAAGTAATACAAATAAAAAAGTCACCAAAAAGAATCTAGGTATGTGAGATTCGATCCACGGTACTCGATCTTCTGATTCGACTTCTGAAGTTACACACTATACAATCATTGACCAAGGTGTCGAAAATTACACACATATCGTTTATGCCTTACTGTCAGACACATTATATTGGTCCACGTACATACGTAAAATTATTATTGTATTATTAAGAATTATGTCGTAAAATTAAAATTTGACCAAAAAGAATCTCTTTACGCTGGATTCGATCCACGTGCCTCTCAATTGCGAAGCGATGTCACTTACTATGCGCTATTTGAACGACGATTGATTAGTCGAAAATTATGTACATAACCTTTGTGCCTTATTGTCAGAAACTGTATAAATTAATCATGATCCATCTAAAATAATTCATTTTTCATTCATTACGAAAAATTCTGTATATTGCTTATAATAATTATTTTAGGTAGCTAAAGTTGTACCTACGTCTTGTAAAATGTTTGAAGTGTTTATTTTATTGCGTTAGGGTTCACAATCATATGATAATTTCATTAATATAAGAGATATATACATAGGTACATGGAGAAAGGAAGCCATAGATGCATACCTTATTATGTCCATCATGCGTTTTTGACGATTTTTATACATCTTTTTTGCACTCCCAAAGCGTTTATTTATAATTTTACCCATGTTTTATTTTAATTGAGATCGCCGAGAAAAGTGACGCAGGTCCGACGCACGACGCGGCTGACCGCGATATGAGCGAGGATGATAGCAATATACGTAGATCGCTGGAGTAAATAGTGCGACATGATGTTAACGCTTCTCGGAATGAAAGGGCGTATGTGACATTTTGTAAACAGGCTCAGTACGCATTAACTGTGCTTTTTTTGGATTAAAATAATCAATGAAATTTATTGTACTTAAAAAATCAATATTTTAGAAAAAAAAAACAAATTTTAAAACACTAAAATCTGGCGGAAAAAGTAGGAATCCTCTATTTTCAGAGGAGTTTTTGAGATTTTTTTCTATCGAGCCAATTATTAGGAAACATGTTTTGAAATCGATGAAAGTATTACTTATATCCTTGAGTATCGTGTATTTAAATTGCAGTACCATCCGGTACCTGGTTTATGAGATTTCCCATATCATGTTGGCCCTATTTCGTAATTTCCGAGCCTTAAGCTGGCGGTGGGGATCGAACCGTGGACCACACAGGTCACGGTAGGCATGTAGAACGGCAGTCCGTAGCCATTACCGCTCGGCTATCATGGTTTCAAACTGCTACCTCATTCTTTAGGACCCTTTAATCAATTTTCAGAACGAAAAGTAGACAAATCACTGTTAAATAGGGTTCACATTGGAGTGTACTGTAAACGGTAGGATATAATATTCCACAGTACATATACTCTAGCTCCATATAGGTCAAATGGTCGGATATTCAAATGTCACAAAATTTAAGGTAATTGTTGTATTACAAGGGCGAGATTAAAATACTTAGTCACTACAAATAATAAGGGCGAGTAAAGCGAGCCCTATAACTCCTATCCCATAACCTGAGCATTATGTGGTACACTTTACTGAATAACGATCACGCCTGTAGATTTGTACTTTATCTTAGTAATTTCTCGTGTAGTAATCTGTCAAAAAAATATTATTTTATAACCATTACAAATCACATAAACAATTTTGTATTCATTGGATAGAATTGCTATTGTACTACTAACGCCATCTGTTAGAAAACCAAGTTAACATCGCTGCAACAGAACTAAACTCAACACTCAAATACATCGTAGTTAAATCTACTTAATACTACATGGCACCATTGGAATCAGGTTGTAAAAATAAACGCGAGCGTTCACAAAGCTCAGCTTTATGCTAGTATATTATAATACTATTGAAAATATTAATATTAATTTACATTAAATATCATTAAAGCCTGCCAAGCGAATAAGTTTACACAATTGTATCCAAACATTCTTTTAACATGTCTTTGTTCTTTTACAATTAGTAATATAATGTGTATAATAAAATTATATCAATATTCTTTGCTGACTGGCGGTGGTTTGGCAGAGGTGGAATATCCCAAGCATTTTTATCTTCTAAATTATCACCAAGTTTATAATACTTTAATTAAAATGACTAAGTTTTTACATACGGCTACAATTTTTCTTATGTAATGCGAACTGTAATAACTTTACAAAATTTAAGGAATAGATTCAGGCGTTACTTTGCGGATATCCATATTTAATAATAACAAATATTTTTTTTTTTTTTTAATAAAACACTAAAGAAATATTAATATATATCTAGTGACAAAATAAAAATATATATCTAGCCGCATAATTTTTCTGTTAAGCCGACGTGACGTAACAAACGCCACGCAGCCAAACCGGAAGAATTTTCGACGCGTTTTGCTTCTCCACGAAGCATCTTCAGGAGGTCTTGACTCTACGAGCTCAATTTCGACCGTGCTCCGTTTTACTTTATCGTGTGTTATAAAATCACACACAATTACCTAAGACAGACTTTAAATTTTTCTTTGCTAATCTAAAATCGTAATAATACACCTGTTGTATATGATCTTAGTGTCGGTAGTACCGTAACGATTTATATATATGGCATGTGGGTACTTCAATAAAGTTAGTTGTTTCTTACTTCACAAGCTGGCTGTTTCATTGTCTCTTAAATAATACTATTAAACACCATAATGCTAAGGAAATATGTCAAATAAATCTGTTGATACGTTGCTACATTCGTCAACTGCCTTATATTACGAACAGCATATTTATGCAGCAGAACTGTCTCCCGGAGAGATAATTTTCATGAGAACTCCACTGTAGATTTGAATCCATTTTAACGTTAATGAATTTTGTCCCAAACTAAATAATATTTCATTATTAAATATAATAACCGACAAAACTCGCACGTTAGTGATCGAATACATCGACCAGGGTTTCAAGCAAAGCGAGAGCTCGCACACTAAGCACTCGCACTGATGATGAGCATCTGATATGCTTAAAACCCGCGAGACGTATTCGACCCCCAACGTGCGTGTTTTGCCGGATAATTTATAATATTTAAATATATGTGAAAACAAGAATTTAATTCCAACAATATTTAATTTCACTATCAAAATATGTTTTAGTAACCGTTGTCCTTATTGTAATTCAAGGTTTTGACGTGTTGACAGTTCCAGCCACATGATCACTCACCTACAGGTGACATTATGAAATGAGGTCAAAGGCTAACTCATCAGCCTTCTAACTGTGATAGATATCGCCACATGACGCACCGTTTAGCACACCGGCGCGGCTCGCGGTGAGGCTCAGCCATCCGCCCCGTCCGGGCAATCCATCGCTTGTCGGTTTTTCAACACGGATCAAAGGCGAGCGCGCGGCCTTCAGCACGGCTCGCGCTACCACGCGCCGTTTACCAGCACTGGCACGAGCCGGGCCTCCAGATGTTGCAGAGCACCCCACGGACAAGACGACCATTTGGAGTTCAAACTTATATTTGAAACACAAATACGTGATGGAGCGGAATATAGAAATGATTATGGACTGTATTCAACTACATGCAGAGGAACCGGTTATATGAAATCCTAAAGACGCAGGTCACAAAAATCGCATCCGCGGGCGGCGCGGACGTATCATATCACGCGTCGTTTATCACTATAGGTCTGTCCGGGCTAAGCCGAGCCGAGCTTACACGGACGGCGATCTGTCGTCCGGCTTGTGTTATCACGCGCCGTTTATCTCCATCTTATCACCCTGAGACACGTAGTTGTTGTCTCATGAGACAACATGTCACATGCACATGCCCGTAATTTCACCGGCACTTATACCCTTCAAACTAGAAAACAGTAATGCGAACATTACTTGGCGGTTCAAATAACTATGGCGACAATGCTTCCCCGGACCAACTCGTAGAAAAAGTTCTACTGTATTAATCTTACATCGAGAAACTCAGCTGTTCTTAATCTGAACTATGTTTGATTACATCCTTGTCCAAAAAAACATGCCGGTATATCCCCGTAGGATATACAGATTTGTCAAAATACCTATATAATATATAAAACATTGAACAGCACATCTCCATGGCTTCAAAACACTTATCAATATTATGTCCAAAGAATCAAATTACGCATAAAGCTAGTATGATATGTCCAGGGTTTCAACAACTCCATAATATCTTATGACAAAATATTTTGACCGTTCCCTATTACATAAGTCCAGTAACAGAACGGTCTGTCCGTCTATTTATCACAGAATTCACGGAGCTATTCATTCAACGTATTTCAGTCCGTAACAGGGTCGCATTCAGGTGTTTTATATTCTGCCCCATTCCCTTGGGGCGAACACTGACTTCGGTCGACTCACTACGACCTGACAACGTGGCTTGAATGAGGTCGGGGGTATTTTATGTGGGGTTTCAGCTAAAAAGCTCACGTTATTACGTTTGTTAGTGGTTGTTGTGTTGAGATATTGTTTGGTGAATATTTAAATGTGTTTTAAGGTATAATTATGTTACTGTCATACACTGTGGCCGCTGTTTTGAACTGGACATAATTAGGCAAGATTGAATTACTTCCTTTATACATGGGGTTACGGAAACAATGTGGATAATTTGTTTTAAAAAATAAGTATAATTGCCTGGTGTACTCACACACCATTGGTTCCGCACCGACATATAACGTCATAATTTTTTAACTAACCTAAAAAAAAGAGGAGGTTCTCAATTCGTCTGTATTTTTATATTTATTTTTTATTTTTGATATCTCAGAACTTTTGAATGAGTGAACCGATTTTGATAATTCTTTTTTATTTGAAAGCTGATGGTTGTCGTGTGATCCCTTTTAAATTTCATCAAAATCGGCTCGGCCGTTTTTTAGTTACAATAACTGAAAAATATTTTCCTATCTTGATGATATAGTCGTTGACAATGAATGACAATCGGTCCCGTAAGTAGCAAGAGTCACTAAAATGAGAGAAAATTTATTTTTTTCCTAAAAATTTAACTTGCCCACAATATTGTGATAATAGGTTATTTTGTACTATCATGTTACCGACTTCAACAAGTTACATCACACTTTTGAGTGTTGAAGTCGGTTCCATTTTAGGTAATTGTTTTACATATATGGCATAAAATAAAGTTTAAAAAACACGTTTCTTGTATAGGAACCCCTATTATTTTAGGTAAATAATGTTTGTTTTTAGGCGATCCGCCACAATAACACATACTCTGGTGCGATTCTGATGTAGATAAGGTGTGGACGCGTTTCGTGTGTTCCGAAAAATATTTCAAAAATATTACAGCATTTTCGCTCATAAGTGTTTAGCAATTAGCGTGATAGTGGAGTGTTAACAACCTTATAAATATTACTCCGAACGTGACACAGATTAAGTGATAGTAGTCGAGGGAACTGACTGCACTGGACGAGGTAAGCACCGCTACACCTCGGCGAAACGAGACGGGCTGCGGATTTTAATAACTCATCTCCGTCACTCAGCTTGTCTGTGTGTGTTCGACGGACTTTGACGGACGGCGGCTGGAGCTGTGTGAGTGCCTGCACCTGTGTACGTTACGGTTCTGCCTATTGACACAGCAACTGATAATATTCATTTTTAGCACCTACCTACTTATCACGCCGTACTCAAAATGGTTAATAACTGTTCGGCCTGCACAAAAATAATTAGAACAAATATGCCATCTGTTACATGCATGAAATGCAGTAATCATTTCCACCCAGTGTGTGTGAATATTTCAGACCGTAGGCCAAAAGATAACTTAAAATCTGCATGGGTTTGCCCGATGTGCCAAAGTAAAGAGCCGAGGAAGGATAATTCTAATACCCCAGTACGCGCGGCTGCAATTGCGGTGCCAGCGGAAGGGGCGTTTGTCGTGTCTGGAGACGATAATACGACTGCAATGTGCGAGGATAATAGTAAATTATCCAGTATCACCAGCCCAGCTGTTGACATTCCTGACGAATACGGCGATTTATTTACATTGACGTCTGAAATAAGACTACTTCGAGGGGATGTAGGGGAAATGAAGTCACATATGATGACGTTAACAGAACATATTAAACAATGCTTCTCACGAATTGACGAACAAGGGAAAAAACTAGAAGACGCGCAGTCGCGCCTGCGAATACTTGAGGAAAGGGAAAACGAAATTATTATATACCGTAACAAAATTACAGAGCTACGGCATGAACTTAGTGTGCGCGCCCAGGCTTCCTTGAGAAATGAAATAGAAATTTCTGGACTTAACGAACATGCTGACGAAAGCCCAATGCATCTAGTGCAATTAATTTCGCATAAAATTGGTTCTGCGGCTGACATTAACGACCTTGATTACGTGACTCGGGTTGGACCACGAAACGTTAAAGTGAGCCCTACGGGCACCCAGTCTGTTAATGGGTCCCCACGACCTTTAGTGGTTCGATTCCTCCGTCAACACGATCGGCAAGCGTTTTTGAAAGCAGGTAAAAGAAGGCGCAATCTGACGTCTTCTGACTTAGATTTAAAAGGTGTTACCCGTACCATATATATTAACGAGCGTTTGACTCAAGAAAACCGTCACTTATTTCGCTCTGCCAGACAACAGGCTAAGTCGAGCGATTATAAGTTTTGCTGGGTTAAGAACGGTACGGTCTACGTGCGAAAATGCGAAGGGAATCCGGCCATCCCCATTAGGACCCCAGAAGAACTTTCACGCCAATTTACACAATCAGCAGCGTCATAATAACAAAAAAGACATTCCATATGTAATAACCATAATACAACTCTATTTATTTATATTATTTAATTTAGTGCTAAGTATACCAAGTAAAATCTTATTTTTTCTTTTGGCCTCTAACTTACTCTTGTACATTTTTCGTATCGTATTAATTTACTTAGAACCAAAGATTATAAACACAATAGAATATTTCAAATCATTCAAACTCTTACTCACCCTTGCACACAAACACATCACACGCATTTATACGCATAATCTTGTAAATCCCACAGTCCGTAAATATATAAATAAATATATTTATAATATTTCTTATAGAATGACAACCCTGACTCAGATACTTTCTACTTCTTTCTTTATGTTTTATCATTATGGCATTACTTAGTGTAGTTAACGAAATTGAAGAATCCGTATCAATATACTGTCATTCGTTAGATTCTATAGATTCATGCAAAAGTATTTTTACGAAGACCGATTATGCATTTAAAGTCCTCTCTTTCAACATACGAAGCTTCCAACGTAATTTCGATGAGTTTGCTGTGGCGTTGAAGCGAATGAATATCGAAGATATCGATGTTATTATTTTGTCTGAATGTTGGCTTACTGATGGTCTGCGTATAGATCCTCTACCGGGTTTTAACACCTATAGAACTTCTGTTCAGCAAAACAAAAATGGAGGTGTAATAATATATGCTAAGGCCACCGCCCAAACTACAATCTATGAACCCAATATAAAAGACTCTGACTCACTTCTTCTAACATTTAATAATAAAATTGCAGTTTTAGGCATCTACAGATCGCCTTCAATACCTCTACATCTTCTTGACCCTTTCATTATCTCACTAGACTCCACTTTGAACACCTTAAAAAGATATTCTCATATTGTTGTAGCTGGTGACATAAACATAGATATCTGTAACTCTACCAACGATTCCCATGTTAATGATTACTTGTGTCTTATGGCAACCCACGGACTTCTTCCTGCTATCTCTAAACCGACCCGATATTTAACTTGCTTGGATCACATTTTCGTTAAAACAAATAAAGGCTCAATAGGCGTTGTATGCAAATCTTCAGTAACAGATCATGCCTTCGTTTTAGCTGGCTTGTCTTTGACGAACCTTGCAGCCCCAAACTCTCGCTTTAAACACAAAATGGATCTTGACTCAGCTGCTGCTCAGATCAACGAAGTAGACTGGTCTATTGTCACCAAAGATTATCTTGTAAATACGGCAGCTTTATCTCTAAACCAGATACTTGCAAGTGTTATAGATAGGCACACAAAGAAGGTTAACATTGGACGTAAGTGGGTTACAATGAAGCCATGGATTACCCCGGGCTTAATCAGATGCATGCGTCATCGTGACAAACTACACTTGGAGTCAAGATCACATCCTGATGATGTTGTGAGGCGTAAAATATACACTCGATATCGAAATTTTTGTAACAAATTATTAAAAAAACTTAAAATAGAATATAATCAACGCCAGTTAGAAGAAAATAAACATGATACTAAAAAACTTTGGAAAACCATCAAAACTATTTGTCAGACGTCAGTTTATACTAATCACTCTACTGAATTGTTAAATTGTATAAATAATAATCCGCTCATGTCAATTCGACACTGCAACGATCATTTTGCTTCAGTGGGCTCAACTTTAGCAGAGAATATTCTACGCAAGCTCAATATTACCCAAGAATCACTTATCTCAGAGTACAGACCTGCCACTTCTGTTTCCCATTCATTTTTTCTCGGCCCCACTGATTCTTGTGAAATTACCAAGTTTATTTTGCAACTAAAAGTCGACACTGCTCCTGGTCCTGATAAGGTTCCGGTTTCACTGCTTCGGAAGTCACTTAAGTCTTTACTTATTCCACTCACTCATATAGTCAACCTTAGTTTAACGTCAGGTGTGTTCCCAGAATGCTGGAAAACCGCTGCAGTGTGTCCAATATACAAGAAGGGACCCAAAACCGTTCCTGACAACTACAGGCCCATTGCTTTGCTAAGTACTATTTCAAAACTAATTGAAAAAGTTGTTAATAATCGACTAGTTTCATACTTAGAAAAGTATCATCTGCTGTCGGAGAGACAATTTGGCTTTCGGCGAGGTAGATCAACCGAAGACGCTACAGTACTTCTTGTTAATCTTGTTTCATCGCACATTGAAGCTGGAGAAAGCTGCATTGCTGTGTTTCTCGATCTAGCAAAGGCTTTCGACTCCGTCTCGGTTGGTCTACTTCTTAAGAAAATGGAATCCTTTGGTATAAGAGGAACTACACTCGACTGGTTCAAGAGTTACTTAAATGGTCGTAGTCAGTTTGTTAAGATAGGCACCCATCACAGTGATAATCTGCCGATAGAATTTGGCGTTCCGCAGGGAAGCATTCTTGGACCAACCCTTTTCACGCTTTATATAAATGACATCGTAAAGTGCTCCCTGAAAAATGCACAGATTGTCGCCTATGCAGATGATACCGCGATTCTTTTTTATGGGAAGGACTGGGAACAAGCCTATAATTTTGCAGAGGAAGGACTTGCGCATATTGCAAAACTATTGAACAATAATCTTTTAACATTAAACGTACATAAAACTAAATACATTGCTTTTTCGAAAACTTCCGTCTCTAGTCCTCATTCAGACATGTCTCTAAAAATACACACATGCCCAAATTATAAAACAATATGTACGTGTAGTTCTATCCAACGCACGAAATCAGTCAAATATTTAGGTGTTGTGATGGATGAGAATATGTCTTATAAGGACCACATCATTGAGCTATCAGGACGAGTGCGCAAACTTATCTATATAATGAAAAAACTAAGAGACTTCACTCCATTAGATATTTTACAACAAGTTTACCTGGCTTTATGCCAATCTGTCTTACAATAATGTATCTCAGTTTGGGGTAGTGCTGGAAAAACAAATTTCATTACCATTGAAAGAGCTCAGAGAGCACTCATCAAAGTCATTCTCAAAAAACCCTTTCGCTACCCGACAGATAGTATTTATGAAGAATTTCAAGTACTTCGAGTTCGCCAACTGTTTATCTTGAGTGCCACAACAAAAGCACATAAGATATTTCTCAATCATGATGATTACGATTTCCTGCTTTCTAGACGGGTATTTCGACTTCCTGTTCCACAAGCTACATCCTTACTCACTAAGAGAGGTCCAGCATTTTCACATCCTCATATTTATAATAATGTATACAAACTCTGCGACATCAAAAACTGCAAGGCTTACCAATGTAAAAAGCTAGTGAAAGAATTATTGTTGAGACTATCCTATGAAGAAACAGAGGATCTAGTATGAGTCCATAACTGGCATGCATACGAAAAATACATACATCACACACACCCCTTTCACACACACACACACACTCACGCTAACATTACTCACAGTTTATTATTCCAACTCGTGTTCACTTAACACGCTTCTCACAAACTAAATATACTGATGTTTTACTTTAGGTAATATCTGATTAAAGCTATCTACACCATGTCTGATACTATCATTATAATTATTCTGTATATTCGCATCTCAGAGTTCCAAGATACAGGCTCATGCCTAGTTTGGAACTCGCTGCATAATGTTTTCTTAGTTCAAATCTGTCAACCGTTGTACTTTTGAAAAAGTGTATGTAATAGTTATGTAACTCTTCTGAAATAAATATTTATTATTATTATTATTATTATTATTACTCTGGAAAATTTCAACCGGCTACCTATTTACGTACCTACCAAAGATCCAAAGATACAGCCCTTTAAAGTTCCGACGGACATTCGAAGGTAAGTAATCTCACTGTCCTGTTTCTAAAAAGTAGGTGTGTATAAAATCAATCAAAACTTGCGTTCAAAATGTAATAATAAAACTAATTGCAAATATTTTAAAAATTATCTTAAGAAAACATTAAATAATACCTTAATAAAACACTTAAAAAAGTATAAAATTTTTTTTTTTTTTACTCCGAACTGGGTAGCACTTGACCACTATCTCACTTGATGTTAAGTGATGAATGATGATGCGATCGATGATGGAGCGTGTTTACCCAGGAGATACCTATTCACTCGCTTCTTGAAGACCCCCATATTGTACTTAACCGGAAACACAGCCTCAGGCAGAGTATTCCATACCCTGGCAGTTCGCATGATGAAAGAAGATGCAAATCGCTTCGTTCGGGTAAATGGAATATCTACCATATAGCGGTGGCGCTTCTGAGTATCCCTGGATGTCCGGTTAAAGAATGGGGATGGCGGAATCAAATCATGTAGTTCTGTGGCACACTCCCCGAAATGTATCCGATAAAAAACCGATAAGCAAGCGACTTTGCGGCGATGCTCGAGACTTTGGAGTCTCTTGCTTACAAGTCCGTCGTCGTTAATGAGTCTCTTGGCTCACCTCTATCTAAATATTCTAAAATTGTCACTAGATATTGTAAAAGATCTCAGTATCGCTGTCGTACCAACGGTGATTGTAAATTAAACGCGATGATCCAGAATAATTCCTTATAATAAGTATCTTCCAATTCCAATGAGTTTTACAGAATACGTCCGCACGATTCGGTCGTCCAACAAAGAATGGATCACACTGCCCTCGCTTTGCCATACCACCGTTCAAGCTGTGTTGCCAGTAGTTCAGCAGTAAAAACTGCCGAACGTTACACAATAAGTTGCTATCGTAAAAATGGCTAGTGTTGCCTACAAAAATGAAGGAAAATTATTAAAACCTCACAATATATATTTTTATACTTTTTTAAGTGATTTATTAAAGTATTATTAAAATGTTTTCTTAAGATACTTTTATACCGGGTAGCGGCACCTTCTAAGGAACTGCTATTTTATACTGCAATCCCCAAGACGCCTGGCAAGCATGCGTATAATGGCAACCCTAACCCCCTACTTAATGGTGGAGGCTGTGTTCGGAAGTAGATAATCCGACTATAGGTACATAACAGTAATACATTTTTATTTATTCCTGTTACCTTATCTTTAATTGTAGGTAAAATATACGAAATGCAGTAGGTAGTGACTTCTGAAAAATGAGTTGAGTAAATCAAAGTCAAGAAATTGTAGGATTTTGGCCACAGTCAACAGCTATAGCTAAATAATTTAACATTATGACAGGCAACGTAACATTTCGGCAAAATTGTTATACTCTTTGTGAAGTTAGCGTTTATTGATTTATACAACTATATTGATTTATGCAACTATATTGATTTATGCAACTATATCGATTTATGCACATTTCATTTATCGAATAAAATATTTCATTATATCGAAAAGAAAAAAAAACGTTCGAGTGGGATGCGAACCCGCAATCATCTGTTCTTATGATGAGACTTGCTGTTCCAACTGAGCTGACGTAGCGAGTGTCGTCATCCATCGAAAGTGTAAATTCCGCTCGTATATAAATTACCCCGTGGGGTGCCGGGCTAGAATGTCAATGTCACCCACCAGTGGGTGTCGTACGAGGGGACTAAAGGTAAAATACCGGAAGGTTGGCAGCAGCGCCTTCTGAGGATATGTTAACGTATACTGCGATCCCATAGACGCCTGCCAAGCCCGGGGATTATAGCAAAGCCCGCCTTAATGAAGGAGGCTGTGTTCAGCAGTGGATTGGCTGATAATGTATACAGTATTTAAAATGTTTGCTTTTGTTGTATTTTTGTAAGATTAATATGATAACTCCTTGACACAGTAGTTGGGAAATGCTTAACCACCTTGCCATAATGACTGCCATCCTAAGACAACAACTGGGACCAACGGCTTTAACGTGCCCTGTGAAGCACGTGCACGCTCAGTAGTAATACCACTAGCGGTCACCCATCCAAGTCATGACCGCAGCGGATGTTGATTAACCTACTATAGTCTATTTTTTTAACAGAAGAGCACCGAAAAATTTACTGCGTTGCTATTGGCCCACGTAATCAACATAAAGTTCATTCCACAGGAACTCTGTAGTTACATGTAGGTACATTCAGTTGAGTCTTCGACTACCTGCGCGTCGAAAAGTATTGCTTGTAACGAATCAATACTAAAGTTGCAACTTTTGAATTTGGGTACGCAAAACAAAGATTGTTTTGAAAAAAATGTTGTTGCTTAGTCAGCAAATCATCTCGTCATACGTTTGCTGACGTTTCACGGTGAGCTCAACCCAATTGAACTCGTTTGGTATCATGTGAAGGGCTATGGCAGTAAATAACAAAAGTTATAAAATTTATGAAGTCTGAACTCTTTTGCTACAAGGACTTACTCTTTTGTAACTTTACTTAGGTTAGGTGGATAGATAAAAATGGTGGTCATGTCTCAATCATGTGACACCAAGATAGTAACTTACGGAGTCGACAATCATGTACAAAATATGTTGGAGCAATTTATTATTGACGTATGTATTTGCAGAACGTTCATCAGAGTTATTCATCTGATTTTTAAGATTACAAGAATTGAAGTAGAATTATTTTATTTATATGTTCTAGTGCATAATATATATACTATTACAATATAGTTTTATATCATAAAAGTAAAAAAAGTAAACAGATTTTTTTTTACGAATATACTAAGTATGCAAATTTAAATCATAAAATAATAACGTAATTTTTTCTACAGTAAATTTTAGTGGTACTATTCAACATGAACGGGCCTTAGCGATTTCAAAACCAGAACAAAGGCCAATGACGGTAATGACCCATCTCACTCTGTCAGTATCGGAAATGTGCGAGAGACATACTCAGTACTCGTTTGTTAAAAAAATAGACTATAGACCAGTTAAGTATGACTAAGCAAAGCTTCTTTTTGCTTCAAATAAAGCTCTCAAAAGTTTTTATTTAAACAGGCAATACATACACTTGATCCAATTCGAATGTATTAAATTTATATGTGTGGGTAAAGGGTCAATTATTGGCCCCTATTTCGGCTACAGCCACATTTTACTGCGATTTATCGAGTGAACCTTAATAATGGCTCGTCCCGATGCCCCAACACCGGGCCAAATCGCGTTTGCCAAATTTACTTTAATTAAAACTCATCAAATATAAAATTGCCTTTCCTTGGCCTTTTATTATAAACCTTAAGAATATGTACATTCAATTTCACTCTCTTGAAATATTTCATGTTAAAATATTATGAGCGAAAGGCATGGCTTTGTTATGTTTGCCACCACCCAAACTTAGAAAATATGTCACCAAGCACCTAACGGTGTGTTCCATCAGCTGCCCTTGAGAGCCAGTAATTGTAGGTTAGCCAAACAACATCTCCGACCACATCATCACTTACCTTCAGGCGACATAGTGGTCAAAAACAAACCTATAACACGATATAAATAATTTTTCAATTCAGTTTTCGTATGGTAAGCAACACCTTTCCAAGCTTGTGAAGTGAAAAGTTTATTTACATACTCACTCACCAAGCAGCTGTTTTATTTTCTTGAAAATTAAAATATATATTGTAGCTCTGTTCGTAGCGAAGGTCTTTTTTGCATCAAAATGCAGAGTTTTATTCCTTTTTTTAGTTTTTTTTTATGTTCTTAGCTATAATATTTTAAATCTTAACAACCAAAATAAAGTATTTTTATTTCGGGATATGAATGAGAAAATGGAAATATACTTCAATAGATTCACATAAATTTAATTTAAGTACTAAATGGATAATGCTTTCCCTTAAACCATATGGAATAAGATCAAAGAAAAGTTCGTAGAAGGATATTTTCATTGATTTCTATTACAGTATAAAGTACTTTTCTCTGAATGTCTTCTAAAGCTGCTCTTGAATGCGTTATTAGCATAGAATTAACGATAATAATAATAATAGTATTTATTTATTGGATCCAAAAGAAATGTAATAAATAATATTCAACTTAAAATAATGGTGTACATATCAAATTATTAAGATTTCTCTATATAAATTATATATAACAAATCATACATGCTTCAATTCCATACATTAATAAATATTATTAGCGTCATGCTAATAAAATTACTTATTATAATAACAATAGAAAATAAATGCTGTGATAACCAAGTGGTAATACCCTGTGGGGTGCCGGGTTAGAATTGCACCTCCCCATATCATCCCGTGGGTGTCGTAAGAGGCGACTAAGGAAAAAATACTGGAAGGTGGGCAGCAGCTCCTTCTAAAGAACTGGCGACTTACACTGCGACCCCAAGACGCCTGCCATGCGTGGGGATTATGGCAAATACCCCTTAATAGGGGAGGCTGTGTTCAGCAGTGGACGATCCGGCTGATACAGTAATAGTCAAGGACTGCCGTGAATGGTGGTTTGAATCCCGCTACTGTCTTGAGTTTCACCGCACGGTGGTAGGACTTTTTGCAGCATATAAAAAGAAGGAGCATATCCTAAACTTCTGAAAGTGAGTAAAGTGTCGCCAATATTTAAGGGAAAGGGCAAGAGAAATAACATTGACGATTACAGACCCATTTCCATTATTCCTGCTATGTCAAAGATATTCGAGAATGGGCTGTGCTCAAGACTCACGGACTATCTTACGTTGACTAGCGCACTCTCAGATCGCCAATATGCTTACCGGGAGGGACGTTCAACGACCTCGATGACTCGTGAAGTAATAAAACTGGTGATGGCCGCTCGGGAGTGTAATCTTCAGGTTGCCGTAATTTGCTGCGATTTATCCAAGGCTTTTGACGTGGCTGACCACGCCGTACTCGCCGTTAAACTCAAATACTATGGTATTGACGGTGCAGCGTTTGCGGTATTAACTGACTTACTCCAAGATAGGTCCCAGATAGTAGACGCTGGAGATGGAAGAACTAAATCAACGCCACTTACATCTATTATGGGTGTGGCCCAAGGTTCTTCAGTATCAAACATTTTATTTTCACTCCTTCTAAATGACCTGCCAAACGTAGTGACAAAAGGTCATATAATAATGTATGCTGACGACGTAGCCGCTATAGTAACTGCGCCGTCCGTTGATCTTTTAGAGGCAAAGCTGAATGAAACCACAAACAGCTTAGCGAAATGGTTTAATATGAATGGACTTGCTCTGAATATTAAAAAAACACACTTCATGCACTTTGATTTAGCCGGTCGTGCAATGCGATCTCTTAATGTCGCGATAAACGGCAGTTCTATAGACCAACTCAAAGATATGACATTGTTAGGCTTCGTTATTGACAGAACTCTGACGTGGGAAAGTCACATACAAAAACTGTGTGGTAAACTAGGGAGTGCGTGTTATGCGCTTAGTCGAGTGTCTCGAGTGGTGTCAATGGAGGTGTCACGCGTGTGCTACTTCGCGACGGTGCACTCGCTGCTGCAGTACGGTGCGGAGCTGTGGGGCCGCTGTGCGGACTGGGAGCGGGCTTTCCGCATGCAGAAGCGGGCTATCAGAGCGATGGCACATGTGTCGCAAGATACCTCTGTAAGACCTTACTTTAAAGAACTCGGGATTCTCACATTGCCAGCCATTGTGATATACCAAGTGGGTGTCTTCGTGAGAACTAATCTTCACTTATATTTGAAGCATAGTGACGTGCACTCGTACAACACGCGCAACTCACACAAGTTAAAGACAATATCCCACTCTCTCACCAAGTCCAGCAAACTGACGCACGTTTCGGGACCTGCAGTTTATAATAGACTTCCTGCAGAGATTATCGCGGCTCCAAGTATGACGTGCTTTAAAACTAGATTGAAACGCTGGCTCATCGAGCAAACTTTTTATAATTACGAGGAATTTATAAAAATTACATAATGCTGACTTACATTTAATTAATTAATAAATATTATGTTCTCTTTTTTTAATTGACAAATTATTTTTTATTATTATTATATTTTATTATTATTATTACTTTTGATATTGATATTTTTAACTTTACATTTGTAATTATTGTGCAATTTTGTTTTTATTATATTGAGTACTAACTCAAAAATTTATAATACTTATTGACATGTAAACATAGTTTATGAAATATATGAGTATGAGTATGAGTATGAGTATGAGTATGAGTATCTGTAACCGTCGTTGTCGTTAAAGGCCAGTATTTCTGTCTGGCACAGTCATGCACAGTTTAACAAGTACGACATCTAACATATAGATCTGGAAGGTTCCCTACAAAAGTTTGACATTTGTAAGTACAGCGCGATGCGCGGCCACCAAGAAATTATTAGAATTTTGGAGAATTTTATAAAACGTAGCTGTTTATTAGTAGTCTACTTGTTTGATTTTGAAAGGCTTATTAATTACGTAGCTTTAAACAAATAGTAGCAAACTTCGGAACGCGTCTACTAAGTCCATGAGTATGCTACTTATATCCGGTCTAATGGCATTATGCAGATAACTCTGTTTAAATTCATCAATGACTTGGGAATTTTAATAATTTAATAATCTGCACGGTAGTTCTTAGCATACAAACATAGTTTCGTCATATCAGTACTAATATTATAAATGCGAAAGTAGTCTGTCTGTCGTCTGTTACGCTTTCACGCCAAAACTACGGGATCGATTTGAATGAAATTTGGTAAGGATATAGTTTGAGACCCGGGAAAAACATAGGATAGTTTTTATCCAACTGCGCAAAAAGAGGTTAATGTTTTTGCGCGATAACCGACATACGTGCGGGCGGAGCCGCGCCCGGAAAGCTAGTTTTAAATAAGTTCAAACTGTCTGAAGCGCCCGTAGCGAAGTTTGCTTAAGCATTCTGAACCGATCAGCAAAGTTAAGGAACGTCCGCCGCGGTCATGAGTTGGATGGCTTACCGCTGATGACATTACTACTGAGCGCTTCCGTGCTTCGGAGGGCACGTTAAGCCGTCGGCCCCGGTTGTTGTCTTAGGATGGCAGTCGTTATAGCATGGTGGTAGGGCATTCTGCGAATGCCCGCCTGGCTAGCTACCACCCTAAAGTAGAAAATCTTAAAAAACACCTAACGCTGTGTTCCGGCAGTTGTCCTTGAGAACCAGTAATTCTAGGTGAACAACATCTTCTACCACATCATCACTAACTATGGGAACCGCTTTGAAGTTGAACACATCTTCAATATCAGGATGGTGCATAGCCACTAATTTTGACAATACAAATAAACCATGGCCTTCAGTGAAATCGTAGAATGTGCCATGTGTGTATAAAATAAGTAAATAAAATAAAATAATAATAATCATTTTGTCGTGAACTGATAAAAAGAAGGTTTTATGTACGAGTATAAAAGAAAAGAAACAGAGGTTTTATGTAAAGAAATATAAAAAAAGCTTTTATATACGAGTTACACACACACAGTTTTTAACTTTAATTGGGGAAAAGATGGAACAATGGTATTGTAATGGTATTTTTTGGGTGTAATTTTTCTGACTAAATGTATTTCTGATACCCTTGATCGAAGGGTGTTATTAAGGACCTAGGCAAACTTCTTCTATTAAAATATATTTCAAACTGAATCTCCTTGCACAATTTCAAAATAAACAATAAAAAAGTTGTTCAGTTTTTAATACATTTCATGTGATACATTTGCTTAGATCTTCCGTCTTCCGTAGATCAGGGGTATTATTAAAGACCCTCAAGTTATTTTATGCTACAATGACAATCAAAATAGAATATTATTCAAATATCAGTTAATTCATTTCAGCCATCATTTCAAGCTTACTGTATTAGTAACAATATAAATGTTGAATTTCCTCGCAATTGAAGTGAAAATCTGAGTGTACAACTCGTTCGAAAAATCAATTTTAACCTCGACTTAAATACCAGCCTTCGGCGAAAATTACTTGTTTTATGCACTCGTTGTACAATCTTCTATTAATTGATTAAAGCACTGCAAAAATATATCTCAACAAAAGTTGTTAAGTAGGCGGAGCTTTACTCATTTTCATGCAATGAACTGTTTGAATAAAAGCGTACCTACGAGTAACTCGCTGTTTGAAAGTTGACCACTCGTTTGAATTTCAAAAGCTTAACTCCCCTCGAACACTTCGTCATGGCATTGAGCCAAGTAGTTGCGAACTTCGGCGGTGGTACGTGTCTACTTACTGCATGAACGCTACTTATTCGAGATAATGACATTATGCAGATAACTTCGTTTAGATTCAGCAACACTGGGAATTTAAATAATTTTATTAGAAGTGGCCTGTGAAGTTTAGATATGCTGTATTGCAATACGTTAAGATTAAGGCTAGTTTTTGCTAACGCTTCGTACTTAACTAAAACTAAACTCACAAACTAGAAGCAGAGATATTAGTCTCAGAACATGCTTGCAATTTTTACGGAGAGAATATTTTGTAGTTAAAATATGACGTTTGTAATGGTATAGGTAATGAAGACATTAAGGATCTGTGATCCACCCAGTGACAATAACATTGGTTCAGAAGTACGAATAGCATTTTAGAAATACATTTTTGATTGTAATAAAAATAATGGACTATAGCTAGTATTATTTTAAAGAGCTTTAACGCATGCCAAGCAAAAAACAGAAATTATTTTGGATGGAAAAAAAATACAGTCACAAAAAAATAGTATACCTACTTTCATAGCATAATTGGCAATGTACCAGGACGGTGTTGTGGGCTTTTTTTTTTTTTTTTTAATTTTAAATCTACACCACAGACTCCAGGGTCCGTGACTTTTTACTATGACATAATTTATTAGTAAGCAAGAAATATTAAATAGGAAACATGCAACATTCCAAGGGGGAACAGTGTTAAAAGTTTTTTTTTTTCTTTTTTTTCCGTTAATGTCATTAGCACCAGCATCCAGAGCAGACCAGTATCCTCTAGCAGCACCCGTTCACGAGTTGACGCATGTGCCAGCCATCGCCTTCCTCAACCATTTTTGAGGGAAGATGGCGACCCGACTCACAACACCGCCGCTAGACAACACCTTTCTGTGAGCATGACCACTCCGGATACCCGTGCTAACGATTACAATTACAGGTGTTGTGGGTTCAAATCTGGAAGTTATCTTTTTCATTTTTATTAAAATTAATTTCTATTTAATCGGTTAGCCTGCGTTAATGCTCTTAAAATAATAAAAGTCAAATTAAAAGACGGCTTTATCGATTTGGTGTTAAGTGTTGATCGTATACTACGAAGTAGCAAAGAAATAAAAATCAAGCTCATAAACAGCAAAACGCCAAAAATTACAACTATAGTCTCTAGATGGAGTAAATTCACCACTCGTATTAATGTACAATATAATATACGTAATATAATATGCATACTTAGTACCTATTATACTGAAATGTAATTTATTCAGTGTAGTGTTGCTGTATGAATTCAATACCAATTGCGTTTTAATTTTCAATGAAACGTTAACAAAACTCGGATACAATATTGAAACGAACAGTTCGCAATAATTTTCAACAATTTGCAAGTTCATTTCGTATAATACGAATTTATTCGGTTTGGAAACGCTCTAAATATGCTCCGGTGATTTTATTTACGAGTGTGAGGCATCACTCGTAATTTGATATCACATGTATGAGAATTTTGATCACAAGTGCGTTACAAAAATACTTTTTATTGGAACTCCGTAGTTCCAATAAAAAGTATTTTTCAAACTATCGGCCATTTTGCTGAATCACTCAATGAAGTTCATAATCCGTACCCTTGTTCCTATTTGAAAATATAACTCTTGTTGTATGATTTCATGATTTGTAAACATCAGCAGAACTTAGATCTTTATATACGGCCTAGGGCTTTTTAAGCTTGTTAGAAATACAGTATAGACCACTAGATGGACTGACGACATCATAAAAGTCGCGGGTAACAAGCGGCTAATAGTCGTTCTTTGTGGCATGCCTTCTATGGGGAAGCCTTTGTTGAACAGTGGACGTCTTCCGGCTGATGATGATGATGATGATGATTACGACATAATTAATTATTACATTATTAATAAAAAGCAACCGTCTTCAAATATAAAATATGCATTAATAGGTATAACTCAAACACTGCTTGTCAGATCTCATATTTACCTAAGTAAGACCATATAACAAGCACCAGCCTTGGCATATGAAAAAAAAAACATCAAAATCGGTACACCCAGTAAAGAGAAGATTGAGAACCTACTCATTTTTTCTCTTTTTAGGAGCGATACTATCCACATAATATATGATAATAAATGATATAAATTTGATTGAAATTAGAGAGCTTTATCACCCCTAGTTACTTTTTATGAGAGTAAGATTAAAAATAGCACTAGTCATAAAAATATAGTGTATGTTGTGAACACAATTAGCGTGGAATAAGGACAAAAATCAGCTATTTATGAGCCGCATCTACTGAAAGTTCTGTCCAACTACACAATATAATGTGTAATCATCATGGGAACATGATAAGAAGGTACACACTCCGAATAAATTACGAATAAATATGTGAAGAAGTATAACTCTTATACAGGGTGTCCCAAGAAGTGGTGATATACTGAAGCTAGGAGGTAGAGGACCTAGAGGGCTATCTGAATCATCCCCATGTATATACCGCGATTTTTTGTATTTTCGGAGCTATGACCTTTTTTTAATTTTTTAGCTATCGCCGAGTACTATGAGATTTTTATTTATGGTGGCGTGAATTATTGCGGTAGATGCTTGATTTTTTTTGTGTGCTAAGCTGATAGATAGGCCAATTCAGTATGGTAACATTTACTATCGGTAGATCTTTGAATGGAATAAAAAAAAATTAAATGCCAAGAAAGATTAAATTACCCAGTATGTTCACAACTTCTTTTTAAGGGCCCTTGAAGTTGTGAACAAACTGGGTAATTTTCTGTGTCCTGTATAGTCATCGCTTTGATTTCGGACTCATCAAGTCCACAATTAATAAAACACGCACAATCTTCGTAATTCAATTAAATTGGCTTATTGATTTAGCGTTTAGAAATGATTACATCGGATTGGTCGCGTCAAGATAATGCTGTTGCGCCACACAGTATACTTTTTAAACTGCTACCGCGGTAAGGTTTATGTTCTGCTGTTTTTGAGCTTGACTTAAATGTTTTTACATAATATTTATTCGTAGGGCACACACCTTTGTTTGTAATAGTCTTATTATAGTTTAAACTTAAACTTTAATTAGAACCATTCTAGTGGAAGCTGCTCACCGAGCTGTGCAAATTCTAGGTACTTTATAGTTTACAATATTTAATGAGATGTCTCAAGTCTCAACAGACTTCAAAAGGACTCATTTTCATACAAAAAGGTACAAAAAGAAACAAATATAGAGGGTAATACGACACTCTATAAATATTTTGTATATTAATATTGTGGTAATTAAGCTAATTAAACTAACTTTTTTTTACTAAATTACTTAACTTTGTTTCTGTTAAAAGATAACAAATTCAGAAGCTTTTTATGGTTCCGTACCCAAAGGGTAAAAACGGGACCCTATTACTGAGTCTTCGTTGTCCGTCCGTCCGTCTGTCACCAGGCTGTATCTCAAGAACGCTTATAGCTAGACAGTTTAAATTTTCACAGTATATATAGAAATACATCATGTATTTCTGTTGCCTTTAAAACAACAAATACAAAAATTTGCCCAAGTGCGAATCGGACTCGCGCACGCTAAAACAAATAAAGGTTAAATGAAGTCTAATGTCCTTCATACCCTATGACCATAATCTCACAACTGCCGTAAGGACCACTCTCAGATCACACCTATAGGTAAGTTCTATCTCGATAGTGCTCTCGAAGAGTCAAGTCCCCCTGAGGATGCTTTGTGTACAAACGAAACGCGTCGAAAATTCTTCCGGTTTGGCTGCGTCACATCGACTTAACAGGAAAATTAGGCAGAATTGATACTAGATATATTTATTTTTATATTTTTCTAGTGTTTTATTAAAATATTAATTTAATGAAACCTTTAGGTGCTTGGTAACAGATATACTACTTGAGAGCCTGACTAGCCTCATATGAAATTAGTGATACTGCCACCCATATAATGTACAGGTATTTTTCGGAAGAAGTAAATGTTAAGGTTGGTACTGCATTATCTTCGCCACACGAGCTATTAGTTCGGTTTACTTCCCGAGGGCCCCGATCCCGGAGGGCCCCAATTTCTAATAATACGATTTTAACGTCTATCGAAGTCTATTGAATATAATTCATGCTTAAAAGTTCAACATATGCAATACATATTATAAGACTAGGCCTAAAATTATGGATTAGGAATAAATAAATGATAAGTTCTAGATCATGATTGCAATAATCAAATACAATAATATACATAATACATAGCCGGCAGTATTTCACTTGCTTTGTATCAAACGTCGATGATGGCTACCCCAGCTTTTATTACAATGCAGAAATCAAAAACTTGCTGCTTAGATAAGAAAAACATGGCTTAACACAGTAAGTGTTTTATTCTAATCCATGTACATTCTTATCGTTTAAATTACCAGTGCAATTGAATATAGAAAACGTTTACGCCTTTTAATGGCTATTTGAAAAAAAATATAAGCTTAACACTCCATAAATATAATAAAATAAAATCTGGTATATAATACGTCCCAAATTGCCTCGATTAAATTTGGCGAATGACGTTGAAACACGGTGTGGCGATAAATTAAGCTCTTTGTTTAATTTAAACGGACCTAACACACCCGTCGTTTGGCTAATTTATATTAACAAAGGTTCACTAAATAATCACAAAAAAGCTGCGTATTTTACACCACACGTTTCTACACGGTTTTCAGAGTATTTTTCGATGAGGAAATCTGAAATAATACGCTTTTGAAAACGATTGTAGCATACCGATCGGATGTGAAGGCGCTTCCGGCCACAGTAGCACAGCTAAGAGAAAGAGTTGATTAACTATTGATTTACTATGACCGTCCTCTGTGATAATTTTTATAAAAAAAATATCACAGACGTGACAAAATTTCGTGAATACGTTGATCACATCTAGTAACACCCCCCCCCCCCCCCCCCCCTATTTTGTGTTGACCAATCTTAGTAAAACAAAAAAAGCCTTGAAAAATACAGCGTTTTTTTGGCTCATATTTTGTTTCAACCAAGTTCTCAGGCTCTATTGCAATGTCAGCAGCTGTTCGACCACCCCTTACCGACTAATATAAATAGAAAAAAAAGGACATGAGACGAGAAAATTTTTAAGGTTTTTATACTTTCTATTTTGTTTCAACTAATTTATCGGGTTCAGACTTCAATTGCGATTTGCAGTGCTTTCGGAACAATGTTTTAGTTAAGTCGTTAATAATGTATGTTATTTCAATATTAAAATTTGTAATTGACCTTCATAAGAGCATCGTAGACGTCTAAATTGAATAAATCATTTTGAATTTGAATTTGAATTTGACCTTTTTTTCGCATTCTTAAAGACATTATGATAAATTATTGAACACCTTTTATATAATTTTTTTATGATTAACCTAAAGAACAGAACAATTATATTTAATCATTTACATTCCTATGTGGACAATGTTTACTAGCTCTAATGTAGCCTAAGTACGAACACAACAGAATCTCAATATACAGGGTTATTAGCAACATCTTTGGGTTGACTTCTGCTAGTCCTAACAAACATTTTGAGATGAATTTTATTTCATTTGTTTTTTTTCTTTTTTAATTTTGTTTTTTTTTCTGTTTGTTTATGTGTATTTGACGTAATAAGCACGAGGGCCACCTATTCTGGAAAGTCTCTTGTGCCTGTAATTTATTATTTTATATTTATTTATTACTTCCGAGCAAAGAGCGCCCGTTGCAGCTTCACTGGGCAGCGCCACGCTCCCTTTGAATAGAGTTTTGAATAATTACATCGAGCAAAGTAATACAAATTATTAAATAATAAATTACAGGTACAAGAAACTTTTAACATCAGGTGGTCTAGCTGCTGATTGCATCAAAAACTGTTGCTTAGCGTTTTACCAATAACCCTGTATACGCACAAAAATATTTTATGGTTGTGCTTTAAAAAGCACTAATGAACTGACAGTACCACGATACCATTGATCGATGAGCGTAAACAATACTGTAGCGGCCGAGCGTTGCAACAAGGAATAGTACTTACGATGGTCAAATCAGGGTGACCGTGATATTAAACTTGTACGAGTAAGGTTTGTTTGTACATCACGTCGTCTCTTGTTTTATAATTTCATACCATTGCATTTACACCCAAGGTGAACAAATGCTAATGGTACAATATTATACACTTTACAAAATTACAGCGACGGGGAAAATTTTAACCACGAACTGGGAAATGCTCTGCCAATTGAATTAATATAAGCAAAGACAAGTAAAAGGTCCTTCTTAGGTAGTTGTGTGAAAATATAAATACTTTTTTACCGGCGTTATGCTTTTATAAACAAAACACTATGAACGATATACAATACTACAGCTACTACAATAAAAGCATTAAGACAACCTGTAAGTCATAGCAGACTCACAGCCAGGACAAATACTCCGGCCCACAATCAGTTGACAGCGTGCCCAGCATGCTGGCAGCATTGCCCCGTTGACTTTTGTAGATTATGTGCGATTTTTTAATAAAGTTCCCGAGAGCGTCTCGGAAAATACCTTTTAATAAAGATGTTACAACGCCCATAGAACGAAAATTCAAATTTCACGTGAATAAACTTTGATTAAAAAATCTTACTAAACAGTTTGTGATTACTTAAACGACAAAAATGCTTAGACAATTCAGCCAACTCTATCGCGTGCATCGAGATATACGTTACACTAGAAAAGACATTTGAGACAAAAGTCTCTGCCATTTTTGCTTATTTTAAATTTAAGTGCGCTTCAGCGCTTTACGAGATCGGACTGCAGTCTAGAACTAATTATATCGTCTAACCAAATATCCAAACACGCAGCGCCACAACGCTTGTAGGTTAATGTTTCCTACAAAAGTCCGCTTACAGCGCTTAATAACTAATTGCATCATCTAACCAAACGATTCAAACATGCAGCGCTAAACTACTTTTGAGGTATGGTTTCTCAATATCAAAGACTATAAGCACACAGAACGGACATGGCTTTTGTACCTACGAAACATTGTGAAGAGTATATTAGTTAAAAAATAGTAAAATAAAGAAAAAAAAATAAGTATTACTGTGGGTCACGAACTACGCTATTCAGTTTTTGAAAGTAAAGGTACAATTGGCTTTTTACTAGAAACCAAGTGTTACTAACTTTTTTAAATCTAGATTTTTTATATATTATGATAATATAAAATCAAGATTCAAAAATGTTAATCTTATTTTGCATAAGTACATACATATATAATATTATAATAATTAATACATATTATAACTAAGGCACTTTTCAAATATTTAATCCATATCGTTCCAGCCATTTGGGAGTTATGTTGATAAACAGACACGTCAAACTTTTTTCATCGTAAGTAAAAAATAGGTAATTTACTCAATGTTGCTAGTTGTCATATCTGTCCACTTAATCTATGAATTTCACTACGTCAACATGGCTGCCTATGCTGTGTCGTAAAGCATTGTCTTTCGCGATTACAAATCGACAAAATAATTATGTATTCGGGCGTGTTTAATTCCAAAATCTGAACTTACATGTGAAAAGTGATTCCATCGCTTTTATTTGTTTTTCCCGACTGGTTTTTGCAGTATCTGAGGACGCAGGAGGGCATTTTGAATACACAACTTTCGCGTGTGATTTCTATGAGTGCCCAGCTGCGTGTGGGTGAGTACATGCCGGCTAGCTTGTCTTACCTATTCGACTTTGCTCGTTTGAGATGTCGAGTCCAGTATATAGAGGTCAATGATCGCGTGTCACCTTCGTAATTTAATACAAATATTTTTCTCCTATTGATTGACCTTCACTACAACAAAGTAAAATATGAATTATATATCAGGTAGCCAAAGGTAGTTGCATTGCAACTACTCTAAAAATATAATGAGGATGATAATCCCTTTGGGAGTGGAAACATGATTATATAAAGTTTCTTCGATAGAAAGAATTTCCAAAGTTATATCTAAAAAACTAAATGAAACCTTTATACGGCGTGAATTTAAGTATTTCCTTCGTATAATAAATACAAATACCTATTTGAAAAATGTAATGTGTATACATTATACAGAACACGTTGTTTGTTTATTATTGAAATACTCAACGGCCGTAAATACTCAACGCCGTATAAAGGTTTCATTTAGTTATACATAACTAAATGAAACCTTTATACGGCGTAAATACTCAACGGAAAGCATTTCAATAATAAACAAACAACGTGTTCTGTATAATGTATACACATTACATTTTTCAAATAGGTATTTGTATTTATTATACGAAGGAAATACTTAAATTCACGCACGTTCCGCCCATTTTAGCCAGAGCCGTGATGCTTTGTCCCTATCCGCTTTAGTAATTTTTCGGCCGTCGGCCGTTGGCGTGCCTTTCTTATGCACACATACGCGGCGTGCCTTAAAAGCTCGGTGCGCTCTTAAGTAAGATTATAAAAAATAGGAGAGAAAATATATAGTTTTATTTTAATTTATTTGAAGGGCTATGGTGCTGAGCCTATATACACCGCCCTGTAATAACCACATATTACAAATATCTTAATATCTACTAGGTAACGTTAAGTCCGCAAGTTTATACAATATTTTTGCTTCTTCTGACATTGGATAAACTAAAATACTTTTACCTAGGCCTACATCCATCTCTCTCGCTGCACCAATATGTGTAAATCTAAAAGCTGCGTTCCGCACACATTCCCAAAAAACATGACGTCTATCGTTCCGCAATCAACACAGGAGATAGGACCTTGCCCATAAGGAATGCGAACTTGTTCGACGGTATGTGTCCACATCGCAGTCTAAGAGCGGTTACTAGTTTCTTCCTATTCAACGTTACTATGTCAATCTACGTGTATTTTACAATAGATTCCTGCACATGTAGACGGGTAGAAGGGTATATGGTACAGGACTATACCTACAGCCACAAATTTTGGAAATATATAGATGGGTGGCTAACTGAGCGCTTCTGTGCTTCGGAGAGATTGTTGAGCCGTCGGTCATTCAATCGGACTGAAAACTCCAACAATAGGGCTGGCAACTAGACTATTCGCCAAGCCTTATTGGCCCTTTTTTATTATTATTTTCTTTTATGCTATTGTGACGGGACAAGCTCGAGGACCGCCTGATGTTAAGCGGACTAACCTCTGCCTACAACAGATGCATTACGTCACAATTCACGAATTGCACTGCGCTCGTCACCTTGAGACATAGCTGTTAAGTCTCATGTGCCTGTAATTTCACTGGCTCTCAAGGAGTGCTGCCGGAACACACCGTTAGGTGCTTGGCGACAGATTTTCTACTTGAGGGTGGTCGCTAGCCAGGCGGGCAGTCGCAAAATGCCCTTCCACCATGCGGTGAAGCTCAAGCCCGCGGCGGGATTCGAACCATGGACCTGCTGCGCGGCAGTCCATAGCCAATGCCACTGAGCCATCACTGCTTCATGATATGGAAGTATGGGGCATTATGGCCTGCATGGTACATAATGCCCCATACTTCTAGTCTCTGTCAGAAAGGCCTGTAATCCACAAATGAGAACGTGTAAGGCCGATACGACGTATACACATAACTTTTTACATGTAATTCAATGCTAGAACAAGCTGTTACGTAAGCTGTAACCGTACCTAAGATTCGTAAGTATACTAATTGTTCAAAGAATTTGTCTATGTTTGTGTAGTGAGATAATAAATATGAAACGAAGTTGAATATCCATGACCTAAGGATGCCAGATACAGTTCTGTATGATGCTTATATTGATATATTACTACTCGTTTGCTTAGCTGGCAAGAAGTGCCATACTAATATGGTTATATTATCCCAATGAGTATCCAACATATCAATACGCCTTTATATCCTTGCAAGGGTAGACTATTGCATCTAAAGGGCACAGTAGGCCCTCATCTACATAAAATGTCAGATGTACCTAATCTTATTTTTATAACCAAGAATCACATTCTAAGATCTAAAAAAAGACCTTATGCTATTGGACGAATGAAACAGTGTGTGCCAAGAATGAACAAAATGTGTGATTGTAGACTGGTTAGTAGCGCCCTTACTGTGCTAGTAAGGCAGTTAAAGCTTCAGCGATCAGAATCTGAAACAAACTGACATATATGTATGACCAAGAGTAAATGGCTACACCTAGTTCTAACCGGCTTAAACTAGATATAGCCGCACTTCGGTTCTAGCCGTAACATATACATCATATTGTTGGGAAGAGCCAAGAGTTACGCCCTGCCAAATTTCGCTTTGTACTAATAACAAGATGTATAAATGGTAGGTTTAGATAGAATTTAACATTACCAATGCATCACATAGGTAATACACAATTCACTTTGTAACATAGAATTAAGCAATTTATGTACCTACATTGTTTGATTTGTGTAAATTTAGTCCCTGCTCTGCTAGTTTTATCTATTGTATTTTGTCCAAACCCGCGGTTCAATTGCCACCAGCTTCGTGCAGATTAGGTGCGCATTAGGTGCCTCAGAAGTTGCCTTATAAGCTTGGGGATTATAAACCCCCATAATCATGGGGAGGTATTTGTTCAATTGTGGACTTCTTGTGCCTGTTGATGATGATGATGTTTAGCATTGGCATATTCACACCGGCTTTCCCACTGTACACCACGGCCAAACCATCTCAGTGGGTCGTAATTGTGATAAGACATGTTGGTGCAGCTTTACATATCATCTTAACTGCATATGTGCTGAATTACTTTAGGATGCGGTCTTTAATAGAGCGCTTGGGTTCTTCAATCCAGCATAGACATTTGACCTATATTGGACCCCTTACCATAGCGATTGAGCACATTATATTACTGTCTTTAATAAAGCGCTTGTGCATGTTTGCCGTAACCTTGCATACTATAGCCACGCGCCCCGGTGTGCCCCTGTGGGCCACTGGGGCGCGTGGGCATGTGACCTGTCGCAGTCCTGTCTGTGTTCTCAGGGTTCACGGACTTGCAGACCTTGTTCCTGGCTTGCTTCGGGACGCTGCTGCCTCTTCTGCTGGTGCTCTTCGGGGCGCTCTTTATCAGGTAACCTGGCATTACAGTATTAGTGTAAAAAAATTAGCAACTTGAACGAAAGCTTATCAACGGTAACTGAAGAAATTTAGAAGTTCTTAGCGTCTTTAGCTGCTATCAATGCAGTCACAAAACAAATCATCTTAACATTTTTTTTTATTGCTGATAGGCTAGCCTTCGACCACTTTTCATCTGATGGTAAGTGATAATGCGGTCAAATATGTTGTTCAGGCTAACTTAGACTTACTGGCTCTTAAGGACAGCTGCCGAAACACACAGTCAGGTGCTTGGCGATAGATTTTCTACTTGAAGGTGGTAGCTAGCCACGCGGGCTTTCGCAAAATGTTTGCACCATACAATAACGACTGCCTAAGACAACAACTGGGACCTGCGGCTAAACGTGCTCTCTTAAGTACGTGCACGCTCAGTAGTAATGCCACTAGTGGACACTCACCTGCAGACGTTGCTTAACTTAAAAGTAAGCTCCGTTAAGAGTGCTTAAGGGGAGATTCCCTGATTGTGGCCACTTTTAAGGTGAATGGATCATTGTTTGGATTTAGAAAAAGTATATACTATCTATGGACATTTAACCAACAAATTGTGCTCAAGGTTTTTTCATACTACTTAGTTGATTAATAGGTAAAAAAGCAACTGTTTTATTTAGAACTCCTCCTCGACAATGAGTATAAATATATAGACAGACAAAAGTTCGCAGCTGCCACGCGCATTGATAACTTTGTTTACTTCCTATTTTATTTGTTTTTCTGTAACAAGCTCCTAATTGGTCTGCATAGCCCGCATAGCCTCATTCTCTTCTCCGTTTAGTACAGTCAGACAAGATATCTTTATATGATTTTTTCCAGTAAATATAAAATTTCTTTAGACCTAATAAATATAGATATGTCCTCACATATTTCTAAGGCGATACAAATGCTATGTCATCAAGAAGCACTTTGTATCGCAGCCCGTCTTGAATCCATGAATTCTTGACAGAGTTATCATTAAATAAGTCTTTTTACAAAGGCTATTTATTTCAACACAAACTATTTCGGTTTATAACCTTATTTATTTATTTTAGGAAGACTATCAATCAATAGCTTAAATAAGGTAAAGAAATATATAAAACTAAAAAGTAATTTACAAGTCTCCACATATAGAGGTTAAATGGATAAATAACAGTCCTGGTAATATGATGTTATTACTTATTACAGATACAGAATATAAGCTCAACACGTAGCCAGTAAATGTTATCTATGTAATATTGCACTCACTAAGTATGTACTTATACAATATAACCTCAGAATAGAAAATCTCAATTAAGAAAAAGGATGTAACTAAATAATTCGATCACTTGTGTGAATCAAAGAAAGCCTTGCTAAGTTGCCGTTTCAATGAAGGTAGACTAACTATAAAAATGTCAATATCAAGGACTTTGTTATATTCATTGAAGGCTTTGTACGCTCGGTACAAATAACTGTTCTTGCGGTAGTTAGTAGTTATGAAAGGAACATAAAACAGAGGACTATTACGAAACGATCTGGCAGGTGTGTATAAATGGATTTTGTTAAGTAGCTCAGGGGAGTCAAGTGGTAATATTTTTTTTGAGAAGTATTATGTCAACTTAATCGCGGCGCTTTATCAGAGGAAGAAAATGGTGCCTGGCGCACTGTTTTAGGTAATCTTTTTCTTTAGTGATGCTCCAAAAATTTAAAAACCTTAGTAATTTACGTTGAACGCGTTCCAGACTGTCAATATAAATAGCGTATCTTGGTCCAGACCTGGGACGCGTACTCAAGGTGACACCGTACAATTGTACTATATAAAATTTTAAAGCCTTTGGGTCTTTTCAAGTCTTTAGATGCTCGTAATATAAATCCTAGAGACTTAAGACCCTTGCGAACTATGGAACTATGAAAATTGTATTTTGTTTAATGTCAACGGTTGACATGTGTAATAATTTGATCATTAGATACCTGATGAGATTACCCGATAGACTTATGCAGACTGCAACGTATTATTGTGACCTGAGTAACAATTTTTTTTATTAATATTTATAATTTTTTTTGACATTCTCTTAACATTGTAATATGAATCCCAGAGTCTAAAATAAAGAGCTATTATTATTCAAAATAAAAAAAAAGAAAGAGGATGGAGACTGCTGTTGGTATAAATTTAAAGTTCCTTTAAGGCCGAGGGTAGGTATCACATTATTTTTTATAGTGAAATAGCAATAAGGCGCTTGCCACAAATATCCGGGTCAGGGCCTTCTGAGCTCCGGACAGTCCGGGGTTAAGTAGAAAATGATAAACTGGGAGCCCGGATGCACCTGACATGGAGGTGTGTGAACATTTTAATACAAAAGGTACAAACTATTTTCCCGTTCCTGACGCTACAGCGACGGGAACCTGACCTGGAAATATGTGAATAGCGCGTAAGGCATTCCATTGTGAGGATGTGTCATTGCATCTGTGGATTATGTGGTTAGCGCCTTAGGGTATTATGGATTTAGAATTATAGATTAAGACAATATACAAAATGTACATAATATATATTATTTTAATGCAGTGAGTAGCTGGTAATATTTTTTTTTGAGTTATGACCCAAATGTGGTCAAAAAATGCCCCCCAAAAATATTTAAATTATATTTTAGTTTCTTTTTTTCCTTTAATAAACAAAATACTACAAACTATATACAACACTGCAGCTACTACAATATTTTTTTAGTTTAATATTCATCTTTGAGCCAAAATTGTCACATAAAAAATCGATAAATCAGGTTTGTAACTTATTCAGAGATTAGAGACATAAATACGGATTAAATATATACCTAGCTGTAACGTTGTAATTTTTGCATAAACGCCTGCTAAAGATTAATTTGTATTTTTTAAATGTTGTAACGACGATTATCTACCTAACCATATACTTAGTAGCAATGATTTGAATAAGCAAAAAGGTTTTTACGGGTAGTTACATCGAAAAATGTATTAAAAAGGAGGTTTTACGGTGATATTTTATAATATTATGTCGAGAAATTTTATTTCACCGTGTTTTTCTTTTACACAACTAGTACCAGTAAATAATCATTTTATGACATTTTCTTCAATTCAAGTCTATGATGTGTACAGAAATCTTATAGAAAAAACGCAATACGTGTTATTCAATGATTATTGGTAATGAATACTTTGGGGAATACAGGCGTTACTTTGCGGAAATCCATAATAACAAATATTTTTAAAAGTATCTTAGAAAATATTAAATAATATTTAAATAAAACACTTTAAAAAGTATAAAAATATATATCTAGTGACAATTCCGCCTAATTTTCCTGTTATCTACGTGACGTCACAAACATCACGCAGCCCGACTTCAACAAGTTATTTCACACTTTTGGGTGTTGAAGTCGCTTTCATTTTTTGGTTATTTTTTTTTGTATTGTGATGGAACAATCACGAAGCCTACCTGGTATTAAAAGCAGTAATCTCTGCCTATAACAGATGCATTTTGACGCTCATTACCCTGGGACATACAATTGTTAAGTCTCACCTGTAATTTCACCGGGACCCATATCAATTATAGTTTTACCTATGTAGTAATTTGATTCGAAAACTAATATTTCTATCTATTCCTGGGTACGCTCCACTGCAACTTTATATACACGCCATTAAATAAAATGAAAACATTACGAAAATAGTTGAAATATAATAACCTCAATTTGGCAGAATATTCCGCTAGAGTGAACAACGCTCGTACGAAGCGAAGTTTCCGCAACATTGCCTTTTAATTTGTACATTATAGAACACAAATGCTACTGTATTTATACATATGTGTGGGTAGAATTTTATTTGCTCTTATTTTATACGCCTGTGTTACTTGCAGAAATTGTAATGGCTTGTTTCTGACTATTCCTATGAGAATGCATGTAGGTTGGTGCAAATGAAGACGAATGCTCTGGCGAACAAACTGAAACTGTTTTATTCAAAATCTGAACCTTTATTATAATAATTTTCCGTAAAGCACCACAAAAATTACAGCACTGCAGTCGGCGATTATGCACCTCTAATAATAACAAATATTTTTAATATATTTTAAGAAGACATTAAATTAATATTATAATAAAACACTTTAAAATATATCTAGTGACGATTCCGTCCAGATTTAATTAATTGAATTTGCAATTTAATTTATATATTTTTTTTAGAGTGTTTAATTATGGATATATAATTATTTTTTAATTTTTTCAGTGTTTTATTAAATAATAATTTTATGTTTTCTTAAAATATTATTAAAATATTTGTTATTATTAAATATACATTACCGGAAAGTAACGCCTGAATCTATTCATTACCTCTCCCTCTGTTTCATTCTACTTTCCTTTCACTCATTCATCGTGCGTTCAGAAACTATCTTTAAACACATTTTTCCTGCATATGCAGAAGTTAAAAAGTCCATGAAAATTAAATTAAAAATATCATTGTGTGATGCATATTCACACTTTTTACACAACATCTTTTACGGTCATTAAGCTCCAAACAAGTGCAAAAAAAAGAGTACTGTAATTTCAAGGTGGTAGAGTAAAAAAAACAGAATTAATAGCATATTGCACAGTGAACCCACTTTTTCTACACCTTTCACCTTTACCAATGGGCTTCAAAGATCTTACCCGATATCACAGAATAAAACGGACTCGATATCACAAAATTACTAAGAGAGGAAAATTCATAGTCTTATGCGGGATGTTTTCCTCCTTTTGTAATTTTGTAATGTAATCCGCAGAGCATGCGTTATTATAAAAAACAAAATAAATTAAAATCTTCCTACACTCTAAAATTGACATGCTGAAAATACGTTAAAATGCTTCGAAATCATAGTGTATTTTAAGTCATTTACAACACACGAAACGGAAAGGATGCGCCAATTTAGCAGCATGCTACTATAAATCGACGTGAGAAGAGGGTTGTTGCTCATAAGGAGAACAACGAGGCTCTTTACCCACAAGCATCTAACGAAGTATTCCAGATCTGTCCTTGAGAGCTAGTAATTCTAGGTTAGCCTAAACAACATATTCCACAGAAAATAGTATTTTATATCTCTATGACATATTCGGTCGTACAAAATCTACCAGCAATTATAAAATTGTAAAATCTTCGTGACTTTAGAGAGAGCATATTGTACTGACCAATCACACGCGGGATATGGGTAGGCACGTGATGGGTCTCCGTAGTTATTATGATATCAACAAGTTACTGAGATATCCCGCCCGAGCTAGTATTGAATGAGTGAAGCTTACACGCTAAGATGAGCACCTAAGGATATTGGATTTCCCTTACATCCTTATGCGAGATTGGAGCGATTTATTAGAAATCATTTTTGCCTAGGTACTTGATGTGGATGCTTGAATTAGAAAGTTCTAGATCAACTCAATAATCGATGTACCAAATAAAACAGGTTTTTTTATTGCTGATAGGCAAGTCTTTGATTCACAATCTCACCTGATCGTAAGTGATGATGTAGTCGAAGGTGTTAACAGGCTTAACCTAGAATTACTGGCTCTCAAGAACAGCTGGAGGAACACACCGTTAGGTGCTTGGCGACAGATTTTCTAGTTGAGGGTGGTAGTTAGCCAGGCGGGCATTTGCAAAAAGCCCTTCCACCATGAATGCATGCATATGCATGCGGTGAAGCTCAAGCCCGCGGCGGGATTTGAACTAAAAAGAACCAAGAGTGTAAAAAAAATAAAAAAATACTTTTACTTGTTTCAAATGTGATCAACTTAATTACTAATCGATCATTAGATATCGTACAAAGTAGTCTCTGAATCTCGCGTATATATGTGATCAAGAACAATATAGTTAGGCAAACCAACAACAAAACCAACAAAGCCTATTTTGATAGTCCCGCCATAAAGCGTTTGCCTCGCTTCGCCTTCCCTTAAAAGTACAGGAAAATACTGATACTGAAAATCTAATGCATCAAATGCATATGAATAACTATAAATACGTTTATTTTCTTTGCAAATAGGTAAACAGTTAATATTTGTATTGTTGTAATGTAAACCCGTATTGCAAGGAATGGTGCCTGAAGTAGACTTAAACATACAACAACGCATTATATATTATAAAAGCTTACGAGGATTTAAGTATAAACATATATAACGATAGAGGAATAAGATACCCTCGACAAACCCAATAGGGTTTTTAGGGTGTTTTGTTACGCTTAACTTTGTCAAAATTGTATGAATTAAATAAATAAAAATCAATAAAAAACACGACATAAGAGACCTCACAAAATTTTTTTGTATCTATATCCATATATTTTGTTTTGTAATACTTTAATGTACTTGTGTTATTATATTAAGAAAGGAATATTATATAAACGTGGCCCCCCTCACAATGTCCCCCTACAAAACCTAAGGGAACGGGGGTGGCTGAAAGTCAGCACCACCCTGAATATTTCGGGTCGCACAACTGAGCCACCTCACTTTGCTTTGTTTTCTCCATATAGTTTGTTTTAAATGTTAATAGTTACCTATGTAATAGTATTAAAGAGAAAGCAATAAATATTTTCTATTATTATTAATAACTTAAACTTTTGTGAACTATTGTTTCAAGGACTGAAAACATACTAGAAAGAGTGAGATAAACATTAATTGAAACTCTAATCCACACCACTTACACAATAACTTATACCACACACTTTCAAACACATACACACACCTTCTCACACACAAACACAAATACACGCGCGCGCACACACACACACACACACACACACACACACACACACACACACACAAACACCATATCTTATAACACTGACTTTTATTATTTTTCTAAATTAATCTAAAGTAATGACTTTATTGTTTACATAAACATAATTGTGGGCCTCACCTTTAAACTGTACCTTATTATTATTCAATAAAGTTATTTGTATTGTATTTGTATTTGTAATGTCACTTTCATATATGTATCGTTTAGTGCTACATTTAGCAGTGTTTACCGCTAGAAATTGTAGAATATTTAATTCCTTTTATTTATTACAAGTGTATACAGCGCCATGGAGGTTCATTAAATGCATGAAAAAAAAAAACAGTGTTGGTATACGTTATTACCTTATTACTATTACGCAAAGAGATCAGTATGTTTTTTCAATTCCAATACATCTGAAATTGTCAAGCTTTTTCCAATTGTCAAACCAAACCTAGTGTATTCAAACGGAAAGTAAAGCTCACCCTGTCGGATTTAATAACTTTCCACCCACGTGGGTATTTTTAAAGCATCAACTGGGCTGACCCAAATAAGTTTATACTGAATTATGCCGCCGGAGTCCGGACAAATTCTGAAATTCTGGAAGTGGCATAACTACCGGTTGATGTTGGACGATGGCCAATCACAAAGCAACATTTTATTTCTCCTTTTAATGCCATTCGTCTGCTTAATTTATTATCTGTTTCTTTACTCCGAATGGATTCTCAATATACTTATATAGATATTTCCAGATATTATTACAAGCACTATGGCGTGCTGGGCGAAAATCATACTGCATGTCACCTATGACGGTTAAAGTAATACAATTAGAGCACGAAGTTTCGGCTTGAAAGAGCGTGCCTAGGTGGCCGAGTGGTGTAGGCATTAAAAAAACATGGGCTTCAATAATTTGTAAAATATGTTATATAGATGTTAATACATGTAACTCAATTGTTTTAAACTTTTATTTTTTTGGATTATATGTACCAATGGGACAAACAAGTTGTCCGCACTGCGGACTCCGCAGTCCAATGACAAGCGTCATACTTGTAAATTTTCGCTATATCATCCAAGGCAAGTGTCACCTTTCTTGTTCTGCGGGAGACTGCACTGCATTCGTCACTCTGAGACGATGGCTCTTTATGTCTCGTTTTTGGATAGGAGGATAAAACATCTATTATGTCTACATAATAAATAAACGCAAAAATTATACCAAAAAATGGCACGAATGGTCAAAAACGGGGCTAATTTTCGTATTCTCATCGTGTCCCTCTTCCCGTTGCAGTAAAACATTTATTTGGTTACTGCTATACCAAATTTCAGTGTATTTATATGTTACATATTATGCTAAAGCCATCGCAAATACACACCTTACACAACCTATAGACTAAAAATAATATTATCATCATTATTTTGAATTTAAAACAACATATGCGGTGGTCACACAATTTTAGGTACTGCTTTAGATTTGCGTATTATAACGGACGGTAAACGAGCTATGTCGTTGCTTTATATAGCTGATCGGTTAAGAACATCTAAGCAAACTTCGCTACGAGCGTATTCAAGTGAATATCTTTTGGAATACCTCAGTTTGGATCCGTTCTGGTCTTAATCCACTGATATGGTGTCGGTAGGATATATCTCTGGATACAAGAGACAACAAAAATTATTTAAGGATAAATATTTTTGCTAACAACACACAGGACAACACAAATACAAAATTTTAAAAAGTCATAGCTTCTGTAATAATATGGCCAGCCGCCTAGCGCCTGCCTGACGCCATGGATCAAACTGTGTAATACTACCAGCTAGCAGTAAGTGAGTTACTGATGCTAATGTTCGATAAAGTGGTACTCAAAGGGATCAACTGACAAGGTAGGATGACAGTAATTAGATAGCATGTGAGCATCGGCTGCGTCAGCGTTCTCGTAATTAGCTGGGTATTCTCTATGATCGATATACGTAATATAGGTGAAGTTCTTCAATTTTTAATTTTTTATATCGAAGGAATAATACAAAACCTTATTATAATATAAAAAAGTGTACTCGATTCAGATTTCAGTCTCAATCGTGCGCTCGTAGAGTCAAGACCTTCTGAAGATGCTTCGTTTAGAAGCGAAACTAGTCGAATATTCTTCCGGTTTGGCTGCGTGGTGTTTGTGACGGCACGTAGGCTTAACACGACAATTAGGCGGAATTGTCACTAGATTTATATTTTTATACTTTTTTTTGACCACCCTCGTAGAAAATCCGTCGCCAAGGATCTAACAGTGAGTCCCAGCAGCCGTCCTTGAGAGCCAGTAAAATAACACACATATGAGACTTGACAACTGTAAGTCTCACTTCACTGTCGGGTGACGAAATGCACCTGTCATAGGCAGATGTTTTATGCTTAACATCAGGTGGGCCTCTTGCTAGTAGTCCTACATACTTGTACTTAAATTTAATTTCATTCAAAAACACTTGATGAAGTCCAAAATAAAAAAGGTACGAACTCAATTAAAAAAATGTAATATCTGTAGTTTTTTTTATCTTATTTTTTATGCTTGATAATAGGTTAAGCCTTTGACCACTATCTCACCTGATGGTAAGTGATGATGTGGTCGAAGATTTTGTTCAGGCTAACCTAGAATTACTGGCTCTCAAGGACAGCTGCCGGAACACACCGTTAGGAGCTTGGCGACAGATAAACAAATCAATAAACACGTAATGTAGGACATAAAATGTTCAGCATATAACGTTTATGTTCCGTGAGTCAAATGTTGAATACATTCGACTGAAACGACATCAAACGTTTCCAAGTGTTCGTAATATCTCGTCGATGTTCCATAGAACTATTTGCAAATCGTCTTACAAACGGATAAGTCCGGATTACGCTTCAAGTTTATCAGGTAGATATAAAAAGCCGGCTCAAGGAGTCCTTAGGAAGGCCAATATATTTTTAACCTCTCGTAGATAGATTTTATTACATATCATAATAATTTCATTGTATTAGTTGGTATTCTATTTAATTATAAGGATATTGAGCAAGCTATCTTGACTTCGTTAGAACATTGCAAAGTTAATATGTTAGGAAAGATTTTTAAAGTTTATCTCGAAGGTACGTTTCATGGCCTACGTTATATGTTAAGTTGTTTACTTTTACTTTGTTTGATGAATACTGCGTAATATTCACGATGTTTGACGTAATAAAAATTATAAAACATCTAGAAATAAATGTTTACAAAATCAAAACGAAAGGAAAGATTTGTCCCTTGAGCCTCGTAGCATGGCCGATCCATCACTATGGCTAGAATGTGATCTACTAATTGAGCTATCACATTGATTACTCATGGTGCGAATTAGTACTTTCACTTTCACCCTTTTAGTTAATGTCAGATCAAACATGACGATTTTAGTATTAAAGGTTATATATGTATATATAGGTTGAGACACCCCTTTGGTTCAACAGTGTGTCTATATTTTATTGGTAATTTCCAGGTGTCTATGCAGACGATACTGCCCAGGATTCTGCAAGAAACCCAGTGCGTCTTCAACATCAGAGAGCAGTGAGAAACAGGATGCCAATCACCAACAGGTGAGTTTTACTTATCTATGCTTCTAATAAATTCTCTAAGGTTTTCGCGATTATAACACATAGTAATTAAACAATTTTAAACGGCTTAAGTCGCGTTAACTTTAAACGGTTTAATAATGTAACATGATTTAAGTATACAATTATTCTTGTTAATTTAGAATCAACATTACTGGCGGTATATAGTACAGCAGTTTCAACTGGCTTGCAGAAAAAAGTAGGAGTATTTTTTTATGTAAGTTATATGGTATCAATTTGGTTATCAATCAATTATGGTTATCAATGATTAATTCGCATAATTAATAAATTCAAGCGTTACTTTGCGGAAGTCCATATATATTAATAACAAATATATTGAAAATATTTTAAGAAAATATTAATTTAATATTTTAGACAAATACTTAAAATATATCTAGTGACAATTCCGCCTAATTTTCATGTTAAGCCGACGTGACGTCATAAACGCCACGCAGCCAAACCGGAAGAATTTTCAATGCGTTTTGCGTCTACACGAAGCATCCTCAGGAGCTATTGACTTTTCGAGCGCACGATTGAGAATATTCTTTTGTTTGTTAAGAGATCAAATATCAGAATAAAAAAACCGGCACCGGTAACGAAACGAAATGTACATACAGTTCGAGATCCTTTCCTGAAGTTTGACCTGCACTTGGTCGGTTATATTTAAGTACCTACATGTTGTTATTCTTCAGATATTAATTATACCTAGTTTGATGTTTTTTATTTTACCGTTGTTACTATAGAGGAAAACAAAAGAAAATGTTTCTTCTATTTCCACATTTGAATTTGAACTTTTTGATGTCATTATGAATTGTTATGCCAGCTGCTATACTAACACATATTCTGTGTTATTTTCAATTAGCTACGTATTACCGTTGCAAAGATTCGGCCTTTTACAAGTTGGACGGACGTATAGACAGCCAATGCTTAGTAATAACCACATTTTATAGTATTTAACTCTAAAAAGAGGATAACTATAGTGTAATACTACATTGTTACTTTTAAAGTAAAAATGTTTACTTTTTGAAATTTGAAATTTTACGGGGTGATATGAGGGTGTAAGTTTTTACACACTAGAACTGATAATCATACATTTCAGCCCTAATGGGATGAAAAGTAGATTCAAAAGTTCGGGAAACTTAATGCAATGTAAGGTTTGCGTGCTAAATAGAAATGGTTAGTTTTTTAATGGGTATTGTTGTTCTTTATTTATTAACTTTTTCATTGTATAAACGGACTTTGATAAAGTCATTTTTGAACTCTTGTCTTCTTCAATAATTATTAAATCTTTTCAACTTCATTCAATGACAATTTTTTTTATGTTATTGTGACGAGACAAGCTCGAGGCCCACCTGATGTTTAGCGGATAACCTCTGCCTATAACAGATGCATTTTGTCACAAGTCACGAATTGCACTGCGCTCGTCACCTTGAGACATATAATTGTTAAGTCTCATGTGCCTGTAATTTAATTGGCTCTCAAGGACATTTCGTAGCTACCTACAGACACGATTATTATGATTGTTAATATAATTTATCTCTAAATAAGTCAACGCACTCTGGACACTCTAGATATTGACTATAGTAAGCATGCTGTGTCCGTGACGCGGCTTCGACTCTCCGGCCCGGCACAAAAAGTAATTCTAAAAACTTGTAAGTGTAAAGTGTATCTTATAAATTATACTCGTACTTGTATGTTAATTATATTAGTATATCTACTATGACTACACATACAGTCACGCACGACCGAAGTCGGACTTCGGTCGGAAGACTTAGCTTATATTATTCATTTCTGTATATGGAGCTCGTATTCAAAAATCACTCCAATTTTTGAAGAATCCATCTTTCTTTACTAAGCTGAATAAAAAAAAAACAGTTTAAAGTCTATAATCGAATAAAGGAGAACCTCAGAGTTACCATGTGAAAAAAAAGATTTCAAACCATGAAGGTTCTATGTCAATTCGAAGTATCTATTACAATAAAACGGCAATTTCAAACTTTAACTATTTTTTTTTACGCCATCAAACTCGCCACTCAACCACTATATTCAAGACTCAAGACTACGAGTGTTATTTGCTTGACTGACAAAGATTGATGATATCTAAAGCCCATTGTCTTATAAAAATATATAAATTTACCTTAGACAATTTAGGTAAACTTCAAACTGTTTAAATAATATAAAATACGCATGTCACCTGCTCTCAAAGCACTTATCCATGAAATTGTACGCATAAGCGCCTACTTAAATTCTTCGAGCATCGTAATCCAATCACAAACATAATTTTCTCAGGCGCTCGAGTGTTTTTTAAAGGATATATTACGACGTTATATTGGAATAGAATAGAATAATATTTTATTGTATAAAATGTCGGTACATAAACATGGATTAATATATTTATTAGTAAATAATTTTGTCAATATACATTGGTGATTCTGACTTGAGACTGAGTAAAACGACCTCTCTATCAGCCATAATTCTAACTTGCTTAGGAATCTACGGATTTGTAACTGTTTTTTTGTTTAGTTAGGTATAGCATTGTAGGTACTTGTACACATAACGTAGCAACGTTTTTTGCAATAACGCATGCTCTCGGATTACCTATATTATAAAATTTAATTTACGCGAGGAAAAATTATAATATCCATACGATGGTTAGAGAACGAGAGAAAATATTAGAGTTATGAGTTTATGAGTCATATGTCCTGTTAACTTAAATGGTCAGATCATGACCCGGCTATAGACGTGGATGGCGCGGGTTTGGATCCCGCAAATTACTTTAATTTTTCGTCTCGTAAATTTGTAATTTTGTAAATACATTTATTAAAGTAGGTATTAGGTATTCATTTTAGTTCCAATATTAAATCATTTGAGCGAGATCGTATTAACATAATCGTGTTTTTATCTTATAAGTATTCTACAGCCTTAACAAAGTAACTTATACTTTGTGTAAGTATATAATACAGTTTTATATTTACTTAACTTAAAAGCTTTACTTCTTATAGTTTGATCAGTTAAAAGGAAATTTGAAATAGTCTAACTTAGGAAGTCTTTGATTTTAAATTAGGTTTCTGAGATGTTTTTTGTATGCATGTTTCTAAGACAACAGGAATGAAGTAGCGTCGCTTTAGAATTTTGAGGTTCTGGGTGATATTCCCGTTATTGGATTTATTATAAGTAAATAAACAGTTCCGAAGTCTGTGATTGGACCCGGCAGATTTTTAGGTTAGGTTTTGTCTGTGCAAAACGTGTCTCTGCCTATCTGTTCTGATCTTGATATTATGCAAGCATAATGTTATGTTTTACATTACTGGAGCTAATAATCTGTTCTTATTCTAATTTGCGTCATAATGCGCTAAGCTGTTACGGAGATGAGGTCGTAACAAATACAAACACAAGCAGGCATTTAGCTGCGGTTTTTGGTTTACGTTGAATATCGGTAAACTCATGATTTCATACATTTAGAGCGCATCTTGTACCCTTATGATGCTGAAGATGTTATTCAGGCTAACCTAGAATTACTTTCCCTCGAGGACAGCTGTGACAACACACCGTTTGGTGCTTGGCGACAGATTTTCTACTTGAGGGTGGTAGATAGCCAGGCAAGCATTCGCATAATGCCCTACCACTATGCAAAATTATTTACAATTACCGCGACATCATCACGAGTGTTAGGTGTTGAAAAAACACTTCTTTATTGGAGATGAAGTCCTAGTAGTCTGGTCCGCACACCATACCCTATAACGGTTAAAGTAATAACAATAGAGCATAAAACATTTATCTCACCCAGAAGTCTCGATAGCCGAGTGGTTAAGGAACAAGCTGCGTAAAACCGGGGTTACTGCAAGTTTGATTCAGATGGCAGCGTTCCTCACAGTCAGGCAGCATTTTCCCGTAGAATTACAATGTTTATTCGTTGAGCCAAACAGGAGCCAGTATTTTATTCACGCGACCCATCAACTGCTCTGATAAGTTTTGGAAAATACGATGAGATCCTGGTTCCCACGCGCCCAACGTCTCTACACCACATGGCTCAAATAATATGTATCCACCACAACATATTATAATTTTACAACTTATTTTACAAAGCACACATATCCCACAATCACATTCCACGAAGGGGTAGGCAGGGGTGTATAAACATCCATTATTTTCGTCAGACTTGTTTTTATCGCATAGAGATCAAGTCTTTTCACGTTCTCTAGGCAAAATTCTAACTGCTACTGAGGATGTATCCGTCAGAAAACCTCATTAACGGTCCGAGTTAGCGGACATTTATATCAAGTAAATTTAATATGGACATTTGTCTCTAAAATAACGCATTATTTTCAAGATGGCGGGATATTAATAATTCCCCTTTAATCCCCAAAAGCTACGCGTATGATTAATTATTACCACTTCTTATCCCCAGGGATGAAACTCCTACAAGAACTTGGAAAACAGCTATATTGATAAACCACCCCAATTTTAATGGCAGCAGGAATGTAATGAATCATTGTTTATTTAAAGATGTAATTAATTCATGTCAGTTAGTTATTGTTAACTCTACTAGAGATGTTATTCTCGTTGTAATAATGAACACCACCAAGCGGAGTAAGAGGTTGTAGTTTGGTCATGGCACGTACAAGTTACTCCAGCTTATACAATATAATAACACTTTATTGCAGACCAATTTAACAATAATACAAATATTGTTTTTTTTTTTTTATGCTTGATAGGTTAGCCTTTGACCACTATCTCACCTGATGATAAGTGATGATGTGGTCGAGGATGTTGTTCAGACTAACCTAGAGTTACTGGCTCTCAAGGACAGCTGCCGGAACACACCGTTAGGTGCTTGGCGACAGATTTTCAACTTGAGGGTGGTAGCCAGGCGGGCATTTGCAAAGTGCCCTACCACCATGCTGTAACGACTGTTATCCTAAGACAACAACCGGGACCGACGGCTTAACGTGCCCTCCGAAGCACGGAAGCACTCAGTAGTAATGTCACCAGCGGTCACCCATACAAGTCATGACCGCGGCGGACGTTGCTAACTTTGCTGATCGAATTAGAATGGCTAAGCAAACTTGGCTAAAAGCGCTTCAAAATGAATATAAACAATAAAAATCCCTTACAAAATGTTCTTACAAAAGCCAGTCTAATCGCTATAAAAGCGATTTCTTCCAGACAACTTTGGATGGACAGAATCAGAAATAGGGAATAGGCAGTTGGTGGAACATGAAATCATATGGAAAGTGTAAGTCATAGCGCTTTCCATATAAACGTAGATTCAACATTTTGTAAAATCAAGTATTCAAACTCGTTGAAATTTGCATACATATTTTTGACCCTAATATTTTTTTTATTAATATATTCTACAGATTACAGACTCGTGGGCCGTACACTTGTTAGTTTTTTTACATATCATATTTTTTTTTAAATTTTATATCATTCTGCAACTTATCAATATTCTTCCTAAAGTGAAGTTAGTCTAAAAATATATCTTACAACTAAAGTGAGTCCATACTTATGAATATTTTCTCCTTATATCTAGTTTGTATATATATTACGTTGTTCATATTTGTGTTGTCCCTAATATTTAAGTTACTATTTTTTCAGTTTTTTATTTCATTCCTTATTTTATATCTCAATGTGAAATAACTTTCCCGAATTATTTTTAATATATATAACTTTAGGGAAAATTGGCAAACCAATGGCTTAGATGTTAGACTCAAAAACATGAATGCAAATTCACCAACTTATTTCACATAGGGCATTTCAAGTAGAAAACCTGTCGCCAAACACCTAACGGTGTGTTGTGGCAGCTGTCCTTGAGAGCCAGTAATTCTAGGTTAGCATAACAACATTTTCGACCACATCATCACTTGAGGTAGTGGCCAAGGCTAGCCAAAGGGGCCAAGGCTAGCAAAAGTTGAATCGTAATAAAAAAAAACTTATCTTAATAATTTTTAAACTCATTCACTTAGCAGGCGTTAATGAAAAAATTACAATGCTAGATGTTATTGTATCTCCGTATTCTACATGCCACCTTCAAATTTGATGGCACGTTACGAGCAAGAGGTGCCTGCCTACATAACTGGAAAGGAACTGTAAAAATAACGCGACTCATCATAAACATCTTCTTTAGTAAACATAAATAGTCTGTAGAGTGTCCCTGTAGAGTAACCATAAAAAGTCAGATAAGTACAAAGTTGTTCTATGGTGAAAAGAAAGATGTGTTACTCAAAAATTCGCGCTAAACCTATGATTTTAAACAAATATCTCAATAAATACCACGCAATTTCACTCAACAAAACAACAGGTTGATATGACAGCTCATGACAGCTGAGTTCGACATGTTTCAGATGACAAAGGCGGGTTCCCATATAAAATTCGTAATGATAGTACTTCTTTTGGTCAAGTCCACTTTCAGTTTGAACAGACTCTACTTTAACCATAATAGATTTAGGCGATAAAAAGACTTAGGTTATCGAACGCTAATTCGTGAAAACTTCAGATATAAGAATTATTCTTAGACAACTTACCTTGTGGCATTCACAAAAGGGTTTGGAGATTCTTTATTGTCTATTCAGCGCGTTTTCAAACACGTTATAGTTTACGTTACGAGTACGTTATGACGTCACGAGTCAAGGAATCTCTTCTGTCTACTTAGCGAATAAAGCCCAGGGCTTTCGACGTGTCATAGCTCACAAAGTTAGACTTAGAATAGAACATCCACAAATTAATATTCAATGTTTCGAAGCTTCATCTACGTAAAAAAAGCTCTTTGTTACAATATAAAAGGAAGTAAATCACTGCATTCAATAGGACCATTTGTTAAATCCCGGCCATATAGCACGGTATTCATTGTGGCGTCGTATTCGCATCCCACCGTATACATGGTGTTTAAATTTTAAACCTAAACGCGCCGGAATCAGGCCGTGTCGAGCGTGGCTCTGAATAATAGACTTGGAAATATACGGAAAGTCGTTAGTAGCGTTGTTGGTGCTGCGGTTTCAATAGCTTAGACTGCGGAACCCTGATTCCCGAATTGATTCTATATAGCGTTTTATACTTAAGCCTAAGGCAAGACGTTTTTTTATCCAGCCAGATGTCCTACACACAAAGGTGTCTTCTATTATCTTGTGCAATTATTAATATAGCTGTTTTTTCTTGCACTATATCTCATAATGATGTTGGCAAGGGAAATGGCTCTAAATCACAAAGCTAGACTTCGCCTTTGGCTTCTTCGGAAAAAAAAATCTGCTCGAGAGCATTTTTCAAATGATCTAGATACGACACGAAGCCAGTAGCTATTGCAAAATGCCCTACGATCATGTGGTAGGTGCATTTAGATTATTCTAGATGAACAACAGTTGACATTTAATAAATCAATTAATTGAACCAACACGTTCATTTTAATTAACATTCATTCAACCAATACCGGGAAAGTTCTTTACAGGCTCTAAAAAATTTTAGGTGCAATGGGAAGAGTCACAGAATAAGGCAGATCAAATGAATATAATTTGACAAGAGACAGTAAAACTGAATAACCTTTGTCCACTTTAGTGTACCATACCAGTAAATAAGGCCCATTAGAAAGACTACGTCACGTGCCGCTAAAGGGCCTTTTCTAAACCACCGGAATTAGTTGCAAATTGAAATTATGACAAAATACGTTATTTATCTATCAATTCAAATCAAATAGTTTATTTGCAAGAATACAAGTAAAGAAGATCTTAAATATATTATTCCACACCGTTGTACTCTGTCTGCAAGCAGACGTGCAGATATTTCATGCAGTCACATCGAAATTTAAATTAGTATTATGTATATTTTACATAATTAGATGTATAAATTACATTTATTAATACATTTATAACTCAAATTCAAATTCAAAATCATTTGTTCAATTTAGGCGTCTACGACCCTCTTATGAAGGTCAATTACAAATTTTAATATTGAAATATGCTACATTGTACTACCGCGTTCAGCAAACAAAAATTTATAGAGCCACTGCGAGAAGAACGGACAAGAAACTCGGGGCCATTCATTTAAACGTCTTTTAACAATGTGTTATATACAATATAATACAATATTTGTTTAAATTATGTAGGTGACAGGTGACAGCTTGGCAGAGGCAGAATTTTCCAAGCATTTTTGTCGTTTAAGTAATCAGAAACTGTGTAGTAGGATTTCTTAATCAAAATGTTTCTAACGTGCAACTTGAATTTTCCTTCTGTGAGCATTATAATATGCTTGGGAATTTTATTATAAAACCGCACACAAACAAAACGGACCTTTTATTTGTCTTTGCTAGTCTAAAACCTGGTACCGCTATTTATATTTATTTCTAGTACAACACTAGTCGTGGTTGTCACTTTTTAATTTAAATTTACTCATTTTTTTCCGAACATACACAATATTTTCAAATATATACAGACTCGGTAAAGTTAATATATTGTAACGTGATAAGTGGTGTAGTATAAATAAAAACACACGTTAGGTAATTTGCAAAGCAAAAAAAATAATTCCACCTTAACCACCTCACAAAGTTGAACTTACGGGAAAGTGGGTCAACTTGGAAAATGTGCCCATCAGCTGGAGCTCGCCAAGAGGATTCTAAAAGTTGCTTTGCAGATGGTCATAGGACCTTTAGATCAAAAGTTATATACCATATTACCTGGATAACAATCAGTCAACAAAACAACAAACCTTTGTTTCAAGGACCGTTCATATTATTATTTCTGAAATTGTTTTATGAGGACAAAATGAAAGAATTAAATTCGAATCTAGAAGTATGTTTTTAATAAAAAAGAAGGTAACAATATTTCCATGCAGTAATACTAATTTGCCAGTGCGTATATTACACCGGAGTAAATAATCCTAACCGAAGTGGAATGTGAAGTGTGTATGTGTGTTATAGAACTATAATGTCTAAGATGCTATAAACTAGTTCTTCTAAACACAGTAATAACAATTTATAAATATTTTAATATATAAGAGTAGCTATCCTCAATGAAATGACACAAATTTACAAGTGCCTACTTCTTGAAAAGTATTTCTAATTTAATACCCTTTTTACTTGTACTTACATTGAATATTCTCAAAGACAAGGTGAAATAACAGTTGGTTAAATAAACAAATTAATTAACTGGATTAAATTCATTTGAGCAAATTATATGAAATAATAAATTTCCTAAGATTTATGAATGTACATTGTTGGCCAGACAATGTCCTTGTGCATCAAATTACTAAAAAATGTCCCTAAATAGATATTATAATAAACTTGACGACGAGCATCTCGTTCCATGAACTGGATCTCGCAATATTTGCACACTGACGCTGGTTATGCAGTATAGCGTCCCAATGTGGAGCTATTCACTTTTGCCGTGATGAAATGCTGGGGGTCGTGAAGAGGACGGACACCTTCCAAATGTCGAGTGCGAAATAAAATTTAAATGTTATTAAGCATACTTGCGCAATGTGGCGGGATGAACCGCGCCATCGTAAAGTTATTATTCCTTATATTCCCAATCGCGGGGCAAACTCAGGTACCGTGGGGTTCCGGGTCGTTCGTAGGGCTGGGGCTGGCAGTCCCAAGAATGCGGGGTAACAAAAACCCACTGTGGAAAAATATCACAGCGTTAGTATTTCAAACGTGGTCGAGTCGCATGACGCTACTCGAAGAAAAAGAATCTTTCGCAACAAAAAGAATCTGAACACCGTTGAAATTTAGATCAGTTTTATCTCACCTTTTTTTGCGGGTTTTATAATTCGTCAGCGGGACTCGCCGGTGCCGATGATTAAAAATCTTCGCCGTGATCGCCAAGAACACCAAGCTCATTCATCATCTCGGCCATCTTTTATTCTCACTATTTTTTCCTAGTCATACTCAAGCGCATGAACCAATCCGGGAAGACCTCTCAGCTGACCGTTCCATCTCACGCAGACCCCCTTGCAGCGTCATGACACAACCGTAGTTTTTGAGTAAAAATATATTTTCCTAAATTGTAGATAAGGCTTAAATAAAGTTGCTTTTGTGGAAACGCATACACGTTGTGGGAACTTGTTTTCACTCATATTTACGATATAAACAACACTCAATATGAGGTTACAACTCTGTTTTTTTGTAATTCATACTTTGTTTCGTAAAAATAAATATTCGGCATTTTGTTTATTTAGACAAATAAAGATTGTTAGATGTAACAATCTTTATTTGTCTAACTATGTAGAAATCTTAATTTCACATATATTAAAATAAAACCTTGTTTGCGTAAAGAACGCGCTACGTTCCGTTCTACATATTGGAACTTTTCATAAACAAAAGTACAGTTTTTGAACGTGCTCCGCAACGATTCAACCAATCACAGCGCAATTGGCTGCCATTCATAACTCTTACTTCATGTCGTTTTACTAAAACGTCATTGTCATTATAGTGTTTGCAAAATGCCGAATATTTTTTTTTACGAAACAAAGTATGAATTACAAAAAAACAGAGTTGTAACCTCATATTGAGTGTTGTTTATATCGTAAATATGAGTGAAAACAAGTTCCCACAATGCTAGCTAAGTATATGTAGCTAAGTAGTGCTACACATCCTCAGAATGACGGAAATATGTTTGTTTACTAATATAAATTCCTTCGTTCATTTGTCTCAGTGGTAAGTTTTATTATAGTTGTTTTGCAATACAAACAATAAAAACTGTAGCAACGCTACAATATCAATTTCTTTAAAAAGATCCTTTAGAGATTCCCTAGGATCCATTTCATATATGGCTCCAATTTCACGCTTTTGTAAGATAAAGATTGTCTCTATCTCAGCAGCAGCTCCCCACAGCAATACACCATAAGACATAATACTGTGGAAGTACGCGAAAGAAACGAGCCGTGCAGTAGCTACGTCTGTTAACTGTCTTATCTTACAAACTGCATATGCAGCAGAACTAAGTCTTCCGGCTAGATCATGTGGATCCCACTGTAAAGTTGAATCCATTTTGATTTCCAGGAAGACTGTCGCATTGTCAATAGAGAGTTTATCTGGGCCAAGCTTAATGTTTGGTTCAACACAAGGAACATTTGGTAAAGAAAACTTTAAACATTTGGTCTTTTTTGAATTTAAGAGAAGATTATTAGCGGCGAACCATTATCATATCTTCTTTAAAAATCAGGAAGGTATCATCTGCAAATAAAACAATATCGCAAAAATCATTGACCATGCAAGGCAGATCATTAATAAACGCTAGGAACAGAAAAGGTCCCAAAATTGATCCCTGCGGTACACCTATTTTTACCAAAGACCCAGAAGAAGTATTGCCATTTATTCCAACCTTCTGTAACCTGTCTGACAGATATAACCCTATGAGATTCAAAGCCTTTCCGCGAATACCATAGTGTTTTTTTTTTTTTTTTACGCCTGATAGGTTAGCCTTTGACCACTATCTCACCTGATGGTAAGTGATGATGTGGTCGAGGATGTTGTTCAGACTAACCTAGAGTTACTGGCTCTCAAAGACAGCTGCCGGAACACACCGTTAGGTGCTTGGCGACAGATTTTCAGGTGGTAGCTAGCCAGGCGGGCATTTGCAAAGTGCCCTACCACCATGCTGTAACGACTGCTATCCTAAGACAACAACCGGGACCGACGGCTTAACGTGCCCTCCGAAGCACGAAAGCGCTCAGTAGTGATGCCCAACCATCGGTCACCCATCTAAGTCATGACCGCGGCGGACGTTGCTTAACTTTGCTGATCGATTCAGAATGGCTAAGCAAACTTGGCTACGAGCGTTTCAACAGTGGCTACGAGCGCTTCAGTGTGAAAGCTTACGAAACATAGTGCGGTGTTCTACACAGTCGAATGCTTTGGAAAGATCACAAAATACGCCAATAGCATCATGTGAACTCTCCCAGGCTTCAAGTATGATGTGACATCAATTGAACACCTGCATCTGTTGTCGATCTGCTCTTAGTGAAACCAAACTGATTCTCATTCAATATATTATGCTCATTAAAATGGGATAAAAGTTGTTTGAGCACAACTTTTCCGAATACTTTACTCAGAACAGGTAAGGTGGAAATGGGTCTGTAATTGTAAGGGTCAGATGTAGCCCCCGACTTCCAAATTGGAGTGATTTTACTTTGTTTCATTAAGTCGAGGAAGTTTCCTCTATCGACACAAAGATTGAATATTGTTACTAAGTATGGTGCGATAATGCAAATTATAGACTCTGCCACTTTAACTGACATACCCCACAAGTCTTCAGTACTCTTTATGTTTAAACTACATTTGTTTATACATTTATATTCTTTAAACTCCTTAACACTATAAAAACAATTACTTAAAAGCCATGCAGTCAATTCTTTTTCAAATTTATTTCCAGATAATATTTTTATGCTATTGAGTAAGCAGTTACAAAGTGATAGTGACATGTAATAAGCGTTTCGCTTGTATAAATTTTTTCGGGCATGAGGTTCGAATAAAATATTTACAAACTCAGATCTGTTTTGACGGGTGTATACTTTATTGCGTTTCAGAAAAAAACAGGGTTTTGTTTGGCAAAAACACAAATATTTTTTATCTATTATATAATTTATTCTATGGTGCATGGATAAATTACAATAAAATCAAAAATAATAAACACGAAGCTCTCTAGACTTGTTACCAGTTTTTTAACGTTTTTTACTGGAAAAACTAGAAGAACTCTAAGTATCGAGCTTGCGCGGTAGATGCGGTTTTATATGTATGTGCAACAGGTGTGCGAATTCACACACACCGATTTTAAGTAAGTAATACGTAGAGTCGTAGAAGCGTCAAACTTGTAGTTATGGAATTAATTACTATAAACTAAATCAACAATAAAGCGGCTAACCCACGTAATACTATACATAGTTATATTGTGAATTGTTCGCAACTCGTAGTTCGGTAGCCCCACTCTCCCTTGACCATCTTTTTAACCGACTTTAAAATAGGATGTTATTGATTAAATGCGTATGTATGGTATATTTTTAAACTGCACTATAAGCACATGTTCTGTTGGCTTATTTCGTTCTTTTTCCTTTGATGTCTTAGACTTTATATTTAAATTATTTTTTAATCCATTTATTACTTAAGCGTTGCCAAAACGTACCGACTAATCTCCTGTTTGTTTTGACTCATATAAATAACACAATACGATTCCGAGTTCGTTCTTCAAACGCTACGGCCGCTTCAGTAATATAGTCACGTATGTTTTCAATGCTCATTTATCCAAATGTGACACCGCACATACACGTTGTGATTTGTGCGTATCTTGAGATATTGTAAATGTCTATATATTTTGATAAACGTGTAGGTATATGGTATTGTTCTTCTATTATCTAATTCCAAACCTTATCATGTTTATGTGAGTTCGTATATAATCTGTGGTCCGAAAAAAAACTAAAATAGCGCCGTTCGTAATCATTATCTGACTTGCACAGTAGAGACAGCCGCATAGTGTGCAAGTGAGAGCTAATGATTTTTGGCCCCATTTTAGACTCGCTTCTGCATATCGATACAAAACTCCAATATAGCTTTTTAGGGTTTCGTACCAAAAAGGCAAAACGGCGTTTTATGAGAAACCACTGTCAGTCCGTCAATTTGAGTACATCTATAGACTAACTAGTAAATAGAATGAAATACAAAACTGAAAGGTCATTTCATGTAAACGCTAACCCGAAAACGTATTTAAAACTAAAATAGAAATTCTTTATATTAAAAAAAAAACGAATACATAAAAAGTAGCTGAAGTAAGAAGTTAACTACACTGCAACCCAGGGGTGTGTTTGAAGCTCATTGAGTGAAAAAAAAACATATGTTTACCCATAAAAATAAATGAATGGCCGCCGTAACATTTATCATTTATACACATTCAACAGAGTCGGTAGTGATTTCTGAAACATTTCGCAAGAAGCCAATTTACATGAAGCTAGGATGCAAAAAAACCGCTTCTCGTCCCAATCTGAAAGCCCACGAAATGGGGTCTAGTTAGGTGTGTAACCGGCACTGAACTCCGGATCAAGCAATGGTCCGACGTGGGGTGCCTTAACGGGTATTGAGTTGTCCAGGTGAGAAGTCACAGAAGGTCCAACAGGAAGGTGTATGGTCATCTACATCTGGGATACGCGTAGGCGAGGTGACCAGTTGCGTTAGATCATACGCTAAACCGAAGTTATGGACAGATATCCCCACAAGATCTGCGGGGTGCGAACCAAGCCATTCCAAATGGCAGGCGTTGAAATCACTACAAGTATCACGATCTCTGCGGCGGAGATCTGGTCAAACAAGGAATCTGTAGCCATCTGTAGGTGCACCATGAATCGATCTGCATTCGGCATTGCCGTATGGGACCTTTTGAGGCACTTATAGATTCGTGGATGGTCATCGGAGGGTATTGGGGGTGCCCAGGTTTCGGTTCACTATCCTTATTCTTATAATATACTCTATACTACTAGTATACTCAAATTATTTCTTGTATGTATATGCCATAAAAATGATCATATTTTAATTTATTTCGAAATCTGTTTTCACAATTCTGGACTGCGCTGGCTGGATTTTATTCTTCAAATTCAAATAAGTTTATTTGTAGAATGTAGTGTACAAGATGGTAAAAATTACAAAATAGTTCTCATACTTTCTTACCATATAGGCATGCAAATTTTTTAAATCCAAAATGAATAGTTCTAGTTACATCAATATAAGCCATTTAGTTGTCCAATAAAATTACATAACTAAATACAATCACATTAAGTTAAATTATATTCATAAATATATTCAATTAGGCTTAATAGGTTGTCAAAAAAATAAATAATACAATAATAATTAATAACGCATATAACAAATTAATTCATAATACATATTACTATTGTTGTCTTAAATTATTGTCCTCTAAAAATTCCACAATACTGTAATAACATTTTCTGACTAGAAGCTTTTTAAATTATGTTTAAAAGTAGACATATTGCATTCTTTTAAGTACTTTGGCAGTTTATTATATATTTTAGGGGCCATACGAAATATACTTTTACTCATAAGTGTAGTATTAACCGGCTTGGTTGTTTTAATTTAGTTAACCTCTTTCCTATAAATAAAAATGATTTAATTCAGGATGAATTAAACCTATATTGCATACATTTCAATGAAACTACAACACAAATTATATAACAATCAAATTTAAATTACAATCAAACTATGATGACACAACTTCAAACGTCAAAACTTGTTTGTCGCATTTTTTATTATAGAGAAAATAAAAATAGTTTTTGTATGTTAATAACAATTAATATCATGATAATATTATTATGTTAATAATAAATAATAATTTATTATTATTTGTCATAACGTTTCAGATACCTAATTTAATCGAATAATATAATAATACCTTATGACATGGCCCTTCGACGGAAAGAGCACAGCTGTATAAATTAAAAGTTATAAGGGTCCTATACGGAAATCCTGGAAACATTACAAAATACAAAAAAATAACAAATACGTATAAAATGAAGGTAGAAGGTATCTTAACAAACAACAATAAATTACTCGAGCAATATTTTTCCATCAGCATCTTGGCATCGCAAAATATAAACCGAATAATAAGTTTGCTCGTAATTTTTCAAAGACAACGTTACGTAGCTAAGTAAATACGATATCTTGCCATCTTTATTACGATAAAAAGCTTTTATTACTGTGGCCTATGACGCAATACCTACAATGTTTTTTCGACGAGTTTCCAATACTTTCAGAGTAATCAACATACCAGCTTTCTATGTATGAACACCCAAAATCATTACTCACACATTAACACCTGGTCCAAACTGCATTCCCTGAGGTCTAGAGACCTATACGACTGTCTCTTTTAAGCTTATGTGTTAGAAGGAGAAGGTAGCAATGCGCATGACCTATGCGCCGGCGACGACCGATTTGGGCAGTGCACCATTAAGGCTTCGAGTCGATTATGTATTGTAATGTATAGAGTGTATGGAAAATTTTAAGTTGAAAGGTCACAGAGCCATGCCTAAAATGTATGCTATAGGTACATATAGCAGAGCATCATTATTATTATCACCTTCCTCTCATTAACCCATGAATGAGGGGTCGGTACGACACGTTTGTACATAACGGTGTTATTTCTAATTTTGTAATTAGACACAAGACTACATTGAAGAATGTTTTGGCTTCATGACCGGCCGTCTTCATCTATCGAGCAGTTTGAAGTAGTCTTAGCATAGGTTGCCTAGTCCTTTTGAACCGATTGACTAGGATAAGCAACATCCGCCGCGGTCATGACTTGGATTGGTCTGGACCAATCCAACGGTGTGTTCCTATATCTGCTTTGACTGCCAATCTCAATAATTCTAGGTTCTGTTGAGATATTTGTTGTCTATGACTAAATAACTAGTTTCCGATATATAATATTTCCTCTTTGTTGAATATAGAACAGTTATGGCTGCAATTGTGAGTGACGAATAATAAAAGTTTTTAGTAATGCTATATATCCTTATTTAAATTATAACTCTCCAGTTCTAATAGGTTCAGCGAGTACACAAGTAATGATCACTTACCATCTGTTAATAATGAGGCATATAAATAAAAACCATAGTTCCTAGAAAGCCTGTTTATGTTGCCATCCTTGTGATTATAATTATTATATACCAATTAATTCAGTTTTCATAGTTGCTCATCAGACTGTGTTATCACATCTGCTATGACAGCGATGGACTAAGGGCAACGACGGGGTGTTATCTGTTTTCATCTTTAATTCTTTTGTACACAATTATAGCTATCAAATATGTCACTTTTTCGAGGAGCATATTAAAAAGTGCCGCTGTACTGGTGATATGTAGGTATATTATTTTTCCCCTGTTTCCTTTTTTTTAAGAGAGAGCGATCTATTTCTTTTATTCAAATTGCCGCGGTAGACCTCAATCTTAGCTGATGTTAAATAACGACGATGCTAAGTTGATAATAATATACACAATCTTAGAAGATGCCTAGATGCTCCTTCGAACACCCAAATTATATGTGTAAGGAACATAAACCCACGCAATAAATTCTACTCATTGGAAGGCGAAGGACTCTTGTAAGTGAATACGTGCGTACGTACGTGCTGTTTGAATATCCACCATATAGTGTCCCAATGTTATATGTCTAGCTGTCCGCAGATGTAATGGGTTGACTGGAATCAAATAATATAAATTCAGGGTAAACTCCTCAAAATAAATCCTGTAAATACGGATAAACAAACGAAGTCTTCAAGCACTCGTTCAGAGGGGTTCGTTTAGTCGTTCTTAAACATACGCAATGATTGCTGTGGTTATTACTTGGATAGGTAATACTGACAATTAGTGACTTTTACTACGGTGGTAGGGCATTTAACGAATGCCCACCTGGCTAGCCCTCAAGTAGAAAAATCTGTCGCCAAGTACCTAACGGTGTATTCCGGGAGCTGTCCTTGAGAGCCAGGATTTCTAGGTTAAACCTGTTTAACACTTTCGACCACATCATGACTTACCATCAGGTGAGATTGTGGTCTTACCTATCAGCAATAAAACTCTGACATTTCATCAAAATTAAGTAAAAATGGCACCAAACACCTATTCCACGTTGTTCCAGCAGTTGTCCTTGAAAGCCTTCTCGTTCTCAGTTATGCCTGTTCAACGAAAGAAAAAACCGTGGTGCTCGAAACTTATTCGACTAAAGCTGTGTGTGTGGCCAGTAGTTTTAAAACAATCTATATAATTATATTTTGAACTTTCCCCCAATTTTTACCTCGATTGGGCCCTGTATCAATTATTAACACTCGTGATTTAATTATTAGATGCCTGACAAACTGAATGAAGGATGCCCATACAAAATTCATCCAATCGATTACAGTGACGTTATCATAATAATAACATTAAAACTAATGAATAAGTTATGATTTATAAACAGAAAACAATAATTATGATCAGTATAATTTAAATATTGATTTTGGTGGTAATTTTAGGTTGCGTCTGTCACCACGTTTGCAAGCATTCTGCATATGCTTTTCAATAGTTGCGACTACACATAAATACCAAATGGCTCAACTTAGCCATGGCCAGTGAGCCTAGGTATCGAATTGAGCATTCGAGCAATTTTTTTCTGAGCTGTACAATGAGGTGGCGAGACAGGAACGTCAACGCATATGCATAGAATAATGTGCTAATGCTATGCCTCACGCCGGTCCATTACAGCTTCAATATCACTTCTCTCGTTCTGCTTGACACTGCACCACTCTCGTCACTCCGAGACGTTAACTCATGTCTCGTTCGTCCAGTAATTTCACTTGCATGAAGGGCAGTATACTGCCCTTCATGCCTGAATAGTAAAACCAAACACACTAGTTTTTGCACACTTCTGCTTCGAGGCAGTAAATCTGACATTGCGGATGCAGCCATCAAGACTCTTGCTTAAGAGATACTATAATTATGATGCAAAAAATGTATGCAAAAATACGATAATTTACAATCCGTCATTATCATCTTCCTTACCTTATACCATATGTGTGGAGTCGGAATATAATATCACTCCAATAACACTAAGGTTAATATAGTCACATATCAATCACATCACATTACACTATTATACTAATTTTAAAACACACTATACTCTAATTAAAAAAAAGAGAGTATGGATATGAGTGGGTGAGTATGTCGTTGTGTATATTTGTTACTTCTTTACGTTTAATGGTTTAACTGATCTGGATTAAACTTAGATTATAGATGATTGTGGAAGATCGATCCTGGATCAACATACAGAATTATATTCACCGTCACTAAGAAGCAGTGATGGCTCAGTGGCATTGGCTATGGACTGCCGCGCAGCAGGTCTATGGTTCGAATCCCGCCGCGGGCCTGAGCATCACCGCATGGTGGAAGGGCTTTTTGCGAATGCCCGCCTGGGTAGCGACCACCCTCAAGTAGAAAATCTGTCACCAAGCACCTAACGGTGTGTTCCGGCAGCAGTTATTGAGAGCCAGTGAAATTACAGGCACATGAGACATAACATCTATGATTGTTTATAGACTTATGTACACCCCGACATAGTTCCTGTATTTCCTCTCCATACAAAGGTCGCCTGGAAGAGATCGCTATTAGTGATAAGGCCGCCCATTGTGACACTTTAGTCTAAGTTTTTGTTTGTAAGAATGAAATTTGTATATTATTGGTGTAACGATAAAGAATTATCTATCTATCTATCTAACATCTACGTCTCAAGGTGACGGGCGCAGTGCTATTCGTGGCTAGTGACGAAATGCATCTGTTATAGGCAGAGAATACCGCTTAACATCAGGTGGGCCTCGAGCTTGTTCCGTCACAATCACTTCTTATTATTTTCCGAAACTGTGGGGCGCAGCCAGTAATAAAACATCAGTAAAAATATGTTTTATTAATGAAGCTAGAACATATTGTAGATCATTGTGGTATTCGTTTTATGAAAAGCTGCCTTCATAATTCCTCCCCTTTTTGAAAATGTTCTTGTATATATCTGCTACATTTGTTTTTCAGTTTACATCAAAAAGATGGTAAAGAACCCTATTATGCACCTAGAATGCAGCAACATCCTGCTATACATCAATGGGAACAATATCTTCCTGCTTATTCGGCACATTATTTCTCTTATTCACCATTTACGACATCTAACAGGAAGATATAGAACAGTTCTTATGTTTACTAAGCCGGCAGCTGTACGGTAACATGCGATAAAATAACTAAAAATACAAAGAATAAAACATTTTTAGCAACAAACAGCAATCGCTTCACCTCGCGATGGCATGGTCACAAAATACAGGCTTCCTATACTCTAGTACTTGTAATGATCACCTTCAAACACACTCACACACGTGAATATACCCTCACACAAGCAAACACCCTTGCTCGATTCGATATAGAGATGATGGTTAACATTGCACCGTCTATAGTTTATTCCCTAAATTAATAAACGACTGCTCTTGGATGACGCTGTAAATTTTATTCACCATCTTTCTACTCGTATCGCAGTCATGTGGAATATATGTTTTCGCTAATAACAAACAGGACGGCATATACACCAGCCTAACATATGTGTTGATGTATACTTTCAGAAAATTAAAACATAAAACTACCAACGCCTTCTGAGCGTTTCAAAAACATAATAACACGAAAAGTTCTGACAAGATAGAGCCTAACATAGGAAATATATCTGTGATCATCATAAGTATTTGTTTTTTTAGTAAGCTTTAAGTAGGAACTTTTTCACCAAATTAAAACTATATTCTATTTATGATAGTTTTTTCGTTTGTAAGACGAAAATGTAGCACCCGAGGATACTACGTTGCAGTTGGCTTTCACTAGCTCTAATGGCGTCTACGCCGTAGAAGTAGATAGAGCTAGTGAAAGTCTACGTCTTTGCTACGAACTCTACTACCCTCTACGCAGTAATTGCTATAGTTGTTGTGGATAGGAAGTGACAATGATACAAAAATGTACTTTATGCAAAGAAGAGAAAAAATTATGGGGACGTGACGTGTTCTAACTTGAGCTACCGTTGTAATAACTCATAAATCGAAATTATCCTTCCGTTCTGTCTTTAAACAGTCTCAAGTGAATAGAGAGATATCTATATTCAGTGTAAGTAAACCTGTAAATACGATTAATAATTTTTCAATTTACTTTAAACTTATTTACTATGATCGGGGGTGAAGAATTAAAAACAAATATTTCCCCTTTGTTGTGATTTTGTTTTAGTGCTTGATAAACGTATAAGCTAATTTATTCGTTTAGCAAGAATTAATGCAAAAAACTATGCCGTAGAACTATTTATGGCTATAAGCAAAAGTTATTAACACTTTAAAAGGTATATTCTAAGAAAACTATTACGTATAAAAATCTGCATTCAGAATTCGAAGTAGTTTTAACAACAGCCCGAACTTTATTTGGCTAGTTTCATTATGATATGTAAAATATTGTCCCCCCTTGATTAATAAATCAATAGGTCGATATCATTACAATGAATTATATTTCTAAACTGTAGTCACATGTTAATTCGTCGCATCAACTGTACTATACAAAAAATATTGCCAAAATTTCCCTTCGCCCTTCCATTGCTTGTGTGAGTGATGAGATGCGCAAGAGCACACGCAGACATTGAAACATCCCTGTGTGCGTCCTTGCCCATGTGTGAGTAAGCCGGTTTGCCCAAAGTACATTTTTAGGGTACCTATACCGCTTTAAATAGTAATAACTACGTGCACCCAAGAATTTGGGGGCTTTAACTCTTGGTATTATTAAGCAAGGCAGCCATTTTTTATTTAGAAATGCTTCTTGGGCAACGCGATACTTTTACACTTGGGTTGTCGTGATAATAATTGTGTGGTTTTTGGATATGGTTAGGGTTCCGTTTTGAGAGAAAACACAGTATAATGGAAAATGTGCGCAAACGGTTTTACGTGTTTTATATTTTAGGCGGTAACATTCAGATCAATTGGATGAGTTTTTATTTTTTATTTCATTGGGTAGGTAGCTCTTAGTAGTATTATATACTTCTAGTAGGCAATACCTGTACTTCAAGGCTTCTATATTTCTTATATCATGAGAAAGCGCTGAGTACGTTTTTCAGAATACAGAACATGCTGTGCGTCTGTTTCTCTATTGAATAATGACGATGGAGAAATAAGGTTATGTAGTTTATAAGCAAAATCTTCGAAAGAAAGCCTTTAGAAAACCGAATAGCATAGATCAATATAGTACCTTTTTTGTGATATTGTGGAACAAGCACAAGGCACATCTGGTGTTAAGTGAAAACCTCTAAATAATACTGAATAACAAATTCAGTACGTAATCTTTCAAACCAGAACACAATAATGCGTTACTGCTTGGCGGTAGAAATTAGCACGAAGGCAGTACCTCACCGGATGAACTCACATAAATAGACCGTTTTATTTCTTATAGGATAGCCTTTGACCAATATCTCATTTTATGTTACGTGATATATGGTCGAAAATGTCGTTAAAGCTAACCCAGAAATACTGGCACTCAAGGACAGCTGCCGGACACACCATTAGTGCTTGTTGTCAGATTTTCTACTCGAAGGTTGTATACGGGCATTAGCGAAATGCCATATTACCAATAACATATACCAAAAACTAACCTTATTAGTTCAAACAATACAGACAATCGGAACTACTTTTCAATTATCTGTTTCACTTAACCGTAATTAAGCTTATCAGAGATCTGGCACCGAGTCAACTGTTTCAACCGAAAATTTAGTTTTTCTTTGAATTTCCACATAACCGCTGAGAGGGCGAGTAGTGAACCAACTAAACTTTCCTAGTTAAACGGAGTGTAAGCTAAAGTGATTAGTTACACGGAGTTGCTTAGCTGTGTAATTTGTTAGTATGTTTTATAGAGCTCGTGAACGTTACTGAAGAGTTTAAATTAAGATGAAATGGAGTTGATTTATTCCTGTATCATCATCTTCTTCCTGCTTTTGTTCCGGGTACGTGGGGTTGGTATAATATGTTTATTACAGTTAAACTAGCAGTTGTAACTGCTAGATGTAGTATATGTCGCTCTGGTTATAATATTTATTTATTCTGCTTTGGCTTTAAGGGCGAATCATGACTCAGTGGTAAGATCTGGTGGTCGCATATTCAATATGATAATATGGTTCTTTTTTATGCCAACCTAACTACAGGGTTACAGAGCCCAATTAAAAACTTTTATGACCAAATAACTGAAATATATGATATAAGTATAGTGGACTTTTATAACACAATTATCCACTCAAATCCTATAAGAAACTGAAATTGAAAAAGGGTACGAAAATTAAAAACCGAGTCCGAAAATTTGGGCTTTCAAACCAGACACTTGAAAATCGACTGCAAACTTTATTCTTTGTTGACGTAATATCCTTGGAAATGGTTTAAAAATCAATGTGGAACCATCATGGATTTGGACAGTGGATCGACTGAGAATGAATAAAATTAATTGCTTGTACCTGTAGTATTTAGTATTTATTAGATATAGACTATTTTACATCCTGTATATTGTAAATTTTTTGATAAAGGTAAACATCACATCAACCTGAACGTCTACCGTTGAACAAGGTCTCCCGAATTGGGGTATTTGTTACAATCCTCACGCTTGGCAGGCTTCTTGGGGATCGCAGTAGAAGTTGTCAGTACTTCAGAAGGCGTATCTTCTGGTCTTTTTACCTTAATCGCCTCTTACGACACCCACGGGAGAACATGGGAGGGTGACATTCTATCCCAACAATCCTCGGGTAACATACGCAGGCACTTATCCGATACCATTTTGAAATAATTTATCTGTAAATGGTTTACGGTACGACTATATACATGGCACCTATTTGTATACATATACAATGTAGATACTTGTAGTACGAGGCGGCAGTCATAGAGCTAGTTAAGATCTTCCGTCGTATGATTGGTGTTGCCCATCTAGCACGATTGAACCAACAGAATGAAATATATCGAAGAGGTTAACTAGTTCAGTCAAAGATAAACTGGTTATGTTTGGTTGTCTAGCAAGCATGAACTGTGTTGAAATCATTACGACAGGATTGCCTTTTGACCTCAATATCACCTGATTATAAACGATGATATGATCTAGAAGAGTAGAGTTGATTGAGTTTCTAGGATAACTGCTGGAAGACACCATTAGGTACCTTAGTGCCTACAGTATACCTTAGTACTAGTCATTTTTTCTTCTCGAGGTTGGTAGCTAGCTGGGCGGGTATTGGCAAAATGCACACTACGCTTTATATACATTACTTTTACTATATATTATAATATGCAACTTTTTATATATATTATGTTAGATTAATGTTCTTTTTTTTCATAAAACTTCCAATTCTATGTTTTTTTCCTAAAAATAGTATAAAAAATTCTATAAGTAATGTCAGAACTTTATGTTAAAATACTCCATCCAAAAGTTAACCTCATAAACCAAAGGAGCTAAGAAAATAATTGCCTTTAAAGTGACGTAATAAAACCGAAGGACCTTAGAAAATTTGCCTTTAGAATGACGCAATAAAAATTCCAAATTTAGTACGTTCCGAAGAATTCTTTGTTCGTTACAACAAAACCATTTGCACCATTGTCTTGCACCGTACAAATCACAAGATGAATAAATGCATCCTATAATCCCCTAACACACTATTGAAAGTACTTCAACTGTATCCCGAAATGCATAAGGGTGAATATTCAGTTTACGATCCGCACAAAACCTTTGCTATTTTACCATCTATTTGTGACGTTGCTGAAATATATTTTAAACCTTATAAATAAGGTTTTAAGGATAAATGTAAAGTTTTACAAGTGAAAAATAGATAAGTTTTCTGAGTAAACCGCAGCATCTTTGCGGAGAAGTTTCGGGAACTAACGGTACATCAGGTTTACTTGGTGCTACGCCGGGCTTTGTAGATTGATAGTCGTTACTTGCTTTGGGTACAAGGAGGATGCTGGGTTCAAAAAGTGGAGCATCATTATTTTAAATGTTTTTGCAAGAATGATTGAACTTCAGTACGTATTTACTTATAGTACGTATATACCTACTATCTTTAAACAGTTAATACGTTTGAGTGGAAGAGAGAAAACAATTATATTTAAATAATTGTATTTAACTATACCTATGTCCTTAATGTTGAACTGGACGATCACTTATCAATACAAACTTCGTACGGTGATCACTTCCTTATTTAAGATTTTAGGTCCAGAATTAAGCATAATACCGATTGATCTCGTCATTATCTAGGCTTGTATGATGCCGTAATTTTAAAGAGATAATTAAATTGACAGTTAAGAGGTGAGATAGTTGTCAAAGGCTAACCTATCATGCATAAAAAAAGGTATCTAGTTTCATTAGGTAGTTGACTATCGTCCTATGTATGTATAATGCGCTGTTCACATTTCACTGTATGGTACACAATGCATATTTTTCTAACATTAAAAATTTTAATGCCTTTCTGAAGCAGTACTGGCACTTTATGTCTGTATGTGCGTTCACCGTAGTAGTTTTGTATGTAACTAGTTTCTACAGTAAGCTATGGAGTTGTAAGGTGCTTGACGGGTAGGGTAAGGGAAAGTTCTAGGTATTTTATACATGTCTTTACAGTAATGTTGCAACATAAGCAATCAACTTTAACATCAAATAGCAAAACTTTACATATATTGAAAAGTTTATATAACTTTGAAGCAGTGATGGTTCATTGACAATGGCTATGGACTGCCGCGCAGCAGGTCCATTGTTCGAATCCCGCCACGGGCTTCACGGGCTGCATGGTGCAAGGGTATTTGGCAAATGCCCGCCTTGTTGCGTTCACCCTCAAGTAGAAAATCTGTCACCAAGCACCTAATGGTGTGTTCCGGCAGCAGTCCTTGAGGGCCAGTGAAATAACAACTTTGTCTCAAGATGACTGGCGCAGTGCAATTCGTGACTTGTGACGAATTGACTCTGTTATAGGCAGAGGTTACTCCGCTTAACATCAGGTGAGCCTCGAGATTGTTACGTCACAAAAACATTAAAAAGAAAAAAAACTTATTCTTAGAATTGACATTGAAAAGCCCAACCTGTGGTGCTGTTTTATAGCTTGATTAAGACAATTGCAGCAATGACTAAAAAGTAAAATGTATATTGTATATTACATTATAAAATTTACAAATTTATCAAAGGAAAAATTTCAGTGCGGGATTCGAGCTCGCGTCCATCCACCCCTTTAGCCGGGGTTTGCTCCTATCCAATTGAGCTAACATGACAATGAGTCCTAACTAAAAATTTTCCTATCGTTATTTTTAACCATCATTGGGATAGGGCGACATCTATAGTTCAACTTACGTTGTACTACAAACAAGACTAATTTTGCAATTAGCTTTAAACTTGTTAATGACAACACAACCCTATAATTTTTAATATCCTAAAAAATATTTTCATATGGTTCCTTCTAAGCAGAAACAGACAACTCGTACTAACGAACCGATTTGATATCCACTCGTGTCACTCTAAGGGCACATGTCAAGCACAGCTGCCGCAGTAATTATCCAAGTTACCAGGTGCCCCGGTCTCATGTTTAGACCTTCATTAATTTCATATCAAATTATTTAAGTAGGCACCTTTAATGTTTTCGGGGTATAAATATGTATACCTATTCGGAATGGTAGTACCAAACGTACAAATGATTGCTTTTAATTATTTCAGCGATGGTAATAGAGCTTGCCCAGTTGTTCTTAACTGATCAGTTTTTTTAATGCCTAATAGGTTAGCCTTTGACCACTATCTCACCTGATAGTCAGTGATGACGTGGTCTTGGATGTTGTTCAGACTAACCTAGAATTACTGGCTCTCAAGGACAGCTGCCGGAACACATCTTTACGTGCTTGGTGACAGATTTTTTACTTGAGGGTGGTAGCTAGCCTGCATGCTATAACGACTACCAACCTAAGACAATAACCGGGACCGACGGCTTAACGTGCCCTCCGAAGCACGGAAGCGCTCAGTAGTAATGTCACTATCGGTCACCCATCCAACTCATGACCGCGGCGGACGTTGCTTAACTTTGCTGATCGTTTAAGAATAGCAAAGCAAAATTCGCTACGAGCGCTTCAGATTCTTCAGTTACGCAGTGTTCGCTGCATATATGGAGCGCTGGGATGTAGACTATCGCAATAACTACTGAGCGCTTCCGTGCTTCAGATAGCACGTTAAGCCGTCGGTCTTGGTTGTTGCCTCAGGATGGCAGTTGTTAAACGTGGGGAGGGTATTTTGCATGAAATGAATGAGAGCAGTGCTTGCCTTCTCAAGGCCCACTCTCAAGGTAGGAAATTTGTCGCCAAGCGCCTCACAAGAAGCTGTCCCTGATAGCTAGTAATACTAGGTTTGGCTGCTTACACCTTAGATCACATTATGACTTACCATCAGATGAGATTGTGGTCAAAGGCTAGACTATCGCCAAAAAAATAATATTGGACGTTGCATCATAATAATTAGAAATAATTTTTTTATTGACTATAAGTAAGCGAACTTCTAGAGCTGTATTCATGATTTTTTTATAGAGAAAAATATATGTAAATTATCGTGATTTCGGATCAAGCATATTTGTGATATCCTATAGAATATATATTTTATTCATATCTGTAAGGTGTACGCTCTTTCTAAAAAACATTTTCTAAATATGTTTTTAACACTCATATCACCATAACAACTTTATGTCGCAGGGTGATGGGCGCAGTGCAATTTGCCAATTGTTACGAAATGCATTTGTTACAGGCTTAACGACCACTTAACATCAGGTAGTCCTTACGATTATTCCGTCACAATCACAAAAAAAACAGTGAAAAATTTAAATCGCAGACATATTTTAAAACGTTTCTTTAATCCACGGATTTTCCACACCTATACTAAATACGAACAAATTGTCTATTTTCAAGGCAATATTTCCTTATTTAACTCCAAGTTCACGCATCAGCGAACTTCTCTCAATGTACAAAATTCAGTTTATCTCTCGCAATAAATTCTGGTTAGCGTAAGCGGGGTCGTGGGTTCGATTCCCGGCTAACGAGAGAAAGTCCTCGCCTTCCAAGAATATGTAGTCGTGTTAACGATAACTTAAGAGTCAAGTTGAAGTAACAATGTAATGCTTTTAGGTTGAATAGTTCTTAAAGTGGAGTTTCCAAGTAAGCTTTTCGTTGTTGGACGGTAAACGTACTAAAAAGTTTCTATATAATTTTGTTTCTATAAACATCTTCAATCAAAAATGTACAAAAGATTTTGGGTAAAGCTCCTAACGTGAGGCCTACAAGATTAAGAGCACAAAGAAATTTTGTATCCGGACAGGAATCGAATCCGGGTCCTCCGATTTCGCGCTCGATCAGCTGGATGCCTATTCCATTCGGCCCGGAACCTTAATCTTTCGAGCCGAAATTTTGTGCTCTTTATTTTTTATTGCTGATAGGTAAGCCTTTGACCACAATCTCACCTGATGGTAAGTGATGATGTGGTCGAAGGTGTTAACAGGCTTAACCTAGAATTACTGACTCTCAAAGACAGCTGCCGGAACACACCGTTAGGTGCTTGGCGACAGATTTTCTACTTGAGGGTGGTCGCTAGCCAGGCGGGCATTCGCAAAAATGCCCTTCCACCATGCAGTCCATAGTCAAAGCCACTGAGCTATCACTGCTCCAATTGTATTAGTTTAACCATCATTCATAGGGGACGGTGCGCGGTCATCGACCAGACTACTAGACTTCATCTGATCGAAAGAAGTACTTTGATCTAAGTTTTTTATTTGACCTTGGTCGTGCGCGAGTCCGACTCTCACTTGACCGATTATATTGAATAATATTTGTTTTTTACTGGATGAAGTGATGAGGACTAGTCACCTACTGGATGGTAAGCGGTCACGCTTGTACATTTCAAATGCAGTGTCACCATTCTTGTCCTATTCGATATGTACCTACTGTTCTGCGCTAATTTTTCTAAGATGTTAGTTCTTATGTCTCGTTTGCCCAGTAATTTTACTTGTTACAGTGCCAGTCATGCTTTAACAAAGCAGTGTTTGCAACCTATTCCAAGGCAATTGGAAATAAAGCCTAAGAAAATTCCAACCACGGTCCCAATCGTCAAGGTGTAAGAAAATCAGATTTTGCAAAAACCTCCATTTCAAAATATTTTTTGGGTGATTTACGGCAAGGTCCGAACCACACACGGTGTGAAACTCTTCAGTATTCGTTTCAGAAATATAAAAGAGAACCAGCCATAATTAAGGGAACAGATTCAACAAGCCTCTACCGCAAGTCTAAAGCTCCCCAAACTTGCCCTACAGCGGGAGAAAGCGAGTTACAATGCATGAGCCCGTATCACAAAGTGATCGATAACTTCATAACGCGTACTTTCTCCGCCTTGAACATTCCATTACTTGATTTGCAACTTTGTCGTAATCAATAATAGTTTTTAACTAAACTTTTAAACTTAAATAGCCAGTCTCATTCGAACGATATAGGTATCTGTCGAATAGGTTTAGAAATCCTTACTTAGGAATGTTCATATCCTCCTATTCAATATACTAAAAGGGGATTAAAGAAATGTATGCGCCACCACATATGAAACGCTCGCAACGTAGCTTGCTTAGTCGTTCTTGACCAATCAACTATGTTAGGCAACGTCCCCTTCGGCCATGACTTGGATGGGTTACCGCTAGTGGCATTAATGCAGAGCCCTTCCGTGCCTCGCAGGGCATGATAAACCGTCGGTCCCGGTTATTTACTTAGGATAGTAGGCGTTATAGCAAGGTGAGTAGCATTTTATGAATGCCCTGGCTAGCTACCACCTTCAAGTAGAATTTCTGTCGCCAAACACTTAACTGTGTATTCTGGCTGATGCATAGAGAGACAGTAACTCTTAAGTTATCTTGAATATCATCTTCAACCACATCATAACCTACCATCTCATCATTTAGATAGAGGTCAAAGGCTAGCCTATTAGCTATATATTTAAAAAAAAGTGTCTTCGTAGCTTCTTGCGTAAAAGTTTCGTCATATTTTAAATAAAATTATAGTTTAATCACCTGGTAGGTCTCGTTAAAATTTTGCATGCATGTCCACGAACCTAAAATCGATTCTTCCTGTTTTTGAGTTTATTATTGATTTTATCTCTATATTATGAGAAAATGAGAATTCCCACATAAAACGATTTTTCCATATAATTTTTTATTTTTGCAAAGTAGTTTTTTATGGAAACCTGACAAATCAGAAGCATAGTTTTAAGGCTCGAGCTCAATGAGTTTTAATTCTTTATTAAAAATATGACGTTATTATTTACTACTTGAGGGTGGTAACTAGCCATTCGCAAAATGCCCTGTACTCTATCACACGAATTGTCCACTGCTGAACACCTCCTCCCCCATTTACGGGGGGGGCCGTCACCATAATCCTCACGCTTGGCAGGCGCCTTGGGAATCGCAGTTTAAGATATCTATCAGTACATCAGAAGGCGCTTTGACCCACGTTCTAGTATTTTTTCCTTCTACGACACCCTCAGTACAAATGGGGGGGGGGGGGGGTATGGTAACACGGCACTCCACGGGAATAATGCCCAACCATGCTGTATTGATTCCCATCGTCGTAATGTAATACAACAACCAGGACTGACGAAGCATGAGCACGCTCAGTAGTAATATCACTACCGGTCGCCCATCTAAGTCATAACCGCAGCGGACGTTGCTTAACTGAGCTGATCGGTTAATAACGGCTCAGCAAACTTCGCAACGAGCGCTTCCAAACACTAACATTAAGAAGGTATATTCATTGCTACATGGTACTTTACCTGCCAAATTATTATTGTACGCGGACTCATGTAGCCCAGTTGTGGTCTTGTAGAGACTCGATGAAGGTGGTCATTATTTATCATTAACGTCGAATTCGGTCGTTATGGATTATCGTGCGCTTTTTGATTGAATGCTACCCTGATTCTGGGCAGTCAAATATTTGTTAAATGTCTTAGGGTTGTTTTAATGGTTCCGCAGGCAAACCGGAGCCCTGTAATTAAATAGTCCTGACGTGTATTTGTCTATCTATCCTCTTTATATATGGGACTGTTCTTTTGTTTGTAAAACGAATGACTGCAGGTTTGTAACATGAAATTAAAATGTATTGTGTAATTTTGATTTTTTTCTAATATTCAATCAGGAATTCCGTTAAATTATTAGATTTTCTTTGTAAACGCGCCCAGCACATATACAAGACGTTAGGCCACGTATTAATGCAAAAAGCTTGCGTTTAAAACAATGAGGATTATGTGTGCCTGAAAGCTCATTCATTCATTCATTCATCATGTCTGTGTTCCCTGACTTACGTGTCTACCACGTTACAGCACACTAGTTTTGGTTTCTTGTATAGGGAGCGATCTTATTACCATTCACTGACATCTTTACATCTCATTGACCAATAATTTCACTGACACACTTGTCCTTCCATAAGGAACACAACAATAGGTGGTGACTAAATCAACTAACCTGGTCGTACCCACAACTTTACCAGGAATATCTTTATAGCTTAGGAATAGTTTTAGTGATAAGACTTTACAATCATGTCAATGTCATGACTTTAAATTCATATTGTCAAACTCATTTTTTTTTGTGTAACAGTAAAGAGTAATCTTTTTTCTTCTTCTTCTTTTATTCAAAATAGGTTCGCGTTTGACCACACCCTGCCTGATGTTAAACATTGATGTGGTCTAAGATGGAGCACGCTTACCTAGAAGAAACCTATTTACTCGCGATTTGAAGACACCCATGTTGTATTTCTCGGGAAAACTGACCACGGCAAGGAGTTCCACTATTTCGCAGTAAGTGGAAGCGCTTCTATTTTACTATATATTAACGATATATCAAAGTCGTGACACATTAACGACATTTCGAGTTTGGAAAATAAACAAAGCTTAAAGTAAACGGTTTTCTCCAAATGTTAAGCAAATATCTTTAAGATCTCGAAGTAGACATTTTAACGACCCTATGGACTCGCCGGCAATATAACGCCACTAAAACTTTTATTATTACTCGTGTACGTACAAACGTAACATCGCAAAATGTCAAATGTTTTATTGCAATGTAAATAACCGTTAAGAAATGTTGCAAAATGTAGAGAAGTGACAAAGACATTTGATTTTCGAACATCTTTGATCAAATGTTCCTAAGATGATTAAAGCACTATCGCGTGCTTAGCGAAAATTACATTAACCGATGATTATATTTGTCCTGGGCGGGAATCGAAACCACGTGTTCCAATTTCCGAAAAAAACATTGTCACTACTAATTTCTAAATGTGATCTATGGTCAAAATTGGATTTAGTTAATTATACGAGGGTTTTTTGGCAACACTACATATTATGACTTCTTCTTCTTCTCCAGATTTTTTTAGGATAGGATCGCTCGAATAGTTCATGTGTTTCTGAAAAAATAACAATGTTTTTTTTTCATTTTGATAATTAACTAATTATATATTTTTTTAATATATTCCTTAGACTTAAGTATAAAAGCATGATCTTGTTCTGTAACGTACTAAACCCATGATACATTGCCATCCCTCCTTCCCCGTCTCCACAAACCGGATGCAAGCCCGACGTATAATAACTTTGTAGGTACTTATGCAAAAGCCTCCGCATCTAATATGCCAAAAAATCACCATAAACCGTGTAACAGCACTTAATGTACTTTTTATGTTCGATATTATCACTAGCGCGATCGTTAAATGTGAAATCTTGGTACACAGCTCATAATTCTAATTTGTGAAACTCATTTCGGCTGTAAAAAGAACATTTTAGTACGCAGAGGTCTTTTACGCAATTCTTAAACTTCTTACCTACATCTAGGTAATAATTTATGAGACTGGTAACCCAAAAATAAGGTGTGAAACAGGGAAGTTATTGGGTGCAAATTTATTGCTTGTGTTTCGATTATACATGGACATATTCGGCGATGGTGAAGTTGTGAGATGGGAGACTTGGGCCATTTGTAAACATTAAACTCAGGCGCGTATATAGCTACCCGTATTCTAAACGACTCGTACAGGGAGAGTTAAGGTTTTGTGTGTTGACAAGTGCGAAATAATGTTTTGACCTATTTTGATTAACCTCGACGTTTAGATCAAGTTACATTGACCATGGTCACGAGTAGACCACTCGTGACTCGCACTCTACTAGTGACCTCAGTCAATGCAACTTGATCGAAATGTTGATGTTAATTCGTGCGTGGGTAGACCCGTTAGTGATTTAAAAACATGAGTTTAGTTCAGGAAAGTTTAGAGAAAACTAACTGTTAAATAGCTTTACATGAACAGTATTATAGCAAAATATACTTAGTTTGTAGCAGTAAGAAAATTATGTGTTAATCTTGATCATATTTTCTAGGGCCAAGTTAATTCTGAAATACGTATCCGTAAAATTTTCCCCATAGAATAAAATTGCAAATATGACTCTTAATTAGGCTTGTAACGTAAATATCTTAATTATTCATGTTTTATATGTGTATTTTAAATATATTAATAAAAAATTATATCTATTATATCTATATCAAGAAGGACAAGTCAACTTATATTCTCGATTTAAGCTACCAGTGTTGTGTCTAGACATTCTTTAATTTTTCACCCACACTGGCCGTGATTTTATCATCGCTACCTTTCTTTTACTCTTAAGCAGTACGATAGTGATGGATTTTCAGCATTTAACAGCTTTCAGCGTTTCAAAATTACAAAGATACGAGAGGAAAAATTTAAGTCATGCGCGGGAATCGATCCCACGTCCATCCACCCATTTAGCTGGGGTATGCTCTAATTCAATTGAGCTATCATGACAATGAATCATGATAATGTTGTGTATGTAAAAATGTAATAATTGTTGGCTGACCATAATATAATAAATAAATAAATGAGTCATAACTCAATTTTTTCCTATCGTTCTTTAACCATCGCATTGGGATGGAGCGACATCTATAGTTCAACTTACGTTGTGCTACAAACAAGACTATTTTTGCAATTAGCTTTAAACTTGTTAATGATGACACACACTATAATTTTATTTTTTATTTTTGGTATAACAAATTTTATCATGCTTAATTGCATACATAAAAAAAAGTCTTAATCGTGGCACGCTTTTTGATGCGCCTAAACCACATATATTTCATATACGGACACGCTCTAGGTGATGAATTAGATAAAAATTCATATTCATTACCCATAGATAAACTATTTAATAGTTTTTTTTTTTTTTTTTTTATAAAAGATAATCAAGCATTTGACCGCTGCCTCACCTGATGGAAAGTGACGACGCAGTCGAAGGTGGAACATGCTTGCCTAGCAGATACCTGTTTACTCTGTTCTTGAAGACTTCCAGATTATATCTATCGGGAAATAGGGACGCTGGTAGGGTGTTCCATATTTCGGCCGTACGCATTATAAAGCTTGATTTAAAACGCTTTGTGCGTATTTTTGGAATATCGACCATATATAGATGCCGTGTTCCAGTGCGTCTTGTCGTCCGATGAAAGAAAGGAGAAGAGGGAATGAGGTTATGTAACTCGATCGCACATTCTCCGAAGTGAAGCCTGTAAAACACCGATAAACTGGCAACTTTGCGTCTGTGCTCGAGGCTTTGGAGTCTAGCCTCCACCAACGCATCGTCACCAATGAGCTTCTTTGCTCGATTATCTATGGAGTCCAAGGCTTCGAGCTGGTGTTTAGCCGAACCATCCCAGAGATGGCTGCAGTATTCCATACAAGACCGGACTTGAGCTTGATAGAGGTTTAGAAGCTGTCCTGATGTGAAATACCGCCGCACTTTTCTGAGAACACCCAGCTTTTTTGCAGCTAATTTAGCCCTGGACTCAATAAATGACCCGAAATTGAGTTTCGGTGTAAGAGTTACACCTAGTAACTCGAGTTGGTCCGTTATCGGAACAGGCACACTTCGGAGGACAGGAGTGAGAGAGAAAAGACTCTGTTTAGCGCTGAAGAGACACGCCTGGGTCTTTGTAGCATTGAATTTGACTAAATTGGCATCACCCCATTCGCAGACTGCCTCTAGGGCCAAATTCATTCGCTCGACCATCGCCTCTCTATGGGACTGGATTTGTACATCGCCGGCCCGTGCATCGAATATATACCTGTCCACAACTGTGCTGTCATCTGCATACCCAATGATACCGGGTTTGAGCAGATCATTTATGTGCAGCAAGAAGAGGGTAGCAGAGAGAACCGATTCTTGAGGTACCCCGGCATTTATTGCCAATTGATCGGACGAACATCCATCAAGGACAACTCGTAACGATCTTTCCCTCAAGAAGTCGGAAATCCAAGAGCACAGGCCAGCGGGTAAGCCATACGATGGAAGCTTATTAGCAAGACTGTCGTGCCAGACCCTGTCGAAGGCCTTTGAAATGTCAAGAGAGACGGCGAGTGCTTCTCCGTACATATCAATGGCCTCGCTCCAGATATGAGTGGCATACGCAAGAAGGTCCCCAGTTGACCGGTTTTGGCGAAACCCGTACTGTCGATCACTGAGAATATCATTTGCTTCCAGGTATGCCAGGAGCCTATTGTTCAATACACGTTCCATACTTTTACAAAGTATGGAAGTGATTGAAATGGGTCTGTAGTTGGCAGGGTCTGCACGACTGCCCTTCTTGGGCACAGGCTGCACATTTGCAAGCTTCCAAGATTTTGGCACTTTACCAGTCTGTAGAGAGAGGCGGAAGAGACGTGTCAAAACAGGAGTCAATTCAGGTGCACACGATTTTAGGGAATTCCGTCGGGACCACTAGCCTTGTTCACGTTTAGATTGCGGAGCACCCTACGCACTTCGGTCTGACGAATGCGAATTTCCGGCATTGAGGCCTCGCATCGAGGAAGACATGGGGGTATTTTTTTTTTTTTTTTTTTTTTTTTTTTCTGCGGTGGGTAGGCCAAATAATTACAAGTAATTCTAGATCACATCATTTAATTATTTATAAAAAAATATAAATATTGCGTTTTGGATATTAATTTATGCATAATATTAATATATAAGAGGCCCCACCTGCCATACTGTGTTATCCTAAACTAAATCACTTCACATCACAAGTTTTTTAACTTCTCTGTTTGCTGTACACAAAGTCACATATTTTACAAGATGGATGCCAATACTTATGAATCTGTTCAAGACCTTATGGCTTCTTTCTTCAAACGTATGGACAGCTTTGAAGGTAAACTCCAGAAAGCTGCACCGTCTTCTGACACTGAAGTTTTGGCAGTGGAATATGCTACTTTCAAGGATTTTGTACTGAAGGCCTTGCGCTCACTTCAAGAGCAAATTCAATGCCTGGCAAAGGAAGCAGACCGGCAAGAAATGCATAACAGGCGCAAGATTCTGTTAATACATGGGGTGCTTGACAGCCAAGACCAATTTGAAGGGCTCTGGAGTCACACTCTCGGAGTTTTTAACCAAGACTCGGCACGCTGTATTCATGGCTGCACGACAGCGCTTTGGCATCGCTAAGTGTTGGACGAGGGAGGGCAATGTTTTTGTCTTCGGTTTAGACGGAACCCGACATCGCGTCTTTTGTCAGGAAGACCTCGATGGTATTCCAAATATGGCCTCAAAACCAACGGCAACAAAGGAGCCCGTCGCAGCGAAAGAAGCACCGGCTAAAACCAGGCGCGCAGCAGCCAGGAAGTAATTCCATTAGGTACAGTTATTTACAGTCGACACTAGGTACCCACATTTCATGAATCGAATTAAATATGTTTTGCTTTTCACCGTCCAATCACTTTATATTAATATAGTTTAATTTCTTTCGCTTTAATATGTAGGTACAGCAAATTACAAAGTGACAAAGATTCGTTACGTCATACTTCGTGTGACATTCTATAGATGTCAATGTTATGCTGTCACTGTCAGTAAGACATGATGTGTATAATGTATTCCTTAGATTTTTCTGCCGTCCTTTTTGATTGACTGATATTCTGTAATCTTTGTTATTAGAGCTGTTCATTTTTATTCTATTTTAATGTATGTTTTTTTTTTCTAGTTAAATAATCTGATGTATTTATTGTGTAGACACAGCTGGCGGGTGGATAGCCAACAATAAGCCGTAATATCGATACATTTGTATATACTTATTGTATTTATTAATTAATATTGTATAGATTTAGATATTTATTCATATATATATATATATATATATTATAGTATTGTAAATGTATATATCACAATCAGATAGTGATGATTTTAATTCCATTTGTTCATCAGACAGTTTTTGTAGTATTCCGAACCTGTCAAATTTTATCGATTCCGCGTTGTTCGATGTTTCTAAAAATTTTAATGTTTTTCACATCAATGCTCAAAGCATTCCGGCGCATTTTCCCGATATGTTGGCGTCTTTCGAACATTCTCATATCCATGCTATCCTAGTATCCGAGTCTTGGTTAAAACCGTGCCTTCCTTCAAAATTGTATGTGTTACCGGGATTCACACTTATTCGTAATGATCGTAAGAGCAGTCGTGGTGGTGGTGTTGCCATCTATCTCCGTTCACATATCTCTTTTTCAATATTAAATATGTCAACACAGCCACCGCCTCCTAGCTCTGGTGAGCATCTTTTTCTAGAAGTTATACTCTCGCACACTAAAGTACTCCTTGGCGTATATTACTCCCCCTCCTGCAAAATTAGTTTTTTTCTTCCTTTGAAAGGCTTCTAGAAGATCTTACTCCTTCTTACGAACATTCTATTATCATGGGTGACTTTAATACCTGTCTGCTTAAGCAAGATTCCCGCACAATGTCCTTTGAATCTACAGTCAGGGCTAACAATCTCACCATCCTACCATTAACTGCTACTCATAATCCTCCCAATTCCACCCCATCTCTTCTCGATCTAATGCTCGTTTCTTCTCCAACACACGTAAAAAAACATGGCCAGTGCGCAGCGGACGCCTTCTCTCATCATGACTTAATCTATCTTTCGTATAAAATTCGTCCGCCCAAAGCCAAGCCCAAAATTCTTCTGCGGCGCAATTTTGGAAGTATTGATATAGAGAGTTTGAAACACGATGCTTGTAATTTAGACTGGCATGGTGTTTTTAATGCCGAGTCTGTAGATGCTAAAGTTACAATTTTCAACGATATCATCACTAATCTTTACGATAGGCATGCACCTTTGAGACCAGTGAAAATAAAACACCTACCGGCTACTTGGCTTACACCTGACATCAGGTTACTTATGAACAAAAAAATTGTTTCTAAAGCCAAGTATAAGTACAATCCTACCGATGAGAATAAAGAAAAATATACGAAACGTCGCAATCACTGCAATAAAGAGTGTAGAAACGCGCAACGCCGACATATTCATAGTTCTCTTGAAAATGAAGATCCTTCAAAGGTATGGAAGTTTCTTCGGTCATTAGGAGTTGGAAAATCTCGTAACAGTGATATCCCTAATGATTTAAACATTGATTCACTTAATCAGCACTTTTCCTATTCTGCCAACTTTGATGGCCCTACAAAAGCTGCAACACTTGTTCATCTTTCATCCATTCCAACTCCTGACTATCCTTCTTTTGTTTTCACGCAATTTACTGATTTTGATGTTAGGAGAAACATAAAAGCTATTTCTTCCGACGCAGCTGGCAGTGACTGCATTACCAGAAAAATGATAGTGTTGGTGCTCGACGAAATTTTGCCCGTTATCCAACATATCCTCAATTACTCCATTGCCCACGGTACGTTTCCTTCCATATGGAAAGAGGCGCAGATCATTCCTTTACCTAAAAAAGCCAATCCTTCCACTTTCTCCGATTACCGTCCTATTTCTATCCTTCCATTTCTCTCAAAACTTCTTGAACGCCTAGTACACCAACAGCTCACATCATTCCTAGTCAAAAATAACCTCTTCAACCCGTTCCAATCTGGATTCCGCCCAGGGCACAGCACTACCACAGCACTGGTCAAAATAACTGACGATATAAGGCATGGTATGGATAATGGACAACTCACAGTTTTAACACTATTAGACTTCAGTAACGCCTTCAATAACGTAGATTTTGACGTACTCCTTGGCATTATGTGTTCTCTTGACATATCTCAAACGGTTATTGCTTGGTTTCGTAGTTACCTGTATGGACGTCGGCAACGTGTACGTTTCGATGAGACTTTCTCATCGTGGTGTTCTACGGCAGCAGGTGTACCTCAGGGCGGCGTTCTATCACCTCTTCTTTTCTCAATTTTCATAAATTCTATTTCATATCAGTTATCTTCTTTCTACCATCTTTATGCAGATGATTTGCAAATATACGCTCAGGCTCCTCTAAATGAATTGCCAGCAGCGATCGAAGTAGTAAACTCTGATTTGCGACGAATCTCAATATGGAGTAAATCCTATGGTCTCAAGGTCAACCCGGGGAAAACACAAACAATTATCATTGGCAGCTCAAGAATGGTATCCTTGATTGACTGGTTTCACCTTCCACATGTTATCTTTGATGGACAAGTTATAGATTGCAGCACTACTGTTAAAAATTTAGGTATCATCATGGATAGGAAATTATCTTGGGTACCACAGCTTGCTGAAACCAGCCGCAAAATCTTTGCTTCCGCTTCTTCCCTAAGAAGACTGCAAAATTTCTTACCAATCACAACTAAAATTGCGCTCGCACAATCACTCTTACTCCCGATTCTCGACTACGCTGACATATCGTATCTTGATTTGACTCAAGAACAGCTTGATAAACTTGAACGCTTACAAAATTTTTGTATTCGATTCATATATGGCCTCCGCAAATATGACCATGTAACTGAGTTTCGTAAAAAAATGAAGTGGTTGCCCATACGACTTCGCCGGAATGCACATATTCTACATCTTCTATACAATATCCTCTTCGTTTCCAATACCCCTACATACTTGAAAAAGTGTTTTGTGTTTCTCCATCTGACCCATGATCTGTCCCTTCGCTCTTGCAACACTCTCCAACTTAAAATTACCCCTCATAGCTCTCAGTACTACAATAAGTCCTTCACAGTACAGGCTGCACGACTATGGAATGCTTTGCCACTCGAGATTAGACGTGCTAAATCTCTTGGAATTTTTAAAGTAATGTTAAAAAATCACTACTTATCCAGTATATAACATTGTAATTATTTGTTTATAGCGTTAATAAGTAAGTATATTTGATATATATATATGCATATATATTATATATTTATATTATATATTTATCATCATTTATCATATATTAGATTTATGTATGTATCTGAATTTAATTATCTAAACATAATTTATTGTTCACCACCGTCCACCTCTTCCTTAGTTTCTGTCCATCCAAAGGTTGTCTGGAAGAAATCGCTACATAGCGATAAGACCGCCCATTGTACTACCATAGAAAATTAGTCTTAATAAGTGTTATTTACTTCTACTTTGGTAAACAATAAAGAATTTTTGTATTGTATTGTATTGTATTTTGCCCGCTGCATCTAGACGTGAAGACTCCGCAAATAGAGAAGCGAACAAGTTCGCTTTCTCTTTAGCAGTGTGAGCCAATGATCCGTCAGGTCTTAATAGTGGAGGTAGATTAGGGCGGCTGAAGTTGGATTCGATCGATGCAGGGTGAGAAGCTAATTTGGACCCAACACGGCTTATGTGATCGAATCGTGCCCTTTTTACAGCCTTTTTGCATGCCTTGGCAGCTTTGTTAAAGGCTCTCTTCTTGTTACGAATATCCTTGGTTTTGCGGGTTCAAGCATCGACCCAGGCTAAGTATGCTTCATGTTTCAGCGCTTCAGCGCGTCTACAATCAACACTGAACCAAGAAATTGCTTTGCTGCTCTGCGGCGCATCACAAAATGGAATAAAATATTCCATTGCTTGACGCAGCACATCAGTCACAGCATCCGCGCAAGTAGAAGAATCACAAGAAGAGAAACAAAGAGACTGCCAAGGGTAGGATGCAAAAAAAGACCGCATCCCATCCCAATCTGCTGACTTGTATCTCCATATCCGCCGGGTGCCTTTCTGGCAGCGGTCGGGCGGGGAATATAAAGATACAGATTTCACCAGACAGTGGTCAGAGCTACCTAACGGTGAAGAAACTGACACTGAGTAGCGGTCTGGATCTGTCGTCATCAGAAGGTCGAGGCAATAGGCAGTATGGTCAGCAACGTCAGGTACCCTTGTTGCCCCATTAACAAGCTGGGTGAGGTTTAAGGTTAGGGCTAACTTATGCGCCTCTCTCCCAGCGTGGTTTGTATCCTGGTATGGGAATAGCCACTCATGATGGTGAGCATTAAAGTCCCCCAGTAACACAAGTTGGGCAGAAGGGTACCGTTGTTGAGCTATATCCGCCGTCACACTTAGATAGTCCATAAAATCGGTAACCTCCTGGTTACAGGTGTGCGATCGATATACTCTAGCGTAAAGAATTTTCTCTACACCGGTTTCCACCAATATCCATAGAACAGAGAATCTGGAGTCTTCAAGATTAAGAAGACGCCGAAAACAGATGTCATCGCGAATAAATACGCACGCCCCGGCACGTGGCTTAAAATAATGCTCCAGGACGTAGCCAGGGTATGTCAGATATGACGCGTCATCCGGACATCTGATCTGCGTCTCCGTTAAAAACAAGAGGTGCGGTTTCGCAGTCTCGAGGTGATAGTGGACTGGGCTGAGATTTGAGTGCAGGCCTCGGATGTTAGAGAGATGCACTTTGAGTGAGAGGACGTGCATCCGCTGTGAAACCGCTTTCTTCTTTCTTGTTTTCATGTTTTTCGAGTGTGGTAAGGTAGAAGGGCGGCAGTGAAACGAGGCGTCACCTACCGACTCAGACACACACACGAATGATGCTGCATCAAAGGATAGCTAGCTTGGAGACCGCGGGGACGCCCGAGCCCCCCCAAGAATGTCCATCGGGTCCTCTCTTCCGGTCGCCAACCGGCACGATGGCGCATTCCCGGGATTTTTCGCAAGATGGCGGGGCAGCCTTTCGTATGTGGCTAGCATACTACTTAGGCCCCCTACTATCTGCGGTCGGCCAGCGGAGAACCGTGCCTCGGATCCCGCTGCTCTCCAGAGCTAGCCATCGGGATACTACAAACATACTGTGTGCGTAAATTTAGTCATTTTCAGTGACGCAACTGTTTCGACCCACCCTTCGAAGTGGCTACATCAGAAATCATGTCGGAACACGGCTAGGCCGTTTGGCAACATGTCTTTATCTGATGGGTGGTGACAAACCGCGGCCGAAGCCTACCACCAGAATTTTTCGCCCATTTAGCACCACCCAGGGATCACGTGTAGGGTCTCGAGGGTAAACCTACGGACGCGGGCGAGTTAATCCCCAAAAATTCACTAAATGATGGTGAGCAGAGAGATATTTTGAATCTGTTTTGCTACAGAATCTCGAGTCAATAGTGACATGACGCATCAAAGAACCTTTTCACAAGCCTTTTTTGTGTACTGTACGTAGCCTGTCATCATTTACAGGATGTTTTATACATACCTGTATTTAAATACGCGTATCTTATTCAAAACCTATAGGGATACTTGTGCAGTACCATTTTTCAGTTGTGTGGAGTTCCTTCCGTATCTCTTCCTGGGTGACGTACAGAACACTCAGTTATTGCTCCCAATAACTTTTACAATAAAAAGTACAATGTTGTACCTTAGTAATATTACTAACGAATTGTATTAAGACTACACTGCACAGTTATGTATATAAGTAATGTTATTCGTAAAATATATACAGTTCCAATCATAGAACACCTGTGACGTTGTAAACAAACCCTTGAACAAATAGAAGAGAAACTGATCTCCACAATACCTGGAATCCTAGTATGGCGACCAGGGACTAATATATAAGGTGGATATTAATTCATCAACAATACTATGGGGGATGGTGTAGAATCGATAATGGAATGTGTTCCACTCATGTTTCATTTTCACATACAAAAATCAGTATAACTATTTTCTAAGCGCGGCGCGTTGCCTTTTAGTATGATAGCGAGAACCGCAGTTTACTCCATTCTCACACGTACAAACGCTACCCGATGTCAATTACACGCTATCACTAAGGCAAAACAGCTGTTTTACCCTAGTGATAGATGAAACTGTTTTACATACCTATTCTGACGAACGTGAAGGCCTTACCGGCCAATCTAGCTAGACTGCCGAATGATTTGCATAATCCCCAATCGATTAAACTCTTCTAAATGATAAAAAATGTTACTCACCTACATTATTTTTAATTTCAAGTTTACGTAGGTACGTACTGTATTGTGTTGCAGCAACTTAGGTATGCCGTATGGTGTTAAACCGCTACCATGTCGCGCGTTCTTTTGTCGCAAGCCGTCAAAGACCGACTAGGCAGAATAGGTACACAAAACAGCTGTCTATTGTGCCTAGTATAGCAGTTCATTGATTTCGCGTAGCAATCGTGCGTGTGTGTGAATAGAGTAGATACACCGTATTCGTAGACCGCGGTTGTCCTTGCTATTATTCCCAAAGCCAACGTGCCACAGCTTAAGACACAGACATTACAGACTTTTTGTGTATGTGAAAATCAAACATGAGTGGAACACATTCCGTTATCGATTCTACACCATCTCCCGCAGTATTGTTGATGAATTAATATCCACCTTATATACATTTAATTAAGCATACTTTTATTTGCTGATTTCTTTTTGATGAATAAAGTTTTAAAAATGGTAACATTATGGTTGTTGAAATAGATATATTATATTATTATTATTACACGATAACGGCAACGCGGGGCTATATCGTGAAAATATTTGAATCTGTCGCCAAGCACCTAACGATGGGGTTTGAAAGCTGTCTTTGGAAGCAATTTCCCATTCTAGGCTTATTCTTATAACATTTTCAACCACATAGTCACTTAACTACACAAGAGAAATTGGTCATTTGGATTTATTCAATTTTAGAGTTTAATGTTTTTTTCCTTTTTGATATTGTTATTATAAGTGAGTCAGTTTTTATAAAAATAGCAAATATACAGGAGTAGACGCTCATTATCCATTGATAGAGTCAATGTCCTTACATCAATACGAATCAATGGCCGCAAAGGGGCCGCAGAGGATACATCTCAGTCAATTTACGAACCGTAGCGCGTAGACTTGCTATGAAGCGCTCGTACATAGATAGTTTACAGGCATTGGTGACTGACTTTGTTAGTTTGTATTAGAATCGTTCTTTGTTTTATCTGATAGGCTAGCCAAAGTCCTAGCTGGGGTCAAAACCTTTGGTGAACCATTGGTCCGATACTTGGCTACTATCTCCGCTGGTATGTGATGATGCAGGCGAAGATGCTGTTCAGGATGACTTAGAATTCCTGGCAGGGCAGCAGTTGGAACACACTGCTAGGTGACTTGATCACAATTTTTCTACTTAAGGGTTATAGCTTGCAAGGCGAGCATTCGAAAAATGCACTACCTGCTGCTATAACGACTGCCATACTAAAACAACAGCCGAGGGGGATCAGCTTAACGTGCTTTCCGAAGAACGGAAGCGTTCCGTATTAAATGCAAGTTTATATGCGGTTACCTATCGAAGTCGTTAATGCAGCGGACGATTACAAAGGACGTTAGCCATTTTCTCAAAAGGTTGATGAAGGGCGAATGATGAGGGGAAAGATTTTGTAACAGGTTACCCCTAAATTGGAACACCTGCTTATGTACTTGCCAACAGATTTTTACTTGACAAAGGGTGTCAGACATCTGTAAAAAGACCTTTAATCATAATTTGAAGCTCACAGATCCAGGGTTTGATGTATACCTTTGTAATATTTCAGACTTGATAGATGGCCTATAAGTTTATTTATTATTAAGAGCCGATAAACTTCTTTTCTTGGAAGTATGTGTTTCGTATTCTATGTATATTTAGTGTGTATCTTTATCAGGTCCCTTTAGCAGGATTCCGTCTTGGTATAAGTAATTGTTCTTTTATATCATTCGCCCAGTCATTTTTCTTACTACACCGTGGAGTATCTGACACTGCATTGATACCAGTGCACGTATCCCTTTCCACACAAACTAGTAAAAGAAAGTAGTTTTGTTATATTTTAAATATAAAGTGTTCAAACTCAGAGAAAATTTGCATACATATTTTACAAATTATTGGAGCACAAATTTCGGCTAGAAATAGCGTGCTCAGGTGGCCGAGAGTTTTAGGCATCTGGTGCGAGATCGGAGGGCGCGGGTTCGTTTCCCGCCCGAGCATAAAATTTTGTGCACCAATAATTTGTTATATATGATTTTTGCTTAGCACGCGATAGTGCTTGTATATTTAGAAATATTTGCATACATATCCCTCAGCCTATTATCTATGCTTCAGGTTTGCTAGATTTTTGATTATTTTTTTATTTAATCCCTGAATGTGAACATAGGCTTTCCCATACTAAACGTTTTTTTTCCAAATGTTTTTGAAAATACTTAATTTTACAGAAATCTGGGAAGCCAAAAGCATATAAATTAGGCCCGAGGACATACGTGCTAAATTTCACTTTGACTTTAAAAGAATCCTATGTACATATGTATCGTTAGCAGGATTCAACTGTTTGTACTCTGTGACCACTGAAGTGAATCTGATGGTTACCCAATGAGTAATTCAGAAACGTGAGCGGCCCCAGCACAAACCCTGAGGGACTCCAGCTCACAAAGCAATGGATTTCAGATGGAATTCTCTACGAGACCCGGTTGCTTAAATAAATAACATTTGAATATTGGGAGCCTGTGAATTCATTTTGATTGTAGCTTCCTTTAAATGTCAAATAAAAATGGTGTATTAACAATGTATATGCTTTTTCCTAAAGTTGAATTAAATTCAGATTTTTTCTTACATTCATTTCAACATACAAGCGTAAGAACCAAAAATATGTGTTTTTCTTGCTATAAAAATTACAAAAATTAAGATGTATCTTGATTATGTCACAAATGTGACATAGTCAAGATACATCTTAATTTTTATCTTACGCTTGTATGTTCTTGTTGATGCTCGGTGTATGCGGACTGAGTAGACTTTTTATGCTATAATGCATAAAAGCCTGCTTTTAAGCACAAGTGAATAAACAATTAAAATACAATTTTAATACAAGTGAAGAAAAAACAAACAAAGTGGTGGATGGACGCGGGTTCGAATCCTGCACATGACTATAATTTTTTTGTCTCGTAAATTTGTAATTTTGTAACAAACAAAGAGGTTTAGTTTGATTAATATTTGAAAAAGAAAGATTCTGTCAACAAGATATTATTAAAGACCTCAACAAATTTTGGCCGAATATTTACACTTGAAATAGAGCCATGTTCAATAACATATCCAATTAAATTTTAATTTAAGATGTACTCGTATTACTTAAGTACTCTTTCATTTCCAAGCAATTTAAGGTAAAAGTTGAGTGTATAACGCTAGCATAAATTTGTTTTTGCCCTATCGTAAAAAATATTGATACTTACAAGCGTTAAAATTTGTATGATTACAAAAAAAGAAACTTAAGTAAAACTAACACCTAAGTTAAAACCAGTTAAGTATGGGTCCGAAAAATATCAGCATTAGATCTTGAACTGAATAAAATATTAATGTTTATTTTAAATATACATATATTGCACACATAGAACAGAGCTCGTCACACTGGGACATACAGCTATTGACCTCCATGTGCCTATAAAATTACTGGCTCTCAAGGAATGCTGCCGAAACACACTGTTAGGGGCTTAGCGACAGATTTTCTACTTGAGGGTGGTAGCTATCCAGGCGAGCATTTGCAAAATTAAATCCCATCATGTGAAATTCAAGCCGGCGGTAGGTATCGAACCATGGACCAGCGGCACCGCAATCCATAGCTAGAATCGCTCAGAAATCATTGCTTCAATATAACACAATAAGAATCATTGCTTTTAGCGACTGAAATAAGTAAACACTTGACCACGGTCAATGTAACCTAAACATAACGATTATTTAAACATATATTTGTATAAATCCATAAGAACCGCCGACGCTTACTTTGTAAGTCAATATTAGAACTTAACATACAAAAAATAACCAATAGTCTGTGGAAATCATCGAGACCTTCTAATCATTTATTCATAAAGAGGCTGACAGAGGTGATAGTCTCCGTAAGTCCTCAGAGGGTATCGCGGCCTATTTTAGAGTCATTGAACTGTATCTTCTAAGAATTTTCCGATATACATTAATATGTTGGGATTTTGTTCGTTGAAAAGGTTTTTTGGTTCACAGTCCGATTGGGATCACATACATTTATTTACTTATATTTTTATTTTTTTTTACATATTTGGCTCAACGAATAAGCATTGCAATTCAAAAGGGCAATGCTTCCAGCATGCTGGGCACTTTTGTATGTAACGAATAAACTTAAAAAATACTAAACCAATTTGAAAAGTTCTTCCACTATTAGAATACTGCATTATCCCTGATGAACATGGTGATAGAAAATTTAAAAAAAGTTGTTATTTTTATTAAATTGTTTGATAAATTCCCGAAGCCAGTGTGGGCTGCTACTATGCAATATAGCACCGTAGTTATTACTGTTTTACTTTGTTATCAGTGATATTTGTTGGGCAATTCTCCGTATTCTGTGAATATTTCAACTACCTACCTACTGTGGTTCTTAAGATAAAGCTTATAAATGTTGAACAGACGGACAGATAGGTGGACAGTGGTTGATTAGTAATAGTCTACAATTTTCTAGTATGGAACTCTCAAATGAAGAGTTTTTCCTTCTCCAGTATGGTATACGCCATAAACGTATATTTTATTTCATTATAATTCATTTTAATGGATAAGATAAGATAAGATAAATTTTTATTTTCATAAACTACATGTATCCATTTAACATTGTGCAGAGGCCTTCTTTTAAGTAAATATATACCTGTATCAGAAGACCTCGCTCTTCCATATTTATAGAAAATTCATAAGTACTAATTAACATAAAATTAAATTAAGAACTAAATACTTTGGATTTTAATTAAGTGTGCGTCGAGGGTGAGTGAGAGTGTGTGCGTGCGTGCGTGTGTGTGTGTGTGTGTGTGTGAGGGTGTGTGTGTGTACGCGCGCGTGTGTGTGTTGTGTGTGTTTTGTTTGACATATTATATAATAGGATGTAGAACTGCCTCAGTTTCATCATAAGTAAGAGTCCTAAGCCATGAAGATAGGGTTTTTTTACACTCATAATAAGACTTTGAACAAATCGCTAATTTTCTGTTCACCACATTATAGAGATAGGTAGTTTGAGATAAATATTGTCGTTTAGCGAAAGCTGTACGTACTCTTTTTCTCGACATACTAACATAATAAATTTACTGGTTTATATTCAGTTGTTTTATGTATCTTTAGTATAGAGAATAGTATGTACAGCTTCCTTACTGTTAGAAAGTCACAATATTTATAAAGTTCATTTGAAGAGAAACGATATGGCTTAAAAAACATAGTCTTCAGCAAAGCACGCTGTGCCCTTTCTACATCTAGAAACTTTATTTTTGAAGCACCGCCCCAAACGGGAATGCAATAAGTCATGATTGACTGAGCTAGAGCAACGTATATTTGTTTTAGCAAATTAACTGAAGTTACGTGTCTTAAAAGTTTAAAAATCCAAATGAGTTTTTTTGAGCGTTCACTAACTAATTCTATGTGATTATACCAAGATAGCCTCTGGTCCAATATAATACCTAAGTATTTTGTTTTCTCAACCTTATCAATAGTTGGACATGTGCAATTGCTATTTTTAGTATTTTTACATTTGTGTATCTTAATGCTGAAGTTTGTATCAGGTTGTGTTTTATTACTTATAGAAAAGCACATGTAGTTTGTCTTAAGATTATTAAGCGTAAGTAAGTTAGACTTTAACCAGGATGCAACCGTAGCCATTCCAGATTCTGTGTCACTACGTACTGATTCCCAATCATTACCAGTAAAAACTATTGCAGTGTCATCTGCGTATGAGAAGATTTGGGCATTTCTTATTTCCAATTTACACAAATTATTTATGTAAATAAGGAACAAGGTAGGCCCGAGAACACTTCCTTGTGGCACGCCAAATGTGACTTTGGCATCAACACTGGTTTGCTGTCCAATTTTAACCTTTTGCGTCCGATCTTGTAGGTAGTTTTTGAATAATTCTAGGCATGTGCCTCTTATCCCTATGTATTCCAGTTTGCGAACAAGAATGGGGACAGAGACAGTGTCAAAGGCTTTTTTTAGATCAAGGAAAACCGCGAGACATTTTTTACCATTATCAAGCTGTTCAGTAATGCGAGAAGTTAGAGATATTACTGCATCTTCAGTTGATTTGCCCTGTCTAAAACCATACTGGGATGTTGATAAAATTTGATATTTATTTAAGTAGTTTATTAGACGTTTATTTAAAAGCTTTTCTGTTATTTTTGATAAAGAAGGTAACACTGATATAGGCCTATAGTTACTGACATCATCTCTGGCCCCACTCTTATACACTGGTGTGATAATAGATTTCTTTAAAAGCTTAGGAAACGTACCATTATTAAAACACAAGTTTGTAAAATGAACAATAATTGGTACAACTTGGTTTTTAGCTATCTTAAGAAAGCTGGTTGGAATATTGTCCCAACCTGGAGCGCTACTTGATTTAAGATTCATGAGTATATGATTCACTTCTTCTTCTTCTGTATCCAAGAGCACAAATGATTTCAATTGTGAATCATATACTCTAGAGTCAATTCCAGTGTCAGAGTCAAAATCATCTAATATTATTTTTTCTGCAAGCACTTTACCTATCCCCATAAAATAGTCATTAACATAGTTAACTGATTCGCTTGGTGAAGTTTTGATTTCTAAGAGTGTGTTGTTGTCCGTTTTAGTTTGTTTAATATTTGTTATGTGTTTAATGTTATACCAAAGGGTTTTATTATTTTTAGTAGAATTTGCCTGCTGTTCTCTTTCATATTTACGTTTAAGTTTTTTAATGAGTTGGTTGCAATAATTTCGATATCTTTTGTAGCTAATTTTAAGTATTTCGTTATTTGGATCACCTTTAAGGTTTTTTTGCAGTTTATTCCTATTTCTGATGCACCTTAATATACCCGTGGTGATCCATGGTTTTATAGTCCGCTTATTTTTTGGTACGTAATATAGTCTTTGTATTTTCATTTATAGCTTCAGTAATTTTATTAATCAAAAGTTCAACGATACGTTCTGGGTCTGTCGAAAATAACAGTTCTCCCAGATTTTTATCTGCCAAGGTTTTTAATGCCCCATTAAAATCTGTAGTAATTTTTGTTTTGTGACTTTTGTAGTGTTTTTGCTTGACTTTAGATAAGTTTAAGAATAATAGGGAATGATCTGTGATAGACGTATTTAAAACCGCAATATGAGCAGAAGATATCTGTTTATTAAGTTTTATCATTAAATGATCTAGACAACTATTGAGTCTGGTAGGAAACATGTGTCCTGGCATTATGCCATGTACACTTAACATTTCACAGTAATTTTGTCTATTTTTTCGTTCCTGGTTTTGCTCTGATAGTGTAGGTGTTAAGTTTATATTTATATCTCCAGCAAGAACAATGCTTTTACAGGATTTTATAGATTCTAGGTATGCATCAAGAGAGCTAATAAACATATCAGCATTAGTGTTTGATGGAGACCTGTACACACCTAAGATTATGTTATTATTAACATTTATTTCCAAGGCTGAGGCATGGTTCAATCTAATTTCTTTAACCTTACATTTGATATTTTTTGTGACATAAACTACTACTCCATCGTTTTTATTTATATGATTTGTTGTTTGGAACTCAGAGAAATTTGGAATAGTAGGTATAGGTTTATATGTATTTAGTTGACTTTCAGTAAGTATCAATATATCTGGATCAAATTTTAAGCTAGCAAGAGCCAATTGTAGTTCATCAAAGTTGCAATATACGCTTCTAATATTTTGACAAAAAATTTTTAAGTCACGTGTCTCAACATTTATATGTTTTGATAAATTTTCAATGTCACATTGGATAGCCTGTGCAATAGTTGCATTGTCTATCTCATTCAGTGTGTTAAGTGAACTATCCATTTAAATTGGCGTTAAGTGGACTGAAGGAGTGCTGTGATCCGTTTTTAAAAATAATTAATGTATTTAACTGGCAACATAATATTGGCAATTGAAAAATATATACAATTATGTGATATTTAAAAGTTTGACAGAGTATAAGTGGACTGATATGATATAGCGTAAGGAGAGTATATGTGTATGAGTACAGTTTAGTTATGTTACGACTGGTAGAAATCAAAGCTTGTGTACATCCTGGATTTTTTTTGTAAGTGTATAGTAAGTGAGATATGGTGTGTATTTTAAGAATTTTAAACAACTTAAGAAAATATAACAACAAATAAGTTGAAGTAGCAATAAAACTAATACAAACAAAATTATAGGCCTTAAGATTTAGATATAGTCATATTCCCTGTGTAAGCTGGTGTATCTGTGCTTCCGACTTAATTGTAATTTTCGGCGAATTTTCATCCTTTTTGAGGTATATTTTGCCATAAGCCGTCCAACAGAATTTAAACTTTTTAGTTTTGACTAGATCTCGAGCTAAAAAGTGGAGTCGCGAGCCCTTAGCAGTAAGATGCTCCGACACAAAGATGGGGACGTCCGTATTGGTTCGGCATCCTACATGCTTAGCAGCAAGTTTACTTTTATGTTTAATATTGAAAGTCTTGCACATTTTCAGAAAATCAGTCTTCAAGAGTGTTGAGGTAGTTTCCACTATAATAGGAGTATTGTTCGCCTCTTCCTTCTTACTGCTCACTCTGTACACGTCTTTAATGTCGTTTTTCTCCATCTTGCAGTCTATGTTATTTGAGAGACAGAGAACCATTTCTATTAAGTCGTCTTTCGTTTCTCCACTTCTTTTGGGCACGTTTTTTAGTTGTAAATTAGACTTACGACTAGACATCTGGATATCTTCAATTTTACTTTCCAATACCATTATATATCCTCTGTCTTTTTCCGCCTGTCTTTCTAATTGCTCAATTTTAGTTTGTAACTCCTTGTTTTGTGTTGAGAGAAAAGCGACGGAATTCTCAATATTTGTGTTTGTGTCCTTTATCTCTGACAATACCTTACTAATCTTTTTTATTTCTTTTTGTTGTTCTGTCATAAGTGAAGATATAAAACTCCTAATATCAGATGTTTCCTCATCTTCCCTTCTTCTTTTTGCGCGAGTAAAAGAATAGTTAGGCGGAGTTTGGTTTTCTTGACCCGACTGGTTTAGATCTGGTTCTGATAGTGATTTGTCCATTTTTGTCTATGTGTGTTACTAGGGTATCAACACTGAATAGGAGATATTGTCTAAGCACTAAAGTTCTACCAACGGGCTCTCTAGGTCGAAGTATCGATTCAATGTATTAGGACAACAGTACTATGCCAGTGATGTATTCAACAAACCAAAAGTTTTGTAACTTTAAAAATCATGCACTTTGTTGAAGTGTTCTGTTCAAGAATACCAGGATTTCATAAATCATAAAAAATATTCACACCTTATCATACGACTTGCGTACACACACACATTGAATTTGATATCCGTCCGGCATAGGTCAATGTAAAGTGGAACTATCGAGGATTTCATACGAAAAGTTGTTCCGTCCACTATATGTTGACCTCTGTGAACACTAGTGTGCCGTCCAACGTAGATGTTAATGTCACACAAAGCACAGTGTACGATCTATGTTTTTCTCACCCGATTAGATGCACTCTTCACTCCAGCCCACTGACATGAATGACTCCTAATATGTTCTGCACTCCTATTATTCACGATCATATTTATTTGTAAATTATTCGTTAAATTAATTTGTAACAAATTGTTATAAAGTTTCGAAGACACGTCTACTCCATTCGGAGGTCCGGGGGAAGAGGAATGGATGTCCCATTTGTAAGGTTCGGTAGTAAACGAAACCCTTTAAGTTTCGCCGTGTTCGTCTGTACATATCATGGTCATTTTATTTAGACATCATACGTATAATCCAATGCGCCGTAAATTGGAATCCTTATAATTGAATCCGCTATACGGGAGATAGTTATTTGTGTAAAAAGAGAGCAAATTGTATTTATTCTGTGAGTGCTGAATTTAAATCTCTAGTAAGTTAAGGATTCTATTACTTTCTTATTCTAAGTTAGAATACTGACCCTTTTGAGATGTTCAAGAGCACGTGATGAAAAAAAAATATCGTTTAGTGGTTTTCACACAAATTTTCACCTCTAGTGACCACATATAGAAGGTATCGATCGTAGGCTTTAAGATGTCTAATCAAGCATTCTATTTCAATTCCTCTGGTGTTAAATTGTTGTCCTAGTGTATTATAATTGTTTACACTGTGACAATGATTTCTGCTGTAGGTACTTTTTTAAACTGGTTGCCTTGATATTCAATTTAATATTAAGATTGGCAAATAATGATGTCCATGATATACTTCTAACCGTTAATTTTATAATTAATTATTTAAGTTAGAAATAATTTTCTATTTGAAGATTATTATTTTATTATATAATTTATGAAATGATATAATTTCAATAATTATAAAAAATACTTTTTCAACGTTTTCAGTCGGTATTTTATATTTATGGGATTTTAAATTCCAATTACTTTGGCTCACTCTCTCAGCAAAATAGCAATTTTCTCGCTGTTTTCCATAAGCATTAGTATGGAATCTATCAATAAGTAGGGCAGAACCCTTTCTCGATTAAAAAAATATACCTACCTTGTATCAAGTCTTTATATTCTCGAAGCACTAGGTATTGAATTATTTGTAAAGGGCAATGCAAATAATATCAAAAAAGTTTAAAAATTAAACTGCTCAGCTTAGAGTCTGAGTGGGTACTTTGTAGTGGGAAACTTGAAGGGCCAATGGAACTAAGGGCCAAAAATCAAGAGCCAGTTGAGTCTGAGACTAGGTCTATTTTTTATGAGAATTAATACGGATTAGTAATCAATATGCGTAAGCATGTTACGTGATTAAGTGCTCTGATACTCGCCTTTCTTTCTGAATCTCGTTTAGCACTCTAGGGCCGATTTCCAGAATCAGATTGTCACTCCTCACGAGGGATGCTTGGTTAAAATTGCACCCCATATCTTCCTGTGTGAGTCAAGAGGCGTCTTGGATCGTAGCATAAGATGGCATTTCTTCAGAAGGCGCTTCAGGTATTTTTCTCTTCGTAAACACTAACGACATGCGTGAGTATTATGCAAACATCCCCTAATCCGGGAGGCATTTGTTCTACTGAGGATATCATGGCTGTGGTAGTAGGACAAATGCCAAAAATTTGTTTCAATGTCCAAAAAAATTTAATTCGCGTCGTTTGATTCGAGGAACCAAACCCAGGAATTCTAGATCCTAAAGCAGCGTTTTTACATAAGTACTAAATATAAAGGTAAGGAACATGAAGAAAATCCGATGAGACATCTTATAAGTGATTCACAAAGTTGACCTCCCCTGAGGCGCTTCAAGTCATCGCGGCCTCTTTCTGAACGTTGGATGGAAATTACCTTTGGAAAGAAAAACTTTACTAATTTCCGTATAGTTAGGCAGTTTGGAAAGTTTTATTTTAATTATTCCAGTGTAAACCGGCAGAGTTTATAATGCCTATACTCGGTGTTGTTATGAGTTTTCACAGTTGTGGTGATGTTGTGTGCTACCGATAAACAAGGGTCTATTTTTAACTTAAAAAAGAGGAGGTTCTCAATTCAGATGTAATTTTTTTTGTAACGCGTTCACTCAACCAATTTTTTGTTTGGTAGGTCATACTTTAGTCTATATAAGATTTATTGAAACCAGTTCATTAATTTGGTTTTCCAATCAAAATAAATAGCGTCATACCATTCAGGCGTAGTAGGCGTTTTTTTAAAGTTAGGAGCTTGGTGACTGATTTTCTACTTGAGGGTGAAAGCGAGGCGGGCATTCACAAAATACTATAAAAGCAATAGGTATTGAGGCAAGCTGGGCTTATGTAGTAAGCCTTTTTTTACGTTTTCTGCCAAAAAAGCCAATTATAGTTCTTAATATACATAATGCCTGGGCACTTTTGATGTTTGTAGTGACACTTCATCATAACATCGTGAGCAATACAGATTTAATGCTAACAAAACATTTTGGTAACCACAAACTGTCGCTAAAATACCAAGAAATAGAAAGCTCAACTTTATTCGTCAAGGAAAAAGCAGCAAATGATTTTCCTGTAGTACATTGACCATATTTTTTATTGCTGATAGTGTACTCTTTGTCCACTACCTGACCTGTTGGTAAGTATAATAAAATGATCAGATATAATGATCAGGCTTAACCAAAATTGGAACATCAGGGCGGCAATACAGGGTGTATTGCCGCCCTGATGTTCCAATTTTATATATATATTGTTTTTTTTTGCCAGAAGGGCCACCTGCTCATTATAGATACGTGGAAGACGTACTACTCGACTTAATGGTCTGTTTCTGCTACGTACCTATAAATTGTAGAATGCTCTTCCACCTGAGGTTTTCCTCAGGTCCATAATTTAAACCGCTTCAAAATAGTCGTGAATAGAGTCCTTTCTCTTAATGGTAGGCAACGCACCAATAATGATGCGGATACTACGGGTGTTCATAGGCGACCACTTACCACTTACCTTTATTTATGTTATTATGAAGGAACAAGCACGAGGTATACCTGATGTTAAGCGGACTAACCTCTGCCCATAACAGATGCATTTCGTCACAAGACACGAATTGCACTGCGCCCGTCAGACATAGTTGTTAAATCTCATGTGCCTATAATTTCACTGGCTCTCAAAAACTGCTGCCGGAACACACCGTTAGGTGCTTGGCGACAGATTTTCTACTTGAGAAAGGCGGGTATTTGTGAAATGCCATTCCACCATATATTATATTTATATTTTTATATACCTTCAGGTTTTTGTCATATTTCGTATAAAAACAACGTTTAACATACGCTTGAGTAAGAAAAAGAAGCATATTTTATTCGTTTCGTTATACTAATGAGTAGGTTTCATCTCAAAGATTTTGGCTATATTTCCTAAAGCCAACCAGACATACGTACATAGATTTTGCCTCTGAAATAACGCTACCCTTATTATCTACCCTTACAAGTACAGTACCTAGTAAATAATTCAGCTTCAGTAGTAAGGCGCTCGAGGATTGTATAGGGACACTTGTCTATTGAAAGGGCATTGATTTTGTGTCTTTCCCCTAAGTTCCTTGACCCGAGTATTTGCCGCTAAAGAGATAACGTTATCAAAGCTTGTTATCATTTTCATGATAACGATATTATTCATATACAGGGCGTCCCACCCCACGGCAATGCCACATGGACGGAATTAAGTACCTTGAATATTGTAGATGGAACATTTTACTGAAAGAAGACATTATTTGAATTTAAAAAACAATTTAAACTACATATACAGATATTTAAATAATTACATGGTTGAACCGGGGAATAGAACGCGTTACACGAGAAAAAAAAATGAATGTATCATACCGGTCGAAACATTTCATCATAAGGATTGAAAACTACAGGATGATTTTTTTTCCTCGTGGACAAAAAATGTTGGTTCGATTCCCGCTGTCCCCTGCTTTGAAGGAAGAGACATTGGTGTCAGACGATAGAATTAAAACAGCTTTTAAGAAAAATATATTTTTCCATACAAATTTTCATGCGTAATTGGTAGCAGAAAGAATGATTTCAAACGTCTTCAATCTACCGTTAGTCTGTCAACCTTCCATCTTCATAAAAATATGAGGTGGCCGTTAACAAAATATTGTGTTCTCATTAAAACTTAACAGGCGTAAAGATTTCTTGATCAAAAACGTTTAAGAAAACTATTACCTATTTATACCCAAACTGACAGTGAAACTAAAATAAAAAAATACAATTATTTTTATTTCCAATCCTACTTTGACGCCCATATAAATGTTACATGACATACGCTTGCGCTTCATTTACGGCAAAAAGTGCTATTATCAAAATGAACAAAATTTGCCATTCTGAAAAATATATAAGAGCTCCTAATTTTAAAAACAGCACTTTTATAGTATCTATTCTATTGCAGCAAAGAAAAATAATTCTAGACCAACCCATATTTGTTTTACTGTCATTCAGCTAGCAAAAAGACGTTTGTATAATTTCCATTCCTCCATAATGAAAACCAAACACAGATACTGCCAGCTGCTTTAATTATAACTGACGATTTTTAAATATGAAAGTAACTCTTTAATATTATGACACCAGCAATTTAAAAGAGGATAATATGTACGGCATACGCCCTGCTAACATATTATTACCTGTTTTTTTTTTTAAGATGAAACGGTTGGGACGTAATATCAGAATTTACTGGAAGAGCAAAACTCTATTGCATAAATCAGTACTAATATTAAAAAAGCGAAAGTAACTCTGTCTGTCTGTCTGCTGTTAATGTTACGCTTTCACGCCAAAGGTACTGGACCGATTTGAATGAAATTTGGTATGGAAATAGTTTGAAACCCGGGAAAAAACATAGGATAGTTTTTATCCAACTGCGCAAAAAGAGGTTAATGTTTTGGCGCGATAACATATGCGCGGGCGGAGCCGCGCCCGGAAAGCTAGTAATTAAATAATTGGCGCTTAAGAGAGCTAAGGAATAAAAAATAATAATTACCCAATAACTTTACATGGAACACTAAAAACAATGTCTATTCATAAAAGTAGATTTAAGACATGATATGTTTATTATTAAGTAAAAAGATATAAAATAATTACTCAGAGGTCAAATAAATTAGTATTAAATAAATCAGATAATAAAAGACATGGTTTGAAAGAAGGTGTATTAGGTGTAAGCACCTTGACCTGGGGCCATTACCGGCTTGGAGCCGCAGAGATGCCGGTGATCGTTACCAAACAATCATAATCCGTTGCCGAAAAAAAAACTTCCTGACATGGGTAGCGACGATCTTGATACCCACAACAATGACTGGGCTTCCATAGCGGAAGACCGGGATGTTTGGAAGGAGGGAAGGACTTAGTCCATCAATGAGACACTATAGGCTGATAAATAATAAAAAAAAACATGATTGAAGAGTTCTTAACGCTGTTTAGGCGTTCGTAGGTTCGTATTTGCAATGCAAGTTAGAGCACCACGAAAGGATATTTTTCAGTAGCTGTCTTTTTGAGAGCAAATCGACAGAACTATGTTAGTTCAGTAGAAATTCAATAATATTTATAGATACAAATATTTCAATCAAAAGGTGAGAAAATGGTCCTCGTATATACAAGGTTATTGGTAAAATGCTAACAACCTCTTAGGGTTGACTTCTGCTAGTCCTAACAAACATTTTGAGGTGTTTATTGGCGGCATAAGCACGAAGACCATCTGATATTAAAAATCTCTTGTGCCTGTAATGTATTATTTTATATGTTTTATTACTTTCCTCGATGTAAATATTCAAAACTCTATTCAAAGGGTTCCTTTGAATAAACGAAAAATAAATTTAAAACGCTCCCTTTGAATAGAGTTTTGAAAAAAATCACCTCAAAATGTTCGTTAGGACTAGCAGAAGTCAACATTTCACTAATTATATAAAATGTGTAGATATAGGAAGAGCCCAGTATTAGACAAGTTAAATATAGCTACGTTTTTCGTTACCATGGATCCTCTATAAGCTATCGATTAGATACACTGTCCATAGAAAGTCCAACATTGTCTACGTGCTTCTCGCTCGGGGTCAGCTACGGAGCGTGATAATCCTTAGAATGTGCGTTTATAAGATATGTAGCAGTATGGGCAAGTTACATATTGCCAAGTTTTAACTGACCTATTGCCCATGTACAAGGCAACTTGAGGATTGTCTTCGAACCCGTCTTCATAAGGCTAGGTGATAATATTAAGAATCTATATTTATAATGTAAGTATTAAGTAGATATTGCCATGTTTTATTTGGCTATAGAACTTTCGTAAGCGTCGATAATGTACTGTACGATTAGCGTGTCAACTTCAGCATTGTTCACATGCGATCAGCCCTAAGGCCGAATGCGGATCTCGAAAATCCTCAGAAAATACAGATGAAATGTAGCAGGCAGTATGGGTCAGTTGTATATTGCCACGTTTTTCCATTTCAACAAAACAAGAATATCCTAACCAAGCGCTATACCGACATTTTGTGCAAAATTGAAATGTTCGTTTCTGGTTACAGTATTCCAGCCAAGTGCAGTTCTTGTCATATCATCACGTACCAACAAGTGGATATTAATAGATAAATGCTTAAATATCAGTAAAACATGTGAAATAATTTGAGACTTGAAAATAATACAATTAAAATAACCAACTAATGGATATAGATAAGTAGAAACGAAAAAAAATTACATAGTGTTTTTCCATACTGCTTTTTTGACGGTGCGGATAAAGCTAAACGTACGGATGGCAAAAAAGTTTGAATATATGAAAATACCGTTATTGGATAAGGCTTTCGAGAAGATTCCTTTTGTGTCCCAAACTGTTCCTGTTAGGGATGGGACTCGGGGGCGTTGTTCGAGCTCTTGGGTTCATTCTGCTATTTTATATATTTATTATAATATTTGCTACCTACCTTGATTGTCACTTGAATCTTGATCTTGTTGTCTTTGACAGATAGTTAAATATGTACATGCTGCTGTCCGCTTCGTTCAATCGTAACTTCCAGACAAAGAACTTCAAATAAGTTCGAAACTGTTTGGAGAAATATCCTATAAATATTACGCGAGTTCTAGCCGATTGATAAATAATACATAGTTAAATATTCAAAATAGGTGAAAGGATTCTGAGTGAATAAAACGCCTGGCCAGTGGTATGACAGGCACAATAGATACAAAAAGTTATAGTTAGAGTGTCGATCGCAATGCAGTTCACGCAGAAGTTTTAAGTGTTCTTGTACCTATTTTATTAGTCATTCAAAAATAAATATTATATCTTGCATGAAGGTTAAAATATTTCTCTAAGGCCCGGTCTTTAATCATATTTTCAATCATTAGCCAAAGAATATCAGAATGACAGAAAATAACAATTAAAGAATTCATCAATCAAATGAGTAGTTATATGTGTGACAATGAACTGAGTGAATGACAATATAAGATAAACAAGATCTTTCATTCAGGCATCTCTAAAAAGAATGAAAAAAATATTGAAAAGAACGGAGCTAAACGTATTTCGAACACTGAAAAGTATTAAATAGCTTGTGGTAGATTGACCATGATAATGTGAGGTAAGTGTTTTTAATCAGCATGTTACTGACTTCAACAAGGTATGTTGTACTTTTCAGTGTTGGAAATTTATTACTGTCAGTGTATACATATATTCTTATTTATAAGCAACTATGTGCTGATTGCAAAACCAAGCTATATAGAAAAGAAAGCTATTATCCTGTGACGAAATTTTACACAATTCAATTTGCTGAATTGTCCTCTACATGTGGGTTAGTATAAGAGTATGTGATGTAAGACATTTTTGAGGGTTTCTATTTCACATTGCAATAAACACTTTCCATACTTAGTGTTAGTAGGTCATTATCTTTCCACCCTTATACCATGTATATGGGGTTAAAATAGTTAGGGCTATAGGCTTCAATTATAACTGTCGCCTTTCTGACCAAACCTTCTTGGGAATGTCTTTTTGGTGCTATCCCCACTACTAAATGCCCTGTTGCGCATCCGATGTGCAGCAAAACTTTTACACAGATACATAGACGCGAGTAATAGCATTCTGCTCATTTTGCACACTGAATCGTGTCGTGTATGATATTCATTAGGGAGTTATGGAACATTTATTATATACCAAACCGGGAACTGGCAGCTGAATTGATAGTAGATGAAAGTGATATAAGTTGTCAAGATCATTGAGGGATGTTGAGATAATTACCAGGGTTACCTAACTCAAATTTTGTGTCCTGTTAGCATCCGCAATGGACGATATCATCCATTTCTATTTTATCTACGATGCGCATGGGTCAATTCTATAAAATCACACATACACTAAAATAGTAACATTGGGAACAATGCGAGGATTAGGTGTGGTTCATCATATCTGCTATCGGCAATAAAGGTTCTGTCAATGTCGCAAAAGTTTAGACATAAAGTGATATTTTTTTCACCATTTTATGGCTGTTACAACCCTGCATATTTGCATAGCCGTAAGGCACGTCTGCGAAATGATTTACGTGTACAATATAACCGATCGGTAACCAGTAACTGCACGTTATCGCTGACCTTTTTACATTCGCCACCTTTCCAAATTTGGTGATGGTTTTGCTTATTGGAACATTTATCTCATGTGATTTTCTCATAGACAGAGAGATGTTAGACTTTTTAATACGTACATACTCGCAGATACACAAATACGTTGTAACAAAACCGTTAGAAATGTTTTTGAAACAACGGGAGATTTCGCTCACCATTAAATCCAATGTCTGTTCCTTGCTGTCTTAGATTGCAATGCTAAGATTCAAGCAGTTTTGTTTTGTTTGTTTGAATTAGCAATTTTAATTGCTGATTTTTTTATCGATATTTCTTTCTTATACTCTTGATTGCATACAAAATAAGTTATATGCAGGTTGGTCATTAATATTATTCATGTACAATAAGGAACTCAACCATGAAAAGAGTTTTAAAAGAGTTTTTTCTCCTTTTGACTTTTTGTAGGAAGTTTCCAAAAATCTGTTCGGCAGTCCCACATATCCCTACTGATCTATCCATACTGTAAGGGAAGAATGGATTTTTTCCCCCCTATCACTACTAGAGGGGATACTTTTCCACTTAAATCCACTGTTATAATTAAGCCAGAAATAAGTACCAATACTCCCGCGTTGTTAGAAAGTAAGTATATTTTAACGTTTTCCGCCATGTTTTCAAGTATGCAAATACTTGGAAACACCGTACAATACCTTGAAACTCACTTTATTAAAAATACAAACAACCTTCTAATCGAAAATGTTCTGGAATGTAGTCCATAACCTGATGTGGCTCATCAAAACGCATGACTATGTAGTACAACTGCACGTATGCGGGCGCAGTGGCGCGGCTCGAATGAGTACAGGGCTGTCGGAAACACATACATGATTAGATATAAATTGTAACAATCTATTACAATTTTCTGTTATAATATTTTTTTTAATTATTTAACGTTTCTTGGCATGTTTTTACCCTATGAACTTTTGAATAGAAATCATTCATAAGCATTGCCGACGTGTTAATAATTTATTGCAGTTATGGTTAATATGAATAAATTGTTAAATTTTTTTTTACCTAAAATGAAACCGACTTCCACACTCAAAAGTATGAAATAACTTGTTGAAGTCAGTACCTGGATAGTTCAGGAAAACCTATTATCACAATATTGTACGCATGGTACTGGCACATGGACTTCGAAAAGTTATTTCACACTTTTGAGTGTTGGATTCGGTTCCATTTTTAGGTAATATAAACATTTAAGTAGAAGCATATACATATATTCTAGCTGCAACATAGTGTTATTTGTGGAATTACTAAAATATAAATTTGTTCCACAAAATGTTATGTTGTGCTAACCCTAACAGATATGGTGGAAAGGCTAGGGGCGGGCGCGGGGCGAGGGCCCAATTCGGCGCATGCGCTCGTTGCCAAAAATCTAGTCAAACTGGCTCGCTATAGTGCAACGCACTTCTCGATGAATGCGTACAGAACAGAGATGCAGCGGAGTTGTCGAAAATGTTTTGAAAGGATTTAATCTTATACATATTTACACTACGATTAAAATCACGCAAACACTGCTGTCGCTGAATATATTGCAAACGCTTGGTTCATAGATAAAAACGAGAATAATGCACTATTTGCGCGCAAACGCTGTAAAACAATTAGCAGCCGCTCTGATAACATCTGCTAACATTCAATTTGCTTCTTTACAATAAACCCCAAATAAACTTGCCACTAATTATCGACATTAGAAGTTTTTTAAGGCTTTCAATTTGTGTACAAGATTTTTTGCGTATAAAATTCTAACCACACAACAAAAATCTCCTCATTTACATGTTAAAATTTGAGTTTGACGTTTGTGCACTCGCTGCTCTACATGTTTTCTGTGAGCATTGTATGCAACCGGAGGACACGTCATAGACGACACCATATTGCTATCATGATATAAGATTAGCGTGATATGAACCGAACGTTTTCGTGCAAACAGTGCAAATAGCGCATATTTGTGTTATCTGGACCGCGGGAGAGTGTTTTAGTGATCAACACGTGCTTGTGTACTAAATACGATAAAAGTGAACTAAAACGTTCACTTTTATCGTATTTAATTGTGAAGTGAGTTGACCAAATGAAAAGAAATATAAATTGTAAGAAGAGCATAAATTAGAATAAGTAAACGTTAATAATGGATTGATTGAAGATGGCTATTTGCTCATGTGGTCTTAGTAATATAAAACTAAGTCTGATGGCTAAATGTTACTAGTCTTTAAGATAAGTTTAATTGGGAATTATTTTTGGTATTGTGTTGTAAATAAATGTTAGAGATAAATTTAATAAAATAAAATAATAAAGATGGCAGAGTACAAGGCTTCTGCCAGTACAAGGATATAGCTATCAAAAACAATACAAATGCTTTTTGAACATTGTTTTATGAACTTTTTCCAACCGTAGGAAGAATTATATATTATTGAAACGTATATTTCTTTCTTTAGTCTAATGAAGTTAATTCGATAGGTACGTCTTAAAGTATTAAATAAAATGGTTTTATCAGTAAATGGTTATGTTTTTTATTGTTACAATTTATTGTTTTTGATTATTACATAAAACATCCACGTGTTTTGTTGTTACTCAGTAAAAGATCCTTCATATGTGAGGTGAGACAAGGGTAAAGACTGATAAATTAGTCTCATGTAAAGAAATAGTAGAAATCAACCGAATTTTAATTCCAGAACTTTCAGCAAGCTAAAGTTTGACGATTTACTTAACTACAAAGTTTCCGCATTACAGGATTGATTAAAATGATAACAACTATTTTTTATTATTATTATGACCACTTACTTGTTTTGAGAACTCACTTGTACTAAAAGTTATATATTTTACTTGTTTGTATTAAATTTTGTCTCAAAAATAACTTTGTAGGCACCTTTGAAACCCAAAAAAAACATATTTTCGCCGAGTATTCTAGGCTAGCCTGAACAACATCTTCGACCACATCATCACTTACCATCAGGTGAGATAGTGGTCAAAGGCTAGCCTATCGGCAATAAAAAAAAAAGAGTAATAATTAAGTGCGTTGTATTGAAATTCCATATATTTTGAGTTTAAAAGTTATTATTTGTGTGGATATATATGTAAATGGAATTCTTTATATGGATAAAGAATTCCATTTACATATATATCCACACAAATAATAACTTTTAAACTCAAAATTCATACTTCCATTTCAATAATCTCACGTCCTCTCCTCACCAGTTCCTGTCCAATCGTTAGATAGGCATACAACGAGAGTAGGTGCATCTAAAAACTGCAACTCGATTGCAGACTGAGGGGGGAAGCTGCGAGGAAGTGGAGGGAGGGGAGAGGAGAGGAAAAAATAAAACGCGGCCGAAATCTGCGCGGGCGACGACCGGTCGACGACCTCGTTAGGTCTAACTGGGAAGCAAGACCTAGGCTTGTGTTGTGACCTAAGTGTGAAGATGTGGTGACGTGGGAAGTAAATGAATATGTAGTGGTGTGATGTCGCGTGGGTGGAGGAAGTCATGGCTTTGACACTTTGGGGAAATTCTACGGTCGTTTGATGTTATCTCGGGTCACGTGCATGTCTCGAAGAAAAAATTGAATTCGAAATTCTTTGGGATAGCTTTTGTACGATTATAACGATTTCTATAGCATGCATCAGGATATATAAGTAGATACTTAACAGAGAAGATATAAGGACTGTTTCGAACACTCCAGAATCATGATAGTGTGTGACTAAGGGGTTAAAGGTGCCGAATAAGCAGCATCTCACTATCTAGATATATATTATACATATATAATATATACATATATGTAGGTGATAGGTTAGCCTTTGACCACTATCAGACTTGATGGTAAATGATAATGTGGTCGAAAATGTTGTTCTAAGGCAACAACCGGGACCGATGGCTCCAAAGAATGAAAGCGCTTAGTAGTGATGTCACTAGCGGTCCCAGTCATGACCGCGGCAAACGTTGCTTAACTTTGCTGATCGGTTAAGTACGGCTAAGCAAACTTCGCTACGAGAGCTTCAAAAAGCTCTTTACCAAACGAATGCCCTCACTAATTGAAACATGGGGGTAAAAATACCCATATAATCGAAGTCTAAACTTCTTAAAGTATGTTCTTGTGTTATTTTGTATGGGAAGACATTTTTGTGTATTATTTCTCGTCGTGAGGAAAAACATTTGCACCGACCACACCTATATGTGATAAGGTATAGATGATGATGGCTTCTCTAGATATGATAAATCCGTGTACGACAGGAAACCTTGAAATGATCTTATTAATGTTGTCTGCGAGGGCCGCACCTGGCCCTGGCCGCTCCATTAGCCGCCGAGAGATTGAAATACCATATACTTTTATACTTATTTTTAAATCCGAAAACACAAATAAAATTTGAATAATAAAGCGATTTTAAATTTTATGGCTAAGGAGTTATTAAAATATATTGTTTTTTTGGGATTGTGACGAATCATACATGAGCCCACCTGATGTTAAGTGGTAAACTCTGCCTATATAAGCATTTTGTCATTAGTGACGAACAGCACTGTGCCTGTCAACCTGGGACATAAAGCTGTTGTAATTTCACCGGCACCCTTCAAATTGTAATCCAGTAATGGGAACATCTAGGCGGTAGAAATAGGTATGGTAACATATCGGATAGCTTTATCTAAGGCCAAGAAAAGTCCGAAACACGTTTCCTCAAATTTTTCTCGTTAGAATAAAATTGCAAAGTTGATCCTAAATTACGTTGGTAACGTAAATATCTTAATTATTTACGTATGAATGTGTATAAAAATATATTAATGAAATAGAAAAACCTTATCAAGAAAGACAAGAAAAGTTACATTTTTAATTTACGATACTAGTTTTGTGTTATTAAGCTTACTTTCGGACTGATCGCGATTTGACCATCGACGCCTCTCTTTCACTCCTTCGTAGTCTGATAGTGACAAAATTTCAGCATTTTACAGCGTCTTAATGCCATGCTACTAAATCAAATAATTTGTACATAAAACTTTGAAGCCAAGTGCAAGCTAAAATCTTAGAGGGCCCATTAAAATGTTACAAGTCAAATCTTTTTCGTCCCGATTTTTTTAACATCTCCATTGAATATTCACTGTGAATACATTATTTTAAGGTTCGTTTATTAATCACTTCATCCTTATTCATCTGCATAAATTTAAATAAAACATCGACTGCGTAGTTTCACTAGCTGCCAGCATGCCTCCCTTGGTTTGTTACAGGTCTGTTAGTTTTAGAGGTATGTCCAGTCTAAATTCAAATCTTCAACACATCTCCAGTTTGATTAGAAATGATAATAAGGCCTGTAGTGAGGAATTTACTGCTGAGTGAAGGGCACAAACATAATATTATAAAAAAAGCACCCTCTTCCAAAACTGAAAAGTAATACGAGTAGTATTAGTAGTGTAACAACTTGTTGAAGTCGGTATCATATTAATTCTAAACACTGACCTCACATTATTATGATCCGACTTCCACAGTTTACTTCATATATTTTTGGGAGTACGAAGTCGGTTCCATTATTTATTTTTCACTATTTTTAGTGACGCATACTGGTTATAATGTTGCCTAAAATACTATTCACCGCGGGTTAGAATTACAACTACCATTTCATTCATTGGCACTCCAAGTGTGCCATTATTTTCCACCGTAACTAAAAATTCTGAACCGATTTTATGAAATGAATGTATAATCAAAATAAGTTCATAATCGGCGAAATAATCGCGTAACAAACATAAAAAAGCAGTAGAATTGAGAACATATTCTGTATGTAATTTATTGTCATGACAAACCAAGTACATAGAATTGAGAATGTTAATCTTAAGAAATATGAAGCAGTGATAGCTCAGTGGCTTTGGCTATGGAGGCAGCAGGTCCATGTTTCGAATCCCGCCGCGGGCTTGAGCTTCACCGCACGGTGGAAGGGTATATTTTTGCAAATGCCCGCCTGGCTAGCGACCACTCTCAAGTAGAAAATCTGTCGCCAAGCACCTAACGGTGTGTTCTGGCAGCTGTCCTTGAGAGCCACTCATTCTAGGTTAAGCCTGTTAACACCTTCAACCACATCATCACTTACCATCAGGTGAGATTATGGTCAAAGGCTTACCTATCAGCAATAAAAAAAAATGGTTATGAAAAGTAGTATCAACATTTTTTTTCAATATTACGGTCAAATTACATTACAATTTACCGTATAAATTTAGATGCCACTTAAGATTACTTATGTATATCATTATAAATTCTATATATCAAAAAGCCGTTCGAAGCAATAGCTGTCTTATTTAGGTAAGCATACAGTTATGTGAACGTTATGAAATGATTATTAATATTGGCAGTATTTTATCGAGACAGTTATAAAAGCTAAACACTGATTATTTGGATCATGCTACAGTATAACAGTTTATTAGTACGAGTTTGTGTAAACCAAATCTTGTTACTGTGTGACTGAACAAGCTCGAGGCCCACCTGATGTTCAGTGGACTAACCTCTGCCTATAACTGATGCATTTCGTCACAAGTGATAAATGTCACAATTGACAATATGTTCCTCTTTGAATTTCCAAAATAAAAAACATTTTTTTATCAACACCTTAATTCATTCACAATACTTCATTCACTTTAGCACATATAGCACATTTTGACTCTATGGCGAAATCTTATATATTTAATCATAAACGCATAATCGGTTAAAAACAAATGAGGGATAGTCAGGAAATATCCACCTTTTACTACTTCGTACTAGCTTTCCGGCCGCGGCTCCACCTGCGCGTATGTCAGTTATCGCGCAAAAACATTAACCTCTTTTTGCGCAGTGTCCCCGTCCGATGGCCGAAGAATTACTAAAGCGGATAGGGATAAAGCATCACGGCTCTGACTAAAATGGAACATGCGTGAATTTGAATATTTCCTTCGTATAATAAAAACAAATACCTATTTGAAAATTTTTATGTGTATACGTTATAGAAAACATGTTGTTTTCTTTATTATTCAAAAACGGATGACTCTCCGTTAAGTATTTACGTTTATTTCGTTTTTAGATGTAACTTTGGATTTTTTTTCTATAGAGAAAATGTTAAATACTTAATCGTGTTTCCAAAGTGAATGATTTATAGAATGAATCCTTAAATATAATATATATATAGTAATAAAGGTAAATAAAGTAAATAAATAAAATCAATTACATAACTCAAAATTAAGAAATGAAGATTCAGCAAGGGATCAAACGAACTACTATTACGTATCGCTTCCTCGGTGCAGGCTTAAGTTTGCAATAACGCCTGCTAGGCGAATTACATTACAAAATTACAAATTTACTAGAGAAAAAAATTAAAGTCATGTGCGGGATTCAAACCCGCGCCCATCCACCCCTTTAGCCGGGGTATGCTCTAACCAATTGAGCTGACATGACACAATGACTCATAACTTTAATTCTTGCTCTCGTTCGTGTAGCCCATGTTATGTCTATCCTATAATAAACGAGAAAATGTTTTACAAATTATCTCTTTTCCACTTCCAGCTGAAGTCTCCAACTGAGGAAGGCACCGGAGGCAGCGTGACTGGAAATGGGGAGAATCCACCGGCCAACGGATCCATCTTCACCATGACCCTAAAGAACAATCATCTTATTGTGGAGACTGAGGAGAGAAACGTAAGTTCTTTGAAACTTTGTCTTTCTTCCAATATCTCTTTAACTCGGGGTTAGTACAATGTGTCAGAAACAAGAAATATGTTAATAGAGTAAAACACATGGCTTTAGTTTTATGACCAACCACATGCCTGTATAAAGCGTCTAATGTCCTTGAGAATTCTCATTCCTAGAATTGCGCTAATTACATAATTTGTTCATGTGTAGAAGACGCCTCATTAGCGTAGGCCTCCCCCCGGTGTGATAATTTTTTTTGTCTCTTGTTATCCACTCTAATCCGTGTTGTTGTTTGAAAACATCTTCCCAACGTCTGTTTAGTCTTCCTTTCTGCCATTTATCTTCCCTCGGTATCCACTCTGACTTTTTTCGTCTTATGAATATCAGCAAAATAATGAATACAATGTTCATGAATAGCAGATTTGTAAACTAGATTGTAAATGTGTAGTTGAATAAAAAGATTTTTTACTTTTACTTTACATAGGTACATTTTTAAATTTCTCTGTGACCTAAAATAACTTCTCTAAAAATGTATGTAACGACCAGGATAGATGGGGTTATTCACCAACGTGAGTACACTAGGAAATAAAGTAGTACAGCATACATAGCATAGAAACGTCCAGGCACACGTTTCTCTGCTATGTACGCTGTCACTTGGAATTCCATTTGATGCCTGACGAATCTTTCACGAGAAGTCTTTCAAGGAACGATTTGGTACCCCTGCAGCTTAATATTGCCATCGAACGTCCTGTCAGAGGTCTACTTCTATTTTTTAGAGTTTTACAATCCACAAGCGTGAGATTTTTACAGCATTTTCTGCCTCGCTAGCTATAATGTAGAACCAGCTGCTATCTGAAGTATTTCCGAACCAATACGACCTATGAACCTTCAAAAATGATTATATTCCTTCCACAAAGGTCGGCAAGGCATTATTGAGTCCTTTGGTGTAGCGGACGATTGTGAGCGATGGTGATCACTTATCACCAAGTGAGATACCTGTTCCCTGTCCTAAATAACTTTTTTGAAACATTTTTATCTATATTTCAGGACATAACCAAGAATGGCAGAGAAACTAAAATGAAGTACTCCCCTGACAACGACGGGATCTTTGTGGTAGAAGTACAACAGTCAACCACCTACAGGCCCAGCAATAAGTCCTCATTAAACTCCCCACCACATGACCCTGAGATCTCCACCAACCTAGCTTTGATACACCGTGTACCTGAAGATTTAGAAAGGAAGCCAGAAGAAGACAGCGAAAAAAGCAGTGTCAATTTTGCAAGGGATAAAGTACTGGCCTTATCAAGCACAGGGCTCTCAATATCAGACCTTAGCATGTCATCAATAGGTTCACATAACGTTAGTTATTCCTACGGCAGCCAGATGGGGTACGAACAAGGACCATTTGGGTACCCTGTCTACGCAGGCTACGAAATAAGTAAGGAAGATGTCCCTGATGGAATTATCAATGATAATTCTCAGGAACCCCTCATCTGTAAAACTCCTTTAGAACCTGATAAACCTGTCGTGGTGTATAACAGTAAGCCAGTTGTGACAGCTGCCATATTTAAACAGGATTCTATTATTGGCAGTGATGCATTGCAAGGTCCAGGGTACTGCCTTGAAGGATCCACAGATGGGCCATTATTGTCAGATGTCCAGGCTCGCGAATATAGCTTGCATCATCTACACGAACAAAAAAAGATTGAAAATGGTGTAGCAGTGGCAATTGCTGATAAAATTGAAAGTCCCAAAAATAATCTAAACAGAGCTGATAGCCTTCCTGTTCGGTTAGAGGAAGATAAAGTAGTTGGGACTATTGAGATTAAGCCATCAATGGAGACAATTAAAGAAGATGATTTTCCTCCCAAGGATATTTTAAAGGGTAAAAGAGCATCATTGCCTATTATCAGGACAGAGATGTATGAATCTGTGAAAGACACGATAATTCCATCTGGGTCTCCTAAATTTGAGAAGCTACTGAACGAGAGGTCTCCAGGAGACGGCAGCTTTGACTCCCCTCCGATGATTACTATCACAGAAGAAAGTGAATCCAGTAAATCTGAGAGCACCAGTTAATTCTGACTTTTTGGTTGTAAATATGGAGAAGTAATGTGATTTTGGAAGGTTGACATTTTTGAAATGAACTTTTGTGCGGAATCAGAACGATATAAAAAATATTTTTTGGCAACGTTATATGAATTTTCAAATGAAAATTATAACTTTTTGCTACTCAGCAGCAGTACCTATGTTAAAATTTAAAACTTGTTTTGGCCCTGGCCCACACAAATACCCAATCTAGATGTAATTTTGTAAAATTCTAAATAATAAAATCTATCAATAGTTATTACATATAAATAAACGTTATTGAATAATTTAGTAGTTATTGGTCCTGCCCTGATACGTAACTTTTTTGATATTAATTTCTGATTTAAATTGATATTAATTAAAAAATTATAAATTTATTTAGATTTATTAATGTTCTGACAGTTTTTGTAGCAAAGAAATCTTAGCCATAGAACCATAGCTACTTAACTAAAGTTTGACGTAACATCTATCGGTAGCCTATGATTGGCATTATCTTCTCTGTGCAATTCATAAACAGATTTCTGATATATTGAATACTAGAAGGATATGAGTACATAAAACTAAAATTTTGATAGCTACACTTCATGGACAGCTTCGAAAGGCCCAAAGCTACGAAGTTACGTAATTGGTTTGGCTCATATAACCTTTGAATGACTTTATACGTTCCATACTTACTTTGAATGATTAATATATAAATTTCATATTTGTTTATAAATATTAATTTATAGTGACAATTGGGCATCATGCGACATCACGTAACAAAAGTAGTGTAATGTTTATAATTATGTCAAAATGTGTTGTATAAATAGATTGGTTTGAAATTATTTGCTGTTAGAGTTGCCATGTTAGACCACTTGTATTAATACTCTGACTTAACTTTGGGAGACTTGATTGGATAACATTTAACTAATGCTTTTTTTATAATTGTGACGTCATTTATCTACTTCGTGAATACTAGCGAGACATTAAGAAGTACTTGTATATTCTACGAACTTTAGGAACTTATTTCTATAGCATTGTTTATAGATTTAAATTAAAATCTTAATAGTCTTATTATGTGTACATATGATTGCCAGCTCGATAGGCGACTGAAAAATACCAAGCTTTTCGTAATTCTGAGATAAATTTTGCATTAGAGACAGGATATTTTCTGTGTATTTTTTTTATACACAATACTGAGTACTGTTTAGGCAAATGTAGTAGCCGTGGCTGACTAAAAATATAATATTTCACTCCTGCTCACGGTGAAAATTGTATGATGAAATTTTCACCTAATTTTACTAATATGTTGTTAAATTTACTATTATCGTCTACTCAAGTCTCCACTAACACCAATTTAGCTATTAGATATAAGTAAATTAGATTATATCGATACGGGAATTGATGTTTCTAAATAAGTTAATTTGACTTGATATATTTTTATTGTTAATTCATGTCATTTACATTGTTAATTCATTGTACAGTTTTTTTTCTTGCATTTAGTTTTAAGTAATTCTGGTTTTGACTTCTTGATCCTTTGTCTGTTTCAGTTATAAATTTTAAATATTTATTAGTCGTTAAGAAAAGTATTATTAGTCTTAATTTGATTGAATATGTGTATATTTTGGTGGTTTTAAGAAATACCTAACCATGTTAAGTTATAGATTTAGCGCCGTCCGTGAAGAAATCGAATACGTTTTATGTGCCAAGCAAAAATAGCATCTGTTTCTTCTGCGTTTAGGTATTTTAGTCCTAAATTTAGATTGTAATCTTAGGGTAGTTAACGAATTATAATTCATAAGATTTTTTTTATTGTATATGTGTTTGAAATTAATGATGTGATTTACTCTTAGTAAAAAATGTTTGATAGACACTTCCTCTACTACAAAGTCTTACATTAATATAGTTAATTTCGAAAATAACTATAGCTGTCCTTTTATTTCTAGTTAAAAATAATTATATAGTTACATCTTCATAATTCTTCTTGAAAACAAAAAGGTGATTTTTAGATATAAAACAAAGCTAATGTTAGGTAGTTTGTAATAATAAAATTATAAGAATATTAAATAATACATTTAATATTGCGTTGGCATGATTTATTTATTAATTTTCGTATTACAGTTACTTTTATAAAATAAATTTTAAAGTCTTTGCGCTCTTTTTGTTTTATTTCTCCATATTTTTTTAAAAGTGCCTAGTTTTTTTTATGTGTTTCTGACGGAACAAGCACGAGGCCTGCCTGATGTTAAACCAAACCAGATGTGTAAACTCTGCCATAACAGATGCATTGAACAGCAGTGCGCCCGTCGTTCTGAAACATACAGCTACACTCTAATGTGCTTGTAATTTGACTGGCTCTCAAGGACTGCTGCTCTCCTGAGAATGATTATCCGTGGTCTCAGTCTAACAGGGAGCAAAGTATATAGGCCCAAAAGGTGCAGCAACATTAGTTAACGTTACTGGAGCAGAATATTACGATGAGAGGACTATATATTACCGCTTAGCCGTTCTAAATCGAACTCAACTAAGCACTCAGCAATGTCCGCCGCGGTCAGCAGTTGGATAGGTGACCGCTAGTGACATTACTACTGACCGCTTCGTTAAGTTCGGCACGTTAAGCCGTCGGTCCTGGTTGTTGTCTTACGATGGCAGTCGTTACAGTATGGTGGTAAGGCATTTGAATGCCCGCCTAGCTAGCTACCACCCTCAAGTAGAAAATCTGTCGCCAAGCACCTAACGGTGTGCTCCGGCGTTTGTCCTTGAGAGCCAGTAATTCTAGGTTAGACTGAACAACATCTTCGACCACATGACGGTCAAAGGCTAGTCTATCAGAAAAAAATAATATTCAGGGATACCTACTTACGATAATTTTTTATAATTATTGAATATCGTGGTCAATATATGAGTAATAATGAATCATTCATTATTACTTATATATTGACCACGACGCGATGTGTCTGTCGCAGCAATGCTGAACATAATATGGACAGTCTGATCTGTCTGCTATCATCGCCAGGAGGGTGTTGTAGCTAATAGCTGTGTAAAGACGCGGCATGCTGTCACATAATTGAAAGAGTATCACGTTACAAAACATTTTAAAAATATATTCAAATTGAAAGAAAATTTGTTAAACTAATTTCAAGCTTATAAAAACCCTCCAGAGTCTAGAAGTATAGGAAAGAAAAATGTTCAGACTTTATATGGTGGGTGCCCCTGTTCGTCTAAACCTAAATATGTTGGGTTATTGTTTGTTTTCTCAAAAAAATGTGCAAAACACCCCTTTTTAAATATTTCTAACTGGCGTCAAAAAAAGAGAAGGTTCTATTTTTTTTAATTTGTTACCTCATAACTTTTTACTGGGTAAACTGATTTTAATGTTTCTTTTTTTATTTGAAAGCTGATGCTTGCCGGTTAGTTCCATTTAAATTTCATCAAATTCGGTCGAGGCGTTTTTGAGCTACACTCCAACATCTGAAAACTTTTTTCTTATCATGATGATATAATAATTACAAGTATAAACAAGTAGCAAGGAATACTAAAAGAGGTAAAAAAATATATTTTGTCAACCCTATGAGGTTGTTAGCATTTTACCAACGGTAGCATTAAACCTGTATAACCATCCCTACTAAATATAGTCTGATCGCTCTAGTCTAGTCTAAGTTCTTGAACATGAGAACTTCATATCTGTTGTCTTAGGTTTACACGATTGTTACACAATTAAACGGTTTAAAACGCGTACCTACACGTATCATTATTTTTGGCCGGACGTTTCAAACAATTTGCATTTTTTTTATCGTGGTCATGAGTTGACTCAAATAATGATAAATATACGCGATTTAAACTGTTTAAAGTTGTTTAATTACTAAACTTCATATCTGTGAGGTATCTCAATCTGTCATCAAAGGTTATGATATCCATTCGATTTTAGTCACATTTATTAATTAGTAATTGTAAATGCACATAAGATTTCAATAAGCAACCGCCTCCGAAGTCTAGTTTCAAAAGTCCATATACTTTAGGAAGAGTTATGTTGTTTTTGTAACTTAACGAAAGTTCATTTTGCAAACAAAATTTTATACTAGCGAATTAATGGTGCTACAGGCAAAGTATACGTTGAAATTGTAGTAAGGATCTGATAATTCTAGTACATATATTTTTATCACATAAGAAACATGCAGAAGCTCACGAACATAGACTACGCGAATGTTGAAGCAATCCAGCCTCTTGACAACATAGACAAAAGGACAAAACCTTTCAAATTAGTGTAGTTGAGTGATAAGTAGTGAAGTGCAAATACATATAAATAAAAAAAATGTTTCACTCATCTTAGTGACCCTACGGGATCGATTGTCATTCACTGTGAACGACTATCATCAAGACAGGAAAGTATTTTTCAGTTAGTGGAGTGTTAGTCAAAAACGTTTTGACCGATTTTGATTAAATTTAAATGAGACCAAACGACAAGCACCAGCTTTCAAATAAAGAAGAGTTATCAATATCGGTTCACCCAGTCAAACATTCTGAGGTAACAAACATAAAAAAAATACAGTTGAATTGAGAACCTCTCTTGATGTCGGTTAAAAAACTCATAGTGTCTTCCCCGAATAAAATAGCACACATTCTTAATTTTACTCTATTTAGCAGTTTAAGGGCCCGTTTCAGAATGTCCTAATAAAGTTTCGTGTTGCTATGCAATACATAAAACAACTGAATAATATATTTTGCCCATGAATAGTCTGAGGTCAAATACAATTCAATTCATGATTTTAAGTACCATAAATAATTAGCATAGTATATGTATTTATTCATATATAAATATTTCATTCTATATCTTGACGCCCAAACCGCCATTTCTTGAAGGAAATTGTAAAAATATGAATCCCAAGGACTATTTATTGAGAATGGTTGCAACCGATTAAACTAACACTTTTTTATCCGGATAACATCATTTGGTAAATTGTTTAAGTATTAAATAGGCACGTATGAAACTTAGTATATTTTCTTATAGCCGCAACAGAAATACTTCATCTGTGAAAATTTCAACTGTCTATCTGTCACCGTTCTTGAGATACAGCCTGGTGACGGACGGCCGGACGGACAGTGAAGTATCAGTAATAGGGTCCCGTTTTTACCCTTTGGGTACGGAACCCTAAAAACGGTTTAGAGGGAACTTGCAATTGAGAGTAGAGACAAACCCATAACAGAACACATTAAAACCACCTAAAAAAATAATGCGGCAACTAAATAATGCAGAATCGTTATTCGTTTCCTTGCGTTATTTACTACTGATGTTTTTTCTACTGTTGTTCTTAACCCTAATATAAGTTTGTGATACATTTCTGATTTCGGAAATTTAAGGCTATTCGATATCGTTCTGTAGAATTTCATCAAAAGCGACTAGAAGAAATAGTTCGCCGAATGAGTAGTGTGCACTACGTTGACGCGAGTAAAATGTTGTTGCTCATTAGGTGCAGAAGTTTCAGTTATGTAAATAGTTTAAAGGTTATTAGTATATTACCAATAAAGGCATTCCAAAGATAGTAGGCAACAAAAACGCAGGCAAAATTTACTACCAACTACAATATTCCTTTTTATAAAGTTAAAAAAAGACCACCCCATAACCGTGCAATAAGGGGATGAAGATGATGGTTCAAACGACAATGTTTTAATATTTTCCCCATGGACTTTCTCAATTTTCCTAAATTATTCCGTAGATAAGCTTTTTAATGGATAATACAAAACAGCGACATCTATTGGGTGGTGTTGGGAATATTTCAATCTCTTGCTGTTACCTTAGTTCCGGAAAACTCTTAAGGAAACCTACCCTTATTTTCATGTTTGAGGGTTGAGGATAACGTTTCACCTTTATTATTTAGTTTATCGAGGTTCAGATAGGTGGCAGCTGGTTTAATTAAACATACTTGGGTAAAGATAGTTTATTTTTTATATGTTTCTTTTTCTTTAGAGTTTTTATTAAAATTACAGTAAATTTTATTCTTTTAACCCGATTTAAAAAAAGGAGGAGGTTCTGAGGACTTTATTAGTTACTTATCTCATAACTTATTACAGAGTGTACCGATTTTAATGTTTTTTAAATATTCGAAAGCTTGTGCTTGTCAGGTGGACTCGTTTTAATTTTCTTGAGTAAGATCTGACGAGGAGTATTCGAGTTATCTCTAATAAAGCGTGTTTACTTGGCTTCGACCACATTTATAATGTTCTCATGTTCACTTGTCGTTGGAAAATGAACAAGACCAACTGAACAGAACTTGTGACTTGAATGGTTTATTTACTTTTTAGTGCATTAGGTATTTGTTTTAGAATATTCTCCGTTTGAAGTCGATTTTTTTGTTAAAATTATCTAATACTATTTTTAACATGGAGCCAAAAAAAAAAATTTAAACACTGCTATTAAGTCCCCTATATTTTTTTTTTTTAAGTTTCACCTGTCCCGATGTTTGTCATCAAATCTTGCAAATTAAATTCGATCAGTAGATCGAATTTAACCCCGGTAACTGATTGAGCTGAAATTTTGTATACAAGCGTAAATCGCATGACAACGTAATATTATGATGACATGGGGCTAATCTGAATATGGAGCTGGAAGGTGGCCAAAAGAACTTTGCAATGAAACGACACAACATGCCTGATATGTTAGCCTTTGACCACTATCTCACCTGATGGTAAGTGATGATGTGGTCCAAGATGTTGTTCAGGCTAACCTAGAATTATTGGCTCTCAAGGACAGCTGCCGGAACACACCGTTAGGGTGCTTGGTGACAGATTGTCTACTTGAGGGTGGTAGCTAGCCAGGCGGGCACTCGCAAAATGCCCTACCACAATGCTATAACGACTGCCATCCGAGGAAAACAACCGGGACCGACGGCTTAACGTGCCCTCCGAAGCACGGAAGTGCTCAGTAGTAATGTCACCAGCGGTCACCCATCCAACTCCTGACCGAGGCGGACGTTGCTTAACTTTGCTGATCGTTTCAGAATGGGTAAGAAAAGTTTGCTACGAGCGCTTCAAGTCATCGAGTATGGGCACATTTGAATTGTCTTGACGAGTATTTCAAAAAAAATTAGATCTTTTTATTAACAAGAACATAATAAAAGCTTGTTTATAAAAAGTTTTTTTTATAGAGAAAACCCACGGTTAAACCGCTGACACAATTATGAAAAATGATTTTAAAATAAACTAGTGGACCACCCCGGCTTCGCACGGGTAATTACGACTATACATTGAGACGATAAGCTATCCTATTTTCTATTTGGATCAAATTGCATACGGTGTGCTAATCAAATTTAAAATCGGTTCAGTAGTTTAGGAGTCCATCGCGGACAAACAACGTGACAAGTAATTTTTATATATAAAGATAGGAGGTCAGATATATGTGAATCTACAACATAAAAACTATCCATATTCCAACTTATATTCAAATTGGCAATGTATAAGGAATAACAAACATACACACACATTCCTCACATTCTCACTGACTCACTCAAATTTACGTGTACCATATCTATTAATATGATTTTAGAAATGATTTTACGTCTCGTTAAGTGTCAGAAAGACGGACAGACAGCATACGCTTAGTAATAGGGTCCCGATTTCCGCTACGGAACTGTCTAAACGGAAAACCACACAAAATAAAATGACCAATATATACTAATATATAACTTGTAGAAGTCGTATCATGCTCATTCAAAATAGTCTGAGCTCCCATTTTCATGCTGGAACTTCTACAAGTTATTTCAGTGTCGGAAAGAAGTCGGTTGTAAAATAAAAAAACAAAAATTCAACCTTCAAACTGTTGTAATGCTTACAAGCTCGGTTTTTACTCGCGCTCATTGGCAAGTACCATGTCATTTGGGGGCATTGTTTTTAAAAGAATGTGTTAATGGAGAAGAACTTAGTTTTGAATTTTTGATATATGATACCAACTCCTAAATACAGCCAGTGCACCTCTCGCCACGGGGTATTCACCCCTACTACTCTGCCACAAGATGAAACCAGCTGCAAGTATTTTCAAACCAATACGACTTAGGATTATTCAAGAAGAGTGCATATTCCGTCCTCAAAGGCCGGCAACGCATCCTCAAGACTTCTGGTGTTGCGGATGTTCGTGGGCGACGATAATCACCTACCACCACGGTTCTCTAGAATGATTATACCGCGTACCATAAAGATTTCAAGGAAACTTCCCGCCAATGTCTTTTCTCTGGGCTGGTATGGGGTTGTTTTAAAAAAGGCATCTTATAACTCTTTAATGTCGGCAGCGCGTTGTTAACCTTCTGGTTTTTAAACTGTCACGGTCATTAACACTATAATAGTATATTATAATACAAGTGAGCTAAGTTGCTCATTATACACGAGGCTGTGGGTTGCAGCCCGAGCCGCAGCCGAGTGTATAATGAGCAAGTTGCTCACGAGTTTCATTCGCACTTTTTCAACACCCTTGCGAGGAAAAAAATATATTGCACAAATGCGATACAAACAACATACGAAAATTATTGAAAATAGCGCGTAAGTTTTTTTTTTGCAGTTAGGTACTAACTAAATTTTAATAATTAACTACTAAAACTTAGGTACTAACTAATGGCCCTAAGCACGATATAATAAAGCTCACACTACGAGCACGGGTGTTGGAAATATTATTACAAACGGGATATTTACCCTGTGTTTGATAACTTTTGAGTTCTCGATATTTCGGCACTGTTGCAAGCGCCATGTTCACGACTAAACTGAAGTCTATGCGAGTGGATGGTAGGCACTAAGAACAGACGAACCGGTCTACCCTCTTTCTTGTACGTTTTTTCGGCAAGGCGATGCTATTATTGTCACTGTCATTCACACCACTATTTAAATTTGGATATGCAAAACTAACGATATCAGGTCGTGAACTATTTGTAACACTTCTTCGGTTCTTGCATAAATTAACCACTTGATTCCATATTCTCGACAGTTGAATCCTATCTTCGCCATTGAATAGTAATCAAAAACACGGTAAATATACCGTTTGTAATAATAGTTATAACCCTTCTGGTGTTCCAAACGTCCATAGGCGACGGGGGCCACTACCATCAGGTGGGTCACCTGCCTCTCTGTCTAATACTAGGCAATAAAAGTACTCTAAGATCGATGACCATTACGTAGTTCGGATTTAAAAATGAAGAAAATTTAATTACCATTTGATTTAGATAATATTTATAGCTTCCGATCCACAACATTGGCAAATACTTTTTTCGGTTATTTGAATAACTTGAAAACGATTTACCGAATGTTGATAAAAATTAAGTTGGACTAACTGTAAGGTATATTCTATCCGATAAAAGAAGAATAAATGCAATTAGATGATCCAGTAATATATTAAAAACATTAAAAAATAAACAATACTCGGTGACTTAAGAAAATTCATTATTTTTTGCTAGGTGTTAGGCCTTTAATCTATCTCACCTGATGATAAGTGTGGTCGAAGATGTTGTTCAGGCTAAGTTAGAGTTACTGGCTGATTTTCTACTTGAGTGTGGTAGCAAGCCAGCCGAGTATTCGCAAAATGCCCTACCACTATGCTGTAATGACTGCCATCGTAAGACAACAGCCGGGACCGACAGCTTAACGTGTCCTCCGAATCACGGAAGGGCTTAGTAGTAATGCCACTAGCTGTCACCCATCCAAGTCCTAACCTTAGTGGACGTTGTTTAAACTAGTGATCCGTTAAGAAATACTTATAAGCTACGCTACGAACGCTTCAATCAATTATAATACAAAAGTCAGTTTTGGTAAAAAAATACACTTAAATTCTGCCATGGGGCTGATTGGCTCTATAGTTTGATCTGTGAATATAATTCAATCATACCGATGTTGTTTTACTTTATTTTGCATGGTGGTAAGCATTTTTGAAATGCCCGTCTGGCCAGATTACACAATCAAATAGAAAACTATCGCCAAGCACTTAACGGCGGTGTTCCGGCAGCAGTCCTTGAGAGCCCGTAAAATTACGGGCACATGAGACTTAATAACTGTATGTCTCAATGTGACGAGCGCAGTGCAGTTCGTCAATTGTGACGAAATGCATCTAGGCAGAGGTTAGTCCACTTAACATCAGGTAGTTCTCGCGCTTGTTCCGCCACAATTAAAAAGAAAATAAAAAAGTCTTGCTTATATAACTATAAGCAAGACTTTTTTTATAGATATTTGACTTTGACTTTACTCGTAGATGTCGCTGTATACAATAATAACAAATGTATAAATTTGAGCTCTGACTCACCTTCCCACGGTAGCTCAAGTAAGAACAGCCTTTCCCAGCCCGACGAATGGTTGTGGGTTCGAACCCCACTCGTGGATCAACTTTTCCATTCTATGTAATTTTGTAATCTTAGCCTTTATTGCAATAATTACAATGTTTTATTAATTACGACATTCTTTGAATGTTAGGTAAAGCGACATTTTTTATGCTTGTAATGGAACAAGGACGCGGCCTGCCTGATGTTAAGCGGTAACTATTCTATATAAGGCAGTAGAATTTTTCGCGTGACCTACTTCCACATACTTATCTCCGAGAATGTTATTAGCTATTTACATCTACCCAGGTGGAAGGGCATTTTTGCGAATGCCCGCCTGGATAGCGACCACCCTCAAGTTGAAAATCTGTCGCCAAGCACCTAACGGTGTGTTCCGGCAGCAGTCCTTGAGAGCCAGTCATTCTAGGTTAAGCCTGTTAACATCTTCGACCACATCATCAGCAATAAAAAAAAAAAAAATGTTGTAAATAGCTACTGATATCTAATGAGTTGAGTATGCGACGAACAGCAGTTATTCAGGTCATCTAGACAGATCTACCTCCCACCCCTATTTTCCACTTGAGGGTGGTAACTAGCTAATAGGCGACGAACATTCGCAAAATGCCCTTCCATCAAGCGGTGAAGCTCAGGCCGGCCGGTGGGGATCGAACCAAGAACCTGCACGGCACGGCAGACCATGGCTATAACCGCTCGGCCATCATTGCTTGAAACTTTTTTTTTTTTTTATGCTTGTTAGGATAGCCTTTGACCACTATCTCACCTGATGGTAAGTGATGATGTGGTCGAAGATGTTGTTCAGGCTAACCTAGAATTACTGGCTCTCAAGGACAGCTGCCGGAACACACCATTAGGTGCTTGGCGACAGATTTTCAACTTGAGGGTGGTAGCTAGCCAGGCGGGCATTTGCAAAGTGCCCTACCACCATGCTGTAACGACTGCTATCCTAAGACAACAACCGGGACCGACGGCTTAACGTGCCCTCCGAAGCACGGAAGCGCTCAGTAGTAATGTCACCAGCGGTCACCCATCCAAGTCATGACCGCGGCGGACGTTGCTTAACTTTGCTGATCGAATCAGAATGGCTAAGCAAATTTGGCTACGAGCGCTTCAACTATTTTTACAATTAGCTATACACTTGTTTACGATGACGGAATCCCTCAAATCTAACATTGAAGTTTTTGTAATAACGCTTGGTAAGCGAATAAAAGACCGATAGACGGAAGACCGCGGGTTCGAATGCCGCTCATGTTTTAAAATTTTCCTTTCTTTGTTATTTTGTTGTGTTCTAAATAGTTTATCTATTATTTTGAATAGTCAGTTGTTTATGAAATATCTCTATTATTTCTTACTAGCTTTCCGGGCGCGGCTCCACCCGCGCGTATGTCGGTTATCGCGCGAAAACATTAACCTCTTTTTGCGCAGTCGGATAAAAACTATCCTATGTTTTTTCCCGGGTCTCAAACTATCTCCATACCAAATTTCATTCAAATCGGTCCAGTAGTTTTGGCGTGAAAGCGTAACAGACAGACAGACAGACAGACAGAGTTACTTTTGCATTTATAATATCAAAGTACTGATTTTAGAAAGGACTTTTAATTTCAGCAGATAAATCAATTAATGAATGTAATGAGAATGAATACAAGGTATTAAGATAAAAATTAATGAATAGACTCTGTAAAAGATTGCTACCAATTTCAAAAGGATTATCGGAAGATGGTACATCTTCGAATAATTACTAATATTATACAATAATTCGTCGCCTCGAACAGACACGAAAAAGCCATCGCGATAAAGCTATGATGACACACTGGTAATAGAAATGGACTGCCACGAAGAGTTATAATGGAATCTTGGGTCTCAGCTCCACTGCATGGTGATAGGATATTTAGCTACGGTTCCGACATTGCGTGCTCCAGCAGTTGTCCGTGGGAATACTATAAAATACAATGTATATATTATAAGTTTAGACTGCTACTGCTACATCCAATACGCGTACCAACATGCAAGATTCTTGCCAAAGGCTAAGCTACCTGCAATGAAATAACTGAGAATATTTTTTCGATACTTCCCTATTAATATATTTTCACAAAATCAAGACTATCAGGAAACAGGAAACGACCCCGGCAATAGCTTAGAGCGAAAACAATACTGAATACAATCGTCGCGCGAACATCGGGAATACAGGGAAAAAATTAAACAGATAAAAAGGCATTACTCGCGTCACAAACATCACAACTACCCTCATCTCGCCGCTATTGATTCACTGCGGATAATTGAGTACACGCGTGTCACCCCGACCCCCAGGGGCGAGGGGGGACCTCATGAGTCCCCTCACACACACGCGCGGCACCTCATTTGATTACAACGGAAAAAGCGGCGAAAAATCGAGTAGATGCGATGCAGTAATCGCCCGTCGCCATAGCTACCGATATTAACGCGGGGGGATATCACATAAATAGATTCGCACATAATACGTCCGATGGCACACACGCGCCCCCACGCCACCCACATTTTTGTACAGTGTTAAAATGCCTAAAACCACCCCCGACCCGGTTTAAAGCAGCCTCCCGCCGGAGCAGATTAGCTAAAACTACGTATTTTTACCCCGCTTGGGTTGTTTTTTCCCCATTTTTTAGCTGGAGCTCGCTAACTACTGAAATGTGGGCACTTAGGGGGGAAGGGGAGGGTCGAGGGTACGGAAAAGTTTGTGTTTTAAATATGTCCGAAGGCACGCATTAAAACGGTTTACGGAATACGAATCGTTAGTAGGATACCCTTTGCCGCGGCGGGCGCAGCGGGTGTTTGGCGAAGCCTTTCGTAACCAGAGCCCTGGGGCCTCGGTCCGGGCCGGAGGTCATCCCAAATACTTGGGATATTGTTACATATTAGTCCATTATTAGCTTGGAGATATGTAATGGCGGTTACGTCGTTAAGGATCCAGCTAATGTGTTACAACCTGTTACCAACATTTTCGCTTAATTACTCAAAAACAAAACCATGTTTATATATCCTCGAAGATGTAAGTAGGTATGAATACACACACGAATCACACCAGTTTTGTATAAAATTGCATGAAACGTGCATGCTTTTTGTTGGTTCAGTTACTAGCCCCGAGTTACTCAGATTTTATCGGATAAACGAAGAATTAGGAATCCCAAACCCAGAATACTAGGGCATGAGCGTCATGGTGTGAACGTTTTTTTTTGGTACGTGATCACTTTCATACCTTGACTGTAAACACTTAACGTTGACAAAGATTAACACCTCATATCACGCCTGTTTTCCAAAGGGTTAGGAAGAGAACAAGGACACTACTAGCACGTATCTCTTACACTCTGATTCTCAAAGCAGTCCAGTCCTTGTTGACTTGGTTTTTTTTCCAAAATATGTTAAATTTGATTACAAGCACTATCGCGCGCTAAGCGAAGAACACATTTAGTGACGTAACTACTTACTTAACTAACGTTAAAACGGGCGCGGGTTCGGTACACACCACACTCGCAATGAAAATTTTGTGGTCTAAAAATTTAAAATTCAGGTATTTTTTGCATAACACGTGATAGTGTTCGTAATCATATAAAGAAATATAGAAGGGTAGCGATTTGCGAGAGTTAAGAGTTTGAAAAAGCATTATTTCGGTTAGATGAAGTCTAATTGTCTAACTTGTGTGTAAACAGGCTGTTTGCCTTAACCACTGAGCCTTCGAGACAGGTCAGTACATACATAAAAAATCATCTCCTTTTTATTTTGCGCAAATGGAATCACTAGATAAACAAGATGTTTAACATCTACTCGATAAATCATATTTTCAAACCAAACATAGTCTAAAAATGCAACTCGTTAACGATTTTAAGAAGTTCCTTCGCATATGTTCCTTTTTTTGAAGCGCTCGTAGCTAAGCTTGCTTAGCCGTTCTTACCCGATCAGCTAAGTTAAGCAACGTCCAGGAAAGCCACACGCCAGGCAGGCATTTTGCGAATCCCCGCCTGGCTAGCTAACCACCCTCAGGTAGAAATTGATGCAGCAGAAAAGTGGAATTCCTCCGTTGATAAAATTCGTTAAACTGTTCGTCTGCCCTAGCCGCGATTTCACGAATATAACTTATAGAAATTTCAATAATTAAAATCTAATCTTACGGTTGCTGTTGAAGACAGTGCTCCATTGCTGGAGTCTGCTTTTTGAAACATTTATTTTAATTAATTATATTTAAAGATAACATAAAACTAAATATTCTGTGAATAGTTAAAGTCTACCTATCACCGTTATGAGTATCGATCAAGAAAAGGTAAAAAAAATAAGTTTGTTGTACGGGAGCCCCCCTTAAATATTTAATTAATTTTATTTTTAGTATATGTTGTTATAGCGACAATAGAAATACATCATCTGTGAAATTTTCAACTGTCTAGCTATCACTGTTCTTGAGATACAGCCTGGTGACAGACGGTCGGACGGACGGACGGACAGCGAAGTCTCAGTAATAGGGTCCAGTTTTTACCCTTTGGGTACGGAACCCTGATAAATATATACGACATACAGAGAGCAAGCCTATTTGCTGCACCAAGGAGAAGACACAGCGACCACCTCAGACATCAAACTCAACGGATTCCCCAATTCTGGCTCAAGAACATACATCAATTGCACCCGTTGACTTATGTATTGAGGTCAAATCCTTTTTAGTATCAGATCCTCTTTATTTAACTGTATTGTTTTTAGGGTGCTGTACCCAAAGAACCAAACGAAACCCAACTAAAGACTCAGACATTTTTATTACATTTTTATGTGATTGTATTTTGATTGTGTGCAGTAACTTCTGCTTATGACATTTCTTCATGCATTTCGCCACAAGAGACTAACTCAAGAAGCTCAAGCCGGGTGGAGTTGGGATCGAACCCAAGATGAATATTGGGCTAAACATTAAATTATATTTTTTTTTTTTAGATTTTAGGCCTAATACAATAATACGTGGCCGGAAAAAAAGCTTTTTGCAGATTATTGGGTGTCATTGTCTGAGCAAATTTTGAGTAAAGTACTGATGAGTTTTTAATTTTAGTTTCTGAAATAATAAATGCGGGGCCGCCAAAGTGGTATACCCCGAAGATCTCGAACTGCATGAAAAACTAACTGTGTTGGTGCCTCCATAGAGATATAAATTGCTTTCTTTTTTTTTGGGTGCCTCGGTGCCCAAGTGTTATTAGCACTTGGCTTGTTTATATAATGTTTTTGTTTTACCTCGTATACCTGCGAAGTTCAAGCATTGTTCGTACCCGGTACCATCAGTTTCAAAGGCCAGGTTCCCATCTGAGCTATCATGGTCACAGGACTCGTATGTCAACTGATACCACTCGGACCCCTGTGTCAATTTTTTAACTCTTAAGTTATGGTTGATCACTATCTCACCTGCCACAGCAGCTGTCCTTGATGGCCAGTAATTTTAGGTAAACCTTTAAATACATCATCAGTTACCATCAGGTTCGATTGTGGTTAAAAGCTAACCTATCAGCAATAAAAAAAATTACTGTCTATTTTAAGGGCCTGAAACAGCAATGAAAGCAAACGATTACAAAACAACACATTTGTTAGGCCGGCACAGTTATGGCATTAATACAATGTTATCTACGGATGAGGGTCGAAAAAAGGCTTGGGGCCTTTATTATTTTGCAATTTATTAACGACCGGTGGTAGGTACCTACTGTGAATTCCTTGTGGGGTACTCCCGGCGTGTTTTATTTAGAAACGATTTTAGATAGGGATGGATTGTGGTGGTGTAATTAAGAAGATTTAGGAGTTTATATGTTTGGGTCAACATAAATACAAAATTTTCTTTTAAAAAATATAAAGTTTCTTATATCTAAATAGAATAGTTTAAAATGTAGGTCACAAACTAGTTGAAATAATCATAGTACCAAATACTTTAATCACGCAGCGCAAAATCAAAATAATAAATTATATAAAGTATTTATTAATTTCCTATACAAAATCAGTTTAAAATATAGCATATCACAACTGTAAAGCACCACCGTTGAACGAAGATCTCGAAAAAATCCGACACCAAGCATTAAAAATTATTATTATTAGCAGTAAGTGCTAGTACTCGTATGGCTAGTGGCATTTGCTACTGAGCACAAATGCTTCGGGGGGTACGCCGCCAGCCGTCGGTCCCTGTTGTTTACATATAAATATAGTCGCTATAGCATGAATGCCTCCTGGTAATCTACCACCCTCAAGTCACCAAGGATCTTATGCTGTGTCCCGGTTAGAGCTGTCTTTAAAAACCAGTAGTTTTAGGCTAAACTCAATACTATCTTCGACTGCATCATCACATACCATCTGATGAGTTATTTGCCGAAAGCTAGCCCATCAGCAATAAATAAATAAAAAGCCTATATAAGAGTTTTTAGTACTTTGGTTTACCGTTTGACTGCTATCTTACCTGATGGTAAGATATTTCGATAATTAATCGAAACAAAATATGAAATATATGCATACTGACTTCAAAGTCTTTAGTAGCAGTATATTAATAAATAAATTTAATGTCGACAAAATCGTCACATTCTCAAAAATGTGGATGTGTAATTTTTATAGACGTTAGTTGCTCCATTGTTTTTTGTTTTGAGTTGTGACAATTTCTTTTTGCTTTGTTTACTACCCATTACTTCACTCGTCTCAAAGTAAATTCGCCACACATATTCCTTACCTTGAAAATAAATTTGTTATAAGCATTTAAATTGTTAATTCGTTACAATCACAATTTTGTACAAAGTATCAGCAAACAAGGCTTGTTCTTTCTGTCTGGAATTCTAACAATTCAATTCTGTTCATTAATTCGACATATCCATTCCGCTACCTCTTATCGTTTGCAGCCAAATGTGGGTACGTGACAGTTCACGCTGAGGATCTATGTAGCCCTAAGGCCTCGTTCCAAACGCCAATAATGTTTTTGTGGAAGATTCCTTACCAGCCTATGTAAGTGAATTTATTAAGTCGGGATCTCTTGAACATGGGTGGATCGGTTTAACTACTGACATGGAAAGGTCGAGGAAAGTGGGTGAGTGGAAGGGGTAGCCGTGAAAAGAGGGAACGAAATCATACGAAGGAAGTATCTTTTGCCTAAAAAGTAAGGTTAACTGATTTGTACTTTTTGGGTTTCGAACGTTTCCTGACGTCGCGCCTATTAGGGATGCGGTCCGAATTACGGCAACAGTACTAACGGTCCTAAAAGAGTTATTAGACCGAGTTGAATATGCACTCTCATGACCGTTTACATTTCTATCAATTCGGACCAAGGAAAAGCGTGCATATGACATATCCATCTATCTAAACAAATACGTAACCTGCATAACTAATCAAAAAAAAAAATGTTACTGTTTCGGTAATTTGCTTACGCTTTTACACCCGCGTTTGTCAACGTTAAAAGTAATATAATGAGCGTTAGTTACTACACGACTGCCCAACAATTTATAAATAATAAATGGAACCTATTTCTACACCCAAAAGTGTGAAATTACTTGTTGAAGTCGGTACCATGATAGTTCAACAGTATATATTATCACAATATTGTGCGCATGATACCGACTTTGACAAGTTATTTCACACTTTTGGGTGTTGAAGTCGGTTCCATATATTTTTTTTCGGTCGATTGTCATTTATTAACAATGACTATAATATCATCGAGATAGGTATATATTTTCAGTTATTGATGTGTACCTAAAAACGGCTTGATCGATTTTGATGAAATTTAAATGGGACCAAACGACCAGCATCACCTTTCAAACGAAACAAGAATTATCAAAATTGGTTCGTCGCTAAAAAAAGGAATTTTCTGTTTTCAGGGTTCATGTACCTCTATGTATGAATGTTAGTGAGTTTCTTCATTCCACCATAACTTCTAAACGGCTTAACCGATTTTAATGTATGAGATGTCGTTAGATTCGTCTTGATAACCCAAGTAAGATTGGGTACAAAAAAAACAAACTGGTGGATTTTATACGCCATATTGTGAGAAAATTGTTTTTCGTTTCTTCCAAATCCATCAAGTAGGGTATCAAAAAAATAAATCATAAATTGTTTATTTCCAAAAAACGTATTAAACTAACACAGTAAATAATACTACTAGACTTGTTATACAATATTTTTCTTTAAACAGTTATTTAAGTTACCAGCAAGGCTCAAACTATAGGCGAGAGCCTGTGTCTTGAGACTCAGAGAGCGAATATTCAGTAATTAACCAAGTTTTAATACAGCATTAACATTAAAGTATGTAGTAGCTATTTACTCTATAAATTCGTGAAACAATACAAATATTAGCAAAGTTGTAACTATTATGCGTAATAATTAAGCTATGACAAGGATAAGTTAATTTAGACTGTATTTACCAATAATTATTTAGTGCTTAGATAAAATTAAAACAGCAAAAAATTAAAATATAATAATAAATCATTTGGCATATGAGTGCGTGAGTTATTGTGTGTGTGTGTGTGCATGTGTGCGAGTGTGTAAATAAGTAAGAGGAGAATAAATTACATGAGGAGGTATTTAATTAAATGAAGGGCTTTAGAAACGATTTCATAAAACATGTATATAACTTGCAGATTTAATTTTAATGGAACGATAAAATGCTTAACGAAAATAAATAATTTGCAGTCGAGCTTTTTACAGTCGAGCTTTTTACAGTCGAAATTAATTTATACTAGTTTTAGTTAATAGAGCTCCAAGAGGCCTGCCAAGATTGGGATTATAGAAAACCCCCCCAATAGAGGGGGAGGGCTGTGTTCAGCAGTGGACAATCCAGCTTATACAGTAGTAATTAATACGGGATAACTCACGTGAATAAGGGCCCGTTTCAGAATGTCCTAATAAAGTTTCGGGTTGCTATGCAACACATAAAATAACTGAATGATAAAAATGACAGTTAACATGCAGCGCGTTTCAAGCTTTAACCGATGGATAGGCTAAATCGATGACTGTGAAACGCAAAGATAGTGTCTTATTTATTAAATATGTTCTGGGTAGTAAAATCGGAACTTACTCGAACATTCTGAATCAGGCCCTTAGTCTGATAGCTCCTTAGTACCTAAGCGAGACGTCAACTCGGGCGCAAAAGCTCTCCTTGAATAAGATCACCAGATGTTCACGAAACTATAGCCTGAGCTACCTAACTTATTCACGTCAGTTATCCCGTATTATTTACTAGAATGAGTGAAAACTACGTCAGTTTTTTTAAATAAAAAATGAGTGTTAGTTTCTATCCGACGAAATTCTGACCTGATGGTAAGTGATGTGTAAACAGGCTTAACGACAGATTTTCTACCTAAGGGTAGACGCTAGCCAGGCGGGCCTTCGCGGAAATGCCCTTCAAACCATGCGGTGAAAACTCAAGCCCGCGCCTGCGGCGGGATTCGAACCATGGACCTGCTGCGTGGCAGTCCAAAGCCACTAAGTCATCTCTGCTTCAAGTGTGTTACATCATACTCGTAACAGTTCTTTTCAGGATGTACCATTTTGGATTAGATTTATTACGTGAAAAATCTGGTGCTTTTCTTGTAGTCCCATTTAAATTTGATTGAGATCTGACGAGTACTTGAGTTATCCCTAATAATGCGAATATTATGTTTGCTTAACTTTTTTTTATATTTTAAAGTTATTTTGTGTATCTGTTTATATATAGTCTGTCACAATATGACGCAGAAGAGGACATGCCCTATCCGCAAGGCTCGCAGGGTGTGAGTGGGTAGTCGTGGTTTTCTAACTTTTCACTTTAAAGGGTTTTTTCGATGACCCTCCCCCCTCTACCCCCATCTACTCTACAAAAGGGGCAGGGTCGCGGCCGCCTGAATAAATACGCGAAAGACCCCCAAAGGTCCCTAATTCGATTGCTATATACGTATATGTAAATAACTACGGAATTAGGCGGTTTTTCCTCGTATTGCTGTTGTTTGGTTTTAGGTTAATGTCGACGTATTTGGCGGGAAATTAAATTTTTAACATTTTGTTGATTTTGTGGAACGTTCTGGTAAGTACTAGATACGAAGGCGGTACGGAGGTTTGCTTGATCATGTGGTACGGAGGTTGGGAGAAATTTATTTAAATAAGATATCTTATGGAGATATTAATGTCATGTTGAACTGATTGTATTCCTTACGAGGAAACATAGTGTTTTATATACACATACCTCCCGCGGTTTGGCTTGCGTAGACTAAGATGTTCATCTGGGTTTTACATACACGATGGGATTTATCATCAGCAACCAATCAGGAACCATTCAATTTTTTTTTAAAAGGGCGGGAGCCTGTTCTGAGTATGCTCTTTTTATTTGAATCCCTTACATGATTTCGTATCATACCGTTTCTTTTCTATAAGTAATAGGCTAGCCTTTGACCACTATCTCACCTGATGGTAAGTAATGATGTGGTCGAAGATGTTGTTCAGACTTACCGGGAATTACTGGCTCTTAAGGACTGCTACCGGAACACACGGTTAGGTGCTTGGCGACAGATGTTCTACTTGAGGGTGGTAGATAGCCGGGCGGGCATTCGCAAAATGCCCTACTATCATGAAGTAACGAATGCCATCCTAAGACAACAACCGGGATGGACGGCTTAACGTGATCTCCGAAGCACGGAAGCACTCAGTCACTAGCTGTCACCCATCCAAATCATGACTGCGGCGGACGTTGCTTAAATTAGCTGATCGGTTAAGAATGGCTAAGCAAACTTCGCTAAGAGCGCTTCACGTTGTGTAGTTAATTTGAAATAATCTACACGGAAAGTCTTAGATAGAATTTAAACTTCGGGTGCCACTAGGCATGCAAATATTTGCATAATGCCAGACAATGTGCTGAAGCTCAAAGCCGTAGCGGAAATCCAACCTAGGAACTTCTGCATGACAGTATAAACAGTTTGACAAGGTGTGTTCTACCATAAGACAATATATGCATCACAGATTAGAATTATCAGAGACGTTGAAAGGTTATCTGACAAAAGTTACTCTGGAAACAAAATTAAATAACAACTTCTAATTATCTACCCATAAAGTATAGTACTTACACATAATATTATGTACTTATCCTGTTAGTCGTTTCTCACAGTAAAATTTTAAACTAAGAAGATCTTCGGGGATAAAGCTGTATTCGTCTTGGGCGAGTTTGTATTCCATACTCAACTTATAATTATAGACGAAAATTGCTCGTTGTGCTCAAGATTTAACTCTCAAATAAGTAGCACCTTGAGTGAAGAAATAGTTAAAGAATCATATAAATATTACAATGTAATAGACATTTAATGTGACCGCATAGTAAGCAATTACAATATAATGATAGCTGAGTAGCAGTGAGTGATTTCGTACATTTTCTTCCTCGACCGCTTCGTTGCTTCTTAACACATTCGCCGACATCATCATTCACCATCAGATGAGATTGTGGATAAGCAAACCGGTCAGCAAAAACAAAAACTTTTAGTGAATGCTACCCGTAACTTATGAGCTTTAATGTACATTTTTTTATTGCTAATAAACTAGCATTTTACAACGGAAACACATGATGACAGGTCGAATGATCTCATTCTAGCTTGATTACCAATTTCCATACTCTCACCATAGCTATCAAAAACTGCTGCCAGAATACCATTAGGTGGTGCTTGGTGACAGAATTTCTAATTTAGGGTAGCTAGCCAAACAGGCTATCTCAAAATACCCTAGAGCTATCAATAAATCACACATAACATTATTTGTACGTTCTATTGTGATTTTCCTGTTGCCACGCAATAAACAGATATCCTTCACGTTCCTCTCGAAAACATTGTTCGTACAGGTAACAATAAACCATCGAGCAACTTGAACTTCCAACTTTTTGTCTAATAAAAGAAAAAAGGAACATCTACGCTTTCCCAAGGACTGCAGCCCTACGTTCGCGAGGTCATTGTCCTAGGCAGCCGAATTTCGGACGCACTAAAAAACTTTTTCAAAATGGCCGCCCTGGGACCTGTTACCATGTAACATTACTCTATGCCAGGTGTACAAAACATTGATGGCGGAATGCGTGGTCTGCCCTTTGCCGAAAAAAGTTAGAAAATGCTGCTTAGGATGCCTATATATTTCAGTGAGAGTCTTTTCGTGTTTTTATCTACGTAATCACCTTTTTTAGTACTTTGTTTCGTAAATTTCTGTACATGTTTATTATTTAAAACGACTGTTTGTGAAGAACATAGTTGTATAATGGTTTCTATACTTTATTATGAGGTCATGGCCTGAAGGCTGTTTTTTTATATAAATATCAATTATGTGATTGCTTATGCTGCAGTAGAATATATGTAATTGACGTTCATAAGAGCGTTATAGACGCCAAAATGTAATACCTAAATGATTTTGACTTTGACTTTTTCGACTGCGTGTTCAGTGTACTAGATGCAGATTTTAAATATATTGACCATGTATTTATTTTGTATATAACCAGCATGACTTTATTACCAAAATACCGAGAACTATATACAACACTACAGCTACTAAAATAAAAGCATTTAGACAACCTACAAGTCATTGCAGACTCACAAGCAGTCCAAATGCTCCAGCCCACTACCAGTTACCAGCGTGCCCAGCATTTATCTACTTTAACATATACAAAGAAAACTCAAAAACGTTTTAAACTTCCAGGATTCGAAGATATCTTACAAAATTAAAACAAAAGGATTGTTATATCACGAGATAAGGTCAATTTATTTTTGTACTTAAAAAGTAAAGATCAAGAGTATCAATATTTTCATTTTAGCGCCACAGGACTTTCTTCATAAACTACCTGTTAACCCAAAATAGGTTCAATTAAGAAATTGGTTTCTTATGAATTCTGATCACAGTTGATGACAATAAAAAAAAGGTGACAATAAATTTCAGTCAACATAATAACTAGTTATAATATATTTAATAACCTGCTCACTCAATACTTACCAAAAATAACATACCTTCGAGAACTTTAGAACTTAGTTATGGAATAGGTCCTACCTCTGATATCGCTCGCATGACGATTAGACTAAGAGGAATAGTGATAACAAATATATATAAGTACACACACAATTACAACACTTTGCCACTGATAAGTCGGATTCTAATATTTTTCAGGAAAGACCATTCCAAACTTTCTATACATGCATTTGCATTAGTAAGATTTTAGTTCCTACCTCATTTTATAGTGACAATCAAATCAGTTGAGATCTATATTGATAACCGTAGAAAAAAAACAGTCAATTGATGAAAGACCCAAACTAATCCGATATAAAACCAAATACCACAACTACATTGCAAGTATTGTCTTAACGACCAATAAGATGTGCGTTATGTATCTAACATGTATGGAATACTAATAACACTGAGTTATTTTTTGTATCACCTATACGGTTTTGTGAAGTGTCACCGCTGCCGCCGTCGCAGTGACTCGGCAAACTAATGAACCATTATTCCAACAGTTGGCCACCCCTGTCCCGAATCTACTCCTTAGAACAAGTTGCATTTCACCTCGCACGCACACTAATAAAAACTACATACAACTGCATCTGTGTAAGTAGACGCCGAATATCTTTGCTTTTATGCACTAATATGCACCTGTGGCCTGAATATTTGGGGGCCTAGTGTCTGTAGAGCCGGTTCTAACCGGGTCTGTCTGGATCCCACAGGATTGCGCTAGTTTGTGTGTTAGGGAGCGACCCCAGCTAGTTTTCGAAGGGTTGTTTTTTGGATAAAAGGGAGATGAGGCTGTTTGAGATTAGAGTGGCTGATTGTTTTTATGGTAGCATATTTAGGAATCGGGATGTTAGTTGTTATAAAATTGCTTTTACTAAGAAATAATTATAGTAACTTAAATATAAGATGTTATTCAAAGAGGTATTGTACATTATAAAGCCGACGAAATCACTAAGCATTTGGTTTGATTAATATAAACATACATATAATCACGCCTGTATTCCCCAAAGGGGTAGGCAGAGGTGTGTAAACACACACAAATCGCAAATTTTTGGGCCCATGTAATAGGAAGCGATCCTATTGCCATTCAGCGAGCACAGTTACAGAGTAATGCGAAATGTTCTCTCTAACATACTGGATGAAACACAATAACATAATTATTCCTAATAATATAATCACCCTAACAACATACAGGAAAACAAGAACATATTGTATGAAACTCATAAATAGCGCTCAAACTTATGAAAGTAATTAATATTTATACATATGGAAGTGATTAATATATATACAATACAATATGTTTTTGTTCCTATAATATCAAAGTATATCTCTATGTGTTGGTATTATATGATATTTTATTATTAAAACTAACGTGGTTTTCACTTATTTTAGTAAATAATACGGGATAACTCACGTGAATCAGTCCGATAGCTCCGATTATAGTTTCAAATACATTCGGTGGTCTTTTTCAAGGAGAGCTCGGGACGCCCGCGTTGACGTCTCGCTTAGCACTTTTTATTATATGATATATTAAAATGTTTTCTCTAAAATGAGCAAGTATTGGAACTAGTATAATAAAATTCTATAATAATATGCCAGAACACACCGATAGGTGCTTAGTGATAGATTAACGTCTAATAGTCAAAGAACCGAATCAAACTAATGGACTGTGACTTCTAGGCTGATTCACATAATTATTTCTTTGTTTAAATGGTATCGATGTTGTACCATGTAAACTTTATGTAATAATTACAAAGTTACAAATTTAATTTAAGAGAGCAAAAATTTAAGTCATGTGCGGGATTCAAAAATATTTTTCCTCTCTTAAATTTGTAACTTTGTAATGTTTGTAATGTAATCCGCAGAGCATGCATTATTGCAAACATAAAATTATTTATTAATGTAATAATGTTTCGCTTATAGTTCACAGAACATTTAAAGTTGTGCAATAGTCACGAATCCATAATTGGAGAAGAAGGGGGTGGGCCACTATCACTAAAAACCGGGCAAGTGCGAATTACCGCATTATCTACGATGATTCACTTTAATCATTTTCGCGTTAGGATTCCAATAATTATAAGTTCAGCTCTATATTCCTTTTTAACGATTTCGAGAATTAAGGGCAAGACCTAATATTTATTCCTAGGGTAAGACAGCGCCCTAATAATGTCACGATATGTGTCAAAAGAATGCCTGAAGTTTTGATTATTTGAATAGGTAATTGCTGAAGTTAAGTATCTTTCCTTTGATATAATTTATATATCTATATTAATATATACGTGTATTTGTAACCTAACGAACCATTTCAATATTCGACCCAAAATTAACTCTAAATTCAGGATTTATAATTGGGCCATTCATTCATGATTGGGTTTTAATGTTACAGTATCTTTTTGTCCAGTGAATTCGGAGAAAATAGGTTTTGTCAGGCGCGTCATTGTTCAAAAAAATTACATCTGGGTCTATAATAATACCCCTGATCTATAGGCATTATTCAAGACTTAGGAAAACTTTTTACATAAAAAAATATTGAACTGAAACTTTTTTGTGAAAAAAAATATCTCAAAATGTTTGTTAGGACTAGCAGAAGTCAACCCTAAGAGGTTGTTATCATTTTACAAATAACCCTGTATAAACTGATATTTATATTATAAATAAATACGCAATAACCTTCAACCAGTTGAATCAGTGATAGCTCAGTGGCATCGGCTATGTATACTTTATTGGACTGCCGCCGCGCAGCAGGTCTATGTTTTGAATCTCGCTGCAGGCTTGAGCGTCACTGCATGGTGGTAGGGCATTTAGCGAATGCCCGCCTGGTTAGCGACCAATCTCAAGTAAAAAATCTGTCGTCAAGCACCTAACGGTGTTTTCCAGCAGCTGTCGCTGAGCTAGTACTACTAGTTCGAGGTTAAGCCTGTTAACACCTTCGACCACATCATCACTTATCATCAGACGAGACTGTGGTCAAAGGCTTATCAACACTATAAAAAACGTTAACAAATTCTGAAGTCGTTATTTCCGAGCTAACGTCGTGTAATCAAATTCAATCCAGTCCAACCCGCGGTTGAGTCAGCTAGTAGACTAAAAACATGCAAAACCTCATTTTGGCCTATTTTTCAGCGGTTATTTAATTCTATAAATTTCTTAGACTAAAGTTAACTAAGTTTAACTTTCTTAGACTAAAAATCAGAACGGGAAGGAACATTTTTTATGATCACTTGTTGAAGCCTCAATCATCCTTGTCGTTTTCTCAAGAATGGTGAAGAATACAAGACTTTTAACCAAGAAGAAGAAAACTACATGCAGTCAAAAGCATTAAATTCACAGCCATAGCTAGTTAAAAATGTATGTAGGTAATTATATCCCACCATTTTCTACGCACTTTCCAGCGGGCACACATCAAAATGGCGTGTGCCGACGCAACCGCAACGCACACACGTAAATAACCAATAAATAGATTGAACTAAACGGTGAAATTTTAAAAAAGGAATAAAACGAACGAATCACTCACCCACACACTCGCACATAATGCAACCCAATCATTGGCTTTGACCTTCTCATTTTGTATTATGTTTCTTTTCGGTAGAGCTCAAAATCGAAAAACAAAATCTCATTTGTAGACAAGCATGTTAACGTTATACACGCATGGGAATGATGCTTCCAACACAAAGGCAGTAATTTTGATTATAGGAACACCGAATTTTTCAGTAGTGTGCGTTCAACTTATCTTTGTGTGCGTAAACGAATGCACTCTGTTTGGGTGTGTGTGACATTATGCTACTAATGTGTTATGTTTATTGGTTAATGTGTGTGTAATATTGCTGTTCACATGATGAATTCGTATGTTTGTATTAGTGTCTTTTTCGTTTTTTCTCCTTTTTACATTGCCAGCGCACAGTGGGCTGGGTAAGCAGTGAAAAAATAATTTTAACTGGCACACAGCAAAGCGTGTTTAATTTTCGTGCTCTCTGTCCTGCGCGAAATGGAACGTCATTACGTTTTAAATTACAAATGGCGGTTGTTTTTCTTTTTTCATTTATTCGGTTTTTAATTTGTATTGTTTGCTTAATTTCTGATTGCAGCGGCAGCAGTCATGCTTCGTCCATCCCGACATCTCATTAACATGCGTTTTACTTACTTATTATCTGTATCAACACTTGGTTTAATAATTGGTATCGATCCGAATTTTCTTCTTGTTAATTAGTGATAAGGAAACAGGGATATTTCACGTTCAGCCAAGTAAAAGATCGTAAATTCCCTTAAGATAAACCTATAGATAATAAGATAGATTCCCAGAAGATATACCTCGTGTGTGAAGACATATAAGTCAATACTTTGTTGTTATAAACAGTGATGGCCCAGATTTAATGACAGGGGGTAATGATTCAGTTCCATCCACAGGCTTGAGTTTTAGAGATCGAAGAGAATGCCCGCCTGACTAGCTACTACTTTTGCAGAAGAAAATATGTAGCTAAATATCCAACAGTGGGTTTCGGAAAATATATTTGAGAATCAGTTTCCATTATAAGTTAAATATTCTTAAAGTAGCAGATGTGGTTAAAGTTTACCATCTTCGAACACCACGCAGATTGGCCTATCAGAAAATAAAATGTGGTTAGTAATTCATGTACCAGTGAACACCTTCCAATGCAATTTAAAAGTTCAGCGCGGTATAGCTTGGCCTAATATACGCCATTTTCTCATAGTGTATCTAATGGTAATGAGCTTAGCTACTTATATATTACACGCAAGAATTTTTCTTTTTTACTGCTGATAGGCTAGCCGTTGATCACTACTCACCTGTTGGTAAACGATGATGTGCTTGAGATAGACCCAGAAATAGACCTAGAACTACTGCCTCCCAAAAGCTGCTGCTGGAAGACACTGTTAGGTAATTAGTGTAGTTAGCCGGGCAGGCATTCACAAATTACTCTTCCGCCAGTGAAGCTCAAACCAGCGGTGGAGACTGAGCCATAGACCAGCGGCACCGCAGTCCATAGCCATATATAGAGGATAACTTGAAGAAACATATGTTTCATCAAATATAATTTATTAACAACCTTGTCTATCGAAAAAAATTCATAGCTATTTTTAAAAGAATTAATTGTCATCAAGTTTTCAAAAGTTCTTTAAGCTCTTTTCAAAACAGAATGAATTTCATCTCAACTGATAGTTTTAACACACAACAATGTGTTTAGGTAGGGTTGACTACTTATTACTGAGCATGGCTACCGTTTTTTTATGCCTGATAGGTGAGCCTTTGACCACTATCTCACCGGATGGTAAGTGATGATGCCGTCGAAGATGTTGTTCAGGCTAACCTAGATTACTGGCTCTCAAGGACAGCTGTTGGAACACACTGTTACGTGCTAGGCAACAGATTTTCTACTTGAGGGTGGTAGCTAGCCAGGTGGGCATTCACAAAATTCCCTACTACCATGCTTATAACGACTGCCATCCTAAGACAACAACCGGGACCGACGGCTTAACGTGCCCTACGAAGCACGGAAGCGCTCAGTAGTAATGTCACCAGCGGTCACCCATCCAACTCATGACCGCGGCGGACGTTGCTTAACTTTGCTAATCGTTTCAGAACGGCTATGCAAATTCGCTACGAGGGCTTCAAAATCTGGCAAGCAGATGTGAACAGGTAAGTCAATGTAGCTACACTGATATATTCATCATCATTCAGAATCATATGAACCATGGACCTGTGGCACCGCAGTATATAGCGATAACCGCTGCGCTATCATTGCTTCAAAAGGTAAGTAAGTACCTATATCTTTTGTACAGTATAATCTACGTCGTATTGTTGACAGTGTCGTATTCTAAACGCATCACGTTTCGCCGACGTGGGTAGATCTGACCTTGGCTCGTTCGTTGCTCCTCCTCAATGCAATCAGTACAAAGATCTCGCTATTCAAAATAATTCATCTGTCGTAGTCACCTAAAACATTATGTTCTTATACTGTCGCAATCTCGGAAAAACATTATACGTCGCAACTTCAGCGTGTCGTTATTGCCGTATTAAGGGTTAAAAATTCACATCAATTACATATAGACCAGATTATTTAATATTTTAAGAGTCTACATAGAAATGAAGTTGTATGAACGTAGAATTCTTAAAAAATAGATAAATTTACCTCCATTCTTTAGAGTACGTAATTATTTTTTATTTCTGAACTCATAACTGATCTAAGCAAAATTGCACTCCATTTTTATACGACCATATAATATTAGGTTTATATTTGATGCACCCTATCGAATAATGAAAGAATAGTTAAATTTGCTTCAAAGTTTACCGAGATTCTAAGTAACATACATTTAATAAAACTCCATCAAACTGAGAACCTCCTTGTATCTATTGAAGTTTGGTGATCTACCAGACTTCATCACGATCGATAAGAAGATGTAGTACTGCTTTACTGCAAAATCATTTTATTTGTTTCAGGAGCTCACGATGCGTTGATGTCAGAGACTAGCACTGCTTTCAAAACAAAGGTAAGCTTAGAACGAAAACATGGTATTACTGGGGAAGACTTATTTAACTTTATGCCTGATAGGTTAGCCTATGACCACTATCTCACCTGATGGTAAGTGATGATGTGGTCGAAGATGTTGTTCAGGCTAACCTAGAATTACTGGCTCTCAAGGACAGCTGCCGGAACACACCGTTAGGTGCTTGGCGACAGATCTTCAACTTGAGGGTGGTAGCTAGCCAGGCGGGCATTTGCAAAGTGCCCTACCACCATGCTGTAACGACTGCTATCCTAAGACAACAAACGGGACCGACGGCTTAACGTGCCCTCCGAAGCACGGAAGCGCTCAGTAGTAATTTCGCCAGCGGTCACCCATCCAAGTCATGACCGAGGCGGACGTTGCTTTACTTTGTTGATTGATTCAGAATGACTAAGCAAACTTCGCTACGAGCGCTTCAAACTGGTTAGGTATCACGAACATCGTAAAAGCATACATAATATTTATTATGTATTCCAGATTGATGAAACCAGAAGTTAACGAAATTTCATGGACAGGATATCCTCATCTCGTATCACAAGTATAAACGGCATTCAGTTTTATCCCTCTTTAAGGGTATATTTTAGACGAACGCCCCCATACAATATGCAGCTCCAATATCATTTTAATAATAGCGAATAAAACTCAATGATTTTTTACCTACGTAATCACTACCCTAATATCTAGGTTTGTGGTGCATCAGATTTTCATTAAATTATACAGTTTTGAAATTACACTAGCTCAAAAACTCGTAATTTTAGATAAAAGAAAGACCCAACTTTAAGCATCTCTTTCAAGTAAAATAAGCATTTTTTTAATATTTCTATTGCACCACAAACATGGGGAATATAATGAACTTTCTATAATGGGAAGTTATTTATACATGAGTACTATTTTTTTTAAATAAATATGGAGCTACGCATAACTGGCTCAAACTCCTAAAAACGAGTGCTATATATACTAAACACTATATATAAAAAAAATAGTCCAAAAGAAAATGGATTTAAGCCAGAAACGATAGGTCTAATAATACACTATATTTACACGCGAGTTTTTTTTAATAACAATTTGAGTTTATATAAAAGTTCACGCTTTGGCTGGCGGGTATATGTCCTTAAGCGTTCTTAGCTATGTGAAGTTACAACTTGGATGGCACTAGATTACTATTTACTCAGTCTTGCTTGTTCAAGAACATTTCTATGAACATTATGTGTGTTGAACATTGGTTCTCGAGTGGGTACCACGGTACACCGGAAGACGTAGAGTTGGTAGGCCCCCCACTAGATGGATTGACGACATCGTAAAAGTCGCAGGTAGCCAATGGTTACAAGCGGCTAATAGCCGTACGTTGTGGCGTTCTACGGGGGAGGTATTTGTTCAACACTGGACGTCTTCCGGCTGATGATGATGATGATGATAGGAGTGTCGACGCTGTTATTTTTGTATTATTTTGAAGCATTATAATGGCACATTCGCTACACCCAGCCAACTTATGGTTTAATTTACTAATTATCAGAGTACAGAATTATCTCCTCGAATGGGAATCGAACCCACGTTCTTTGATTTTAAGCACCAGGTTACTTAACTACTATGCTTATAACTTGCTATCGTGGATAGCTCGACTGATCCGTTTTAAATACCAAGATTTGGTACTAGATTTTAATACTGAGTAGTAGCTAGCCGGCGTGTATTCAAAAATCTCTAAGCATCTATAACGATTATAAGCTCGAGAAAAGATTCAAACCATTGACCTCCTGAGAGTCTTATACAATAATTCTCTTGAAATGGTCGCGAGCTGCGAATGTATAAATACATGCCATGTACATAAGTTACAGGTGTTATGTTATTAATCCCCTATAGATAATCCTAACAAGCCTTAGAGAATACAAAATTTATCAGAACAGTATCTTTTAGAGTTTGCCAACCATTATTTGTGTTTGTGTTAACAACTACCATCTAACAGAGCATTGAATAGCAGGTCTTCGAGTTGATTGAATTCAGTACGGAGCGACGAACGTTACAAGGTCGGCTACGTGAACGTAGTAGTGATGTTACTTTACACAATTATTTTATCGATGTCCCAACTAAATAACTTTTTTTTTCACGGAGCAATCACGAGGCCATCCTTATGTTAAGCGGGCTAACCTCTGCTTATAACAGATGCATTACGTCCGAACTAATTGCAAGGCGCCTGTCACACTAAAACATACTCATCCAGTTGTTAAGTCTCATGTGCCTTTAATTTTATTGGCTCTCAAGGACCAGAACAAACTTGTTAGGTGCTTGGTGGCAGATTTTCTACTTGAGGGTGGGAGCTAGTCAGGCGAGCATTCGCAAAATGCCCTTCCACCATGCAGTGAAGCTCAAGCTGTCGGTGGGGATCGAAAAATGGACCTGCGGTACGACAGCCCATAGCTGTTACCGCTTGGCCATCATTGCTTCATATAATGTTTTGTTATAAAAATGAATGCGGTTTTTAATCATTTTAGTAAACAATAAGGGATAAATTCGCACCCGAAATTGAAAATAACACAGGATGTGGTCTAAACTATAGACATAGCTTTCTGACTTATACGCGTGGGTTATTCTGTATTGTTTACTTATATAAACATTATTTTACAAAATACTATCGATCATGGACATCACTACGTAGTAGGTAAGCAGTTTGTTACGGCTAAAGTATTTCTCATAGGAAAACGTATCGTCTAATCCAACAGTTATTTGACATAATTGTTCAGGTTGTATAATAAAAAAGCAGATATTAACATAAACTAAACACTATCGATAGATAGTCGTAGTAAAAAATGCATTTTTATATTATGTAAAATAACACGTAAATGTAGGTAAGATTTAAACATTCTTACTCAATAATGCGCCCCGTCCATTAGTAGTATACTAATAGTAAGTACCATAAGTACAAGTACCATAATTTTTTTGATAGCTGTGACAATTTTGTAGAATGTAGCTGTTTTGTATCAAACAGATATTTTAACATGAGTTCTGGCGAAATGTCGCAACATTCATCTAAGATCGTCTCCACTTTCTACAACAAACTTTCATACTTGAACAAAACATCTCGTCTCATACATCTTCCACTCTTCCGTACTTTCTATTCATCCTTCTTATATACTAATTTAGTCAACTTTAGGAATAGTCACATTGCTAGATCATCAAAGTACCGCATAATGGCAGATGTAATTTTTACAGTCAAATATGTACATAGAACTGAAAAACTCCTTTATCGTAGCCGGTGAAATTTGAATGGAACTTTTTAAAACTTATACTCTATTAAACAAAAAAGAATCATGCTAATCAGTAAAATGGTATCCTCAGTTAAACTTACATAAAATATATTTATACGCAGTAAGATGGGAACATTTCTCCTTCTAAGAGAGTTGATAAAGAATAACTTATCGATAAAGAGACCATCGATAATACAACATCACTAACCATTAGGTGAGTAGTACGTAGTGACTACACGGGGCAGAGCACGCTTACACTACGGTACTATCAGATGTACTACGCTGTAAACATTATCCCGTAGTGTTTTGGAGTAAACTGGATATATAAAAGTAACTTCTGTGATTCTAATATATTTCTATTATTGGTTTGATAGTCTTTGATAACTACGAGTATCTACTTCTATTCAACATTTACTAGTGGTTCTGTGAGACCTTGCGACTGAAATATGTTTTTTTTACGTTACCAACCCTCATATCTCGGCTTTCTGAAAAATGTACAAAACTTATTTAACATTGAAAAAAATATAATTTTCAATTTAGCATACAAAACTTCACGAGAAACGGTTGAGAAATGCGACCTGTAGGAGATAAACCGGAAAACCGGAAGTCTGGACAGACATACGAAAGCATTTTTGCCCAAGCTGAAACGGAGACGCTTCGTTCGCCCTTCGGGCTTACTCTGTAAATTATTATAAATGTGAATGTATATGAACGAGTGTGTAGGTCTGTTAGTCTTTCACGCTGATACGGCGTATCCGATTTGGATAAAACTTAAAACAGAGATAGTTTAGGTCTTGAATCAACATAGATTACTTTTCCGCGTCATCATCACCAATCAAACATCATCTTAGCAGGTAGTACCTTATAATCTATAATCAAGCCTGTAGTTCAAAGAGGTATGCAGAGGTGCAGAGGAAGATATCCACGTTTTGGAATTTTGTATTGGTTCCATGTATAAGGGGCCGAGCCTATTGTCATTTACCCGGCTCCGTAATCTCACACTACTACTGACCTTTATCAGAAAAGGCCGATGACTATCCGACACGGGAGTGAACCCAAGACCTGGGAATTATATAGGTTCTTTAAGCCACTTGACTAATGACGTAATCTGTCAATACGAACTTGTTGGTAATGTGGTCGAAGATCTACGCAGACTTAGATTAGAAAAATTCTAAAAAAGTAGTGTTATCAATTCTGCGTCTGCGACATCTTTACCATGAGGTATCCTACTGCTGAAACAATATCAGCCGGATACGGATAGTTAAACGCTTGCACCTCGTTTAGTTTGAATTCAGTTGGGTTCAGTTGCACCCGTGAAATCTACCCGCAAAAATAAAAAGGTTTGATCTGTAATCCAGTACGCTGATATACATTCATTTTACACATTATGTTTATATCTATTAGAATATATATATATATATATTGTTGTTGCCCATTGAGTTTATTGAATTTGACATTTTATTATATTAGAAAATCATTTTAAAAAAAATAAGTCAAAATTATCAAATTACATCATTTGCTTATTTTGACTTATAACATTATTTCGACATTTGATGATAATTTGTTATTAATGGATAATAAGCATTGAAATATTTTGACATTTTTGTATTTTGATTGTTGTCCGATATTAATTATTAGATTTTCTAGACATCTAATTATTTTCCGATTTCAGATTAATTTGATTGATTTAATAGAAATGTATTTAATTTTGACTGTATGATAATTTGTAATTGTAATGCTATGTACGTTTTTTTATCACAATAAACACATTTGAATTTGAATTCATCTGGTGGTATGTTTCTGTAGCAAGAGTCCATCTTGGTGAGTACAACTGACATGTAAGATATTCTACCTTGAAGTAGTATATATTGTCATTCACTTTTGTTATTAGGCGTGAAGGGCCTTATAGCAAGTAAAATACTGACCGAGTAAGACGTAAGAATTAACATTCTGTTTCGTCATTCAGTGACAGTGCAGCGCAGCGTCAAGCAAGACGAGAATGGCGATCCAGCGACTGTAATGGACGGGCGTCACGCTTACAATCAGGTGGACGACTTGTCCACCTCCTTACTCTTAAAAAAATAACGTTGTATTCTTAAAGATAAAAGGATTTGTCTATCAAATAGAACTTTCAATGGCAACATAGTCAAAAATATTGCAAAAGTTTTCCTTGATCGCGTTAGAGCAAATATGATATGCCGTTAGGCCTTTAATAAGAAGCCTTATCTTAAATATCAGAACAAACGGGATTGAACTGGGATGTGTTAGGATAAATTTTGTTTTGTCCAGCTCCGCTGTAAACTTTGAGCTCGTAGCAAAATACGTGTTCAAAATTCGTCTTTTAATCTTAATGCATTTTGTAATCATGATTATAGTGATTCATTGTTTATAAAATATATCACTAAATTCATGGATGCATTTTAGTTGAATTGTATTTTGACATATAGGCCTGAATTACTACGACCTTTAAAATAGCTAACGGTGTGTTCCGGCAGCAGTCCTTGAGAGCCAGAGACATTACAGGCACATGAGACTTAACAATTATGTCTCAAGATAACGGGAGCAGTGCAGTTCGTGACTTGTGAAAAAATAATAAACGTCTATTATATAGGTTACTTAGTTGAGGTTTTTATCTACTTACCATTTTCTATTCATCAGAAAAACTTTTAAAATGCAAACACACGAAAAATCTTTTTTAACACTCGACTTAACTTGTTGATACACTCGGAAATACTTTTTAACTTACATTTGTAGCTTATAAAATGGTTATTGTAACTGAGCAATAGTATCTTTAACATCGTGCCTGTTCAATTGTTCATCCTCTAAGAGATAATAAGAAGTGTATAAATACTAACACATTACTAGTTATGTTCATAATATGTCCTAAAGGGACTGCGATGGAGTGGCGAAAGCATTGCTTAAGAATCTTGATGTCTTGGGTTTGATTCTCATGTCGAAAAATATCGAGTTATTTTTTAAAAATGAAGTGAAAACGTGTCAGGTACATACCCCCATTCAGATTATAGATAGCCCAATGTGCTCGTCCGCTAATACATGTGAAAAGAAATTTTGTTGAAACGAATGGTAGATTATTTTATTAGTATGAGTATGAAAATTTTACTTCAGATGAGCGTCATAGACGCTAAATAATCATTTATTCAATGATTATTATTTTGGAACAAGCCTTTTACCATCTACCAGACGCATTCCATGGATTACTTGTCGGAAATAATTGATAATACTTGATTTAATAGGAAACTGCAATGCTGACGTGACTCAAAACTTAACTAACTTAGTGACATTTCCGATTGTGGATTAAATTTAAAATTAAAGCAGATTTTCAATGCTTTATGGATACCGCCATAAAGCATTGTAAATCTGCTTTAATTCACTTATATTTTCATATTGATCACACTCCCGTATTTAATTTCATCTACTAACCGAGAAAAGGTTCCACTTGTCCGGGTTTCAGGTCAACAACCCTACATTTTCACCCCTAACGCAACTGTTATTTATACTACACCCCGTCCTCACATCGCACCTCATTTCTCGCTGTTCGGTCGCTGGCCGAAAGGAACTATTTTCTGTAGAGCCACAGTACTCACACATGCACGATTGCCTGTATAAAACAGTAAATAAAATTGTTCTGATTCAACTATACGCACACTACAATGATTATCTAGACAATTAAGGTGGGCTAGCTATGCATTTCGCATAGGGGTGGCATGAGATATTGCGACATTGTTTGTATATAATAACTTAATTTGAGAATTATAAAGGTCTCATCATATTTTTGTTCCAGTCTTGTCCTGTAACCTGCAAGTGCTTGTTGCATTATTCGTTTTCTTGTATGCCAGTCCTTCTACAATAGAGAATTAGGGTCAATTCTAATCTCATCGACTCCAATAACTCTTTACAAACTCTTCTTTCATACAGTGAGGGTGAGTTATGTGTTACATTCGCAGGATTAACACAGTTTATAACAAAATTTAACAGAATATGCAGTTATATATGCGGTCTCAAATCTAACAAAATTATTTGATTAAACACATGAAGTGACCATGGCGTAGGTTAGATTAGATACAAAAATTATAACGGCCCTCTTCACAATTTAAATCCTGTTGAAGATTTCCAAATCTTTATTACAGCACGTAGGTCATATAGGCTTATACGAGTACATGCATCTAAAAAGAAATTCAGTAAGCACCGTTCTGTCTATTATTAAAAGATTAAAATCTAAATTATCGCCAACATTTTAGAGCAGTAGAACTCTTTGTCAGTGTTCGTCCGAGAAAGTGCCACCATACTTATTTCTACCGCCAAGCATTAATGTTCACATTAATGCTTGCGGTTGTTCCGGCCTGAAGAGCATAGGTGCCGGTGAAATTATAGGCACATAAGACTTAACAACTTTATAGTACAACTTTGTTGTTCGCCACTTGTGACGAACTACATTTGTTATAGGCAAAAGTTAACACAGATGGGCCTCGTGCTTGTTCGATAACGATAGGACAAAAAACATCATAAAGTGACAGTACCGCCTCGTCCTCACTTATCTTACCAATTAGCTCTGTCCATACTGCCCAATGCAATTTTAAGAAACAAAACGGTATTATGAAAAAAAAAATATAATGTCACTAAGATTTAATTCAACGAGCAGTTCATGAAAAACTTGTAGAGCTTGAGTTCTCCATAGACAGGGTACTGCAACGTAGATATATGTGTGAACTATCGACGTGTAGTGTGTGTGGGCTAGTGCTGAGGGAGTGGTAGCAGATAAAACAGTAATAAAAACTACAATAATATTTTTCAAAAAACTTTTATGTGTGTTTTCGAATTAAAACACAATATGAGGCGGCATTTCAGCTAAAATTATTATAAATAACCTTAATACTTGCAAATTACGACAGATAGTAACTTCTTCAACTTCTTTAACAATAGGTCGTCTACGTGAGTAGCTCTCCAGTATCAAATATACTGCCTCGACGCAGTAGTGTACAAATACTACTGTTTTATGGATCAAGTATCAAGAATATTTATTGAATTATGTGTTACAATATGGTCTTAATCAATGTGTTGGTGGTCCATATCTTGCCTGATGCGGCGTACAATATGATATAGTAGGTACATACTAAAATTCATACATAATATATAATTAATTTGCTCAGATTAAATGAATCATTAATATTATAAATTTTATTATTAGATATGGCGTGGCACTATTGTCAAGAAAAGATGAAATTCGGCAAACGCGACATAAGAACCAATGTCTCGGATACCAGACGCATTCCATGGATTACTTGTCGGATAAACGAGCCAAAGCAGTGTCAAGCAGATTGAGGTCGGTGTGATTGCAATTGTAATAGGCAGGAGCGACCAGGGACGATCATCAAACGGACTACTAATCTATGTCAATAAAAGAAACCTTATTCTAGCCAGCATTTGGCTTCAAAAAAGATTGAAACAAGTATATTTTTACTGGGAATAACAATGGATAAAGCAAATTAAAACTTTACTTCAAATGAGACCTCGATTTCTACACGGATGCTGTGAATCGATAGCGTGACGGGGCACTTGTCCTCACAGTATTTGCTAAGTGATTTTCCGAGAAGTGCAACCGTTTGCCCAACATCGGTGCGTTGTTGTCTCTTTACATTAGTACGACACAGTTATTGCAATTGTTTATGTGGCTTGGTTTGGTTTATCTTACTTAAATTCTTTTAAACTTAAATGTGTTATACAAAAATTTATGAAAACATAGGAAAATATAAAAAAAATTTGCATACGTTTACCCTATCATTTCAATTTAGAATGAAATTTAAGTTCGGTATCTTTTTTAAAGTGATTTATTAAGCGTGGTTGTTCTTATATTATAATGTGCGAGTTTACAACAAATTGAGGCTTATTGAGATCTTGATTTGGTCTGCACTAAAATTATTACATTTCGGCTCAGAACAGAAAAAATATTAGTTCTGACGTAACATAAATAATTTTGAAATATATAACCACAACCAATTTAGCTCTTATAAGAAGATTATTATGGTATTTTGAAAGTTATCGTCAAACAAACATACATTCACTCACTTTTCCTGATTGCCTTTACTTTGCTCGGTCAGTTATGTAATTTTCGAAATATTTATCTGTGTATAATTCACGTCGATAAAGTAACCCGCTTCTTCGGTAAAGATGCAACGTCGCATACATTGCCCTACTTGTATTATATTAGATATATATTTAGTAAGTTATTAATATTCTACCAATTAGGTTTTTCCATCATCAGTTAGTATTTATTAGAAAACGTAACTGTATGGTCAATACGACAAGAAGAATAATTTAAAAGTATCTTAAAAAATATTAAATAATATTTAAATAAAACACTTAAAAAAGCAAAAAATTATATATCTAGTGACAAATCCGACTAATTTTCCTGTTTGTGACGTCACGAAGATAACAGGAAAATTAGGCGGAATTGTCACTAGATATATAATTTTATGCTTTTTTAAGTGTTTTATTTTAATATTATTTAATATTTTTTAGGATACTTTTAAAAGTATTTGTTATTATTATGAAGAATATTTGCTGGTTGTTTCAAAGAAAAGTTCTTTCGTTTTGTTTCGTTTAATTTGGTCGGTTATCATATTATCTGTCTGATATTTTGTATCTGATCATTGAAAGACCAGCATTCAATAAGAAAGTTTGAGAAGTCACAGACGGGGACAAAACTATAAAACTTTTAGCCAAACCTTTCTCTGCTAATCGTACTTTTCTCTAGTGTGAGTGCTAGACGTTGCCTAGACAGGCTGACCTACTGTGGCCGACCTTGCGTTTCTTATGTTATTATTCCTTCTCCCTTCCCCCTTCGCGTAGACTGTCGCCGTCTCCCTCATGCGTGTCTATTGATAGTAAGACGGCCGCTCAAGGCTGGCTATGGGGCCGCACTCGGTCAAGGGTGTGGACTCTATAAGCTTTATGGGCATTGTCGTGTGAACTTACTGAAGCCGAGAGAGGTTAACTTTGGGCAATGGGACGGAAACTATTTTGGGTGATTTGGGAAAATATTCGGTTAAATTTATTTGAGATAGAAAGGTTTTATTATGCGTTTCTAAGCATTTCATACATTTGCTTTAAGTTCGGGAGAATATTTTGGCAGCGTGTAGTTTTTTTCAGATGATGCCGTTGTGGTATGGCATTTTGTGTGCTCATTGGGCTGTCTGCCACCTATAAGTAGAGAACACACCACTACTAATTAATGGCAGTAGAACTCTTTGTGATCGAGTTAGTCGGGGAAGTACTCCCACCATATTTATTTCGAGCGCCAAGCAGTAAGATTCGCGTTATTTGGTTGCCGGAGAAATACTGTTATTTCACACTATTATTGCACATCAGACTTAACAACTTTATGTTACGAAACCTTTATTTCAATAAAGGTTTCGTTTAGAAATGTTATTCTACCCTCAACACATTCTTCTTCTTCTTCATATTTCTTTGGCTGTCTTGAGGTTAATAAAATCTCCTTGTTGACGTCGTGCGCGCGTAAGGACGAGTCAAGCTCCTTATAACTCATCGTAAAATTTCTTAAAACAATCAGTCGCGATCCTCAGGCATATAAATCAATCTAATCAACAACTAAAGAAAATCATCATGTTGAGAAGGAAGAAAGAACGTTTGCAGACGTATCGCATCACATCCAGCACGCGAGGCGAGTTTCGAACCAGGTAGCCTTCCCATTGTTCTATTTTGCCCAATCAGGCCCAGTGCAGTTCATCACGCGTGACGAAATACATCTGTTATAAAATTATACATATTCTATTATTGTTTACCTTCTTACTAACCTGATAAATTTATTATCACCAAAAAAATACACTAAGCCAGGGCTTTCATATCTGCATAGAAAATGTAAAAAAGCGTGCACCTATAAAAGACAGCGCTTTGACTAAGTAAAGGGATGTGTATGATTGAGACACTGTGACTTAAGGATACAAACGGCACCTGAGGGTGTTAAGATGTATCTTGAAAATAAATAATTAGAGTTATGTGTATTAGTACGGAGCTTAGAGTATTTCAGTAGACAAGAGGGGCTGCCACATATCAATACTTTTACCCCATAAGAGCGGCATAGTAGCGGTCAGTCACCCTTCTCCAATGGACCCCTGACCCTTCGGTGCTGGAAGGGTCAGACAACAGGACCGGAAGATAACTTGTTTTCGTATTTTGTCTAGTCAGACAACTATTGTCGTTTGTTGTGATTGTTAACATAATAAATCAGCTACAGCTGTCGGGTTCGTTTCCTATTGTGACTTTTGTTGTCTGGTAAATCGTCATCTTATTTACACGTCAAAACATATGTTTTTCTCTTTCTTTACAATGGAAAAGACAAGAACATTATTATCATCCCAAGATTTAGGCGTTACTTTGCTGAAATCCATATTTATTAATTTATATTAAGAATATTTTACATTATATATTAAGAAATCATGTAATTACTATTGTAGAACATAATTCAAAAAATAATAAAATATATTTAGGGACTTTGCTACTTAATTTTTCTGCTAAGCCGACGTAACAATTTGACGAGAATATCAAAAAAAAAAAACATTCCAACTATTCTATAATGTCCAAATATCTACTTTGCTATACCTAAGCTCATGTGGAAAAATGTCCAAGAATAGGAACATCCAACTAGAATATTAACCAAATAGAAAAGGCCATTTAGAAAAATATTAATCAATAGAAATTCCAAACCAGAAAAAAATCCAAGTATTATTATATATTTCTAAAATATAAAATTAATGTTTTCTCAAGAGATTTTTGGATGGAAATTGAAATCCCTCATGTCATATCAGCGCGAAGACAAAAAAAATAAAAAATAACCACAACATCACCAGAACCGCTAAGACACCTGTCAACCACGAGATAGTGGAAAGCAACTCCCCGTACCGGTAGACCAGTAATAACTTATATCCAGTGAAGCAGTAGAATATCCAATCGATACAGTACAAATAACTTTTATATTCCATTCAATATAAAGCCCGATTGCGATCTCCTCTCATTTCGAGTTATTTGTTATGCAAGGCTACATAGTTGTTTATTTTTTTTAATAAACTTCTCCACAGACTCCAGGGTCCGTGCCTTTTTTAGATTTAATTTATTTTTATTTGATTACATTTTTTTTTTTAAATATCCTACTCCATTCATCACATTTAGACTAACAGCTATGATGTTATTTATTGTATCTTTAAAACTAAAGTGAGTTCTTTTTTTTTTCTTTTTTTTTTTCGCCATATTTTATTATTACTATGTAATTCTATATAATATATTATATTAACATGCTTACTTAATAAAAGTTTTCTTTTCACTACTTACTACGCTATTCCTATATACAATTACACTAACATTTACATTACTGTGTTTCATTATGTTAAGTCCCCGATGGACCCGCCACTGACATAGTTGTTATTAGGTGCAAGTACTTTTATTGAAACCTGATAATCAAAGGATTATAGAATGAAATTCCACAAGGTTCAGAACATAGAATCCTGAGCGTACCGAAGGTTTTTATGGTATGAGATGCAAATAACTTTCTTTCAGAGCGCAACACACAATTTTTCACCTCATTTCAGCGAGGAAAATGCTAGGTGCAAGAAAAACGGCTCGAAAAATGTATATTTTACTTTAATTTACCTAAACGCACTTGACATTTAAGGTAAAATTCATTGTAACTAAAACCTGAAATTGGTAAAATTTAAAGTGAAAATTTTTTTCTACAACTTTTATAGTAGTTCGAATTTTTAAATCATTTTCCACGCTAGCGGATATAAAGCAATTTTCTACTCAGAGATACACTACAGTTTTCTGAGCTTGTGAGGTAAAAAATATATTATTAGGAACGTTTTAATCGTCTTTTCAGCTACCATTTATATAGTTAATTCTTTCTTTACTAATCCACAGGCTCATGAAATAGTTTAAGTATTGTGTCGAAGCACCAGTTATGAGCTTTTTCCTACGTATTATGGTGACCATTGCAATAACAACGCGGTTACGATATTACAAAAATATAAACCAGCCATAATAGACTGAGGCCTGCTTTTATAAATGCTACATGAAAAGACTGCTCAGATATAAGGATACAGGGCGTCATTCTTTCCAGTCTTCTACTTTCTGCCCTGACACCTTCTTAACTGGAGATCCCACAACAATCAAATTCTTAAAACATAAATATATTAGGTAATTAACTTGTAAACCTTTTTATAAAATAATCAATAAATAAATACTGCCATGTCTGTACCTATATCTGTAAAGAGTAAGCAGAGGTGCACCACAGCCCCATTGCCAGACGTAAACTTACACATTTCTTTACATAATATTATGTAGCAAATTTTAGGTATCAATTAAAAGCGAGCCTATTGCCTTCTACCAGACAGAACAAGAGCACGGAATATTACCCAGTAATCCTTATAGAAAAAACCAGCAACACTTCTCCGACTTGGTAAAAAAAAAAACTAAAAATAAAACAGTTCAATAAAAATACAGAAAAGCTTTCATTTTATTCCAGAAAATTCACTCCTAAAGGGTAAAGTATTCCGTATCTCTACTTCCCACCTCTTGTTAACATTCTCAACCCACCTGTTGAGCACATCAAGTGAATAGAGCTAGTAAAGGCACAGCTTACTGAACAGTTACCATGCAATCGGTAAGGGCTATAACACACGACGAATTTGTTTAGCGATGCAAAAATGCAAGCCTGGTAGACCAACTTGCGCTGTTCTACACTAATATTATAAAGAGGAAAGATTTATATAAAACTACTGGACCGATTTGAACATTTTTTCACCAATGGAATCCTATTAAATTAAGTGGAAAATCTGTCGCCAACCATCTAACGGTGTGTTCCGCCAGCTGCCCTTGAGAGCCAGTAATTCTAGGGTAGCCTGAACAACATCTTCGACCACATCATCACTTACCATCAGCTAAGATAATGGTCAAAGACTAGACTAAATACACGTGCGAAGCCGAGGCAGGCCGCTGGTATTCAATACAGATACATAATATATAAAATACAACATTTCAGTACAGCCTTTGACTTTTATCATTGTTTTTTGTATTGCCTTTGACAACAAGTTTATCTAATTCTATGTGATGTGCTTGAAGATGGTAAACGGGTTGACATGGAATAAGGATTTTATATTTTATGGATTTGTGACGGAACTCGCACGAAGCCTACCTGATGTTAAGTGAGCTGATGTACCCGTAACAAATCCACGCATCACCCTGAGGTCATACTTACACTTGCCAAGTCTCAAGTTTTTTTTTTATGTTATTGTGACTGAACATGCCCGAGGCCCACCTGATGTTAAGTGGACTAACCTCTGCCTATAACAGATGCATTTCGTCACACGTCACGAATTGAAAGAAAGAAAGCCCGTCACCTTGAGACGTAGATAGTTGTTCAGTCTCATGTGCCTGTACTTTCACTGGCTCTCAAGGACTGGTGGTGGAACACACCGTTAGGTGCTTGGCGACAGATTTTCTACATGAGGGTGGTCACTAGCTAGGCGGGCATTCGCAAAATGCCATTTCACCATGAGGTTAAGCTCAAGCCCGCGGCGGGATTCGAACTATGGACCTTCTGCGCGGCAGTCCATAGCCAATGCCACTGAGCCATCCCTGCTTCAAAAAAGTGCCTGTAATTTCATTCTTGCTTTCCAGAACTCCTGCCGGAATATATTAGGTGCTTGGCAACAGATTTTCTTCTTGATGGTGGTCATGCGAGCATTGACAAAATGCCCTTCTACCATGCGGTGAAGCTCAAGCCAGCGCATGAGGTGGGGATCGAGCCATAGACTTGCAGCACGAATAGTCCACGGCTATTGCCGCTCAGCTATCACTGCTCTGAGGATGTGTTGTTAGTCGGATGCTAGGCATCGTTCTCCATCACCATGAAAACCTGTTCGTAAGAAATGCTGTGGTGTAAGATATTATCAAGCTCAGACTATATAGTACCCGGCACTCTAGCATAGCTCCTGGTACTCGGCTCTCGGTGAGGCTGAGACCTGTAGGCCAATTATGTAATTAATCAGTACTCAGTACTAATATTATAAATGCGAAAGTAACTCTGTCTGTCTGTCTGTCTGTCTGTCTGTTACGCTTTCACGGCGAAACTACTGGACTGATTTGAATGAAATTTGGTATGGAGATAGTTTGAGACCCGGGAAAAAACATAGGATAGTTTTTATCCGACTGCGCTTAAAGAGATTAATGTTTTCGCGCGATAACCGACATACGCGCGGGCGGAGCCGCGCCCGGTAAGCTAGTTACTAATAAAATGTTATAGAAATCAAAATAAAAAATAAAGCAGTTTCGCGATAATACGTAATATACTAACATTGGTTACCAAGTACATCTGTCATTATTAACTGATTGCCTTCAGTAAATAACAACTTTAGTTAGGAACAAACTTGACTAAGTAATTGCTGCTATTTTTCAGTGAATTCAATCAGATTCTGTTAATAACATAGTATATGAAATTGTAGGAACTAATCCCCTTATTCCCCTTTTATTGTGTTAAAATTAAAACGCGATGCGATCACAATTTAGACATCAAGACGTTACAAGTCATGTGACACAATCACAATGCATTTTCAATTCAAACGTAAGAATATAAATTTGTAGATTTTTTTTTCATTGCGTTTATGCTAGCCTTTGAACACTATCTCACCTGATTGAGACCTTGCAAGTGATAATACGAATGATGTTCAGATTAAACTATAATTACTGGTTCTCGAGGACGGCTTCCGTAAACACCGTTAGGTGCATGGCGGCAGATTGTGATAGTCAGACGAGCATTCGCAAAATGCCCTACCACCATAGTAATCAGTAAAAAGATCATTAATGTATCAAGTTTTTACTGATCGATGAAAAAGTGGCATAATTCCTTACAAAAGTCAGATATGTGTTCAGATTGCGTGGGTTCTGGGACATGTAAATCTTCACGATGTTTATATTGCAGCTTTTATAGAGCGAGTGCAAAAGTCCCCATCTTTACCCGAGAGTGTCGTAAAAACCGACTGAGGAACCTGAATACGGCGGGATTTACGTGCAACTTTGCAAACTACCTAAATCCAATATTGTATAGCCATCACAAATGCACACCCCACCACAAGCGCGGGGGTTGCTACAAAACCCCGTATTAATGCTTTGCTAACAAGTTGCAGTGTTAGCAACGTGCGCTACGGTCATGACATAGATGGGTGATAGCTAGTGACATTACTACTGAGCGTGCATGTGCTTCCGAGGACACGTTATAAGTCGGTACCAGTTGCTATCTTAGAAAAGTAGTCGTTATATATAGCATGGTGGGGTTTATAGCAAGACATTTTGTGCATGCTTGCCTGGGTAGCTACCACCCTCATGTAGAACATCTGTTGCGAAGCACTAACGATGTGCTCCGGCAGCAGTGTTAGAGATCCAGTATTTCTAAGTAAACCTGAACAACATCTTCGACCACATCATCACTTCCCATCAGGTGAGATAGTGATCAAAGGAGTCCTATCAGCTATAAAATAAAGTATATTGGATCAGAAACCATAGTATTTGGTACCTACCAAAACACACCTTAGATTAAGCACTCTTTGTACACTATAACAAGTAATAGTTACTAATCTGTGTCAGTGTTAACATCGCTATAAAATGCTTAGTGTGCAATAGCCTTAAGCTCAATTGCCAATACCATACACTACACGAGTAAGCAACTGCGTGGATGTGACGTCATATCTATGACGTAGTTGTATAGAGCTACGACAGTATTATTATATGTACTATGGTACGACTGAACGCGATATAACGTGGAAATGTTTCTTTTTTCGGCTTTCCTTGTGACTAGTCTGATGTTGGCAAGAGAAGACGAGAACACACTGAAACTGGAAAAAATAATGAGGCTTATTTGTTTCATTGCCAGTTAGAATTCTTATACCACAATCTCATCTGATGGTAAGTGATGTTGTACTTTGGTGGAAGGTGGTAAAATAGGCTTAACTCGGAATGGAAGCTGGCTCTTAAGGACCTCTGCTGGAATATACTGTTTGGTGCTTGGCGACAGATTTTCTACATCTTACCAACATGCAAGTGACAGTACCTTCTACTTACGTCTAAGCAGAACATTTAAGTGCCCTTTCCATTATTGATCCAAATTAAAAACTTAATAGCTTAACTATGGTTACATGCGTGCTCTCGTTAACAGGCTAGGACTGTGAATAATCTGAGCAGCATTATAAGGTTAAGGTAAAGTGAGTCTTAAAAAGGTAAACATTGTAAAAAGAGTAGTACGCCTGACAGCTAAGACTAAATTATACAAAATTCAAGAGCTTATGACAAATACTACGTCTGAATATATTTCTCTCGATAGAAGAAGAGATAGAGGATCTCTAGATAGAGGTCTAAAATATAGTCAGGTTTTCTCTCTATATAGTAAATCGTATCAGTACAATTTTTATTTCTTATTATTATGCAGTAAACATGTAATAAAGTACTTGAGAGATTTTTACCGTGTTTAAAAAGCTCCATTTACTATCAATTTATTAATAAAATTGTTCACACAAAAAGTTAAGTATTGATCATATTATCTAAGTAATGTCTGTTTCAAAACACGTTACTTTAAAGTTTCTTAGCGAATAACATGACCATCTTTGCTTGTAACAAACATTTTTATTATATACGTGTGGACATATGTGTGTTTGTAAAACTTTACAATGAAATTGCTAAAACTTATCAAAAATCTTGGGATCATCGCTGCTTTACTTCACGTTCCTTACGAAGTCCGACAGTGTGGTGGAAATCGAGAACTAATTTTCTGTGCGATCTATTATTTGCGAAAGTTATTTTTAGGTTTCTTAATTGAGCGAAATTGCAAAGTTGACTATAAATTACGCTTGTAACGAATATCTTATTTATTTGTGTATGTATGTGTATAAAAATATTACAATAAAATAGCAAAACCTTTCTTGACCTTACTTATCAAGAAGAACAAGTCACATTTTCGATATAATATATTAATATTTATTATCTTTATTTATCTAATATTTTGAATCTTTATTTTATTTAATAATTTTGACATTGAACTTGATTTTTATTTGACTTGGTGACGTACATACCTATTGTTCTATTATCACAATATATAAAAATAAGTCGGGTTTTCCTTCCTGACGCTATAACTCCAGAACGCACGAACCGACTTCCATGGTTTTGCATTCGTTGGAAAGGTCTCGGGCTCCGTGAGGTTTATAGCAAAGAAAATTCAAAAAAAATTCAACAGAAAAGCGGAAAAATCATTTTTCACATACAGCGCCATATCTGATAGATATCATGTACTACAAACCAATATTTTAAGTAAATGGCGCCGGTGCGTGATACATTGTTTGACAGCTACTTATGTTCTCTGCTCAGTTGATTTCATGTGACAAACCGGTATTGTGTTAAAAAAAAGTAAAAATATAAGTTATTCGTTTCTTAACATATCAATTGGAAACCATCAAATCAATCACGTGTATTGTACAAATTTTTATTCAATTTCAACAGTACGCATTTGTCTTTAAGGTGGTAAGTTGAACTGTGTAAATTATGTGGATCGTGCATTTGAGTTCACATTGATTTAAATTCACCACTCTGTCCATAGTCCAAAATGCCTAGAGGACGACGTGCAAACATCGACCGCCGCACAAGACATGCAAGCCAGCAACAAGTGTATTCACAGAACTTAAGCAAAGAAAGACAAAATATAATAAGAGAAAATGCCCGATTGAGACAACGCGTGAGCACACGAAGATCATTGGCATCATACAATCGCTTGGCATTCCAATATGATCCCACTGCAAACTACAGTGATGCTGAAAATTTAGACATTGGACCAATGACGACTATATGCCAATATTGCAATGCGTTAAAGTTCAAAAGAGAAACGGCTGGATTGTGCTGCGCAAGTGGAAAAGTCAAACTGGATCCATTACTTACACCACCACAGCCACTGAAACCATTGTTCGATGGAAGTGATCCCGATTCCAGCCGTTTTCTTCAACACATCCTTGAATACAATAACTGCTTTCGCATGACTTCCTTTGGAGCTAATATCATTCGAGAAGGCGGCTTCATGCCGACTTGCAAGGTAAAATATACAACACACATAACCAATCACTCACACCAACACAATGAATTGCAACACATAACAACTACATATACACCACACACTACACCATCACACGATCAGAAGTTACACCGTATTCTTCAACAAATGATTGTTTGCAATTACAGATACAAGGACAAATATATCATTTGCATGGTTCAATGGTGCCAACACCAGATGAACCGCATCAATTTCTGCAAATATATTTAATTTTATCGATGGTGGATCAGCTGAATGTGCGGTGCAATATACAGGGAACACAACAGTTAAAGAGACTTATTGAACAGTTGCAAGCATTTTTTTACGCTAATAATGCTGTGGTTAATATGTTCAAAACAGCATTGGAACGAATGCCATCTGATACGCACAACTTTGTCATAAGAGCGGATTGTACCCCAACAGGTGAACATGTGCGAAGATTCAATGCACCCACCATTAATGATGTTGCTGCAATTATTGTTGGCGATCCAACTAAATCGCGAAACATTGTCGTTCAGCGAAGAAGCAATATCATGCATCGTGTAAACGAGACACATCGTTTGGACGATGCGTTACAATATCCAATCATTTATTGGCAAGGGCAAGACGGATACGACATCACGTTGAAGGTGGTCGATCCAATTACAGGTACAATATTCACACACTAATATTATTGCTATTATTGGTATTATTTCCATTAACAATTCATTTAATTTTGCATTTTCAGGCGTATCAACAAATAAAAATCTAAGCGCAATGAATTACTATGCGTATCGTATGATGATTCGTATACATGAGGAGAATGTCATTCTGAAGTGCCGTCGGCTATTCCAGCAATTCACTGTCGACATGTATGTCAAAGTCGAGACCGAACGTTTAGCGTTCATCCGATTCAATCAGGCAAAGCTACGATCTGAGGACTATATACACTTGCGTGATGCTATTCATTCAATGTTGATACATTGCAGGAATTCGTTCGAAATAATGTGCCGTTGCTGAATGAACAGCAAAAACAAGTATACGAAACATGAATGCAAGCGGTGGATAATAATACTGGTGGTCTATTCTTCCTTGACGCATCTGGAGGAACTGGAAAACATTTGTCATTTCATTGATTTTGGCCACTATTCGATCAATATGTGACATAGCTTTGGCGTTAGCATCATCTGGAATTGCGGCGACTCTTCTAGATGGCGGTCGTACTGCACATTCTACGCTTAAGTTGCCACTCAATTTAAACACAATTGATACTCCAACATGCAATATTTCCCGATCCAGTGCAATGGGAAAATTGTTGATGCAATGCAAGATCATTGTTTGGGATGAGTGCACAATGGCACATAAGAAATCACTTGAAGCACTTAACTTCACACTGAAGGATCGTTGTTAAAAATAACAACATCTTTGGTGGCTTGATGATATTGTTGGCAGGTGATTTCAGGCAGACGTCAGTAATTCCCCGTGGAACGCCTGCAGATGAATTGAATGCTTGCCTGAAGGCATCACCTTTATGGAATAACGTAAAACCATTATCAACAAGTCAACGAGCAATTCTTGCCGCAGAGAATAATGATGTACACGCACTGAATTTCACCATTCAATCAAAAATTGCTGGCGATTTAGTGACATACAAATCCGTTGATTCCATAACAAATCCCGATGATGTAGTAAATTATCCAACGGAGTTTTTGAACTCTCTGGAGTTACCAGGATTTCCACCACATAACTTGCAACTCAAAGTTGGTACAGTTATTATGATATTGCGTAATTTGAATACACCGCGACTTTGCAACGGTACTCGACTTTCGGTAAAAAGACTTATGCCGAATTTGATTGAGGCAACCATTATTAACGGAAAGTACGTAGGTGAAAATTTATGTATTCTTCGAATACCAATGATTCCGACTGATCTTCCGTTTGACTTCAAACGATTGCAATTTCCAGTTCGCCTTGCGTTCGCAATGACAATTAACAAGTCGCAAGGCCAATCGCTTAGTGTTTGCGGGATAAATTTAGAAAATCATTGTTTTTCACATGGGAAGTTATAGGTTGCGTGTTCACGAGTTGGGAAACCATCCGCTTTGTTTGTGTTAACGTCAGACCAAAAAACAAAAAATGTGGTTTACCAAAGAGCACTTCAATGAAACGGATAATTTGCGGACACATATAACGCTTCGATTCAGTATTTACTTTGGATTCACTTTCATTTACTTAGAGAAGTTCAACTAAATAACACTTCATTTTTGTAATCGAAATTAATTCATTACTGTTGTGAAATGAAATAAAATTTTTCCTTTTCAAATAAAAAACAAAAAAAAAATTCTTCTCTACAATCTTAAAAATCTTTTAATCACCAAACAAAATGTTACATAAAACGAAGCCATCTGGTATCGAATATAATTATACCATTGATTTTATAAATAGCATAAGTCTCAAATCTATGATTTGGCTTGTAAACTTTCCGTAAAAATATCAGCATTAGCAAAATTATTTGGAAATATAATTCAGTATAGGATTTTTATTCCAAATTTAAAATAAAATACATAGTAAAACAAAAACTGGGAAACCAGATATAAACTTTAGGTGCATTAATGCAAAATTCAATGATTTTTGAACACTTTTTTTTATGCCTGATAGGTTAGCTTTTGGCCACTATCTCACCTGATGGTAAGTGATGATGTGGTCGAGGATGTTGATCAGACTAACCTAGATTTACTGGCTCTCAAGGACAGCTGCCGGAACACACCGTTAGGAGCTTGGCGACAGATTTTCAACTTGAGGGTGGTAGATAGCCAGGCGGGCATTTGCAAAGTGCCCTACCACCATGCTGTTACGACTGCTATCCTAAGACAACAACCGGGACCGACGGCTTAACGTGCCCTCCGAAGCACGGAAGCGCTCAGTAGTAATGTCACCAGCGGTCACCCATCCAAGTCATGACCGCGGCGGACGTTGCTTAACTTTGCTTAACTTGTTGTTTGTGTATGTTTGACTTACACATACTATGTAATGTAATATTGACTTAATTCATACCTACATACAATTTGCACGTCTCCTTGCAGATTAAACACAAACCATTAATATAAGATTTTATGTGACATGTATTTTAGCAAATAAATTATTTGATTTGAAGAAATTTATTATAATTTTTAACTACTAAACCGCGTGGTCGAGCTTTGGTTGTCAGAAATGAAGGTTGCAAGAAGTACTTAATGTTCAGAACTAACCTTAAACGTTGCGTGCAAGTTTTGATGTCACGAATTGTAATTTTGGACGCAGCTGCTTATGACGTGAGGGGAAGCATATTTTGAGTTACATGATTGGTATTTTGACGACCGAGTTTCATTTTAACTTTTAACATGTTTAATAAGTTTTTATTAGAGAAAAATAAGTTACAAGTAATTAGTTTGCAGTGGCTAGAATTTCGAAGGATATTTAATGACATCGCTGCATCGTTAATTGCCATCAATGATTGTATGACATAAATTAAATACTATAAAGAAATATAGAATTAGCGAGATAGACAGAGAAGGCTGTAAGTACACGCTACCCTAGTATGGAAGCAGCATATCGGAGCCTAATGGGACGCAATAAACTTTTGTTATAGAGTTGACGACATGTTTTGACTATAACAGAGGGTGGGGGGGGGGGGGATGATCAAACCATACGAAACTAGCATGCTTGCGGCATTGCAATGCTTATTCGTTGAGTCAAATAAGTGGCAGGCTTTTGATAACGCGTCGCTTCGATCAAACGTTGTTAGTTTATAAATTCTCACATGATGGTAAGTGATGATGTGGTCGAAGGTGTTAACCGGCTTAACCTAGAATTACTGGCTTAGAAATAACGTCCCTGTTAAGATTTACATAATATAAGTACCCAACTTTATACACAAACAAGTCAAATAGTGATGAATCTTGACAACTAACAAGTATTTTATTGAGGCAACGGGTACACATTTAGTTGATACGAGTTCACCTCCAACGGCGTTGCGTAATGCTGACCCAAGAAAAAACTGAAACAAAATTGGAGGACTGTATTATCTTTAATTCTTTAATTATACATAAACTCTAAATAATGACCGACATAAAATGTTAATAACTAATTGTTTAATATAAGAATGTAACACTAACTAAATTATAACAATGGTTGCAAGCGGCTAATAGCCGTTCTTTGTGGCGCTCTATGGGGGAGGCCTTTGTTCAACAGTGGACGTCTTCCGGCTGATGATGATGATGAACACTAACTGGTGGAGAATACAAAGACAGATGGAAACTCGTGAGTAAAATGTTCTCCGCGAATATAGAGTACAGGTATTCTTTGGTAGTGAAGCCTTTTATGAGTTTGTGGCCAGGTTTCTCAATAATCGCATAAATCCGCATTTCTTAAAGGCTAAATTCCCAAAATACGCATGTTTAGAATGGTTTCAGCTCTTGAAAGGAAGAAATAATTGTATGTTGACCAAATTGATTTGAAAAAAATCTAAGGGTAAGTTTAGAGAAAATGATGCTACATGAGAAGTGGGACAGAGAAGAAGAATCCCCGTAAAGTACTGAACTAAATTTCCACCCTCTCTGTATGTACCCATAGGAGTAGTATGAGCCGATGGAGGGAAAAATAACAAAAGACTATTGGACTGCCATCTTACACAGCGATCCCCAAGACGTCTGTCAAGCGTGGGATTTATGGCAAATTCCACGGTAATGGGTAGGCTGTTTTCACCTGTGGGCCATCTGACTGATACAATACAATTAGGTTTAACTAAACAACTAGTATCCGCAGGAATAAAATATGCCTCCTAAGTTAAGCCACACAAGTCGCTCCCCTCTACAGTACATTCTTGATGCGCATTCGTAAGTGTAGGCCTCGAATGAACACTACGTCTTCATCATCAGCCGGAAGACGTCCACTGTTGAACAAACGCCTCCCCCATAGAGCTTTTTTTTTTTTTTTTTTTTTTTTTTTTTATGTGATGGAGTGGCAAACAAGCAGACGGCCCACCTGATGGTAAGCGGTTACCGTCGCCTATGGACATTTGCAACACCAGGGGCGTTACCAATGCGTTGCCGACCCTGTAAGACTCTTTTAACACCCTTTTTGAAGGAATCCATATTGTAGTTCCGCGGGAAAACGCTAGCTGGAAGATCATTCCACATTTTGCAAGTATGCGGTAAGAAGGAACGCATAAATCGAGCTGTGTGAGACTTCCAGGACTCGATTATGTGTGGATGAGCTTTCAACCGGTTACGCGAGGTACGATGATAGAATCGCGAAGCCGGTATAAGATCAAACAGCTCCTGAGAGCATTCTCCGTTATAGAGCCTGTAGAATACACAGAGCGCACCGATGTCTCTACGGAGGCTCAGTGGCTCAAGGTGGTCAGAGAGCTCTGGGTCGTCGACAATTCGGACCGCTCGACGCTGAATAGCATCGAGAGACTGGAGTTGGTACTTTGGTGCGCCATTCCAGAGGTGAGAGCAGTACTACAGAGCGCCACAAAGGACAGCTATAGCCGCTTGTAACCATTGACTACCAGTGACTTTAACTTTAGTGGACCCTACGTCTTAGTGTGTGTGTAAATGCTAATTGTACATACAATAACACAACAAAATGTAAAATATGATGATTTGAATAGGTAGTAATAATTGCTATGGCAAAATTTGGAGGTCTTGTTAAGTGTGAAAAGGTTCGTACTGAAGGGATGATGTAGTAAAGTCAAGTTGAAAATCTGTCGCCAAGCACTTAACGGTGTGTTCCGGCAGTTGTCCTTGAGAGCCAGTAATTCTAGGTTATCCTGAACAACAACTTCGACCACATCATCACTTACCATCAGGTAAGATAATGGTCAAAGGCTAACCTATCAGGCATAAAAAAAGATCTAGCCAAGAACTGGTAGGAGGTGCGCAAGACGTTTGGATTGACATGGTGTGTATTACGATAAAAGGCCCTGATTCATTTTATTAAAGAGACCTAATGTGTCAATGTATTATTATATAGCAGTTTTCTACATGTATAATATACGTGATAATCGTTGTTGTAGTTCACTTTAAGCTGTAAATAAATATATTTTCATATATATTTTTCATTTTCATTTAGGTCAATCTCGTTATGAATCTTGACGCTAACATTATTAATTAAACTCTAGATAAATTTTTTAGTTCATTTAAAAACAAAACAAAGCGATTGAAATAATGATATAAAATGTAGACTGCATTTTTAGTAACTACGTGGAAATCTGTGTGAGCTGCGCAGACACAGCTCGGTCTAAAACGCTCGTCCGGCGAGCCGATAATGGCGGCAGGGGTTCAACAACCGACCGGTTACATATTTAGAAAAAAATATTTGGCAAATGCGCAGTACGATGCAATAAAATGCAGTGCAAAATGTTGTACTAGACATTGATTTATTTTTCAAAAGTAACTTTGTTATCTAGTAGTCCTATATGTATTTGTAGTGTTCGCAGCTCAGTTTTCCTTGTCAATTACGGTTATAACTTGGATGGATGACCGCTAGTGTAATTTACTATTGATGCGCGCGTAGCGAAGTTTGCTTAGCTTTTCTTAACCAATCAGCTAAGTTAAACAACGTCCGCCGCGGTTATGAGTTGGATCAGTGACCACTAGCGACATTACTACTGAGCGCTTCCGTGCTTTGGAGGGCACGTTAATATACGCACGTCGGTCCTGGGTGTTGTCTTAGGATGGCAGTCGTTATAGCACGGTGGTAGGGCATTTTGCGAATGCCCGCCTGACTAACTACCATTCTCAAGAAGAAAATCTGTCGCGTACGCACCTACGGTGTGTTCCGGCAGCTGTCCTTGAGAGCCAGTAATTCTTTGTTAGCCTGAACAACATCTTTGACCACATCATCACTTACCATCATCACATACCATAAGTGAGATAGTGGTCAAAGGGTAGCCTATCAACTACAAAAAAAAGTTGCCCATGATTAATCATCGTCTTCCTACCCACGTTTCACGCGGCTGATACCAATATGTTAATCTATTTATATATACACACGTAAAAGATGAGACAAGAACATACTGAAGAAAGTTCTGGATTCGGCCTCATTAACATAATCATAAGCATACCCTAAAAGGGTATGCTGATGATTATTGCCCTAACTGAAAGAAAAGCATGTCCTTTTAGGACTAATATAATCTGGCAACATGGGCCCTCATTGAGACACCTACATTTTCAAATTTGAGAAAATTTATATACATACTCGTAATATGTATAAATAATTATATTTAAATTTTTCATGTTTTTATAACTTATTTTTTACTGTGACTTGGCTCAGAATAATCTGTCTGGCTATAGGTTCGGGGACGGCGTTAGGCTGTTAAAGAACCATCTACTCGCCTAGATTGCAGGTACATCCTTCTCATGACTATAGTAGTGGCATGCTGTTCATTTGAAGATTCTACGACGAAGTTGGGGCGGATACCTAACAATATTTGTTAGGTATATGTAGCATCCCTTATGTTCTTATGCTACCGCTATGGCTGCGATTATAGAAAGTGTAATCATTGACTATTTAATTAATAGATTCAGGAGTTACTTTGCGGGAATCCATATTTAATAATAATATAAACATATATGAAAAACACACAAAAAGTGTAAAAAATATAAAAAGTGATAAGTACGCCTAATTTTCAAGTAAAAGGCGGTAGTTACCAAGGTACAGCTCAGGAAAACTACACCGACACTACCGGCTTGCATGATCCCACATGTCTAGGCGGTGGCCAAGGTGAGTCTCTCCACAAGAGCACTGATATACTGAATGCTATGACGACTCCATCTTGCCCTACCTCAGCCAAGTACTGCTCATCGCTAGGATTTTAGTGCATATACCAGGCAGCATACCCATAGGGCAGGGGAGTCCCACATAGCCACGCCGCTTTCCCCTAGGAGCTACGCAGTAATGCGTACTCTAAGCATCAAAAACAAAAAATAAAATGAAAGTCTACACCATGGAGTCTAATCATCTTGGCTTCTCATCATCCAACTAAACAGCTATGAGCTGTACAGCAATTTTCGAGCTATAATTATCACTTGTTATTAGGCCCAATTTTTTGGTCTTTCAAACGCTCTTACCAAATCTTGTTTATTCCTTTTTAACCGAACAAATAATTTAAAAAACATCGTTAATTAATTGGATGAGTAACCGCTAGTGGCATTACTACTGAGCGAGCACTTGATTCACAGGGCACGTTAAGCTGTCGGTCCCGTTGTTGTTTTAGCGTAGCAGTCGTAAATGCATGGTGGTAGGCAAGGTACCACCATCCTTTAGTAGAAACTGTGTCGCTAAGCATCTGACGGTGTGTTGCGGCAGCAGACCTTGAGAGCCAGTAATTCTAGGTTAGCCTGAACAACATCTTCGACCACATCTTCACATAAAATGGAATACCAATAAAGAATGTGTCGTTTTTTTTGTCCGGCAGTGTATGAACTGAGACTCGTATAGAGATGAGGCCAACACCTCCAATGTATGCGTAACATGTATGCACTAGCCATTTATACATTGTGAGATTATTTTAACGACATGACGTATTTTGACACAAGTTCCTGATGTTTCTGTTTTTTGTAGCTTTAGATGAGTTGCGGCGAGTTTCATCACATTTTGAACACATCATTATACGGCGTTCGGTTAGAAAATATCATCTACAGACGCTAAAGCTGTTCGCATTGTGTGTTCAATTTGGTACGTTGTGCGCTAAAATAGCGTTATATAAATGACTTAAATAAAAAAGCCATTTATTGCTTTAATACACAGAAAAATAAATTACAACATAGGAGAATAGATAAATAAATTTAAAAAAATCAAACAAGAGGCAAAAGGAGTATGCCCAGCATTCTGCAGTGCATACTTTGACTAACATGCGCTGCGCTGTTTTTCAGAATATACCTGCTCGGACGGATGTTTGCCGAGAGACATTGATAAAGCGGATCACAAATAAAATAAATTGAACATAAGGATAATAGCTAACAGTAGTAGCGTAATAAAAAAAAATTAATAGATAGAAAATACAGATAGGTGTGAAAGGGTATACAGTACTTTACAAAATACCTAATGAGTTGCTGGTTGAAGTTTTATTTTGTGTGTTATGAAAGGTGAAATGTGAGTGAGTTTGTGAGTGTATGTGTTTGCGGAGGTAAGTATGTCTAAGAAGTCGTGTTTATGTGAGAGGGATGGTTTTCGGGATGTTTGACATTTCTGTGTGTTATAAAAGTTGCTTTAAAATTATGATTTTGACTGTCCAAAAGAATACGTTTTAGTTTAACTTGCAGCTTGACTTCAAGTGTCCACTTTAAATTTAAAGCGGTTAAAAATATCAAAAACCTATTTCGGTGAAGAAGACACCACTTTCTTTGTATCTTTTCTGTATTGTAACCGCTACACGCGGGCGGCGGCGCGGCGGCGTTGCAAACCCTTCATAACAAATCTAGCTAACGGGACAAAGAAAAGAACCGCTGTTTTCGCTAGTATGTGTTGGTATGGAAGGATAGGACCCACTTTGGTTAGACGCTCGATGGACGGTCGGGGCTCGGCAATGCTCCCGAAAGGGCTCGGGCGTTAAGGTAGGTTTTCACTTCACAGCACTGTTGTTAATTTTCACTGCAGTTTAGGCCCTTTAATTTAGGCCGATTTTCACTATGCCGATTTTGTAACTGCTACAAACGCTATCGTCTGAATTCGAACGCGCTATGTTCAAACTGCTATAACACTCAGTGCTTGGACTCACAGACACAGTATTGTCAATTTTCGACTTAGTAGAACAAGATGCTAAAATACAATTAGCTAAGTAAATCAGTTTATTCTCAAAATATTTTTTTATCCTCTTCTTTTCTTTTAACTTGCATTTATCAATTATTAGTATTTTATCTGATAATATCGATTGAAGCGGTATTATATTACAACTATTTCAACGAATTGTAATTCTTATTAATCTTAATAAATGGTACACTAATGGCACACACCGATTGAGACCAAATAAAATAAAGACAATTTTGCTTTCGTAAGACTATCTTGCAATTTCATTCCTGTTTCTTATTTTTCAGGAATTTCAGCGTTTTTACAAACAAGAACCCTTTTTAACGGATTGTAACGGACCAAGCACGGGGTTTACCAGATGTTAAGCGCTAACCTCCGTCTATAACAAATACATTTCGACACGAGTCACGAGGTGCACTGCGCCCGTCACCTTGAGACACAGAGATGTTAAGTCTCATGTGCCTGTAATTTTACTGGCTCTTAAGGACTAACGCTGGCATTCACCGCTTCGTGCTTGGCGACAGATTATCTACTTGAGTGTGGTATGAAACTTTCAATCAGTATAACTACAATCCCAACTTTCAGCGAGATTGCGCAAATATTTTAGCCAATGGAGTGTTGTTTTTAACCAACCTCCAAAAAAGGAGGAGGCTCCCAATTCGTCTGTATTTTTTTTTGTTTGTTGCCTCAGTACTTTGACTGGGTGAACTGATTTTGAAAATTCATTTTTGTTTTAAAGCTGACGCTTGTCGTTTGGTCCCATTTAAATTTTATCAAAATCGGTTCAGCCGTTTTTGGGTAACTCCAATAACTGAAAAATATACGACAATGAGTAATAAGACAATGAGTGACAATCGAACCCGTAAGTAGTCTATGTGGAATATTGTGAACAAAGAAAGGGGAAAGAAGAACGCTCTAAAAATCGATTTTTCTGAAGTAATTAAAGACTCGAAGGGTCTGATGTTTGACACGCTTAAGGAAGCGGTAAATTCAATTAATTCGCGATTTTTGAGCGCATCTGGGGCGTGCGGTGCACCTTAGGCAGACCTTGCTAGTGTAAGCAACTCCTTGGTAGCACTATGCACGCCCGCGGATCGTACTATGAGACTTTTAAATTTTACAACTGATGAAGTATATAACATATTAACTACACGGATACACCCCAAGCGGTCGAAAGATGTACATGGAATATCCATGGAACTTATTAGAATGGCTATATCATCGCTCGCCCCCGTTTTAGCTTTCCTGTTTAATTTATGCCTTAAAAATGATAGGTATCCAACTGCTATGAAGGTAACAAGAGTGGCTCCGATATATAAAGGAAAAGATAAGCGAGAAGATATGGATGCTTATAGACCTGTGTCCATCATACCTGCTGTGGCAAATATATTTGAAAATGGTTTTAGTTCGAGGCTCTTAGAGTTTTTGACATCAACGAATGCCCTATCAGATCGCCAGTACGCATACCGTGAAGGTAGATCCACCACCTCTGTAACGAGGGAAGTAGTTCACTGTGTTTTGGCTGCTCGCGAGCGCAGGCAGCATGTTGCTGTTCTATGCTGCGACCTCTCGAAGGCTTTTGACGTCGCAGACCATGAAGTTCTTGCTCTGAAACTTAAGCACTATGGGATTGAGGGTAAAACGTATGCGGTACTGGCTGATATGATGCGGGGTCGCTCTCAGATAGTAGTTTCGGGAGATGGAAAAACATGCTCCGATGCCATGTTTGCCATGATGGGAGTGGCACAGGGCTCATCAGTTTCAAATATTATGTTTTCCCTTCTCCTGAATAATCTGCCTGTGGCTGTGACAAGTGCAAAAATATTTATGTACGCTGACGACGTTGCTGCAGTGGTTACAGCACCCACAGTGGATCAGCTAGAACAGAAGCTGAATATTGCGGCGTGTGACTTAGCCCAGTGGTTTCAAATGAACGGCCTAGTATTAAACTTAGCAAAGACACACTTTATCCACTTCTGTCTATAAGGCCACGTTACGAGACCACTATCGGTCTCAGTAGACCAGGTCAAGATAGAGCAAGTAGCTAGTACACCTTTATTGGGATTTGAAATGGACAGGAGCCTGACGTGGGACAGCCACATTCATAAGGTTTGTGGCAAAATAAGCAGTGCATGCTTTGCACTCAGGAGGATTTCCAGGGTGGTCTCCATGGAGGTGGCGCGAGCATGCTATTTCGCTACGGTTCAGTCCGTTCCAGTACGGCACAGAGCTATGGGGGCGCGCTGCTGATTGGGAGCGCGTCTTCAGAATGCAAAAGCGTGCCGTAAGGGCCATTGTGCGAGTACCACAAGACATCTCTGCGAGACCTTTCTTTACACAGCTTGGAATCCTCACACTGCCCTCCTTATTAATCCTTCAGATGGCAGTGTTTGTGAGAAATCACCCTGACCTGTTCAAAAGACACAGAGACGTGCATCACTACAATACTCGCAATGCTGGTAAGCTAATAGCTGTCCCATGCTCCTTGTCAAAGTCAAGCAAGCTGACACATGTTATGGGACCAACAGTACGAGTATATAATCGACTGCCGGATTACATTTCGGAAGCCGCAAGCTGTACTGCCTTTAAATCGCGCCTAAAGAGCTGGCTCATCGAGCAAAGTTTTTATTCGCTAGATGAATTTTTTAGTCTGTAAATAAATAATGACTTTACAAGTAGTTTACAATTTTGTAAGAATGATTTTATTTGTATCAACGATTTATGTAATTGATTTATAATCAACAAAGTGATTAGTACAAAATGATTAGTACAAAAAGTATACATAATTGTGTTGTGTAGCTGTATATAAACTTTTTATTTTTAATTATCATAAGATTTGACTTGTAAACTAATGTTTATTAATAAATTACTATGACTATGACTATAAGGGTCAATAAAAAGAGTGAAAAAAATAGAGGAAAAAAAATGGAACCGACTTCAACACTGAAAAGTGTGCAATAACTTGTCGAAGTCAGTACCACGCGCACTATATTATGATAATAGGTACTTTTGAACTATCATAGTACCGACTTCAACTAGTTATTTCACATTTTGGGTGTAGAAGTCGGTTCCATATTTTCTTTAAAAATGTTTTTTTCGGGTTACCATCTTACCTACAAGATCATTTTTTATTTACAGTAGGCACCTACAAAGGCATTATTCTAATATCCATAAATGCCCATTTCCTCTTGAGTCTGGCGGCCAAACTCAGACACCCAGCCTTGGCAGTGCAACGAACCGTTGCCTTGATCCTTGCGAATAAATACGCTGATATCTGAGACGTAAATTCCAAAGTAGAGAAAACAAATTGAGATTTGTTATTGTCTACGGCGTAAACAGGATGTTATTTATTACAAAACTAGCTTTCCGGCCGCGACTCCGCCCGCGCGTATGTCTATTATCACGCAAAAACATTAACCTATTTTTGGGCAGTTGGATAAAAGCTATCCTATGTCCTTGCCTGGATCTCAAACTATTTCCATACGAAATTTCATCCAAATTGGTCTAGTAGTTTTGGCGTGAAAGCGAGACAAACAGACAGATAGACAGACAGAGTTACTTTCGCATTTATAATATTAATATGGATTTCAACGAGAGGAAAAGTTATATATTATAGTGATGTGCGGGATTCGAACCCGCACCATCCATCCCTATTGCCGGGGTATGCTCTAACCGCAAAGCCAATATTAAGCATATGACGCATCGCTTAGATTTGTCATTTTGTTCTTTACCATCGTATGGGGATGGAAAATAACAATGTTTTTTTTTTTTTATACTGAACTGGGTAGCACTTGACCACTATCTCACCTGATGTTAAGTGATGATGCGGTCGATGATGGAGCGCGCTTACCCAGAAGATACCTGTTCACTCGCGTTTTGAAGACCCCCATATTGTACTTAACCGGAAACACAGACTCAGGCAGGGTATTCCATTCCCTAGCGGTTCGTATAATGAACGAAGAAGCAAATCGCTTTGTTCGGGTAAATGGAATATCTACCATATAGCGGTGGCGCTTTGGAGTATCCCTGGATGTCCGGTGGTATTGATGGTATTGATAATCAAGTCTGTAGGGGTCCGGGCTAGTATTTCACCCTCCCATATCATCGCGTGAGAGTTGTAAGAGGCGATAAGGGGAAAATTTGCTCCACTTAAGGGCTGAATCGGCACCTTAAAGTACCTTTATACATTCTGTATGGGTCTAGGGGTTAAAAATCAAGAGATGAATGGGTCTGAAATCGAAAAATACCAGGACATGAGCTGCGCTTTCTGAAGAACTGTTATTTTACACTGTGATTTCCAAAACGCCTGCCAAGCGTGGGGATTATGGCATGATTTGGATTGGCATATTATGGGCTTCAGTGGGACATACCTTTTTCAACAGTAGTTAATGATGACAACTTCACAGCCTTTACCTCTGAGTGTGTCATTCTGTTTGGCAACGTAGCTCCGAAATGGCTATTCCGATTTCGTTGCTGTTTTCTTCATTCGAAAGGAGACCAGGAATTATTCATATATATTTCAAAGTGTACCATGTAGCTTCAGATATTGGTGAATCAACGATAGCCATGATCTATCGATACTTTGGATTTGATCTGAAATGTTTGTTAAGCTGTTTTTGTATTGTTTTTTTAGGGTTTCGTTCTCAAACGACAAAATGGAGCCCTGTTAAGGAGACTCCACTGTTTGTCCATAAGCTAATCTATAATGTAACCTGGAATTCAATAATTTATGTAAAACATTGATCCAAAAATGAATATTGCTCTAAAAATTCATTAAACATTTTTAAAGGGTTCTGCAATAAAAGTACAGGTAGTCGACAAAATTTTTTTGCCACTTAACGTATTGTGGTGTATTGTTGTCTATTCATGTTTTTTTTTTGTTTATTGATTCAAAAATATTTTGTAATATTTTTTACCATAAAAAAAATATTGTTAAAATAAAAAAATATTGTCAACTAGCTCATTTGAGTTATGGGGTCTACAAAAAAATCTTATCCGGTTAGCAATTAAGTTTTTCTGTCCTTGAGAAACCAGTAATTCTAGGTTAGCCTGAACAACATCTTCGTCTCCGATCACCATCAGGTGAGATAGTGGACAAATACTACCCAAACAGCTATATAAAAAACACAATACATATAAAAGTAAGAAATATTGAAGGTTTCAACACATTTTTTTAGAAAATGTGTACGAATTTATGTATTTTTCCTTTTACAAAGCCCATGTTGTAATAAGGAACCCCAAAGAGCGAGGCCTTACTCGCTCGTGGCCGGTTTTTAGTTTTTTTTCACATTTCACAACTGTGATGTTAATGGACTCGCTATTTTCAGTTGGATGTTCAGATGGTTAATAGCCCCTGCTGTGCGTAATCGTGTTGAATTGGAAAATTTTATAATTTACTAATCCGAGTAATATTGTGTGTTATTTTTAATATTTTTATTTCTGCAATAACGCATGTAAATGGAAATTTTGTAATTTTGATGGTCAGAAAAACGAGAGGAAAGTTAGATTTATGAGTCATAATATGTTATATAAGCTTAAGCAGTCAGAGCATACCCCGGCTATAGGGGTGCATGGCGCGGGCTCGAATACCGCACATGACTATAATTTTCCGCTCGTAATTTTATAATAAAATATTTTGAGTGATTTTTTTCCACAGAGCCAATCAAAACTGCATCTCGACGTGCCCTCATGTACAAATGCGCATGCGTGAGGTATTTTCGTACTCTGTGTTTCATCTTTCCCACGGGGAAATTCCTGGAAAACTTTTTCCTTAGGAGTTCTCCATAAAAGTCCCGAATATGTAGCAGTGTAGAACATCTAGCGAAACTAATCTGGCATATATTGTACGTTCCATTTTAAGAGTTAAAAATGCTTTACATCCAGCCATAAAAAGGAAAATATGTATATGTATATATATATATAATGAGCAACATCCCACTAATCCAGTAGATGTGTTAATAGGGACTTACTCCACAACGGACGTAGAACAAAGCTCCATCCTTATATATTTATAAGGCTATATACTTTTTTTTGTTATGCCTGATAGGTTAGCCTCTAACCACTATCTTACCTGATGGTAAGTGATGATGTGGTTGAAGATGTTGTTCAGGCTAACCTAGAATTACTGGCTCTCGAGAACAGCTGCCGGAACACACCGTTAGGTGCTTGGCGGCAGATTTTCAACAAATGCAAAATGCCCTACCACCATGCTATAACGACTGCCATCCTAAGACAACAACCGGGACCGACGGCTTAACGTGCCCTCCGAAGCACGGAAGCGCTCAGTAGTAATGTAACCAGCGGTCACCCATCCAAGTCATGACCGAGGCGGACGTTGCCTAACTTTGGTGATCGGATAAGAACAGCTTGGCAAACTTCGCTACGAGCGCTTCAAATAGTTTTTATATAGTATAAGTTATGTCAAGTAAAAGTAATGTCTGGAGTCGCCGAAACAAGCTAATTTTATAATTTCTCGAGTCTGGTAAGACAGATGGACACGTTGCTTCTAATGTTAGAATGGCGCTGAAATAAACTTGTTCATTAATATAAAATATTTTTTGTATCATATAAACATGATATTTGTTATCGGGAATAAGTCAAAATTAAAAAATGCTGGTTTATTAAAGTTAAAAATCGTGTACAGATAGTACAAAATATCTCTAACTAGCTTCTTTCTATCAACGTAAGCAACAGGTCATTCCGCCTTATCAAGCTTGAGAAATCGTAATTATTTTCGTGTGACTCCGGAGGTTACTTCCGCTTCGTGTCAAAAACATGGGAAGGTCTAGGAGAGTGAACAATTTACAATAATAATTATTGACTTGCGTAGTTCTTTTTGAGGTTCGTACCCAAAGCGGGAAAAAGCTTCGCTATTTGTTTGCCCATCCGTCCGTAAGTAACTCGTAAGCGGAATGAGTTACAAAGCTGAAATTTTGATATTTTGTGCAAGACGATGGCCCAAATAGTAATAAATTGGACTGGAAATTCAAATATTCCACTAATTCTCAAAAGGCAACACAGGTAGCAAAGACTTTCATAAAAAACTTTAACCACCCTAAGATACGAAGTCTCTTCATCTGCAGCTCATTGAGTTGAGTATAGTTAAATATTTTTTTACCATAAAAAATAAATCAAAGGTACCGTCAAACTTGTGCATTTTAGACCATATTTATATAGGAATCTATCTAAAAACTGAACTCGTAAAAAATCTCCTATGTAGATATATTATCCATATTCTATAGATAACGACCTAATACTAAAATGGGTGTTATTTTGACGCAACAAGCTCGAGGCCCACCTGATGTTAAGCGGACTAACCTCTGCCTATAATAGATGAATTTCGTCACAAGTCACGAATTGCACTGCGAACGTCACCTTGAGATATAGTTGTTAAGTCTCATATGCCTGTAATTTCACTGGCTCTCAAGGACTGCTCTGCCGGAACACACCGTTAGGTGCTTGGTGACAGATTTTCTACTTGAGGGTGATCGCTAGCCAGGTGGCTCTTCTCAAAATTCCCTTCCACTATGCGGTGAAGCTCCAGCTATCGGCGGGATTGGAACCATGGACCTGCTGCGCGGCAGTCCATAACCAATGCCACTGGGCATCACTACTTCAAAACCCAAAAATATTTGTTTCTTTTAGGCTCTGTTGATATGCGGTCCAATACGCCCCTGTTCAGTTTATTATTGTTAGCGAATACATTATAGTTACCTACCGACCCCAGATCAGTAGAACAATAGCAGGAAGACGATGAAACCTTGTACTCTTGGATCCATTACCGACTGTTTACTTGCCGTCTAAAGCTGTGACTAAAGTAACGAGCTTCGAACAGATTGTACGTATTTTTAGTGCAATAAAACAATTTATCTAGACAGATAATGGGCGGCCAGCCGTGAACCTGCTACCAACCTTGGACCGCAATTGCTATCGTTTTATTACTAATAAAGTTTGTTATGAAGTTTATTTTTTATGATATGAAGTGACGAGAAGGCCAGTACAACCCTACACTATGGTATCACTGTAGAGTTATTCTGGACGGACTCTCGCTATAGAGGGGCTTTTGAAGCGCTCGTAGCGAAGTTTGCTTAGCCATTCTGAATCGATCAGCAAAGTTAAGCAACGTCCGCCTCGGTCATGACTTGGATGGGTGACCGCTGGTGACATTACTACTGAGCGCTTAAGCCATCGGCTCGTTAAGCCGTCGGTCCCGGTTGTTGTCTTAGGATGGCAGTCGTTATAGCATGGTGGTAGGGCATTTTGCGAATGCCTGGGTAGCTACCACACTCAAGTAGAAAATCTGTCGCCAAGCACCTAACGGTATATTGTATAGAATTGTATAATAACTGATATATAATGTATTTTTAAGTAATAATTTAATTGTATTTGCAATGTTTTAGACATGTAGGCGTTTTGGAGATCATAATCTGTTAGCCACATTGTTTTTTGAATAAATAAATAAATAAATAAAAATAAATAAACCGTGCGTTCCGGCAGCTGTCCTTGAGAGCCAGTAATTCTAGGTTAGTCTGAACAAAATCTGATATAAAAAAGGGTTACAAGCAGAAGCAATAGCTTGTTTATATCATAGGAGGGCAGAGGATCAAGCGGCTCACGCGGAGTTAGGTGATCACCTCTCACGAACATCCGCAACACCAGAGGACTCGTGGATGTGTTGCCGGCCTTTGAGGAGGGAATCTGCTATCTTATTCGTGTTTTTGGTTTAGGACCTAGTTTATTGTAGAAAATAAATGGATCGAATGAGCAGCAATCCACCATGACTCACGTCGATGTGAGTGGGGTGTTGATGCACACTGTGCGCACATCAGGGCCGCTTCCCATCTCAATGTCCTGATTACCCGCGATGTATACTATAAACAGATTCTCAACGAGCATAAGCGTTGGGTAGGCCGCAAAATTGAAGCCAAATCTTATAACATTATTACCTTGTATTGTTTAAGAAGACATAGTGATAACCCTAGAGGTATCGGAAAAGGCTTAGGATAAGATGATGTTCTAAAATGATGTTCTAAAATATTTAATGAGTAATCAATAAACTTTATGAGATGCATTTTTTTTAAACCCATTACATCGCCATGCCAATGCATAGAGGGTTACAATTTTAATCAGTCTATCTAACATCTTGTTTAGTGGAAAGTATAGTCTTAATAACACAACTATAGATTAAAACACCTACCATACTAAATTATGCTAATATATAATTACATATCCATCAAAATAAACTTACCCACAATCGCGAGTGAGAGGTCAATTTAGAAAGAATTAGGGAGTCTTGGGAATTGGTTGAAACAATGCCGTATGTTTGTTACTACAAAAATGTTTCACAGCCTGTATTGCTGATTCGTTAGCCTTGGCTGTTATCAAACCTGTTGGTTGTGATAATGTGGTCGAAGATATTGAACAGGCTAACCTAGTATTACTAGTTCACAAAAACAGCTGCCGAAACATACTTAGCTTGGTGACTTTCGACTTGAGAGTGTATAGGTAGCCTATTCAAGCAAAAATTACTACTCCCCTTACACCAAGCACTGTCGGAATTTTCAGGCCGCCCAAAGCCCTCTGACACAGCCCAACGAATGACACAGGTCTGTTTTTCCGAAGCACGGTCCACTAACGGTCATCAATTCAAATAATGATATAATGGAACACTGCTTAGTTGATCGGTTAGGAATAATAGGGCAAGCGCCGCTACGAGAGTTTTGAGACTACCTTTTACGACAACAGGAGGATATTGAAAAGTCTTTATTTCCTAAGCCAGGAATATTTCCGAGCATTTCCTGTGTATCTTTGGCTGTTTTTTTTTTTTATTTTTTTTATAATTAACTGGGTAGCACTTGACCACTATCTCACCTGATGTTAAGTGATGATGCGGTCGATGATGGAGCGCGCTTACCCAGAAAATGTTGCCTGAATGATACAATGGAAAATAATTTTAACCACTTAACTTTTAAACTTGGTCGTAAAACTCAAAAAGCATACAGGTATAGAATACATTTTCAATATGTCTATCGTACACATTTATTGATATTTTATCAAATGTGACATCTGTCACACTAATAGTTACATAATTATCATATTTTGATATTTTTACATGATTTGATTCTGTGTCAATAGTGACAGCCGTAATAATGACAGTGGATAAGAAGAGAAGAAGAAATAGAAGACCTAACCTTCTTTGGCAAATAGTAGTACTAAATAATAAAGGTGGAAATTAATTCATCAATTTAAAGCGTAAACATAAATCGATTAAAACAATATAAAATACATAAGTTCACTTATTTTTTATGCTGTATTGCGATACAACTACATGCGTTTACATCTATACAAATTACACATAACATAATACGTAACGGAAATGAGAGTATATGCGAAAAATCAATAACTGTCATTTAAGACCAAATTGGGATATGTGAACCTAATTACACAACGTTCACTGACTGTGAAATCTTATGTTAATACATAACTGACATATGTCAATTTAGCAGCTTTCAGTGTAACAGATATCGCATTTGACATGTGTTAGTTTAATATACTCGAGTTATACAGCCAACAGTATAGTAATTAAAATTATTCTTTCCCTGTACCATCAAGGGAATAGCCGAGAGTTCACAGGAAAACTCTCGTATATTTCTACCTAATAAAAGAAGTATATAAACTATCGATTTTAAATCGAATGCTACATTTAAACAACACTACATGTCAATGTGTGTTCCTATTCCATTACAACAATGTTACCTATTATATTACGTGCTGCAATAGACACACACAAGCACGAGCTGCGCATGTAGTAGTAGAACTAACCTCGACCACGACTATTCTAGTACCTAGTGACGAATTGTTTTACATAGAATCGTCGGGCGACGACCGCTAGACGTTGAAGGTTAGATTAGGTCACTGCCAGACTAGGCCGGACGTTGAGGCAGGTCGGATAACCTGACTCACACAACCATACATTGATAGTTTCTGTTTACTTCTAATGTTTAATCTACTGAGCTGATGGCCTCGTCGGTCGAATAGCGTTGCTTTGAAATTTCGATGTAGGTTCATTCTCCGGGTGGGAGTTATAGGGTAAAGAATATATCAGTGTAACTGCTTTTTTATGTACCGGAACAAGCGCGAGTCCCAGCAGCTTAAGTAGACAAACATCTGCCTATAACAGGTGCATTTCATCATAAGTGACGAATTGCACTGCGCCCGTCATACTGAGACATACAGTTGTTAAGTATCATGTGCCTGTAATTTTACTGGCTTTACTGGCTCTAAAGGACTGCTGTCGGAACACACTGTTAAGTGCTTGGTGACAGATTTTCTTCTTGGGGGTGACAGCCACTTTATTAGTTCCCATGTTCGTATAGGTTCCCATCCTAAAATATTGTTTTTTATAGAATTGCGATAGTAGACCACACGAGGCCTAACTGATGTTAAGCGGTAACTTCTGCCTATAGCAGATGCATTTCATCACGAGTGACGAACTGGTCTGCGCCCATTACTGGTATTACATAATTTACAGCCTCCCAAGGACTGCTGCCGAAACGCACTATTAGGTGCTTCGCGACGGATTTTCTACTTGAGGGTGGCAAGCCAGGTCCTGTCATCATCACTTATCATTAGAAAATACTGAGAATAAGAATAGATCTTTTGGCATAAAAATATGTGGTGAAAAAAAATATTGGAAATTGTTATATTTTAAAGTGTTAGTAATTATCTCTGTATTATGTTTTATTTGTTTGTGCTGTGTTTTATATTATCGTGTTTGTGTGTCATCGATCTAGGTATTATTATAATATAATTACTTATCTGAAGGCCAGTAGGTAGTAGTACACTATGGTAAAACGATAAAAAATATATTGCTAAGACATACTTTAAGAAAACATTATGAACTATTCAAGGGCATTGCCCCGTGGGGTTAGAATTGCACCTCCCCATATCATCCCGTGAGTATCGTAAGAGGTAAGGTAAGGTGGGCAGCAACGCCTTCCAAACAACTGCCAACTTACACTGCGATCCCCAAGACGCCTGCCAAGCGTGGGGTTTATGGCAATACCCCCTTAATAGGGGAGGCTGTGTTCAGCAGTGGACGATCCGGCTGTTAAAGTACTGCATTCAGACTCAACTGTGTAATGGATTTTGAACATTTTGAAGGTTTATTTTGCATGGTGGTATAAGGCCATTTTTTTCTGTCACCAAGCACCCAACGGTGTACTTCGGTAGTTGTCTTTGATAGTCAGTATATCTAGGCTAGCCTGAACAACATCTTCGATCATATCATCACTTACCATCAGGTGAAAAAGTGAAAAGGCTGGACCATCAGCCATAAAAAATGGTTAGTCAATCAGCTGTAACCACTTCTTATCATGTATATGTCACATCTACCATACGTTATGGTATTATCTTTTGGGGAAATTGTACGGAACGTGAAACCCTGTTCAAGGCACAAAAGAAATGGTTAAGATCTGTGTGTCATCTAAAGTCTACAGATTCTTGCAAGCCAGTCCACAGATTTTTGAAGCGCTCGTAGCGAAGTTTGCTTAGCCGTTCTGAACCGATCAGCAAAGCTAAGCAACGTCCGCCACAGTCATGAGTTGGGTGGGTGACCGCTAGTGACGTTACTACTGAGCGCTTCCGTGCTTCGGAGGGCACGTTAAGCCGTCGGTCCCGGTTGTTGTCTTAGGATGGCAGTCGTTATAGCATGGTGGTAGGGCATTTTGCGAATGCCCGCCTGGCTATCAGTGTGTTCCGGCAGCTGTCCTTGAGAGCCAGTAATTCTAGGTTAGTCTGAACAACATCTTCGACCACATCATCACTTACCATCAGGTGAGATAGTGGTCAAAGGTTAACCTATCAGGCATTAAAAAAGCCACATTTCTTAAAATTAAATATATTGACGTTCCCATGTCTGTATGTTTTTGAGAAGGCACTATTCGTAAGAAATAATTTTTAGTTATATGAGTTCCGTCAAAGAGATAGACACAAAAATAAAATAAAGATACTCCCACATAGAACTGCAGGTTTTACTAAGGGTGTATGTGGTATGGCTCCCAAAATATACAATCATTTACCAAGAATAATACTGGAATCGGAAAGTGTAATTATATTTAAGAATAAATTGTTTAATTTTCTGATAATGAAGAGTTACCATACATTAAATGAATATTTGAATGATACAATTTGAAACTTGACTGATGCTATGTTGTTTGACATTATCTAATTAGTTAATATTTTCTATGTAAACTTGACATCATAAAACTGAAAATAATCTATTATAATAATGTACAACTGACATTAATTTAAAATTTATATTAAAATTATCATTTACTACCTGCATAAAATATTGTATGTTCGCTATGAACAAAGCTGTTGATACTATTAATTATAATATAAGAACCCAATATAATACAGTTTAACAATAAATTAATCTGAATCTGAAAAAAATTGAGATGGAGGCTTCATTTAAAATCGTTACATCGGAAAGTCTTTAATTGTAATGAGATACTAATAACTGTTTTATTTGTCTGTGTTGTGTCAGATTATCGTGTTTGTGTGCAGCGAAGTAGGTATTATTATTTTATAATTACTTATCTGAAGGCTAGTAGGTAGTAGTATCCAATAATCAAAACATACATACATACCTACAAGATACGCGCGAAAAACATTACCCTTCCTTAGAAGCTAGGTAAAAAGGTATAAAATACTATGTTATTGACATATTTTAAGAATAGCACATTGTGTATTAAGGGCGGTAAGCAAGGAATGACGATCGAAGCTCTAGTAGAAGCCTGATGTCGAAGACTGGGAGCTTTCTGAGTTGAGGTTCGTAATTCCCGTACCGTCCGTGAAACTCCACAAGTCAGCACAACTATTATTACGAAGTACGTGAATTTTTTTTTAATCGGATGGCGGGTTTTTTGCCCACACCACAGATTATACAAATGTTTCGTTCAGAAACGTTAAGGCAAATACTTACGTAGGTATACAGCAATGGCGGAGTGCAAAAAAATTAAATAATTTCGAAGTTTCGATACAAAAAAACGATTAAAACAATTATTAAGAACACTAGCTTTCCGGGCGCGGCTCCGCCCGCGCCTATGTCGGTTATCGCGCGAAAACATTAACCTCTTTTTGCGCAGTCGGATAAAAACTATCCTATGTTTTTTTCCGGGTCTCAAACTATCTCCATACCAAATTTCATTCAAATCGGTCCAGTAGTTTTGGCGTGAAAGCGTAACAGACAGACAGACAGACAGACAGACAGACAGACAGACAGACAGACAGACAGACAGACAGACAGACAGAGTTACTTTCGCATTTATAATCATCATCATCATTCATCATCATTTCAGCCGCAAGAAGTCCACTGCTGGATATAGGCCTCCCCCATAGATTTCCAAATAGAACGGTTGGAAGCGGCCTGCATCCAGCGTCTTCCTGCGACCTTAATAAAGTCGTCCGTCCACCTTGTGGGTGGTCTTCCGACGCTGCGCTTGCTGGTTTGTGGCCTCCATTCTAGAACCTTTCGGCCCCATCGACCATCAGTTCTGCGTGCTATGTGCCCTGCCCATTGCCACTTTAACTCGCTAATCCGCCGTGCTATGTCGGTGGCTTTCGTTCGTCTACGGATCTCCTCATTCCTGATTCGATCTCGTAGAGAAACACCGAGCATGGCCCTCTCCATAGCTCGTTGTGCGACTTTGAGCTTGCTTATAAGGCCCACAGTTAGAGGCCACGTTTCAGTTCCGTATGTCATCACTGGTAACACACACTGGTTGAAGACTTTCGTCCTTAGGCACTGAGGTATTTTAGACGAAAAGACTCTGTGAAGTTTCCCGAACGCTGCCCAGCCGAGTTGGATTCGACGATTCACCTCTTTTACAAAGTTGGACTTGCCTAGCTGGACAGTTTGTCCTAAGTAAACGTATTTGTCAACAACTTCGAGTACCGAGTTCCCAACTGATACCGGGACGGGCACAACATGTACGTTCGACATTACCTTTGTCTTGTCCATGTTCATCTTAAGGCCCACCCGTTGAGAAACTCGATTGAGGCTTTCGAGCATCATGCTCAAGTCTTCCATCGATTCTGCCATGACCACAATATCATCGGCAAATCGGAGGTGAGTGATGTACTCGCCGTATATATTTATGCCGAGTCCTTTCCACTTCAGCAGTTTGAAGGCATCTTCCAACGCGGCAGTGAACAGTTTCGGAGATATGACATCTCCCTGTCTCACGCCTCTGTGTAATGGAATTGCCTTCGAACTCTGCTCCTGTACTCGGACTGACATGGTGGCGTTATTGTACAAACACTTTAACACTTCGATATACCGATAGTCGATACGGCATCGTTGGAGAGACTCAAGCACCGCCCATGTTTCGATCGAATCGAAGGCTTTCTCATAGTCCACAAACGCTAAGCATAGTGGCAAGTTATACTCTTCGGTCTTCTGTATAACTTGTCGTAGCGTATGAATGTGGTCTATGGTACTATAACCTTTTCGGAAACCGGCTTGTTCGGGAGGCTGGAATTCATCAAACCTGTGACTGAGACGGTTCGTGATGACCCTTGAAAACAGCTTATACACATGACTCAGAAGCGCGATAGGTCTGTAGTTTTTCAGCAAGGTGTTGTCACCTTTTTTAAAGAACAGTACCACCACGCCTCTGTTCCATGCTTCTGGCGTTGTACCTCCAATCAGTACGGAATTGAAGAGCTTCTGGAGGACTTTGAGTACTGGTGTACCACCCGCTCTCAGAAGCTCAGATGTGATTCCATCATCACCAGGCGCCTTGCAGTCCTTTAGCTGTTTCAAAGCCATCCTAATCTCGTACAGGCTGATGTCCGGGATATCTTCTGTATAGTGTCGGGTCAGCTTGGCTCTTGGGTTAGTATGTTGTTAATAAGAGACCTGTGGATGAGAAACCCGACACCACCTTGGGACTGTTGGTCGCCCTCCCGGTAGTAGAGTAGGTTACCGGATTTCAGGGTGAGAGTGTCCTCGCCTTCTCTACGGACCTCGCATAACCCCATAATACCCCATCGTAACCTACTCATTTCCTCTTCCAGCTCAGCTATCTTTTCGTCAGTCCTCATTGTGCGTATATTGTGTGTTACCAGGGCCAGTCGTCGTCGTAAGGGATGGTAGCCGTGCGTCTGCCGGGGATTCTTAGCACCCCTTGCTCCGCCATTGTCGTGGCCGCTACCGTAGCCAGGAATAGCGGAGCCGCCGGGGACTGGGGGCCTGGTTCTTTTTGTACTATTCATAAGGGGGGTGTTTGCCCATAATTGCCACGCTGGGCATGCGGGTTGGCGATCGCAGGGCGTAGCTACTCGCACGGTGACGCTGCTGCCCGTCTCCCGTCAGTGGTATTTAACTACGCCTTGTTTATGATGGTTATACCGCCATCTGTCGGTCGTCAGAGCCTCGTTCGTTAATCAGCAGGATGTACCGCGGGCAGGTGAGGTTGACTTGGAGCAAAGGGTGTTGTTTGGCTCCCATACATCCCATTTTTAATATTAGTACTGTTTACCAGCATTTATAATATTAGTACTAATTAGTTGAGTATTTAAGTAACATGTAGCGAGATTGCATGAAATTTCTGCTTAGATAAAATTTTAAGACAATTATTCAATTGCGTGTAAACTTTTTGCTTGAATAAACTGTGTGCTGTGCTGTAAATGAAAAAAAAAATACTTACCGACCTTGGGTTTCATGATAAAAAGAAAGCTCGAGGGTTGCGTTTAGACTTCAACTGTGTAATAGAATTGCTTTTTTAGGGTACACGAAGAGAAATCGGGACGCTGACTGTCCCTCCAAAGGACTGTATCTTTTGAATTGCAACAGGTCTTCTTCTCAGTCTCTCTCGAGCACTCTTGTCAGAGTGGTCGTGGTTGTTAAAATTATGATACATTGTGGATCAACAACATCATCAGTCTTTTTGTCGTTGATCGCAGACTGGCAATGCTTCTACATTTTTGACGGTAGCATTGCTCTCTGATATTGATGACTGTTTTGGCGATTTGATACGAACAGTCCAGCGAGTGGAAAATCTGCCTCTAGCTGTTTTTCCTGCTACCTAACCTTGAACCACTTATCGTTCCATCGAGTCTTCATTCCTGGAGATGTTCCCGAAGAACTCAGCAAGTAAGTTTATTCAAATTCTAAAGTTCACAAAATAGTAAAGGTATGTTGTTACGGAGAATGTCTTAACAATTAATAATGACAACAAGTGAAAACAGGAGAGTCATGAAAACTAGGGGTTATTATCTACGTTTGTTTGCTCTATTATTAAAACGGTAATTAACCCACACGTCAAACTTGGTGTCAAGTTTCGTACAAACTCAAAAATTAAACAAAAATTGATTTTTTGAGCTAAAAAACTGTCGCGAGTATTGTCCATAATTATTATTTAGTAACCGGCTAGGACTTGCGTAATATTTACCGGATATTGCTCCGACCAGTTTCGAACTTATTTGAAGTTCTTCGTCTGGGAGTCACGATTGTGCACAGCGTTGTGCTTTGACAGCTGCGGCGCAACCGTCTCAACGCCAGTTACGTGCTGAGGCCCGCGCTCGACGCTGTGCACAATCGTGACTCCCAGACAAAGAACTTCAAATAAGTTTGAAACTTGTCGGAGCAATATCCGGTAAGTATTACGCGAGTCCTAGCCGGTTACTAAATAATAAAAATTTGGCTTAGTGATGCAATTAATCGTTTCTACATTCAGTTCGATGTCTTTAGCAGGAATGGTTGGTTTTCATTGTTTATACGCTAGACATTGGATTACAAGATTTGGAAGCTTATTAACTCAATACTATTCTGCCAATTTGGTATGGGCAGCGTTCGGTAAGTTACGCGACATCTTCTCCTCGAACATCCCGCAGAGCCTGAAGACTGAAGTCTTCAACCAGTGTGTGTTACCAGTGATGACGTATGGCACTGAAACGTGGTCCTTAACTGTGTCCCTTATGGACAAGCTCAGAGTCACTCAACGAGCTACGGAGAGAGCTATGCTCGGAGTTTCTTTGCGCGATAAAGTCCGGAACGTGGATATTCGCCAAAGAACCAAAGTCACCGACATTGCTCTCAGAATTTGCAAGTTGAAGTGGCAATGGGCGGGCCACATTGCTCGACGAACTGATAACCGATGGGGAAGAAAGGTTCTCGAGTGGTTACCACACTACACCGGAAGACGTAGAGTTAGTAGGCTCCCCACCAGGTGGACTGACGACATGGTTAAGGTCGCGGGTAGCCAATGGCTACAAGCGGCTAATAGCCGTTCTTTGTGGCGTTCTATGGGGGAGGCCTTTGTTCAGGAGTGGACGTCTTCCGGCTGATGATGATGATGATTTTGCCAATTTGCCACAATCTCAAAGCGACACTAGTAGGTACACCAAGTTCGATGCATGATGCTTACCATTTTCACGGTAGTTCAAAAACATAAAACGTTCTGTTAGGGGACCCCTTTTATTTTAAAATTTTTGGCATTATTATTTTGTGGGCAATCTGTTGCGCTTACACGTGTTGTGTGAAAATTTTAATCCTGACCAGACAAATTGACAGCTAGGACTAGTAAAAGGGTCCAGTTTTCTAGTACGAAACTTTACAAAGGAACTATTTGTACGCTCTACTTAAATTTGTTGAATATATTTGTTCCCCTTGGTATTGTACGATTCTCATTTGACTGAACTTTTTTATCTATTATCAGTAGTTAGATAGAAGCTCGAAGATTATCATACTCAAGATGTACCCTATCTTCAATTCTAAAATATTCCTATCATATTCACAAATAATAAACATCCAACATTTAAATAATGAAGCCACAAAACCTCTACCTACATGAACAAAGGCGTACATAATCACTCAATAAATCGTTATACCTATATTATGTTTTTATATACAGAGAACTAATTACCTATGCACAAACAATTAGGCGTGCAGCTAGCCTTGAAGACGGTCGTTACTCGCCAGGCGTATTTGGTGAATGGAAAACATATCTCAAAGGCATGTGTACCTCGTCTACACAGTACCTAAGCTGAGGAGACTTGTTTTTCAAATAGCTATTTACTTCAAAGACAAAATAGCAAGCTTTTGCTCCAATTGCTGTAGAAAAAGATCTAGAAGCTGCAACTGCACCGACCAAACTCTCATTTTCTACCCTTAACGTTCAATTCATTGTGGTGTGCAGGTCTAAAATAGCACCCCCCATTTCTTCCTATAGGAATCGTAAGAGGCGACAAAAGGGGACATAATTTATAATATGACATAAGTCCAGGTGGGCAGCAGCGCCTTTTAAGGACATATACCCGCCAGCCAAAGTGTGAACTATTATATAAACTCAACTTCTTATTAAAAAAAACTCGCATGTTAATATAGTGTATTATTAGACCTATCGTTTCTGGCTTAAATCCTTTTTCTTTTGGACTAATAATATTTTTTTTTATTATATAGCGTTTAGTATATAGCACTTGTTTTTAGGATTTTGAGCCAGTTATTCGTAGCTCCAGATTTATTTAAAAAGTATAGTACACATGTATAAATAACTTCCCATTATAGAAAGTTCATTATATTCCTCATGTTTGTGGTGCAATAGAAATATTAAAACATGCTTATTTTTCTTGAAAGAGATGCTTAAAGTTGGCTCTTTCTTTTATCTAAAATTACGAGTGTTTGAGCTAGTGTCATTTCAAAACTGTATAATTTAATGAAGATCTGATGCGCCACAAACCTAGATATTAGGGTCGTGATTACGTAAGTAAAAAATCATGGTGTTTTATTCGCTATTATTAAAATGAGATTGGAGCTGCGTTTTGTATGGGGGCGTTTCCAATATACCCTTAAAGACCTTCCATCTAACAGTGTGACACCAAGCCGTCTACCTAACGTGGCGATCATGAAAATCTCCCGTTAATGGGAGAAGCTGGGTTCAGCAGTGGACGATCCGGCTGATACAGATTACTCAATATTTACAACCTTCTGTAATGTCGACAAAGATGGACGAATATAAGTAAACATTTCATTGCCGCCATGTTGAGAAAATACATTAAAAGAGGTATTATCCTTAGTTAAATAAGTAAGCCATTTAATAGTAAAAATATTTTAATCAACGTACAGCATTTTTTTCTTCCCTTTCTGTAGCAATCGTTTATTCATTATGACCGCTCCTCTATCCGACGCTAACCCTTCTCTGGAATGCTCTCGTTGGTAGTAGCATGCTGCTTCTTACATAATCAGAGCTTTTATATAGTAAGGAGTTTTATTCTGTGCCCAATGTGCACCAACCCACTCACTTTGAATGAATAGCGGCATGCTAGATACGTTCTAAGTAGTTGTCGCTATACGACAAATATGTCGCCTGACCGGCCAACAGACGCAAGAACGAAGCAGTCGTAACTGGCAACACAAACGGCCACGCGACGATGCATTTGTTGGTCGGCGCGTTGATTTGTTGTTGTCAGTGTGTAATTGTCGTGTTGGTCGCATCAACTTATACTGAGTGTTGTTGTGCCCTAAATGAATAATGACTGAAGTACAGAGAAGATGGAATTTATCAAATATTTTGTAATTATTCTAGTGGAATAAGCTGTTGCTTTCTCGTAGCTGACAGTAAAGATAGTAAAATTAATTAAAATCTTTATGAGCAAGTATCTGTCTTAATCGTTGACATTTCTGCGTGATATAACTATATACTTTTAAAGCGTTCGGAGTATTGATGAAACCATCTAGTGATCTAGATGGCTGACGATCAGTTGGTATCTTCGGATCTGACGATCGTCCGTTAATTTTGTTGAACGCGATTGGGAGCAGTTGATAGACATCAAAACACAATGCAATTACGACGATGCGCTAAAGGTATTTCCGAAATGTAACAGGAGGTTGGAACTATTTCTGTTAAATAAGTGTTAATTAAGAGATATTATGTAACATTTTTTTATTTTATTAAAGCTCGAGGTTGTTCTTAAAACCTGTTATATGAGTAACAGGTTTTGCTTTCAATAATGACTGTATCAGCCGAATTGTCCACTGCTGAACACAGCCTCCTCCATTAAAGGGGGTTTTCCATAATCCCCAAGCTTGGCAGGCGTCTTGGGGATCGCAGTTTAAGATATTGTGCCTCTAGTCACCTCTTACGACAGATAGAAATGGGGAGTGACATTCCAGTCCGGCACCCCACGGGATTCTAAATGGTTAACCAAGTTAAAATATCTGAAGCTTAGTCACTGCTTTTCTTACGTATAACTCTATTTCTGGCATTAATAACTTTGTTTATTTGGCCGTCGATGTGCACTGCATAATATATGTGCTTACTATGTGTTTCGACGATTGGATATTGTTGATTTCTATGTGCACTTAGTGACGTTGATGAAAAACATGCCAATACGTCCACAATTATCCAAAAGGTTTTATGCTCACTTGTTAGGCAACAACACAATGTTGCTTGCATTTTAAAAATACATTTGCATGGTGGTAGGGCACTTTGCGAATGCCCGCCTGGCTAGCTACCACCCTCAAGTTGAAAATCTGTTGCCAAGCACCTAACGGTGTGTTCCGGCAGCTGTCCTTGAGAGCCAGTAATTCTAGGTTAGCCTGTACAACATCTTCGATGACATCATCACTTACCATCAGGTGAAATAGTGGTCAAAGGCTAACCTATCAGGCATAAAAAAAAAAAAAAGGAACACTAGCTTCTGTCTGTGTTTTGACTGGTGTAGGATTTGGATTTATCGCGCTTTATTCAGAGCTATAATGGTACATAAGACAAGATCTAAATCAACGACAAAAAAGTCATCAATAAAATATATTCAATAAAGTATTTCATGATGCACCTGAAATCATAATAATACATGTGGTAGGTTTCTTCATCAAGAGTCAAGTTTGGTGGGTACCACCTAGTGGTACCCACCAAATTTAGTTTAGTTAATGTCAGATATTTAGGTGTGAAGGGCACCGTAGAGCGAGTGAAATTACAGGCCACACGACATATAACAAGTAACGCCTTGAAGTGATGAAGGCAGTGCAGTTTCAAGCAGAACAAGACTGGCGACTCTGCAACTATCGATGACTTGTCCGTCTCAACAATATATAAAATAAATAAAAAATGTAGGTATATAGTGTATAAAAATTTTCTTTATATGCACTTATCAAAAAATAATCAATTACAAGAATATAGATGCCTAATTTTCTTGTTTACGCTAGCATTTATATTTCATTCCATTGATAAACATATTAAAAGACTAAATTGTAAACAGTATTCATAGGTAGGTATTACGAGTATTGTTGTTTTACCAGTGAGTACATACTCGCCTGAAATAGAGCAATCGACGACGGAGTATTATTCAAAGGCTGAGTTGAAGCCTTCCATAAAGATTTTAAAATGATGAGGCTCCAGCTAATTACTTATTAAAACTAACATGCCCGTAAGTAGATACTTCAACCGAGACTGGCTTCGTTCTTTTCTAAAATTTACGAGGAACAATCAACAATATAGAAAGTATCTACTCATCTTTCGCGCCAATACGACCCTTAGTCATAGAACATATAATCCCAAGTGGTACAAGTGCGTTGTTTATAATTTACTAAATCGTATTACGTTGAAAAGGTCATCAGGTAGGTACAAAATACCGTAAGCTACCCCTAAACCCGTTAAAACTTTTTTGCAATACTCATTCGTTTATTGCAATCATGTATTGCACTAAAAAAGAGACGTATGTAATCACAACAAATAAACGTCGTAAAAACATTCTTACCTCTCGAATCTAATCAAAGGAAAGGGTTACCCTATCACTGGGTTTTGACAGTGTTGCGTTTGCAATTCGGTAACGGTTTTTCATAAAAGAATAACCTCTGCGATAGCTTTAACTCAAACCCGAAGTTTTTTACGGACCTGATTTTCGGAACAAAACAGAATTACATAAACTATAATTAAAACCATATTTAGTGAAAAATGGTAAATTATCATAACAACATAATTATGGACAGGTCTATACCGTCGATGTGCAAATTGCCAATTAATTTTGGCGATCATAACTGTATGGGTATTTTTCATTTTGGGCAAAACAAATTGTTTTTTAAATTTTATACAAAAATTATTAAAACATTTTGAAATGTATATTTAACGAAGCAAATAATAAACAGGATAGTTCCTGTCCTATATATTTGTAAATGTTTAATTTTAACGCAAACTTTATAAGTACGTAGGTACAAACAACTTTTCTAAAACGCTCGCACAACTGACAGAGTAGAGTGACCAAGGTCAGGTTCCTGACCGCTTAGATGACTAGTTGTTTACGATTCTAAACTATATACAGCCGGCCACGGCAGCCTACGTCATCGGGTGGATAGCCGGTGAATTATTTATGCTATATTATTATACCAACATCCATCCTCTGTATAATAATTTTGGTCTTGCAACGTTGGGGAGACGAATTACTTAGCATTACATGAATTCACCGTGCGGGTGCTGGGTCCATAGCGTTGCAGAGGAAGAGGCCCAATTCACAGGCGCCTGAGAACCGGACCAAGGAGTAGGGAAGAGAGAGAGAGAAGAGAGAAGAGAGAAAGAAGAGATAGAAGAAGAGATAATAATAAGAGCCCTCTTTCAGATGTCATCAGTGCTCCCCTTCACCACTCGAGCCTCCTTCCCTGCCTAACCTAATATTGTAAGATCCTTCCAATGCCGCCCTGGATACACGTTCTAGGATGGAAGTTACGGTTGTTCTTGACAGGCTAAAGCTTTCAGTAGGTTATATAGGGATTTCACTCATATACCCCTTGCTGCGACTTCACACTATGTAAATTCACTACATAACCGTTTTTCGTTAATTCATTATTATAATGCCTTGGGCAGATGTTTCGCCCCGAGTCTCACTAAAAGACAAGTTTTAGGGTTCAGAGTCTTAACCAAAAATTACTAGCTCTCCAGAAGGAAAAGGGTGACAGAGAGAGAGCTACATATAATATAATAGCTCATTCCTACGTATAATGGTCTGACCCAAAACGTATTGGATAAACTGACAAGAGCTTTTACTAAAAGAATTAGCGTCAGGCAAGTGGCTGGTCATAAAACCGAACCCAAATCTTTTTATTTTTATTTCCATGAGTCCTTTGTGTGGCATTTTGCCAATGCTCGGATGGCTAGCTTCCACCCTTAAGTAGAAAATCTGTTGCTAATCACTCAACAACGTCTTCCAACAGCAGTCTTTGAACTATTTCTTAGAGTAATGGGCGCATCTGGTATAGGCAGAGGTTACAGTTTAAAATCAGGCTCATGCGGGTTCTGTCACAATTTCATAAAAAAACCACTAGTGCCCTTTGAATCAGAATCAGAATCAGAAATCTTTATTGGCCATTATAACAGTAAACGTTACACTAGGCAAGTCATTTTACAATATATTGGTAGCATGATTATAAACTAGAAAATTATGATAACAAATGACTTAATCTAACATGTTAAAGGAAATTAAAAGTATGAATAAAAAGTACCAGTATGATACATTGACAAATATTATAAATGCGAAAAAAACTCTGTCTGTCTGTCTGTTACGCTTTCACGCCAAAACTACTGAACCGATTTGAATGAAATTTGGTATGGAAATAGTTTGAGACCCGGGAAAAAACATAGGATAATTTTTATACAACTGCGCAAAAAGAGGTTACTGTTTTAGCGCGATAACCGACACGCGGGCGGAGCCGCGCCCGAAAAGCTAGTTTAAAATAAATATACATAATAAAAGAAAAACATGTGACAAAAAATAAAGATTAAGATGATGTCAATTATATTATTTCATAAAATTATTTTATACGCGATAAATTTAAGATTACTTAAAAATGCTTATATTAATGAATTTATTGTTCATAATTCAAAAGTCCATAATGTGATGCGGCGGTCTATTGTACAGTCGCCTGCAATAAGAAGTACACTTCGTAATTTTCTAAATTGTGCCAATAACTTCTGTTTCTCTTAATGTACACAGAAGTATCTTAAAATCAAAGAATAAGTTGAATATATTTACACATGTTTATATTAACTTCAATTATTATTAAACTTAGTGACATCGCATTATTTAGAAAATTACGAAGTGTATACTTCTTATTGCAGGCGACTGTACAAAGTGATTTTTAAAAACATGCCCTGTTTTTTAGTTATTACAATTATTTAAGTGTTTGTAATTATTGCGGAGATGATATGTATGCATGTCCTTATTTTTTGGTAACTATTCTTATTCCTCGTGTATTTCTAGGAGACAATTGAAAACAGAGTGAAACTACTGTCATGATTTTGTTTATTTTAAAATATTTATTAGCGGAACTTCTTCTTTTTAGAATATTTATTATCCTGATGGACCTTTTCCAACATTTCAAAACTGTGTTTGTGAGGCTAGTAAACAATATACTTACCCCACGTGAGTGGGATGGAATGATAAGGAGATGATGTTGATGATGTTTTGACCATGACTTTGGCTGTGTCCTTAGCGCGGGTCATTCGCTTGCGCCTACGCCTACCCAGTCGTCTATTGTGTTAGATAAACGCTGCATGCGATTCTAACCACGTTGCGGCATGTTTGTTTCCACTTTATTCGATAGCATTGTAGTTGTAGTGGGGTACGTATTTATTGGCGTTCTTTATCATTAAAGGGCTTAGAGTTGCCAAATCACTATTTTCAAATTAATATAATAAAAAACGAAGAATAATTAATTGTGGCTAATTGCAATTGAACTGACTCTAATACATTTGTTGCATTACGACACAAATGGATGGATGCTATTGCCGTATTCTGTGACCTTTCTAAGGCATTTGACTGTGTAGAGCACCGCACACTGATTCGAAAACTTTCACATTATGGTATTCGTGGAAAAGCTCTGGATCTTATAAAGTCATATCTGTCAGACAGGCTACAGAAGGTTAGAATAAATGGCAATACTTCTTCCGGGTCTTTGGTAAGAATAGGCGTACCGCAAGGATCAATTTTAGGACCTTTTCTGTTTCTAGCTTATATAAATGATCTGCCTTGCATGGTTAAAAATTTCTGCGATATAGTTTTATTCGCAGATGATACCTCCCTAATTTTTAAAGTAGATAGGAGGGATAGTGAACTTATTCATGTAAATAATGTGTTATCTATGATCTCTAAGTGGTTCGCGGCTAATAATCTTCTCTTAAACTCAAAAAAGACCAAATGTTTAAAGTTTTCTTTACCAAATGTTACTTATGTTGAACCAAACATTAAGCTTGGCCTAGAAAAACTCTCTTTTGACAATGCGACAGTCTTCCTGGGAATTAAAATGGATTCAACTTTACAGTGGAATCCACATATACATGATCTATCTGGAAGACTTAGTTCTGCTGCATATGCAGTTCGTAAGATAAGACAGCTAACAGACGTAGCTACTGCTAGGCTCGTTTATTTCGCGTACTTCCACAGTATTGTGTCTTATGGTATATTGCTGTGGGGAGCTGCTGCTGAGATAGAGACAATCTTTATCTTACAAAAGCGTGCAATTCGAGCCATATATGAAATGGATCCTAGGGAATCCCTGAGAGATATTTTTAAAGAAATTGATATTTTAACTTTACCAAGTCTGTATATATTTGAAAATATTATGTATGTTCGTAAAAATTTGAGCAAATTTAAATCAAACAGTGACACTCACGATTATAACACTAGGAATAAAGATAAAATAGCGGTGCCAGGTTTTAGATTAGCAAAGACAAATAAAAGGTCCTTCTTAGGAAATTGTGTGCGGTTTTATAATAAATTGCCCAAACATATTACAACGCTCACAGAAAGAAAATTCAAGTTGCATGTGAAGAATATTTTGATAAAGAAATCTTACTACACAGTTTGTGATTACTTAAACGACAAAAATGCTTGGACTGGTTCGCCTCTGCCAAGCTAGCGCCTAACACCTACGTAATGTAAATTAAGTATTGTAATAATTTTATTATATAGTATGTACTTAACACATTTTTAAAAAAACCTTTAAAAGAATGGCCCCGAGTTTCTTGCCCGTTCTTCTCGCAGTGGCTCTATAACTTTTGTTTGCTGAACGTGGCAGTACAATGTAGTATATTTCAATATTAAAATTTGTAATTGACCTTCATAAGAGCGTCGTAGACGCCTAAATTGAATAAATGATTTTGACTTTGACTTTGACTTTGAATGTATTAGATGAATTTTTTTTATGCCTTATAGGTTAGCCTTTGACCACTATCTCACCTGATGGTAAGTGATTATGTGGTCGAAGATGTTGTTCAGGCTAACCTAGAATTACTGGCTCTCAAGGACAGCTGCCGGAACACACCGTTAGGTGCTTGGCGACAGATTTTCAACTTGACGGTGGTAGCTAGCCAGGCGGGCATTCGCAAAATGCCCTACCACCATGCAAACCCTCTTGATAAGGTTTTGCTATTTTATTATTATATTTTATACATATACAAACATAAATAATAAAGATATTTTCGTTTCAAGCTTAATATAGATGAACTTCAAAATTGTATTCTGTTATGCATATTTTAAAGAAACATGATTTGGAATAAAGATTGCTGTAGAGGATATGATAGAAATTAACTGTAATGTCTTACTGCTATCGATCCCCCAAGGTCGGACAAGTTATTGGGTTTTTGACAGAGACATCCTGTATCAATGTAAAGCAATAGATTACTAAAAATTGTCTCAACATATAGAAATTTTCGCAACCCTTTCTTGCAATACGGGTTTTTATATTATAAATGTTACCGTTGTAGCGCGTAGCGGGTTGAATTTTCTTTGGTTGTAGCGGAGTGTGACGTCATCTGGCACACTTTTCTTGCTCTGTGGGATTCAATTTGTCAAAAATTATTGTTCGAAAACATAGACAAAAGTAATACAAGGTGCGAAAACTTGCCGTTGTCATACAAAAATGAAGATAAATGATTTCCATCAACTCACCTAGCTTTTATATTATGGACCTTTGTTTTCTGTCCCTCCCACGTCATTATTGACAACGTTATGGACTGTGGATGAAAATGATCACTTTGATATAATTTTAAGCTTAAGCTAGCCTAAAGCTGTAAGACACAAAAAGTGTGATAATTTTTGTTTGGTTTGTTGCGAGATTTTGAAGTTGCAACCTTTTGTTGGGTGATGACACGCTTATGTTTTATATGATGCTAAAAAAAATATTTTACCTAAAAATGGAACCGACTCCAACACTCAAAAGTGTAAAACAAGATGTTGAAGTCGGTACCATAATAATTAAAAAGTGCGCATTATCACAATATATGCGCATGGTATCTACTTCGACAAGTTATTTCACATTTTTGAGTGTTGTAGTCGGTTCCATTTTTAGGTAAACATTTTTGTTCACACTTTTTTCGACCTTTTTAGTGTCCCTTGTTACTTACGGGATCGATTGGCATTCACTGGCAATGACATATCATCAAGATAGAAAAAACTTTTCAGTTATTGGAGTGTAGCTCAAAAACGGCTTTGACTGATTTTGATAAAATTTAAATGGGACCTCAGGGCAAGCATCAGCTTAGTTAATAAAAAAGAAACTTTAAAATCGGTTCACCCAGAAAAAAGTTCTGAGGTAACAAACATAGAAAAAATTATGAATTGAGAAGCTCCACCTTTTTTAAATCTGTTAATTACTTTATTAAGGGCCTTAAACTGTCTAATTTCATTCCCAATTCAAATTGTAAAAGGAACGCGTAATATTAGACACTATTTAGAGCGCTAGTGCTTCACCGTGCATCATTATTTAGTCATCCTTTCGCAGATATAATGTCATCGACCGCTTGTACTCGCACAAGGTTAGAATAGACGAATAGATTAGAGCTTGGTGTAGGTCGAGTATAACAATGTACAATACGACACGTTATTTCGAGAATATGTTTATTCTAGAAAATAACAACGAAAGGAAAATTTTAACCATTCGGCATTCGAATCCAAGACAATCCGTCTATAGAACATGCTCTCAGTCCTTTTTGAACCACATCTTTCTATTCTTTGTAACTCTGAAGCGCTCGTAGCGTAGTTTTCTTAGTCATTCTTAACCAATCAGCTAAGTTAAGCTACGTCCGCTGCGGTCATTAGTTGGATGGGTGACCGCTAGTGACATTACTACTGAGTGCTTCCAAGCTTTAGAGGGCACGTTAAGCCATCGGTCCCGGTTGTTGTCTTAGGCATGTCTTTAGGCAGTCGTTACAGCATGTTGGTAGGGCATTGTGTGAATGCCCGCCTGGCTAGCTAACATCCTCAAGTAGGAAATCTGTCGCCAAGCACCTAACGGTATGTTCCAGCAGATGTCCTAGAGAGCCAGTAATTCTAGGTTACCCTGAACAACATCTTCGACCACATCGTCGCTTACCATCAAGTGAGATAATGGACAAAGGCTAGCATATCAACTATAAATAAATAAATAAAATATTAATGTTTTTTAATGTTTTTTATAACCGGCTGTACTCACGCGTATTGGTCTTTCAAACAAAAATAAATAAAATAATTGCGTAAGTTTATTCGATTAGCAGGCATTCATGCAAAAATCAAAATGTTAGCAATATGTTTATTGCTAGGCTCTGTCATACCTGTTGATGATCAGTGCCGGCCTAAAAATGATGACCAGCAGCTTCTAAATAGCGGTCTGAATGCCCAAATGATAAAATTGCAGGCCTGTGTTTGAGCCATCAAATATTGCGTTGATTATCGCTGGGAAATGCCCGAATCTGTTTCCCAAGCACGAATTTCAGAATTCTGCCTGGGTGGCTACCATCTCCAGTAAAAATCTTTTGCCAAGCACCTATGATTGAAGGGATTTTTTCTCAAATATCAGTTCCCTTGTCTATTCTATTCGAGGTTGGTATAACCTCCGCAAGTGCCATAAGATATGGCTGCTACAGAAGGACAACAGTTTAACAGATAGATAGGCAGAGGTGTCTAAAAACCCACGTTTAGACAGACATGTGTTGGTGTCGTGTAATAAGTGGTGAGCTTATTGGCACTTACTGGGCACAATTCCAGACTCTGGAACTACTGAGAAGCTGGAACTCTGAGAATGTTTAGCTAGAGAAGGCTCATCAATCGTCAGTAAAAAAACTGGATAATCGCGAAATAGGCTGTGCTCATTTAGGGTTCAGCAACAGTAAACGAAATAGCTTCAAAACCACATTATAAATCGGCGTTTTCTATCTGTCTTTCTCTGTGATTTGAAATTTCATATCTTATAATATATGAAATTTCAGATTCCTAACTTTTTTACTTCTGAAGATAATCCGTAACAAAATGTTTTATAATACAAATTTGAGAGCGCACATTTATGTGAGCTCAGCTGCAGGTAACGTCACAATAGTATTTTTTCTAATGAGTTTCTAAAAGTGTTTGATGATAATATATCACCATTATGCAGTACAGTCGTTGACCGTTACTGCAATGTTAGAATAGACGAATAAAGTGAAGGTCACAGCGGTTCAAGTGCATGCCTATACCACGATACGTGAAACTTTTTGTCAATAGGTACTATATTTTCCATCATACAAGTACAGCGTTACCAATGTGAAAAAATGGACTCGATTGTTTTTAACCGACTTCAAAAAATGAGGAGGTTCTCAAATCATCTGTATTTTATTTTTATTTTTTATGTTTGTTACCTCAGAACTTTTGACTGGGTGAACCGATTTTGATAATTCTTTTTTTAATTGAAAGCTGATGCTTGTCGTTTGATTCCATTTAAATTTCATCCGACTTTAACGCTCAAAACTGTGAAATAACTTGTCAAAGTCAGCACCATGCGCTCAATATTATATGATAATAGGTACTTTTGAACTATCATGGTACCGACTCCGACAAGTTATTTCACACTTTTGAGTGGTCGGTTAAATTTTTTGGTTGAAAATTTTTTTGCAGGAGCTCTTGAATGAGCCTGAAGCTCGGATGATTGAACACCACCACCACTTAAAGATGCCTGACAAAGGTGGAGATTATCAAAACTTATATATACTTACATATATATAAGTTTTGATAATAAATATATATAAACTTACATATTTTAACAGTTTGTGTAGAGTCATTGACCGTACAAGGTCGCAATAGACGAATAGAACAGAAGTTGCCGTAGATCTAGACTACTCGTATCTATGTACGACGTCACTAGACACATGTGTGGAATTACTTTTAAATTTTCACGTCTTTTAGCTTTAATTGTAGTTGCTGTCCAATAGTGTGACTACTATCCTATCTTAGTAGTCAGTAAGTACCTTTTAAAAGCAATAGTTCTGTTATTTGTTCAATTCAATTCAAATTTCAAGTGAGCAGTCGTTTTTGCATACATTTGACATGCAGAGTTTAAATACCTAGCTAGCAAAGTAGTATAGTTTTAAAATTAAAATATTTCTCATTACACTCAAGTAGAAATCTATCGCCAAAGTACCAATCGATGTATTCCAGCAGCAGTCCTTGACAGACAGTAATTCGAGGATTAGTCCGTTAAAACCTTCGACCACATCATCACTTACCATCTGTAATTATGGTCCAAGGCTAAAATATCAGCAGTACAAAAGTTGTTATTTAATCATCAGGCCATCGTGGAGCCATTGACCGTCTGCAAGATTTAAATAGACGAATAGAGTTGAGGTTAACGTAGGTCATGGCTATGATTGCCCGCTCTATGACGTCATTGGCTAATAAGTGTATCTGTATGTAGATTGTGAACTATATGTAGGTATTGGCAATAAGCCATGTCTATTAATACACTGTTAGATGCTTCATACATACATTTAAGACGTAGATTGCTTCCCGGAGATGTGGGCAGAGAGTTTACTACTGCTTTATTGTATCCCCCTGCATTGCCGAATCAATTGATTGGAAAATATGGTTATTTGGTGTATATCTGGTCGAACAGTCAAGAACTCCTGATGATTTTTCGTGTGTTCCAGACGCGTTGAAAATTCTTCCGGTACCTACATAAGGCTTCGTGGTGTTTATGACTTTTTTCATGCATGATAGGCAAGCATTTGGCCGCTATCTCACCTGACGGAAAGTGATCATGCGGCCGAAGATGTAGCATGCTAGCCTAGAAGATACCTATTCACTCTAGACTTAAAGACACCCAAATTATACTGATCGGGAAAGATAGACGCGGGCAATGAGTTGCACTCCCGCTGTACGGATGATAAATGTGGAAGCGAAACGCTTCGAGCGAACTGGAGGAATATCAACCATGAAAGGATGACGGCCATCAGAGCGTATTGTTGTCCGATGATAAAAGGGGCATGGAGGAATCAACCCCTGTAATTCCTGCAAACACTCTCCGAAATGTATACGGTAGAAAACCGATAGGCTAGCGACCCTGCGACGATGACCGAGACTCTGTAGTTTGGACTCAACCAGCTTATCATCGCCTATAAGTCTTTTGGCTCGTCAGTCAATGGAGTCAAGAGCCTCCAGTTGGTATTTCGATTTCGTCACGTCGCGTCGGCTTAGTAAGAAATCAGTCGGTTTTTATTCATGTATAACGTATATACGAATAAAAACTGGTTGAAGTCGGTACCATGAAGGTACCGACTTCGATAAGTTATTTCACACTTTCGAATGTTGAAGTCGGTTCTTTTTATCGGTAAAAAAAAACCTTTTTTTTCTCTTTTTAGTGTCTTTTGCTACTTACGCGATCGATTGTCATTCATTTGCAATGACTATATCATCAAGATATGAAAAAACTTTTCAGTTATTGAATGCAACTCAAAAACGCTTGACCGATTGTGATGAAATTTAAATGGGACCACACGACAAGCATCAGATTTCAAATAAATAAAGGAATATAAAAATCAGTTCACCCAGTATAAAGTATTAAGGTAACAAACATAAAAAAACAGACGAATTAAGAACGTCCTCCTATTTTGGAAGTATGATAAATAGACCAAAAACAAGTCATAAGTATCTTTAACAGATCGGCCGCGGTCAAGGGCGTGTATGAAGAATTTATTAGGAGTGAAGGATATAAGAGAGATATGTCAAACTCGTAGCACGTGAAGACCCGTGGTGTCTTCCGGGACACATGTGACTTAATGTGATGATGTATTGCATACGGCGCGTTTTTTCCCTGACACACTAATTATGTACGATACCTGACGACTTCATAATATTTTTATTATTTTATATGACAAACAAAACCTCTCAATTTGCCATATTATGTATGAGATTAATTGGCAGAAGTTCAAAGAAAACGGAAATATATTCCACGTTGGAACTGCGCATTGAATTGGGATTATTTGTAGGCATCAACATAGCTGCCTCATTAGTCGAGTAGAGCGGAGCGTCGCTTTGCAACCTAGAGCTCCTTGATCGATCCTCGGTTCGGACGATTAATGTAATTTGTCTGAAAATTTTTAGTAAAACTCTGTGCGGGGAAGTAGCAGTACTTCCCCGACAAGCACTATATTTACAGACTTTACAACTTAATGTCTCAGAGTAATGGGCGCAGTGTATCTTGTGACGAACTGTATCTGTTAGAGGAGGTTACCGCTTACCACCATATGGGCCTCGCGCTTGTTCTATTACAATAACATAAAAAAACATTACCAGCCCGAAGCCCGGTAGTTGCAATATGCTCGACCCCTATCATCTGGAAAATAATAACATGTATTTTAAACATATTTTTAGAAAACATTTGCTTAATATATTAGAAAAACAATTATAAAATATACAAAGTGACATTTCCGTCTAATTTTCCTGTTAAGCCAATGTGACGTCATAAAGGTCACGAAGGCGTTTTGACGTCCGACAATCTTTGAAACCGTAATATGAAGCCTATTGATTTTTTTTACAGAATATGCTTTGGCATGGCGAATTACCTTACAAATAATTATAACAAAAAGTTAAGGGAGCACCGAGCTTTTTAGGCACGCCGCGTATGTGTGCGTAAGTAAGGCACGCCAACAGCATCCATCCCGTCCGACGGCCGAAGAATTACTAAAGCGGATAGGGACAAAGCATCGCGGCTCTGACTAAAATGGGCGGAACATGCGTGAATTTGAGTATTTCCTACGTATAGCAAAAACAAAAACCTATTTGAAAAATTTTATGGGTATCCGTTATAGAAAACATGTTGTTTTTTTTATTTTTCAAATACGGATGACTGTTCTTTGAGTATTTGCGCCGTACTAATGGTTTATTTCGTTTTTTAGATGTAACTTTGGATTTTTTTTCTATAGAGAAAATTTTAAGTAATCGTGTTTCCAAAGTTTATGATTTATAGAATGAATCCTTAGATATAATATATATTAATTGCATTACTCAAAATTAAGAAATAAAGATACAGCAAGGGATCATACGAACCACAATTACGTATCGCTGCCTTGGTGCAGGCTTAAAAATAAAAGAGGTCTTCATTCCAGAAACGGATATTTTTTTACCGTTTATATTATTGCTTTAACGTAAAAAAATATATATATACTTGGTATGATTGATTATAAGTACCAGTCCAAAGCGAGTCGGACTAATAATCTTGAACTACTGGAAAAAAAAATTATATATGTAGGTTTTTTTTAAATTATGTGTTTTAGATTATATGTAACGTAGCCTAATTTTCTTTAACTCGATGTTTATATATGTCAACTCAGTACACCCCTGACATAGTTCCTGTATTTCCTCTCCACCTAAAAACTGCCTGGAGGAAATCTCTATTAGCGATAAACAGTGCACAACGTTCGCACGACGTGACACTTTAGTCTTTGTAAGAATCAAATTTGTATTTTAGTGGTGTAACAATAAAGAATTATCTACCTATCAACATTCTGTAATAGGTAGTACTACAGAGAAAAGTACTAGTCTATGGTAGTACAGAATCTATGGTGTGCGAGTTCAGTTCACTTTTAGCCGGCTTTATGGTTCCGTACCCAAAGGGTAAAAACGGGACACTATTACTGAGACTTCGCTGTCCGTCCGTCCGTCCGTCTGTCGCCAAGCTGTATCTCAAGAACGGTGATATCAAGACAGTTGAGATTTTTTGCCACTTTAACAACAAATACTAAAAACATAATAAAATAAATATTTAAGGGGGGCACCCATACAACAAACTTGATCGGTACTAATAACGGTGACAGGTAGACGCTTTAACTATTCACAGAATATTTTGTTTTATGTTCTCTTTAAATATAATTAATCAAAATAAAATAAATAATTAAGGGGGCTCCCATACAATAAAAAAGGTCTTCGCAGTTTATTTGCTAAAAATAATTATAAAACTAAATTAAAAAAAGTTCAGAGACAAGGCATCTATAATAAAATATCAATGTATAATCAGCTTCCAGATAATGTAACGAAATTAAATGTTAACGACTTTAAAAGGGTATTGAAACAGTTTTTTGAAATAAATCCCTTTTATTCAGTAAATGAATTTATGGTTTTGCGTCTAACACAATCTTCATTTTTGTATAAGTCTAATGATAATTAATATTAAATGGTTACAAAATTGACGGCCTTTCATGTATAATTCTAATTTCTTGTGTACGTTCCATGTCATTTTTATCTTTTATATGTGCTTTTCATAAATAATTTGATGACGCTAAAAGAGTAGGTAGTAATATATAATTTTTTAATATGACATGTATTGTATAGATTTTTAAGCATTAATTAGTTTTTGACATTCATTGATTATTTTAATTTGGACTTAGATGAAGGATATGTAATTTTGACTTGGAATAGGTATATATATTATTGTTTGATAATTTTCATAAAAATGGTTGTATTTATATTAATTGAATATGTTTAATTTAATTGTAAACATGACTTGCCTAATGTAACATTCTCTGTTATAAGGCCAATAAATATTTGAATTTGAATTGAATTTGAATTTGAATTTGAATATAATGAAAACACGTAAAAACTTGAAATATTCACTGAATATTTAGTTGTATATTTAGTTTAAAATAATCTAAATAGTGATCTCACTAAGATCACTATTTATGGTTCGTACCTGCCTAGGATAGGAACGTACCTACCCAGCTCAATCGGACACTGCGATAAGTGTCTGTAACTTGCAAGATTAGGTTACAGATAATGGTACGGAACCCTACGTGCGTGAGCACACCCGCATTTGGGCAGTTTTTTTCCTTTTTTGGTGTGATGATTAAATATTGTATGGAGAATGAAAAGTTGACGCACAGTTAAAATTTCACACTAATTATATAGCTTAACAGCTGTAGGATAAATGTGATATTTTTTCATAAATTAGAAGCGCTCGTTGCGTAATTTAGCCGTTCTAATCCTATCAGCTAAGTTAAGCAACGTCCGCTGCGGTCTTGACTTGGATGCGTGACCGCTAGTGATATTACTACTGAGCGTCCACGTGTTTCGGAGGGTACGTTAAGCTGTTAGTTCTGGTTGTTGTCTTACGATGGCAGTCGATAAAGCATGGTGGTAGGGCATTTTGCGAATGACCGCCAGGCTAGCTACCACCCTCAAGAAGAAAATATCGCCAAGCACCTAACGGTGTATTTTGGCAGCTGTCCTTGAGAGCTAGAAGAAATTCTCGGTTATCCTGAACAAATCTTCGGCCATATAGATATATATAGACTTCTCTCAACAACAGCTGCCGGAACACACCGTTAAATGCTTAGCGACAGAATTTTAAATTTTTTTCTCTTTAGATAGTAGTTTAAACAGAGGTCGTTAATGAAACACAAAAAGTGTTTAACTATCTCTGTCTATTATATTCCCTCACAATCCGGGAGCGCAGTTAATCCTGTAAATATGTGGAGATATTCTATATTGATTTAGGATTTCCACCTCAATAGTTATGGGTGACCACGCAGTCAAGCGATGGTCCGTTGACTTGTCTTAACATGCTCGTTAACTGCTGGCTTAATGGTTTCAGCAGAAACAATGCATGGACACAGTATAAATATTAGTTACTTCTCAATAGATGGTGCCAAATGATACATCGTACTGATCTCGTGGTCTTCAAAGATGTGTAATTTTGAACAAACTAATTTTTTTTTCAATGTTATTGTGACTGATCAAGCTCGAGGCCCACCTGATGTTAACCGGACTAACCTCTGCCTATAACAGATGCATTTCATCACAAGTCACGTATTGCACTGCGGCGTCACCTTGAGACATAGTTGTTGTCTTATGTGCCTGTAATTTCACTAGTTCTCAAGGACTGCTGCCGGAACATACCGCTAGGTGCTTGGCGACAAATTTTCCACTTGAGGGTGGTCGCTAGCCAGGTGGGCATTCTCAAAAAGCCCTTCCACTATACGGTGAATCTCAAGCCCGCGGCGGGATTCGAACCATGGACATGCTGCGCGGCAGTCCAGAGCCAATGCCATTGAGCCATCACTGCTTCAATTGAACGAACAAGCTATGAGAAAGTTATTCGTATGTATATGTTAGGAATTTCATAACACGACGAAATCTGAATCGTAGAAATACGCTAAAGAACCTAAGTCACCGATAACTCTATTATTTTCCAAGTTGTAGTTGCAGTGCACATTGCCCAACGACCTGACAATGGAGATGATAGAAGGTTCTCGAATGACCAGTAAGAAGGTTCCACACTAGGTAGACCGCAGATATAGTGATAGCCATGGATTTGGACATACTTTCTCTTGGGTATGCCTGACGCTGAGCAAAGGCGCATAAAATATAATATAACATGATTCGTGTTACAAGGGGACAAAGTTATATTTGGTTCCTTCAGGGCGTTATTTTTTGGATTGAAAAAAAAAATTTTGTGTTAGAATTTGGAGCTCAGCGAAGGCTCCTCAAGTAGAATCCTGAGCGTAGCGAGGATTTCAATATTCACCGCCCGCGAAGAATACTTATTTGTTTTGCGCGGCTAGTAAGTTATTATTTTGACGAGTACTTGTATTGAAACCTGAAGAAATGAAGGAAATAAGTTCAAAGGTAACGCAAAATAACTTGCCGAGCGAAACACACGATTTTTCACCTCACTTCAGTGAGGCAGTAGTTATTTTTTTTATAACATAAATTGTTTTACAATAAAATAACTTGTTGTAATTTATTGTAAAAAATAATATATAAAATAAATCAAAACCTTCATAATGTTTCATAGAATGGTCTCATGTGTAATTTAGTAGCTCCCAAGGAAAGCTACTGGAAAACACTGTCAGATGCTTGGCGATAGGTTTTTTCATGAAGGTGGCAGCTAGCCAGGCGAGTATTCAAAATGCCCTTCCACCACTTGGATTTTTGAAGCGCTCGTAGCGAAGTTTGCTTAACCATTCTGAATCGATCAGCAAAGTTAAGCAACGTCCGCCGCGGTCATGAGTTGGATGGGTGACCGCTGGTGACATTACTACTGAGTGCTTCCGTGCTTCGGAGGGCACGTTAAGCCGTCGGTCCCGGTTGTTGTCTTAGGATGGCAGTCGTTACAGCATGGTGGTAGGGCACTTTGCGAATGCCCGCCTGGCTAGCTACCACCCTCAAGTTGAAAATCTGTCGCCAAGCACCTAATGGTGTGTTCCGGCAGCTGTCCTTGAGAGCCAGTAATTCTAGGTTAGCCTGAACAACATCTTCGACCACATCATCACTTACCATCAGGTGAGATAGTGGTCAAAGGCTAACCTATGAAGCATAAAAAAAAAAAAAAAAAGATATTTTTTGTAGCTAGGCGTAGCAGTACCACCAGATAGTCGTACCCAGATAGAATAGAATATAGGAAAACCTTTATTATATTCAATCTGGGTTCGATGTTTTCAATTCCTTATACTTGTAACATTCACATTCTTCACATTATTCAGAAGCTAGATGAGATCGTGTGTATTATAGGTAAATAATTAAACACAGAGCAGCAAAATGAAAATCTTACTTTTTCGATTCTGAAGTATTTTTTAATAACCACATTATTATTATACTCGTCTTAAATTTCTTATAAGTTTTGACAAATATCTGTTTTTTATTTTATTACTACTTTACAAGAATAAAAAACATTAGGTACTTCATGAAAAAACGTACTGAAAGAGTCCTTTGAAAACATGATGTAAACCATAACTTTACTACTTTTTTTTATTTTAGTTTTTATAACATAATATATTAAAAATATGCTATCTGACAGTATTGCATTGCATTGCAATTTGACAGTTGTGTTGTTTTGTAACAGCAAAAGTGTACCTTGACATGTTGCAAGCCACGATGCCAATAATTTTAATAAAAATCTTGACATAGGCCCGTAGGTACGTAGGTACGAATCCGCCCAAAATACTCTTCTCGCATGAGTAGGCACATCGGTCCGCCATCTATAAAAATCCAACCACTAGGTTCTTGAACCGGCCACCATTTTGGGAGTGATTGAACTGCGCAAGCGCACACTGGCACACGTAATGTTTAGATCTGTGTGTTGAACCCAGGCGTTTATTGTTTTTGGCATTTTTATAAGGAATCGCTACCTATGCTGTGGTAGGTTTGGATTTTTATTATTGTATGAGGCTTGAATTGTGATGATGATGATGTGCTACGAAATAGATAAGGTATTCTTTTATTGGTTAGTATTTTAACTCTATTGGAGAAAAATCTTGTCATTTGCAAACTATTGAAAAAAAAAGTACACCACAGTAATCGTTGTACTCGAGATCACGAGTGGACTGAGGCTACCAGTAACCGCGGAAAATTTTAACCGACTTTAAAAAAGGGGAGCTTCTCAATATGATTATACTTTTCTGTATGTTGTTTAGGCGATTATTTTTTTAATTTTGAATTGATTTTAATGTTGATTTTTTTGCTTGATAGTTCATGCTGCAGACTTTGTTCTATATTTTATTAAAAATTGGTTCAGTAGTGTGGTTTTTAAATCAAAATAACTGGAATTAATGCCCATGTTATGCAGTAAATATTTTTTTGTATTAAATTACTATTAAAGAAATTATTTATATTGTGTTTAACGTGGTAGAGATTTTTATTATTGAGTAGGAACTATGCGCTTTTATTGTATATAATGAAATAAAAACAGAATAGAGGACTTACTGAACCGAAAAATGAAATTCTTAGCTAAGTGTAATAAGAACAACTGAGTAACTAATATGGTAATTGTAAGCAGTACCACGTCATTGTGAGAAAAAAATAACAACGCTTCAGAAATTAGATATTAATAAACGACTATTAAATCCGTAGATTTTAATACTTCTGTACTTTAGGTTTACGCATAATGTATATCGCATTATAAAATCTATAACATATTCCATTATATAGCATCTGTCCACCCTTTTTTAACTTTATTGTTTGGCTTATAAGAAATAAACGCTAAAATTTTAAATTTAATTTTACATACGTCGGTTAATTCTAAAAATAATTTGTAGTATGATATAAAAAAAGAAGTTGATTTTTTTAGATTAAATCAGGAATGACAAGATCCGTGGACTAACGAAAGCCACCGACATAGCCCAGCGGGTTAGCGAGTTGAAGTGGCAGTGGGCCGGGCACATAGCACGCAGAACTAATGGTCAATGGGGCCGAAAGGTTCTCGAATGAAGGCCACGAAACAACAAGTGCAGCGGCGGAAGATTCCCGCACCCGTGGATGGACGATATTACTAAGGTCGCAGGAAGACGTTGGATGCAGGCCGTTCTATTTGGAGATCTATGAATCGTAAGTTGTTCATCTACCTACTTTAATCTACCTATCTACTTTTTATATAGCTAAAGTTGGGGATCGAATCCTTATCTAATGGGTATACACTCCACTTGAACCTAAGAAATGTGTTCAAATACACAAAAACGTGATTACTTGTAAATATAATAAAACAATTATTTAATTCGGTACTCATGCAATAGGGCTTCAAAATTACATTTACAAATATTGTTATTGAATTTGGCAATATTTGTATAAAAATATCATTAAATATCTATAAATTTATAAGGACGATCAATCAGGATATCACTTCCTTCAGTCCGTTACGGTTTTCTTTTCCGAGCATTTATTACCAAGATGATTCGTACAAGGAAAATATTCCTACCTACTATTTCAAGGATGTTAATAATTGTAAGTTCAATATCCTGTGATAAAAAAAACGCATAGGTATACACAAATACTCGCTGACGAAAGATGAATAAAAACTTATTATACTTGTTTATTTAGGAAACCGTATTTGAATATCTACCTTGCATTTCAACATTTCGTAGCTATGACTTCTAAATTAGCATTTTATCGTGGTAAGGAACTTCTTTATCCGGTCCTAACCTACCTAAAACAAAAAGCTATGGGTCTATAGGCAAGCATGCGCGTACGCTGGTATCTGTGTGCATAAATCCATGTGTGTGTGAAGTCTAAGCTGATGTAAAGTGTAGAGGTGACACGACGTTTTAATTACTTTAATTTAGAGTCGTTTAGAAAAATTGGGGCATTATAAAGATTACTTAATTTTTTTTCGAAAATGCCTACTTATGTAATTAAACGATAATTAAAAATTAAAATGTATGGGAAAGTATTTCACTTGTTCTGTTTAAAACACTTTTTTTCTTTCACGCTTAAATAGAGGCAGGTTCTTTCAATGAGTACTTTTTGATTGTCTGCTACCTGATATCTTTGAGACTTGTACCTCAACTGGTTGGGGCGATTCAGTCTGCATTTGATAAGGTACGTATAGTGTAGCCGTATGGAACAACATGTTGGAAAATCAACTCCAAAACAGGTTAAATGTATTAAATAAAAATAATAAATGAAATGTGAAAAGTTGGGCCAATCTGTATCAAAATTTTTGTTCATGAAAATTATCTCTTCACTATTTTCGTAATACGTACTTACGTCAAATTTAATTTTTCGTAATTCGCAACTTTAGGGACGATATGGTGTTTTGAAGTTATAAAAACATTAAATGTTCAACGATTTAGGTCTTATAAAAATTTACGCTCATATTTATATCTTATATATGAAGACACGGGTGTTTGAGCGTGAACTTACTATGAGTCGATATCGCTATCGACAATGTTTCGGCTTCTACCGGAAGCCTTCTTCAGGATTTTGAGTGTGGTACGTCCGCCGCGGTCGCGCCACGCTTCCGAAAACTCAAAATCCTGAAGAAGGTAGAAGCTGAAACATTGTCGATAACGATATCGACTCATAGTAAGTTCAGGCTCAAACACCCGTGTCTTCATATATAAGATTTAGTTTTTTTTTTATATTTGGTCAATTGCATATTTATTATTGGTATCTATATTTATTAACAAAACCACAACCAAAGGAAAACTTTGTACAAGAGTGTTATAAGAAAGCCGTCATCATTTTTCGAGGTTCAATAGTAATTTAAGATCGACGACACATGTAAGTTTAGCTTAGAATGGGAATTAGCTCTCAAGGTCAACTCCCGATACTCACCATGCTTGGTAACATGTTTTCTAATAAAGCGTGGTACCTAATCTGAATAAAAAGAATTTTCGGATGGGTTTTGTTATCTGTTTACTTTAATTGGAGTATGGTTTTATCCGTTCACTATATATTTTTCAACCGCAAGCTTCTTTCTATACCTGCTGCTACTACCAACCAAATGCGGATAGCATTGGCAGCCAGAAGCGTCGCTCGGAATAGAACCTTACAACTTCACTATTATATAGAACACATATCATTGGGAACAAAACAAAAAGAATTTTTCAGTTTGAATAATTGAATCAATCTGCATTGTATTTTGCGAACAAAAATATTTTACGAACCCTGGCAACTTAATTTCGACAATACTATGAAAAAAAAATGTATTTTTTTAACGCAACAATACGAACAATAATGTTTGCTATATATTGCATTGATTGGAAATATGCAGCCAGATCTGTTGGCACCTTACCGTAGGATCCAAGTATGTTTAGTTCAATTTCTGGTTTTGTATTAATAAATAAATATATTGACATCTGCTACTTAGTCCAAAACTAATAATATTGACAATATGAGATAGAAATTACTTAATTCATTTATAGTACGAAGTGCAAAAATTTTGAACAAGTAGGAATACTTAATATTGCTTTTCAACAAATGTTGACTGTGCCAGTGAGAAAGGGCTCTTCAGTTACTGCTCTTTAACATCAAGTATAATATTAAAATGAATACTTAGAATCTATTTTATTATATTGGTAACCTTGAACCATCATCGCATCTGTATACCACTACTCTAGGGCCGGGCGCGTTAGCCGATTCGTCCTTCGTCTAACAAGGGCATTCGGGCGACAACCCCACGCCAAACTAATGCACGCTGCATTAGTGCCGAATGTGGGTTAGCGCTTCGGTTAGAGTCTACAATGACGATTCGGGAGAGAGGGTCACGAGGGGGGAAGGTATTGCTTTGAAATTATTTTTACGGCGGCGATTTGCCCTCGGTGAGTAAGAATGTCTATAAAAAGTATTTTGAAAGGTTAGTTTTTAACTGTGGTCTCGATAGTAATCACAGACCGGTGCATTCACAAAGGCATGCTCCTCCACAGTAAATTATTGATTTACATTTGTACGTGTAGGCTTCGTTTGTGTACGCTATGTCTTAGTGAGGGTGTAAATGCTAATGGTGCATACAGTTAAACAATAAGTATAATTTGATCGCTTGGGTAGGTAGTAGTGCATTTACACTCGAAAACGGACTTCGTGAATGGAAAGGGCTGTATTTAATGATAAACACATTGCCACGCCTGCCAGCCCTTGTCTTCGAGGACATGTAGTCAGATATGAGCTCCCACGTTTCCCCAGTCATGTTTTTTCCCAAAGAGCGTTTACGAGTATGTGTTTTTTTTTAACTCTAGAAATAATAAAAAGGACAAATCACCGTCCTTGTGGAAAGAATCACGTCTACAATCATCAAAATATTCACAAATCAACGTTTTTTGTATGGCTACGTCTCTTTTGCTTTTTCCTCGTTGCATTACACAGTCGTCAGTTTTGCTTTGATACCTACCCTTGGAGCTTTACTCTCGCCCCTTTACTACTATTAAAATATTATGGATTGCCAGCTTTCTTAGCGTTGGTGCATGGGGTGGCGAACCTCATCTTTATAATTGGAAGTTCTAATGGAGACAGGACGAGCATACCTATTGTGTCTAATCCAGGGCCAGCTTGGTATACCCTCACTGTAGCATCGTATGGCTTAGGATGACATGACAGCTTATAGCATTCAGAAGCAGTTGCTGGAGGGTTTCTCCGGAGCCAATCAGGCTAAGATCAGGGCTGTGACTTAGTCGTAATTGTGAGTATGGTTCCGCTACCTTCTCCTTACCTGGGTCTTGGTCAAATATTCTACCTCCAAGCACGAGTGTGGAAACCTGTAATGAGTTAAATAACTGATGTCTCGGAAGGTAGAGCGCAGTGCATTATCACACACAGTGGTGACACTGTAATTACTGGAATGGACAGACGAGATGCTTGTCTGTTTCCGCACTTATTGACATTAAATAACCCACAGCCTAGCCACTGTAGGAAAAAACATTATCTTCATAATAGAATCTGCCCGTTGCCTTGAACCATACACAGAGTATGTCCTTGGTCTAGTATAGACAAGGGCGAGCGGTCGAGAACCCCTTTATAGAGCGGAAACATTATTTTGCCAGCCTAGCTCAACAGGACAATCATGCGTCGTTGCACAAAGCAGTAAGATCCTCGTAAAGTACCTGAATGGGTATCACCGTTTTGTTGTTATACGCATGGAAACAATATTTGCATTGTTAATGGGATAGCTCCCTTTTACATAAAACCTATACACATCTAGCTTCCAGAATATGAATTAATTAAAACCTCACCCCAAGGTTTTCCCGTGTGGTGACGGGCTAGAATGTCGTCGTCGTCCGCCCCCCCCTCTCCCCTCAGGCTACCTGTGGGTATAGTAAGAGGCGCCAAAAGTGAAATACTGGAAAGTGGGCAGCAGCGTCTTCTGAGGAACTGATATTTTAAACGGCGATCTTTAAAACGCCTGCCAATGGACAATCCGGCTGATACAGGGTGGGTGGGGATGGGTGACCGCTATGTAAATTTATTACTGAGCATGCCTCGTGCTTCATAGGGCACGTTAAGCCATTTTTGTTGCTGTTTATGGATGGTATTTGTTATGGCATGATGCTAGGGCATTTAGCGAATGTCCGCCTGGCCTACTACCACACTCAAGTAGAAAACCTATCACGAAGCACGAACGGTGTATTCCGGCAGTCTAATAATAATTTAAGTTAAGCTAAACAACAACTTCAACCGCGCCACCACTTACCATCAGATGAGATAATGGTCAAAAGCTAGTCTATCAAATATAAAAAAAAATTGGAACATGTCTTTTTTTCGGTTTTTTTAGTACTTTTAGGTTACCTTATACTACTTATACTCCTACTGGCCTGATAGTAAATATATTATATTCAAATTATATAATAATCGGATCGGTCGAAGATATTAAGCAAACTAAATCTTTATTCAAAACAGGCGAATAAAAAAAAAAATTAATTAATATATTTCTTAAACATTTGTATGAATACTAATACAAGTTCTCAATATTGGAAAGCTGGCTTTCAAGACATCTCCCGGGAATGGTGCTTGGCGTCAGTTTATCGCTTTGATGGTGGTAGCTAGAGAGGCAGGCAATATGCCTTACTTCTATTTGAAAATTTGTATTATCACTTAGACTCGTGTTAAAAAATGCTTCTCAAAGTTGAGATTGATCTTCAATGCGACTCTTATGTTAAAAAAAAGGTTTAGTTTCATTAGCTTGCTTTTTAGCTTAAGACTTTCCGATGAAATTACTAAATTATGTAATATTTTTATAACTTTTTCACTTCATTAGCAATTGACCCCAAATAATTGATCACACGGCTCACTTATCTTCATTTAGTGAGCCTTGACTAATAATAGATTAATATATTTAGTGAATCTCAACTCTACAGACCGGCCCACTGGATAGTTTCAAAGGGGTATTTACTATTTTTAATATAAGGCACCTGCCCACGACCTTTGCAAACTTTTTGCTCTGTTAGGTTTCGGCCTTTTTATACTAAACTCTTTTGTTGGGATCCGTGTGTCCAAAATTCTATGGGTTTTATATGAAACGTCCCTAGTTACGACATAGGCATCTGTGATAGTCGACAGTAAAGATAGCAGTGTGGGATAGTATGATTTCAATCGGATGTACGCCAGGTTGGATCTTCAGCCTTATTTAACAAGTAAAATTATGAAGACGAATTCTATTTTTTTATATTTTTTTATTCCTTATAGGTTACTGTGTCACCAAGATCTCACGTGGTGGTAAGTGATGATGTTGTCGAATGTGTTGTTCAGGCTAATCTAGAATTACTGGCTCTCACACACAACACACCGTTAGGTGCTTGGCGACAGATTCGCAAAATAACCTACCATCATGCTGTAATGGCTGCCATCCAAAGACAACAACCGAGACCGACGGCTTAACGTGCCCTCAGAAGCACGGAAGCGCTCAGTAGTAATGTCACTAGCGTCACCCATCCATCTCATGACCGCTGCGAACGTTGCTTAACTTTGCTGATCGGTTAAGAACAGCTTTTTTACGATCAACTTTGCTACGAGCGCTTCACTTCACATTTTGGCAGAAATTTCTTAGGAAAAATGTCCATTATAGATTTTAAAAGTCATAATAAAGTTAATTTTCATTACCAATTCTAGTAAGACAACAAGGTACTTCTTTGGCCTTGTACATACCAAGATACAGGCTTGGGTTACGAACACATACATAGTTATTTTTCAGGGATTATGTCAAAGAAAGTCGCGTAGTATAAAGAGTAAGTTTAAATTCTCTTTCAAACAACAATTCGATTGTTTTATGTAAATATATTTATACATTTTGCTTAGTTAAACACAACAAAGTAAGACGTCATTTGGAAGCTTAATAACTGCGCAGTACCTTATGGAAAACTCATGTGCATGTGTGAGTGCACGACTTAAGCTTAAAGGAATGGAAAATCCAATGCAGTATACCTACTTTTCCGAAACAGACGAATTTGACAGATCGTTGAATTGTAGAATGAACTTATTACATAATTAGGACAAAGCGTCGCGTCGCTTTAAAATTTCGAAAGACTTGGGTTTCAATGTTGTACAGTTATTGGTTTTCATTGAAAAAAAAGAGGTTTACGTAAGATAATATATGTAATAACGCCTTCTATTATGTGGGACTAACACTTGTTTGTCGAAAGGTATAGATCTGACAATATGTATAGTGATATATTTCATTGTGGCTCTGGTTCGTATCTCCTAGAGAAGAGAAACTTCTAAATCGATACTATTGTTGTTAAATCAACAAAGTAAAATGTTCCAGAAGAACAGTAGTAGCGATATATATGAGAACTAATACTTGCGTTGGAAAACGCACTGCAGAGCCTTGATGGACATTTACGTGTTCTTCACAGTGTGTTCTTGTTGGCGATACCCAGTAGCAGTTTATCAGATGCGTTATTTGCTTGTTCCAGTTTTATATAAAATATTTTCTGTTTATTCGTTTTCATACTATAGCCACAAACTTGAGATGTTTTAGTTCGTTCTTGTTGCTAAACTATCGCAAAATTGCACCGCTACCAATTCAGCCTGCTACTGCATCAGATTTTTGAAAGCATTTAGGTGCAATAACTACATAACTTTAAGCAATAACTAATAAATAGTGGAGTTGCTACTAGAAAAGTATGCCGCTATTTATAAATATCTCTTTTAAAATGAAATTATCCTTGTACTGATAAATAATCTTAGAGCTAACGAAGTAAAAACCAAACGAATGATACTATAAGAATCATCACTTGCATTTTTTCATAATGACATCATGGAACATTTTTAACATTCCGCACCAGCCATCGTCTCATCAAATTGTCCTTAGTTCCAAAAAATAGACAAATAGACATAAATATCAATTCCTAGAACTAAAGCTAGGGTTTTTTATCGGTTTCTACGTTGCCATATTTAAATGCCAGTTTTATTCATGTGACAGTAAGGTGACCTACAGGCTATAGGTTTTTTCGAGTGTCACTTTGATCATTGATGTTTTTTTTATATGCAGCTATATTTATGGCGTGATTTTCAGCATTTGTAATTGGTAAGTATGTTTGTTCATGATCTTCTTTAAATTTTCTTTGAAATTTAAATAGGCTTTTTAGTTCAATGGGCAAGACTGCTGAGTAAAGCGGTAGTTCAGTGTGAACTTCTGTACTGTACTGTATCAGCCAGATCGTCCACTGCTGGACACAGCCTCCCCTATTAAGGGGGTATTTGCCATAATCCCCACGCTTGGCAGGCGGCTTGGGGATCGCAGTGTAAGATAGTAGTTATTTAGAAGGCGCTGCTGCCCACCTCGCAGTATAATTATTCCCTTAGTCGCCTTTTACGACACCCACAGGATGATATCGGGAGGTGCAATTCTAACCCCACGGGGGTGAAATTCTAGTTATCGCGAAATCTACGCTTAATTTTGTCTTCGTTTTTTATCAAGTGATAAGAGAAACTAATAACATACCATGAAGCTATGCTAAGCATTACCCTTGCCCATGCTAGTCTCAGTTCCACTCAGATCTTAAAATAAAGGCCAAGACCCTAAATTGATATTCAAAATTTCAAGTAAATAAATCTAAGCTTTAGGTAAAGATTAATATCCGTCATATAAAAAAGACTTGTAATCTACGACTAAAAAAAATAATGTGCTGAATATTGTTTTTATTATTGTGACGTAAATTTAAGCATCAGGTGTTACATGAAGAGGTGATACTTACAAACCATCTGCTCCGATCCCCCCCATGTCTCCCGACAGCGAGACAAGCCGAGGTCCGAACCACAGTGGTGCCCTTGAGCTCGCTGCCAACCCCTCCTATAGTAGCGGCACGTTTTCGGCGTCGGCAGGAGACGGAGGTATAAGGCGCTTTTCGCCTTCTACGCCCGTCTCGGGAGACTTCTCCCTTCTGGGCTATTGTAGGGCCCCAAAATCCGGTGGAGCTGGACGACCGCAAAGGCGGTAGCAAGCATCTCTGTCCTCAATAAAAAAATACAAACCATTTACAAACCTATTTTTGCTGTATATGTGAGGCTAGTCTTGATTGCAAATAAAGATCTAAACTTACTATAAAGATCTAAGTAAACTACAATAGTAGCTTAAATTTGCATAACATATAAGCTGAACATTTGAATGCACTGAATGAATGCTGTAGCTATTAAACGATTAGTTAATCAGCCATCGTTTGAGCCCTTTGAACGCATGCAGGCTGCCTGTTTCATATCATTCGGAAGTTGATTAAATACTGCGCGCTAGCTCCATGATATGAGTCAACTTACCAGACAGAAAGCGATGCATGCTAGCCCACGAATCCCTTACTGTTTTATACTTAAGGTATAAAACAGTGAATTTAGCTTAATTCATGTAGCTATCTAGATTCTCTCTCACAAATAACACGACCTGAAAATATATAGTAGATAAGTCTAAAATTGTAATTTTTGCATTACCAAAAATTACAAACCTAAGCATCTTTGCATAAGCAGCTAAGATTTCAAAATTACAAGAAAGAATACATAGATCGGTTGTTCGAACCTGCGACCATGATAGCAATAGTTGTTCCATGTCCCGTCTCTAGAGATGGATGGACGCGGATTCGAACCCTGCTTGTGGTGCAAATTTATTTTTATTTTATATTATTGTAGATAGTCTAAGAGTTCCCAGTTTCTTTTAATACGTCATTGCGGTGTAGTTTGGAGAGCTCGAGCCACAAATTTTTCATTCGAAAGCCTCTCGCCCTCTCATTACCTGGAGCCCATAATTCCACATCAATATATAAAGGAAGCAACAGAATCAAAGTACCCTCATATGCAGCATCCGAGATAGCCGGTCGCAATAAATGCACCTCCCAACTCCCCACATCTATCTCCAAACCCCAAAAAAAATTACGACGAATAAAGATACCTGAGAGGTTGGTGTAGATGCAGTGTGTTTAAGTGAGTGTTCATACTGCTGAACCCTGAGTTACTCCCATACACATCTTCAATAGGTGTGATCTCTTTTTCTCTTGGATGTACCTACCACAGTCTGGGACCAATTATGTAGAAGATCTAAAATCGCTAGTGAAGTCGCGTATGTCACTGTGACTACGTTGCAATTATCGTATGTTCAGAAATATTTTGTTTGTTTTATCTGTCTTCGTCATTTACTTCAAACTAAAAAGGGAGGACGATACAATTTAGATGCAGTTTATTTTTTATTTGTAAAAAATTTTCTATATAAAAATTCGTTATTTAACACACAAAAGGCATTTCAATAGCATGACCCCGAGTTTCTTGTCCGTTCTTCTTAGTCTTCTTTTTTTAGGCTGAAATTGGCAGTACATTTCAATATACAAATATTGATCTTCATAACAGTGTCGTAGACGTCTAAATGAAGTAAATTATTTTGTGTTTTTGACTATTGAAATAAAACTCTTGATTCTGAATAATGATACTTACTCGTATATATACTTCGAATAGAGATGTATGCTGCAAATAAAGATCAAGTATTTAAATTATGGTCTACATTTTGAATATAGATTGAATAGAATCTATACCATAACTATAAAGCCTTTTAATAAAAATCAGGACATAAAAACTTGCGAAGCAGAACATTTGGTACTGCATACTAACGAATATGTATAGAGATGTGCAAGATAACCAAACATTCGATATCTATCAGACAGTTAAAAATACAGATAGGTTAACCTACACGAAGGGCAAAATACACACAACATAAATTCCTACCCAAATATCCAGATTATGGCAGTTACATAAAAAAGAATTGTCTGTTAGGAGGTGAGCCTATTTCCGCCTATTAGCCACAGTTTCATAGTCCAAATTCAAATTCATAGTCCGGACGCGTGCCGGAAGCACGCGTCTGGATAATGCTCGACTAACCTTTTTTGAGCAGAAATCTATCACACGGTGTAACGACAAATTGAAGCCGTAAGGTCCAAAACCGAGTTACTGTTGACTATGACAAAGCTTAGTATATATTGTAGTATCTATGGGTGTCTAGTCTTAACGTGCCTTTAGTTCGTGATTCAATTTATGTGACATCAAGGTGACCTGTAAATAAAGAATCATTCAATAGTCTATGTTATAGATAGCTGTGATATAGCTAAGTATGGTATAGCTACTATTTTGTGTTGGTTATGCGACTGCGTTTTGTCTAAAAATAGACGTCGTGGAAGTGGAAATAATACCTTTTATTATTCACAAATGATTTAATTACAACTAAATCATTTATCATAAATGATTTTGTTGTTTATGAATAATAAAAGATACATACACAGAAAAAAATAAACCCTTTTTGCAGTCTCACAACCGTATCCAAGTCACCAGTATCCAACAATGATGTTTTAATATAAAAAAAGTAGTTGTCTAGGTGCTAGATGATGTAAACTAGAGAGGTGAAACAATATCGATATTTTGGTAGAAAAACTAAAGCAGCCCCAAAGCCATTGCACTCTTCCGAAAAATCATGTAGTTCGAATGCGTCATACATCAGAAACGATTTGTGTATCAACCATTACAACAAGGGATATTTAAAAATAAATAAATCCAAATTCAAAAACAAACGAAGTTTAAAATGTTCGCGGCAAAACGATCAAACAAGAGACGTTCGAAATCCAACAGCTCCCGCTACCGTTGGCCTGTTTGTACCGAATCCATCCATTTAGCGAAATTAGTCAGAGTTCCCGAAAAATACGGCCAACGACCCCTCCGGCCAAACCTAAGTATTTTAGCCTCTCGAAAAAATCTACTGTTTACATAACACTTTTTAAAATATACCTACTTCACGCCAAAGGGCTCATACCCGCACAGACAAAAATTTCGTCGGTTGTCTGTGTGTGAGTGATGCACACATCGAGACGACATAAAAATGCCCAATCGGTACATGTCGCACCACTACAATGAAGGGACGACGTAAGTCGCATACAAGTGCATAATTCGGCCGAGATGCAAAAAAAAATATTTGGCAATGCGGCCCCTACGCGCCCGCCAGTCGCCCGCCCGACAGGGTTAGGTTAGGTTAGATTTTTTGGCTCAAAACGCTCGTTGGTTATTTTTTAAAAAGAATTTTTGTGTCTACATCACTAGGAAAAGACATCCTTCCTGCCAGTTAGCTGGTGCGCCAGTACGTCGCGATTTTTTGAATAAAGAACTCGAGCGCGCGTAGCAATATTCCCGCCGGTTTCTTATTGGAAATGAACATTCCATTTTCAAATCTATTGTCTATTTATCTAACGAACGTTTTGAACAAAAATTGTGAGGCGCGGGCGCAGTATTTATTTTCAACTTTTATTTATTTTCACAGACATCACAGATTATGGCTTAATAATATTTACGAATTAAATCAAGATTTTTCACTTTTCGTTACAATAATAAACTTTAGTGGACTGTGTCGTGTTGTGTTATTTTTTCGATTTATTTTTCGAATTTTATTGGACTTTGTGTTGACAATTTCTGTTTTATTTGGTAAGTGGGTTATTTTTTATTTTGTTTATTATATTGTTATATGTTTTAAAATTTATTTTATTATTGCAACTATTGATGAACAGTATTAATTATAAATGTTTGCTCACTTTGTCTAAGACATTTCACTAAAACAATCGAACCGATGAACTTAAAGTATGTAGACACTCAATTTATTATTTTCTATGTTTTATAAATACTGTGCATAAATAAAGCTGACGAAAAAAACAAAAACACTCACTCAAAAACTTGAACGAAACCACATTTTAATGACAATTTTACTATCTTACATTCTATTTTTCTAATATATTCGGGATGATCCCTTAGGCAAAATTACCAGCACGTCATGCAATGACGTCAGGGACTAGGCACTGCCGAGAAAGTCCGCCATCTTGGTTATGTGTTCTTTTTTTGAAGCCTACAAAGTGCGCGAGCGCGCACTATCCATATTGCTACGCATTTGAATTTGGAATCCTGAGGAAAATTACTGAACTGCATGAGCTTTGGATAGAAAATACTAAATAGAACATTTATGTACTCGTTAAACTATATATTAATGGGAATGTTATTAGTTGTCTATTATGAATGGAATGTGTTTGATGAAACATTTACTATTTTGCGTGTAGGCAGATTTTAAAATGAACCTTATCGTATTAGGAATGTAGAATGTTGAAATTATTATTACTTTTTTTACCGTTTATAATATAGAAATGATGTTAAAGTGAGTATGAATTTTCTATAATTATACAATTTACTTCCGTTTAGGATTAATATTTTAAAAGTATATAATGGAATCCCTTATATGTTTTGTATTTTATTTTACATTAATAACTTTTACAGGAATACGGTGTTTTTCTTATAAATAAGAATCAACACATATATATTATACTAGCTGACCCAACAAATGTTGTTTTGCCATAAAGGCAAATAATAAACAACAAGTTCAATATACCTATTTGAAAAATAGTTTACGTCCTATTCTCAGACCTACTGATACTCATAGGAATCGGTCAAGCCGTTTCGGAGGTGTTTTGTTACAAACACTGTGACACAAGAATTTCATATATATTATATTAAACTCAGATGGACCTTTGGCGTTTCTTGAAATGTTCGTCTAGGAACTGAAAAATACCTAAAAGGAATAAAATACATACCTACAAGATTTTAGTGTACGAGGTAACAATCAATTATGCATTAAATTCGGTTAAGCCGTTTAGAAGTAATGGTGGAATAAAGAAACCCATATACATACATGAACCCCGAAAACATAACACTTCTTTTTTGGGCAGACGTGTAAAAGAACCTTATTTTTCGAACTTGTATTTTTAAGGCTTGCAAAGTTTCCATAAACAAAAGAGCAGCTCGGCTATATAGTTTATTGACCAGTAAGCCCAAAACATTCTCCTCTCGTATATCAGAAAGTATATTTTTCTTAAACGGCTACGTATTTGTGAAAACCTATATTTTACCAGCGTACTATGTTGAATTAAAATTTGCGATAAATTTCTTTTCTCCCGAATCCCAGGACCGATTAAGGCGACATAATAAACTAAAAACCTCGACGTACTTTTCTGCCAAAAAACAAAAAGCAACGGCCAAATTGTTCGCAAGCTAATAAGTATTATCAAGGAAACAAATGCTGAGATCTGCATGTTACATCTTTATGTTAAAATGTGGTGAAACGAACCATTAGTTCGCGTGAGCTACTGCTTCTGCCCCTATAATGCACAGACCAACCAGAACACGTACCTAAATGTTCTGAAATTACTTTGCGTTCGCCACCCCAAATATTGGTTCTTAAACCTCATATGCCGTATTTTCACCACTTCTTGTTAAGTATGTACATTTTATCCATGAGAGCACCAGAAAGCTTTCGAACACGTAAGGTGCATGGGAACAAAGATTGATCAAAAAAGCTGATAGAAAAGACAAACGACAAAATGGCCGACGTTTACCTCTGCCAGATATTTCCATTCGAAGGAAGATACCACCAGATTTTTGGGTAGCCTACCCGTGGACATCGACCTGAGCCCTGTTTTCTATCTAAGATTGCCCGCTGGTACGAAACAGAGTTCAAGATGATATCATTATCATATATATTTTAGTTTCAACACAGATTTAGTTATTGCATTTAATTACTATCGTGCTGTTGTTCTTCTTGTGTTGGATTTTGCCATTAAATATTTTATGGAGAATAATAATTATAGTACTCAATATATTAATGGCTATTAAGACTCCCGTTAAAAGTATCTTAAATGATCTTATTAACAGACATATCATTAGACATTAGCCACTTACCAATATCATCAGTCTATTATGTTCTTGGAACACGTGTCACCACTCAGCTGCATGTATGGAGTGATCACCATGCGGGTTCCGCGTGAGACGCAATTCTTTATATTTGACAATTCCAGACGATTACTAAGTTATTTACTGATTACTAAAATATGTGTTGATATTAAAACTGGAAATAGATTATGGCAAAAATAATGCCAAATGCTTAAAAATCAAAATACATCTACAACTTGTTTTGTCTTCGATTATATCCTGATTTTACTTCTACTTATTTATTATTGACGCATAAGGTCCTGAGCCATTACACACTGGCATATTTTGCCAACATTAAACTTACTAATATTACGGACAAAATGTGAATTTAGAGACACCATTGACTACTCCTTTAGGGATATGCAAGTTTGAAGGTTTCAAATGACTACTACTAAACTAATTTTAATAAAATTTGGATACATGTGGAAAATTACAAAAGAACAAATCGTGCCGTAGAAACCCATATTATGTACTTAATACTGTAATCCGCCACAAGTGTCCAGTGCGTCTTGGCAGATAAGCTAGTGACCAGCTCTTGCTTCGAAACTTTTAGTACACCCGAAAGCCTTCCACATATTCTAACTTCAGTCCTAAGACAACAACCGGAATTACCCTCCGAGGCACGGAAGCGCTCATCAGCTGCAAATAAGTACCACTAGTCCTCACCCAGCAGTCACTGTAGATAACTTTTTTTAATACTGGGTTAAGAAAGGTTCTCTTCGGACACTACTTCGGTCGGTTAAAAATTACTACGCAAGGTCTGCCATAAGTTCTACAAAGATACTTCTTGTTTCAATTTGATACTTAGCGTTTTTAACCCACTTCAAAAAAAGGAGGAGGTTGTCATTCGATTGTATATAATTTTTTTAATATTTGTTACCTCAGAACTTTTGATTGGGTGAACTAATTTTGATATATTTTTTTGTTGTTTCATAGCCGATGCTTGTCGATTGGTCCCATTTAAATTTTATCAAAATCGGTAAAGCCGTTTTTGAGTTACACTCCAATAGCTGTAAAATATTTTAACTTGATGATTTGGTCGTTGACAGTGAATGACAATCAACCCCGTCAGTAGCAATGGTCACTAATAAGAGTGAAACATTGTCAGTTTTGAGTGTTTAGGTCAGTTCCATTTTTTGGTTAACATTTTTTTTCATTACCGGTGCTTTTTTATGATAATGAGCTATAAGACTTTAGCTAGACTAGTTAAAGAATGAGAACAGCTCTTAAAGACAGCTGCGAAAAGCAAACAGCAAACACCCTTAAGTACTTGGGTATTTTTTTTTATTTGTTAGCAGTAAAACTTGAGGCTAAGCCAGCAAGCGAAGTGCCCTATCATAGATGTAGTTCCCAACCTAAGCCCACTCGAATAGAATACGGGCGGATGACCAGCCATTTTAATAATCATTCGAGTGCATTAAACTCTTATTATTTTTAATAACAAATTCAGTAACACATGAGCTGTATAATATAATCAAGAGAGTCATTGATCGAGTCGTTTAACTTTGATTTTCAAATGACATCGATTTTATTTACTGTGTGCTACTCGGCTACATTTATTGTTTAGGAATTATATGCACCTAAAATTATTGAGTTGTTTATCGAGTTGATTATCAGTGTACGTTTCAAACTTTTAATTCACACATTAATACAGATGCAACCTCTATCGATATTTAGTAATTAAACAACTTTAAACGGTTCAAATCGCGTATATATATCATTATTTTTGGCCCGACGTTTCAAACACCGTTTAAATTTGTTTAATTGCTATATGTAATAATTGCGAAAACCTAAGACAACTCTATTGATATTACCATATATATTTTTATTATGCCTGATAGTTTAGTTTTTGACCACTATCTCACCTTATGTAAGTGATGATGTGGTCGAAGATGTTGTTCAGGCTAACCTAGAATAACTGGCTCTCAAGGACAGCTGCCGGAGCGCACCGTTAAATGCTTGGCGACAGATTTTCAACTTCAGGGTGGTAGCTAGCTAAGCGGGCATTCGCAAAATGTCCTACTACGATGCTATAACGACCGCCATCCTAAGACAACAACCGGGACCGACGGCTTAACGTGCCCTCCGAAGCACGAAAGTGTCAACAAAACAACAACAAAACATTTTGAGTACCTTACTCCTTTTTGTAATGACGTCTAAAAATAATCATGAAGGTAAGCAATATCTTTTTGAATCTTTATTTATATGACAAACTCGCTCAACAATTCAAGCAACTTGCTGTAAAGCTGTGCCGATGTAAACGAATTCAACACTCTTTCAAGCGCCTATTTGCAAGTCTTTAGACAGAAAATAAACCAACAAATGCATGTAGGAAACAAAGCCGCTTTGAAAAGCTGTCCCTTAAACGTACCACTTGTATTATCCACCGCAAAATGAACCCTATATGACTAAGCATAAAGCTGCAAGTCACTTAACACGAATCCTTGCAAGACCTTGCAAAGTTAAAGTGCACGCGGCTAAATTGAGAACTAAGTTTTGGTTAAGCGATTTCTTAGACGCGCTGCATCATCAGCGCTATTTTCAGCTGAATTTGTAATGTTGTATGGAATAGTTTTTGTTCGATGTTTGTGTGTCACAGAAAAATTGTTAAGATAATAATGTCAAAACATTTTGTTGTCATGAAAATTTTCCTTTTGCATACTTTTTTGTGATACGGGTAATAGGTGCGTAACAATCTAAATGGTGGCTAACTTGATTTATGCTATTTCTCCTGGTTCTAACAAAATGAACCTACTTAAAATGAATATCGAAGTCGGTGCTATGCTGACACAAAACACCCTGAGCTCCTATTTTTATGGTCCGATTTCTTCGTATATATTAGCGTTAGACTTCTAACCAAAAAGGTTTTTTATTACAATTTTTACCTACGAATATATATATTAAGAAATGTTAGCTAAATATATAGCTCTCATACGGTTAGCGCTTTCATTTCGGACTCATCAATGAACAAAACACGCACAATCTTCCAAATTCAGTTGGATTGGTGAATTGATTTGGCGCTTAGAAATAATTGCATCCGATTGGTCGCGTGAAAGTACGAGTAATGTTGTTGCACTGAACACTACACTTTTTAAACCGCGCCCACCGTGGAATTCTAACGTCCTGCTGTTTTTGAGCGTAAACTTACATTTCTTTACTATCGATCGATTTTCACTTGCTTACAATACTGGTCACATGGTCATCACTGGTACACAATTGTCTATAGTTGCTATTACCATCTCTTCTAGGCAAATGCTTATTGAGAAATACATTTTCGGCATTTTAGTAATTAATATGGAACCACATGGAACTTGAAGGTATCTTTTACCCAATATCAAGATTGCTAAGTGTATAACCATACATACACGAGTATATACACGTCAAGTAGAGTACAATTCCCTCATTTTTGGTACTCGTGAAGCAGAGATGGCTCAGGGGCATTGGTAATGGACCACCGCACAGCAGGTTCATGGTTCAAATCCCGCCGCGGGCTGGAGCTTCACCCCATAGTGGAAGGGCATTTTGTGAATGCCCACCTCGCTAGCGACCACCCTCAAGCAGAAAATCTGTCGGCAAGCACCTAACGGCGTGTTCCGGCTGCAGTCCTTGAGAGCCAGTGAAATTACAGGCACAATGAGACTTAACAACTATGTCTCAAGGTGTCGGGCGCACTAATTCGTGACTTGTGACGAAAATGTATATCTGTTCTAGGCAGAGGTTAGTCCGCTTAACATCAGGTGGCCCTCGATTACAGATATTAAATAACATAGTCCTGTAATAATTAATTGGTAATTTTCTTCATTCTACCTGTCACACTGTTCTTTTGAAATCAACCCAAAAACCTAATTCAAAATCCTCTACCAATTTGTTGTTTCGATCTTGCTATGTGACGCCTAGAGAATAAGAAACTGCAATTGGAAAAACGCTACCATTAGGCGCATTATTCTAATACTTTACTTATTTACTGGCTATAAGTCGATACATTTTTTAAGAAGTCCGTGGCAGGATTTTGCTCTTTAACGGCAGTGTCTTCGTTGCTGTGTACTAAATCGAAAGAAAACACAGGACAGCCAGGGAAGTTACACGCATATTTAGCAAAATAATCTGATATCGAATACAATGCAGAACAGTACAGCAGAGTAGAACATTTACATGTTTTTAGTAATGGAATTGTGATATTTTTATTTTTTTTATTTTATGTTATTGAGCAGGTACAAGCTCGAGGCCCACCTGATGTTAAGCGGACTACCCTCTGCCTATAACAGATACATTTCGTCACAAGTCACTAATTGCACTGCGCCCGTCACCTTGAGACATAGTTATTAAGTCTCATATGTGGCTGTAATTTCACTGGCCCTCAAGGACTGCTGCCGGAACACACCGTTAGGTGCTTGGCGACAGAATTTCTACTTGTGGGTGGAGGGTGATGGAACAAGCGTGGTACCCACCTGATGTTAAGTAGTAATTTTTGGCCTATAAAGATGATTTTTTCATATTTATGTTTGCATTAACGCATGCTCTGCGGATCACATTACAAATTTCAAAGCCGAAATTCATCTTTATAGTACCTACTAAATTACAAATTTACGAGGGGAAAAATTTAAGTCATGTGCGGGATTTTTCCTCTTGTAAATTTGTAATTTAGTACTATAAAGATGAATTTCGGCACAAGTGAAGTACAATACTGCACCCCGAGACATAAAATTGCTAAGTCTCATGTGCCTATCATTTCACCGGCACCTCTTCAAACCAGGGGGCCGACTCCCATGTCTTAATTCAGTCTTATTTTTACCTTATATTTACAATTTTAATTCGCACTACCACATATCACTATAGTAAACTTACATTAGAACTTCAACGTGAGAGCGAGCTGCATGCATTGAATCAAGTCATCTGTGCGATAGAGATAGCGCTATATGAACATTATTATTTCGTGATGGCCACGGTACGAATATCAATATCAATATTTTAAGCTTAAAATAATGACGTTGGTTTTCTATAATAGTTTTTAAAAGGTGGGAGTTGGGCCCCAGAACCGCATTGCGAACATTACTGCTGGGCGGTAGAAATAGGTATATTGGCAGTACGTCCTCGGACGAACTTGTTCACAAACAGTTCTACTGCTAGTTCGATTATCGTCATGATGATGAGTTTTTTTTAATCGGTGGTTGGCCTATATTAACAAAATACTACGAACTATATACCATACTAGAGTTACTACAATAAAAGCATATTTTTTTATGTTATTGTGACGGAACAAACACGAGGCACACTTGATGTTAAGCGGATTAACCTCTGCCTATAACAGATGCATATCGACATTTGACTGAATTGCACTGCGCCCGTCACACAGGCATACAGTTGTTAAGTCTCATGTGCCTGTAATTTTTCTGGCTCTGAAGGACTACTGGCGGAATATACTGTTAGGTGCTCGGCCATAGATTTTCTACTTGAGGGTGGTAGCTAGCCAAGCGAGCAATCGCAAATTGCCGTTCCACCATGCGGTGAAGCTCAAGCCGGCGGCGGTGGGGTTCGAACCAAGGATCTGCGGCATGGCAGTCCATAGGTATTACCGCTCGGCCATCATTTAATTCTGCATAAACTTGTTCTTCACTATATTTTGGGAGGACATTTTACGAATGCTTACCTGGCTAGCTACTAACATCCTACCTAGTGACTTGCTACTGCAAGACACTAAAGTATTACAGTTTTAAAAATTAATTATTTGAATATACATTATGCAACATACCTACTTGGTTACAATTTTCCGAAGTGATTTGCAACTAGACATCAGATAACACTGAAGCGGGTTCAGAGTCCTTTTACAATGAATAGATCCTGACTTCAGATCTTGCATTAGATAAACTTGATGTTTGTTATCCTTGGAAGTTTTTGAACGGAAAATCACAGCATATTATCAGCAAAATGGGACTTAACATCACATTATCACTTTATATGATATAATTATATTTTTAATTCCAAAGTATCTTTGTGTGTTTGTTCCCACTCACATCCAAAATATCGAAACAAGATACATATTATCCTTAGGTTCTGTTAATGGTCTATATATACTTTTCGGCGGGTCACATTGCTCGACAAACTGATAACCGATGGGGAAGAAAGGTTGTCGAGTGGTTACCATATTACACCGGAAGACGAGGAGTTGGTAGGCACCCCACTACGTGGACTGACGACATCGTGAAAGTCGCGGGTAGCATTAGCTACCCGCGACTTTCACGATGTCGTTAGGCTAATAGCTATTCTTTGTGGTGTTCTGTGGGGAAGGTTCAGGTTCAGCAGTGGACGTCTTCCAGCTGATGATGATGATACTTTTTATCTCAATTAACTTAGTACAATCAAGGAATTCTTCGTCCATCATTAAAATTGTTTGACGTACAAAGTTATGTAATAGATAACTCATAACTGTTTGGAAACTTGTTAGTTATGTTTTTGTTCATAATCATTGGTTTGAGTTTAATAAAAGCCATTACATTCTCTCTATAAAAAATGCCACATAATACTCAGCGAAAACAATTCAATAATAAGCACCTCAAGCTGTACAGCCTACGATCAATAATATTTAAGATCTCATACATAATTCATGTATATGAATAGTTATTAGGTTTATACATTTAATTTCGTGAACACATAAAATCATGCTGATTTTCCGCAGCGGCTGATACCACGTGTTCACTCTTTTCTCAAATTTTGTACAAATAATTAGAATTTTTCAAAGAAATAGATAGATCCCCCGATAGACGCATGGTAATATCAAATAACTATTCATTGATCCGTTCTCATAGGAAGTTTTATGTTCACCAATGGACTTCTGCCATTCAGATAATGACTAGGAGACCCCTTGACGTCCTATCAAACTACGAAAAACTACATTGGAGACAGTTTTAGAGAAGAAGATGATCTTTCACTCCACCAGCACCAACAGATATAGCGCTGCTTCTCTGTCAATCACAGTGACGTGTCCTTTTTCTAAAACGTCTCCTTTCTTCAGAACTTGTGTTTTTGATTATGTACTTGATTTTGTACTTAGAATACGTTTGCCAACTGTTTCATTCGTCCATTTAAAAAAGAAGCTATTTTTCTCATAAAATAGCACTTGAAAAACAATGTATACATTTTATCTACGACTGTCCATAATATCGCCTTTTTATTTGTATGTACGTGGTCACGTGGTCATCTACCATCGACACAAATAGCTTTATAGTTAGTAAACAGGAAGGGACCACCGGTTTTACTACTTGACTAGAGCCTAGCTTATTATTTCATTTATGTGTTTCCCTTCTACTCGTATTATAATGATATAGTGAATATACATGTATAAATGTTTATAACTAATTTCGTTTGTGAATTACTAATACGAGACAGATAGTATGTACCCTACACCTGAATTGTACTGCACTAGCTAGATTGTACACAGCCTCCGTCATTAAAGGGTTCCCATAATCCCCACGCTTGGCAGGCGTCTTAAGGATCGCAGTGTAGGAGCAGTTTCTGACGAGTCACTGCTGCCAGACATCAGGTACTTAACCCTAAGTCACCTATTACGACACGGATGGAAATAGATGGAAGGGTGACATTCTAAACCGTCACGCCACGGGTACCCGAAATAAACTGAACATTGAGTGGTTTGATCGCCATAAAAAGAAAGCCATTGAAAGTATTGATAACCAAGAAAAGCCACCTGCCAATTGGTAGGACTCTTTAGCAACATTCCGTTTAGGTGGGTACCACCAAAGTGTCAGATATTCTGCCTCAAATCAGCTATGCAAACACTACTGTGTTAAGGTTTGAAGGGCACTATAGCAAGTGAATGAACTGGGCGAATTAGACATAAAAGTAACATCTCGGAATACAGAGAGCAGTGCAGTGTCAAGCAGCAGAAAGAGAATGACGACACTGCAATTGTAATAAGCAGGAGTCATCACTTCACCAGAAAAAAAATTACAACCTTTTCGGTTTCCTCTGTGCTAACATATTATTAAGCCTTAATGTACCCAAAGGGATTACCATGGCTGCCTTAGCACACAAACTTCTCTGTATCTAATTAAGTCCCATATCAAAGCAGGCTGGAGCGCTATATTGATATCTACTAGACACAGAATTCCAAACGAAATGTCAAATTTCTTCATACCTTCAAATATGAAGAAATCTGAAGGTAGGCACCTAAATGTGTGTTCGTGCAGCTTTCCTTGAGAACCTGCAGTTCCCATTCTAGTTTAAGGTTAGATATCAACCACGTCACCACTTATCGACAGGTGACACACTGGCTTACCTGTAAACGACAAAAAACGAACTAATGCACATGACATCCAGAAAAACATAACAAATATTACGTGTTACGTTTCTGGGTAACAATACATAATGTAATCAGGGGCATTAGGGTCAAAATATATAGGTGGAAATCGTCACTGAATATTGATAAATTTCGAGAATTAATTATCTTTACTCAAATACAGTAGTAATTCCGCCTTAGCTACAACCAAACAATCAGCGGCAAAAGAAAAAAAAACAGTTCATATTTCGAATTTCCCGCCAAATTCTAGAATCGTCGATACATCCAATAAGTACCTACCTGCCAACGTGCATGTGCATATCTCATGCAAGCATGCACGCGCTTCCGTAACCATACACACGGTACAAGGACGACCGGTTCAAGCTTTTTCCTTTTTTTCGTACCTGCATGCTAGCAAAGAGGTTTTATACTAGCGTAATGACAACCTTTTTGCATGGAGATTGTTAGTTGTATGTCAAATGACAGCTGTGTTTAAAAACATATTGTTGACTGCTTTTGTTTTCGTCTGGGATTTGTTAGCGTGACATGAGTTGAAGTTCAATTATTTCTATTAGATCAATATTATTAGATCTCCTTTATCTAAAGGAATAAATTTCCGTTTCTTTGTTGCACATTATTTGTCTTTTAAAGCGTCAAAAATTTGCCTTAATACCTGAATATTGATCTGCCTTTAATAACTCTTCTTTAACAAATATCATAAAAAAGTATAAATAAATATTTGAACGTAAAATTTGTGTATATACACCTATGAACGTATAAGTAATTATTGATAAGAATACCGATAGAAATAAGTTTGTATTTCTCGACACATGGAATAAAACTAGTTCCATATTATATTCACTGTAATAAAAACGGAAAGTGGCTGCCAATCAAGATATGGGTATACACCCAGTTGGGTACGTACACCCGTATGGTATTCGTTTTTGCTACACTACCTATGTATGCAGAATCCCTGGTCTATCTATCCCCGTTCCTATCTATCCATCCGAAGGTGTTCTGAAAAAGATCGCTAATAGCGATACGCTCCTTGTGTTGAAAGATATTCTATCTAATTTACTCTGATTTGTATTCTCTTATAATATACGGCAGAGTCTTAGACGTGTACATCTGAAATGTTACACCTTTGATAAGTATCGGATTAATTTCAAATATCTTCTAATAGTATTAACAGTTTCCCCGTATTCTCGTTGGGTGCTGGTACAGAACTGCACCCAAGCATATCTTCCTGAGGAAGTTGTAAGAGACGAAGTGACAATTCCATTAGGTGGATAGAAGAACAACTGCCATCTTCACTACGATCCCCGAGACCTGCCAAGCTTGGAATTATGGCAACCTCCCTCCTACTCAAAAAATATGAATAGTTCATCGTTCCGTTTTAGTACCACAATTCTTAATTCCGATCAATCGGTTTTTTCATCAGTCACACTGAGTAACTTCCCTAAACTTGCCGGAGGCCTCTCAACGTAGTCTCTCGTGCAACTTTTTAACTATTAGCAATAAAGAAAAAAATAGTAATAGATTGAAATCGATGAAATTAAAAAACGTATGTACTAGGACCAAAACCTTAGCCCATAGCTTGTATAAACTTATATCCATTATGATCAAAATATGGGCTAAAAGCAACTCTTTCGTTAAATTACCATGTTACTTAAACAGCGCATGATACGTAGTTAGCCGTCGCCTATCGCCGACTAAGCTGCAAAAAGACGGCACATCCCTACTCAAGGTTGTCTGATGAGTAACCTCGACAACTGCTAGTATGAACTTTTCCTTATGTCTCTGTTTTGAACATTGAATTACTGCTAACTGGAAGGGCCGAGTGTGGCTTTGACAAGAAGCTTGTCGTTCGAGTTTTTGTCTTATAGGCTTTCGATAATTTTTCGTCAAAAGTTTTCGTGTAAAACAGTAAAGTACTAAGTTCATTTTATAGTTTTTAGATGTTTATTTGGGTATGTATCTTGCAAGCTTACCTCATTTTTTATTCTCAGTATTTAATTTTGAAATATTTAATATTTGAAGTAGCAGATTGCCGTATGTCAAACCTACTACCGATTTTAAACGACTCCCAAAAAAGCAGGCGTTTATCAATTCGACAGTATAAGTTTTTTACGTCATTATGAATTGATTTTTATTTATATTTTTTGTGTTGAATAAAGTATATAAAGTTGGTCCCATTTAAATTACATCAAAATCATTTCAGTAGTTTTTAAGTATAGTCAAACTGAAAAATGTAATTGTAAACCTGGATGATTTAAAGGTTGTTTCAACTCTTTTTTATTCTTAATGGTGAACAGTATTTTAGGCCGGTGAATTCAGTAAGCATTACTAATAGGAGCTATGAAAAACATGTATTTTATACATATTTTATCTAAATCTACTCAGAGAAAATTACAGGCAAACAAGACGCACATGAAATATTTTTTTCTCTAAGGTCATTGGATTTACAAAATCCTACAGCTATCTTTTTAGAAAATCATTGAAAAGTTCTGATCGTATAGTAAAAAGTATTTACTTCCCTTCACGTTTCTGTTATTCATTTCTGTAAGCGCGACGCCTCGTCAATCTTAAACTGATTAATGGAGCAACTTGGTCCTTTGTTCAATCTTGTTAAGAGTGCACTTTTGTTTGGCTTTAGAATGTTTGCCAAACTGTACATACTCTTAACTAGTCTCTTTTGGGAGAGAAGAGAGACTAAAAAGTTTAGTTGCCGCTTAACGTTTAATCGTTTGTCAATATCATTATTCCGTTGGAATATGTATGGAATAATTATGGAGCATTATTTACGCAGATTTATTTGTAATCTAAAATAGTCCAATCCATCGTGTTTACGTATGTCTTGAAAGCTATAACCGAGTATTTCGTTATTGCCTTCATTTAAATTCAAATCTAATTTTTATTAAAAGCTTCATTATTTTTTGCTCAGCGTGAAAATATAAAGACTTACGTATCATCCTGTTAGATAACTTAAATTGTGAAACTTAGGGAACAATGTGCTTAATGAGCAGCATGCCACTACTTACGCCTATATAATTAGGGTGTTGCTACACTTTAAGAAGACTCCCTAACATCATAGCATCTTGATTACTAGCGAGGTAGCGTGTGAATGTAACGAGAGCATACCCAAGATGGTTTACAAAGAAAATACGTACCTACTGTCCCCACCCTGCAATGAGTGGGAGAAGGGGAGGGAGATGATTATGAGACTATATTTATTCTGTATACTTTTCATGCCCATTATTTTTTCCTTAAATAAGTAAAGATAAAGCATTCAAATTGCATCTTAATATCAACGACCATGTCTGAATACGTACCAGATGATAAATCCATCACGAGAACAACTAATATAATGCCATACGATATAATACAATGCCACTAACCAACACAAACAAAATTCTGCATGGTGGTAGGCCATTTTATGTATGTTCAATGGGCTTTCAAGAAGAAAATATTGTGCCAAGCACCTAATGCTATATTCAGGCAGCAGTCCTTGAGAGCCAGTTGACATTCTACGTTAAACTCGTCATCATCGACCACCTTATCCTTTGCCATATGATGAGAATTTATTTAAAGGCTAGGCCAGCAAAAACATATTAACAAATTAAAATTAAAATATTAATTATTTTATTATTATTATACTTAAATGGTAAATGTAACTCGTGAGCATGCAGTGGAGACCACTACATTCTTGGGTAATCATTACATCTAAAACTATATCAACTGCTATGGTATTACGAATAATCATCTCATGCTTCACTTACTCTAATTATAATAACACACAGTCCCTACATTGATATCCTTCTATTATCCCAAATATGAAGTGTAATTAAGAAACATTGTTATAAATGTGAATAAATATTCTGATTCTGAAGTATTGGAACAATATTATTCTACAAAAACATGAAGTTTTTTTTTTTTTATTATTGATAGGTAAGCCACCACAATCTCACGTGATGATAAGTGTTGATGTGGTCGAAGGTGTTAAACAGGCTTAACCTAGAATGACTGGCTCTCAAAGACAGCTGCCGGAACACACCGTTAGGTGCTTGGCGACAGATTTTCAATTTGAGGGTGGTCGCTAGCCAGGCGGGCATTCACAAAAATGCCCTTCCACCGTGCGGTGAAGCTCAAGCCCGCGGTGGGATTCGAACCATGGACCTGCTGCGCGGCAGTCCATAGCCAAAGCCACTGAGCTATCACTGCTTCAATGTACTGCAAAGTACTGCAAAAACGTACCTAATGTAAAAAAAACACTATTACAGTCGGTTGCTGTCTGACGCCAACACCTATTGAGAATACTCTTTTTCGTAGTGTACTTACTACAGTTCTGTTTTAAGATAGAAAATAGCTCTGTTATGCATTTAATGAGCAACAACACCCTACTCGAATCAACGTAAGCAACATGCAGTACATTCTATCTCTAAGTCACATTCGAACTCAAGAATCCCCGTATTTTTTTAGCTAAAAAATAAACGGCAAACTTGCATCAATATCAGTAGCAAAGCAACATAAGTATACATACATCCAATAACGATATCGTTGATCGCGCGCTCCCTTTATCCTATAAATGCATGCCCTAGTGCCCTTGGAGTCTAACTATTCACTCACACAAGCATACGCCTTCCGCAATCGTTAAAGTCACCACTACATGCAACTGCCTTCTATAAATAACGACACACAAGCTTTGCAAGGATAACGGTAGAGATGCGATGTCTTGTCGATGTCTGGATATCGATAGGTCGATTGTGTGGCTTGTCTGTATAGTTTGTAACAAATTATCTCTAAAACAAACTGTTTGTTTTAGGGACACATTGGCAACACATGCTCATAAAAAGTTCTGTGTAAGTTTTCCCAGCTGTAAGGTTTATTATATTGTATTCATGTTATGAAATATTTAATATTATCATTTTGATGTGACACTAAAATGAATTAAAACATTAACTCCAATAGTTCTATTTTGAGCAATTAACTTCTAATAGAAATGTTATCATATTAGAAATTAGATCATCATCATCATCACCAGCCAGAAGACGATAAACTGTTGAACGGCTGTTGAACAAAGGCTTCCTGTCAAATATATAAAGAAATAAATATATATGTATATATAATATTAGAATGTTATCGATAACGGTGGACATGAGATTTTATCGATGTCTGAGTATCGATGGATACATAATTTTGCCAGCGTGGCGAGATGTCCGCGATGTTCTACAAATGTATATCTTCTAAGCAGGATTCACATTGAATGGTCATGTCTCATCTCTATCTGACGAGCTGTCCGAAGAGGCGGTGGTTTCGAAAGTTGCATAAAACCTTGACCTCTATACATACATAAAGGTATCCATGCGTCTGCGCATGCACTATTATTACAATATTAATATAAAAGTAGTAACCTAGGTCATGATTAATAATTTAATGATGATATAAGCTTTGCTTGTAACACTGAGATTGTAATTTATATACTTAATTTTAAATTATTTAAACCGTTTTTATGTTTTATGGATAATTCAGAGTCTTTATATTTTCATCATGACTTTGAAATTTAAGCAGTTTAACGATGTTCTGTAACTAAGTGTAATAATTGCAAAAGCGTACCAAATATTACTTAAATAAATCTTTATTAAATGTTACTATTATTTATTTTTTATAAAATAACACCATTTTTTTCGTGATGCAACAAGCATGGCTACTTTTTTTATTGCTGATACATTAGCCTTTGACCACTATCTCACCTGATGGTAAGTGATGATGTGGTCGAAGATCTTGTTCAGCCTAACCTAGAATTACTGGCTCTCAAGGACAGCTGCCGGAACACACCGTTAGGTGCTTGGCTTGGCCACTTGGTTTTGAGCAGCTCGGCCTGACAGATACAGTTTGTCACAATTGGCGAACAGCACTGCGCCCAATATGGTGCAATTGAATGTTATGGTGAAATTAACTAAAATTTCTTAGCTACGTTTGTAAACAAAAAATACACACGTTTTTTAATATCGAAATATAGCGATGGTATAGCTTAATTTTGATTAAAACTTGATTATAAAAAAAAAAATTATGCAAATAAACTTTCTTTGTAACGACTTTATTGAAATTGCCTGTCTTTGCCTTTTCCTACGCCAACTGATAGTAATAAAATGTGTGTTTTTGTGCATCTCGTCTTAGGGTAGAAAACTAGCTTCATCACTTATAGCCTGAAAAAATTACAATTATTTGCCCATACTGCCTCTCAGGTGTACTCGTGTTTATTTTTTTATATTTATAATAGCGAATAGCATGATAAGGTGCCCGGCCTTACAAGTATCAGCTATAAGGTAGAATATAGTAATTTGTGCTAAGTATAAAATAACTTTTGACTATTTTGAACAACAATTATTGTGTTGGTGAGTGTAGGCTGTCTATAGGTTGTATGTTCAAATCCTACGACTCATATAACACCTTAAACTTTCGCTAGGAAGTCACGAGCGTTGATTATTGTTTTGGCTTCGTTTAAAAGTCTTCATATCTATAATTTTTATTGTTTCTGAGAGGTTAGCATAGATATTAAGCGACCCAGTCGTTTTTTTTTTTTATGCTTGATAGGTTAGCCTTTGACCACTATCTCACTTGATGGTAAGTGATGATGTGGTCGAGGATGTTGTTCAGACTAACCTAGAGTTACTGGCTCTCAAGGACAGCTGCCGGAACACACCGTTAGGTGCTTGGCGACAGATTTTCAACTTGAGGGTGGTAGCTAGCCAGGCGGTCATTTGCAAAGTGCCCTACCACCATACTGTAACGACTGCTATCCTAAGACAACAACCGGGACCGACGGCTTAACGTGCCCTCCGAAGCACGGAAGCGCTCAGTAGTAATGTCACCAGCGGTCACCCATCCAAGTCATGACCGCGGCGGATGTTGCTTAACTTTGCTGATCGAATCAGAATGGCTAAGCAAACTTGGCTACGAGCGCTTCGATAGTAAAATTGTTGACGCATTGTACTGTCTGAAAAGGTACTACCGCTCTGTCAGCCGGCAGAGAGCAAGGTTCTTTCTATGTTCCTCTTATTATGTGCTTAAAGGATATACAGTAGTCCTTGAGACCCAGTGAAATTACAGGCACATTATACTTTACAACTATGTATCAAGTATCAAGGTGGCGGGCGTAGTGCAATGCGTGATTTGTGACGAAATGCATCTGTTATAGGCAGAGGCTAGTCCGCTTAACATCAGGTGGGCCTCGAGCTTGTTCTGTCACAATAACATTATATCTACCGGTAGCAATACCATGGTAATTATTTGCGTTCCTTATGTTTGGTGATAGAGCGCTAGCCTTTAACACGATGGTCTACTTGATTCACTACTTATTTATTCTACTATAATTTTTCATTGCGAATATTTGTATGTGTTTGTTATCATTCATCACTCTAATAGCTGTAACTCTTAAGATCTTCAAGGACCTGTAAATTAGGTTCTAAATAATAACAAATATTTTAAGCAAAATATAAATTAATTTGCCGAGCGAGAACTTAGTTGAAGCGAAGCGTCTCTGCTTTAAGTTACACAAAAATGCTTTTGTATGTCCAGTTTTTCTCCTCTACAGGACGCAATTCTCAACCGATATTCACGATTCAATTGTGTGAGCTGGTTTGATAAGTCCTTAAATTTTATTTGTCGATTAAATTTTTGGAACTTTTCTAAATGACGGAGATATACATTATATGTTGTTGAAAGCATAGAAGCCTGCGCTTAATTTAATGGCAACGTCCCTGATATGCACGTCAGTTGCCTATAAGTGATAGTCTCTCCCTCTCTCGTGTAATCAATTATTTATTTTCGATGTTTCTGTGGGCAGTGTATTAATTCGAGATACATACGGGAGAAAATATGATCACAAACAACACAAAAACGTATATATATATTTATAACATTATCAGGTATATAAAATTATTGTATACTTACCTACCTATTTCTCGTACAACGAGCTTTTGCTGGGGCCCGCGTAGTTTTCTTGGACATAACTCCAAGAAAATCATTTATTATTTTTATTACATATCTAGATTTTTGGATTTTGTGACCCATTTCCCCATCAGCGTGCGCAGTGAACCTTTATTCAATTGTAAGCTATGCGAGGGCTTACAGCGCGGAGAGACACTATTTTAATAAAACACTTTAAAAATATATCTTGTGAATATTCCGCCTAATTTTCCTGCTAAGCCGACGAAGTTTTATTGAAATATTAATTTAATATTTTTTAAAATATTAGTTACTATTAAATATGGATTTCTGCAGACTATCGCCTAAAGCTATTCATTATCTTAAGTTCTGAATATTTAGTTTTTTATTCCAATTTACTAATTTGTTCAAGAAGAAAGCCATTAACACATCCCATAGTGAAGAGGTAAAGTCGCAATGTATAAACAAAAATCAAATAAACCTCTATATGACAAAAACAACCAATTGGCCGTCAGACGAACCACTATATTTGTTTAAACATCATGTCAATATTACCCTTAATGATAGCAGTTGTGTGGAGCTCCCATTATTGGCAGAAACATAGATTCTCAAACTTTAAACCACCTAATTACCAATCTTTTTTACTTAACTATGTTCTTTTCCCTGTATTGAAATGGTTATTTATGCAAGTCTAGAAAGTTGTTTATTAGCGCGAGTACTTTTAGTGAAACCTTTTTTTTTTTTTTTTTTATGGGATAGGATGGCAAACGAGCAGGCGGCTCACCTGATGGTAAGTGATCACCGTCGCCCACAAACATCCGCAACACCAGAGGTCTCGAGGATGCGTTGCCGGCCTTTAAGGCGGGAATATGATCTCTTCTTGAAGGTTCCTAAGTCGTAACTGTTCGGAAATACTTCACCAGGCAGCTGGTTCCATAGTGTGGCAGTGCGAGGTAGAAAATGCCGTGAAAATCGCAAGGTTGTGGACTTCCAGACGTCGACATGAAATTGATGAAACATCATGCTTTGTCGGGAAGTCCGGTGGCGAAATTGAGCTGCAGGTAGTAAATCGAACAGTTCCTCAGAACACTCCCCGTGATATATGCGGTAAAAGATGCAGAGTGATCCAACATCTCTACGCAAAGCCAAAGGGTCGAGCCGACCGGAGAGAGCTTGATCGTCGACGATTCGAGTCGCTCTGCGTTGAATGCGGTCAAATGGAAGAAGCTGGTACTGGGGAGCTCCCGCCCAGAGGTGAGAGCAGTACTCCATGTGAGGCCGAACCTGAGCCTTATAAAGTTGCAGGCGATGGGTCGGCGTGAAGTACCGCCTTGCCTTTCCGAGCACACCAAGCTTCTTAGAGGCTAACTTAGCCTTATCTTCCAAGTGACAGCGAAACTGAACGACGTTCGATATGTCGACGCCAAGTACTCCGATGCTGGTTGAGGTAGCAAGGGGAGTGTCTTCAAAATTGAGGGATACGACAAAGGGGGATATCTTAGCGGTAAACGCACAAACTTGTGTCTTCTTGGGGTTAAATTGGACTAAGTTCAATTGGCCCCACTTCGAAACATTTGACAACATGCTCTCGATTGAAGACACAAGTTTGTTCCGACTCTCGACAACGTTTTCCCGAGATATTTTAGCGCGGCCGGTGTATGAGGCATCTCCAGTACTGTCATCCGCATAACAATGAATATCGCTGAGTTGCAGCATGTCATTGATGTGCAAGAGAAATAGAGTCGGAGATAGCACACAGCCTTGCGGAACGCCAGCATTAATCGGCTTTAAGTCGGAGCATGCACTGTCGACAACGACCTTAATGCTCCGATCTGCCAAAAAACTGGAGACCCATTCGCACAATTTCTCGGGAAGCCCATAGGCAGGAAGCTTCGATAGAAGCGCTTTATGCCACACCCGATCAAAGGCCTTCGCTATGTCCAAACTAGCCGCCAACGCCTCACCCTTGGAATCCACCACCTCCGCCCATCGATGCGTAAGATATACTAAAAGATCACCAGCTGAGCGACCGCGACGAAAACCGTACTGGCGATCGCTAATCAGCTGGTGCTCCTCTAGATATTGCAGGAGCTGGTTGTTGATAATGGATTCCATTATCTTGGAGAACAGAGACGTTATGGCTATAGGGCGGTAATTGGACGGATCTGAGCGGTCACCTTTTTTAGGGATCGGGTGCACCAAAGCCGTCTTCCATGTTTTTGGGACAACGCCTGATAAGTAGCAGAGCCGGAAAAGACGCGTTAGAACCGGTGTCAACTCTGGAGTACAAGACCGCGGCACTATCGGAGGGATGCCATCAGGCCCACTCGACTTATGAATGTCCAAGGAGAACAGTGCTTTACGTACTGCACATTTCCGAAAAATTATATCCGGCATCGAGGTATCACACCGTTGTATAGTCGGTGGTGAGTTCCCTTGGTCATCCAAAGTCGAGTTAGACGCAAAGAGAGAGCCCAGAAGATCGGCCTTCTCCTTTGCGGTATGGGCCAGTGTGTCATTCTCTCTGTGCAGGGACGGTAGAGATGACTGACAAAAATTCCCCTGGACAGCCCTGGCAAGAGACCAGAACGCACTGTTCCCGAAGGAAGGCGGGCTAGTCTCTCGCCAATTCTGCCGATATGCTCTGACTTCGCTCTTGCGATTACTCTTTTGAAGGACCTGGAGGCAAAGTTATATTTCTTTTTGAGATCGCTGGTATTTAAATCCTTAGATGCCACTGAATCGGCCCAAGCTAAGTAACGCTCTCGTTTATGGCCAGAGGCCATTTTACAAGAGCGACCAAACCAGGGCTGTGACCTGCCACCAATGGGCACTGCAGAATATGGAATAAAGAGTTCCATACCCTGAAGCACTAAATGAGCAACATAGTCAGCAGTGACATCTGGATCATCCGGCAAGAAGCAAACATGCCCCCATGGGTAGGATGCAAAAAAGGACCGCATCCCGTCCCAATTTGCTGACCTATAGTGCCACACGCGACGACTACCTACAAAACGGGGTCGAGTTGGGCGTGTAATCGGCACTGAACTCCGGATCAGGCAGTGGTCTGACGATCCGAGGGGAGCGTTAACGGATACTGTGTAGTTGTCCGGGTGAGAGGTCAGCAGAAGGTCCAACAGGGAAGGTGTATGATCATCCACATCTGGGATTCGCGTAGGCGAGGTGACCAGTTGTGTCAGATCATACGCTAAAGCGAAGTCGTGAACAGATCTCCCCGCATGATCGGTGGTGCGCGAACCAAGCCATTCGGCGTGGTGGGCGTTGAAATTGCCAAGTATCACGATCTCTGCGGTGGGGATCTGCTCAAGCACGGAATCTGTAGCCATCTGTAGGTGCTCCACGAATTGATCTATTTCCGTTGATATGGGACCTATAAAGGCACGCGTAGATTCGCGGATGGTCATCGCAGTCTACGCGCAACCAAATGTCAGATAGGCCCCGTCCTTCAAGGCTGCTGAGACGACGAGCACAGATATCCTCTCTGACGTAAAGACACACCCCCACCCACGGCAAAAAGGAATGTTCCAGTTTGTACCCAGGGTATGTGAGGAATGAAGTGTCTGTCGGAGAGCATATCTGTGTTTCGGTCAAAAAGAGCAAGGCCGGCTTAGCAGTCTCCAGATGGTAGTGGACATCGTTCAGGTTAGAACGTAGACCCCGTATGTTGCAAAAGTCCACGGCTAGCGTGGTGTGGGGTGACTTAAGCCTCCTGCTTCGTTTACCTCGAGCAGCAGAAATAGGGTTGAGCACGGTTTTGCCCCCTCCAGAATACGCAGGGCAGCCCGAGCATCCACCTTCAGGTTCAGGTCCTGGAGGTGGATGCTCGGAGAGGGATTCTCCAGCGGTTTCACGGCTGGTACCCTCCTGGAGTAATATATCTTGAAACTGTGCCGCCATATTCCTTTAGGGGGGGATTGGGCCTCCGGGTCTCCCACAAATCGATCGAAACGCAATGGCAAAGCCACTACTTCACGTTGATATCATGTGGGAGAGTGGTACTGCCCCAGTCGTGCCGGCCCATTCAGCTGTAACCCGTAGAGCTACAGCGTGGCACTACCACTAGGAAAACGTAGTACGTACCTGAGGAAGCGAAGGATTCTATGATTCAGAATATTGAATCCTGAGCGTCACTTCATTCTAGTGAGGAAATTCATCACCGAATATGGTTGAATCTAGGTCTATCTGACTTATTGACGTGCGTTATCCCCCGTTTTATTTACTAAAATTATTGAAAACCACGTTAGTTTTTATAATAAGAGTTTATTTATAATGAGCATTTCATTACCATACGTGGAACCGGGACCAAAAACTACCATTTGTTTGTCTTCAGGTGAGGTTTCCTTATTGAAGTTTAATACTTCGGTAGTATCAGTTTGAAGACTACGGGCTGCTACTGAAAATTTGTTTAGTAAAATGACCCTTTTTTGCTGATTTTGAATTATGCTTTCAAAAGCAGAGTTATGACATATACCAACGTGGCGGGCTGTAATTAGTACTTATTATCGGCAAAAAAGTATGTATAAATAGTTTGAGAAACAGTGGCAGTGAAGGGTGAAACATGTAGGGAAAACTATTCTTTGAATAGGGAAAATTAAATATGCCAAAAGGGTAGTTTTAATAAGGGTGCCGAGGGATGAAATGGAGACTTATTAATGTTCCGTTTCAACAAGCTGTATAGTAATACCACGTCTCTTTAATATAAATAATTACTTTTAGTTCACAGCTGGTATATTTTATTTACCTATCTGAATTTGGTAAAAATCTACAGACTTATTATATTTTCCTACGCGTGTACACCTATACGATAAGTATGATCTTAAAAACTCATTCTACTTTCTACTATTTCCTAACAATATGGAATCGGGACAAAACTATGCTTTCTCTAACAACACGAAGAATAAAGAAAACATTGTTAGTAAAAAAGTATATATCTAACTTTTTAAGTAACTCCTGACACAGCTTTTCATAAATTGTGGCTAAAAACCATCTTAATCTCGTCAACTTTCAAACAAAATAAAACCGCAACGACTTCGGTCCATTTGTTTAGGATCTACGATACTACAGACAAACACACAGACACGTTAAACTTATAACACCCCACTTAATACATCGGAGGTTAAAAAATAACAATATAGATTTTTATTTACGTGTGAAAAACAACTAACGGAACTTAAACTCGCAACTCCGGGATTCCGTCCTGCCGCATTTAACGATATCTTGGGGCTGTCAGTTCAAGTCTCTTTGTAACGCCAGCTTTTCTGAAGCTATCCTCTTTTGCACTGATAAATATTCTTGGTACTATTACTCGTTTGACTTGCGATAGCTAATAAATACGCACGATGTTATTAAACCCTCAATGTAAGGAGCAGTGGCATGCTGCTCTTCCAGCTCATTATTTACCTTTTAGTCTACTATAATAAAATTGCAAGCAAAATATATTTATAATACTAATTAGCTGCCTACTTATTCATATTATAAAAATAAATATTAAAAAAAAATCTTAATCTTCAAGTAGATGAATATCTAAGTAAAAATATTAGATTTAATTTGGACATATAAAATGATTTGATAAATAATGATTTAATATTGCGTCCTCCTCTCTTCTAATGTCGCTGTACCTGACAAGGTCCATTGGACTCTTTACCAATACATTTTAAATCATCTTGTACAGTGTGACATCAATAAAGAATCTTGAATTTAATTAAAATTAACTCGCAAGAATATGTATCGACATACGTAGGTTTTATCACGTTTTCCAACCATCTGTTTTTATTTAAAAAAACGAACGATATGCGACATCGTAACGTGCATTTTTATATCAATAACCTAATTGTATGTTCAGCGTATTGTGAAACTATGCGTAGTTGTACGTGCGCTCTGAACACGTGTTTGTGTGGATACGCATTTGTTGACGTCATCGCCTCGTACGACTGTCCACGACTGGGTTAGTTGTGAACTTAGGTAAATTATGTTAAAGGAATTATGTTCAGAATCTTTTCAGTAAGTCCATAAAAATATCTATCAGAATAAATAAGTATGTTACCTAGTGTATAATAATTTTATAAAGAAATGCAAATCGTAAAACAGTAAAAAGAAATATAAAAAGAAATCTGTGGTCTCTGCCTACCCTGACGGGAAAGAGGCGTGATTTTATGTATGTTTATATATAAAATAATAACCCTGAAATTCTCGCCCGTTGTTCTCCTATTGGCTCGACTATACCATTTTCTGAACTCTGCAGTACATATATAAATTTTGTAACTGTCGGTCATAGGAGCGTCATAGTCGCTAACATTTAGTCATTTACTCATTTAGACTTTGAAACTTACCTTTATCTTGGTTTATTGCAGACTTCGAAATATATATGCAAGTTCAATTAAAGTATATTTAACTGTTTAAGGAGTGAGTGGTAACAAACACAAAAGCATAACCGGAATAGTTGAGACAAACATGGGGTAAAATATTCCTTAAAACCTATTACGTATCATCAATACTGTAACAGATATTTGGATTTCTTATTACTGACAAATTGCACAAATTCAAATATCAAAATAAAATTTATGATACTATGGCCTACTTCATTATGTCAATAGTATTTCACAAGTATAATAAACTGATTTTCAGTGGTCCAAATGTAATTCAAATTAAAATAATTTCGAGTGCTCATTTTGGCTAAAACAAAAAAAGTATAAGAAAACTGTATAGCAAAGTTCTACGACTTATCTATGCTACGAAAGTCGTAGAGGTCTACAGCTTTCGAAGCATAGGTTACATCTACGAGCGCCCCATTCATACGCCCACGGGTGTATTTTGAAACAGTTTTTTTTTATTGAAATAGATTTCATTCAGAAAAGAATTGACGTCACTCATATGTAGATTTAGATTTAGGATACCGATATAAGGGTTTCAGGTAACGTTGTGTTTTAAATAACTTTGATAAACCGTCATGGGGTTTGTGAGTGTTATATTATGAGAATTTTCAATTAGTTCCACATATGTTTACATTTTAATGTTAGATTTAATTGTTTTATAAATCGATTGTTTTAAAGAATTACTGTAGAATAAAATCGTCTTCGTGCGCATTGGACTCGCAAACTGAGGGCTCTGGTACAACACGGAATGTAACAATTATATCGTATTTTTATACAGTTCCAGATCCACAGCTAGAATCCAACCCATTCTGTAGCAGTTTTTTTATATGTATTGTTGTACGCTAATATTGGACTATTATCATACTGAGTTTGATGCTTGTAAATATTTCCGTAATAATCGTTATAACGATAACAAAAACAATTTACGCTAGAAAAAACGTGCTTCTTGTATGTTAGACAATCTGCAATATACATGTGATGATATGATATGTATATTCTGTGAAAGATTCAATTGGTTATTTGTATTACGACTCCAAATATACAGCTCTTTATATAGGAAAGACGTCTTTCCTGTGAATGCTTGGACAGTACAGATGGACATCCGATGCTTAGTGGTATGTTTCCGTTTTTTATTATGGAACCCTAAAAGGCAGGCATATTCCCCCAAAATGTCCAACGCCGATACACAGACTGTTGAAAAAAATTTATATCATTTATATATTTTATTTCACAAATTATTTATTATAGCTACTATCTTATATTAATCCATATACTGATGCAGAAAAATATTGTTCCAACTACATAATACATGTTCTTAACTACGAGTATTTCAAAATTTTCACTCAGTCGTCACTTTTACTACCTAAATAATATTAAATAAGTTGTACACATAATGGGGTATTCTTCCGGTTAGGCTGCGTGATGTTTGTGACGTCACGTAGATGACAGGAAAATTAGGCGGAATTGTCACTAGATATAATTTTATGCTTTTTTAAGTGTTTTATTTAAAAGTTATTTAATGTTTTTTGGGATACTTTTAAAAGTATTTATTATTGTACACATAATATTTTACTTGTCTAAAACTGTCAATCATTTTAGCAGTGTAGCGTTAAAATGTTGCTTTAGGTTGTTGAGATCCTTGGTTCGTTTATATTTGGTATTTTCTAAAACTTAGCTGGGCAGGTGGTAGTAATCTTCATTTCTCCTTCCCCTTTTGGGAATATAAACACATATATGTATTCTTTTCATTGTAATTTGTAAAATATTATAAAATAAAATCATTGTAAATTTAAATAAGTACTAGAAATTGTTAAATAAAACGCGTTATTTAAGGAGTACCTATACGTACCTACTTAGTGGTGAAATACTTAAGGTATAAATAATTGACAAAGCATCGTTAGCATTGCCTAAGGCACCGCAGTGCTTCGATGCATGCCCTGATGCATAACGATGACTTTGCCTAATTTCTTACGTAATATATCGAGAAATTTAGTTCAAAGAGAAAGTTCTAGCAAACTCAATACTGTTTTTTTTTTGACGCTTAACCTGCCTTTCACTAATAAGAACAAAAAGTAACTGCATAGTATTTTGGTGAAATTTGCGTTCTGTTTGCCGAAAATATTGAAGTCTGAAGAAATAGAGTGTACTTGGTATATAATTATTAGCAACAAAAGAAAGTCCAATGTCTTCTTCTTTCTCTTGAATAAAAAAGTGTTTCTATGAAGAATTCAATGTTTCGGGTACATGCTTTCAGAGACTTCAGTCTTTTATTTAATTCATCGTCCATCCTACAACTAAGTCCAAATACTACTGCGTGGGTGCAAATTTCGCAGCATGGGTAAGAATATTCCACGTTTACTCTCCTGGTTGTTTATTTTCTATCGCTCGGGTAGAAAATCTGTCACAGAGCATTACTACTAAGAACACATTACTGTACTATGGGAGCTGTCCTTGAAACCCACCTCGCGTTCTGAACACGGCTAAAATCTTCAACCCAACAATTGAGATAGTGGTCAAAGGCTGGTCTATCAGTCACAAAATTTCAAATAATCTATGGATATTTAATCTCTTCTACACAACATAACAATCATTCTAAAGCACAATATCCAAACCGACACAGTTAAGCAAACGCATAATTGATTGTTATGCTAAGTAATTCGCTGAAAGCATTAAATGATCACGGAACCGTGACGCCTCCTGCAATGAAGTGCCCTGTATAGCCCTTGATTTCTGAACAGCTAGGTATATAAAAAATATGAAATTTTTGGTTTGACAATTTTGATTAGCATCTTGCATTTTTAACACCGCCTAAAACTCCTTTTACTATTACCTCGAAAATATTTCGTATGTTTATCACGATGCATACTCAACTCGTAGTATCAAGCGTGGAGTTAATTTATTAGGTTATTTAGCGCACATCACGAAAACACGCTAATATTAAAAAAAAAATTATCATATTAAGGTAAAAGTGATTAACGTGTTCTTTACACTATAACGGAAGTAATGCGTAATATATATGGAGTTTACATTATGTTAACTATGATATCCGATTCAGTTACATAGATGCTTGCAGTATTTTTAAATAAACTTAATATATTTTGTTTATTCCACAGAAAGTAGGTAATAAATAGCATTTTTTCCAAATATTAATGTTGTTTTCATATTTGTAAAGAAAAAGTTTCTGAAGAATGAATGAAATTATATTTGCACTCAATCGGCTTTCAATTCTATTCTAAGTGAAATCAACAAACTTCAATTTAGGCTTCGCCGAAGTTTTTCGGCATTTTATTTACAATTTATGTTTTTGTGGAATATATTTTAACAAAACAATTTGCTTGCTTTTGTTCTTTTTAATTGCTATTTTTACCTCCCATCCTGTCAATGAATAAAATAAAAACTACCTGTAAAACATTAACCACATTTCATTTTCCAAAACTAACGATCTCTCTCGTTACCGCTCCCTAATTACGTCAAATAATACGTAGAACCCCATTGTTTGCCAAAAAAAACCTTTTACAGAACTCAACAATTCAAAATAGTGTAATTAAAAAAGTTTTGCCAAGTGTTGGTTACTCCGCACAGGGAAGGGTTCTGGGCATTAAACAATTCGCATTTTCAGTATAGATTACTAATGATAGATTACTTTTTATGGGAAAATTCTACAAAAAAAAAATTTGGATAATTGACATGTTACACATTTGCATTTTCGCCTGTGTTGGTAATAACTTTTAGCTATAAAAATAAAGAGATCTGAAGTATTTCTCAATATGATTACAAGCACTATCGCGTGCTAAACGAAAATCATATTTTACAAATTATTACGCGTGCTAAACGAAAATCATATTTTACAAATTAATTACTTTTTATAGGTTTCTTAATATAATTTATAAAATATATTTGAAATAGTTCGCACGTTTTCGTTAACTTTCATTTTTTGTAGTACAGCCGGTGCGCTTCTTGTGAAACTTGTCAGTAGGTTACTCTTTCCTAAAAACTCTTTCATTCTAACAAAAACATGCGAAGTCGCGAAACAGTATTCATGTTATTTATTATTCAAAACTAATTTTTTGAATACCATCATCAAAAATATTCGCAGCACATTTTTTTATATATATGCTTCTTGGTCTACCAGTAGAGTCATAATCTGTTAATTATTTTTTATGTGAATGAACTCGTTTAGAAATGTTAAAATGTAAATGTGTAAATTAATTCTATTCAAGATAAAGGTCTATATTAAAATATTTACCTTTATAAAATATACTATTATAATGTATGAAATCTGAGTCTGCATTCTTAAAACACGTTTCTAAAATACGGTCTACAGGTTAACACTTCAACTTAAGCCATAAAATATTGTAATGCCAGCCAAAATGTTCCACTTTACTTTTCAGAAACGGTACCCTAACACACTTCCCGCGCAAACTGACGCCGCAAGATGGCGGGCCTATTTAGATCCTGCCTTCTATTGGCGCGCTAGCTTTAAATTTAAAAATGGAATGCAATGTCCTTGGTTTGTAGAGTTCGTTAACCTTCTGATGCATTTTGGCGGTTTCTCACACAAATCGAAATGCATTAACAATGTTTGCAAGCTAGCATGCTAAATTAGACCCTACACTATTGATCCAAAGTTACATTTAGCATACGTAAACATAGAGCAATATTAAGACCGGTTGTTTTCGTTTATTCAAATGATTTTCGGCTTTCATCGTTCGAGTTAAGACTGGCAATTGTTATGCAGTTTATTTTTTATCTCTTACAGCCTACACTAAATTTTGGGGCCTAAAGCTATAAACTTTAAGCTTAAAATCGTTTATAAGGTTTTGTTGAAGGATCAAGTCGTAATTTAAAGGTGATGCTAGGCATGGATGGTTTGTATTTGAATTTTGGATAACATCTGCCCAATTTAGAGACCTGAATTTTTATCGTGCTGCTATAAAGAAGGAATTTTATTGACTTGCTTACGATTGTGTTTTAATTCTATATTTTATTCTTTAAACTTTTTGATATGAAACTTTACATTATGTATAACACACTACAGCAACTACTGAATGTCTTAAGATGAAGTGGTCTTTGGAAAATGTCAGAAGTAGAACGGAAAAACCTCATTTCGTAAGCGAGTGAGTGAAACGAAACTACACAATATTTAGAATAATTATAAAAGCTTTTAATTTTTTTAAATAAATCCACACAAAATTGAGCTTTTTAAAAAGGTAAAAATAATGATATGATTAAGTATAATACACGAAACTTACAATTTAGCTAAATTTAAGAGCTCTGTTTATAACTTTTTTCCATCAAGAGTTTTAAGTTTGACGATCTTCCGACAACGATCTCCTTAGTAAATAAGGAACTGCTTAGTAAATCTGTAGTCATCTTGTACATATAGAGAAGAAGGTAAAGAATATGTAACAAGTTTAAAATAAACCGTTTAGCCATTTTGAAACTAAGTGGCAACACACACACACTACTGCCTGTACTCATGTATGTATTTATAAGATTAGTGTAATAGTAAAAAATAACAGAGAATATGAAGAGGGTTTGATAAGAGATTGTTAGCTTTATGCTTAAGGCTTAATAAAGTAATAATGATACAGCCTCAAGTTGAGACTTCGTAATATGCTCAGACGTAGCTTACTTGCATATGATTCAAAATTCATTGGCTAAGCTATTTTTTTTTAGGCTTGATAGGTTAGCCTTTGACCACTATCTCACTTGATGGTAAGTGATGATGTGGTCGAAGATGTTGTTCAGGCTAACCTAGAATTACTGGTTCTCAAGGACAGCTGCCGGAACACACCGTTAGGTGCTTGGCGACAGATTTTCTACTTGAGGGAAAATGCCCTACCACCATGCTGTAACGGCTGTCATCCAAAGACAACAACCGGGACCGACGGCTTAACGTGCCCTCCGAAGCACGTGAGCGCTCAGTAGTAATGTCACCAGCGGTCACCCATCCAAGTCATGACCGCGGCGGACGTTGCTTAACTTTGCTGATCGGTTCAGAATGGCGAAGCAAACTTTACGAGCGCTTCAAAATTTAATAATTATTAAATATTTTATTCGTGTTCAACTATGTTTTTATTACGATTACATAGATCTTTCTGTAAATTTAGTAGATATACAGTATACACGTGCAGAATAAGACAAGAATTATAAAACTAAAATATCATAAGCATTCGTAGCAAATAGATAACTATCGTAGTAATTCGTAGATGAATCTAGCTACGGCGTAGACGAAACTACGAAATTTGATAAAAAAATTACCTACATAAGTTCAAATAGCAACTTTAATTTCGTTATGACTTTGTTCGATTCTGTTAAATATAAAAATAAAAGCATATTATTTATTTCTTTTCTATTTGCCATAGCAAAATTAATAACAATTAATATATAAAAAATACGCTGAAGCCAAATCTTATTACGGTATTTTTTTATTTGTGCCATAACGTATGGAAACAACCTGATAACCTAATTTTCACGTATCCATAACAGGTTCAGATAGTTTGAAGAAATGGAGTATTCTGCGCACTAATTTAACGGATTCATGAATCTTGTTAGAAATTTAACCATATACGAGTATGTCTGTAATCTGATTGACTCCTCCAATCTACAACATCTAACTCTGCAATATGCTCGTCAATTTTACTACTTGATAAAGACATATATTTATAGGAGCGAATCCCACCGATACATATTACTTTTAAGAGCCTGACTAAATCTCAGTACAGATAAAACGGTTATATTATTGTTTTATGTTTACTGATCCTTGATCTTGAAGCCAGTTGGATCGTGGAAACGTACATGTAGGTTTAAATTTAGAATTTTCATCCACAAATAGTTTAACCTCATGCCAAGGCGCAGGAGTTTGCGTACAGGACAGGAATAGCTCAACTATCGCCTGCGAAGAATGTGAATACCGGAATCGTAACGCATATTAAAATACTCATCTGTAGTTCTCCGAAAGATTAGGCAGGGGTGGACAAACGCCTATATTTTGCCGGATTTTTTTAGGTCCTACATAATATATCCACAAAATCCGGTGACGTAAGTGTGAGACCTGTGATTTTTCAGCTATCCGTGGGTACCACTGACACTTGTTCCATTCCAGTGCCAAAACTACAATGCTTGAAATTTGGACGTGATACTCATATGTCAACAAGGGCACAATGTGTCAACACGGGAACATTAAAAGCCACTTTATCAAATGGTTTCTTTTAAAATACCGCAGTTTTAATTAAATGTGCACCTTCTTGTATCACTTTGTATAAGAAAGTAGCCAGCAACTTATAGGTACCTCTACGAGTATAAATATCCACTAAGGTATGGAAGAAGTGTTATTAGATTTTGTTCACACAAAATCCAAAGCAGGAGACTGGAGTCTACTTGGCCAGAGTAAATATGTGTATACAAACTAATCTCATTCGTTTATTTAGCAAAATATGTTGCAAAATAATTGCATATTATAGGGAATAGGACATTCTATAGCAATTTTGTTTCAAAACTTGTACAATTTTCCGAGCTTTCGACCGTCACCATACATCACAACTTCACCTGCGTACGTCAGGCATCATGACGAATAAATAAAGTGCAATCGCTTGCCTACGAAAAATCTCAAAAGATACAAACTCCAATATCAGTCTATAGACACAATGTGTGGGGAGTATAAACAGGCATCGTCAGCCATAGCACAAACAAGCCGCTAGTGAAACTGAAATTAGTCACCACTATACTATGGAGTATTGTGCGACGCTTTTGTAGTGATGAGAAACGAGAAAATTGTATCCTACCGATATCATAGTAATAGTATCGACTATCGATAGAATATTGTATACAGTGATGAAACAAATGTTGATTTCAAAAGGTCAAATAACTTAGAATGGTTACTAGTATATCAAAACTCATAACTTAAACACAATTGATACAATTTCTATAACAAAGTCTTATATTAATTACACCTTAGTTAGAATTATCTTGCAAGTAAACTTTTAAACTACGCATATGTTATTTAAAATAAAATATTTTTGAATATACGTGAAGTTCAGTATCGCTACACAACAATGCTTAGTTTTATATATCATTTGACTTCGTCTTATAAAAGTATATATCTAAAGTCCTAACTAATTCTTATTTTGGTCGCACCTCCAAGGTAAACGTGCTTTGCATTACCAACTGTAAGTATTGGAAGCATTGTAGCACGGAGCTAAGCCAATATTATTGCCAAATTAGCATGTGCAACATAGTGTTTTGGTGCCAGGAAACGATTTTGTTTTCATGCTATCTGACCGACAAAATACATTGTTACTGAATATTAAATTAGACGCCATTTTGAATGAGCGTTTTTCACCTCCCACCAAGTTGTATTTTAAGAGAAATTTGTATTGCACTCTGGCCAAAATTTAATAACAATTCGTCCGTGGTAGAGTGATTTATTTAAAGAAATCCTCTGCGTTTTCAAATTGTAAAATAGGATCTTAGTTTATTCAAAAGTCTGAAGCATGTATCTATTCGATACATTTTAATAAGTTGTAAGTGAGAATAATTTTAAGGCTGCTAATTCATATAAAATTTGTACAGCTTTACCCATGTTTAATATGTGCTACGTGAATGTAAAATGCCTTTTGTGAACCTTTGTCACTACAAAACAATGATCATCGGTATTAATTCTTGAAACGAACATATTAAAATGCATCCAACGTAAGCAACTAATTCACGTTCGAATTTGACTAAACCTGCGTTTAATGTATTGTGTACTATGTTTAAATAAATAATGATTCAAATTATCATAGTGTAAATAATTAATAGTACACTGAACTGATTTCTGTAATAAAATCAACAAATAAAAGTTGCCTTTATGAAGGTTTCATTTAATAAACTGAATGTTAATGTACCTATTTTGTATATAATACATCAATTGTCAAAAAAAGGTCATAGGTATTATTTCCTGCTTATAACAATACTGTTTGAAATTCAATCAATAAATTCTTACACAGTCGTGGTATGAAAAGGTCCGTCACCTTAAAGTCGGCTTTTGCTTGCACGAATGCAAGAAACAGTACTGCCAACATTTTAATATAGAATAAGTTTTGGTACGTTTCCTACAGACATGGTATTTTTTAAATAATGTTATAAGACGTTTTATTTTTTACATAAATATTATTGGAGTCAACAGCTTTGTTGATAGGACCAACCTCATTATTGACCAAAAATTTAACAACAATACGAATAAATGATATAATTAACAACATATTATTCAATAAAGAGTATAACCACCATTGGCATCAATCACACATTGTAATCGTTTCTCATGGAATCCACAAGGTGAGAGCATGGGTCTTTCTCCCAGGGGTCTTATTTAGCCTTCTTGGTCTGTTCGTTTCAATTTTTCATTGCTACCCCATTAAAATAAGTTTTTTATCGAGTTTAAATCTGTAGATTTTACTGGCCAGGGAATAACATGCCGATTGACCATTTCGTCACAATACGAACATTGTCCTGAACGTAGCTGACCTGAAGTAAATCATCAGTTGGATTTACGGTACACACACTTGTCAGCATACTGTCTTCCAGAACTGATAGATAGTGTGATGCATTTGCGCTTGAAGGGCGAAGTACGACCTCACCCACTCCATCTGCTGACTTCCCCCTCCCATATATTGGCAGAGATTGCGATACCGTTACATCTCCACATATGAAACCTCCCATGCTGACTTGACATAAAGTATTTTTTGTCGGTAAAAATAGTGGTACTTCAATCGTAGCTCAAACAAGTATCTGCAAATGATAAGCGTGCTTCTTTATGATTCGGTGTCTGTGCATTTTTTTGAGTGATTTATTTTAAAAAATCATCTGCGTTTTCAAATTGTAGAATAGGATCTTAGTTTATTCAAAAGTCTGAAGCATGTATCTATTCGGTACATTTTAATAAGTTGCAAGTGAGAATAATTTTTAGGCTGCTAATTCATATACTGATATGAATAATGGGATCAAATTATAATTTGATGCGTTTCTTATTACTCTAAGACAAACTTTACGTATACATTTGAGCAAAATGGTTAGTTGACACAAAGCCATTTATCCACAAGGATAGGACGGTGACCAGAATGTTGTGACTATGATTTTGAAGTTGATAGAAGAACTTCTTGTCCATATCTCCTGATCCAAAATCTTATAGTATCCCTGGTTTCAGTAAGAATACGCGATATGGCATTTATATTGTAACCATATAATAAGCTTCATGTTCGGTAATAATTGCTGCTCTTTCTTCAACATATACAGAGCATTATAAAATAAAGAAAAGTACAAATTTTAACCTACCGTGGTGTATATATAAAATTGTTGACAATAACTATAATTGACATAAACAATAGTTTTAACCATGTATTATATCTCTAAATAATCTTCTTAGTTAAGATCTAAAATTAAACAACTATGATCTAAGTATATATGATATAATTTTTAATCTTATTGTCAAACAGATATATAATTTTCTGTGGAACTATCTATTCTGTTTATTAGTTTGAAAGGGTAACTTGCGCTTTTTAAACGAACCAATTTGAAAATTGGCAAACATTTTCATGGCGTGATTGTATCCAGTTTATTTCTAGGTTATATTTTCAAATTATAAAGTATGTAGCTACACTACTATGCAATCAATCGCATCTTATAGCAAATCTAGCAAAATCGTTTTCATTTATATTATTACAATAATGTTGAATCTGAGATGCAACATATCGATATTCGCCCCCATGGTGCGCTCAACACTATTTCTAACTTCACGGCCGATATCTATGTATGCGTGGGCACGTTAGTGTGAGTGACCTTGCCGCTCGCTGCGTTTCGGCGGTCATTAACCCCGATGCATTCTGTTCAACCCTTGACTTTGTCCAACCATAATTATGTGCTTATCTATGTACGCCCATAAATAGCTTGAACGTATTGTTCCACAATTTAAGAATTCATTTTCTTTAGTTTGCCTCCTTGTTCATTGTTTTAGTTTCACACGCTAACCTGTGGTGTTGACGCCATATTTTCAGCTTAATTTTTTGTAAAATAACTCAAATGTACAAGCTGTACGAGTACTTATATCTTTCGATGATGTGGAGATAAGTTTTTAAATTAGTCTTGAAGGACGATTGTTATCTGCAATTCAAGACATTGTTCGAAGCCGCCAGTCCGTTTTATTATTTGCTTCCGGATTATAACTCAAGCAAAATTCATTATTTAAATAAGATAATAATTTATAATAATCATCACAAATATTATTATTAGGTATTAGCGATAAGGGCAAACAAGACAGTATATTACTAACTAGACGAAAGTAGTGCAGTCTCAATCGTGCGCTCGGTGAGTCTAGATCACCTAAAGATACTTGGTTTAGAAACGAAAATAGTCGAATATTCTTCCGGTAAGGCTGCGTGGCATTTGTGACGTCACGTGGGCACACCAGGGAAATTGGGCGGAATTGTCACTAGATATATATTTTTATGTTTATTTTCTTAAGCGTTTCATTCAAATGTTATGTAATGTTTTCTTAAGATACTTTTAAAAATATATTTGTTATTATTAAATATGGATTTCCGCAAAGTAACGCGTAAATCTATTCAGTAGACGAAAGTACTTAGAAAAAATTAAACATAAAAGAATTTGCTACTTAATTTACTGATCAGGGAGGTTTAAGTCCCAACTCACTTCACGGCGTGAGTATGTATGTTTGACGATAAATAAAGTACCTAAGAGTACCAAGAATGTAGCAAAGTAATTATTACCATCGAAAGATTTTAGTATTTGTATGAGCGAAATCAAGTGCTGTTGCAGATGTATTCATCACGAGGACTGCAGTATATATGTGTATCTCTTTTTCAGGAAAAAGAAAATTGAAATCTTTAATTTCAGTATAATTTTATTGGCTCTTTCCCTAAGCGTACTTATATGCGGTCGGTAAATTGTATTCCTTGTAATATTTGCCGCTTACAATAAGCAATATAAGGCCATATATTTTGTAAAAGATATTTTCTTGTCATTCTATGCCCATTCACCTACCCAATGCTAACCTACCGTAATCTCGTTGTTAGTGACTCCACTTCCTTTGGTTGAAATACTCCCTCATTCGAACTTTTTTAGCACAAAATGAAAAACTGGCTAGTTGAGAAAGCGTGACTATGACTATAATGAGCTCTTTATTTGACTGTACATAAAAATGAAAATGTATTTTTATGTATTGAATACACTTCCTTAAGAACTGAAATGTTTAAGTCGTCAGTCTATTAGTACAGAACATTATTATTTGATGTAACTTATGCTTAATTTCACCGAGTTTGAAGATTTTGTACTAACACAAATGTTCTGGAGCCTAATTTATACTTATGTTTTGCCAGTTTTTCACTGTATTGTTCATTTTATCATCATCTTTCATTTTACTCACTTAAAACAAACGTTTCGATAACTGCATGCTGTGTTTACCTATAAGTAATTATGCATTTAGCCTAGAACTTACACATATATACTTAGATTTAAGCATGAATTGATGGAATAATTGTTGGTAGACCATAAATAAATAAAATAAAAATAAAATTTTATCTCTTAATATGAAAATACAAATTAACATGAAACACAATTTTTCTGAAAAATAATCATAATTGGCTAACCAGAAGAATATATTTTAGGCTCAAGGGTCGTAATATTTTGCATGCATATTATATGCATGCAAAATATTACGAAACTACGTTCGTATGGAAGCTATCAATACACTTTGCTTAATGCCATAGGCCCCGACATAATGAGTTCTACCACCTCCCTAGCTTACTCATCGTAGCATGAGGAGTGCATTACATTGCTGCAGCAGTCAGTGCTAGTTCAATGCCCTGTAGCACTCTAGCGGTAATGAATACTGCATTATCAAGTGGAGCATCTGCCAATATTTGAAACTTCTATTTTTATATCATTGAATGTTCTCAAGGCAAGCAATATTATAAAGAAAGATGCTAAGGACTGCCCTCACTAAGTGTACAATCTACTCCCTGTATTCCTAATCGCTTCATATCTTTGTGATAGGTTAATCATAGTGCGTGAGAGAGTTTTCCTCTGTGTAGTACCAATGATATTTGATAAACTTATCATAAAGTTATGCAGTGATTATGAATAGAACCTATTTTTGAGACGATATAATAAGATGCAATTTTTAATCTTATTTAACGAGCGGCGTTTGCGAATTTATATTTGGAATGAAGTTCCTGGGTTCAAACTCTGAGCCGCATAAAATGCAAGTCAAAGTCAAAATCCATATTCATATTCATAATCATATTCAATTTAGGCGTTTATGACGCTCATAGTTATTGATATTTTCGAAAGTATTCACTTTCAGTAACAGTTCTGAATCTGGAACTTTTCTCGATTAATGACATTATGCCTCACTTCTTTGCGTGGAGTCAATACGTGTTTGGAAAATCACAGATGTTTAAACAACTTTGTCTACCTCATAGGCATATAAAGGCATGATGGTATATTTTTCAAGGCACATAATACATATAAAACATTTGCAAATTTAGTATTTGCACAAATTCTAATAAATAATTTGTGTAATTTTAATGTAGTAGTCTTATAATTTTTTTATTATGTTACATTTGCGTCGTTTTTCAAAAATAAATCTATGTGAACTATTTAACTATATGCTCTGCTTAAATCACAATTAAATAATAAGTAAAACTCAGCTATTGCTTTTGACCATCCTTCCGGTAACAACGGAATTTGTTAACGATTACTGAAAAATCGGACTCTATGTGTCATAAATTGCGTAGGTATATGTTTTTCATCGTCCATAATATACAAAATACCTTAACACAAAACAAAGGATCACCAGATTACCACATAATTAACTCTACTAAACTCAATTATGCCGCTATGTTAACAATTAACCCATAGCTAACAATCTAACCTTTCCCCAAACCATAGACAATAACTAATTCCAAACTAATCCCGCCAAAATTCGTATTTAGAAGCCGCAATTCCCGCCAACCGCATCCGTCTACAACTCGTCTAGTCACAACACATGTCCGAAATACAAAGATCCTAGCAAAGCTATTGAAGTGCACCTCCTGGAGGTAGTCGTGGGAGCTCAAGGTATAATGGTCGTCCCGTATAGTAAGTAGTGGTCCTGACCTAGCGACGCCGACTATCGTCTCTAGGTCAAGGAAGGATAGACGCACACACGCAAACTTCACACATCACCCACACACGGAAACACAACTAGCGATAATTGTTGTGTATGTATGTGTGTGTTTAGAGGAATTCGCTGGGATTTTAGTGGAATTCTCGATGCTTCGATTGATCGGATTGTGTTTTGGTTTCGCTTTCGGTTTGGTGGTTCGTGAATGTTGTTGGACAGTTTAATAGGTGTTTACGGATGCTAATTATTTGGTAGATTAAACTGTAGTATAAATTATATATGCGAACTTAATTTAAGACCATGCCATGGTATATTTTGAGGATGACTTAAATGATGGTAATAGCTACCAATACTATTCTATTTGAAGTGCAAGATACAGTATCTTGCAATTCAAATATGTAAAATTGATAGATAAATGACTACAAACACGGAATGCTCTACCAAAATGTAAAAAAATGCAGAGAGCAAAAATGGTTTACACTCCACGCTTTAATACAACTAAGTTTTTTAAAAGAATATTTTTTTTATCAGAAAGAATATTGATAAGTTTGAGAATGAACTCAAAGTTAAAAATGATTAAATGTATCAAAAAATTATGAAATAAGAGTACGAACCACGAGTATGTAGTGTGTAAGTGTTAACTAGTAAAAATAAATAAAATAGTATTAATTTTAGTATCTAAATGCCAAATATTTAGTTAATTATACAGCCAGGAGGTATTTATTAAAGATATCCATTCAATACCCACTCTATTATAATTTATCATGATGTAGCAATAAGATAATAGACAGATACTTTTCATAAATGTATATATACCTATATCTATACCAAAGACATTATCTGTTGCTAAGGCATGCACGCTGCTCACCACCGAAATAAGACATAGACACAAAAAAACCAATAACAACTGCAATCCAGTTTTTCGACCCTCTGTCCTTCGGCTCTAGCTCAACAAGTCCTTAAGAGCCCTTGGCCCTTTTTATAAAACTACCGCCCAGCGTAACCTGACCCCTAACATTCTTTACTAATCTCCAAACTTCGCATGTAAGTTTCGAGGTGCAGGAGGGTGGGAGAGTCAAGTAACGTTGGTTAAGTATACTTTCGCAAGGTAAGTGTATACTTCGGTAGGACGAAGTGATTTGCCCTCTGTCTTTCTGAAGTAGATTCTGTTTCTAAGTTTCATATTGTTTCATTCTGTTTATAATATTGCGTTTTAAAAGGTTAATGATGATTTTCTTTGTAGACAGTTTTGTGTCGTATTTTCTGGATGATCTAAGATTGTTATCTCTATGTAATAATATAAGTACGTGATAGTTTTTTTAACAAATCCATGTAAAAATTTTAAAATCGGAGAGTCGCATCTATGTTAAATGTAATTCTTTCTCTAATTTTCGCGCTTTTCCGACTAACACAAGGTCGTACCTACCACGCGCAGCTCGCATCGAGACTGTACCTAATTTAATTCGTGCTATGTTTTATTTTCCGTTACATGCTCTTAGTTGATGGGGCAATTCACTCTTAAAGAAACGGTACCGTCATCGCGGGCTTTTGTGGGGTCTTTTAGTTAGCGTAGGAAGTACTAATAATGTGAAAATGTTATAAATATACATCATAAATGAAACACAAATCTATTACCTGCAATAATGTCATATGACACGAAAAAACAGAAACCAAGCTAACAATTCTATACGAATTACGAATAGGTTCAAAGCAATTGGCGATATTAATATAGGAAGATCTGGTTATTACGAATACGTTTATTACTATTTACTACATAATATGCTATTTTTCTTGATACATAATCTTGCCATACATTTTGTCACGTTTAGCCTTCCCGTTTCATTCGCAGAATGCCAATCAATTGATGGCAATGATGTAGCCTATAAATCTAATAAACAGCAACGCATGGTACCGACTTCGACAAGTTATTTCACACTTTTAGGTGTTGAAGTCGGTTCCATTTTTTGCAAAACATTTTTTTTCACATTTATAGTGACCTTACGGGTTTTTGCTACTTACGGGATCGATTATGATTCATTCTTAACGACTATAGCATCAAGATAGGTGAATATTTTTCAGGTATTTTAGTGTAACTCATATAATAAGAAACTCAGATAAAATTTAAAATTAGACCAAACAACAAGCATCACCTTTCAATCAAAAAATAATTTTCAAAATCGGTTCACCCAGTCCAGAGTTCTGAGGTAACAAACATAAAAAAACAGACGAATTGAGAATTATTGTTAATTGAATTATTTCGAATTACATGGAAATACTTACACCTACTTATCTAAGTACTAATACGTTATAACCTATACTGCATAACTTTATAAACATAAATACAGCACAGTAATGCATTTTTTATAGTTGATAGGCAAGCCTTTGATCTCTATCTCACCTGATGGTAAATGTTGATATGATTCAAGATATTGTTCAGGCTAATTATAAGTTATCAAGGAAGCAGCCGGAATACACCGTTAGGTGGTTAGCGACAGATTTTCTACTTAAGAGTAGGTATCTAGGCCTAACCACTATGGACATTTTGTATGTACCCGCATAATTATGTTTTTCTTCGTTCGGTCCCATCAGAATCATCTTAAATTGGTTCTACTGTAATTGTTCCACAAATAGTTCGATCATATTAAATTTTGCAAATTTTGAGATAAAAATGCATACTAAATCAAAGCTCCTGTCAATATAAAAATAAACTATCAAAGTTGAAACAACGATACCGTCCATAAAGCGTCGAATTTACATTAAAAGAACTCATTCCAATTTTAAATTGAAAAACCCCAATCAGACAGAATAAAAACTTCATTTCAAATATCGAATTCGTTTTAAAAACATTCGCTAATTATTGAACGCTTCGTCTATAAAGCCTATGTATTGTCATGCAGTGGCATATAACCTATATGTACATTTAAGAGGAAATAAATGAGCTTTTTGGCGGGAATGTGTGCGTGGTTTTGTATATGTGTAAAAAGGGTGTTTTTGTCTATGTGCCAAATAAAAATGAGGGCGTAATTTCCGGCAGCATCGTTTATCGTATGTTGGCGGACGGATGAAAGTGATATAAGTTCCGTTTTATATTTTTTCTTCTCATAATACTTGTTTGCACAATCGCATGAACGTCACGTCCAAGCCAAGGTGCCAGGTTCAATCCCCGGGTAGAGCAAGCATGATTTGTTTTAACAACAAGTTTTTTCTGTATCATACCAAAAATTTTTAGACTTTTGACAGATACAGGCAAATCAGGCAAATACATCCTATGATCAGTAAAATGAATGACGGCTTCCAATACTCATCGCTTTCACCCTCACCTCTGGCTTATAAAAACCACCCTAAAGTAGGGTAGACAAGACACATCGGTGCTCTGGTAAGGTTCTTTCTCACAGGTTTACCCTAACAAAGCAATTATTGATGACTTGAACTGAACTTACAAACTACGTACTCCTTTATTCAACCACTGATTTTAGCGCTTAGTTTGAGTAATTATTAGCTGCTCAAATTAATCACCCAAATGTACATCCTCTTAAAAAAAATGTTGATATGTACCTAAAGGTCTTGTTTTTTATTAACATATGATAAAACCTCCTTTCCAAATTAGTATCTACCTACCTGTATGTTGTACTTAAGAAGCATAGTGTCCAACAAAGTTGCAAGTTACGAATATTTTAACCAATACACAGTTTTTTGCGATGTAACTACCAGATAAGAATCTTAATGATTTCTGATTATATTGCATACATTCCGAACATTGATATTATTGACATTATTCAACAAAACATTATGAAACAACCAGCTTTCCGGGCGCGGCTCCGCCCGCGCGTATGTTGGTTATCGCGCGAAAACATTAACCTCTTTTTGTGCAGTTGGATAAAATCTATCCTATGTTTTTTCCCGGGTCTCAAACTATTTCTATACCAAATTTCATTCAAATCGGTCCAGTGGTTTTGGCGTGAAAGCGTAACAAACAGACAGACAGACAGAGTTACTTTCGCATTTATAATATTAGTACTGATAGTACTGATAGTGCTGATTATGGTACATATTGTTGTCCTGACCAATATGTACCATAATTGTTTAATTATATTTTTTTTAACTAAATATTAAAAATTTCATGTTTTTATTTCTTTGTTATTAATTTTTCTAGTATTATTCAAATTAAGTGACGATGGCATAAAATACTAAATCAGAGTCTTATACACTTTTACTATTTATCACTTTCCTTACATATAAAATGTTAGTTCCTCGCATGAATCTAGATGATCATAATGTAGAATACAATTCTACAATTAACAAAGTTACATACCCTACCGACGAAACAAGGTTGCAGTAAGAAACCAAACTCAAATAAAAATATTACGAATCGTGATATTCGTCACGTTACAACCTTATCACAATAAAAGTACATTTTTTCTACGCATCCAGTCATTGTAGTTTTTATATAATGTTCGCAGGACAAAGGATCTTAGATTAAAATGAAACAAACTTTAACTAATCCTATGTCGAATAAGCAGTATAATTCTGAAATCATGTCACAATCTAAAATCCGACCACAAAATTGCATTGCTAAAGAAATTTTTGAATGTTTATTATGACAAAGCAATGCATACTTAAACAAACGTATGCGTAAGGGTATTCCAGATTCGAAGGCCGTCAAGATCTGCGCCTGCTTCGGTGCAGGTGTCTAGCAATGACTAATGCAGTAGTAAGTACATTGATGTATTTTAAATCACATCACACAATATTTTAAAACTATTTTTTAAGTTTTTGAAGACTATTTAATGTTATAAATGTTATTTACTTGTATCTTTATAGTTATTTAAACTTTATGTAGACAAATTTTCAATATCTCTTACCTTAATTTTCTTAGCTTGGCACCGAAATTACAACTTTGAAGTACGTTAAACGATTTATATCCACTATCAATACTGATATCATTGACAGCTTAGAAAAAACTTGAAACTCTGTTGTCTGTTTTATTGTCGCCATTTTCTTTTCTTTGTTATAGCTAATTATAATAATTTGATAAACATCCTGAAAAACTGAAAATGCAACCTTATACTATCTCCAACCGTTAGCTTGATATTCGAAATTTAAATGAAGCAGCTATCGCAATTAGTGCGCACAGACGCACTTACACGTACATGTATACGCGTACACGCAACTAAACACACACTCGCGTAAAAAATGCAAATAAAAATGTTGTGATCAAAAATGTGTGAAGGAGAGGTGGCGCACACATGCAACTGCCCACCACAATTCAATATCGCTTGTCATTGGTAGTAGCGTCGGTATAAAATAACTTTGTTATTTCCTGATGCAAATTAGTTATTAATTAGCTTACTTTTAGTAGACGATTGTATTTCAGTGTGCATTAAAATGAATAAAGAATTATGTTTTGGTTGTCAGCGCTTATATATTAAACAGTCTTAGCAATTTTTAAATATCAACAAGGTTTTATGTTTTTTAGTATTATATATCACGTAAAAATAGTAATAAAAATACTATAATCGAAGCAGTATTTTTCGTTCGTTTTGTCAAGAAAAACTTTTATTTACTGTCTTTAAGTAATATTTGTAATTATTCATCTATCATAAACGCATTAATATTGTTCGTGTACAGGGCAGATTCTAGTTTAGTCTGAACAACGTCTACAACCACATCATCACTTACCATCAGGTGAGACAGTGGTCATCAGGCAGGCCTATCAGCCATAAAAGAGTATGAATGTTATTTAAAGTTTTATCGAATCGTATGTGGTTTTTTCGACCTCTTAGTCTCTTATTGTCCCACGAATATAGCTTGATCTCAGTGAAACATGAAATCTTGTACTTTATGTAGAAATACATCTATAAAAATAGCTTACTGAAATATGAAAAACAGAGAACATGAATTTTATGTAATAAAATTCCAATCCAGCTGCTTACCTCGTCATCGTCACTCATTAATCAACATAGTGCTTATTAAACTGCATAATTAATGCTCGCACTTTTGCCGACCGTACAAAAAAATAAACCTGTATGCACACGGCTGTGCCAGTGTGGGTGCACACACACATGCATGAACAAATAAGTACGTACATCAATCGCGATGTGCGTGAAGACAGCGTGGCCATGTGCAGCAAATGAATTTAGGTCAACTGTTGATATAAACGTCGCTGGCCGCTGTTTTTTTTTAACCCAAGAGAGAGCACAGTTTTTCCTTTTTATTTCTCTACTTTAGGCGCCGCACACATGTTGCTTGTTTTTTTTTCATATGTAGTCTGCAATTTGCTGGGTAGATATTTCTTGTAGTTATATTTATTCAGATAATGAAACTTACTTTTGCAATTGTTTTCCGGCATTGTTACCGGTGAATTATTATTGATCCTTGTAGTATTTTTATGGTTCTGTAAATTATAGTCATTGAGAATAAAATAAAAAAGTATCCACACTAACTTCATAATAGCGATTTCGTTGCCTAAATGGTGAGTGGTGTGGTGCGAAATGGTGTGTTTGTACACCTCTACGTATTGATATTTATTTGATTTTTATTTATTAGCATTACTTAATAACTAAAGAAAACTAGTTAAAACTGGCTAGTGAGAGCCGGCCCTCGCACTTTTAGGGTTGCCTAATAGCAATAGCCTGTACAAGAAAAATATGATTATGGTTTTGATCACAGCTTCAAAACTACATACCAAGTGCCAAGTCACACTACAAATAAATTTGTGCATATTCGTACCCTGAAAAAGTGATACATAATGTACCGCAAGTAGTGATTGCTGACAGGTTTCATTTTTACTATATACTCCAAAAAAAAATATTTGAATTGCCAACTCTGATGATCCTCCACATTTTTAGATAATATCATAAACATTATATTTATGTACTTATTATCAACACACTACAAACTAAGTACAACACTACAGCTACTACAACGAAAGCATTTAGGTAACCTGCAATGGCCTGCCTACAGGCACTCCAAAAGCTCCAGCTACAAATAGGTAGCGTGCGCAGCATGCTGGCAGCACTGCCCTATTGGATTGCAATGCTTGTTAAGCCAAGTACCAGCATTTTTTCGACCAAGCGCTCTGACAAGTTTTTGAAAGTAAGGTGTGCTACCGGCACCTACGGACCTAACATATCTACACCAAACTGCTCAAACATCTAACCACTATCAAGATTAGCACATTTGCGCTGCTTGTGTCACTTCGTCGTATATATAAAACCCACAAAAAATACATGTCGTGTATTTTTAGTAGATAGGTAGTAGGGACACACCAAATTTTTTTATATCTTGCTTTTAATATGGAGATTATATATTAAAACAAAAAATATCCTATTACAATGTCAACAGACCACCTATAACATATAACAGGCAACATATACAGGTCTTTAAACGTATTATTGATGAACCGAGAACACTTAGTAATAGAATCCCGTATACTCCTCAGTATACGTAAAGAATAATTTGAATGTTCTTACAAAATAATTGACATTTGTAGTACCTACTATTGCGTCAGATGCAGAATCTATTGAATTTTACGTAAACACATTTTTAAAGGTCAACAAAAACAAGTAAACAGCACGTAAACTGTTTTCGAAGCCAGTAAACATGTACGTAAATTAAAATGTAATGCTGTTAGACTACTTTAGTTCCCAATGTGAGGTAAACTAGAATTTATTTCGTTACCTTGGACATATTTCGTTAGCTTTGAAAGTTGTGTCCAGTTTCAAGTAATATAACTCACATTCCTACCCTTGCCCAACTCATGAGAGGTCAGTTTTATATCTTCTCTAACAACACAAAGATATTAAAATGTTTTCACTTAAAACTCTTTGGATACAAAAAGATATAATTGTAGGATCGGCCATTACCCTAACTTCTACCCTTCTTAGGAATTTACGCGTTGATCACTTCACCTATGAATGAACGCGACGGAGAGGAGTCTTGTTGTGTACTAATGTGAAGCAACACCCAAGCGGTGCATTCTGCCTCCTAATAGTCTATCACTACATCCAAGAAGATGTGGGACTGTCAATTTATTATTAAGCCAAGGACTGTACAGTAACTCATTAAAATATATATATATATCGAGTGAGTACTATAAACGTTTATATATTTGAAGCGCAATCTACTTACTTTCAAGGCACGATGGTAGGGCATTTAAAAAGGTTTGCCTGACTAGTTATACCTTCAAGTAAAGAATAAACTTCAAGTGTTTCAAGGTGTGTTCCGAATTTGAACTTTAGAGCATCTTGCAGTGCATTCTAGGCTGAACCTGCTTTAACTTTCTCTTAATAAGGTATGCTTCAACTTTCAATCAGGAGATATCACCTGTTGCTTAGCCTGTTGGCAAGAAACAAGCTGTCTCACTCACACATTCAATAAAACCATAATGAAAGGACGTCGTATGTTATAATTTGTAGATCTAAATTAATCGAGAAGATTTAGGTGCCAAATAATATCATCAAAATCTATTTGACTGCTATCGACTCTGGTAAAAATATACTAACCTATAATTTTAATTTAAAATTTTGTAAGTGTCCGCAGTTTTCGCCTTCCGTGAAATGTTTTATATACTATTGTGGAAAACGAAGGAAAGCGTCCAATGCTCAGCATGCTGCACATAACACGGCATACCATCTTCACGCTCTAAACGAAAGGTAAACAGCATTACCAAGGCGTATGCAGACAACCGGCCGTTAAATTGAATCTTATGTTTTTGTGTCGTCCTGACCTATACAAAATCTTATTTCCTTTTTGTTATTGTGTTATTAGAAAAAACATACTGTACATTAGTGGGATGAGAGTTGGAAAATAATAAGTAAAATTTTGTAAAAAATAATATTTTATCTCAGAGCGCTTTCATTTCATGTTTGAAAGCAACTGTATAAAATTTTAATTTATTACTATGCTGTCTGCGATTATTCGTATATTTTTCTAAGAAACCACTTAAGCCATATAGCTATTTAATTTACCAAAATAATGTTATCTTTAATCAGCTGAGTCATGATCTGTTAAAAAATAAGGCCTGGCATGAGTCTCCATCACCTACTGACCCGAGAAAGCCTTTCAGTAGCTTTAATTCACAAAACATGTAGGAAATCCGGCTGTTGCCTTGACTTTTGCCATCTGACCGACCCGATCCACCTTAATACGGCCAATACGGCCATCTATTCGAAATATCGCAATCGACATCTTGTATTTTGACAAGATGTACTTAATTTCTGTACACGACATATCGGCAATGTAAAAAGTTAAAACAAAGGTCACAGAACAGGTCTGGAGCGCCGATTCAATCGTTTTACGCAATGTATACGACCATTACTTACGTAGTTATGGTTTTTTTTCGGATAAAATATGTTATTATTGAACCCTGGTACGGTTAATTTTGTAATATCGTACGGTCAATTGCTTGTATCGAATGGTCAATCGAGATTTTGGAAAAGATTAAGGCTTATTAAGTTCCTCGGAAGATTCGTGTTGAGATCCTGGCTGGAAACTGTCGTTTTGCTACTAAATACGTGAATTTATGTTTTTTGTCTGAAATCTCCAAGCTGATTTACAAATTAGCTTCAAAAAAGGTGGCATGTGATTTTTAATTAGCTCCTTGTATTTTTAATATTACTTTTTGATCACCTCTGTTTATAATGACTAAAATGATTATTAAATATCATACCAACATATTTTTGAATAAGTTTAAATAAATAATTGCAGCATCCAAATTAATCGAAGCGCATTAAATTTTTAATTAAGTATGTTTCATAACTGACAGTTACGCAATTTTGAGGTTAAGTTAGAAAATGTTGCCGTTCTAAAGCGTTATTTGTGTCGGCAGTGAACGTACTCGTAGAGATAGAAGGTCAAATGCATTAGTAAGTGTAACATTAAGCTGTACATAAGTATTGTTGCAATTTGGTTAGTAGGTATTTACCGGAAGATATTGTTTTACAATGGTAATGTCAATGTAGGTATAGAACTCATTGTCATTATCGTATTCCTACCTTTATCTCTCGCTAGGTGGAGTCTAAGTTCTTTTTTGAGAGCTTCTCACCTAATAGTAACTGATGATATGGTCCTAGAATTACTGGCTTTCAAGGTCAGCTGGTGGAACACAGCATTAGGGGCTTGGTGACAGATTTTCTATTCAAAAACAAGCACCCGCGAATTGACCATGCTACGAGTATATTACGACTAAAATTCTAATACAACAAACGGAGCTAACGTGACCTCTGACAAACCAAGTAACCTTTTATGATCATGAAAACTGGGAACTGCGTTGGTATCAAAGTGTTATGATTTAAAGAATATAATATTTATTTTCAAAGGTGAAAACAACATACCATCCACTTTAAACAGTTAATAAGCTTGTGTTGTTTCTCTGTCTTGTGTCGTATTAAGTTTATATACAGTCAACGGTGGAATACGTCTGCGTATACGATATCTAAATAAAATATTGTTACTCTCGTGTTAAACTTAATATGTAATGAGAAAATATACTCAAGAAACAAATTTATACCCTTTAATGGTATGTTTTACTTTGATGCAGTACCAAATTGACATCTTATCTTCGTTTGATATAAGTCAAGTAATATGTGACGTAGATTTAGTTCAATTTCCACGTTTTGTAAAAGTTGTGCTGATAAGTAGTCACAGTATTTATTTTATTCATTATTTTTATTTATTTATTAAGACTTACAATTGTGAACCTACAGCTAAGCCAATACATTCACAATGTATTGTAGTAACATAACAACTTAAACGCGGTATACCTTTATATATAAAAACACTACAAATCTAAATAACTACATACTGTATAAATGAAATAAAATAGACATATAAATACGACTAATAGGATCAGTAAGAAGTGACCCATTTAGTTACGTGAAGTTTATATTATAAAAATTATACGAAGATAGAGCGAAACCACGAAGTGTATACATACTACCTCAAATTTTGTGATTCTATTTGACGTTGGTGTGTACTCAATTTCACAACGTACTGCAGTGACGAGGTACCGTGCGAAAAACATGTTAATAAAAGTCCGAAAGATAGAAATATAAATTAAAAAGAAAACCATACTAACAAAATTGAAAGTTACAAGTATTAGAAAACCAACCGTCGCTCGTACCTTATTCTATTAGCTATTTGCAGATCAACGTAGATAGCTCTACGTGAGTCGTAGCCGTAGCAAGTCTATGCGTAGTTCTACGGTACTAGTCGACCATTTTGTGGAAAGCTATTTGTTGGGCTATTGGTGTTGTAATTTTTACGTTACCGTCTGTATAATGAGGATAAAAATTAAATTAATGAGTAAGTCATTTAACGGTACAAGGAAAAATTTACCACGAATAGGATTCGAGCCCGCAATCATACATTCCTGATATTGTCGCAATCTCTGCCATTCTGAGCTTCTATGGAGAAATGAGTTATAATTTAAATTGATCCTTTCGTTCTTTTTATTGAAATGTCGTAAGAAAAATTACATTATTATATTATTTTTTAAGTAATAAATATGTAATTGTCCTCATTATACTTAGAAGCTATATTAGCAATTAATGTTTGGATTCCATAATGAGCAAGCCGTTCTAACAGAGATCTGTTGTAAATAATCATTACACTAAAGGCCCGTTTCAGAATGTCCTAATAAAGTTTCGGGTTGCTATGCAACACATAAAATAACTAAATGATAAAAAATGCCAGTTGACATACAGCGCGTTTCAAGCTTTAACCGATGGATAGGCCAAATCGATGACTGTGCAACGCAGAGATAGTGTTAAATTTATTAAATATGTTCTGCGTAGTAAAACCGGAACTTACTCGAACATTCTGAAACAGGCCCTAAGTAATAAAAATTATTTATTTTTGCTTAATTCATAAATCATCAAAAAATCGTGTTTTTATTTTATTTCACTTGTATGTTTTATTTCGTTTTAGTGTTAGTACCTTTTTTAGGATTATATAACACAAGAGCAAAACAGAGACCTATGTCAGTAAGCTGACTCTCTGTCGGAATTCTAGGTTAGCCTGAACAACATCTTCGACCACATCATCACTTACCATCAAGTGAGATAGTGGTCAAAGGCTATCCTATCAGGCATAAAAAAAAATCTTAAATTAAAATATAATAATTAGTGAATAATATAGACATAAAACCAAATATTGAATTAAAATATAATTTAAATCCTTTTAACGGGGAAATTTATGAATGCTCGTAAGTAGAGAACAAATATATAATTTTATTTATATACAAAACAAAAGAGGCCGCCAGAGTTCTTCTTTCTATGTAGAAATGTTTATATTTCTAAAAATTCCGTGATAAACAGTTTGCCCTAAATGCATTTAAGAGTGATTTGCAACTGCGCCGAAAAACAACAATAAACACTTTAAAAGTCTTTGACCTAAATTTTTCAATGCATCTCAACAGAAAGTGGCACAAGCAAACATGAATTTGTGATGTATAAATAAGATGAATGGCCATGTCGACTCAGGGGCAAGAGTATGTATGTATTTTTTATGAGTCAGTTATATTAGCATATGCTTTCACACGTAATAAGGTATGAATATATTTTATTGACTTAAAGGCTATAAAAAATTAATATATTTATTCATATAAGTTACAATAAACATAAAAATAATGTCTTTACAATTGAAACTTACGATATTGATATTGTTATACAACTTTTGAGTATTTTTGGTACAGCGAAATTAAAACAAAAATGGTAGAATACTTCAAAAGACAACCGCGCGTTTAATATTGTAATGTTTTACTTTCACTTCGTTTTATAACTAATAAAACACACCTTCAAAGAAATCACAAAGCAGACTTTCCAAATTCTCAGTAGGCAGACATTTTTTTTTGTTGCATCACATTCGCTTCTGTAGGTGCAGGATGACCTCAATACTCGCACATGCAAAAAAATGCACGCACACATGCAAGTATCGATGTGCGTGAACACCAACACAGAGAGAGTATCAGCTACAGCGTGTCCGCAATTCCCATATCACTTTTTAAACTTTTATTGATTGTTATTTTTAATGCACGTATTAAATCAAAATAAAAGAAGGTCGTAATTCACTTGCTTACATCCGCAGCGATTATGGGTAAGTTAATTCGGTTTTAATTTGTTTTGTCGCTACGAGATGTAGGTAAGCGTGGCAAGTTATAAAAATGCAGTGATTTATTTATGGATGTAGTTAATACAAGAAACTTATTCCGTTTTGTTTTTTGTTTCGTCAGTAACGATCGTAAGATTTGTATAAATATATCTTAACTAAAAGACAGTTACGTTCTGTAAAAACCATTTAGATTGTTATAATTATAAAGAAATTAGGTATAATTAAAATATTGTGTAAAGCTAAAGTGATAAAATAGCTTATTAATTAACAATATTATAATAGCATCGAGCTGCACACTGATCAATCAAATATGAAAAGGACAGCAACCGATACACCAAGAATCGTAATTACCTTTTTTCAAGGCGACGCGACGTCGGCGACACGTAACGTTTTCTGAACACCGACCAATAAAAAATACAACTGGTTCCGATTTTGGTACTCCCACCTATTTAGTTCAAATTGACATATTCGGATAGGTTCCACTTTTCCTTATAGCCTCTTAGCATCAAGACACAGATGGACAGCTTTATTATACAAATCTTACTATAATCATGAATAAAGTAATAATACTTGTCAGATGACTTGGATAACACACAGTTCCTATTCTTTAATACTTTCGGCAATCAGTCATTATTGAATCAACTGTACGAAGAGTTTATGACAATGTTATGCCAGCATCACGTGATAAAATAATATGTCATCCTAATTATATAAAAGTTAAATGCAACGTTTAAATTATCTTTTAGGACACCCTTTACGTGACGCTTGAAACACAAACATGCACGAAATTTCCTCTCTCATCTGATCGGCTCATAATAAAATGTGGCTTTTTTAACATTATTTACTTTTTTCTATGTACAGCCTTATCCGTATGTGCGTGTTCGATACATAGCGGAATCTCATTTGCATTGAGATAATGATGATTTTCGGCTCTTTTGTACGTCTGTAATGGCTGATTGGTAAGTTTATTTTTCATTTGGAATAAAAAAAAATAAAACTGTGAATGCAGCGTGAAGCACTATATATAATTTTAAAGCAGTGACGGCTTAGTGGCATTGGCTATGGACTGCCGTGCAGCAGGTCCATGGTTCGAATCCCGCCGCGGGCTTAAGCTCCACGGCATGGTGGAAGGGCATTTTGAGAATGCCCACCTGGGTAGCGACCACCCTCAAGTAGAAAATCCGTCGAAAAGCACTTAACGATATGTTCCGGCAGCAGTCCTTGAGAGTCAGTGAAATTACAGGCACATAAGACTTAACGACTATGTCTCAAGGTGACGGGCGCAGTGCAATTCGTGACTTGTGACGAAATGCATCTGTTATAGGCAGAGGTTAGTTCCGTCATAACAACATAAAAAATAGACTAATTCTAAGGAGTTGTTGCTAGTTGCATAATATTATTAGATACAGAAGTGATAGCCCTGACGATAGCTCTCGCCTTCTGCGCAGGGAGTCTTTGTTTTGAATCCAGCCAACTGGGGTTTTACCACATGGTGGTTAGGAGTTTTGGTTTCAACTGTCTAATTATATCCAAGGTAAATAAGTTTATGACGACAAAATATACATTAAGCACATTGAAGGTTCTACGATCCTGGCCGCTCATCAATATTAAAAATACGAATATTATATTTTTTATTAAGAAACTCATTCATTGATATAAATATTTTTGGCGTGAAGTCACGTGTCAATTGTTTTTTATCACCAGTTGAATTTTGTTATCCGTTGCAAAAATGGAATAAACGCAAAAAAAATTTAAGATATTTTGCGATTGTTATAACTGTCGCCATAAGACTGCAATGCTTGTCTTCGAAATTCTTTTATAAGAGAAGCATCTCATGTGTGCGCCTTCAGATCTGATTATGTAGTCAACGATTGTTAACACATAGAATGACTCAAAAACTGCTTATGAAATTTATTTATTAATTTTTATTTATATAGCTGATACGCCAGCCTTTGACCACTATCTTACGAGATGGTAAGTGATAATGTAGTTGATGATGTTGTTAGGATAACTTAGGATTACTGGCGCTCTTAAGGACAGCTGGCAAATCACACCGTTAGGTGCTTGGCGACAGATTATCTACTTGCGACAAAAGATTTCTACATTCGTAAATGCTCTAACACCATGCCATAACGACTGCCATCCTAAGACAACAACGAGGAACGGCGACGGCTTATCGTGCCCTCCAAAGCACGTGCATGCTCATTAGTAATGTCACAAGCGGTCACCCGTCCATGTCACTACCGCAACGGACGTTGCTTTACTTAGCTCATCGGTTAAGAAAGGCTAAGCAAACTCCACAACGAGCGTTTCTAATGTAGGTGCTTAGCGATAAACGAGGGTAGCAGTTAGCTAGGCGGTTATTTACAAAATGATTTATAACTATATACCAAGAAGTCAATGTCCTATTTTGTTTTTAAAATAGTTCAGGCAAACCCGTCCATCACCCACTAGTGCTATCGAGCCAACGGTTTTTTGTCGACCATTTTAACTAAATGCACACGTTCATTATATATTTATTATATTCGTTTTTGCGGCCGCACTTTGTTTCAGGCGGACATGCGCACTTTTTATATATATAATTATTTGTTCAGCCCAGTAATTTATTGCTGAAGCTGAATATTTTAAATTGGGTTTCATATTTTGTTTTAATGGTAATAGTGGAGGAGGGGCTGGCTATGAAATTTATATAAGGGTGCTAATATTGACGTTAACTTTGAGCGGAACAATTTCATTTTATCAATTCTCAAACAGTAAATATCTGATCTCTTTTGACTTCCTAGTTATGAAGTCGTTTTTGCTCATTATCTATGACACATTAGGTAGTATTGAAAAATAAATAAAAGAGGAACCGACTTCCATTACTTAAAAGTATAAAATAATTTCTTGAAATCAGCTGATTCAAAACGCTGACTTCACGTTAATATCATCCAACTTCCACAAATAATTTAATACTTTTTAGTTTTTTTTTTATGCCTTTGACCACTATCTCACCTGATGGTAAGTGATGATGTGGTCGAAGATGTTATAAAGGCTCACTTAGTTTTTTAATGTGTTGGATTTTTACTGTTTTTTATTCAAAATTTGTCTTATTAACACGTATTCTATGAAAATTTCTACTTGCTACCTGTAGCGGCTTAAATAATGCAGCTCTTTATATTAGGATGGATTAACAGACCTAAGCTTAATAAAGGGTTTCAGTTTTCTCATATGATACCCTAAAATGCTAGCATTAATGTAACAATACTTCCTTTTATGGACTGATAATCACCATCGACAATAGTTGCAATTACCATTAAATCTTCCAGGTATGCAAATAAATTTTCAGGTAATTGACTGTAACTTAAAAACTACTTAACAGATTTTGATTTAGTTTAAATCAGACTAACTTGGAAATATACTATATACAAAATCAGTTGATTGGAGAACCTCTTCCTGTTTTGGATATATAGGTGTAGGCATCCGGCGCGAAATCAGAGGACGCGGGTTCGATGCCCGCCTTGGGCATAAAAGGTAGGCAAGTAGGTAAGGTAAGTAGGTAAGGCATCATGATATCAGGTTTCGAATATATAAAGAGAGATCTGTTTTTATTGCTAGTTACAAAAAAGAGTCTGAAAATGGACAACTGTATGTTATGTATTTTTAAATAATACATTTGATTTAAATTCTGAAACAAGTTATTTTTTTGTCGAATAGCGACTAGATTTGACTGCAAGTTGAATTTTTTGGTCACAATAGTGCTTATGCTCAATTTAAGAGTCCACCTTTTATGTGAAAACCAGCTAAGTTTGAAATGGACTCATATCAAGGTTTCTGTAAAGATATAGAATGTATCAGATATATCGATATTTTTATATTCAATTCGAGATTAAATGGCGGGAGGTCGCTCATACTAGGCCAGTTTTTAACCCACTACTAAAAAAGGAAGACTTTTCTTTCTTATATGTATGTGCACCAATTTATTTTCCATGACCGATTTTCAAAATATTTTTTTTATTGGAAAGGGTATACCTCCGAGGTCCCATAAAAAATTTATCAAAATTAGCATATCTGGATGATCTAATGGTATGTGCTGTTGTCGACAATGATGATGTATTTTAGGCGAGTGAATATTCTTGTAAGCAGTCTTTATCTCTAAAAAGAGTTAATTTTTTTCAATAGAACTGATTTCAATACTGAAAAAAATATTTTGTTAGATAGCTTTAATCATTAAGTCTTCAAATACTGAGAGAATAGAAATCATCTAAGCAAGCATGTTCGACAGTCGACCACATCGTCAGTTTCCATCAGTTGAGACTGTGGTCAAATGCTTGCTTATCAAATATGAAAAAAGACGTTTAGAAGCTTAACGATTGATTTTCCACGTGTGAGTGGTAGTGAGCCAAGCAATTTACATATGCTCTACCAGCCTACTGCATGTGACACAAAGTATGGTCTCTATGCTCAACAGTACATACTTACTGCTGCTGCGATTATCAGTCAGTGCTTCAAAAAATTAGAGATCGCGGACAAAGGCGTCAAGTTTATTTGTAATTTTTCAAACGTTTCACAGCGTCAAAAAACCAAAAATATGTACCTAATTTCATCTTCATCAGTTACTAGTGATCGGAGTTAAACGGAATGGAATCACTCAACACGTGTACATTGAAATAATGAAAAGGAACCGCCGTTGAACTGAAAAAGAACGACATGCTCGTATCACAGCAATTTTTCACTGGCCGCTTTGTGCACATGCGAAAATCCTTAAAAAAATAAAAAAGGCTCAGCCAATCCCAAAATAGAACTCTCACTCTCAATGGCCAGTGCTTCTTTTTTTTCCACGGCATTCCGATAGAAATAGTGACGTATTTTTTCAGCCAGTTTCACTTTCGGTAGTGGCTCGTAAAAAGCAAATAAAGATTGGTAAAAACTCGTTTGGCATTTTTGCGGCAGGTTTTCAGGGTTATTCTTTTTTTTATTCCCTTTTTCCATTCAACCTATTTCAATTTAGGAACAACGCGCTCGTTGTGATGAGGTGATTGAGCGTATATTTTTTGTTAATTTTTTGATGCAATATTTTTTTGGATATAACATATTTTAAACATTTTTGTTAAGAACAGGCTGCCTTTTTTTATCATAGCAAAACGGTTATTTCCTTAGCAGTGGAAAGTGGTTGTACATTAGGCGCAAACCACTCATTTTCATCATAACACATTTTAGTGAAAGAGTATAATATATATTAACCCGATGGGGAGTGTCAGGAAAGTGACTGGTCAGAAAAACTTTAAAACATATTCTTGTTGGTTTATGTTATTAAAATAGTGATACTTCACAATATTCCTTGTGTTGCCTTTGTTTCATTAGAGAAAACATACGTGGGGCTTATCCTAAACATGGCAGATGGCAGGCAGATAATTAAGCTAATATTCTGTCACTGTTGTCATTGACGAATATTTGTACGCTGTTTAATACACAATTTAAGCAACACGTTGTACGTTGCTTAACATACAGGTTAAGCAACGTCCACTGCGGTCATTACTTGGCTGGATGATCGCTAGTGGCATTTAATACTAAGCACTTCCGTACTTCGGAGGGCTGTTGTCTTTGGATGGCAGTCGTTATAGCATGGTGCACAACAGATGCATTTTATTACAAATCTTCGACCACATCATCACTCACCATCAGGTGAGATAGTGGTCAAAGGCTAACCTATCAGGCATAAAAAATAAATAAAAACAAATGACGAAGTATTGCGCCCATCACCCTGAGACATACCGTTGTTAAGTCTCATAGGCTTGTAATTTGATGGCCCTCAATGACTGCTGCTGGAGCAAACTAGGTACTAGATAGGTGATTAGAGACCGATCTTTTACTTGAGGATGGTAGCTAGCCAGGCGAGCATTACCAAAATGTCCTTCCATCAAGCTGGCAGTGGGGGTTGAACCGTAGACTTGCGGCATGGCAGACCACAGCTATTACCGCTCTGCTTTCTCTGCTTCAATGTTCCTTTAGTTGGCTTTTGCGAAATTACTTTATGAGAATATAGCTAAGTGGGTTGGTGACTGCAAGAGGCAAAAATTTCACATCATTTTACCAACAATATCGCTATATTCTCATTCTCAAAGCGTATCGAAAGCAATAGCAATATCAATATTTCGATTACTGAGTTATTTCAAAGAACCAAACAATTTTACGCGCACTCCAAAGGTGCCGCGTAAAAAATCTATTTCCTATCTTTATAGAAGTCATCAATTTTACGATTAACTACGAACGCCTACAGACCGCCACGCCGTCAAAACCGAACACTAAAATAAGCCCTTAAATCTTAACTACCGGCCTTAACTTAGATCTATAAAATGCGAGAAAAAAGATAACATAAAAGCATCTGCATAGACGCTACTACTAAGCGCGTCACGTCTTCCCCCTAAACACTCACACAGCATGAAATGCCGGCACACTAACACAAATAAGTAATAAAGTACAGCAGTAATATAAAACTAAGAAACATCAACATCTTGCCCCCTTGCGCCTGCCACCCCCCGCGCCCCCTTAGGGGTAATTTCCCCCGAACTTACTAAAATACTAAAAACGGAGATACAGCGGGCGGTTCACCCCTCGTTTTCTTATGCAAGATCCTTATATTTTAACCTAAATGTTGGCGCTACAGATTCCGCGCCGAGCTTTGAATTACAACGATTTTTTGTGTAGTTTTTCTCTGAGTTTGTGGGAATGTAAGACTTCTTACTTCCGGCAGTTTTGAAATGTTAAACGACTATTCTTTGGTCGTTTAGATAGGTGTTTGTATTTGAGACACGTATGCCAAGTCAGTAGGCACTTAATACGTTGTGAATTCAAGATTTTAGTACCTAGGCGACCGATCTTCAGCATTGATGAACGACGAAAACTAGTTTTCCTAAAAATTATATAGGGGTACTTAATCGATTTATCGTACCTGTGAATTTAGGATCTATATACGTAACTAAAAGCTCCTATTAACGACCCCCTAAAATGTGTACTCTATTAACGATCTAATGTTTAAATCACTCATATTAGACATAATATAGGGTCCAGAAAAGTCATACCTTAAAAATTAGTTACGTATTTTTGTTGGACAACAAAAAGAGTAAAGTTTGTGTGTTTAAATAGCCCGTGAAATAAATAATTTGACAGTGAGTGGGACGCGCCCAAGGCGGACGCACTTTTCATAGTGTCGCGTCTCCAGCCACGTAAGTACACCTAAATATTACTTAAGGAAAATAACACACTAAAAATGGATTTGTCTTCTTGCTATCACATTACAACTGTAACGCATATATTCATTTTCTAAACTAACTCTTAATATAATACTTTTTATTGGTTTTTGTGTTATAAAATTATGTTTTAATTTAAGGCGGTAATAGAATCCAAATTTCAAAACTTGATTCTAATAACGACCCATGGCGTTGTTAAATTTTGAGAACATTTAGTATTTTAAAATAATATCTGTTATAAACTACTTCGTTTGTTTTTATATTTTTCTTGTTCAATTCTTAAAATTATTTAACTTCGTTAGATCTATTAACGACAAAGTTATTTCTTAAAGTTTTTGTGTAAAACTCGATTCAACGTTAGACAATATCCCTATTATTATAATGATATTATACTGTATATAATATCATGATATTATATACAGTATAATATCATTATAATAATAGGGATATTGTCTAACGTTGAATAACCTTTTTTATCTGAATTAAAGACTAACTTACATTAACAGAAATAATATAGCAATGAGATCGAATTTAACAGTATTCCATAGAGCGAATATTTTATCTGTTTATTATTAATTTAATTGGTCGCTAATAGAATATTGTAATCTTCAAACTTGATTCTATTACCGACTCACAGCTGTGACGATATTTTTGGTAATATTACAGTAAAGGTATTTTGTGATTGTATTACAGATAAAAATATTTTTGTTACTGATTTATAATATCTAATTAGCTTGTAGGTAATTAAAAAGTAAGCTTTTAATTATTCGAAGACTGTTATCTGAGACTGATTATATTTTTTATTAATTAAAAATAACAAAAAATAAGTGCTCTTAGCGTTGCAATAAACAATTATGTTCATATTGCAATAATGTTGATCTCATAACTATTTTTATTATATAATAAATACCATAAAAACGATTTTTTATTTTATTTAATAGTATAGAAAAAGTGACAACTTCGTAGCGGTCGGTAAAAGAAGTAGAAAAATCGGTAATAGAATCTTGCCGCATTCGATGGGTCGGTAATAGAATCAACTACTCTTTTGGATTAAATAATTATTTAGTAACTAATATGTTATTGAATATTGATTTTAATTACTGAATTGCAAAGAACACTTCGTTGAGATTAATTATAAATTATAACATCTTTCCTAACATAACAGCTTATATCTATTTTTTTAAAGTGAATCCTAAGACAGCTAAAACTGGCGGTAATAGGAGCATTTACGTTAATTACAAATAAATCGACATATCAGCAATATAGCCATCGACGTAGAATAAAAAAATACATTTTTTTTTATGTGAGTGAACGAAGACGAGGCCCACCTGATGTTAAGCGGTAACCTCTGCCTATGACAGATCCATTTCATCAAGTGTTGAACTGAACTGATGCCTTTAATTTTACTGGCTGTCAAGGACAGCTGCCGTAACACACTGTTAGCTGCTTGGCGACAGATTTTCTAATTAAGGGCGGTAGCTAGCCAGGCGATCATTTGCGAAACCCTCCTATCATGCATTGAAGCTCAAGCCGACAGTGGATATCGAACCTTGGACTTGTGGCACAGTAGTCTATAACAACCAAGACATAGAACACGTCAAATAATTTGTAAGTTGATAATGACAAAAGTAACTCGTAAACATTTTTATTTTGATAAGCCATCGTCTGAATAGTAGAGCTCACGAAAAACTTTTAATGTCTGCTTGAAAAGCAGAAATTAAAAGGACACAAAAAATTTAAAAAAAAATACTATTGCTAAAAACCATTCAAGGGTCTTGTCCTATGACAAATTTGCAAAATGGAAGAAACCGCGATTAATAAAAGGCTTTGGTCTAGCTTGTAAACTAAAATAACATAACGAAATTTAAGATTCCGAACTAGGTTTATTTATATATAGGTTTATAATATTTGACCAAACCCTATTTTTTTTATATAATCAATATTTGTATTATTTACAATAAGCTCTCGATCACGACACTTAACATTCTACAATATATTTTTTGTCTGGCTTCATAAAAAGATAATCGTTTGGAGTACGCAAAACGAAAGGACTTGATACTGCTTTTAAGAAAATCATCAGTAAAGGAAGTAAATGGGTAGTAGTTTTTTTTTATTGCTGGTTGGATGCCTATGAACAATCTCATCTGATGGTAAGTGATGATGTAATCGAAGGTGTTAACAGGCTTAACCTAGAATTACTGGCTCTCAGAGACAGCTGCCGAAACACATCGTAAGGTGATTGGCGACAGATTTACTACTTGAAGGTGGTCGCTAGCCAGGCGGGCATTCGCAAAATACCCTTCTACCATGCGGTGATGCTCAAGCCCGCGGCGGGATTCGAACCATGGACCTTCTGCGTGGCAGTCCATAGCCATTGCCATCACTTCTTCAAAAGGAATATATTTTAGTTATGAAATCTTTTATATTGCTTTTACTTAGCCTATTTTATCACAAACCAACACAACTTTGGCAAGTATATTTATTTTTCATTTCACCTTCTTTTTTTAAATAACAAGCTGAAGTATAGTATTTTGCCTTATACAGGTTTATTGGAAAAATGCTAAAATTCATCTCAAAATGTTTGTTAGGACTACCAGAAGTCAACCCTAAGAAGTTGTTAGCATTTTACCAATAACCTTATTAGAACCTACACGCATGAATCCTATTTATTGTCAGTACAATACGGGCTTTAAGCGAAAAAGTTTTTTAAATATAGATGGACATAAGTATATTTTTAGAATATATCTGATATATAATCTTGCCTTGATCATTATCTTACCTAGTGACTGTGTGTAATGTGGTCAAAGACAAAAGTAGATAAAACCTTATTAGCCAGAAAATAACTTAAAGTTAAAACTCACCATGAGGTCCTAATATTGAATATGTTTTTGCTAGCCAGGCAAAAAAAGTTACAATCTGCTTTTTTACTATAACTGTAAAGCTCAAGTCCGCAGCAGGACTTGAATATGACTACTTAAATGGCAACCACGACACTCGCTGTTAGCAAAGAAGTTATCCCTGCTATCATAATGTCTGAAATGACATGATGCCATTAATGATGCCTAAACATTAGATTTAGTTAGGGTTAATTTAACCACGTGTTAAGTTCATGTCAAGAAAGTCTGTGAATGGCTGTACAAGTCTGTACCTGGTATGTACACCTATTACTATTTACATCATTTAATTTTTTAATTTCTATTAATTTTTTTATTTACATTTTCCGTAAAGATGTAACTCTTCATTTTATTTTCTTTTTTGAGATTTTTCTTGACATTGGTGCAAATTTAACATGATGACTACTACTTAATTTTTTTATTATGTACTAAAATCTTAGAACAGAACAACCCGTTTCTATCCAATATTGTGCCATTGAAGTACGAGGATACTGATATTTCCAGTAAGTATATTTATGAACGCGTATAAAAAAATCACAAGCTACAACCTAAACTAACTCAAGAATTTTATGACGCCGTCTCGTTGCAGACATAAACGAGTACATATAAAAAAACTAAACGGAAAAAACACGCACTGCAATAATACTTTAGTACGGATGCCTCCCAAAACTGGGAACGACACAAAACATAACCATTTTACAACTTAACATAAAACATATAGCGTATATGTAAAGAGGAAACATCTCACGCGAGGCGAAACATCAAAAACTCTAATCAAAACATAACGACCCCCGCCACCCCATTAAGCTGGAAAACTTTCAGAGCACCCCCCTTCTCCCCATCCCCATCAATATTCTTAGTAGAATATAATCAATTCTTAGCGAAAGAAACAGTCTCTCTGTATTGATAAATGAGAGCTCCCTTCATATTTCCGCGTACCCCCATTTCCACCCACTTACCTCCCGTTGGGGCGTCTTAGGAACGTGCAAGATAGTAAGCAGTAGGGTTGCCAGGGCTAATGAACTTTTAAGTTTTTAGGGTGTTTCTTAGAGGGTCCCTTGATTTAGTATGCATGTAAGATTTTGGCTTTGTTTGCTAAGATGAGGGTTTGGCGTTCACCCAAGCGTCGTTAAAAGGCATTACATGTTACAATAAAGATTCGGCGATAGATGTTAGGAAGGCTTACAGACTTTGTGGTATCAACGCTTAGCAGAAGTCAAATGGAAAAAATTACAACCCTACTCTCACAAATTGAATTATGTTTTTCCACGTGTTCTTTGCATGTATTAAACTTAAAACCATTCACTTGAGTATTTTCATCTAAAATATACTTACAAGTAATCCCTATTAATTAAAATTAAGTAGCGTGTTATAAAACACGACCCTTGAACCTCCTTCATAATAAATAAATAAAATATTTCCTTAAGTACGTCAAACAAAAGTAGAATTTGAATAAAAATAAATTGTAATTAAGTCGATTTGTATAAGGCAGCCCTGCAACGGCGTAGCGAGGCCTACGCTTCGTAGCGGCTACGGCGTAGGCGCTAGTGGCGCGTCCCCCTCTTATACAACTTTTTACTAAGAACCACGCGAAATGAGTGGATAAAACATAGGTAGCTTCACTTTGTTATAAAAACTATACATAGCATTACGTAACATGCTTCAAAAAGAATTTGTGCCAGCACTATCATCATATTACCAACCATAACCCAGTTAAGGCTAAGTCGGTAGTACAAGTTTTCACAGACAATTCATTTAAAGGACGCGACGATTTACGAATATGGCCACCATTTATAGTAACCAAAGTTTAAGATGGGTGGACATAGACATAAGTAAGGGTACGCATTCATCGGATTTTTTCAATTTCACAGGAGGAAACGAAACAGTTCTAATGACTGTATGGCTAGTTTGACAAATATTTGTACACAATAAGGGTATGATGTTGACAAACTTCTTCATATGTTACGATAAAGATTAATTTCCCACCTAAAGTATACCTAACTAAGGAATAAATTAACTATTACAATATTCCAAATGTATGGGTCCTGGTTCTAACAAAATACTGTCTGCAATATATTTAGTTTCTACAAGCTTGTTGCGGAGCTAGTCTAGATGAAATTGGAGGAAGAAGGTTCGATTCCCGTCCGGAACAAAAAAAAATGTACTCCAATATTTTTTCAATGTGTTTTTCGCTCAGCACGCGATTGCGCTTGTAATCATATTTGACAATGATTAAAATTAACTAAATAATATAAATTAAATTAATGAAAATTTTGCACCTGAGTGACAGAGATCTCTTGGCCCACCTGTGGTTACCAAGGTCTTGCATATAAAAAATGTAATATGAACAACATTCTGTTCTAAATTGAAAGAACTACCCACCAAGGTTTGACATGTTCTTTATTGGATGTCGTTTTACTTAAGAATGGAAAATAACACTCCGTATAAGCAGTAGAAATTTGCATTGAGGTGAGATACTACTGTGCAATAGGCACATAATAAGGCTCTTTAACCACTATCGAATGCTATTAACTGACTGATTATAATACTAGCGTTATTTCACAAGGCCCTTTGCAATACAGTCATATATTATATAAATGATATATAATATAGACTATATGATAGGGTACAGTCATACATTACCCCGTGGAGTGCGCCACTAGAATTGCACCCGCTCATATTTTCCTGTGGGATTCGTATGAGGCAACAAAAGGAAACCTAACAGAAGGTGGGCAGCAGCTGCTTCAGAAGGACTGCCGTCTTACACTGCGATCTCCAAGTCACCTTTCAAGTGTAGGGATTATGGCAAACCCCTCCATAAATGGAAGAGGCAGTGCTCAATAATGGACTATCCGGCTAATACCATGCAGCATAGTGATGTATTATAAGAGAAAATGTATTATGCCGACTGTGCGTAATAAAGGTAGAGTAGGATAAATTAAAATTAGGACCGGCAATTTATTGATACCAAAACCAATAATATAATCACGAAAATAAACGAGATCACTTACCAAAAAAACTAAAAATTTCTAGCAAAATCGAACCCGCACTCGAATCTATACCAACCACACAGCCACTAAGCCCGCGCGCGCTCTTATTTTAAACAACTACCGCCTTTATAATACATCCAGTTTCGCGACTAAATATCAGCGAATGTAGCTGGGAACGCCGACACAGTAGTCTTGATACTTGTAAGAAATATTATAGTTGGTTTTATACACAATAAAAAAAAAATAATTGAAGACATTCATTTTTGAGTGATTTTGTATGTTTCGCTATTTGGGCTTGTAAAGTTCATAATTTTGTAATAAAATAGTAATTTTAGTATTTTATGCAATTTTCTTATAAAGTTGGCATAAGAAATTGAACTTTTTGATTTGTTTTACAGCGATATTTCTGTACATTGAATTAATTTATATTGTTAGTGTTAAATAAAAGTGTGCAAAATAATTAAATGAAATCTAATAAAGTTACAGTAATATTGTGAAAAACAAAGAAAATGATCGATGGCAAGTTACTTTACAATTTTTCATGTGAAATGTGAAAATTAGTATAATATAAAAAAAAGAATTTATTTTAGTGTCTGTTTCAGCTAGGATTAAGCCAAAGCAACAGAGGCGAGGCAATTTATAATTCAGGAGTATGATCCAGTACGCTTAACGCATATGTTAATTATACCTATCACCACAGGTGTGATTAGTATTTAGTTTATCTAGCCATCAGATTCACAAAGCCAGAAAAAGTTTCTATGGTTCAGTACCTTAAGGCAAGCAGCACTGTATTGTATCGACCGGAGTATCCACTACTGAACACAGCCTCCCACATTAAGGAAGTTTTACCATAATACCCACGCTTGACAGTCATCTTAGGAATCGCAGTTTAAAAGATATCAGTCCCAGTATTTCACCTTAAGTCGGCTCTTACGACATCCACAGGTACCATTGAGGAGGTGAAATTCTAGCGCGTCACTCCCTGGGAAGCAGTACCTACAGGTTTTTAATTAGATGACAAGCAACGGTATTGATAATTTACATGAAATACTCATCCTTTGAAGTATTATTTCTGTACAAAATGTTATTTATTATACGTTTGAATTGAAGTCCCAAATCACAAGTATCAAATTGTGTCATTCACAGTACTTCCGCGTGCCGTATTTACAAGTATTGTAAGTATAGAATTATATATTTTATAACGCCTGCCACCCTGCCACCCGCGCGAACTAAGTCTTTGCGCATCTTTCTATCCCCACCTTTTTGCCCGCTTCTTTTAAACCACCCGTCGTATGAACCCCTTTCTCCCCATTCGACTAATTTCGGGGTACAACTGAAGAATTATTCCTTGCCAACTAACCCGCAAACGAATTTATACTTTAAACATAAGCACCCAAAGTTTATAGTGTGTTTTGTAACGCACACAGTCTTGGGACTGTATCTCTTCACTTCGAAAACTAATTCCGAATTAGAAAATGGAAGCAAGTGCGCTATGATGACAAACTGTTTTTGTATCTTGAGATGCAAGACACAAGGTCGACTTTTGAGAGAATTGCAAGGTAAAATTAGAACCGTTTCGTCAAAAATATGAAATTAAAATCTTCATACTAGCGAAAGAAGTTTTAGCATCTTTGTTTTAGAGAGAGATGGGGGATGGTGCATTAGTCTCGCTCTTTCAGGGAGGCAAGGGGCTGGGGTAAGAGATGGGTAGTTTGAAGTAAAAAGCTGGTTTCTTGATCAATGCGGGGCGCATTCGGAATTAATCATAACCGAGTATTTTCGTCTATTCGCGGAGAGGGGGGGTGAAGAACCAGGGAGGGGAGGGCATCGAGAAATCGTATTCTAAATGAAAATACGGTTGTTCCTGTTTACATTTTGTAATAAATTGTTTTAGTCCAATGTTTGTGTGACGCAGCGCCTTCTCATTTATTATTTAGGCACCGAGATTACTGCCGGAACGTGACTCGTTGCATTGCAGTTAAATCTTTTTTCAGTTCTTTTGTTTCACAGGCCGTTGCTTTCGCGATACAAAAATTATACTTTGATAATGTGCATATAGCACAGATAAATTATGAGACCTTCAGTTTACTTAGATTGTATCAACCTAGTATTATAAAAAGCGAATATTGTAACATATTGTTCAACAAATTGTATCATTCATTATTATGCTAATTAATTTCGACTCATGGCAAAGATTGAAAATATTACGTATTTCCGATATACTAAATGATACAGTGAGTTGAAATGAATAACACTTCTTTGTTGATTACTGAGCCCCAAGCAATAATGTCGAAATATACTTGTACCAAATTGTAAGTCAGGAGGTTTCTTACTTACCTGTGAGAAGAGAGCTTAATGTAACACCGCGCAGACCACTGCGTTTACTTATAGATAAAAAAAGCTGAAATAATATTCGCGAGAGTATATTGTACTATATTACAATATATGAGTGAGATAAGGATGGGCAGATGACTATAACTAAACAACAGGTGATCTACTATCATAATAATTTACTAAATAAATGCGAAAGTACTGAGCCATTTTGAGCCATTTCACAAAATCACGCTACTGACGTTTAGGTAAATGCCAGCGCATCGCTTACACAAGCGAAAGATGTGACGACGGAATAGCGTGACTGTGAGTAACTTATTTTGATATTTGCACTGATTAATAAATAAATATAAGTTGTGATATAAAAAATTGTGTAATTGGCATGAGTAAACAATGATAATTTAGAGTTATGTTAAATATTCTTTCCTGACCAAGAAAATAGAGTTAGTGTCACAGTTAATTGAGATTAGATTAATTGAAAAATGCACTTTCTTCTGATATAATATCTGTTTGGAATTACACTTTATTTAACGCAATAAATCGTGTTAAAATGCTTATATAATTCGTGGAAATTGGCGCAAGGTCTTTAGTGTTTATTCCATAATTATGGCAAATTATCGCTATTCTAGTACATTAAGTGGCAACAAGATTATATGCCTGCTTTATAGATTTTTTAAAAGTTAATTTGATGAATTTTTATACAAGAGATAGAGCTCTGAAGATGGGTATGTGTACGTTAATTCGTAAAACAAGGTGCGGAAGATTGGTCACTACAAAATACTTGAAGTAATATTTGTAAACGTGGTACATTAACTGAAAGGGGAATAAATTATTATATTTTTATCAATTATTCAACAATTTGTAGATCTTTCCTATAATAGTAAATTAAGCGCTTAAAATCTTCGATACACGCATCAAAATGTGAAATGCCTCTTAATTTTGCGAGGTGTATCTCAATAAGTAATTCTACAGTCAACTGCTGCAAACAACAAAGATTGACTAATATCTTATATTTTATAAGCATTATACGCATCCGATTGGAGCATATCATGTAAATAGTCCTCAGATTATAGAGCCGGGAGCTGCAAGGAATCTAAAGAAAACTTAAAAGCTAAAACATATCCGGCTTCTTCCAGCGAATTCTCCCTCTCTTTAAAACAATAAATAAAATATCCACAAACATATACCGTGCAAACCAATTAAATCATCAAACAATATCCATTAAAATGTCTGTCGAACGAAAATCTGAGAAACAAAATCCATTTAAGGGGAAAAGTTCTATGATATTCGTAGAGTTGAAAGTGATGATCTAATATGATTGACTTGAAAAAGAGTACCTTTTATCCATGATAATACGTATAAATATAAATCATTATTGATATCAAAAAAAGACCAGGTCAGAAGTACCCGAAACCGAAGCTTATGTATGAAATTATTTATATGTAGATGACGCGAAAGTGGTATGTGAGGATCGTAGCAAGTGAAAATCTGGGGTCTCTACCTACCCCTACGGAAAAGTACCTACGTATAAATCATATTAATTAATAACATAAGTTCAAAAATCAGAGAATTCTACACTACTAAATGATTTTTATGTTATTGCTTAGTAAGCGTTAATACTCTTCAAAAATACTAGTGAAATGCTGCTTTTTGGGCTGCAATTAGATTAGTTAAAAGATCTCTTAGCTAATCATACATACTTTTAGTTTGTATCTACTTAGATATTTTTATAATTAAAATTCAACCATAAAAATACATAACAGCCGAATGCAATTCCGGCCTCGAAAAAATGTTTGTTACCATTGTTCTTAGCTTTGAAACAACGTTATAAATCGTAGTTTTCAGTGGTTTTTGGTTGGTACATGATACAGTGAAATTTCAGATTAGTAACTCTATTGTAATATACTCAATGATATCTAGGTGATGATACACAACATCGACCATCTCAAGTATTGGAGAACAGTTGAAAATTAGTTTGACTGAATGTCTAGTCCAATATTCGATTTAGGGTCAACGTTTACACAAAATGTTTATTTACTGATACGTAACTTCTTCCCTTTAGGAGCTAGAGATCCATGATATACAGAAGGACAGACAGAAAAACAGCGGAATCAGGAAATGCTGCTGTACTTTATTAGGGAAAAAATGTTGTAACCGAGAAATGGAACCGACTTCAACACCCAAAAGTGTGAAATAACTTGTTGAAGTCGTTACCATGATGTTTCAAAAGTAGCTATTTTCACAATATTGTGCGCGACTTTAACAAGTAATTTCACACTTTTGGGTGTTGAAGTTGGTTCCATTCTTTGGTAAAAAACAATTCACTGATTTTAGTGATCTTTGCTAATTTATTTGGGTTCGATTTTTATTCATTGTCAACATCTTGATCACAAGATAGGTACATATTTTTCAGTGATTCGAGTGTAACTCAAAAACACCTTAACTGATTTTGATGAAATTAAATAATCATGGGACCAAACGACAAGCTTCAGCTTTCAAACAAAAAAAGATTTTTCAAAATGGTTCCCCCAGTCAAAAGTTCTGAGGTAACAAACATAAAAAACAAACGAATTGAGAACTTCCTCCTTTTTTGAAAGTTGGTCGAAAATAGGGCTCTTTTTGCCGAACTTTTTACAATACCATTAGTACAACATATTTAAAACAACGGACAACTTCGATTTTTTACCAGTGCAACGAGGTCTTCAAAGTACCTAATTTTTAGTTATTGTTAAATATTATACAGAATTTTCACACACACAAACAGTACAGATACAACAATAGGTCGATGTGTCCTTTGGGTATGTAAACTAAAACAGTCAGAGCAGAATTATTAAACCCTACTCGAAACATATAGCAACAAAAATGTAGTACACATACTCAGTACAATGCAAAAAGAAACCGTTAGTTTTAGCGCCTTTCAAAAACGCAATCGCAATACATAGACTGCATCTTTATGTTGCTATGATGTAACTGTAGGCGCATTAAGCTATTCACTGCATACTGCCGCCTGCGTCATCGGCCGCGTCGGAGGATTGTTAACACACATTGTTGTGCTTAACGGGCTCATTCTATGTACATATTTGCGGGAAGTAAAATAAATAAATATTCTTTAAAGCCCTATACATATCATACTGCATAATATGTGTTCGTGTATAATTTTATAATTAAGTTCTTATCACTGCTTAAATTTAATAAGATGTGATGCCAGTGAAGTATTAGCTGTATACCTGTGTTGTGACAAGTGAGTGTCTTATGCTCCTGATAAGCCAAATGAATAAGTGATAATGCGTTTTGATGCTAAATTAGTCGATCTTATATTAACCTCTCACTGCAATAATGAGAAAAGATAATGTTTTAATATTATCTTTTCTCAAAATCTCTAAAATTAAGTTGATAGTGTTGTCTTAGGTTTTCGCGATTGTTATACATAGTCATTAAACAACTTAAAACGGTTTAAATCGCTCATATTTATCATTATTTTTGTCCCGACGACGTTTCAAACACTTTGCAGTCACCCCGTGACCACGATCACTGCTTATTGAAGTATTGATTAAGTTGATAGTTTAAAAAAAAGTGCTAAGAGCGTGTCGGTCCTCACTCTTTTAGGGTTCAGCATTGCAACTGCCTTTAAATTAACCAATGGTTATTGTGGTAATCATTCTTAAAAAAATATAAATCAGTGTTTTCAGTATTTGTTGGTTAAATTGAGTATGGGACATCGTACGAAATTTCAGATTCTTCAATCGTTTATTTTATAAAAAAGACTTAGAACTTTGACAGACCCCTATTTATTTATTTTCACCCGACTGAGGCGTAGGCAAAAAGGAGGGTGATGTGTTTGTATGTATGGACATACAAACACATCACCCATTAAAGAGGCTTTATTGATTTTGATATAATACGTTATTAGATACGAGTTAAAAGCGGGAATTTAACTGGGTCCATAAAATGATTAAAAATATTAAATACGTATACCGGCTAGAACTCACGGTGTTTAGTCGTTATCTCCGACCGGTGTTCGAGCGGTAAAGACGCTCATTCTCAAGGAATGCGGGCAGCTTCGAGGGCCGCTAGCCGGTATACGTAGTTAATAAGTATGTCAACTCACGTTAGTTTTTATGAAAATGTTTTTTTTTTTTTTAAACGGCGGTATGCCTTTATTAAACAAAATACTATGAACTATATACAACACTACAGCTTTAATGAAAATGATTAAAAATGAAAATGGTGGATTTTGAACACTCTATGAGAAGGTTCAAAAAAGGTTTTTTCAATACTCTCGAGTGGTTATATAAGCCAGAGTGCGAGTGTCAAATTATATACAATCTATATGATCCTTAATTAAATAATAAATAAATAAAATTAAAATAAAAAAATAAAAAATTAAACTTATAGGAAAATTATGCTTATTAAGTATATAAGTAAAAAAATATTAAAAATATCATTTGTATTCCACTCAATGAGGTCTAGTTGAGATACAAGAGCTTTTATGCTTTGTTTTTGATAACTCGTTCTTTTCCCACTGAAAATTTTGATTATTAAATTTGTAGTCCAAAAATTTCCTTTGGGTCATAGTTTTACACCACAATTCAAAATTAGGAACTAGAGACTAACGGACGAACAGACGGACAGCGGAGTCTCCCTATTAAGGGTATTTTGCCTTTTGGGTACGCATTAGTGCTCAATTTTCATCTCTTACAGAAATCACAATCACTGTTGTGAATAATTAACGGAAATTAACTGAAGTTTTTAAACAAAACCTTATCAGATTTATCAATTGACTCGATACGAGCGAGAACATTTTCCAAGAATTATTTATTTTACTTACCAAGAAAATTCTTCAATTACAATGCTTCACGGAACAGTATCGATTCTTCGAATTATTGAACCTCAAAGAGACTTTTCACAAAAACATTTCAATTACAGCATACTGTTAAAAATGCAGAATTCCATGTACAATTACTTACTGTGTTACACAAGGATTTCAACGAATAGTGCAGAACACGCCTTACTATAAAAGTTTTCATTATATTAGACGCAAATCAACAAAATTTTGGATTATTGTGTTGAATGAAAAATGTGCAGGATACCTGTATGTAGTGTGGAGAATCACTCTATCACTGACTATGTTGTGAGACGATAGGTCAAAGTCTAGCCTAAGAATAATTAAAAAATATAAAACAAATTAAATATTGCACGAGACTAGTTTGATAAGGGAATTAGTAAGTCAGACGCGCATGCAAAATGCCCTACCTCTATACTGTGAAATCAAGCCCGCAGTAAAATACAAACCCAGAAGCGCCTAATCGACTGCCAAACTATCATATCTAGAAAATAAAACGATATCTTGTACTGTCACGGTCATTAACATTATAATTATTATTACCAACGGGATATTTACGGTGTTTTTGGTTAGTTTTGAGATATCGGGAGCTCTAAAACTATCTATATATATAAACACACGGTGAATATCCCGTTGGTAATAATAATTATAATGATATCTTGGAAGTTTGTGATATATTTTTATATATTGCCATTTCTAAAATCAATACCTACTCGGAAAAGTATTTGTATAACATTCGAGTCTACGTGATGTTTACGTAGAAAAATAAAAAGGTAGAATTAAGACGTTAATTACAAATCAAATATTTAACGAGGAAGTACAATCAAAAACTCAGCTCATAAAATACGAAATTAAAAACGTTAATTATTGGGCTTAAATGCTTTAATCATTTTTGGCAATAATTGCATTTGAATCGAATCTGTGAACGAATAAAAATTATGGTGTAAAATTTAAAAGTTCCAAGACTAGGTACATATACAGAATACAAAAAATCTTTATAGTTCTTTTTCAACTTTTTAATCTGTCTTTGATAACTAGTTAAAGTTAAATTATACTCGCGTATACGCTGCTGTGAAGTATGTGTACCTATTTGGAAAGTGTGCCTTATAGTAAGAACGGCGCAGTACCTATAGCATTATTTGACCCTTGGGGACGGTCTTCATTGTCCCGTACTTCCTATTGAGTCCGATTAGTGTCATGGCAGTTTTAAATTAAATTATGTATATCTACTTCTATTACAAATGTAAGAGTGTGATTGTATGCAGAAAGTACGATACAAACATTACATCCTGATCATATTTGACAAACTATTGGAGTATAAAATTTTATGCCCAAGGCAGGAATCGAACCCGCGGCCTCCGATATCGCGTCGGATACATAAACCACCTCGGCCACCTGGACTAGGCATTTCTAGCCGAAATTTCGTGCTTCAATTATATTGTGATATCGGAGGATGCGGGTTCGATTATAGCCTTGGGCATCATACAATTTTGTACTCCAATAGTTTGTAAAATATGATTTTCACTTAGCACGCCATAGTGCTTGTAATCATATTTAGAAATATTACATCCTGATACTTAAAGAGCATACTTAAATAAACTGCTTCTTATATTCACAACACTTAAAGAAATACCAGACCAACTCAATCGAAACTCGTACCTTTAGCGATGTAAACGCCGCCGCCCCGTTAAAAGCTCGACTCAGGTCACAAAAGGCACGTGTCAGGAAAATAGGGTTCCACAACCGTAAGGAAGTGAAACTTGTTGCTTACTAACAAGAACTGTCATGTCGTAGTGTTCCGTCAAACTGGCAGGCGGTTGAGAAGCGGTTATGTTACGACATCGTAAAAAAATATTCTTGCATACGCGTCTGAGATACTTCACACTCAACTTAGAACCTTATTCTTAAGGAGTAAGACGGAAGTTTGTGGTTATTCCGTAAGGGGAAGGAAACTATTTTTATTTATTCGTTATATTTGCCCACTCATAGCTGTAATAATATTGTGAGTTTGGTCGGATGGGTATGCTTTAGAATATTTACGGGTTATAAGTAGTTTGGATGGGATGCGTACTTGGTAAGTCGATTTTTACTGCTTTATACATAGTGTTGTCTACTCTGGAGCGTCCGTGAGTGATCTATAGTAGGAAAGGGTTTTTTATGGCAGATAAAGAATAACTTGACCGCTACTTTCGATGGCAGACTTTTGATGTGAATTGAGTGATGAATATGCTCACTCGGAAATGATGAAGTGAAAATACGTAAAGAAATATGTTAGTTCAATGTATGTATGGAATGTTCTAACCGATTATTTGTTATATGCATGAAGTCGATCATTTTACATTTGGTGATTTGACAATATACTGCGGGTTCATGTTTAGGCATTATATTATTAAGAGTTATTAGATTTTTTTTTCCATAACAAAAGTTTATTGAATTGAGTTAGTAACATTACAAATACTCAAATAATTTGTTGGACATTGTTGAATTAAGCACAAACATGAATTGCGTATTTATTTCTAGGGATTTCCTAGTTATGATATAAAATAAACAACATAATAGACTAAAGGAACTCCGCGAATTCCCCTGATTTATCTTTTGATTTTCGTAGGACGCAACTATTTCGGGACCGAACGTAGCCTATGATTAATATTATAAGTACTACATAGAAAGTATCAAAGGTTTCATACGTCAAGGAAATAGAAGGCCTTTGTTTCATATTTTTATTAACATATTGCGTATTTTTGTCAAATTTTAATAACAATTTCTCTGATTCAAAATAAATGTCGATGGATTGTTTAAGGGGCATTCCCTTGATTTTGGTCACTTTGAAGGTAAACTTCTCCTTAGAGGATCGTTGTTTGATTCAGAAGAAATATATACTATGGACGGATATTTTTCACTAAATTCTCGCTCCTGATTGATTAGGTAATTGGTTAAACAAAATATTGTCTATTTTCAAATCATTTTTTGGAACTCCTCAACAATAAATGGGCTTTCACCATCTATCTCATGCAAAAATGTGACCAATTATATGCTTGACAAATCGGTACTGTTTTTTGATCGGTCAAGCACATCCATTTGAAAAGTAGTATTTTCTCTATTTTTCGTATTTTTGTCTACCATAAGGTCGTAGTGGCAACGCAAACTTTTTAAATTAATATTATGTTTTATTCTCTACTATAAACCCCTGAAAGATCTAAATCGTCCCCTTGTGTAAGGTTACAGTGTATTCTTTTATTATCAAACGTGTACAAATCAAGTAGTACTAATCCTTCAATAAAAGGAACTTGAGTAATACACAAAATTGAGATCAAAATTATAATATAAACCAATATATTGAACTACTTTGAAAGGATTGAAAAAAAAACAGCCCACAATCACGTTAAATTTATTTCACAAATTTACGAGTAGTAATAATTTGAAATATTTGTTTCAAAATCCTTCCCTAATATAAAAAGTTTGCATTACTGCTCGCGAACGACTCAGCAGGGTTTCGATCCAATAAATATTCATAAAAATTCTAAAAAAAGCCAAGTTCCTGAACATTCGCGTCGCACGCAGCATCCGTAAAAACCGTCTAAAACGAACTAAACAGAGCTCGCACACCCGCATGTGGAGAATAATTTAAAAATACGCAAAATACGGCCACTTCACTTCTAACCAGGGGGTGGGTGTGCCCCCTCTCGTTTTGCGTATTTTTCGGTATGCGTGGCAGGTGGTGCGCCTCCCTCGAAGGGGGTTCGTTAAAAAGCTCCAGAGTACGTAGTATTATAAAAGTTGCGCCTACCGCGTGTAAGTAGTGTTGGTGTGAGAGGGGGTGGCTACCCCCGAGGGGGGCCACCTAGTTAGACAGTTAAAAGTATGCGGTATTAACAGAACGGAAATGAATATACGAGTAGGTACGGTTTTTGGGAGGCTGCGACGTACCGGGTTAGGATAATGAAAATACTTCTGCTTTTTATTTCGTTTTTTCGAGGGTAGAGGGTTGAGGGTTAGTGTTTAGACGTGCGCCTGTGTGGGTGTGCTTAGTTGAGTACTTATGGTGCTAGTATCGATTTTGTGCGGCCGGAAGAGAATAAATTAACGGGCTTATAGATTTTTATTCCTTTTTACATAGTAATATATGCTCTTTGGGAGGTAGGTTGATTAATTAGTATTAGATACTAATATTTTTACATTTTCATGTGAACCCCTATCCAACGTTTTTGGGTAATATGTTTTCTTTAAATTTTACATATTTTTTTACAACAGGCGATGCAAGAACATATCTAAAAAGTATGATTCTTCGAAAAAGAACTCTACTATGCAAGAAGAAGTTGCCAACGGATGAACTCTTTTTGAGGTATCTCCAATTAGCTATTGAATAATTGCATTATTGTATTGGCTATAAAGTTTGACCAATCAATCTAGAGATCATTTCAATTGCCCCAGGGTATCTATGAAAAAGTTTGTTCTCAATTAGAGGACACCATTTTGTAGTTTAAGCACGTTTACATTGTACTATGTGAAGAATCATCTTGTATTTAAAAACAAAACTGATATACACAAACATATCGTAGCCACCCAAATTTTGAATAAGGGTAGAAAGATAGTGCCTGCTGATGAATGACTTGTAAATCATAAAACCCATGGTTGAATTTATATTATTTGTTTATTATTAGTTTGTAGTATTTTATTTAATAAAGGCATACCACCGGTAAAAAAATAATGTTATAAAAAAAAAATTACGTTTATGTTATGTCTGATTGATTTGTTACATGCTGTACATTTTAAGTTATTCTACCAATATAATTTGTTACAATTAAGTAAGTACCCATTCACACATGTAACTCTTTCCTTACTTGGTCGTAGCTGGAAATCATTGTAAAACTCTTAAATTTCTTTATGGCTGATAGGCTAGCCTGTGACCACCATCTCAACTGATGTTAAGTGATGATGTGAGGTCCAAAATCTTGTTCAGGCTAACTTATAAATACGGACTCTCAAGGACAGTTGCCGGAACCCTTAGGTGCTTGGCGACAGATATTTTTGAGATGTTAGTTTATCACTTCCTTGTTTGCCTCGATTTAGTTGTATTGAAATAGATATATATCTTTTTATTTCAGTGCTTACCTGTTACTGAGTACAGCTCGTTGGTTGCTTCTGAGTTTTGACAAATATGTAGAAAACTCCCAGCTTCATTTTCTTAATTTTTTTCCCCTAGTTATACAATCGATAGGTTTCATATATCCACTGTTGTCGTATTTCATTCTAAAGTGGTATTTATACAACAGTAAATCAAGTGCAATTAATCAGTTGAGAACTAAAACACCGATATTTTTGGTTATTTATGACTATCCTTAATTACGACTTGTAATAAATTACTTTCAAAATAGACTTTGTGTATTTGGTTTCGATGAGTTCTGACACAAAGTACTGTGTGGGTGATTATTTTTTTAGGTATTATCTTGGAACTTAATTTGAGTCTCTATTTTACGCCATACCAAAACATACTAAAAATGACCCTTTGTTTACAAAGATAATTATGTTTTAAGGTGTAGAATCTCACAAATAAAACAAATGTGATTTAAAAGATCAATTGCTTTTCTTTTGTTGTCATTGGAGCTTTTTTTGATGCTGATAACTAGTCTTTTACTTCTATCTGACCTGATGGTAAGCGATGATGTGGTCAAAAATGTTGCTTAGAATCAGCTGGTAAAAAGTTCTTATTTACTTTTTTAGAGTACTTACCTAGAATTAGTGTCTCTCAATAAAAGCTGCTCAAGTACAACACACAGTTAGGTGCTTGCTGATATTTAGAAAAAGATATCGCCAAGCACCTAACATTAGATAATGGATGTGGTAGAGAAATAGGTTTTAATCATAAAGAATAGAACGATATAATTATACTTAAACAACAAAAGTATGACATAAAGTAGGTTCAAAAATATTTGTATGCAAACACAAACATGTTGTAACTCTATCATAAGATAACTTAAATAAGAAATAACGTAACAGAAAGGAGTATACAAAATTAAGTTGGTAAACAAAAAATCTAGTATTTAAAGATTTATTGTATTAGCGCACATACATATACATACACATGCACGTCATGCCTTTATTCAGCAAAGAGATAGACAATGGTATCTAAGCATTCCAATTCTATCAGATATTTTGAGCTCATGTAATAGGAGGTGAGATTATTGCCATCTACGAGGTGTATTTCCGAAAAAATCGTAATATGAATTTTTCGTTCCGTTTTTATTATTAAACGGTCTCTTAAGAAGGCGGAGCTAATTGCGAAATAAGTCTTGACACCAGATAAAAAAATATTACCCTAACGTACACATTGTTCCTTAATGTGAATCCTATACTTGGTAAAAATAATTATTTTGTTTGCTTTTGTAAGTTAATTACCCTAGCTGGCCCTAAAGCAAAATATTCTGTATTACTTATCTTACTAACGAAATGTGTATTTTGAAAATAATTGCTCTGTTATATAATATTTAAGTCTAACTTTCTAACTTCTGTGGATACCAAGGTAACTTTAAAAGCAAGTTTGCATTTCTATTGTATTTATTCTAAAGAAAACGCACAATAAGCGAAGACGGCGCATTAGCGGGTATTTCACCTCGAGCATCCGCTTCGCTTCCGCCTCGCTTTGTGCGTAAGTTCCAATTTACTCGTACATTAAGCTAACAAGAAGAGAGCAGTAAGCTCTCTTAATCACATGACATTTCTTCTTTCTCTTCCGACATTTATCCCTTAGCATTACAACAATACTGAATTGAATAATATACAACTCAATAGTAATGACAAATATTTAAAATATCTTTGATTGATATTATAGAAAAACAATTAAACAATATATTAATACGTGCTGTGACAATTCCACCAAATTTTTCTGTTGAGCCGAAAAATGCCACGTAGGAGGAATTTTTGACGCGTTTCGATAGCGGCACTGGAACACACCGTTCGGTGCTTGGTGACAGGTTTTCTATCTGAGTGTAGAACCAGGCGAACATTCTTAACTACCTCAACCAAGCTCAAATCCGAAGCTTTTGTTTTTGCCTTAAACGTATTATCAAAATCATGGGTTATTAATAATATATACATATATTTATTAATAATTAACATATCGACCACCTCAATGCTGATCCTGGGTTTGATCCCCAAACCGAGAGTGAGTTTTTTTACAAAGATTTTTCGTTTATGACATTGTAACGGAACAAGCACTTAGCCCACCAATTCTAAGCGGTAACCTCTGCCTATGACAGATGCATTTCATCATAAGTGACGAACTGCGCTGCGCCTGTCACCAAGACATACAGTTATTAAGTCTCATGTGCTCGTAATTTTACTGACTCTCAAGGACTGCTGCCGAAACACACTGTTAGGTGCTTGGCGACAGGTTTTCTACTTGAAGGTAGTAGCTAGGCGAGCATTATATAATACCTTCCACGATGCGGTGCGGTTCAAGCCGGCAATCGAATCAAGGACCAGTACGGCAGTCCATTGCCAATCACTACCTGATCTTTAATTAGTCTTAAGTGTGGAACTATTTTGATCAATTGTCTCGGGCCTAGGACATGTACAGTCTAGTACAGCCTACTTATAAACTTATACACCTTTGGGGGTAGTAAAGGCGTGATAATAAGTTTATTGACGCTAATCCGTGATCTTTAAAACATCGTCCACAACTAATATAGCTTATCTAAGTGAGTTATCCCGTATTATTTACTAAAAAATAATATAGCTTATTTGATTTGTTTTAGGAATAAAGTTAAAAATTATATGATATATATATGTCGATAAGGATGAAGCGATGTTAATTGAAACGAGCCAGTAACGCCCCGATGTAACTGTACTTTTTTATTCTATTTTTCATTCGAAGTATTATCAAGCAATCAAGAACATTAAATCTACTTTTACCAAAACTCCCCAACACAGCTCAATCTCGTTAAATTTTCCATCAAACAATACAAAGCACATCAAAAACTCACAAAAGCCACTAACGCAACTACCTACTCGTACGTACCCTATTCAAAATTCTAAAACATCCGAACCCTGCTCCGAAACAGGGCACGCTCTCTAATGACAATTTCCCTAAAAAAATTCTAATTCACGCAGGAGGGCCACCCCCTCCCCTCGACTCCCGCCCGCCCTACACAGCCTCACATATATGTTCTATACGCAATTTTTGATCAATACTTAAAAATTAACCCAGCCTCCTGGTAGTTTTTAAAATTACTCTGCGCATGTCATGATTTTTAATCAGGCTCCATTGTGACGCCTACATTTCGTGCACACAACCACGGGTAATGTATATGTTTAAAATACGATTACAATTGTTTCAATGTGTGGGTTGATTGGGTTTTTTTGGTAACTACATACTTATAGGTAGCGTAGGGTTGAAGCCTACCGATTTATGGAGGCTGTGGGGATTAACGTGAAATTACTGTATCTTATTTGGATTTATGCGGAATAATATGAAATATGTTGGCGTTTTCCAAATCTATGTAATCCCGACTTAGGATTTGGATGTTACATTTCCAAGCAATGTATTAATGTGCCTTTAAAGAAATAGTACCGAAAAATTAAAGAATAGCAGACGTAAAGGACACAGCATTAGCTTCTGCCTACGACTTTACCTACGAAGAAATGGAATTAGATTAGCTCCTTAACAGTTCCGTTAAAGTCATGATTTAGAAGCGCTCGTAGGGTAGTTTAGCAACATCCGCCGCGGTCATGACTTGGATGGGTGACCCCAAGTGTCATAACTACTGACCACTTACGTGTTTCGGAGGTCACATTAAGCCAACAGTCCTGGTTGTTGTCTTATGGCAGTCGTTATATCATTGAGGTAGAGCATTTTGCGAATGCCCACCTGGCTAGCTCCCACCCTCAAGTAAAAAACCTATCACCAAGCACCTAAAGGTGTGTTCCACCAGCTATCCTTGAGAGTGCCAGTAATTCTAGGTTAGCCTGATCAACATCTTCGTTCACATTTCTTACCATCAGAGATCAGTGGTCAAAGGGCAACCTATAATTAATAAATACAAATTAAATCCAATATGTAAGTTGTAAGATTGGACTTAGCTGTTAAGATTAACGTCTGTATTGGCCTCAGTTGTATGTTTGTCATTCAATAAATAAGTCCATTCGCGTACATAGTATATAGCTAGTACATACGTATATGAGTCCTGCTCAGTATGGTAAAAAAAAATGTTCTCGATTTGGGATATGTTTTTTATGTTTTAACGTGAGAAGAAAAACAAGTGGCCAGGTGATAGAAAGCATCATGCCTGTCTATTATTATTGTTGATATGTTAGCATTAGACCACAATCTCACCTGATGGTAAGTGATGATGTGGTCGAAGGTGTTAACAGGCTTAACCTAGAATTACTGGCTCTCAAGGACAGCTGCTGGAACACACTGTAAGGAGCTTGGCGACAGATTTTATACTTGAGCTCGAAGCCCACTTGGTTAAGTGGTAAGCTCTGCCTATAACAGATACAGTTCGTCATAATTGGCTAACTGTACTGCGCCCATCACCCTTAGACATAAAGTTGTTAAGTCTCATGCCTGTAATGTCCTAGGCACCTATATTCTCCAAACCGGAACACCGGAAAATATTACACTGCTTGGAGGTAGAATCACCTAGGTATATAAATAAGTATACTTTCACTGAACAAATTAATATTTAAATAATGAATAGATTCAGGCGTTACTTTGCGGAAATCCATGCTTGACTCACCGAGCGCACGGTCGAGACATGTGCGCTCGGTGAGTCAAGACCTCCTTAAGGTTCTTCGTTGAGAAGCGAAACTAGTCGGGTATTCTTCCGGTTAGGCTGCGTGATGTTTGTGACGTCACGTAGATAACGGGAAAATTAGGCGGAATTGTCACTAAATATATAATTCTATGCTTTTTTAAGTGTTTTATTTAAATATTATTTAATATTTTTTTAAGATACTTTTAAAAAGTATTTGTTATTATTAATATTTAAATGTTACTGGATTCCAATAAGTTTCAAGTTTCTATCGTTTGAGTACGAGGAAGTAGATAAAAAGAACTGTTTTAAAGGAATTGGGTCATGGAAATCGGTCAAGGAAACCTTACAATGAAAATTTACTCCTCAATTTATTATTGAAATTTACTCTTACACTAATATTAAACATTTTGCGAATGCCCACCTGGCTAGCTACCACCCTCAAGTAGAAAATCTGTCGGCAAGCACCTAACGGTGTGTTCCGGCAGCTGTTCTTGAGAGCCAGTAATACTAGGTTAGCCTGAACAATATCTCCGACCACATCATCACTTACCATCAGGTGAGATAGTGGTCAAAGGCTATCCTATAAAGCATAAAAAAAATAAAAAATATATATCACAAATTGTGTTATCATTCACTTCCTATACGGCTAAATAGATATTGATGAAACTTTATCACTAATCACATTTTTAATGTCTTCTCGTCAACATATTCCTAAGGTCCTGGAGTAGGAAAATGCTACTATTCTCCCGATAATCAGTAATTGAAAGCTGCGGGATAGATATATGTATAAACAAGCTAGTAAATAAGATTCAATTCCGACTTTAACTCTAAGTATTGAGAATATACTTTTTTCGTAACTAATGGGCTAGCCTTTGGCCTCAGTCTCACCTGTTGTGTAGTAAAAATAGGGTCTATAGTAAAAGTAGGGTAGACATTAAACAGTAATTTAACAGTATGACATTAAACTTTCGAAAATCTTAGACAAAGTTGAAGACAAATCTATACACATTATTTTGTATAAAATCGTATTATATCGGTGATAATAATTCAGTTAAAACTTATTCAAGTTAATCGAGCAATATTATAATCCTAACATTGTAATATTATTGTTTCCAAAAGCGGAAAAATTGACGCAAAAATTTGTATCTACAGCAGGTTAATTCAATAATTAAAATAATATGTTTTAGTATCGAGTTTTGTGCTTCGAATGCAAAACTTTGGAGGTTTTATTTATAATTATTGACTGTTATATTTGACAGTCGTTATATTTATTCAAAAAAATCATTTAACCAAAAATATAACATAACATTTTAATTTTAAAGCCATTGTTTGTCTATGTTACTGTTATTTTTCACGCCTAATCTCCGAAGTTGCGGACGGATTTCGATAAAATTTGGTGTATATTTGGACAACCGGACAGACGACTATATCACCTAGTTAAACAGTAGATATTCCAACATCACGTACAAAAAATGAAAAACTACAAACTACTGTTTGTTTCAGCACGTAGCGCACGTCAAATATATGAAATATTTGCCGTGCGTTCAAAGAGTAAGTGATTCCTTGTCGTAGTATTTATTTTTCACACATATAATCTGAGTATCTATAAGACAAGTGTATATATGCATATTCTAGACGAGCGCGTTCTGTCGTCATCTTCACGGGTCAAGTGAGATTGAAGTGAATAGCAGGCGTATTTAGAATTTAAAAAACGACTTATGTATCCTACAAAAAACTACTTATGTTTACGTTGACTGAGTAGCTCCCAAGGTAGCGCCATATTATCAAATATCTCGTAAAGGAAGCCGCGGATGGAAACTCTCTTTTATTTTCGCACGAATTATCAATTTGAACAATCGTTATCACATCATTCAATAAGAGTATTGTATTTTATTAAGTCAAAAAAGCGGACATGAAGTTCGCTACATTTTGTTTTGTTGCTTAGATATTACGTCTAACGTAATCCTGTCCATTCATTAAATTACTACAAATAAAACCTTTAAGTAAATAGCCTTATACAGATGAGCTATCCATTCATTCGCAAAAGAGATACGGTTCAATAAAATAAGCGAGAAGAAAGCACGATTCTTGCGTAGGCTTGCTACGGCGTAGTACTACACGCTACGTTTCGTAACCTCGTAGGCGCTTTTTGATGTTATTTTCTTAACGAAAATCTGTAGGGCTGTTATATCGATTTTAAGGGTCACTTCTATTGTTACCTTTTGATGTTATTATGCTAATTAAGATGTAAAAAGGTGATTTAAGGCGGGATGCTGACGGCCTTACCTCCGACTTGGAGGGTAAGGTTTTTTTTTTATAAGGATACGGATGTACGAGAAGAAAATTATATAAAATTTTGATAATGTTCGTGATTTGTTTGTGTTTCGTCAAACATTATGTGGGCAGCGCTATGGATAAATATTAGTAATATAGACGCCTATGGCATTGTTGTGTGTATGTGTATTACACATAAGTATGTATGATTTATTGTATTGTTATTTGTGGTATTGGATATTGTAAATAGATGCATATTTTAATAAAATATTGCAAAGTGTGAAAAAAAAAATTTTTTATATTTATTTCTTAGATAAAACAAATATAATTTTTTTTACTATAAAAAAATCCTCACTTTGTAATATTTTTCTTTTAATGTACCGTTCAAAGTTTACATGGCTACTACTCGTTTCAACAACATCTATCTATGTAGGATGAAAAGCTGCGTTGAACTTTTACCAAAGTTACTTTATCAAAGATTAATAAACCGTATTTAACAAATTATTGGAGCACAAAATGTTTTGCCCCGGGCGGGAATTGAACCCGCGTCCTCCGATTCTCGCCGGATGCATAAACCGTTCGGCTACCGGGGTGAAGGCTATTTCTGCCGAAATTTCGTTCTTCAATTGTATTTCTTTAACCGTCATAGGGGACGGTTCGCGAAATTTCCCGCCCGGGGCAAAACATTTTGTACTCCAATAATTTGTAAAATATGATTTTCGCTTAGCACGCGGTAGTGCTTGTAATCATAATATTTAGTTATATACCGTGTTAATTTGTTTTTTTTTATTATTTTATTATATATCCATTTTATTAACAATTATCATTTAATAATAGTTCTAGCCATTACTGTCTTGAATAGAAACAAACAAACAACAACGACCAAAGCTGTTTAAAATAATCATTAATAATCGAATAAAGTTTATTAATATGTTTTGTACAATATCCCCTAAACTTGCAGGCGTCCCTATATGACCAATGAAATTTTCTACTTTACTACAGGCAACTAACTAAGAACAATACCACACAGACTACATAAAAAAAGGATCGAATCCACCGAAAATCGTAAATCACATTGCGCATTCGCTAAAAATTAATAATTACTCGAGAATTCCGCTCTCATAGTTAGAAAGGGATAATGGTAAAAATGTATCGCGTTCCCGCTAGGGGGAGGACCCCACCCGCGAAATTTTTCGCCCGTCCGTTTAGTGAGATCCGATCCCGCAATCAGGGGGGCAGGGGGGCATTTTTTGGCCCCCCTCTGCCACCCCCTCGCCCTCGTAAATTGGAGCATATAATTTTTATTACAACGGTGTCGTGTGTGCTCTGTGCTTGGTACACGCGGAAATATATGATCAGTTTAGATCGGATGGAGTCGGTGCGGCTGATTGTGGATCTAAATTACGTGGCCAGAATCTCAAACCTGAGTCAATATTACTGATCTTGGTGTTACACATATGTTTTATTTCCTTTTAATTAACCCACGTTGATAAATTTTATCTTGTTTAACTTTTGTTTAAAAGGCATATATATACGAGTATAATTAGATTGTTATTATTCGTTTAATGTAGTATAGAGTAGTGATCTAAATGGTGTATGCTTGTTTAAAGGTAATATTTTCGCACCAAGTGGCCTACCCACTCCTTTAGTCCCATTACTCGATATTGAAGCAACATTGGTATTTAAATATTTTTTTAATTAAAATAATAAGCAAAATAGTATTCAAATAATCATAGTATGATCATGGTTATTTTTCCAATCTATACAATTGCATAATAAAATGCCAACTAATCTCGGTAAATATTTAGAATATTGTATAAACTACGACTGATAACAATAATATCATAGTACTCGCTTGTTCAATCGAATACCGTCCAAAAGTTCATTCATAAAATCATTTCGGCCGAAAAAAAGCCAACATTTGACGAAACCCCACACACATCGTAAACAACTCACGTTTTTTCCTATTTTTTTGTCTTTTTTTAGCGCACGCGGCGACCTTTAGCTTTCACTTTCAATAAAAAATAAAGCAAATAAAGCTCAATCCGGTTCGACGTACGTTGTTTTTTAGAATCTCTAGCCATTCTGTGCGAATTATTTTATCGGATATTCGTCAAAAAATCTAAAAGCATTCCGTGCTCACCTCTACGTAGTTAACTGTTAAACATTTAACCGTTTGTGGGTATTTTTATTTCAATCTTGCAATTCAATGTACAAGTAGATTTTGAGTATTTTATTTGTTGAATTCATATCAATGGAAGTTTTTTTTTCTAACGGTAGTTACTTTTATTTAATAATATAACTAGTAAGCTGAGGCAAACGAGAGGTTTAAGTTACGCAGATATGACATAATTATCAAACCCTTTGCAACTAATTCTCAATAATTAAACTGAAAAAGTATTGAGATAAGGGCTACATATTGTTAGAACCATACGATTTGATTTGAAGGTATTTCTATTTTATTATTTGAAATTAACTTATATATGTTAGCCTTTTATATTTATCGAACAAATAGTAAACATGATGAGTAGCAATAATGTGGTTGAGTAGGTAGTTGCTGCACATACTTTATAATTAATGCTCTCAACTAACACATAGCCTGTAGGTAGGTTGTTACTATTGACTAATAATAGTATTTCTAAGATGGAGTTGGGTGTTAAAAAGCCAATAAAACCGAACCACAACTTTCTACAATATGCATATACTTGTTTCTTTTTTTTTCTTTGTTGATAGAGATATTTTTTTGCATGGTGGTAGAGCATTTTGCGAAGCCCGCCTGGCTAGATACCACCCTCAAAAGCAAATTCTGTCGGAAAGCGCCTCGTATTCCGACAGGTTTCCTTGAGGGCCGGTAATTCTAGATTAGCTTGAACATCGTCTTCGACTACATCATCACATCAATAACAATCAGGTGAAATAACGGTCAAAGGCTAAACTATCAGTTAATACAATTACTAACGATCTCATATACGAATTACAAGATTAATATGATTAACTACATCTACGTTTCGTTTCATTTTCAATCCCTCTTTTGTCAATAATGAATCACTGTACCTTAAAGGAGATTGTCATATAAAGAAGAAAATTTCTTGATACCTACTTAAATAAGTAAAGTTTCCTAGAATCTTATACCAACATTTCTCAACACTTCATCCAGTGCCTTAATGTCAGTCGTTTCAAATACAACTCTAACATTATATTACGTCTCATTAAAGTCTGAAAGTAAAGTTAAATAACGGTAAATTGAGGAACAGAGTAACACAATATCGTATTTCTAAGAAATGCTTCGCTTTTAGCTAAATATAAGTATAAGAAGTAATGTGCTATACACAAGTATAAGTGAGGAGAAGTACATACAAGTATAAGAAGTGGGGTATGCGAGTAAAGTATCGACAAATTACTAAAACACGCCCCTCGCGCGATATTTTCCGAATATGAGTGAAAATTTTCCTCCAATCTTGACTTAGAATAATAAATAAATTAAACAGATGTGTCCTGAAGTGATTTATGACTGTGAACATATTATTAATAGCTTGTACTAGGTGTCGTTGTTGGAAGTTCGTCTGACTGGGTATCACGCCAGGGCAAAATATTCATTATATAATACAACTCAAGTAATAGCTTTTATTTTTCGATTTACGATTTTAATTTTTAATGATGTTAATTGGTGTAACAAGCAAGGCTTGCCAGATGGTAAGCTGCAGCCCTGATTATAGTAAGTTTTCTTTTAAATGTAATTGTGACGGAATAAGCGTGATTCTCACCTGATGTTCAGTGGACTAACCTTTGCCTATCACAGTTGCATTTTATTACAAGTGACGAATTGCACTGAACCCGTCACCCTGAGATCTGAACCCACCCATGGTTAATATGCATGTGCCTGTAATTATTTTAAGGACTGCTACCGGAACATACTGTTAGGTGCTTAGCGACAGGTTTTCTACTTAAGGGTGGTAGCTAGCCAGGCGAGTATTCGCAAAATGCCCTTCCAACATGCGGCGAAGCTCATACCGGCGGTGGATATCGAACCATGGACTTGCGGCACAGCAGTCCATAGCTTATACCGCTCGGCCATAATTGCATCAAAAACAGAACAGACTGTTAGTAACACAATAATATACTGGAATCATATCATAATATAAATCCACGACCAGCGATAGTTTGTATCCTTCTTGATAATAGTTACGCAGAAAGTAAGTGTGTGTGTTATCACTTACCTCTGAAACGGCTAAAAATATTATATTCATTAAATTTAGTACATATTAATAGGAGCTGGATAAACAGTATAATATAAGACACCAAAAGGTAATTGTATCTCGATTTACTGAGTGTTAAATGAGATACTGAGTTGAAACCAATTCCCACGCGGTCGAAACTGAAAGTGGAACCTATTATCACAATACACATATCTCCATGTATCTATTGTGCTATTATCTCGTCGGGCAATCGTGTCCTTTAACTAAGAAAACAACATTGCAAACGACATTTCATTCTAATACGATCGATGGGGGTACGATTCCAGACGTATTTTTCACCAAGAATCATACATGTTGCGACATTTTAAGGACGAACCTAGATAAGAATGCTGAACTGTATACGATAATATTAATACTCTATGCGATGTAACAGTATGTCTATACGATTTGAGTCGCTTTTACCACAAAAATACACCTCCTTATGTTATTTGTTTCTAATTAATCGCATTAAAAATTTAAATGATACAATATTTATTAAATTTTTATACGTATAACAACCGAAGACATTCAATAAGCAAGCGGGCTTTAAAATTATTTGCTGGTGACATACTCTTTCTTTTATTTTGTGTCGGATAAACAAAACTTTGTAGGATAATATAAATGTACATCTGCAATGTAACATTGCTAATGTAATGATTGATAGTTTGTGAAAGATTTTTTCTAAATTTTAATTATTTCAATGCTAGAAACCAGTAGTCACATCTGTTTCAATTTCCTTATTCTTTCTGCCGATACGAAGTGCGTACATTAGCGTCCTATGGATGTGTGGAGTCAACCCCCTAAATTATTTCGACATATGCAAATTTGTGCGCACCTACAGATGTCTACAAAGATTATGTAGTATAGATGGGTAGAGCTGGAACGGTATCAGAAAGTTAGCTGCTCATGTGTTGCTACAGAGACTAATGAAGTAAAGGATCAGCGGTGACGTCAGCACGTCACGATGGCAGTTGTGTGGGTGTTGTTCCGTGAAACAGAAAGGGTATTAGTGTGTGGGTGTATTTTGGAATGCTTTCTAAATTAAGCAGTTCACCATTACCAAAACAACTTTGGAGATTCAAGTTTTATTTAACAAAAAATCTGTTATTTAATTATATGTCGTCATTCCATATACATTTTGTTCATATTTTATAAATATACTAACCATATTTTAAGCATTAAAAATAACCGTTTTTTGTTGTGTGAGGCCTCCTTGCACCTTTTTTTTTTTATTACTGATAAGTAAGCCTTTGACCACAATCTCACCTGATGGTAAGTGATGATGTGGTCGAAGGTGCTCACAGGCTTAACCTAGAATTACTGGCTCTCAAGGACAGCTGCCGGAAACCACGTTTAGGTGCTTGGCGACAGATTTTCTACTTGAGGGTGGTCGCTAGCCAGGCGGGTATTCGCAAAAATGCCCTTCCACCATGCGGTGAAGCTCAAGCCCGCGGCGAGATTCGAACCATGGACCTGCTGCGCGGCAGTCCATAGCTAAAGCCACTGAGCTATCACTGCTTCAAATACCTGCTGGTGTTGTACCTGTAAACTTACCTGATGAAAGGCATTACATATTTCTCAATCGTAGGTACGAAATTTCGAATACAACCATTAATTCATTTCTTTAAAATGTCTTTTAATCAATCAAGAGAACTTTCAAACTAAGTTAACACTATCGGTACATAAACATATCTTTAGTTAGTATAGTTTAATATGTAGGTAAAATATATGTAGCTACATTATTAACAAAACATTATAGATCCTCGTGGCTCAAAGTACTTTTTCAGCCAGGTAACAGAATATAAATATTGAGAATATTATGTAAAAATATATGCTTGTTTCTATTCATTTAGTTTTGGTTACAATTTTTCTTTTAATTTTTAAGTTATATTTGTAATACAATATACGCAAATACGAAACAATGGAGCGCAGTGGAAATTTGTAAAATCTATAAAGTAGCTATATATCCACCCTCAAGTAAAAAATCGCCAAGCACCTAACGTTGTGTTCCGGCAGCAGTCCTTGAGAGCCAGTGAATTTACAGGCATATGAGACTTAACAACTATGTCTCAAGAGGTGATGGGCGCAGTGCAATTCGTGACTTGTGACGAAATGTATCTGTTATAGGCAGAGGTTAGTCCGCTTAACATCAGGTGGGCCTCGAGCTTGTTTCATCACAATAACATAAAAAAAATGCTGTTTTAAGTGTTCTGCTGCCGTTATACATGTGTGCGCTATTTATCATTAAAAGCTTATTTTCTTTTATACATTGTCTGAAAAACGTCTTCATCCATAACAATGCTTAAAAACTGCTGTCCATCACAGTTCTAGTGTCAAGTTTGACGTTTTGCTGGACAATGTCACTCCGAGACGTTAGTTTGTGTCGTTCGCCCAGTAATTTCGTATGCTACAGTGCCCTTTACGCCTCACTACAATAGTGCTTCCATACTACTGCTACGAAGCAAAATATTTGACACTGCGGTGGTAAGACAGACCCATGGAATAAAGACCTACCACCTGGTATACATAGGTCAAAACCTAAAGAATAAAAACCTTCAGACAAATACGAATGCTAAAATATAAAAATCTTCAGACAAATAGGAATGCTAAAACATTAGCATTTTCTAAAGGCTCCAAAGACAATTGGGTCTCCAAAGGAATTGTTCCATTCGAGCGGTATTTACGCGGTTTACCTAAAAGTGCCAAAATAAAAATACTTAGGCATTTTATGAACTACTTCAGTTGCATATCATATCTGCTATCTATTCCTTAATCTTTGGCCACACACCTAGCTCCTCGACTCCCAAAAAACGGAGTGGAGCAGTTGTAAAATTGTCTAACTACCCACCTCCCCCCGCGCGCGCTCATTACGGCGCGTGCGTGGGCTATACGTGTAGCGAAAAATCTTAAGATGCATCTTAAGATATCTGCTTTTAAACTCTTTCTATTTGTACACAGTTTTTTTTTGTATCTTGTTTTTTTATATAAATGATAAGCTAGTTTTGACCACTACCTCAACTGACGGTAAGTGATGAAGTGGCCGAAGATGTTGTTCCGGCTAACCTAGAATTTCTGGCTCTCAAGGACAGCTGCCGGAACACACCATTAGGTGTTTGACGACAGATTTTCTACTGGAGGGTGTTAGCTAGCCAGGTGCGCAATCGCAAAATGACCTACCAACATGCTGTGACAACTGCCACCCGACGATAACAACCGGGACCGACGGCTTAACGTGCCCTCCGAAGCACGGAAGCGCTCAGTAGTAATGTCACTAGTGTTCACCCATCCAAGTAATGACATTGGCGGACTTTGCTTAACTTAGCTGACTGGTTAAGAACGGCTAAGCAAACTTCCCTACGAGCGCTTCAAGATGTTTACTTAATTTTGTTTGAAAGTTGCCGTTAGTATGAGACATATGATGATTTAAATAACCGGCTGTACTCACGCGTATTGGTCGAGATTGTTGTCCTAGGTTTTGGGCATATCCGATGCCCTTCATTGGGTGAGTTCACGATTTCGCGCAACTCAGTTGCGCAAATATGCCCGAAACCCAGGTCGGCGATCTCGACCAATACGAGTGAGTATAGCCGGTTATTTAAAACATTAATATGTTATACATAATAAATTTATAATATAATTTGTTCATAGTTGAAGTATGATGAGCAGTTTTTTTTTAACTAGCCTTAAAACAGATTCATCGCGCTCGTTGCTATACTTGAACCATTTTACCATGATCATCGGTTGTATATGCGAGTAGTGCTCGTGTAGTCCTGTAAAAAACAGTTATTTATATACCATTGATGCCATAAGTTACCCGAAAACCCTTCAATTAATCAAATGGCTATATTGCTAAAACTGCTAATAAGCCACACACATGCAAAAAAAATACTGATTTTCTGCCTTACTTATTTTTTAACTCAACGACCGACTTATGTTTATCTAAGATAATAAAATACGGGGTCGTATTCTGAAGAGAAACAAGCAGAAAAGAGGCCATCTTTTGAAATAAATACTGCCACACACACTCAAATTGCTACACCCAAATTGTGTTATTATGTGATACAAATAAAGTATTATGCTTAACTAAGATATGCGCGTGAGATTAAAGTCAAATCATAATTTTGTAATAAATGGTTTGATTTGGTTTGATGTCAATCTTAAGATTAGTCTTTCTAACACAACCTCATGTGGGCCAAAAACGTTTGCGCGCAGATCGCGATACTAACGCGTGTTCATCTCTTTCTAGTTTTGAAAAACCTCCCCCACCCCTTCCCATACCCCTCTTGCACCCCATGGGGGGTTCAACCCCTCTCCTAATTCCTTACATATTTAAATTCCACTTCGAACGGCGGAGTCTTCATATTGTCTCCATATGATTTTTCTCTTATTCCATTTTGGAAGTGTAGGTGTACTTAACTTTTTAATATAAAAATGTTACTCCTTGAGGTTTTCTTAAGAGGTAGAATGTCAGGAAGCCACCTGGCCTTAAACTGAACTCACTGAGTGTCTTTTATGCCTTATAGGTTAACCTTTGGCCACCATCTCACCTGATGCTAATGTGGTAGATGTTATTCTATGGTAGGCTAACCTAGAATTACTGGCTCTCAAAGACAGCTGCCGGAACACACCGTTAAATGCTTGACGACAGATTTTCTACTTGAGTGTGGTAGCTAGCCAGGCGGGCATTTGCATAATGCCCTACCACCATGCTATAACGACTGCCATCCTAAGACAACAACCAGGACCGACGGCTTAACGTGCCCTGCGAAGCACGGAAGCGCACAGTAGTAATGCCACTAGCGGTCACCCATCTAACTCATGGCCGCGGCGGACGTTGCTTAAATTTCCTGATCGGTTCAGAATGGTTAAGCAAACTTCGCTACGCTTCAAAAGTGTTTATTTGTAAGTGTGTAAGTAAGAGAATGACATAAAGTAAAGATTCTTGTAAAATATGACAAGGTTAAGAAACTGATAATATGCAGAGCATCTTGAATATTCTGTTGTTGCTGTGCATCAGGCGCACATTTTAACCATTAAGTGAACGCTAAAGTTTATAGCGGGCAATTCGTAATGTTTACATTTTATCGGTTTTATTGTTACATCGACTAATTATTCTGGATCATACGATAAACGGGAGATTTGGAGGTATTTTTACACAAAATATGGAGTATTTTGTTTCGTGGTTCATTTTCGTAAGTATGTTTGCGAGTTTCTTTATTCTACTATAACTTCAAAACAGCTTAACCGATTTTATAATATGATATATTATTAGAGTTGTCTTGATAGCTTAAGTGACACTAGATACGCGATTTTGAAGCAATGGTGGCTGAGTGGTAATAGCTATAGGATGCCGTGCCCCAAGTTTATAGTTCGATACCCACCGTCTACTTGAGCTTCACCGCATGGTGGAAGGGCATTTTGTGAATGCTCGCCTGGCTAGCTACCACCCTCAAGTAGAAAAGCTGTCACCAAGCACTGAACAGTGTGTTCCAGCAGCAGTCCTCGAGAGCCATTGAAACTACAGGCACATGAGACTTAACAACTATGTCTCAAGGTGACGGGCGCTAGCCAGTCGGGCATTCGCAAAATACCCTTCCACCATGCGGTGAAGCTCAAGCCCGCGGCGGGATTCTAACCATGGAACTGCTGCGCGGCAGTCCATAGCCAATGCCGCTGAGCCATCACTGCTTTTTATCTGCAAGGCCTGGGGTTACTCTGGTTTTGTCCACAAGAAATGCACGCCACAGTTCAATAACGGAACTTTGACTGATAGGTTACAATATAGAAACTCCTATTACATTAAACGTAAAATAACTGGACTACTGGAAGGTAGGTGATCTGATTTGATTCCGTTGACACCATTGAGCCAAACTAAACTAAGTGACGAACGAATAAAAGTTGATGAACTAAATCATTCTACCTCTAATATGTGACTAAAAACTAAATATAACATGCTCATGATTAGTTTAGTTTCAATTCTAATCTGAATATTATAGAAATTGGTCAAATTAATTCCAATTAAAATTTCTTGTAGCTCCCAAAACACTTAAAATTTAAGTAACGTGATATAACTTTACTTAGCACAGACAGAAGTCAAACATCGTCTAAGTTGAAACAGATGGCTGGCGATCTAATAGGAATAAACTAAACTATATAATAATACAGAGAAACATATATCTATATTCTATTTGGACAGATGCGAAAATTCGCGCGTTTGCAATTCATATCAGACAAATTTGGCGTCATTTTGATTTCAGTGTCGGTTTTTATATAGGTAGGTAGTGTTTTAGACTAGATAATAATTTGGATTTAGAACGAATATTTATTGGACAATATTTATCGGCTAATTAAACATATTATATTTTATTTCAATTTCTTTAACTATATAAATTTTTAGTCAGTTTCGCGTAATGTATTACGAAATCTTTTGCTAATAATTTAAATTAGTTTTTATACCACAAATTTATTAGACGTTTTGTTAAGATCTTTGTTTAATTATGTATTTTTTTTCACAGATGCTGTTGTGTGAAGTCATTGCTGCAAAAAGGTAAGATACTGTTTAAAAATAACTATAGTTTTATTTAAAGACACGAAGAAATAGCATTTTTTTAACTGTTAGGCTAATGGTGACATACCTGCCAAGAAGTTCCCTATTCACTTTGAACTGAACAACTCCTAAATCATATCTTTTTTTTTTATTCCTGATAGGTTAGCCTTTGACCACTATCTCACCTGATGGTAAGTGATGATGTGGTCGAGGATGTTATTCAGACTAACCTAGAGTTACTGGCTCTCAAGGACAGCTGCCGGAACACACCGTTAGGTGCTTGGCGACAGATTTTCAACTTGAGGGTGGTGGCTAGCCAGGCGGGCATTTGCAAAGTGCCCTACCACCATACTGTAACGACTGCTATCCTAAGACAAAAACCGGGACCGACGGCTTAACGTGCCCTCCGAAGCACGGAAGCGCTCAGTAGTAATGCCCAACCAGCGGTCACCCATCCAAGTCATGACCGCGGCGGACGTTGCTTAACTTTGCTGATCGATTCAGAATGGCTAAGCAAACTTGGCTACGAGCGCTTCAAAAACAGATGCAGGCAGTATTCCATTAATCATCCTATCACATACTAGGTTTAATTATTTAATCAAAGTGCTTCGTGCGTATTATTAGAATGACCATGTAGGAATGCCTCGTTCATCTACATCGTCTTATTTTCGGATGAAAGAAAGGTGATGAAGGTTGTGTAGACGTAGACCAATCACACATTACCATAGTCTGTAACAACTGAGCTGTCTTTACCGCCCATATTTGCGAGTCGCGGAGTCTGATAGGTATGCAAATTAAATTTCTTGTCTTTTGCTTAGAGATTTATTTTAGAGCAAAGTCCTGCAAAGCCGCTTAGTCTAGTTGTAGTCTTCTTCTGTCTTCAACCACACCATTGTACTATCAAGTATGATAGTGCTCAAAAGCTGGTACTTCCTTATCACATTTTACGATAACATCTTTTAAATAAATAATTTCAATTATCAGCGAAGCAGACAAACTTACAAAATTAACTATGAAAAGAAAAATTTTAACCTTTTCACGAGGCAATTTCGTGGATATTTTATAATCTTTTGTGTTTTTTAAATATTTTATATGTGAATTCCTAACTTATTTATTGCTGCACAATTTGTTCAGATATTTATGCACTTACTTAGTAGTGTAACACAGGGATTATATAAAAACCCAGATCCTGGTTGCGGTCCTCGGGACAGACAGTTATTGTGTTTATTGCCAAAGATAGATCCGGAACCTGGAACTGTGTCAAGTAGGTAGGTGGTAATAGACTCGTTTGACTATTACATTAGACTAAAACTCATCTTCATAAACGTGGGTATGAACGAGTAAGATTTGTTTTCCCACTGGTAGAATACCTTTATTAACAAAATACTACCAATAACTATACTACAGCTACTACAATGGAATTATTAAGGCAAGCGATTGTAAAAGCGATTGTAAAAGCGATTGTAAAAGCGATTGTAAAAGCGATTGTAAAAGCGATTGTAAGCCCACGGTTAGTCCAGATACTTCCACTACCAATCGGCAGCGTGCAAAGCATACTGGCAGCATTGTCAGCTTGATCATGCATCTCATCGATCATGCGCTCAAACAAGTTTTGGAAATTAAAATGAACTCCTGGCCAACGGACCCAATGTCTCTACACCAAATAGAAACCATGGCACCTGCTCACACGTTTGAACGTGAAAAATAGGCAAGACGACGAGGTGTGTAGTATATGTATAGTTATCGCAATTTCTTGATTATAACGAATAAAAAAATAAAAAAATATAAAGACATTTTTGTGTCAAGAACCTAGTTCTAGGACCATGATTATTTTTACTTGTGATAGTAATTTTTCAACCGGTATCCGATAGACTTGGGGCCTATTAATTCGTTGCTATCATACTGGAAAGGAGCTATGGTACGCGTACCTTTTATTCACAGTAACGCACGGGTTAACGGCAATTAATTTTTGAAGCGCTCGTAGCGAAGTTTACCTAGCCGTTCTGAACCGATCAGTAAAGCTAAGCAACGTCCGCCTCGGTCATGAGTTGGATCGGTGACATTAACTACTGAGCGCTTCCGTGCTTCGGAGGGCACGTTAAGCCGTCGGTCCCGGTTGTTGTCTTAGGATGGCAGTCGTTATGGCATGGTGGTAGGGCATATTGCGAATATGGGTAGCTACACACCTAACGGTGTGTTCCGGCAGCTTGACCTTGAGAGCCAGTAAGTCTAGGTTAGCCTGAACAACATCTTGGATCACATCATTACTTACCATCAGGTGAGATAGTGGTCAAAGGCTAACCTATAAGGCGTAAATATATACATATATACCAAACCTCAAGAGTTCGAGTGTGACTTTTGTGTTATCATAAATGTTTCATCCTCTCATTCTTCTCTGTGAATCAATACAAACAAGAAAATCGTACACTAACAAAAGTATTACACCATGTAACCTTTTTTTATGTTTTCTTTCGTTAGGTACTATATTCTTATCATATTTGACTTCACTCAGTTATCAACGTAATGGTTTAATTAGAATAACAATATGACGGGACTTCAGAAAGTAAAATTTAGGTGAGTTAATTTTATTCAATAGTTCTTGGTTTTCTTGATACTAAGGATTTTTATACAGAGACGCTGCACGTCAAGCGGTACCACGGTCTACGCTAGACTCTTCTGCGTGAACGCTTTCATACTTGGCAATACGCTTGAATTAACTACAAAACGCACCGCATAACATTTCACATCTTCAAAGACAGCCCTTAAGATTTGTAGTTTGAGAGCGAAGAGGCACTTCCTTGCGGACAAAAAGCCTGATTCTCAATTATAGTTTAGCATCAAAATACGAGCCAAACAAAGAGCTCCAAAAAACGAATCAATCAGACACACACACTTGCACTATAATACCGTATTAAAAATAAAATAATATTGTTGTCGAGTGGTGTGGGTTGCCACCCCAGAGGGGTATAATAAATTCATTTGCCGTAGTTTTTCAGTAATACCCCTATTGGTGGAAAAATGACTACTTTTCATTTTGGATAGGCCCATGTGGAATATTCCCTGTCTCTTTCTGTCATTAGTTTTTTGTCGAGTGCAGTTTTTTTTAATCATTGGGCGGTCATTTTCCCAATTGCGTACGTTTGTATAAGTATGTATATCAGTGTCGTTCGCGGTACAGTCAATGATGATCAGGTTAAATTAATAATTCGTATAGGAAATTTTATTGTCGAACGAAAATCGTATTATTTTTAAAGTTTTGATATTATTTTGTTATCCATTTTTCGTTAGAACTATCTTTGGAATACCAAATTCCTTTCATTGTCTGTAAAGGTACTGAAGTGATATTTTTATCTAACATTTTAAATTATATTTTAAATTGAGAGTCTGTGACTAATATTTCGGCTGATGGTTAGTGATGACGTGGTCGCTAACACACCATTATATGATTTAAATATTTTATGTATGACGATTGCAATCAAGACGGTCATTTAAAATGGCCTACCCTCCTAAGCTTTTTCCTTCTCAATACTGTCGTCAGTCCGCGACATGATTAAGATTCTAATTAATTTAGTGAAATATTTATTTATTCATGTACTATATGAATAAATTTTCAGCTAAAAGGATATTAATACTCGTATCTCGAGTGATTTTTGACAACATAACTTTCACATCGATATCAACAGCCATAGCGGCCATCGAACAAAGGCCTCCTCCATGGGTAATTATAATCTCCAAGCTTGGCAGGCTTCTTAGGGATCGCAGCGTAAGGTGGTACTTCTTTAGAAGGTGCTGCTAGAAGGTGATACAAATAAAATACCAGGAGGCGGCTGCCTGCCTGGGTATTAATATAATGACAGAAAACTATCGTCTCTTAGGACTGCTTATTATGAAATAAATTGTGGAAGTCGGTACCATGCTGATTCAAAACTAACCACACATGTTCAAGGTCTGACTTCTACAAAGTTATTTATAATTATTAGGTCATAACATTCTAAATGCACAAACTTATACATACTAGCAAACACTTTTTCAGTAAATTAGGTATACCTTGAAATCTACTTGACTGAAATTTATGAAATTTTAGTTCGAAAGGCAGGGACTTGATCTCTCGACACAGGTTACCCTTGTCGATGAGATTCAGTGATCACCAATAAACTACCATATCCAAATAATAAATATACTTCCGAAGTAATATTTATGTAATTTCATAGTTTAAGTTATTGTTTATAATATACATTATTGTTATAAAATGGACTAAAAATACGTATATAATACAATCTCCTCAACGAAAAAACAAATTAGAGATCAATATTTCATATTTTGGTAAAAAAAATTATTCATGAACTTTTTAGTAAACATTAACTATACGTCTCGATTTAAAAATGTTCCCCCAGTAAAAAACATGATAAAACAAAAAACACAAAATGTCTTGAATTTCATTTTAACTGACTTGAAAATAGGAGAAGGTTTTTAAATTCGACTTTATATTTCTTTGTTTTTGCTACTTCATAATTTTTTCTGAATGTACCGATTTTGATCATTTTTTTGTATGCAAAAACTGGTGATTGTGATTTGGTCGCATTTAAATTTCAGTGAGATCTGATGAGTAGTATTTGAGTCGTACCTTATAATATGTATTTACAATAATTATATTCTCATATTCAATTGTCGGTGTACAATGAATAAAAACAGTATACTATCGTTTGGAAAAGGATCTTGGTATTTCGAGGTGGTCCCTTTCTAGTTCGGTGATGTTCTGATGAAGTTTTTTGGAGACAAACAATGGAACTGTTCAATAAATGACAGCAAAACTGTCGTGGTTTCTGCAATCATTTATTTACTTTTTAGTGCGGTTTTTGATGTAGAATATTTTCTGTTTGAATTCGGTTTTTTGTTATTTTTTTATTATTATCTGATAATAACAGTGATATATTATATTTATTGGTTAAAATATCCGCCTAAACCACCTAAAATATAAGCCTAAATTTGGTAAGATTTAATCCAGCCCTCTGTTACTGTTTAAAAAAACCAGTCTCTCTTAAATACAGTATGTCCCTTTAAAGGGTTCCAGTTAGCTTAGTACCCACTAAATACCGGTTACGTACCCTGTACGGAACACAAAAATATCACCCCAAGACTATTACTTTAGGTATACACATTTTAATTAATTTTCTGACGTTTAAGACACATTGCTCAGGATGACGCGACGTCTAGACTCGCCTGCACAAGGATAAATACTTACAAAACCATAATACAGCTAACAATACAATAGATGTACTAGCTAGGCTATAGAATAGATGTGTAGGATTTTTATTGCATTGACTGTACTTGGGAAAAGGTTCTTTGCGAAGCAGTGATGGCTCAGTGGCATTGGCTATGGACTGCCGCGCAGCAGGTCCATGGTTCGAATCCCACCGCGGGCTTGAGCTTCACCGAATGGTGGAAGGGCATTTTGCGAATGCCCGTCCGCCTGGCTAGCGACCACCCTCAAGTAGAAAATCTGTCGCCAAGCACCTAACGGTGCGTTCCGGCAGCAGTCCTTGAGAGCCAGTGAAATTACAGGCACATGAGACTGAACAACTATGTCTCAAGGTGACGGGCAGTGCTATTCGTGAGTTTCCGTCACAACAAAATAAACAAACCTCTATTTTTAGTTCCTTTATTGACGCATTTTAATAATTTGACAAAAGTATCTTCTATAATTGCCTGTTGGAATCTATAATATCATCTGGGCATATAATTATCATCATATTTTTTGGAGTCTTAACCTATTTTTTTATTTCTTGTTATATTTGGCCAATCCGTTTTGGTCTCAATGATAAAGGGCGAGCCGATGTTCAAAAACCATACATAATGATTATTATATAATGAGAAATATATAATTAGACATATCTTTATTTTTCTGAAAAATACCTTGTATTCCACCCCCATTATTTATGATATTACTCATAATTTAATATTTCCCTATATTACTAATAATTATAAATAATTATTTATAATATCGATATACCAAAGCGACTTTACACCATTTGACCAACGAGATAGTCCAAAATTCTCTATTAATCCCTAGTTCATACAAACAGACAGTATATCAACAGCCAGAAAGTCCACAGTAAAAAAAAAGTCTCTCCTTTAACGGGTTATAATCCCCACGCTTGGCAGGCGACTTGGAGACGCAGTGTAAGATAGAGATTCTTCAAAGAGGCTGCTGCCCGGTATTTTTCCCTTCGTTGCCTCTTCCAACGCCCAAAGAAGGATATTGGGGGGTGGTGAACTTAAAGGGTGCACTTCTAACCTGGCAACTCAATACTCAATCATTTATTGCTGATTTATTAAATGATGTGATATACATACAAAAATAAACTCAGCAAATTTAGCTGGAATCTTACATAATGAGAATATATCAATCTATTCTATAATACAATAACCTTAAAAGATTCTTCAAACCTTTTTTTGAACAATATACCCGTGGGGTGCCGGGTTAGAATATCATCTTCAATTTCATTCAGTGGGTGTCGTAAGAGGCGACTAAGATAAAAGTGCGCCAAATTAGCAGCATGCCACTTCTCACGTGGATGTGAGTAGGGTGTTGTGTGCATGAGACGCACAACAGGGCTGTATACCATCTTAGTGCCCTGCCAGGGTATCACACGTTTTTGTGTTCCTGTCTTATACGTTGTTTAGCTTAAACATATTATTCGTAATATGTTGTTGTGTTTTGTCGGGTGTGTTAGAGACATTATTATGACTCTGAAAGTGTTACATGGTACTCGTACCAATACCCATTTGGCGAAACGTGTGTGTTTACATACCTCTGCCTACCCCTTCGAGGAATATAGGCGTAATTATATGTATGTATATTTTAGGTCGCTTAGGGCATTTGCGTTTGTTATGTATACTTATATACTTTTATTTTGAACAGTTTTTATTATATATATTAGTAGCTATTTCATTTGGTCCTGAACTATGCATTTCTACTTTAGAGATTAATACGATCAGATTATGCTTATAATTCAACCGTATTGTGTTAGTTTCGCTCATATGTTATTTTTTTATTAATGGGGATATGTACAAGGTATATAGGTATTTGAAGCACTCGTAGCGAAGTTTGCTTAGCCATTCTGAACCGATCAGCAAAGCTAAGCAACGTCCGCCTCGGTCATGAGTTGGATGGGTGACCGCTGTTGACATTACTATTGAGCACTTTCATGCTTCGGATGGCACCGTTTAGCCGTCGGTCCCGGTTGTTGTCTTAGGATAGCAGTCGTTATAGCATGGTGGTAGGGCATTTTGCGAATGCCCGCCTGGCTAGCCATCACCCTCAAGTAGAAAATCTGTTCATCGTTAAACGATTAGTAATTGACGTGTTTCGGGTGTAATACCATCGAGTATTCCAAATGAAAGTTTGATGGTGGGCATTCACTTAATTCCTTCACCCATGCTATGAGGACTACCATCCCGAGACAACAACCGGGACTGCGGTTACCTATCCAAGTCATGACCGCAGCTGATTATCAAGATTTATATTACCTAGTTGATACGTGACCTCTTATCATCCGCAATGGACGATATCGTCAATTTATATTGTAATAATTTTCTACGATGTGGATTAAGAATGACTACAAACGCTACTAATAGTACCTAGGATGATCCATGATCGCTTTTTAGTGCTGTAAAAAGTTTATTTTACAGATGTAAGCCATGGATATACGTATCGATTTTTCCGATTCGACCCCTATAAACTTTATGGAAATCGTAAGCACTGTTATTGACAACCCATTAAAAATATATAGTACAAATATTGCTCATTTCGATAGTGTACGACAAACAGAATTTATAGCTATAAACAACTTTGAATTCCGCCACGATCGCGGCAAGAAACGAAAATAAAAGTCTAGCTAATCCAGTCTGGGAAGAATCGCATTACAGACGCGGCGCTTGGGAGGGGTGAATCGGTGCAGTTTGCACAATTACACTATTCTTCTTCCTACCTTACCCTACGCTAACCAGAGTTGATAGTATTACCTATTATTCCACTCGCTATAAGCTGCCATCAAACACCATTCTCACCTTTCGTATGCACATATCTTTTAGCACATGCAGCGCATCAATACTTTATTTGCTTCCGTGGTTGAGAGGTTACGTTAAGCCGTTGGTCTCGCCTCTTGTCTTAAGAATGTTGTCCTAATCCGACACAGCATAGTAGTAAGGAATTCCCGCCTGTCTAGCTACTATTCTCAAGTAGAAAATTTTCCGGCAAGCACCTAACAGTGTGTTCGGGCAGTTGTCCTTGAGAGCCAATAATTATAAGTTAATTACATCTGAACAACATCTTCGACCACATCTTCACTTACCATCAGGTGATATACCTAGTGGTCAAAGGTTAGTCATAAATAAATAAAAAGACACATCTACAAATTATTGGAGCACACAATTTTCCTATTCCACTCGGAAATAATATGCATCCGGCGCGAAATCTGAGGATGTGGGTTCGATTCCCATCCGGAACAAAAAAAATAAGCTTCAATAATTTATTAAAACGATTTTCGTTCAGCACGCGATAGTGCTAGTAATCATGATAAAAATGTCATCTTCAAGAAACAAAATTTGACTTAGGCCCCTTGTAACACAAATAACTATTTCATCCCTCTTTATGACATGCCATACCACGCTAGTCTATTACGTAATAATTTTTTTTTTACATTATTGTGACGAAACAAGCTCGAGGCGCACCTGATGTTAAGCGGACTAACCTCTGCCTATACCAGATGCATTTCGTCACAAGTCGTGAATGCACTGCGCCCGTCACCTTGAGACATAGTTGTTAAGTCTGTAATTTCACTGGCTCTCAAGGACTGCTGCCGGAACACACCGTTAGGTGCTTGGCGACAGATTTCCCACTTGAGGGTGGTCGCTAGCCAGGCGGGCATTCGCAAAATGCCCTTCCACCATGCGGTGAAGCTCAAGCCCGCGGCGGGATTCGAACCATGGACCTGCTGCGCGGCAGTCCATAGCCAATGCCGCTGAGCCATCATTGCTTCAATTTGAAGCTTCTTATAATAGTCATTATAACTTTGTTCATTGGGAGAATATAACGATAATGCGCCATAACATCTCTGCCGAACGCACACTTCTTTAATATCTTCTTTGTTGTCCAATAATCAAATCCAAACAAAATTACGATGGTTAATAATAACAAATATTGAATTTTTTTTAAAACAAAATATTTTTTTTATATGAGTACAAGCACTATCATGTGCTAAGCGAAAATTACATTTATACATTATTGGAGCACAAAGTTTCAGCTCCAACGAAAATAATCCTGTGGCCGATTGGAATAGGCATGGAATTGGAGAACGCGGGTTCGATTGCCGCTCGGCACAAACATTTCCTTGTATATTTAAAAATATAGAATGGTAGCAACATCACTGCGAGCCTTAAGTGTTTGAAAAAGCACTTCTTGACATCAGATGAAGTCTAGTAGTCTGGTTGATGACCACGCACCGTTCCGTGTGACGGTTAGAGTAATAAATTAACTGCCCATCTTCTGGGGTGTTTCCATTAGTCGCCTCTTACGACACCTACCGGTAGAAAAAATATTTAAATATTTTTTTTCTTTCGATTAGATGATATGTAGTAATCTGGTTTAGGGCCGCGCACCGTCATCCCCTATGATGATTAAACTAATACAGTTGAAGCACATGGCTTCGGCTCGAAAGAGCGTGTCTAGATGGCTGAGTGGATTAGGCATCCGGCGCGCAATCGGAGGAAGCCGGTTCGATTCCCGTCCTAGACATACAATTTTGTGCTCCTATAATTTGTAAGGTAAAATATTATTTTTGTATAAATTAATTCAGTAATAATACTTTATTAAGTTTTCAAAACAAATGCTTATTCTAATGTTTGAAAACTACAAAAACGCTTATTGCCTACATCAGCGATACTTTTTCAAAATTCTATATAATTAATATGATATGATGATATTTAGGTAATATATATTTTTTTCTTTTTTCCATAGTATATGACAGCTAGCTTAACGTGAAGTGATCATATCTCCTACAAACATTTGCAGGTTGCAAATAGGAGATATGATCACTTGTCAGAAATGTTTGTATGCTCCATTCGTTGGAGCCGAAACTTTGTGCTGTTCATTGCCTACTCAAAAGATTTCATGGGGTTCTTGAAATCTTATGAGTAAGCTAGGTTGGGTTACCTACATATCACTTTATTATATTTGTAATAGTCAGACTATATACAAATCAAATATTACATTAAATATTTAAAATCAACGGAACCGACTTCTTACATTTTAAAGTAGAAAATAACTTTTTTTTTGTGCCTGTTAGGTTAGCCTTTGACTACTATCTCACCTGATGGTAAGTGATGATGTGGTCGAAGATATTGTTCAGGCTAACCTAGAATTACTGGCTCTCAAGGACAGCTGCTGGAACAGGAACACAGCGTTAGGTGCTTGGCGACAGATTTTCTACTTGAGGGTGGTAGCTAGCCAGGCGGGCATTCGCAAAATGCCCTACCACTATGCTGTAACTGCCATCGTAAAACAACAACCGGGACCGAAGGCTTAACGTGCCCTCCGAAGCACGGAAGCGCTCAGTAGTAATGTCACCAGCGGTCACCCATCCAACTCATGACCGAAGCGGACGTTGCTTAACTTTGCTGATCGGTTCAGAACGGCCAAGCAAACTTCGCTACGAGCGCTTCAACAGTTGAAGTCGGTACCATGCTGATTAAAAACACTGAACTTACATTATGGTTTCTACAAGATAATTCATACTTTACAGTGTTAGAAGTTGGTTCCATCTTATTTTAACTATTTTCAGTGATGTATACTGTGAACAAAATCATTAATTGTCACTCGACTAAAACTGTTCACCATCAACAAGAATTACAATCACCATTATATCATTCAGGTATGCAGCAATACCCCGTGGGGTGCCGGGTCAGAATATAACCCCGCCATTGCTAACTGTGGGTGTCCTAGGAGGCGACTAAAAAAAAAACCAGAATGTGGACAGCAGCACCTTCTGCGGAATTGATATCTTAACTGCGGTCCCCAAGACGCTTGCCAAGCGTGAGGATTATGGCAATCCCCCCTAACTAGGGGAGGCTGTGTTCAGCAGTGGGCAATTCAGCTGATACAGTACAGTCTGCAACTACTTTTTTCAGTTAATTGACTGGGGCTGAAAAAGTACTTAACCGATGTTGATGAAATTAAAATGGTTTTAGAGGTTTCACTTAGAGGTATTACTTAACAAAAATGAATAGCTAAAATAATTTCATTGTTGGCGGAGTAATCGCGCAACAAATATAGAAAAAAACATTTCGTAGAATTAGAAACCACCTCCTTTTTTGGAGTTGGTTAAAAAGAAGTTTACTTTAGCTTTTTAGCTGTCAAAATACGTCGTTGGATTTTTGGTAAGAAGGACAAATCCAGTATTTTTGCTACGTCGTGCTTACGTGTGTCTAAAGACCTCTAAAAACTCCTTGTTTCGATACCGCTAATCTTCAGCTTTTGTATTCACTTTGGAGCTATGATTACTATCGATTATGACCTCAACTTTACAGATATGTTGGCATATCTTTGTTTCAGACTGAACACAAGTACGAAAATAAAGAAACTTAGCAATTCAGATGGGTTGTACTATCCACGGATACTAATTTAAGTGGTTATTAGTACAATAATTAAACAATCACTTAACTCCAAATATTTTTTAATGTGATCAAAGTAATCAAACGCCTAATTTAAGCAGGGAAAGTACGAATCAAGATTCTGCACCGTGGGTTCTGTACTAAGAAAATAACTTTTTTTTATTCAGTACGGAATTTTTTGCGCGATTCCGTTTTGCACTCATTCATTATTTATGTAAAAAAAACTGAGAGGGCAAAAACAATAAAGTTAAACATATTCAATTAGTATTGGGACCACTCAAAGTTTTTTCTTCACATTTTTATTATTTTAAAGAGTAATCGCAATTATCACAACTTTTCTTCCAAAATATACGCACTGGCCACTTTTTACAGTTTAAGTCCTTTAATTTTAGGACCAGATTTAATTAGTAGTATTAGAGTCCGTAGTCTCTCTGGTGGCAACCCTAAAACTGTAAGAGATCTCGATTTGATCGGATCACGCGACAAAAATATTTACCTACATTTGGTACGCTACTGACACAGTAAAAAGTTTGAAATATCGCCCTTCAATGCGTACCGGAAACCTCCGCTCCGTATTTTCATGACAAAACAATAATACTGTAGTATCAATAAACTACTCAAACGAACGACAAACTAGTACTAATCAGAATACAAACATGCCGTGACTGCGTTCAGTAACGGGGTCATCGCAAATCATCCCCGAAATCCAAGCAATCCGGAAAAAATCGTATTGTTTCTACTAATAAAAACTTCTAATAAACATGCAACTAAGCTACAGGCTTCCGGGCAAATAAAACATAAAAATATATCCTATTTTCATAGGGCGTAGGGTGTTTGAGGGGTGTGGGGTTAGGGGGTTTCACCCCCTATCTGCGCAAAAACCCAAAAACATCGAAATGAAAATGAGTGTAGCAGGGAGGCGGCAGCTCGGTGTGGGTAATTCATTTTTAACATTAAGCTTGTGTGAGTTTTTAAAGTACAGTCGTCGACAGTGCAATTTGCTAATTCTCTATTATTTTGCAATTAGTTTTGTAATTATATTTGTTTGTATAAACATGTCTGTGTTTGTAGATTTTGAAATACTTGTGTGAAATCAAAATCGTATAACTGTTCTAGAATCAAGCGTTGTCGTAAATATAAAGTAACTCTGTTTTATCTTATATCAACGTTGTCTTTACTAAATATCTGATATAGTTAATTTTTTTAGTGGGTTCAGAGTGTAAATTATTATAGTTATTTAAAATTGTTATGAATTAAAAGATAGGCAATAAAGGTGTTGGTATAACCAAGGACGGGTAACCAGTAATATCTGAAAAGAGAATTAGTACCTGTGTTAGTAGTAGTTGAAATCATTGTCAATAATTTCAAGATTACTGTTAAAGTTTTTGTTTTAAATTTATTTTTTACAATATTATAATAAATCCTTATTATATATTTTCGAAAAACATATCGGATATATGTTTGAAAAAACTAAAACATATAAAATTATATCCAATGACAATGCCACCTAATTTTTTTTCTGCAACGTGCGTTCATAAAAGCCCCTTAGTCCAACCAGAAAGGTTTTCGACGCATTTCGTCTCAATAAGATAATCATCAGGAAGTCTTGGCTCTTCGAGCGCACGCTCGTGGTCGGGAATTATATATTAATGTAAGCATAATATTTATTTTGTCTTAATAGCGCAGTGGCGTGATTGAATGTCCAAGCTATAAGGAAACATGTTTAATCCCCAGGTTGGCCATAAGATTCTTCGTTTCCTTACCTTTCTCACATATTTGTGGGGTTCGTACAATATACTGTCTCTAACACAAAGGGTTGTCTCTAATACATTTACATTATTTTGTTTATAGCTGATAGGGTAGCCTTTGACTTCGATCTCACGATGGTAAGAGATGTTGTGGTTGATGATGTTGTTCAAGTTTACCTATAATTACTGGCTCTTAAAGAGCTGCTGGAACATATCGTTAGGTGCTTGGTGACTTATTTTCTACTTGAGGGTGAAAGCCCACCTGCTTTCGCAAAACGTCCGACCACCATGCGAAAAATATTGTACAAAGTTTAGGCTTCAAATTTATACGGGCCCGCCTGACGTCAGCTCTCAATGCTGTTGTTGGTAGTATCGACAGCACCTGTCGGTTAATTAATATATGGAGACGGTAAAGATGTGTTGTTGGACTTAAGACATGTACTAGCAGGCGGATCGTTTTTTTTTTATGCCTGATAGGTTAGCCTTTGACCACTATCTCTCCTGATGGTAAGTGATGATTTGGTCGAGGATGTTGTTCAGACTAACCTAGAGTTACTGGCTCTCAAGGACAGCTGCCGGAACACACCGTTAGGTGCTTGGCGACAGATTTTCAACTTGAGGGTGGTAGCTAGCCAGGCGGGCATTTGCAAAGTGCCCTACCACCATGCTGTAACGACTGCTATCCTAAGACAACAACCGGGACCGACGGCTTAACGTGCCCTCCGAAGCACGGAAGCGCTCAGTAGTAATGCCCAATCAGCGGTCACCCATCCAAGTCATGACCGCGGCGGACGTTGCTTAACTTTGCTGATCGATTCAGAATGGCTAAGCAAACTTAAAATCGTGCTATGTTTATGATATTTATATCCTTGTAATTTTATTAACAAAGTGTATTTCTAATGATTCAGTGTCCTCACAATATCATAAACTAAAATTCGATTGCGTTGAAAACACGTTATTTACGTAAATTTTCTGATAAATATTGTTTGATTATATATATAAAACAAAAATTGCATGTATCACCTATCATTGTATGCTTAAATTAAGGAGACAATTAATAGTTAAAAACTTTGTTTTTTCCAACAAATCATTTTAGGTGGTTCCCACTATAGTTTCCCGTAGACGGATGTCAATGGGCTAGTAGAATTTAATGATGATATAAGAAACATTAAAATAATTTCATATATCAGTCAAGAATATTACAAGTTGTAACGTATTTAGGTCATTGTGTATAGTAATTAACGTGATGATATTATAGAAACGGAAGCTTTAACTTTTCTAAATACATACTATTATCTAAAATATAGTAAGTCGTGGTTATTATGTTTATGATAATTAGAAACAATTATCTAATACAGCATTAGACCGCGAGTGTACAGGGCGCGAGTTCGCATTGTGCGCCCCTACACACACCTACACGCACTAGCGAGAACATAAAACGCAATTTTGTATTAGATTTAATTTGAGTCGCACACACTCCCTATGTGTGAGTTAGTACGTCTGTGTGTGTGCGGAAGTACCCGCTTCCTACGCACAAATTGATTACGATCGTCGCCGAAAAGAGGAATTTGCATACACGTGGAAACCTTTTTCCTTTCTCTCTCAAAAAAATCAATCCATCTCCCCGAGCTAGATCGCATTAATTTCCCGCCGATTTATTTTTCTTAATTCGACTCCCGCGCGCTGATTCAACAGAATTCCAAATTCGGGTACAAACGAGGATGTGAGAAAAGTTTCGATGCGAATAGCGCGAAAGCTGCCAGTGTGATTTTGACGTTCAAGATTGGAATCTTATTTTTTTCTTGAAGTATCTGAAAAGAGGTGCATGCGTGATGGTCGCGATGCACGGCGGGCAGGCGGGGGAGGGTTTGGTGCTTCGGTGCAGTAGTGGCGCGGCCTCCGCCCGCCGCGGCGCCGCGCCACCGAATGAGCGCCCGATTTAAAAACTATACGAACGAACCCGCGCAGCAAGCGCCCGTAATACCACCCCCCGCGTAATGATTTTTTGGCGATGAATTTATATTCGCGCGCGAGCGGTGCCACTTTTTCGACCCCCCAACGACCCCACCCCCGCTCATTAACGCAACCCAGATATGCAATTCTGATCTTTGACGAGGAGGCTGTAGTGTCGGCGGGCGCCTCGCCGGGAGAGGTGGCCCGTTTTGTTTTTTCCCGCCCGGCTTCATTATTGATGGCATCGGACGGTAATGCGGAAGCATGTGTGAACGTTTCATTACAAAAGGTGGACGTGGCCGGTGTTAATATTGCAGACCGGCCGGACCCGAACGGACGGGTGGACGCCTCTGAAAAAAAAAAACTTTTTTGAAAAAGGAAATAAAAATTAACTGCAATTAAATTCAAATTTCGGGTCCGAAGAATTTTCTAAATTGAGATCGGGCGCGCGCGGCAGAACTATCGCGACGCGTGGAAAGTTTGCAAAGTTTCGTAAAGTTTGTTGCGTGTGTGGGCAGCGCGCTCGCGTGACGGATCTCTCTGACTGCCCCTCGCCGACTGAACGCGTCCAAACTCCGCATATTCCATTTTCAATTTTTTTACCAATAGTTTCTTCTGTGCTTTTTTCTGGCGCGAACCGAACTTGTTTTATTTTTATTTTCCCGCCGCTGTTTTGTTGCTGGACATTTACTCGAACGGTGACTTGAAGTTCTGTTGACTGTTATTGTTGATTTACACGTGGTTGGTGTCAATAAAGGAGCAAAGGTAAGTGCTTTAACTTAAAACATGTGTTTTAAAAGTCTTGTGTGAACAAACCAAACTACAGAAAAGTTTGTAAAATTTTATAAACCTAGATAATGATACAGGAAGTGAATATTCTCGCGGTCTATTCTTTTCGAGGAAACAATTTATATTTCTCTTTGTAATATTTTAATAAGAAATAAATGCTCTTCAAGATCACACACGCTTGAATATTTTTTTTTTCACCATTAGACTAACCCTCTCGTAACTCACTATTATCTACTATTATTTATTCTGTGCTATTATAATGCAAATACGTACTGGCCACTTGGACGCCGCGTGCATCTGAGCTATCTTGCAAGAACGTCCGACCTCAGCATTACACCTCCTTGCATAAAATTAAAAAGTAATCGTCGAAGTTGCACTTTGACCGTTGACCTGTCTATTGTGTGGTTCTATTCTAATTTTAAATTGTTTGATATCTTATAAGTACATGCAAAGTTTTGGAAAGGTCTAAAATGGTGTTCTCATTTAATAAAAGGGTTTGCGATGTTTTATTTCTACAGGTATATCCGTTTTATTTGTAGATCTCATTTTTTGCAATATATCTCATTGTATGTATTTATATTTTTAAGATTATTATCATAAAGGAAATAAAACATATTCTACGTACCTACATCCATTTATAAACGTATTGGCCATGAAATAAATTACACTGGTGTAGTGTTTAATAAAAATTGACCTACATCATATATAGATAAAGAACACTATTCATAGTATAACGAGCTATTTTGCTCTAAATTTGCAAAGTAGAACACAATAGACACTGTACTATTTGCCCCAAACAACTTCATTCAGTAGCAATAAAATATACTCACTGTCATTATCTTATCGCATTTATCACTGGGCAGTTAATCTTTGCCCTAAAATTGAAGACACAGCGAAAAAATTCGCAAGTTACATTCGTTGTTTTGCGCGCGCGATTTCACATTCGCGGAGCGCGCGCACAATACCAAGGAGGTGAGATGAGAAGCTCTGCAGAATGTAGCTGGCTGCAACAAGCTCGTTGCAAAGCTCAAAGGGGTGTCTACTGGCCAGTGCTATTGTCAATATTGTCTATTGTGAACATTACAAAAACATAGATTTTATTCGGATTCTGGTTTTGAATTTGGGCCGTCCGTCGTCGTGAAAATGAATCAGCAATGGAATTAAATTTGTCAAATGTTTGTTGAAACAAATAAATTTTATTTTATTATATCGTCAATGTTCAAATATTAATATATCGATGGATAATATATCGTCACACTTGTTAATAAACTTTTTTTATTAGATAATAATTACCAGTGTTAAATGTTACTGTAAAAAAAATACAGACGAATTGAGAAACACCTCCTTTTTTGGAAGTCGGTTAAAAAAAATTATAACGCTTTTATATTCTCCAAAGGGTAGGCAAAGATGTTGAAACAACCCTTTCTATTATGCCTATTTAGGTAATAGGGAGCAAACTTAATGTACCTACCGAGTATTGTACCAGGCTCCCGACTGCTACTCAAAATTCCTTTTTCAGGAAATCGCGTTAACTGTCGAACTTCGAACTCAAGACTTCGGGACTCAAATCGACGTTTAACGCCACTGAACCAATGAAAGAGATTACTGAGAGAACTGATATTTCTTATATTAATTAAATACTTGTATTCAATCCCAGAAATTTGCAACGTTGGAAACTATACAAATTGATAAACTGAAAAAAGTACCTACTAACATTAGAAATACATAGAACTCGACATAATGATTTCGTCTTATCATCTACTGAACTCCAAACCTTATCAACACAGACACGTGTAGGCATTTTTTATAACAACGGAGTAGTGATAGTCAACTCTAACATAGATAGTTATGGACAGTGCTAGTTAGCTCATCTTCCAGTTCTTAAAAGTGATAACATTAGCGTTTATGAGTTAGTATCGAAGGCACCGTCGCCTATAACACATTCGTCGTTGTCTAATCGCATCGGAACCCAGACGAATGAGCATCGATTCCGCCATACATACACCCGCTTCTACAGAATGCCAGACTAGAAAAAAAGTAAAAAACGGTGACAGACTCATTCCGTCCGCCGTCTCCTTTCTAATCGCGCCCCCACACGCACGCGCGGCTTTTTAATTGCATCCCACCCCCCACCCCGGAAAAAAGGGCCGAGCACACGATGGATTAGCATACAGCCTCAGCGCGAGAAACATCGAGCGCACCCCTTCAGTTTTTGCGTGTTTCCTTCCCTCCCGCCATATTTTCGCGGCATTATTTTTTTTCTGGTGGGGCGCGCGTGGCGCGGCCGAATTGCGTGCGCGCCGCGGCAGTCGGCGACGGCCGGCGTTCACGCGATGCAGTGCATTTACGCCCCGCACACGAATACAGACATTGCACTTACGCGGCAAGCATACACGACGCGTTCCAAAATTGAATTCATATTTTTTAATTCATAAGTGACTAGTGTTGTGCCGTGTGAGGATTTTTATTTTTATTTCTAAACTTGGTAAGTGATATTTTTCTAGATCGCCTAGTTATCAATAGTGACGTTAGGACTAGCAAAATTTGGCGATAGCTGGGAGCAAGGTCGTGGCATGGTGATAAAATTATTTGCACAAAAAATATGTGTTAGACCGAATCGGATAACCTCAATTCGACACAACGCGCTATTGTACTAGTGATTATATTTTTCTTTATATGTATACTTAAAGTGTGCCATAATTAGAGGTATCTGGAGCACAGCTTCTTATAGAATACTTGGCATGTAGGCTTTGGCGTACAAACTTTTGTAACCGAAGTTTTAGTTAGTATATTCTCTGGGATGGAAATTATTCAATACGTTTGTGTCTTTCGACAACTTGTTAAAACTTTATTACAGATTTACTTTAATGATGTCAAAATATCTTTTATATAGTAACTGAAGAGATGAAATCATAGTCGAACTCGTACCTTTAATTTCTGTCTTAAATCTTTATTCTATTCAAAGAACACTTTAGATATATATCATTTTCAAAAATGTACACAATACAACATAATAATCAATCAGGCTCATTAGGTAATTTATCTGTTATTTTTTATTATACCTAATTCTACATTACTTAGATAACTCATTTATCTGTAAGCAACGATTATATATTATTGCAAGAAGTTTGAAATATGTTGTAACAGAGAATTACTTAACTTTATATGGTTATAAGTTTCCGCTACTTACCAATAATAACTGTAGTATTTTCAAAACATTTAGTCAATAACGCTTAATTTTAATGTATAGTTTATTACTAAATTAATCAGATTAAATTTTCCTCCAATATTTTTCATCATATAAGTAACACTAAGTACCTAACATATTTTGGTTATTAATAAAACACAAGAAATTCCTTTCATACACACAATATGATATATTTTAAGTATGGGTTTCGATTAGATTTATTGTGTTAATACAGTTTTAGAAGAAAATAAATACAATTATTTGGTATCTGAAATTTTAAAATCTAGCTTTGTTAATTTCGGAATTAGCATTAGCTGCTTTCTATGGGCATCATGTCCTCAGTTGAAGGTCTCAATCGATTTAATTAGCTTATAATATAGGATTCAATCACAAAATTCTGTTTATTTAGATATTTAAAAACTTATAAACAATGCAAACATAAAATTATATATTTACTTGAACATTTCACATCTATACCTCTAGCGCAGTATATATGCAGTTAGTCTACAATTATAAACCGTCTTCAGTATAATAATATTTACAGTAAAACCGTGTTAGTTTAACTAACTTTCTGCTGAAATCATATCTGATTTCGTCTCGTGAAACTTCTAATACAATGGATATCCACCCTGTGATGGATTTGTCTTAATTAATCTTATAATGATGGACAGTAATAGGTAACCAAAGTAGTATTATGTCATTGGTAAGTCACATTCGCAGGAAAAAAAATATAAGTTAGCAAATGATCCTCATGAAATACATTTAAATTTGTTTATTTCATAAATAATGGTTACAAAATTGATAATTACATGTCAACAGTTTGAATGTAAATTTCACGAATGTTCTTATATGTACTAATAATGCTAATAGTATGGAAAAATAATAAAGTTTTGATTATAATTAGTTTTTATTTACATAGTATTGCGCACGCTTAAGAATTACCCAATAAATTGGGAGATAAATTATAATATATTCTAATTCAGGACTCTTGAAGTAAATTATGAGGCAGTGATATCCGAGCGGTCATAGCTATGGACTATAGCAGGTCCATAGTTCGTTCCCCGCCACCGGCTTGAGCTTCACCAAATGGTGGAACGGCATTTTTTCGGATACACGCCTGGCTAGCTTACACCCATTCTTTAGCGTTTATAATATAAGAGTGAAGACAAGGAAAGGTTTCTAATTAATCCTAATTATATAATACTAAAATATATGACATATGTTAGGTTGCGATGGTAGGTCTTCGCAAGAATCCATCTTGGTGGGTATCACCGCAGTTCTGCGTTCTGCCTGAAAGCAGTAGTGTGTCAACACTACAACGTTGAGGCGTAGTGCAGAAGGGCACTCTAGCAAATTAAATTACTGAGCAAACGAGACATAAAATTCACGTCTCGGTGTGACAAACGTAAAAGACAGACGCGACTCTTACTATCAGGCTTATATAATATTTAAAAAGGATACTTAACAACTATTAACATTATTTGAATTTCATATGTTACGAAAATGTAAATATCCTATATCTTCCGTGCATTTTAATAGAACTTGATGAGATCAAATCACACCCGCGATTTAAGTAATCTTGCAACTGTACTTATCTAATGTGTAAGGCCACGACGGTGTCGCCCTTGCAACGCCGCGATAACGAAACAACCTTTGATTTACGTTACGAATTTTTAGAACACACAATATTTGTTCAGGAATTCCTACTCTTGAAACATGAAAGTTGAGGTGTGGACGTTGTTTGGAACATATGGATATGAGCCAGTTAAGTTACTTTGTGACTGAAGCGCCCGCTCACGAACGAGCAATTGCAAAGGTGGCCAGTACCGCGGTTTTGTCGAATAATTGCCTTGATATTGTGACCCAAGCATCACATAGGAGCGATTCGGTTGGGTTATCTCCTGCACTCAAAAATTGCTAGCAAAATATGGTTCTTATTTCCAAAATTTGTAGATGAGATAAAACACTACAATGTTCGAAAGTTAAAATTTGAATCAAAAGAAATAAAAAAAAATTAGAATGTACATGTCATATTTTTAATATTGTTAAGTTTGCAATGACGCCTGCTAGGCGAATTACATTACAAAATTACAAATTTACGAGAGAAAAAAATATAGTCATGTGCGGGATTCGAACCCGCGTCCATCCACCCCTTTAGCCGGGGTATGCTCTAACCAATTCAGCTAACATGACACAATGACTCATAACTGTAATTCTTGCTCTCGTTCTTCATGCAACCATCGTATTGGGATGGAGCGACACCTATAGTTCAACTTGCGTTGTACTACAAACAAGACCAATTTTGCAATTGTACAAGTCATAGTAGGTATTTTGAGTTAAAATTTACTAGGATACATAGTTTTAACCACAATTACTAATAAACTATTTACGTGACACACTTCGGGGAAAAACCACAGCTTGTACTTTAGTACTTCCAGTAATATAACTACCCTACGTGGCCAAGGCTAAAGTCTGACCAATAAATACCTATTTCGAGCTTTTAACAACTGTCTTCTTCCCATTCTTATAAATCACAATGGGGACAGTAGAACATCAATTCTTCTACCATTTCCTCAATAATAGTTATAGAAGAAATGGTAGATGGTTTTTATGTTATTGTGACCGAACAAGCTCAAGGCCCACCTAATGTTAAGCGGACTAACCTCTGCCTATAACAGATGCATTACGTCACAAGTCACGAATTGCACTGCGCCCGTCACCTTGAGAAATAGTTATTAAGTCTCTTGTGCCTGTAACTTCACTGGCTCTCAAGGACTGCTGCCGGAATACATCGTTAGGTGCTTTCGTCAACTCAACGCAAAACCTTTGATATGCTTGTCTATCTTCAGACCATGCATATATTTTTTCCATAGTCCTCTGTCCCTATGTCCGTTGACATTAACTTCGAGACTATTTTATTTATGTGTTTTTGGTTCCCCCTAGTGATATGCCTATGTAAGCCAGTGTATTACTCTTCAACTTTTCTGTCACGAGTAATTCTACCTTCTTAATATACTCATTTCTTATCTTGTCCAATCTATAACACCACAAATTTATGTTAACATGAACATCCCTGCCAGATGCACTCTTCTTACATCCACTATTTTTGTTGCCCAAAATCCAAACGCATGTATCAGGGCAGGCCTTATAATTTTTGCTTTTAAACTTCATTAAATTAGTTAAAATTCAAGGTGACAAAATCAATATTACGTATGAATTATATTAATAATAAGAAATGTACTGCATTGGTAAACAGATTGTACAGTTATATATCACATGCAGTCTTTGAGATAAATTATGAGAGATCATACAGGTCAATCCTTGATAAGTACAAACTTCACATCCGCAGGACCCTTCGTGTGTTCACATTATTCAAGGATATTATATAACAAACACGTATCAAAAAGCCTGTTTTAAAGACTATATCTAAGTAGCCAAGTTGCATCAAACTTGTTTAGTTTTTTTAATGTAATAGAGAATGAGCTAGTTTCCACTGACACAATTCCAGAATCCAAACTGCTCCTGAGAATTTATTAATCAAAAAACCCTACCTGCCTGACCCGAGGTCACAAACCCAGAGCTTCTAAATTCCGATGTGAATTTGTCATTTCTTCGCCAACGATGCATTGTAGTATAACATAAAAAATTAATATTATACATCCACATGTTTTTATATACATATTTTATTTGACAATTTACAAAATATTTTGTATTCATTTATCATAATAATTACCTCATAGCATATTTCAATATTTATTATAATGGATAGATAATTTAAAAAATTTGAATAGACTGGATTCTTGATATACCTACTAAATTGCACCTTAGGTATACCTGTATACATTCGGAAAATAAAAATCTCTCGTGTTATATACATATCTGATATTTTTTCAATAAGGTATAGCTTATGTTAAAGTCCTTAAAATAGCCTGGACCGACCATAAAATAATACAAATTTAGAAATGAGAGAAATTACAATTTATTATAATTGATAGATAATTTTAAAAATATCGAAAAGAAAAATAATAATCTATGATAAGTAACTATAACTCTACAGAGATCTCTTAACTAAATCATTCGAATCTTTTAGACTAATACTAAGAAACAGGCTCCTTTTGTTACAATTTATACCTAAACAAAAGGGAGTACAAGTATTCCAATAAATATTTCTTTCATCAAATATATTTATTAGTCAATAATTATTATGCTTTGCATGCACTTTGTATGCACTAGCGAAGGGATCGTAGCTAGAGCTACACGATCTACGCCTAGTTGCAACCGTAGCGTCTAGGATCGTAGCATGCATTTTCGTAGCCGTAGAATGCATCTATAATTTCGTTCTAGCATTTTCGTATCAGAGTTTCGTAGCGTTTATGTGGTATAAAACTAAACATTGCAAAAGCTTTTCTAAATATTTCCATTATTTTATGGGATTTCGCTTATCTGATAGAAAATGGAATCCTTGTAGGATCACAACCTATCGGTCTGTCTGTCCGTCTGTCTGTCGCAGCATGTTTTCTTGCTAAAAATACCTAACGGGAAAAGTTGAAATTTTGTAATTACTTACACAATTATATTAGTTGACCCAATCACGGACGTTTATCGTATCAAATAAATGGGCTAAATTCTGCTTCTAGTGAAGCTAAGCTATGAGAAGTATTTATGGAAGAGAAGGCCTATTACCTCTTTCCTACTTTATGTCCCCCTTACATACTTAGTTCCCTATAAATCTGTACACTAAAACTTATCACGTGAATAAAATCGCGGAGAGGTCAGCTAAAATAAAATTATTTATTATAAAAATAGGAGGTGAAAACCTGCCGGTAAACGTCAAACAGACGACGTAGAATATCTAACTGCGATACCTACCAAAATGGACTCTTGGTGTAAAGACCACGTGCTAAAAATAATGTTATGTTACACTGAACCCGTCGAGTTTCCCGTATGACAATGAACTAAGAAGGATCATTCACCTACATTAACAAATTGATATTCATTACTTCAGGAGGAAAATCCAATTTATTTTGTTTACTTGTAATAACTATTCGCTCTAGTTTCTTAGAATATTGATAATTTGTTCTCTTAGAATTCATATCACATATTATTTCTATATAGGTATTCCGCTTGCGGATTTCTTTGCGTAAGATATCGATTAAGTAAGCATGGATGTCCACCTAGCTTAAGAATGCTCTAGTTTGTAGTGTACCCGCCACATTGTAGGTAATCAATGTGATTACCAATACATCATTCACATCATAGTGAATGGTGGTATACTGTTCAATTGGCGCATTTTTACTTTTAACGCTATCGGATTTTTGCTGTAAAAGAATACAACAGTCATTATATTTTTTTACTGCTATTAGGTTAACGTTTGACAAATATCTCACTTGATCGTAAGTGATGATGTCCTCGACGAGGTTGTGCAGGCTAATCTAGAATTACTAGCTCTCAAGGACAGCTGACAGAACACTCTGTTAGGTGATTGGTGACAGAGTTTTTTCTTAGCTACACAGAAGGGCTTTCGCGTTTTAGTATGGAGTCATTACAACAAAATGTGAGTGCATCACATTTTGTTGATGAATGACTCCATACTAAAAGAATAGCGATCGACTGCTTAGCGTGCCCTCAAAAATACGGAAATGCAGTATGTAATTGAATAGTAGTAAACGCCAGTTTTGATCACCCATCCAAAGAATGATGAAGCTGCGGACGTCGCGTTGCTTAGAAGTCTTGGCAAGTTATGCTACGAGTCCTTCCTAAATCAGAGATTATGTGAATCCTACCAATATGATATCAGTGCGTAGGTTGTGAATGTATTTGTTACAACCAATGTAACGGCTGAAGAAAAATATGTGAAATGTAACACATAAAAAAAATCTTATCATATACTTGTAATAGACCTTTACAGTAGTTCTTGAGAAAGTTTGTTCAATGCAATATTCTACCAGGCCAATACCTTGGCTGAATCTAGTTAATTTTTAACTTGAAAAAATAAGAAATCAAATGGGGTACACCATTCACATATTACTTAGCAAATCTCTTAGATTACAAGTGGTATGTATAGCCCGATAGGCTATGTCTATATTACATAAAGGAAACGCTCGTTCGGAACGTTTTTTTATCGCTTGCAGCCGTTGAACCTAGATAAGGACAACGACTCCACCTAGCAGTCCTAGGCGCCGCTTAGGAAAGATAAATGACACAATTTTATTAGTTGGTATTATTTTCTATATTTCTATATATATATATTCTTATGATATGCGTGGATATGCAACAAACGATGTCTTCTTCAAAGTAGCACAAATAAAAATATGTTGGTAAAAACGTACGTTTACTTCAACTCATAGAGAGTAAACACATTATATATAGGGAGACGTTGTGTGAATGGTGCAAAGCGGTTCATTTTGGATATTTGAATATTCCGGGTTCGATCCCCGCATTCAATGTTATTGGGGTTTCGGTTAAACCCCAATAACATTGAAAATTCACACAAATAATTTTCAGTAGCAAATCAACAAATCGGTGCAAACTGTGCGTGGTATATGGCAATAGGCTGAACCCCTATCACTTGGGACCAAAATATATTGGGCGTGATGGTATTATTATACATTTTTATATTATAAACAAAATATGATGTAGTCATTTCTTAAAGTTTTTTTTACACATAGTAGGTAATTGAGCAACTACCATGCTGTGAATGACACCACAGCAGGATTCGACCCTGGAACCATAGCACGGCCGTAGGCCCTCACAGCTACTAGGCCATCATCGCCTTAAAATCGTTGTTGATTAAGTACACAGACGTGACGTCAGAAACAAATGAAAAATACTTAAATAAGTTTACGGATGTTACTATGTATTGTAAAATTCGACATTAAACTGTTTGACCATATGGTTGTTAGACATTTTAAGACAATTAAAAACGAGCAAATATGAAAATACCTAGGAAACGAATTGTCAAGCTAGAAATAGGTATACATGACAAACACCTGTGTTTGCGCGCCGCACATACCTCCAAGGATCCAACTAATTATGCTATTATACGAATATATGTACAAATAGGAAACTCATATAGTTGATAAAGGAGTTTCGTAAATGTCAACTTTAGGTACATGTGTCTAATATATTTAATAAAATCGGTTGGATGCTCTGCAATTTTAATTTTACTGTTTAATGTCGAATAGACGTAAAAAGGCGATTTTGAAGCGCTCGTAGCGAAGTTTGCTTAGCCATTCTGAAACGATCAGCAAAGTTAAGCAACGTCCGCCTCGGTCAGGAGTTGGATGGGTGACCGCTGGTGACATTACTACCGAGCGCTTCCGTGCTTCCGAGGGCACGTTAAGCCGTCGGTTGTTGTCTTAGGATGGCAGTCGTTATAGCATGGTGGTAGGGCATTTTGCGAATGCCCGCCCGTCGCCAAGCACCTAGCAGTGTGTTCCGACAGCTGTCCTTGAGAGCCAGTAATTCTAGGTTAGCCTGAACCATATCATATCTAACAGTCACGTCTACAAAACAGAAAATAACATTCCTTTACGATTTTTACTTCAATTTAAAATACCAGCCAAGTGCGAGTGGGACTCGCACACGAAGGGTTTCGTACCATTATCTGTAACCTAATCTTGCAAGAAGGCGTCTACCTGTCACCGTTATTAGTTTTGTGCAATAAACGGTAAAAAAATCAAGTTTGTTGTATGGGAGCCCCCCTTAAATATTTATTTTATTTAATTTTGAGAGTTTTTTGGTATAGCGGCAATAGAAATACATCATCTGTGAAAATTTCAACTGTCTAGCTATCACCGTTCCTGAGATACAGCCTGGTGATAGACGGACGGACAGAGAAGTCTCAATAATAGAGTCCCATTTTTATCCTTTGGGTACGGAACCCTAAAAAGTAAAACCTGAATCCATATTATTTAATTTCGTTAAACGTTTAATCTATCTATTGAAGGGAAAACTGCAAGTTATATACATATTTATGGAATCGTTCTTTAAAGCCCTTCATTTTTTTTTACCGGCGGTATGCCTTTATTAAACAAAATACTATGAACTATATACAACACTACAGCTACTACAATAAAAGCACTTAGACAACCTACAAGTCATAGCAGACTCATAGGCAGTCCAAATGCTTTTTTTTTCCAAATTACTTCATTTTGATAACTTGTTTGGAAGAAAAATATAAATATTTATATATACATATATATATATGGCATCTGAAATCCACCAGTTTTTCTTATTTTCCTTATGTACTGAGTGTTACTTGCGCTATCAAGACGAATCTAACTACATCATACATTAAAATCGGTTAAGTCTTTTTAGTTATGGTAGAATAAAGAAACTCACAAACATACATATATGAACCCTGAATACATAACACTCCTTTTTTGGGTAGTCGTGTAAAAATGAATTTACATCAAAACAAATTCCAACATAAATATTGTTAAAAAATGTCTTCGGATTTATGACTGCCCGCCCGCTCGACATCAACACCCCTTAGAAATCCTTGGTAGGTTTTATTACACCCCCTAATCAGCACATAAAACATAAATATTAGAACAAAACTACCCACTGCTTGAATTAATATATATATATATATTAGCTTTTACAAAGGTATTAGGACCGTGACCTTATAGTGTGGGTATTTATGCATTTTATCACTATTCAAAGGCAAATATCACCTATTTTCCTGTTAAATAAATTACTAGTCAAAACATTACTCATGGTAATGGCAAAGACATAATTATTACTAAATGTACAGAAGTAAAAATGCACTTAGAAATTTTCCAGAAAAGAAATCCTAAATATCCTTGATTGCTTTCTTGAATTATTACGTAACTAGCTGCGCCTCGTGGTTTCACCCACGTAGACAGTGATGAATAGTGACGATGAAAAGTATTATGTAGGTATGTTAATCTAGCATCTGAACTATATAAATTCCAAGTTTCATCCAAATCGGTTTAGCTGTTCTGCGTTAGGGAGTAATAAACACACACACTCACTTACAAACTTTCGCATGTATAATATTAGTGTGATATACTGAGAGTTGAAATCAAATTTTATTAAAATTGGTTCAGTAACTTTCATCTGAAATCCTTACAATCAGACTGACAAATAGACAAACTATATATATATATATATATATATATCTTCACATACCTAAACATACACAAAAAAAAAGTATTAATGAACATTATATTTTCGTTGTTCACAGATGTCCCATTAACAATGTTTTTCAAGATAGTTTTTAATAAATATAAATAATTTTAGTACTTGACACCCATGAAAGATACCTATTCGTTATTTTTTTATAAGTTGCTGATGTGTACTGGACCTCACGCAAACGCATTAACTTAGTCAAGCGCGCTTACAGAAAGAGTTATTTTTATATTTTTTCTAGCGCGTTACAATATGTAGGTTAATAACGTATTGTTTTTTTACGGTTTGCCTTTATATTAATAAACAAGACGAACTACGAGTGTATGCAGTATTTGCTTCGACAACGAAAACATTTGAGCAATAGATCATTTGCTTACCAGCCTAATCATCCGGTGAAAAACACGAGGCATATTAAATAAATAAAATAATATGCCTCAATCGCTACAAATTTTTTTTATAGCTGATAGTTAAGCTTTTGACCACAATCTCACCTGATGGTAAGCGATGATGTAGTCGAAGGTGTTAACAGGCTTTACCTAGAATTACTGGCTCTTAAGGACAGCTGCTGGTGTGTGTCGGTAGCCAAGCAAATGAAGAGGCAAAAAAAATTCGCGAGATACCCTTCCACCATGCAATACAATATAAATGTCATGCTTATAACTTACAGCTTCAAAATTTGAATAAAAAATATATTAATACTAAATACTTTCATGAATTGTAGACATCGTCAAGTTAAAACTCCAGGCATATTTAAACGAGTGACTAACTTATTAAATAGGTAGTTAAACTAATCTGCACATATAAACCGCTTCGTGTGAATAGACGTTCTTTCATACGATCTTTTTGGTCAAGAATGCACCAATAAGCGTGATTTCGGGACAGCGACCACAGATTAGCTTATACTGTCCTCATAGTGGTCATTTATTTCAGTAATATCCATTATTTGTGGTGAGAATTTGTGAAATCAGTGTTCGTGGGAAGCTACACAGCAGAATAACGTTCTTTAGTACACAATAGTACATACTTGCAATTTCATAGGATTTTTCGAGACACTTTTGCACTTTACTATACCATTTATCACAGCTAGACTTTATGAAGTCATTTTAAACAGGACATTGGTCAAAATAACTCAAGGTTAGGTGTTGTACCGATATTAGAAATAACTGGGTTCGATTATGATACAATGGTTATGTTCTAGTGTTTTTTTAAATACTTAAGAAAAACATTATCTACGGTACTAAATCAGTGCAATTTCCATCATCTTTATAGGGTCCGTACCCAAAGGGTAAAAACAGGACCCTATTACTGAGACTTCTCTGCCCGTCCGTCCGTCCGCCTGTCACCAGGCTGTATCTCAAGAACGGTGATAGCTAGACAGTTGAAATTTTCACAGATTATGTATTTCTGTTGCCGCTATAACAACAAATACAAAATGTTGTCCAAGTGTGAGTTTGGTCCAGAAATACATCGTCTGTGAAAATTTCAATTGTCTAGCTATCACCGTTCTTGAGATACAGCCTGGTAACAGACGGACGTACAGCGAAGTCTCATTAATAGGGTCCCGTTTTTACCCTTTGGGTACGGAACCCTAGAAAGGTTAAAATATGAAGTCTAATGTTGTATATAGCTAATGGTACGGAACTCTTCGTGCGCGACTTGGCCGATTTTTTAAGAGTTGTCAATAGTTTTCAAATGTTTTAATTTATTACCTCTGCATGTTGCACGGGGAAAATGTAAGAAATACTAATTGAAAGTGCATAAATATCCAAAAATAAACATTATCTCACCTGTACGTCATCAAATCAGCGGGTAATACTATATATAAAATATTGTATATGTATATAATAAACAGCATTTAGCGTCCCTATGAATTTGCTAACTTGCTTCGAAACTTATCATTGAAATGTAATTAGCTCGATGCAGTTCGTATTAATAAATGGTACAACACCAAAAATAAATTCTATTTTATAATTGTAACCATATATTTATGTTGGAAATTATAGTACGTTATCTTGCACTAGTTGGAATATTCCAACTTGTGGATTTTACACAGCTAATTGGTTTTACCAAAACTATTGAACCTACATTTTATTCTATATTCTACAATTGTATAACGATATACATATTTATAATACAACCATGAGTCTTGGTATGTCTGAGCGCTTGGTCGATATGACGCGTGATCCAAATGCTGACAAATATTTGGCTCAACGAATAAGCATTGCAAATCAACGGGGCAATGCTGCCAGTATGCTGGGCACGCTGCCAACTAGTTGTGGGCTGGAGCATTTGGACTGCCTGTGAGTCTGCTATGACTTATAGGTTGACCAAGTGCTTTTATTTTAGTAGCTGTAGTGTTGTATATAGTTCGTAGTATTTTGTTAAATAAAGGCATACCGGCTATGAGTTAATTTTAACTCTTGTGAAAACATATATAAGCTTGGTAAAGAGAACCATAGCTAAATATCGACATCACACACGAAAACAACTAGCTAGAAGAATAATAAAAGACCAGGCTAAACCACACACCACGAAAATGTATTAAATACTGACAATATATACAAACAATATGACAAATTAACAAATTACTTTCTAAAATTTAAATGAAGATACTGATAAACCGGCCAGTTGTAAAAGATATTCAAAAAAGGAAATTCGGTCGCAAATACCTGGAATGAATCATAGCTTTCAGTTTTATTCCACGAGCGTCTTCTATATAAATTTAATATTCTTATGAACATTGAAGTTTTTTTGAAAAAATAATGTAGTTTAAACGCACCCGCTTAGATGCAGAGACCGCTTTTTAAATTGTTTTACATATGTGCAATTTTTGTCTTCGTAATTGCAAGTCATAAACAGGCAAACCTACACTGGGTCATCACTAACTTGATTTAATTTCTAAAACGTGTTTAAATTCGTTAAAGGTCTCAAAATCACTTTTTAACTAAACTAAAACATGGTAGATTGAAAAGAATACCACCAACGACTTCCTCATGCAATTATAAATAATAAATCGAAGTCTAAGAATCCGTAACAAGAGTGGCCACCTACCACTCTAGTCATTTTGTGTGAAGTTTCATATTCAACCTTCATAGAACTCACTTTACCTACATCGAAGGAATGATTCGATGGAAAGAGGTGCTATCTCAGGAGGTGGTCATGAGAACATTTAGCTGTTTGCAGCTGGGACTTCGCATAGTCAATGGTCCACGGTATGCCTTTATTATCTAAATACTACGAAAAATATAACTCCACATGATCATAGTAAACTCGAATTAATATTATAAAATTATATGTACCTTACTAATGTTGCTTTTAGAAAAGAAGTAATTTTTTGGATAATTTTTCAAAAATACAACGCTGGTAAAATCAAATTCATATATATATATATACTTATTATGTGGGTATTGTTTATGTTTCTGGCATGATATATTTATTGTATTTGAACATATCTGAAAGAAATACATACATCTTCATTTATATCACTTCGCTCAAATCTCAGATCTAAAATTAACATTGAATAGGTATGTACTTAAAATATTGATATGTAAGAAAAAAACTCCGAAACAAAAAATAAAGATTTGGTACCATATCCTGTGAATTGGAACCAAAAATACTATTATTAAAAAAGAACTCCTAGACATGTCCTTGCTTAAGTCTTCCTACTGCCTACGATATCTGCCTACCCTATTGGGGAGATCTAAACTCAACTTTAGATACGTAGGTACTTAAAATATTGATATATAATAAAAAGAATCCATGCAAAAAAATAAAGGTTTGGTACTAACTCCTATGAATGGGAACCAAACATAATTTCCTTAAATAAGTGCTCCTAGACAAGTCCTTGCAAAATAACATCTATCATACGTATATTTTATTAAGTCAAATGCATTTTTATCAAAGTAGGTCTATGGTTTTGATGAGGTAGTGAGAAGCGTAGATAAATCCTAGTTGACACCTACTTCCTCGGTTATCTCATTTAACAGAAACTATTACTGATACTGTACACTACCTTAAATATGATACTTGATAATATGGACCTTGACAAAGCTTTGTTTACTTCACGCAAATGTCAGTAGGTACTTGTAGATTATTATTGATTTATTACAAATATGTTTTTGTACTTTCTCTGATTGTTAATGTAATTCTCATAAAATGTATGACATTAATTAGCAACAAATGATAGCTTGTTCTTAGTGATGTTAAGTTTAGGCAACAGATTGTCTATTGTCAAGTGTTTCATCCTGTAATCGATGATGTATGTTGGCTGGCTAATTATTATATATCTAGAATGAGAGTTAGCTCTCAAATACATCTGCGCGAACAACGACAGATATTCTTCTTGTTGATTCCAGCAAGAATTTCCAAAAAGCCATCTGTTTATTATTGATACATGTCTAAGCCGGACTATTTTCTTTATTAATGTACTTATTAGGGTACAAAACAGTTTATTATTTATTTAAATATTATTTTAAACGTTATACCGCTTGCTTTAACTTATTAAAGCGAAACACATTAAAATATTTTTAGAGAAGATGAGTGCTCAAATTGAGTTTATCAATATATGGGTTCGATACCCGCTCGAGGTTGTATTTCAATTGCCACATATACTCATAACTTGCAAGCTCGGTAAAGGATAAATAAGTATAGGTATTTAGATGGCTTATCTCTTCAAATGGTCAGGAACAACAAGTAATAAAGTAGTTGAAGGGCAAGCAATGGGTCCTTTTAACTATTACTGGTATGCGTTTGACTGCCATCTCCTACCTGCTGATACTGGGTGACGATGTGGCCGATGATAATACACACTCTGCTATCACTTGATAGTTATACATATCGTAACTGTTATTCAGTGTGGCCTTACTACTTCCGACTTACCAGTACATTTCTTGTCAGAGCTTTATGTACCATCGTGAAGTACGTCTATGGAAAAAATACTCGCACGCACAATATGGCTTCTCTCTTAATGCTTCATTAACCAAAAGGCTATGGATAAACTATCAACGAGGATTTCCACTGAAGCATCTAGCTGGCAGCCAGTCAAAAAGCCGAAGTAAAAACATAATACAATGTTCTTGCATCTTATCTTGCGTTGTCAGACCAAACTGACCTCACACGAGTGTGGTAAGGGTAGGAAAGTGATGATGAGTCAGCAATGGTTTTATTAGTCAGCCAGTAAACATTCATCTAAACAGCTAACCAGGTTAACTGTTGGTTAACTTAACGAGAATTCGAGTCGGCATAATCCTTCCGAGTTACTCGTATTGTTCGCCATTGCAACAGCTCTCGAGAAATGAACAATGGATGGACTCAGCTACTTTTGGGATGGAAGGTCATAGGGTGTTGCTTCCGTGTTATTTTTTAAGACTGTCTACCTTTTGTTGTCTACTTTTGAACGAGCAGCGTGATATGAAAGCAATTTCAAGAAAATCATTGCAATCTAACGAGGTAATGCTGCCAGCGTTCTGGGCACGCTGCAAACTGTTAGTAGGCTGGAGCATTTGGGCTGCCTGAAAGCCTACGATGGCCGGTTTCGTAAACGCTTTTGTTGTGGTAGATGTATTGTTGTATATAGTTTTAAGTGTTTTGAAAGCATAATTATGAGTGTGAATATATTCAGTATAAATACCTCTGCAATAATATACTGACTACTTTGGAGGTGTTCTGTAAAAAAGGCCAGGTTTGAAGTACCTACCATGTGAATAAATATTGTGATGAGAGAGAAAAAAGCAAATTGGATATACCAAGATCTTGTTAAGAGTATATGCGTCACGCGTCTCGTTCACTACTTCAGTAATTTTTTTCGAAAGATTAAAAATAAAAAAGGCTAAGTGCGTATCAGGCTTCACCGTTTTTAATATTTAAGCCTTAAAGGGCTTTGATTTGCCCTTTGGGGTACGGAACCCTAAAAATAATACATATGTATCATCACAGTCACTGTTTAGGTAGAATAAAACAGGTTTAATTAATTATTCTTCCTTCCTTTACAAGTTGATTAACGGAAATATTCGCATAATATATATCAACAACTTTTTTATTTATGTGATTGGGACGTAACAAGCACGAGTTTCACCTGATGTTAAGCGGCAACCTCTGCCTACACTTATAAGTTGACAACATTACACTGCGGCCATCACAATTCAAGGTTAGCCTGTACAACATCTTCGACCACATCATCATTTACCATCAGGTGAGATAGTGGTCAAAGGCTAACCTATCAAACATAAAAAAAAACATCCACTTGTTGCTTCGTGTGCCTGTAATTTTACTGGCTCTCAATGACTGCTGCCCCAACACACTTTTAAATGCTTGGCGACAGATTTACTACAAGTAAAAAATCTGTCGCCGCAAGCATACGCAAAATACTTTCCCACGATGCGTTGAAGCTCGAGCCTGCGATGGGGATTGGAACATGTACCTAAGGCACGGCAGCCCATACTTATAACCGTCTATCATTTCTATAACCAGGTTTAATATACAAGGGAATCTAAAATGGCACCAAAAAACCTTGCAGATCATATAGGGTTACATTGATTCAAATAAGTACAAATAACAACATGTTTTATTAACCAAACTCAGCCAAATTAGTACAACTCCGGATGGTGAAAACAAAACAGCACATACCTATTCTAGGCATCGATTACAATAAACAAATTTATAATAAAAACAATAGGAAACTGCACAGGAAATACTCGTGCATTGGCCGGCTTTGGTATTATTTTTTGTAATATTGTAACTATTATACAAATTGTAGTATTTATATTATTGATTTATTTTTGTGTTGCTTTTCTTTTTGCCCCCTGGGGTGCCGGGGCAGAATTGCAGCTCCCCATATCATCCCATGGGTGTCGTAAGAGGCGATTAAGGGGAAAAAACTGGAGCTTACACTGCGATCTGCAAGACGCCTGCAAAGCCTGGGGATTATGGCAAATACCTTTCTTTTAATAGGGGAGGCTTTGTTCAGCAGTGGACGATCCGGCTGATACGGTACAGTACAGTTTTCTGTTTATTTAATGTGAATGTTTATGTCAATCAAATAAAGTTTATATTTGTATTTATACATATTTTTTTTATTTGTACATTTAAAACTGCAAAAAGTATTAATACAAATTATTGAAGTATAAAAAGAACGTACTCGAAAATAAGGTAGTTGACACGTTACTAAGATGTTCTAGAAAGTTCAAAACTGACGAAATGGAAGCATATTATAAAAATGGGACAGACTGAAAAGTATCAAATGACTTGTTGAAGTCAGTTTTACTGACTGTCGGAGCCCTATTCTCTTAGATACGTCATACTTTTCAGGGTTCGAAATTGGGTATTTTTTATTATTATCTGTAGTGCTAACAAGATCGTTCAAAGATCTCTCGCCTAAAGTACTGTTCACTATCGACAAGAGTCCCATACCATAATATCATCCAGGTATGCAAATTAATTTTTAGTTAATTTACTTAACTACAAATCGACACAGCCGATTTTGATGAAATTCAAATGAAACTAACTTTAAGGTATATACTACCCAACAATAAATAATTATTAAAATGAATTCTTAATTGTTAGTAATCGCGTAACAAACATACAAAAAAAAAACATAGAGTTGGATTGAGAAGCTCAATCCTTTTGCACGTCAGTTAAATGAATGAAAAAAACATGATTTTGGCCTTTGGGTATTTTTTATTTCTACAATAAAGACGTCCCCCTGTTTATTCTTTGTCCTCGACACGCCGGCGTCTTCATACAGTCGGAAATACAGGGGGTTGAATTCCCGGATAGCAAGACTTTTCAATATATCTATCAAATTTACAGCGGTCTGTAAACTAGAAAAATATCAATAAATCAACTTGATTCTTTTTTAAACCGCGATATGCCGTTGTTATCGACTCACTATATAAAACACTACAGCTACGACAACGAAAGCAGTATTTTTTTTTTATGCTTGATAGGTTAGCCTTTGACCACTATCTCACCTGATGGTCGAAGATGTTGTTCAGGCTAACCTAGCATTACTGACTCTCAAGGACTGCTGCCAGAACACACTGTTAAGTGCTTGGACAGATTTTCTACTTGATGGTGGTAGCTAGCCAGGCGAGCATTCGCAAAATATCCTTCCACCTGAGAATCGAACCATTGACCTGCAGCACGCTTGACCATCATTGCTTCCATATATATTCCGTAACGTGTTATTACTCTCACAAGGCAGCCACGTCGTGCCTTAGTTGTATAACGTAAGATTTGGGTATTTTTTTATATCTAAATCGTTTATCTTTTAGCCAGCTCTTGTCAAAATCTAGTATTTGTAATCTAGTCTAATTCGGACGTACTATCTTTCTATCAGCGCAATCTCTTGCAGCGATAGTGGCCCAGCCCTAGGCTAGTGATGTGCATAAGTCGATATTCAGATATCGATAAGTACTAAATTAAAAATATTTGTACTGTACTGAATAAGTCAGATGGCCCACCGCTGAACAGACACACCCATTAAGGAGGTGTTTGCTATAATTCCAACGCTTGGCAGGCGTCTTGGGCGTTTTAGTGTAAGACAGCAGTTTCTCAGAGAGCGCTGCCGTCCTCTTTCCGGTATTTTCATCCATAGTAGCCTCTTGTGACACCTAATTTATAAATAATAAAATTTCATTTTATTTTAAAATGGTGCTTGCTTAAAATAGTTGTTGGTTAATAGCAAATACGTTTTTTTTTATTTTAAGACATAATAAATTTTACGTATAACTTTTGTTAGAAAAAAAAAATATTACTGACATTTTCCCATCACTATGCCACACTGCACACCTTATCAGAGCCTAATATTTTTAATACTTCCCATAAATATATTTTATTGACTTGGATTATTTATTATTATTATATCATCACACCTATTTTTGTGTGCCCCATGTAATTAATAACAAGTCTATTGGCATCTACCAGGCATAGCTGTAAGCATGAACGAGATACGTAGAGCATTTATATCTGCTTATTAACAAAACAATTTTAAAGTCGGCCGTTTGGGATCTACGATGATATACACAAAATCTCATATAATATATAAGGTTCAGCGCCAAGTACCTAAGGGGGTGTTCCGCATAACGGGGTGCACCACATCATCACATCAGAGGAAATAGTAGTCAAAGGCTCAGTTATAAATATTTACAAAAAAGGATACGGCCTATCCCAATAAAAGTGTTTATTTTGGCTATCTATGGAGACATAGACAGCCAAAATAAACCCTGCAATGTTCATTGCACTCAAACATTTAATGCAAATCAACTCTTATTGTTCGAGGTATCTTGTTATAAGAATATTACACAGAAAAAAGGAGGACGTGCGTGGGCTGACTCCGTAGTACTAGCTATTCATTTTATAAAGTTCTTGTATCCTAGGTAATTTCTTTTGATGTAAACAACCTCGGGATCAAAAAACTCTCGAGAACAAGGAAGAGTGAACCTTTATCTAAACAACTTTTATGTAACAGTTATTAATAAGAGTCATTAAATTGACTTTTATTGCTAGTTATAAAATAGAGCAATTATGTGTCGATGCTAATTTGAATCGTTTCATATCTATAAAAAGGATTGTTTGTTTCTTAGTTTATTCTTTTTATCTTACGTGAATTCTACGTTTCTGCCTCGTTGGCTTGTGCTACACTACAGCGCTGCTTTTTAACTTAGAGGTCCTAGGTTGGGTACAGAACTAGATAAGTTTATGGGCTTTCGTGACAAAGAATGTTTCAATAGCAGTCTGGAGTCCGGAACACTGCCTGGTAGATAGCAATAGGTTCGTCCCATATTAAACGATATCAAAATATGCGACGACACGTGGATTTGAGACAACTGTGCCTACCCTTCCGCGAAATTTAGGCGTGAGTATATGTGTATGTATTTAAATATACACGATTACTTCATTTCATAAATATATGTATGTGTTTTAAATGAAACTTCATTATAAAAATACGTATAAATAAATCTTAGAGTAAAAAGAAATCGATATGGTTTTAAATAGAGCGCCAAAGCGCTTATCGGCACTCTGTGTGACTAATAAACGAGGCTGAGGTATAATGTTCCTTTATCCCACTTTGAAAACATCCCTCAACCCATATTAACAACTATAAACATACACGTAATAGATACCAAACTCGTAGAACCTTATTTCCTGGGAAGGTCACACCAGTTAAAAAGCCTCTAATTAAATTACCTCACGTTAACATTAACGTCGCAAGTTTTAAGGTAACCCCAGTAAATAACGCAGAAACATAGCAGAACGTAGCAAAACAAAGGCTTACCCGACCCACACACACGTAACATATCCACACACGTCACAACAACTAACGTTCGCGACACGTCATTGGTCAACTTTCACTTTCGCGCGAAACCTACATATTCGGAATTCCGCACCAAGTGGTGCCATTGGTCGCTTCAACTTTGACCTTTGCTGCTATTGGCGGACTATCGTTATGTACTCATATACGGAAATAACGTTTGGGACTATGTGGAACAAAGTTTGTTTAGGTACAAGGAAGGCTTTGATTTTATATTGTTTAGTAGGCGTTTCGATTCTGAGGACGGATTAGCTGGGCTTAGTAACACGAAAATATAACTCTTGAGGCGTGACTTATATTTAAATACCAGCCAAGTGCGAGTAGGACCCACAATGGAATACACAAAACTTTGTGTATTCGTAGGTATGTATTTACCAAAAAAAACGTAGATTTCCCATTCAGCTTAGGATCCTTACCGCTAGTTCAGCTAGCACTTGCATGTGGTTTTTTTTTTAATTTGAAGGTGTAATTATAGTTTGTATTATAATCACACTAGGTTTGCAGTTTGTCTCTTTTGACGGATTTTTACACGGTAAGAGATAGGTCAAAGAAAAAACGTTTTGACATTTTGAGACACGTCAATTGTGTAAAAAAATGGGTCATCAACCAATGTATATAAACAAAATCTGAATCCAAGCCATACTCCATCTTAGGTGCAGCTTCCGATTGGACTCTTTTGATGTACAGGTATGATTAACACTATACAATTCGTGAGGACGTTGGTGTTTCGTCATGCAGACCAGATATACGATACGATACAATTACTGTTTATTGCTTACTAACAAAAGTAAAAAGTGAACATACATTAATTAGAACAATTATTAACTTAAAAAGCAATAGAAGTTAAATGTAAATGTTCATTTACAAATAAATATATAGATATATTGTACTCAAAAAACTAAAACGCATAGTACTTATAGAACTTCATGTTATAAAATAAAAACAAACAAATACTACCCCTTAACAAATACATGAACCAAAAACTATGATCTATTTAATTTATATAGACTGTAGAATTCAGAGAAGGAGGTTAAATCTCTTTAAATAACCTACTAAAAAGCCTTGGCCTGTCAATACCAACTATAACTTCTATCCCAGAACGTGTATCTAAGACAGCATTAGTAGGATCTTACCAAATTTTGTGAGACACAGAGTTCCTGGGGCCGGCAACTCAGGGTTAACTCGTAAATAAGAAGTTAAGAGGGCCTGGGTTGCCAGTGCCAGACACCTGGAGACTTGAGCCTATTCTTCTGCAACGCGTTGGACCCGACACCCCCACGTTTTATCGGAATTCGTCTGTTTAAAAATTGTTGTAAAAATAATAATAAAATTCTACTTTTTTCAGATCATTCAAACGGGACATTTAGAAGGCAACGCGGCATTATAGGGTGAGCTATAATTAATTATTTATAAGAAGTAATTAAAATGAAGTCAATGACCTAAGTTAGCTCTTAGTCATTATTCGAAGCTGCATCATACAATATATGTAAGTAACTCTGGGAGCAAACGAGGTTAAAAACACAGGAGTTTTATAAAAGCCGCAATTCCTATGGAGAGATGGCATCCGGCAGGCGGCTGGGTATAAAACTGTTTACTACATATCGAAGTGTAGTAATAACAAAATATTTATCAAAAAATAGAACCGAGTGGTAAGAACCATTAAAATGTAATCTCAGGGTATTTGGAATCAGCATTTGACCGACTTTAACAAGTTATTTAATACTTTTTAATGAAAAAAATTGGGTCTACTTTTAATTTTTTTTTAATTACCCCTTCTAGTGATTTGTTAAACGATCGATTTTTACTCAACTTCAATACTGGTTACCATCGACAAAACAAAGTAACGAGTTATGCAGTTGAGTGTATATACTACTACTTAAGCGATTTTGATGAAATTTATATGAAAACTTCAGAACACTGCTGACGGAACACACTGGTAGGTGCTTGGCGACAGATTTTCTAATTGAGGGTGGTAGCTTACCAGGCGAGCATTCGGAAAATGCTCTTCCACCGCGGCAGTAGCACGGCAGTCCGTAGCTATTGCCTATTGGTATTTATTTTTATGCCTGATAGGTTAGCCTTTGTCCACAATCTCACCTGATAGTAAGTGATGATGAGGTTAAAGGTGTTGTTCAGGCTAACCTAGAGTTACTGGCTCTCAAGGACAGCTGCTGGAACATTTAGGCGTTAGGTGCTTGGCGACAGGTTTTCTACTTGAGGGTGGTAACTAACCAGGCTAAAATGCCCTACTACCATGCTATAACGACTTCCATCATAAGATAACAACCGGGAGATGGCTTTGCTGATCGGTTCAAAAACCTGGCTATCACTGCGTAAGCGCTTCTACGCGGATTTGGGTACTTCTTGGCACCATATAAGTAGCCAGATTATTTTTACGCGTTGTGTTGAGTTAGTTCACAGTAGTTGATTATGTATAATCTGTATTACTTGTTATTTTTAAGCTTATCGTGTCCTATCCATTTGGATATAATGTCATCGCGTGACTGTTTTTTTATGCTGTCGTAGTTGCGCTGCCCCGATCACCCTTAGATCTAAAGTAGTTAATTCTCATGTAACTGTAAATCCACGGTGATATCGTGTCAATCGATAAAGTATTCTAGCACTTCAGATGCAGAGTTCCGTAGCAGATAAGCTTCATACTGTACTAGACTGTATCAGCCGGATTGTCCACTGCTGAATACAGCCTCCCCAATTAAGAGCGAATTTGCCATAATCCCCATGCTTGGCAGGCGTCTTGGGGATCTCAGTTCCAGATATCAGTTCCTCTGAAGGCGCTGCTGCCCACCTTTAGTCGCCTCTTACGACACCCACATGTATCAATATGGTCGTGACATTTATTTATTTAAGAAACACCAACAGTATACATATCACATAATCATAAAACACGTTCTTATTGTTAAAATTCTGATACATATACCTTTTACAGGTGTTTACAACATTTTTCAAAAGTAAGTGGTAAAGCGGTTATATAACGAAAAACATAATGTTATTAGAACTGACATTCTAGACCCCACGGGCTTAATGCGCCAAAAGATAATAGATAGATGCCTGTCAGTTATTTTGCGCTTTATATTATTATCTTACTTGTAATACTGTTTTTTATTTTTAACATCTGTGATGCTTTGTACCAGTTGCAGCCGAGAGGTTATTGTTAGTTTCGGCTCGAGCTTCTCCGCATGTAGGAAGCGCATTTTACAAATGCTCACCTGCCCAGCTACCACCCCCAAGTAGAGAATCTGTTGCCAAGCACCTAACAGTGTGTTCTGGCAACAGTCCTTGAGAGACAGTAAAATTACAGGCACATGAGAAACAACTATATGTCATATGATGACAGACGCAGTGCACATGCATATTTTAAAGGCTGAGGTTACCACTTATATCAGGTAGGTATTCTATCAGAATTAAATAAAAAATAAGTACTCCAATCGTAGGTGATTTGTTGTGGTGCTAATTGTATTGAAACATATTCTATGGAATATGTGATTTCTATGATAAATCTTATAAACTGTAAAAAGCATAGGCAAAATAATATTTAATCACAGACTTTATCTGCAAAAGTAACAGCAGTTTTTTTGACAAATTCCCCAGCATAATACTGTCGATTCAGTTTTTAATATCTTCTGTCGAAGCATAGACATAACTAATCATCTGTCACCATCAGGTGAAATAGTGGTCAAAGGCTAGCCTATCAGCTTTGAATAAAAGAAACTCTAGCTTTTGATTGTGTATAAATGATTTTCGAAATACGACTCAAAAATCTGAATAGTTATAAGATAGCTACATGACATTTTATTGCTGCACTTTAAACAATACGTGAGTATAAAAAAGCAATCTCTTCAAGACAACTGTTGAATCTGCTACTACAGCGACATCTACTTAAGAACTAAGAAAATGTGAACAAGGCACTAGTTTAATTTATCTCTAATGATAAATAATTATAAGCTGGACAGAGCTTAAGTAATAGTACCAACGTAGATTTCTCTACTGAACCCTATACAATTTAAATCCAAAGCGCTACCTCAACATTTGACCTGTAAAACACCTCTATCGTTTAGATATCTTACTTTTAAGAATCCTCAGTTTGATTACGAAGGTTACATAAATAATATATAAGTATCTACTAAATTAATCTTAAATGCACCAATCAAATAATGTAGGTATATAATTTATAACATGCATATACTTAGTGGTAATCAAAATTAAAACAATGTTATTGCTGTTGTTTGTTAGCAAATTTAATCAAATTCTTTTAGTATTTCAAAAAGTTTACTAAATACCTATTTATTCTTATTTGTTTTTACAATTTGTCAAATAGAAACAACAAAAATATGGTGAGATCTGTTTAAAATCTTACACTATTTCTGAAAAATGCAAGGACTGCCTTTTTTTAAAATCTTACAAAAATATACTCAACACAGTCCTTACAGGGGTAAACAGTGGATCGATATTATAACGCTTCTAATTTTACGAATGGGATAATTTACATTTTTTATATACGAGTACTTTGAAATTTCATGTATGAAAGTCTTTGTCAAACAAATACAACACAATCAGATGTCTTTCATGCTAGGCTTTCGCTTCTCTTTCAGTAAAATTGTGCCACGAAACTTTACTTCCCAACATCCACAAAGACATCCTCAAAACGAGTGTGAACAAGGACTTACTTGGCGAACGATATTTTATTTCCGTACAGTAAAAAAGTATCCTTACAACTGGATCGTGTTATGCAGAAAGTAACCAGAACGCTTTTGTGACAAAACTAAAGATTTTAAAATGAAGACACCTCCAACTCAACAGCGCATATTTATCGCGAAGATCTAGTCAATATCTCAAGTTAAAATTGGAAAGAAAAGATCCAAATTCATACATAATTCAAATTATGAAATGCAGAAGTTATAATAAACCTGTAACAATAAAAAATTTGTACCTAACTGACAACACAAAATTGCCAGATTATCAGTTTTTGTTATGCTTTCTGCATAACGCAATCCAATATAAAAATTACTTGAACGGAGCAGCGCACTAAATCTAGCATATAATAGTACGCTTGTTACAGTTTTATTTAAAAAAAACTGTTAAAGTCTTTGAGAGATAACACAGGTCATAGTGTATGAGATAGCAATGTCACTAAGCTAAATTTTTAGACTACAAAGATAAATAGTATTTGCATAATCTTTGCACTGTTCGCCTAACGGGATAGGCATTGCGATAAAGAAGCTGTTTTAATAATTTAAGCGCATTTTATATGGAAGCATAATGGCATAGGTTTTTTTTAACGTGCGTTGAGTTTTCATACAAAGTTGTGTTAGTACACATTTCAGTATAGAACTCTAAAATGATAATTTGGTAATGTTTCTAAATTACTAACGGGTCTACCCACGCACGAATTAATATCAAAATATTTTTTTAATAACCTCGACGTTTCGATCAAGTTGCATTAACCGTGGTCATGAGTAGACTGAAGAAGCGGGTGTCATCGTGTTGAGGAGCGGCGGGAGCGATTTAAATCTACCCCCGTTAGGTTTTCGTTAATGTCTTTATCACTGTCACCTCGACACACTACACTAACGTGATCGAAACGTCGAAGTTAGTCAAAATAATATGTTAGTTCGTGCGTGGGTAGACCCGTTAGTAATTTAGAAACATTAACGAAAGTTAAAAGAAAAGTATTATATAAAACACTATTGCTATTCTAAATTGTGTTCTAGATCGCTCACGCTAAATTAAAACGGTGACAAACGTTTGTATTGCGCGTCTGTCTATATGCCTTTTTTCTCTTATTGTGAAAGAACAAGCTCGAGGCCCACCTGATGTTAAGCGGTATCCTCTGACTATAACAGATGCATTTCGTCACAAGTCACAAATTGCACTGCGCCCGTCACCTTGAGATGTAGTTGTTAAGTCGCATGTGCCTGTAATTTCACTGGCTCTCAAGGACTGCTGCCGGAACACACCGTTAGGTGCTTGGCTATAGATTTTCTACTTGAGGGTAGTCGCTAGCCAAGCGGGCATTCGCAAAAAGCCATGCGGTGAAGCTCAAGCCCGTGGCGGGATTCGAACCATGGACCTGCTGCGCGGCAGTCCATAGCCAATGCAAACCGCACCACGCATGTGCATAACGTAAAGTTATTTAAGCAGCGGTTTTTAATTTATATCATACATGTTGGGTGTTACAATGAAATAAATTATTATTTAAAAAAATAAATATAGCATGGCTTATTTAACTACATCCCCAAAGTAAGTATATTAGTGAGCAAATCGTAAGAAATCCTAACTTAAACCTTTTTCGAACCAACGCAAATAGACGCAACGCAATAGTGTGTTTTAGGATTTCATACCGAAAGGGTATAAACGGAACCTGTTACTAAGACTCCACTGTCCGTCTGTCTATCTGTCACCAAGTTGTATCTCATGGACCGTGATAACTAGACAGTTGAAATTTTCACAGATGGTGTGTTTCTGTTGCCGCTATAACAACAAATATTAAAAATTTGCCAAGTGCGAGTCGGCCTCGTGTACGTGAAAACAAAAAAAAGGCTTAATGGATACATACGGAACCCTTCCTGCGCGATCCTACTAGCACTTGGCCAAATTTTTAGTTTGTTTGATTGTTCTTAAATACCAATTACCTTGTTATTTTGTATATAGTATCTTATCCTTCAAAGGCTTCAAAAATAATTTCTATGGGTAGATATCTTCTTAAGCCATAGCTTCTAGCTTCCTTCTAGCTTCGACAATAAAATTACGTGAAGTCTTTTTTCTAGGTAACGTAATTTTAAGCTAAGTAATAGTAACTTTCTATAATTTTTTACCTAGATAAGCGTCAGTCTGGGAACGAAAACAAATACGATTTAAAATTAAACTTTTTCAAGGAGGTTGTTAGCAAGTTTGCCTCCGTATGAAAAAATACACTTGACCCACATACGTCATAAATTTAGTCCTATGTGATTTGAATATTGATACAGCGTTTGTTTTTAATAATTGATAAGCTTATACCTACCAGGTGTCTCTTTAACAGAAGTTCATCTAGGTTGGTACAACCGTAGTGTCAGATTTTCTACCTCGAAGAATTTATTTGGAAACACTACTGAGTTAAGGCGTAGAGATCAGTGTAGCAAAGTAAATTACTGGGCAAAGGAGACATGAGAACTAAAGTCTCGGAGTGACGAGTGCAGTGTAGTGTCATGCAGAATGAGGAAAGTTTCTTAAACTAGTTGATAAGTGACGAAGTGGTCGAACACGGTAGGTCTATTAGAATACGAATTAGTTTCATAAACAAAAAAATACGCGTCGACTGGAGTTTTCCTTGTTTAGAAGTCGGTTAAAAATAGCATCACGCTTGTTAACAGATATATTTAAATAATTAAATTTCAGTACTTGTGTTTTTAGACTCCATGTAATATGGGGCGAGCTTGCCATACAATATAATTATTGTTTCATATAGGTACTTTTCAATACTACACGATTTCTATTCTCCAAAATATATTAAATACACTACTTATTACGAATTATTTGCACAATTCTGCACACCGAATAACAAGGCCGTTCTAAAACAATGGATCCACAAATCTAAACACACTCTTAAGTATTTATTTTGTGAACTATTTGGACTAAAATGTTTGAAACACCTGTTCAAACTGAAAAATTGAAGCGACATACGTACCTCTTTCAAACGTTGCTTTAATTATTTCATGTAGGTAATCTTAAATACAATATAAAAAACGGAACAATATAAAAAAGTATGAATCGGAATGGTACCGACTACCACATTATGTAGAAGTCGGTGCCATTCCGAAATAATACTTTCTGTGCTCACATTTTCAGTGTCCAATTTTCACAAGTTATTTCATATCTTTCAGTGTTGAAAGTCAGGATGTTTTCTTTTAAAAATATTTAACTATTTTAAATTATTGTGTATTATATTTTTTATAATTTTTTTGCTGACCTTTTAAGGATTATGTTGACTCACCTTGTAAAGAACCCCATGTTATAGCTTACCCTACATTATACCATTGAACATATAATATTATGCATCGATTATGTAATACAATATCGATTTTATCACTCGCCAACACAAGCAAGAGTTACGATCATTAAGTCGTCCAGAAATAGGCATATTGGCAAATTCATTTATCGTTAATTCAGTTCAAACTAAATACTACTCGACCTCGTTTTTTTTCAATTTAATTGTAATATAAACAAAAAAAGAATCAACAAATTCGGTGAAACGATAAAACGTTATGCGTGGTCAGAAATAAAAATATATATAGCAGGAAGAAATCATGGCTCAGGCAGTGCGCAAGGATTGCGCACTGCCTGAGCCTGAAGTTCAGCAGCACTTGCTCAACTTTTTCGCCTCGCCATGGATAGAGACAAGTATGGAAAACTGATTGCCAACCTTCATTGTTTAAATAGGCACCGCCATTTGGCTGACGACGGTCCACAAGGACCTAAAAAGTGCTCAACTCGACAACGACATAACGCTAAACCGCGCTGAATGGAGTAAAAGGACAAGGAGGGCCGACCCCAAATAAATGGGATAAGGTCTAGTCAGATGAAGAAGATTTATTGAAGAGGCACCAAGAGAATAAGATTGATTGAAGACGCACTAAGAGAAGAAGATCAATAGTTCAGAATCCACCTTCCACCTTCCTTTTATTTCAAAGTCAATTATAAAAGAAAAGATGATATTTTGAACGAATTCTCAACTCCAGGCAGTAACCAAGAAAGATAAGAAAATCTCTTGTCCATTATTTACGAAACATGATTACCGTAGCAATCAGAGACATTTATCTAACATGAATATTCATAAAACATATAACATCAATTCTATTTAACATTTTGACCACTACAATTCAAACCACTTTAGTGATAACCTAAAAATATCCTAATAATATTTCCGGCAAAATTAGATAGGAATGTTGCCGAAACATAGTTATCTACACAGCACTAGGTTGAAACCTAACTATACAGATAAGATACCAGTGGCCTAGGTTTTTGATAAAACGCTAAATTTACAAAAAAATGTGATAACAGTGGACTATCGAAGCCAATGTCACACCACAACGTACATCTAATGTGTTTATTAAATTGTTATAACTTTATTTCGTAGATTGATATATACGTAACTATCAATATCAAATTTTAATCACGGTTTCAATACCCAAAACATACAAGACTTGATGTTGGATTTTTCTAAGAAGAAATTCGGTTTCAACGTCTGGAGTATGGACTTGTATAACACAGACAACAATAGGCTCGTCTTCTCTTACATTAGACATCAAAAGTAGTGATAGATATATTTAGTCGTAGTTAATTGCATTCTATTGTACATACGTCAAGTTACTAATAAGAGAAATTAGCATTAATGTAGTCAAAGTTGGGTAAATCCCAGATATATTAAATATGATTTGATATAACTCCCAATCTTTTCTCTTAAAGGTCATATGCCTTTATTCGTAAAACAATTCTTAGTATATAGTGGTACTCCTAAATAAAGGGCGTTGGTACCTACAACACAGATTTTCTCAAAAACTTTGACGGTTACCATCGTATTTCATTTAATTTATGCTATAGCTTTAGTTCCAAATAAATAATTTTAATTGAATTGAGTTGCACTTCTAAAAATGTTAAAGTTTTCTTGCCATAATGTGTCCATAGTCTGGGCAAAACTAAATAAGTAACCCTTGTGAGTACTCCTGTGCTTTTCAGTAAAATTAATGAAAACTCCGTTACTTTGTACAACAAAACCTAACCTCTAGCTAAACCCGAATGCAGTCAGACCCGTGTCAATCAACAATCCGTGCTCAGTAGAGATGTAAAGCCAACCGCGCGGATAGAGTCGACACGCCGCATCGTGCCTTCAACCGCTATTCAATTAGTTCAAAACGCTGCATGTATTTGGTTTGTGGGCTTGTGGTCTAAGTCATAAAAGATTAGGGAGGATTTATATTGGCTATTAAATGTATGTTGGTGTACAAGAAAAAATCATTTTCACCTCACACGCTCGGAAAGGTGTTGTTCGTGATTCGAAATCTGCGTGAAAAATGTTTATTATCCGTTAGAAAAGTTTTTGAAATTCGAACCACCATAAAAGTTCCCGAAAAATATTTTACTTTAAACATTACCAATTTCAGTAATTTAATTTTTAATGTAAAAAAAAAACGCAAATTTACTACATTATTTAAAGCACCTGTTTTTCTTGCACTTACCATTTTTCTTTCTGAAATAAGGTGAAAAATTGTGTGTTGCTCTCGGCAACACTTTCAGGATTCTATATATTGAAGAATCCTGATCGTACTGAATTTTGAAGCAGTGATGGCTCAGTGGCATTGGCTATGGACTGACACGCAGCAGGTCCATGGTTCGAATCCCGCCGCGGGCTTCAGCTTCACCGCATGGTGGAAGGGCATTTTGCGATTGCCCGCCTGGCTACCACCCACAAGTAGAAAATGTGTCGCCAAGCACCTAATAGTGTGTTCCGGCAGCAGTCCTTAAGAGTCAGTGAAATTACAGCATAAGAGACTTAATAACTATGTCTCAAGGTGACGGGCGTAGTGCAATTCGTGACTTGTTACGGAATACACCTGTTATAGGCAGAGGTTAGTCCGCTTAACATCAGATGGGCCTTGAACTACTCGTTTTGCTCACGGTTCAATTGTAGACTCCTGCGCATCCTCGTTTTCCATAAAATTACACGCGCCAAATAACAACTTTGCCCCCTTGCGTAACTAATAACTATAGTTTTAAATGTAGCCGTTTAACATTACATCAGTCTGATATTTTCTATTTGATGATTGAAAACTAGACGAAGTGCCATAGAACATGCCATTAGGAGCAATATCACACTGTACAGTACCTTTCACGCTACTTTAAGGATCCGTTTCAGAATGTCGTAATAAAGTTTCGGGTTGCTAACCAACACATAAAATAATTGAATGATAAAAATGACAGGTAACATGTAGCGCGTTCCAAGCTTTAACCGATGGATAGGCTAAATCGATGACTGTGAAACGCTAAGATAGTGTTTTATTTATTAAATGTGTTCTGGGTAGTAAAACCGGAGCTTACTCGAACATTCTGAAACAGGCCCTAAGACTTGCTGATCCAAGCGTCAACAAAATTATAATTACACATAACATTAAATATAATTGTATCAAATTATTACAATTAATAAGGTTATTTAATTATATAACTTTCTATTTCAGCAATTAAAAACTTTTCATACATAGAATTATACACTTTTAGCGAACCGCATTATCAATGTGATAAAATTAAATACCTAATGAAAACAGCATCTTAAATTTATGTTGATAAGATAAATTCGTTAATCAGTATTTATGATATACATACTTTATATATATATTTTATGATCTAATTAATTTACATACATACATACATAAAATCACGCCTCTTTCCCATAGGGGTAGGCAGAGACCACAGATTTCCACTTGCTACGATCCTTACTCTTTCGCTTCATCTACACTCATCAATCCTTTCATACATAAGCGTCGGTTTAGGGTACTTCTGACCTGGCCTTTTTTCAGAACATCTTCAATCTGATTTCGGAACGTTCGCCTAGGTCTTCCCCTTCCAACACTTCCGTTCACTTGTCCCACGTATACCTGTTTAGTCAATCTCATTTCATTCATTCTCTCTACATGTCCAAACCATCTTAACATACCTTTCTCGATTTTGGTCACTACATCCTCATTCACACCACATCGTTCCCTTATCACACTATTCCTTATCCTGTCACTCCGTTTGAATTAATTTGTAAAAAAAGTGTTTGAATTAATCCTAATTAATTTGTATACCTTTATTAAACAAAATACTATATACAACACTAAAATTTATTAAAAATATATACAATATTACTACTACAATAAAAGCATTTAGATAACCTACAAGTCATTGCAGACTCACAGGCAGTCCGAATGCTCCAGCCCAATACCGGTTGGCAGTGTACCCAGCATGCTGGCAGCATTGCCCCGTTGATTTGCAACTTTACATTAAATATTTTTATTTTTTTTTATTGCTGAAAGGTAAGCCTTTGGCCACAATCTCACCTGATGGTAAGTGACGATGTGGTCGAAGGTGTTAACAGGCTTAACCTAGAATTACTGGCTCTCAAGGACAGCTGCCGGAACACACCGTTAGGTGCTTGGCGACAGATTTTCCACTTGAGGGTGGTCGCTAGCCAGGCGGGCATTCGCAAAAATGCCCTTCCACCATGCATTATTAGTATCCATTATTTATTTCTCTTACACGTAAATACAGTTAAGAAACAGTATGAAAAATCAGATTTAGTAATATTAGCCCATGCGCCATTAATATGCGCGAAAAATTGAATTCTAAATTTTCCGCCATTAATATGAAACATTTATATGAGAGTTTAAACTGCACCTTAGCCACCTATGCAACTGTGTCGGAGATGACACTGCGCTCGCTCCCTATAACGTAGGCAATAACATGGCGAAACATGTAATATATTTATGTTTTTTATAAAAGTTAAAAGTTCCGTTAACCGTTCAAGCTGCCTTTTATATCTTAGTTTATACTAGGTACATTGAATTATTACTAATATTAATAAATTCAATATGTTGTGGGCCTGTGTTTTATATTATTTACTATGTATTCCTTTTTATATTTTTTATTTTGCAATGACTCATGCTTTGCAGATTACATTATAAAAATACAACAAGAAGAAAAAATATAGTTATGTGTGGGATTTGAATCTGCGTTATCCATCTCTATAGTCGGGGTATATGCTCTAACCGCTAAGCCACCATGACATGTGACTTGGGGATGGAGCGACATTTATATTTGTACAACAAACAAGATTATTTTTTTAATTAGCTTAAACTTGTTAATGTTATGTATGGTTCAAATGGTTTAAATTATTCTTCAGGTTGAAACTTCCGTCTGAGCGGTAAATGATGGTCCTGTAACAATTCTACGTGATCGTGGTATGGGCGAGTTTGAAATAATATTGCTCGCATTATCTTGTAAAGTTATCAAATTATTTATTCTATATATTACCCCTAAAACCGTTTAAAAATAAATCGGGTTTACTTGTTTCAAATCCTCATAATGTAATTAAAAAAGTATCGTAACAAATACTCACCGAATCTCGCGTATAACCTGATTAAGTCAACATTTAGACAACCTAGCAAACAAACCAAAAAATAGTTTATTTCCCGCCGTAAATGTCAGCGTTATTTTTTATTGAAGTCGCAGTTTCCGAAGTTGTTTCATTGCCTTAATCTGCTCGCTCACGCCTCTGCTTTAACACCGGCAAACGTTAAGCCAGGAAAGTTTGTAATCTTAACTACTACTAATGATTAAATCAGATTGTTCTCATTAACGAACCTTTTCCTTTACAAAATTTGTCCTCATATTTTTTGCGCTTTAATTCGTTATCATCACATTCTAATACTGTAAATATGTTTCATAGGTAATAGGGTCTTTGACCATCTCAGCACTTAGGGATGTTGTGGTCAAGATGGCAAACAAGCTTAACTTGAGCTTTAATATGAGAGATGGCTTTCAATATACAGCTGCCTGAACACATCGTCGGGAGCTTGGCAATAGATTATCGATTCATGGGTAGTCAGGAGAACACATGGCGACATGGCGTACTAAAATGTGTTAACACTATATCTCCACCTCGGAACGGGTTTCAAGCCATGTGCACCCGGTCTATCATCAATGCCACTCAAAGCTATGCTATAGATTCTGGCCCATAGGTCGAAACGCAAGACATAATATTAAAACAAATTAACAGTTGTTTTTGCTTTTGTAGCTAGTTTTGGCAACTGTTATGCCTACGTGATCGTGACTCTAAAATAGTATCGTGAAATCTTGAAGACTAATGACAAATTTAAACCTAAACCAGCTTAAACACTGAAATACCTGTAACGCAATTAATCAGGTTAGAAAATATAAGATACATATCCACCGAAGCTCGTGTTTCAATTGAATATGTACAAAATATTACCCAATCTGGATACTTAAACATACCAAATCGGCAATCTGGGTACATATGCGTTCACCTTAAAGGTTGACATCAGTGGCAGCACTTTCAAAACTTTTTTTGATGTTTTAATTATGTAGAGCAGTATGTTAACTTGTTTTGGGGACTATTATTTATATCATCTGATAAAGATTGTTTATTTAAATACAATTCTTACATTTGTTAAGATTTCAAACATATTTTTAATACTCTAAAGGGTTTTAGTGGTATTTTATATAATCAAGTTCATAAATCTTTTATGACTTAAATAGAATTAAAATAAAAATCAAAATTCTTCTTATCCAGCAAATTCTATTATCATGAACTATTATAGTCACTAAACTCAACTACAAAAACGAAAAATTAAATTCTAAATTTTCCGCCATTAATATGAAACATTTGTATGTGAGTTTAAACTGCACCTTAGCCACCTATGCAACTGTGTCGGAGATGACACTACGCTCGCTCCCTATAACGTAGGCAATAACATGGCGAAACGTGCAAACGTGTATAATATATTTATGTTTTTTATAAAAGTTAAGAATTCCGTTAACCGCTCAAGCAGCCTTTTATATCTTAGTTTTATTATGATACCTTTTCAAAGATGGTCGTTTAGTTCCCTTTAGTGTAAAAGTATTTATCATTGGCAACGACAGAATGTTTTCATTCATCCAACACCTTAGGTGAGAAGTCTTTTATCTATTTACATTCAAATATTTGTCTATATAAAAGGGAGGGACTTGTCAATAATTATACGCAGATGTTAATGTAAATATGTACCTATAGCTACATATGACACGCGGCTTTGCTTACGTGTAACGATAAAAACAGCTGCGTGCGAGTTGGAATTCCACACTGTGGGTACCGTACTAATTCAGAATGATTAACAAATTATTATTTTTTCATACAATCGAGATTTCAGAACCATAGCCTAACCGGCACTTGGCCGGTTTCTATTATTTTTTGTTATACGTTTGATATTGGACTATAATCACGAAATAAATACGTTTTTATGTAATACCGTTTTACGACAGAGCAAAAGAAAACACGTTAAGTAATCTCCTTTCTTGTATGGGGAATCCTATTCATTTTTAACATTTTGTTATTTATATTATATGTCCGGCAATTTGCTAGACTAACGCATATTCTGTAAAAAATTCAATCGACTACCTATTACCGTTTTAAAAATACAGACCTTTAGAGGACGAAACGTAGTTTGGGATCTTTGTTAGACATTTAATTCATTATTATACGAGTATCATACTACATGAAGCTTTTTTGCGGTTGAATAATATACAAAGTAGGAATGACCATCTAGATATGTTCCTCTTAAAATTTATGTGAACATCTTCTATGATCTTAGGCATTGGATAGTATAATACACAGTATTTGCTTCTTTGAAATATACATACGCCAGGAAAATCCACTTGTTGTAAGTCAATCAATTAAAAAACTCGATTGTATTAATCAAATGTGTAGGTTGAACGTAATTAAAGATATTTATTTTTAACAATTTAATTTATTTTTGTCAGAGTTTCTTGTCTATTCTTCCTTTTTTTGATAGCTTTGATCATAATCTGACCTTGACCTTTCATTAAGTGATGATATGATTGACCTAGGTAAATGATAGCTGGCTCTGGGAAGATCCATGTACATCACATATATGATCATCATCATCAATCGCCATAACGTATACCGTTAAACAAACGCCTCCCCCATTAAGGGAGGGTTGCCGTTATCCCACGCTTGGCAGACGTCTTGGGGATCGCAGTTTAAGATGACAGTTCTTTAGAAATCACTGCAATGCCCACCGTCCGGAATTTTTCCCGTTTTGTTTTTTCTCCCGACTCCCACAGGAAGGAAGAAGAAGTGCAATTTAGGCTTAACACCCCACACGGGGGACACAACTTCAGATATATTTTTTTTTTATTTGTGACGGAGCAGTCATGAGGCCCTGCTGATGTTAAGTGGACTAACTGCCCATAACAGATACATTTCGGCACAAGTTACGAATTGCACTGCGTCCGATAACCTGAGAGATAGTTGTTAAATCTCATGTGCCTGAAATCATCGTCGTCGGAATGTCGTAGTTGACCCTATTCTATAAAAGGATTGCATGGTGGTAGGACATCGCACGGTGAAAGGGCTTTTTGCGAATGCCCGCCTGGCTAGCTACCACCCTCAAGTAGAAAATCTAACGACAAGCACCTAACAGTGTGTTCTGGCAGCTGTCCTTGAGTACCAGTAATTGTAGGTTAGCCTGAACAACATCTTCGACCACATCATCACTTACTATAAGGTAAGATAGTGGTCAAAGGCTATACTAAAGACAAAAAAATAAAAATAAAAATTTGACTTTGACTTCCCGATACCTTAACAATATTACTAAAAGAAAAAATTGTGTTCGTAGACATAAATATTTATATAATTTAATACAACGAAATCCTAATATAAAAAATATGCAACTCGTTCCTATTACAATGCAATGTAGGTATCTAAACTTACGTAAACTCTGTTTTCGCGATAAAAGATAATAAAAAATAAAGTTTTATCAACTGATAACAACTTAGAAACTATGATTAGGGGAGTTAGGTGCATGTAAATATTATATATCTTATAGTTATCTCAAATGCACGGCATATGTGCATGATAATAAAAAAATATTTAAGATAGTTTAATTTCTGATTATTTATATCTGCAACGATTAGGGCAGAAGCGGTTCACAAATATTTTAAAAGCTGTATCTCTTGTAAATGAATATATTCACATGTTTTCTATAGTAGCTTTCACCGGCGAATTACCCTGCTCTGATATTGGTTACGACTGGGACTACTTAACTGGTTAAAGCGAGACAAAAAGTTGCTATCTTGACCCAAGAGTTAAAATAGCTTTGTACGAAATTTTGGTACAAAGCTATTTTAACTCTTGGGTCAACAACGTTTATACATTATGAAAGTAAGGGAATATAAATTCACAAACTTATTAGTGTTATGTAATTTTATCAAATAACGTTCAGTCGTTTCGAAGGTGAGTGAAAACAAACACTTTTGCGTTGATTATATTGTTGGAAATAATATCGGATGTACAGGATATCCCCAAAAGGGTAGAAGGACAATATACCCCACTGTCTACCTATGATCTAACATATTACTTCTAAGACTTAGAAGGTCAAGGCAAAAACTTTTTTAAATATAGGCTGCTTAGCAATTTAATCCGTTAACAGTTGTTTACTAACAGTAGTATTGAAGTCTTGAAACTCTAGATCTATTTTATCTCGTCATGATCTCGCCTAAGGACTGAGTTTTTAAGATTAACCTATAAATGTACCTGCGGCAAAATTGACGAGAGCAAATTTTTTTTTTTGCACATAAAGCATTTTTCTCATATATTATTCATTACGCAGTAATTTGGGGTTTGATTGAATAAATATTTAATCGTAGATTGGGCGTGTATGATATATTGTATCCCCACTTACTGGCACTGTTTTGACTTCTTAAATTAATCATAAAATCTTTCAGTCGAGTCGAACGGAATATAACATTATTTTGCTTTTCAGTAAGCTGGGTATTTGGTAAATAAAATATTTTGGGCTAGTAAGTAGTAGCTTAACAAGTCATATTTGCGATTAAATATATACAAAGATCTATAACACACATTCTGCTGAACAACAAGGGCCCCCCTAAAATCGACTTAAATTTTTGTTTTCGATATTATTCTTTGCCATAATACGAGTTGCACACATTGTGTGAAAATTTCAACCGACTTGGTACTTACCTACTTCTTCACGATTCTAAGCATACAGTGTTTTAAATATGGTTTCGACGTACGCCACGACGCGACGCTACGTTAGCGTCTTACGTCAGCGTAGGCTTAGGTAGTAGGGTCCCATTTACCCGTATGGAACCCTAGGAGTAGTATCTCAATAAGTAGATACTGCTTAGTTTCCAGAATCATTTTTTTCAACACAACATAGTTCTAACTAGTGCATTTCTTACATTCACATATACAACTTTAATACCTCCACGGCCACACGAATATCTCATTTACTTATCAAGATATAAGGACTTAGCCAGTAGTACAATTAAGTTTGTGATGTGTGTAAGTTTTCAAACAAAAGTTAGACAATAAGAAGCTCGAATGTAGAACAATGATAGGTTATCAGGTTACTTTAGGTAACATAGTGTGCCACGGATAATTGTAACGCTAGGAGGTAAATTAAAATTCTTTGAAACAGTTTCGTAATCAATGTTAAACAAGTGTATTTTACATAAGTGTAAGTACATATTATCTACTTAATAATTTACCTATATTCCTAATCTTAACCCACATATGCGGGGGTCGCTAAAACGTGTCTGCCCAAGATAAAGGACAACACAGAAATATTTAAAAAATATGTTTTAGCAGGACAACATTACACAATGACATATACTAAAGCCGTAAAAAAATTGTTTAAATAGGATCTATTTGCTCACTCACAGCGACGTAAGCAGTGGAATGCTGCGTGTTACGACATCCAATAAGAAGTTATTGAAAGGTCCTAATATTCTTAAACCGGGAACTTAAGTTGAAAATCCTGTCGCCAAGAACCTAAAGATGGGTTCCGGCAGCTGCCCTTCAGAGCCAGTAATTCTAGGTAAGCCTGAAAACATTTTCGACCACATCGTCACATATCATCAAGATAACATAGTGTGAGCAAGGTTAGATATTGTGCAAAGTTTCAGTTTTCTCATACAGTACACTAAAATTCTAGCATGTATGTACAATACTTCCTTTTTCGACTGATAAGTAATAAGGCTGATAAGCCAGATCCTAATACCAGTATCTCATATGTTACATATGGTATATGGTACTACTTATAATATATGCTACTGCCAATGGTATATGGTACGTTATATCGTATGTGGTAAAACATATGGTATAGTACTTTATATAGTACATGGTACTACCTATGACACATAGTACTACATATGATATATGGTACTACTTATGGTATTATGGTGAAAGCTACGCTGAGAACGGGAAATAGGGCGCTAGACCGTAAGTCTTAATGTTTATGTGAGCCAGGCAAGTATAGAAAATGCCCTAACTATCCTGTGATGTAATGCTTAATACAAAAACGTTGACCCGTCTTTTCGTACGAAATACTAACAAAAAAGAAAACAACTTCAAAAACCATAACAATTTCCTAATATAGCTACGCTGCAAAGAAGTATTTATTTTATTTACGAATAGGTACTTTTTAATTTGCCTTTGTTCAATGTTTGAATGCTTAAATTTGAGGAAAGGAAGCCGGAGAAATAACTCACAAAATTAAAAGTTTTCAACTGCTGTTTGTATGTAAAACTTTCGTACTATTGTCTTGAGAAGCCAACAAGGTTTCTAAGGTAAAAGCGCACCATTACCTTGATTCCTAGAAACACAAGAGTTGCTGATGTTGTAGCCGACTCAAATTAGGCACAAACTTCTGATGTAGCTGTGTCTTGAAAGATCTCTGGGGCATAACCTACACCTCTTATAAACTATTATGGAAAACATACTTCATTATTTCAAGTTTAAAATATTATTACTTAGATTCGTACCATTTAGCTCAACTGGTAAGAATATTGGATACGGTTCGCTCCTACACGTAATATCATCAAGAGATCTTCACCCCACGACCGCATGAAGTAGTCCGTAGATTGGCGTAGCTCGGAGAGTAAAATATATATTAAATTTAATATCACTCAGATATTGGTAATTTTTTCTCTGCTCTCCACTCTTCTTATTTGTAAAGGTTTGGTGGAAGATTACCCTTAGTAGGTACCTAGTATAAAGTATCCTCCCGAGTACTGCCATTGCGAAATCGTAGACCAGTGGTACGACTTACCACTGGTGAATTTATATATCAAAGGTGGTGATGAGATATGATTTGTTTTATCAAATTTAGTTATTAATTCAATCACATATTTTTTTTATTACTTTCGAACAAATTTTTATTGAGTATATATATTTCTTCTGTGATTACCTTAAAAACCGATAAGTAATAAAATTACTGAACACAAGAATTTGTGGATGATTACGATGAAAATTTAACTGTAAATCAAAATTAAAACAGGTAAGTTGACTGGATGTTCACTAAATGCTAAGCGTGAATAAAACGTTTCAGTTTAAGAAAAAATGCTTAAGTATATATGCCTTTCCAGCGGATGTCTGACAGTTCTCCTCCACTGGCCGCATTTCTCAACCAATTCAAGTGTATTTTTTGTGAGCAGATTCAATAATTATTTGGCTTTTTTCTTGACAAAAACTAGCCTACCAGCTAATAATAAATAAAAACTTCGTGAAGACACTGCATCGGCTGAACGGAATTGGATGAAATCAGTATAAAAGTTTCCAGGCCTTAGGATATCTCTCTATTTACTGAGTAACTCCCGAGGGAGAGGGATACGCACCAGGGGCAGGGTTAGTTGTATTATAAAAACATGACATTGATCCCTAAATATACCATACCTACGTACTACAGGATATATAAGTTGTCCTTACGATTGAAAAGGTCATCCTAAGGTCAAGTTACAGACAAAACAAAGTACTTTGAAACGGACCTCGTAACTCACTGTACGACGCAGTAGTGCATTTGCAATTGTTGACAACTTAACAAAAATAGGGCAAATTGGCAATAAATAAACGTATATAATAATATATATAAGTATGATAGGTAATTAATGATCATTATTTTTATCACTCTTGACCTGATTATTTTATTCTTAATATGTTTGCGTACAGTATGTTTGAAATGAACAATCGTACAATTATCGTTATTCTCATATTTCTCCGCATATTCTTCTATATTGTTGCTTGTTTCTCTAACTTAAAACTCAATTACATACTCTACGTAAAGTATTTTATCTAAAATCACTTAATACGACTCAAGAATATCCATGATGTAATAAATGATTGTAATTTTTCGTTTAAGATCAATCAGGAGTTTGTAACGGAAATGAAACAAAACTTGAATTATATATAATTCAATCTCAATAAGCGCTATAACTGGCGGTTACGGCTTCTTGTTAGTCCGAAATGCCCGAAAATTAGACAAAATACTAGGTTCTCATCACATGAATCCAATTGTTGTTTAAAAATTCTCAACACGTAAATTGGTCACAATTTAGCGCATGTTACATGTGAAACTTCTATGTCGCTGAAGAAATCCAGAAATTAATTTTAAATTAGCTGCTTACTACGCTCCTACACGTAATATCATCAAGAGATCTTCACCCCACGAGCGCATGAAGTAGTCCGTAGATTGGCGTAGCTCGGAGAGTAAAATATATATTAAATTTAATATCACTCAGATATTGGTAATTTTTTTAGTTTTTGGCATACATTTGTTGCCAAAACGTTTGTATTTAACATATTTATATTCTAAATCCAAATAAGATCTTCTGAAGAGAGTTAAGAGAGTTAACGTTCAAAGTGACCTAAAATCAGTGAACAGCACCATGAAGGCATATTGGCGATCTTTAGAAATTATCATTGGTATTATACCTTTTGTATAATAATATCATTAGTATTATAACCACTACCTGGTGTATAATAATATAATTGGTATTATACCCGCTATCTTTTTTATAATAAAGGTGCAAGAATTATCGTTAACTCTATTATGTCTGCTATGTAATGTGCATAAACTGAAATAATTTAAATCCGGGTACGTTACTGGAAGTTCGTAACAGTTGCGAACGAAACATAAGTTCATTAAATCTCAAATTAGTTTGATAAGAAATTTGGTCGGAATAGAAGAGCTTTTCCGTACGGAACATTAAAAAGCACGTAAATTTAGTTAATAAGGGCAGGTTAGTAAGTCATTTGTCGCAATGGCTCACGCGCTCGGAAAAAGTAGATACTACATACAAATAGAATAATGATTAAAAGTCTTAGGTGGTAGATACAATTAATTTTGATTCAAGGCAAAATGTCACCGAGTTTACCTATGGCCATAGAACATATAACAATATGTAAGTACTACGCTATGGCCACGACATGCGACAGGCCACAATTACGAAAATATATCACCGAGAAATATGATCAAGTTTGGCACATTTAAGTTTACATCTTGTAAAAAACTGTTTAATTAAACCTTTTTTCACTATGTATGTCGTTTTATGACAAAAACTTTATTTGCAACGACTTGCCGCTTGATTAGGTTTATTCATATCTTTCTTTATATATAAAAAAAATATGTGCCACATTGTTTGTCCACGATGGACTACTACGCTACTGAACCAATTTTAAATTTGATTAGCACACCGTGTACGATTTGATCCAATTTGAAAGATAGGTTAGCTTACATCTCAATTTATAGTCGTAATTACAAAGTCAAAGTCAAAATCATTTATTCAATTTAGGCGTCTACGACGCTCTTATGAAGGTTTACAAATTTTAATATTGAAATATACTACATTGTACTGCCACGTTCAGCAAACAAAAATTATAGAGCCACTGCGAGAAGAACGGGCAAGAAACTCGGGGCCATTCTTTTAAACGTTTTTTTAACAATCTGTTAAGAACATACTATATAGTAAAATTATTACAATACTTAATTTACATTACGTAGGTGTTAGGCGCTAACTTGGCAGAGGCGAACCAGTCCAAGCATTTTTGTCGTTTAAGTAATCACAAACTGTGTAGTAAGATTTCTTTATCAAAATATTCTTCACATGAATTTTCTTTCTGTGAGCGTTGTAATATGTTTGGGCAATTTATTATAAAACCGTACTACAACAATAAATGCCGACGTAATAGATTGAGATACCAGTGAAATTCTCGCAAAATATTAGTCTAGCTCATTCTTGGCAAAAGGAGACGCAAACAAAAAAAAACCTCATATACTGTATAAGATGGATCATTCACAGCTGAACACAGAATCCCCCATTAAGAGGGGGGTTTGCCATAATCGTCACGCTTAGCAGGTAGCTTCGGGAACGCAGTGTAAGATTCAGTTCTTTTGAAGGCACTGCTACCTTCTGATATTTTTCTCTTCGTCGCCTTTTACGATTCCCACGGGAAAATATGGGAAGGTGCAACTCTAGCTTGGCACCCCTCGGGTACCTAACATGCCACATTACTTTTAACTTTTAACAAAATTCTGAACTAAAACCTCTTTTACAGATCACCTCACACATGACTCGGCAGCGCACACGTTAAAATATTCAAAATGGTTGACACACAACATTATTGTCTCCGGTGGAACAACTACCAGTCTTCCATCACCAGCGCCTTCGAGAATCTTCGTGACGATGAGGACTTCGTGGATGTGACCCTGGCCTGCGATGGCAAGAGCTTAAAGGCCCATAGAGTGGTCTTGTCAGCTTGCAGTCCCTATTTTAGGGAGCTTCTGAAGGTATGTTGGACACGCTGTGATTTTTTTATATCCTTCATCGCTTAACCTATATATCTATTATTATTACAATATCTTTGAATTAGTACATATAGTAGGTAGGTGTATATATCTACATTTATAACTACATATGTTTTACCAAAAATTTTCTTTGAGTGAATTTATTTAATTGTACGCCATCTGTTGAAGTTTGCAAGCAACATTCATATAATATATATCTATCAAATTTCTGTTAGCGTCCACAAATCATCGATTGTCGAATTGATCGAGCATGCATAAAAATATGTTCCAAAATGTATGAATTACAAAAAGTACAACAATTTTGTCAGGTGTGGGGTTCGAACCCACGCTCCCTCTCGGGAACCAGAGCTTAAATCTGGCGCCTTAGACCACTCGGCCAACCTGACACATTTATCGAGCTCGAAATTTACTGTAACTATATATAGCTTATATAATTGACATCACGTGATATAAATCGTTTGCATTTCATTGACGTCACAACAACCATGTAAATATATAATTTTGTTGTATGTTACAATATGAATATTTTATCTATATTTACTTACTATACTAACTTATTATACTTATATTGTAAAAAGGAAATTTTTGTATTTTTGTATGCACCGAGTAAACTTAAAGACTACTGGACTAATTTGGATAAAATTTGCTATGGAAATAGTTTGAGACCCGGGAAAGGACATAAGATAGTTTTTACCCAACTATGCAAAAAGAGATTAATAGTTTAGCAAGATACTGACTGGACCGGCTTAGCCGCGGCCGGGAAGCTTTAGGTGTTAATAATTTGATGTCGTTTGTTTTGCAACTCCATACAAGTAGTCAAAAACACCACATCATCAAGAGCCTATTTCAATCCATCAGCACAGAATAAAAAGAATGGCCAGAGGCAAAGTCCCTGATTGTATACTGCTATACTTAAAAATTAACTGTCAGAAAAACCCAATAATTGTCCGCCCCGGGAATTGAACTAATGTCGACCTCAAGATACAAATTATATTGTTTGTAGTCATAGAATAAATGTAGTTAATACTACGCGCGTTATATTTATTGGATATTCCAATCAAGCCTTTAATATATTTATAAGTAATAGTTTTTGTATTATGTTTCAAAATCATGGTAGATCAATGTACTTGACTTGAAAAAAATCCTTTACTTAATACTGGTTAGAAGATCAAAGAGCATAGCCGGATGTTACACAGATAAGGACGTGTTTTTAACAAAACTGTACGCATCTTGGCATAGTTCTCAAGTTCATCTTACAAGATCTTTAAAACCTGTTGGCTTCTCACCATTGAAAAGAGACTATACGTAAAAATATACATCTACGACAAATGCAATTAAATCTTGGCAAATTCCTAGTAATTAATTATCAGGTTTCTCCAGAAGATAAGTAAAAATTGTAATGTCATAGATATAGCAAAGTAGGTAAAGTATAAAATTATAGTAATACTATATAGTAAGTATGTTTATAATTATAGGTATTTCTTAAATTGAGCCGGCGTTATGGTCAGTTCAACCATGTTTTTGTTTCTCTGAGAAAACTAGTTGTTTCATTTCTAGAGTGCACACTGATCTATTCGAAAGTTTAAATGTTTTATAGACGCGTTATGGTCAGTTCAACCATGTTTTTTTTTCTCTGAGAAAACTAGTTGTTTCATTTCTAGAGTGCACACTGATCTATTCGAAAGTTTAAATGTTTTATAGACGCGTTATGGTCAGTTCAACCATGTTTTTTTTCTCTGAGAAAACTAGTTGTTTCATTTCTAGAGTGCACACTGATCTATTCGAAAGTTTAAATGTTTTATGTGTGGCATCAATGTTTCTATGGCATCGAATTAAGATTTTGTAGATTATCAATGTGTTTTATGGATAAAACTTCGTAGTTTTGTCACGCACAACAATCTATATATAGATTTACTGAGTTTCATATAAATGACCTGAACCAAATCTGTATTAGATTTCAATGTTAATTTATTGGTTACATAATTACATTCGTTTATTTTTATCAACTTAATTTATTTACGTCACTGAATTTCATCAATATATTGCATTTGTCTACAATAAATGTTTTTGAGGTTCATCCCGCCATCTTCATAAGATGTACAAGGTACAAGAGAATTTCCAAATTTTTTTTTGTCTGATAATGCAACCTAATATTTAACCAAGTAAACATTATACATTATATATGTTTTATATCATATATTTTAAATGATTTGCAATAAAAGATGTTTTTATGGGATAGGAGGGCAAACGAGCATGCGGCTCATCTGGTGGTAAGTGATCACCGTCGCCCACAAACATCTGCAACACCAGAGGTCTCGAGGATGCATTGCCGACATTTAAGGAGGGAATATGCTCTCTTCTTGAAGGCCTGTGTCGTATCTGTTCGGAAATACTTCACGAGACAGCTGGTTTGCTAATGTGTATAAAATGTAGAAAATGCCATGAAAATCGCAAGGTTGTGGACTTAGACGTCGCCGCGTCGATACGAAGTTACTAAGACGTTTAGAACGGCTAAGCAAACTTCGCTACAAGCGTTTCCAAATTATAACATAAACAAATAATGTATGTAGTTAGAGTTAGTTACAGCAAATTTAAAATGGATAGCAGCCATTCGCACACAATAAACAGCGAAGTGATTAAAATGTACGTTTTGGCGTACTTTTAACGAACATCTCGATGAATATTTTATTTCCATTCCATCGGTGATTGAGTTTTTGTTTGTTTTGCGAATAGATATTGTATTTTACAGCATTTGAACGTTAAATTTTAACGTTGAAAATATTTTTTATATATATATTAATAGTATTATACTGGTATTACTGGGAGTTAGATAGACCATTTGGACTGCCTGCATGTCTGCAACGGCCTTTGGATTTCCCAAATACTTTCTTTGTAGTACATACCTGTTCACTCAAGTGAGCCACACTACAGTAAATTATTGATTCGAATTTGTTCGAGATGGCCTTGTTTGTACTTTGTACACTACGTATTAGTGTACATGTAAATGCTAATGGTAGGTTATAGTAAACAATAAAATATGATATGATCCCTTGGGTAGGCAGTAGGAGGTAGTACTAGTATGCCCAAAGAATATGGAGGGGCGCGCCTTTGTGAGAGAAGGATCTGTAGCTGTAGAAGGCACTCGTTAAGTTAACCTACCTCAACGCAGCCATCTATAGCAATAGCCAATAAGGTAACATAAAATGCTGGGGCCTTGTGTCATTAATTATTATGTGACAGATTTGAGAGCGAAATTATTCTTGATAATTCAACATAGCTCTTAAAAATAAATGCCTGACAGCTAAGATTATCCAGCTCGTTACCATCCTCGAATAGACAAAAACCTGTCCAAAAATCTAACAGCTGTCCTTCAAAATCATTTAATTTTTTTAGTTTTAGGCTAGTAACATTTGCAGGTGAAATAATTGTCAAATGGTCCCTAATTACACATACCATAACTTAACCCCTAACTTCCACAGTCGACGCCATGCAAGCACCCAGTGATAGTGCTCCAAGACGTGGCATACTCGGACCTCCACGCCCTGGTGGAGTTCATCTACCACGGCGAAGTGAACGTGCACCAGCGACGCTTGTCATCCTTCCTGAAGACTGCTGAGGTGCTGAGGGTGTCGGGGCTGACGCATAATGATGACGCGAAGGGAGTCAGCGTGAGTATTTCATTATTTGTCTTGGGTCCACGATTTGTAGCATTCGTAGCGAGGTATACCTAGGGTTACATCAGCCTGGTTGTCAGTCATTAGCCTAAGCTGCATTCGGATGGCCTAAAAACATCAAGATTTTTATAGTGGTAGGGCATATGATGTATGTCCACTTGCCTAGCTACCCCCCTCGAGTTGAAAATCTGTCGCCAAACACCTAACCATATCTTCCGGTAGCTTTCCTTACGAGCCAGTAATTAGAGGTTAGGTCTGTTAACCGTAATCGACCACATCCTCAATTACCATCAAGTGCGATTGTGGTCAAACAAAATAACTTGACGTAGATAAAAAGTTATAAGTCGGTAAAACTAACAACTCGGAGCTCTGATGTACAGACAGGGTGTTTGTACCCATCATCGTTTTCGACCTGGATTTAACTAACGTAGGTTTTTGATTAGAAAGAGTTAGGAGAATTAGAATACAATTCTAAACTCCTTATAGGCTTACCTTCGACAATCTCACCTGCTAATCTTGTGGTCGGCTACGGACAGACAGACAGAGTTACTGGCTCTCAGTTACAGATAGGACAGGTAGTGCAATGTTTTAGGTGCTTGGCGACAGATTTCTTACCACTCGGTAGATAGCCAGGTGGACATATGTAAAATATCCTACCACCATGCTATAACGACTGCCATCCTGAGATAACAACCGTGAGGACAACAACGAAGCGCTCAATAGTATACATACCACTAGCTGTAACCCCTTCAAGTGAATGACGGCAATGGACATTGCTTTAACCTTATTTATTCATAAAATTATAATGACTCGACAGCTTCTGCTACGAGACCTCCGTATAGTATCTTATCATATTTAAGTATGAAGGAGACACTCTGGCACGGTGATGATTATTGATGCTCTAGTATCCCTTCAAATCTCAGCTGCCAGTGTAACCATAAATACCCAAGTAAATTGTTCTTTATGAGGACGGCAATCGATAATGTCACAGTACATAAATTTAAGTATAATTTATGCTATTAAAAGTACTTACATAGTTGTTTTTGTGAACTAATCATGCATTGACATATCATAAATTAGTGATTATAGTTCATGTTATTATATCCGCATGGCAACTAGTATTTTAGACTTATATTATAATCAAAGCGGCGCCATCTGCATGTACATTTTATCTAACTCCCATCAAGTTCCTGTATTAGATTAATTATAAAAGTAAATTGAATCGTGTTATTTAATATCGTTCAATTTACCGTTATCGAGTTGCTAAAAATCAGTAATAAAATAATGGACACTTTATCAAACTTTTCACTTAGAAAATAAATTATTTTCAAACGTATAACATCCTAATATCCAACATATGAAATTACTAATTAGACCTTATATCAACAGCCCCTGCTACAAACAATGCGAGCGGCGACTGCCGCCCCTTCTCCGCACACTCCGCCGCACCCCGCGCACACCCCGCACACCCCGTATGGCCACACGCCGAGCTACACGGAGAAACTGGAAGAAGCCCTGCTTCAGCCATCACCTTCCAGCGTACAGCAAATGATCCGCTGCTTGCCTCTGGCCCAGCGCCGCATGTCGCACTCAGCTGACAACTCCCCTGACGTCATCAAGCGTCCACGTCACGACAACAACAATACTGAGCAGCCGCAGATCCACGACTTCTCCACGAAGAACCACTCCCTTATGAACAACACGCGGGCTCATGATCCCGGGAACAATGGCAATGGGATCTCAAATAGCAGCTCGTCGCCGTCGCCGAGGCTCATGGACGAGGTCAAGAATGAGCCTTTGGATATGATCTGCCCCCCTAACCCGGACATCGACAGAAGCACGGATGACACGTCGCCGCATTCTCACAAACCTATTGTGAGTTGGTAAAAATCTACTCTAAACTTTACTTTCTAACATAACTTTTACTGTCTAACTAGCGTTTACTGTCTTTCCTAACTTTTGTTTTCCAACCTAACTTTTAATATCTAACTTAACTTAAACTGTCTAACATACCTTTTATTTTCCAACTTATTTTGTTAGTGTCGAAGCTAATTTTGATTCTCTTACCTAACTTTTGGGTACTTTCGAAAATAACCTTTATTTTCTAAACTAAGTTTTACCGTCTAACCTAACCAGCCTACATTTATACAATGATGGTTTGATGATTTGATGAATGATGATTTGATGTCAGATTTCAAAAAGTATGTCTTGTTTAAAATCACTTTTATATTTGCATTTGAAGGTACGAAGGACTGAAAATATTAGATGTATGTGCCATTGGAGGGCTTACTTAGTAAGCAAATTTTTACGATTTCATACTGTAAACATCATTCTAGGAGTATAAATAAATAAAAACCTTGGTTTAACATCAATTCATCATCTAGAGCTCTTTTTATCTAATCAGTTGAAATGCCTACCTAATCAAATCTTTTACACGTGCTTACCGTAAGCTAATTTTTAATTACGAATAGCTTAGACGTTTAAAATGTCTATGAATCAATTCTTAACTAAGACTAGACTAAATAACAATCAGTCTAAACACAGTTTCACCTTGACATTGCGAACTTGACCTCAATTTGTAATTGTTATCAACGAAGCTAACTATCCTACCACCGTTACTTCATCATAATCGGATACCATTAGGGATCGATAGCGTGGCGAGTAGTGTAATCGAAACACTACGATTATGTCGTCTAACGCAGCAGGTGACATTGAATTTACTGCGTATACAGAATAGTTGGTAGTTGTTATGACGACGTCTAGCTGGCTAGAATCTGTACTGAGAACTCAGCAAGGTGTCAAATTGCAAACGATTGTTATGTATTCGAGTGACGACTCTATAAGCGATAAGCGTCATTTTAGCGCTCCCGATGCGATGAATGAATGAAGGTCGTTCGACTCGCATTCCAAATGTATACAATATTATTTTAGAGGTTTTTTAATTCGAAATTTAAACTAAAGTGTTTCTACTTTAAGTCATTACGTAAATAAAATTTACAAACGGCGTAACACTAAGAACGTTAAATAAAATTATCTACTTACCGTTCTATTAAGTTCTAACATTTTTTATTTTCAAATAAAATGTATTTTTATTACGAAACTTTGGCTATTCCAAAGTTAAATTGGAATAAGTACTAACTTTAATAGTGGACGAGTGCCTTCGCAATACTGGGCTTTAACTAATAACAACATTTGTAATTTGGTTCCTTCGAAACCAGTTCACTCCCGCAGTTTTTGTATTGATGCTAATTTAAAACTTAAATTACAACGAAAAAATCTGATTAAACTTTCTAAGTTTTTTGTAACGTTTACTACCTTAGAGAAATGAAATTTCCAAAACCTAACTTTATAAACTTAGGAACTAACGTTTCAGAAATAAGCATACGCGTTTTTTTTTTCTAACCACCATAATACCCGTGTAGAATATAGAATAATACCTATAAATAGTAATTTCATACAAATTCAAACTACTAATATATAACCTTATCTAATTATTTCCCAAATACTAAATGAGTTGATACTCCAGAAGCGACGGTGCGAATAATGCCTATCCTTGTTTGCCTCAGGGAGGAGGGCCTCCATCTCGCGGCAGCTCAGCCGACGCAGAAGACCGCACGCCCCCGCCACACTTGCCACATTCACCGTTCATACCACCTCCGGACTCGAAACTATTCACGCAGTCAAACACTTATAACTTTCCTCTGGAGCTCTCTCAACATCCATCGTTAGCTGGTAAGTAATGTACACTTGGTTTTACTACTAGCAAAGATTGAAAACCTCTCCAATATTTAGCAATTTTATAAAGCATGTCATTTAATCACTATAATGCTAAAATGTATGTATACTCAACCTTTGCTAGTGATATTGTGAGTACCTATCTGTGAGAGTGATGTTAGATGTATAATGAGTTCAAATATGTATTGATTTTATTTTCCAATTGATAGGTATATATATTATGTAATGTTTTTTAATGTTATTTCTTTTCCTGAGACTATTGAACGGGTTCGTGAACGTTCGCTCACAGAGCTGCGTTTGTTCTCAGGTCTGCAGAGCCCTATGACCCCCGACGGCATGGCAAGCACGTCTCAAGGTGAGTCTCGGCTTGTCTAGCAACAAGTTTATTTTATGCATTACCTACATATATTGAAACAAACGATATTTTTAATGCACTGTCTGTCGTATGCCACCATCACCGCTTCCTCTCTGCTCTGTCATATTAGGTTTATATATCATTATTAGGTTTTTTTATATTTTTACAAAATGTATGAGGCAATTATCACGTGACATATAATATTATTTTAGTATATATTATAATATATATATATATATATATATATATTATTCTCTTAACCTCTGTATATGTTCATCTTGTGCTCTGTGTTCTGTATCTAAATTAATGTCAGCTTTTTGTGTTATGGTTCGATGTAGATGGAATAGGCAATTACTCTTTCCTTTTTTCTTTGTCAGACGTTTTGACTGTTCTGTAAGAAATGTGTCGATCATTGAACCAAAACGCAATGTGCCGTGCATGTTATTGTAACATAGTTTAATGTATCCTATACAAGGAAAATGCTAGCTTGTTTTAGATGTGATTGAAAACATGTGTGCTAGGAACCCCTCATTCCCATATTTCTGATTAGGTTTATGTTTCTTAATTTTTCTATTGCAACTTTTATTTTCTTAAATTCTTTTTATTTCTTCCTACGTACGAACGATTATAAATTGTTTTAACAATTGTATTGTACCCAATTGGCTGTAAAATTATTTTAATAAAAATATGAACCTAAAAAAAACAGATCAAAATTATGTCAAAACTTTACAAATCGACTTCCGAGAAAAACAATGATAACTCAATAATAACTTGGAAAGAGCGCCGAGTCAGTTTTATTATACTTTGCGCAGCATAGCGGATCCCATGATTCATTATATTTCTAAATACATTATCGAATGACATCCGATCATAATACCGCTGAGAAACGAAGCATAACATGTTAAAATAATCGGGACGTATCGCTGGACAATGGAATTGGTAAAGTGGTGTCGGTTTCTTGAAAATATTAATCAAGTTTCAATTAATTCATTGAGAAGTAACGCTTTGTTCGAGAGAAATGTGAACCGAACGCGGCCTTGTCACCCCGCCCGTTGCCAAAACACGTCCATCACATTCATCGCTGAGCTTTACTAAGTCGAAACATAGGCGTAAACAAACATACTAATACCGCTTCGCATTGAGCGGGCCGGAGGGCATTCATCAGAACAGGGGGGTGGCGGTGCTTGAGAGGCTACGACAAGGAGAGTGCATTAAACGTGCGTTCGCAGCTTCGAAGGGGCTAACTGCTTGTGTTGTGATCAGGTGGCGCCCGCACCCCCCAAGAAGATTACAGATGCGACCCGTGTAACAAGAGCCTGTCCTCACTCACGCGCCTCAAACGGCACATTCAGAACGTTCACATGCGCCCCTCGCGCGAGCCCGTCTGTAACATATGCCGGCGGGTCTACTCCAGCCTCAACAGTCTCCGCAACCACAAGTCCATCTACCACCGCAAGCAGCAGCCGCCCGCTCCACCCCAGGCCTCCGCCCAGGGGCCCTTCTTCCCCGTCAACTGACGCCCGCCGCCCGCCGCCCGCCCAAACACGTTGCCATTACAAGAAACCGAGCTGCCATCCTAACCACACCACCTAAACACGCCATAATCTTGCCCCTAGATATCTGTTAAGTTTAAAAAGATATGTGAAACGCGAAATGTTCCTAACATTTGTATATAGCATAGTTGTGCATGCGCATCGCAAACTTTATCTCTATATGTATCTATTCTATCTAACCAATCGACGTATAAAGCTTGTCGTGCAAGCGTATCCCGCCGAGGGGCCCGGGCCGCGCTCGCGGGCTACGTTTGGACGCCCTCACCTTTCTGGAACCAATTGGGACATCTACGATCGGTACACACATAACCACCAACGTTTTCGGTTAAAGCGCATTAGTCAAATTCGAGTTAAATACACGTTGATTGCCTCTACAAACCTGTAAAATGGTAAATGATAAATATGTAGTGGTACAATTTGTGCCAATTGGTTCCTTCATAACGGGACCCGTTGGATGGAGGTGCAGTGGTGTTGGATGCGAGGGCGCGGCCCGGCCCCGGTGGGCGGGCCGCACCGTTGACTAATGCGCTAATGTTGGTCGTTATGTGTGGCGCAGTGGGCCCCCTGGGCGCGGGGCACCGGTGCGAGGTGTGCGGCAAGCTGCTCTCCACGCGGCTCACGCTCAAGCGGCACACGGAGCAGCAGCACCTGCAGCCGCTGCACTCGGCGCGCTGCACGCTCTGTCACAAGGTCTTCCGCACGCTCAACTCTCTCAACAACCACAAGAGCATCTACCACCGGCGCCAACGCGCGCTGCCGCCGCAAGCGCAGCCGCAGAACCTCTCCACTGGCACGGCGCTGCCGCTGCCGCTGCCGCTGCCGCCACCGCCGCATGGACCTGGCCTGACGCCCGACGCCAAGCCTCCGCCCGTGCCCCCACACCACGCTATCGACTTCTACAAGTTCAAGGATCATTTCAACGTCTAGAACCCCTTCGGGAATCATTTTTATATTTCTTTTTAAATCTCCAGAGAGGGATTCGTTGATATATTTTATTTTTAGAATTTTAATGATATTTATTCAAGCGATCCTTGAAGTTGTACGATCTAGATTGTTCTACGGCTAGGACTAACATCACAGACGATTTTACAAAATCTACAATTTGACATTCCAATTTTGGGAGGGCCTCGTCCACGTGGCGTCGTCGGTCGAGTTGATCGCTTCGATCGAATCGGTCGAGTCGAGTAGATTCCTCCAGTGCAATACTGCGGTAATGTTTATTCCTGAATTTTTAAACTATGTTAAAATGTGCGACAATAAGGCGAAGAGAAAATTAATATTTTGAGAAAAGATGAAAAATCTTGGTGCTGTAAATTTATATATTAGGCTTAAATTTATATGAAAGGAACGGTGTTCGTGTAAGTAACGAAAGAGGCATACTTATTGTTTTCAATGTTGTGTTCATTTTTGGCAATTTATTTATTTCTCTAATGTATATCTGCATGATCTCAATCTTAGATATTTATACGAGATTACTGAAAAAAATGAAATATATACACAGTAATATTATTGGCTTATGAGGCTTTTCAAACTGAATTGTTTAATTTATTAGGTATTCTTGTTCGTTGGATTTAAGACTGAAACGATCAAACATAGCACCGACATCGTAAGAGAAAAACAAATGTATTTGGTTCCCTAAAAAATACCCGCAGAAGCACTTCATAGAAAAAATACCGGATAATTACAATACATAATAATTATGTACAAAACCTGGACTATACACACACACACACAATACTAATTTAATGACATCACAGCACGATAGACATACAAATACACACAATAGATTTTCTTTTTCCATTTTTTCCTACATTTGCTTACTTTTTGTTATTTCTAATTAATTAAAAAAGACAATGCACACGTATGTTTTTGATGTTTTTGCAAAGTGAATCGCAAAGTGCCATTATAACAAAAGAATATGGCTATTTTTAATTTTATTATTATGTAGTTAGTCAGATTTTTTCAATCATTAGTTTTATGTCAAGTTGTTCTTTTATATTATTAATAATAATTGTTTCGTTGAGCCTTATCTTTTACAACAATATTTCGCTAATTGTCTTAAACGTTTTTATTAATTACATTTATTCTTTTGTACATTCACACCTTACATATATGTTGATATTTCTTTGTACAATTGTAATTAACGACAAATTATTATAAACATAGATACATAATAGGTAATAGAATTAAATTTTTGATAATTCTCAATATTAAATGTTCCTAAATTTCAACAACGTGAATTTTTAAACTATAAATTTCGCATTCGTCGTTTTTACGATATTTTGCTTGCCATGAAGTAATAACATACCTACCTAGTAGTTTACAATAATATATATCTGATGCGGAGATGACAGTTATTTTACTATAAAAATAATTATTAAACAGTAGAATTGAAAATCTAATACTGAATATATATAATTCATCAATTTAGCATGAAAGGTGTGTTATTATAGCACTATTATTTCACAGATACGAAAATTAAGGCTCCTAATCCAAAATAATATTAAATATGGCATCTACTTTAGGCAACTCTTCGTTTTTTTTTAAATAATGTGTGCTATTATAACCCACAAAATATTTAGAATTGTGTCATCATATATACTTATATTCTAGTTCATTCGTACATCACAATAGATATATTCGACATTATGTCGTTTAAATAATATCAATATTGTTACTGTTTCATTTTCAATAGCGATAAGTGTAGAGTGTAAATGTTAACATAATTTATTGTAAAACTATATACATTTTATTGTAATTAGTGCCTGCTTTATACAACTATGATTATTGTGTTCCAAAAAAGACATGTATTGCGTAGCTTCTATAAAGAAGCGGTTATCTGTAGTGTATGAAATACTACATACGCAATCGATTGATGCTTTACATCTAACAACTTTGAGAGGCTTCCTAAAATAATGCTATACATATGTTAAGATTCTGTTGTTATTGATAGTTATGTAAACGCTTAGCCATTACAATTTGTTTAGACAGGATGTGCCATAAAGTCGGAATTAGCATACAACTTTCTTACGCAACATATTTACCACATTATATCGAATGACTAATAGTTACTTCATAATATAAATGTCATAGTAGACACTCGGAAATAGTAATTAATTTGTCTATTACATCCATAGTAGACGCACTTGGAACTAGTAATTAACTTGTCTATTACAACCGTCGTAGACGCGCTTGGAACTAGTAATTGACTTGTCTATTTCAACCGTAGTAGACGCACATGGAACAGGTAATGAACTTGTCTATTACAACCATAGTAGATGCACCTGGAACCAGTAATTTACTTGTCTATTACAACTGTAGTAGACGCACTTGGAACTAGTAATTGACTCGTCTATTTCAACCGTCGTAGACGCGCTTAGAACTAGTAATTGACTTGTCTATTTCACCCGTAGTAGATGCTCATGGAACAGGTAATTAACTTGTCTATTACAACCATAGTAGATGCACCTGGAACCAATAATTAACTTGTCTATTACAAATATAGTAGACGCACTTGGAACCAGTAATTAACTTGTCTATTATAACAATAGTTGACGCACTTGGAACCAGGAAATAATTCGATACAAAACTTTGAATGTTCAGATAAATAATTACTTAAGACGCATCAAAATTTCATAACATATATTTTTATCAACATGGCAATAAAGTTTACTTATAAATGGAAGTAGTGTACCGATTCCGGGATTATGTTGCCATCCTTATTTAGTAAGCTTTATTATAATAGTTTTGTCGAATTGGAAGACTAAGACTACTGATTTGGTGCTAATTTGGAATGATGTTAGGAAAAATTAAGGAATCGAAAAATTCGAAATAAATCAAAATTTTTGAAAAATTCGCAACATTCCGTTTGTGAGGGAAATGTTAAGTTTTTATTTGCAAAAATGTTGCAATGTTTCGACGTGAAACGTAGGATTGTTGTTTTTTATGTAGTAATTCTAGTGTTAGTTTATCTTGTTAATTTGGGTTTGGGAATTAGTTAGTTGACTAACTAGAGATAAGGTTTATCTGAATTCATATAGCTGATAGCATCTACATGTTTAATTTACTATTACAGGGATGTGCTGCTAAGGCAGTACGGTCAAATATTTGGCTATGCGGATAGCACTAGAAAATTATGAATTTATTTAGAGAAAAAATTGACTCCAGTTGGAAAAAATTGCCAAATTAATAAGCGCTATAGACTGACTAGACTAAGACGCGTTCAAGTGTAAACTATTAGGCGTATTATATAGATAAAAATTGTACGTTATTTACTAAATTAATGATGACTAAAGAAAATTAACAATCGCACAGAAGGCGAAAAGTCAAAGCGTGAATAATTTTGGTATTAGTAACACGAAATTTATGTGATTCGATGATCTTCGGTTGGGTTAGCTGTAAAGTTATTGGATCTCATGGGGCCTTGGGCCCGTGGGTTGGGAGGGCGCACTACACCGTGTCCTAAGGAGCAGGACACATCCCTGTCAAAACTACATTAGTTAGGACCTTAGCAAGATTAAGACTGTTTCTGTGACCTGTTTATGTTTTTATCTTTCTAACGTGTTAAGATTTTTTCACACTCGCCGTCGCAGTCGTGTGGCGAATTATTCAATGTGTTCTTATACTTCTTGTTGGCATTTTTACTTATTTTATAAGGAATCTAAATTAATTTATTGGTTATTGTATTGAAATTTTATATTATTATTTTCTTTAAATTATTATTCTATTCAGGTGTGTAGATTTTTTTCTGTTGACGATTGGTATTGTATATGCAGTCCATTACGTGTTTACTGATCACTGATTGTGCCAAATTATTGAAAAAATCTTAATATTTTTGTCTTCCATGTCAACTAAAATATTTTCTTTGCACACAGTGCTATTGAATCGAGCAACTAAAACTTATATTAAAGTAGAATAATGGACTGCACCTCTATTATATCTATTAAAACCATATACATCACCTATTATTATTACTATTATATCCATAAATAAGTTATTTTCTCCTTCTTTACTTTAAAAATAAAAATAATTGAAGTATCTACTCATAAAATGTAATTTGTAATCGTTAAACCGAACTTCATAAATCCTAATATTGATGATAATGGCGTTTTTAATAAAACAATTATACAAAAATAATGTCAGTTTTATTAGATATCCACTTCATAGTACCTTTTTTATATCTATGTATTTGTTTTTAATGTTATTTCTTGTTTAAACGCTTATTATTTGTATTACCTAAACGAAGTAGGAAAATTGAAACACCATAATGCACTGTTTTCTTTTTCTGATTTCCGAGCTTTGCACATATTAGTTATTCTGCCTAATATCTTATTTTCCCGCCTTTGCATGCCGTTTGTTCCGTAACACCCACTTCATCGGCCACTGTAGCTTCGCCATCATTCTTTAAGTTTACTTTTTTTCAATTTTATACTTTAATTTTATTATCTTTTAATTTTTCACTTATGAGTTTTTAATTTAACAAAATTTAAAATTAGACATTAAAGATCCCAAAAGTTGCCACACTGGATAATTTTCCCGAGTTAGGTGGTAGATGATATTATTTTATTTTGACGCGTACGGGGCAGAACCCCACATTTGTTTTTTTGTTTTTTCAATCTGTTTACAGGTAAAAAGTTATTCCCGTGTTCACTATGCGGGAAGGTTCTGTGCTCCAAGGCCTCGTTGAAGCGGCATATTGCTGATAAACACGCCGAGAGGCAAGAGGAGTACAGATGCACGATATGCGAAAGGGTATACTGTTCGAGGAACTCGCTGATGACGCACATATACACCTACCACAAGTCGAGGCCAGGGGAGACGGATCAAATCCGGTTTTTTTAGTGACTACTTGGGCGGAGTTGGCGCGGCGTGCGGCAGTGTTCGTCTAGCAAAGAGAACCAACACGAGACCAACCATTCGCCCGCAGTTCTTACCACCACCCACAAAGGTTAGACCCGCTTCTAGAAACAAACGAAACACTAGGGATAAGCAGCTAACTCTCATTAACATCAATTATCCTGATTAGAATTAAGATAGGCTAAGGGTCCTTTTTTCACTTTATGTTTCTATTGTTTCCCTTTGTTTTTTAGAAAGTTTTATGTTGAATTCTGTTTATTATTCCCGAGCCAAGGCCCCTCCCCCGCGGGTTTCGCAGTTTTGACGTTGTTGTGTTGCTTGGAGCATGCTTCTATCATTTTTGTTATCACGTGTTTCTGTGTCATTGTGGTTGAAATGATTTCCTTAAATTTTGATTATAAAATCTCGTGATTACTGTGTAGTTAGTCGATGTGTACAGTGCATTATTATTAGTATTATAATTTATTATAATAATTATAACCTCATACATGTGCCTAATATACGAAAGCTCTTTAACTTTCAATTAATACGCATTCAAATTTCGGAATCATTCTAAACCGTTTTCACGTGTTGCCAGTACTAACAAAGATTTACCCCGAAGAATTGCGAAATGTGGGTGACGTGGACCGTCCGGCAGGTTGTAAAGCTCGTGGTGTTGTGTTGCAGCTGTACCGCCGCTCCGCATGCCGCCGCCGACGGCGGGCGGAATCAACGAGCCGCAAGAGTGTCCGTACTGCCGCAGGACGTTCTCTTGCTACTACTCCCTGAAGCGACACTTCCAAGACAAGCACGAGCAGTCGGACACGCTGTACGTGTGCGAGTTCTGCCACCGGAGGTACCGCACCAAGAACTCGCTGACCACGCACAAGAGCTTGCAGCACCGCGGCTCCAGCGGCATGCTGAAGCGGCTGCTGAAGACGTCGGCTCTGCACAGCGCGCTGGCACCCGCGCCGCATCACCTGTTCGACCTGGGCGCGGCCGACCACGCGCCGCAGCTGCCGCCCGGCCTGCAATGACCTCAGTCCACGGTCTGAACTCGCGACGCCCGCCCCTCTTCCGCTCGGGGAACGCGCCCCACATATGTGCAATATAACGGACAATGCCAAAACAATGCCGGATATGCCGCATTTAATGGTTAATCGTATTATATTTAGTAAAATATTGACGTTAGGTTAAAGTTACATAAACAGTATTGTCGCACGCGACCCAATAGAGGGCGCTAGTGTACGCTTCGAATCGGACTTCGCTTCGTGACTTTATTATAGTAACGCGTGTTGTAGACGTTTTCTAGTGAAAATGGTCAACAGTGTTCAAATGACAATGTAATTCAGAGCAATACTAAAGTATTATAATATTTCTAGTACTGCCAAATATTTAGCCAACTGTATTCTAAAGTAAATACATTTTGTAAAATCACTTTTCGATGATTGTCTAGTGTCAAATTAGAATCGGTAACTGTACAAATGAGAAACGTACAAATTTTAAACAGTAATTTTAAAAAAGAAAATATTTTTTAAAGAAACTTTTTCGGAACGCCAAATCTAAATTAATGAAATGAATCAGATTATTTAGAAAATAATTTACCAAAATTTTTAGATTAATGAAAAAATGTTGATGTTGATTAAAAAAAATTAAAGACTTCTTAGAATCTGATTTCGAAAGTACAAAATTTAACGTCTAATAATTGAACAATATCTATTCTATGTGCGTTTGGCTTCAATAATTAATGATAATGATTATGATCAGAGTATAAGTAGCCGTGCCTTCGTTCGTCTTCATACCATTGAAAGAATGTGTCAGGAACAGAGATAAGGCCGAACGGAAGATACGGAGGGCTCCAACAGGACTCTCCGAGCAGGTGCGTAGCGAACGAATAGCAGCGGTGGACGATGACGTTTCGAAAAGGGATAATGCTGTAATGTTGCCAGACTTTGAAGAATTCCCAGAATACAGGGTTATAAGTGAGCGACGAGAAGTAGGGAATAGAGGCGCTGGACAGCCTTAGCGTGGGTCTTCGAAAAGCGGTTCGACGATCGTATACGTGTGCATGATTTCAAATCATGAAACAAAAATATAATCATTTCTTCTGTATAAAAATAAGTAGAATTAGGTATTCATCGATAGAGTTATATGTATTTAATCTGTATCCATTTTCGGATTTCTCTCTATGAGTGTATAGTGGTTCTTAATTTAATGTCGACCAACGTAGCGGACATCTCGTTATTGAAAATTTATTAGATTTATTATTATATTAATTATTCTCAAAAAATCTTAGGAATAACCATAAGATGGCTGCAGATTGTAAAAAATATTTTTATTTACTTATTTTGTAGGTAATTGCTTGAGAATGTTTCCATCATCGTGAGAAAAATAGGACATATCTATTCAGGGTTATCGTTTTTCATCATCAGCTCGGCTACATGAACCACTTGAAGAAGAATGGTTAAAATCTTAACTTAACCCAACATATCGCAATATGATATCTCATTAAAAATACACGCAAAAGTATTTTAACACCGTGATATTTCACAAAGCCAAAGAGAATGGAAATGGAGATAATAATTGCATTTATTATCAGTATCTTACAAAATAACATCAGAAAAAAGAATTTTATATACACACAACTAAACTTAGTGTTGTGCCATATCCAATCGAATGAAAAAAAAAACAATTTACATTTGGAACATATCAATAAATCATCGCTATAAGTGATAACTGTTTTTGAAACATTTTAAACGGCTAAATATAAAATTCAATAAATCAATGCAAATCAAATAATAAATTAATGCAATTTACAGAGAATGATCGTTATTTTTTGCATTTATTTTAAAAAGTTAGTAACTTGGTTAAGAATTATAATATAAGATCGTTTATCTTTTTTCTTTTCGGGATATATTATGTATACTTTGTGATATCAACTTACAATATAATGGGACTTTGTTTGGTAATAGACATGTAGGTTATTTTATTATCAGTGTTCTCATATACAATATGAATTAATTTAACTAACAACGGGTTGCGTTACTGTGAGATAGTCGTTCGTTATATGCTTTTTAATGAATTTTACATCTTTGGGTATAAAACGCGTGTACCTCCGTTTGAATTGTACCTCAGTAATATTATTTTGTTTTTAATTTTTATGCAAATGTTACTGACTGTTTACTAGATTTCTGTTACAATAGTTGGAGAACATAGTAGCATCGTTAGCTGGAGCTTAGGAGAGAGGTAGGAGAGCAAGCGGGTAGTTTCAATTGTAAATATATATTAAGTTAGTATACATACATTACATATTTAATTATCGTGGCGCCGCCGTACCGGAATAGAGCCTCGTGATATTATTAACTAAATAGCGAATAGATAAAATCATTAACGGAAAGGATTTTTATATATTCTACTAATGGATTTATTGATAGTGAAACTTAGACTTAGTCTTCATAAAGTTTAATGTTTGTGTTTATTGTTTTCGCTGTGCAATTATTTTCATATTGGTTTTGCTGTATTAGCTTATTGTTGGTTGCTTAGTTGACTTTTGGATTTTCAAACCATGTTTTTATGTTTTGTGGTTTGGCATTTTTACTAGTTCTAAATTTATGATCTCAGGCGACAGCTACGTAACTCATCAATGATTTTGGAGACAGCCGTTGGTGATTGTTGTTAGCTTGTCTATTAGGAATTTACGTTAAGTTTGGATAATGTGTCGGCAAAATAAAAAATACAAAATCGCAGAATAGTGAAAATTCAATAACAAAAAATGGAAACCAAAAAATTTGCAGCGAAACAATAAATTATATTTTATATATTTGCAATGTGTACCAAAATACTGCATTTTTAAATGGTAAGGTAAAAGTGAGAAATCTTTTTATAATTAATGGTTATTACGCCGTTTGGATTGCAATATAATTTTTCGCTTCTTCGCCAATTAATTACGACATAGATTCATAATAAAATAAATATTATACAGACTGTGTTACTAATTAGTGTAATGCACAAATATATCAGCAACGGAATGCCTTCTAAACAGTACAACTTTAACAATAGCCTACTCTAGGTAAATAAATAAGAAAACGTACTTTAAAATGACTTATGGTGTCGGGTAAAGTAGTATTTATACATTATCGTCTCAAACCAGGTGCACAAACTATGTATATATAATTTTTCTGATAAACTGTGGAAGTGAGTTTTTGCAAGTGGCAACACAAAAACATACTTTACTTCCAACACTAGCTCTCTTAAATCAAAGCTTTATGTAGGAGTTATATAATATTATTACTTATCTCAGTATTTGAACACCCGAATCGTAATACCTAAAGTCATTTTAAAGTAATATTAATTATACTTACCATATTTTAATTTGCTATTCTTAGTCAAAACTTTTTGACCCAAAAATACTGCCAATTTATACAATGTTCATCATATCGCGTTAAAAATCGATTTTACATTGATGTCGTTTCAAAAAACTATTTTTGTAACGGATAGGTGTAAATCTCAAGAGTTTCATATTAAATAATAAAAATACAAATAAGTAATCATAATACATACGGTTTTCATCTGATGTAAATCACGTTCACAAACAAGTTCACAAATATCTGTTTATAAAAATGTATGCTTTTATGATATAAGTATTACCTCCAATAATATTAAGTATTACCTCCAATAACGATTTATTTTTAATGTATTAATAATTATAGCAAACAATGACTTAGTTCGTCGACTGTAGAGTCGCGGAGCTGAGCCAGTAGGTATCTATAATCGCATAACAGAATGTGTCAATACAATAAGTATAATTTTATATTTTTATCTAATTAATATATTGTAAATGTCAAACAAGATTATAACAGTTGTTGAATAGTTTATCGCAATACATACAATATTTTTGTTGATCCATCCATATGAAAATGCAATAGTATAACTTTTGTAATTCAATTAATTGTAGTCATTTACAATTTTACAATTAATTTAATTACAGATGACACCAGTACCTACAATAGTTAATTATATTAAATAATTTAAAATTGCTCGATCGGTAGTTAAGGCGCCGTTATTAAGAATAAATCGACTGCATTTTTAATTTATTGTTATGGTATCACATCGTGTGAGAGCCTCATCCTAAGTTTATATAAGGCATATTGTTTATTTAAGAAATCTTGGCTGTGACATTACCAAGCATCTTTGAGGAAATGGGGATATATATCGATAGTGATCTAGATAAATGAGTCGATGTATTCTTAAGTATATAGCTTTAATATATATAACAGTATCTTCCACTTTATCTTAATCATAGTAACAGTTGATAGCAGTAGTGCATATCGCCAATTCGCCATAGTACCTCAATAACTACTATAGATGTATGTACCTACTAAGTATATCGTATTTTTTTGCCGAAAAATCTCATTTGGATTTTGTATTTATTTCCAATTTTGGTGTGCCTCTGAAAATCTAGTCCTGAACATATCGAGGTATACTTTCTGTTATAGTAAAGATAAATCTGCTATTCCTACAGTAACCAGTAACATAGTTCCATAACTCAAAGTGCACTTACGACTTTTAATATAATAAAAATAATAAGTATTATATTAAGTAGTTGATACGTCTGATCTCCGGTCGAGCAATCATCGTTGAGCCCGTCTTTACAGTTCATAAATAAATTATTTACAATATACACATTACGACTTACAATATACTGACAATTATATTCTAGTTATAACTTTTATCTACAGAAATAAGGTGACGGTCCAATTCTGCTGAGAACATTAATTGAAAAATATATTTCTCTCGGGTCGTAACTTTGCTGACACGAGTTTGAATTGTTGAAGTGTCGAGTTGAGTATGCTCGCTGCTCAGTTTCCAATGCAAGGGTTGTTCCTATTATGATTGTACAGTAAAGTAATAATGAGCAATCGCTTGACACTAATTGCAATCAAAACTGACCTATTCGGTTTGAGCAGAATTGAACCGCCTACAACTTGTTATGCTTGGGTGACACATTTTATACACAGAAATATTTTTTTACGAAAAAATACAATTTATTACTGTCAAAGTTATTTAAGTGACGATTCTAATTTTACTGCACTTATATTTTTGCTGACACACTTAGGATTAGATTTTTTTTTCTTTTTTCGTAATTTAATGTAATGCACGATCTGCCTTCTATTAGCAACGTTTATTTCTTTTTCTTTTAAGCGACCGCAAGCGACACCCACTCTTGATTAGTTAAAATTTAATCAAAAACTAAATTAATAATTTATTAAATTAAGGGTAATTTTAGATGCATTTGAGTCGAGGGTGGGTATCGTTGGCGGAATTTTATTAAGCCTAAACTAATATGTGTTACTATTGTGTAAAAGTTATAGTTTGCCATCGTTGATCAAAGAAGAGAAAAATATGTGTTAAAATACATTTAGTTGAAGAGTTTTGTTATACTTTTAAAGGTTCGGGTTGGGGCCGTGGGGTATGTACAAAGCAGATGTTTCATAGTAATGTATATGATCGAGTAAGGTTAGATGAGGAAGGGCCGGGAGAGCGAACCCTTAGCTTCTCTTGAGAAATTGTTGTAAGAGCTGTCGGTGAAGACACTTAAAGTACTATTGTTGTAGAATGTACGGGAACGGTTGGAGATGGTCTTGTTTAGACAATCACTGGGACCATGGTCATAAATTCTAGATATTTACATTTGATTATCATCACAATACTAATGTCGCCACAGGCGGGAGCAAACTTTTCTAGTTTGCTCCCGCCTAGGCCCCATCTAGTTTCATTTTCACGAACTAAGTGTTAACCCCCATATTATTAGGAGTATAAAATGTACCTACTATAATATTTGAGACAGATGAGTAGCAGATTAATTTATAAGTACATTTTAATCCGCCTTTGACAGTTGTCAAATACTTCTCTTATATCCTGATCATACAAAACCTCGACGAATTGATAAAACCGTTGTGGACAGGTTCTTATAGCTACCACACCACATGGACCCATTATAACACCTAAGGCATCCATTGTTATAATATGCCCGACCGATGAGGATGTCAAGTTTCTTAATTCAACACTAGCAGAATAATTTTCATGTTAAGTTTATTTTAACAGCAAACATTATATAACTAACGGAGACCATCAGAGTTAAAACAACTCGGTTAGGATCCTGTCCATACATAACTTATGCCTACTAACCAATGTTTTGCCAACTAACCTGTTTCTTTAAGAATAGCCCATCTCGTTTTATAGTGTAATTCAATGAATAATCGTAAATTTTAATAAAGTTGCGACGGTTGAAGTCTTAATTACATTAAAAACCAAAATACGTCGAGAAATAAAGTCATGTATGTTTGTTTCTCGAAAGGGTAAACAGAGACGTTGAATTAGACTTACTTATTACTTATTACACTTTCCCCGATAACAATCATGTGCCTCACCTTTAAATGGACTATATTTACTTACAGTTATACCTAATATGTGTATGTATATTATGAGGGATGCTGTGGTTCCAGTGATTAGCTAAGCAGCGGTGTATTTACTTATTTCGATGTTGTTGATAAATGTATTTAAGGAATCAATTCGGGTTCAAAAATGGTAGGTAGGGACATATCAATAGTCAGAGCGAAACTTAGTACTGTAAGTATCTTTGAAGCTGACACAGTTTTTGGTAAATCGATCGTTTAAGCAGTTTAGGTTCGATATCAGCGTTTATTCTCACGAACACTTGAATGTAATAAAAGTATAAAATAAACTCGCAGTGATTCCATGATCATGTCTACTTATTTTTACCTTTCCCATGCCTTTAATATAAAATAGTGACATAACCGCTGTGAATATATACAAGGTGTACATAATACATTTGGTGGTACCGATATGTTATTGTTAAGGGCATTATTAAATGTAATATGCGCCTTAGCCAAGAAAATTCTAAACAATATTATTTTACTAATAATCAACGCCATCTCTGGGATTTTGAGGTAACTAAGTTAAACGGTTGATAGGTATATGCACATGGTGACTTGCGTGTAATTAAATGGTTTTTTGACAGGAAATAATTATTAACTATAATATAAATTAATTTAATGAAAAAGTATTTTTGCTGTCAATGGCGAGACACGCCACCTTCTTTTATCATAGCATTGATTAATAATTTCTACAACCAATAAATTCCTTTTTAGGGTTCTGTACCCATGGGGTAAAAATGGGACCCTATTACCGAGACTTCGTTGTCCGTCCGTCCGTCCGTCTGTCACCAGGTTGATCTCAAGAACGGTGATAGCTAGACAGTTGAAATTTTCACAGATGATGTATTTCTGTTGCCGCTATAACAACAAATACAAAAAGTTGGCCAAGAGCGAGTCGGACGCGCGCACGCTAAAACAAAAAAAAGGTTAAAATATAAAGTCTAATGTTGTATAGCTAATGGTACGGAACTCTTCGTGCGCGAGTCCGACTCGCACTTGGCCGATTTTTTTGCCACAGACTAATAACTTTTTTTGAGTCGATTTTAGACTTCATTAAGGCTAGAGTGCTCGTGGCGCTTTCCATATAAGTGTAGTTTCGTAAGTATTATAAATACGTCTTAAGAGTTCAAACTCGTTGAAACATAGAATTTATGTCCTTGAGCCTAATATATATCCTTCTGATTTTCTAGATTTCCGTAAAATTAAGCAAAAATAAATCGAAAAATAGTTTTGTAGGGAACTGCTATTTTGACATCTACTATATCAGCCCGATCGTCCACTGCTGAACACAGCCTCCCCTATGTAGAGAGTATTTGCCATAATCCCCAGGCAGGCGGCTTGGGGATCGCAGTGCAAGATGGCATAGTTCTTAAGAAGGCGCTGCTGCCCACCTTCTAATATTTTTCCCGTAGTCGACTTTTACGACACCCACGTGGGATGGGGTGTCGTAAATTAATTAAAAGTGGATGGGGAGGTGCAATTCTAACCCATCACCCCAAGGGGGATTTTGACATCTAAGGATGAAATAAATAATAAGTCGAAAAACTAGCAAACGAGAAGCATAGGTATTAGGCTCAGCAATATACAAACAAAACATCGCCTAGTTTGATTGAACACTTGGTTTTTAAAATATGATGAAAGTATGTTTGTATGTAAGAACTACGAAGACCTTAAATCAGTTACATCACATCACCAGCCGGAATACAGCCACCGTGCTAAAAAGCCCCTACTCCGTGGTAGGTCTTTTTTACAAGAGTCCGTCTTGGTACAAACCACCGCAGTATCAGATATTCTGCCTCGAGGACAAGTGTGCAAACATAGGGCAATATAGCAAGTGAAATTAATGAAAAACTAAGGTCTGAATGACGAGCACAGTGCAGTGCCAAGCAGGACGAGAACGGTGACACTGCAACTGTAATTAGAAGGCGAGACGCTTACCATTAGGCAGACGGCTAGTACAACTTATCACTTATTATCAGATCAGGTAGTACCTATGTCACAAGCGGCGAATTGCACTTGGTCCTTCACCCTGACACATACAGTGGTTATATCTCATGTGCTGGTTCTCAAGGACTTGATTGGACTTGCCGGGACACAATGTTAGTTCTATCTGTCTCTAGTTTGTAAGGATTGAGCGGCAAAACTGAAATTTTGATATTTTGTGTAAAACATTGATCCGAAGATGAATATCTGTCCAAAATATCCATTACATATATTCTTTTTTCGGGGAGGTTACAGGACAAGACGAATATTAAAAAAAAACAGGCGGAAGACGTCCACTGAGACGAAGTCGGTGACTTATTTCTCCTCGAATTCCCACGTTTCGGATTAAGTTGCGCAAAGAAACTCCAAGCATACACATAGCTCTCTCCATCGGAAGTTGTACGGCCGTCGGCCACAAATAAAGACTACGTTATGACGATATAGAACCATAAGACATCTTGACAACACAAACTGGTTAAAAACTTTAGTCCTCAGGCTCTGCAGGATGTTCGACGAGAAGATGTAATTTACCGCTGCCCTTCCAAGTTGGTAGTGGTAGGTCCAACTTCGAATAAGAGGTCTCTTATTCAAAGTGTGACCTACCTAGATGAATAGTCTAGATTGTGATGGAACATGCACGAGGGCCACCTGACGTTAAGCGGACTAACCTCTGCCTATAACAGATACAATTCGTCACCAGTGACAAATTGCATTGCGACCTACACTGAGACTTACAGTTTTTAAGTCTTTTATGTGCCTGCACTTTTTCTGGCTCTCAAGGACTGCTGCCCTGCCACACACTGTTAGGTGCTTAGCGACAGATTTTCTACTTGAGGGTGGTAGCTAGCCAGGCGGGCATTCGCAAAATGCCCTACAACAAAATTTTATTTTTTAGTCTGTTTTTATTTATTTATTTGTATTGGTAAAATAATCTACCACATTGCAAAATTAGGGAAGTTCAAGGTGCCTGCTGTTATCGTTATTACAATAAATTATTTGCTAGTTGATTTCGGTCAGGCGTTTGTTCACAAAATTGAGCATTATTTGTTATTTATTTTGTGCTGAAATTTAGGGAGATGCTAGACTTGCAGAACACACATGAAAGGAAATCACAGTTTATTTACAAGCCTTGTTAATTTGCGATTTAAAATACATTAATCAGTAGCGAGGACTTCGTAGTGTAGTAGTTCTTGAAAATCTGAATATAGGTGATGACTTGAGCGTATTTTAATTTTTAACCAGAATGAAAAGACATAGCGCAAGATATAGAAAAAAGGAAGAAAATGGGAGAGACCTTTACCCTACAGTACGACGTTTCTGGTCAATATTAAAAAAACTGTTGAATTGAAACACTTGAAATGAGATAAAAAAGTTTTACGCTGTGGTTTTACGTGTAGATAATATATAAATCTGCCTATTTTTTTTGTCATTATCTACATTTTAGGTATACTTACCTAATTTAAAGGTAGGTTAGGTACTCCGATAAATGTAAATTATAACTAACATAATTAACCGAAACAACTATAATAAAGAAAAAATATTTTAAATTTATTAGGGCACAATTTTTTTGTTCCGGATGGGACCGTGCACCGTCGCGTCGTTACCTTGGATATGGCAGTATCTACCTACAAGGCCAGATATAGCGTATGCAGTACGTATCTCAATTTAATACTTATGGACATAAATACTTCAAATATGCAAGGCGTGGACTTAGATACCTAAGTACTTGATATACTGGACATTGATATTATATAGGTACAAAGCATGGAAAACAACTGTATGTAGGTATAGCCGACGCAGATTGTGCCGGAAGTGCAATTGATCGCAGGCATGCTCAGGTGACTGCTTCAAATACACGATGCATGTTACAGCTGGGAGTCTAAAAAAGAAATATGTGGTAGGTACAACTGTCCACAGCAGAGAGTGAATACATAGCACTTATGTAAGTCCTTAAAGAAGCTCTGCATCTAAGATGTCGATAGCTGATTTGGGCAGTAGTCCATAGTTACAACCTATAAGTAGTGACAACCATGGAACGCGATAAATCCAAGCGCATCGAAATAAAGTTCCACTCCATCAGGCAGTGTGTGCAACAGGGTGAGATAAGTATCAGCTATCTTAAGACTGCCAAGATGGAAGCTGTCATACAAAAGGAGTTCAGCACTGAGACTTATGGGGCTTCTCAGATACCTAGGTCTTCGCCAATAAGTGGACGACACGGTGGCCGAACTATTAAGGAGTGTTAGGGCAACACTATCTCGCCCCATCCCTATGTATACTCTGATCTATACACTTATTTCTTATCTTCTTCATACTTATGTTTAGTTCACTGTATATAATGCAATTAAAACAACAGACAGCTATATGTTAGTCAACTGTTTATTTTACATTTTGAATCGAATACAAATCATAGCAATGATCCCAAACTATCAACTATAAGTACCTACGTCGCCATAACGTTTGTTAAGGTGATCACCGTAGTGAAACGCGCACTTTTGGAATCTTCTTTTACCGAAACTATTCGTTCAAAAAGTGCGAAAAAAATATATCATATTTATTTTTTATTTAATTCTTTATTGAGTGAATTAGTTGATTAGTTTTTACTAAAACTTATTAGTTCTTCTGTAATAAATTGTAATCGGCGACCCTTTTTAGACTGTTTTTTATTAATTTAAGAGGCATAATTGATGTAATTGCAACGTTTCTTTTTTTAAAAAATAGCTAATACTATACTCTAATGAACTACTTACCAACTTGTGTTGAAAACATTTTTATGAATTTTTGGCACAAAATTGCGTGATCGCGAGAAGAAATCTCAACGAAAATCAGTCTGCCCGCAGCGCTCGGGCCGTTTGGACGTGGGATCTGTGCCGTTCGTTACGCCATCATTTTTGTGCAAATATTTTACGAAATATACAATATTTTTTTACCATACGTTAATTTGCAAGTCATAAATTATTGAAACTCAAGTAAAAAAAATATTGGGTAAGTACTTTTCTTTATATTGATTTATAAAATCTTTATAACAACGAGTTAATTAAAGTTCAGACACGGCATTGGTTATATCTATTTTAGTAGGTATCTAGATTTTTAACCCTTAGTAAAATATTTCATTTTGTTATTTATAAGCTACTGTACAATTAAACGAGAACTAATTTCTAATGCACTTAACACACTTTCCGAGACGACCAACTACTTTCTAGGAATTTAGATATTCAATCATTCAAATAAAGGGAAGTAATATATTTATTATAACTTTGACTTTAATAGTTACTTAGTAGGTAGTTAGTTGGATTGAAATTTGTGTTACATCTGTGTGCCTACTCTGTTCTTTCGTCCTACCTATAAAGACATGTGCCCGTAACTTCTGTAGATGGTTTCATAGCAAAAGTGATTATGTGAACTATTATTATAATTTTATTAACCGACTTCCAAAAAAGGAGGAGGTTCTCATTTCGTCTGTATGTTTTTTTTAAGTTCTCAGAACTCTGGACTGAGTGAACCGATTTTGAAAATTATTTTTTTGTGTTAAAGGTGATGCCTGTCGTTTGGTCCCATTTTAAATTTCATCAAAATCGGTCAAGCCGTTTTTGAGTTACACTAAAATAAAAAATATTTACCTATCTTGATGATATAGTTGTTAAAAATGAATGATAATCGATCCCGTAAGTGGCAAGGGTCACTAAAAAGTGTGAAAAAAAATTTTAAGCAAAAAATGGAACCGACTTCAACACCCAAAAGTGTGAAATAACTTGTCGAAGTCGGTACCATACGCAAAGTTTTGTGATAATAGGTACTTTTGAACTATCATGGTACCGACTTCAACAAGTTATTTCACACTTTTGGGTGTTGAAGTCGGTTCCATTTTTATGCTTTAATTTTTTTTTTTATTATAATTATTATTATAATAAGTGGGGTTCCTTAGGAAAAGTGACTAAGAACCCCGGTACGATTCTTCCCGTATAACTTTTAATGGCAGCAGTCGAATGAGACTTGTCAAAAACCGAAATGACGGATTCAAGATGGCAAGTAGAATAAATTTCGCGAGATGATGATTTTTAGGAAAAAATGAAACCAAAACTCATTTCTTTTTACAATTAATGTTTGCTACCAGAAATAATAGACTCTCGTGTTACGAGGAATATGCCTCTTAGAGTGCAAGTCTCAAGTACAACAGAAAATAAAAACATTATATCAGAGGCATACAAACAGTCAAAAATGCCTGTATGTATTAAAAAAAATAAACAGATTAAAACTAAACAGACGGAGAAAATGTTTAATAAAACATATGCAGAAAAAGAAAATAAAGTAGAAAAAAGGTGTAGTAAAGAGACACCACAAAAAATATTAACAATACTGCAATAGAAAACAGCATAAGACGAAGCACAGAAAGTGCTCTATTAACGTCTTGTAGTAACACAAACTGTGAAAGAGTTCTTGAGTTCAGTGAGTTATAAATCTCGTAAATAAACTTTAAAATTTCATAATGACTTTCTATAACTGAAATTATACCTATATATTACATTTATTCACCTATAGATTTATTGAAATATGATAAGGTAAAATTTTAAGTTTCTGTTTTAGAGTTGGTAAGTATATTACAGTAAACCCAAACATAATTTATTTGACAGTTTTTTGTAAACAAGGTTATTTAAAATTAAATACACATTCTCACCATTTTCCCTTCAGTCTACACATTTCTTTCTACTTACCAAAACACTGACACACTTTTTTCGCTTTTTCTACATGAGCGTTATCACACATAATAATAATAATAATGAATAATAATAATTTTATTTCAAAAAATGTTTAACATGTTGGAGCAGTAAGGAACACATAATGTATACATAGAACTATGAATAACAACAACAAAACACATGTGTAGGTACAATATAAGTCCTACAGGCACAAATATGCTTCAGGACGTTATCCGCACCAACCCGGTGGTTGGTTGAATGTCTTTACTGTAGTAGTACTGTTTTATGTGTAGTTTCTACACATACAAGCTACGTTTTGTACCGCTTCATGAAATCGAACTACTTTTTTGAGCACAATACTGACTTTTGAACTAACACGGTACCAACTTTGACAAGTAATTTCACATTTATCAGGAACATACGAGGGTGAATCAAAAAATTCTTGGAATCAATATTAAAAAATGCAAAGATTTAAATAATAATATTTTATTTTTCTACATAATCTCCCTCCAATGCAATGCATTTAGAATAACGCGTTTCTAACTTCCTTATTCCTTGTGAAAAAAAAATATTTTCTTGACTCTCGAAAAAGTCCTCTACGGCAGCTATAACCGCGTCATTATCGTGAAATTTTGTTCCACGAATTTCCTCTTTTAATTTTGGAAACAAGTGAAAATCACTTGGGGCTAAGTCCGGAGAATATGGTGGGTGGTCAAGGAGATTGAAGCCAGCACAGCGGATTGCGTTGACCGCAACTTCCGATCGATGAGCAGGAGCGTTATCTTGAAGGAACAACACGCCCAACGACAGTTTTCCACGACGTTTTTCTTTAATCGCTTCACGCACTTTCGGGATTAAATTTGCGTAATAGGGTCCAGTAATCGTCTGGCCTTTTGGCATGTAATCAATAAAAAGGATTCCTTCACTATCCCAGAACACAGAGGCCATAACTTTGCCAGCGGTAGGAGCAACTCGAAATTTTTTAATGGATGGAGAGGATGGTCGTTTCCAAGACATGCTTTGTCTTTTAGTTTCAGGATCAAAATGGTGGACCCACGTTTCATCCATGGTGACAAGACGACGGCAAAAATTATCCGGATCACGCTGGAACATTTCGAGATTACGCTTGGAAATTTCCAAACGTCGCTTTTTGTTTTCGTCGGTTAACATTCGTGGCACCCATCTTGCAGACACTTTTTTGAACCCCAGTGAATCAATTAAAATGGATTGAACGCTACCAAAAGATATCTTTAGGATCTCAGCTATATGTTTTATAGTCATTCTTCTGTCTTCCAAAACCAGATTCTCAACCTTTTTGACATTTTCTTCTGTAACGGAGGTTGAAGGCCGCCCAGAACGCGGGTCATCTTTACAGCTTGATCTACCTCTTTTAAATTCAGCCACCCAGTACGCAACCGTAGAATAGGGTACAGCATCACCCCCTAATGTCTGCTGAATGTCCAAAAAAATTTCCTTCGTAGACATTTTTTTCAAACTGAGATATTTTATCACCGCACGTAACTCACTTTTATCCATAATTTTGACTTTTTAGCAACTCGTTGCACAAAAAAATTTATTACATGCGAACGAACTGACAAAAATAAGTGACAGTCTGCATAAATATAGTGTGATAGACACTCTTTAATTTGAATATCGAACTTGATCCAAAAAGGTTTCATATATATGCACTTCTAAGAACTTTTTGATTCACCCTCGTAAGTCGGTTCCATTTTTGTTTTTAAAATATTATCTACAATTTATATTATAAGCTCGTTTTATGGATCTTATAATCTCTGCTAACCACCAAACAATTAAGACTTTTACTTGCAAATTATGTTGACATGGAAGATAGGCACCTTTCTAAAAAAAATTCAAGAAGATCGGATCAGGCAATCGAGATATTCACTGGGAAATATACACTGCTCAGACCTCCACCGAGACCACGCTTCGCTTAGTCTATTAAATATTTCTATACTTACGAGCGATTATATTTTTTACCGTATATGTTTGCAGTAACTGCAGATAAAATGTTGTTATGTACACTTCTGTTCTGCCGCTTCTAATAGCACACGAAACTCTACAATTTTAGCGATGCTATCCGTGGTACGGCGACTCGTGCCGCCGTGCGACTGAATATTTTTATGAGTTCAAAGTTAACGCCTATTTCTTTTAGCTCCGCCCGAATTAGAAATTATTTTGACTACTGTCTTGCCCTTAAAAACACGTGGAATTTACGTATAAATTTCACGTATGTTGTTAACATGGGCCGCGCCGTGCGGTGGTAGTGTTAAATCAAACAAAGTCAGGGATCTAGTTGATTACTACTTATAAATATGTAAAGAAGTGTAAATTCTCATAAAATTACCGTTTTGATTTCGCACTCATCAAGTTCACAATTAACACAACACAAACAATCTTCCAAATTCAATTGGATTGGTTAATTTATTTGGCGCGTAGGAATGATCGCATCCGACTGGTCCCGTAAAGGTAATTTTATTAGCGTCGCACGGTACGCTTTTTAAACCACGCCCACCGCGGTAAATTTGCGTCCTGCTGTTTTTTAACTTGATATAGGTACCTACTATTACTTTACGTACTTATTCTTAGGTCGATTAGTCAGATAGTTTGTGATTTAATTTCTTGATCCATTGCATTTCAATCTTTCTATAAGTTATATTACATTATAACAAAGTGTAAAGCGCCGAATAGTCGGCGCGGCGCGGCGCTTAGAAATGACTTAGGTGACAAATTTTAAAACATACAATCATATTTAAAACCAGTGTTGTAGTTTGTTGTTATAAGGCTATGATGGGACTGGCATAAACTAAATGTTTAAAAGTCCGTAAATTAAAAATGTTTTTACTATAATAAGTTGATAACAAATTAAAATAAAATAAAACTAAATTTCACTTATGTTTTTTTTATTACACTATTAAATCACTCATTTTTGTTGAAAATAAACAACAAATAAAATTATATTTTAAATTTTTCATTAATTGACTGATAAAAAATGTTATACAGAAATTAAACTTGCATTTGGACAATATATACTGACTAGATAATTGTATTAACACGTTGATATCCCAAGTGACACTAAGTACATAAAAAAAAATAACAAACTGGCGGATTTTATACTAAAGTTTTTTTTCTTGATAACTGATCGAGTCATAGATTTCATAAATATATATATATATAACTTGTAGTTTCAATTTCAATGGAACAATAAAAAAAAATAACGTAAAGAAATAATTTGCTGTCGGCTTTTTAATTTTTAAATTAGTTTATACTTGTGTTCGAGTGCATGTGTCTGTGCACAGCACAACTACTGACTAGTGTAAGCATTTAGACAACCTACAAGCTATTGCAGTCTCACAGGCAGTCCAAATGCTCCAGCTCACCGTTGGATTGCAATGCTTATTCGTTGAGCCTGGTACATGCCAGCATTTTCATCACTAAAATTACCATTAAATAATAGATTACAGTAAGCACAATAGGCGGCCTTATTGCAACAGTTTTTACTGTTTGCTGTGTGAAACTATCAATATATACATATATACACTTTATTGCACACCAGAAGCCGACACACGGTACTGATATCTTCCTTTCATTCATCTCCACCATGTATACCTCCACACCTTACTCACTTTCATATATACATGCTCTTAATTTATTATCTTTTCATTCAGCTCTTCAGGAAGTTTTGGAAAGATCGGCACATTCGTGATATTCTCTCCAACACTGCCCTACACACAGTGCGACTTTACAAAGTGCGCACTGTAGCACGACCCTTGACCGTTTTTTGAGGGCCACGCAACGCACGCAGTCCAATCTCTTGTGCCTCGAGTTGCCAGTTCCCGGAGTAGGTTCCGTATGCTCCGGGAAGTGATCGCCGACTTGCAGCCTAAGTGGCTGAGATGTGCACGTTGCTACGCGCAGTGATGGCTGTTGCTCGACACGCGAGAAACGGTTTACTAAACCTTCCGCCACCAGATACCTGAAATTCCGATGGGAGCATAATCGGTGCGTGGGCTGCTTTGTGTATATTATGAATGCATTTAAAAGACTGGTGTTAAACAGCCTTTTAAACACCTTCATATAATACTTGTGCCCCCTCTTCCTCTCGAACAGAAACATGGATAGTTTCTGATCCTTGAGGTCAACCCCTCCCATGTAACGGTTGTACTCGGCAACGGCACTAGGCTTTTGGAAAGCCTGTCCTGCGCGACGTCCTGTTACCATCTCGTGGGAGTGGTAGGTAGACAATACAGTGACCAGCTTCACGTCTTTCCACGTCACCAGCGAGATGTCACCGCAGTGCCTAGCTACCACTGTGCCACGCTGCGTTTTGTTCGGGTTCAAATCTTTTATGATTTGTGGCACGTGCTTTCTGCTATTGGCTATTGTCCCCAATACATCTGTATTCCGAGTTTTGAGAAACCTCGTTAAAGGCAGCTGGTTATACCAACTGTCCATAACGAGGACATGCCCTACATCCAGAAACCCTTCCATAAGTTGCAACACCACCTTTGCGGTTTTATTAGTAAACCCATGAACAGGTTCTAGAGGCATAGCAGTCTCTTTTCCGGTATACAGGAGGCATTTGAGCAAATAGCCCGTGTCTGCATCACAAAGCTCAAAAGATTTGATGCCGAACCTTGCGGCATTCGTTTTAATATACTGCCGCCAGCTTAGAGGACCTTTTCCTACCTTACAATGTAACAAGGACTCATCTAAGCTGAGATATTGGCCGGGAGTGTATAACTGCGAAAACACTCTGTTGCAGTGATCTAGAACAGGCCTCACTTTTTTTATCTTTCTGTCAGGACCAGTCGATCCTCTCACGCTTTTGTTGTCCACAAAGTGGAGAAACTTTGTGATCAATAAAAACGTGTTACGGCTCATAATCATTTTAAACCCGGACATTTCCATTCTCCCTGTCGTCCAATACTCCTGAAGCTTTGAGCGTTGACAAAAAGTTATAAAAATAAGCATTGCAAAATATCTGTATAAATCTTCGACCCCGATTTCAGTCCAGGATTTCAGGTATTGTGGAATCCTGGCCTGATTGTGGTCGGTGAGTTGTGCGATTGTCGCAGCTGCATATCTATTTGTCTCTTGGGCAATGATGTTCATTATTGAGACATCCCAAAACTTGAGGAATATCTCGGCCGGGTCTGCTGATGAAAATGTCGGACCAGGATCACGCCGGTACGTTTCCTTCTGACCAGTAAAACTGGAGAAGTCTTCTAACCAGAAGAAATCCTCACCTCCATTCTCCTCTTCACTAATCTCCTCATGCATCCATTCATCTTTCTCTCCCTGACTCTCCACTCCCGCGTTTACCTCCTCATCTTCCAGTCTTATCTGTCCATGTTTAACATCATTCACTCCTTTTTCATTCATTTCATACTTTCTTCTTTCATTTGTATCTCGCCTGACATGGCCTACTGCCATCAGGTCTTCATCATTGTCGTCATCATCATCGATTTCACTTCCTGAGTCAGCTTCCAAGCTCTTCTCAACAGCTGGCATCCCCAAGGAACATCGACAGCGAGGTTGAGAGACGACCTCCGCCCGGTTGGATGATGACGATGGTGATAGGGAGGCCAATGTCGATGTTTGCTGAGGTTGGCAACCCTAAAAATAAGGCATTTTTAATTTATAAATACCAGCTAGAACAGGACCAGCTGGTACGGTGTGGATAGGCCCAGTGCTAGCATTAGGACTCATTGGTTGGTTTCCACCAAAGAGGTAATGCTAATGTAAATAAAGAACGAATAATTGTACAATAATAATAATTGTACCTAAGTAGATAAAATAACTGGTAGGCACAAGAAGACAACCCTAACCGTGTCTAAGTGCGTTAGAGGAGATCAGAGCTATGCGATAGATAGAGAGGAGTCTTGTAGGTGAATATAAATATAAAGTACTTATTAATAATTGCTATCATACATACATCGATAAACATACTATATATCTCTAAGATTGTTTTACCTGTACATGAGTTATGAGCTCCCCATATTTGCTAGACGCATGGAAGGTAATTACCATAGTCGCTACCAGTCTTGCACTTCCTAGCGTCAGGAGAATACGTTGCCGCGTTTTTTAGGAATAAGTTGTGAACAATATGCCTTCCTGTATCTTTAGACACTGCATTAATTAAACAGGTACTATGAGAGATAAGAAATATGTTTCATTTCACGCGAAATGATTGCTTTTACTATTAAAATAGAAAATATCGACATTTTGTTTTACCTTAGGAACTTCTCACAATGATATGGATGGGCGAGATGTGTGGATCGTTTTGTGTGAGTGTAGTGGTGATCGTAACTTCTCGTGGCGTTGCGGTGATAACACAAATTGATAATTTATCCCTTTCTAACAACAGATATGGCGCATTATATTAGAATACTAGCTTTCAGGCGCGGCTCCGCCCGCGCACAAAAACATTAACCTCTTTTTGCGCAGTTGGATAAAAACTATCCTATGTTTTTTCCCGGGTCTCAAACTATTTCCATACCAAATTTCATTCAAATCGGTCCAGTAGTTTTAAAGCGTAACAGACAGACAGACAGAGTTACTTTCGCATTTATAATATTAGTACTGATTCTTTCCTTGTCATTACAAACTACATATAAATTGTGCGTAGGTATGTGGATAGGTCAATTCTAGTTCGTTTTTAGAGCAGTGGTGTTCGGATATAACTAGTCTATGTATTTCATCTCTCTGATATTTCTATGAAGCGTACATAGGTTTAGATATTTACGTTAAATGATTCAAAACAAAAAAGGGCATCAACCAGAAAGTTATAATACATCATTAGACTGACTCACCAAGCACAAAATAGCCACAAAATTAAAACATCTGGCAATAAATGTAAAACTACATGGTTGATTATTAATAACAAAAGGCATAATATTCCTTTTGACAAAATAAAGCAAATTAAATAATTGTTTCATAACATACCTTTACTTTAGAACTTAAGCTTACGTGTTGGAAATACCTACTTAACATCAAAATTTCAGCAAATTATTTCGTTAACGAGCTAGACTTGTTGATGGGCGGACAGACAAACAGACTTACGGCGGGAAAGTGACATGAATAGGGCTCCGTTATGCCCTTTGGTTAGTAATAATTATGTGTAACAATGGAGGAGGCCTTTACCTTTGGCAAGCAGAGAGTGATGAGCATTAGTAAATTCAATATTAACAAAATTTATAAAATATGTTGCTGCCTGAAATAAAGGCTATAAGTAAATAAATAAAATGTGTAACAAATTTATAAACGAAAAATATCTACACACACCAAAAGTGCCTACTTACCTATTTACCAATTTTGTGTATTATGATTCAGAATATATTCTCCATATCCCCACAATTCATATTAATTTGGACATAAGGAATATAGATTCCCAACCATCCCGCTAAATTTGAACCTTAATTGCTCTGAGCCCCACTAGTACTATGTTAGATATATCTCTACCTTGTGTGTGGCTGTGTGTGGCTGTGTTGTGGGGACATTAACTTATTAAATGGAGATGTGAGAAACAGACCCTTAATCATATTACACTTTACTAAATATGTATAAGCATAAACTTACATAAACGCAAACTTAATTTTAAACATTTACCTCACATTTTAGGCCACCTAATTACTCTCTCAAATAATTGCAATAAGTTTATGTAAAGTCACAGAATAAAAAGGACCAGAAGTATCACTCTGCCAAGCCATTCCAATAAATAAGCGACTATATCAAAAGCTACGAAGCAATAAAGTGCACTTCAATTCATACAGCATGTAGTACCTAATATTTATATTCACCTACAAGGACTACAACTATAAAGAAACAAACTAAAACAAAGGATGTTATAGTAACAATAAGGAAACTTATGTGGAAATGGACAGGACATACAATCAGAGGAAAGGAAAAATGGACAAAAACATAATGTACCTACTGGTTTACCAGGGACAAAAAGAGAAATCGAGGAAGGCCATCCACTAGATGGGCTGATGACATTAGATATGTACGGCAGGAAGCATGTGGACAAGAGTGGCAGGGGATAGGGATAAATGGTCTCAGTTGGAGGAGGCTTTTGACCAAAAGGACACACAGATAGGAGTGTTATAAACTAGTTTTAGTCCAAGATATTTTCATATGTACAACTACTATCTGAATAAAGGCTTTTATTTTGTGTTTGTCCAGTAGTTAGATCAACTCACATCATATGTTTCAGCACCAATTTCGGCTTGGACAGTTCTCACCGGACATAACTCATTAAAACCAAACAATCTCCTTAGTTTGATGGTCTATCTAACCACGTGACATTGGCGAAATTGTGGTGGTGTCCACAGAAGCCACAAAACAAGAGTTGAAGTTGAAGGCTTTTATTATTATTATTATTACAAGGATTCACCTACATCTCTTTTCTATTGCATAGTCACACATAGCTCTGATCTCTTCTGATGCAGCATGCACCATTGAATAATCCAGTCCGGACGGAAATGCCGATGTTCCTGCAGATTTGTACCTAAAGGGCGGAGTGAACCAGGCCTTGTAAAGTACCTACTTACCCACCTAACTAAGATGGGGACAGGACTTGCGGTGCAATCGTTTCGAAATAAAAAAAAACACTTTAAAGTGTTGAAGTCGATTCCATTTATTAGTTTAAAAATAATCACTCTTTTTAGTGACCCTTGCTACTTACGGGATTGATTGTAATTCACTGTCAATGACTGTATCATCAAGACAGGAAAATATTTTTCAGTTATTGGAGTGTAGCTCAAAACGGCTTTACCGATTTTGACGAAATTTAAATGGGAGCAAAAGACAAGTATCAGCTTTCAAATAAAAAAACAATTATCAAGTCGGTTCACCCAGTCCAAAGTTCTGAGGTAACAAATATTTAATAAAAACACCTTTTTTGAAGTTGGTTAATTTAGACTTACTTCATCCAATTCTCGTTTTATCTGCTTCTGTCCAACTGCCACACATTCCTCCAATATAATGTCAGGGTTGTAATGACAACATTCATCTTGGTATTGCCACTCTGACTGTGACCCTTCACTGTGGCAAGTGTCGTCTTCATTTTCAAAGCTAGTTGGTTCTGCCTTTGGTTTTAAAAGACTTCCATTATTTTCATGTACCTGTAATGTAGTATTATTTAATTTTAAGCATTTACCTATGTACAGTTATGCTGGCCGGTCTTTGCCTATTATAAATTGAGATATTGTCAAAGTTACAAAAACTAACGGAAACAATATGTGTGCTGTGTTTGTCAATTGTTAGGTGTTCTGCAGGTTCTTGTCATATTTACTGCATTAAATATGTTGATGTTCTAGATCATTAGCAGGATATACTTAAAATTCACGAAATTGAGTACAAAATTGGGGTTATATAATATATTTATATTTCTTTTTTATAGCTAATTGGCTAGCCTTAAACCACTATATCAGAAATTATACTTAGATTGATGGTAAGTGACAATGTGGTCAAAGATTATGTTCAGGCTAACCTAGAATTGCTGACTCTCAAAGACTATATGCCAGTATTTAATGCCACTAGAAGTCACTCATCCTAGTCATGACCACAGAGGACTGCGGGTTGCTTAACTTAGCTGATTCATTTATAACGACTTAGCAAGCTACACTATGAGTGCTTCCAATATGTGTCTTATTACAAAACATGGATTACTATAAAACATAATCTAAACATGGTTGTGTTAGTATAACATTTATACATTTTTTTTACCCATATTTTGTCCAAGTTTCAGACATCATAAAATATCTAGTGCATCAGTTAGAAGTTTAGTTCACCATTGTGTAAATTTTAGCTGTCTTAAAAGTATAATTTTTATAAAATATAATTTATTGAGACATTTCACCTACTTATATGCTTTACAAATCATTTATTTCTTTAACATCAAGGTTTACTACTTAAAAAACAGTGGTTTACTACATTGAACCCTAGCTGATTTCAAGGATGAAAACTATTTGTGCCTGCTAACATCTAACTAATTGACAATTATGACCTAATTTTTTTTTCACAAATATGCTCACGTCATATTTGTTCATACTGATTTTGTTATAGATCAGGCAACATTGGTAGATGCTCTAAGACTGCTATGTTACATGCCCACTCTGACATGTGAGCTAGCTTTCCGTGGCCCGCTTTGTGTGTAACTTTGCTAGACCTGCTTTGGTTGGGTGTGATGCATCGAGAAAATAACACTAAGAGATGCAATAAGATTTGGTTTGTTCGAGATGAATTGATGCCAAACTCTGTATAACTTAAACGCACTCTAATTGGCTAAGCCACCTCCATGCGGTAAACACCCGAGTCCCATAGTGACGGGACATGATGATGTAAATATAATCGATATCAATACGTCGTACAACACATGTAAGCTGATCGTATAATTTATTCCTCCGTGACGACCTATTTAGATAAAAGTGATATTTTCTCCCACTTGCGTTGGCAATAATACCTAAATAAGCAGATACCTCGTGCGGTATTTTGTATGAGTATAGCTGTTTTGTTATAATAAAATATAGAATAATGATATGGTTGTGTGGTTCCACAATTCTGCTTTATATATCTTTACTAAAATGATAAACATTTAAATACCTCTTTTAATATTTTATGTTTGCAATAACGCATGCTCTGCGGATTACATTACAAAATTACAATTAAAATACGAGAGGAAAAATTTTAACCCGTACATGACTTAAATTTTTCCTCTCGTATAATTGTAATTTAGTAATTTATATATCTCCCTAACAAATTACTATTGGGGTATATTTCTTATATTTGAAGTACAAATTTCCGACTCGTAAGAGTAAGGTTCCGGTGGCCGAATAGTTTTGGCATCCGGCGCGAATGCCTAAACTATTCCGTCGGGAATCGTACCCTCGTACGAGGGTTCGATTCCCATCCGGCACAAAACATTTTGTACTGTAATAATAATTTGTAAATGTGTTTTTTGCTCAGCACGCAATAGTGCTTGTAATCATATTTAGGAATATCTTAATGTATTATTGAAGGAAGCAGACTCCCATGACACAAGATTTTTTTCTTAGTGTGGGATCTGCATGTCATTTTACTGTCAAAAAATCAATACAATATAGTGTAACGATTGTAATAAAGTTCAGAATAACAACATGTAACTGTATATTGTGAAATAAATTATTATTATTATAAACTCATATCAAACATATAAAACCCTCTTTACATCCAAGGCTAAATATATTTATGGGCCAGAGTATGACGATATCGATTTTAGTTCCACTATAACGATAAATTGCCGTACTGTATAAGCACAACACTAGGAGAGGGCGCGGTTTACAGAAAGACAAGGATGACAATAGGTGAATGTAGTAAGTGGGAGTGAAATGCATTCATACGGGTCTATTAGATTGTCCAGTTTAACTTGACCTATTAAAATGAAGTAGATAAATTACGTAAATTGAATAATTTTACTTACTTGTGGAAGGTAATTCCATCTGTTTTATAATTGGATGTTTTGCTACTTTTCCCGCACTATTTAATGGAGCAGGTAGTCATTTTTATTGCACTGAGTGCCTACAATCGTCAAAAATAAAAATATTTTCAAACACGTACGTACGGATCAAGCTTCTGGTCGCGTACTGTTTATGTGCGCTCATGCTATGACTTATATGTGTTAGAAATCACACCAGTTGCATGATCGGGTGAACCATCAATTCCCCTCTCGGGGGTTTAAATCTCATTGGGTGTGATGTAATATTTTTGTATTATATATAGGTAAGTACAGACATACAGAGATTTACTGTTTTAGTAATAGGAATCATCACAACTATGTAGATAGATCGATATTTATTGCAACATGTGTGTATACATACCATATTTAATGGGGAGCTATACTCTTGTAGGATTTAGCATTTTAAGTCCTAAACATGTCCCCTGGGTGGAGCCATAGGGGAAGTACCTACTTTTTCAGGTTGTTTAGGTCGTGGCCTGTTACCACCCACGAGACAATGTCATAGCGCCAAGTGGTCGCGTTACGACATGTTTGGTGAAGCCATTATGGGGAACGGTCGGAAATAGTTGCGCTTATTACTATAGCTCGTCATGATACATAGAAGGACAATTTACCTGGCAGCAGTGAGCCAGCCACTCGTGAAAGGTTGGCCCGGCATCTGGCGAAAAATCCTGGAGGTGCGCCATCGTACTGGTTGGCGAACAGACGAGAGGTCCCGACGGACACCTCTGGGGGGAGCTCGGGCGTCTCTACGGTCTACAATATTGGTTCCCACGAGGTGGAAAGGCCTAATTTGTTACGGGTTGATAATATAAGCCTCGTTTCCACTTCCGTTTCCTTATACCTAACTACACTAGCCATAAAATTAGAGGCACAAACAGTATAAACAACAGGTCCAACAGCATTCGCACGTCCTCTCCGATTGGCCATAAATGCCGTAGTCCCTCAACTCCTCAAGCATCAGTGCTCTCTGTAACGCTTTTTCTGCTGTAAATTATATCTACTGCTTTATGATCGAAGATCTGATGTAAACATTACCCCGGTATTTTTATTTTTGTTGTGGTTTCGTGATCACAGAATCCACAGATTACTAGTATCACAGATTAATCATATGTAGTTAGGGATGTTAAGAAATAATCGATTTTTATTTTCGATTTTTTATAATAATATAAATCGATTTTTAGTAAATCGATTATATCGATTACGTGTTTAAATCAATTTTCAGAAACAGCTCTTATCTATGCGACGGATGAAAAAATAACTTGTAGATTAACAAAAGATTTATAGTTTTTGAGACCAAACGTAGTTCTCCAGGATTTTTAATGATCATTTAAAGTATTATAGTATAGTATATAATTAATATATAAAGGTATAATTCTGAACTCCGATAAAATCATTTTAATGTATTATGTATCGTGGCTAGGCCTTAATGATAATGAGACTTCTTAAGAAAATATATTTTCAGGCTACAAAATAGACAGCACAATTATTCACAAAGCACATATTGATAAAATTTGGTGGTGGTTTCCTTATTCATAATCTTGACATTTTAAAAGAAATTTGCCTAAATTACACATAAAACTTAGTTGAATCGGTAATTTTTCATTTATATAATTTCAAGTGATTTTTAATCTGATAAATTGTTAATATGAATCCCTTAGGTTTATTTTTGGAATATGAAAGGCATGTATTTTTAAATAGTACAGAAAAACTATTTTTTTCGTAGAAATCGATTATTTTTTAGCAAAGACAAATCGATTTTTATTTAATCGGTTCTTTTCCATTAGTCTCACATCCCTATATGTACCTAGCTAACTATATTGATTTGGTGTTTCCGTATATGTACTCTGTGAGTTTTTTTGCTTTGTAACATTTATGGCAAAAGTATAGAGGTAAACGTTCTCCAGGGGCGCGTTCCAGTAAATGTTGGTCGAGCAATATTTGCTCTAAGGCACCTGGAACTGTGCTTTAATCGGTTCTTTTCCATTAGTCTCACATCCCTATATGTACCTAGCTAACTATATTGATTTGGTGTTTCCGTATATGTACTCTGTGAGTTTTTTTGCTTTGTAACATTTATGGCAAAAGTATAGAGGTAAACGTTCTCTAGGGGCGCGTTCCAGTAAATGTTGGTCGAGCAATTTTTGCTCTAAGGCACCTGGAACGACCTATAAAGCTCCTTTCAAAATATGGAATTGACAGTGATGTTTTTAGGTGATAAAATACCTTCTACATTTTTAATAAATGGGACATAATACGTAATTAAGCAATGTTTACATAGTATGCCACTAATCCTTGGCTTAGCTTGTACAAAATCTATTATTTATTGTAGAATCTGTCACATTTGACAGCTGGCCAAGATTTGGCTGATTCAAAAGGTAGTAAAAATTTGGCCAGGGGCGCGTTCCAGTAAATGTTGGTCGAGCAATATTTGCTCTAAGGCACCTGGAACGACCTATAAAGGTCCTTTCAAAATATGGAATCGACAGCGATGTTTTTAGGTGATAAAATACAGTCTACATTTTTAATAAATGGGGCATAATACGTAATTAAGCAATGTTTACATAGTATGCCACTAATCCTTGGCTTAGCTTGTACAAAATCTATTATTTATTGTAGAATCTGTCACATTTGACAGCTGGCCAAGATTTGGCCGATTCAAAAGGTAGTAAAAATTTGGCCAGGCAGATCAAAATTTGCTCTGACAGGTCGCCCGGAACGGCTATGATCAAATCTTGACAGGATCAAATTAAGTTCGATTAGAGTGCTGGAACGGCGTTTATCTGCGTTTAGACCATAACTTGTCTTGGCCGACGGGTAGGAGGAACGCACCCCAGGTCTAATGTCTGATATGTTTGAAAATTATAAAAAATGGGAAACAATGTTATATTAATATTTTTATGGCTGTAATCAGTTGAAAAGTGCCTTGAAAAAAACTCATTTTTCTTCGGAAAAATGAGCGTTAGTTCGGATTTGTAGAGTTATCCTCCGGATGAACCTCCTGAGATCCTCATGGATCTTCAGTCTTCTGGGGAGTCTCGTAAAAGACCCCGAGACAATATAATAGAAGACAGTTCCATCCAAAAAAAACAATAGTGAATCCTGCATCTTCTACACAACATGTATACACAGTACCACAATTTCAACAGCCTAAAGACTTACGATTCGACGAAACGGACTTAGGCCCGTTTGTGGTTCTGTTACGAGGTTGGTTTCTGACCCTACTTCAGGCTCATCTATGAGGCTATTAAAATTAACCCAAATGTTATACAAAAATAAGGTATGTGGTATTACTGGTGAAGGAATTAAGTCTATTGGCCGTAATAAAGCGTCAATTGGATTTCAAACTGCTAATGATGGTAATAACTTTTTAAACGGATCATTCTTGTCCAGTAACAAATTTGAGGGAAAAATTCCTGCGTTTCAAGTAACTCGGATGGGCATTATAAAAGGAATTCCAACTGAATGGTCCATGGAAGAGTTGGTAAACGCCTTACATTGATGGCTCCCCTACACGTTCTGTTTCTCCTCTTCAAAATCCTAGTGCTGTAGACTTACCTTTTTCTTTTCCCTCTCTGGCTTCACAATTGTTTTGGTCGGTTCTTCCAAATTATCATGGGAGCGACCACTTTCGTATTCTCATTTCTACCTCATTTCAAAGTTCATCATCCCCTACCTTACCACCTCTTCTAAAATACAGACTTGCCAATGCTGACTGGAACAAATTTTCATCCATTCTTGATTTCAAAGTTGCTGAACTTCCACCTGTCGATAATCTATATATTGATTTATATGATAATTTTGAAGCGCTCGTAGCGTAGTTTGCTTGACCATTCTGAATCGATCAGCAAAGTTAAGCAACGTCCGCCGCGGTCATGAGTTGGATGGGTGACCGCTGGTGACATTACTACTGAGCGCTTTCGTGCTTTGGAGGGCACGTTAAGCCGTCGGTCCCGGTTGTTGTCTTAGGATAGCAGTCGTTATAGCATGGTGGTAGGGTATTTTACGAATGCCCCCGTGGCTAGCTACCACCCTCAAGTTGAAAATCTGTCGCCAAACACCTAACGGTGTGTTCCGGCAGCTGTCCTTGAGAGCCAGTAGTAATTCTAGGTTAGCCTGAACAACATCTTCGACCACATCATCACTTACCATCAGGTGAGATAGTGGTCAAAGGCTAACCTATCAGGTATAAAAAAAAATACATAATTATTTGCTACTTCATTCAAAATTTGTTGATGCTATTATTGAAACCGCAGATTCAATAATTCCTTTAAAAAAACCTTTCTCTGGTATTCCTTCCCCTCCTTGGTGGGATTCAGAATGTACTTCTGTTGTCAAAGAACGTAATAAGGCAGAGAAATATTTCAATGAAAATATTAGCATAGAGAATTATCTTCTTTTCAAAAAAGTCATAGACAGATCTATTAGGGTTTTATCGAAAAAAAAAATCTTGGATAAAATTCTGTGAGAGTCTTTCACCCCGTTCCCTTTCTTCAATTGTTTGGCGGAAAATTAAAGCATATCGTAACTTTAGAAATGATCCCCGCCCGACTCCTACTAATGATACTTCTTGGTTAGAATCATTCATCGATAAATTAGCTCCTCCATTTGTCCCTTCCCAGGAATTTATTTCTTTTACACCTGTCAACTTTCCTTTTTCATCTATGGATAGTCCCTTTTTATTTGATGAACTTTGTACTACATTAAATCATCTTAAAGATTCTGCTCTAGGATCAGATGGAATCCCATATTCATTTATATGTCGTTTATCTACTGCTACCAAAATATATTTTCTCAGCTTAATTAATAAAATTTATGAAAATTGTAACTTTCCTGAATCCTGGAAACATCAAATAATAATTTCAATTTTAAAACCCGGTAAAGACCCATTAATTCCTTTGTCATATAGACCAATCACGTTATCATCAGTGATGATAAAATTCTTTGAAAACCTTCTTAAAATTAGGCTGTAATGGTTATTGGAACATCGGGAAATTTTATCGAAGTCTCAATTTGGATTCAGGAAAGGTTTTGGTACAACTCATAGTCTTAGTATATTCATGTCTGATATGCGTATAGCTTTTTCTAGAAAAGAAAATTTAGTTGCAGTCTTTTTAGACATTACAGGTTCTTATGATAATGTTCAATTTCATGTCCTTAAATAAAAAAATATTCAGCTTAATTTGCCAGCGAAGATGACTCATGTTATATGTAGTCTCTAAATAGGTAGTCTTATATCTGTCAGGTTCCAAAATACACTTTCTTCACCAAGGTTCATTTGGAAGGGTTTACCTCAAGGGTCTGTTTTGAGCCCTTTGTTATATAATTTGTACACTTATGACCTACATAAAAGTGTAGATTCATTTTGGGAAATACTGGAATATGCTGATGATATAGCTCTATATTATGCTTCTGGCTCTATGTCAGATTTGGTATCGCGTCTTAATACAGCTCTTATGTATCTCAATGAATGGTTAAAAAATCAGGGACTATCCTTAGCTTCAGATAAAAGTAAAGTGGTAATTTTTTCTAGGAAGAAATTATTCCTGATCTTCAAATTTATATCAGTGATTTTTGTCTTGATGTAAGTAATAAAGCAAAATTTTAGGGCTTATTTTACACTCTAAATTATCAGGTTCTTTCCATATTGACTATATAAGAAATAAATGTGAAAAGAATATAAATATTCTTCGTGCTTTGTCTGGGGTTTGGTGGGGATCACATCCATATAGTCAAAAACTTCTTTATAATGCCATCATTAGAAGCCATTTAGATTATGCTTCATTTCTCTTAGAACCATGCAGTAAAATCTCGTTAAGATCCTTTGATTCAATCCAACACAAATGTCTTCGTATAATTTCTGGTGCTATGAAATCTTCTCCTATAAATGCTCTTCAAGTTGAATGTGTTGTGGCTCCTCTTTATCTTCGTCGACAATTACTCAGTCATCGTTTCTTTATTTCAAGCTGCTCAATTTTCTCTTCATCCAATTTTGAATAGACTTCATTGTCTTTCTATTCTATCGTCTTCAGACTATTGGCTTAATAAAGACACTTCTTGTCTTTTAAATTATTTTAATAAACTTTCAAGCATCCCGTTTTCGTTATATCAATTTCCTATACATCCTCTTTTTAGTTTTCCCTATGATTGTTTAATATATAGACCAAATACTCTCTTACATTTTGGTATTGACAAAGATTGCCCTGGAGCTGATAAAATTTTTCATGATACTATGAATCGTCAATGGCCGAATTGGATGGCTATATTCACCGACGCATCTAAGTTAACAGATAATGGATCGACTGGTTCTGCGGTTTGGATTCCTAAATTCAGGATAGTTCTGAATCATAAATGTCCTCCTTATTCATCTGTATATTCTGGTGAATCAATTGCCTTATTAGAAGCCGTCAAATATGTAGAATCCCGTAAATTAAATAAATCTATAATATTTTCAGACTCTCTAAGTTGTTTGCAAGACTTTAATAAATTCTCATTTAGGTCTAAAGACCTCTTACACACCAACCAAAAAATTAGAGAAATCCTGTACAGATGCCACTCTTCTGGAATCGAGGTAGCCCTTGCCTGGATTCCAGGTCACTGAGGTATTGAGGGTAATGAAAATGCAGATTATGCTAAGCAAGCCGTTGAAATAGGCCTGGATACGTATCCAAAAGGATTTTCCAGAGACCTACGTACTTTAGCGGAAAGAAATCTTCGAGAAAAATGGTCTGAAATTTGGAATAGGACAAGAATGATTAAAGGTAGACATTATGGGGATATTAAGCCAGATATACCTACTAAGCCATGGTTTTTTAAATATAAAAAGTCTAATAAAACGGTTACCTCTACAATAATCAGATCGCGCTTGGGACATGTTTGCTCACCAGTATTCCTTTCCAAAATTAGGGTCAGGGACCATTTCCACCATCTCTTTGCAAATGTGGCCTTGAAGATGGAACCTTAGATCATATTTTCTTTTGCTGTCCTAAGTTATCTTATTCTCTATATGATGATTTAAGTCCTGATATCCCTAGACCTGTTAGCTTCAAATGTCTTTTCTGATATCACCGTTTATATATATTTTATGTAATTTTATTAAGTACAATAAAATTCGTTTATAGATGTTATTATTAGTTTTTAAATACTTCTTAACCTTTATTTTTGCTTTAATAACTAACTCTTATTATTTATTTATTTATTAACCGCGCATTCTTTATTTACACCGTACATTGGCCACACTCTGACACTGGCAGAAAAACGCCAAGCAGCGTTTAAAAGCCATCTAAAGAAGAAAAAGAACATTTTTGGCAGAGTCACGTCGAAGGGAAAACCTTGAACGGAATTTTGTACAAATCTGAAACAATGGAAAAATATCTTCTAGACCAAAGTCAAAATCATTTTTTCAATTAAGGCATCTACAATGCTCTTATGAAGGTCATTCACAACTTTTAATGATGAAAATATTCTACAATGTATACTGCAACGTTCAGCAAAAAATGTATAGAACCACTGGGAGAACAACGGGCATGAAACTAGGGGCCATTCTTTTAAACGTCTTGTAACAATGTATTAATTAAATACTATAATAATAAAGTTATTACCTAAAATATTTATTAACATTACGTATATGTGACAGGCGATAGCTTGGCAGAGGCGAAACAGTCCAAGCATTTATGTCGTTTATGTAATCACAAACTGTGTAGTAAGATTTCTTTATCAAAACGTTTTTCACATGCAACTTGAATTTTCCTTCTGTGAGCGTTGTATTATGTTTGGAAACTTTATTATGTTAATCAGACAAATATGGTAAGATGGTCGGGGTCATTATCGGACGAGTACAGGTCGGAATGTGGTGTGAGGCAGGGCCAGATGACATCACCCAGTCTCTTTAACCTCTACATTGACTGCCTGGTCCATGAGCTCGGCAGCGCTGGTGTCGGTTAATCAATTGATGGTGTTTTTGTCAACAGCATCAGTTATGCGGATGGCATGGTGCTGCTGAGCTCATCAGTCAGTGCACTCAGAAAACTTATTTTTATTTGTGAGCGTTACGCGGATAACCACGGGCTCAGATACAACGAGATCAAAAGTGAGCTCATGGAAAAGGCTGGTTTAAAGTGTGTACGACATTATATAATTAATAAAAATATAAAATAATTATACAAATCATAAGATTAATTTATAGATAACTAGCTTTCCGGGCGCGGCTCCGCCCGCGTGTATGTCGGTTATTGCGCGAAAAATTAACCTCATTTTGGACTGTTGGAAAAAAACTATCCTTTTTTTTTCCCGGGTTTCAAACTATTTTTTCCATTCCAAATTTCATTCAATTCAGTCCAGTAGTTTTGGCGTGAAAGCGTAACAGACAGACAGACGGAGTTACTTTCGCATTTATAATATTAGTACTGATTAATCACAATAATATAACGAACTAACGGTACACATATAATAAAATTTCAAATCGTAGTCAAAATAAACTAACAATGCATAATAACTATCAAATTTATATTTAAAAAATTTAAATACCTATATAATTATCTCAACCTGTATTTTGGCTTGTCTGTGAAGTGCTCAACATGAAGTTTGGTCCAATGCTGCGAAAATTACAAATATACGAGAGGAAAAACTTAAATCATGTGCGGGATTCGAACCCCCATCCATTACAAAATTACATATTCCTCTCGTAAATTTGTAATTTTGTAATGTAATCCGCAGAGCATGCGTTATTGCAAACATAAAAATATTTAAAAAAAAACCTACCTATCTATTATAGTTTCCAAGTTTAAAACATTTTTTTTTCGAAAGTGACTCTCTTTCATATTTTTATATAACGACTGGTGTCAGGCGTGTAACTATTGTTGCACGCCGCACTCGGCACTTGGCGCCAAAGCATTTGACAGTTACATGATCAATTGCAGGCGCCGCCCACACCATATGTTCCGCGTGCCGTAATGTAAACAATCGGCTCTTGTGACTCTTGTGTCACGTTCTATGGGACAAAATTTATGTCCAAGGTAGCTAAATAAACAAGAAATACGAAACATAAACATTTACGACATATGTTAAAGTAAATTATTATGATAGAGGCGGGCAAACTCGACCTACCTAAATATTTAAGAAAATAGTAAATATTCTTGAATTTTAAGGAAAAACCTTCAGTTGCTTACTTTAAACATGAAGATAATACACATTTCTACCAAAAAATTACATAAAGTCATTTTAATGATTGTATGTAAAAACATTAAAAAAAAATAAACAAAATGTTCGCGTAATTACGGAACTTTTTTTTCCGTAACTTCACTCCACAGACACATTTGAACGGGCAATGGATGGATAAACGGCGACTAGCTTTAGTCTATTGTCATATTGGGCAACGTTCCAAACCTCAAAAAAGGACCCGGATTCCAAAAATCGAAAATAAAGCTGGACATTCACTATGTTACAACTGTTACACGACGCACTCGCTGTATCCCATTCATGCAACAGTTGTTACATGCCGCACTCACTTGCTATTTGGAGCACTCTCTTCGCACGAATCGTAGACAAATAGCGCAATCAAAATAATTGTATTATCTGCCTTCATTCTTGGTAAACCGTTACTTAGTTTCTCGATGGCCGTTACTGATGTTTTCAAATGCTATGATTCGATATCGTGAAAATCGAATATAATAAAAGACTTCCAATTTGATCCTCTGGTGAAGATTTTATCGTAGTATGATAGAACTTGCTCATAATGTTGTGTTAATTTTAATCGTATCATGTATCTATCTGACCTATGATTTTATCACCATGCGCAGGGGCGCGTTCTTGCATGGCTGGGCTAAATATTGGTCGAGCTATATTTGCTCCTCCAAGGTACTTAGAGTTCTAAGTTAGAACGACCTTTAGAGCTACATTCAATAATTATGAAATTGTCAAAAATGATTTTAGATGATAAAATATTTTCTGCATAATTTTGAAATGGGGTTCATTACGTAACTAATCAATGTTAGCAAAGTAATCACGAATCCTTGACTGAGCTTGTATAGAATTTATTTTTTATTGGGAAATCTGTCACATGACAGCTATGATTTGGCCGATGCAAAAGGTAATAAAGTTTTGGCTAGACAGAGCTTAATTAGCTCTGGCAGGTCCCCGGGACGGTTACGATCGATATTCTCTGGATCAAATTAGGCAGGATTGGAGTGCTGGAACGGCGTGTATCCGCGTTTAGACCAAAATTTGTCTTGGTGAAAGCTTGCAAGTACGCACCCCTGGGGACTTTGTAATCTTTCCGCGAGTAACGTCACGTCGCGAGAGAATCGCCGCGCGCCGCCCCCCGGCCCCGTCCTGAAAATTTGAATTTGTTTGATTTGTTTGTTGTAACTTGATTCTATTAACTATTTTTAGCAATAAAACCGCACTGTAAATTCCACATGCGGAACTAGAAGTTGACCATCTGACCTACCGTCGTCTTCACAGACAACGGGCATAGCTAGAAACCGACTGGATCCATCAGGCAGTAATTCGGGTAACAAGACGTAAATAGGAACTTTTTAATAAGTTCGTATAAAAGTTGTAGCTACACCTGTGTGAACACAGGAATATAGATGAGAGTATAGCGGAGATTACGTACCTATTAACGAAGATTTAGCTGCAGTGAACAGATGAAATTGATATTGTAGGCCCGTTGGTTGGATGTAGTATGTGTTAAAATATGTCCTAATAAAATATGCTTATAGTAGACCAACGTCACCACCAGTAAGCTTTTAGAGCAGTGGTGTTCGGATATAACATCTCTGTATTTCAACTCTCTGCCCTCGAAGATATGATTTTTTAAAAATTAATAACCTTACTATTGTCAGTCATCGATTTTAGGGGGGAGGGGCAGAGCGAGGGAAGGGTAGACCCCTCCGTGAAGGGGAAGTTGCGACCCCCGCCATCTCCCTTTTCTAGATATACTTTTTTTTAATTCTGGGGGTCTACCCATCAACTATATCTATCTCTACTCAATGCAAAATAAATTACTCCTTTAATTAAGATAAGGGACCAGCACTAGTTGTTCTTTATATCAATATTGTCACCTAGTCCCACCAACTATAAAAAATGAGACATACATTTTGGCACAACAGTATTACAACAACCCATACCCATATTCAAGGGGTAGGCAGGGGTGTATTAACGCCCAAGTTTCTCCAGACCGATTTCCATTAGGGCGAACCATTAACATTTACCAGCCACATTTCCAGGCTCTGCACTGATATTATGTAATATAAAATAATTTTATGTGCTTAAGTAAATAAGATCATTTTGCCATTCAGTAGGTATATGTTTTTTGTTGTTCTATTTTCAGATTAAATTCACCCACACTCGCAAAGTTCTGCCACCAAAAACTCAATTATAGGATAAAGAAAAAAATTTAGTTGAATTAAATTAAAAGCTCTCGCAAATAATGGATGCTTACATCAACAATAATAGCACAGGTTTGGCCTTTGAGAATAACGAATTAACGGAGACAAATAATGTAAGTATCTATTTAAAAAACAAAATGAAATCATGCCGAGGCAAAAATGTGCGAAGTTCAACCTCTATATCAACCTCCCTGCCATACATATATTTATAAGAGAAATGTTTTTAATATGTGCATAGTGGCGTTTAATAATTTACCAGAAGAATCTAGAAAATCTTGAATGGTAATGTTTTTACTAAAAACATTACCATTCAAGATTTTCTGAAATTTTATGAAAGAATACATAATCTTCACTACATAAGTGATGTAAAACGAATTAATTATTTTCATAATGCTATTTTATCAGTACTAATATTATAAATGCGAAAGTAACTCTGTCTGTCTGTCTGTCTGTCTGTCTGTCTGTCTGTTACGCTTTCACGCCAAAACTACTGGACCGATTTGAATGAAATTTGGTATGGAGATAGTTTGAGACCCGGGAAAAAACATAGGATAGTTTTTATCCGACTGCGCAAAAAGAGGTTAATGTTTTCTCGCGATAACCGACATACGCGCGGGCGGAGCCGCGCCCGGAATGCTAGTATTATATAGATATGACATTTCAAATAACTCGACTAATTGAAATAATATTAAAAATTTGCACACCTGCTTGCAGGCTGAATACAGTGACCTAACATGATATACGAACTTTAATTGTAATTGGATGATGTATTCTGGCAAATAAACATTTGAATTTGAATATCTATATCATATAAATATAATAAAAAAGTTAAATAGGTACTCTTTGTGTTTTGTATGAAATCAGAAATTTCCAAAATTATGTTGCAGTATAATTAGTTGCATGTTTTATTTATTTATTTGTTTATAGATGAGCAGCACAATTGCTGATATGTCTATTACGCAGTATCGAAAGTCATTAAGTTCACTTTGGATGTTCACTCATTAATGTTGGTTTGTAGCCAGTTATCGGGCCGGTTCTTAAAACTGTTAACAGTATTGGCAGACACAATTTCATTTGGAAATCTGTTCCAATTGAGCACCACACTGTTGCTAAGGAAGTTGTGTGCAATTGTTGTACTTTAGAGTGTTTGAGCTATTTTAGTTCGGTTTCCTCTGGTTGACCTTTTTCACCTTGCAATCAAGATTTAGACATAACCCTCAACTTCCTTCACTCAACTCATAATAATAAATAGTTGTTTAAAAACGCCTATTGAAAAATAATATAGCAATTTTTTTAATTATTATTTTTTTCTGTTGTTTGTGTCTTCCTTCACTCTTCAAAGACAAAATGTCCTACAGACAGATAGGTCTGTAAAAATTGCTTATAACAAGTAAGGCTGAGCTACGTAGGTATGTGCTTCAATTAACATCTAAGCTTTATTTACAGGACTGGGAAACTAATGGAGTCCTAATCACTGTAACGGAAAAAGAGCCAAGTAGTTTAGAAAATGTAGATAACACAAACCTCAAACAGTCAGAAGTTGAATTTGAAAGATCACAATTACAAGACAAATGCTGTGATGGCGAAAAAGGGTTGACATTAATGGAAAGTGTGACAGTCGTCCCCGTGAGCTCGCAGACGCAGCTGCGTGCTCGCCCAGATAAGGAACTGGTATGCTCGAAACCCGGGTCGACAGACTCGAACGTGAGTGTTGTTATGGTTAACTGATAATATCTGGTAAAACAAAGTGCAGGTAAGTAAATTGCAGGTAAAAATAAGATTGCAAGAGGTAAATTGTAAACTAGTCTTACATGTTTATACCTATGACAATATAAACCAAAGTTTTAGAATGAATGGAGGAAGATTGAAGCAGTGATGGCTCAGTGGTATTGCCTATGGACTGCCGCGCAGCAGGTTCATGGTTCGAATCCCGCCGCGGGCTTGAGCTTAACCGCATGATGGAAGGGCATTTTGCAAATGCCCGCCTGGCTAGCGACCACCCTCAAGTAGAAAATCTGATGCTAAGCACCTAACGGAATGTTCCGGCAGCAGTCCTTAGGATAAGAGCCAGTGAAATTACAGGTACATGAGAACTATGGTTCAAGGTGACGGGCGCAGTGCAATTCGTGACTTGGGACGAAAACCATCTGTTATAGGCAGAAGTTAGTCCGCTTAACATCAGGTGGGCCTCGAGCTTGTTCTGTCACAAAAACAAAAAAAGATTCAACGGAGAAAAATAATTTATGTTATATAATGCCTGAATTTCAATACCTATATACTCGTTGTGTTTTGTATGAAATTATATTATTCTAAAATATCTCGGGACCAAGGACTGTGGACACATTCCTCCCATTTTTAATATGAAGCCACTTAATGCATGTGTGCTATTTATTATTGCCATACACAAAACTATTTGCATAACATATAGGAAAAATCAAATGTGTAATTTTGAGCGAAAATAGACTTCAGCGTGTAGGGGACGAAAGGATTTAGAGGACTCTATCATGACGACATGAATAATGACCCCTATTAAAGGAGCAACTTGCATCCTACCAATAGATGCCTTGCTGTACCTATGGCCTCCCGACATATACCGCAAGACTCGGTGGCTTTCGCCCATGTTACTAAGTTACTTTGGTCTGAGAGGGTACCACATGTGGAAAGATATACCATTTCATTGCAAACAACATCAGTTTGTGCTGCACAGAACCAAACGCGTTCTCTAAGTCTATCCAGCACACAGTTAATTTCTTTTCATGTTCTGGCGTCCTTTAAACTTTCCGCTAGAAGAATATTGTGTCCCAGGCATCCAGAAATTCCAGGCAAAAAACCTCAAAACGTCCCTATAAGGCGCGTACACAAGCCAAGAACGGCCGGCATTGCTATACTCGTGTGTAGGACATATTATATGTGCTTACAATGTTATGTAAGCCTTACATTAAAATCTACGGTACATTACAGGAATGGGAGTGTGATGGACTTCTTGTCAGTATAAAGAAAGAAGAGCCGTGTAGTGATGAAGATGACGTAGGAATAATACAGTCAGATGTTGATTCTGGGTCACAATCAGATACTCAGTACCAAGATGAATATTATGATGCCAACAATGATATAACTTTAATGGAAGGTGTTATAGTTGAAGAGAAAGGAGTGAAATCAAAAAAATCTAAGGTAAGTTTTAATATTATTTATGTGTATGAGGTCACTTAATGATTAACTTAAGACGCTGACAAGTACTAAATAGCTATATCTGTACAGCTTTTAACAAAATGTATGTTAGTTTGTAGCAGTTTAAAAAATATTTGGTAATCTTGATCACATGTCATTATCTAAGGCCAAAAAGAGTCTTAACCAAGTTCAAAATTTTCTTTATAAATTGAAAGTACAAAGTTGATTCTAAATTACGCTTGCAACGTAAATATCTTAATTATTTACGTATGAATATGTAAGAAAATAATTATATTCATAAAAAAAGAAAAACCTTATCAAGAGGTACAAGAAAAGTTACTTTTTAACCGACTTCCAACAAAGGAGGAGGTTCTCAATTCGTCTGTCTACGCAGTCCGATAGTGACAAAATTTCAGCATTTGACAGCGCCTTAACGATTTTATATTTTATGCTGTTTTTGTTAAAAACCGAACAAAAAAAGTTGCAGGTTCTGGATTCGTCTGTTTAATTTTTTTTTGTTTCCTTAGCGAGCTAATACTTCCTCTTTTATCAACTGATTTTAAATTATACTATTTTTTAATGTTTATACCATAATTACATTAAGTTTAACGTTTGTATATAATACCATTTTTTCAACAGGGGTAAAAATTAAAACAGGAGTGAAAATTTTTTTCTTCTCAAGTGCTGTATTCGTGTTCAGTTGGTTATTTGAAGTATCCTATGCCATTTTATTATTTATATTTCATTTACAGTTTTTTTGGCTTCTATTTCTTTATTATATGTAATACTAATAATATATCGACTGTGAATTGGCTAGTCCTATCTGATTTTTCGTCACATTTTTTTCTTAAGTTGCGTGATAAAAAATAGGACTAATTGCCGGTTCATAGTCGATGTGTAGATTATAGCGGAGAAACTTAAAAAAAATGAGGCGGTAATTATGTTCACTTGTGTAAAAAATTAATTCATATCATATTCTAAATAATAATACTAAAAGTGTAATTAAGTAACAAAACTATAAATAAGTTGCGTATGAAGAATGAACAAGGCGATCATCAATTTTCTATAATTGTTATAAAAGTATATTATAAATGTCAAATTTTGCATCTACAATTATGGGTTTTCTTCCATTCAGATGCCTATGAGTGGAAAGAGGAATTTGAAGAGGCCGGCGCCTGAAGATCTTCACGAGGTAAGTATTTAACGACGTCTCTACTTTCTCAACGTATTATTTTTTATGTGGCTACATACATAGGAACAAGTTAACATTTAGCCATCATCCAATGTTCGTCATTATCGCATTGCCATTTTGACAAGCTTTTATTAAGGTTCACGACCATTTGAAATGTATTTACTGTACTGTACTGTAACAGCCGGATCGTCCACTGCTGAACACAGCCTCCCCTATTAAGGGAGTAATCGCCATAATCCCCATGCTTGGCAGGCGTCTTGGGGATCGCAGTGTAAGTTGGCATTTTTGAGAAGGCGCTGCTGCCCACCTTCCAGTATTTTCCCTTAGTCGCCTCTTACGACACCCATACGGGATGATATGGGGAGGTGCAATTCTTACCCGGCACCCCACGGTGCTTACCCCTGATTTATTAGAAACGGTTTTTAGACTTTGTTAATCCGATTTGCGTATATCCAATAAGGGAATAGGGTTCCTATACTTCTTTCGAACGTCCAATAGAAACGTTAGGTTATATTATAATTATTATAATAATTTATTTTCACTATACATGTACAAGTAGTTTCTCTTAACATTATTACAAATGAAAATACCAAGTTGTAGATTTTGCTGTTATTTAAATGATATGCAGAACCCAAACTAAGAAAAAATATTGTGTCTTGCGAATCTGCTTCCTTCTATACATAATCACATTTTAGATTGTTGACGTTTTAACCGACTTTAAAAAAGGAGGAAGTTCTCAATTCTTTCTTTTTTTCTATGTTTGTTACCTCAGAACTTTTGACTCTGAACTGATTTTGATAATTATTTTTTTATTTGAAAGCTGATGCTTGTCGTTTGACGGTTTGGTCCCATTTAAATTTCATCAAAATCGGTCAAGCCGTTTTTGAGCTACACTCCAATAACTGAACAATATTTTCCTATCTTGATGATATTAGCGTTGACAGTGAATGACAATCGATCCCGTAGGTAGCAAGGGTCACTAAAAAGACTGAAAACTTTTTTTTACCAAGAATTGGAACCGACTAGAAGCAGTGATAGCTCAGTGGCTTTGGGTATGGACTGCCGCGCAGCAGGTCCATGGTTCGAATCCCGCCACGGGCTTGAGCTTCACCGCATGGTGGAAGGGCATTTTTGCGAATGCCCGCCTGGCTAGCGACCACCCTCAAGTAGAAAATCTGTCGCCAAGCACCTAACGGTGTGTTCCGGCATCTGTCCTTGAGAGCCAGTCATTCTAGGTTAAGCCTGTTAACACCTTCGACCACATCATCACTTACCATCAGGTGAGATTGTGGTCAAAGGCTTGCCTATCAGCAATGAAAAAAAGAAAAAGACTTCTACACTCAAAAGTGTTAAATCACTTGTTGAAGTCGGTACCATGCGCACAATATTGTGATAATAGGTACTTTTGAACTATCATGGTACCAACTTCAAGTTATTTCACACTTGAGTATTGAAGTCGGTTCCATTTTATGTTTTTTTTTACTATCATAACGTTATAAGAAATGGCTGTACAACATTTAGTATATATGTTTGAGTACCTAAATATAATATTTTTGCGTGAGTGTGAGGGACCTTAGTTTGTGTGTATCGAACGAAATCAACAGGTGGTTGAGAATTCTCAGCCAAGACGAACTGAAGACTTGCTAAAAGTTATCGTACGATTTATTTAATATTCATGTTACCTTTACACTTATATATTCACACAAACTTATTTAAACTTATTGCACTTCTTGCATACACAACCATGTCCCTCTGAACTTCCGACAGATCTTTATTTCGACACGTCGTAACCATAAACTTCGATGAACATTCTAATATAATTAATATTATCAGGGACTAATTATATACAGAGTTATTGGTAAAATGCTACCAACCTCTTAGGGTGGACTTCTGCTAGTCCTAACAAACATGTTGAGATGTTTTTCTTGTAAAAAAATGTGTATTTTAATGCCTACTCCAAGCCTAGAGAGTGGCAACACTGGACCCCGCTCAACTCCCTTTGAATAGAGTTTTGAATATTTACATCGAGCAAACTAATAAAAAATATGTAGTAATACATTACAGGCACAACAGACTTTTAACATCAGGTGGTCCTCGTACTTATTCGGCAAAAAACAAATAAAAAAAGTATGATAAAAAATTAAAATAAAAAAAAAACCTCGAAATGTTTGTGAGGACTAGTAGAAGTCACCCCTAAGAGGTTGTTACCATTTTACCAATAACACTGTGTATGGGCAAAGAAAACTGATGACGGTATATCAATTTTGTGTTGAATTCCGTCTAAAACTTTAGTTAGTATTAGTATTTCTCTCTTTTACTTCGGCACTTACCTATTTTGTGGCTACAAGCCGATAAGTTGCTAGTACTAGCACTGGGCCCATCTACTTTTGTATATAAAATAAAATTGTGCTATTTTTAGGATTGGCAACCCCCGCAAACATTGGCTTCCCCTTCATCATCATCATCCCACCGGAAGGCAGTCGTCGCTCCTCCTGGCCGCCGTTGCACCCCGGAGGCTGTCGAGAACTTGGAAGCTGACTCAGGGAGCGAAGTCGATGAGGATGACGACAATTATAAACACTGGGTGGCAGAAGACCATGTCAGGCGAGATTCACATAAAAAAAGAGTGCATAAGGTGTATGAAAGAAAACGGAATTATAATAAAGAACAGAGTAAAGTGGAAAATGAGGAGGAAAACGCGGGTGTGGATAGCCAGGAAGAGAAAGACGAATGGATGAATGAAGAGGACAGTGAAGAGGAGTACGGAGGCGAGGATTTCTTCTGGTCAGATGACTTTTCCAGCTTTACTGGCCAGAAAGAAACGTACCGGCGTGATCCTGGACCGGCATTTACATCAGCAGAGCCCGCCGAGATATTCCTGAAGTTTTGGGATGTCTCAATTATGAGCCTTATTGCCAAAGAGACTAATAGATATGCAGCGGCGGTTCTCTCACAATTCTCCAATCGCGCCAAGACTCCATTACATCTGAAATACTGGACTGAAGTGGGGATCGAAGACTTGTACAGATATTTTGCAATGATTATTTGTATGTCTTTTTGTCAACGCTCAAAAATCCATGAGTATTGGACGACAGGGATAATGGAATTGCATGAGTTTAAAAAGTTTATGAACCGTAACACGTTTTTGATGATCTCAAGGTTTCTGCACTTTGTGGACAACAAAACCGTAAGAGTAACGACGGGTCATGACAAAAAGATAGAAAAAGTGAGGCCGATCCTGGATCACTGCAACCGGGTGTTTAGAGAGCTATACACTCCCGGCCAATACATCAGCTTAGATGAGTCCTTGCTACCATGGCAGGGTTGTCTAAGCTGGCGGCAATCTACAAAGACGAAGGCCACCCGGTTCGGCATTAAATCTTATGAGGTTTGTGAGGCAGACTCTGGCTATTTACTCAAATGCTTTCTGTATACCGACAAGGAGACGGTTATACATCCAGAACCTGTCCTCGGGTTTTCCAACAAAACTGCGAAGTTGGTTTTGCAACTCATGGAAGGGTTTCTGGATGTAGGGCATGTCCTGGTGATGGACAGCTGGTATAATCAGATGCTATTAACAAGGTTTCTCAAAACTCGGAATACAGATGTATTGGGGACAATTGCCTATAGGCGGCGTAGGCACGTCCCACAAATCATAAAAGATTTGAACCCGAACAAAATGCAGCATGGCACAATGGTAGCTAGGCACTGCGGTGACATCTCGCTGCTGGCGTGGAAAGACAAGAAGCTGGTCACTGTATTGTCTACCTACCACTCCCACGAGATGGTAACAGGACAGACATTCAGAAAGCCTAGAGCCGTTGCTGAGTATAACCGGTATATGGGAGGGGTGGACCTGAAAGACCAGAAAATCTCCGCGTTTTTGGTCGAAAGGAACAGGGGGCCCAAGTGTTATATGAAGGTGTTTTTAAGGCTCTTTAACACTAGTATTTTAAACGCGTACATAATCTACAAGAAGCAGCCCACGCATAAGTTATGCTCTCATCGGGATTTCAGGTATATGGTGGCCGAAGGGTTGGTACACCGTTTCCCGCGTATCGAGCAACCGACGAAGTGTTTCCGCGTAAATGCGCGTGCTCTTCAGACAATTAGGCTACAAAGTGGCGATCACTTTCCGGAACAAACGGAACCTCATACGGGAGCTGGCAACTCGAAGCACAAGAGGTTGCATTGCGTGCGTTGTGCGGCCGTCAAAAGACGGACGAGGGTCGTGATACAGTGCTCACTGTGTAAAGTCGCACTGTGTATAGGGCAATGTTGGAGAGAGTATCATAAATCTGAGGATCTTTCTAACACTTCCTGAAGCAGGCATTAGCTGCGACCGTTGTGTTCAATAGACGAGTAACAAGAGAATAAATGAAGAACATGTAGGAAGGTGAGTTAGGGTTGAAGATATGCATGGTGGAGATGAATGAAAGGCAGATTTCGATCTCTTGTGTTAGCTACTGGTACTTTATCGAACTACTAACGTAAATACAATTGCCTATATATCGTAATTATTTACGATATATATCCTATATATCGTAAATAATTTGGCATCTCGAGGATTGCATACAAAAACAGAATAAGTTTTCATGTAGTTCGATATTATTTGTGGCTGTGAGACTTCAGGGCGCTTTTGGCCGGTTTTCCTTATTTGTTGTTATGCTTTAGATTTTGGACTATAATGTGTAAATAACACCTTAGTTTTTTTATGCTATCGTGATGGAACAAGCATGAGGCCCAAGTGGTACCCTCTGCCTATAACAAATGCAGTTAGTCTCAAGCGGCAAACTGTACTGCGCCCATCACCGTGAAACATAAAATTGTAAAGTCCCATGTGCCTGTAATGTCACCGGCACCCATACCCTCCAAACCGGAACACAGTAATGTGAACATTAGTGCTTGGCGGCAGAAATAAGTATGATGGCAGTTCTTCCCTAGATGAACTCGCACAGAGAGTTACTACAACAATTTGCCAATTTTACGATAGACCAAAAACGAATAACGTTAATAAAACGTTCCCTGCTTGGCGACCCCTTTTCAATCGACTTCCAAAAAAAGGAGGAGGTTCTCAATTCGTCAGATTTTTTTAAATGTTTGTTACCTCAGAACTTTTGATTGGGTGAACCGATTTTGATAATTCTTTTTTTATATGAAAGCTGATGCTTGTCGTTTGGTCCCATTTAAATTTCATCAAAATCTGTCAATCCGTTTTTGAATTACACTCCAATAACTGAAAAATATTTTCCTGTCTTGATGATATAGTCGTTGACAATGAATGACAATCGATCCCGTTAGTAGGAAGTCACTAAAAAGAGTGAAATTTTTTTTTAACCTAAATATTGAACCGACAATTTCGCCAAAGTGTAGATAACTTGTCGAAGTCGGTTTAACTTTTACATTTTGCTTTTTGCGGTAATTCGCCATACAACATAAAATTTGTTAAAATTTCCACCAGCTATATACCCATCACTGTACCAAAGATTTTAGGCCCAGTAATAGTGTCCCGTTTTCTAGTTGGTATGTAACCCTAATTTGGCTGGTTTTTTTTTGTTAACGTCTCAAGCTATTTTCTTGTTTTATGGTTTGCATTGTCGCACACCAGAAAACAAGACATAACTCTATATATTTTGTGTAGAGTCTCTGTATAGTGTATATTTTGATACTTTTTCATTGCAAATATAATGTAAAAACTATTGCAACAGTACCGCCAAATTTGACTCTGTAGTGAATGAAATGATGACTGGATATTATGTTTAATATAGTAGTTTATGCAACTGTCATATAATTGAGGGTATTAAAACATGAGTGTAGTTTTTTGAAACGAGCCGCAGGCGAGTTTACACGAAAATAAGATTACACGAGTGTTTTAATACCTAAATATGTATGCAGTTGCATACATTAGGTACTTTATTTAATCTCACGGCTACGCTTTTCTTGATTTGTCTGGCTAAAGACTATTCGTCAGTTTCGCAGCTATTTCTAGAATGTCAGGTGGAGTTCAATTTTCATCAGTATCGTCGGTGTTGCTTGACATTTTTGCTACAAAAATTTTATCCAACAAAATATTACTCAAATTCGTACATATGTACGAAATAGCGCCAACATGGAAAAAAGTTTGTTATTGGTCTATTGGCTCGGAACCAACGCGTTGCGCTCGCAGCGCGCTTATCACAGATAGTGTGTACTTAAATTGAATTGAAACCTCCTTGGTCGGGACACATTGCACTAAACATTTGTTTTAAAGCATTGTTTTGTTAGGAGAATAATGCTTTAATTTAATTTTATATAATCTCATTCGGTAATATTCTAATTATGAAATTAAATACAGACTTTTATTGGCATATTTTATGTACATACTTCTTTAAGAAAATTAAAAAGTTAAATTAAAGCATTGTTCTCCTAACAAAACAATGCTTTAAAACAATTTTTTAATTATTAAAGTACAATGTGTCCCGACCAAGGAGGTTTCAATTCCATTTAAGTACACATTATCTATGGTGAGCGAGATGCGCGCGCAAGGCGCTGCGCTGGTTCCGAGCCAATAGACCAATAACATACTTTTTCCATTTTGGCGCTATTTCGTACATACGAATTTGAGTAATATTTTGTTGGATAAAACTTTAGTAGCAAAAATGTCAAGAAACACCCACGATACTGATGATTTAACTCCACCTGACATTCTAGAAACAGCTACGAAACTAAAGAATAGTCTTTTGCCAGAAAAATCAAGAAAAGCGTATAGTCACAGAGAGTTGAAATACAGGTAAAAAAAATTAATATAGCCATGAGATTAAATAAAGTAGTGTATGCAACTGCATATAATTAGGTATTAAAACACTCGTGTAATCTTATTTTGAAACTCGCCTGCGGCTCGTTTCAAAAAACTACACTCGTGTTTTAATACCCTCTATTATATGACAGTTGCATAAACTACTATTCTTAAAGAATTATGTAATTAAAATATGCCAATAAAAGTCTGTATTTTATTTCATAATTAGAATATTACCGAATGAGATTATATAAATAATATTATGTACCTTGTGTCGATATCACTTTGTATGAACATATAATTCAGTTATGTACACATATAATAAATTTTAGATTGAAACAAACTTTTTATTTGTTTATACTGTTTCACATATATACAAAAAAACCGTCCAAGTGCGAAGTCAGGCTTTGAAAACCTGCTATGGATAAAAAAATTGGTTCTGATTACAGTTAATAAGTACTTACTTCTTATATCGGCGTTTTGAATATGCGCTTGTAATGGTTGTAATGTGATCATAATATATATCGCACACCTAGACCAAAACTAAGACAACACAAAATATAACATTTTTCAGCCGTTTAAAAAACTTTTTCCACCAACTCTTACTAATGTTCCGGAACAAAATATTTTTTGGTTTATAACTTTAGCGTTCATGCATATTATTAATGTATGAAGGCTGAAAAGTTCCATGTAACTACAATCATTTTTTTTAGTTGTAATACCATTGGGTGGATATTCCTTATACAAAATAAAAAATATTTTGAGTTGAAACAGTTTGTATAATTATTTTAAGTTGAATTAGTATTAAAAGTTTAAAACGTATGCAGGCCTTCTGAAAAACTTGATTTCATTATAAGAAAAAATCAAATAATTATTATAATAAAAAGTGGAATGAAAATTAGTGTTGAGTAAATCAAAATACTTAGGTATCATAATGATTAGTTTATGAATCGTTTTTACTTAATAAATGTTACTATGGTGTAAGTGTATTGATCTGGAAGCTGTGTTTCTAGGGGAATTTGTTAGTAACGTATAATAAGTAAAAACGTTTCATAAACTAATCATAAAAGGTTAAAAAAAGTAACAAATCAAGAACTTCTACATTATTTAAAAATGAGTCTCCCAGTTAACAAACTTACACTAGAGAAACAGTATACAATTTTGTGTAATGGTTTACCGGTAATTTAGTTTTATTTATAGAACGTGTCTGAGAATAAATTCCCGCTGTCTTTGAAGATCTTGCGAATTACAGTCCTTCAAGTTGACTTTTGTGTTCAATTGTGGCATGTTTATATGTGGTTATTAAATTTACCTGTCATGTAATAAGTACGTTGTATAGTGTAAGTAATTTAATAAGATGGGGAAAGCCACCGAATAGTCTTGCTGTATTCGAGGGTAAAGGAATACATAGGTGATACGTACAGCAAGGCACTTACGTAAGGTGCTCCTAGGTTGTAAGGTGCTCCTTGGTAAGGGCTATTATTAACGTCGCCATGATAAAGTCCTCAAATTATACGAGAAAAGTTGACTCTGGGTAGCTAGACCAAACAAAGGCTTGACTACGAACAAAAGACACGTCGATTTTATAAAAGAAGGGTCATCAGTAAAATCTAAATCCATGCCTCACTACATTTTAAGCGCAGCTTCCGATTGAACTCTTTTGATGGACACGTATGAAAAACACTATAAAATACCTGAAGGTGTTGGTGTTTCGTCATTGAGACCATATATAATTTTTGTACCCAAAAAATAAACAAAACGCAGTGGAATGCCATAGGAAACAAACATACATACAGACCACACAATAAAAACAAAAATAAATTACAATTTAACAAATGAACTAACCAAAAACGGTTATGTATATATAAGTTAATTTATAGGTATGCTGTAGAAGTCGGAGCAAAAGAGTATAACAGTGAAATCCCTTTTAACCTACTAAAAGACTGGCTTGTCAAGAACAACCGTAGCTTCCATATATAGAACGTATATCCAAGGCGGCATAAGTAGGTTTGATTAGGTAGGGGAGGAAGCTCGAGCGGTGAAGGACAGACATTGATGACATCGTTAAGGGCGTCCGCTGCGTTAGGCGTGCTCCGTCGCGGACAAATTTAACCTGTCGCGGACGCCCGCGACGGACGCCCGCCTCTCGCAGGCGACATTGGACTTCTAAAATAACACCAATAATACTCTTTGCTATCAAATTATGGGACAGACTGTAAAGCAAGGAACGTGCGGCACGGATAACACAACGGCGCTGACTGATTTTATAGAAACATCTCCGCTCGCGTGCTCCGTCACACGGACACCCGTCGCCGGGGCGGGTCCCGCCGCCCGCGCCGCGTGCGACGGGGGACCCGCTGCACGCAGCGCTGATCTATGAGATTACAAGAAACAGAACGCCGCGCGGGCGCCCGCGCCGTGCACCCGCTTAACGCAGCGGACGCACTAAGGGACTCATAACCCTATACTCTCTGGGTTGCGGCATCTGTGACATGAGCGTCTTACTCTGCAACTCGATGTACTCGACACCCGCATGGCCAATGGTATGTTAAGTAATTCGTCTCCAGTGCTCTGTGTTTACTTACACGAATGTGGATTTAAGCGTTAACAAAATAAGAATGACAATAGTTTACAGAATTGTTTAATTTCAAGAATTTGTGAAGTATCAACATTAGTGTATGTGTTCATCATCGAGAAACTTTCTCGAAGGTGTTTATACACACTGTTCTTTGTAAAGAGCAGACAAACTTCTTGCTATACCTAAATAAATATTTTGTTTGCCAAAAGTATATTAAATTATTATAAAATAAGATATCGTCACGTCATCGGTGTTCTCCGTAGAGAGGAAGAGGTGTCTGAACAAGTGAACGCTCACATATCGCCAGACGTGTTGTGATCCCATGTATTAAGGACGAGCATACTAGCTGTGATAAAAATTAAAATGATGGGTTTAGAAGGTGTTGCGTTTCTGTACCTAAAAAGTGTTTCATTGTAACACGACAAATAAATGTGTATACTATATACTATTTTGTTTCCATTTCTATAACGAAATTCCAGCTCATTAATATCATTATTAGTTTAAGTTCCGCCTCTGCCAAGCTATCACCTGTCACCTACGTAATTAATTCAATTTAGCGGCCACTGAGGATCTCTCATCAGTGGCCGCATGGTCATCGAGTAACTGCCTGTTGTTGAATCCAACCAAAACTAAATACATGGTTTTCGGTAGCAAATACCAACTTGCGAGTCTCCCTCCGTCGATAAGAGTCACAATACTAGGCGAACCCATCGAACGAGTATATGAGGCGCGTAACCTGGGCTTACACATGGATTGTGAACTGCGGTACCAAAAACATATAGCTGACTGTATGAGGACTTCCTTTTATAAATTAAAAGTTTTATATAAATTAAGACCCTACATAAAAGAAAGTTTGCGTATACAGTTGATTGAGATTGGTTTTATCCAAGTTAAACTATATGGATGCAGTTTACGGTCCGAGGCTACTTGCCAAAACTAAAAAATTGGTACAACGGGTGCAGAACGCATGTGCCAGATTCTGTTTTAACATCCCGATCAGGTCACATGTTACCCCTTTTCTTAACAACGCTATGATGTTAAAAATGATGCATCGTCGAAAGGTACACTTGGCGTGTCTCCTGTTTGGCGTTATAAATTCCGATACGCTGCATCGAAATGTTGGAACAACATCCCACCACCAATAAGAAATCTGCATTATTTGCATACATTTAGGAGTAATCTCAAAAAATTTGTATATGCCCATCAAAAAAGAGAGGAACTTCATCTTCATGACACCACTGCAATTTAGCTAGTTGTATGTGATCTTCACTTATATTAGAAAATTTATATTTAGTGAAATCATATTTAGTTATTATTAAGTTTGTTAGAAAGACAAGATTAGAATTATTAATTAATTAAGTTAGTATATCAATAATTGTTTTTATTAATGTCTGTTCATATGGACAAACGGGCTTTTGTTTCTAAATATGTATTATTTGAGCGTGCACTGTTTATTTACACGTGCGTGAGGTCACCTCCCTATACTAACGGAAGACCAGCGCTGGTTGCAAGCAAACAGCTTTTTGCTGAGTTAGTATAGGGTTGTGACAAACACTTTGTTTATTTTTCAATGTGTCCATAATTATATATTTTACCATTATATAAAGTGTTTGTTGCAATTAAAGTTATTCATTCATTCAATTTGAATTTGACATACCTATTAAATATACTTACTGTATCCATGTCCACTTCTGAACACAGCCTCTCTATTTAAAGTGTTTGCCATATTTACCCACGTTTTGCAGGCGGCTTGAGGATCTCAGTGTATGATGATGGTTCTTAAGAAGATGCTGCTGCCAAACTTCTGGTATTCTTCCTTTCGCTGCTTCTTACGACATCCATAGAGGAAATATGCCCCCTACCTCTCGAGGCAATTAAATCTTTAAAAATTACTATTAAAAAACTTACAAAAATATACTATGATATGAGGACAGCTATGCTACAATTGAGAGGAGAGCCAAGAGACTCATTAACGACGACCATCTAGTAAGCAAGAGGCTCCAGTCTCGAGCATCGCCGCAAAGTCGCTTGTTTATCGGTTTTTTATCGGATACATTTCGAGGAGTGTGGCACGGAACTTTATGATTTGATTCCACCATCCCCATTCCCCATCGGACATCCAAGGATACTCAGAAGCGCCATCGCTATATGGTGGATATTCCATTTACCCGAACGAAGCGATTAGCATCATCGTTCACACGGATTTAGGAAGGGAGGGGATATGGCGCGAGGCATTTATTCTACTGATCCGCATGTCGCAGTTTTTCAATTATCTATCCCCACTGCGCTTCACGCCTACAAATGAAACAATAAACTCTTAAAGTAATACACTGAACGCAGGGCTCTCATTAGCTACTCACACCAACTCATTACAATGCACACTGACAAATCAATCAATGAAAGCAAAGCGCTCGGACATCACAGTAATAATAAAAATTACTCCTACATGCATACATTTACACGTACGCTAGGGCTTGATACTATCGGTAAAGTGGTATCGAAATAAAAACTACCTATTTTAACTGAATAAGTAATTGAGTATAGTAGAAACTGACAGAAAATGTATGTTCTGTTTTAAAAATATCTTCCACTTTACAACATTCAATTATTATAAGTAGTCTCTTTCCTAATAACGCTTGCAATATTGCTTTAAAGTTTATTAACAACATTTAGCAGGCTCGTTACAGTATCGATTGATCGTTTTAAAAATATCTTCCACTATACAACAGTCAATTATTATAAGTAGTCTCTTACCAAATAACGTTTGCAATATTGCTTTAAAGTTTATAAACAACATTTAGCAGGCTCGTTAAAGTATTGATTGATATAAGTATTTCTATAATGTATCGACCACATCACTAACTCTCGGCCGATAGCAGCGGCCGTACTACGCGACGATGCGCGCTTTCAGAATATCGTTAACGCACTCTACATTGCGGCATTTGCTTGTTGAGTCGTAAACAATTTTATAACATTAGGAGCAATGGATTTCGATAATGAATATGCTATACTTTTGTCACCTTTGGAACATTTTCAACGGCTCTGTTAACTTCGTTTGGAATTATGATGGATTTTAAATAATAACATGTGAATTCTTGTATTTACATGTCAAATGACATTCCATATATGCTATAGTTCACCTTATCACTTTTGTTCTTGCACGTAATGACCGCACAACTTGGCATTTGGTGGTAATTACACGATGTTTGCACGACCGTGGACAAAGTGCGACTGGCGCGACGATATTTACGATTTTAACTAACAAGTTCTCTGGAACTCGTTGCTGCGACACGTATCACGCCTCCTCGGCATATCCCCTCCCTTCCTAAATCCGTGATCGTTCATCATGCGAACCGCCAGGGAATGGAATACTCTGCCCGAGTCTGTGTTTCCTGTTAAGTACAATATGGTGGTCTTCAAAATACGAGGGAATAATCTTCTGGGTAAGCGCGCTCCATCATCGATCGCATCCTCACTTTACATCAGGTGAGATAGTGGTCAAGTGCTACCCAGTACGGAGTAAAAAAAAAAGTGAAGGAATTGAGATTCCATAGGATCCATTTCATATATGGCTCGAATTGCACGCTTTTGTAAGATAAAGATTGTTTCCATCTCAGCAGCAGCTCCCCACAGCAATACACCATACGACATAATACTGTGGAAGTACGCGAAATAAACTAGCCGTGCAGTAGCTACGTCTGTTAACTGTCTTATCTTACAAACTGCATATGCAGCAGAACTAAGTCTTCCGGCTAGATCATGTATATGTGGATCCCACTGTAAAGTTGAGTCCACTTTGATTCCCAGAAAGACTGTCGCTTTGTCAATAGAGAGTTTATCTAAGCCAAGCTTAATGTTTGGTTCAACATAAGGAACATTTGGTAAAGAAAATTTTAAACATTTGGTCTTTTTTGAATTTAAGAGAAGATTATTAGCGGCGAACCATTCAGAGATCATAGATAACACATTATTTACATGAATGAGTTCACTATCTTTCCTATCTACTTTAAAAATCAGAGAGGTATCATCTGCGAATAAAACAATATCGCAGAAATCTTTGACCATGCAAGGCAGATCAAATATACGCTAGGAACAGAAAAGGTCCCAAAATTGATCCCTGCGGTACACCTATTTTTACCAAAGACCCGGAAGAAGTATTGCCATTTATTCCAACCATCTGTAGCCTGTCTGACAGATATGACTCTATTAGATTCAAAGCTTTTCCACGTAATACACCGTGGGGTGTCGTGCTAGAATGTCCTAAGTATGGAGTGCAAAAGTATGGAGCAGATCTGGCTCATAAATATGAGCGAGATTTAAGCGCTGTTGAATTCTGACAGGACCTCTACGTTTTTAAAGAACAAGCTCCGCTTTTATTTGTTATAATAGAAAAGGCTAACGGTATCTATCTCTTGGGACAAATATGCGCATGACTTGCAGGATGTTTTACCCAAGATTTGTATTGCCCTGCGCATTTACTCCACGCTTCCTATTACATCCGCAAGCTGTGAGCGAAGTTTTAGTAAACTAAAATATTTAAAAATTATTTGCGATCTTAACGCATATCGAATTTTGCAATCTTGGCAATAGAAAATCGAATTGCACACGAGTTAAATTATTACAAAGCCATAGATTTATTTGCTGAACTAAAAGCTCATACAGTAAAAATAGTAATTTCATTTTACTGTGCTAGCTGTCCTTGAGAGCCAGTAATTCTAGGTTAAGCCTGTTAACACCTTCGATCACATCATCACTTACCATCAGGTGAGATTGTGGTAAAAGGCTTACCTATCAGCAATAAAAAAAATGCAATAATATATTTTATTTTTGTCATATATATTTTTATTTTAAAACTTGTCCTGTGCTGTGTATAAAATAAATATCCTACACGTTTATGTCTATATATCTGTAACTAAATAGGCTTAACAGAAAGAACAGCGATGGTCGCATTATTTTTGGAAGGCCTATGTCCAAAGTGGACATCTGATAGCTGAAAATTTATAATTTCAGCTATCAGATGATAAAAGTAACTTATTGTATATTATTAGTCCCATATAAAAAATGCTATTAGGTATTCATAAGGCTCTTTTTTGATGATTGCATTCAAGGCTTATATTTATCACGTCTATTACGCTTAACTTTGTCAGATAGAGAGGGAAGGTAATGATTATTTAGTTTGAAATATATAGCTACTTCATATACAGTTTTATTGGTAAAATGCTAACAACGTCTTAGGGTTGACTTCTGCTAGTCGTATTATAGCAAACATTTCGAGAAAATTTTTTTTGTTCTGAATAAACTATTTTTGTTATTTTTTTTATATAATTTTTATGTAATATTATTAAAACTCACGCACATTTTTATTAATTGATTAAAACAGGTTATTCACGTGATATTTAACACTTACGTGTTGCCGATATAAGGATCGACAATTGTTTCGGCTTCATAAGGAAGCCATCTTCTCATGAACAACTCTTCAGCATGTTGGGACCCGCCTGCGAGATGTTATCTTCATCGCTGCTGCTGCTGCTCTCTTCTGATAAAATCCTCGCAGTCCGACAGGCGAAACTCACTGTGTCTTCGACTTTCTTTTTATCATTTCGTACCGTTCCATGAAGACACGTCTTCATGGAACGGTACGCCCACCCACTATTTTATGTGTTTTAATACCTAGGTTACTGCTAGATATGTGCGCCCGCCGCGGCAACACTTGACAACGCCGCGCTCCCTTTCAATTGAGTTTTGAATATTTACATCGAGCAAAGTAATAAAAAATATGAAATAATACATTACAGGCACAACTAGAGACTTTTAACATCAGGTGGTCCTCGTACTTATTCCGCCAAAACACAAAAAAAATCCAAATAAAAAAAACCATCTCTCAAATTTTTGTTAGGACTAGCAGAAGTCAACCCTAAGAGGTTGTTAGCATTTTAGCAATAACCCTGTCATATACCTGTATATACAGGGCGTCCCAGGGAATGCCACATTAAGGGAAAGTACCTTGAATATTGTAGATGGAACATTTTACTGACACAACATTACTTGAATTTAAAAAACAATTTAAACTGCATTCATAGATATTTAAATAGATATGTAGGTACATGGTTGAACCGAACCCATTACTTACACGAGAAAAAATCAACCTATAGTTTTATCATACCTGTCGAAAGATTTCATCATAAGATTATTTTTTGCTAAATTATATAGTGTTAGAAATAAAAAGAGGACCATGAATTTTATCATTTGATGTGAAATTTAAATCGGGTTTTCCGATTTCAAATTATCGACCCTTTTGATTTAGTTGTTGACAACACTGCTCTGTGGCATTCAACTAGTGCGTTCGTTTCAAGATGTTGCAGTTTCAAAATTAGCATTTGCATTAGAGCTGTGTCGATCAATCATATTTTGTAACCCGGGTCAATCGCGACCTATTGGCAAGGTGATCGGGTCGAAATGATTCGATCATTTCGATCACGCGATCACTTTAATACTTCTATGTCTTCTATCGCGGATCGTGGTTCATCATTCTCGTTTCCCGAGTCTCATCTCATACGGCAACAAACGTCTCAATGTATACCTGCTACTGAAACGTAATTCAGAATTAGTAGTAGTATTTAGTAGTTAGTATTCAGAATTAGGGGAAATTAAAACTCAGTGGGCCAAAATAAAAAGATGTATCATGTATTGCTCATTATTACAAATTATAATTTAAAAATAAAAGTTGAGAGGCCTTTTCGGGTTTCATTGCACTTCTTTTTTGGGTAATAGTCAACCCAGCCTTAGAAAATACTCTCTCACATGGTACCGATGTGGCAGGCACACATAGTCGGCGCTTCACTAAAATATATAAATTAGGGTATAAAAGACGGCGCTCGTGCCACCACTTTAGTGGATCATCTGATCGTTTTATTAATGGCTCATTTAAATATTTGTCAATCTCAACTATGCTAGCAGCTGTGGGGTTTCGAATTATTTCCTTTTCGACTTCTTTGTCAAACGCATCCCAAATGCTGGAAGTTGATTTTTGTGACATTTGTGGCAGTGGTTCTGGCGACGACGTAGATACTTCACGCGCACTCAAAGCGCGAAGTTTTCCTTTAATTGAGTTCAAACATTGATCAAATTTGTCTTTGCTGATAAATGCATGTTTTTTGAAGCGCGGATCTAATAAAGATGCTTCTGAAACCAATGGGTTGCTCTCTATGTCGTAAAATCTATTTTTTAAATGATCACGAAGGGTATTTAATAATTCAAGGTACTGATCAGGACCACTTTCAATCAAAGAGTTCTCAACGTGTGTTTTCATTATTTTAATAAGTACCATTACTTTCGAAATAGACACAGATTTCTCGGCGCTCATTTCGACTGTGACGTCATAAAATATTTTTAAAACTTCGACACACTTCTCTAAGAGCAACCAGTCATCAGGCGTTAGGGTGTTAAGCCGGGGTTGTTCTATGGCCAGTGTACTAACTACTGCATCTTTTATTTTGAGTAACCGGTCAAGCATGTCGTACGTTGAATTCCACCGTGTAATGACGCTCTGTTTTAGTTTAAGAGGAGGCAGTTCCATCTGAATTTGCATAGCCTGCAGTCTACTGGCAGCTGTAGAACTGTGTTTAAAATACTGGACTATAGCTTTTATTTTATCTAGCTGGTCTTTTATCTTGTCCAAACTATGTTGAACCACAAGATTCACGGTATGGGCGAAACAAGGGAAATGTCGCCAGGTTGTCAAGTGGACGGCGGCCACTATATTTGCCGCATTGTCCGTAATTATCCCAGCTATTTTGTGTGAAATGTTCCAATTAGATACCTCTTTCAACAAGAAGTTTGATAAATTTTCTGCAGTATGCCGTTCATCAAACTGAGTGCAACCCAGAAGGGCCGATTCAAGTGTTGTGTCTTTATTTATAAAATGAGCTGTCAGGGCTATAAAGCTCACATTATTTAGCGATGTCCAGCCGTCGGTGGTAAGGCATATAGCGTCAGCTTCGGCGATCCGTTGTATTACTTTCTCCTTGGTCGATTGGTAAAGTTTTGGTATTAAACTTGAAGATATAGTCTTACGACCCGGTAACACGTATGTTGGCAGTATCATTCTGTACATGTTTCTAAATTCTGGTTCTTCTACTATGGCAAATGAATGTAATCCTTTAACTATAAATTTTACTAATTGTTCATCTAACTGTTTTGTTTTACTTACTGGTAACGGCCTGGTTGATTTTGCAAAATTATCTATACTTAATTGTACGGGTGGATGTGTTATTTGGCGCTGAATCGAGGCAACGGCAGAAGTGAGAACAAATTCTTCAGATGCTGAAGTTGAAGGTACAATACTGCGACCGGCTTCTGCACTGTTTGACTCAGTGTGCGTTTGTAGGGTTGTTTCTATTTGCGGATTTACATGTATCAATGGTTGTTGCATTGACACTGTCCCATGCAGTTTCTTAATATGCCTGTTCAAATTGCCAGTACCGCCTCCACTGTAGCTAATAATCTTCGAGCAGTACTCGCATTTAGCCTTGTTCATATCAATAATAGAAAAGTGTTTCCATATTTGGCTTTTTTTTCTTGCAAGTTCAGTCATTATTATTGATAGGTATGACAAAAATCATAAAAATGAAATAGATACGGATACTATAAATCGTTAACCACAACCACTATGTTAATAGTCTGTAATAACAGTTTTATAAAAACGATCAAAATGTTGTTATTTTTTTAGTATGTGCAATGATGAAACCATCACCAAATTCAAGCAAATTGCATGCGAATATGTAAAATAACACCAGAAATAATCTTAACTAGACATTACACATCTAATAGCACACAAAACACCGAAAACTAAGATAGTACCTACACAGGTCGCAAACGCGGGTCGCAAGTCGTAGGTCATAGCGCAACTGATTTGCTATATGAATCAATCATTCGATCGATCGCGAGCGACCCGCGCAATCTACCCAATCAAACAGGTTTCTACAGGTGTAGCGCGCGCCGCGAACTCGATTAGTGAAAGCGAGTGATCGACCTACCTATTTATCTGCATGCGATCGAAAGAGACAAACATAGTTATGGTAGTTCAACTCACATTATGTGCGCGGCGTTATGTGTGTGTGTGCTAGTTGCATTGCGTTTCGTTCACGTTACCTTATCTGTGTGTTGTAAGAAGCTCGATGAATCACGGGTCACGAAATAATCGAATCTTTTGAAGATTGAAGATCGGGTCACTCGTGTTTGGAACGCGATTCGATCATTTTGATTCGATCAATCGTGATCGACACAGCTCTAATTTGCATCTAAGCGTTCGTAGAGTAAATTTTGATAGGTATTAAAATATGTCCCAAATCGAATGACTGATAATACTTCTTGTCAATAGCTTTATTCTCAACAGATAACGCTCACGCGTGGTTTGATTTATAAAGACATTGTAATACAGTCTACCATATGATACCAACAAAGTGAATATGAATACTATGCGACAAAACTAAGTCTCCAATACATATAAATGCGAAAAACATATAAGTGATTAAATTCTTCCAATATTACGAAGTTCAACTGATAAACTTGCAGTTGTCAAATAACGATCACTAAAGCTGGAGCGCGTTCCGAACCTCGGTTAGAGCGCACTCGGAGTGCACTCGGAGTGCAACTTTTCACTCCAACGTCGTTCACGACCTTCGGGTAGAGCGCAACTTTTTAACTATCAAAAGAGGTCGTTAAAATGTTGAATTTTTAACTGACATTTCTTGATGAGAGAATTATAGGCACTCTTTTATATTTTGCAGGTAACGGTAGTTATTCTTAAAGGAATATGTTGATTCCTAGCAGAATTTCAGTGGAGTAGAAAACGAGTAGAGTTCTCACAAATATATTAATAGATAACATACATTTTATATAGAAAATTTAAACACACAATAACAAGTCAAGAGAACATAAAATATTTCGATGACATAACACAACCTACAAACATTGGTTCCTTAGCAACCAGTAGACTATGGTAGTAGTCCATCCTCTTTCTTTACACTGATGCTAAGTAGGTTGGTATATCACCTCAACACTTTCCCTCATCAGTTGGAAAGACTCAGCAGCCCCAGTTCAATCCTTAGCTTGTTGAGCGTTGGCCTTGGAACTGCCTTTGTCATTAGATCTGCCAATTGATCACAGGAACTAGTCTTTTGAACATCCACAAGACCTTCCTGCACTGTTTCGCGTACAAAGAAATGACGTATTCTGATGTGCTTTGTCCGTTTATGAAACTCAGGATTCTGTGAGAGTCGTATGGCAGCTTCATTATCCACCTTCAGTTTAGGTATGCCTTCTAGACTCGTGAGTTGGCTGTAAATTCGTTGAAGCCATACCAATTCACGTGCACCTTCACTTGCTGCAACAATCTCTGCTTCTGTTGTTGAAATAGCAACTGATGCTTGACGTTGACTAAACCAAGATACTGCTCCTCCAGCAAACAAACATGCGACTCCTGTAGTTGAGCGCCCCGTTTGCTCATCTCCTCCGTGGTCTGCATCACTATATCCTTCTATGATACCTTTAACACATTCTGAGGCGTACTTGATTCCATAAGATTCTGTTCCTTTTAAGTAACGAAATATGCGCTTTACTTTTAGCCAATCAGCTTTCGTTGGATTCTCTAACTTTCTTGATACAACCCCAACAGCGTATGCTATGTCAGGGCGCGTACCTGTCATAAGATATGCTAGTGCACCTACAGCCTCTCTATATGGGAACTTTTGTCCAGGATCTTGATTCTCGACTTTCCCTGTTTCTGAAGTCTTCTCTATAGGTGTTGACACAGGATTGCATTCGGCCATTCCGAATCGCTCGAGAATCTTCCTGATGTAAGATTGCTGTGTTATTGTTATTGAACCATCTGATAACTGAGCAATCTCTAATCCCAGGTAGTAGGATGCTGGCTTGGTCGTTATTTTTAATGAGTTCCGCAATTCATTTAGGAATTCATCCGCTAATTCCTTATCTGTAGTGGCCACAAGCCCGTCATCCACATACAGACCTATAATGATCTTCTTGTCTCCCACTTTCTTTATGAAAAGACAACAATCTGCTGCATTTTGTTCGAAACCCTTTTCTAGCAGAATCTCCTCGAAACAAGAGTTCCAGCATCGAGGTGCTTGCTTCAGGCCGTACAGGCTCCTTTCGAGTCGACAGACTTTTGATGTTCCATCACTAAATCCATCAGGCTGCTTCATGAAGATCTCTTCCTTTAGCTTGCCATAAAGAAAAGCTGTCGAAACATCAAACTGTGTCAAATGCAGTTTTTCTTTGGCGCTGACACTTAACAAGGCTCTGATGGTAGCCATCCGTGCAACCGGACTATATGTTTGCCCAAAATCAATGCCTTTACGTTGCTTGAATCCTTTTACTACCAATCGTGCTTTATATTTGTCAATGGTACCGTCTGGGTTTCTTTTTATCCTAAAGACCCACTTGCACGGTAGTGCCTTTCTATTGGACGGTAGTTCACAAAGCGTCCATACTTTGTTGTCGGCTAGGGATTTGATCTCGCTCACCATAGCTTTTTGCCATTCGGCACTGTCTTCCCTCTCAGTAGCTTCTTTGTAAGTCTCGGGAAAGTTATCAACTCCAACATAGCAGACGAAGTCTTCCAGTTTCTTTGGATGTCCGATCGTTGCTCTATTTCTTAGGTTGTATGGAGTCTCTGTTGCAGGCTCAACTACTTCCATTTGTTCATTAGCATCGGTAAATTCATCTTCATCCTCAGTAGAAATGCTAGGACCATTATCCTGAGCTTGGTCATCGACTTGGTCTCTTTCTATGGTAGGAACATTCTCCTGACTGACTTGATTTTGAACTTGGTCTTCAGATACATCTCCCTCTAGATCAAGTTCATGATTTACTTCAATATTTTCAGGCTCCTGCTCTTGCATGAGAACATGTCCGTTATCGCCGCCATCCTCAGCTCCCTCTGACGATTCAGGGATACTGGTGGTAATCTTAAATTCAACATCAGTCTCAAATGTTATATCTCTAGACCTTAATGTTTTTCTTCCATCCCAGATGCGATAACCATCATCATTTTCATAACCTATCAGCAGTCCTTTGATAGCCTTCTTGGCCATTTTCGTACGCTTCTGCTTTGGAATATGTGCATAGCATTCACTCCCAATAATCTTTAAGTGACTTATCTTGGGTTTCTTTCCGTGCCACAACTCAAAAGGTACTTTCGCATCCACTCTAGTAGGACCTGTTCTATTAAGTACATAGGCAGCAGTATTTATACGCTCTGCCCATAATACTTGTGGCATTTGTCCTCTAGTGTGCATCATTGACCGTGCAGCCTCTACAAGTGTCCGGTTCTCTCGCTCACTACAGCCATTTTGCTCAGGCGTGTAGGGCATCGTCAGCCTTTGCTGAATACCATGCTTTTGTAAAATCTTTCGGACATCTTCGTTATCAAACTCGCCGCCATTGTCACTAAGTAATGTCTTCACGGTATGCCCAGTTGTTTTAACTTCCTGAAGCATTTGAAGTAGTTTGTCTTTTACTTCTGACTTGTGTCGTATGAAATAGACGAAACGGTAGCTTGTATAATCATCCTTAAATAATACAAAATACTTGTACTTCGAGATGCTGTCTGCAAACGGCCCGCATACATCAGTATGTATAAGTTGCCCTGGCATAGTAGCTCTTTCCCTTATTCCAAACTTCTGCCGATGGGACTTCCCATAAATGCAACCCTCGCATTTTGTACTGTCTGATTTCAAAACGATTCCCAACTCTCTTTTGACTAATTCGCGTACATGTCTTTTATCTTGGTGCGCAAATCGTTCATGGTACAGTTGAAGAAGGTTTGATCCAGTCACAGCATTGACCTCAATCGAATTGAGATGCCTTGTTGGCATGATTGTTTTCATCTCCAACTTATAAAGTCCACCATATGGAACTCTATTGCCAACAACTCTAGTCGTGCCGTCGATATCTAATTTACACTCTCTAGTTGTTGATATGAAGATGCTTTTCTGCATTTTATCTTGTGCAGCTAAAGTTGAAAATAGATTTTTCGTTAATGATGGTACTAACCACACATCCATGAGTGTTATTTGCTCCCTCTTACCGTTTACATTTGATTCTACCACAACTACACCCTTTCCTAGTGCTGGTATAGTGGTCCCATCTGCAGTCATCACTGTATGGTCAGAATCAAATGCATTAAATTCCTTGAAGAAATCATACCTCACAGCAATATGTGTTGTTGCTCCATTGTCAACAAACCAACTCTCTCTATCTTGAGTTTGTCTGTTTGAACATGCGTTTACCATCAGCGAAATCTGTTGTACTTGCTTGGACTTTGAACTAATTGCTGATTTACTGGAAGTTGGCTTAGGTGGCCTCCCATCCTTAATCCATTTCTTACACTTGCGAACTCTGTGCCCTTTTACAGAACAATAGTTGCAGATCAGTTGCTCGTCCTTATTTTGCTTGACAGGTGAAGTCACTAGTGCCTCCTGTTTAGTGCTCTCTTGACTTCCCAAATCTCTCTCAAACGTACAAAGGTGGCTTGTTAAACTGTCTATGGTTCTTTCAGTCTGCTTTAGCATCAGCCAGCTTGACTTGAAGTTGAAGAACCTGTCATCCAGTGTGTCTAAGACCTTACATATCAGGAACATCTCCGGAAGCTTAGCTGTTACGTCAATTTTAGAAACTTCAACCTTTAGGTCATTCCATAGATTTTTAAGTTTTGAAATATGTGTAGGAATGTCGTCTACCTTATCGTGTTTCAGTCCGAAAAATTGTAGACATAAATTGTAAGCTCTGTCATCCGCTTGTCCATCAAATATTTTATTTTTATTTTATATTCAAATATTTTATATTATATTTTATATTTTATATTTTATGCGCAGTGGAAGCGTGCTGGGCCCATAACCTCTTAAAGGAATATGTTGATTCCTAGCAGAATTTCAGTGGAGTAGAAAACGAGTAGAGTTCTCACAAATATATTAATAGATAACATACATTTTATATAGAAAATTTAAACACACAATAACAAGTCAAGAGAACATAAAATATTTCGATGACATAACACAACCTACAAACATTGGTTCCTTAGCAACCAGTAGACTATGGTAGTAGTCCATCCTCTTTCTTTACACTGATGCTAAGTAGGTTGGTATATCACCTCAACAGTTATTGCTTTTCAAACATCATATTAAGTCTATAAATTTTGCAAAATTCCTCGCCGAAAACGATATTTGAGGTTATAAAACAACCAGTCGTTCGGAATCTTCGAGTAAATTAAAGCAACCAAACAACGCACTCTGACCCTCGGAACGCGGCCCTGCCTTCCAACACACGCCGAAAGCTATTTTATGGATGTAATCTCCGTTCCGATACAACGAAATCGCGCCAACAACGCTAGTCCTTATGATGTCACAGATTACGTCAATCTTGCGATATATGCCGCGTTCCACTTTCCCCCTATTCCTATACCCCTTTTGTTATTTTCGATAATTTTGACCACATTTTGAGTTTCTTTTGTGCAATGGTTTGATCACTGTGATACTTTATAAATGTTTCTTCCCTGTTCCGATTTGGATAAGAACTCTAATAATGCCACTACAATTTTTGTCCATCCCACGTTGATGGGTAGAAAAGGGGGGAAAGCTTGAAACTGTCAGTATTGGCAGATCTCATCTTAATACATAAAAATAATACATTTTCCTATATTGTTTTTTTTCTTTATTGGTTATAGGAAAGCCTTTGACCACCATCTCACCTGATGGTAAGTGATGATGTGGTCGAAGGTGTTAACAGGCTTAACCTAGAATTACTGTCTCACAAGCACAGCTTCCGGAACACACCGTTAGGTGATTGGCGACAGATTTCCTACTTGAGGGTGGTCGCTAGCCAGGCTAGAAATGCCCTTCCACCAAGCAGTGAAGCTCAAGCCCGTGATGGGATTCGAACCATGGACCTGCTGCGCCTCAGTCCATAGCCAATGCCACTGAGCCATCACTGCTTCAAATTTTTTTTACATTTTAATATATTATTATTAATTATATTATTTTATATTTAAGCTAGATAAACACATGTGTGACGATTAGAAGAGTTGGTGTTGTTGTGTGCTTTTAATGGAATCAGTGATAGTGAAAGACCCCAAGATGGGGCAATCATTCAGAGTTCTAATGTCTTTCATATAAAAAGTTCTGTGTTTAGAACTCCTTATTTCAAAAACCCAAAGTACAAAAGAACCCACGATTCTCGGTGACATTTGTTTGACATTAGATGTAGGTATAAGATCTTTCTTTCAGACACACAACAATATTTGAAATTATAAAGACATTTAAAAATTTAAATATTAAGAGCATCGAAGACTTGTGGGGTATGTCAATTAAAGTGGCAGAGTATATAATATGCATTATTGCACCATATTTAAAAACAATATTCAATCTTTGTATTGATAAATAAAGGAAACTTCCCCGACTTAATGAAACAAAGTAAAATCACTCCAATTTTGAAGTCGGGGGCTACATCTGACCCTTGCAATTACAGACCTATTTCTATCTTACCTGTTCTGAGTAAAGTATTCGAAAAAATTATGCTCAAACAACTTCTATCCCATTTTAATGAGCATAATATATTGAATGAGAATCAGTTTGGTTTCACAAAGAGCAGATCCACAACAGATGCAGGTGCTCAATTGATGTCACATATACTTGAAGCCTGGGAGAGTTCACAGGATGCTATTGCCGTATTCTGTGACCTTTCTAAGGCATTTGACTGTGTAGAGCACCGCACTCTGATTCGAAAACTTTCACATTACGGTATTCGTGGAAAAGCTCTGGATCTTATAAAGTCATATCTGTCAGACAGGCTACAGAAGGTTAGAATAAATGGCAATACTTCTTCCGGGTCTTTGGTAAGAATAGGCGTACCGCAAGGATCAATTTTAGGACCTTTTCTGTTTCTAGCATATATAAAATGATCTGCCTTGCATGGTTAAAAATTTCTGCGATATAGTTTTATTCGCAGATGATACCTCCCTAATTTTTAAAGTAGATAGGAGGGATAGTGAACTTATTCATGTAAATAATGTGTTATCTATGATCTCTAAGTGGTCCGCGGCTAATAATCTTCTCTTAAATTCAAAAAAGACCAAATGTTTAAAGTTTTCTTTACCAAATGTTACTTATGTTGAACCAAACATTAAGCTTGGCCTAGAAAAACTCTCTTTTGACAATGCGACAGTCTTCCTGGGAATTAAAATGGATTCAACTTTACAGTGGAATCCACATATACATGATCTATCTGGAAGACTTAGTTCTGCTGCATATGCAGTTCATAAGATAAGACAGCTAACAGACGTAGCTACTGCTAGGCTCGTTTATTTCGCGTACTTCCTACAGTATTATGTCTTATGGTATATTGCTGTGGGGAGCTGCTGCTGAGATAGAGACAATCTTTATCTTACAAAAGCGTGCAATTCGAGCCATATATGAAATGGATCCTAGGGAATCCCTGAGAGATATTTTTAAAGAAATTGATATTTTAACTTTACCAAGTCTGTATATATTTGAAAATATTATGTATGTTCGTAAAAATTTGAGCAAATTTAAATCAAACAGTGACACTCACGATTATAACACTAGGAATAAAGATAAAATAGCGGTGCCAGGTTTTAGATTAGCAAAGACAAATAAAAGGTCCTTCTTAGGAAATTGTGTGCGGTTTTATAATAAATTGCCCAAACATATTACAACGCTCACAGAAAGAAAATTCAAGTTGCTTGTGAAGAATATTTTGATAAAGAAATCTTACTACACAGTTTGTGATTACTTAAACGACAAAATGCTTGGACTGGTTCGCCTCTGCCAAGCTAGCGCCTAACACCTACGTAATGTAAATTAAGTATTGTAATAATTTTACTATATAGTATGTACTTAACACATTTTTAAAAAACGTTTAAAAGAATGGCCCCGAGTTTCTTGCCCTTTCTTCTCGCAGTGGCTCTATAATTTTTGTTTGCTGAATGTGGCAGTACAATGTAGTATATTTCAATATTAAAATTTGTAATTGACCTTCATAAGAGCGTCGTAGACGCCTAAATTGAATAAATGATTTTGACTTTGACTTTTTGACTTTGACTTCGTACATTGGTACAACACCCAATTTTTGCCTATAACGTACCAAAATGAACGCCAATGAAATAATTTTTACTATTCCTGCGGTCCGATTGGCAATATCATTGCTCAAAGTGCTAACGTCTACGACCAGTGGTCCAAATGAATAAGTGCGATTTTGACAGCTCTTGGCACTGTGAGCGTGTTGATCAATCGGACCGTAATTGTAGCAAAAACAAACCATTCGCGCGCGTAAAACAAAATATATAGGTAGTTTGTGAAGTAATCTGTGTAATAAAGATAAAATAAATATATACCGACTTGCGATCCCTGATGAGACTATCAACTGAAGATGGAGAATATAGTAAGGATAATGATTGAAGATGATTCGAGTGATGAGGATCTGGATCTGGGCGTAATATTGAACAGCGATGATAGCGAGGACAGTGATGATGAAGATGTGGTTGCTGCTCTTGTCCTGATAAGATCGAAGAAAAGGGGACAGTTGCAAAGTAAGCCTCGAATCGAAAATTACGTGGAGAAAACAGTTGCCGAGTACAATCGCGAAACGTTCAAATCCCATTTCAGGTAGGTGCCTTTTTATAATGCTTAAGTATGATTTTCACATAAACTAGAGATCCTTAATTAGTTTCATTATCTGATTCCAGGATGTACCCTGAAACTGTAAACTTCATACTTGGCCTTATAGGCCCTTCAATTAGCAGCACCAAAATGGCAGGAGGCAGAAAGCCTATAGACGCGAAGAAGCAACTTTTAATATGCTTATGGGTAATGGCAACTCCTGATTCGTATAGGTAAGTTGAGCTATGTGTAACTATCATCAGTTATAAACTAAACAATTATCCTACCTAAAATGCTTCAAATAAAAATAAATCAAGCACTAGAGTTATAATTCACAAAAAACTCTCAATTTCATCTTACAGGTCAATATGTGAGAAGTTTAATGTTGGGAAGGCTACGGCAATTCGTGCTGTCAGACGGGTGTCACTTGCACTCCATACATTGGCTCCTCGGTTCATTTCTTGGCCAACGGGTGCAAGAGCAAAAGATATTGCTAGAAAGTTTGAGAGTTACAGTGCGTTTCCAGGAGTGGTAGGTGCAATTGATGGGACACACATTAATATAATTGCACCAATCAAGGATTCAAAATCATATATAAACCGAAAAGGAAAGCATTCCATTCAAGTCCAGGTAACATGTGCATTTATTTATATGCCCTATGGGCATTCATTCAACACCGGTGAAATCTCGCTAGAAGAATTGTATGAATGTGTTGATTACTCCATCCCTGGTGTAACAGCAGATCTAATTTAACATTTGTTTGTCATGCGTATCATCCGATGGTTTATATATTGGCTGCAAAATTGATACCTTTATTTAAATTTATCAATCTAGCTAGCTAATGTATACAAAAGTTCTGATAGAAGGAAACTGAACCGATCAGACCTACCAAACTAATACACTCTTCTTCTGTTATGCCTGTATTTTATCTCCAACCTGCAATTTACTGAATGTAGTCCTGTAGATTCAGTCATATGTGAAATTATGATGCAGTATGATTTTGGTATTTTTCTAATATTATAAATTCAAAAGTTTGTATGTGTTATTTTGTAACCACTAACCTTCAAATTGGCTGACCGGATTTTGATTAAATTTGGTACATATATTCTTTAAGACATTGATTAACACATGTACTACTTTTAATCCTGATTTTTTTTAATGGTGCCTGAAGAATTGGGATAACCAATGTAACATAGATAGGCTGGCAGGCAAGAAAGGCAGGTGTAAGCTATTAAAGCCAAGTTATAATAAGATTTCATAATAAAATATGCAATATAGTACTTATGAGTAGAACTATTTTCACTAGTTTGTTTAATTTTATGTTCATGATGAGAAAAATTTAATAACTATGGTTTTTATTTTGTTGCAGGCCGTTTGTACTTGGGACTTATTGTTTACAAGTATGTTTGCTGGGAATGCTGGGTCAGTACATGATGCTAGAGTTTTTAGACTGTCCCCAATAAATGATTTTTTTCAAGATCCGGATACATACTTCCCTGATAATTTGCATCTTGTGGGGGATGCTGCTTATGGTATTCACCAATGCTTGATGGTCCCATTTAAAGACAATGGACATTTGACCCAGAGACAAAAAAATTTTAATTTTTGTCTCTCTTCAGCTCGAATGTCTATAGAAAGAGCATTTGGGTTGTGGAAAACCCGTTGGCGTAGCATCCTGCACTGTTTGCCTATGGTAACATTAAACAAAATCCCAGAATACCTGCTTGCAACAGCTGTTCTACACAATATTTGCATTATGAAGGGGGACATGATGCCAATGCAGGAAGTAGAGTGGCAGTTACGAGTTACCAACAGAGGTCCTCTTATAGTTGGAGGTAGAGAACTTGGAGTTCAGAAGCGCCAAGCTATTATGAATAATTTAATATTACGTGATAATTAGTAGTAATAATATAATTAGTAGTTTTGTGCATATGTTATCAATAATTTATATACTTGATACAAATAAGGCTGTAATTTAATGCAAAAAGGCATTTTTATTCCTCATTGTACTACCAGCTTGTAGTGTTGTAGAGAGCAATCAGTCATAAATCAGTCTTTTATTTTTTACTAATGATAGATTTTTCAATATTAACATTTCTTTTTCTATATGTATGTACCTATTCACATTTTAAAATGTTATTAACTAATATTGTCAAAATTATACTAATTATTCATCAGTCATGCATTATGAAATATCTTTAATTAACACTAAATGATATCAACTTTTCATAAATAATATTAGTAGTTATTATTATTATTAATAACCCTGTAAGGACTTTACAGTGATTTGTCCATTCATAAAATTAAAAAATAATATTTTAGGTGTTTTTAACTAAAGATATATTTTTATATTAAAACAACAACATTAAAAACTATTTGTATCCTGAAAATATGTGTATCAATCAGCTTTTTACAGGAGTAGCTTTTTTCAGTCTGGTCCAGGTAGTTACGATGGAATAGGTACCTACTTGTACAACAAAAAAATGTAACAATTAGATTGTTAAAATAAATCAGTCAATAACATTATTAACATTTGTTAACCATAGGCTTTCTTTTTCTATATGTACCTATTCACATTTTTAAAATGTTTATTTACTAATATTGTCAAAGTTATACTAAATGTACAACAATGTTTTATTCTAAATTATCTTTTATTAACACTAAATGAGATCAACTTTCCTTATAAATTACAATAATAATAACCCTGTAAGTACTTTACAAAATAGTCTGTCCTTTCATAAAAATAATATTTGAGGTGATTTTAACTAAAGATTACTTATATTAAAACAATAACATTTGAAATGATTAGTGTACTGAAAATATTTTTATTGATCAACTTTTTACAGGACTAGCTTTTTTCAGTCTGGTCCACTTGGACTAGTCTGAAAAAAGCTAGTCCTGTAAAAAGTCACAAAGCAATAGGTACATACTTGTACAACAAAAGAAATTTAACAATTAGATAAAAAAATAATCAGTCTTATATTTCTTCACAATTATTTAAGAGATGGACAATGATAAATGTTACAAAATTTTAAAAAAAGTTTTTTGTCCATATGTAGTTTTTTCGACACACATTTTTTATTCATACTAAATGAGATCAACTTAATTTTTAAATTATAATAAAAAACATGTTTTGCATAACATTGTCTCTCCTTCCATAAAAAAATATTTTAGGTATTTTAACCAGAAATATTTATATATTTAAAACAATAACATTTAAATATTCTTATTATTATTATAGTAGTGAGATATTGTACTACAATATTTTAATCAATCAACTTTCATAATAGTTTCTAATTTTCATAACACTTTTCAGTGTTTAAGTTGGTTCCAATTTTTATTAAATCTTTGCAATATGTCTTATCACTTATGCATACATAATATTTAAGTATTAAAATCATTAATTTGCTTACACCTTTTTCGGTTATTCTAGTGTTACTGAAAAACTTGTTACTGTGGTTCATGGTTAATGCAATGCTTATGAAATTAAAATAATAACAATTTAATAACAACCCTCTCCAGAGAAATTCACTATCAGATGGTTAAAAAGAATATGGGAACATAAATAAAAAATGGAACCAACTTCAACACTGAAAGTGTGAAATATTTTGTTGCAGTTGGTACCATATTCTACAAGATATTACACACCTATTATCACAATATTGTTACATATTGGAAGACGTATTGGAAGACAGTGCCTGCAATAACTGCAGTTTTTCTCTGTGCTGTCTCTCTTTCATTTCCAAGAACTTATTGAAATTTTCTTGTTTTACCCTAGCCCTTTCATCCTTACACTTTTTCAAATCTTTACAAAAATCATCTATGATAGTTTCCAATTTTCTTTTCTTGGGTTCAGTCTGCAACTCATTTGTGTTATTATCTAATAATGATGGCCCCATTTCTGATGCCAGAGCTTCAGGATTAGCCCACCCAGTTGAACCAAATAACTCATGCATTCTCTGTAAAGGAAACAAAAAAATATTTTACAACCTTTATTTTACTAATGAAAATAGTATTCGAATCGTATGATCACATGCCCGTATGCAGATTTTCGGGATGGTATTGTGCAGTTGCCCTTAGAAAACACCCTAACATGGTTTGACTATATGGCCCTAATATGTATGGTATAAATTGATCTTTTTATTATTTTGAATTATGATAATCAATCTTTATCATCATAAAATTATTGAATGACAGTAGAAATAATTAGTTGACTAAGCAAATAAGAGCTGGAATAGAGTTGAAAGAGGCATTGACCTAGTAGTATTGTTTCGATAGCAAAATAACATGGGTCATATTCTTAACAAGTTCGCAACTGGGATAAATAGAACTATTGACAGAAAACATTGTATCTAAATTTATCTATTTTTCCTCATTATAGGTGATATATATTTACAATAGGTATTACTGTACAAATAAGAAAAACACTTACATCAAAGTAAGGCCAAGTCGCCCTGTCATTGCCAGATGTTGCATTATGATCCAAAATTTTTTTGTAATATTTTTTTAAACTATTAATTTTTGATTGGCACTGGCCGCCATTTACAATATATGCATTGTTTGTTTGTTGCATTTTCAAGGCAATAAGATCATATACTGACTTATGTCTTTTTCGGGAGAAATCCTCTCTGTGCTCTTCATACAAGGAGAGGAGCAATAAAATGCATTGTTCCCCCCATATGAAAAGTGATTTTGACTCTTGATCTCCTGAAACCAAATAGTAAAATTTTAATACTAGGTAATAAATTAAATATAAAATAAAATAAGTGAGTTGATATTCTCTCTATTAGTGTTCTGTTATACAAGCAAAACCATGTACCTATATTTTAATGAATAATTTATGTTTTGGTTGCAGATTACAAAAAACATTATGAAGCGATGTTGTCAGTATAGTTCATTCACCTAAATAGTAAATATTTACTATTTAGGTGAATGAAATGCTACAACTTACACCGCAATGTTGAATTCTTCACATCCTTATTTAAGAGATGGACCCTATATACATATAACAATAAAAACTTCCTCATACCGCTTTTAATGATAAAATAAATCAATATTTTTTTCTGACTACATATGCCGCCTGGGGCACTTATAAAATGTCAAGATATTGGGTCTTTGAATAAAAATTGGATTAGGTACATAAGTTCTGTTTATACCAGACTCCATAAGGAGGGTTATGTTTTTCGGGACTATGTATGGGGATTCTTTGGCACGCCCTAGAACCTAAATGGATTAATGGTTTTTGACATGTGAAATGAATTGAGAGGAGAAGTAGAAGTGACATAGGGTACAAACAGTTCATATGATACCCAGAAAAAATAGAAAATAATCTATTACTTATCAATTATTATATATATATATCTCCAAAATCTTTTATATTACTATGAAATATTCAGTAGTTTACTAGATAAATTGGCTCATAGTCATTTAGTATTCTAGGACCAAAACATGACAGGGCAGTGTCTAGTAGTGCGGTATAAGCAACAAGCGGTAGAAGGTAACCGAAAAGCAGTAAATAAGTTTTATATTCTGTAAAATAGAGTTATAAAAGCTTAAAAACATATTTTTGTAATTATTTACAGTTGCACACTAATAAGTTACATTTATTGATAAAACAAATGATGCTCCTGTCTGACCTTGAGCTGTCCTTGAGAGCCAGTAATTCTAGGATAAGCCTGTTAACACCTTCGACCAAATCATCACTTACCATCGGGTGAGATTGTGGTCAAAGGCTTACCTATCAGCAATAAAAAAAAAAAAAAAAAAAAACCTACATTTTCAAGAAAATATGTTTATATGCTTTATTAGCTTCTAGTATAACAGAGTAAAAAACTTTGCAGTTTCAGTTACCTTCTATAAACACAATGCAATCGGCATATACTTTTTTATAATTTAAATCAATTTCACTCTCTAAGATGAATTCTTCTAGGAAAGCGGCAAAATTGCATACAACCAAACCAAATTAGAAGAGCATTTTCTGAAAAATTAAACAATGTTTTACATAAATACTTAAAGGTCTCTCATCTGTGCCTACAACACCAGGTACAAAAAACTTACTATGCCCTTCCGTAGTCACTTCTTCATTAGTCACTGAATCATTCTGATATTGTGGTGCGATATTGTTAGAAACAGTGGTGTTTTCCGTTGCATCATAATTATGCAGCAACTGCTTAACATATTCAGGATCTGTAAGTCAAAGGTACCTGATGAGATTCAAGATTGGGAAATTATCGTTAATTAGACCGACAGAAAAATTGTGATTCGTAAAATGCACTTACCATTCTGTGCTCTCTCGTATTGCTCAGGTGTGAGTAATAAAGAAATGATTCTTCCATTTGGCTCGTCGTTTATACTGACTTCCACACTCATAATCACAATAAAACCACTGTCTTTGAATAAAACTTTAACAGAACGGAGAAATCATAAATACGATTGCAGAAATAAACAAACAAACATCTGTCACTTTTGACAGAACGCTCACGGTGATATTGGTGACGAGCATGGTCCATGTAATCGTCAATATGGCGGCAATCATGACGTCATCTATGACGTAGGGTGTGCCATCGTAATCGTGCTCAAGGTGATTAGGACCGAATGTTATCACGCTAATATCGCTTTTATTGCCAATCGGACCGCACTATATTCCTGCGGTCCGATTGGCAATATCATTGCTCAAAGTGCTAACGTCTACGACCAGTGGTCCAAATGAATAAGTGCGATTTTGACAGCTCTTGGCACTGTGAGCGTGTTGATCAATCGGACCGTAATTGTAGCAAAAACAAACCATTCGCGCGCGTAAAACAAAATATATAGGTAGTTTGTGAAGTAATCTGTGTAATAAAGATAAAATAAATATATACCGACTTGCGATCCCTGATGAGACTATCAACTGAAGATGGAGAATATAGTAAGGATAATGATTGAAGATGATTCGAGTGATGAGGATCTGGATCTGGGCGTAATATTGAACAGCGATGATAGCGAGGACAGTGATGATGAAGATGTGGTTGCTGCTCTTGTCCTGATAAGATCGAAGAAAAGGGGACAGTTGCAAAGTAAGCCTCGAATCGAAAATTACGTGGAGAAAACAGTTGCCGAGTACAATCGCGAAACGTTCAAATCCCATTTCAGGTAGGTGCCTTTTTATAATGCTTAAGTATGATTTTCACATAAACTAGAGATCCTTAATTAGTTTCATTATCTGATTCCAGGATGTACCCTGAAACTGTAAACTTCATACTTGGCCTTATAGGCCCTTCAATTAGCAGCACCAAAATGGCAGGAGGCAGAAAGCCTATAGACGCGAAGAAGCAACTTTTAATATGCTTATGGGTAATGGCAACTCCTGATTCGTATAGGTAAGTTGAGCTATGTGTAACTATCATCAGTTATAAACTAAACAATTATCCTACCTAAAATGCTTCAAATAAAAATAAATCAAGCACTAGAGTTATAATTCACAAAAAACTCTCAATTTCATCTTACAGGTCAATATGTGAGAAGTTTAATGTTGGGAAGGCTACGGCAATTCGTGCTGTCAGACGGGTGTCACTTGCACTCCATACATTGGCTCCTCGGTTCATTTCTTGGCCAACGGGTGCAAGAGCAAAAGATATTGCTAGAAAGTTTGAGAGTTACAGTGCGTTTCCAGGAGTGGTAGGTGCAATTGATGGGACACACATTAATATAATTGCACCAATCAAGGATTCAAAATCATATATAAACCGAAAAGGAAAGCATTCCATTCAAGTCCAGGTAACATGTGCATTTATTTATATGCCCTATGGGCATTCATTCAACACCGGTGAAATCTCGCTAGAAGAATTGTATGAATGTGTTGATTACTCCATCCCTGGTGTAACAGCAGATCTAATTTAACATTTGTTTGTCATGCGTATCATCCGATGGTTTATATATTGGCTGCAAAATTGATACCTTTATTTAAATTTATCAATCTAGCTAGCTAATGTATACAAAAGTTCTGATAGAAGGAAACTGAACCGATCAGACCTACCAAACTAATACACTCTTCTTCTGTTATGCCTGTATTTTATCTCCAACCTGCAATTTACTGAATGTAGTCCTGTAGATTCAGTCATATGTGAAATTATGATGCAGTATGATTTTGGTATTTTTCTAATATTATAAATTCAAAAGTTTGTATGTGTTATTTTGTAACCACTAACCTTCAAATTGGCTGACCGGATTTTGATTAAATTTGGTACATATATTCTTTAAGACATTGATTAACACATGTACTACTTTTAATCCTGATTTTTTTTAATGGTGCCTGAAGAATTGGGATAACCAATGTAACATAGATAGGCTGGCAGGCAAGAAAGGCAGGTGTAAGCTATTAAAGCCAAGTTATAATAAGATTTCATAATAAAATATGCAATATAGTACTTATGAGTAGAACTATTTTCACTAGTTTGTTTAATTTTATGTTCATGATGAGAAAAATTTAATAACTATGGTTTTTATTTTGTTGCAGGCCGTTTGTACTTGGGACTTATTGTTTACAAGTATGTTTGCTGGGAATGCTGGGTCAGTACATGATGCTAGAGTTTTTAGACTGTCCCCAATAAATGATTTTTTTCAAGATCCGGATACATACTTCCCTGATAATTTGCATCTTGTGGGGGATGCTGCTTATGGTATTCACCAATGCTTGATGGTCCCATTTAAAGACAATGGACATTTGACCCAGAGACAAAAAAATTTTAATTTTTGTCTCTCTTCAGCTCGAATGTCTATAGAAAGAGCATTTGGGTTGTGGAAAACCCGTTGGCGTAGCATCCTGCACTGTTTGCCTATGGTAACATTAAACAAAATCCCAGAATACCTGCTTGCAACAGCTGTTCTACACAATATTTGCATTATGAAGGGGGACATGATGCCAATGCAGGAAGTAGAGTGGCAGTTACGAGTTACCAACAGAGGTCCTCTTATAGTTGGAGGTAGAGAACTTGGAGTTCAGAAGCGCCAAGCTATTATGAATAATTTAATATTACGTGATAATTAGTAGTAATAATATAATTAGTAGTTTTGTGCATATGTTATCAATAATTTATATACTTGATACAAATAAGGCTGTAATTTAATGCAAAAAGGCATTTTTATTCCTCATTGTACTACCAGCTTGTAGTGTTGTAGAGAGCAATCAGTCATAAATCAGTCTTTTATTTTTTACTAATGATAGATTTTTCAATATTAACATTTCTTTTTCTATATGTATGTACCTATTCACATTTTAAAATGTTATTAACTAATATTGTCAAAATTATACTAATTATTCATCAGTCATGCATTATGAAATATCTTTAATTAACACTAAATGATATCAACTTTTCATAAATAATATTAGTAGTTATTATTATTATTAATAACCCTGTAAGGACTTTACAGTGATTTGTCCATTCATAAAATTAAAAAATAATATTTTAGGTGTTTTTAACTAAAGATATATTTTTATATTAAAACAACAACATTAAAAACTATTTGTATCCTGAAAATATGTGTATCAATCAGCTTTTTACAGGAGTAGCTTTTTTCAGTCTGGTCCAGGTAGTTACGATGGAATAGGTACCTACTTGTACAACAAAAAAATGTAACAATTAGATTGTTAAAATAAATCAGTCAATAACATTATTAACATTTGTTAACCATAGGCTTTCTTTTTCTATATGTACCTATTCACATTTTTAAAATGTTTATTTACTAATATTGTCAAAGTTATACTAAATGTACAACAATGTTTTATTCTAAATTATCTTTTATTAACACTAAATGAGATCAACTTTCCTTATAAATTACAATAATAATAACCCTGTAAGTACTTTACAAAATAGTCTGTCCTTTCATAAAAATAATATTTGAGGTGATTTTAACTAAAGATTACTTATATTAAAACAATAACATTTGAAATGATTAGTGTACTGAAAATATTTTTATTGATCAACTTTTTACAGGACTAGCTTTTTTCAGTCTGGTCCACTTGGACTAGTCTGAAAAAAGCTAGTCCTGTAAAAAGTCACAAAGCAATAGGTACATACTTGTACAACAAAAGAAATTTAACAATTAGATAAAAAAATAATCAGTCTTATATTTCTTCACAATTATTTAAGAGATGGACAATGATAAATGTTACAAAATTTTAAAAAAAGTTTTTTGTCCATATGTAGTTTTTTCGACACACATTTTTTATTCATACTAAATGAGATCAACTTAATTTTTAAATTATAATAAAAAACATGTTTTGCATAACATTGTCTCTCCTTCCATAAAAAAATATTTTAGGTATTTTAACCAGAAATATTTATATATTTAAAACAATAACATTTAAATATTCTTATTATTATTATAGTAGTGAGATATTGTACTACAATATTTTAATCAATCAACTTTCATAATAGTTTCTAATTTTCATAACACTTTTCAGTGTTTAAGTTGGTTCCAATTTTTATTAAATCTTTGCAATATGTCTTATCACTTATGCATACATAATATTTAAGTATTAAAATCATTAATTTGCTTACACCTTTTTCGGTTATTCTAGTGTTACTGAAAAACTTGTTACTGTGGTTCATGGTTAATGCAATGCTTATGAAATTAAAATAATAACAATTTAATAACAACCCTCTCCAGAGAAATTCACTATCAGATGGTTAAAAAGAATATGGGAACATAAATAAAAAATGGAACCAACTTCAACACTGAAAGTGTGAAATATTTTGTTGCAGTTGGTACCATATTCTACAAGATATTACACACCTATTATCACAATATTGTTACATATTGGAAGACGTATTGGAAGACAGTGCCTGCAATAACTGCAGTTTTTCTCTGTGCTGTCTCTCTTTCATTTCCAAGAACTTATTGAAATTTTCTTGTTTTACCCTAGCCCTTTCATCCTTACACTTTTTCAAATCTTTACAAAAATCATCTATGATAGTTTCCAATTTTCTTTTCTTGGGTTCAGTCTGCAACTCATTTGTGTTATTATCTAATAATGATGGCCCCATTTCTGATGCCAGAGCTTCAGGATTAGCCCACCCAGTTGAACCAAATAACTCATGCATTCTCTGTAAAGGAAACAAAAAAATATTTTACAACCTTTATTTTACTAATGAAAATAGTATTCGAATCGTATGATCACATGCCCGTATGCAGATTTTCGGGATGGTATTGTGCAGTTGCCCTTAGAAAACACCCTAACATGGTTTGACTATATGGCCCTAATATGTATGGTATAAATTGATCTTTTTATTATTTTGAATTATGATAATCAATCTTTATCATCATAAAATTATTGAATGACAGTAGAAATAATTAGTTGACTAAGCAAATAAGAGCTGGAATAGAGTTGAAAGAGGCATTGACCTAGTAGTATTGTTTCGATAGCAAAATAACATGGGTCATATTCTTAACAAGTTCGCAACTGGGATAAATAGAACTATTGACAGAAAACATTGTATCTAAATTTATCTATTTTTCCTCATTATAGGTGATATATATTTACAATAGGTATTACTGTACAAATAAGAAAAACACTTACATCAAAGTAAGGCCAAGTCGCCCTGTCATTGCCAGATGTTGCATTATGATCCAAAATTTTTTTGTAATATTTTTTTAAACTATTAATTTTTGATTGGCACTGGCCGCCATTTACAATATATGCATTGTTTGTTTGTTGCATTTTCAAGGCAATAAGATCATATACTGACTTATGTCTTTTTCGGGAGAAATCCTCTCTGTGCTCTTCATACAAGGAGAGGAGCAATAAAATGCATTGTTCCCCCCATATGAAAAGTGATTTTGACTCTTGATCTCCTGAAACCAAATAGTAAAATTTTAATACTAGGTAATAAATTAAATATAAAATAAAATAAGTGAGTTGATATTCTCTCTATTAGTGTTCTGTTATACAAGCAAAACCATGTACCTATATTTTAATGAATAATTTATGTTTTGGTTGCAGATTACAAAAAACATTATGAAGCGATGTTGTCAGTATAGTTCATTCACCTAAATAGTAAATATTTACTATTTAGGTGAATGAAATGCTACAACTTACACCGCAATGTTGAATTCTTCACATCCTTATTTAAGAGATGGACCCTATATACATATAACAATAAAAACTTCCTCATACCGCTTTTAATGATAAAATAAATCAATATTTTTTTCTGACTACATATGCCGCCTGGGGCACTTATAAAATGTCAAGATATTGGGTCTTTGAATAAAAATTGGATTAGGTACATAAGTTCTGTTTATACCAGACTCCATAAGGAGGGTTATGTTTTTCGGGACTATGTATGGGGATTCTTTGGCACGCCCTAGAACCTAAATGGATTAATGGTTTTTGACATGTGAAATGAATTGAGAGGAGAAGTAGAAGTGACATAGGGTACAAACAGTTCATATGATACCCAGAAAAAATAGAAAATAATCTATTACTTATCAATTATTATATATATATATCTCCAAAATCTTTTATATTACTATGAAATATTTAGTAGTTTACTAGATAAATTGGCTCATAGTCATTTAGTATTCTAGGACCAAAACATGACAGGGCAGTGTCTAGTAGTGCGGTATAAGCAACAAGCGGTAGAAGGTAACCGAAAAGCAGTAAATAAGTTTTATATTCTGTAAAATAGAGTTATAAAAGCTTAAAAACATATTTTTGTAATTATTTACAGTTGCACACTAATAAGTTACATTTATTGATAAAACAAATGATGCTCCTGTCTGACCTTGAGCTGTCCTTGAGAGCCAGTAATTCTAGGATAAGCCTGTTAACACCTTCGACCAAATCATCACTTACCATCGGGTGAGATTGTGGTCAAAGGCTTACCTATCAGCAATAAAAAAAAAAAAAAAAAAAAAACCTACATTTTCAAGAAAATATGTTTATATGCTTTATTAGCTTCTAGTATAACAGAGTAAAAAACTTTGCAGTTTCAGTTACCTTCTATAAACACAATGCAATCGGCATATACTTTTTTATAATTTAAATCAATTTCACTCTCTAAGATGAATTCTTCTAGGAAAGCGGCAAAATTGCATACAACCAAACCAAATTAGAAGAGCATTTTCTGAAAAATTAAACAATGTTTTACATAAATACTTAAAGGTCTCTCATCTGTGCCTACAACACCAGGTACAAAAAACTTACTATGCCCTTCCGTAGTCACTTCTTCATTAGTCACTGAATCATTCTGATATTGTGGTGCGATATTGTTAGAAACAGTGGTGTTTTCCGTTGCATCATAATTATGCAGCAACTGCTTAACATATTCAGGATCTGTAAGTCAAAGGTACCTGATGAGATTCAAGATTGGGAAATTATCGTTAATTAGACCGACAGAAAAATTGTGATTCGTAAAATGCACTTACCATTCTGTGCTCTCTCGTATTGCTCAGGTGTGAGTAATAAAGAAATGATTCTTCCATTTGGCTCGTCGTTTATACTGACTTCCACACTCATAATCACAATAAAACCACTGTCTTTGAATAAAACTTTAACAGAACGGAGAAATCATAAATACGATTGCAGAAATAAACAAACAAACATCTGTCACTTTTGACAGAACGCTCACGGTGATATTGGTGACGAGCATGGTCCATGTAATCGTCAATATGGCGGCAATCATGACGTCATCTATGACGTAGGGTGTGCCATCGTAATCGTGCTCAAGGTGATTAGGACCGAATGTTATCACGCTAATATCGCTTTTATTGCCAATCGGACCGCACTATATTTGTGGGTATCATTTTTGCTAACAGTAGGCTAAACGAATGCTCTAATCAGTGTAAAAAAAACACCGAAGAAAAACAAATGTCTCACGTGCAGCCGCGCATGTAGTTTTGGTTTAAGTTTAACACAAAGGTAAATTATATTTAAGGAAAGTTATTATTGGCAAATGCATATATTATGGATGCATACGACATCTTCAAAAAGTTAACAAAAGGATTAATTTTCAAGAATAAAGTTTTAGGTCTGAAAAATAATGTAAGTACAATCCAATATAACCTTTCCACGTTTTGAATTTTTTTTGATATATTTTTAGAAATAAGTTAACAATACACATCTAGGAAGAATATAAAATACCTATATTCTAAAAGTTCCTTATTATTATTATCAACCACATATTTTAAAGAATAAAAAAACAGTAAGTTGTAAAAATGTTGTGTTCATCACAAAATATTCTTATTTATGCTTATTATTTATTCATTTAATTAATATTTATGCTATATTACAGGAACAAAAAAATAATGGAATTGTTCCCAAGAAAGAAGAAATTAAAATAAAGAAAGAAGAGCTAAGTAATATTGAAAATGATGTTGACACATATCTCAAACAAACATATGTTGATTCAGATGGGTCGCAACCAGAGTCAGAAGACGCAGATAATAATTCTGAAGAGGATAATGACATAACTTTAATGGAAGGTGTGACAATTGGAGGCAAGAAACAGAAAAAGAAGAAAGAGAAAACAGATGATTTGCAAAAGAAACTTGAATTGGAGGAGGTAAACATATTTTATAGTATTGTCATATTTTTTAGTAGTTTAATAATAGGCAGTGTCTAATGAAGCTGGCAAGGCTGCCTCCAATACGGCTAAAAGCTTCTCAAAATTTAAACCGAAAAAAATTATAAATAACAGTGGGAGTAACATTTTAGTAGGTATCTGGTACCCAGAGTGGGTGCTGGCAGTTTGCAGGTTACAACCGTTACCTGAAAAATTCAAATAAAAGTTTATAATACTATCATCAAAAAATGTCTGTCATGTCTGTTTAAGTTGCAACTTTTATTGTAAAAAGTTGTAACCTCCAATATTGGTCCCACTCATGGAATGGTGTCCTGATGTATTTGTTACAAATTCTCAACTCCCTTCAGAAAACCACAATTAAAAGTACAATTAAAAGAGTTGACATTCTCACTGAATGTTTCAAGCGGTTTTATATGCTGCATAAGGTTAAAATGTGGAATGACCTGCCTTATTACAGTCTTTCCTCATAAATATGAAATGGGTTCATTAAAAAATATATACGAATACAACAAATATTTTATAAATATTTTAACAAAACATTAAATTTATATATAAATTAGGCGCAATTGTCACTAGATATATTTTTATATTTTTAAGTGTTTTATTAAGATATTAATTTAATGATTTCTTAAAATATTTTTAAGATATGTTATTATTAAATATGGATTTCCGCAAAGTAACACCTGAAGTTATTAATTTCGATTAATAGTCCATAAGGGTTGATTTAAAAAAAAGTTTTGGAAAATCTACTCTAAGGCCACACAATGGGCCATCAGAGCATGCATGCTGCGGCAGCTGCTGGTGATGCATCAAAAGAATCTTCAATTAAAATCTGAATCTATTCATTTCGATTTATATTCCATAAGGGTTGGTTTAAAAAAAAGTTTTGGAAACATCTACTCTTAGGCCACACAATGGGCCATTAGAGCATGCATGATGCGGTAGCTGCTGACGATGCACCAAAAGAATCTTCAATTAAAATTAATCTGCATTACCCCCAAGTCAACACGGCTTCATTGAGCATAAATAACTATTATTTATATTTTATGTCTTTTTGTAACTTGTGTGAGAACAACAACATTCCAAATGTTAATGGTAGAATGTTAGATGTGGTATTGATTCGTTTGTGCTCAGATACACATGTAAATGTTGAAACCGCTGCCAATATAGTTAAAATTGACTTGCACCACCCGCCTCTTGAAGTTATTGTAAAGATCTCTAGTTCTCGTCATTCGGACCGAATTGAACCAAGTAACATCAATCCTAGCCTTGACTGGAATTTTAAAAAGTGCAATTACTCTCAGCTGTGTGAGATGATGACTAATGTATCGTGGGATGAATTTTATTTACTTGACGATGTGTCTCAGTGCACAAACTTTTTCTACGACCATATTTATGAAATTTTCGATGCCTGTACTCCTAAAAAATGTCGCGATAGAGTAGTGGGATCGCGGTATCCGGTTTGGTTTAGTAAGGATATTATCGATGATATCAAACTAAAACTTGAGCTTCATCGTAACTGGAAACGTACTTGTTCCGAGGAGTCTTATGAATTATTTTCCAGTTTAAGGTCTCAGCTAAAAAATCGTGTCTCAAGTGCCTACGATTCGTATGTGGTGGATATTGAGAACAGTATTAGGGAAAACCCTCGGGAATTTTGGCGCCATATTTCATCTCTTCGATCAAAGGGAGGATTTCAACCAACCGTTGAATACAAGGGGGACACTTTCAGCGGAATACAAGCTTCTGAGGCTTTTGCAAAATTTTTTTCAAGTGTTTTTCTCGAAGATGTGCCAAAACTAGATGCGGCAAGCACCTCTGCTAGGGATTTATCAACTTCGAGTAATGTTATTTGCATACCACAGATATCTCCTTGGGATGTAGTAGAAGGAATCCAAAGTTTGAAAGCCAGTGGCTCAATTGGGCCAGACTGCATACCTCCGTGGTTTTTGAAGGACGGAAGGGAATTACTGAGCTACCCTCTCTGCTACTTGTTTAACCTTGCTCTACGGAAGGGAGTCTACCCATCTCAATGGAAACTTTCGCGTATCTGTCCTATTCCTAAAACTTCAAATAGAATATCGGTAGAGGAATATCGTCCAATAGCCATATTACCGACCGTAGCGAAGGTTTTTGAGCACGTGCTTCATAAAAAAATGTATAGGCAGGTTGAACCGTTTTTATGTGATGAACAACACGGATTCAGAAAGAAACGATCAGTAAACACTAATTTATTGACATTGGTGGACTATATATCTTCCAGTCTCGATCGTGGGAAACAAGTAGACGTACTCTATTTTGATTATCGGAAAGCATTCGACAGAATCAATAACGACATACTGTTGGCAAAGTTCAGCGCTATAGGTTTCACTCCAGGCTTTCTCTGTTTCCTCGCTGACTATCACCGCGAGCGTCGACAGTTTGTTCGTCTAGGTTCTTACGATTCTACACCTTATCCCACGCTTTCAGGAGTGAGTCAAGGATCGACGCTTGGCCCTTTTTTCTTTGCGATAATGATAAATGACCTTCCTAAGGTTCTAAAGTACGCGAAATGTCTCCTATATGCGGATGACCTAAAGTTATACATGGAGATTAGTTCATTTGATGACTGTTTAAAATTGCAAAGAGACGTTGATATGATCTATCAATGGAGTATCAAAAATGGAATGGAATTTAATCTTTCTAAATGCTCCCAGATGACATTTGGCAGAATGCATTATCCTTTCCAATTTCAATATAAATTGGGTCAAGACGTCATTTCGAGTAATGAATTAGTAAAAGATCTAGGAGTCACATTTGATCGTCAATTGACATTTAATAGCCATATCGCTACGGTCGCTAAAGAGGCTTAACAACGGCTTGGATTCGTGCTACGGAATTCCCGGGATTTTAATGATATTGGTGTGATTAAGCTCATATTCAGTACCCTGGTACGAAGCAAACTAGAATCCAGCGCTTGTGTATGGCATCCGCATGAGAGCTGCTATACCTTAATGCTGGAGAAAGTTCAGAAGGCCTTTTTGAGATACCTCTATAAGCGTAGGTATGGGTACTACCCGTACATGTATCCCACCGAATTCTTACACGGTTGTCTGGGATACAATTCGTTGGAAGTAAGGAGAGCGCATGACCAACTGAGAATTATGTGTAAAATCTTGCGCGGTAAGGTTGATGTACCGGAGCTCAGCGAGCAGTTATGCCGCCTCTATACTCCCGACAACTATCTTCGGGCTAGGAAACATAAATTGTTTGCTGTACCACGCTGTAGAACGGTGGGTCATGCGGCCTCCCCGATACCGCGATCCCTTGCTGCACTTAATGCTCTACTCGAAGGTCAACTCGATTGTGATGTGCTAGCGGGCGAGTGGAACATTGTAATGAAAGATTGTTTACATTACTGTGAGTCTGTCGCATCACAGAAACAATCTAGTATATTTAGGTAGGTCTTGACATAGCAATTAGGTATTGTATAAAAACCATTATTTTTCTTTATCATTGACATTTGTATATAGTACTATTATTTTTGTGATTTCTGTGTCTCAATTTTGATAATTTTATTTTTTTGACATTTTTATATTTTTTTGACATTAATTTTATATAATTCTCTAATATTTAACATTATCATTAGTGTAATTCGTGAAAGCGGTACTAATTGAATAAAAATAAATAAATAAATAAAAAAAAAGTCATAGTTAAAATTTTTGAAAAGAGATAAACATGTCTCCATATGGAGGGGTTTTCGCTAGTGGGGACTATAAAGGAAAGTTCTGGACCTCATGTATTTTGACTCATATTGTACATTGTAGTGTTTAAACTGTCCTGATATAATTTACATGATTGTAATTTTGAATGTGTATTACTGGTAATACATTTGTATTATGTGAAATGAAATGCAATGGTAGAATGACCACCGAGGCCCGCCTGATGTTAAGCGGACTAATCTCTGCCTATGATAGATGTATTTCGTCACAAATTGCACTGCACCTGTCACTTTGAGACATAGTTGTTAACTCTCATGTGTCTGTAATTTCACTGGCTGTCAAGGACTGCAGTCAGAACACACTGTTAGGTGCTTGGCGACAGATTTTCTACTTGAGGGTGGTTGCCAGGCGGTCATTTGTAAAATGCCCTTCCACCGTGCGGTGAAGCTCAACCCCGCGGCGGGATTTGAACCATGGACCTACTGCGCGGCAGTCCATAGCCAATGCCACTGAGACATCACTGCTTCAAATTGATTGATGTTGTTGTTGAAGTTGTGCTTGTGAGTTGTGACTTCTTCATTATTATTAAAAATCTATGTTTCTGCTTCCTTCCACCCTTCTGGTGCAATGCTCTCCACCCTCTCTTTCATTAGTATATATTTGTATATATAAATATCGATACTGCAATTTGACTAGTCAATTCACACTGAAGTGACAGCAGCCGACAGCTATACTGTCAAACCTTTTTCAAAAAAATTTGCATTTGTCGTAGAGACAAAGTCGAAAATTGTTTGACAATATAACTGCAGGCCACCGTGCGCCGCCGGTCGCTGCCACTTCGGTGTAGATTAAGGGAGTAAGCCATATAAGGAAACCAGATAAATTAAAACAAAGCATTATCGTTTCCACACCAAACTTATTTGTAACTTTATCTCTTGTTTTGTGGCTTCTGTGGGCATCACCACAATTTCGCCAATGTCACGTAGTTGGATAGACCATCAAAAGAAGGAGAATGTTTAGTTTTAATGAGTTAATTACTAGGTATATGTTAGCAAAACAATAACTAAATTCTTTCTTGTTTATATACATACATGGGTCAACATGTTGTAATGTTTTCTTGTTCTAACTTTTTAGTATAAAAGTAATTATTCTATATCAACAAGCATCCTTCAACAGATTATACTAGCTCTCCCTACCTAACCCACAAACCAACGCACAAAACTTGATTTGTGTGGTAAAAATTAGATGAAACAAATTCAGGTTTCATAACTCATTGTGCCTTGTAAAGACTTCTTTCCACAGGAATGAATGAAAACAATCCTTAATGTTTCAGCAAAACCGTTTTAGGAATGAACATGGCATCAAAACTGTTGGAAGGCACGTACCCGCTGCCCTGAAGGAGCTTGCAGATCTGACAAGTCGATACAGTGTCTCACAGAGCCTGGTTGACACTGTGATCCAGTGTGGATACTCAGAACCTACACCAGTGCAGAGACAAGCCATGCCGTGTATGTTAGAGGTAGATCAGTTAAATATAGCCTATACGCTCCAGCCCACTTCACATATTTTTAATAGGTATACCACCCTATACACATTGTTAATTTCGAATTGTCATATGGTAACCTAGATTACTTACATACCAAAGTCCCTAGTTATAGTTTAGTTACGTCTTGCTAAGAATGGAGGGCGTTGTTGTATGTACTACAGTTTTAATACTACAACAGGCATCAACAATCTGACCAAGAAATGCGTCATGTCTATATATACCCAAAGACAATGTATTGTAAGTACCTACCACCTAAGAAATATGTCAAATAAAGATTATTATTATTATTAAATCAAACTTATAGCTTAGTAACCTCAACATTATCACTTATTGTGTCCATCTACAATTATGCACCAAAGGTAAGACTAATATAAAAAAACAATATTTACGTTCCAGACCAACTTCTGAATTTCAACAAATTTTGTTTTGGAACCTAAGTTAATAAGATTAAAAAATAGTTACGAAAATTTACTTGTTTTGATGAACTAGCACAGCTGAAATTCTTATTTCAATGTTTTTTTAATTTCTTGTCTTTAGTACTACCTACTCTTATAGATAATATATATCTAACTTAAATTGTTTATACATATATGATTAAATTTAAGCATCTACAATGTTTTATCAGTATCAAGCACAAAATATCAGTTTTTGTACATGAGTATGTACAAAAATACAGGGAGAGGCATTGCCATATTTGAATAAAATATATTAAAATGGCAAAAAGTAGTATATAATAATAGGCAAGTAATAGTAATATACCTTTAAAACCTTTAAAACATATTTTCGTACTTTTTTTATGTTATTGCGACAGAACATGCTTGAGGCCACCTGATGTTAAGTGGTATCTTCTGCCTATAACAGATGCATTTGCCTACTCTGCGCCCGTCACCCTAAGACATATTGTAATTTTACTGGCTCTCAAGGACTGCTGCGGGAACACACTGTTAGTTGCTTGGTGACAGATTTTCTAATTGGTAGCTATCAAGGGGGGCTAAATGCCCTACCACCATGCATTGAAGCTCAAGCCGGCGGTGGGGATCGAACCATGGACCTGCGGCCCCGCAGTGCATAGCTATAACCACTCAGCTATCCTTGCCTCATCCAGATGAGCACCACTGTGAACTTCAAATTGTTAAAAACTTGTCGTTTGCATGTGGAATGGATGGATATTGACCTTCAACTATGCAGTCTTGGTTAGATTATTGTAGTAAACATGACTCTTCATGTATCCTCACAGTAAAGTCTTATGGTGTTAGAACTGGATTTCTGGACGAACATGGAATACCACCTTGGCGAATGAATATAAGCGATATGAATTTTGCACCGCTGCCGTATTGTTGAAGCCATGTCACTCGACCTGATCACACTTTTAGTGCTACACTAATTTTGGTCGACAATCAGAACTCAGAACTAAATGATCAACGAAAAACAGAGCACGAAACCGCATTTTTGTATTATGAAATTACACAGAACGCAGGCTCATACATGTATCGCTCAATGGCGACATAATTTCCGAGAATTGAGCAATTCATCTCTACCACCACTTTCTTGTACCGTTTCAATGCAATACTATAATACTGTTATCTGCTGAATACGGCCTCACCCATTTAAGGGATGCTTGCCATAATCCCTACGCTTGGCAGGCGTCTTGGGGATCCCAGTGTAAGAAAGCTGTTTCTCAGAAGGAGCTGCTGCCCACTTTCCGGTATTTTACCCTTAGTTGCCTCTTACGACACTCAGGGGAGCAGATGGGAGTGAGAGTCTAGTCCAGCATGCCATGGGACTGCTTTAAAGCACTGTAATAGGGTTATTAAAATCATACCTACCTCTTTATGGCCCATCATGTTTTATATTGCAACAGCTTCAAATTTTATTTGTGTAGTAAGGAGAAATAATTTTACAAAATAAAAAATACTACAGTCCGGTTCACTCACGAATTAACACAACACTCCACAGTAAATTATTGATGAACATTTGTACTGAAATGTGTCATTTGTACAGAATGTCTTGTGGGTTTAAATTACTATAAATGCTAATGGTACAAACAGTACAAAATATACGATTGCTTTAGTAGAGAATAGTAGTTGCAACAACACTCAGACAAAACAGGGACTCTATGATCGGAAAGGTGTGTACTTACAATTGTTTTATCTATTTCCAGGACAGACAAATCCTTGCCTGTGCTCCGACTGGCTCTGGAAAAACTGCAGCATTCCTCATCCCTATACTCCATAGCCTGGGTGCCCCCCAAGGTGGTCCCAGAGCCCTAGTGCTCTGCCCCACAAGGGAGCTTGCACACCAGATATTCAGAGAGGCTTTACGGTTGAGTGCTTCAACTGAACTCAGATGTACTGTTGTACGAAATATGAAGGAGAGTAAGATAAAAGAGCGAGAGGCTACTATAAGGAAAAGCGGTGAGTATTTTTATACCTATGTTAGTCAAGATCAAATAATCAAACTAGATATGTATCTTATAAAACTGGTTATATTTTACAAAAAACCTAAAATAGTTGTTTGTTATGCAAAGTTAAAAGTAAATAGCTGGCAGCCTTGTTGCATGTCTGAGCTTATTTGTTGGCCAAGGTGAGCACATGCTCTTTGGTCACTAGAACAGTCTAAGACATTTTAAGAATCTACTAGTGACCAAATAATATTATAACACATCTAGACTCCAAGGACCCATGACTTCAACATCAAATAAAAAGGTTCTATAAATAGCTGAAAACCAATACCTGGAAACATAGACTAAGCTATAATATTATCTACATAGTGGAAAAATAATAAAAAAATAGGTTTGTCGTTCGTCCAGCGAAGTACTGCAGCTATTTTTACCCCAAGCAGTAATGCTCGCATTTATTCGATTTTAGAAGAATAAAATTTGTATACATATTATGTTCTTTAATTTCAGATATTGTTATAAGCACACCGAATCGCATCTGCTATCTTTTAAATCGAGATAATGTCAGCATTTCACTAGAAAAGTAAGTATGGGTGCTTGGCGACATAGGGGCATAGGGGGTATATTAAGGGTGACATTATCACAACATTTTTCCAACTTTCAGGGTTCGCTGGCTGATCATAGACGAAGCTGACAAACTATTTGAAGGTTCAATGGAAGAACAATCAGACTTTAGGCAACAAATGGAACAGATCATGACTGCCTGTGGTAACAAACAAAGGCGTATAGCGATGTTCAGTGCGACACATACGCCGCCTGTCGCCAAATGGTGTCGACACAACATGCGGGGACTGATCAACCTCACTGTTGGACAAAGGTTAGTTGCTTGGTGGCTCTAAATGTGAGTGAAAACAAAGAGTTAAATACTAATGTTCAGTGCGACACAAACAGCGCCTGTCGACACATGGTGTCGACACAACATGCGGGAATTGATCAACCTCACTTTTATGTTTTTTTATATTCACTTCTTATATTGATCTACATCTCTTACTCGTCTGGTTGATGATCACACTACCCTGTACGATGGTAAAATAATATTAGAGGAATAAAATTCGGTTTAGTCGAGCCAGTCACGATAGCCCAGTGGTTACGGCAGTGCTTAAAACCTTGGTACAAGGGATTGATACGAGATGAAAAATGTAGTAGTCTAAAAGTTTATTAATGTGATATTAACTTAGCACGCTATATTTATAGATAATTTGTTTGATACTTAATTTTACAGAAACGCAGCTACAAACTTGGTAGACCAAGAGCTCCTCTACTGCGGCAACGAGAATGGAAAACTTGTTGCTTTCAGACAACTTGTGCAGAAGGGGCTCAAGCCTCCTGTTCTTGGTGAGTACAATATTAGTTTTTATTGAAATTACATAGTTAATCACCATAGTTATCGTAAATATTTAATAGATTGAAGCGCAGGGCCCACCACAAGCAGTCTTTAGTTTGCATTCCACTGTTGCTGTACTTCACACAGCGATCGGTCGAGTTCTTCAATCTTCGTTGCAGCTGTCTGCAATCATAGACAAATGCAGTTTCACGATTACCTATTCATATATTCCGTTATTAACTGATAGACTTGAGTAAACAATAGGTTTAGTTGTTAACAATAACCGGCAAATCACTCACGTTGGGGATCGAGTACGTCTCGCGGGTTCCGAGCATGTTAGATGCTCATCATCAGAGCGAGTGCAGTGCTGCGGCTGCGTGCCGTCGGGAGCTCGCAGACGCAGCTGCGCCCCAACGTGAGTGTTGTGCTGGTTATTGTATAAAATTTAATTATGTGTGAAACTCACGATAATTTCATTTCAAAAATAGGATTAATTAGTTACAAATGTAATAACGTAATCATGAAACTGCCATTTTCTATGACTTCAATCAGATTTTGTTTTTAAGCAAAGAGAACACACTTTTTTTATGCCTCATAGCTTAGCCTTTGACCACTATCTCACCTACGGCACTCCTGACGGTAAGTGATGAAGTGGTCGAAGTTTTTTTTTTGCCTGATAGTTTAGGCTGTGACCACTATGTCACCTCATGGTAAGTGATGATGTGGTCAAGGATCTTGTTCAGACTAACCTTGAATTAATGGCTCTCAAGGACAGCTGCCGGAACACGCCGTTAGGTGCTTGGCGACAGATTTTCTACTTGAGGGTGGTAGCTAGCCAGGCAGGCATTCGCAAAATGCCCTACCACCATGCTATGACGACTGCCATCCTAAGACAACAACTGGGATCGACGGCTTAACGTGCCCTCCGAAGCACGGAAGCGCTCAGTAGGAATGTCACCAGCGGTCACGCATCCAACTCATGACCGAGGCAGACGTTGCTTAGCTTTGCTGATCGTTTCAGAATGGCTAAACAAACTTCACTACGAGCGCTTCAAAAACATTCTACATGAGTCGAGCGCTTAGTCGCATCATTGGTTGGAATGTCGGACAATATGAATGGAAAAGTATAAAAATCGTCAGTAGACGTGTGCGTTCTACGTGGCTTGTGTAGTTATATGCGACTAAGCGGTCGACTCAAGTAGAACGTGCGTTCGACCGATGTGGTCTGAAGGCTGTAGTGTGTACATTTATCCAAGCAATTACATACTTCACAGTGAACGCAAACCCTAGAGCTCGAAACTCTAAGCTGTTGGCTGTGGCGTGGCACCCATCAGTACGTCCTAATTATCTGTTGCAATACGACACAACATGCATTCTCCGACCGGCCGATTACCGCGACAAAATTTGAACACAACACTAAGAAACGGATCACGCTCAGGTCAATTTTCACTCAAAATTATGGGGCCCGCATTTTGCCTCCCTTAATTTTAAAATATATAAAAATTAAAATTTTATAATTATTTATCATTATTTTTTAATTACAATTTATTTTTAGTTTTTTTTTTTTTAATTTAATTTTTATAATTTTTTAATTCAAACTGAGCTGGAATAGATCTATTCCAATACTGAGGTGAAAGGCTGTCCAACTAACTACACGCGCGGTTATCAAACTAGTTGATATTGTAGTGTTGGTCGCATGAACTTCAAGTGATACTGTTATGTAAAACAAAATAAAATAATATTATCTGAAGTACAGGGAAGACCGAGTTAATCAAACATTTCAGCCTTTATTTTTGTAGAATACATTGTTTTTTCCTGCACATTTAATCTTATTCTTTATACATAATTATGTGCACGATTTCGTAAAGTTTCATTAATTAAAAACAATTAAGTTTTCACTAAGGCATGGGGCTTTGCTAAAGCCTTCTTGACCATTGACGACATGTTGAGTTCTGAGTCCAGTATTGACACGTTGCCATCCTCGGCGGATCCACAGAAGTAGTTGTGTTGCACGGCATTGGGAGCTACAGATTTTGTTTCGAACAACATGGCACCGGCGCGGCGAACCGTATAGGGTGTAAGCTAGTCATGTGTAAAGTATAACTATGCAGTCGAAGAAGGGACATTGCTTGACTAGACTGTGTGTGTCCGCAGTGTTTGTACAAAGCAAGGACCGAGCGAAGCAGCTGTTCAAGGAGCTCATATACGACGGTATCAATGTCGACGTCATCCATGCCGACCGGACTCAAGCACAGGTGATATTATATAGTTTACATATCATTATCGTTTTTTTTTTCAATTTGACTATGACGAAACAAGCACGAGGTCCATCGGGTGTTAAGCGGTAACCTTCACCTATAACAGATGCAGTTCGTCACAAATGGCGAACTGCACTGCGCCCATTATTACCTTGAGACATTAAGTTGATGAGTCTCATATGCCTAAAATTTCACCGGCACCCATAACCTTCAGACCGGAACACAGTAATGTGAATATTACTGCTTGGCGGTACAAATAGGTGGTGGTGGAATAAAGAAACTCACAAACATACATACATGAAGCCTGAAAAACTCTCCTTTTTTTGAGCAGTCGTGTATAAAATAAACTTCACTTTATTTATTAAATTTTAATAAAATAAAATCAGCTGTTAATAATTGAGCAGTCGTGTATAAAATAAACTTCACCTAATTTTTTTAATTGTAATAAAATAAAGTCAGCTGTAACCGGCGGCGGTATGACTTTATTAATAAAATACTACGAACTATATACAACACTACAGCTACTACAAAAAAAACATTATGGTAGTTCATAGCAGACTCACAGGCAGTCAAAATGCAGCACTACCAGTTGGCAGCGTGCCCAGCATGCTGGCAGCATAAATCAGCATTTCGCCATTGAATTGCGATGCTTATTCGTTGAGCAATAGGTTAAATGACGTGTTATTAATGAAGTGTATATTGTTTCCAGCGCGACAACGTCGTCCGCAGCTTCCGCGTGGGTCGCATCTGGGTGTTGATCTGCACAGAACTGATGGGAAGGGGCATTGACTTCCGCGGAGTCAACCTCGTCCTTAACTACGACTTTCCGCCTTCCGCCATCGCCTACATACACAGGTCAGTGCAAGGATTCAAATGCAACGAGTTATATATATATATATATATATATACTGTTCTTTCTACTGCTAAAAGCCGGTTAAGTGCGAGTCGGACTCGCATGACTTACCGCAATTAATAATATTTTTTTATATATATTTTATATTTTATTATATTTAAAAGCACGTAATGTTAAATTTGTGTACAGTAAATTGACTGAAGAATCATAGAAAATACACTGTGACAGACATATAGACAGACATGCGAATCATCCTATAAAGGTTCCGTTTTCTTGGGGAACTCTAAAAATTATATAAAATCTATCGCACCGGCTGGAGCCCTTTTACTTTGTAACTCTGTAATAGCTATCAATTTCTAATAGATGTCGTCCAATACGTAAGTCCATACATTTAAAACTTTCTGACGGCTTTTTTATAATATAAAACAAGTTTAGGAAACGAAAATTGTTAAAAAAAAATAGATAAAAAATCTGCTCTTAAAATGTTTCTCTATGTTGATTACAGATTGACTAACACTTAAAATTTTATTTAAAAAAACTTCATTATTATGCTCGTCCTTATAAATCGTATGGTAGCACCATACCATTTATATTATCAGTGTAACGCTATAAAAAAAACAATACTGAATTATTAAAACTTAAAAATAACAATAAAGTACTTATCTTAAATCAACTACGATTGTCTTGATCTTGTTTATTTTATCGTAAATAATATTTAAAAAGCAAAATAGCGAGTGTTTATTAAACTTTCGTGCGTCATATTCTCGGGGCGAGTTATAGCGATCGCGCAATTGAAGTATTGGGTGCGCAGTGCACAGTGCAGTGTAGAGGCGCGAGGCGGCACAGTGTACGTGTATGTCGCTAGTGCAGCGGTGACATCGCTCGGTGACGGCGCCTCGTACTTTTGTAATCAGAATATGATGTTGTTCGCAGAGTGGGTCGCGCGGGGCGAGCGGGACAGAAGGGTCGTGCTGTCACATTCTTCACACAGGACGATGTTGCAAACCTCAGGAGGTAAAGCATACTTTATAAATAAACAACCTCTGTATACCCTGATTCCCAGATATGTCTACACATCAACGTTTCGACGGACACCTCATGTTCTCATGTAACAGAGGGTGAGCCTATTGCCATCTACCGGCAACAGTCCCAGAGACTAGAGACTGTTACTGAAATATTTTTGTCAATAAAATATAATAACTTGTCTAACCCTGGGAATCGAACCCGAAAGGCGAGGTTCCAAAAAGGCGCTGCTACACACAAAAAACACCCTCCCTTTATTTCAGCTTGCATCTGCCGTGACTTCGTCGACGTGAAGTTTGATACAACGGCTTTTCCCCTAGGGGATTACTTAAGCCTGCACCGAGGCAGCGACACGTAATTGTAGTTCGTTTGATCCCTTGCTGTATCTTTATTTCTTAATTTAGAGTTATGAAATTAATATATGTTATATTAAAGGATTCATTCTATTAATCGTACACTGTGGAAACAAGATTACTGAAAGTTTCCTCGATAGAAAAAAAATCCAAAGTTACATCTAAAAATCTAAATAAACCCTTAGTACGGCGTAAATACTTACATGAAAGTCATCAGTATTTGAATAATAAAAAAAACAATGTGTTTTCTATAACATATGCACATTACATTTTTCAAATAGGTATTTGTTTTTATTATACGAAGGAAATACTTAAATTCACGCACGTTCCGCCCATTTTAGCCAGAGCTGCGATGTTTTGTCCCTATCCGCTTTAGTAATTCTTCGGCCGTGGGACGAGGACGGATGCTGGCGGCCGGCGTGCCTTACTCACGCAAACATGCGTGCGGTGCACGAGGTGTGACTTAAAATCTCGGTGCGCTCTTAACCCATAGTCATAAAAGTACTTCATATGTATGTTAAGGATCTCAAAACATAGTTTAAATTTTTTTACAAATCTTTTCATCCATTACAGAATGTTCTTGCTGACAAACACACACACACACAAGCATGTTCATAAGTTATATTTGTTAGTAGCATTATTATTACCGTTTCGTTGCAAACTTTTTGTTCTAATATTAAAATAGATTTTGTTCTGAGATAAATGGTTCACGTACATATACTGAGATAAACGTTTCGTTTATACTGGGATTCGAAAAGTGTGTTGAGATTAACGTAAAATTAAATTATATAAACAGTGAATTTGACCTGAGATTGACGTATACTTCGTACTGAGTTATTTATACTCAAATTAACATATCATATATATTGAGATTAACACATACATGAGATTAATGTACACTTTGTTCTTTATTTATTTATAGCTGATAGGCTAGCCTTTAACCACTATCTCACCTGATGGCAAGTGATGATGTGCTCGAAGATGTTGTTCAGACTAACCTAGAATTACTATTTCTCAAGGATAGCTGCCGGAACACAGCGTTAGATGCTTGGCGAGAGATTTTCAACTTGAGGGCCAGGCGGGCTCTAAGATCAATGTATACTTTGTATACTTTGTACTGATATTAATGTACACTTTGTACTGATATTAATGTACACTTTGTACTGATATTAATGTACACTTTGTACTGATATTAAGGTTGTATTTCCAGCATAGCGTCAGTAATGAAGCAGTCCGGCTGCGAGGTCCCCGAGTACATGCTGCAGCTGAAGCAGGACGCCAACAAACGGAAGAAACTCATGAAGAGAGCACCCCATAGGGACAAGATATCTACTATATTGGACAGAAAGTGAGTGTTTTAACATTTTTATGTGCATTAACCTCTGGATTACATTACTAATAAAATACGTGAGAAAAAAATATTATTTGTCCTCTCTGTCTTAACGTATGGTCAGAGCATACCCCAGCTATAGGGGTGGATGGCGCTAATTCGAATCCCACAAAAAAAAATAGAAAATCTGTTGCCAAGCACCTAACAGTGTGTTAATACAAATAATTAGCAAACTACGATATTCTAATATCGCGCCATAATCTCACAGGTTATATCGCTGGCCAAGAGGAGAACTAACATTGACAGCTGTTATTAGCACCACCAAGGTTTCATTCATATATATAACATTATTATAATAAAAACTGTATAATACCAACTCCGTCGTATTCATTCAAGAAGAATGTCCAAACACAATGTGTTCCGGCAGCAGTCCTTGAGAGCCATCAATATTTAATGCATATGAGACTTAACAACTGTATGTCTCAGGGCGCGGGCGCAGTGCAGTTTGCCATTTGTGACGAACTGCATCTGTTATAGGCAGATGATACTGCTTAACATCAGGTGGGCATCATGCTTATTCCGTCATAATATCATTAAAGAATTATATATATTTTTTATTTGCAGGAGAAAGTTAGACACTTCCAAGGAAGGGATTCCTATGGCTAAAGACACAACGGCAGTGACGTCAGGCAAAAACAACAAAAATAGAAAAGTTTCAAAAGAGAATGCTCATAAATTTAATAATAAGACCGGTGAACATAGGCAAAAGAACAAGGAGAATAGTGGAATGAAAAATAATTTTACCAAGAAAAGTCGGAACACAGACGGTCAGAAAAGTAACCAAAAGAAAAATAGTTTCAACAAACAGAAAAATAATTTAAACAAAAAGAAGACGTTAGTTCATAAGAAAGTGAAAAATGTGAAGTCGAAAATAGGTAAGAAATAAATTGTTTGTATTCGAAACACTCTTTTGATATTTTTTATACCTGTATTAATTTATTTTATAATTAACTTTCTTTACGATTTAAAATTGCACTGAAAAATATTTGGGTGGGGGGAGGGGATATTTTTCAGTAAAATGCGACGAATGAAAAATACCTGAAGGTAGACAGTTTTCTGTAAAAATCTTACACTGCAATATTTTAATCGCCTCCAGCCAACTTTGGGATCTTATGCGATGTACCCTCTTTTATGAGAAAGGCCTTTGCTTAACTGTGAACGTTATGGGTGTTGATATGAAAAGTGATGGGAAATAAGTAACCAGAAATACAAATCGTTCGCCTGACGTAAAGCGCCGCGCATGCCAACAGGGACACCTAGTAATTAGCGAAGCGAGCCTTATCACTATCCCACAACTTGAACATTTGGTGGCACACTTTACTGAAAAACTATCACGCCTATAGATTTGTGCTTTAACAAAGTAATTTAACTTTATATCTAGATGTGTTGTCTGTCAAAAAAATACCATAAAAAAAACATAAAATAATTTGTATTCATTTGATAGAATGTTATTGTACTACTAACGCCATCTGTTAGAAAACCAAAGAATTAACATCTCTGCAACGGAACTAAACTCAATACTCAAATACATCGTAATAAATCTACTTAATACTACATGAAACTACTATAATGTGTAAAATAAACGCGAGCCCCCACAAAGCTCAGATTTTTGATAGTGTATGCAATAAAAGCTTTTTCAGTTTTTATGCGATATTCTCTGTATGCAACGTCTGTACTACAATGTACATTTCTATTCCCATTAGTTCAGCTCTCCAGTTCAGTTGACTGAACTATGTATGTAGTGCAATTTTTTCTCGTTTGTTTAGTTCAAAAATCAGAGATTATATCCCACTAAACGAAAATTCAGTTTCTACCAATTTACTTAAACTTCTCATACATGTCAAGTTACTGAGTACATACTTACATTGAGCTACCACAACTAGGTTTAGCGCACTCCGCACTTTAGGTACCAAGCTACTGGATACTACTGGAAATAAGGTGCCTGTATGAAGGGTTCTCCCGATTAGTCGCAACCTTTCATCTAGTAGTGTTGTACAAACTTGTTCCCTCATGAAGGCACGTCTCTCCACTGTATTTCATACTCATTTGTACGTGTAGGTAGTAGGGCTTGTACACTGCGTCTTAATGTGTGTCTTAATAAATGCTAATGGTACATACAGTGAAACAATAAAATGTAAAATAGCTGTGATAACTTTTGCTGAATAAGATGCTCTTCCAACACCCATGGAGCCAATCTCTCTATCTAGGTCAAAGGTTACAAAAATATAAAATCAGAACTGAAAAATACGAAGTGTCTTCTATCTTTCGCACCTAATACCTATATCTATATATATAATATTCTAGATCAAAAAGACCGCAAATATAAAAATAAAAACGGAAAATACAATATCAGTTGTTTATAGTAAGTAAAAAAATATATGTCGTTTTAATCGATAACATTATTTTCTTGATTTCACGCTTACTTAATAGTTTACTTACTTAAATTGTATTCATGCAAAAAAAAAACTACAATTTTACAAATAAAACAGGCTTTATTCGTCTTTCTCAGTTGAAATGTAAACCCATACAAAATATACAGTCTTCTTCATAATTATATACAAAAATAACTTCTATAAACTTAAATAATTTAAATCTATTAACTTTAAACATAAGGCATCTTCATAATGAAATATATAGAACTTTTTAACAATTACCAATATTATTGAGTACTAACTTAAATTATAAATAATCTTTGAATTTCATAAAAGTAATAGCCAATTTGAAAGTATGGCACTAAACAGAAAATTCTTTCCACCCCGTTAGCTTCGATGATTGATATATTTCTAAATATGATTACAAGCACTATCTCGTGCTAAGCGAAAATCATGTCAAACAAATTATTGGAGTACAATTGTTTTTTATGCCCAAGGTGGATATCGAACCCGCGTTCTCCGATATCGCGTCGGATGCCTATTACCATCTCGGCCTCCTGGGACTTGATATTTCTGCCGTAATTTTGTCCTCCAATTGTATTACTTTAACCGTCATAGGGGAGGGTGCGCGGCCATCAACCAGACTACTAGACTTCACCTGATCGAAAGAAGTGTTTTTTCAAGTATTTTTCTAAATCGCCCTCATGATTATGATACTAGTTTAATGTTACATGTTATAAAATTTTGGTTTGCCAACTAATACTTGCTTTTGTCGAAAGCCTCGATAAATTTGTATAAAACAAGCCTCTATAATTTGGTTAGCCTTAATAAGATCAAAAATTCAAGACATGATAAAAGAAAAGATTCCCATTATTATATTTAACTATCAATAAGTGTAATTGTATAATCATAATTAATAATTATAAGACAATATTAAATTTAAATTCACTGCGTATTAATCAATGGCGACCACGACCACGGCTACAATTTTCTTGCTTTATCTGATCGGATTTTTGCTTTACTGTATGTTAATAGAGTTCAGTGTAGAATGTAGCATTTAGGAGCATAAGTCTTGTTTGTTAAAGGTCGTAGCCTCAGTATAAACTAAGCTTTATTGCGAGATCCCCATAGTGAAATGTATGTTTACCATGAAAAAATCTTAACTACTCTTTGTAGAACCAACATCTAAAATTAGATATATACACATATTTTTGGACACATCAAAGGCAGGCATTTATGTCTTAAAATATTTAATTAACTCGCATATTATATTCTCTCATACGTGTCTTAATTCACTCTAACACTGAATTTATTCACTCATTCACCATTCTGCTTTCAATATATGCATACAAACGCCCTAAATTCAAAGAATCCCATCATATGCTTGCGTAATTACATATACGACAGTTTATACACAAATATAAGAAATATCGAAAATAGCTACAACTTTTTAAAAAATTATATTCACTCTCTCTTCCCATATTGACACTAACACTTATTACCATATTCACATTAGAATCATTTTCACTCTAACACTTTACAAATTCACTCTTACACTAAGCATATTCGCTCTCACACTTACCACGTTCACTCGCACAACCAATCACATGGCAGCCTCGGCATTTTATTGGCCGGCCAAGGCAGATAGCCCGCAGTTTTGAACACCCAGTAGTCGTAAGACACCTTGCTAATTAAAAGCACTAATATCAACACTTCTAGACCTATGATGTAGTAGATGTAGTCGGTCCAGTCACGTGGCGTGTGGCACACTTGTGACTCTATCAGGTCGACGACAGCGCCCATGTTCTCGCACATAAGGCTTTTGTAATCTGGTATGTTTTTCGAATTTTCATATAGCCAGGGCTGCAACAAAAGTATGTTATTTAGTAATATTAACTTACAAAAATTTCATGGTTTTTTGTGAAAGCTTGCGTCTGGTTAGCTACCACTCTCAAGTAGGAAATCTGTAGTCAAGCACCTACCTAACAGTGTTTTCGCTAGCTAGCCTCCAGAGCCAGGTAGCCTAGGTAAGCCTGAACAACATTTTCGACTACATCATCACTTACCATTAGGTGATATGAAGATAAGCTTAGAAAAAAAAATATACAAAAAACTGCTTTTGCTGTCGCCTAGAACCTAAAGCCGGCGTGTTGCGACCTCACCTCCGATAAGGGGAAGATGCAGATCAATTTTAGTAACATGTAACGGAAAATTAAATAAAATATGTTATTACAAAGAGTCAATAGAAAAACATAAGAAATAACATGTTTTATGTATAGAGATATATAAGGGAGACGTCCCTTTTATTTAAACTTATTGTTATTTAAATATTTAAATTTTTGAAATAACACATACTCCGCGGATTACATTACAAATTTACAAGAGGAAAAATTATCGGGGATATTCATCTCCATAAAGGAAAAATTTGAGTTACGAGTCATATGTCATGTTACCATAAATGGTCAGAGCATGCACCGGCTATAGGGGCGGATGGATATCGCGGGTTCGAATCCCACACATGACAAAAATTTCCATTCGTAAATTTTAAATTGTTTTATTATTTGTTACTATTATTAATCGTTAAAACTCGTGGGGTGTCTGGCTAGAATGTCACCCCCCTTTGCTACCTGTGGGTGTAATAAGAGGCGACTAAAGGTAAAGTACACATCTCGTGAACGGGTGCTGCTAGAGGATACTGGTCTGCTCTGGATGCTGGTGCTAATGACATTAACGGAAAAAAAAAACTTTTAACACTGTTCCCCCTTGGAATGTTGCATGTTTCCTATTTCATATTTCTTGTTTACTAATAAATTATGTCATAGTTAAAAAAAGTCAAGGACCATGGAGTCTGTGGAGTGTACATTTAAAAAAAAATAAAAAAAAATAAACGTAAAGTACCAAAAGGTGGGCAGCAGCGCCTTCTGAGGAGCTGATATCTAAAACTGCCATCTCAAAGACGTCTGCCAAGCGTGGGGATTATGGCAAACCCCCTTCTTAATTGGGGAGGCGGTGTTCTGCAGTGGACAATCCGGCTGATACAGTAAATAATAATTGTTAGGCAATCAGCCATACCCACTCATATTCTGTGCAAATTTCAATCGGGTACCTACGAAAAAGGTCAAAAAGTTCGCAGAATGAAAAAGGAAAGGAGGTGAAATTAAACATGATGAAATTATTTTTCCTTTTCTATAAATTCTCCATTAACCCCGAATAAACTTACCAGACCCTTCAAATAATTGGTTTATACCATCGAAAAAAATGATTTGTCAAGGCCCTCAAAATAGGCACAAATAGCCGGCTTCACTTCTTCGTCATCAGTGAATTTCTTTCTACAAAGTTTTTTTACATCTTTGGGAACAAATAATTATCACAAGAGGCCATATCTGGACTGTAGGGTAGGTGGTCCAGAGTTTCGAAGCCGCGTTTGTGCAAGGCAGCCATCGCAACATGACTCTTGTGTACGGGTGCGTTGTTGATCAAAAGGAGCACACCTCGAGACCACTTTCTCTTCTTTTTTCTTTATTTGCATTTTTTATTTTTTCTAGTAGCGTAGCGTGGTGTTATCCCGTGATATTGACACCTATATCTTTATAATCAATCAACAAAATTCCCTGAAGCCCAATAAACTGAAGCCATAAGCGTTCCGGCTGATTTTGACACCTTCAACTTCTTAGACGGTACTGCGCCTTTTTTGTGACACTGCATGGAATCTTGTTTTGACTCAGGTTCATAGTGATGAACCAAGTTTCATCTACAATCAAAATTTGGTTCATAAACTCATCCCAGTTTTCTCTACACCGACCCAAAAACTCGCGAAAACACTCAACGCGCTGTTGTTTTTTGAAGCGGTGTGAGCATTTTCGGTAATCATCTAGCACTAACCTTAGACATGCCAAAATGGTCAAGGTTAATACTCAAAATAGTCGTAGACGATACTCCAGTCATCTCTGCGATATGTTTTTTCTTCAGACGGGCACCTTTCAACTTTTTCAACAATGTCTGAAAATGTTGCCTCTAATGGCTAACCAGAGCGCTGATCGTCTACAGTCGAGTCTCTTCCTTGCTTGAAAAGACTTGAAAATAAAGCACTTGAAAATCATTGATTTTCCAGGGCAAGAGTCCCCGTAAACAGATGACATCTCTTTCATAATTATCTGAGGCGTTTTTCCTTGCTTAGTAAGGAACTTTATCACGGCATGAAACTCAATTTTCTAGTCAGTGCTCTCTTCCCGATTTACTAGTTTATTCAGCAAAATTTCAAAGGTTAATTAACCTATTGGACTGAAACTTAGTATTTATAGTTGTATTGAGTCACCAAGTAGTACCAGCTAAAAAAAGCCCCCCTCTAACCCTTCCATTCCGCGAAATTTTTGACCCACCCTCGTATAACCGTTCTAAATATGCAGCCTTTTAAATGTTGGACGGATAAATGGATAGCCTAGCCTTAGTAATAGGGTCCCGTTTTCTAGTACAGAACACAAAAACAATTACCTTTAGCATCTTCTCCGTATTACAATCACAATGTATGTTGTTCCCAGCCACCGAAAGTCCTGGGCCAGTGGTGTCGAAACGATTCGATAGCACGTATGTGTGGATCTGAAAATAAAATATAATGTGACAGATCATACCAAGTGGTAGCCCTCTCGAGCAAGGGCTCGTCTTGATGGGTACCACCAGTGTCAGGTATTCTACCCCAACCAATAGTGCAACAAGCCCCAACCAAATTTGCATGGTGAAAGGGCATTTTACGAATGCCCGCCAGGCTAGCTACCACCCTCAAAAATTCGTCACAATCACATAAAAGAACATCACGCTCTGTCGGTACGTCTGATGCCAAAATTGAGCTGCTGCATGCTGGTATTAAATCGAACAGTTCCTCAGAACACTCCCCGTGATAGGCACGGTTAAAGATGCAGAGTGATCGCCAACATCTCTACGCAGTGCTAAAGGGTCGAGTCGGAGAGAGCTTGATTCGAGTTTCTCTGCTTCAGCTGTAATCCACAGGGCTGCAGCGTGGCACTGCCACTAGGAACACCGTCACATCGACACATATTGAAGCGCTCGTAGCGAAGTTTGCTTAGCCATTCTGAAGCGATCAGCAAAGCTAAGAAACGTCCGCCACGGTCATGAGTTGATGGGTGACCGCTGGTACGTACTTACTTATTTACTACTGAGCGTGCACGTGCTTCGGAGGGCACGTCAAGCCGTCGGTCCCGGTTGTTGATGGCAGTCGTTATAGCAAGGTGGTAGGGCATTTTGGAAATGCCCGCCTGGCTAGCTACCGGGTGGTAGGTCAAGTAGAAAATCTGTCGCGAAGCACCTAACGGTGTGTTCCGGCAGCTGTCCTTGAGAGCCGGAAATTCTAGGTTAGCCTGAACAACATCTTCGACCACATCATCACTTACGATCAGGTGAGATAGTGGTCAAAGGCCTAACCTACCAGGCATAAAAAAACTAGGTACAACGTCACATTGACACATACCCAGGAGGGCCGGCATTCAGCACAACTCAAATAAGTCAGAACCAACACAGAAGTACACTGCAGGATCATCACAATCCTATCCATCTTCAAGGCCCATATCTTTTCTTCCTTACCTAGCGTTTCTATTGGCATTTACGCGTCCCTATAGTGCTAGAGTACTTCTTATCAGGTTTGGTTTGGTTATTATATTGATACTACATTTAAAATTCTGCTAGAAGTATATACAAGGTTATTGGTAAAATGCTAACAACCTCTTAGGTTTGACTTCTGCTAGTCTTATAAAACTTTAATAGATGATTTGTTTTTAATTTGAAAAAAAAAAAGTTTTTTATACAACATACTCCGAACCAAGAGCGCCCGCTGCGGCAACACTGGACCGCGCGATGCTCCCTTTGAATAGAGTTTGGAATAGTTACATCGAGCAAACTAATAAAAAATACGAAATAACACATTACAGGCACAAGAGACTTTTAACATCAGGTGGCCCTCGTGCTTATTCCGTCAAAAACACAATAAAAAATATTATATATATAAAAAAAAGGCCTCTTAAAATGTTTGTTAGGACTAGCAGAAGTCAACCCTAACAGGTTGTTAGCATTTTACCAATAACCCTGTATATTTTCTGATTCCAAACTATGTACCTTTCATTCTGGAATGTTACCAAAATATGTAATTGTAAAGAAAATAAAATCATCTTACCGTCTTCAATTTATTGTAAGCAATAGAGAAGAAGACGAAGTTGTCGATGAACTTGGTCCCCTCGAGCTCCAGGATGTTGGGGATGTCGTTGTAGTCGAGGAACAGTTGCCGCACGTGCTCGTACGAGGGGTCGTTGCTCACCGGCTCCAACGAGGTTATCTAAAAAAACGGTTACTCGTTACTTGTCACTCGATAAGCAGCATGCTGGGCCTCACCTTCCTCGAGTGCTAACCTTACTTTTTAACCTCTGTATAAGTCATTCATACTTACCGAAGAATATGACAAAGACTGTGGTGGTGCCCTTAGTTAAGAATAAGACTGGAGATGCGTCTGATATAAATAATTATAGGCCTATTTCACTGGCAACTATTGTGGCAAAAGTGTTGGACAGTTTGCTTGACAAAGAACTTGAGAAACATATCACACTGCACGCTCAGTTCGGCTTCAAATCTGGACTCTCTACAAGCAGCAATTCTTTGTCTCAAGCATACTGTCCGATACTACACTGATAGAAAAACACCAGTTTATGCGTGCTTTCTGGATTTATCGAAAGCTTTCGATTTGGTTTCGTACAAAGAGCTCTGGAAAAAATTGTATCAGGACACGGAACTGCCTGCGGAACTAATCGATTTGTTTAGATATTGGTATGGGCACCAGAGCAACGTAGTGAAGTGGGCCGACTCGCTATCGGATCCGTATGGGTTGAAGTGTGGGGTGAGGCAGGGGGGCTTAACGTCACCGAAGCTGTTTAACCTATACGTGGATCGACTGATTGGTGAGCTCAGCAACGCCAGAGTGGGCTGCTCAGTAGGTGGCAAGTTTATGAACAACATTAGCTACGCCGATGACATGGTGTTGCTGAGCCCCTCAATCAATGGTCTTCGTAAACTGGTTGGCATTTGTGAGCGTTTTGCGGAGACTCATGGACTCCGGTATAACGCTACGAAAAGCGAATTAATGGCGTTTAAGGCGGGCGCAAAATATTATCCATGCGTTCCAGAGGTTAAGCTATCTGGCGTCCCGCTTAAAATGGTTTCGCACTTTAAATACCTGGGGCACTGGGTCACCGATTCGCTCAACGATGACTTGGACATCGAGAGGGAACGTAGGGCGCTTGCAGTTAGAAGTAATATGTTGATTCGTCGGTTTGCCAGGTGTTCAACAGAGGTAAAACTGACGCTTTTCAGAGCCTACTGTCAAACATTTGACACCTGCAGCCTGTGGATCAACTTTACTCAAAAGGCTTTAAGCGCCCTACGTGTCCAATATAACAACGCTTTTAGGATGCTGTTGGGGCTGCCGCGCTTCTGCAGCGCATCAGGTATGTTCGCTGAGGCACGCATCGATGATTTCGCAGCAATCATGCGTAAGTGAGTGGCCTCACTGATGCGGCGGACGCGCGACAGTGGCAACAGCTTTCTGCAAGAAGTAGCTGATAGGGTAGATGGTCCTCTTACCACCACCTCTTCCACTTCATTAAGATGCATGTGCTGCCATTGCGTCGTAACGCAAAATAATTCGATATATTTTTAATCTGATAACTGTAATAATAATAGACTTAATCAATGTAATAATATATAAATATAATGTAAAAACTAATGTATTTTTTTCTTTTCTTGACTAATGTAATTGTAATTTGAATAATGAATAATAGTAATTTTATTTATGCCATTAATACATGTACTTGCGATAATTTAATAGACATAACATATATTTCTGTGACATTTTACGTAGTGATTTTTTAATGATACTTTAATTTTAATTTAAGCATTTATTAATGATCGAATGTAATATATATCTATGGATTGTGAATTATCTGAAATAAATTGATTGATTGATTGATTGATTGATAAGTAAGAGGTAGGCACTGCAATTCGAGCCATATATGAAATGGATCCTAGGGAATCCCAGAGAGATCTTTTTAAAGAAATTGATATTTTAACTTTACCAAGTCTGTATAAATTTGAAAATGTTATGTATGTTCGTAAAAATTTGAGCAAATTTAAATCAAACAGTGACAATAACGATTATAACACTAGGAATAAAGATAAAATAGCGGTGCCAGGTTTATTAGCAAAGACAAATAAAAGGTCCTTCTTAGGAAATTGTGTGCGGTTTCATAATAAATTGCCCAAACATATTACACCGCTCACAGAAAGAAAATTCAAGTTGCACGTGAAGAATATTTTGATAAAGAAATCTTGCTATGTACACAGTTTGTGATTACTTAAACGACAAAAATGCTTGGACTGGTTCGCCTCTGACTTAAAAACGTTCAAAAGAATGGCCCCGAGTTTCTTGCCCGTTCTTCTCGCAGTGACTCTATAATATTTGTTTGCTGAAAGTGGCAGTATAATGTAGCAGTATTTCAATATTAAAATTTGTAATTGACCTTCATACGAGCGTCGTAGACGCCTAAATTGAATAAATGATTTTGACTTTGACTGTCCTGAACCATATTATTATATGTTCTGTGTCTGAACCTTAGTTTTGACTGGAAGGACAGTGCCTCGATGACTGTCAGCGCGTTAGTTCAGCGGAGTCGTCACTCCCAGACAAAGGACTTCATTCAACACAGTCCGGAACTGGTCGGAGAAATTTACTGTGAAGCGCAGCGAGTATTGCTTGTAGTAAAGCTTGCCTAGTCTTGCTTTACCGACCAACTATATCAAGCAATTCTTACATTATAATGTTTTCACTTATACCTGCTAAGCAAAAAAGGTTACAAACAAAAAACGACAGAAAAAAAAACCTAAGCGATACTCGAACCTGCGAGATCCGTCCTTAAAGCCGGGATGCTCTCTCAAGTTTCGTCCCTATAAGACAGTGAAACTATAGGAACAAAAGGATACACCTGAGCAATGACTCACTCACCATGATAGCCCAAGTGACAGAGCATGTCCCGGTTCTAGGGATAGAAGGTTACGGGTTTGAATCCCACTCGTGGATCTATTTTTTTTCTTTTGTTGTAATTGTGTATGTTAAGCAATGTTCGCTGTGCTTATTAGTTGAAGGGTGACTTCTAGTTGTATTTACAACTCAGAGCTCCGTTGTAGGATGGCAGCCACTTACACGCTGAGGACAATGTTCTCAGAACACTCCGGCGCTAATTATGGCCACAAGCCTAACCACCAAGCCGCACTCGGCCCACGTGCTGAATTGTGGATGATCCACACTTCACTTCGAGAAGAACACACTCTGTTTGATTGGTACACTATACATTTAAATGTAAAGAGTTTCCTTTCGTGTCGGATCCCTTCTGAGTTCGGAGCATGTATTGACTGTGGTATTGATAAGGTACTGGTAAGTCAAGGAACAGAAAGTTAAGGGGTGTCACGGCTATGGACTAATTTTGAAGTTGTTAGCGTAGAATACGTAATTCGTCTTAGTTGTAATTTAAGTTTTATTTCAACCAACCCCATTTCGTCAAGTACGCATTTGGTCTAACACGCATTTCGTCCCGCATGAATTTAGTGTATATTATATTTTATCTAATGCTCTTCCAGCACCAGGCTGTATGATGTGTGGCACTGTGTGTGTGTGCGTGTGACAAACAAACGTGATGAACAAACTGTACAACAGTCACTTGAAGATGCATAATGGACGAACTGTGACTAAGACGAAGTGTTTTTGTGAATTGGACGAATTACGGACGAGGACGAACGGCGATATGGATGAATGGCGAATTGGGTGAACTGCTAACAACTGATTTGTGTGTACTCACATTGTTAAAAGACACGTTAAGCTTGACGGTGTTAGGTGGAAGGTTGGTGGGCATCTCCTTGAGGTAACGTCTAGAACAGTCGACGGCCACAGCCCGCGTCACCTCATCACCAGCTCGCTCCAACCGCTCTGGGGCGCAGGTGCAATTAATGTTGTCCGGCTTTATGTTGCTGCAGCTTGCGTTTAGCTGGAAATTGTTAAAAGTTTTTTTTGGTAGCTATTGATCACTACATCATTACATCTAGAGCCAGAAGAAGAACACCGCTGTTCAAAGACCTTCACTATAATAGGCAGGTTTGCCATAATCCCCTCACGGTTGGCAGGCGTCTTGAAGATCACAGTGTACATTACACTGTGATCGTCAAGATTTAGAAGACATTAGTTCTTCATATGCGCTGCGGCCCACCTACTGTTATTTCTCTTACGACTTCCAGAGGAAGAAATGAGGGGTGCCTTGCTAGCCGGACAGTCTACTGGGCACTTTATGTGGTTGGTAATTTAAGTGTAGATACGGTGAAAAATTTTACAGGCCGATCCTAAAATAACAACAGCATTTTCGGATAGCTGCAGATAAGGAATGATAGTTAGCCAGAAAAGAATACGCACAACGAGCATCACGATGCGGTATTTGTACTTTTAGATTTATCGCAATCGAGGTCTAGGATTCATCTCTGCACATATTTTACCCGCCCACACCTTAAATTTAACAGTTTGTAATAATTAAAACTTTTTCTTATTATTTTGTCAACCTTCTTCGAGATAAATGGAAATTGATGTACTGGCCAAATACATACGCGCAGTGGCCGGCAAAAAAAGTATGAAAATCTGTATCGGTCGTGTCTAGCGGCCATATAAATTGTATTGTAAACTCATATATGTTGTGTAATTTAAAAATGGAACGATCTTTTACTTCGAAGCATGGCAACCAAGGAGGTAACTTATCAAAGGTTTTATTTATATTTCGATCTGGCTTGCAAATAGAACGCTGTTTATTGAAAAAAAAAACAAATGAACACTTTAACGCGGGCAATTTTATTGCTGTTTGTTGATAGTCATTGATTTTGAAAAGTAATTGTTTCGACAAAATGAGTTCAAATGAAGACAATGAGTGTAATGAACTTAATTCAACGCCACCTGAAATTCTTCACCTCTTTAGAATTATCCCAAACCAACATAATCCCCGGAAAGTCCACTTTAAAATTCATAAATTGTACATTTAACAAATGTACTCGTATCTTCAAATAAAAAAATCTGCCTAGGTACTACTTTGTTAATGTCAACCCACTTCTTTTTGTTCTCTTAAGAGGTCAATGGGCACGATCTGAACATCTTTGACCCAGTTGGAGGCTCGCAGGTCCAGCGCACAGTTCGTCTCCTCGTAGTTCAGGAACAGCACCTTCGAGATGTTGTTTGACTCCATTGCTTTTTGGAAGTGCTTGCAGGGGAGGTAGTTGTTTCCTATAAAGAAGAAAAGGTCACGGATAACTTGTTACTATCCTTTGATATCTTCTCTCTTTGGCCTCATAAACCAAATTGCGTTCTACCTAATTTCTGACCGAGATATTAGTTCTATAACGTAACTGTCTACCTTGTACTACAATTTCAATCACAGGCTTCGAATGTATATTTTATCGAAGATCAGAGGAATATAGAACCTGCAGTTTGGCAGCTGCGGTGATACCCATACAGACGTCGTCGTCAACAGGAATTCTAGCTACACTATGAATTTTTTAATTGCTGTGCATCTAACTAAGCGGTACTCTGTCGAATTTAATGACACTGATGTCCAACACAGCCAGTTTACAGAGATGCAAGATTGATGCTGGATAAATCTTCGCAGCTTACGATTTCTCTATCCTTGCATGGACAAATGATGAACTAGATATAGCTAGCACGTCTCCATGCACGAACTAATTAAGATAAGGACCGGTAGTTATAGTATAATAAGGTATGGATGATGTAAGTTGAAGAAGTCTAAATCCGGTCTCAATATACGATTGAACCTTAAAGGATACACACGTCTTTCATTTGGTGACTCCAGTAGCCACCATCCCTTCAATAAAACTACGTAGCATTTATCAATATTGTCACATTCCGTGGGAAATAATGGAGAACTTTACACTGCGATTCCCTAGCCAAGCTTGTGCAATTATTTTTTGCCAAATTTGCCAAACGGGGAGTCCTTTTTTAGGGTTGTCAAATAATTTTAAATTTTTTTGAGTGTAATTTAAATACTAATCGAACGAATGTAAGAAGGAGGTAAACCATACCCAACAAATAATAATCATCAAGATTAGAGGTTCCTGTAAAAAAATTATGCGCAGTTGAACATAAAAAAAACATACGTTGATGTGAAATATTTTCCTAATTTTTTGGAAGTAAGTTAAAAAAGGATTCTGCTCTTCACCTGATAGATCCACTGATATGTTCCGGTTGCTATGTACCAGACTGAGCGGGAACTCCGTGAGGTTGTTGGCGCTGGCGTCCAGCACGGTCAGGTTGAAGAGGTACGCGAACGGACGCTGGATGGAGGGCTGCAGCTTCGCGCTCGTCAGGTTGTTACTGGAGATGTTCAGGCATGCCATTGCTGAGTTCTTTGGGAACTGGCCTGGAAATGTGTAAAATCGATTTGAATATCTTTGATATTTCTGGTTCATCAGTAACGACGCGTAACGATTATGTAATCTATTTTAATTATATACAGACCTTTCCAATCACGAAGGCTCGCCCCTCATACATCATATATGAACCTTTTTGAAGCAATTGATGGCTGTACCGCAGGTCCTTGGTTCGATCTCCACCGCCCCGCCCGGCTTGAGGTTCACCGCTTGGTGGAAGGACATTTTGCAAATGCTCGCCTGGCTAGCCACCCTCAAGTAGAAAATCTATCGCCAAGCACCTATATAACAGTGTGTTTTGGCAGCAGTCCTTGAGAGCCAGAAAAATTACAGGCACATGAGACTTAACAACTGTATGTCTCAGTGTGATGGGCGCAGTGCAATTCGTCACATGACAAAATGGATCTGTTATAGGCAGAGGTTAATCCGCTTAACATCTGGTGGGCCTCGTGCTTGTTCCGTCACAACAACATAAAAAATACTTATACCCAGACGATACCCACCCGTACAAATGATGCCCATCAATAATAATATGGTATAGTACGTCTTTATCGTGGAAAGGTCTAATTATGTAATTGACAATCATATGACCCACCCTTATCTGGTGCAGAGGCCCCCATTACACTGGGTGTATTGCTACGCTGCATGTATTAGGCTACCCTTTGAACCAGGTATGAGCCGGAACAGGAGTCGACAATTTTAATTGAAGAATAGATTTAACAACGCAAGATGAAGTGAAAAACAATGAATCTTTCAAATTGAGCATTCCAGTTTACTCGAAGTCCTGCTAGATTGACATTCCTGGTTTTTCCCCTGTAGTTTTTCGTCAAGTCTCTTTGGGAAACGCCTAATAAGTAAGTATATCAAAAGTGTGCTGACGAGTTCTTACCGACGATTTTCCCGATGTTCCCGTCAGTGAAGGCCATGGAGGCGAGCCGCTTGAACATGGCCTGCGACACGTCCAGCTCCTCGATGCTGCCGTTCATCACGTGGAGGAACTTCGTCGTCTTGTTGGCTACTGGAAACGATAACATTACTTTAGTCTTTAACTCATTTCTAATGAGAGTATGTTCTCAATATTGACTACATTATATACTTTTTATTGTAACTTGCTTGGATTACCTATATGCTCTGAAATATTGTGTAAATATCCTTAACCTTTTTTTGGACACTTTTAGATGCCTTTCTTTTCAAGCTTAACCTAGAATATAAACGGGCTTTAAAGGAGACACATTCGTTAGATGCTTGGTGACAGATATTTTGCTTAGGGTGTTAGCCTAGTTAGGCGAACATTTCCATATTGTCGTACCTCTATGAGGTGAAGCTAAAGCCATAGAAGAAGGTGGGATTCGAATCATAGTTACTGTCACTGGGCCATCGCTTTTCAAAATATTAATATATTATTATCGCGCTCTGTAATGAGTGCGTTGCTGATAAACTCCATATAACTTACTCGTATATAGCGACTATACGAGTGCAGTAAGACCGACTTCGTTCTATGGAATTTATTAAAATAATGACTACATTACAAGCATTTTTGAGTGAGTTATACTATTTACTGGTATATGGAAAATGTACTCATAATGTTTTAAACCTAAATAGCCACTGGCAAGAATTTGTTAAGAACATTTAGTAAAGTAAATTATATAGATTGTAGGTACACTGGTACCAAGAGTAAATAACACTGTAATTATAGAATGCTCTGGAACATTTACATACGCAGACATTATCATTGCTTTGCTCTCAGACTGAGATAACCTAATGCTCCGCTACTAAAAATAAATGCGTATCTTCGTAACTATTTTCATAGCAGTCAATATTTATTTTTATTGGAACTCAAATGCGTTCAGAGTTCAGAACGTTTCTATAAAACATGCTACAGACGAGAGTAGTTTATCAGGAGTTAAGTTTTCGTACTTACACGTTACGTTTTCATCTAGTCCTTCCAAAACTGGAATGCAGTCATGAATGCGTAAAAAAGAAAGGCAGTTTTATTAAGGTCAAAATCTAGATATAAATAAGCTCGTTGAAGTCGCAGGTATGTTTGGAATAGGGAACACAGGCCGTCTCAAAGACAGAATTCCCTTCGCACTTCCCTTCCTCCACGGGGGTGGTGGAAGGGGATGTGTAGAACTTGAACCCACTATAACCCCTCCGCCGAGGTGGGGCATGATGGGGTCACGTTAGCAGTCACCATCTCACCCCAAACGTGTTACACCGTACACTAGCCCTTGCGGACCATACAATACAAGAGCAAACCAAGTGTGAGTCAGGCCGCGATCTTTTGAAGTCCCACGAAACGCGTAAACGAAGGTATGTTTAAAAATTTATTTTCACAGATTCAATGGCACCTGGAAAGTCACGTCTGTCGCGGGAAATTCATAATTCATAGTTTTATTTAGGCTTTTAGCTAGGTTTAGTAAGTATTGTACATGATGGTATTTCCGAGTTTAATACTGCTTCTATTATGTTAAACCGTTATTGAACATTAATGCACATAATTCCATAAATTACCCCTAAAACCGTCATAAATAAAAAGAAATGCCTTTATCCGCAATGACAAAGCATAAATGTAATCAGTTCAATACGTAGGTATTAAAAAACATATATAGATATTGTAAGAAATCTCCTTGGTATGAGAATAAATTGTATTGGTACGAAAATTTACTGTAATTTTGAAGCAAAAAGTCTTTTGCCTTCAAGTGTAAATATTTTGTACTATGTGTAATTTTGTAGCAGATTAGTAGTGCGCAGCCGAAGACGAAACTTTTGATATATATATATATTTACATCCTAGAAGATTTTTGGCGTCATGCACGTGGTGCATTATTACGACGTCCTCCAGTTCCCATTGCTTTTTTTAACATGTCTTAATGAATATTGCTTAGCTCTTCGATTGCCAGCTCCGTGAGATACGTCATTTTCCGATAATTTTATTTTTCGCGATATTCTTCTTGCGTTCGTGCCGCAACATTTTTGAACCCCGAACCATGGTCATAAATTATAGGCATCCTGGATATATTGATCGTGATTTACCTATGGCATTGACTTTTTAGCGTCCTCATAGGATGAACGACATTTGTGAGTGCGACGTTGCCATCTTTATGTTTACTTTCTCTTTCCTTGACAATCGCTTGTATGTACATTTATAACTATTTGGTCAAATCTATATATATACGGATGCCCGATATTTTTATATAATTTATTATTATCTATCTACACGTAGGAACAATGGATTTTGATAAAGTTAAGTACACAAATAGTTTATAATAAGATAAAGAAAATTTAGCTCCTGTTTCTGAGATTTTTGCACAATAAATCGCATGTAGTAGCAAGAATAACACTTACGGGAACGATTGTTATTCACTGCCAATTACCTAATCATCAAGATAGAATAAAACTTTACATATAGTCTAAGCAGCAATATTTTGAGAAAGTACCTACCTAACACAAAGTATTAAAGAGTTAAAAGCTCTATCTACGATATAATTATCATTTATCATATAGGCCTGCCTAGGTACGCAACTGTCAGCGATGTCAAATCGACATTGCGCATTGCATTGCATACCTATCTACCTACATAGCTATAAGATCACAACAAATAATAAAGTTAGTACTATGTATCTACCTACGTAAATTCATAGAATAAGTGTAGGTATATATTTGTAGTAGGTATAAGGTAGTACGAAAGTTTATATGGTAAACTTAGCGATGATTGTAGGCACTTACCTAATCAAAATTAACCTATGATTAGTTTTGAATTTTATTGAAAATAATTTAAATCAGTTACCTACCTACCCAGTCCGACATTTTTGGGCCTTTTTTTCATATATGTTCTACCAGAATTGGTAGATCCACGATGACATCGTGATTACCGCTTAGAGACAGATTTTGAAACCCTTCCACCATGCGATGAAGTTCATGCACGCGGCGGGATTTGAACCATAGACCTGCTGCGCGGCAGTCCATAGCTATGAGCCATCACTGCTTCCCGTTAAGTGTTAAGTGACAGAATTTCTACTTCAGGGTGGTAGCTAGCCAAGCGAGCATTCGCATAATGCCCTTCTACCCAGTGGTAAAGCTCAAGCCCGCGGCGGGATTCGAACCATAGACCTGCTGCCCGGCAGTCCATAGCTAATGCCACTGAGCCGTCACTGTTTTACAAAATATGTTGTAGTAAATGCAGTAAGTTACAAATTATGTAATAAATAATTATTGTAAATATTAAGTAAAATTATTTGTTCGTTGTAAATGTAGTAGTTTGTTCTTTTCATATTGATGCCATAAACATACCTATATGTTTCAGAGATAAAACACAATTTTATAAGAAATGTAATCAATGACAATCATGTCACTTGCAATATTGAAACAGTATCTACCTAGTAATGTTATTATAAAACGAAAGATGACTAAAAACAAAGAACAACAGAAGGATCGCCCTAAATAGGTAGGTATGTAATATATTACATATTTATTTAGGGCGATCATATATTGTAATCTATTCATCATATTATCTCACACGAGCAACGTACCTAACGTATATATAGGTACTACAGGTAACAGGTACCTACTCTCCGCGAAAATTTATTGCTCTGTGAATTTAAAATATTATTTTATCTGAAGAACCTACACACATCGTGACGTAGCTTGAGACACTATCTCCGTCCGTCGTCAAACATAGTAATTCGTTCGGCATGGTTCGGCTTGATATATCTCAAACAAAAATATTTTAAATAGGTAGGTATGTGTCGAAAGTTTGTGGGTATGTGTGTTACTTCTTCACGCCTAAACGGCTGGATGGATTTGGATGAAATTTGGTATGGAGATAGCTTATACCCTGGATTAACATAAAGACTACTGTTCATCATCACCATCATCACCCTTTTTCATCAGCGCGCGGGTAAAACTGCGGGGCGCAGGTAGTTGGTAGGTACAAATAAATCATGCAGGACAAGATGTTGTACAGAAGTACAGAACGGACCTGTGACACTTCACCACAAACGGCACATATGATTAAACTGTGGCTAGTTTGTTGCAGAATCAATATAGAAAGTGTGATAATTTGACTATTTAGTGTAATAGGTGGGTTTTTTGTAGTAGGTAGTTTGTGTGTAGGTAAAGTAAAGAATAAGTTAGTTTGCATAGTGTACCTATATGTAATATTTATATTTCAGGGTAACCCATATTAGGTAAATAAATAAAAACAAAAAACATGTAGATGTATCACTTTTATTCCGTGTTTTAGAGAGAGAGAGTAGACTTATAATACGCTAAGACGCAAGAGCTAGAAATAAGAAGACAAACGTTGATTAATTTTGTCAACAACACAACGTTTATTATGTAGGTACAACTATGGCACTTCGTGCTAGACACACAACTTAGCTAAGCACTTAGAACGCTAATACGCAAGAGCTAGAAATAAGAAAACAAGCGTTGATTAATTTTATCTGATTAATTTAATTAAAATTAACAACACAACGTTTATTATATAAGGTTGAAATTAATTCATCAATACTGCGGGGGATGGTGTAGAATCAATAACGGCATGTGTTCCACTCATGTTTAATTTTCACATACAAAAAAATCAGTATAACTATTTTCTATGCGCGGCGCGTTGCCTTTTAGTATGATATCGAGAACCGCGGTTTACTCCATTCTCACATGTACGAACGCTACCCGATGTCAATTAGACGCTATCATTATGGCAAAACAGCTGTTTTGCCCTAGTGATAGACGAAGCTGTTTCACGTACCTATTCTGACGAACGCGAAGGCCTTACCAGCCAATCTAGCTAGACTGTCGAATGCTTTGCATAATCGCCAATCGTTTAAACTCATCTAAATGATAAAAAAAATTTACTTACCTACATTCTTTTTAATTTCAAGTTTACGTAGGTACGTACTGTATTGTGTTGCAGCTACTTAGGTATGCCATATTGTGATAAACCGCTACCGCGTCGCGCGTTCTGTTGTCGCAAGCCGCCAAAGACCGACTAGGCACAATAGGTACACAAAACAGCTGTCTATTGTGCCTAGTATAGCAGTTCATTGACTTCGCGTAGCAATCGTGCGTGTGTGTGAATAGAGTAGATACACCGTGTTCGTAGACCGCGGTTGTCTTTGCTAGTATTCCCAAAGCCAACGTGCCATAGCTTAAGCAATAGTACAGACTTTTTGTGTATGTGAATATTAAAAAAGAGTGGAACACATTCCGTTATCAATTCTACACCATCCCCCGCAGTATTGTTGATAAATTAATATCCACATTATATAGGTACAACTTTGGCACTTCGTGCTAGATACACAACTTAGGTAAGTACTTAGATACTGTTATTCTAAAACATCTTAGATTTAGAGTAAGGTTTAGACAATTAACGCACTATTGTTACAAGTTTATGCCTTTAACAATTTGTCAACTTCGCCGTATATTGTTAACAAAAGTTATTTTCACAACAGATTATCAACTACTATAACTAATCAATGTCACAAATATTAATAAAATCACCTTATATGTCAGCACATAGTGCTGGACGTGAAAATTACTTTAAGAACTAGTAAAGCAGATTTTCAGACTTAAATTGTTATAATTACGATCACAACAATTACAAATTGGTAATAAAATAACTTTATAATATTTTTATTCAAATTCTCTTGACTATCCCACTATAGTCTGTTTTTTTTTAACAAACGAGTACTGAGTATGTCTCTCGCACATTTCTGATATGGTCAATGTCTTTGTTCTTGTTTTGAAATTGTCAAAGCCCGATCATATTGAATACTTCTAAAATTTACCGTAGAAAAAATTACGTTATTATTTTACGATTTAAATTTGCATGCTGAGTATATTCGTAACGAAATTTTCTGTTCGCGTTCATGATATAAAACAATATTGTAATAGTATATATATTATGCAATTCAACATATAAATCAAATAATTCTACTACAATTCTTGTAATCTTAAAAATTTTCGTCATCCTTCTGATGAACTTTCTGCAGATACGTCAATAATAAATTGTTCAACGTATTTTGTACATGATTGTCGGTTCCGTACATTTTTGTTTCTATCTTAGTTATTACATGATTGAGACAAGAGCACCATTTTTATCTATTCCCTTTATCTACTCCTTGTAACAAAAGAGTTCAGACTTCATAAATTTTATAACTTTTGTCATATCCTGCCATAGCCCTTCACTTGAAACCAAACGAGTGCAATTGGGTTGAGCTCACAGTGATACGTCGGCAAACGTATGACGAGACGATTTGTTGACTTAGCAACAACATTTTTTCCGAAACGATCTTTGTTTTGCTTACCCTAATTCAAAAGTTGCCACTTTAATATTGATTCGTTACAAGCAATATTTTGCGAATTGCATATACCTACATGTAACTACAGAGTTCGTGTGGAACGAATTTTATGTTGATTACGCGGGCCAATAGCAACGCAGTAAAATTTTCGGTACTCGTTTGCTAAAAAAATAGACTATAGATTTGAATTAGACATCCGTATATAGCAATTGAGCGTCCGTATAAAGCTATTGGTAACAAGCATATAATATGTACATGTTTGTCTAGTCTATTTTTTTTATAAATTTAAGAAGAATATTGCTTAATTAGGTACGTAATAACTTCATTTGTGGGTTAAATATAAATATGATAAAATCGGAATTGTATCGTACCATGGCCTGAACCAATATTATATATGGACGTCCAATATTATATATATGGACGTCCAATATTATATATGGACGTCTAATATTATATATGGAAGTCCAATATTATATATGGACGTCCAATATTATATATGGACGTCCAATATTATATACGGACGCCTAATAGCTGTATACGGACGTCCAATAACCTGGCTACTTTTATTATAAAAATACGGCACTATGTGAGGCAGTACTGTTTGGCTACAAGTTACTGTATGGTGGAAATTTTGTTGCCAATTGTGTTGCACCATATTGGATTATTCCCATTTGTCCCCACAGATTTCCCCGGGACAAATGGGAATTATTGGCAGTAGGAAGAAATATGTTTAATCAACTTCTCTTGACGATCCCACTAGATTTGAATTAGACTTCCGTATATAGCAATTGAGCGTCCATATATAGCTATTGGTCGTCCGTATAAAGCTATTGGATGTCCGATTTCTCCTTTATATAAAGAATTTACTAAACATATTTAGCAGCTTTTCTGTCGCCAAGCACCTAACGGTGTGTTCCGACAGCTGTCCTTGAGAGCCAGTAACTCTAGGTTAGTCTGAACAACATCCTCGACCACATCATCACTTACCATCAGGTGAGATAGTACTTAAAGGCAAAAACCTATCAGGCTTAAAAAAATAAATTTAAGCCTGAACCACCGTTTTTCATTCGCGTCTGGTGTTGCGGATGTTTGTAGGCGACGGTAATCACTTACCATCAGGTGAGCTGCCTGGTAGTTTGCCCTACTATCCCACAAAAAAAATACCTTTAGTGGCCTCTTATGACACCCACAGGTAGCAATCGGGGGGTGACATTCTAGCTCGGCACCCCACGGGGCACAAAACGTATAAATATTATTTATGTATTATTTTTCTACTAACAGCTAAACATTGCTATTTCTAAAAATATCAACACATAAAGATTCATAAAGATTTCTACCAAACAAAATAATACATGAATAAAAATAACTTTCTTTTATAAGGGTAGCTACTGACTTTAAGCTATTGCAAGTCTAGGCAGCGGAGTAAAAAGGTCTTTCGGATTCCACACTGGTGGGTGGTATCGTCATTACATATTTAAGTCTAGTCTAAATGTAAATATGTTGATTAAATTTCAAAATTGAGGAAATTTATAAGTCGTAAATTTTGTAACTAAAATATCGAAAAATCGATATTAGATTATATAGATAATATATTAGATATTATATTAGGAAGAAATATTGTTAATTAACTTCTCTTGACTATCCCACTAAATTTGAATTGGACATCCGTATATAGCAATTGAGCTTCCGTATATAGCTATTGGTCGTCCGTATAAAGCTATCGGGTGTCCGATTTATCCTTTATTTAAAGAATTTACTAAACATATTTTGCAGCTTTATCATCGTGTTTTAATTTACACTACATATAGGCACGACTCGGGAAGCGTGTCATGGGTACATGAACAAATTACTCTCGTACTCGGGAGCTGGGTGGCGGGCCCTCAAATTGTTAGAACGTATGTATTTAATGTACAGTTTATTTATACATATTATATATATATATATATATATATATATGGGCATTTTGTGAATTCTCGAAGTGGCCAGGGTCACTAAAAAGGGGAAGGTTTTTTACCAAAAAATGGAACCGACTTCAACACTCCAAACAGTGAAATAATTGGTTGAAGTCGGTGCCATGCTAGTTTGAATGAACCAATTGTCATATTATTGTGCGCATGGTACCGACGTCGACAAGTTATTTTACACTTTTGAGTGTTGAAGTCAGTTAATTTTTTTGTAAAAATCCTTCCCCCGTTTTAGTGATTCTTGCCACTTACGGGAACTATTGTTATTCACTGCCAACTTCCTAATCATCAAGATAGAATAACACTTTACATATAGTCTTAGCAGTAATATAGCTACCTTCGATAAAGTAAACCTACCACAAAGTAGTAAAGGGTTAGAAGCTCTATCTAAGATATAATTATCATTTATCATATAGGCCTGCCTAGGTACGCAACTGTCAACGATGTCAAATCGACATTCGCGGGCGCGCATTGCATTGCATACCTATCTACCTACATAGCTATAAGATCACAACAAATAATTAAGTTAGTACTATGTATCTACCTACGTAAATTCATAGAATAAGTATAGGTATATATTTGTAGTAGGTAGGTATGAGGTAGTACGAAATTTTATCTGGTAAACTTAGCAATGATTGTAGGCACTTACCTAATCAAAAATAACCTATGATTAGTTATTGATTTTTATTGGAAATAATTTAATTTTAAGTTTATTACTATAAATAAAAATCTTTGTAATCACACTAATAAAAAATAGGTAGGTATGTGTCGAAAGTCTGTGAGTATGTGTGTTACTTCTTCACACCTAAACGGCTGGATGGATTTGGATGAAATTTGGTATGGAGATAGCTTTTACCCTGGATTAACATATAGACTACTATTCATCATCACCATCATCACCGTTTTTCATCAGCGCGCGGGTAAAACTGGCTATATGAAATAATTATATTTCAATAGTTTTTATATCATGCTCATTCATACAAAAACGTGGCTAGGTGATAATGTAATTGCTATCATTAACTTATACATAGTTATTATTACTTATACTATATAGGGATAAGTGAACTTAAGTTTACATCTGTCACAACCGGTATATTCAAGTGGAAACCTTGGTAGGGATAGGTGTACAAGCCGAGTATATTGTAGAGATTTCATATTTCAGTAAGGTAAAACCAATATCTTGGAGTGACGAGCAGGGATTTTACGGTAGAGGTATTTACAGATACGTAATCTATTATATTATTATTATTTATTATTATTATAATAACAATATTGAGGTGAATTCACATTTCATGTTCTCCTATTGGATGTTGAAATGATGTGAGTGGAGTGTTGTTCCACATAGGGTCATAGGGTGCATGACATGGCTTCTTATAACCTTCATGCCCAGTTCACGCTAAAAGTTGCGGGTATAGGTTGCTACCTACGAAATGATTTCAAAAGATAGCTTGCTATTTAGAACCTGGGCAAAGTTGTTATTTTTATGCTACCAAGTAAGTAAGTACCTACTTAGTAATTAACGTTCACGACGAATTAATACCTACGATTCAGTCTAATAGCAATAGAAAAATTAGCTACAAAAATTACTTATTCAGTCTTGATGATGTATAATATTTTTTTGGAAAACAATAATTCAACAACAATAAGTTGATTCAATTTTGCTATCATTACTAATGTCTTAGAAATAGCAACCTTTACGACGTTGGTACCTACCTACCTCAAGCAAATATTCTAGAGGTTAGCATGTCAGCTCAGTCCTTGAGAGCCAGTGAATCATTCATTATAAAGACATATAAATGATCGAAGATTATAAATTACAGGCAAATGAGGCTGACTGTACGTATAATTTTTCGTAACATTTACTGACTTTTTAAAAGTTTAAATGAACTCGGGCTCCTAATGATACGCAACGCGTACACCACCTAAGGCGAATATATTGTTTTGCTTAAATATCGTGTGATAATTGTGATTTATTGTTGGATTGTTGCAAACGAGCTGGCAACGTCGCAGTTGTGGACGCCAAATACGCGGATCCATAGTCAGGAACTCTCCGCGATATGCGGCTTTCAATATACGCACGACAGCAGCGCCACACCTGCGCTAAGATTTCGTCGCGAACTTTTTAATATATTGTTGCAGCTATTTAAGTGATATTTTGGCTTCTATCAATATTTGTCCTATGGCTAGTCAGGACCAATGAGACGTAAGTGCCATTGGCCAACAAAGTGGCGTCCAGTATGCGGACGCCAAAAGCAGGTGGACGTCAGTTTAAATGCACTTTTCTCTTCAGAGGACGTCTAATTGTTTGCGGGATGTATATATATATATATATATATATATATATATATATATATATATATATATATATATATATCCCGTACCAATACAATGTCTGTCGTGCCGCTGCGTGTCATATATATATATATATATATATATATGACACGCAGCGGCACGATGTGGTTTTGACTCTGTTAATTTCGAAATATTTTAGAGTTTAAAAATTTCAGTATTTTACCAATAATATCCGAAAGTCTGTCACCGTTCGGAATTAAATAAACGGGAAACGATCAAGGATCGTTATCGCGTATTACGTTATAAAGTACTAGCTTTCTGGGCGCGGCTCCGCCCGCGCGTATGTCGGTTATCGCGCAAAAACATTAACGTCTTTTTTCTCTTTTGGATAAAAACTATCCTATGTTTTTTCCCGGGTCGCCAACTATTTCCATACCAAATTTCATTCAAATCAGTCCAGTAGTTTTGGCGTGAAAGCGTAACAGACAGACAGACAGAGTTACTTTCGCATTTATAATATTAGTACTGATGTACAGTAGGCGCTTGGTAATCCGGCACCCATATTTTTTCGCCGATTCCGGATTATCGGAAATGCCGGATTATCGGATTTGTATGGAAGTAAAAGTTTTACACATAAAATGTAAAATAAATTCTACATATCAAAGATAATTATATCCACAATAAAATACTATATACTTACGTTAGGTTTTTTTATAAGTGGCAACAAAACTGTTTAATTAATCAATAGTGACAATACATTGTATCATTATTATTTATGTTAAACTAAAAATTATATTACATAAACAATGCAACCGCTCTGCAATCCGGCGTTCCGCTGTGTAAAATGCCATAAATTATCAATCAGGTTACCTGAGTGGCTGTATGCCGACTGCCGGATTACTGAGCATGCCGGATTACCGAGCGCCTACTATACTTACAATAGTTAGACGACCTAGTGAGATCTTTGAGATTCCTGACCAATGTTTGGTTTTTGAAATGATCCCGTAACAAAAATGTTCTAAAATTGACTTTGACGGCCACATTTATATTTTACTAAAATAAATAAATATTTGCTCTCTGCTCAATGACGTGTGGCCGGTGACATCCCATACGTTATGGAGCAAAACCTTAGATATACTTAACCTTGAAATATCTGGGTGTCTGCTAAGCTCTTCTCAGACTTCTTTTTTTGTGACGATATGCTTTTGTTAACAAAACACTATACAAACATTACAAACCTAAACACTACAGCTACTAGAACGAAAATAAAATATAAAAATACTTGTAGGTTGTCTAAATGCTTTTATTGTAGCAGCTGTATTGTTGTATATATTTTACAACAAAACAACGCCGGCTATAACGAAAGCATTTAGGAAACATATAGACTATTGCAGGCAGTCAAATACCAGTTGGCAGCATTGCCCCGTAGCAAATAAGTGCCATCATTGTGATCACGACCAAATGCTACGATATGTTTTGGAAAATAATATGAGCTCCTGGGCCCCACAAACCGAAAATTAAACTTTATTATTTATAGCCCAATCAAACTAAGAATTTGGTTATTAACGTGTAATAGAATAGGGAAAAAAAGTTTTTATGCCGTTTTATATTAGTAAAAGCAAAGATAAATCGAACTTCATCTGAAGCCCTCCTTTCCTCGTAATGTTGAGAGTGTAACGCCCTATCTGATTAAAACTGACCCTTGATCACGAGCTGTGGCATGCTCGTAATAATATTCGAAATAAGTGGTTTTCTATTATATAATGATCAGTGTATGTTTCAAGAAGACAAGCCCTACGACTCCGTAGATCTTAATCGTTCGACAATAAGTTCAATTTCCAAAGTGAATAGTTTAAAATTCTGTAAGAACGCAGGTAGGTCAAATAATTCAATTGTTGTATGCCATCAAAACATAGCATCAATTAATAACAAAACATTAGATATAGAAGTGTTATTGGATAATGTTTTAAAATGTAATGTACTCGCGTTCACTGAACACTGGCTATCAGAAGAAAAATTAAAGTGCGTTAACATAACCGGTTTTAAGTTGGCCTCTAATTTTTGTAGAAAAGTCATTGTGCACGGTGGGTCTTGTATTTATGTAAACAATGATACCAAGTGCATAGAAAATAGTGAGTTGACCGATATCTCCATAGAACGATTTTTAGAGGTATCAGCCGTGGACTTAATTGAATATGGTATAACAATAGTTTGCGTATATAGAACAAATTTAGTGAGCGCAAGTGCATTCCTTGACTGCTGCCATTCAGCGCAGACGAAGTATATCGTATTGTTACCACTCGAATACCGCCTAAAACATCTAAAGATATTTACGGCATATCTATAAAACTGATTAAGATAGCTGCACGCTCCTTAGCGCCAATATTAGCAGACTGTTTTAACAAGTGTATGAGGGAAGGATCGTACCCCGTCTCGATGAAGGCCAGTAAGGTGGTCCCGCTGTACAAAGGGAAAGCGTCAAAATATAGACAACTATAGGCCCGTATCTATAATACCATCCATAGCAAAGGTATTCGAGAATGGACTGAGTACTAGAATAATTGATTTTTTAACTTCAACTGATGCTCTCTCCGAAAGACAGTATGCCTATCGCGAGGGTCGTTCTACAACGTCCTTGACCCGTGAGGTCATTCGTAAAATAGTGTGGGCTCGAGAGTGTAAGCAACAAGTGGCAGTTTTATGTTGCGATCTATCGAAGGCTTTCGATGTAGCTGACCATGACGTGATCGCTGTGAAACTGCAGCACTACGGCTTAAGAGGTACATCACATACACTTCTGACTGATCTCTTATGCAATAGATCCCAAACTGTTGTCAGTTGCGGCGGAAATGAAAGGTCTGACCCATTGAACTCGGTGATGGGAGTAGCTTAAGGGTCTTCAGTATCGAACATACTCTTCTCTCTGCTCTTGAATGATCTGCCGAGTGCGGTGACCGCGGCTGACATATTTATGTATGCTGACGACGTCGCCGCTATAGTCACTGCGTCATCGCTGGATCTACTAAGACAGAGATTAAATGATGCTGCGTCGCAATTGTCGGAGTGGTTTCAAAGAAATGGTCTCGCTCTTAATTTTTCCAAAACTCACTTCATCCATTTTAGCTTATCGGGACTTCAGATGCAGCAGATTCTGGTAACGATTGAAGGAAACGTTATTGCACAAGCAGATACTACTTCTTTTCTTGGCTTTGAGTTAGATCGAGGGTTAAAATGGAACACCCATATAGATAACCTATGCGGTAGGTTAGGTAGCGCGTGCTTTGCTCTCAGTCGAGTCGCTAGAGTTGTACCTGCAGAAATGGTAAGGTCGTGCTATTTCGCTACAGTGCACTCACTGATTCAGTATGGTGCAGAGCTATGGGCACGCGCTGCAGACTGGGAGCGCGTTTTTAAATTACAGAAGCGCGCAGTACGCGCTATAGCTAAAACCCACAGGATACCTCCGTGCGCCCTCATTTTAAGAGGTTTGGTATTTTGACACTACCAGCGCTGGTTATCTTTCAGGTAGCAGTTTACGTTAGGATAAATCAGGCCTCTTACATTAAACACAGTGATAAGCATTCATACAACACCAGGAATAAGGATAAACTTTGTAGTATATCTCGGAGTCTAGGGAAGACCTCCAAAACTTGTCATGTTATGGGCCCTACAATATACAACAAGCTCCCAGGAGAAGTAACCACTGCGCCAAGTATGGCCTGCTTTAAGTCTCGCCTAAAACGCTGGCTTATTGAACAGACGTTATATAGTTTTGACGAATTTTTAGGATTATAAATGTTTATTTCAATAAATAATTTAATATTTGCATTTGGTACAAACTGTACTCTGACATTAAAATTTTATTTTTATTATATAATAAGTTTATAATGTAATTAGTATGTAATGTGCTATATTTATGTAAATTATGAAAGCACTTCTTGACCTGTAATTTGTATTACCAATAAAATGATTATGATTATGATTATGCCCGACGAAATCATCCTTGAACTTCCTCGTTGCCTTGCCAAAGTTGGCTTGAAAGTTCAAGCATAATCATAAATAATTATTATTTAGTAACCGGCTAGGACTCGCGTAATATTTACCGGATATTGCTCCGACCAGTTTCGAACTTATTTGAAGTTCTTCGTCTGGGAGTCACGATTGTGCACAGCGTCGAGCGCGGGCCTCAGCACGTAACTGGCGTTTTTTTTTTTTAGCTCATAATCATAAATAGTCGTAGGTATACAATGTACCTATTTACTTCATCATGGAAATACCTTTAAAAAATGTTTTATTTTGCATTAATGATGATTTCATTATGACGATATTGTATTCACCCGTATAGTGTTTGGGCTGCTTGTGGGGCTGTCATGACCTTAATGTTGCCTGAATGCTTTCGTTACAGTGGCTGTAGTGTTTTTTTGTTGCTGATAAGTATATCTTTGACCACAATCTCACCTGATGGTAAGCAGGTGATGATGTGGTCGAACATGTTAACAGGCTTAACCTAGAATTACTGGCTCTCAAGGACAGCTGCCGGAACACACTATTAGATGCTTAGCGACAGATTTTTTTATTCAAGGCTGGTCGCTAGCCTTGAATATAAAAAGGCCCTTTCACCATGCGGTGAATCTTAAGCCCGGGGCGGTTTTCGAAGCCTGAACTGAGCCATCATTGCGCTTCAAAAATTTGCGAAAATTTGTTAAATATACGAGTAGTTTGTAGTTTTTTGCCGTTCGCGTTAGCGAGAAATTAGTTCTTGACCATTCACACGATGGTAAGTTATGAATTGCTGTAAATAATTTAAAGTGGTCTTAGGCTAAAAATAATAATGAAAAAAGTTCTCGTCGCTCTTTGATATGGACGGCGTTAAACAGATTAACAGCACCACTTTTCCTATAGCAGTAAAATCGTTGATTGGGACTGGAAGCATTTACGTTTATTTATACTCACGGAGTGGAGCTAACGTCTCCTTCATCTGCACATTGTCCAGGTCGCAGCAGAACAGCGCCACGGCTCCAATGGGAGTGCAGCCGTTGGTAGGACACTGCGACCGAGGGACGTGGAAGCACTTCTCCAAATTTAGGTACTGCTCAATGGGCTCGGGCTTCGCTGTTGTTGGAAGTTGCTGGTGGATAAACAAATGTATTATGTTGACTGCCTGGAGTGTGCCACTGTGAGCCGTTAATTGAAATAGGCTGGCCCCTAATACACTATACTTTGCGTTATATTTTGTGTTGAATGCGGTAGATCGTTCAGTTGTCGTATCGTAGGTACTAGAATTTCTGAATATAAAGTCTGGATAGATACCTACCATCACCGCCTTTGTTTGTGGCCGCTGATCAACAGTGTTCACGTTGCTGTGACCCGGATTGAAGGACCAGTAGCCAGTGATGTTAAAGTTGACTGACAAGGAAGAAGTAGGCAATGTCTCGGTTAGCAAACTCTACGCTAAACGCAACTGCGCTATCTCGCCACTTTAAATAATATAAAAATAAAATGTAAGTATTATTGAAAACTAGATATAAACCATTTAAAACTTATATCCATATTTACTTTTGATGATTTGACTGACTGTCAGCATTATGTACCTGTTGTTTCCCACTATTTATAGTGGCCTGAATGATAGTGATAATGCGGATTTTTATCAAGCTTATTCTAGAATCAAAACTGCCTGTCAAGGTTTCTGCTGGAACACTCCTTAGGTCCTTCTTTTTGAGAGAGGTAGCTAGCCAAGCCGCACATTCGTAGTGTCTTACCGCCTTGCGGTGAAGCTCGACCCCATGACTAAATTCGAAGCATGATACCTCTGATCTGCAGTTCAGATTCCACAGTTCAGTCATTACCACTATAGATCATCATGGCTTTATATAACTGAAAACTAGATATTGCCGCCTTTATGAACTTAACGCGTGTAGACCGTACCTACCTCCCGATCCCGGGTGGCGCTGGCGGTTTGTTCGAACAGCTGCTCCTCCACCCTCATCTCTATGCGGGGGATGTACAGCGCAAGGTACACCACCAGGCCCCATACTGTCACCTATGGACAAACGTGTACCCATAAGTAAAGAATCACAAGTGGAATAAGCAAACAGTGGACTCTATCCCAGCAGAATATTTTTTTGTGTACACGAAAATGTCTGTTTGTAATACCTATTGTATTGGTATCTTTGTTTATTCATTTATGTAAAACATATGATTAAATCTTTTGCAGGTCGATGATTCTATCAGCCTTGGGAATATTGGACACCTAACCAATGCCTCTGCGTGTACATCATCAGCGCAACCACGACCACTCTGACAAGAGTACCCGGCTGAGAAGATGAAGAAGATTCGATCAATCGCGATCGAAACCGGCCTAACCTAGAGCACCCTTAAATTGATCAATAATGTTCCTACATCTCGTTCATCCCAACAGCGATGGCTAAGTACAATACAATGTGCATGTTACTACTATTAAAACACATCGGAATAAAATGCTGGATGAACGACTTCACAGCAGGAATTCAGATCTGGTTGTTTCAACTCCACCTTGGTCTGAGGAAGTGACCTATTAGATAATTGATGTGGTGCCCGTCCGCGGGGGCGCACGAGTCACGACTGGTCATCGCGAACATACCTGCCTATTAGAACTTTAGTGCTGAACTACTGAGGTCGATGTTATGTGCCTGATTGTTGTCCCTGCGAGAAATTCGAGACAAAAGCCAGTTATTTTTCAATATTCAAATTAAATCTTATTATATTAAATAAACCCTTGTTCATGTTCAACTATTGTGTTTTAGTTGAACACAAGTCGTCTACAGTTCAAATTATGGTTATGACCTGACTTTATAACCGTTATACTTTTAAAGCATATATAAAAAAAAAACTAAAATATAATAATTTATCTTATGTATTCTTAGACTTATCAGATCCAAGAGAACATTTCCTACGGAGCTTTGCCTATGGCCTTAAAGATAATTCAATATGTCTCCTCTTATCCCCCATGGGGTGCCGGGTTAGGATTGCGCTCCCCCATATCAACCCATGGGTGTCGTATAAGGCGACTAAGGGAAAAAATTCTGGAAGGTGGGCAGCAGCGCCTTCTAAAGAACTGCCATCTTACACTGCGATCCTCAAGCCGCCTGCCAAGCGTGGGGATTAGGTATGGCAAATACCCCCTTACTAGGTGAGGCTGTGTTCAGCAGTGGACGATTCGGCTGATACAGTATACGACACGGACGGTATTTTTTAAATCATGTTAGTCGATAAACTTTATATCATTAATCTTTGGGTATATTTAGAAATCCGTATGGAAAGGATTATTAACTCAAAGTTTCCTTCATTTTTAACCGACTTCCAGAAAAGGAGAAGGTTTTCAATTCGTCAGTATGTTTTTTTTTAGTTTGTTACCTCAGAACTTTTGACTGGGTAAACCGATTTTGAAAATTCTTTTTTTGTTTGAAAGCTCATGCTTGTCGTTTGTCATATAAATTTTATCAAAATCGGTCAAGCCGTTTATGAGTTACACTCCAATAACTGAAAAATAGTTTTCCTATCTTGATGATATAGTCGTTGACAATGAATGAGAATCGATCCCGTAAGTAGCAAGGGTCACTAAAACAGTGAAAACAAAATTTTAAACAAAAAATGGAACTGATTTCAACACCCAAAAGTGTGAAATAACTAATACTAATGATACTTCAAAAGTACCTATTATCACATTATTGTGCGCATGGTACCGACTTCGACAAGTTATTTCATACTTTTGGTTGTTGAAGTCGGTTCCAATTTTTTTAAATATTTTTTCTCGGAAAACACATGCTAATTTGAACACATGATTAAACACTGCTCGTTCTTATTGCAATGTCTCTCTCGTGTCGCAATGTAACAAAATTGTAATACGTTTGTCACAAAAACTCCTCCGAAACGGCTTGACCGATTCCTCTGGAATTTGTGTGTATATTCAGTATAGGTCTAAGAATAGGACGTTAACTATTTTCAAAAAATTATATTTAACTTTTTTTATTACATTTTTATTTACCCATATGGCAAAGCAACATTTGTCTGGCCTGCTAGTATCACTATAAAGAATGAATATTATTTATTTAATAGCATATCGTCACAGAATCATAGGTAGGTAAACATTATTATTATTATTATTACATACAACATAAAAATAGCTAATGCGATTTAATACGTAGCGACTTTTGCGTGTCGTTAGTCTGTCTAGTACCCAGTTAGCACTAATGAAAATGGTCTGGGCAGCGATAACGCGCTATTCTGCGGATCAGGTTCAACAGCGCACTTATTATGAATATGTGTAAATAAGACGATTTTCGAACACGAATTTTATTAGTTGAAGTATTGGTCCATGTCTAACGGTCGTGCTCCAACCGAATTGCGAACCTAGGTCCTAACCTAGTCCTAACCTACTGGGGTCGTATCGTATCCGAAATTAGACGTTAGGTACTTAAAAGCAAAAATATCTCAATCCACCAATGCAACGCAGATTATGCACTGGAGAATATTAACGTGTTTGATTACGTTCTAATGTGGTAGGTATGCTTTTATTTTTTAGGAGTATAAGCAGCGTTCCGCGTACTTATTGGATGTGGAACGACCTTCCTCCGGAGGTCTTTTGGCAAAGCTACGACATGGACCAGTTCAAAAGGGCATCTACAAATTCCTCTCTGGGCAGGCAACGCATCGGCAGCGCTGCTAGTGTTGCAGATGCCCATAGGCGGCGCGGCGGTTACCGCTTACCATCAGGCGGGCGGTCTGCTTGTTTCTCATACATAATATTAAAAACAAACAATATAGGTGAGCCATTTGCTCGCAGAAAATACCTGGCTCTTCTAATGATGGCATTGTATAATCAGTACTAATATTATAAATGCGAAAGTAACTCTGTCTGTCTGTCTGTTACGCTTTCACGCCAAAACTACTGGACCGATTTGAATGAAATTTGGTATGAAAATAGTTTGTGACCCGGGAAAAAACATAGCATCGTTTTTATCCAACTGCGCAAAAAGAGGTTAATGTTTTGTGCGGGCGGAGCCGCGCCCGGAAAGCTAGTTTACAATAAATTTACTTTTATTTAATTTACCAACAAAAACTACCTATATTGCGCAAGAGATTTGTTTGTTTTACTTCAGATAGGTATTTCAATAGGGGTCTACAGGAACTTAACGTTCCGTTCGACCCCACATTTTGTTGTGGGGCTCAACAGGAAAATAATCCTAGCTGAGCACTATTATATGTCATCTGTTCATAAATGTGGTAAAGGATGGCTTTCAAGTACAGCAGCCGGAATTAGATGCTTGGTGACAGACTTTTTTCCAGTAGGTTTAATAAGCTGTTCAAGTGAGCATATGAATACTACTACTAGGTAAAATTAAGAAAAGCGCGCGATGGGATTGACGAAACGGCGCTACAGCGATTGTCACTGGTACAGGCTACACGTACCTACCTACTGTAGAAATCACAGACGCGCACATCGTGTGTTGCTTTTCGCAGGAATAAATGACGTTTGGTAAAGCAATAATACAATTGTTGTTGGTGTTACTGAAGTTATATTCAACTCAGTATAAATAACAACGCCGCGCTACCACCGCAGTTGTATAAAATTATCATACCTTAGCGAGATAGATGTCATAATGCATCTGCATACTATCTAGGTATACTTAATTAGTATTTGTTTATGAGTGTTAAGAGCAGCAATGAGCGCTAGTGTTGGTGTGATATCTATTTTGAGCCCAAGGACGTCCATTCCGTCGACGACAACCGCGCATAGCTAGCCACAGTTCTATTAATAACCTCATGTATCGGACACATGGCATTTGTATGATTTACGTGAAGCCGCCAGGGGTAGAGTCGCCAGTTTGATGGTTTGTACCTGGAGAAGTATACCTTGTAGTAAGAAGACTATAATATCTCCTGGTAGCATGATGAGTTGGAGCCTCCAAGTTGGAGGCTGGTAAACAGGCTGACTTGACCTGAATGAAACTGTTAGGATTTTCTACTCTGAGATATAGAGGACAGAATTTAACAAGAAATAGGTAAGTATACTGGAATATTTCTGATTCGTTTTTAGAAATGTTCCATGAAATACCTCGTGGGGTACCGAACTAGAATGTCACCCTCCCATTGCTACCTGTGGGTGTTGTAAGAGGCGACGAAAGGTAAAATATTGGAAGGTGAGCAGCAGCACTTTCTGAGGAACTGATATCTTAAACTGTGATCCCCACGACGCCTGCCAGGGAAGGTGTCTTCAGCTGTGTAAAATCAGGCGTATAAGGCTGCGTTTCCACCAGAGATGTGCGAGGATGCATAGCGAGGGATGTGTTTGTAAAGAACCAATAGGATCGCTTCATTTACCTTGCCTCGGTCAGCACAGCTCTGGTGGAAACGGCTCAGCGGAGCTAGATTTTTGCGCATACAAAACAAGCGCGGGATGTGTGCGAGGGATGTGTGCGAGGGATGTGTGCGAGGGATGTGTACGAGGGAAGTGTGCGAGGAATGTGTGTTGAGAAAGATGTGTTGCGAGGTTTGCGCATACTGTACCAGCCAGTCCATAGACGGAGTTTGTTGGAAGTAGAAGTGCGCAAAATAGATAATAATATGGATAATTGGAAAAAGAAAATACTTTTATATTTAACAATTTGTGATGAAGAAATGGAAGCAGAAGATACGGAGTTTATTAGTTCTATAATTTTGAGCAATACAAGAACACACAGGTTTTGGATACGTAACCATATTAAATATCATCGATTACATGGAGAATTCTTTACCTTTTTTCATACGGCTGATGATGAAATATTCGAAAATTCTTATCGAGTATCTAGAAGTAACTTTTATGAGTTACACAATTTGATTGAGAACATTATCAAGAAAGAAGACACTCACTACAGAGAATGCATCAGCACCAAGGAAAAATTGGCGGTATGTTTAAAGTAAGTAAAATAGTTTGAATCAATTTTGTCTTTATTAAACATATTAATTGAAAAGTAATCATAATCTGCAAAATAAGTAGACAACAAGTTCCTCTTTTTCATGGCAAATTAGGCTCTGTTCCTACTTTGTTTGAAGTATTTGGCGTTTGTAGGTCTGAATGTTGTGTTCCCGGAGATGCTGGTTGTACAGCTTCCAGTTGGAAAGATGAATCCATCTGGCCCACTGTTTTATTTGTATTTCTACCAGAGCTTGAAGAATAACCAAGTTGTTCAGGATCCAGCTGAGGCGGCAAATCCATCTGGCCTGCTATATTACTACCTACTGCTATACTGCTACCAGAGCTTGAAGAATAACCAATATTTTGATTATACCACGTCAGCACGTAAGATTCTTCGGCTTCGCTAATCATATTAAAAAGTTTCCTTTTTAAAGGAACTTGCATGTAATCTGGTAATTTTTTAAATGTTTTCGCCATTGAAAGAAAAAAATGATCAGTATCATCGCAGTCCGTTGGTTTTAAAAGTTCTCTTAATTCTTGCCTTTCTTTTCGAAAATCTTCTTGATTTTTCATATGTTTTTGTATTAAAATTGATAATTCATCGCCTTTTTTCTTCTTTGATGATGACGGGGTGACCGAATCTGTTGAAATGCCTGAAGTTGAGGCTATTTCGTAAAGATTGTTGGGATTGTCAGCTTGATTTGGTGTATGTTCAGTGCTCTGCGAAGAGTCATCTTGGTTTAATGAATATTGAGTGCTCTGCGAAGAGTCATCTTGGTTTAATGAATATTGAGTGCTTTGCGAAGAGTCATTTTCATTATTTGGTGACGAAATATCCTCTTTATAACTTGACTCTCTATCTCTGTTGGCCATGTACGGTAAAAGAAATTCCATCAATTTTTGGTATTTCCATTCACGTGTTTTGGTTGTAGCCTGTCCGCTTTTTTTAGATTTCTGCCTCTTTAGCGCGTCCCGATGGCTATCCCGTAGTTGTTTCCAACGATACTTAGCGCTTTTCACTGAAATAATAGAAAATTATGATTAGGAATATAACATTTTTATACCAAGCATGTTGTCTTACAGATCGCAAAAAATCAGTAACAGGTAAAGAGTACTTTTTTATTTGTTAATTATTTTTCTTACTATTATTATAAACATTCCTTTTTTTGCAGGTATTTATCCACGGGCTCGTCGTTCACACGATTGGCAGAAAATTTTAGGATTGGAGTAGCAAGTGTGTCGAGAATTGTGGCAGAAGTTTGTAATGCTCTTTGGCTTGTTTTACAACCTCTTGTTATTCCAAAACCTACCAAAGACGACTGGAAGCGAATAGCAAAGGATTTTCAAGAGCTATGGCAGTTTAAAAATTGTTTGGGGGCTCTAGACGGTAAACATGTTTATATAATGTGTCCTGCAAACACTGGGTCCTCTTTTTTTAATTACAAACAAAGATTTTCTATAGTGCTTATGTGCTTAGCTGACGCTAGGAGAAAGATTATAATGGTTGATGTGGGATCCATGGGAAGATTTAGTGATGCTGGAATATTTGATGATAGTGTTTTTGGAAAATATTTGAAAGAAAAAAGATTGAATCTTCCAGAACCTGAACCATTATATGAAGGAGGTGAACCAGTACCATTTGTATTCATTGGAGATGAGGCTTTTCCTTTGATGGAAAATTTCATGCGCCCATATCCGCGGGACCAGTTAGACCAACAGAAACGTATATTTAACTATAGACTTTCGAGGGCACGTCGCATTGTAGAAGCTACATTCGGTGTATTGGCACGAAAGTGGTATGTGTATCGTAAAGACTTTGAATGCAGAGTGGAAACGGTTGACAAAATCGTAAAAGCCACATGTGTAATGCATAATTTTTTAATTGAAAGACAAAGTAATTATTTGGATTGCATTGATAACACAAATACAAGTACTCTTGTATCGGTTCCTAGCATTTCCGTCGTCGTGTCAAGTGATAGTTATGATGTAAGAGAGAAATACTGCTCTTATTTCAATAATCAAGGAAAAGTGTCATGGCAAGATACTCGTATTTCGTCACGAATTCATCGCACACAATAAATACCCAAATATTGTAACTTGTATTTTAATATACCTGATTTTAATACATGATTATTACTTACCATCTTTATATTGTATTTCTTTGACTATTTCCTCCCACGCAGCGTCCTTAGTTTCATTACATTTGTAAAATGGGAAAGAAGTGTTCCACAAACACGGAAACTTTTGAACGGCATCAATTAATTTTTCGTCCATTATGCCACGCAACCGTACGACATGCGTACGACTACAAGCGCTTACGACAGCAAAGTGAGACGTGAGCGCAGCGCGGTGAGCGGCAGGCAGGCGTTCGCGTTACTCCGCTCCCACTACACCGCACCCCCGTCGACACATTTCACAGCTTCGCAACGCATCCTCGCGCCACACATTAATGCGCATTTTCACAGCTCCGCTACACATCCTCGTAGGCACATTATCATCGCACAGCTTTGGTGGAAACACCCACACATTTTCACAGCACAGCTAGACATCCTCGCACGACACATTTCCATCGCACATCTCTGGTGGAAACGCAGCCTAAGCCTGATTTTACATGATTAGATATGAAGAATCTCAATTGTTTTCGGAGAAAAGTGCAAAGATTCGAGAAACCCATTGTTAGTAAACCTTCCTGGTACAAACAAGTGATTTGCTAACTTACATGTTTTTATTTTGTTTCATTTCATCAGTGACTTCACCTCGCGTGATGGGGAGTGAAGATGTAAAATAGAAGCAATCACCATTAATGCAACCGTAAGCTACGATAATTGCTGACCCTAAGATGATTAGAGTGATGGTTTTCTTGCCCCGTTTGAAAGACCAGGGCAGAGCTTTCCACAATTTAATTACACAACAGACGCAGGAACTGCCTCTGATAACTATAAGTGCGAATCGAATTTTGATTAGTTCTTCAAAGATTGCAGGACAGCGGTTGAAGTACCTTGGTACTAAAGAGGAATTTGAAATCAGGAGGTCAATCTGCTCAGTTACACAGGGCGCTTGATACTGTGGAAATGAGCGGCTGTATTCCGAGCAGGCTTAGTAAGGCTACTTGACTGTGTTCCAAGTAGTAGGTAACTTGGAACACAGTCAACTAGCGATGAAAAGATTAATGTGAGATAAGCTATAAACAGACCCTATGACTAACGTCACGCTTGTTTCCCAGAGCGCTAAGGATTTCCACCTGCTATGCTCTTGACATCTTTCTTACATCTTTCTTACATCCTTCACTGAGTTCACTCTCACCCGTCTCGTCAAGGAAGCACTATTTAGCCAAGTATTTTCTGTATCAACTTTCGTAACTCACATATCTTTAACATACTCTGTTTTCCATTCCATGAATATCTATGTATGGCTTTACACTGTTTCTGTCAAAGAAGGTTATTTGAGGCCTTATTCTTCTACTTAATCCTCTTTAATCATATTTTTTTACTCTTTCAGTAACTTATTAGCTTCCTCCACATCCTCATCATTGGCTATTTGTTTGCTTCTTAATGTAAGACTCTTAGTTGAGAAATTCATTTAAACAAAGGGAGATAATGTTGGGCGATTTTAATGGCTGGGTTCATATGATGTGCAATGATTAAAAATTGATAAAATATATGTTTTAGTTTTTTCTAAAAAATAAACGATAAAATACTTTTAGTAAATGAGAATGATAGGTACCTACCACCCTTAAGTCGAAAATCTGTCGCTTAGCAACTTACAGTGTGTGCCGTACCAGTCCCTGAGAGCCAATAAAATCACAGGCGCATGAGACTTAACAACTGTTTGTCTCAGGGCATAGTGCAAGTTCCGTCTCATTGAAAAATGTTATTAGATTTGAGTTATTTATAGATAATTTTGTTGGTGTGGCTTTTGGAGTGCTTATGAGGCGTGAAAAGGAAATAGTTCGTACAACATTGGATGATATAATGATAGCCCTGTATTAAGGTATCAAAAAAGAATAGCGCATGGTTGAATTGATGTTGATTAGATCCAGCAGCCAACAAATGCAAATGCTGCAGCTGAAAAGTTGGTAGATAAGTATAGAAGAGGCTAGAAAGAAATAGCCGAAAGGAAAGGCGAAGTTGAAGTACCTACTTGGTGATGACAATTCACTACACTTCTATTAAATTTCTAGAATGTTTTTCAGTTAGTTCAGCTTTCAGCTTTGAATTTTACTTCAGGCTTAACGAAGGGATATAAACAGAAAAATGATCTTTGGTAGTCAGCAAACTGAGATAACCTTCTGTCAAGCTCATCTCTCTTTCTTTTTGTCTTGTAATTATAAAATTATGTATGAGTATTTATGGCGAGTTTTATTAATATTTATACAAATGATTGACTACATTTGTTATGGATAATCTTGTTAGGTATTTTTTATGCTCTTCTACCACAATGGAATAGATCCTTTTTAGTGTCGCGTCGCGAGTTATACATTTATGTACGTAGTTACATTAGTTACAAAATCTAGCTACGCCAGTGAAAAACAGTTTGAATTTCAAATTCTTCCCACAGACGTGCGATTCCAGCGATATACGAGTATTATTTAAATAGGTAGCTAAGAAATTGTAAGTCAGACGGCATATACAAAAATCGTTTCAAACGAATAAATAAATAGGTAAGTACCTAGGTAGATAGATAGTATTATTATTTATCTCAAAGAGATGAAATACAAATTCATAGATTTCTCTCTTTACTTCAATTTTATGTATCGACCTAAGTTACTTACTCAGTCATCATAACCATAGAGAAATAATATGTCATAACTTAAGTAAGTATATTGTTATTATTATTACCATTATTCTTCTTCTTGTTCCTCTCCCACATACAGTAGGGTCGGCACAATTGTGTATAATATTGGAATGATACATTCATATTTACATTAATTGTTAAAACTACGTTCTGCGTATAATATAGTAGGTACATAAGTAGGTCACGCTGAATACTTTATAAATACCAATATATAAAACATATACATAGAGCGAATTAAACCTACGTTCTTCATGAATGATGGTGACCATACACACAGATTAAATTAACAGTTACTATGCCGCCGATACCGCCCACATGTTATGACTCAATACCACTTTGTTTACAGCACTAAATACGTCTGTTTATAATCATTTTACGTCGTAATGTATAATGCTAATACCAGCTACTCTGTATTCAGGAATATTGATCGATCGATCCATTGGCACTGAGATGTGAGTTATAGATATGTTTATCGATTTTTAATTGAAACCAAAATAGAGGTATATCACTGTTAATGATAAAATTGAATGAAAAATTCCAATCAAAGAAATATAAAGATTAAAATTAAGCTACTGAAGTTGAATAACTAAATCATAACTTCTACGTACTAAAGTAAGTATGTATTAACGTTATTTTACTTGATATCATAATAATTATAATTGTTATGTAGCGTCCTCTAGAATTATTCAGTACATGTCATCCGAGGACCGAGACCTAATGATGTATAGTGTATACCTATTCGTAAGAAGTCTGGGAAGGAAGTTTCAATAAACCGCTTTACTTAGCTGTGTTTAGGTGATCAGCGACAACTACAACTACACTCTTGTTTTTGCGTTTAAATATGATTATAAATAAGAAGAATTTTAATTTTGAAGATAAGATCTATAGGTACATGGAAAAAGTACTTACCTACCTACTTGCTCCTAAGGCCTCAACACAAAATGTAAATCTATTTTAATGTTTCGTTAGAGAAAATGTTTACTCGCATTACTTATATTTATAAATAAGATTACTCGCATCACATTTTTTTTGCTTTGGTATAGGTACATACAGGCCTTAGTACCTGCTTTGATAAGTAAATATACCTACTTACAATCTAAGATTTTTTACTCTCTGCTTACAATATATTCGTCTCGTGCGGGTTACATTACAAACCCACGTCCCCCATTCATCGCGCTCGGCCATCGAGACCAGCTGGGCACTTGGGCAGGCATGATTTGTGCTCTAATTTTATTATTTCGACCGTCATAGCCCAAGTGAACAAAGTCATTTTTGGTGCGAGTTTTAACATCCAAGCCAGTGAAGTACTCAGTCTAGAATGGTATCATGAGCGTAGATGGCATCATTAGTGTATATTACTTAGATTGTGAGCACAGTGAAGGATTTATTGGCATGAGACTTAAAAAATTACCTCATGTTAACAGGGTAGGTCAAGTATACTCTGGTCAGTTTTTTATCACTTCACAATCGTGCACAGATACATAAAGGTTACTTCTTATTCTATTTGGTGGCGACTGGCGATATGTCCTGCACTGACGTCGCGCCAAGCCATCCCAACTCCTTGATGTGGCAGAGAAGGACTTTAGGTCGCTGACATAGCTGCTACAGTGACGTGTGTGATGGTGGTGAGGATATCGTCGATGAGAATGACTCTTGTAGTCCGGTTGTAATTCTTATTTGGTCCGTGGCTTCGCAATGCAATACGTGCTCCACGGTCTCATCTTTTCGCAGACAGCCTCTACTCAAAATGAAAACACATTTGTAGGCCTTGTCAGCTGTCCCAGTTTTATGCAAAAAGTAATTCAGGTTACAGTGACCTATATAGCTGATTTACATGCGTTAGGTATGTATGGTAGGCACATCAACAGATACCATCTTCAGTTTAGTTAGAGGACAGATTCAGTCTTCCAAAAAAATCCACATCCACAACAAAACGCTTGTGGTAATTTCCTAAAGGAAAACAATTAAAATGAAACAATCTACCTATTTAGGTATTCTGATTCACGTTCAACAAAGGTGTTGTAGGTTACCGTACGAACATTGTTGGTTCATGATGTGATCATTGAGTAGCCACGTGACAAATGAGGTATAATAATAAAGCATCTTCCTACCCTTACTTACCCCAATTCATGTGTGGGGTGGTATCTTCGATACAATATGTTTTCAAATTCAAACAGCTAACTGATAGTCGACACCCTAAGTTCGATTATCAGCCACCTCCAGAGCCGTAAAAGTTTTTGCCGAGTTACAACTCCTTAGGAAAAAAGATGCGCAAAGGAGGACAGACTTGAACTTTGGCATAACAAATACCTACCCCACACCCACAAACTATGTTACTCCAGCGCACCATCTGCCTCCTGGTGACAAACTACAGTGGCCAATTTGGAACTCGCTCAACAGACTCCGTACCCAATTAGGTCGTTGCAAAAGTAACCTGGGGAAATGGGGCGTATTGGATAGGTTAGATGTGAAATGGAGTGTGCCCCCGAGCAAAACATGGCACACCTACCATTAGGCCCAATTTCACCAATATATCCGGATAACTTATAAATATTAACTAATAAAATATGGTAGGTGTTTGCTATGATAGAAGGTCAAACCTAGTTGCATATAATAGATTTGTGGATTTCAGTCGAGGAAATAAGAAAACTCCTTGGTTAGACATTGATTAAAGTATTTACGTACCTATTATCAGGTGCAGCAAAGTGATTGTTTTTAGTTTTTATTTTCGGATGAGATTATTGCTTTGCTACAGCCGTTTGCCAGACGTAAAATTTATAAAAGATTACAACATCATTGGACGCGTATCGCGTCAACGGTCTAAGATATTTTGTTGGTCACAAAGATTAGAGTTACCACGTTTATTTAAACCTTCGAGCAAGTACATAACCTAAGTTTAATAAGTTTTAGTTACCCTATAGTTTGGTAAAATTGCCCCATAATTGCATTCTGTATTCGTACCAAATGTATGTTACTATGTGTACTGCCACTCTGTTACTGATAGTAATATTGATACAAAAATCCTCCGAGGACATAATCCATATTAAAGTAACTAGTACATGTTCGTGCCTCCGTAAAATAACAATTTTATGGGCGACAGTTATCTTATCGGGAAGATAGAGTCATATGTCACAAATTCACAATAAGCGCGGGCTTAGGATGTCACATTTGCACTCATTTTTTATCTGTGCCATATATACAGGAAAATGTCAATATATGTATAGGTTAGCTATAAAATACTTATTTTATTACCTACCTTGTAAGTTGTATTTAATGCGCAATTTAATAACATACAAAATATCAAGAAAAATAATGGCAGCAATTCTGTTGTACACTCACTAACTATAGTAACTAATTAAAAATATCTAATTTTAGTTTTAAGAATCCTAAAAGTTATTCTGCTGTGACATCGAACCAAATTTAAATTAGTGAAATATCTATCCTGAATTGAATTCATTTTGCCGCTACTTAACGCTAGATAGCGCACAATTCAAGTTGTTTTTAAGACTTTTTTGTCTGTGGTACGTATTTCTTATCTATAGGGCTTTGTTCACATTACATCCCAGCATTACTACAGCCTGATTATGATCCTTACACTTTGAATGGCATTACTATCGATAGATACTCTATCTGCTAATTAAGTAGGTAATTAGGATAGGTTAGATATACGCTTAAGTAAAAAAAAATAGGTCCCAGCCCAGGTATAGAATAAACCCACATCCAGGGTCAAGGCATACTGAAGTCTGGCACTGTGCCTGATAGATGACAATAAGCTCATCCCCTATTTAAACACACATGCCATCTCTCCGAGTAATACAGGCATGACATGATTTTGTAAATCCAAGTTTGTTGTGGCCCGCCTACAAAGCTAAATGTATCTCTAGTTATGCTCTAAATAGAAGAATAATCTCGAAGATAGAGTTGTTGAGAGAAGCAACCACATAGCCGCATACTTCATACAACTGAGAAAGCCGTAATTAAGATAAAACAGCCAAAATAAAATAATTGCAGAACATTACAGCTTTAGTCAGTACCAATTTCGATAGTGGTTAGTTTTAGTTTAAATGGTCTATGATTCCACGTAATCTGACTAAATTATGGTACAACAGAATAGCAAATTGCACATTTTACTAAGTTTAGTAACTTTAATAATTTTAGAGCTAATTAACTATACTATGGCACCAACAGAATAAGGAATGTTCATTTGACATTTCTAAATCGAATTTTACAAAATATTAATTAGTTTGGTGTCAAGAGAATTGCAACCATTACCACACGTGAAATTGAAACCTGTGCCCAATTCGTTCCTTACCCGGCATATTTGAAGCGCTCGTAGCAGCGCTTGGCCAGTCGTTCTAGGCTAAGCAACGTCTGCTGCACTCTGCTGCAGACATTACACGGATGAGTGACCACGTCGGTCCCGGTTATTGTCTTTAGGATGGCAGTCCTTATAGCATGGTGGAACGTATTTGTTTGTCCCCTTGGGAGCTCCAGTCACGAAGTGGTACCTACACTGCATCGAGGTCTCCGCTCGAGGATCTCCGCTCGATGCAGTGTAGGTACCACTTCGTGGCGGCGAGGAGATCCCCGAGCAGAGCCCTCAGCGTGGGCGGAGGTAAACGAGTATGTTAGCAGATACGAAACACGAAATCCAACCCTTTCAGAGGGTTCTCTCTCTGCCGAACGCGGTAACCGGCGGGGATAGATCGTGGCAGACGGCAGGCGCCGTCAGCTTTGATATTACCCGTGATGATGCAAGAGGCCACCTGCATCATTACCGCTTCGCAGACGAACGGAGAGGAGGGGGAGGCGGTTCGTCCTTTCTCCGATGCGTTGTTACTGGTGGAGAATAGGGGGTCTCATCACGAGCTTGCACGGCCCCACACGTCTGAGGGAGCCCTTGCTGAGAAAGGTCACACCTCCACAGGCGCAGAGACCCGGTTAAGCCCAAGCCTACTCACCTAGATCTACGCCGAGACCAGATGGTGAATGCTGACGCGACCCCATATATCTTGCCCCAACTCGGCGGAGAACTATTGCCAGTTTTAGTGGATTAAAATCCCACACATCGAATCTAATGCCCTAATCAGCCACTAAAAATAATTAAATACAAATGGTAGGCATTTCGCGAAAGCCCCCTTGGTTTGCTACCATACTGAAATAGAAAATCTGTCGCCAAGCACCTTACAGTGTGTATCGGTAGCTGTCCTTGAGAGCCAGTACTAGGTTAGCCTGAACAACATCTTCGACCACACCATCAAGTGAGTCATGTATTTTTATTTATAAACTAAATATCTACGTAACAATAAAAATAAGCTCGTACCTCGTGCTTCGTGTATTTACCTACCTATGTCTAAGAATGCACACGTACGAAAACTACCTTTGCCAAGTTTGTTGTTGTACCTTTACCAAGAACTCGCAATAAATATCTATATTCTTTTATATTGTTATTCCTATTATAAGTTGTTGATACGGATACTTAGTTCAGAACGTGTCTGTTGTTTAACTGAATTTCGATGAGAACAACATAACAAAGCCGCGACCATAACAGCAAAAACATACTAATACATAATAATAGAACTGAGGTAGGTACAAATAACAGTAAGTGACGATATATTTTTATTGCCGATAAGTAAGTCTTTAACCGCAATCTCACCTTTGGTGAGTGACGATGTGGTTGACTCACAAGGATAGATGCCGGGCTTGGACCTTTACGTACTTATCGACTGATTTTCTATATAGCTTGGTGATACCTCGGTTGAGGCGAGCGTTCGCAAAACTCCCCCCCTTCATGGTGCAGCAGGATTCGAAACTTGAACCCCCTGCGCGATATTCCCTAGACATTGACCACTGGGAAAATAATGCAACTCGTACATAAATATAATTCTCCTACCCTTATCTCAGGAAGGTTGGTACAGTATGAAATTTTTAAATGACAGTTTTTTTGCATGGTATTTTGTTAATGCCCGCAAATTAACCTGCTCATAAAATTTCACAAGGACTAGTTAACAAATGCAACCTGTAGAGGAGAACAATCGAATTCCTGTCAGACATACGAAACCATTTTTGCCCAAGTTGAAAAGGAGACGCTTCGCTTTCGCTTCCAGCTCGGTCAGTAATTCCATGGTTCAATTTACTACCGCAGAGTAGAGGTCTGAATTCCATTCGAAGTTTTAGTAGGCAGAGGTGAGCAAAGGCAATATTGTCAAATTTTGGAAAAATGAAACTGCTAACAACGAACAGAGCTACTAACGAACCTACTGTACTTATTCGTTAAAAAAACCTAACAATATTTCTAGCCCTATCGCTTGCTATATGTGCGAAAATCACATTCACCAATTATTAAAGCACATTCGATTCCCGCTCAAAGCTGCGCCATTCACACCGACAAAGAATTTTGTGCTCTAATTGACCGAGCGAGAACTTAGTTCGAGCGAAGCGTCTCTGCTTCAACACAGACAAAAATGCTTTGGTATGTCCGGTTGTTCTCCTCTACAGGTCGCATTTCTCAACCGATTCTCACGAAAATTTGTGCGCAGGTTTGGTAAGTCAAAAAAAAATGTTTCCATTCAGTTTTTGGAAAGTTTTCAAAATGACGGAGATATACTATGAAAGGTGTTAAAAGTATGGACGCCTGCGCTTAATTTAATGACTATGTCCTGACTCCTGATACGCACATCAGTTGCCTATAAAATAAGTGATGGGCTCTCTCTTTCGTATAATCAATTATTTATTTCCATGTATTTTAGCCAGTGTATTAATTCGAGATAAATACATTACCAATTATGTACAATTATTGTATATTTACTACTTACGTACCTATTTCTGATACAACTATCTAACATTCGCTGGGGCCCGCGGGTCAATGATTCTCTTGGACATAAGTCCAATAAAATATTTATTATTTACATTATGTACATATCTATATTTTTGGATTTCTTGACCCATTCTCCCATTAGCATGCGCTGTGAACATTTATTCAGTTGTAAGCTATGGAAAGGCAAACTCGCGAGGTCTACAGCTCGGAGAGCCACTAGTAATTTAAAAATAGTATCCGTTAAAAGTTTACTACATAGGTACCTAAAAAACTGTACAGCTGTTTAATCAGACATAAGTTAGTAACTATATCGCTATATGCATATCAAACATAATAGTAGATTACACCCAGGTAAGTTTATCAAGCAGGTAGATAAAATATAGGACGAAATGTTGCCAATATATTAAAATATGCTCCTAATACAAAATATTTTTAATAATTACACGCCTTTTGAAATCCAATTACAATCATCAATAAATATATAAATTTACATTATAAACTACCAAATATGAAATAAATAATTAGTAAAAATTTAAGATTCAGATTCGACGTCGCTTCGATGCTATAAGTAGGTTATATCAATTATTTGATATATCTACTTATGCTCAAATCAAGTCCAACGTATGAACCAGTGTTGACTTCATTGTTTTTATTGTATTTTGCATGTTAGAACATTTGCATTTAGACAATAAAGTATTCATATAAAACATATTAAATACCTATAGCGGCTCCGTGACCTAAAGACCTCGCGTCAGCTCTGAGTTGTCCGAAGTTTAGAAAATTTTCCAAAACTGAATCGATCAAAAACTTCGATACATTATTTTATCAAACCTGCCAAAATTTTTACGAGAATCGGTGGAGAAATGCGATCCGTAGAGGGGAACAAACGGGAATCCGAACAGATATATACGAAAGCATTTTTCCGAAGCTGAAACGGAGACGTTACGCTCGGCCACGGTAATGTTATCTAAAACATTACCGTGGCTCGCTCGGCCTTCGGGTGCTTCGGGCTCGCCCGTTTAATAAGATATTTTTTCCCGTACAAAAAGATGTTCAACAACTGTGGCATTGGATGGAACAGAATTGTTACATAATATAATAAATAGTTTTAATAAAGCTTGTTAACCTAGAAATTAAAAATTTGTGGAGAGTTTATTTACCTTGAGTCCAGCCAAGTTCTGACGAAATTCTGAGCTGTTTAAAAAGATTTGCAGCCTTGAAGAGAAAATAAAATAAAGGCCTCGACCCCTTCTTCAGACTAAATAAAAGTACCGGAAATCATTACACCCTTATGGCAACATAAACCTTTCCATCAACGTATCTTTCTTTATTCAGAGCTTTTTCAAATTTTGCTTCCTTCAGGTTCTTGACTGTTGACTGCTAGCTGCTGTCCTCAGACGTAATAAAAACTTTTATTCGGTCTGAGCTGCTATCATTATTTTTCAGCTACTGTAATTGAAACTTTAAAGGCTCAGCTAGTTGGCACCATTCGTCTTCCATTATGTAATGTTGAAACATTAATGGAGATGAGAATAAAACATAACGCACATTAATGCACAACGGGCCACGGATTTAAGATGCGGAAAATGTCCACGGATACACACGTGGACCTTAATAGAGGATACAAGTGAATGGAGCGGTTAAATCAAGTCTAGCGCCCTCTAGCCACTGGCCACCAACAAACAATCTAACGGACTTAAATAACTAATCTGCGTAACGGAAGTTCTATTTAGTTTCACTGTAAGTACTGTTAAATCGTTATAGGATGTTCTGCCCATGTGTAATAGTTGTAGTTCAGTCTAAATATTATTTCGCCGTAAGAAAGAATCCCGCTACAAAAATGTTAAATGCTCATAATAAATACTTTCGCTGAGACTTAAGAACCTATATTGGTGAACGCGGCAATAAAATCTAACCTTTCAAAGTTAAATTTTGTAATTGACCTTCATAAGAGCGTCGTAAATTGAATAATTGGTTTTGACTTTGAATATTGTTATTGCTCATCAATGGACGTAACCATAAATCCGTTCGAAAGAATAATCCTATTCTAAAAGCAGAATAGGCCCCGTTTATCGATGTTTTTGTATAGAGAACAATAGGGCTTAAATTATTAAAATTTATTGATGAATTCCTTTGTGTCTATAAATAGATGAACGGTTCCGAAATGTAGTCACGTTCGAGACAACTTACGTATCGATGACAATTCAGAACCAATAAGCGACTAGCTATAGGTATGGTTATTTTAAGCGGAGATAACTGCTTCGTGGTAGGTATTTATAGTACTGTATCAACCGGATTGTGTAGGTACTAGTGCACACAGCTGGGGCTCCCCCATTAAGGGAGGAAGGGTGCTATAATACCCAAGCTTGGCAGGCGTCTTGAGATCGCAGTATAAGATAACAGTTCCTCAGAGGGTGCAGCTTCCGGATTTTATTTTACCTTTAGTCGCCTCTTACGACACCCGCGGGCAGAGGTAGGGGTTGACATCCTAACCCGGCACCACTGGGGCATTTGAAGTATTCTTTTAATTATAATGATGTCGCGAGCATTTGATCAAATAGTTACAATACGCATTCAACACCCTGCAGTTTTTTATGTAATAAAAAAAAATTATATGATGTTTTTTCAATATTGACATTTTATTAATTATTTTCATTGGTAATTATGTAATAATATTCTGTAATTAATAATCTAATTAGTGTAACTGGCAATAGCCGTACTAATTATGTAAATAAATAAATAAATGAAGTGATGTGACGGGCAACACTCATCATCTCGTTCTGCTTGACAATGAACTGCGCTCGTCTTGCCGATATGTTAGTTGAGAGTTCTTACAAGTCTCGTGCACTCAGTAACTTCACTTGCTGCAGTGTCCTTCACAATTTAACACAGCAGTGTTCCCATACTACTTCGAGGCAGCATACTACCACGGTAATATTATATAGATAACATTACCGCGATACTACGGTTATACCCGCCAAGCCTCTTACTGAAGAGACCTTCCGCCTGGAAAACGTAAATATTCCAAATACATTTTGAAGCGCTCGTAGCGAAGTTTGCTTAGCCATTCTGAATCGATCAGCAAAGTTAGGCAACGGCAACGTCCGCCGCGGTCATGAGTTGGATGGGTGACCGCTGGTGACATTACTACTGAGAGCTTCAAGCCGTTTTTGAATTACACCCCAAATAACTTAAAACAATTTTCCTATCTTGATGCTATAGTCGTTGACAGTGAATTACAGTCAATCCCGTAAGTAGCAAGGGTCACGAAAAAGAGTGAAAACAAAAGTAATAAGACATTATTGCATAAACAAATTTTACCAAAAAATGGAACTGACTTGAACACTCAAAAGTGTGAAATACCTTGTCGAAGTCGGTACCATGCGCAAAATATTCTGATAATAGGTACTTTTTAACTATCATGGTACCGACTTCAACAAGTGATTTCACACTTTTGAGTGTTGAAGTCGGTACCATTTCTTGGAAAAAAAAATGTTTGCACCAATATTTTAAGAAAGAGTAAATATCTATATCTAAACTTTTCTTATTATAATTAACGTTATAAAGTCCTGACGATTAAAGGAGGCAGTTTTAGTGAGTTTAGGGATCATATTTTTTAAGTGGGTAGTAAATGGTTACTGAAAAAAAGGAAATGACAAGGGCGTGTCTATTGCAGGATTTTATGTGAAAAATTTTTTGCTCTAGAAGTCTGAAAGAAGCATTATCCTGAAATGAGGAGAAGATATAAAGAAGTTTTATTAGCCGTATGGATTTTTTTTACAGGCAAGTCCAAGATAAATTTAATACATATTTATACTTCTTAAATATATTAAATTCTAATTATGTATATGTAAATAATTAATTAAAATGTTAATAATATAATATTTTTATTATTTTTATTTTTATTATATTTAACCATAATATTTTTACACTAAATACAAACTAAATACTATTTACAGGTATCGCGTTTGCACTTGTCCTAAGAAAAAAGATTCTTCAAGCTGCATTTTATATAATAAATTGACTACATAATACATTTGTATGGATAATCGCAGGCCAACTTCTGTATTTTTAGTGAGAGATTGGGGCGTTTAATATTAATTTTAAATTATTCAGACAAGCCTACACATTTGGACGCACCTAGTACCTAGGTGCCATATTATATAAACCATTATTATTAATAATAGGCATAAACGCTGTAGGCAAAACCTGCCTTTGCCACAAAATACTTTACCTTACTTTACATTATACCTACTCTAGTTGTGTCGGCACTGATCAGCAATTCAGATTGCCATGCAGGACATACAAATAGCCAATTATTGTCGATCGGAGCTTCAGATTGGATTCCAGTATTATTTAGTCTTCTATAAACTCAATGCCGTACTGACTTTCTGGGGTTTTGGATCCGACATGATACCATCGAGATATAGTATATAGAGGTCAATGCACGATACAGTCCATTGAATTTATTATGATATCGCAAAACTCGACTGAGTGGAAAAATAATGTGCCAAATAAAACGGGTACCGCTCTTTACAAAGATTGTCGTCGTATTTACTTAATAAGGTGTTGCTGTGTATGAAAAAGGCTCATTGTAATTTTGCTACGCCCTGGTTATCTGAATAGTCTGTTAAGCTTAAGATGTCCTATTCAAAGTCGTTGGAAGTAGGTAGACTTTGCGTTGATATAGATATATATATACCTATATAATTATGTACAAAGAATGTCACAAGGTGATGATTCGATCTTACAATACAACCGCGCGATCAGCACTCGACGCCGCCGTCTATCTCTGAGAGCTATCACTGTTTCAATACTTTGGCTTCAAGGCATCTTCACAAATTTGCTTTAGGCATTCTATTTAAATGTAATATCTACTGCATTTGTTATACATATACGTACATATTTTTCCCAGGACGAGGTATTTTTTTGAAATTTGTAACAAACTGTTTATAAAGTTCTAAGATTTTTTTACCTGATAAAGTTATAAAAATATTATACGTATCATTAATTGCAAGCAGACAGCCCTAAAGCTCCATCCCGCCACCATGGCAGCGTGCCCAGCCCAGCATGATGGCTGTGCTATGCCACCACCTGATCAGTGCGTAGGTACGTATCCACAGGGATTTGCTTACTATCACCGTTAATAATCTACATTTACATTTTTACATTTAACATGGCACAATTTTGCCCAAAATACTTCATTTATTTACTTCATAGCATCAGCTATGGCCTCTTACATTGCGTTCGTATAGGCAGTTAGCATTCCTTAAACTATACATATGAGAAGGTAACACCAGAACTACCAAACACGTACCTAGTAACATTGTTCATTCGTCGCATCTACCAGGTGCTCTGAACTTAAGAAAATCTCATATACTTACACGTTTTTTCCTACCTATAAAGTCATTAGAAGAATAAGTAGGTATTATTCTTGTAAGGTCAAACAGTGTCAGAAACAATAAGCCTCGTAATTCACCGTGGGGCGAGCCCCAGCATGACGTCTCAACTAATATTTATCGAAGGCACGCTGAGTAAGAATTGTGACCAATTCTCTTGTTTGTCTCCGTGAAATATTGGGGCCCGCCTCTGGCCCACCCGCACCCGACACGGATGGCGGCGGCGCGGCGCCTGCCGAGGTACTGTTTTCACACATTGAGGTTACTTCTTACCGACTAGTTCTTATTCAGACTGAGATGTACACCAGGTTATTTTTGTTATTGTAACTAGTTTGGCCCATTACAGTGGCATATAGAACAGCTTTCGATTCAACGATTCTTAAACTTGCTCAGCTACATGGACTTATGCAATTCAAATACTTATATACCTACATTGTGGAATTTTCACCCCCAGGTCCCAGCAAGAAACGAGGTGATGTCACTCAGGACTTAGACAAAAAATATTGCCAAAAATATGCTGAATTTAGCCAGTTAAATATGTCATCTAATATAACAATAGGTGTGTTCCCGATGTCCCCATTGGCCATATCCCCATCAATGGGGACAGTGGGAATTGCACCTGAGGCTGTGTACCGTCGTCTTTGCCTTGTTTTTGTTATTGTTAGTCGTCTAAAACACGTGTGACTTTACAATAGGATTGAACTGCCTTAAGATATCTTACTATATTTGTTTATAAGAATAATTGTATTACTTCAACAAAGATTTACATTTTGAAATATTCTTTTTATCCAATAAATGGTGAAAACGACGTTTTATTATATGTGATTTATTAATAAACTTTTTTATCTTACTGCGTGTTAGAATGCGAAACCCCAGTCAGTTTCTTTTTTCCGATTCTATATTGTATTGATGCCTATATCTATATTTTAATTTATTTAAGGACACTCAAATTTTGAAGGAGTCTGCCCACAAATGTTCACCGGATTTTAACAAAAACCTCCTCGATTGCTACGTGGAAGATTGCAAGAAAAAATACAGCACAGACGATGTTCCTTCTATACCGACAGTATTCAATGCAACAATATCCGAAATAAAAGACTTAGGTCTTGACAAAGTAACCGCGGTTCCTGTATTTGAAAGCAAAAAAAGTTCCTTATACCGTCATAGGAATTCCACTTTTGGGATTGATAAGACTATTTTCAATGATGTGGAAAATGTTGTAATTCCTCCAAAATTTGACTGTTTTTTGCTCGCAGACTACTCTGATGGCAAAACGAGAATTATTGTATTTGCTTCTAATGAGGCAAAGGATAAAATGGCAACGCTAAAAGACTTTTTTGGTGACGGCACTTTTAAAAGTTGCCCAATGTTATTTCAGCAGTTATATACCATACACGCCGATGTTGGAAGCAACAGCGAAAGCACTGCACTTACTCCTTTAGTGTATGCTCTAATGACGAACAGAACAAAAAAAACGTATGAAATACTTTTCAGACTTATTAAGTCTCAAATTTCGGATTGGAATCCATCAGCTTATATGTATTTGCGATTTTGAAAAAGCAACCATGGCCGCAATTCGCTCTGTTTTTCCGGAAGTGAATGTCCATGGTTGTTATTTTCATTTTAATAAAGCCATATGGAAAAAGGGTCGTGAATTAGGACTAACAAAGAATAAGAACATACGTCGCCAAGTTGCTCTTAGTGCTGTGCTTCCGCTGTTGCCGGAAGACCGCGTTCCAGAAGGGTGGTTTTATATTGCTGAGCCCAGACGACACCCAAAGCGCAAAATTTCGAAAATATATGTTGTCGCAGTGGATTCAACCTAATTTTATAAAAGTATGGTGCAGTTTTGGTAAACGCCACCGAACAAACAATTTTGCAGAAGGGTGGCACTGCAAATTGAACAACGCGATTGGGAAAAACAGACCTAGTATTTTAAAACTTTTAACAGTCCTATATCAGGACGCCAACTTATTTAGCGTTAAAACCACACAACCATCAAAACGGCGCAGCAAAAATTCAGTCGATGTGGACGAATTTATTATTGATTGTCAAACTAAACTAGTTAATTCCGATATAACAGTAGGGCATTTCCTTGAGAAACTGCGCTAACGTTTTATTTTAATATTCCTGTAATTTTAAATAATCGTTTAACGATCGTTTAAATCGTTTAACGATCTTGTTATTATTTTCGTTAATTAATCTAAGTCTAAACCTATGTCTAAGTTAAAGCTCATTTAAAAAATAATTGATATATAATTGTTATTTTATAGGTTTTAACTCTCCTTACTTAGGATTATATTTGATTTTGTGATAGGGAAAAATATTGTAATTATATATCATTCTGTGATAAAGAAATCATTGTGATATTTATGATTCTTTTATTTTATAAAAAAGTTAGCAGTAGTTACTTTTATATGTTGATTTTTTTAATATTTTGTATCATTTTCAAACTTGAATAAATCTAAGTTGTAACCGTCATCCCCGTATTTTTTAAAAATTGTTATAAAAGAAACGGCAAAATAAAATAAAAATTAAGAACAGAATAATTGATAAGTTTTTAACTTAGAAACCATGTTAGTGTGTCATACAGCATATTATGTTTTTAAAGTTCTAACTTAGTTTATTTTTTTAAAGCTAATTTAGAAAATGATTTATATTTAATTGTTAATTTCTTGGTTTTAACCCTCCTTGCATAGGATAATATTTGATTCTGTGATAGGGAAAAATATTGTAATTATATATGATTCTGTGATAAAGAAATTATTGTTATATTTTTGATTCTTTTATTTTATAAAAAAGTTAGAAGAAGTGTCTTTTATATATATAATTTTGTTATATTTTGTATAGTTTTCATATTTTAGTAAATCTAAGTTGTAACCGTCATCCCCGATTTTTAAAAAGTTGTAATATAAAAAATGTTAAATTAAAAAACACATTTAGAACAGAAAAAATTATAAGTTTTTAACTTAGCAACCATGTAAATGTATCATACAACATATGTTTTAAAAGTTTCAACTTAGTTTATTTTTTAAAGCGTATTTCGAAAATTATTGATATTTTATTTTTAATTTTTGGGTTTTAACTCTCCTTACATAGCATAATATTTGATTCTGTGATTGGGTAACATATTGTAATTTTATAATAATATGATTCTGTGATAAAAAAAAGATTGTGATATTATTGATTCTTTTATTTTACAAAAAATTTAGCAGATTTTTTTTATAGATTTAATTTTGTTTCGTTTTGTACCGTTTTCAAGTTAAATCATGTACATATTTCTAAAAATGGTATATTTTCTGAATATATACAATAGTTATTTGTTATACAAGAGTGCAAAGTTGCTTTTTAACCGCGTGTTCAATTTTGATGACCGAGCAAGCGAAGGATTCTAAAAATGAATCACGAGCGCAGCGAGTGATTCAAAATTAGAATCCTGAGCGTTAGCGAGGGAATCAAAAGAGCACGAGGTGAAAAATCTTTGCACTCGAGTGCAACACGTAACTTTTCATTCCACCTCAGCGAGGAAATGACTAAATGCCTTCTCGCATGATTGTTGAGGGAGAAAGCTCATTTGCGCATTATTAACAGTTTCAGTCAATTCTGTTGGCGTCAAACAAACTTCCTCGTCGCTAGAATCACTTTTTTTCACACATTTTAGTTTTTTCACTTGTTTTCAAGTTTCTTGTTTTTAAATGACGTGAAAAAATGCTGCGTAAAGAACCGCGTACAAAGCAAATTGAAAAAAGAACACCAAGAAGGTTCCGAGTCTGAGTTTTTAACAAATTAAAAAAAACAATTGTATGATATATTCGGCACCATAGAGGTAGCAGTAAATAGGTTTAATGATTTTTTTAATTCACGAACTTAGTGCACACTATGTTCTAAATTCAATTTACTTTATCCTCTAGAGAATAAAAACGGCTTTTCCACTCAGATATTGAAGATTAAAAATACTCTTTCCGAGGTGGTGGGATGAAAAATATATTAACGTCTCGCTGTCCCCATCAAAGGGCCAGGCCAATGGGGATAACGGGAAGGAAAAAAACTATCATCTCGGTGTCCCCATCAATGGGGATAAGTCAATGGGGACAGCGGGAACACACCTAACAATATCACATTTACGAGAGAAAACATTTTTTTCGTGTGCGTGATTCGAGCGAAAAAAATTTTTCCTCGTAAATTTGTGATTTTGTAATGTAATCCGCAGAGTATGCGTTATTTCAAACATAAAAATATTAAAATGTCATCTAATATTCAAAATATCGTGCAATAAAACTTGATGTATACAAAAAGTGAATGAAGTTAAGATAGCGCAGGAGTAGTGATGCTCGACTGGATGAGTAGGTACATGATGAGTGATTCTGTCGCCATGTATCTAAATAATTGTGTCTTTCGGTGTTGAGAGCCAGTCTTTTGTTCCAGGTACTACTCCTAACAACTTCATCACTAATCAACACGTTACCTCAAAGGTAACTAAATCGTACTAAAAATAAATCGTACGTATGTTTGGACCAAGCTTTCGAGACTTTCAAGAGTGCAAGGTAGAATTGGGACTGGGCTGATACAAAAGCAAGCAAGATTTACAAAACTCATGACACAATGGAAGCCTATGGAGTAAGGACTAGAGTTGTCTCCCGGCCCCCATTGCGTTCCTGAAGACCTCGAAAAGTGTCTTAAAGATTGTTAAAGATCTGTCAAGTCGTCCGCTTCGATCGTGAGCGTCTCTTCACCTCTCCATTACAGTCGTTGTGTCACTTCTCTTGTTCTGCTGGCACTGCACTGTGCTCGTTATTCCAAGATGTTAGTTATGAATGTTATTAATTAGGTATCGCTCATCGAGGTACTAAATTGCCTCTCACGGCAAAGACACGGTGAAGGGCAGATAATGACTGGTGGTGATATGAAGTCTCTTCTCGGTTGTGAGACTTAGATTCTGTTCTGCAGATAGAGAGACGTAGGTAGGTCGTACGTAGGTATGTCAGTATACCAAAACCAAACAGAGTACCAGTTAGACGACCTTTAAATGTTAAATTACAAATACTCACTCGTACGTCGTTATCAAGTCAAAGCAAATAATAATCTTAAAACGAGGTTCTGTGTGTTTGTAAATGAAATCTCGTCTTGTTTGTTAGCTTTATACCTAGCTACAGTCGTACAATAGATATCGGTTATCTTAAATGTTACTAGGTACTTTATCTTATGCATCCCATATTCCGGTAAGTAAATAAAATAAAAAGCTAAGGAATTCGCTAACAATTTACGTTTTTAATGTTAGTTACGTTGGGGTTAACTTGAGGTTATTGAATTTGAATAAATAGGTTCCCAAAGAGCAAGTCGCTACCATTTTTGAACGCGTAGTAGGTAGGTAGGTACCTACTTACCTTTCCATTCGGTGGCGTATGGTCTTCGAGTTTCTATGTTATGGTCAAAAAGTAAACCCATGTCTACGAAGCTTACCGCAGGACACCGCAAGAGGCTAAGATTATTTAGGTAGGTACATGTTAGATTTCGAAAAGTTGTCGCTAACTGTGTTTGGATTCTAATAGAAGATAACATGGAGAGGTTGGTACTAAAGCTCTGCACTATATACCTAGCAATATTCCCATTACAATGTCGGGGCACGCATTACCGTGGTTGGGGCTTCTGCTTAGCTTAGAGAAATTGTTAAAACGGAATCGATTTACTCGTACCTACTTATAAGCGTTTTGAAGTAGGTAGGAATGCGATTCCGAATCCGAAAGTTAGGTAGGTAGGTACCTACCTACGCGGTACGTACGCGTCACTTATAGGTTTTTTAAGTAGTGATGTTATGACGTTAGGTAAATGAAACTATCGATATCGATAAATCGACCATTCCGAAATACTACCTAGATTATGGTATTATCAATGAAAACAATAGCAGATTACAAAAGATTCACATTCTTTTAATTATAATCAAAACTGGTCTGGCAAACGCGATATTTCGATAGTTCTGCCTGTCCCTTTGGGAAATATGTGTTATGTATTAATATGAAAGCTAATGGAGTTTGGTTTGAGACTACTCGTCCATAATTCATTCTTCATCTTAGCCTTAATCGATGCGTGTCAGTCAATCGAGAGAGCCACCAACCGCACAAGGTTAAAGACCTTACTCGACTGGGTATATTAATAAAATATTTTTTGTGAACTTAGGTAGGCCTTTGAAAATAACTGTTGTTGATTATATCAATTATATCAAGGCTCACTTAGTTGGTAGGTACGTCTAGAATTCTAGATAGATCAGGTTCAAAGAATATTTCTTGCAAAAAAAGGTAGATATTGAATAATTGCTGTCGGAAAAATCGTTGCGAGGTTCTAAGATTTTTTTACCTGTAGATGCGTTGTATGCCCTCCATATTCACTAGACGAATTCTGGGTAATTACCAGAGTCATTACCAGTCTTGCACTTCCGAGCGTCCGGTGAATACATCGCCGCTTATCGTGTTTTTTAGGAATAATCTGTGGACAATATGCCTTCCTTGTGTCTTTAGACTCTGCACCAATTATACAAGCACTGTGAGAGATAAGAAAACTGTTTTATTTCACGCGTAATTATTGTTTTTATTGATGAAATAGAAAATATCGACATTTTGTTTTATCTAAGGAACTAATCTCAATGAAATGAATGAGCGAGATATTAATAATTATGTAGTAACTTAAATTTACTCTAACCGATGATTTTAACGTATAAATAAGTAAGTATTCATATTAACAATACGCAATTAATAAATTAATAAATAAATAAAAAAGGCTTATAATAAAGGCAAATTCTTTAGCTAAGATAACTACACAGAACACCACAATATATTCATTAAACCCGAATCACAAAATATTTTAAATGCATACTTATATTATTTTACAATGCAGTTCCTTGTTCGTACCATACAATAGAGATCATAATACAAAAGTCAGAAGTAACAATAAAACTATTGTTCAAGCTAACTATGTAGCTTATTGTGTACAACAGTACACCTACAGTAATGAATTATATATCACATTTAAAACAATAACGCAGGTAAGTAATAAACTATTTGAATTTCCTCATGATTCAACATGTATGCTGTATTTTCAAACAATAAGTATTAATACGAGTTATCTTTATATATAAAATTCTGATTTATAAATAACTTTATTATAATTCAGCTACATAGTATGTTTTACGTAGACAGTTCTATTTCTATACGACCATGACATTAAGTTTTATCTTTTCTATTAATATAAGATTTGGTATGCCGATAAAATATCTATAAATAGCATTGTGATCGAATCTTGATAAGCAATGCTGTTTGAGGCAATGAGATTTTATAATGGTTTGAACTATAGACCACTACTATGAATAGATTACCGGTTTCGAATATCAATAAAATTATACAGAATAAAAGTAAAAGTAGACTATTACTAATTGTTAAATAATCAACTTGTGACATGAAAATGTCATGATATGACATTATAGAACATCTACATATTATTATTATATTATACTGCGTCATTTTCTGCGTGACATTTTGTGTTGAACTTCTAATTCTGTTTTCTGTTGCTTTGTGATTTACTTTTTTATCACCTTTTCAGTGTTCGACAAGTTATTACTGTAGGAAAGATCAAATGAAAGTCAAAACTATTTACTCAACAAATTTTGTTGTCAACGAGGAGTGAAGATTATCTTCAACGAACACTATTTACTTTAAGGTCTTGAACTAAGTCATCGTACGCACAACCAATACACGATCCTCTAAAGGACCTTGTCCAATAATTTTCAAACCGAAAGAACAAGTTACTGTACAAAGTAAGATGTTAGTTATGTAATATGAGTCATGTAAGTAGTAAGCTTGTACTTATCCGTATCCCTTACCTAATAAAATACAGGAGACAGTATACATAATACTTTAACATCTACATACTCAACAAACATTATCGTCACTCCTGTGTTCCCCGAAGGATTAGGCACTGGTGTCTTCAAAGCCACCTTTTATCCGATATGTTTGGTCTCATGTAATAGAGCTAAAACTTATTGACATATTTACTGATCACCGTTCTAAGCCCCATTCCGCTCTTCTAAGAATTCTGTATAAGAAAACTCCAAACATTTTCTGACCCGGGGTTAAAACCTATGACATGGGTAAATAAAAAAATAAAATGCTGTTCTTTCGCAAACTTCTCCAGGCACTTAGCCCTATAATGAAGGCATACATTAGGACCACGAGATCACGCGGCCCTCGCTTAGCTATTAGGTTAATTAGATAGTAGTTGGATTGTATTTTGACTTGCAGATTATGTTTTACTTAGAACTAGGGTCAGACAACTTCACCAATGTACATTATAATAGTATTTATTTGTAGATACCTACATCATTAATTATAATGCTTAAAGATTTTACGATCAAGACAATCTAGCAAGTATTGAATAAATCATGATCATAAAGTTTGTTCGTTAGTATATCTGTCATATAATTCATTTATGTAAATATGAGAATATTTTGCCATTTATCAAAACGAAAATATGATTGACTGTTTCCTATTTGTACTTATTTATGTTCTGGAACATTCATAATTGTGGAGGAAAATGAAATCTACTATCACGTTGTTTATGAATAACGACTTACCAGGCAACTTTTAAATTATGTAATTATAATGTATTTATTACACAAAGTTTGGTACGATTGCGGTTATTCATAATATATTTAAGTTTATATAACTAAGCATTATATAGGAGCTTGTAATTTGGAAAAACCATTTCGGTTCAAACTATGATATCCGAATCCATTCAGAAGTAATTAGTAATTATTAAGCTTTATGAAGAAGTAGTGGAGTCTAACTATTGTACGATGAAATGTTATAAAATTATTCCTAATTTTATAAATCTTCCGTATGGAAAATACTTTATATTTATCTACATAACAGTTTTTAGACGGATATACGTTTTTCATTACTTTAAATTGTTAATAGTGGTGTTGCAAGTAACGAACCGGTGTTGGACAATTAAAGTATAATTAAAACGGTACTATCACTGTTATGAGTTAACAGTTCAGATTTGATTGTCGGTCAAACGGCAGGGCAATTGCGGCTATTGAATTATCCTATTGCTCGCTGTCACGAGCTCGTATCTTTAATGTAACAATATTATAGAAGGTAATATGATTCAATTTGTCACTTCACTATAAATAAAACGTTGAGTATATGGCATACTTATTATTATTACGCATCTTGTGTTTTAGGTTCATATCGTAAATTTGTTTTCACATGACTAGATGTTAATTGGAATGTGAAAAAAAATTTACCGGCATATAAAAATTCTTTTTTTTCAATTCCTTCCTGGGATAAAAGCTCATATCGTTACGTAAACGACAGTCTTGTCATTGTGGTCATTACATTACCTCTTAACATTAGGTAACTTTGAAATAAAATGTTTACATTATATTAACCCTGAAAAGTAGGTCAGACACTAACTTTGCAGGGCTCTGGAATTAATAGTATAAGTTCCTTCATAATATTATTATTTTGTAGTTTTTGAGGAAAGGATTGCTTACAAGATCGATCACTTATTATTCAGGTGCTTACATACATAGGTAGTTAAAATTGGATGCTACTTCCTTCTTACTTTACTGTTACAATGCTTAATTTGTACGATAAAAAGGATATTCTCGCAAATTATGAATGTTTTAACATCGTTGCTATTACTCGTAGTAAAATTATGGTTCTCAGATTTGAGAAGTAACTGTTGTTTGCAGGATACTGTCGATACGTTTTCTGTGGGCCCACTGTATGCATACAGCTGGTCATTTTTCGTTACGCAGTAAGTAGGTAAGTGCACTTCTTTATGTGTTTATAAATAACATTATAAATAGATAGGTGCCTACTGAAATAAGTTCTTGTTTCATCTTGTCATTTGAACTATGTGTTATAGCTGGTTGCATGTCATGGTTATAAGTAAGATTAATAAAACAGGTAAAAAAGTAAAAAAAGTGTGTCTCGTTATTAGTTTTCATACAGTGATATCCCAAAAGGGGGTCCAACCCGTACTTGGTTAGTCTCTACTATTTTTTTTGTTATACGTAAGATAGTTAAAATCACACTAAATTTGACGATTGTGTGGTTTTTCCGATAGACCAAAAATAAATAATATTAAAAACACTTGTTTTGTATAATAAGACTCCCCTATTATTTTAACTTTTTGTTATTATTGTTTTTATAGACTTCTAAATAACGACAGTCACATTTTACTCCTTTAAATGTAAATTCAAGCTTATTATATTAAGCTAATATTGTATTCTAATGTCGGTCGTCCATCATATACGAATAAGTATTGGTACAACTAACTTTCTTTCACGGTGGAGATGCCCGCTTGGATTTTCAATATTTATTCCACCATATTGTGATAAAACTAGTAAAACTGGAAATGCTAATGCAATACGGTTTTTTGCAATTCATATTTCATAAACCTGTTTCAAATAGCAAATGATGGCTATTAATAATATTTTTATTACAAACATGACTAAATCATGATATTTTTAGAAACTAGTGAAGCAACTATTTAGTAGGTCAAGCAAATAATCACATTTTTTAAAGTCATATTTTATATATGAGTGAACTATTAGACATTTCTTTATGAGACTGTACTAGAATAAAATCATATAGGTAATCAAAAAATCATTACATCTTTGAAAAAAAAATCCTGTGGTACAGTCATAGGAAAATCGAAAAATTATCTATTCAATTCTGTAGATTTCTTATTATATACAAAAACCCAATAAGAATTTCATCGAGAAGCACATTATTTCCTTGGAGTTCAAGATATTGTCCGAGGTCACAGGGAGGATGTAGAGTGTTAAGAAGCGGTCTCATTCCATGAGGAACGTCCCGATTATCTCGTTCTTTTTTTTATTTCGATTTTATTCGATTTACTACAGTTGAGTAGGTATTATGAACTGAGACGAGTGACTTTTTGTTTTAACTTAATATGTAGATATGTTTCTTACTTTCAAATCGATTTTCAGTTGGTTGATTATGGATAAAGATGATCAATTAATATTCTAATGTGCTAACTTATGAATATCAAGTGAAAGTATATTTTATAAGTTCGAGAATATTAAAATTAATTTTGGAAAAGAGATCGCAATCTTTTTTAGTTTAAGCACATAATTTTAGTTTATTAATAAAATATAATATATCTATTATTATAATACAACATTTACATAACTACGTTCCTATTATTCACATTTACTTATCTTTCACATTGCACCAACAAACAGCGTTCATTTGTGTATTGTTTTCCATTAGGTATATACGCTCAGTAACGATACAAAATGTCATTATATGTAGTTATAATACATCTATCAATGATATATTTAAGAATACGAGATTTGGTATTGCGCCAAATCTTTCTCTGGTTGTCATGACTGTTTACATCAGGGAACACATTCTAATTTGCAATACTGAATTTAAAAACATTTTATGATCGTGGGTATTGTTAAGGATGATATTATTATAATAAACACACGAAGAAGATTGGTAGGTAGTGGTGAATCATTTCTAAGAATCCGATTGACGCTACATTTTGTACAGGAAAAAGGAATCAGAGTTATATTTGCAAACAATAAATGTAGTTTGATAGGTACCAAATGATTTAAGATGAATTTTTGTGCTCTTTATTTAATATTTTTTTGTGAATAAATCAAATGTTAAAATTATGAAATGATACTCACATCAAAAAAACAGTATCTCGTTCTTTTCATCGTCACTTATAATACTTAAAAATCACTGATTAAATCACTTCACTATTGCATCGGTATTAATACGCGAGTTACTAACAACTTTCGAAGTCTATCGGAATCTAAAAAATGCAGCGTTCGCGCGCCACTGCCGCTCCGACGGACCGCGCACCATTTTTCGCTTTTCACACAATAATATATCCGCTTCAGCACAATCCAAGCTGTGACCTAACTACATTCACGCCAGTTTTGACATTTCCCGCACAACAAAACACATGTAGCGAGTCTAATTCGGAGCGACACCAACTTGGCAAAACTACACAACACAAAAGTGAATAGTTTACCAACGCTCTGTGTGTACATGCATAGCTTCGTTATGCTAACATGATAGGGCTCCGACCGTTGTGAGAGAGGGACAGGCTATGAAGAACCGAGGTAACACCGAACAAATGAAAGGGATGAAGTCAGTTTTGTACAGTTCGCGTTGGTATCCGGTATTCCCGTTTGAGATTTTGTGTATTGAGGTGTAGCGCGATAACGCCTGCTCGCCTGGTAAACACGGGTCATCAGTAGATGCTGGACAGACTTCTAAAGAGGCTAAATTCAAAGAATACATTGTCAGAATAAAAATTGGTGAATAGGTCACACACATTTAATACTACAATAATTTCTTTGGAACATTTTGTTATCAGCATTAGACGCGACGGTGTGATGCTGATGACTGATAACGGAGTAGATGTGCATTTTTATATTTAACTCGTGCAATTGATATGTACCTGCTACTAATATGCGATCACATTACAGTTTTTTTTTTAACTGTAATTGTAAACTATTAGCTCTGTACTAGGCATTCTGAGCAATAACTGTTTTATAACAGTGAGAACCTACATACACGTACCTATCACAATCATAAACATAGTAATTTGGCAGTGATTTTAAAAGGCAAGCCAACTCCATGGGTCAAAATGTGTATTACCTACCGGCTTACCTTAACATTAATGAATAAAATATTTAAAGCTTAATGAAAATTATTGGATTGTATGAAATCAGGATAAATAGGTCAATCTTACTTAACCACAGATACCTTCCCTAAACATACTTAAGGGTGTGTTTGTGTGTGTGTGATACTTTGTTACCACTCAACTCCGAAACAGTTTAACACATATTTTGATAAAATTCAGTACTTTGATGTTTAGGTCCTATATAATATACAGAATATCCCAATTTAATAAATGGTTTCAAGCGGATAAATATAAAATAAATGTACGGCTAGTTTCATAAACTTTTTATATTATCTAGAATATTATTAAAAAAATATTTAAATCAATACGTGAAGGATAGTTTCATGACCTTGTTTTTATTATTATCTGGAATTGTAATTAAGGAAATGCAATTATCAATACGTACCATCTCCACCGAAATATCGATATGACCCCATTTCAAAATAAATAAAAGGACCAACACTAGTAATCTCAAACATTGAATTGGACTTTTGAATTATGCAGGTAGGTTACCTACCTAATTGTATTTTTAAGTCCTTTATGTAGGTACCATACAAATCTATTAGTCATAATCTTGCCTCGTGCTGGTCTGTGGCACTGCACTGGTGCTACTTTCGTGATTCCGAATCTTGTCCATTCCTCAATTCCCCATAGAAAAAAATATTCCTGGACAAAATGGTTTAGAAATACGCCTGTTTTATTCTAATAGCAATACTATACCATTATATGCTCTAGGTCATGTACAGGCGAATACTCTAAGCTCCATTTCATCATTGCATCACTCATTTAGATACCCATGCAGTTCTCGCCTTATGAATTTGATGTCTTGAAATCATAGTGCAAACGGAGGGAATGTAACCTAAGAACAAGCTGACCCCAAGAGATAACAGACAACTTACTTCGGACTTTGGTTGGATAATAAGGCTAATGAATACATGACTATAGTGACACCACCTAGCAATGCCGGTCCAGCATATAGGTGATCGAATTGTGACTCCCGGGGCGAACATGCCTGATATAGTTCGTAAGATATTCAATGCGAGGCGCACCGTTCTTGACCTCTCTTAGCGACCGCGCTCTGGGGATGCCGCTGAAAGCGAGATCATAGGATTTTTGGGGGTTCCACTACAAGGTTGTGGGGTTTTTCCCCCCGGAAAAGGCTTCCACCACGCCTACATAACCTCTCCTATCCACACATTATGCGCCCGCTCTCTGTCCAAGAGTAACTGGTAAGAGTCTGGAGTAACTGTACTCTCTATTCTCTTCTCTTAATGATCAAGGGCCGTGCCCAGGATCGAGATCGGTCGGAACCACCCCCTGGACAAGGCGGGGTTGCGCCACCTGAGCATTCATCTCGTTTAATAATCTTCTATCGTATTCACACATTTGAAGTTGGACTTCAGTCGTCGCTCATGCCCAATCTCCCATTCCGCGAACACTTGCTGCGCTCGATGCCCTCTCCTTGATGTGAGACCTGAATTGGATGTGTTTGCTGATGAATGGAAGATGATCCTATTGGAATGTCTGCAGTACTGCGAGACGTACGCATGGTAATGCATTGGACCTAATTTATTATTATGATTTATATTATAATTCATTAATATTATTATAATTTCACTGTGACATATAAATTTATATATAAGTGCTCAATTATTAGTAATAACATTTTTTTTTCTATCTAGTATCTTAAGAAAACTTTAAATAACATTTTAATGAAACACTTTAAAAAATATAAAAATATATATCTCAATTATTGTGAAATCTCACTTTTGCTTAAAAGTTCTTTGTAGAATCTTTTGTCTTGTGGTTTTTTTCCTTTATATTGAATTTACTTATTTGAAATTCTACTGTTCTTTTTTTTTCTAGTGTTTAATATGTATTTGATTTATATTTTATATCCAATTTATTGTAAATATTTATATTAATTGCTGCATTACATATTGTTATTACTTTTTTGAGTCATTAACGTAAATGGTCCATCCGTATTAATTGAAATAAATAAATAAAAAAAATAAATCAGGTCGTCTCCATACAAAGATGTTTTGAGATCATACTTGTAATGTAACCTAAACAAGTTTCCTCACCTTTATCGTGTAAAAAAGTAAGTGGGTTTTAAGTTTTAACATACCTACCGTGTTATTCACTATATCTTGAATGAAACTCATTCCACACTTGCTCTGTCAGCTAAAGACGAATTACTTAGCATTCCATGGATTCACCGTGCGGGTGCCGGGTACATAGCGTTGCAGAGGAAGAGGCTAGAGTGGCCTGGGGCTTGCAACCCAGTTGCAGGGTTAAGAGGCCTCTTTACAATGCACCAACGCTCCCCTCCCCGCTCAAGCCTCCTCCCCTACCTAACCAAATTTGGTAAGATCCTACTAATGCCGCCTTAGATACACGTTCTAGGATGGAAGTTACGGTTGGTTTTGGCAGGCCAAGGTCTTTTTTTTTTTATGCCTGATAGGTTAGCCTTTGACCACTATCTCACTTGATGGTAAGTGATGATGTGGTCGAAGACGTTGTTCAGGCTAACCTAGAATTACTGGCTCTCAAGGACAGCTGCCGGAACACACTGTTAGGTGCTTGGCGACAGATTTTCAACTTGAGGGTGGTAGCTAGCCAGGCGGGCATTCGCAAAGTGACCTACCACCATGCTATAACGACTGCCATCCTAAGACAACAACCGGGACCGACGGATTAACGTGCCCTCCGAAGCACGGAAGCGCTCAGTAGTAATCTCACCAGCGGTCACCCATCCAAGTCATGACCGCGGCGGACGTTGCTTTACTTTGCTGATCGATTCAGAATGGTTAAGCAAACTTGGCTACGAGCGCTTCAAAAAAAGTTTAAGTAGGTTATATAGGGATTCGCTGGTATACCCCTTGCTCCAACTTCTACAGCATATAAATTAACCACATAACCGTTTTTGGTTAAATCATTTGTTAGGTCATAATATTCGTTTGTTTTTAATGTGTGGTCCTTAGGTATGTTTGTTTCCCACGGCACAGTAATTTCTATAAGTACTATGCGTTTTAGATCTTTTGAGTATAAACACCAACATCCTCAGGAATTTTGTAGTGATTTTCATACGTGTCCATCAAAAGAGTCCAATCGGGAGCTGCGCCTAAGATGGAGTAAAGCTTGGATTTAGATTTTGTAGATGACCCTTCTATTACAAAATCGACGTGTCGTTTGTTCGTGGTCAAACCTTTTTTCGCTCTAGCTACCGAGAGACTCACCGCTTCTCTTATGAATTCAAGGACTCTATCATGGCGACGTGAATAATGACCCCTAAAGGAGCACCTTGCATCCTACCAATAAGTGCCTTGCTGTACCTATGGCCTCACGACAAATACCGCAAGACTTTTCGGTGGCTTTCCCCCATCTTACTAAGTTACTTTGGTCTGGGAGGGTCATCTGAAAGGCGTTTAGATAAAATTTTTATAAGGCAGGTGACCAATCGTATATCAAGGTACGCCCCTTTAATGCCAGAGGGATACAAAATTCACCTATGGTTAGCCATTCGCTTTGCATTTCTAAGCTCATTGCATGCACTTTATAGTTAACATTTTCGTCTTGTTGTAGAAAAGATTTTACAATGTCTTTATCCTCAACTTTATTTTTCGACCCAAAACCCGCTGTGCTAGACTGTGCACCTAACATAAATTGTTTGTGTAATTGAAGCCTCGAATCAAGGTTGGAGGCACTTTTGTCTTTTGGAAGAGATGCGACTATATGTCACTGATAATATTCTTAGTGCTCAGGATGGCTGTATGTGTACAATATTGGTGTTACTCGATTTCTCAAGGGCATTTGATTCCCTGAATATAAACCTTTTATTGTCTAAGTTATCTTACTATGGTTTTGACTCGGAGGCTCTACAGTGGTTTAATAGTTACTTAAGCGATCGTTATCAGTACGTGAAGATCACTCAAAGTGATGGCTCTTCGGCAGTGTCAGCCAAAGTGGCTATAACAAGAGGAGTACCTCAGGATTCCATCTTGGGACCTATTCTCTTTTCTTTATACTCAGCCGACATAATATCACAAATCAGGTACAGTAACTGTCATATTTACGCTGATGACACTCAAGTTTATATATCGTGCAGGCCACTAGAAATTGATGAAGCCATTACCAAACTCAATAGTGATCTCGAGAGAATAGCTGTGTGGTCTTCAAATAATTGTTTGTTGCTTAATCCCGTAAAATCGAAATACATTATTTTCGGTAACCAGCATCAGCTAGCTAGTCTTTGTCCTACCACAAGTGTCACGCTCATGGGCGAGCCTATCAAGCGTGTGTATGAAGCCCGTAACCTAGGCCTCAATATGGACTGCGAATTGCGCTATGAGAAGCATGTAGGTAACTGTGTCAGAGACTGTTTCTATAGACTGAAGGTGCTATATAGGATGCGACCATTTTGGGAGGAAGGGCTGCGGGTAAAGTTAGCTGAAACATTAGTTTTGTCTAAATTAAACTACATGGACGTGGTCTTTGGTCCAAGACTGAAAGCCAGGACAAAGAAGCTAATACAAAGGGTACAAAACGCCTGTGCTCGTTTTTGCTTCAATGTCCCGTTGAGATCACATGTTACTCCATTTCTAAATAAGCACGGACTCTTAAAAATGATGCACCGCCGTAAATTCCACTTGGCGTGCCTTCTATTCGGTGTTATTAAATACAAAGAACCGTCTTATTTATACAAAAAATTGTCATGGCCTAGTGTGTCGCGCACTTGCTCGACCCAGCTCGAAACTGAGCGGCATAGTTCTGCTGCTTTTAGAGGTAGCTTTCGCTATGCTGCGTCAAGGTGTTGGAACAATATTCCGCCGCCTATCAAAGAACCTGCATTGTTTGCACACGTTTAGGATAAAACTAAGAACATTTATTTACGAACATCAAAAAAATGAAGAGCCCTTAATAAATGACAAGTGCTATTTAACACAATACTTGTAATATTAACATATAAAAAACCGTACCTTTTCTGTTCTTTTTATTACATTTTACATTGATTATTTATTGAATCTGTAATCATTTTATCGAATATTTTTATTATTTTACATTTTGCTGTAATTAATTGTGAAGTTTAGAGTTAAGATACTTATCTTGTTTTTTACTGTTAATTTTTCTGTGCTTGCCTTTGTATTCCGTTATTTATTTTATTTTTTAGTAATCTGTTTATGGATATTGTGAGAGTACACTGCAGATTGTGACGTGCGTGACGTCACCGCCGGATCCAACGGAAGATCAGCGCTAGTTGATTACAACTAGCATTATGCTGAGTTGGAACCGATTTGTGGCAGAAAATTGAAGCATTTAAGCAAATTTATGATGTATTTAGATATTGTACCTGTAACACGTCAGGCTAAATATTGCATGTGTGATTTTTTCTGTTACAAATAAACTTTGTTCTTATTCTTTTTCTTATATCGTGTCGAAATTTTAATGAGACGTGCGTTTTGGTAACTCTGAGGTGTTTATAGAGCTCCGATGGTTTCTTTAATTTCATCCCAAAATTAGTTTGATCCCTAAATAATGTAGATGGGTCTGCTGAAAGTGCAAGCCCCAACCATGACTTCAATGTCCTTATGACGTTAACATCCAGCTTTGTTAAAAGTACTTCTAAAGTAAGTCTACTTTTAACATATTCCCGAATTTGAAAATACAAATCTTCAACAAAATTTTCTAAGATATTTCTATAAGTGTCAAATTAAATCAGGATCATAAAACGACAAATCCATACGAAAAATACAAATACACCTTATAACTGAAAGTATTTTCAATTTTATTTGAAATGTCTTAGGTAATTTGATATATTTTTTCAAAATACAATACCTACACACTTCAGTATTCAACAACGATGAAATATATTTTTTTTGTTTTTGCCCTGGGCACTGTTTCTGTGTTGTCAAAGTTGTTAGTAATCTGCACGTCATTAGTCTTGCCTTGTCATCATCATCCTCGCTGTATTCGGTCTCGTGTCCAGCGTGAGCTCAAAGAGCTCGCGGAGCTACTACGCCAATTTCATAAAGAAAGTGTCAAAAAAGACCTGTATCCTTTTACGTCGCAGATACTAAAGGTACACGCGGAGTGTAACGTAACACATAGTAAATGTATCCGCGCTTTGTGGGACGAAAATGGAGAGGATTCTCCTCTACCTCCCTCTACCTTGTAAAAATACTCGTAGGTACCTAAATACAAACATCAACAAGTTTTTATTCTATTTAAACTATAATCCTGTACTTTTCAAGATTAATACAATACTTTTTTATGGGTTTGTGAAAAATACACGAGGCCCACCTGATGTTAAGCGGTAATCTCAGCCTATAGCAGGTGCATTTTGAAGACGAACGGCACTGCGTCCATCACCCTGACACATACATTTGTTAAGTCTCATATGCCTGTAGTTTCATAATTACTTAATGGCTCTTAAGGACTGCTACCGGAACAGACTGGTATGCTCGGCGACATAATTTCTACTTAAGGGTGGTAGCTAACCAGGCGGGCATTCGCAAAATGCCTTTCCGCCATGCGGTGAAGCACAGGCCAGCGGTGGGAATCGAACCAGGGACCTGCGGCACGCCATTCCATAGCTATTACCACTCGCTATCACTGCTTCATTAATATAAATTGTGTATAGCTAAAAGGCTAAGAAAACGTGTATTGATAACATGGCGTATAATGTTAAAAAAAAAGTAAGACGGAAGTGCAGGAATTACTCTTATCAGATCACTGTGCCCTAATCATGAATCTCCCAGTTAGCAAAAATGTAATAATAAAATCTTGGCGTAAAAAGCAGCGAGATTATTCCGCCGCAAATATAGAGAAATTTACATTAAATTTTTTTTGATGTGATGCCAACATCTGAACCAGCACCGCTCATCATCGACGGGATTTTCACCCCCAACTACCTTGAGCTTCTGCCCTCGACTTACGCAATTCTCTAGAATATGTATACCGCGTACTGTAAAGATTTGGAGGGCACTTATCCCGCCGAGGTCTTTATTCTACGATATGGGGTTGTTTTAAAAGGTGTCATAAAATACAGAGGTTGGCAGTGCGGTGGTCACATCTGTTGTTACAAACGTCCATAGGCGACGGTGACCACTTTCCATCAGGTGGGCCGCCTGCCTGTCTGTCTACTATTACTATTAGGGAATAAAAAAAAGAATAACAAATTGATGAACTGCACTGCGTCCATCACCCTGAGACATACAATTGTTAAGTCTCATGTGCTTGTAATTTCACCGGCACCCATACCCTTCAAACCGGAACACAGTAATGCAATCATTACTGTGCTTGGCGGCAGAAATATGTATGGTGGCAGTAGGTACTTTCCCAAATGAACTCGCACAAAGAGTTCTACTGCTACTAAAGATATACCTACTCGTATAAATGTAAGAATTATGTATGTAGTCTAAAAAATATGTTAAATAAAGGAGATTTTAATAAATTTGATTAAAATTGATTAAGTGATAATTACACAAAACAAAAGAAGAAAAGTTAGACAACACCAAAGTCGGGAGTGACATAAAAAATATAAACAAAAAATGGAACGGTCTTCAGTGCCCAAAAGTGTGAAATAACTTGTTGAAGACGGTACCATGATACTTCAAAAGTACCTATTATCACATTTTTTAAGGGTTGCTACTTACGGGATCGATTTTCATTTATTGTCAACGACTATATTATCAAGATAAGAAAATATTTTTTTCACTTTTTGGAGTGCAACTCAAAAACAGCTTGACCGATTTTGATAACCCTGGAATGAGACCAAACGACAAGCATCAGCTTTCAAAGAAAAAAATAATTTTCAAAATCGGTTCACCCAGTCAAAAGTTCTGAGGTAACAAACATAAAAAAAAACAGACGAATTGAGAACCTCCTCCTTTTTTAGAAGTCGGCTAAAAAGAGTAGCGGGAATAATTTGGTAAGGGAGGCACTAGATCTTAATAGCATGGAAAGCTCTAGAGGAGGCCTTTGCTAGAAAGCAAGACAATCTTCAATAAATGTAATATACTGGCGTCAAGAAACCTATTGAAATCAACGAATTCCTACATTTTATATTTTATAAATATGTAAATTAAGTAAGATTGCAAATAAAGAATATTATTATTAGTATTAATAAGTTATACACTATAAAATATTATGTATCTTAAGCTTGTATATGTAAAAAAATTAGATGAGTAAGTAGATTCGACAATTCAAGCACAAAATGGTGTAGGCACCCGGCGTAAAATCAGGAGAACACGGGTTCGATGCCTGCCCAAAAAAAAAGTCACTAATAATTTGTAAATGCGAATGAGTGGATTATAATTCATTGTGAGACGGCTTCCAGCATGATGAAAATCAGTAACAGACTGTACTCACTTAAAAATAATAGTCGATCGATATAGATTTAGGCCATACTAGCTCGGTTTCACAGGCTCGCCAAGGCACTGACAAAATTTCCAGCACGTACCTAGACAAAATGAGCTGCTAACCGAGGACAGCACTTCTGAGGACCTCTTGTGTGTAAAAAGTTAAAAACATTTACAAAATGTATACCGACTGTTACATAAACAAAACAGGCATAGGCTGCGGTTTCTATTCCCCGGAACTTGGAATCACAGAATCTGCAGCACTGAACAAACGCTATGGGTCTACTTCCAACAGCCAGAGCAGCATCTGTAAAAAGCATCGAGGCAAACCCAGCAACCAGACAGGGTGTGAATCTGCTGCAATGATATTGGTTACTGATGGTGCAACTATAAAATATGCTTATATTATAGCTGCACTATTAGTGACAGGCTCCACATTCAGTAACTCAGGAAACCTAAAACAAGATCGAAAGGAAAGTATTATCTGGGTGCCACGCCGCACTACAGGATCTTACTTATAGATAAAGGGTAATAGTAAAATGGACGAAGAGTCAGTCAAGAAAGTCATGCACAGGTAACAATAATGTAGACTAACTAAAGAAAGGACCAAAAATAGATGAGTGACCAACTAACCGCCTAAAAGGCGAGAAATACAATACATTTACACACAAAAAAAGAACAACAAATATTATGGTATATGAGAACAGACAGCCAGGTAAAACTCATGTTCCCTATCCTCAACTATATAAAATCATAGTTATATATAGCATACGAAGTTAGGCGCTTGTATTTATTCCTGATTTGAGCAAAAAGAGAATAACATTCCTATAATCGAACCCTATTTAATTGTAAACTTTTTATTACTGTTTAGGCACAATATCACAATATATGTGATAGTATGGCGTTATATATAAGCAATTCTATCACACGGTGTGTGAAAACTTCAACCAGTTGTCAAAAAAAAGGGAAAACTATCGATAGGTTAGGAAGCAGAGCCTTCTGAGGTAATGACAACTTCTGCTGTTGTCTCCAAGACGCCTGGCAAGCCAACCGTAGGAATTATGAGAAATCGTTCGGTAGACGTCGTTAACGGTGGATGTTCCGGTTGCTATCATGATGATGATGATGATGATATATTACCGCTCCAAAGATACAGTCAAAAAAAAAGTATAAGCCGGACGAATGGATGGAAAGACAGCCGAGGATCCCGTTTTTATACAGGACCCTAAAGAGCAAATTTATCAAGTTTTGCTTATCTTTAGTAGGTTCTGCGCACAGGGCGTGGCTAGCATAAGCAATAGTTATAAGCTTATACGAGTTTTTCAAGTATAAGCAGTAGTTAGTAGGGCACGATTTCTAATTATTGTTTCTCGTCGATTTCACGGTTCGCGTTATCCGCGCCGAGCAGTTAGTTTTATCAACATTTGATAAGCGATTGTGGCCGTTCGTAGCCGCAACTTACTGCTGGTTTATACGTGGAACACAGTGTACAAAGAGACAGTGAAACACCTCTCCATCTAATATATTTATATTGAAAGGCTGACCTTTGATCTCAGCCTTGAATTGTTGTTAAATATTGCCGGGTCTTTACCAAACAAAAGTTAGGGGCAGTTAGGATAAAAAAGGGATCAAGACGGTGACCCGGCAGCTGGCTCTCCCCAGCGTCTTCTGCATTATACTCGGATATACCCACATTCATAGACGAAATCGACTTTATTATGCTGCTCTATTAACTTTTGTTTTGTATAGACCGGCTTAATAGAAACAGGTTTTCAAGTTGTACTGTGTAAATAAATAGGTAAAGTTATGAAAGATTCACCGTGTTATATGTTGAATCTTACTCGGTTTGATCATTGACCTAAAGTAACATCTACGAATCCTAATTGACCGAGCGAGAACTTAGTTCGAGCGAAGCGTATTCTTTAACTTACGTCTGCTTTAACTTACACAAAAATGCTTTCGTGTGCGGTTGTTCTTCTCTACAGGTTGCATTTCTCAACCGATTCCCACGAAATTTTGTGATCAGGTTTGATAAGTCCATACATTTTTTTGTTGATTCAGTTTTTTGAAATTTTCCAAAATGACGTCTACGCTTCATTTCATGGCAATGTCCCTGATACACACGTCAGTTGCCATTCAGTGATAGTCTCTCTCTTCTATAATCTGCTGTTGACTAAGCTCTCGACTTTCGGTTGTTCACCTAAATTGCTGAAATTTCTTATTTTATTTGATTACCTTAAAGATCGAAGACAGTATGTCCAGCTAAGCCTAAGTAGTACCAGATCAAGGGTCAGCCAAGGTAGTACTTTGGGGCCAACCCTGTTTCTGACCATGATTAACCACCTTCCAAAAGTGCTCAGTACGTAACGGACGTCACGGTGCCTTATTTTTGCTGACGATTTGAAAGTGTATCAGTCTGTGAAGTATGTATCTGACTGCATGGGGTTACAGCGGGACATCGAGTCTTTGAAAAGGTGGAGCATAGAAAATAGACTTTCTTTTAACATTTCAAAATGCAGCACTAAGACGTTCTCGTGGTCCACGACTCCTATAAGGTTGCCATATACCCTCTCAGGTGCTACATTGCAGAAAGTCAATTCCATTCGCGATCTAGGAGTATTGCTCGATCCACAACTAGATTTTGAAGATCACATCACTTCCGCTTGCAGAAGTGCAAACAAGACTTTGGGTTTTGTTATGCGGACAGCATCCCAGTTCTTGGACATTAATGTCGCAATAATATTATACAATTCTTTGGTGCGTAGTAAGCTTGAATTTGAGTGTATAGTCTGGGATCCATCTCAGAATAAGTATACTTTACTGATAGAACGAATTCAACGGAAATTTGCGGGATATATTTATAAGAGAACGTATTGTATTAGGTATATTAAATTATTCGTTCCCGACACCTACTTATGTCCGACCTGGTGAACGCCGTAGGCATAATTTGTTTCACTGTCCTGTCTCAAGAACGAGATATGCCAGGAATGCGCCAACACATCGCGCCTTGGTCTTCTTATGCTACCACGCAGATCCAGGATGTGGATCTGTTTTTTGACACAATACGGACCGTCGCAAATGTTTTTAAAGTTAATGTTAGTTAACTATTGTTATAATTGAATAAATAATCAATTATTTATTTTCGATTCTGTAGCCAGTACATTATATATTGGACATAAATCCTTTACTATTTACATTACATATCTAGACTTCGGATTTTGTGACCCATTCCCCATTAGCATGCGCAGTGAACCTTCGTTCAATTGTAAGCTATGCAAAGGCCGACTGGCGAGGTCTACGGTACAGTTCCGAGAGCCACTAGTACTATTTATACCAGACTAACTAAAAACACAATGGGTGCATGAAATGTGCAGACTTCGCATAAATAAGCGGAAAGCTTTCGTCGTGTGTAATAAGATCGTCAGCAGTAACCTTTCTCTACTGATTTCGGTCTTATGCATATTGAGATCTGCACAGGCTTAACGTAATTTTAACAAATATTGTAATTATTTTATTATATAGTATGTAACATGGCCCCGAGTTTCTAGCCCGTTCTTCTCGCAGTGGCTCTATACAATTTTTGTTTGCTGAACGCGGCAGTACGATGTAGAATATTTCAATATTAACATTTGTAATCGACCTTCATAAGAGCGTCGTAGACGCCTAAATTGAATAAATGATTTTGACTTTGACTTTGGTCTGTTCCCAACTATAACCTATTGAGACTCCAAAATTAAAATCGGATGTACCTATCACGATTAAGGACACATCGTCCATGAGTATGGCCGACTGTTTATACGGTATACAAAGTAGTAACTTATCTCCTGTTTTGTAGTATACAGCGCGTCAATAGTAACTGTCACGCAATCTGTGACAGGTAGTTAGCGCTGGTAGAAGGCTGGTAGGCAAGCAGGTACTACGGGTATGTGGGTCGCCATGTTACTGGCAGTTAATACAGGAGATTTGGGAAGAGACTAAAATATTTCCAAATTTTTATCTGATGCCGCAGTAGTCGCCTCTGCTTGTGGCAGTCGTAAGAAGTGACGATGAGAAAAAATGCACAGTTCACACACGTCGATATCAGTAGGGCCTCACAGCTCACAACATTGGGGGCACAGAAATCTTTACCATATAAACGCCCGAATTATACCGAAGGTAACAGGTTATACCGGCAAGATATTTATATCTCCGAGAGAGGATTTTTTATCATATAGATTTTTTGTCATAAAATCAGAGCTGAAAACTTAATTGCAATTCTTTTTCGTTTTCTCTTGTTGTGTTACCTACCCCACAAGAGTGGGACTAAGGTAGGAAGATGACGATGAATCCCAGTAACGAAAATTAATACATAAAAACGCATGCAACTACTACGTAGTAAGAGTCGAGACATGAGACAGGAAATCTCTAACCAATCCCCTGGCTCATAAGGTACACGCTGGCAGGTGTCCTTATGAGCCAGTGCGTTTTCTAGGTTTAGATATTCATCCACATTATCTGCAGCTAAATCATCGATGGATAGCTTGACATGTAGATGTGCAATAAATATGCTAACTACATGTACCTAGCCTATGACCACCCATATTACGAATGCAAAGAGCAACGTTCTAATTAGAAGCACTGCATTGTATTGTTTGCTCAGCGACTAAATTTCTAAATTCTGACATCTTGAAAAAAGATGGTTACCACTATCTGCTGTTATAAAATGCAGTTAAGAATGGTTAAGATCAATAATTGCGACTCACCTGGGTGATTTAATATTTCAGATTCAGAGCTTGGTAAGAACCCCATCCCAATTGTCATAAATAGAAAAACAAGCTTTTACACGACCCATTTATTCCTTTATTTCTGTAGCGTGCAAATACACAATTTCAGTAACTGTCAGATTTCCACCTTTCCCCACGACATTACAGCAGTAAGTAATAGTAGAAAAGTCCTTACAATTGTTTCTGAAAACACTTGTGCAAACATTATATTAGTTTTCGAAGCAGTTGACGATCGTCGTGCGTGCGCGCAACTCTTACACACGCGGAATTTCACTACGAAAGTTTTCAGTGAACTAAAAAACTGTTTATATCATGATTTGGATTCTCATTCGTCAGTTAACAAGGATCAAGAAGGGTGGTTTTTCCTGTTCGGCCACCACATATTAAATAAAAAAATACGATTATAAGAACACTATAATTACTTTTAAGTAGGCTTCGAACAAGGAGTCTTGACAAATGGAGGATGCTTTAGCATTATTAGAATATTTCCGTGAAAAAATAAAACTATAATGGACTACGATGAATAAAAGAAGACATCAGCGTAGGTAAAGAGACTACGAAAAGCAAAACTGAAAAATAACAAGAAACACCTATGGAATGTCTTAACTTCATACTACAGAACTTAAGCGGTTGCAAGAGTTAAATGTGATTTAATCTATCAGGAATTAGTCATTCAAGTGCCGGAAATGCGACAATATAGAGATACCATTATGTTTCGTGTCTATCTGAGCTTCCGGTATTTGATGGGTTAACCTGTAAGTTTATTTTTAACATGAACCCCTTGCGATTGCTACTTACTTCACCAGCTCGTCGATAAGCAGCCGATATGAAGCCTCATTCATCTATTTCAACATTTTCAAGAAATTATAGTGAAGTTAATTGAAGAAAAGAATCAAACTTAGAAGAAACAAGAGAAGAACATACAAACTTTTTCCAAGAAAATACAATACTCAAGTATTTTATTACCATATTGAATGTTGCTTCTTCTTTACGAAGAATCGGTATATGGTCTATGAAAATATGTTAATGAAAATATGAATACTCAAATGTGCATAAAATCGAGGGCAGACGATTTCCACGACAGAAGCATACTCTTTGATACTTACCAGAAATAGTTTTCGTTCGAAGATGTAGAAAAGGGACCTCTCGCACCAGGCACAAGCCAGACATAACCTAGTTTTTTGTACCCAAACATTGCAAGAAAGAAACCTGAAGAAAACTAGTTAGCAGAGCAGGTGCATCAGTGACAGCAAGTCGACCCGAGCGGTATGAACAAACTATGGAGACAAAGCTAGTTTGTTCGCCCCGGCTCGAGTCGACTGGCGTCATAAAACCACGTCACTTGCTCTGAACGGTTCGCTGGACATGGGACAACTACGGGAAATTCATGTGAGTATGGTAACACCTTCCTACAGATTTGGGGCTTAAGGATGAACTAAAGTATTTATAATGATCTGTTGTTAATGAGTAATGGCTATAGGTAGATTCAAATCTTGTGGGGTTGAGGTTTAAAAGCTTTACATTTGTCATGCCCCATGCCGGCTTGTATAACTAACATTTTAGTATACAAATTTGCCGTAAATGCGAACATATATTGTAAGTAATACACATAAAACATAACCTACAATTACTGCAATATCTTTTGTGGTACTTAAAGTATAATTTTGTATGATTTCCATCTCTTATTGGGTCATCACAAAAGAGACGATTATACGGGAAAAAGAATTCCGTCCTCAAGTCGTTAGTAGTGTATAGCTACACATTAGGCACATTACGTGGCCCTTTATAAACTTAATGGTGCAGTGAGTCTTAAAAAGGCAATTTTTGAACTTGATTTTGAAAAGAGTGTACGCCTTACAGATTTGAATAATAAAATATATCAACACACTTGTGAAGATAATTAATACTCAAAATAACATTTTCTTCATAACTAGTGCTTGCAGATATGTTTTTTGTTATGCTTGATAGATTAGTCTTTGACCATTATCTCACCTGATGGTAAGTGATGATGTGGTCGAACATTTTGTTCAGGCTAACCTAGAATTACTGGCTCTCAAGGACAGCTGCCGGAACACACCGTTAGGTGCTTGGCGACAGATTTCTACATGAGAGTGGTGGCTGGCCAGGCGGGCATTCGCAAAATGCCCTACCACCATGCTATAACGACTGCCATCCTAAGACAACAACCGGGACCGAATTTTTTAAGAACAAAGGAACTCAACCAATAATATTAAAAAAAAACTTTATAACTCACTTGGATGCACAATAGCAATGATAAATTCACAGTTTAATTTCAGGTATGTGCCTAAATGCGCTGAAATTAGAGCCACTTTATGAGCAAGTGTGTTGAAAAATATATAATATTCTAGAGGATATGAAAAATGCTATGCTTGATCAGAACACACAATTCTTCATCTTTCTCTCGATATATATAAAATCTCTAGATACAAAAATAGCATGAATACAGCTCTAAAATTTCGCTTAATCATGTTTTGTGTCTATGTAGTATCAGTAAAAAAATAAAAAAAAAAAAATTTGTAGCAACCCTGTGATACAGTACCTGAAAGTTTTTCCGTTTTTGACAAGCTGACTTACATATAAATTTATTATAACGATGTTCACTCACGCCGTCTCTATTTCACTCTATCGCTAGCGAAACAAGGGCTTACCGCCCTACGCTCTAACCTCTTTAAGTGGTGAGAGCGTTGGAAGAATCACGAAAAAAAGTGGGTATAATATAACATATCGACAAAATCATTTCCGACGACACATTGATATCGATATCACGGCTATGTTGTTTCCATATTATTAGATACGGTGTAATATTTTGGGGATATTCCACTGAAAAGCTTACTGTTGTCAAAGGGCAAAAAAGATGCATAAGAGTCATGTGTAATCTACAGCAAACCGATTCATGCAAAGAATATTTCATCACGCTAAAACTACTTACCTTGCCATGCCTCTATATCTTCGAAACTGCTGTTTTTGTAATGACAAATACAAATATCGATCTCAACTCGTTATACGAATGGTCAACACACTTTTAAAAGGAATATCTGATTTTCTAATGACCAAGGCGTACTATACAACAGACGAATTTTTAAATGATAAAAATATTGAGTCAGTTATATAATATTAATTAAATTGGTAAACATTTTGTTATTTTATTTGTTAAATATGTAGGTAGGTATTGATGTGTCTTGATTATATTCACACGCTTGTAATGCTTTGAAGCGGAACCTAGTGATAATTCTTTTTATATTTCAACAACCTGTAACCTAGGACCACAAGGTAATATAATTTCATTTCTAAGTGTGTACAGAATATCTAATACAAATTAATGAAATTTAATAAAAAATTATGGAAAGTGTGAAATTCCCCTAAGATTTTATTTTTATGTTATGTATGACGCGATAAGATCGATGTAGCGCTTACCCGATGGAATGCGACATTCTTGTCCGTTACTGTAGCAGTGGCACAGTACTCGTTCTGCTTGACTGCACTGTGCTAAGGTGGCGCGTAAAGGTATAAATTCCCATACGAGGTATTTAGACGCCCGAGCGCAGCGAGGGTGGCTATAGGCCGAGTAGGAATTGATGATTTTCACCGGTGTTAACTCTACTTTTCATTTCGAATTTAAGAAGAGAAAAAATAATTGTTTTTCTAGAAAATATTCATTAAAAATATTAAAATTAACATATTAAAAATTAATATATGTGAAATTTTAAGTAAATATTTATTTCGAATATTTACCGGTGGCTATAGTCCGAATAGAAATAAGTGACTTCCACCCGTGTTAAACACTCTGCTTTTCACTACTAATATACTTAAGGAAAATATAAACATAGTATTTTTGTAAATATATATTTTGATTATTAGGAATAACATGAATAGTGCCTATTTAAAATTAATGCAGCTATAGTCCAAGTAGTAATCGATGACTAACATCCGTGATAAACACTTTAAGTATATACTAAAATAGTTTTTTTATTATTACTTTATATTTAGTTACTACCCTGCCAGCATATGTATATATATAAAATGAATAAAATAAAATAAATAAAATAGCCTTTATTGCTGTTTCTTTTTTTACAATTAATACATGCCTACATCCTAATAAAAAACAATTCATTAAATTTTATTCTAACTTGCATTTGAATGATTGGCAACTGGGTGTTTGTGTGGAACAGCTTGTCTGTCGACAAAGGCCTCCTCTAAAGATTTCCACGTATTCCTGTCTCTTGCTAAACGGGTCCATACCGGACCAGCTATTTTCTTGAAGTCATCTTCCCATCTTTTGGTTTGTCTACTCTACCAGCTTAGTCCATTTTTCTTTATTTTCTCTTAACATATGCCCCGTCCAACGCCATTTAAGCTGCCTGTAGGCTGTGTGTGCATTTTTAAATTTTGTTTTCATTTTAATTTCTTGTAATTTCACTCTATCTTTTCTTTTTACACCTAGAATACTCCTTTCTATTGAATTTTGGCACACTTTTAATTTACTTTCTTGTAGTTCTGTTAACGCCCACGTCTGGCACCCGTACAGTAAGCATGGCATAATGCATGTTTCATAAACATTATTTTTTCCTTTCATTGGCATATCTTTATCCTTCATTATTTCTCTAAGATACCAAAATCTTTTCCAAGTATTAGTTATTCTTCGTTCTATTTCTTTATTCATGCAATCATCTGTAGATATAAGTTGGCCTAAATATATATATATTCATTAACATATTCTATTTGTTCTTTATTTACTGTTATTTGTTCGTTGGTTACTGTTTGATGAGAATTTGTCATAATTTTGGTTTTAGTCAAGTTCATTGTCAGGCTAGCCTTAGTACTTTCATCGGATAGTTGTTTCAACATTAGTCCCAGAGTTCCTGCGTCCTCTGAGAACAAAATTAAATCATCCGCGAAGCGTAGATGGTTGAGATTTTCACCATTTATATTAAGGCCATTTTTGGTCCAGTCTAGATTCCTAAAGATCATCTCCAGGACTGCTGAAAATAATTTCGGTGATATAGGATCTCCTTGGCGTACACCTCTCTTAATAGAAAATTCGTTGCCCATAGATTCAAGTTTAACTTGGGCTGTGCTCGCTGTGTATACGTTTTTAATTATTCGTATGTATTTTGCTTAGACCCCTTGTCTTTTTAGAGCGTCCCATATAAACTCATGTTCCAATGTATCGAACGCTTTGTTAAAGTCAACAAACCCTATGTAATATGTTTTATTATATTCTCGATATTTTTGTATAATTTGTCTTAGAGTGTGTATATGATCTATAGTTGAGAATCTGCTTCGGAAACCAGCTTGTTCCTTAGGTTAATTTTCATCTAGTGTATTGGTAATTCTGTTTAGTATGATTTTTGAAAATATTTTATAAATATTGGACATTAAGCTGATTGGTCTGTTGTTTCTTATATCGCCCTTGTCTCCCTTTTTATGCAGAAGTATGATTGTCGATTTAGTCCAGTCCTCCGGGGTGGTTTCCGTTTCGAGGATTTCATTAAACAAATCTGTAAGTATTGGTGCTATCACTGGTAACGTAGTTTTAAGTAGGTTATTTGTGATCAAATCTGATCCAGGTGCCTTATCTAGTTTTTGTGTTTCGATAGATTTTATTGTTTCTTCCTTTAGAATTAGTTTAAACTCCTCTGTATTTACTGAATCATATTTCATTATAACTTGTTCCTCTTTACGACTTTGATATAAATTTTGGTAGTATTCCGTAGCGATTCCTAGTATATCTGGTCTTTTGCTGGTCTTTCTATTGTTTTTATTTTTTATATTTGGAATCCAGTCCTTTTTGTTATTCATTTCTTTTAGCGTCTTCTTTATTCCTCCTGTTTTTTCTATATGTTTTCTTAATGTTGTTAATCTTTTTATTTTCCAGTCTTTTCTAAGTTGTTCACTAATCTTTTTGCTTATTTCTGCTATATTTTGACTATTATTATTAATATTTTTTCCTTGTTGTATCAGTTCAATAATTGCTTACTTTTCAATGATATCGCTGTTTAACTAGTCATGTTTACTTTTTTAGTTTCTGTTTTTAATAGTTTGAGCAATCTGTTGTATTTTTCTTGAGTCGATATACATTCTTTTTCTCCACATTGCAAGGATATTTCGAGGTTATTCAGTAGTAAATCCCTACTACCGGTGCATTCGATGGCTTTCATACTGTTGTGAAATTTTCGTGGTCTTTTAGCACGTGTCCCTGATAGTTTGGCTCTAACCATTCTATGATCTGAGTTGAAATTAAAATTGCTTAAAATGGACAAATCTTCAAAAACTTTTACAATGTTGGACATAATATAGTCAATCTCATTTTTATACAGGCCATTAGGAGAGATCCACGTCCATTTCTTTGATGGTTTCTTTTTGTAAAAACTGTTTAGGATGCTTAATTTATTTTCAATAGCAAAGGATACTAGTCGTGAGCCGTTTTTACTTCTATTGCCTAATCCATGACTTCCTATGGTATATTCTTCTCACTTTTTTGTTTGCCAATTTGTCCATTAAAGTCTCCCATAACTATTATGTTTTTGGATGCATTTGCAGCGGTAGATTGTAGGTCTTCGTAGAACTTTTCGATTTTTATTATGTCTTCTTTTTTGTTTGATTCGGTAGGTGAATACGCCTGGATTATAGACCAAATTTGTTCTTCCTCTCCATCTACAGGTAATTGGATGTTGAGAATCGCAATCCGTTCTGAAATCCCTCTTAGCTCATGTATGTTTTTGGCAAGGTTTCTTTTAACCATGAATCCGACTCCATATAATGGGCGTCGCCCCAATATGGTGAAGAATGTATTTTCCATGGTCTTCTATTTTTCACCAAATCTTCTTACTTCACTTATACCAATGATGTCCCATTTTATTTCATCCAATGCTAACTCTAGTTCTTGCAATTTTTCAGTAGTTCCTAGTGATCGACAGTTTATAGTTGCTATATGTATATCGTTGTATTTCTTTTTCCTGTTTTCCTTTATCTTTAGAGGGTCGTGGTCATTTTCCCCCACGAGGACCAGTCGGCTTGGGGGAGGTTGGTGGTTCCTAATTTTATGGTTTTCTTTATTTATATGTTTTGGTATTTTCCGGTTGCCGATAGCTAATTGTTATTGCCTATTGTCTGCCGTATAGGAAGAGAGCGAGTTGGATCTGCCTCTCATGAGATCAAAAGCATTACGCCTATTATTTTGGGATGGCGTCCAGACTTGTTGTTTTTTTGCTTGTGTATTGTCTCGTGGCGATGAAGTATTTCTCTCTTTCTCTTATCAATGGTTGTATTATTTTCCTTGATTACGAGCTTGTCGTATTTAAGATATGCGAAATTTCCTTTCATTCTTTCTTCTTTCAATTTAGTTTGTAACATTTTTCTCTTCTCCAGAACTTCTTTAGAATAATTTTCTGTGATATATATACCTTTGAGATTTTTCCGGACTTTCATTACATCATTTTTCCTCCATAAATTGACAAAGGAAAGTAGAACAGGTCTTGGTTTTTCATTCCAATGCAATAAGTATTGTTTATTTCGAAATCCTCAATGTTTTAATTTAAGTCTTTATTGAATATCTGCTTCGCCTCTCGCATTAGTCCTGATGTAGATTCTTCTTCCTCTTTTAACCCAAAAATAATAATGTTGTTTTGCTTCTTATCTCTTTTCAATTATTCCATCTCTTTCTCAAGGTTCATTAATTTTATCATTAAATCTTGGTTTTCTGCTATAATAGGCTTTAATTTTTCATCCATTTTCTCCATGATTGAATTAGTTATAGACTCTTTCAGTTCAACCGTCTGTTTCTGCATTTCGATCTTCATTTTGTCGAACAAAATTTGAAATTGATCTTCCATGTTCTTCTTTGCGTAAAATGGAATACAGCGGTAGAATGGTGATTTTTTACGTTAACAACACCGATGCGATGAATGACACTGACACTGTCGCCTGACAGTGACAGCTAGTTTGATAGTGACACTATGACGTTTCTAATAATGCTCTGTGACAAATTTCTAACCTCAATAGGGTATTTGACTATTTGTTGGTTCATCTTTAATTGTAATCTGTTTTTATTTCCACGTTTATTACACCAGAGTCAATAATTCCACAAATCCACAGCACTTATTATTGTGTTTTCCACTATTAACCGTGTCCAACCGTCCGTAGATTAATTTTAATCACAATAATTTTGAGGACTGCACTACGACGATGTTTACGTTTTGAGCACCGGAACCGGAAAAAAAACATATAATATATATTAAATTTCAAATATTTAACATAATGCGTCTCTCTCCGGGGCCATCTCGCTTAATAGGTTTTTTTTTTTAAATTGACACTGCCCATGAACAGAATTAGTGACTAAAATATATAACATACCTAACTACCTAGATTAACCTCACAAAGTCACATGAATTATGTTATAAACTACAATTTTAGCCTTTACGTACACACAAAATAGTTCTTTACAGAGTATTTTACAACAAAAAAACTTAGACAGACTCTACTTTTCTTTACACCAATGGACATGGTTACAAGTCATTCCGGCCCTTGAGAAGGAAGCATTTACTATGAGTTTTTCCCACCCTTAGGTAGGACCCGCTACTCAGATCAAACAAACACTACTTTCCGAGTATGAGAAATGAAAAAGCATAATGTAGACCTACATTTATTCATAGATGTAGACTAATTTAAATGTGCGATATGTGGTCGCGGCAATAATAATTGATGTTCGTTTTGAATTTTGTTACTTCTAGTATAAAAAAAGTTAGGCAAAACGAAATGAACATTTATTTTAGTACGCAATACTTGAAAATTTGTATTTTATTTATTTATTTATTTATTGAGTAATAGGCGAGCAGCGCGAAGCTGATATGCCTATATCATGTTGTGTTGAATATTTTTTGTTCTTTATTTCACTAATATTGTCATAGGTTTGCAAGAGATAGTTGCTTTTTCTGTAGCCAGCCATCCAGCTGGTTTTTAAAGGAGTTAACTGATCTGGCAGTGACCACCTCCTCAGGCAACCTGTTCCAGTTGTGAACAACTCTGTTGCTGAGGATGTGGTGAGCAGTATTGGTATTTGCTGGTCCACGCGCAATTTTCTGGTTATGCCCTCTGACAGTCATTGAGTGAGTCTGTTTTAGGTAACAATTCTGTATCTCCGGAAGATTGTAGAACCCGTTCAATATTTTAAATGTTTCTATGAGGTCACCCCTTAGCCTCCTCTCTTGAATATCAATAATCTAGTATCTTTAACCTTTCTTGGTAGGACTTGTGACGTAGAGATTGTGGCATTCTAGTGGCTATTACTCTTGGCTTTTTCTTTTAATTTTGAGATTTAAATATTGCTAAATATTAATCAATGAATTTAGTGTACCCACTTACTTACTTACTTGTTGGATACTTCAAATGTTTAATTTTAAACTTTTTTATGATTGCGATGACACGTACTTATCCCTCGCCTGTATTTGGAAAGCGTCACGCTAGCTAGCACAGTATATTTGCAGAGACACCTTTCTTTACTGCGCTCGTCACTCCACGATGTTAATTTTATATTTACAAATTATAAAAAAAAATCGTCCTCCGATTTCGCGTCGGATGCCTAAACCGGCTCAAACGAACATGTTCCGGCCGCAAAAAACGCTGTTTCTATTCCCGCCCGGGATATATGTTGTGCTCTAATAAATGAGATTTGATTTTCGCATAGCACGAAGCTTAGCAAAGTGTAATTATTTTTAGAAATGTTAAGTATTTCATTTCATGTTGCATACAACCAGTAATTAACTTGCTAGCAGCAAGTGAGATACCTGCTATACGTTTTGCTTATTGCTATCCTTTAACAATGCTTTCCGCCTAAACATATTGCGCTGGTCATAACAAACTAAATACAAAATTACAACTAGAGAAAAAAAAAAGACATAATATGCGAGGTTCGATCCTGCGCCATCCCCCCCCTATAGTCGGAGAAGCTATGCGCTAACCGCTAAGCCAACATGACATAGGACGCATGAGATATATATATATATATATGACGCGCGATAACTCTAATTTGTCCTTTCGTTCTTAACTCTCTATGATGGTTAAGAACAAAAGGACAAATTAAGGTTATGCGGCCTATGTCGTACTGGCTTAACGGTAAGAGCATATCCCGGCTATACAATTGCGAAAATCAAAATATAACACATCAACTTGCACACCTCGGTCCATGCTACCAGATACGTAGTCGACAAGGCTAAGAAGATTTGATTTGTATTAACAGATCTCCCGGGACGAAAGCCATGTTGTACATTGCTTAAGTACTGACTGACTTGTCTGTAAATTTCGTTATGGAGGATGTATTCAAAGACCTTGGCTGGGGAGGATAAAATCGCAATGGGACGGTGTTCATCCACTGCAGTTTTATTACTGGATTTGGGTATCGGGGTAACCCTAGATAACTTACATTGTCGCGGGTTAATGCCAGTTTCCAGTGACAAATAAAAAATATGACAAAGAGGGAAGGTTACATATTTATAATAAGATTTTAGAATGAACCCCAGGAGATTGTCTGGACCTGGAGAGCTACTCACTTTCAGCTTATTCAAACCTCGTTTAACATCCTTAGGAGTTATGTAAGGGATAGGTGCTAACAATGCCTCCTTTGGTGGAGTTATCAGAACCATGATTCACATCTAGTAATGGAGTATCTTTAAGAAAGAAAGTAGAAAAATAATCAGCAAAGACCTCGGCTGCTGTAACTCCCTCTAGGGTAATTCCCTTGTATGTAACAGAAGGCTCAAATCCGCCCTTGGATCTTAAACTAGATACGTGACGCCAGAAATGTTGAGGACAGCTCTTCAATTGTTTTCAATAGACACAGTATGACGCTCATAAGCTTCAGATATTCGATCCTTAAGACTAGACCGGAGGTCGGAAAACGATTTATAGTTTTCCGCACTCAATGTACGCTTCCACGACTTATGCAGAGATATTTTCTCACGAATGTCTTTGATGATGTCCGAGGTGAACCAAACAGGATATCTGGTAGAAGAATTTTTAGATCGCCTTTTTTTAGGCACGCATTGATCAAAAATAGCATACATTATACCTTAGAACATATAATATATTTTAATATATTTAATTATACTAAAAATGTTTTCAATCATACGAAAATGCCATTTTCTCAGCTTATGTAGCCTAATGTATCCGCTACAAAAGCCAACATCTTTAAAGAATCAAACTAATTTGATTTTATTAATATATTTATTTATAAACGTTTTATAAAAGACTTAACAAGCGTTTCATACAGAGGGTCAATAGACAAATCATAGTGAGTTTCCCATTACAGGAAAACATTCATTTTCAGACGCGCGCCGCGCAGCCTGACAAGCCGTCCTAGATGAAGCCTGGCGCGGCATGGCAAGCAAGTCTGTTATACACGCTGGTAAACGTGAAAGCATACCTTGCCCCATCTTATTAGTAGTACATACACCATAAAGCTTTTATTAGCTCAGAAATATAAATAAATACCTACCCAGAAACTATTTCTTGCGAAATCTTAACGAAATCGTTGGCTTATGAAAATTGTCTAGAAACTGATCGGGAGCTGGCAAAATTTTAATAGACTACTGGCTGCTCTCCTCTGATTTAGGACCTGCGTACACCCTTACAATAACAGTACGTACATCAAAGGTAGCTTATAAAAGAAGTAGGTACTATTTCCTTGGCTTTCCACCATTATCGAGTAATAATTGTAAAAATTCCGCGTGGTAACAATGCGCTCGTAAACCCGTAAGTGGGGCAAGTTGTTACAAGTGGCGCTGCCCGGGCAAAGCTGTAGACGGCCTTATTGTGTACGTACCCATTTGTGTTCTTTGTTTAAGGCACAAATACACATCGTTTTTCGTTTCTTTGCTCACAGTTACACATTCAAATGAAGTCTCGTGTATTGCTAATGGGTCTTATGTAGGTATTACCTACACAAGAAATATAAATTGCGCATAGGTTTTTGATAGACTAACTTTTTACTAGGTTTAATAAATTATGTACCTACCTAAGTATAATACCATACTTATATTAATTATACTTACCTAGCTACTTATCTTTTTATCTAAGAAATGGAAATGTTTAGGAATGTTTTTGAAGATTTATTTATTTTCGTTACAGCTATCATTAGGTACAGGTATCTACTGAACACAATGCGACAATGCAGATAATTATAAGTATAACTAAACAGCAAATCATAAAATCCTTAGTTACATTTGTGAATGTCATTGAGTGTGAAGAGCACGCGTAAGTGAAGCCTCCCGTAGGAGAAGGTCCACCTGTTAGTGCCAGCAACCTTGCCAGCCGTCTTTGGCACACGAATCCATCCGGAACACCGAAGTATATCTGATGTAATAACATCAGTGTTGTGTACCTACCTACCCTACCTCGCATCTGGTGGCTTAGGGCCAATGACATTGACAGAGGTTCCGAATAGGATTTGAACCATATACATATAGACGCACGGTAGTCTATGGTACCTATATTCTATCTAGTCCTTATTATCTTCACCGTATTCAGTAACTCTGGTTCATCATATAATAATTCATTGCCTCAAAATTCGCAATTCAATCCTTTCATCCTCGACGGTATAGAACGCAGCTTTTCAATTTCAATCATTCATAGAATCGTAATTTCATCAAAATTAGAATTTTCCATGGCGTTAAATTGTGGGTCTTATCGCGTCATAAAACTTTTCAGCTAGAACCTGAAGTGGCGATAACCCTCGTGCATTGGTTGTTATGCCTCCCAGCGTTATCGGGACCTGGTTTATGTCTGCCCATAAATGCGACCATGTACGACATAACTATTATATAAATGTAATTAGCGCGACGCCCGTGGCTCCGTCCGTGTTCACTATTTGCCAAACGTTTAACTATTTGTGGCTAAAGAAGTTACAGGTACACAGTACCTAACTACAAAGATAAGCAAGAATAGGTTTGCGTGGTTGTAGATCATTTTGAGAATGCCCGCCTTACTAGTCACCATCCTCATGTAGAAAATCTGTCGCTACGCACCTAAAGGTGTGTTCCTGTTTCTGAGGTATCAATTCCCATTCTAGTTCTTCTTCTTTGCCTTGGCTCTCCATTACAGAAGGTTGGCAATCAACACATTCACAGCTAAGGCTATTTTATGAACCCGGAATGATTTTCCACGCGCTAGGCGACACACCGTCGGTTTGCGACGGTATGTCGCAAAGCGCTTGGCGCCGGCCCATACAGCCGTGCGGATTTACACGCCAGATGTGTGTGGTCCAAAAAGCTAGTATTATGGCTAAATACTAAGTTATTACTTGTTACTGGTATATAACAAAATATCAGGTATTTTAGACACATTCAACGTAAGTGTATTTATTTTTACATTATATGTACCTAGTAATATATAACTTGCTCTTACCATCAGGTGAGATTTTGGTCAGACTAGGCCATCGACAATAAACAGGTCAAAATCGTCTCAAGCTGACTGTACCATGGAAATAAATTACGTGTTGAGCAGCGGTATGTTCTTATAAACTTGCTGTCTACAGGTACAATATCTAAAGGTTTCGTCCTCTTAAGACAGTTAAACGATACGTTTGAGCTAGGACACACTCAATACGATAGCTCGATTGGAAGGGCATGCCCCGGTAAGGGGGACGGATAGTCGTGAGTTCGAAACCGCTAGTAGTTCAAATTTTTCTTTTCGTTGTAATTTTGTAATCTTAAGGTTACTTCAAGTTGTAGCGGTCTCTGCTTAACCGTAGTTTGGTCATATTTCAAATGCTGGCCATGACTAGGTACTGTTCTCAGGACAACTCCATCTCCTTCCTTCTTCCTTTTCGTTAAAGCAGAGTAACGGAAAATTATGAGCAGCATGCATAGGCATTAAGTGGGCTGTACACCACTTAGGTACCTATACAATGGTATCTATATATATTAGTATTGTTTTTTTTTATTTAACTGTAAAGTACATATTTTCTAATCATTTATTATTTTCATTGCACATGTGCCAAACTAATACGTAAAACCAGGCATGCGGGTTCGTTTCCAGCTAGAGACGAAAATGTAGTGCTTCAATTTTTTTCAAATAATTTAAATGTTTGAAACTACTGTTATACACACATATGTATATATCTAAAATATATACATAACACTAACTCACACACACACAGCATCATCATGGTGTGGAACATACATTATATATAGTACATTCCTATGTATAAACAGTGCTTTATATTCTGACGGGAGAAATACAAACTACTAAAAACAATTGAAAATACTACTTGTGCAGTTTTATAGGTTACGATAAGAATAATAAATTTAACAGTTTGCAATAACAAGTTGTAATATTCTACTTGTGCAATATGCCACGTTTTATGTGAAATAACCTGTCAAATAATTCATAACGCCCGTAAAAACTAACAAGAAATTAGATTTGAATAAAAACAACAATAAAATAATCTATATATTTTAATACAATGAATAAATTCAACTACTTAAGTTTTATTGTTATTAATAATCTAAATAAATAACGCACACAGGAGTTTGCACTTAAAAACTAGTAAATTATGCTATATATTTTGTGACACTTAGGTAACAGTATCCTGGCGCATGACTCAATAAAAAAGAAAGATTTGGTACGTTCATACATTGACGGTTCAACAACTTGACATTCTTTCTGTCTGTACCCCACAAGGGCCGATTTTCTAGGTTTTAGCTATACGCGAATAACTTTAAACTAAATACCCTTCATATGTAAAAGGCTTTTGCTATCACATAACTTAGTGAAAACCTAGTGACAGTTTTAAAATTTGTAGTGTATTTTAGTCGTTAAAACGGAAAGTTCATTAGCTTGACGTTTATGACACGTAATCTGCTATAGGCTTATAAATGGGATGTAGTATCAGTTGTAGCAAAATTTGTTTTTAGATTATTAGCTCCATAATGGAGCTATTACCGCCAAATTTAAAATCTTTGGATTAGATTTTTCCTTTGCTACAGCTGCAGGCAGAATGTCAGATATTTCATTTACTGCAACATCGTTGGACAGATACAAAGAACTATCATATTTTGTTGGAGATTAAAGTTTTCTTTGTATAGTTACACCTTAGATTAGTGAAATTCACTATAAGTCAGGTCGGCGTGACATTTATTCGTCTGTCAGCTGTCATCTCAGTTCGTACACATATCACGCACTGCAGCGTCTTCTTCGGCATTCCTTTGCCCTTATGTCCAGCCACATTCACATCCAAAATCTTTTAGTTTTAACTCTTCACATTACATATGTATCCGATAATATAATAACATATCAATCAACAATAAATACCATTCTTAAGTCTCTCTTCTCATCCGTCTTTGTTATCAACACTCAGATGTAAACGTAACGATAGCTCTTATGATAGTCCTAGAAATGTTTACCACTATCATGTATAAAATCAGCCGCCAAGCACTAAAACTGTTTAACAAATATCCTTGAGAGGTGTTCTCATTCTGTGTTCAGCCTCATCGTCAAAACAATAAAAAATAAATAACTAGATTAGTCAAAAATCATGAGCTAAAATGTCAGTTACATTTTAATAAATCAAATTTAAACGGTCAATTTTTAAGGAACAGTGCCCAATCTTCCATTTTTGTTTTGATCTACGTCCTGTCTGCCCAATTTATTATGGAACTTTACAAAAGAAGTTGATAATAATGGTAAACTTTCTTAACACTGGCAGCACTGTGGCTAACTAAGCCAATAACAATTTGAGAAAATGGTGTTGCTACTCTAAAATAATATTAATTTCAACTTTTTTCCATTTAAAATAATTTTTTGCGGGACAACATTATACATTTTGCTATTTTATTTATATCTAGTTATACTTACATATAATATTGATTGCTTACTCACAACTCTGGATGATATAGATTAAAGCAAATTGCGTATATAATTATTTTAAAATGATCTTGTAGAAACTAATGAAAAATAATAATTTTCTAGCGATTTTGATAAAAGCTTATCCGAAAATATACCACAACACAAACTATCATTTGACCACAGATATATTATGTTTTTAAAGTTCATTACCAGAAAACAGAGCCCTGTTACACATTTTTAGCTTTATTGTTATTATAAACCTTTTATTAGTTAAAAAAGTTTATAATATCTTTTTTGTTCTTTACTTATTAATTTTCTTTACACTAAGTCTGAGCTAAGACAATATTACGTCCAAATATTCAACATAAGAATGTAAATACAAATGATCTGACAACAAACAAACAAACATGCATACTGCTGCATTATTTACAAAACGTTTCTTTAATGATGTAAAAATTGGATAATTTCATTTTTGTTCATTAAATATCTCATTATATAGTACATTTGTCTTTATCTTTACTCAATTCCATCATTACAAAAATATGAGCCTTTAAGAGCTGTTTGTGATATTTGTTTAATATATAATTTTTGTCTATATAACTTTTTGCATTGATTTTTTTTCAAATACCACTATGTATTACCTTTTTATGTCTATGCCATATCATTAAATTAACATAAATCTCTGGATCGACATAATTAATTAAGCTTTTAAGTCATGACTTAAAAGCTTAATTAATTATATATTATTAAAATATACTTAACTGTATATGTATAAAAATATCATGATATTTTTATACATATACAGTTAAGTATATTTTAAAGTTAATAGAATGTATGAACATACGTCCATTGCAATAGAATACATAAAAATATTTCGAATCTTACGTAGATTTCAAAATTTTTTATTGATTCCATGGCTCCAGTGCTGTTATATTTTGCTGAGTTTTGATCTGATTGGAAATCCACATTGTTATACTGGGTAAATTTGTCATAATAATGTTTATCTCTTTTGATTAGGAAAATAGCAAACTGTCAAATGGTCCTCACTTTCCACGTAGTACCGTTTGGAGAAGGTACTGTGGAAGGAATTACATTTATGGTCCAGCTGTTAGAATAAAAATAAACTTCTTAACAATTAAACTGAGCGTTGGTTACGCGCATATACGTTTTCAATTCCTAGCATCGTGCCGAGAGGATATTACTTAAAATCTAAAAATATACTTTGGCGATTACACATTGCATGCCAAAACGTACTTTATTCGTCCGTCACAAAGCGCATATTTGAATACGCTGATATCACACAATTAATTTTATCTAAACCTATTGGAGTTCATAATTGGAAAATAATTGATTTAGAACATTATTACGCTACGAAATCAATGTAAAATGAGCATTTTCACAACAGTAATAGAGTTTAGAATTGAGTGAAGTATATCTACAAGAATATTTTGTTGATATGCAGAAGCGGAGGTTTGTTTCAATCCTTGTGCTTATTTAATATACTCTCTACCTAGATACTTAAATCACACTTTTTTAAAACTATACATTTACCTAAATTTTAAAAAATACACCACGTGGGTCATCACGAAAATGAGCCAACTGTGCATTCCCTACAATCTCGTCTTGGAACCACTTACTCCAATAATCTATCTAATGATGGATCGCCTAAGTGCAGCTTCACAGCGATCTACTAAAACACGTATTAACATTACTAATTACGTACACACTTGTAGTGTAATTTAATAATATATGTTTTAACTTTAATTTATTATAATGTTTAACTTCTGGAAAGATTAAAATCATTTTCTACTGATTTTATATTTCATACAAAGTTTGCCTTCTGCATCGGTTCGACTAAAAATTCTGAAACATTAGTGCTCTTTAGTGCCTACATTATTACCTACATAATTACACAGAATTATTACCTACATAATTAACAAGATATTTCAATTTAAAGGATCAGATTGACGTTAAATTCATCATGGTTTCGTGTCGACTGGATAAGGGTCGGCACGATGGCCGCGCGGAACAAAGCGTTATGCTGCATTATTAAGTATTATTGCAAAGAATCTCCGCCAGAGACACTTTGCATGGAGGCATTCATTCTGTTTGCGACACTAACCACTAATGGAGCTTATGGAGCACTAATCGTTTCAGTTTTGAGGCCAATCTGAGCTTTTTGTATCGCTCTGATTATAGATAGGCATATTATTATCTTCTGCTGATAAATTGCCACGCAAGGCTTTTAATTTTTATTGTTCATAAATAAACATTTTATGCACTTGGATCGAAGTTTTTTTTTTATTATTATATTTTTTTTATTACAATGAGATTTAATTTTCATTTATATCTATTTAATTTATCAAAATTCCAACATTTTTTCTACTTAATTTTAGTTAAAAAGTTCTCGTGACTAAACCATTAATTTATGCTACTTTATATTTTAGGCTTATCGAGTCAATACGTCCTCTAATTTAATTTTGGCTATCCTTTTTTTTATTAACAAGAATAAAATATTAGATACATCGTATCTACTAATTTTCCTACCAAACAACTATTTATATGTTTTTAAATATATTCTTTCTTTACGAAGTATTTTAATTAGCTTATTTTATAAATTCTCAATTTATCGACACAATATACAACACAACGACAGCTTTATTAGCGAAGTCGTACAACATACGTTTATATACACATACATCCTCAAATATTGAGTTACCATCGTTACGTTACCTTACGTAAGTCTAACATATCGTCTTACGTGGCGACGTGATGCGACGCGAAGCGATGCGAATCCAAGTTTAAAATCGTAGGATACAGTAGTCTAAAGCCCTGTCCTACGTAGTCGCATCGCGTCGCGTACTCGCACGCATGGAGCGGTCCCATGTTACCACAAAAGACACTTTCTGATGTTTAGCGGCATTCAGAGGCATGTCTCTAAGCAGAATTAGATATGACAACGATACGTGTCAATTCTGTACAAATCTCTTGAATTTAAAATTCTTTAAATTACGGTAGTTTTTATACTGTTAACGTTGAAATTAATATTTGTGTTATATAAATATTGCAAGTTGACTTTTGTGTTCAATTGTAATGTTTTACGCAAATTTAATCGTCGTGTAACTTAGTAGTGCTCTCGAAACTGATGTCATTTTGATGATTACATCCAATTTTAAAAATGGCCATTTTAAGTTACACGAATGTGGATTTTAGTTTGATCAGAATAAGAACTACCTACCATATTTTAGAAAATATTAATTTTAGAGAATCTGTGTCGACCCTAATTGCAGATATAATTTATCGCAATTTTGATGAATGTCATGTGAACGACCGAGTGGAGATATCTTTTTTTGACATGCTTACAAATAACTCATAGACAAGACAAATGCTTCTGATTACGTCACTATTTCATAATACAATTTCAACTTTGGAATCTCGATCATTTATTTTTATTGGTCACACAAAAAGATAATCGATAAAACAGCTATTGATCGATCTAAACACAGCCGTTTGCAGAAGAAAGAATACACATTGAGGTTATCGTTATCTGTTTACAAAATCGCAAAGAAAAAAAATGCATATGCATGCAAATAAATGAGTTCGAAAAAAAACTATTTTTGCCCGCCGTACCCAAGGACAGGCCGCGAAATGCTATTTCAATTTCGTCCATTGCATATCTCAATATTATAAAGATTTTCTTTTGGTAAGAGAAAATAGTAGGTATATCAATTCCTATTGAAAAGCTCTAAATACTTAAAAAACACAACCAGTTTTAAGATGTAATTCATGAACCGGCAAAACACTCACGTTAGGGTCGAACACGTCACGTGGGTTTCTAGCTACATCGGCGAGTTTCCGGCGGGCATATATATATATATGGTTATGCTCAAAACCCGCGAAACGTGTTCAATTCCAAACATGAGTATTTTGCTGGCTTATCTTTTGATGGCTTATAATAATATTTAAATATTTATTATATTTACGAGAATTTAATTTCCCAAATTAATTGCACATATAAGATCTAAAATGAAATAGTGACCTTCAAAAATAATACGTTAATTTTGTACCATCATCATTTTGCATCATCATCATGTTTCTACATCTTTTCTTCACAGAAGTTTATTTACAAATTCAAAGTCTATATTTGCACTTACTTTTCATTAACAATTAATTTGCTAGATTATTTAGCTATTTAATGTAAAATATACTAAAACATCAATTTGAAACAGTTGAACATTTCAGCAATTTTTTTTTAAATTAATAATTTATAAGTCAAATGCATGTTGTTGTTAAAACAGTATACAGAGAAACGTAACAATTTAAAATAAAAACAATTAGGGCGCAATATTCGCTTCTCTCTTATCGGTCTCGGTAGCAGAAATGGAAACGCTTCAGGCGCGTGTGGCCGGAAAATAGAGGTTCGATTAACAGCCAAGGCGAACATTTTACAGAAATGTGTTAAAATATTTTTTTTTAATTTCATTGTACTTGAGTATGCTTTCAGTGATGCCCTTGGGGTGAGGGCTACTATTGCAGTTGCAGGAAGAGGAAATTCCCACAAGGTTCGCAGCAGTGCCTTCTGAAGAACTGCCATCTGATACATAGATCCCCAAGACGCCTGCCAAGCGCAGGGATTATGGCATAACGCCCCCTAATGGAGGACGCTTTTGCTCAACGGTGAAAGTCATGGCTGCTGATGATGACTTTTTCTAGAAGAATAAGCTATACAAATAACAGGACAGTGAAATTTTTGTATGTATTTTTTTAATACACATAATATTACGGGGACACAGTTTTTTTTTTTCTGTATAAGCAAGCTTTTTAACAATTATGTACTACACGCAAATAAGGTGTTCACGTATTTCAATTTATAAATGTACCTATGTAAAAGATTTTTATTGAAATACGAAGTGCATCGGTAAGCGCCACGCGTGCTCGTAACAGTACCGACCTGTTCGTTGCAAGGTTCTGCGAGGCACTGCACTGCGTTGTGATAGTATAAGTTCAAAATCTTATTTACCTTCTTCGCCATTGATTATTGAACGTGTGTAACGATAACTTGATGAACGTTAATCATTTGAACTTAGGTAACGTAACTCACATTTTCTTTGTTACGTCAGATTGTATGGACGCAGGCGCGAGTGAGATTAGAAACGTAACTATATAAATTTTATTTCAAAAAACGTTAAACACTTACGAACTTTGTAACTCCCACTTTATAACAGGAGTAACGTTTATATATCACATTAGTACCTAACGCACACAATCTAATTTACGTCAACAGAGTATTTACGCATGTACCTTTACGTTATTAACTGTAACAAAATCTAAAACATACAATGAATACGAAATCACACATTTCGATGCGGTCACGTGAGTAACGTAAATCACCGTTACTAAGTAAGAACAAACATGACTTAACACTGTTACATTTGTAACGTTATTAAGAATTGCAGTATTCGACACTGTCACGTGATTCACGTAACACACTGTAGCCTATGCAACAACCCTTGTAACATCTGTGTGTTACGTGAGTAACATTACATATCACATCTACAACATGTCCTCGTTACACATTTATAGCTCAAGGTTAATATATACAGATAGCTCCAGAGTTATATGATCATATCTAGATATATTAACTTATGCTGTGTGTATCTTTTCCAAAGATTACTTATTATTATTACATATAGAAGCGACATTGCTTCACATAAAACATCTAATCGCTCCACACGGTATTGCGTGTTTGTATGTGTGTGATCGCTTGTCCACTGCTGTTACCGTTACGATAGTAATGCACACAGGCACATACACACACACACACACACACAAGTGTGGAGGTTTGACACTAAGTTACATATATTATTCGTGTAGTTCGATAAACAGCACAACGACAGTAGCGACATCTGTGCCTTCAGTTCACATTATAGTTAGACAGCACCGGCTGCAGAGGCTCGGGGCTCGCCCCCCAGGGGGTCAGGGGGACCGGAGGCCCCCATGGGGGGCGCGAGGCCCGGCTCGGGGGGCCCCCATCACCGCGACGGACACGAAGAGTTGCCGGACTTGCCCGACATGCACGAGAATCCACTCATTCCCGACTGGAGGCTGGACATTGAACCCCTGCACAAGAAATTGTAAGGCCATTTAAATAAATATAATTCGTTATAGAATCGTTCGATAATACATGTTTTGGAAATAATTCTGGCAAATGAGTTAGTAATATGAATTAAATGAGTTCTCATCTGGATTAGGTTACGGATTGTTCAATATTCTCATATAAGAATGTCGTAAATTGCGACTAAGGGGATAAATGCATCCAATCAGTATCATTTCACACGTCATTAAAGTTGTTCTGTACCTACGTGTGATCAACAGGTATTTTTAATGCCCTCATGTTATATAGTCAGACATCTATGTTACTTTGAACTGGACAAAAAAAACTGTTTAAACTGTCACTTAAGCAATGGGGTTACAGATGGCGACAGCGCAGCTTGTAACCAATTTAGAAGTTTGTTTTTGGAATGAGACAAATGTTAAATATAGGTACTTAAGTCAAATGTCTTTCACAAAATTGCCATGGTAAATAGTGTAACTGTAAGCTATGTTGGCGCCACTTTTGACAGTTTCTAAAAAACTAAGGTACTAATATCTACCTTGGCAAAATGTTGTAAGTATTAGTGTTGCTAAACTCTTTGAAATGCGGGCCCTTGTTTGCACTAAAGATAAAAAAGACCTGGCATTAGTGTAGTTGCCCTGTTTACCTCGGTGTCCTCTTCGATGACGTCATCGCATACCATCGGATCTAATAGATCTGGTACAAAGATCTCAAAAATAATCAAATATAACGTAAATAACACGTTTCTAATCAAAAAGGTGAGTATATGCGTACAGCTTTCTATACTAACATAGTTTTGACATTAACTACATTGCACGAAACCGGGACAGTCAAAAACTTATAAGTTAGGTGATCGAGCCTTCGGCAAGCTACGGGTGAAACCTAAATATCCGTAAATATACCCGTTTCCCCTTAAGGGTTTCTACCTTTAAAACGAGTCTATTTACGAAGGTGAACCTAGAGCAATAACAATGGAAGTAACAATAACTGCCACTCTTATAGACGCATGTAGCATTAAATTGTTCCTTTTGTTCTGATTTGAGTACCAGTATTGAATGTAAATGAATGTTAGTAGTCAGGTTGTGCGTCAGTCAGCAGTAGGTACCCGTGGGGTGCCGGGCTAGAATGTCATTCTCCATTTCTCTACTAGGGGGTGTCGTAAGAGGCGACAATGGGTAGGTAACACACCAGAAGGTGGGCAGCAGCGCTTTCTGAGAAACTGATATCTCGCACTGCGATTCTCAAGACGTCTGCCAAGCGTGGGGATTATGGCAAACTCCCACTCGAGGGAGGCTGTGTTGCAGTTGACTATCCGGCTGATACAGTACAGTAAGCAGTAGGTAGATATAGATGTAGTGTATAGCAGAGGTAGATGTAGAGGTAGAGTATATAGTAGAGGTAGAGTGTATAGTAGAGGTAGATGTAGGCTCATATTCTAAGTCTCCTTTACAATATATTGTTCAGTCCTACATCCACGCGCTATCTCAAGGAACGCTTCGATTTCCTTCACTGTTCTTCATACACGTTAAGGTCATCAGAAAATCTCACACTTGAAATCCATCCTCATACGAGTTCGTTTTATAGCAAATCCTAGCAAATCCTTCACTATTCAGGCTGCTCGCTTGTGGAATTCTCTTCCTGTATCAATCAGACAAGCACCGACTCTCAATAATTTAATGTGTAATCTTTTATATTTCTAAAGTAGTGTAACAATAAAGAGTTTTCTATCTATCTATCTATCTAGAGTGTATAGCAGAGGTAGAGGTAGAGTGTATAGCAGAGGTAGATGTAGAGTGTAGAGGTAGAGGTGATATGTACTTGTACTGATGGCTGGGCAGCGTCTCGTGGAAGTACATGAGCTGCGCGGCGCGGTGCGAGTCCGCCGCCACCGACTCGCAGCGCCACTGCAGCACGTAGCCGCACGCGCTGCCCATCACGTGGGAACCCTGCACATACATACAGGTACCAATATTATATATACCTACTATACAATAACGATTGCAAACAACGCTTGTTATCATTGTCACAGGATTCATGTACTGATTAATGATAATGTATTGTAAAATGTTTTGATAATAATGCATTTAGTTCAGTTAATCTTAGTCAGAAGGTGTCTAAGAAGGCTCGTCTGGCTGTTCATGGGGGAGTGTTGGTTCCGACACTAATGTATGGGAGTGAAAGTTGGGTATGGCAGAAAAAGCATGAAAGTAGAATAAATGCAGTGGAGATGAGAGCATTGAGAAGCATGATTGGAGTCAAACGGAGTGACAGGATAAGGAATAGTGTGATAAGGGAACGATGTGGTGTGAATGAGGATGTAGTGACCAAAATCGAGAAAGGTATGTTAAGATGGTTTGGACATGTAGAGAGAATGAATGAAATGAGATTGACTAAACAGGTATACGTGGGACAAGTGAACGGAAGTGTTGGAAGGGGAAGACCTAGGCGAACGTTCCGAAATCAGATTGAAGATGTTCTGAAAAAAGGCCAGGTCAGGAGTACCCTAAATCGACGCTTATGTATGAAAGGATTGATGAGTGTAGATGAAGCAAAAGAGATATGTAAGGATCGTAGCAAGTGGAAATCTGTGGTCTCTGCCTACCCCTATGGAAAAGAGGCGTGATTTTATGTATGTATGTATGTAATCTTTGTATACAATAATTTAATAATAACAATTGATGTGTGACCAATGACAATGTTGATTAGGTAGTTTGAACATATATGACTTGAAAAAATAGTCGAAATACATGATTTTGATTTGATTTGATGTGAAACATTTTATCATTATTTCGTTCTTGAATTCAGACCTGTTCTTTTTTGAACAACGAAATGAAGTAATATGAATTCTAAATTAATTGATAAAGGTTAAATGGTGTCGTGCCGCGGCATCTTGCGGCATGGCGTGTTACGAGAAGGTATGTGTCAATATTTCTGCAACTTAGCCAATCGTACTAGTTTGTCATCATCTTCAGCAAGAACTGATATTAATATAAATTTCCAGTAAATCATAAAGACACATTCCAGTCGATCGACTTTGAGTAGACGCTAGATTGGCTAGGCTTCCTAAGGATGCCACAACGTGCAGCATCATCTATCAGGCTGCCGTGCCGCGCCCTCAGTCAGCGCAAGCTCTAACGAACGATAATAATTTTTTCATGCGCCAATATTTTGATGTGTTTTTTTTAACCGACTTCCAAAAAAGGAGGAGCTTTTCAATTCATCTATTTTTTTATGTTTGTTACCTCAGAACTCTTGCCTGGGTGAACCGATTTTGAAAATTATTTTTTGTTCGAAAGGTGATGCTTGTCGTTGGGTCCCATTTAAGTTTCATCAAAATCGGTAAGCCGTTTGTGACTTACACTAAAATAACTGAAAAATTATATACCAATCTTGATGATATAGTCGTTGACAATGAATGATAATCGATCCCGTAAATAGCAAGGGTCACTAAAAAGTTTGAAAAAGAAATTTACCAAAAAATGGAACCGACTTCAACACCCAAAAATGTGAAATAACTTATCGAAGTCGATACCATGAGAGTTCGAAAGTACATATTATCACAACATTGTGATCATGGTACCGACTTTGATAAGTTATTTCACACTTTTGGGTGTTGAAGTCGGTTCCATTTTTTGGTAAATTTTTTTTTATTACAAGTCTGTTCGAAATTTTGTAGAATTATATCATAAGTTACCTCCTTTATTTTAATATTTAATTTTTGCAATGACGCATGCTTCGCCGAGAACATTACATATCATGAGCGGTTATCGAACCCCCGCCATCCAGTTGCAAAATAAAAATATTAAAATTGTAAGTTTGCGTCATCGTTAACAAGTTTAAAGCTAATTGCAAAAATTAGTCTTGTTTGTTGTACCGTAAGTTGAACTACAGATGTCGCTCCATCCCAATGCGATGGTTAACAACGAAAAGATAAATTAGAGTCATACGTTATGTTGGCTTAGCAGTTAGATCAATTGTTTGCCTCCTTTTGTCTATTTGTTTGGATCGATACATCAGCACTGCATCCTCATATACATGTAGTTCACACAGCTCCATATTTTCAATGTTCGTATATCGAATATATATATTTATATATAAGTACGTATCCATTTGAGAACCTTTCACTTTGGAAGTCGGTTAAAATACAATTTGTCACTTTGATAACAGAAGTACCGTGTTTCCATAAACGAGCCCTTAAAGGTTTGAGAGTAGAACTAATACGCAATTATTATATACATACATATATATAAAATGGCAGTGAGGTTGTTTTTAAAGTCCCTATTGTCAGATGAACATACCTGTATACTCTCTCCATCGTGGCAGGCGAGCGTGGGCTCGACCCGATGGTAATCCTCCCCCTCCCGCCACCCGCGCTGAATGACCGACCCCTCCTCTGCCGCACCTACGCACAGCGCTGCAAGTGATTACACACCTTATTTACTACAGGGTACGGTGCTAAATAGCCTGGAAGGTGAAGTGCTCAAGTTTGAAACAAATGGTACGATAAATGGATTAAAAATAAATTGCAAAAAAAGTATAAAAGGGATTGTCACTACATTTACAAATACAATACGACGTGGAGACGCTGCTTCGTCGGTGAAGTGGTGCCAGCGTCAGTTTGGAATCACGATTCCAAACATTTCTCTCGATAGAAAAAAAATCATGAATACAGCTCTTAATTTTCGCATAATTAAGTTTCGTGTCTCTATAGTAAATTGCATCAACACAAATTTTATTTGTAATTATTATGTTATGGCCATGAATATCTGAAAGATTTTTCCTTTTTCAAATAGCTTATTTTTACATGAATTTACTAAAATATATTCGCTTTATCTATTAAAATATTGCGAAGTTTTGTATCGCTCACTCGCATGCTAAACGAGGCCTTCCTACGCCCTCAGTCTGACATTTTTCGAAGACCACTTCGTCTTAAGTACATGATTTCATACAAAGTTACTCTATGATTATTTCCAATTACAAATACTACTGAGATCTGTGAATAGAAAACTCCAAGTCCTTTGTTAACATAAAATATGCTTCCCACACGACTGCCCTAAAAAGGAGAGTTATGTTTTTAGGGTTCATGTTTGTATGTATGTATGTTTCTTTATTCCACCATAACTTAACGGCTAAACCGATTTTAAAGTATGACATATCGTTAGATTCGTCTTGATAACGCAAGTGAGACTAGGTACTTACTTTAAAAGAAATAAAAACCAAACTGGGGACGTTAGACAAAAATTGTTTCTTCCAAACGCATCGAGTATTGTATCAAAATGAAGGGCTTTAAAAATCGATTCCATAAATATATATAACTTGCAGTTTTGATTTCAATGTAACTATAAAATGTATGACGAAAATAAATAAATTGCAGTTGGGTTTTTTATTTTTAAATTTAATTTAAATTAATTTATACTTATTTTATCTATGGGCCCCAAAATTACCACACTACAACATTGAACGAGGATTGAAGCGTTCCTAGCTTGCTACAATTCAATATTGCTTAGTAATTACAAGAATGTGTTGATAGTTGATATGCAAATATTACCATTGCCGGTGTCCGCGCTGGGCAGCGTCAGTTCCCGGTGGGTGCGGAACACGGTGAAGGCGACGTCGTGCCGCAGCACGTCGAAGTCCCACGTGAGCACGCTCTGCGGGTCTTTGTTCGATACTATTACTTCGTGCACCTAACAGATATACACACAATATTTAAATAGGTAAGCATTACACTGTATATCATCACTACATAGCATAAAACAAAGTTACTTTCCGATGTCTGTCTGTCCCTATGTATGCTTAGATCTTTAAAACTACGCACCGGACTTTGATGCGGGTTTTTTTAATAAATAAAGTGATTCAAGAGGAAGGTTGATATGTATAATACATGCATAACATAATAGATAAACACTGATAATTTTAGAGGTTTCTTTGAATGTCGTAAATAAAAACATTAATTGCGCTTATATTACAAACGCTGGCTAAACCCTACGAGATAGATCAAAATACTATACTTCACTATTGTACACCTTGAAAAGGACTACAAAAAAGTCCGCGATGGTATATGTCTATCTCTTAGGGATAACCCACAATAACAATTTTTTATCCTTTACTTTTTACGTGAAATAATGGCTAATTCAGCGATTTTCAGCAATACAGCACTAATCCTTATCCAATTAAGTACCTTATATTGTGCATTTCATAAATATCAATATGGACATTTACAACATGTTATTTAAATTAATATTTTCGAAGATATTACAAATTATTTAGTATCAGTATTGCACCCGTGCGAAGCCGGGGCGGGCCACTAGTACTTATTATTCGCCGAAATGCTTTTTATTTACAGTAAGTGATTGTGGATCGAGGTACTAAAGCAAGCATAACTTGGACCTGGCTCTCAATGACAACTTCCGGAACGTGCTGGGCGACAGGTTGTCTATTTGAGAGTCTTCGCAATGCCAAACCGTCATGCAATAAAATATACCTATTCTTTTATATTTTTATTCATATATTAAGTCTTCACTCGTATTATTGCGGTGCCCGTTAAGATTAATAATACTAATTACTAGATTTAGTTATAATGTAAGGATCAAGAGTCTGGAAAGCAATACAACATCTGAATTTAAATTTAATAAATGCAGAGTTATAAAAGGTATAAAGTGATGGTTCAGTGGCATTAGCTATGGACTGCCGCGCAGCAGGTCCACGGTTCAAATCTCGCGGCGGACTTGGGCTTTACAGCATGGTGAAACAAAAAATCTGTCGCCAAGCACGTGTTCCGGCAGGTCTCCTTGAGAGCCAGTAATTCAAGGTGAAGCCTGTTAACACCTTCGACCACATTATCACTTACTATCAGGTGAAATTGTGGTCAAAGGGTTACCTATCAGCAATAAAAAATAAAATAAAGCTGTGTATACCTGTCCTTTCCCTAGACTGACAGATCTGTAGATGCTGTCCTCGCAAAGCGGGTCCCCTTCCCGCTCGGTGAACGCGCCGCTCACGTACAGGCTCTTCGGGACCAGCCCGCCCTCGTGCACGAAACTCTGCAAACACACACACACACACACAATGTGTGTTACTAACAGGACCAAACAATTCATGAACAAAAGGAAGCTTATGTCAATAATGTAAATAGAGAAGATACTGAACTTTACGAGCGAATTAGACCAACTTCGTACAGGTTATGCGTATAACAATATATGGGTCAATTAATTCCAAATTTTTTGATCACAGTACATCGAATAACGACTAAGTTATAGTGTTGACCCTATAAGTTAGTTGTTATTCCAAGTACTAAAGAATAGTTTTTGTCAGATTTATATTATGGTGTTGACAAGTCGACGTATACATGTATGACACTTCATATTATATTTTAGATTAAAAGTTACGACTCCGCCGATGTAGCGGGAGACGTACTTTGACTATGACGCCTATGTCGTATTGTTTTATCTTATCATTGATTTTATAATTGCAACTAAAATCATCTAAAGCTATTTTTATACAGATATATTAGTATTACTGTATTAAAATAACATACGTCTCTCTATGTGCCGACAAAGAGATTTCAACCGGAATATGGAAACTTTTTGGTCAATGATACCTACGTTACATTAAAAAACTAAGGGAAAAATCCGGGTAAATTTTTGGCAATTTTTTTATATGAAATGAAATCATTTAAATATATCATATTAAAAAATAATAGATCGTTTTTCCGTGTATAAAATGTATCTGTTTTAGAAACTTTTATCGCTAGTTGAAAGAAAAGCCGCATATGAAGCTCGCACCTCATGACCTTTAACACCTTATCAACACTCGGATTTGTAGAACCCTCATTACCGCTCGTCTTAAACTAACATACATCAACAATATCTTACAATATCCAGACTTTTCCAAGGCTTATTGTGTCTAGATAAGCCACATCATCGACAATTAGCCACATCAATATTTAGCGCACTCTAAATGAATTATCAATTAGCGCAGTGTAATTTATTACTAGCAGCAACGAGCACATTGACATAGACAAACAGTAAATTAAACAATATTACATAGTGATATATTTCGTGATTATTTGATATATTTAGTTGAATATTTGCTATAGCATATATAGTAAAAAATACGAACACGAAGTATGACAAAATATTCTAATAGCTTTCAGTGTATAATTATGATATTGTTACGTAAATACTTGAGGATAATGTATATAGTGGTAAAAGATTTGCAATGTGACTTTTTACATTGAATAATTCTATATTCTACTTAATGACAGAGACAGCTGCGCTCGTGTTCGTGGTAGACGTGTGAGAGTGGGACAGCACGATCGTCGAGTAGCACAACGTATAGGATAGGTACACATGTTCGTAACAAGTAGTTATACTTCTCAAGTGGCCGTACATGATCGTAATAGTGCTGCGGCACGTGTAACGGCGCCTCTATTATGTCCGACTGTGGTCAAATACAAAATTATATTTATATAATCTCATTCGGTAATATTCTAATTATGAAATTAAATACAGACTTTTATTGGCATATTTTATGTACATACTTTTTTAAGAAAATTAAAAAGTTAAATTAAAGCATTGTTCTCCTAACAAAACAATGCTTTAAAATTTTTTTTTAATTATTAAAGTACAATGTGTCCCGACCAAGGAGGTTTCAATTTTATTTAAGTACACATTATCTATGGTGAGCGAGATGCGCGCGCAACGCGCTGCGCTGGTTCCGAGCCAATAGACCAATAACAGACTTTTTCCATTTTGGCGCTATTTCGTACATACGAATTTGAGTAATATTTTGTTGGATAAAACTTTAGTAGCAAAAATGTCAAGCAACACCCACGATACTGATGATTTAACTCCACCTGACATTCTAGAAACAGCTACGAAACTGACGAATAGTCTTTTGCCAGAAAAATCAAGAAAAGCGTATAACCACAGAGAGTTGAAATACAGGTAAAAAAATAATAATATAGCCATGAGATTAAATAAAGTAGTGTATGCAACTGCATATAATTAGGTATTAAAACACTCGTGTAATCTTATTTTGCTTATTTAAACTACACTCATGTTTTAATACCCTCTATTATATGTCAGTTACATAAACTACTAATAAAACACTATCAAGGAACGTATCATACATATTCCCAGCATCAGAAACTCGAACGGATCCATATATTTCCTTAGATGACGTAAACGACAATTTGTGAACAGTTATGCAGTACACTGCTCCCTGCGACATGGTCGGGGGGATGTCTAGTCATTTTCTTCTTCTTTTTTTGCGCTCTTATTGGCCAATTGGTAGCAGTTATATTTTTTTTTTATCAGTACTAATATTATAAATGCGAAAGTAACTCTGTATGTCTGTCTGTCTGTCTGTTACGATTTCACGCCAAAACTATTGGACCGATTTTAATGAAATTTGGTATGGAAATAGTTTGAGACCCGGGAAAAAACATAGGATAGTTATCCAACTGAGCAATAAGAGGTTAATGTTTTTGCGCGATAACCGATATACGCCCGGGCGGAGCCGCGCCCGGAAAACTAGTGTTATGTATAGGAGACGATTATCTTCGTTCTGTATGCACTGCACTGCGGTCGTTGTGCCGAGACGTCGTCACTTTAGTTCTTATGTCTCGCTCACCCGATATTTTCACTTGCTACAGTGCCCTTCACACCTTAACACAGCAGTGTTTGTACACTATTACTAAGCAAGCAGAATATCTGATACTGCTGTGGTACCCACCTAAACGGACTCTTGTTGAAGAGACCCATCACCTGGTAGGTAGCTGGTTCTATAGAAAAAAATATTATTTCCGAGCATTATCTCGTGTTCAAGCTACATATTTTTTATGATATTCTCTCAGTATCAATACCATAAGAACAACGTAACAAGATTACAAAGCATACGAACTTCGCAATGGTAAGCGAATACCATCGCTTGTGGACATCTGGAATACCAAAGACATCACAGATATGTTTCCAGCCTCCTATTTTATATTCTGATAATAATTATTATGAGACGAAAATGAGGATACCTTGCAAGGCCCTCCGAGGAAGTCAGGGATCAGGTCCTTGGGAATGTAGTCGAGTAGACCGCCGGGCTGCAGGTAGTCTTTGCCGCCGTAGAACAAAAACTTGCTACGAGTGTTCTCATCTGAAAACAATACAATATACCATTGAGAATGAGCCGCAGATTCTAACGCAGGACCCATCCCCTTCTTTCAAACTAGTCCTCACTACTTAATAAGTCTTGTTCTCCAAGGTTTGCATGTACTGACCTATGAAAGTGCTGACGATCGTCCACAGGATCGGGAAGACCCTGGGAGCTCTGACGATGAGCACCCGTCCCATGGTCTCAGGGTAGTTAGCTTCCACAATCTGAATGATCCTCAGCAATGCTCGCACTCCAGGCCGCCACAGGTGACGCATGTTCAGCCCGTCCAGGTCTACCAGCATGCACCAAGAGGCGATGGGTGTTTCGGCGGCACGAGTGGCCTCTTCGAGAAGTTTGAGACCCTCTTCGCAAACGTGAAGTGTCTGTGGAAATGACAAAAAATTAACAATATTTGTGTTTAGTAAAAATACCTACTCGTGTTGACTGTGCTGTATCTTGATCGTGATGATTGAGCTTGATGAAGACAGCCTCCCCACTTAGGAGTGGTTGGCAAGCGGCTCGGAGATTGAAGTGTAAGATGGCAGTACTTTAGAAGGCACTGCTGCCCACCTTCTAATATTATTCCTTTAGTCACCTCTTATGATCACAGGAGGATATAGGGTGCTATTCTAATCCGGCACTCCATGGGTTGGTAATAGAGTAATAGGAGTAAAAATATGAATGTAAGATGCCTTTTTGAAGCGCTGCGAGAGAGGAGTTGGTGTTTTGGATGAGAATTATAATTGTGTCATGGAGGATGCTGAGATCTTTAACTGGAAATTCAAAATATTATTATTTTTCTTTTTAATTATTTTTTTATTTTTAATACAATAGACAAAATTATCTCGTAAAACGCGAAATTTGGAGGGGTTGGTACATTTCTATAATACTTATTGGATGTTTTACCTTTTTTTACGGAGAAACGTAATTTTTAGTATTATTTACGGTATAAGGGGTTATGGAATCAAGTGCATTCGTGTTCAATAACTGTTCAAGATAATACGAGCTGTATTATTAAACTCGCGAATACCGTGATCATGTAGAATGGGTACGAAATCTAACTACAAACGAGAAAAACTGTTACAATTTTGAGTTTCCCGCCACAGACGTGAGCTTCCACCTTAAATGTTGTAAATACAGATAAATAATGTACATAGGTACATTCTTACTTCAAATCCATCCAGCTTTAATATTTATGGCAATATTAAAGCTGGATGGCACCAAATTTGACGGTGATTAAATTCGCAAAAATCTTCACATATTCAACCTCATTCGGACATAGGACATTATTTGGACAAAGGTGCACTTTGGTAAAGTTCTGGAGTAGGTGGAATGACTAGTCAAAGGTTAACAAGTTAATAGCATTCAAGCAGCTGAAATTGAATCCATGTGTGGTAAAAAGAGATGATGAACCTTACATAAACATCTTAAAGAATTAGAGGTTTTAACCCACCAACTTCAAGAGGCCATCTTCGCCGATAGATTTGAGGAGTCCCTTGACGTCCATCTGACCCAGCCGAAGCACATACAGTGGACGTCCATCTGTAACATAAATATGGTAACATCGTACTTTTTTTCTCAATCTCGAGATTTGGACTCGCACGTCTTGTGCATTTGCCGGTATCATGAAATGTCGGTATCGTACTTATGAATAGTTTCCACGTTGTACATTATATTGCGTTCCTTGTCTTCCCGCTACCTTTGACCACTATCCAACCTTATTGTTAAGTGGTGATATCTCCAAAGATAGAAGCAAGCTACCCAGCTGAGCAAGTAATACTACCTAGCTAACCCTAAAACGAGAAAATAAATAGTTTCAGGCGTTACTTTGCGGAAATCCATTTCTGAAAATAACAAATATAATATATATTTTAAGAAAACATGAAATTAATATTAATATTATAAAATATATCTATTGACAATTATTCTGCTTGCCGACGTGACGTCACAAACGCCACGCAACCAAATCCGATGAATTTTCGTGGTGTTTCTCTTCCACACGAAGCATCCTCAGGAGGTCTTGATTCACTACTAGCGACATTGCTAGCGGAAACATCGTTCTATAATATATGACGGGAAATCATTACGTAGATTATCGTAAATTGTTGTTGTTGCATCGTACATAATAACAAAAAAAACTTTTAATGTGTGCTATAAAATAATTTAATGTGATTTTTTGTTTTCCGAGTACCGATGCTCTCCTAGTGAGTTTCAAGCTTTTGACAAAAGGTAAAACTCCTTTACGCAATCCTAATTTATATAAATATTTAATTCGATAGAATGAAGCTATATTAAAAAAAATATTAAACAAAAAACGGTTCCATTTTTGTTAACAGTCACTAAAAAGAGTTTCAGTTCCATCTATTGTTTAAATTTTATTTTATTATATTTAGTGACCTTTGCAAAAAAGATATAGTAGAATTGAGAAATCCTCCTCCTTTTTTTAAAGTCGGTTAATAAACAAAAACACTGTTCGGACTATGTGTTCACCCCCGCGTACCTTTGTCATGATGATGCCATCCCCCCGGGAAGTACTGAGTGACGACGTCCGGGGTGTCATACTCGGCCAGCAGCCGATCCACCTGGTGCTTCTTCCTCCACAGCAACGACTGGGAGAGCATCTCTCGCGCCTTCTCCACGTTGAAGTCGCGGGCGCGGAGGAACCGGAGAAGTGTCGTGTCGCTTGGAACCTAGCACCAATAGACGAGTAAGGTGAAAAAAAAAGAGTTAGACATAATCATGGAAAATGGGCTAAAGCCCATTTTCTACTATTTTATTTACTATTTTCCTTACTATACTAGGATAGTAGGTAGTTAATTCCTTTCTTTGAAAATGAGGTAGAAAGTACTCCATTTCTGTGTTAATTAGCATAACATTTTTGAGGAAGTGATAGCCGCGCAGTAATAGCTATGGACTGCCGAGCTGCAGGTCTATGGTTTGATCCATACCATCAGCTTGAGCTTCACTGCGTGATGGAAGGTTGTTTTGCGATAGCTCTCCTGGCTAGCACCACCCTTCAAGTAGAAAATTTACCTAACAGTGTGTTCCGGCATTTGTCCTTGAGAAGTGGTGGTAAGTAATTCATTAAATTTCAGGCTCATGAGACTTCACATCTGTATGTTTTAAGGGCGCACTGCAGTTGGTCACTTGTGACGAAATGCAAATGTTTATGGCAGACGTTACCGCTTAATTAAATTCAAATTCAAAATCATTTATTCAATTTAGGCGCCTACGACGCTCTTATGAAGGTCAATTACAAATTTTAATATTTAAATATTCTACATTGTACTGCCACGTTCAGCAAAAAAATTTATAGAGCCACTGCGAGAAGAACGGGCAAGAAACTCAGGGCCATTCTTTTAAACATCTTTTAACAATGTGTTATATATCAGGCGGCGTGTACATTTATTCTGAAACAACAGCATACAAAAACGCTGCTCTCAGATTCAAAGCAGCTACATTGAAGCGCTGACTGGTATAGCTTTACAATTTTTTCTACGGCTTTATTGCCTAACTGGAATGGTAAGGGAAATGATATCCAGACTTTTATTTTTGCAATAGCGCATGCTTCGAAAATTACATTACAAAATTATGAGGGGAAAAATTATAGTCATGTCCGGGATTCGAACCCGCGCCATTCACCTCTATAGCAGGTATGCTCTGACCGCCAATAATTTTTAAATAGTTTTTACTCTCGCAATTTTATAATTTTGTGCATGGTGGAAGGGCATTTTGCGAATGTCCGCCTGGCTAGCAACCACCCTCAAGTAGAAAATCTGTCGCCAGGCACCTAGCGGTGTGTTGTGGCAGCAGTCCTTGAGAGCCAGTAAAATAACAGGCACATGAAACTTGGCAACTCCGTCTCAAGGTGACGGGCGCAGCAGTGGAATTCGTGACTTGTGACGAAATGCATCTGTTATAGGCTTGTTCCGTCACAACAACATAAAAAAATACTGTAATGCAAACACCGGAGCATGCGTTATTGAAAAAATAAAAATATTTAAATTATAGTGTTGCTTCATCGTTATCAAGTTAAAAGCTAATTCCAAAATTAGTCATGTTTGTAGTACAACGTAAGTTGAACAATAGGTAGGGTATAGGTGGGGCGCACCATCCCCATCACCATCACCATCAGGTCACGAAAGAGATGACAAATTAAAAAAAAAGTCAATATTAAGTGGATCTTCATTACCGTTTAGTAACACAATAAGGCCCCATGTCAGCGATCGATAACGTGCTCGAAGATGTTCACAGCCTAGGTCTAGAATGCAAATTGCTTCTTAATGTGACACAGTTCCGAACACAAATAACTAAAGTGATGAAGTGGTTTTCTACTTTGTGGTATATACGATAAGACCCAGCGTCCGCCTGATGAGCCGTCGACAACTACCACGAAACTAGCATCGCTTCGAGTAGAGATCAGAGAATTCTCGAATGTACCTTGCCCTTTTGCAGATCGGCGATCCACTTCCTGAGCTGCAGCAGACGAGACTCCTGCATGGGAGTCAGTTCGCCCAGGTACCGCTTGATGTACTCGCTGTCCAGAGTGTATTGATCTATAGAAGAATAAAATAGAATATTATGCTACGGAAACATCTGACAATCATCTTCAACGATTGGGTTGTAAGGACGTCGTTTAGGGTGATTAAACCATTAATTTTTAGATAATTTAGATAAGTTTTATTGCTAAAAAGTTTTATAAGTAAATACAATGGTTAACTTAGATTCTACATTAACTAAAATTCCTATTGAGTAATAGATTGACAGCGAGCCCCAAACTAAGCACTAAGCCTGTATCTTGGGGATCTTTCAACAGTTCATTATGTTGTTCATGACCAAAATTAAAATAGATACAGTGGCAATGTAAAATTAAGTTTAAATTGAAGTACAATGCGTTGCAATACCAAAGTAAAAGTTTTTTTTTAAAGTATATTTTTTGAAATCCGACTACATAATATGTGCCAGTTATCTTCAATTAGGTGAATAGGAATTTCCTTGAAGGAGTTTACAAGTAATTGTTCACCATTAATTAATGATATGTTCGCTAATCAACAAATAGGCAGCTTCAAAATCACAGAAAGGGAACAATTTGCAAAACCGGTCGGTTCGGAGTATATCTTTTAAATGTCTTTAGTTAATTAAAGACCTAGAACAGGTAAAATATTGTTAAACTATCCTGATTGTATCTTAAGTAAAAACTTAACCTAATCACCTCATTTCAATAACACTAGACTCTAACCTTCCTCCAGTTTTATAACTCCAGTGGCGAGCTTTTATAGTCGTTTACCTCTACCGGGCATGTTTCTACCATTACTGCCAACTGCTAGAAATTGCGAGAAACCCCAATAAACTCGTCCGACACCAGGAATCAAACTCGGGACATTGAGATGGAACACAAGCCACATGACAAACGAGGCAGTCAGTCAAATCACAGAGACAGATTAATCGTTGATTATATAATTCAGTAAAATGTCGATAAACAACGCAGCAATCCAATAAAACCCCGGGTATCGGGATATACTCGATCAAGGCCGCGGGATTCACGTGACGCTATCGGGATAGGCTAAATGCCACTTGTACCACAGATAAAAATTAACAGTAAGAGCACTAGGTTCAGTACATAAGTATTTATTACTATTTCATTATTTTATTACTATTGGACACCTACTTATACCAGTACGGTTGGCGAGGTAAGGCTGGAAAACCTTTAATCATCGTCTCAAAAACCTTACGAAGACTAATGTGTCTATCATGTAATTTTGTTGTAACAATTTCTGATTGAAACCGTCAAAGTCAAAGTTAAAATGTTAAAATCATTTATTAGTAGGTGACAGGCAATAGCTTGGCAGAGGTAGAATTGTCCAAGCATCGTTGTCGTTTAAGTAATCACAAACTGTGTAGTAGGATTTCTTAATCAATATGTTTTTCACATGCAACTTGAATTTTCCTTCTGTGAGCATTGTAATATGTTTAGGAACTTTATTTATTTTTATTCCTAGTGTTGTAATGATGATTGTCACTGTTTAATTTAAATTTACTCATTTTTTTGCGAACATTCATAATATATAATGTTCTCTCAGGGATTCCCTAGGATCCATTTCATATATGGCTCGAATGGCACGCTTTTGTAAGATAAAGCTTGTCATCAGCTCCCCACAGCAATACACCATACGACGTAATACTATGGAAATAAAACCGTCATTTTGGCAACCCTAGTCACCAACTGAACCCGACTGCAATGGTAACTTTGACCGCCAAAGTCAAGCCAGGACATGCTTGAAGCCTCAAAAATATTTCGACCACCCGTCCGGGAACATTGGCTTACGAACTACCGGAGGTTTGGATAGTCCTTATGGTTCTGGGATTATAATGAGTTTACAATTGCCAGTTCAGCGTACGAGTATCAATATAAGTAAGTAGGCCGAAACAATTTTGATATTTAATTGATTACAGTCAACCTGTGTAGGTACAATCAGCCTGCAGATTATTTTACTCAGCTGTAAGCCTGTGAATTATGTAATACCAGGACACAGTCCTAAAATATATTCTATAGAACGACAAACTTGCGAATCTGCGCAACTGACTCTAGAGTATTAATAAGTGTATTCTCAAGCCACCTGCCAAGTGTGAGGATTATAGCAACCAATCATTAATGGGGGTTGCGTTCAGCAGTAGACAATCCGTCTGATACAGTACATTTTTATTTTTATTTTAAAGTGTTGTTTTTAAATATCAATTCAATGATTTCTACAAATATAATTTTAATTTATTTTACACCGACTCGGATAGGAAATGCGTCAGGTACTAAAACTTAGTGAGCGAAATATGCGCTATTGCATGAAGTTGACGTACTATTAGTATTGCGCTATGTTACAACGATAAGAATCAGGGTCGGTTGCGATCGTCGAGCCTTTATTCCCGGGCTGAAAAGACAGGTCAGGGCCTGCGAGGGTCTGTTCCCCAGATCGAGGTATTCGGACATTTTTATACGTGTTTTTTTCAACAATCGTTGAACAAAACATTCTACATTGTTTATTTTTTTTATGCCTGATAGGTTAGCCTTGGACCACTATCTCACCTGATGGTAAGTGATGATGTGGTCGGAGATGTTGTTCAGGCTAACCTACAATTATACATAGTGGAATATAAGGCCCTAGTTAAAAGAATCAGGAGTGTACTGTTGAATGCTCTTTTGGATTGGAAAAAAAAAGGCATAATGTTTGAAACCTAATACGCCGAACCCTGAAGCAGCCTTCCACTACTCAATCTAATTAATGTGTTAGTAGAGTGTTACCGCAGAGTACACACATAACAGGATATATAGGGGTCTTTACCATCCTTGGTCCTACTTAGCCGGAGCGGGTAAACTACCACCGAGAATTCTTTTGGCTGCATCAGGAAGGCAGTGAGCAAAAACAAAACCAAAACAATGAGGAATGTGTAAATTTTCCACTATCATCTTCTTTACATTGGCGCGAAAAGGAAGCGTAGTTTAAATTAAATATGTGAAGTAAATATGTACATATGATATGATCTATGAAAATTAATCTTTCGCGTCGTTGCCAGACAATAGTCTTGGGACCTTTTTTTGTACAAATCGAGGTCGCACGATATGACCAGACATGTGCGCAGTCGGGCGATATTACTCGATATCTCTAGAGACATGATTCGCAGATCGTTTTTCCTCAAGTAAATTCGCACCTTTATATTTAGGATTGTCTTATTTTTATTATTTCGCTCTGTGTATCAAAAAAACGTGGGGTCCCCAAAAAGTATTGCGTAAGTAATAAAATAAATCTACATTCCAATAAAAATGTAATTCTCTAAAAAGCATTTCTGAAGTTGTGAGTTGTGAGTGCATTCCATGTGTTGATAAAAGCCATCATTGCGTCGTGTAGCTCCACAAATGAAATATCTCCCATACAATCTTGGATTTTTAGTAATATAAAGAAATCGTGCTAGATCTACGGGCTGTCAGCAGAACGGGTCACAAGCTCCATCCATTCATAGACAAAAATGTATTTTTTTGTGTTTTTTTTGTGACGAGAGGGGGAGACCATGACCACGCTGGACGTGGTGCAAGAGGATGCAACTTTTTACTCTAGAACTTTCTAAAGAACTTGAGGCGGGCAACCAACTAACATAGCCCAATTTTCTGTAACTTAATATCACGTAGGTATGTACAGTTGTACACCCTCGCCGACATAGTTCCTGTATTTCCTCTCCATACAAGGAAGAGATCGCTATAAGTGATAAGGCCGCCCATTGTGACACTAGACAAAGAAATTTTTAGAATTTTTTTTTTTTTATTGTTGTAACAATAAAGAATTATCTATCTATCTAAGACTCATTAGAGATAAAACAAACCCACCAAGTGGGAGTTGAACAACGCACACAAAACCCGTGAATTAAATTTTTATTGATTTTGATCCAACGACGTACCACAATGCTTCTGTTTTGATGTGGTCCTTCTGTTTTGAATTCTTTCAATATATGAGATATTGCTTAAACATATGAGATTGTAGCCGTAAAAAACTATTTTGCTCCCTAATATGCTGGGTGTATCGTTTAGAGTTCATTCAGTACAGAGTAGGTACAACGTTCTTATAATAATATTGGATATTATTTTTTTGTTTCTTAGTTTTTTATTTTTTTATGTTGTGACGGAACAAACACGTGATCTACCTGATGTTAAGCGGTAACCTCTGCCTGTACAGAAGCATTTCGTCACTTGTGACGAAATGCTTCTGTACAGGCAGAGGTTTTCGTAGCATTTCGTCACTTGTGACGAAATGCTTCTGTTATACAGCATGTTATACTGTGCCCGCCTCCCTGAGACATACAGTTATTGAGTCTCATGTGTCTGTGATTATATATGGGATAACTCTTAGTTTTTAAATGGTATTGAATTTATTATCATGTTTTAGCCAAACCGCCATAATACACAAAAATCACTAAAATGTTCAACTTCCTTTAAAGGCAAAAAATACCGCTATTTTTTAACAGTAATAACACTAAAAAAACAGCCCTTTAACTGACGGGCAGGGTAGGCCAAGAAAGCCCCTTTTCAATGTTAGAAACCCATTTCAACTATATTTTCCTAAACAACATAGTAAATCCTAAAACTGATACGACCACAGTTGCAATAATGTCAATGTATCCTATAGTTAGTAAATAACATAGGTAGGTATATACCAACTACTTGTTTGTGGTTATATTTATTACATTATTGGCATGTGACATCGTATTTGCTGGGTATAAGATGTCACGTCACAAGTATCAATCAAATGTGTCAAACGTATACGCATATATAGTTACAGCTCCACGACAACGAAATATACTCGAAAATATTCTTATTGATCTTTTGAGATGACTGATAGGGAGATGTGATTTCTGTGTACAAGTTTTTCGATATGTAGCTAATCTGTCGTGACTTTCGAATGTCGTTAAACTGTATCGCACTCCACTTGACAAAGACAGTAAGGCTCAGATTCAGAGACATTTGTGTATGACGGTCAAATACCAGTCTTAGCCCAACGTCGGCTAAGCCAATCATTAAATTTCATATTCAGAAATATAGTCTGAGTCCTACTTACCTTGCTCTTTGTTTAGATCACACTCTATTACACTTATGGAACGTTTACCGGTTCTTGTTTATCTGTGGTGGCACATTTTTCACTTATGGAACGTTTACCGGTTCTTGTTAATCTGTGCATCCTAATATAAAAAGAAAAGAATAAGAACAACAGTATATAAAATGTGATTGGAGTGAGTGAAACAAAATCAGTGCCTTTTTCAGTTCCTGAAGAACTTTTTGCACCGTACGCCTCAGTGTCTCACTTGGCAGCGCCACTCCTCGATTTAGGCTGAGATTCAGAGACATTTGTGTAAGACGGTCAAAGACCAGTCTTAGCCAGGCGTCGGCTAATCTAATCTTTAAATTTCATATTCAGAGATATAGTCTGAGTCCAACTTACCTTGCTCTTTGTTTAGATCACACTCTATTATTTATGGCGCATTTTTCACTAATGAAAAGTTTACCGGCTCTTGTTTATCTGTGCATCCTGAGATAAGAAGAAAAGGACAAGAACAACAGTATACAAAATGTGATTGGAGTGAGTGAAACAAAATAAGTGCCTTTTTCAATTTACGAAAAAAAGTTCCTGAAGAACTTTTTGCACCAAACGCCACAGTACCTTACTTGGCGGCGCCACTCCTGCTTTGAGACTGGCTAAAGTAGTCGATTTCCACTACTTGGCTTAGCATAGCACGCACTAAGTTTAAGCGCTGTACCAGACGTCTCTGAATACAATTATGAGGCTAAGTACTACATTTTGATGGATTAAAGCATTAGTTCACGCTTAAACTTATCTCTGAATCTTAGCCTTACACTACTTAGCTTAGCATAGCACGCGCTAAGTTTAGGAGCTGTACCAGACGTCTCTGAATACAATTATTCGGCTAAGCACTACATTTTGACGGATTAAAGCATTAATTCACGCTTAGACTTGTCTCTGAATCTTAGCCTTATACTACTAGAATTACTACTACTGTCTTCTTCAAAACGGCGGCCAAGATGTGATTGTTATTTACTGAAGTCAAATTATGAAGGTAATAATACGAGTCAGTGGAAGGGGGACCAGTTTGTAATAACCGATCGTAGTCATCAGGCGCCATTTTTTTACCGACTTCCAAAAAAGAAGGAGGTTCTCATTCGTCTGTATTTTTTTTCTTTTTTTTATGTTTGTTACCTCAGAACTCTTGACTGGGTGAACCGATTTCGAAAACTCTTTTATTGTTTGAAAGCTGATCAGTGTAGTTTGGTCCACATTTAAATTTTATAATTTTATGAGTTACACTTCAATAACTGAAAAATATTGACCTATCTTGATGATATGGTCGTTGACAATGAATGACAATCGATCCCGTAAGTAGCAAGGGTCACTAAAAAAATGAAAAAAAAATGTTTAGCCAAAAAATGGAACCGACTTTAACACCCAAAAGTAGAAATAACTTGTCGAAGTCGATACCATGCGCACAATATTGCGATAATAGGTACCTACTTTTGAACTACCATGGATCGTAGTCATCAGGCACCATTTTTCTTTAAATCAATTTTGATGTTTTTCGTATTCCTTTTAGAAATAAAAGTGAAATATTTTTTTGCGGGACGAATGGACACTGCAAAATTAATAATTAAAATATACAAAAATAAAAATACACCGTTTACATTTGTAAGGGTCCAATGGAACCAGGGACCGAGAATCATGGGCCGAATGGGTCCGCTGTCTTTCACTATCCAAACGTGCAGATATTGTTGCAGTATTGGGTTCGGTTTAATGTCTGAACACCATCCTGACGTCAAGATAATTCGAGATAATTAACCAGACTAAAAAACTTACACATTTTTTACGCGATCACTAAAGATCAGATTTTTCAATACTGTAAAGTTTAGTCTGGGCATCCCTAAAGCTATAGAAAATTTCACTCAACGCTAAACTCCCTCGAAAACCAATCTCGGAGTCCCGAACAAGCTATAACAATAGTAGCTACCACTTTATCTATGTTGTACGAGCAACGTTCAGCACAGTTCCCAGAGGAAACATCAATCGATTTACATCCTTTCAATAAAACACATCACCACTACAAAGAAATATCGACCTTGTCGCCACACAGGTATGTAGTCTGCAGTAGGTAAGTCTACAAGCGACAAGGCTGAATTTCACTTGAACTCTTCGGGAATATACGACCTTGCATTACTGAATTTGGAACGCGGAAAATTCGAAACGCTACTCAATGGAACAACGTCACAACTACCACCACTGCAAGTGTAAGTTAGAACGTTGTGCTATCGAATGAGGAACCAATGAATGCAGGTCATGCGGTATTTAGATATGGTTCCATCTGCAGTAGTTTAGTTACGTGTATGTGGGACTATGTAGCTGTAATTGGCTAAGGTCAAGGTTGCCGTGGGAGCTGGGTCAGTGGCAACATTTGGCAGTGATTACAAACGGTTAATTCTAACCGGTTATTTAGAGTAGCTAGTTACGTTATGTTGATGTAAGAATGGTTATGTGCGCGACTGGTTGTGTCTCGCTCTAATAATAAATTAGTTAGAGAGATTCCGATGAGTTACGAGTCAAAAGTAGATTTCGATGGTATTCGTAGCTTTCTATACAAATGGGTAAATAACATAATGAAGAAGAAAGCAAGACATAAATAAACTACATGGTTTTAAAGTTAAAAAACCAATGACTGTCAGAGCTGGGATCGAATTCGACAATCGAACAAGCGTATTCCAAAGTGACGTTCTTCGCCACTAGAAAGAATAATAGCCGAGCGGTAATACCTAGCTAAGGACTACCGTGCAGCAGGTCCAAGGTTTGATCCCCACCGCCCGCGCCGGCACCGGCATACTTCAGGGTAGGAAGGACAATTGGCGAATGCTCGCCTGGCTAGCTACAACCCTCAAGTAGACAATCTGTCACCATTCAGTGAGAGCCTACTACTAATAAAATCGGAAATAGTAATTATGAAATAACAGACACATAAGACTTAGTGACCATATGATTTGTATGATGGGTGGGCTTGAGCTTGTCCATCATAGTAAGATAGAAGTTCGAAGAATTAACCCATGTATTTGTATCGTATACCTAATTATTTAAAAAAAAGGTCTTTATGTTCTAGAAAATGAACATATAACTTTTTAAATTAGTTTTAAATGTCACAGACTTAAAAATTACCGGCCAAGTGCGAGTCGAACTCACGCACCGAGAAGGTTCCGTACAAACCTGTAGGTATATAAGTAAAAGCTATGGTATTTTTATTAACAATTTATTCATCCCTCACGGAGCAACGACTTGAGGAACAAGTCTAATGCATAATTTTAGGATGTAATAACTTTATTAATCATAAAACTATTAACATATAATGAATCTTTGTACATAGTTGTGTTTAATTTAATTTAATATTTATGTTAGTTAAAGTATTTTTTAATATTTATATTAAATAGTCCTGATAAAAATTAAAGATATGTACCCGTAGGCCTCAAACTAGGCTGTGCCTGTATCTTGGGCGCCCAAAGTATTGTCTGAAACATTTGACCTAGACCGTTTAAAGATGTACGTACCTACGGACTCAACATTGCTTAAATACCAACTAGTAGTAGCTAAATACACATGCTAGTGTTTTAATAGGGCATTTAAACATGGGATGACATAGTAATATGGATGTTTAAATGAATTAGCTAGATAAAAGCAAGAATATCATCATACCCGGCCAGCGACAATTCCAAAAATATTCAAAATAAAATTTATTTATGATAATTTAGTTATAACGTCCACGATACTCTTCCTTCAAAGTAAAGTAACTATTTTAAATTTGATTTTCAAGCACTAAAAACATACACACTAAGAAAAAAATCATTGTTTTGCCACCCTATTCGAATATTTTGCACTTTAATTATGCTGTATTTGTCCTTATCAGCGAAAGCAGACATTCTACTGCGAACAAATCACACGAAACCGGCAGCGTTTCCGACAAAAGTTCCGCTTTAGGAAGCGGAAACTCGAATTAACCCGCATTCTAAATCTGTACATTTATCTGTCCCGTGGGCGATCCATAGATACCGCACCCACGCTTTTCCTTTATGTTAGGAACCGATTCTGTAACTTTAGTCAAATTAACTTTTCAATTTAATTGCTTGTTGTAGAAAGGCCCTATAAAATATATTTTATGTATACAATATTATTAATTCGGTGATACAATTGAATAAGTATATGGTTTACCATAGATTTTGTTATTTATCTGACTATGTTGTTCAGTGTAAGATTGACAAACACGGGTATAAAAGAGTAAACAACTTACTATTAGTCGATATCACGATCGAGAATGTTTCAGCTCCTATCGGAAATGTTGAATGTATTTATTTGCAAAGGAAGAAGCAATCCGATAGCCATTTCTTCCGCAAAAACTTTTTTTTACTTGTGTAATTTGTTGGCTCCCTGAATGTTGCCAGTTAAATGGCATTGCGTAATGGCATTCCTTAGTTAATGAACTAAGGAATTAAACCATGGTAAGATGTGTACTAACGTTACCGCTATGATTAAACAAGTACGTGGGCGGCCGATCTCCGCTCGGTAGCTATATAAAATGAGCTTTCCGTAAATGTCAATTTTGTCGTTATAAAATTTACGTTCCTTAAAACTCTGGTCGAGTTTTTATGTACGTTAATTTTATAACTAATTGAAAAAAATACAGTCTGACAGGCAGAAGACATATGATCTCAGTTTTTATGTACAACATTTACATTTTACGTATATCTTTATATATAATGTAATACAATACAAATGAAATCCAATCACATCTATGAAAAACATGATCATCAAAAATAAAAACATTGTGTTACCATTATGATTCTATCAAACCTCAGGCGAAATACGTACAAACTGCAGAATACGTACCTGGCATCGCATTCATAGCTATGAGATTTATCTAGAGATTCTTGACAGAAGTTCAATGGGTAGAAAGGAAAGGTCATGACATGTTTGATATTTAGCTTTTGTAGGGTAGTATAATATAATAATATAAGTAAACGAGAAATCCGTTTAATTTGTTTAATTCATACGTGTAATAATCGTGAAAATCTTAGAAAACTTGAATAAGAACTATCGTGTATTCTGTGTTGAATTTTATTTAATGTCTATTATTTTAAACCAACAAATTTTTACTCACCATACCTTAATAATCAACGTATTAGAGAAAGGCACATCTTGTTTAGCAAGAGCATAAAAAAATCTTCGATGCAAAACCAGTAAATTTAAGCACTACAGTTACACAGTTACCAGTTTAAAAAATTGGGAAGGTTTATAATAGAGTTTTAATAATTTAGAGTTAAAATATATACGGACGTTTTTGCAATCAACGCCGTGCCCCTAGCCGTGCTGTAGGTTTTTACATAAATAATTAATAGACAAAAAAATCGAAGAAAACTAATTGAATAAAAAAATCTTAAGTGCAGCTGTTTTAAAGTTATTTATTGGAACTCCTCTTCAACGATAATAAATTTTCACATTTAGCCTTCGCTAAAATGCGAAAATTGATTAATTATGCTAAGTATTATTATACTAAAACCTACGAATAATATTTATTTGTAGACTAAAACTAAGTAAAAATTAGTTAAATATTTTTATTTTTGCTATGAATAAGACTACGTGACATTTCTTTTAATTTTTGCGCATTTTGGACTTACAAAAGGTTGTAGCGCTTTGATATTGAACTTAATTCATATTTTGTTTCATTTTCTGTTACAAGCACCTAACGGACCTGCATCGCTACCGTAAATAATACATATTAGCTTAAAACCGGCAGCGTGGAATTTCTATATGTCGTGCTCCCAATATATCGGGATATTAGGTATACCTATGTCCAAATAGGAACTGATTTATATGAACTTTACCTACATAGAAAATTTCATCAAAATCGCAGTTCACCCGTTCCAAAGGCAAGGATTCGAAACTAACACATAGTTTCGCATTAATTATAAATATTATAATCACGTTATAGGTACGCAGCGGGCATAAGAACTAGCAGGGAGATTGGTAGGATTTGCATAAGCGGTTTCCAATTTATATATTAACTTTCTAGTATACGTAATTTCCAAAAACTTTCTTGCAAATACGAGTTCACAGTGAACAGAGAGAGAGAATCTCCCAAAGTTACGGATAGGAAATTCCTACATAAGATGTGTAATTGCCATCTACTCGTGGCTATGTAGAGCGATAGCATTCCGGTTTCATGTATAACTTTGTACATAGAGCACTGAAAGCTCTACGATCCTGGCCGCTTTTAAACGTTCCAATTATGAACGTTAAACTTTTTAAAAGTTAAAACTCATTCGTAGATTAAAATTATTTTGGCGGGACGTCACGTGTCAATTGTTTTTTATTCTACGTCCGTAGCAAAAAAGGAATTAATTAAGTTCCGGGACACTAAGGGCCCGTTTCAGAATGTTTGAGTATGTGCCGGTTATACTACGCAGAGTTGATTTATTAAATAAACACTATCATTGCGTTTTTTTTAGTAAATACTACGGGATAACTCACGTGAATCAGTCAGATAGCTCCGACTATAGTTCATCATTGCGTATGATGAACCTATATAAGTATCTTATCATTGCGTTTCACAGTCATCGATTTAGACTATCCATCGGTTAAAGCTTGAAACGCGCTGATGTTAACTGTCATTTTTATCATTTAGTTTTATGTGTTGGTTAGCAACCCGAAACTTTATTAGGACCTTTTTGAAACGGACTCTTAAAGTTTTTAAATAAAATAAAGAATTAAAAATGACTTCACTAAACAGCCCCGCATTAAGTTTGGTTGCAAACAGAGCGCATTTTTTTTATATTCCACTACACGGTCCCAATTGATCGCCCCAATGTTTAGAATAGTACAGAAAGTCTTTACGTGAGGCAGTTCGTCAACAATGTTTAGTTCATATGAGTTTCCGATAACAACCAGTTTTATAGGTAATAGCATTCCATTTGATTGATTATGCCAGTCTCGTTCCTTTATCTGGGAGATATAAGTGCTCGTTTATTGGCGCTATTTTTCCGTTTGTATGTGTGGGTGGGATGAGGGATCTCTAGTAATAAAATGTTGTAGCTAGACAATGCGACGACGATGATGGATGCGGGTCTTTATGGAGTAATACGGTGTGGAAAAAGCACTATTTATCTTGCATTTGAAATTGGATTTTCTGTAGACTTATTTAATTTAAGGGTAACTACATAATATGACTAAATTAGTACAATCCAACCACAGCTCTACAAGCCGTAATGACTACGGTGATGTATTTCTGTTTAATACTCAAGACATACCTATCGTCAAGCCTGTACCTACTCCCGAAAAGGTAGGCTTTAATCAGGAGCAAACCTATCGCCATCTACTAAGCACAGTTCCTGCACCGTTACAATGTCATTGACAGAACTTCCCATAACTTGTTGCAAAATATGTAAGTGTTGTGCCCCCCCCCGAAATTAAAATGAATTGTATTTCTAATCCACTATTTGTGTTTGGGTCCATGTTTTACGCAAAATAGTCAATTTTCAGTTTTGTAACTCATTCCATTTAGTGACATACTCGAACGGATGTAGAGACAGACAGCGGTGTCTCATTAAGAGGGCGCTGCGAACGAAAAAAAGAAAATATGAAGGCAAAGTTAAATCTCAATACGCGCTGCGCGTGTCGGCTACCACCTATTGTTTGTCCAAAGAGCGCGAAAATTAAAGAAAATATCTAATACTTTGCACATGAACGCAGTTACCCAATTTAAAAATGTTCAGCACGCATTTATTAAGAAGATAATTGGTCATATTTTAGCGTGAGTTATATGTGAACATTAATTATCAAAAAGTTCCTAAAACTAATTTGTAAACAGCTACCTATTAATCAGCTGTTATGAAAAAGCCTTTTAAGGATTTGTTTCCAAAATGTCGGTACATAGTATATAATATTGTACTGTACTGTATCAGACGGATTACCCACTGCTGAAGACAGTCTCCCCCATTAAGGGGGGGTTTGCCATAATCCCCACGTTTGGCAAACGTCTTGGGGGTCACAGTTTAAGATATCAGTTCCTCAGAAGACGCTGCTGCCCACCATCCGGTATTTTACCTTTAGTCGCCTCTTACGACACCCACAGAAGGTAATGGGGGGTAAAATTCTAAACCGGCACCCCACGGGGAACGGGGCACTGTATATAATCTGAATCCCAACAACGATTCTCTGAGGAATTCACCTCCAAAATGGCCAAAATCAGGGAATTCCCCCTTTATTAGAACTCCCTTTTGCTCCTTGGGTACGGAAACCTAAAAATGCAATTGAACGCACAGAGGAAGACTACTGTAGTGCGGTCTAGGCACGATACGAAGTGTGGGCGGTTCAATCCGCCCGCCCACGAAACGATCGCTTCTAGAAATTCTGCCTAACATACAACGCCTTTTTAATTAGCATTAACGTAAATTCGTTAGTGGATTCCTGCTCAAGTATGTGTTTTTTTTATTTAATTACTTTATGCTTGCCAGAAACTTTGAACATTCCTAGCAAATCAGTTAAGTACGTGTTTTTTGGTATCGGTGATGCATTTTGAAGTTCAATTTAATCAATTCTCAGTATATTTTTTATGCTATCGTAATGAAATAAGCACGAGGCCCACCTTGTGTGAAGTGGCGAACTGCACTGCGCCCATCACCCTGAGACGTAAAGTTGTAAAGTCTCATATGCCTCTAATTTCACCGGTACCCTTGCCCTTCAAACCGGAAAACAGTAATGTAAATATGACTACTATACCATACATAAATAGGAGAGAAATACATTGTTCACCCGGAGAAGAAAGTGACCGATTCCCATCGAGGATGCAGTTTGACATAATACAGTCGAGTTGGGTAGCACTTCCTACCGAGAGATACATAGTGCTTTATATTACGAGTATATCTACGAGGAAAGTAAAAGAAAAATCATGACAACAAAAATAACAATTCAGTTATTCGTATCAAACAAAAATGTCTTTATTCTTTTGTTTGTTTCTTTTAGAAAACGCTAGTGGCCAGTATTATTTTACAGTCTTTGTGATAAAAACGTTTTGTGTTTTGACACTATACCTACGTATATGAAATTAGATTTCATAATACAAAAACAAAAAACAGCGTATTATCAATGTATTTTCTTAAAGTTATTGTTCCCGCTCAGCGCGTTATAAATAGATTTCCAAATTTTATACTCATTGTACTGTTGGGCTCAGGACAGTTATCTCCTATACACCAATTACGTCCATTTCTCAAAAACTAAATAAGTTAGGCATTTGAATTTTCTGTAAATATTAACTATACATAAAAATCAAATACTGACAACACCGATTCAATACTTTATCTAGTGACGCAGAATGAAAATGGTGACAGTTTAAATGTCCGTGGGCGACACAACAACGCCAACGCGCGTTTTCAACAAGAGAATGATGTCCACTGCAAGCAATATAATTGCATCGTATGCAGTAACTAAGCTCTGACTGTGTGTTTACACTGTATTCAGTCTGCAGGAGCACGGTAGTGATATTCTCTTTTAGAAGTGTATTGCTGTTTAATCTAACCGGTTTACCAAAGATTTCATCGTGATGACTCTACTGAAGGATTATCTCAGAGTAGATAGAAGAGAGAAGACGAGACAACTCTTCATAATATTTTTTTTATATATACCGTTTTCAACATTTAAGGTATAAAATAGCTTGTTGAAGTCGGTACCATGCTGATTTAAAACACTGTGAGGTCACCGATCATTGTCCGAACCCACAAGTTATTTCGAACTTTTTACTGTTGGAAGTCTAATCTACATAATATTTGTTTTTATTCTCTTTAGTGATGTACCTATACCGCTTACAAGATCATGAACTCTACTAGATATATGTATTTAAAGGACTGTTTACCAACAAAAGTTGCAATTACCATTTAATCTTCCAGACACGCAAATACTAATTTTCTAATAATTCACACAATCGAGTTAAAACAACTGAACCGATGTTGATGTAATTTAAATTGGACCTACTCGGACGTAAACTCTACCTAACACAGTACGTTTACTCTACCTATACAGTCGAAATGAGTCGATTGACTATAAACGAGAAAACGTATCGTGTCGTCACCGTACCAAAGTCGCGAGTCGCTTCTCCTCGCCTTATTCTCAAATCTACTTGTGAACTTTTCGCTATAGCGATGCCGATATGGCGTTTTTTTTTTTTTGTTTAGAGAGATCACCGATCCGTGCGTATTTTCTTCCGGCATTTTACCTTTAGTCGCCTCTTACGACACCCACACGCAGCAATGGGCGGGTGACATCCTAACCCGGCACCCCACGGGGAGTGTATTAAATTGGTATTTTTGTATATCAAGTGTACTAAACTATTATAGAAGAGAATGCAGTCAGCGGCAATACCGCTTTTTGTACCCAATTTTTTTTAGGTTATTCCTCGTTATGTGATGTCAAAAAGGAGTCATCGTGTCGTATATTACATAGTCCAGTGACGCATTGCGATAAACTGCAAGCAGTTGCCAAATCAGTGGGCGTTAGGTAACAGCAGGGAGCATGACGCCTCTACGATCTAAACTGTCTGGTCTATATAGGTATGTAGTAGGATAATGTCCGGTAAGTCCGTTTACGGGTTTATAATGCTGAATGTAATTTCATTTCTATCAGAGTCATTACGCCTTTTCCACGGGTTACTAGCAGAACAACCTAACCTTGCCGCCAGTATATACAAAAGCAAAAATAAATAACGATTTAAAATCGCTTGCCCTGCCAAAAGAATATAGTCGGTTTCACCAGGGATAATGGATAACATCGAAGCTTTGAAACGCTCGTAGCGAAGTTTGCTTGGCCATACTGAACCGATCAGCAAAGTTAAGCAACGTCCGCCGCGTTCATGAGTTGGATAGGTGACCGCTGGTGACACTACTACTGCGCGCTTTCGTGCTTCGGAGGGCACGTTAAGCCGTTGCGTCGGTCCCGGTTGTGGTCTTAGGATGGCAGTCGTTATAGCATGGTGGTAGGGCATTTTGCGAATGCTCGCCTAGCTAGCTACCACCCTCAAGTAGAAAATCTGTCGCCAAGCACCTAACGGTGTGCAGCTTCCAGCAGCTTGCCTTGATAGCCAGTAATTCTAGGTTAGCCTGAACAACATCTTCGACCACATCATCACTTACCATCAGGTGAGATAGTGGTCCAAGGCTAACCTATCAAGCAAAAAAAAAGGACATGGGCTGTTATGATACTGTCACTTTCACACTCCACGGGTTCTACTTGAAAAGGACATTATAATAAAAGCGTGGTTTTTTTGGCTTCACTTGTATCATGCGTTGGCCATGCTCCCTCTGAAAAATTTTATGTATCTCGGTGTTTTGCTATTTATTTTCTTTATTTTTTTTTACCGCCGGTATGCCTTTATAAACATTTTTTTTCTTTATTATGTAATAAGATTTTTCACGTTACTTAAGTTTAACATTCTACTAACCTTATTTTGACCACTGAGTAGATTTTATTTTGAACTGAACAAAATGAGAAAAAATATCTCACTGTAAACAGAATTGGAAAACATTCCTATAATTCACTTTGAAAATTTAATTGAATATCCAGAGGTAGAAGCCAGATGTGTAAAAGTAGTTTTATTTACAACTGAACCAGTGAGAAAAATCACTTGTTCAGTGAACCGAACTGGCTAATTGAACTTGTGGGAATAGGTGAATCTGGCAACGAGCGCAGTACCACAGGAGACGGATCTTAAAGTTTAGATGTCGCCACGGGTAATGCAAACCGAGACCTCTTAATGGACTTCTAAGAATGTTGGAAGCTAAGCCGTGATATACTGTTTCAAAGCTTAGCTCTCGACAATCTAAAATCCCAGACACGTATAAATTCCAGCACCTAATGCCTAAAACCTTGGGCGGCATTCAACAAACCCTGGGCGAATGTAAATAGCGCCCATTCAATCCGGGATTCGGTTGCGAGTCAAACACACTTGTGTCGAGTTGGGACCTTGTTTTAATTACTAAAGCAGGTATTAGCTAAGCAGTTAGCTATATCTATATAACCATTAGAGTCTCGCTAAGTATGTACTAATTTTAAGCTGTCTTAATCATTATTATCAACTAATCAAAATCAAAATTAAACAAAAAAGAAATGGGAAAAATAAGAAAATAATAAACGGAACCAATTGGAATCATATTTAACAGTGTTGGAATCCAGTTATTTTTTTCACTCTTTTTAGAGATGCATACAGGTAACAAGATTATTGTTACTCGTCTAAAACCGAAGTGAAAATGAGAACATTAATGTAGTCGAAGCCAATTAAATAGGCGTTATTAGGGACAACTCATATACTACTCGTCAGATTTCACTCAAATTTAAATGGGATCACATAACAAGCACCAATTTCGAATATTTTAAAAACCTCAAGATAGGTACAACCCTTAAAATGTAATAAAGTAACACACATAAAATATACAGTGGAATTATAAACCTCTTCCTTTATGTGAAGTCGGTTAAAAATGCTGTTTAATACGAATAATGCGTCATATTCGTAGACTGTTCTTCATCTACAAGGGTTGCAATTATCATCCAGGTATGCAAATATTTTCAGATTATTGACTGTTACTTAAAAAATACTCGACCGATATTAATGAAATTCATCAACATGGACGTATACCTAACAAAAGAATTATCATCAAAACCAATTCATAATAGGCAGAATCATAAACATACGAAAATAAAACATACAGTTCAATTGAAAACCTCCAACTTTTTTTGGAAATCGGTTATAAATACATATGTTACGCCTATAAGTATTCCCCAAAGCCGAATCAGAGTTGCCTTAGCAAACATGTTGTGGTCCCGTGTACTAGGGGCGAGCTTATAGCCATTTACCGAACGCTTACGCCACTGCATCAATACGGCAGCATAAGGTAAACTGAAGTGTATGGCGGGAAATACATTTTCATGTTCCTTACTAGCTGGTCTAACTATTGTACTTAATAGTCAATAAAAAAATAATACAGACGAATTGAAAACCTCCTCCAATTTTCGAAGTCGGGAGATTCGGACATTTCTTTTATATAACTCATAAATTTTTCTATATTTATTGAATTCATTATCTGTACAGTACGAGTATATCATTTGGAATATTTTTAACAGATTAGCGAATAACTTAAGCAAAAAAAAACCGAAATACTCAAATGTGCGCTTACTTTAAAAAAAACTTAGCTTCTCAAGGCCAACCTTTAGTAACACGCAGAATGCTAAGACCCGAACCCGGGGCGGGTGAAAATGGCCACAAGCTTAGGCAGAAGTAAATAAAGCCCATACAATTCGAGCTTACCTAGACTTTACGTAGGCTCGTGAATGTCAGGGCGAGATTTATGCCTTGTTTTTGCTAAGGTCACATCCTATAAACTCCTCACAATATCACGTAGCTTCCATCTAAATGTTAGCTAGCTCTACTGTTGGTATATAGATCTTCTCCCTGTGCTTATCCCCCGATGAGTGGCGTTGGCACGATATGTATTCTTTTTTCCACACTGGTATATTAGTTTAATACACGAGTGCCCATGAAAGGGAGAGTTTTCATGGTTCATGCATGTATGTTTGTGAGTTTCTTTATTCCAACATAACTTCTAAACGGCTAAGCCGATTTTAATGTATGATATATGAATAGATTCGTCTTACTAGGTACAAAATAATAAAAAAACAAACTGGCGGATTTTAGACGCCCTATCGTGAGATAATTTTTTTTTCTTCCAAACCCTACGGTTGGTGTATCAAAATAAAGGGCTTTAAAAAGATTCCATATATATATATATATATATAACTTGCAGTTTTAATTTCAATGAAAATGTAAATGAAAATGAAAAAATATTTATTTACAGCTTTAAAGTAAACCACAACAACGAATAACAAAATTGAGGTTATCATAACCTTATGGTGCACTTTGCTGATCACATATATTAAACATGTAGATACTCGTAACTATGATCCTCACACTAGGCATTGCCTGTATCGTGAGGACCTGAATATAATGGAATGATAAAACGAAAATAAATAATTTCACGTTGGGTTTTTCCTTTTTTAATTAATTTATACTTGTCATTGTAGTACTCACACCTTCAATACACATACACATCTCGAAGCAGTCTATTTAAAACTTCTACAGCCTTTCTCTACCCCTATGTCTGACCACACTCTTGAATGATAAAGTGGATATTCCCAATTCCCTTACTAAAATACTCAATAGTAGTATTGGGGCGACTGGGAAAACTTCGATGTCGATATATTTCAATTTACAACTTATTTCTCGATCGTGTGCTGCAAGAGTCAAGATCTCCTGAGGATGCTTTGTGTAGAATCGTTATTGTCGAAAATTGTTTCGGTTTGGCTACGAGTCGTTTTTAACGTTACGACACACAGTGGGCTGAAAATCGAGTATCATAGACATAGACCTCTTTTATTATAAACATTTATTTTCTTGTTGCAAATCAACGCAGAACCTCATCAGGAGGCCTAACTATGTCATATTTATGCATCTAAGACGATTATGTCTGAGTAATGATTTTTACAAATAATATTTGTATGGAGAAAAACACGAAAATCAATATTTTTCGGCTTCCGTGCGAGTGCCAGTTATTTCGTCTGGTATGATTAATGTACTTATTTTTTGACATATTGCACACACCGCGCACGCGCTAGAGTTTAGGTGAAAAAAATAAAAATATAAAAAAACATATTTCTCGATTTACTCATTATTGTAAGTGCATTGAATGTGCGTTAAGTGCTGTATTATAACATGTCGACACTCTTCTAATTATAATAAGAGTGTAAAGAACTAACATAAAAAAAATTAGAATTTACCTGTTAATGCCATATTTTATGATATTTAGTCATACACGCCGATACTTTTAGTGTATTTATTTATTATAATTAGTACAAAGGGTGACTAGGATACTCCACAATATAATAGTTACAAAATGTACTGCGGAGGTTTAGCTACATATCTTTGAATACCTGCTAAACTTCCCTAATGAGAGTTGATTGTTTTCTAATAACCTTAAAAATGTCAGTACATTCAAATGTAGGTTTTGGCTTATTAGCGTCAAACGGATGATGTTAGGATCTTATTTCCTTATTATTGTGTATTTTGACGATTTTCAAATGAATAGTTAGTAGCCGGTATGAAGTTAGTATAAATTAGAATGCTACTAAATAAACTCTTTTGCAAAAAAAAACGGGCACTTTAGATTTTTTTCTCTACTAAGAAGAACAAGAAATAGGCTTTGTTAATTTGATGACGTATTGGCATGTTTTTTGAAGCATCCTGGCATGATTCTTTACGTTCCAAATATTTTAAACTGATTACGATATTTTAAAACTTTTTGGATATTTTCTGCAAATTAAACAATTTAATCTTTCTTTTTTCATTAAATACCACTTTTTGATATGAGTGATAAAGCGATAAACGCCGGTAAAATTATAGCCCTACTTGAAGAAGGTTGTTCGCAAACTGACGTTTCTCAGCGGCTAAATGTGAGTCGTTCAACTGCCCAGAGAACTTGGCAACGGTATCAAGAGACTGGTTCGGTCAAAAGAAGACCCGGTTCGGGAAGAAAACGATTCACAGAACCAAGAGATGACCGGTTCTTGGTGAGTCAGGCGTTGCGTAATCGTAAGGCGTGAAGTGTGGACCTGAAGAAGAGCCTTGAAGAAGTAAGAGGAGTAGAAGTTAGCTTGTGGACGGTCAGGAGGAGGCTTTTGGCTGCCAATATCAAGAGTTACCGCCCACCTCGGGGCCCTAAAATACTCCGTGAGCACCGTGTTGCTCGACTTCAGTTTGCTCGGAACTGTGCTTCATGGACTCTGGAGGACTGGAATAAAGTATTGTTTTCTGATGAAGCTAGAATCTCTTTTTGTGGAGAGGACCGACGCCAGCGAGTGCTGCGAAGACCACGGAAACGCTGTGCGGAAGTGTGTTCCGAAGAAATCACTCATGGCGGAGGCTCCGTTATGTTTTGGGCAGCAATTCATTCGACGGAGCGTACGGAGTTAGTTTTCATAGAAAATGGAACATTAAATGCACACCGGTACATAATGGAAGTCTTAATTCCATATGCACAACCCACATTGACTGCACTTGGGGAAGATTCCATTTTTATGGACGATAATGCTCGCCCGCACCGTTCTGGCGACGTGGAAGCGTACATGCAAGAAGTTGGGATCCGTCGTTTAGATTGGCCAGCTCGAAGTCCTGACCTCAATCCAATTGAGCATGTGTGGGATGTTTTAAAGAGACGGGTAAGATCAGTGCAACCTGCTCCACAAAACATCAGGGAGCTAAAAAGAGTCATTGCAGAAGAGTGGGAACGTATTCCTCAAAACGTCATTTAAAACATCGTGGAAACCATTCCCAGAAGGATTCAAGCTGTGATTTTGGCAAGAGAAGGTCACACTCGTTATTAGGTTTTTACATTTGTAACTTTATTTGATTAAAAAAAAGTAAAAAAAACTTGTCTTTATTGCCGACCACTTCTTATTGTTTGGGCGTGTACATCGATTTTAAAGAATCCATCGTTTTTTTTTCTTTTAAATGCTCGAATTCACTTCACGCACATTAATTTACACGATTATAAGTATACAGACTACGTCAAAGAAATAAATTTAATTTAATTAACTAAAATGGACCTTGGAACGTAAATTTTCTTAGGTGCCCGTTTTTCCAAAAGAGTGTATTTATTTAGTTAAATTTTAAATTTCCTGTGTAATAAGTGTGCGAAAGCACGAAAGAGAAAATAGTTAAAAATGGAACATTGTAGTTTGAAAACCAATCTGGATCTATTTGTGATTCTAAAGCAGTAAGCTTGAAAACTACTTGAGTCTATTAGAAAGCATTGAATTTCAGTTGAATTTGAGTTTGTCTGGAGAAGATACAGACGTTCTTCCTCAAGAAGAGATTTATGTCCTCAAGTTTCTCCCATTACATACCACGTCTTTAAATCTGTCTGTATGCTATAGGAGTATTATTATATGTTCCATGCTATAGGTATGCAATAAACATTCCATACAGCGAGCGTGCAATGAAGATAATCCGAACTTATATAGTTCAGTTGCATCTTCTCTTCTCATAACTGCTTCTAAATCGTTGAGATGGTTTTGGTAAGCACAAGTAGCGCAAGTCTCGCTTTCACGTTAAAAGGACTGGACCGATATGGATGAAATTGGTATGGAAATAGTTTCAGACCCGGGAAGAACATAGGAAAGTTTTTATCCAACTGCGCAAAAAGAGGTTGAAACATTAACCTCTGCGCAACAACCGAGCGGAGCCGCGGCCGGAAAGCTATACAGGGTTATTGGAAAAATGCTAACAACCTCTTAGGGATGACTTCTCCTAGTACTGACAACAATTTGAGTTTTTTTGTTTTTTTTTTTAATTATACACAATTTTTTTGTGTTTTTGCCGGAATACTAAATAATAAAGTACGAGGGCCACCTTATGTTAAAAGTCTCTTGTGCCTGTAATGTTTTATTTCATATTTTTGATTACTTTGCTCGATCGAGTAATCATTAAAGTACAAAAAAAACGTGTAAAAAAATGTATATCTCAAACAGTTTGTTAGGGCTAGCATAAGTCAACCCTAGGAGGTTTTATTATTATTATTATTTATCTTACAGTTTGAGATCTACAAAGGAAGTTCAACCTGCACTTGGCCAATTCTACTATTTGTTATTGTACGTTAGATATTCTAATATAATCATACCAAGTTTGAAGCTTGTAAGTAGATCAAACAGAAAAAACGTTAATAAACAAGTTTCTTGACAGGTTCTTGGGACAACATTAATGAAGGTAGGGTGGGTGATTAACGCCCACTGTTTAATTACGCCCATGAAACCGAAAACACACTATTTATGGCGTGATTCATCACGTACACATAGAACAAACCAATAGGAAAGCGCAGGGCAAACGGCGGCTCGCTTGCACCGCTATTTTGCCAGTGAGGCCCTTTGATCCGGCCAGACCGGTATCATACCATGTTATTGTAATAAGTGCAAGGGCAAAATTGTAAGTTTTGCTGTATTTTTTATGTTTTTTGTATATTTTTTGGTCTAAATTGGTTCAAGATGAAGTTATATTATGATTTCTTGAATATTTTGTATCAATTTTGATATTTTGTTTTTTTTAAATGTGTCTTTTTGTTTATAACGCCCAACCGGGTAATAACGCCCGACAAATTGATTGCGTCCAATGAATATTTTATAATTATCTAAATTCAGGCTTAAAATGGCTAATACGCAAAGTACTCATGATAAGTTGTGTGAAAATACTCAAAAATATCCTCAAATATGATCAAATAAGAATATACCATGTGATATAAGTAGTTTTGTTAAATTAGACTAAGTTTTTCTTAAATGTTGATAATTTTCGTTAATACTTAGTTTACTTAAGTTTTAAATTAAGAATTAAGTTAAGAAATTTCGGATGTAAAATAATTGTATTTTTCAGCGAGTCTATTTTTGCATGTAAAGAATAGTTTATGGAGCGGGCGTCAATAGACACTTAGTTTTTTAATAACGCCCAAAACAGAGTTGAGAAAAAACTTTATAGACATGAGTAATAGAGGTAAAACACATTCTAAAGTGTTATTTTTTATAACCAAATAAAGAAACCATTGTTTGAAACATCGTTTGTTTTCATAATCATATAAATACCAAAACTATTTGAAATCAAAGTTAGGTGGGCGTTAATCACCTACTGTACCTTATTAACTTTTTATTTGTTATTTGTTCGGAAATCCGCCATACTAAGATATATTGTGTGAAAATTTCAACCGGCTATTTATTACCAGTCCAAAGATGCACCCCTATAAAAGTCAGATGGACTGATGGACGGACCCGTGAAAACGAGACCCTAAAAACTGTTATAGAGCCACTGCGAGAAGAACAGGCTTAACGACTGTACTATCTACAGAAATATTAAGAGGCTCGCGAGCACTTCTATTATTTATTCAGTGTTATTCGTAGCTCGAGTGCTACAGAATCGTAGCACTTTCTTTACACTGTAATTTATACACTCCTTTGCAAAATAACGGGCACTTTAGATTAATAATTAAAGTTCTCTATTCAAGAAACGTGTTTTATAACGTTTTTTTTTGCTTTATCGTGACAACACAAGCGCCAAACATACAAACGATTTTCCAATATATATAATAGTATAATCATATTACAATATCTAGAGCACAATAACAAATACTTACCGGCTAAGTGCGGGTCAGATACCAGCTAAGGATCTGGAACTATGAAAAGTTTATTTAGATTTAGGATAATATTTAGTACACTTACACTTACATAATATTGTTTCCATAAGTGAAAACTATTAGGCTCTTGTGTACCAAAATTCTCCTAGCTATATCATTGTCTTAGCAGCTGTTTCTATTCCTTGTAAAATAAAATAAATAATAACGGTTTTATGTTAGATTCTGAGTTGATAACTATATTTAAATAATAACGGTTTTATGTTAGATTCTGAGTTGATAACTATATTTAAATAATAACGGTTTTATGTTAGATTCTGAGTTGATAACTATATTTAAATATAACGTTTTTATGTTAGATTCTGAGTTGATAACTATATTTAAATAATAACGTTTTTATGTTAGATTCTGAGTTGATAACTATATTTAAATATAACTTTTTTATGTTAGATTCTGAGTTGATAACTATATTTAAATAATAACGGTTTTATGTTAGATTCTGAGTTGATAACTATATTTAAATATAACGTTTTTATGTTAGATTCTGAGTTGATAACTATATTTAAATATAACGTTTTTATGTTAGATTCTGAGTTGATAACTATATTTAAATAATAACGGTTTTATGTTAGATTTTGAGTGGGTACGGAACCCTGGGTGTGTTAGTTCAACTCGGCCTGTTTTTTATTTGCTCAACGGTACAGTAGAATGTACAATATGGCTCAAGCTGTTAGTTAGATAGTTGTGAGTGAAGAGATTATAATTATCTATAGAGGTAGTCCAAGGGAGGTATATATATATACTATTAGGCTCTTGTGTACCAAAAAATATATATATCTATATATATGTATATATATATGTTTAGAGCATGATATGTTTGTTTAATTTGAACTTTTTTGACCACTAAATATATTTGTATAAGGGATATGTATGGATATGTGTTTTTTTTTTATTTGATGTAGTCAAAGTTGTTAACAGGTTTTTACCTAGAATTACTGGATCTCAAGGACAGCCACCGGAACACGCCGTTAGGAGCTTGGCGACAGATTTTCTACTTGAGGGTGGTCGCTAGCAAGACGGGCATTCGCAAAATGTCCTACCACCATGACTGAGGTGAGATGAGATGTTGAGCAACAGAATCGAGTAATGGAAGAATATTTGTTATGCCGACATTATTTATTCTGGGCTAAGGCCAAGAAGCAGAGTATTCTCGGATGCATCAACGATACGTAATGAACGTCTAAACGTGTTTAGCGTTTCCATGAAGCACCATAGGTATTACTCAAGAACTGGACATAACGACTTAGACTCAGACGCATAGCTAGTAACAATTTACTTATTACTGGTAATATCTCGTTTTGTGACAGCTAATAGCCGAAATGCGGTTACATCTAGTTTCAGCTGGCTACAACTAGCAACAGCCAGCAGCAGGTGGTCACTCTTGTTATATCAGAATTCTTGGCTAATACTAGATGTAGCTTGTATTGGGCTAAAAATAAATTTGGTCATCGTAATATGGCTAAAGCTCCGTCTTTCTGCGCGCACAGCTGCCGCGGCACGCTCGCTTCGCTCGGCTCTCGCATTATTGTTATCACTAACTACCACCCTCAAAGTAGAGAATGTATCCTCAAGGACATAGGTGAAGTTCTAACCATATCGAAACGACTGCTGCGCAAAAAGTCAAACCAATTGGCAAAATGTCAGAATTATATTGTCTAAGTAGAAGACTATGATATAATCGTGTTTTAAATATCTAAAGAAATGTTGATGTTTAGGTATAATCGTACGTAAAAGGCATTTTTCATAGACAACATTTTGAGACTATGCCGGTATGCCGTAATAATAATATTTTATTATGATTTTAGTAATTGTAACAATGTTACATACGTGAATTACCTGCTTGCCGTTTTGATAAATTGATGTTTCAAATCTTTGACAATAAACTTGGATAATTTGGCATTTAGATGCTTAAAGCACTTAAACTACTTTGCTTAGCAGTCTTCTATCGACAGCATAAACATATCATACGAGTAGAATAACCTGAACCCGAAGTACGTTGTAATATAGATTTATCGTATATTCGGTATTATATATAGTATAATTATACAGTTTCATTGAATCTGCAGAACACTTTAAATATGAATAATGGCTGATAAGTTAACCATTGTCTTGGAGCTCTCAAACTCAAGTGATGATCTGGTCGAAAATAATAGGTTGATCCTATCAAGACAGGATATCTAGATATTGTCTCTTCTCAAGGATAGCTGCTGAAATACACTGGTAGGTGTTCTGAGACAGATTTTCTACTAGCTTGGGGAGTATTCGCAAAATGTCCTATTACGACGCGGGGAAGCTCACGTACGCACTGGGATTCGAACAATGGACTAATATTTAAAAAGTATACTAGCACTTATCTTCTCTTTAAAAGTGCTAAAGCCACGGGAACGATAATAAACAATAGTTTGAAAACTATATCTAGTGACAATCCAGTTAAAAGTCCGCAACCCAACCAGTACGATTTTCGACGCGTTTCGATTCTACTCGAAGGTCTTGCTTGATTCTTCGAAAGATCAATCGAGGAAGATATTCTAATTAATTCTAAAAACTTTTTTTTTAAGCGTGTATAGTTAACACTGTTTCAGGTATTCATTTTAATAATAACAAATACTTTTAAAAGTATCTTTAAAAAACATTAAATAATATTTAAATAAAACACTTAAAAAAGTATAAAAATATATATCTAGTGACAATTCCGCCTAATATTCCTGTTAGCTACGTGACGTCACAAACATCACGCAGCCTAACCGGAAGAATATCCGACTAGCTCCTGAAGATGCTTCTAAACGAAGCATCTTCAGGAGGTCTTGACTCACCGAGCGCACGATCGAGACTGGTATTCATTTTCTTAAATTTACGCCTGAATCTATTATCACGGGATTTATTTGTGTGGCAAAGTGTGCTTTCCTATTTCATCGTGACTTTTTGAGCGTAGTCGTTTAAACATTACAATATTATGTGCCATTATATACGTCCTATTGTCTACTACATCTAATAACACCGTCCTATTATTAGTTGGACTACAACATGTCATTGTTACGTTATCATAATGTCAGCTGTTATCACGGGTGGCATGTTCTCTTCCTGTTTCTAGCTATCTGTTGTCTTCTCAAACAACTTACGATACAATTGAGCAACTGTATGTAGGTTGGGGTTCCGTTCGGATGACCTATAAGGCCCGAGGCCCGCCCTATATAGCTTATGAATTAGAAACAAGATTTTAGTGTGGGAGTGTTAAAATAAATAATTACAAGCTCTATCAAAGTAAACTTTGGTTGCAGCATAGAATAATAATTACAATAGAGATCTGTCTGACTGTCTATGGCTTTGGCAGCATGTCCACTTTACGTTAAAGAAAATTATATTGAAAATATTTTTTTTTGTTTTAAATTTATATATATTAAATTAAATAATATAAGTCAATATAATCTTACGTATACAATCGTCCTTCAGTTGATGTTAATGTACAAAATACAAATTAAAAAACATATTTTGGGTATTTAATAGAAATACGTGATATAGATTTTTGTAATCATCGCTTATTATTCGCATCGTTGTGGCTTGTTAGGTCCCAATAATCGGTCGATGTTGGTCATGATGGCCGATAAAGTGAAAACGTCATACCACACCCTCTATTGTTATTATTACTCTATGGGTTAAAGGTTTACATAAAAAGTAACACCATTTCTAAATGGGCACCAGTTCACCACCGATCCAGTAAAGGTCATCAAATTAACCGAAGAGCACTATGGAGGAGTTTGCCGTAATCCTCACGTTTGGCAGGCGTCTTGGGGATCGCAGAGTAAAATGACTGTTCTCAGAGAGCGCTGCTGCCCACCTTCTGGTATTTTTTCGCCTATTACAACTTTAGAAGGAAGATATGGGAGAGGGCTCCCTCTCCTTGAAATCTTCTTGAACTTTACTACTTTGCAATATTGTGTATTGTTTATGGACAGTTAACTAGCAATGCTAATAAAAAATATAACCTTCATCATCAATAGGCAAAAGACGTCCACAGTTGAACAAAGGTCCCCCCCCCCCCCCGTAATCGCCACGTTTGATAGGGGTATTGGGCGGTGCTTGCTGCCCACCTTGTTCTTGGGTTTCTCCTTCGTCGCGTTTCCTGCGACTCCCACATGGAGATATGGTAGTTGCAATTCTAGCCTGGATCCCCACGGGTGACATAACACACCCCTCAACATCGACGGGATATTCAACCCCACTATCTTGAGCTTCTGCAATCTATTCTCTTCTCTGTAACATTAATACCGCGTACTATAAATATTTGGGGGGAACTTTCCGCCGTGGTCTTTCTTCTGCAATACGATATGGGGTTGTATAAAAAGGGCGGTGGTAACCCCTCTAGTCATAATAACGTTCACAGGCGACGGTGGCCACTTTCCATCATGTGGGCCGCCTGCCTATGTGTCACGCGAGGCAATAAAAAAACATAAGAAATATGTATCATAGTGACAAAAGCAGTGCAGTATCACGAAACAATAGTAAATTCTATTGATATGGTATGAACCAGCGTGACTTTTTCTTTACAAGACTTGCTGATCAAATCACTTGACTCCAAAGCATAACAAAAATAAAAATAAAACAAACAAAAGTCTCAAAAAAAGAATCCTATATTTACACTTCCAAACCTAACACTACTTACGTTATCTTGTATCTGTATTTCTTCTACCGAACAAGTAGTAGAGCGGCCTAGTGAAGAGCCACATGATTATAATAGTGATAAGCAAGATAGAGATAAGACCTTCCCACCTGCCTATTGGTGCGGTCGGCCGACTCACGACGGTACAAGCACACGGCTCCAAAGCGCTCATTTTCTTCTGGATTTGCTTTACACAAGTCGCAGTGTTTGCTTCTCGTTTAATGGCTCTCAAATCTGGATGAGAGGCGGCTTTCTTCTTCCTCCTTGAAGTTCCTTGTTCATGTCTACTGTGTATAGACTCGGCCTCAGTATCGGACCTGTCCAAGCATTTTAAAGACGTCGATCTGCTCAGAGTTTGTTTAGATTTGATGGCCTGAAAGCTCTTTTTCAATTTGAGATCAGAGGTGCCTACGCCTCTTGTTTTGGATGAGCTCTTTTTGTTTTTTAGCTCTGGGGAGTTGGTTCTCGATACTGCTCGTTTCACGTCGGGGGAGAGACGGACTCTGGATGTGGGGGTTGTTTTGCATGTGCTTCTGTTACAGCTCAAGTTGCTGGTTTTAGATGATGTACCTGAGGACGAGAGGATAGGGTTAGGATGAGGAGAAGGAATGGGTAAGGATGTTAGGAACTAATTGGAGGTTGGCTGGTTATCAAAAAATAGTTTTGATATTCTAAGTACACACATACATAATTTTTATATAGTTCTTTCTTACATCGTTTTAAAGCTCATCTGTTGGTCCATTGGTATTATGAAAAGTATAATCTATGTGATATCTAAGCAAACCTTGAATTAATGAGGTATCTCAAAACTTTCTTCGAATAAAGTACCTACCTAAAGTTTAAAATCGAATACTATGGACTTCGGTAATTTCAAAACAAAGCGAAAGCCCCTAATTTGAATTCATAAGCTCAGTTTTAGGATTTACAAATGTACTCCCTGCCCCCACGGATCCAATGTCTCTTCACCATACGGCTCAAGTATTTAAGCATGAAATATTTTCCATATGCAGAAGACTACATATTGAACAACGAAGGTATTTTAAGTGAGATCTAGAAAAATAAAATATATTTTAGCGCAATAAATAAAAAACCTATTAATAAAGTAGTAGTATTTTTTTATTCATCTTTCATCCCCCACTTGGTAAGCAGATATGTAGAATATAGGCATGGATTGTTTGTTGTTTATTGTTATAATAGCCTATATCGTGTACCGGGTTTAGTTGCAGCCAACGAACTAATAAAAACTCGTAAAATTAATAACCAGAAAAGTTGAACTAGGTTTAATAGAATGAAATAAATGTTTTTGAACAAACGTTCAGGTGCGCCAATACGGGCCTTTCAACATTTAACAAACTGCTATAATCATGTATAACGTTGGCATTGGCAGCTCCAGCTGTTCCAGAATCGTATTTGGCTTAAATGTTTCAAGGACTCGCGGCAAACCAAGGTTGCCCTTGGAACTTTCATGGATTACGGAATTATAATGAGAATAATAGGCATACGTGTCTATGTTGATATATTTGCTAAGATAACACAGGGAGTAGGGCTGGAACTCCTGATACCTGTTCGCACATCACCGGTTAGATATATCACAAAAGGAGGCTTTTTTAAGGATGGGATTTTAGATGTCGCTGTCGGCAATTTGGGCTCCACTGAACATAGAGCGAGGACTTTCGAAGCCGTCGGTAGAGAAAAAAGGTGTAAAAAATAGCCATAGACATATATTAGAGATTCGGTGGACAATCCTATTCAACGGTCAACCCTTATTTGGAGTCAAAATAAACGATTGCCTTTTTAAATTTGATCAGTGATTTTTTCCTTCTTTAAGTGTATGCCTATTTGCTGCTAGTACATAAGTAAAAAGAGGCCCAACTGAAGATTAAAAATATGTTTATAGAAATATTCTAACCAGATGTACAAAAAACTATAATACAATAAAATATATTTGTGGAAAGGTTGCGAAGTAATTCTAATAGAGGCGTAAATCAGCTGATGGCATCCTTATCCGGGTTCATTTCTGTGATGAAAACTAAGAATATATACACAGAAAAAAATAATATCTTAGGCCAAGAGAGTTTATTTGGTTCAAGATCTTTTAGGTTTTCGATATAAGGAAAGTCGAAAATGTCTTCACCTAAGAAATAAAATGTTTTGTATTATAGTTCTTGGGCCAACAAATATATTCTTATGCCAATATTGAAAAGTTTCTTTTTTTAATTTTTTAAATATATCACTTCAAGACGGAAACTACACTCGAGAGCAATGAATCCGGGTCACTTAAAGAATGTTAAAAATCTCGGAAACTAAAAATGATAGGTTAATGCAATAAATTGTATTTAATAGACAATGTAATACTCCTTAAATGAAAGTAAAAAAAATATGAGTCACCATACATTTTATTAACACAAAATTACATACAGAAAAAAACTGCTGATCTCTCCTTAAAACAAAAATAGGAAACATGAAATTTTTGAACTTTATTACGATTTTCTTGAATTTTAATACTTCGTATTGCCTCCTCGTGCTTCCATTACTGCGTTTACGCGGTTTGGCATGCTGTACACCAAGTTCCTTATACGATTTTGGGGAATATTCTCCCATTCCTCTGTGAGAGCAATTTTGAGCTCACGAAGCGTGATTGGGGGAGGGTTTCGTTGTTTTACGCATCTGCCTAGCTCGTCCCAAGCATGCTCGATCGGGTTGATATCCGGGCTGCGCGCTGGCCACTCCATACGAGTAATGTTCATCTCTTGAAGGTAGTCATTCACAATCCTACCTGTATGAGGTCGGGCATTGTCATGCATAAATATAGCATCCTCACCTAAATTGACCATAAATGGACCAACGTGATCATTGAGGATTTCTTCCACATATCTTACGCTAGTTAAAGAGCCGTTTTCTATGATCACCAGCTCTGTGCGACTTTCAGAAGAAATTCCGGCCCACACAAGTACAGACCCACCACCGTAGGCTACTTTTTCTTCGATGCATGCTTGCTTGAATCTTTCCCCTGGTCTTCGATACACTCTGTGTCTTCCATCGTGCTTGTAGAGCATAAATTTTGATTCGTCGGAGAACATAACTTTTGACCAATCTTCAATACTCCAATTTACGTGGCTCTGGGCATATCTTAGTCTCGAAATACGATGCCCACGCTCCAGTTTAGGGCCGTTTGCAGGTCTAAGGGGTTTTAAGTTAGATTCAGCAAGCCGACGTCTTACTGTCCATGCACTTGGGTTACTTCCTCCAAGGCGTCGAAACTGATTGGTGAGTTCAGTTCCTGTGAGAAAGCGATTTCGAAGCATGGTGTTCACCAAGTATCGGTCTTCTCGTGCTGTGGTACACCTGGTTCTGCCCGTTCCTGGTCTGCGTAGGTTAGAACCAGTTTCTTCGTAACGTCGGAGAACTCTTTGTACTGTTGACAGCGACACACCGACAGTCCTGGCTGTATCGCGCTGACTCCGGCCGGTTTCCAGCATTGTAAGTATTCTGGTGCATTCTTCAGGCGTAAGCGACATAATTTCAGCTTGAATAATGAATATAGAGCACTATCAACATGGTTTATGTACCCACATAAATGACAGATTACAAACAAAAGCAAAACCAAATGCTGTAATTTCGTAGTTCCATCTTCGAAAGTGGCCCTTTTTCAAATTTGATTTTTTTATGATATAACTTTACAATAACTAAGAAGTTTTAATACCTTCATTTAAGGAGTATTACATTGTCTATTAAATACAATTTATTGCATTAACCTAGCATTTTTAGTTTCCGAGATTTTTAGGATTCTTTAAGTGACCCGGATTCATTGCTCTCGAGTGTATTTCAAAACAAGAAACATTTTTACATTACAATATGGAAGAGCTCTTTTTTTAAAAGGTAAAAAGTTGAACCCAAGAGCCAACCTATTTTATTTTAAATTTTTATTTCGTGTCTCAAAACCGAATAACTATTTTTTGAAAAGCTTTATGTTTTGACCCAAGAGCGAGTATGTCTTACTTGAAATATTCTATTATATCTCTCAAAACTGAAAAGCTCTTTTTTTCAAAACTAAATGTATTGACCTAAGAGCGAATTTGTCTTACTTGAAATGTTTTATTTCATCCTTCAAAACAGAAAATTTCCTATCTTGAAAGCTAAATGTGTTAAACCAAGATCGAGTATATTTCTACTGAAATATTTTATTTCATCATGTAAAAGTGGAAAGTTATTAACCTAAGAACTCAAGTATTTTAATGAAAGTATCAGAATTCTTGATGTAAAATTGATCACTTTTGAAGGAAGGATATTATATATTTTGACAAAATGTATTAATTTTTAAAATAAGAAGTTAGAAAATCTTCTATGTAACTTTAGTTTTTACGTTAAGAATCCAAATTCTTTGTACTTAGCCATGGAATGATTTGACTTGAGATTTATGTTACTTTTATCGAGATAGTTATATCTCTAAACCGAAACTTAATGTTTTAATTCAACAATTGGAATGTATTGATTAGATATTAATGTTACTTGTATCAAAATATTTACTTATTTGATAGATTTAGTTTACCTATATATATATATATATCGAAAGTAGGTACATAGAATTTTAAATAGTTAACATAGATTAATTTATCAAAAATTATTCTCATTTGTATACAACTATAATTTATTATTCGGCCATGATGGACAGTGATTTCTCTTTCGTTGTATATTCGTCGGTTTTTTTTCCAAAAAATAGAACTGAATTCTACACTGAAAAGTGTAAAATAACTTGTCGATGTCGGTTACCATGCGCACAATATAGTAATAATAGGTATTTTTGAACAAGCATAATGTTCCGAATTCAACAAGTTATTTTACACTTATCAGTGTTGAATAGTGTTACATTTGTATACAAATGATAATAGTTTTTTACAAATTATTATATGTTAACAATTTAAAATTCTATGTACTTACTTTCGATATACACACAGGTAAACTAATTCTATCAAATAAGTAAATATTTTGATACAAGTAACATTAATATCGGTATAACCATTCTAAATTTTATCCACCGTAATGTTACACACTTCACGGAATGCAGATATAAGACTTATTATTACCTTCGATATACACATAGGTCATTGGATTACAACTAATTGAATTAAAGAAGTGACAAGTTTTGATATCAGTAACTTATGTCTAGTTAAACCATTCCAACAGTTGAATTAAAACATGGGTAGAAGATAAAAATATCTTGATAATAATATAACATAAATCTCAAATACAAATTTACCAAACCTATTTGATAGGGAACAAAGCATAGGCTAGCAATAGAAACTAAATTAAGATTCATATAATTTATTTAATTATTTAAGTAATTATGAACCACTTTTTTAAAAAACATAAAAATAAACCACTTCTTTATAAAAACTTAATACTAAGTGCTGCACCCGCTGAGTAGGGAGTAGGTTCACACGCACGACATGGGCAAATATTGTTAGATATATGTATTCAATTGAGTGTCAATGTTAAATTATATTCTTCTGTTATTTACTTCCGAAGTTCTCCAGAACGTCTGGCGATACATTCCAGACTGATAACAAACGACGTATATTTTCTTCCATCGCAACGCAACGGGATGACAATTTTCAGTAGAAACCTTTGTGTATTTATAAACCACTGCAACAAACTTAATCCAAACACTTCGGTGGGCACTGCTTTTCTTTACACAAGTCAATTCTCTCACAATACTACGTTGTTGTAAATTAACTTATTTCATTATAACCGCCACGCTGCGCGCCGCCGCCACTGGACTCGATTATATACAGTGTTGCCATATGAACTCCAGATCTAGTTGCCAAATATTGAAGCTATAATATAGGAGTCCGTGTTCAAGTAATTCAAAGCCAATATCTACGAGTTTTGGCTTAGGGTTATTGGGCTGTACAATGTATACATAACTTTATTGTTACACCCTTCGAAAAATATAGTATATTTTATCGAAGGTTACACCACAAGAAGTGCAATATTACGTATGCATGAAATTACTGAACTAAAATTTCTAGCGTAGGAAATTAAACCTTTCTTAATAAGGAGCATTATTGCGTATGAAAATATTATACTTAAAAGGCTTTTGCCTTGTAAGTAGTGTAATTGAATATTGTGAGTGTTTCTTATTGTTATGGGAATAGTTTGATTTTCTGTGGAGTTCAATTGAGCCGGTAAGACCCCCACAATACTTGCAAGTTGGTAGTCGCCATGAGTATTTTCTATGGCGTTGTATCGTAGCGTATACGTACAGGAAGGGCGCGGGCACCGATCTCTCGAATCAAGCTGTCGTTAATATACTTTTAAAGACTTGCAAGTATTTGGGGTCGGCACCTGGTTGGCGTACATGCAAGAAAAAACAAGCTTTTAAACCTGTTCGCGTAAATACCCATTTCCCTAGCTAACGTCACGTTAGTACCTGCTATCAATTATTCTGTGCTAACGTTCCGCAATCAAATTTTGGACGTTCTAGAAAAGGGTCAGATCAAGAGTACCCAAAACCGACGCGCAAGTATGAAAGGATTGATGAGTGTGGATGGAGTGAAAGAGGTGTGTCTGGATCGCAGAAAGTGAAAATCTATAGTCATTGCCTACCCCTTTGGGAAAGAGGCGTGGTTATATGTATGCCTATGTATGTATATAACAACATTATTTGGTTGTGAAATATCAACACGAGCTGATAGGTATTATACGGGTTAATAATACGCAGTGAATAAAACGAATCCAATTCATAGTATAGGTACTATATTAATTTATGTCCTGTTCGTGCGTTTTCGGCTTTGATGTATGAATTAGAAAACATTTGCACAGGGCTATAATGTACAACCTTTATGTACCACAGCATATTAAAAATGTCAAAAGTTACAAAAAGAATAAATACATCCTTCCTAAATATTTTCGCAGAATCTTACTTTCTATTGAAAATTAAAATAAGTTAACCGCAATGCACTTGTAATTTTTCCCACGAATCTCGCGGAATCTCAAATTTTATAGCAACACTGACCACTACTGGAATTATCGAGCCAACCAATCATCACTGTTCTCATTAGGCAAGATTCATGTTTCTTCCATCAAGAATCAAAAATCTGGATTTGATTAATTCGATAAATCTGATTCTTGAATGAAATAACTTTCTTATCGACTTTTGACCGGTATTTACCTACTTCTTAATGTTTCTTCCATCAAGAATCAAAAATATTGACTTGAAAAATTCGATAAATCTGATTCTTGAATGAAACAACTTTCTAGCTGGCTTGTGATCGGTACCTACCTACTTCTAAAATCATCGCCTAAAAACCTAGATTGCAAATTAGATAATTAATAGTTCAAATAAGTAAATAAGAGCAAATATATTTATGCTTAGTAGTAGCAGTAGGTACACATTTCTAGGTTAGTACAGAATCCTAGTAATATTATAAACGCAAAAGTTTGTATGCATGGATGTTTGTTACTTTTTCATGCCTAAACGGCTGAATGGATTTGGATGAATTTTGGTTGGAAGATAGCTTATACCATGGATTAAAGCATAGGCTACTTCTTTATTATCACCATTTTCATAGTTTTTATCACCACGCGGATAAAACCGTGGGGCGCAGCTAGTACAAAATAATATTAAAAAAAGACAAAATAAATACTGTCTAGGACTGATACTGTTAACATTTTATATTTAGCAATTATATATGTATTATGTGTAGGTATTGTAATGTATGTATACTTATCTATTAATAGTACCTAAGTAAGTACTTAAATATCTAATATTTTTATACAGTTACTACTTTTTATGGATTTTAATCCAACGTATCTATATTGTACTTAAGGTGGTACTATTATGTATACTGTGATTTATTAAGATACGGACTATTTTAAGATATGCTCCCCAACGACACTTGAAGATTTCTCAAAATAAAACGGAACTGATTTCATTCAAACATTTTTCAGTTATTTGAGTGTAACTTAAAAACTACTAAACCAATTTTGATAAAATTTTAATGGCACCTCTTCGAAAGTATACACTATTAAACAAAAAAGAATTTTGCAAATCCTTTACAAATGGATTTTATAAATGACGGAGTTATGCCCGAACATACATAAAAATTAAAAATAAATACAGTAAATTTTAGTAGTGATTTATCGGTTTGTTACAGCCTGAAAGTTTGACATATATAGACTAACTTGATATTGTCAAACTTTCAGGCAGTAACAAACCGATAAATTACTACTTACATAGTACCTATAAAACAAAGTCACTTCCCGCTGTCTTTCTGTCCCTATGTATGCTTAGATCTTTAAAACTAGCAAGGGATAATGATGCGGTAATTTTACAAACAGGGAGTTTTAGATGTATACATTCATAATATAATAAGCACTGAAATTTTAGATATTTTTAATTGTGATGACGTAAATAAACACATTTTTTGCGCTTATATTGCAAACGCTGGCTGAACCCTACGAGATAGATCAAAATAATGTACTACAGTAACACCTTAAAAAGGGCTACAAAAGAGTTCGCAATGGTTATATGTCTATCTCTTAATAATAACCCACAATTACCATTTTTTTATCCTTTACTTTTTAAAATAAATAATGGCTAATCTCGAAGCGATTTTAAGCAATACTGCATATTTATCCTTATCCAATTAATACCTTAAATACATTGAAGTGAATTTAATATACTAAGATCAATATGGCCATATACTGCATGTTATTTAAATGAATATTTTCGAAGATGTTACAGATTATATAGCCCCAGGTAACGGCCTGCTTTACCTAAATTAACGCAAAGTTTGGTTCTTTTTACCAAAGTGACTTGGTCCGGTTTTGTCTGTACTATTCATTTTTATTTTGGGAGGGTATTTTTTATTGCAATTGCAGTATTGTACCCAACTGCAAGTACCTAAGAGTTTCTATATTATTTCAAAATTATTTTCCCATAAGTACCTAAGCCATTCCTTTTTCATACCAAATAATTTTTTTAATGTTTATCAGTCTTGGTCTGATCCTGCCTGTAGGTGCTATTTTGTTACATTGCGCCCATTTATTATTTGTAACTTTTTAGCAGAGTTTCTTTTTTTTATAAAAATACAAATTATAACATGCCTCATGCATCAATATTCTTAGACATTATTCTAAGAATATTGGAAAAACGCTGACAACCTCTTAAAGGAAAAAAAAACATTTGTTCTACAGACGCCAAGCATCATAGCAAACAACTTTAGTTCTATGACTTTTCTCGCCTGCTTGCCGCCGCTGCCGCCAGGTGAAACGCGACGGAGTCGCGTAGATACTTACGTTGTAATATTGTGCCTGTCGGAAACTACCTAGCTATTCACTCTGATATTAAAGACTTGACTGGAACGACCGAGAATGGAATGATGGATTCCAATCTGGGCCACTGCCATGACTGTAGTTCACTATAGTTCTGATTCTTGGTCGAAACAATCAGCATTTTGTATCAAGTAAAAAATGTTATGCTTTAATAAAACCTTAATTCTTCACACCATGTTTCACTGACTGTTGATCGAAAAATATACGAATTAATACCAAGGAATTTAAAGTTTAGCCATAATTATATATATAGTTTAGCCATATTATAATAAACTTTATTCTTTACTGCATGTTTATCTGATTCTTGGTCGAAATAAATACCATTTTATACCAATTACTTAGATTTTGCCGTAAAAAAATCCTCATACCTCACTGGAGTCTGATTCTTTTCCGAAGTAATAATTATTTTATGACAAGTAACATATGTTCTGCATTAATAAATTATTAATTATTTAATTATATTTACTGCACGTATAATTGAGTCTTGAACGAACTATTTTAGTATTTAGTATCAAGTAACATATTTGTTGCCGCAATAAAATCTTAATTCTTCACTATACGTTTAACTGATTCTTGGTCGAAACAATGGCTATTTTATACCAAGTAACGTGTATTTTGCCATAAAATTGTCCTAGGCCTTTAGTGTATGATTCACATAATCTTGTGCCAAAATATTTATGTTTTATATCAAGTGGCATGTCTTTTGCTACAATATTTATTAATTCTTCATTAGAAATAAAAACTAAGTATCAAGCCAAATATGTATCTTTTTCGACACAAGAGTTAATTCTTAAGTCAAAACTTCGAAGCTAAGAAAGTGTCGTTTTTAATATAAGAAACCAGTATGTTTTTATTCAAGATATACATTTTGAAATAAGTAATAAAATTCTTATGTCAAGACATAAAATCTTGAAATTGTAGAATGTTTAATATTTGAAACGTTATTGAGATTATCTTACACCAATATATTTACATCTGTGATTAAGAAATATCAGTTGAAACATATTTGATTCTTGGCTCCAAAAAGTCTTTTTTTCTGTGTATCAATCGTGTCTGAGAGCTTTTCTAAATACAATAAAACCGGGGTAATAATATCCAACTGTTGTGATTGATTAAGCCTATAGGCTTAATCGATGACTGTGTAACGCAAAGATAGTGTCTTATTCATTAAATTTGTTCTGGGTAGTAAAACCATGTTCAATATTTTTGCCTACTTATTTGAGATTCACTTCACCTTAAAGCCACATTAGCGGCTCGTTGACGGAGAATGCGAAAATCAAAAGAATTAATGTTGTCGAAAAAAGGTCATAATATCAGTACGGGATGTGTTGTGACGTGACGAGGGATAAGAAAAATTTGTGAAAAATAAAAATCATATGGCATATTCCACTTCTGTATAATTGCGGTTAGAGATTAACAATTGCAATTATGAAAGAAACAATCTGTAACTCTTTAAAAACAACGCCGATAACGATTATAAGAAGTAGCAAATTTGTATCCCAGACGTAGCACGTATAATTCAACACAAGTTCTTGACGTTATTAGACAAAACAATCAAATGTATGTCTTAAACGTTATAAATAACTGTATGTATAAAATAAAAAAATCATAAACTGCCGCTCTTTAGAAAACGCACATTAAGCCGATGAAAGATCACAACATTGAAGAATTGTTGAACCAGTGATAGCCTAGCGGTATAGCTATATATAGAGCTATGGACTACCGTGCCCAGGGCGGCGCCGACCCCCCACAGCGCCTGTGTGCGAAACCTATTAAGCGCCTTTTTTTACGAATCTTCTTGTTTCAACTCATGTTTTTTTATTATTTGTCAATTTTGACCGAAATAAATAGTCTCCAGGATAAATAGGTAAAACGAGTTCGCTTCCGCTTGCCAATTACTGCGAAAAATAAAACAAGAATTTAGATACCTTATGTAAGAAGTTATCTAATTGTATACTTAGATAACAAAATATCTGACTTTTCTAATAATACTGATTTAACTATTACGTATGCTATGTTTAAAATACAACAAGAGTCTAAAATATGTAAGAATATAAACATATACTTAAAGAATATTATTTCCACTCTTCTCGCTTTTCTGTTTGCGAAATCTTTAATAATCTCGTGCATGTCTATATGGTCTAATATGGCTTCCTCTATGGATATTGTCGCTAAATTTGTTAAATCTTTCCTGGCTCATTGCTGAGCGCAGGTCATTATTTATAAGTTCTAATTTAGAAAAGGACCTTTCCGCACCTGCTACGGTAACTGGTATACTTAGCAAAATTCGTAATGCTATGGTGATGTTAGGGCAAACAGCTATCAAATTGTTTAAATATATCAATTCGGGAATTTACACCACATCATTATTTAATTTTTATGAAAAAAGACTGACACGACTCAATTTCTTCACACAAATCATCGGCGTTTATATTTAATGAATCATTTGCAGAAAGTTTTTTTCTGCAAACGATGACAGTTGCTGCTTAATCGACTTTGATCTTGGTTATCACTTAGTTTGAATAAAAAATTAAACACGTCATTTTGATTATTGAATAACTTAAATCTTTCGTCTACGGTGGACAAAGCTTGATCTAATATAAAAGATACAAAATTTTTTAAAAGTGGTCTTCGGATCATTTAAAGTATGGCCTTCGTGTTCATAATGAGTCTTGCTTTGGAGTCTGACGACGTCTTAGGGGTTTGGATCCGGAAGTTTCAAATTCAGCCTCGACATCTAATTTTCTGCAATTTTCATGGCATCATTTACGTCGGTTCAAATTTTTATCATAAACTTCTTTAATTCCGATAAAACATCTAAAGCAACTTGTATATTCATATCGATGGACTGCTCAATATGAATTTTGTTCATAAAATTTACTTTTTTCAAAATCATATCAATATTTAGTGAACAAATGAATGAAAAGGAGCATATTTAGCGTCATATTTTGCCTGCCTTCTTATCATATGATGTACCATTTGATATTTCATATAAGGCATCATACATTTCTGGTAAGTTTGTAAACAGCCGCGGTTTGATAGCATCTATTCTGCTTGACCATCTTGTTTCAGTCAATGGTTTTAAGGTCAGATTTATGAAATATTTTTTTAATATATCCCATCAGCTTTTGGTAGAGGATGAAAAATATTTATATAATTCTTGCACTATAGTAAAAAATCCAGTCATATGATGGTTGAGATGGGCAGCATCGTTTACTATTAAATTTAAACTATGGCTAGCGCACTGTACATAGAAAGCGCGGGGATTTAGATCCAGCAATCTTTTTTCAAGAACATTATTCTTACCGTGCATATTTGATCCATTATCATAGCCTTAAGTTGTTTAAGAACTAAATTTCGGCTCGTTTTTCTACTATAAATGACGTTAATCCAGCGCCAGTTGTATTGATAATTGGACAGAAAGCTAGGAAATGCTCCCTTATTCCCAACTTTCTATTTTCTTCAAACAAACTCCCGGCGGTTCTTTTGATTTTAACGCTGAGTTCGTAACTAATGTTAACTTAAACCCAAAGCGGAAAATTAAACGACACACGTTAATATTATCTTAGAAGACTAAAGACTTGTATAATAAGCGCATTATAATTATGTTTTGTTATTTACAAGGCATATGTAGCGCTTACTGTATGAACTTACTTATCGATATTCCATACAAAGAATATGTTTTTATGTAAGTGTAACAAAAATAATTTCGATGGCGGCGCCTCTTGTTGTCTTGGCGCCTGTGTGCGCCGCACACTTCGCACACAGGGGCGGCGCGACCCTGACCGTGCCGCAGGTTCTTGGTTCGTTCCCCACCGCCGGCTTTAGCTTCACCGCGTGGTGGAAGGACATTTTGCGAATGCTCGCCTGCCGCCGTGGTAACTAACCACCCTCAAATAGTCTTCTAATAGTTGTATCATCTTCGTCATGCACCGAACATTGTGTTCCGGCAGCAGCCCTTAAGAGCCATTCTAAACCTAATCCATATGCCATCCTCGACCACATCATCACTTAACAACAGCTGATAGAGTGGTCAAAATCAAACCTAACATTTGTGATAAAAAAAAAATTTCACTCTTTTTAGTTACCTTTGCTATTTACGGGATCGATTGTCAATCACACTCAACAACTATATAATCAAGATAGGAAAATATTTTTCAGTTATTGGAGTGCAACTCAAAAATGGCTTGACCCGAAATTTAAATGGGACCAAACGACAAACAGCTTTCAAATAAAAAATCAAATCGGTTCACCCAGTCAAAAGTTCTGAGGTAACAAACATTAAAAAAATACAGACGAATTGAGAACCTCCTTTTCCTTTACCTCCTACTTTTTTGAGATCGGTTAAAAAGAAGGACAAATCTATAAACATAGTTTGAAAATATATCGGCAGCAGATAGTAAGCAGTGGCAATACGGCCTATCGAATGGTAGTATTCGATACGTGGTGCAGCGGACTGTACAAAAATCTGAATATCTTGGAATCGGCAGACCAGATTTATATCAAAGATTAATGCGAACCATTGTATTGATGCCTAATTTCAGAATAAATCAACAAAACCCGTTTTGCAGTTTTTTTTTTATGCCTGATAGGTTAGCCTTTGACCACAATGTCACGAGACAGCACGGCAGACAGAAGCTTCAAACTTACCCCTCTTTTGCCGGGGATTGAATATAAAATAACCAAACAAATCAAAAACGACTGTTCCATAGAAAGGCCACAAGCGAAAAAGAATCCCCGTCTGTTCGCAACCCGCACTCGATTGCGAAGAACTACCAAAACACACAACTTGCTAACTGAAATTCATGAGCCGTGTTCGGAAGTCTCCAGATGTTTGGAAATGTTTATTGCTGCTTCAAGGACTGTTGCTACACGATGATCCTTGAAAGTTGGAATGATTCACGGCTTTATTGTGTTTTAATGTGTCTTTCGTTAAATAATTTAGTGGATTATTGTAATAAAGAATTTTAGGCCAAAGGAGGAGAACACAAGTACAATATAGTTTATAGATTTAGAGCTGCCTCTTTTTGGTTAAGTGGCGTTGAGCGTCGCTATATAATTTTGAGATCCTGACTTTTCAAGTCTTATTCAAGTCTCAAGAGAGTTATTTCAGTTTTAGGAACATAAATATACATTGAGCAGAATCAAAACTGTGTGCGGTAGATGGCAATTCGCTCGCCTAAGAGGCGAAATGCCTATGCCAGTGCATGACCATCCTGGCTCCAAGATGTAAGGATCTTTGACGCCCGCGAACAGTGCGGTTGAAATGAGGCTAAGGGCATCATGTCAAACAGTTCTTATGAGCAGACCCCAAGGTACAAAGGTAGTCAGCCAGTTAACCAGTTATGTTAGGGTTCTATACTATTTGTGAGTTATATTCCTGCTTGGGTTAAGGCGGACCAAGTTATCCAGACCCTAATCGGAGACTTTATTTACATAAAGTTCTCTTGAGACACAAGTTCTTCGCAACTTTCTTCCACTGCTGATAGAGATATTCTCGCACAGCCCGTGCATAAAGCGTCCGCAGTGCTGTCGTCTTCAATGCAATGAATGCTGCTGATAGACAACATGTCACTGATATGCAGTAGAAATAGCATCGGTATTAGTACGGATCCCAGTGAGACACCAGCGTTAATCTCCTTGCTATCGGAGCAGCTGCCGTCAATTACCGCTCTAATGCATTTGCTGGGATAAAATTAGCAAGCCATTTGCACAAACCTTCAGGACCATTGCTGATGCGAATAAAACACAATAATCATTTTAAAAGTAAATCACTCTACTAACTTTACATCTTATAGTCCTTATACGGTATTATATATTTACAACCCTTTTCAACAAATAGAACAAAAGAAAAAGGATTTTCAACTCACTAAAATAACATTAAAACAAAATAATGGCCTTTTTACTCGTTTCCGGTTTCCAAGAATGGAAGAAAGCTTGTTAATAAATAAATATACCTTACTGAGTGCTAACTGCCGTGAAACTTCCGACTGTGTCATCTTAGACAAGGAAATCAGTATTAAAACTTGCATTTTATTAAAATTATTATCATACGAAACGCTGCAAACAAGTTTTTCAAGCTTCAGCTTGAGCACATTAACAAATTTTACTAGTATAAAAACAAGCATTTGACGTTTAAGACTCCGAGCCAAAGGCGAGAGCTGGTATTCAAGTCGAGGCTAAAATATTATAGAAGATTTATTCACTCGGATTTTCACTTCAATTGCGTGGAAATTAAACAAGCTGGAGCATTTGGACTGCGAAATTGCAATGACGTGTAGGTTGTCTTTTATAAAGTTACAACTACTTCAATAAAAGCATTGCATACAGTTCTGTGTATTTTGCAAAAAAGGCGTACCGCCGGTTAAAAATTAAACAATGATATTCTTAGTAATACATAATATATCTTTAATAAAAATATAACTGATATTTTTTTTTTATGTTATTATGACGGAATAATCTCGAGGCCCACCTGATGTTTAGCGGTATCCACATCCTATAACAGATGCATTTAGTCATAAGTCACGAATAGCACTGCGCCCGTCACCTTGAGACGTAATTGTCATGTCTCATGTGCCTGTACTTTCACTGGCTCTCAAGGACTGCTGCCGGAACACACCGTTAGGTGCTTGGCGACAGATTTTCTACTTAATTCTTTAATAATACTGATCCATGGTTATTATGAAAGTTTTTTTAACCATTACAGAAAAAAAAGTAAATTTTTATGCACTCGTGCTAACAATGGCTTATAATATGTACAAGAGCTTATTATTATTAATATTATTATTTAATAGTCTCTAATATTTCTTTTTTAATCATTGTCATCAAATTCTTTGCACAAGCTGTTTCTAATTTGTTGTATTAAGCTTTCGTAAACAGTTTTTTATAACTATTATATGTCTTGGCAAACAACCGCCCGAGTACAGCAGGGATATGCTGAAAAACAGCGCAGCGATGCTCCTCTGAAAAGAGAACATTACTGCACAAGCTGATCATAACCCTTTAGCCTAAATTCATTTTTAAATTTGTGATAATTAGGTAATTTTTGAAGGAAATACATATTTTATTTAGAGCTACAGAATAAAAACCTAGAGCATAATAAGAAGCCATTTTAGAATTCGTACACGGGCAAAGTCATGAACTTCACGACAATGAGAAGTGAAAAAATATCTGACTTTTAATAGAATTTTTAAGTAGAGATAGCCAGGTGCACCCGTCACCCGGGCTAGAATGTCATCGAACAGATTGCCGTCAAAGGATAGCCTAGTTTTTGATATGTGCCTATCAGCAATAGAAAAAAGGAGTATTGTACCCATAATGAAGTTCAAATACTGTACAACACTGTCCTTAAAAAGGCACGAATAATTTACAGGTTGCGTTGAAAGGCAATTGTTTCAGAAATGTGCCTGCGAGGGCGAAGTGGGGCATATGAATAGTAAGGCACTCGTAAAGGACTTCGTTAAAAGCTCAGTGTATTGTCAAAGGCTTGTAAGAGCTCTACAAAGGACAGATTTGTATGTACCTACTCGACTTTTCAAAAGGGTTTTAAGGCCCGTTGTGAAAATATATTGACGATTGCATATATTATACTATAGGATGTATATGACTATCATAATAATGTCAGATGGTACCCAAGTTATGTCTTTCTACAGGTCACAAGTATTACTACTGTTAATTAAAGAAGAAGAATTTTAAGCGATGATGGCCGAGCAATAATAGCTATGGACTGCCGTGCCGCAGGTCCCTGGTTCAATCCCCACCATCGGCTTGAGCTTCACCGCATGGTGGAAGGGCATTTTGCGATTGCTCGCCTGACTAGCTGCCACCTCCTAGTAGAAAATATGTCGTCAAGCACCCAACGGTATATTCCGGCAGCAGTCCTTGAGAGTCAGTGAAATTACAGGCACATGAGACTTAACAACTATGTCTCGAGGTGTCGGGTGCAGTGCAATTCGTGACTTGTGACCAAATGTATCTGTTACAGGCAGAGGTTAGTCCGCTTTACATCAGGTGGGCATCTAGCTGGTTCCGTCACAAAAACATAAAAAAATATTAAATGAAAATTGTTCTAATTTTACAAATAATTTTACATATACTGTGGATCTTTCCACGCCGAAAACACAAAATGGGCGGTTACGGTGTTCATAAATTATGATATATAGAATCTAAATTGTAAGTTGAATATAACTATTGAATACATGTTTAATTATTTAAAACCAACTTCTAAGTTTCCAGCCGGCGCGGCGGTGTGTCTAGCTCGGACAACGAAATACTTTTCTATAAGCTCTGAGATGGATATAAAATTGTGATTTATATCTTTTAATATGTACGCAGCTTGGACAAATGGCCACTGCGTCGTTCCAAGTTTTCTTTGGGCATATCTTTAAAGTGTCCAAAATATGTATTTTACTACAGCAGATATTTTAAAATGGGATAAATAAAAATATTGAAGGTTATTGGGGCCGCAACGCTTTTTCGGTGCCAATAAAACTAAACGCTTGTTGGTCGAGTGAAGTAAATTCGGTTGATATGTCTAAGAAGATTTCATTTACAGATGAGTGTGGCATGGTGCGCGGTATTAATGTGGCAATAGACTATAGACTCCTGTTTACAAGGAACCATTTTATGATATGTGCTTCTGCATAAACTCTACGGCTCACCAAATAGCGGATCGCGTTTCGAATCCGGTGCGCCGAATTATTTTGTGCGGGCTTTGAGGTGATGCAAGTCTCAAAAAGGCAAATTTTAAACATGTTTTTTAAAAAGAGTGCTCGGCTTATGGGTGTAAAAAAATATAATAATCGAGAAGATATAAAATACTATGCCTGATCCGAAAACAAAGTTCCATATATTTATCTTGATAGAAAATAATCATGAATAAAGCTCTAAAAGGTATTTAAAAAAAAATACACCTACACGATAAGCTTCAGCTTTCAAATATAAAAAAGAATTATCTAAATCGGTTCACCCAGTCAACATATATAAAAAAATACAGACGAATTGAGACATCCTCCCTTTTTTAAAGTCAGTTTAAAAACGGACCCCAACTGTTAGTATGGCAACCCTGCCTTAGGGGATCTACATACGTATATATATTTATGAAACTCACAAACGTATCCTAGATATTTCCCAATCCAGGCAATAAATTTAGGTCACAAAATAAACCCTAGATTATATCCAAGACAACAGCCTCATCCCAAATAAACATATGAACCGCAAACATAATCCTACAAGATTCACAGACGTGCCATAAATATTCATAGAGCCCGACCCGATTGTGTAACACTTCTAATTTAGGATAGCTAGCTGTACGATACACATTTATTATTCAGAAGACCTTAGCACAGAACATTCATATTTAGTTAGGTAATAACTACGTACCTATGTAGGCCGTCAATTTAGGCCACCAAAGCAAAATCTAGCCTATTTTTAAAGCTAGCAGTTCGAAACGTCTCATTTTGAAATATAAATATTAATTAACTTAATTAAGGTGAACGCTTTTTAGGGTTCCGTACCCAAAGGGTAAAAACGGGACCCTATTACTGAGACTTCTCTGTCCGTCCGTCTGTCACCAGGCTGTATCTCAAGAACCGTGATAGCTAGACAGTTGAAATTTTCACAGATGATGTATTTCTATTGCCGCTATAACAACAAATACTAAAATTTGGCCAAGTGCGAGTCGGACTCGCGCACGTTAAAACAAAAAAGGTTAAAATATGAAGTCTAATGTTGTATAGCTAATGGTACGGAACCCACCGTGCGCGAGTCCGACTCGCACTTGGTCGATATTTTTTAAGTATTAACACGTAATGCGTGAGTTGGCGTGAATATATTTTGCCATATTTAATGAAAATGTGGAATATTTATTGAATTGATTACATTTGTTACGGGTAAAGACAACATTTAATAATTTAGATGGTTTTAAAACTCAATGTAGTGATGCGCATTTGCCTTCAATAATATTGCAACGAAATAGGAGCAATTAACATAATTTAACATATATCATGAAATTAACTTGAAAGGGTTAATTTCATGAATTATGTGGATTAGGTCTTAAACATTTTGATACATTATGGTTACAGATATTAGAAGAGTAAGGAGTCGAATTGGAGCATTGCAATTCGTCACCTGTGATGAAATGCTTACTGCTTAACATCAGGTGGGCCTCATACGTACTTCGTCACAAAACCTTCTGCTTATTCAAGTGATTTTTAAAGTTCTTTGTTGTCCATACGCTAGGTTTTGAACACTATCTCACCTAACCTAGCAGTAAGTGATGATGCGATTAAATGTGTTGTTCAAGCTTACCTAGAATTACTGGCTCCCAATACATCTACACAACGTTAGGTGCTTGGCAACAAACTTCAACATGATAGTGGTAGCTAGCTAGGTGGGCTTTCGCAAAATACCGTACACCTATATAACTGAGGTCATGGTTCATATGTAATTGGTAATCATTTTATTGTTTGAGTGCCACACGCTATCTCCGTATCTCTTCATTTGCACTCGAAAGTGTGTAGTGCTATCCCTGTCTTGCTTCAGCTGGTAACCGCAGATGAAATCCTGCAGGATTCACAGCGCTATAAATATTCATAGAAGGCGTCGCGTCGCCGCCATGCGCCACCGCGACCGACGCACAAATACGATTATGTAAAACTCTATTTTATATTTAATGTAACACTTATTTATTACTAGCTTTCCGGGCGCGGCTCCGCCCGCGCTTATGTAGGTTATCGCGCAAAAACATTAACCTCTTTTTGCGCAGTTGGATAAAAACTATCCTATGTTTTTTCCTGAGTCTCAAACTATTTCCATACCGAATTTAATTCAAATCGGTCTAGTAGTTTTGGCGTGAAACCGTAACAGACAGACTGAGTTACTTTCGCATTTATAATATTATTGTTGATAGTACTGATTTAAATGGACCTTAGTATGTCTTCTATTAACGACATTGGCACTTTACTATTCAGAGCACTTTTGTTGAACGAAGGACCAATCTTAAAAGTCATACATTAAAGTGCCGAAACCATAAAGTACATACACTAGTATCTATCTATACATATATCTCGATTGACATTCGATTTGTTTGGTTTTACGTGTTATAATGGCACGTGTCGTTAAAACATAAAACATCATTGAAATAAGGTTCGTATCAATGCTCGCTGTAATGTTTCGAAGGAATGATAGACGAGCGGTAATGTAGCGGTTAATGGGACTGCCGTGCAAGTCCATAGTTCGTACCCCACCGCCGGCATGTGCTTCAACTCATGGTGGAACGGCATTTTACGAATGCTTGCCTAGTTTAGGTTTTTAGTTATTGTTTTATAGTTTACCACCCTTAAGTAGAAAAATCAATCGCCAAGGACCGAAAAGTGTATTCCGGCAGCCGTCTTGTCTTTGAAGCGCTCGAAGCGAAGTTTGCTTAGCCATTCTGAACCGATCAGCAAAGCTAAGCAGCGTCCGCCGTGGTCATGAGTTGGATGGGTGCATGACCGCTGGTGACATTACTACTGAGCGCTTCTGTGCTTCGGAAGGCACGTTAAGCCGTCGGACCCGGTTGTTGTCTTAGGATGCCAGTCGTTATAGCATGGTGGTAGGGCGTTTTGCGAATGCCCGCCTGGCTAGCTACCAGCCTCAAGTAGAAAATCTGTCGCCAAGCACCTAACGGTGTGTTCCGGCAGTTTTCCTTGAGAGCCAGTAATTCTAGGTTAGCCTACCTTATAATAACATCTACCACATTAGCATCAGGTGAGATAGTGGCCAAAGGTTAACCTATAGGGCGTAAAAGACAGCAGTGAGTTCAGTTTAACGGCCAGGTGGCATCCTAGGTTATCCTGAACAATATCTTCGACCACATCATCAGTTACCAGCAAGTGAGATAGTGGTCAAATGCTAACCTATCAGGCATATAAAAAAAATAATAAAAAAAAGTCTCAAGCCGCCGTCGGTGGGGATCGTACCATGTACCTGCGGCACGGCATTCCGTAGCTATTACAGCTCGGCTATCATTGATTCAAAAATGGTTCTTAATTTTAGTGGTTAAAAAATAATCATAATTTTAGTAACGAAGCAAGTCTTATATCTATTAACATTAATATGACCTACCTAGCGCCCTCTCACAGACAAAATCTCATTTACCATTTGGCACAGTGTCCATTAGGCACGACAAAAGACTAATGTCAAGTTCATGTAGCCCCTAAAACTGTGGAACTTCGCCAAAAGCCGTAAATCCAATAAACTCTGTTTACTGTTTGTAAGAAAAGCACCGGCTTGAGTAAGACTTACGACAGCCTATAGCTCGTAAGACTTAGCCAAAGTAAAGTGTAAATACTGCCTGAAGCGAGTAAATCGAGTTTTTGTCAGGTTCGCAGAAAAGAAAAGTCCCCGCGACTGACTTTCAATCGAACAAAGTTAAAGACGCATATATGGTATAATAGTATAGATACAAGTGAGCTAAGTTGCTTATTATACACGAGGCTGTGTGTTGTAAATCAGCCAAGTGTATAATGAGCAAGTTGCTCACAAGTAGACGAATTTATGACATCGCGAGCGACCGCTTCATTGTCGTCCTCGGAATTTTCTTAAGGTAAGTGTCTTCGTAGCTCTTTACATACAAACGTACATTAGTTATATTTTATATAGCAAGTGTTCAAACTCGGTGAAATTTTGTACGCAAGTTCTAGAGGATCATATCAATGCTTCTGATTTGACAGGTTTTCGTTTTATTATTTATTTTATATCTAAATGTATACAATAAGAATTCCCATACAAAACTATTTCTCCAAATAATTTTGAAAAGACATAATTTTATTGAACTGTCAAACCAGAAACATAAATTTTAGGCTAAAGGACATAAGTGCTTGCAAAATTTTACATAATCTTTAAAATTTTACAGAGGTTGATATAATGAACTTGGTATTTAAAGAATTTGAAAGTGCTACGTGCACACATCACTTATAACTGGTTAGCGCGAACAATATGCAGCCTTAGATTGCAAAGTAAGGTTAGGGTGAGCAAAAACGAAAAAAAAAAATAGAATACGCGCAGAAAATACCAGAGGCCCAATTAAGATATTCAGTGAGATACTACGCTCTCTGTAGCGGCGCAGCTCTGTTCCCACGACATCACAAGTGTAATTTTTATGTATATCTAGGTTTTAGACTATAGAAAAACAAACCAACAGCTCCTATAATTAAATGCATATAAAACGAAGGCATTATTTACCCTCAACGCGACGTAACATGATACGCAATCTGCGGCCGCGGCGCTCGGATTAATTTCCAAGATTCATTCGATTAGGTATACTATATAATTGTATTGTCGCTAGCGCATCCACAGCTGCACTATGCGGTTGTGTCTGCTGTCTGCATCAATGGAACCACACCTTAAGTTACCAAAGGAACTTTATGTACTGAATCTAATGTCTTTTTCTATTTCAGCAGGTACTGTCTATCGAGAACGGAAAGAACACCACGAAAAATCTAAAAAAGCTCTAGGAACTAGTCTAAATTTCCACATACCTGGCTGCGAGTGTGACCTGGGTTCAGCGATGGCCTTGGGCGAGAGGGGCTCGGTGCCCCTGGAGACTATCTTCCGGAGGTACCTGTTGTACCCGGGGTCATTCTCCGACCACTGCTTCAGCTCAGTCACGCCTTCCGCGGCCACCTCTTCCATGAACGACTCGATCAGCTCTTTGCCTGATGGATAGATACGGAAATTAAAGAAAATCGATCATCATTAATAAATATTTCTTTCTGAAGATGCAGTAGACATAGATAACCTTTCTAATATTGTACTAACATTAGATACGTTCAGCCGTCATGGAGGTGACCGAGATGGTTACAGTAACTATAAGGTAGGTAACCGCGAGCCGCGGCTAGTATTTTAATATAGTGTAAATCGAGCTATCTGTTTTTCCGACATTAATGATATAATTGAGCATATTTTTTTTATAATAAACATAAATTAAACTATACCTGTGTTCTGGTTAAGACGCCACCACGACGGTGGTGGCGTCTTAACCAGAACTGCGTGGGGGTGCGGGGAGGATGCCAGGCTGCGCTTGCGATACTCGCCCGCACTCACTCACCTATTACCTAGCAAGAAGATGCTACATCCCATTTCTAAATTCGCTCGACCTACACTGTCGCGCTCCCATAATAACTATATATGTACAGTAATGATCTTCAACCTACAAACGTTCCAACTACTTGTATCAATCGTATATAACCTGATTTATTAAACTCTAGCTGGTGCCCTGCGGTTACACTATACGATGAAAATGAATATGTAAATTATGTATTAATCCAGGACCTAAAATATCAGTATTTCAAGTTTCATCTCTTCTTCGTTTTCATAAGTTTAGCCGTTATAACATGAAGGGGGACAAACATATTCCCCACCTTACTCACTTACAAATTACGCGTTTATAATACATGTTTTTGTTTTATAGCGATAGGCTAGCCTTTGACCACTATCTCACCTGATGGTAAGTGATGATGTGGTCGAAGATGTTGTTCAGGCTAACCTAGAATTACTGGCTCCCAAGGACAGCTGCCGGAACACACCGTTAGGTGCTTAGCAACAGACTGGCGGTAGCTAGCCAGACGGGCATTCGCAAAATGCCCTACCACCATGCTATTACGACTACCATCGTAAGACAACAACCGGGACCAACGGCTTAACGTGCCCTCCGAAGCACGGAAGCGCTCAGTAGTAATGTCACCAGCGGTCACCCATCCAACTCATGACCGGGGCGGTCGTTGCTTAACTTAGCTGATCGATTAAGAACGGCTAAGTAAACTTCGCTACTAGCGCTTCAAAATGTAATAATGAGATAAAAAGTAATGCGTCGATTTATAGTACAGCACCCACCGCCTCGCGGTTTCCACTAGCAGTTGACCTGTTTTTCCCACAACAATTCACCTTATATCACTTGAGCTAAGATGTAAAAACATCTCATCGTGTCAGGTTATCTGACGACTTCGAGAGCCGACCTCAACTTCACCGACCTCTTTGGCCTCCCCTTAACCTACACCCGCACAAAAAAGAACTAACAAGGAACCGAAAGAGCTCTCCTGATATAAAAGCGATATCTACAACTCTTGCGAAGAGGCTCTTATGAAAGTAAACGAAGCCAATAAACTTCAAAATATAGGTAATACGGTATCATCAATCGGTACAAAAATATCTCAAGTAAACACTCACAGATTGAAAACGCGATTGGTCTTAGCTGTTAGAGTACCTACAAAACCTAACCTGATCATCTCAAAAATTAAAAATCAATAGAAATTGCGAAGTTTGCTTAAACGTTCTTAACCGATCAGCTAAGTTAAGCAACGTCCGCCGTGGTCATAACTTGGATGGGTGACAGCTAGTGACATTACTACTGAGCGTAGGTACACGTGCTTCGGAGGGCACATTAAGTTATCGGTCCAGGTTGTTGTCTTAGGATGGAAGTCGTTATAGCGTAGTGATAGGGCATTTTGCGAATGTCCGCCTGGTCTCTCTCCAGTCTGTCGCCAAGCACCTAACGGTGTGTTCTGGCAACTTTCATTAAGAGCCAGTAATTCTAGGTTAGCCTGAACAACATCTTCGACCACAACATCACTTACCAACAGGTGAGATAGAGGTCAAAGCCTATCATCTCATCTATAAAAAAAAATTGGTCAAAACATATCCAGTCCAGCCATAACTGTGAAGGATTCCACACCAATGAACAATCCAAAAGGTCCAATTATAGCCTCTATCTCAGAAAAAACACATGGTTTCACTTGGGCCTAGATAACAACTGACAGGTATTAAAAAATAACAATTTTCTGAATATTCCTTTGAGACAAAATCTTGGATAGCCCCCAACGAATTCCTCAAATCAGAACCCAAATTTCGATAGGCCCCATTCGTTTCTAAAAATCAATTAGTCCCTTTTTGATGGGATCCCCACCTAAGGATTCAATGAAAAGATTCAAATTTATCATAGTGCTATATTGCTTGTAACACAGAATAAAAAGGACCTCGTACTAAACTGAATAAATTCAGAACACTTGGAAATAGCAATATATATGGAAATATTACCAACTAGGGTCCCGCCCCGACTTCGCACAGATATTTAACAAAAATTATAAACTGAAACACAAAAAAAGTAGTTATTGAGACATAACTGTTATGGACATATGGTATTGCTGATTTTTTTTGTGGATATTGATGTCCACTATAAAATTGTGGTACAATCACTTTGCTCTATTTTCATGAATTTCCGCAGCGTACGCGATTAAACGATTTTATTTGTATTTTTTTACACATCTTGGGTTACATTATCGAAGTTTTCTTACGGAGCCCTAAGTTTTTATAGTATATTATGATACAAGAGAGTTAAGTTGCTCAGTATATACGAGGCCGTGAGTTGCAGCCCGAGCCGCAGGCGAGGGCGTCAATTGGCCGAGTGTATAATGAGAAAGTTGCTCACGAGTTACATACGCACTTTTTCACCACCCTTGCGAGGAAAAAATAAAATTTATTGTACAAATGCGATACAAACAACATACGAAAACTATGGAAAATAGCGCGCAAGTTTTTTTTTTTTTTGCGCGGAGTAAATGTTTGTTGTTTGATTACATATCAATATTCAATCTTTGTATTGATAAAGGAAACTTCCCCGACTCAATGAAAATAAAGTAAAATCACTCCAATTTTGAAGTCGGGGGCTACATCTGACCCTTGCAATTACAGACCTATTTCTATCTTACCTGTTCTGAGTAAAGTATTCGAAAAAATTATGCTCAAATAACTTCTATCCCATTTTAATGAGCATAATATATTGAATGAGAATCAGTTTGGTTTCACAAAGAGCAGATCCACAACAGATGCAGGTGCTCAATTGATGTCACATATACTTGAAGCCTGGGAGAGTTCACAGGATGCTATTGCCGTATTCTGTGACCTTTCTAAGGCATTTGACTGTGTAGAGCACCGCACTCTGATTCGAAAACTTTCACATTATGGTATTCGTGGAAAAGCTCTGGATCTTATAAAGTCATATCTGTCAGACAGGCTACAGAAGGTTAGAATAAATGGCAATACTTCTTCCGGGTCTTTGGTAAGAATAGGCGTACCGCAAGGATCAATTTTAGGACCTTTTCTGTTTCTAGCATATATTTGCATGGTTGCCTTGCATGGTTAAAAATTTCTGCGATATAGTTTTATTCGCAGATGATACCTCCCTAATTTTTAAAGTAGATAGGAGGGATAGTGAACTTATTCACGTAAATAATGTGTTATCTATGATCTCTAAGTGGTTCGCGGCTAATAATCTTCTCTTAAATTCAAAAAAGACCAAATGTTTAAAGTTTTCTTTACCAAATGTTACTTGTGTGGAACCAAACATTAAGCTTGGCCTAGAAAAACTCTATAACAATATATTATATATATATATATATAAATGCACGTCAGGTGCATTAAGAATCTTGAAGTTGAAAAATCCGCAATAGCCGAGCACGCCCTCATCACAGATGCGAAACATTTCATACGGTTTGATAAGGCATCCGTACTAGCGAGAGAGAAGTATTTCGTGCCGCGGAAAGTACGTGAGGCCATTGAAATAAATCGTCATCCAAATTTTAATAGGGATGGTGGCTGGACTTTACCATCTGCGTGGAAACCAGTGCTTAGTTGTGCCTCGACCAGTGCTAAACCGTTTACCCGCGAATCGGACGTGGTTGCAATAGTGTGCGAAGACCCTACACATACTTTTGACGAGTGCAGTGAAGACAGTGACAGTGACGCACGCGCCCCTACCCTGCCTGCGACTCCATTGCTGCCCGCCGTTTTTCAAGTTTCGGAGAGGGCGTTGCGAGCAGCCGCCCGCAGTGCGCGTCAAGCAGCCCTCGAGGCTGCCCGCATTCCTTGAGAATGAACATCTTCACTGTTCGAACACCGGTCGGAGATTTCGACTAAACACCGTGAGTGCTAGCCGGTATATTTAATTAATAATCATGACAACTCACGTAAGTTTTCATGACAATATAGAAAAACTCTCTTTTGACAATGCGAAGTCTTCCTGGGAATTGAAATGGATTCAACTTTACAGTGGAATCCACATATACATGATCTATCTGGAAGACTTAGTTCTGCTACATATGCAGTTCGTAAGATAAGACAGCTAACAGACGTAGCTACTGCTAGGCTCGTTTATTTCGCGTACTTCGACAGTATTATGTCTTATGGTATATTGCTGTGGGGAGCTGCTGCTGAGATAGACAATCTTTATCTTACAAAAGCGTGCAATTCGAGCCATATACGAAATGGATCCTAGGGAATCCCTGAGAGATCTTTTTAAAGAAATTGATATTTTAACTTTACCAAGTCTGTATATATTTGAAAATATTATGTATGTTCGTAAAAATTTGAGCAAATTTATATCAAACAGTGAAAATCACGATTATAGCACTAGGAATAAAGTTAAATTGCGGTGCCAGGTTTTAGATTAGCAAAGACAAATAAAAGGTCCTTCTTAGGCAATTGTGTGCGGTTTTATAATAAATTGCCCAAACATATTACGAGTACAACGCGCACAGAAAGAAAATTCAAGTTGCATGTGAAGAATATTTTGATAAAGAAATCTTACTACACAGTTTGTGATTACTTAAACGACAAAAATGCTTGGACTGGTTCGCCTCTGCCAAGCTAGCGCCTAACACCTACGTAATGTAAATTAAGTATTGTAATAATTTACTATATAGTATGTACTTAACACATTTTTAAAAAAACGTTAAAAAGAATGGCCCCGAATTTCTTGCCCGTTCTTCTCGCAGTGGCTCTATAATTTTTGTTTGCTGAACGTGGCAGTACAATGTAGTATATTATTTCAATATTAAAATTTGTAATTGACCTTCATAAGAGCGTCGTAGACGCCTAAATTGAATAAATGATTTTGACTTTGATATAAACTTCTTTGTTTTTACAAATCTGTATTACCCGGTTAAATTGAAAATGCTCTGTTTACTCGCATATAATTTGCATTTCGGTACTAACTTAACTTTGTAGGGATAAATTACCCGGTTAAATTGAAAATGCTCTGTTTACTCGCTTATAATTTGCAGTTAGATACTAACTTAACTTTGTAGGGATAATTGTATTACGCACTAGTGTATAATATTATCATGCACGAGGGTGTTATAGTTTGGTTTATGGCTCTAAGAATGATATAATAAAGCTCACTTTACGAGCAAGGGTGTTGAAAAATATATTATAATATAGCCTATGTTCATCAGGGATAGTGTAGAATTGTAATGGTGAAAAAATTCTATAATCGGTCCATTAGTTTTTAAGTTTCCTCTTTATAATATTAGTATAGATTTAAATAAAAGTTACCAGGAAAGCATAACATGAAAGAGTTTAATAAGATATTTATGCGATTTGGACTTACAGACGGTACATTATTCAGCTTGTGACATATCATTATCAGTCCAAAAAGATATATGCACAATAATCATCATCACATCAACGGAAATGTCCACCGTTGATCAAGGATCATTGCGTCATCCTATTGCGGGGATTTACCATAATCCCTAAGATCACTCCCCAAGCTTCACAGTAAAAGCTATGAAGGACCAGTTCTCAGTTCCTTTTACAACACGCCCGGGAAGAAACGGGAGGGGAGGAGGTGGGGGGGAGGGTGACATTCGAACCTGGCACACATTATAGCTGTCGAAGTGTCATCCTTACCTTTCGCAATATTGGAGGCGTACTGTTTCATGGCGATCTTTTCGACCGTGTTCTCCAAGCCGAAGAAGTTGGTCACATCGAGGAGAGCGCTCTGCTCGAAGCACGTCCATTCAGAATTCTCAGGGTGTACCTGCGACAAAAAAACACGATTTAGCAGCAGTTTCTTTGAAGCATAATGTTAGAGCATTTTGCGTGCGAATGCTCGCCAGGCTGGCTACCAATGTCAAATTGAAAATCTCTTAACCTAACTTTTAATATAACTTTTGAAGCGCTCGCAGCTCGTTTTAGCTTAGTCGTTTTCAATCGATGAACTTGGTTGAGAAATATCCTCCGCGGTCTCTACTAGGATGGGTGATAGTGGTATTTACTGCCTTGGGCTTCCGTGCTCCTGTAAAGCCGTCGGTCCCGGTTGTTGGCTTAGGACGGCAGTCGTAAGGTTATCACAACCCCATAAAAAACCGTGGTAATCCTAAATACAAGGTTTCTTCCGAACAAAGGAAACCGGCCAACAGTGAGTCGGACTCGCACACAGTTACAAAGGTGTCTAAATAAATACCCATCTTCGAGGCTTATGCCATTTACCGGGGATAGCTTTGTACCTGTACCCGGTAAACATCAATAGATGGAAGCTGGACTCCGGAATGCTTTCACCGCATCGAAGGTCGCATCAGGAAGAGTCCGTCTTGGTGCATACCACCGCAGTCGATATTTCAGTGTCTCACGTTATCAAAGGAAAAAAATTGCTGGTAAGCAATTTTATAACAAAATCTGTATGAATTGGGGATCACATTCTCACGCAGGACGAGATAGCCAAGCGACGCTTGCGACACTCCAGCATCGATGCAATCGAATGTATAAGCTTTTATACTATAACAGGGTAAATTACCCCATTATCTACTAATTTCATTCCATTACCATTTGCCCTTCGTTATGCACTCGAGTCTAGTTATGGATATAGTTAATGCACACATTATGGTAAGTAAGAGGCGATTTACCTGCCGACGGCGACGACCCGACCTTGGTGCCTCGATATCAGAACATCGGTATGCTAGCCTTAATGTAATAAAAAAAGATGACTTGCTTTAAAAGTAATGGCACGCAGCTAATGTTTTACTTTCTTAGGGATCCGTACAAGGCCAATTGGAGCCTAATGTCAAAAGCAAGATTATGCGGGGCAAGATGGTGAATGCTAATGCGGCTCTATCTGGCCTCACCTCAGTGCAGGACTCCTAACAGGGGGGTTCTAGTGGGTTCATGTCCCACACATCCCCCTCCACTACCCCTGTGGTGGAAGGACAGTGCGCAGGCATTTTCCCCACCAACAAAAATGTGGTGGGAAAAAAATATTCTAATGGTGAAAGGAGTTCAAATCGGTCCAGTAGTTTTTAAGTTTATTCATTACATACAAAAATATAAATCTTTCTCCTTCTTCTTTATAATATTAGTGTAGATAGATACCAAGTGTTCTTCAACCTTGTTGAAATTTTGCGAGCATATCCTTGTAGGGGAGCCAAAGCGGAGATTTACGGGATTTACTAAAGCATGGCAGATTAATATACAGGGGGATACCTTATACCCGTTTGAGTATCTCCACCAAATATGACCCCCATATAAAAGGCCGAGCGTCAAGCATAAAGGATCAGACTAGTAAAAAAAAAATTGATCATCAGAAAATCCCGAGCGCGTCAGATTAAGGTAGGGTGAGTTAATTACATGCTAAAAGTGTATATTCCACTAATCTGACTATTTGAGAGTGACGCAAAGAAAGGGGAGGGCGGAAAAGTTGTAAAAAAAAACGTCATCTCGACATTCTCGAGCGTGGCAATTTTTATTTTTATTTTGCAGGAAATAATTCAAGGATAACGATAAATATATAATCTGACCATTTCCACAAGCCGAAGTAACAAAAATTCGTCAGTAAAGTTTAATGCGTGCAGCTGCGTGATGCCTATATTATTCCCCTCTCCGCGTTTCTATTCCCCACTCACTCTTTCTCTACCTATTACTCTCTCCCTACTCTGGTTTCGGTCGCCATGACGATTAATTATTTACTAAGATGATGAATAATTAATCTAATAATTATAAAAAATATTTTTTTTTTGAGAATTTTTATAAAAGTTATTTTCTTATAAATACAAGTATTCTACATACTTAACAAACATACACTTTTTTATTTGCATATATAAAAAAAATGTTTTGAGAATTTTAATAAAAGTTATTTTTTTATAAGGGGGCGTCCATAAATTACTTGAGGTGTTTTTTTTAAATTTTCTGTCCCTCCCTCCCCCATTAGTGAGATGTCGTGAGATTTTGTTCAAGACCCTCCCCCATCCCCCAATCTCACGTGAGATTTTTCAGAATGTGGGTTTCTTACGTAAACGCGTTGGGTTGTTATTGTAGAAAGAAAAACAAGAATTTGCTTCGTGCTTTTTTACGACTAGTAATCAATATTGCTGAGAATTATAATTGTAATAAAAATTTAACTTTAGAATACTTAAATCATGACTACTGTGATAAAAAGAAAAGAATATCTACTCTAATTCAGTCCATGGACAATTATGCGTAGTATAGTATTTTTTTTTTGTTTCAATCAGAACAAAAAATTCGTGATATTTGTCGAGACCCTCCCTCTCCCTAACCTGAGATTATATGAGATTTGACTCGACCCCCTCCCCCCCTAAATCATCTCACGTAATTTATGAACGCCCCCTAAATACAAGTATTCTACTTATCAAACATACACTTTTTTATTTGCGTGCTATTTCCTGAGATTTTTAATTAATTAAGTCCAATGGTTAAAAACAATTGTTTTTTTGTCTGATTAGGCGAATCTCTCTAGATAATCGTTTGATTATGAGACAGCGCTTCTAGGACATAAAGACATTATATATCTTAATGTGACGCGCTCGAGTATTTCAAAAAGGCGAATTGTTTTTGCAAATATAATAATGGCCACGAGTTTGCATCACATTGAATTCGTCAGATTATTGAATGAAAGCTTTTTTTAGGTTCACTTAACACCCCCTTAGAAAATCTGACGCGCTAGATTTTTTTTTTTCATTTTCAACCCTTAAATACGATCACACCCATCATGCAAACGATCAGATTAACATACATACATTATTTAAAATACGTAGGACATTGATGCTATCAATATCTGACGCGCTCGATTATGTCCAAGCAACAGTATTATTTTACATTTTTGAAAATCTATAGCCGCTCCCCCCACCGATGAAAACGTATACATTATATAACATTTTTTTCTTCTCATCATCTAAGCTTTGCAACCCAATAGCTCTCTATGACGCTCGAGTAAATCCCCATTTAGCATCGTGGGCTCCCCTACTATTGAGTCTAATATTTATGTTTGTGGTTTTTTATTATCTATTTTATCTCTAAATGTGAAACAAAACAAGTTTTCCGAACAATTTTGAATTGTTCTGTTTCATCTAGTATGAACACTTGATGTATGACGATATTACGTTAGTATAGAAAGCACTAAACTGACACGTCCCATAATGTCCTTCGCAGCTGTCTTATTATTATTATATAATGAAGTAACGAGAGGGACCAGTTGGTCACGTTTGACCACTACAGTTACAGTGTCACCATCCTCATTCTGCATGAAACTGCACTGCGCTTGCCACTCTGAGATGTTAGTCCTTATGTTTTTTTTTTTATAGCTTATTAATTCTAGGCTAGCCTTTGACCACTATCTCACCTGATGGTAAGTGATGTTCGAAGAAGTTGTGCAGGCTAGCCTAGAATTACTGTCTCTCAAAATAGTTCGCACAGTAATTACACTTGCTACAGTGCCCTCCACACTTAAACACAGTCGTTTTTGCACACTACTGCTTCAAAGCTGAATATCTGGCACTGCGGTAGTAGGCAAAGACTCTTGCCGAATAGATCCTGGTTAAATCTGTCTGTCCGTCAATCCACCCGTATCTCACGTGACTTTTCTATAGCTCATAAACGGAATGATTTGCAGAAAAGACCTTGACAGTTTTTAGTGTACAATTCTGCTCCAAAATCAAAGGAATTACATGTTCGATTAAGAGTTGCTAAGTCAGTATTTTCAACTCAATATACAGAAAAAAATATACTATCAATCATATACAAATAGTATGTATAAGAACAATTCATCGTTATTAATGGTAAATGAGCTGAATTTAATTACATTTGCTACGTTACGATTAATAAAAACATTTTGCCTATATAGCCCGCAATATCGTGATAAATACAATATAAAATTATCATGCTTTAATCGATTCTTACGCCAAAATAAAATAAATTTAAAAATAAAAAAAATTGTCTTTATATCTTTTTTAATCCCGTACTTTTTGTGTATAGTAATCCTTTTGTGGTTCTCGCGCATTTTGGGCGAAAATTGCCACGTCAGGGTACACGCTGAAACGATCCTTATTTCAACGGTAGATAGTTAGCCCTTAAATTATTATTCCTCAATAAGAACCTCAAATTTCAAAATACCTACACGCAACAGCCCTGAGATCGGAAATCAATATTTCAGCCCTTCAGACCTTGAGAGCGGCAACAAGTGTGTCAGACACGAGCGCGATGCAACGCCGCGCCACCGATTACGAGAAGGAAACCATTAAAATAATTAAAAACATTACAACTTCTAAAAACAACACACACACAGACAACATTACACCTTAACACAATATAGTTAGAGTTGAAAATAGTCCAGCTGAGAAAGTGAACGGGGCGTGTGGTGCACTAGCTTCGATAAAATATACCCTAGATTCTGCGCGAACGCTCCAAAGTTAACCAAACAAAACTGTGCTTATAATGATCTGAAGCACAGTTTTGTCGTCAGTGACGCGCTGATCGTCGAGTGAAAAAATGCCGAAGTGCTCTGTGAATAGTTGCAAAAATAATACACTTACAAAGCGAAAAATACATGGGATTTCGTATTTTCGATAAGTTCTATACATTTTTATAGTATTTTAAGTGATACACATTCATAATTAATTAATTATCACCTCCAAATTAATACATCAACAAATTAAATTCCGTTACTCCTGTCACGCAGTTGTCTCTTTCGCACGCATAATAACATCCCATGCAAGACAAGAATAAGTGAGCCCTAATTCAGAACAAGTCTATTGGAGTCGACATAATAATCTTTTATTTTCTCAGACTGTACACAGGCATTTATTTTACATTTTCCAACTTCTAAAAAGGAGGTTATCAATTTGACATGTACGTATGAAATATTATTAGAACTGCAATATATTCACATAAACTATGGATTAGTGCTTACAAACATATATACAATATTTTTATATGTGTGTGTGCATATGTATGTATGTTTTATACACTAATACGTGTAAGAGTGACTTGGCTTACTGATTGGAAAAACACCACAAAACCTTTTTCAAGTTCTAGTGTTCGTCAAGAAAGAAGGAATTTCTGTGTTTTTAATGTATCTAGACTGATTTCTATGTCAATTGTCAATTTTTTTACCGTTTCTTGCTCGATACTAAAAAAGGTGACAGGTAGACGCTTTAACTATTCACAGAATTTATGTTCTCTTTAAATATAATTAATTAAAATAAAATAAATAATTAAGGAGGCTCCCATACAATAAAAGAGGTTTTCGCCGTTTATTTGCTAAAAATAACAATAATGAGAACAGGTATAAACTTGAAATATTTAGTTGTATATTTACTTTAAAAATAAACAATTAAAATAAATTAAATGGTACGTAATCCTTCGTGTGCGAGTTCCACTCGCACTTGGCCAGTTTTTAATCGATGTTGTATGTTAATAATGTAATATCGAAATGTCCGAGCCACCTGCACAATCCTGAATGCACGAGTTTTAGCGTGCACTCTTATTATTACAGATGATTTTCAGAATGTATGATATGAATATAGTATGTAAAGATAGTTTATAAATATTAAATATTGTATTACATATGTAATGTTAATGAAAATTTAAGCCTAATAATTAATATTCTGATTTCATTATAACAGATTCCTTTTCTATCTCCCAACATCCGCATATAATCTACTACATACCTTTTCCACCCGGGCAAAACCAGGGTATATAAGCTAGTTGACTAATACGGATAGTTAAAATTCCAATTATAAATGTCAACAAAAAAACTAATTACTATATAATATTTTTAGTACGAGATAAGGAGTAAGCGACTCCGTTGTATTTTATGTTCTATCACAGCAAAGGGTAATAAAATTTTACGAGCTCTCTTCAATGGCGCAGCGTAAAAGTGCTAGAAGTTTATTACGAAGTAATTGAAAATTAAACCTTATGCAACTGGAACAAGGTTGAATATTGTTAAATAACTTAAATAGATTTACTACGTTTTTGTGTAATTTTAAGGTTTTTATGTGTATCTCAATAGACAGAAAGGTATAGGATAACTCGAGCCGTTTATATGCGTTCTGTCAATATGAAAAGTTGCATCTAGGGTATATTTTATCGAAGTGCACTAGACTCAAAGACACGTGTTGTTAATCGTGACACAGTTGTTGACTCAGGAATGTTGTGATCATTCATAGGAACAGCTGGAATAACCAAGATTAATTTAGATTTTTTATTAAAATCTGAGTTATTTATCAGCTCATAAAATATCATATATATTTTGAAGCAATGATAGCTGAGAAGTAATAGCTATGGACTTCTGTGCAGCAGGTCCTTAGTCAGTCTCCACGGTGGCTTGGGCTTCACCGTACGGTGGAAAAATCTGACACCAAGCACCTAACAGTGTGTACCGGCAGCAGTCCTTGAGAGTCAGTATGAAATTACAGTCACATGAGCCTTAACATCTGTATGTATTACGGCGATAGGCGCAGTGCAGTACGTCACTTGTGACGAAATGTATCTCTTATATTTAAATTCTAAGTATTTATTTACAACCAACAAGGATCATGTTACAATTAATTTAATAACATATAAAAACATATAGGCTGAATTTGCCGCTTAACAGACCTCCTGCCTGTTCCGTAACAAAGCCATAAATATACCTTCTTATTGCAAAATCTGATAGTACAAAACAAAAGCATTTACTCAACCTACAAACCATTACATGCTCTTAGGCAGTCCAAATGCTCCAGCCCACTATCAGTTGGCTAGCGATGCTGCCAGCATCACCCAGTGGAATGCATGCAATGCTTATTCGTTGAGCCAAATAAACGGCAGCATGCGAGGCGTAATAAATCACGAGTCGCATCAACTAAGCGATATGATAATTTTGGAAAATACGAAGAGCTCCCAGTCCCGACGGACCCAACGTCTCTGCACCAAACGGGTCAAATATGTATGTAACCACTGCCACAGAATAAAATGCCACTACCAATATTAGCATACTTGCGCCGCTTGAGTTGCTCCGCTGCAGTAGCCAATTGGTGTTACGTAGGTAGATTTCTGAAGTCCTAGCTAGTACAACAGATGTAATTCTCTCCTCGATTTGCTTAAAGTGTCGTACGTTTACCTGATCGATATATAAAATATACAGGGTTATTAGTAAAATGCTAACAACCTCTTAGGGTTGACTTCTGCTAGTCCTAACTAACATTTTGAGATGATTTTATATATTTTGAAAAAAAAATGCATAAGTCAACCTTAAGAGGTTGTTAGCATTTTACCAATAACCCTGTATAATATTAGCACGCAGCGTCTCTATTTCCCACTGAATATAACCTCATTCAGTTTCCACCCGGCGATACTTCGGTCAAACGCTTGTACCGCTTTCTGTTATAAACCAATTTCTATTCGGACTCGCATATCGAGGGTTCTGTACCGATACACAATGTAGGTATGTCTTGTATGTGTTTACATGAAATATTGTTATAATCTTCATTTACCAGCCGATTCACAACACATCCTCCCCCATTACGAGGGGTTTGCCATAAACCCCACGCTTGGCAGGCGGCTTGGAGATATAGTTTGAGTTTTGCAGAGGACGTTGCTCCCCAATTATTTTTCTCTGTGTCGCTTCTTACAGGAAAATATGGGATTGCCATTCTAGCCCGACATCCCACGGGGCTACATCGTGTTTTTTTACGAACCGCACCAAATGTGAAGTATGTACGTAGTACAAACATGAAATATTTCTGGTCTAGTTCTTATAAAGCCCGATTATCAATCTTCTAAACCTCTTTCTATCCAGAGACTCTCTACAACAAATCTCGCCAAGAAAATTCGCCGACTGAATCAAGTATAAAATAATATTGAACTTGAATCAGAAATGAATAATGGCTTATTAATTAGATTAAAACAATCATGTGACCAAAATTCAGCATAAAACGAAATCACTTTTTATTTCGCCTCGCAAAGCTAATCAGCGAACCAAAACTGGAGGGAAGAAAGATTAAGAATACTTAATCCAAGTTTTGAAATGGTTTTCTTCCCGACTGCCAGATAATGAAAATGTTTCACAGTCTCAATTTTGTATTCTCAAAAAGGCCGTTTATGTGTCAACGACCTCAAGAACTTCTTGAAATATTCATATATTACTTTTTCTATAAAATGTACTCCTGTCAAGAATTGACCAGGGCATCTGGTGTATATGTTCTATGCAAGAGGTATGCGAGAGAGATGAGCGGTATGCGAAAAAATCCAACCTATTGCACCTAGCTAATCCCTTTCGTAGGGTTCTGTACCCAAAGGGCACATGCAGCCTTATTAATGAGACTCGGCTATCTGTCTGTCCATCTGTATGTCACGGTTCTTTAGCTCGTAAGCGGAATGAGCTACAGACTGTAACTTTGTAAAAAAAAATCTTATATACTATAAATTGTAAAATAATACTTACTTATTTATAAAAAAATAAAATATGTTTGTATCGTCTAGCTAGTGCTATCGCAGATTTTTTAAGTGACTAAAAGTATTGATCTTTTTGAAGTCGGTACCATGCTAATTCATATCACTGAGCTCACATTTCCATGGTCCGACTTGCACAAGTTAAATTATACTTTGCAGTGATAAAATTCGGTTCTGTGTTTAATTAAAACGGTGTTTGTTTTCTAATAATTCTTTCAGCGATACATACTTCTCTCAAAATCGATTTTTACTCACCCTCAATACACAACACTGGGACAAGACTTACATATGCTACGTCATCGAGGTATACTTAGGCATATCGGCAAATACTATTTTAAGTTAATTGAGCGTAACTTTAACACTATATAACCAAACACGATGAAATTTAAACGGGATCAACTTAGAAGTACTACTCTGTGTAAAAAGTATCGGGAATATGTCAATAAAAAGACCCGTGTAAAAGAGGTCGTTCTAATTTTTTTACTGCATGTTGGTAGCACTGTACTGATTTAGCGCGCAAAGTTTGAGCGGGATCTGTCATTTAATTTGTTTTAAACTACACTTTTTGTTGGTCATAGTTTTGAGTTCTCGGCGATTTTTACAATGGAAAATATTGTTGAACAAAGAGTGTGCCTTAAATTTTGTGTTTCGAATGATATTTCATGTAATGAATCACTTAAAATGTTGCGAAATACCTACGGCGAATCGTGTATATCGAAAACAAGGGCTTATGAATGGTATAAGGCTTTTAAAGAAGGCCGAGAAGTAGTAGTAGACTTGCCTCGTTCTGGTAGACCTTCAACCGCTACGACCAAAGAAAACATCGACAGAATCAAGAAGCTGGTGCTCGAAAATCGACGTATGAGTCTGAGAGAGTTGGCTAGTGAGGTGAACATATCTTTTAAGTCCGTCCACAATATTCTCATTGACATTTTAGGCATGAAACGCGTCGCCGCTCGACTAGTTCCAAAAGAGCTCAATTTTGTTCAAAAAGCGCAGCGAAAGCATGTCGCTGAAGACATGGTTTCCCGAGCTTCTAAGGATCCGACCTTTATGAAACGTATAATAACTGGCGACGAGACATGGGTTTATGAGTACGACATGCAAACAAGCAAAAACAAAACAGTCTTCAGAATGGCGTCTCGAAAACGAGCTGAAACCCAAAAAACCGCGGCAAAGTCGCTCCAAAATCAAGGTGATGCTGACAGTTTTTTTTTACTTCCGTGGTGTGGTTCACTCCGAATTCCTTCCAGAGGGAGAAACAGTGAATAAAGAATATTATTTAGGCGTCATGAAGCGTTTGCGTGAGTATCCGCCGAAAACGTCCAGAGTTGTGGCAACACAACTCATGGATGCTGCACCATGATAATGCACCATCACACACAGCCATTATAGTGAAAGAGTTTTTAGCGAAAAATTCAACAAAAGTTCTCGACCAAGCACCGTATTCACCTGATATGGCTCCATCGACGTTTTTTTATCTCCCAAGTTAAAATTACCCAAATTACACGATTGGCGGAATAATCACATAACAGGCATTAGACGATACTTCTCGATTAACAACTAATCGATATTTATCGAGTAATATTCTCAATGTGGATTCCATAGCTGCATGCAAACTTTCTACGATTACATCACATCTAGATAACATCGGATGTTTTTATCGATGCACCGATCGATACATTCTCGCAAATTGTTAGTGGCAGCTTCCTTTACATGTTTAGCGGCGGATGTGTCGATAGAATGATGCATATCCTTCCGATGATGTACAATTTAAGAATTACATTGTAACTTAAAAATCTGCGCCAGCATGTTCCAAATCCGTACTAAGAATAATTCACTGATGTATTAGTTAAGCAAGCATTTGCCCTTTTTTCAGTTGTTTTATACTGAAATCGCTTGGAGCGCATTTTCGTAATGTCAATCGAGAATGCAGATGCCGCGTTCATGTAAATATTGCATGAATAAATCGCCCCGTGCGCATTTTTGGTACATCGATCAATCAAGCGCCGGATTCCTGTAGGTATATTTTATTGTCAGATGGAAGGAAAGACACATCTTTTGTACTACAGTTCTACTGCTACTAGAAAATCCCTGTGTTCCGGTTTAAGGGGTTTGGGTACAGGTGAAATTACAGGCACAAGAGACTTAATAACTTTGTCTCTGGTGATGGGCGCAGTGCAGTTTGCTCCATCACGAAAGCATAAAAAAACACCGAAGTTGTGTAGATTGATCGTACATTCCTCGAAATGAAGCCTAATTTGTTACATAGCAAGATTGGTATTTAATGTAATTGTAAGAATCAAAGTAACAAGTTGCGTGAGACAACGCGAATTGTTACTGTATTAAGAGTTATTCTCCAATTTTTGGCTAGTGGCAGAAAATCTGGGCAGTTCGTGTCATCGGAGGGATCAGTTACGTCTAAAACCTTATACATTGCCGATATAACGATGTCATTCAATAAATGAGGTTATTTTCAATGCTTCTTGGTCTTAGAGATAGTGATTGTTCCTGTCATAGTAACTAGTGAGTCTCTCAACCAATCAGGTCAGCACCCGCAGGAAAAATGGTTTACCCAATATGACGCAAGGAGCACGCAAATCGACCTCTTTAAATCAGATTGAAATAAATCAATCCTGAACAAATTTCGAACGGGCGCTCCCTGGCTTGCCTTATCAAACCTTTTACGTATAGGGCAAACTAGGTTCTGGTTTTTATGAATTACTAGCTTTCCGGGCGCGGCTCCGCCCGCGCGTATGTCGGTTATCGCGCAAAAACATTAACCTCTTTTTGTGCAGTTGGATAAAAACTATCCTATGTTTTATCCCGTGTCTCAAACTATTTCCATACCAAATTTGATTCAAATCGGTTCAGTAGTTTTGGCGTGAAAGCGTAACAGACAGACAGACAGACAGAGTTACAACGCGCAATGAAAAATTTGCAATTCTGGTCCGCCAGCACATGGGCAACGATAGAATTATAGTTTACATGCATCGAGACAATAACCTCTTTTCGATGTTTACATGCAATCAAAACCAAACGAGTAGAGTTCCATATCGGAAAAAGAATATATGTTTGGTATATTAAAAAATTAATAATGTTAAAAACATTAATAAAAAATATCGTTTATTTGCCATAACTCTAGATTATATAGGTACTAATCAGTACTAATATTATAAATGCGAAAGTAACTCTGTCTGTCTTTCTGTCTGTCTGTCTGTCTGTTACGCTTTCACGCCAAAACTACTGGACCGATTTGAATGAAATTTGGTATGGAGATAGTTTGAGACCCGGCAAAAAACATAGGATAGTTTTTATCCGACTGCGCAAAAAGAGGTTCATGTTTTCGCGCGATAACCGACATACGCGCGGGCGGAGCCGCGCCCGGAAAGCTAGTTAACATATAAAATTAATGAATCACAATATTAAACTATACCTAACTATAAACACTAGCTCCCACTCTAGGGAATCGTTAAACATTTATATATAACAAGAAGATGATAATATATATTTGAAATATACTCAATAAGCCAGCTCTAGACTGTAGAATTTATTACGGTTATCTTTTCATTAAAAAGCTGTAGAATAAAGTAAAAATCTTGAGATGTTCAATAAGAGAGACGGCTTGCGAAAGTCAACCTTTTTACTTTAACATTTGAGCTATGATGTTTTACTATTATAGGTACAGATACCTTTCCAATTACGAAGCGCCCCCCATATTTTATGAATGTAATAGGAAATATTACTGCCCTTTCAAGCGATCATATTTAACATTTTATTGTATTGTACTGTATGTGTGACATTACCATTTATATCCACACAAAGCCGTAGTACAGACGAGGCCTACCTTTTTTTTTTATGCTTGATAGGTTAGCCTTTGACCACTATCTCACCTGATGGTAAGTGATGATGTGGTCGAAGATGTTGTTCAGACTAACCTAGAATTACTGGCTCTCAAGGACAGCTGCCGGAACACACCGTTAGGTGTTTGGCGGCAAATTTTCAACTTGAGGGTGGTAGCTAGCCAGGCGGGCATTCTTAAAGCGCCCTACCACCATGCTGTAACGACTGCCATCCTAAGACAACAACCGGGACCGACGGCTTAACGTGCCCTCCGAAGCACGGAAGCGCTCAGTAGTAATCTCACCAGCGGTCACCCATCCAACTCATGACCGCGGCGGACGTTGCTTAACTTTGCTGATCGATTCAGAATGGTTAAGCAAACTTCGCTACGAGCGCTTCAAAAACCCTAACCTAATATTGTACTGAGGCCCTCCATAGCACGCCTTCGTGAATGAACAAATACTTGGGTATCCACTGAACTGACTGAAAATTAATTATGACCTTTTTGGAAGTCGGTACCTACTATGCTAATTCATATCACTTTGAGCTCAAATTTCTATGGGCAGACTGCCACAAGTTAAATCATACTTTTCAGTGATTAAAGTCAGTGCTGTGTTTAATTAAAACAAACACCAATTCTTTTAGTGATATATACCTACTGCTTTCAAAATCGATTTTCACTCACCCTCAATACACATTACTGGACACCATCGACACGAATTGCTTGCTACCATAGAGGTATAACTAGGCATGTCGGCAAATATTATTTTCAATGAATAGATTCAGGCATTACTTTGCGGAAATCCATGTTTAAAAATAACAAATACTTTTAAAAGTATCCTAAAAAAACATTAAATAATATTTAAATAAAACGCTTAAAAAAGCATAAAATTATATATCTAGAATGTCTCGATCGTGCGCTCGGTGAGTCAAGACCTCCTGAAGATGCTTCGTAGAGAAGCGAAACTAGTCGGGTATTCTTCCGGTTAGGCTGCGTGATGTTTGTGACGTCACGTAGATAACAGGAAAATTAGGCGGAATTGTCACTAGATATATAATTTTATGCTTTTTTAAGCCTTTTATTTAAATATTATTTAATGTTTTTTTAGGATACTTTTAAAAGTATTTGTTATTATTATTATCAGTTAATTGGGTGTAACTTAAAAACTACTGATTGCCCTGCTATCCGTATCTAATGTAGGAGCGCATTGCGTGTGATACTGTTGTACTCGTAGCTGGGGGCGGTTCAAGTTATAGTTTGTCATTTTTGTGTAACGCCTCCCCTCGTCATCAAATATTTTGCATTTGTAGTATAATGCAGATATCTCCTGTGTCCAATACGGAGCATACAATTTTCTTTTATAAAGCATTATGTTTTCAGTAATAAATAACAAAGATTTTAAAAATATTTTAAACGACTTAAAAAAATGAGGAGGTTCTCAATTCGTCTCAATTATTTTTATTCTGTTTGTTAGCTCAGAACTTTTTACTGAGTGAAGCTATTTTAATGTTTATTTCAAAAGCGGATGCTTGTCGTGTACTGCCCATTTAAATTTCATCAAAATCGGTGTAGCCATTTTTGAGTTACACTCCAATAACTGAAAAGTTTTTTCGTATTTTGGTGATATAGTCATTGACAATGAATGACAATCGATCCCGTAAGTAGCAAGGGACACTAAAAAGGGGAAATGCGCACAATATTGTGTTAATAGGTACTTTTTAACTATCATGGTACCGACTTCAACAAGTTATTTCACAGTTATGAGTGTTGAAGTCGGGTTCCATATTTTGTTTTTTTTTTTTAGAAAACATTATAAAACTATTTAAAAAAATGAGATATTGTCTCGATCGTGAGATCGAAGCATCCTCAAAACCTCTTGGGGAGGCTTCATGCATGCCCATACTATGTTAAATTATTCTCAAACATGCGCGGAAATATTGTCATTACTTTTGAATAAAGAGCATAATATCGTATTTTTACGTATACAGAGAAACAAACCCATTGCCAACGCGTTTATTTGAATTTAGAACAAAAACGCGCCGGCAATATTGTATGGAAATTCAAAGCAAGCGTGCTGGGAATTTGAATTTAGATATCTTTCATCGCTCTTGGTACAAATAGCCACAGATGCATTTACTTAGCGACTTAGGCATTATATTTATTATATACTACTCAAAACCAAATAAGGGCCACTAAAATGTATTGCTGTACCACGAAAACAGTAAAGACATCGATTAACTTATGTAACTACAAAATAATGTTATTGTTTACAATGTAGGCTAACAATGCTTTAAAATAATGACCATAAATTCCTTCTTTAACTTTCATAATGAAGTTGGCCATTTTGAAAGGAAAACATGAACAAAAGAAAATCACCGGAAAAGGACAAATACTGATCTTATCACTTTTGTTTCTTCTTTTTAGTAACGAGTATGTTCTCCTCTCTTAGCAATGCACTCCTGAAGCCTCGTGTGCGTACTCTGGATCAAATTACGCGCGTTTTCATCTGAAATCTCCTCCCAGACACGTTTTAAAGCGTCAATCAGCTGATGTTGGTGGTAGGCCCCTCGCTCATTATCTCTAACTCTATGTGGGACCAATTGAAGGTTCAATAGGTCACACATTTGCTTGATTGGATTTAAATCCGGACTGACAGCCGGCCATGGTAATACTTTAAATTCTTCTAGTAGAGCGTGTGTGGACGGGCATTGTCTCACATCAGGATGACTCCAGGAGCCACTCGCTGTGCAAATGGGATCACTAGATGCCTGATGATGTCCTCGATGTAACGTTCTGCAGTTACGGTTTGATGAGCTCTGTTTTACCGTTTTACCGTGTAAGCTAAGCCTACCCCAAATCATTACGTTGAGACCACCGAAACGAACAACTTCGTGGTTGCAGGTCCCCGAAAACGGCTCGCCGCGTTATCTCCACACCCTATTACGCCGATCAAAATCATGCTATCAATAAATGCTCTATAATCGATTATTACACCCAAAGATTACAAGTATAAAAACTGTTCTGATAACTCTGTAATGTTTTGTGTGATATTCGAGCATCTCGGTTAAAAATGTAAAATTTAACGTAAGTGCCATATACGACGGTCCTTACGTTACGCACTACGGCGGTGCTATAAGATATGATCATTTTTTCAACGCCAGTTAGTTTGATTTTCTGATAATTAAGCTACTTTTAAGCCCTTAAGCTCAACGCAATTCCATTCGTGGATACACATTTATTTTCCCACGAGTATTTCATTTCCGAATCAATTTGTAAACGACATCTGTGGACGACATCAAAAACCATCAGGCGGAAATAGTGTTCTATTTGCGTAGTGGAAGACATTCACGAAGGAAACTAGCAAAATAATATTAAACCAGAAAATCATTAAATGTACTTGTACGCAATTATTCAACACACTCAGAAGCCAGACGAGTCTCTAGCAAGTTTCCGTCTTGGTAGATATAACCGCAGCAGATATTCAGATATGATAGATGTGATACTTTACTTTCTTTCTAAAACTCACTAACGTACCTTTTATGTTTTACTCGCGCCGCGCCGTGTACACAAGGCCGCAGGAATACGCTAGATTTTTTATTTTATTACTTGGTAGTATAGGTACTTACTACTGCATAAGGTTTGTCTTTGAAACAATCGAGAAAAAAAAGATTTCTCTTACTTTTTATAACCGACTTCAAAATTTAAGGAGGCGGTTTTTCATTTTACTGTGTACCTTTTTAACAGGTTGTTGAGTGAGATCTGACGAGTAGTATTTGAGTTATCCCTAATATTGATGATGTTCTCTGTTTCATTTGACGGTGCAATATGAACATGGTTTAGTTTATTTATTTCGAATTTCGAAATATGTTTTAGAATATTTAATGTTTCGAAGTAGAATTTTATAATTTGCTAAAATTTTCATGTGTGAAGAACTCGTTGTATTGAAAAATTGGATAGAATTTATGTTGATCAGCATACAATTTATGTTCGAATATCCACTAGATCTAAATTTCGGGCCATTGAGGGCCGCCCCAAGTGACAGACCCAGTAATCAGTAGACGCATTCGCTCACTCGCTATAAGCGAGCGCCCAGCGACTAGAACTATTAGAACCAGTATCTCCTATTCGCCAACACATTTGAACCGGGCTTGAGGGTTTCACCGCATTTAGCGAATGACTGCCTGGCTAGCGACCACCCTTAAGTAGAAAATCTGTCGCCAAGCACCTATAACGGTGTGTTCCGGCAGCTGTCGTTGAGAGCCAGTAATTCCAGGTTAAGCGTGTTAAATCCTTCGGCCACATAAATAAATATAAAAAACTCGTTTCTAGTTTCCAGTTTTACTCGCTCATCGCTCTCTGTGGTACAAGTGCCTAAGGGTGTTACCATACGTAACCACAGCCGACATAACTAAAACAAACAAGCATAAACCCAGGTAAGTACGAATGAGCCGAGCCGAGCCGAGCCGGAGTTACCAACATTTTAATTAAAACCAACTTTGGGAGGGAGACGGTCGTGTTTTGTTTTCGTTAAAAACTCCAAGAGAGTTAAAGCGGAGCTTTTGTAATTAAATACCGAATACTTCATTATTATGGTACTTAGTAAAGTTTTAATTTGTTTCGTTTTTTTTTTGTATGATTCCAGATTTATGTTTGGTCAAGTTTTTTTCTCCGCACCTAGACGCGCCGCAGGAGCCGCATGCGTACAATTTGCCGAATACAATCATAACTTCATTTCGGAATTAATTCATTCATTGCAGCGCGTGCGGCGCCTGCGGTGCGTCTCACACTCCGTCTCCGCTCAGAGGGCCTGGGGTGTCAGCTGTGGGGACAGCCGGCACCCCCCATCGGGGCTAGGTCCTCATGAAGTGTGGATGCCCTCGTGTTCCGGGGCATCCCACGAGGCGGTATTGGGGAGATTTTTCCGGAGACTTGGCCCGCGGGCAGCGACGTCGGTGGGGGCTGCGGATGAGAGCGCGAGTGACCCCGCAGTACCCTGCCAATAGTCGATGACGGCGGAACACCATGAGGTTTTTAGTCGGTAGTGGGGTCCCTATTGACCCTGAGCCCGACATAATTTTCCTCATGACAATAAAAAAAAAAAAAAAAAGGCGTTAGCGCTGGGGTTCCGCCATGGCTCATGTATGTCACATATTGTTATTTTATTTACAAATGTCTCAACACAAAGAATGTTCAAGATTTTTTCACAATTTGCGGTATGGAAAATTAATAAAAGGGAAATATTTCAACAAAAAACAACCAATTTCAAACATAAAATACGTTTTATTTTATTTTATTTTATTTTTACACTTTTGGGATTCTTACAGCTAGGTATATAATAGCTTAAAACGTTGCATAGGTGCTGAAGGCCATTTAAAAGATTCCACTAATAAATTAAGATAATTATTCTAATCGAGTAGACTAAAACACTGAAAAATAAAAAATATAAATAATACAACACTTGCACAAGAATATAACTAATTGAAAAATGCATTAGACAATACCCTCTTAACTTGTTCAACAGACGTATTGAAAATATCAAGGTCATGCCGTGATGCTACGTCATTGAAACAACGGCTTGCTCTTATCAAGTAGCTGTTTCTCCTATAATTAGAATTAACTATTGGAGTGTATAGTTTACACGGTCTCCTAGTAGGATCAGCTGTCACCTTCACTCCCACTAAGTTAAGCAACTCAGGACAGTCAACTGTACCGCTCGCTATCTTAATTAAGTATGCTACATCAGCAATTTGTCGTCTTATATCTAAAGGAAGAATGTGAAATTTATGACAGCGCTGGTTGTAGTCTGGGAAATATCTTTTGATTTTAAACTGAAGATGACGGAGAAACCGCCTCTGAATGCGCTCAATGCGTGTGATGTAAACGTCATACATAGGGTTCCAAATTTGTGAAGCATATTCTAAATGACTACGTACATAGGCACAATAAAGGATTTTGACAGTTTTTATAGATTTAAACTCAGTCGATAAGCGCAAGACAAACCCAAGCGCTCTCGATGCCTTGTTTATGATGTTATTGATGTGCTCATCAAAAAGTAACTTTGTGTCAAAAATAATGCCTAAGTCGCGAATTGAATGAACTCTTGTGATGAAAGTATTTTTGAGTTTATAATTGAATATAAGAGGTTGAGGCTTACGAGTGAATGTGCATACGAAACATTTTGATACATTTAGATCCAATTTGTTCAATAGACCATAACTGTTAAATCGATTGAGATCGTCTTGAAGAAGGTGCGCACTTTCTTGCGAGTCAATAGGACAGAGTATCTTCATATCATCAGCATATAGAATTACTTTGGAGTATTTGAAGCATGAAGAAACATCATTGACAATAATATTAAACAAAAGCGGACCCAATAATGATCCCTGTGGAACTCCTGAGGGGACATGCATAGGTGATGATGTATATCCACTAAGTACTACTGTCTGGCACCTGTTCCGTACGTACGACGTAAACCACCTATATAAGTTACCTCGAATACCTACGGATTGGAGCTTGCGAAGAAGTACTGTGTGATCGATACGGTCGAAACATTTATTGTAGTCCGTGTAGATGACATCGACTTGAGAAGGTTTGGACATATGCAGCGTTAAGTATTCACTACAGACGATCAAATTTGATGTGGTAGACCTACCTCTTAGAAAACCATGCTGCTGTGAGCTGAGTGACTGTTTTAATGCACCATAAAGTTGCTTATATATCACTTTTTCTAGAATTTTGGCAAACAGACATAATTTAGAGATAGGTCTATAGTTTTCAATTAAGTTTTTAGGTCCCTTTTTATGTATAGGTGTGACGTACGCTGATTTCCATATCGTAGGCATAATACCTTCAGTTACAGATCGTCTAAAAAGTAGGGCTAGAGGGGTTGATAAGCTTTTAGCGCATTTAACAATAAATAGTGCTGGTATGTTGTCAGGACCCGCAGATTTGTTTAAGTCCAAGGACTCTAACAGTTTACAGATTTCTGAGCAGTTAAACTCGATATCCGCTATGTCCGTTGATGTCATATTGTTCGCGGAATCATCCAGTGAGCAGTCCATATCGCTACTATCTAAAAATGTGGAGTGAAAATATTCGCTAAACATATTGCATATCTCCTCCCCGGAATCGGATGCGCGCTGACCGAATCGTAATAGCGCGGGGTATGAGTTACTTTGATTTTTAATTTTGACATAAGACCAAAACGCTTTGGGTTTTTAGAAATGCTTAATTCAATGCTAGATATGAAATCCTTAAACATCTGATTCTCCAATGATTTAGCACGATCCCTTAAAATGACAAAGGATTGGTGGGCAGACCGATTACCGTAATTTTTGTATTTCTGGTGATATTTATATTTCTCTTTTAATATTTTAATAAGAGGTGTTTTAAACCAAGGGGGGTATTTCTGTGTAGGTGTGACAATTTTGGAAGGTATATAACTTGTCCTAAGATCATTAAGAGTACTATAAAAGAAGGATACTGCATCCTCCAGTGACCTATCATACAGTACCTGTTGCCAGTTTATATCATCTAGTTTTAATTTGATAGCGGCGTAATCGCCACTATTATATAGATATTTTAAATAAGGACAAGGTTTTAGCTTGTGTAATTGAACAAAATCTGCAGATATACAAAGAGCAGGGTGGTGTGCTGCATCTAATTTGGACAGAGGGCTTAGACAGCGGGCTACTGTGACATCATTATTAGAAAAAATTAAATCAAGTACTCTATTATTAGCATTTTGAATATTGTTGAATTGCATTAAGTTACACAGGTCAAGATCATCAAATAAATTTTGCTGTACGGTGCCCTGAATATTTTCAGCAACGTAAAAGGAACTATCGTCAGCCACTTTCCAGCTTAAATTCGACATGTTAAAGTCACCCATTATAAGGAATTTATTACATGGATTTTTCAGTACTATATCGGACATATTATCCGCAAAAACTTCTAATTGCTCCGATAAAGAATTACCTCTCTTCTCGTCACAAATGTAAACAACACACAGATGAAGCTTGTAAGCTACCCTCGGTCTCCGGCAATGAAGAGTTAGTGTAATCCATAAATCTTCGGCGTTCGAACGCCACTCATTACAAGCTTCGGCCGTAATCCCGCGATGGACTGCTAATAAAATTCCGCCTCCCCTCACCTCTCCCGTTTTCAAAAAATCCCTGTCGCGTCTAAATACTATATAACGATCGTCAAATAACTCGCTATTTCGTATACCTTCCAAAAGCCAGGTTTCTGTCAGACATATAATGTCGTAACTATTCATAGAAACATTTCTGTAGAAATCTGAAGTTTTCGTTCGTAAGCCACGAACGTTTTGGTAATAAATATTATACATTGTTAAAGCTCAAAACTAGCTGCTGTGTAGTAGGCTTGATAGTGTAAAAGTGAACATAACAATATAATAAAGCATTTGAGTCATTCAAAAAGATAAACAAAGCATACGAGCGCTTGAATAAATCATATGCAGCGTAAAATAATGCATCAGAAATAATAGCATGAAGGTAGTTGCCGAACTGGGTGCGAGCAAGATATAGCGTTAGCTTAAGTACCGAGTGTGAGGCACACACATGCATATAAGACTGGATCAAACTAGGCCGGTTTGCACACACGCGTGGGAGCAAGCCGATGTTTCTCAAACATTTAGAGCGAAGGTTAGAACATAAACAATGAGATACCGTAAATAAAGATAATACGTTGCAGTTTACGAGATCTTTTTCAGATCTAACTCCGATTTTATAGCCAGTATATTCGAGGTGGGACTTTTTCGTGCAAAAATCTTGCAACCCTTCACCCAAACGAATGCAAATCCCCGTTCCTTGGCCAGGGCCTTCGCTTTGTTGAGCAGCAACTTGTTGTCCAGGGTAAGATGATCGTTGACAAATATTCTTTTGTCGCCACGCAAACCCAAATCGGCTGGGACAATGGTATACTTTTTTGCTGCAGCCACAAAGTCTTCTTTAACATACCTATTGTGTACGGAGATCAAGATTGTTTTGTTAAGTTTATCGTTCCGCATGGGTATTCTTGCTATGTAATTAATCTGCTCCTGCGCAATGGAACAGCTGATGTGGCCACCAATGGCAACTATCTCAAATAAATTTTCTGATTGAGATATTGGTACTCCTTTTATCTCAATGTTATTCATGCGTGATCGTTGTTCCATCTCTCTTGCGTTGCACTCCAGCTGTTCAACACGCTGCTGAAGAAAACGGACTTCATCCTTGGTCTTCAGAAGTCCTTGAACTTCCTGGCTGATATCAGCAATCCTGGCAGTCAGCGTTTCGAAGGAGCTCTGCATAAATTCTACTGAGGCTTTAACGTCTGCCACGGCAGGCTTCATGAGCTTCAGATCTGCGATATCCGACTTTAAGGTTTTAAGATCAGTGATATCAGCTTGTATTGATTGAACGGAAGCCATCAAGGTCGGCAGCGACGCTATCTGAGCACCAAGCCGCTTTATATCAAGTGCAATACTCTCTAAATCTGCAGGTACAGGAGACTTAGCCAAGCCTTTACCAAGTGGAAGGAGTGGACTCACGATTCCCTTACAGGACAGGCACTTCCAGGTAGACTTCCTGTCTCCTAGTTTACGATAACCCGATTCAGTTATACCAGAGCAAGGGAAGTCAAAGCGTCCATGGCAAACGGAGCACAGTGCGCCATCCCTAAACTCCGCTTCACAGCGTATGCATTTAAACGACTCCATCACGAAGCAAAAAAGTGCAAAAAAAGTTTGAGAAACGCGATTGAACGAGTGAACACCAGTCAGCTGTGTTGTTACGCGCCGAGTACGTTTGTGTGCGTAGCGTGAGTGCGCAAGTGACGGTCGAGCGGGAAGTACGCGTGCGCACGTAGTTGTGTCTACGAGGTGACTGATTTTATTAGGGATAAGTAACTCAAATACTACTCGTTAGGTCTCACTCAAATTTAAATGGGACTACAATACACGCCAGAGACAGAAATAGATGGAGAAAGATCGTGCGAGAGAAAGTGATACAGAAGGGTGGTCACGACCCTCAGCATTGAGGTATACGACGCAAGGAGGAGGACAATACAAGCGCCAGCTTTAGAATATAAAAAAAATCTTCAAAATCGGTATACCTTGTAAAGAGGTACGAGGCAATAACATCAAACAGTCTAATTGAGAACCCTTCCTTTTTTTGAAATCGCTTAAACACGAGACGACCTATTAGCAAATTTTTCTATTACTCATGTAGTTCCAAAGCAAAGAAGCGAGAGTTTGCTATTAGCTTTAATCTCCAAATTGGGCCACAGTTGGCCACAATTATCCGGAAAGGATCTTAGTAGTCTTGAATCTATTAATTTCCAAGAGGCGTCACTAAGCAAGCATGCTCCAGCGTCACTTTTAGGAAGCAATAGCTTGCTTTTTTTCAATCAGGCGAGATGAAAGCAGATACGGACAGCCGCGTACTAAGTTCAGGGAAAAAAAACGTAAATCAATTTATAGAATATCAATTTTGAATTATTCTTGATCGTGCGCTCGAGGAGTCAAGATCTTTTAAGAATGCTTCGTGTAGAATCGAAACGCGTCAAAATTCTTTAATGATGACACATCGGCTTAACAGGAAAATTAGGCGAAAGTGCACTATATATTTAAAAAAAAGGGTTTTTCTTAATTATTATATTTTATGTATTCTTAAAATCTTTGTTACTATTGTAATTTTAAATGTTGATACATGTATAAAAATGTAGCTGGGAAATGGCAGGTGGAATTTAGTACATCTAAAAATGTATATTATTATTGTACGAGGGAAATTGAACACCTGCTTGCTATCAAAGATGGATTACGTCAGTCATTAATCTCATTGTTAGATTGAAAACAGGTGTTGGTAACGTGTTGGTAATTCCAAAACTGCCAAAATACGTAAGTAAGAAATTATCGGTCTGAGACAAATTGAAGCGCTCGTAGCGAAGTTTGCTTAGCCATTCTGAACCGATCAGCAGAGCTAAGCAACGTCCGCCTCGGTCCTGAGTTGGATGGGTGATCGCTGGTGACATTAAGTACTACTGAGCACTTCCGTGCTTCGGAAGGCACGTTAAGCCGTCGGTCCCTGTTGTCTTCGGATGGCAGTCGTTATAGCATGGTGGTAGGGCATTTTGCGAATGCCCGCCTGGCTAGCTACCACCCTCAAATAGAAAATCTGTCGCCAAGCACCTAACGGTGTGTTCCGGCGGCTGTCCTTGAGAGCTAGTAATTCTCTAGGTTAGCCTGAACAACATCTTCGACCACATCATCACTTACCATCAGGTGAGATAGTGGTCAAAGGCTAACCTATCATGCCATAAAAAAAAACATACACATCAACAAGAATTTCCTCTCATCTGCAATAGTGTGAAAAGTCAACTGTGTTTAGGGTTTAGGTTGCAAAGGCAAATTATCATGTGAAATTACTTGACGAACGAGACATAAGAACTGAAGTCTCGAAATGACGAGCGCAGTGCATAAAATACGTAATAATGTAATAAAATAAATAATAGTCACGCATAAAGTGACATAAAAAAACGCAGAAAAATAGGAAATAAACAATAAAACATTAATGTTATTATAACAATATATATTAAAAGCATACAAATTTTTCTAAATATGATTACAAGCACTACCGCGTGCTGAGGAAAATTGGAGCTCTGCTCCAATAATTTGTAAAATAGCATTAGAATATATTATAACAAATAAGTTAGCAATATTTAATCTATAAAATAGTATTACTCCCTATAGATATAATAAGAGAAAGGACAATAATATTATCCTTTCCAATAATAATGCAATAATTCCAAAACACATATTATATTATGACCTGATGCAATGACGGTTAAACCTGGCAGATACCTTGAAGACTGACAAAGACTGACAATGTTAGGTAGGGGTAGGATAGATCGCGGGCTCGGTCCACGCGCCGGACAAGTATAATAAAATAAACATGAATGTTCCGGTTAAATAAATATTCTTAAGCTTATATGAGTACATCTGTTAACTAACATGTAACTTTCATGAAAGCAACAAGTTGAAAATGTTGGAACTTACATAATATCTGCACTTCTCGACGACCCTCACCCTGTTGGAGAAAGTTTCGTTGGTCGCCTCGATCTCCAGCACGCGCCCTTTCAAGTCGAGGTGGTTCTTCTGGATGAAGTAGATGTAGTCTACGCCGATCATCTGAACAGAAAAAAAACAGCACTTCAATTACATTCAATGATAGTTTGGGTATGTATAGGCGATATGATGCAGGTGGGACTTCATGTCCGTCCATCCATCCAAATGTTGACTCTCTGCTTGGAAGAAGAAAGAAACCCTCTCGGAGATGCAACGACATCTTTGACCACATCAGAACTTACCATCAGGTGAGATAGTGGTCAAAGGCTAACCTATCAGACATAAAAAAAAATATATTTGAAAATGAAAAAAATTGTTTTAAGTGGTGCCAGGCTAGAATTGTACCCTCCATATCTTCATATAAGGGGGAGCAAAAATACCAGAAGGTAGGCAGCAGCACCTTCTACAGAACTGCCATATTACACAGCGACCCCCTAGACACCTGCCAAGCCTGGGTACTATGGTAACCCCTAAAAGGTTTGTTCAACGGAGGCTGCTGATGTGATGTGCTGACGTTGAGTTTCTGGGGTAAGTAAATACATTTTTGGGGTGGCAAATCTACATAATATTTTGTTTCATCTATTGTGATAGACTCTATTCGAGTCTTTGACCACTATCTAATGTGTTGGCAAGTGATGGTGTATATTTTACAAAGGACTGAAATGGAGACTGTTTCTCAAAGCCAGTTGCCGAAACATACGTTTAAGTGTTTGGCCGCAGATTTCTTCCTCATAGCTAGGAGAGCATTCGCAAAATGCCCTCCCACCATGCGTTACAGCTCAAGCCCGCGCCAGAATTCAGACCTTGGATCCTCTGCGCGGTAGCCAACAGCTATTGCCAATGGCCTACCACTGCTCCCACCGTCAAAAATTTTCAGTATACAATACCTATTAGAATATTTTTGCCTTTACCAGGCGGTAGGTAGGTCGTTTTAGCAAGAGTCCGCTTGGTGGGTACGCGGTATCAGGTCTCGAAGCAATAGTGTGCAAATTCCACTGTGTTTAGGTGTGATGGACACTGTAGCAAGTGAAATTACATAACTACAACAAGTAAGGTCTCGTAATGAGGAGCATACCGCAGAGTCCTTCAGGAAGAGGATGGTTACACTGCAGCTGGTCATCTCACCACATCATAACATAAAAAAACTACTTTTTTTATATTGCTGATAGATAAGCTTTTGACCACAACCGCACCTGATGATGTGGTCGAAGGTGTTAACAGGCTTAACCTAGAATTACTAGCCCTCAAGGACAGCTACCGGAACACAACGTTAGGTGCTTGGCTACAGGTCGCTAGCCAGGCGATCATTCGTAAAATGCCCTTCCACCATGCGGTGAAGCTCAAGCCCGCGGCGGGATTCGAACCATAGACGTGCTGCGCGGCAGTCCATAGCCAATGCCACTGAATCATCACTGCTCCTAAAACAAAATACTAAACATTCTACGTGGCACGGTAAGAATAACCCTAACCGTTGAAGTAATTGATATATCACAACACCCGACGTGTTATTCAATGATACTCGTAATTCCCGTACATTTCAGTAAACAAGGATCAAAGCATATTCCGTATAATTGGACAGCAATGTTTGCAGAAACAACAAACGGTCGCGTTACCTTGGCAACGAGCCACCCACGCAAACAGTGGGATGTTTGCTTCACGGGTATTTTTAGGCAGATATTTTCCTGTAATCGGCAACGACCGGGCCGTACTGTGCCGCCCCGGTTAGTAAATGCGCAGCGCTTTATATGCTTTTATTATTTTTAACCAATATCCAAACAAATAGAGGAAGTTTTCAGGAATATAGTATATTATTGTCGTGAAGTATAATGCGTGCGTTGGTGGCGATGATGACGGCTGAAAGCACAGCCTGTGGGACAGATACAGCGGGCCTAGTATGGGCTGGAGATAAAAAGAATATCACCTGATAGCTTCAAATGTCTTCTTTCAAATATCTTTACACCGTTTATATATATATATTTTATGTAATTTTATTAAGTCCAATAATATTCGTTTATAGATGTTATTATTAGTTTTTAAATACTTCTAAACCTTTATTTTTGCTTTATTAACTAACCATAATTATTTATTTATGAATTAACCGCGCATTCTTTATTTAAACCGTACATTGGCCACACTCCGACACTGGCAGAAAAACGCCAAGCAGCGTTTAAAAGCCATCTAAAGAAGAAGAAGAAGAAGAAAAAGAATATCGCCTAATTATATCCCCTGATTTAATCTACTTTTTAGAGACAAAATTACCTCAGTGGAAAGTAAAATTATCTTTTTGACATTTCCGTGGAAATATGTCTCCGTTTTGAAGAATGGCTACAGAATGTGGATAAGATTGTCTCCATATGACATATAATTATAGCAAGAAGTTATCCCTGTTCCAATATCACATGCGTATTTTAGTTTGCACGGTAATTATATATACTATGTAATATCTTCGACAACTTTAAATTATTTACTATTAGGTGATAAAGCGGTCAAAGACTAAGTAGAGCAATAAGCATAAAAAGACTGACAATATTGATAAATGCTATATAATTTTATTGTGAATTGTTATATATGACGACAGTAATAAAGAGAAAGGATTTGTCGACCGCGGATACATATGTATCGTCGCGCCCATGTTCGGAGAGTAGCCGAAAATTACAAAGCTGAGATGATTTTTATCCCGGAGAGATATAAAATATTTCCTGTCTGTGATAGACCCGCTGCGCTGGAGGGCGTTCAATAACATCGCTCGACGACGCACCGATCACACTTTGGTGTTCACAAAGTCAGTTTGATCGTCCGTGAACCAAACCGTTCATATTAACATAATCAGGCGCCGGCGGGCGAACGCTTCATTTGCCCTGAAAAATAGTAGCGTTAAGTAGCTCTGCTGTCATTTTGGTAGGTGATATGCTACATGAACGATAAAAGAGGAGCAAACTTGTGATTCAGGAGAATGATTGAAGCAGTGATGGCTCAATGTCATTGGATATGGACTGCCACGCAGCAAGTCCATGCTTCGAATCCCGCCGCGGGCTTGAGCTTCACCGCATGGTGGTAGTGCATTTTGCGATGCCCGCCTGGCTAGCGACCACCCTAAAGTAGAATATCTGTCGCCAAACACCTAACGGTGTGTTCCGGCAGCTGTCCTTGAGAGCTAGTAATAAAGGGTGTTTTTTTAGAGGTATAGAACTTTAAATTGCAATAAAACAACGATGGATTATTCGATTGACATGAATTTTATTTATCCAAAAGATAATCTTGTGGCATTACATTTTAAATATGATTTCTGGCATATGACCGCCACGGCTGGCTCGAATGTAGTCCAATCTGGACGTCCAATTTTCGATGACTTTTTCCAACATTTGTGGCCGTATATCGGCAATAACACGGCGAATGTTGTCTTCCAAATGGTCAAGCGTTTGTGGCTTATCCGCATAGACCAATGACTTTACATAGCCCCACAGAAAGTAGTCTAGCGGTGTTAAATCACAAGATCTTGGAGGCCAATTCACAGGTCCAAAACGTGAAATTAGGCGGTCACCAAACGTGTCTTTCAATAAATCGATTGTGGCACGAGCTGTGTGACATGTTGCGCCATCTTGTTGGAACCACAGCTCCTGGACATCATGGTTGTTCAATTCAGGAATGAAAAAGTTAGTAATCATGGCTCTATACCGATCACCATTGACTGTAACGTTCTGGCCATCATCGTTTTTGAAGAAGTACGGACCAATGATTCCACCAGCCCATAAAGCGCACCAGTCAGTTTTTCTGGATGTAACGGTGTTTCGATATACACTTGAGGATTATTTTCACTCCAAATGCGGCAGTTTTGTTTGTTGACGTAGCCATTCAACCAGAAGTGCGCTTCATCACTAAACAAAATTCGCTTATGAAAATCGGGAACAACGGCAATCTCGTTTTGGGCCCATTCGGCTTCAATTGTTGCACGAGTTGGATTTTGTAAGCACGCAAACCAAGATCCTTCCGCAAAATCTTCCATAAAGTGGATGGACACAGATCCAATTCCTGTGCTCGATGGCGGATGGACTCATTCGGGTCTTCCTCAACAGTAGCAATAGCTTCTGCTGTACGTACCGTACGGCGTCTTTGGGGATGCGAGTTATCAATAAGAGTAAACGTGGTGCGAAAACGTTCCATGGTTAGTCGAATTAACTGCTCTGATGGACGATTTTGTCGACTATAAAATGGACGTGATACGTATTCCGCACAGAACCATTATTTTCGAAATAAAATTGCACTATTTGCAAGCGTTGTTCAGGCGTGAGTCTATTCATGATGAATTGCCAAACCAAACTGAGAATAAATCACTTGACAGCTGTTAAATCGGTCGCCATCTTGAACAGTAATGCCAACTTAAAGTTCTATACCTCGAAAAAAAACACCCGTTACTATAGGTTAAGCATGTTGACACCTTCGACCACGTCATCACTTACCATCGGGTGAGATAGTGGTCAAAGGAATAAAAAAAAAATGTTTTGAACTCAACTTTATATACATATAATTTATTAGAAAGTAATTGTTAGGTTAATATTTCAATTCGAAAGTGTAAGGAATCAATTCGTATTAGTTATACTTGTCTACATAGATGAACTTGAAAATTATCACGGCGGACGCTCAAAGCCGTCTACTGGATCCATCGGGCTACCCGCGTGGTTGATCGAGCGACATTCGTCCTGACGACTTTTATACCGAGTGCATACTTAATGAACGAACATACCCGAGGCTATAATGATTTGAGGCTAAGGAAGTTGAAAAAGGAAACAACAAGCACTTCGTTACATACTGTATTACATATTACTTATAACTAAGAAGGAATACTTTCTTAATACTACGTTCTAAACCACCCTACTCGTGTATACTACACAAGACAAGTCACTAAGCCATGATAATATTCCCTTTTTTAATGGATAGATTCAGGCGTTACTTTGCGGAAATCCATATTTAATAATAACAAATACTTAAGTCTCTACAAATATCTTAGTCTCGATCGTGCGCTCGGTAAGTCAAGACCTCCTGAAGATGCTTCGTTTAGAAGCGAAACTAGACGGGTATTCTTCCGGTTAGGCTGCGTGATGTTTGTGACGTCACGTAGATAACAGGAAAATTAGGCGGAATTGTCACTAGATATATAATCTTATGCTTTTTTAAATGTTTTATTTAAGTATTATTTAATATTTTTTAGGATACTTTTAAAAGTATTTGTTATTATTCCCTATTTTATGAATGACCATAACTGCTGCTTCACCTTCCTCGAGTTTGCAGAGCAGCATGAGCGAATGGCTCGACTGTACAATGCAGGTATTAAGTACCTTAATACCTTTACTGTACACTGTGGCTTGATAACAATTAAACTGATATTGTAATTAAATAATCATTGTAATCAATTTACAACTTTAAAATTTAACGATATTAGGGTTCCCTACCCAAAGAATAAAAACGGGACCCTATTACTGAGACTTCGCTGTCCGTCCGTCTGTCACCAGGCTGTATCTCAAGAACGGTGATAGCTAGACAGTTGACATTTTCACAGATGATGTATTTCTATTGCCGCTATAACAACAAATACTAAAAATAAAATAAATAATTAAGGGGGGCTCACTTACAACAAACTTGATTTTTTACCGTTTCTTGCTCGATATTAATAACGGTGGCAGGTAGACGCTTTAACTATTTACAGAATATTTAGTTTTATGTTCTCTTTAAATATAATAAATTAAAATGAAATAAATAATTAAGAGGGCTCCCATACAATAAAAGAAGTTTTCGCCGTTTATTTAATTTTAAAGTGTCTAACCCTTCGTGCGCGAGTCCCACTCGCACTTGGCTGGTTTTTATTATTATTCAGCAATCAGCAATTCAATTTTAATCCATTTAATTTTAAATTAAAATTTGATTATTGTTTGTTATCTGTATGAATTATTTTAATTTATCAGTCACAAAACCATTCCCTGATATAGAAATTACATCTCACATAATGACGTGATCAAATTATACCAACATAGATTTGAAAGGTTGGAAGGAAAATTAATTAAATCTTTTTATTATTATTTTTCAATATAATTTATGAAATATCATTCATAGTAATCAGAATAATATAGAAATTATTACTAAGCTGTATATCACTTGGGAGAGGCTGTCGTACTCACACATACAGGAACTTAATACGAGTATACTACGAGTAAATACACATAAGAAAATAAATTGGAATTGCATGGCCCTGTGTGGTATACGAGTGGGATATATCTCTGGCTGCTTTACTGGGTCTCCAAAGGGACACAAAACTTTAAGTTAATATCTAAAATTAAAAATAAAATTACAGAAAGTAACATTAACAATAAGTGCAAATGTGAACTCTTTTGTTCTCCGCACGCATAAAGTAACTTTGTATATTCTAATCGCACGTTCTGTTGTAATACAGACTTGCACCCTAATAGATATGTGTCAGTCCAACCTTCTCCTATTCAGCAGTTTCCATTTAGACGCAGTAGTAGTCATACATGAGTAGTTCAGTTCAGCCCCGCCGCCCGTCGCGATCACATCTCAAATTTACCGACTTTCTATTTCCATGTAATTTTCCGAACTATTTTCCTGAATAAATCTCGTGTTGTGAAAATTTTGTTTTTTATAAAAAGATAATTCCGGAGTCCCGTATAACAGTTCAATCTTTAGAAGTTGCGAAAACAAAGTCGATTTCAGATCCTCTTGTTGGATGATGTAAAAACGGAGTAATGCGCCTACCGAACATAAAGCCAACACTAATTTAGGTGTGACGGGTGTCACTGTACATTGGGCGCACGCGCACGACAGGGCTTTGAATACCAGAATGGGAGCAGGAGTACTACCACGAAAGCAATCCCATGGAGAGGGTCAGGTCGACGGCCGATCATAAAACCAAAGAAATAACTTTTTACAATTATACCCAGTGTGTTATTACAGAAGACATAATGTCTAGTCTAGACTCTAGATGTTCCCTAGGATAAACTACCCTTAACCATTACATTTCGGATCGATATTCGTTACATAATCAGCTCCAAACAGCTAGCTACCTATGTATGTAGCTCACGAATGGGTTTAATCTTATTGGATATCCAATTACTTTTTGTTTTTGTCTAAGTGCCAGGAGGGCAATTCTCGCGCAGTGTTATATATCACAATAGAGAAATTGATTGAACATATTTAATCATATAATCGGGATCGTGGGTGGAACCTTCCGTCGTCTACAAGTCCTCAATATTTGTGTAACGGCATAGGGGTTGGTGGGAAATGCTAGTTGGTTCGATACTATTTCTCTCACCACAATGATTGTGAAAAGTCAGTTTCACAAGGGGGTGATTTATGTATTTAAGTGGACTGTATTTTTAATTAAGACTTTTAATTCCTGCACTTATGCCTAGGTCGTAGATTTATCTACCCACAGAACCCAATAGCACTTGTAACGTTCCTTTAGATAGGGAAACAACACTGCTGCAGATGGATAGATCACAGGAGTAGAAGACAACAGTGTACAGGATAAGAAGCATGCACGTACCTGTTTATTCCTGGTGTGCAGATCCTTTGTTCCAAGCCTAGGTTAACATAAGACCTGGCACTGCGCAGTAGTTGAGCGCTCACAAAACGACACAATATTGTTATTTTTTACTTGAAGATAAGACATTCACACGTTCATAAATAGCGGATATACAGTTATTATTGGTGAGTTCACCAGATATAAATTTAATTGACCACACACGCGCACGTTGTAGGTTTGCAGAACATATTGTCCGTCGTGTCTTTGCGAGGGTGACGAGCGGAGCCGAATGCACTTCGGTGCAGTTTGGAGACATACGGCCGTCAGAGTAGGACAGCTATATATGTGTGCGTGCATGCGGTAAGGAGATAGGGGTAGGAAGTGGACCATTACAAGTGCAATTTTGGTAAATGAGCCTAAGCGATTGGATGAATATCCACCAGGGGTTGTGGAACCGCGAAAAGGACAGTACTAGTGTAGTGTGTCAACAGTCCCATACCTATCAAAAGGACAGTGACAACCACAGTGATAGTGACAGAAGTAACAGTTCGGACGGAGAAATTCTGACTTTGACAGCTGCGGCGCATCCTTCTCAACGCCAGTAACGTGCTGAGGCCCGCGCTAGACGGTGTGTACAATCGTGACTCCCAGACGAAGAACTTCACATAAGTTCGAAACTGGTCAGAGCAATATCCGGTAAATATTACGGGAGTCCTAGCTGGTTACTAAATAATAAATAATTAAATCATATCTTAAAATATAAATTGTACATAATACATAATATTATGTATGATTATATACATTAAAATTGTAACGTTTGCTAATTGCAGTAGGGGGTCACACTTTTATAAACCATAACTGTTGTTTAGGATTAGATATCGCGGGAAAACGAAAATAGAAAAATTACGTGACACCTCTTCCATACCTTTCATTTCTGGTTACGATATAACTATTGTGACACTTTATCACTGAGCGAGAATTGCCCCTCCCGGTCATCGAGCTTCATTTTCGTTATGCCGAGACTTCGAGAAACAAGCGCCTATTCAGCACAATCAATTTATTAGTTTATTTGTGGAGGCAAATATAAGTACAAATAGGATAAAATTATTTATATGAATATGCTGCTGTCGCTTTGGGCAGCGCTCTCGGACAGTAGATATTGGGAATTTGCTGACAAAGAACAACGAAATTCTAAATAACAGTCCAGAATCTTGTACTATTCGCGGTAACATTGCACTCCTCCGCTATTACATAGGACTTACAGCATATCCATATATCTGCGAAACGTGGATGTTTAGTAATGCAGACGTTGCTGGGTTACAATGTCACCTCCCCATTTCTTCTCGTTAGTGTCGTAAGAGGCGACTAAGGGAGAAGTTGCCAAATGAGCATCACTCTACTTCTCACGTGGATGTGAGTAGTGTGTTGTGTGCCTCGCGTGGATGTGAATTAGACAGCAGGGCTATATACCATCTTAGTGCCCGCCAGGGTTTCATACAACATGTTCTTGTGTTCCTGTCTTATATGGTGTTAGCGTAAACATATTATTCGTAATGTGTTTATTAGATTTATTTAACTGCAGTTAGAATAAGTTAGTTGTTTTGGCATAATAATCCCTTCGGCGGAACGCTCAGCGAGCCGTTAGTTGGTGAGTGGATTCCCGCCAATTCGTTTCCCCGCGTTCACATACTGGCACATAGATCGGCTGGCGTCTTCCTGTGACTTTCAGGAACCCAGTCGAATACACCACGAAGTACGTGGTAAAGTATGTGGCTACGGGGATTCCGGAGAAAGGAAATCCAAATCATTTTGTATTACCCTGAAACTGTGCCCAGGGAATGGCAATAGGCTCGCCCCCTATCACGTGGGACCAAACCCAATTGGCGGAACGTGGGTTTCCACAAATCTGCCTACCCCTTCGCGGAATACAAGCGTGATTATATGTGTTAATTATTCAGATATGCTTGTATTGTAATGTAGTCTTTACTTTGACAACCTTCTTTGAGCAAAGTCGACCTTTCTGCGCTACTCGAAAAGGCGCCTGCAAAGTTGTAGGTATGGAATTTCATTGCTTGTGAATTTTATCCGCAAACAATTTCCTTTGAGCCGATTTTCTTTAAAAATCAATTATTGCCAAGTTTTATTTCAAATAGTCAGATTTTAAATAAATTCTCACTGTACAGAGTAAGTTTTTTTTTAATAAATTTTAATTATTCGGTTTGACTGAATACAGCATTATACAAACTTTAATACGCAATGAGTGCACTTCTAGCCAAGCATTGATGGCCTCGAGTTTAGTTAAGCTCTCAAGGTTCAAGCTTTGTCATCATTGCAACCCATGCTATCCGTGCTATAAAGGATATCGACTGACCTTCGGTCTCCCTTATTCCAGCTTGTATATCATGACCGCGCTGTGATAGCCTGCACTACGCTGCGTTTTATCTCAACGTCGTGCCGACGACGCGTTCATTACAGACCGCGACAGTAATGTATTATTACGCTTTAGTAACGAAAAAGTAACTATTTGCGGAACAATCGTAATTTACAATAAAGAAATCTGTGATCTTCCTAAGATTACTGGACGCTCTGGTACTTACTAACCTGTAGTTTTATGTCTTATAAATGCTTGGTAAAATAGTTAGTCTACAACTCGTTATACTGACCGTACTCATACCAGACACAGGTTAGATTTTTTTCATACTTGTCCTTCTTAGTTCGTCAGAGACTTGTAAGTACAACTATTCAGAACCTACATTTCAAGTTCTGAGACGTTCAAAGTCCGACAGCCAATTAACGCACTTGAACTATGTATACGTTTATTTATTATATTTTGCTGTAGAACTTGTATACTGGATCAGATAAACAAACTGGTTTGAGAATTGTAGATAATATGTACTTTATGTATACATATACACAATAATACTGCCTATATGGTGAGCCTCTAAACCGCGTGTTTAGAACGACGACGGTTTTACTCGCGTCTGTTGGTGCTGATTGACCAGCGAGCAAAACAGTCAGTGTGAGAATTGAAGCCTTATGCCTCAAGCCATGTATAAAACAATACTCGGTGTTAAGAACGACGATGTTTCAATGTTGCTCAGGCGCGCCTGAGCAACATTGAAACATCGTCGCTCGTCGCGAGCTTTACCGACGAGCCTTAAAACCACGGTCTTATTCGCCGTCGATCACCCACTTTACACATTAAAGGTATCCGTGGAATTCCTAGGTGAACCAAGTAGGTACACCACGGAAAAGAAACGGAAAAATGTACGCTTTCAGAAAGCTGCATTTTGGGAATTTGCATTTTGAGAAAAGTCTATTTTGAGGAAGGTACATTTTGAGTATTATACATTATGCGACTGGTGCGTTTTGAGAAAGTTAAATTTTCTTTGTACATTTATGCGACTGTGCCAAATTTACCATTGCCAGATTTTAAGACTAAATTAAAGATTTTGAAGCGCTCGTAGCCATTTTTGCTTAGGCATTCTGAATCGATCAGCAAAGTTAAGCAACGTCCGCCGCGGTCATGACTTGGATGGGTGACCGCTGGTGACATTACTACTGAGCGCTTCCGTGCTTCGGAGGGCACGTAATGCCGTCGGTCCCGGTTGTTGTCTTAGGATAGCAGTCATTACAGCATGGTGGTAGGGCACTTTGCAAATGCCCGCCTGGCTAGCTACCACCCTCAAGTTGAAAATCTGTCGCCAAGCACCTAACGGTGTATTCCGGCAGTTGTCCTTGAGAGCCAGTAACTCTAGGTTAGTCTGAACAACATCCTCGACCACATAATCACTTACCACCAGGTGATATAGTGGTCAAAGGCTAACCTATAAGGCATAAAAAAAAAAAAAAAAAGGTGAGATAGTGGTCAAAGGCTAAAAATGATATTTTTCACAAATAAAATATGTGCAAACCAAACACTGTAAGTATGTAATGTAAGCGCAACATATGCAATTACTTGAGTTGAGAAAACCAGGAAAAGTTATAAATCCTTAACTAGATGATAATGCTTCGACGGAAAAAACTTGAATAAATTAACTTCGCCATAGACCACATCAGGTGAAATAGTTCAAAGTCTAGACTGTCAGCTATACCTATACATATTTTTTAAATTATTAATTTTGAAGCAACGACAGCAGCGCGGGATTATAGCTATATATATATGAATAAATACTTCGGTGCCGCAGGAATATTATTCGATCCCCACCGCCGATTTGAGCTTCACCCCTAAGTGGAAGGGCATTCAGCGAATTCTCGCCTGACTATCTACTTAAGCAGAAATAAAAAAAAAAGTTATTTGCAAAGTAAAGCCACAGAGTTGAGAATACACTGACGCCGGGCCAACCAGATCGGGTTCCGACCGGACGCGGAGCGGCGATGGATAGCGTTTGTATTTACGTAGCGGGCGCCTCTTGCTTACCGGCTTGGACTTTGGCAGCCCCCACCGGCCGGGAGCTCGCTTACCGGGCAGAATCGGGCGTGTGTGCCGAGCAGTAAGAACATTTTGTGTTCTAGATAGCCTGATTCTTAATGAGAATCGGCCCTTCCAAAAGGTTTAAGTTGGCCTACCTTCTTCAAGAGATAGGGCGCGTCGACGTTGAGCTGACAACGGCGCGTGGTGTGCCGCTGCGAGTCGTCCGAGGACCAGCTGTCCTCCGTGATGGTGCACTCGATCACCACCGGGATCTGGGGGCAGTTCGGGAACCGCCTCTCGTATGCCTACAACAATAAATAATAATGATAAGCTTCTTACCCAACTGACCTAGGGGTGTCATGTTTTCAAATGGACCATTGTATATGTATAATTATATACAAACTTTTTTTTAAATTATGAAATAACCATTACAACTTCAAGTGTCATGCCTATCCATTACAGTTGCAGTATTACAATCCTTCTTCTGCTTGACACTGCACTGCTTTCGTCAATCCGAGACTTTAGTTCTTATGTCGTGTTCGTCCAGTATTTTCACTTGCTACAGTGCCCTTCACGTCTAAACCTCGTATTTGCACATAACTGCTTCGAGACAGACTATCTGACACTGCTGTTACGTACACCAAGATGAACTCTTGCTGAAGAAAGACAGAAAATAAAAGCTGTATAGTACTGTGGCTGATCGAATATCTTAAGATTCGACTTAATTGTTCCAGTCTAAAACATAATATTAAAGTTTGATGCTCTAAACAAGAGTGGGCAAATATACTATGAAAGAGCTTTTCATTTTTAAATTGTGGTCTGGTGCGTAAAAATTATTGAGAGGTGCAGTTTGGAATAAATTTCCTGTAGGAAGTTTGTCTGTGTCTTTCATAATACCTATAAAACGGGTAGCATTACCCAGAGATACATTGTGTCAAAATTCATTGTTTCCAAAAAAACTGGATCTATAATGCTGTCCCTGATATATGGGTATTATGAAAGACCCAGGCAAACTTCTCAAAATAGATAATTATTCAAATATAGTATCAGGTTAAATGTAATCATTTTTAAGATCTATTAACATTAACTTTATTAATTTTCCCAGCAATTAAAGTAAAAATCCGAGTGTATAACTTACACATAAAAAGCCATTTCAGCATCGACTAAAATCACTTGTTTTCTAATATATAATTTATGGAACTGTGTGTAGATAACATTCAAGGCAAGGTTATATTGCAAGGACGCGGTAATTAGTACTAATAACTATTAAGCTCTCGTAAGAGCCCGCACGAGACTCACATACGTATATAGACAATTTAGTTTAATGATTACAGATATACGGTATTAAGCTTACAAAACTTAAGGGGCTAAGAGCTGCCAAATCAGTATTTTCAATTCCATATACTGAAAAAAGTACGTATTCTATCAACATTATAAAAATAATTTGTATAAGAATAATACGGCGTGATTAATTTTAATTGAAATGTTTTTAATTACATTGGCTTAATCACGATAAAAAAACAATATTCAAACGTCTATTTCGTCTATATAGTCCACAATATCCTGATAACAACAATTGCTTTATAATCGACTAGCTTTCCGGCCGCGGCTCTGCCCGCGCGTGTTTCGGTTATCGCAAAAAAACATTAACCTCTTTTTGCGCAGTTGGATAAGAGGTATCCTATGTCCTTTACCGGGTCTCAAACTATTTCTATACTAAAATTCTTCCAAATCGGTCCAGTAGTTTGTAAGTTTATTCGTTGCATACAAAAAATTCCAAATCTCTCCTCTTCATAATATTAGTGTAGAAGTGAAGATGTAAATTGTTACACCAAAATAAAAAGAATTTTAAAAGTATAAAAACAGTCTCGATAACTTTTTTTCATTTGTTCTTGAGTTTAGTTATGTTTTGATACACGCGAATTTCGGTCAAAACGCAATTATTAACGCAACTGCTAATTTAATTGCTAATCACGTTAAAATAGCTAGCATCGACATTTCCTAATATCATTCATTAGATACCCTACTAATACGATAAATGCAAATTGTTGTGTGTTTGTGTTAATTTTATTTTACTTTTAGCTGATAGGCTCGTCTCTGACCAGTATATGACCTGATAGTAAGCGATGATGTGGTCGAAGATATTGTTGCATGCTAACCTAGAATTATTGGCTCTCAAGGACAGCTGCCGGAACACACCGTCAGGCGCTTCGCGACAGATTTTCTACTTGAGATTTGTAGCTAGCCAGGCGGGCATTCGCAAAATGCCCTACCACCATGCGACGACTGCCATCCTAAGACAACAGGGACCGATGGCTTAACGTGCCCTTTGAACCACGGAAACGCTCAGTAGTAATGTCACCAGCGGTCACCCATCCAAGACTTTGCTGATCGTTTCAGAATGGTTAAGCAAACTTCGCTACAAGGGCTTCAAAATGTATGCATTCTCACCTATAAGCTGAACGGAATGTAATAGTAGGTATACAGTTTAAAAAACTTAATAACTTAAACTTAATAACTTAAACTTAATAAATAACGATTGAATAAAAAGTTTCCATGGAACCGCGATATAAGGATTTAAAACGCTGATAGTATCAAGATTTTAAATAAAACTGTCACACATAAAACAGGAAAATTAAATATCAAGACGGAACGAGTGCCGTCGTTTGACAGCTCTAATAAATCCTGAAGGTCGCGTTCTGAGACCGCGATGAAATGGACACTTTTCGCGAATATATCCTTACGAGATACGAGGAACCATTTCCATAAAAACATGTTACAATCTAGGTCAGCGCCTAGCAAATACTATTCCTAGACAGTAAACACTTCGACGGTGTCATTACAACATTACGGGAAGTGGTGAAACAGCAAATCATGGTGATTTGAACCATTGAACCGTTAAGGAAACAAACAATCGACGGAAAAGATTTCATTTTTTTCGGTGAAGAAAGTTTCACGCTAACCGTAATAATATTTCAAACAAATCAAATTAGAAGGGGATTTGTTATATAAAGGGATCTTAAGAATATCAAAAATTTAACCAAAAATTGAAACCGACTTCAACACTCAAAACTGTGAAATAACTTGTTGAAGTCGGTATCATGACAGTTCAAAAGTACCTATTATCACAATATTGTGCGCATGGTACCGACTTCGACAAGTTATTTCACACTTTTGAGTATTGAAGTGGGTTCCATTTTATGGTGAATATTTTTTTCACATTTTTAGTGACCATTGCTGCTTACGGGATTCATTGCATTCACTGTCAACGACTAAGTATATCATCAAGTTAGGAAAATATTTTTCAGTTATTGGAATGTAACTCAAAAACGGCTTGACAGATTTTGATGAAATTCAAATGGGACCAAACGACAAGCACCAGCTATCAAATAAAAAAATAATAATCAAAAGCGGTTCACCCACTCAAAGTTTCGAGGTAACAATCATTAAAAAAAACCAGACGAATTGAGAACCTCGTCCTTTTTTCAAGTCGGTTAAAAAGAGATTTTGGTTTGGGCTGCGAACACAAGACAAAGCCAAAGAATTTATCAGAATCTGCTTAACTGTGACAGTTCATGTGCTTTCCATCGAGCCATCACGAATTTTATGAAATCAGAATATTCATGGTCAATATCGAATGCAAACGGGTTATTGACCCTGTTAAGTTTGACATTGAAGCAATTCACAAAACTGTTAATTTACAAAATAGCACGATTCAATTCTAGATAGATAACATTTTATTGAGACAGCAATATGTAACTAATAAAGGTAACAGTACAAAAAACTTTTATTAAAAATCTAACTTCAAAGATTAAATACACATTATCAGGATTAACTCAAATATGACTAATCATATCATACTCGAATTTAAATGGGACCACGTGACAAACATCAGCGTTCTAATATAAAAAAAAACATCAAAATCGGTATACCCTGTAAAAATATATGAGGAAAGTTACATACACACAAAAAACAGTCGAATAGAGAAACGCCTCCTTTTCTTGAAGTTGGGCGAAAATTAAACTCGGTGTAACAATAGGCATTCTTATCGCTTAGAGCGATCTCTTCCAGACGACCTATAACTGGAAGTTCTAGCTACTTTATTCAAATTCATCCATCTCTAATCAGTCAGATATAGGACTAGAAGTCGGCCCTTCAGTGTTTATAGCTCTAGTGGCTGAATTTTTAATATGCGTCAAGTTTCTTAACAATACATTTTGAATACTTGAGACAGCAATAAGAACTTATAGCATCCAATTCAGTGAGAGACCAGACAGCTGTACTCTGATATAATCAGAACGAGACTTGACAAAAGATATTGCGAGCTTTACCCAGATCCATATCAAAGACGGGTTCCCATGATAATTTGGCATGATTGCAGCCGAACGGCTAGACCGAAAACAATCCACTTATATCAATCCCAATTGTCAGGATTGTTTGTGTAGCACACGGTCCGGTTGAAGTGCTGACACAGTTAATGGACCCTATTGGACCGTCCCACGTCCCGGCTGCTAATTGCGATAGGAAATGTTTGGAGTGGTCCAATCATGTGATACTTTGATTAATGGGCTGAAGGATTACACGCTAATTGGTTGATTGTTGATGGGAAATGCTGGAATTATGTTCTTTTTTATTTCTGATAGGTAAGCCTTTGACCACAATCTCACGTGATTGTATGTGATGATGTGGTCGAAGGTTACTTTAAGTCGAAGGTACAGGCTTAACATAGAATTACTGGCTCTCATGGACAGCTGCCGGAACACACCGTTAGGTGCTTGGCGACAGATTTTCTACTTGAGGGTAGAGGGTGCGACGGAGAAGCTCAAGCCCGCGGCTACTGAGCCATTACTGCTTCTATGTTTAAATTGAAAGCGTTAACATTTAGGATCTTGTCATGCATTTTGCTTATTGTGGCTTTACCAAGGATCGCTTTGTGAATACTGAAAGGTTTAAAATACTTTATGATAAGATGTATGTACAGTATAACAGTGAATGATTTCTACTGTGGAACTAACGTGGTCGAGACGTGACTTACAATTATTTTATGAATAACAATCACAATCCAAGCACGTCCAAGTCCAACCTATAGAGGAATTTATGCTTTAACAACGAATAAGGCTATATTATCAGTGTTACGACAAATAAGCAAATTGAAATACAGAAACCGACAACGTTGTTATATATAACTAATACTATGTATGCGAGTATATTCTAAGTCAGCGGACTAGAAGCCACTTATCGGCAACAATATAACCAAGTGAGAGATTCTTGGACGGGTTAATAAGATCTACTCCACCTTGGGTTACAGCGAGTTACCTGAAGAACGAAGCCCCAGGAGGTGTGTTTTATTACATTTCAATCGAAATTGCGACAAATTCAATTCTGCATTATACGAGCGAGGAACGTGTAATCCGATTTATATGCATTTTAAACCGGTTCGGTGTACAATATGCATTTATTGTGCATGTGTGCATATAGGGCGGCTACAACTAAAATTCATTTAATATTCTTATGTTGGCAATAACGCATGCTCTGAGGATTACATTACAAACTTTCAAACTAACAAACTCCATCCCAATACGATGGTTAAAAAAGAATGATAGGAAATATTTTAGTTATGGACTCCTTGTCATGTTAGCTCAATTGGATTAGAGCATACCCCGGCTAAAGGGGTGGATGGACGCGGGTTCGAATCAGCGTCTGTGTGCATTATAGTCAGGCATTTCGCATGGTGGTAGGGCATTTTGCGAATGCCCGCCTGGCTAGCTACCACCCTCAAGTAGAAAATCTGTCGCCAATATAGTATATAATGAAACGAGTGCGGATAGTTCATTATTCCTATCAAAACTACGATGTTGTTAGCTTGAGCCGTAAGCGAGGGTCATGTCTTCCTTGGCGCTCTCCCATATCTCTCCATACAAACAAAATATTTTAAATAAGTAAGTACCTACCATGAGTTCAAACTCTGTGAAATTTCGCACGCATGTCCTTGAGTCTAATATCTTTACTTGTGGTTCGCCGGTTTTTCTTTTTATTATTTATGTTATCTCTAAATGTGAAAATAAGTATTCCCATACAAAACGTATTCATCTCAACAATTTTGATAATATTAAATTTTACGGAAAACTGACAAACCAGAAGCAATATTATATTAGACTCAAGGACATGCGTGCTAAATTTCACCGAGTTTCATATATAAAATATGATGAAACTGTATTTGTATGGAAAAACGCTACGAAGTCCCAACTTTAAGGAAATTCCGAGAACGACAATGGAGCGGTCGCTCGTATTCTAGACAAACGCGTCTTCGCTAACACAAAATCTGATGGAGGCGCGCATTAAGAGCGTACAAACACAAGGTATCCGCGAAAAGTATAAGCCGCATGTTGAAATACTCATAATAAAATGACGAAACTACTTTTGTATGGTAAGCACTATTAAGAGATTTCCCTTAAGTAGCAGTTTTCGGGAAGTACAGTAGAACGCCGATTAACCGAATCGCCAATTATCCGAATAGGTCCTAAGCGTACTATGTACCTCTATTATTGTTGTAATTTTTTATACTTTGTATTTTTGTTAAGGCATGATGGGGTTGCAACTTACCCTGATCGAGATGTTCAAGTGAGCGTTATTGTCGAACTGTGTTTGTTAAACTTAATAAGGTTTATTCTATATGTGTGACAATTTGTTTTTCTTTATTACCAGCCTATGTCTGATTATCCGAATCGACCCCGGTCCCAATTAATTAGGATAATCGGCGTTCTACTGTATATAATCTGTGTACTGCTCTGAAAAAAAATCGGTGCCAAAAGTAAATGTTTGATTCAACTGAAATGAAACCAAATATAGATAATTTTAATAAGACGTCTTAGGAAAACTCAGATCGTTTAAAGGAAGGCTCAAGACACCTCTCGCAGAAAAATATTCTAATTTATTTGTGGAAATTTCTTAGAAGAACAGTAATACCTGTATAAAAAATCTGAGACCGAATAAAGAATTCCTGATACCTCATCATTAAATCCTTTGAAGAAAAAAATACATTTCGCCAAAAGTATTTTCCAGGACATTATGAATTTATTTATTTTTTCTGTTTTACAATCTCAGCTGTCAATAAGTAATGTTTAGTCGAAGGTGTGAACAGAATAAACCTAGAATGCTGTCAAAGGCAACAGCTTCCCGAGCACATACCGTTTAGTGCTTGGGGACAGATTTTCTACTCCAGGGTGGTACTCAGCTTCCCTGCGATGAAGTTGAATACTGCGACGGGATTCAAACCATGAATCAGTGATAGCCGAACGGTAATAGCTGTGGACTGAGGTGCCGCAGGTACATGGTTCGATCCTTACCACCACCGGCTTGAAATCCACCGCATGGTGGAAGGGTATTTGGTGAATGCTCGCCTAGCTTGCTATATTTTTCAGCTATATATATATAACACAAGTAGAAAATCTGTTACCAAGCAACTAACATAAGTGTGTAGAATATAGAATAGAATATATTTATTGGCCTTATAACATTGATTGTTATACTGGGAAAGTCAGGAGTACAATTTTGGAGGAATAATACTAGTATATAATACAAAACAGCAATAAATATTTAGGTAAGTATCACATCAAAATTATTAAATATTCCTAAAAAAAAATATATCTAAAATAGGAAAAATCAAAATAATAAAATTATACATAGTAAAATAAAAATAAATGGAATGTCTGGAATTGGTTCAATACACAAATATATATATTATTTTTAAATGTCAAGACTTTATATGAATAACTGTTATAAATATTATTATAAGCTGCAGTCAAGTGTACTTTAATAATTAAATTGTCATAATTACATTTATTAAAATTCAACTTTTACAAGAATGAAGATTCCGTGAGGCGCATGTCCATGAATTCATCTAGGGAATAGAGTGGATGTGTTTCAACGTCGCCAAGCAACTAACAGTGTTCCGGCAGCAGTCACTGAGAGCCGATAAGTAATTATGAAATTATAGGCACATGACACTTAACAACTGCATGTCTCATGATGATGGGCGTAGTGCTATTCATCTCGAAATGTATCTGTTATAGTCTATGTATACCGCTTAACATCAGGTGAGCCTCGTGTATGTTCTGTCACAATTCTATAAATACCATGGACTCCACAAATTTCACAACTCCTTCCGTGTGCATGGTGTTAGGCACTTTGAGAAAGTCCGCCTGGCTTGCTACCACCCTCAAGTAGAAAATCTGTCGCCAAGCACCTAACAGTGTTTCCGCAGCTCTCCTTGAGAACTAATACACCTAGGTTAGCTTGTGCAACATCTTCGTAGAATAGGGATAGAAATATAATATGAAGTGATCGATAAAAACCATTAATAATAATCGTATTCAATACACGATGCGTTTCACCGCCCTAGATCGAACAGTAGACATCCGTTTTAGAACCGAATATCAATCTATTTTATGATAGCGAGTCGCGCCGGCTTCGCACGGGTATTCAATATATATATTAATATTTTTTATATCCTATGTTCTTCAGGGATAATGTAGGATTCTAATGGTGAAAGAATATTTCAAATCGATCCAGTAGTTTATTTTATTTTTAACCGATAGCAAAAATGGAGGAGGTTCTCAATTCATGATATTTTAAATAACAAAAAACTCGGTGAAATTTTTTGTACATATTGCTGACCCTTCTATCTATGCTCCTGTTATGTTATGTTCTTCTCGCAGTGTCTCTATAATTTTTTTAGCTGAACGTGGCAGTATAATGTAGAATATTTTAATATTTAAATTTGTAATTGACCTTCATAAGAGCGTCGTAGACAGAAATTGAATAAACAATTTTGAATTTGAATTTATGATTTGCCCATTTTTCGATTTGTTATTTATTATATCCCTAAATGTCATAATGACAATTCCAATACAAAACAATTTTTCGAAATTAATAAATTATTAATGAAAATACTTAATTTAACAGAAATCTGGCAAATCAGAAGCATAGATATTAAGCTCAAAGATATACATGCCGAGTTTGAACACTTGGTATTTAAAATATGACAAAACAACCTTTGAATGGAAACCGCTCCGTGAACTGTACTCTTAACTATTGCCGTCCAGTATTATCTGTATGTGCGTACTACATCGCACACTGTACAACTCCGTAAAGGCATCGGCTCCACTCGAGACAAGCTCGCGAGTAGCCGTGGGAATGAGTGAGGTGAGGTGAAGCGCAGTGCTGAGGTGATAGGTACTTCTGCGTTGTCCTTTACTGTCCTAGACCGAACAGTTGACCCCCGTTGCGATCGAAAGGACGCTCGGCGCCGGACGAATCTCACTTGAAACGTTCAACTGAACAATAAACTTGATTACTTTCATAAGATTTGGCTTTTAATTAAATTGTATTTTCTCGTACTCATTATTTACGGGCAATAATATTGAAGATGATAAGATTACTTTGAAATGGATTTGACTTACTCTGTCTTATTGTTTTAACCCGACTGCAGGAGGCTTGTTATAGTTATTTGTTATACAAGAGTGCAAAGTTGCTTTTTAACCGCGTGTTCAATTTTGATGACCGAGCAAGCGAAGGACCATAAAATTGAATCACGAGCGCAGCGAGTGATTCAAAATTAGAATCCTGAACGTTAGCGAGGGAATCAAAAGAGCACGAGGTGAAAAATCTTTGCACTCGAGTGCAACACGTAACTTTTCATTCCACCTCAGCGAGGAAATGACTAAATGCGAAATTTGAAAAAAGAACACCAAGAAGGTTCCGAGTCTGAGTTTTTAACAAATTAAAAAAAACTTGTATGATATATCCTAGGACGATGTATCACAATGGACGTAGCGATGAGACGTTGGCACTCTGACGTTCAGTGTGTAAACACAGAGTCTAGCTTCTCTTTCTATTACACAGATTGTCGTATAGAGTAAACGAGAAAGCTAATGTAAAATTGACAGCCCCGCGCTTCGTGTCTTATTTTGACCGGCTTGTAGGCCACAACATTGCGATGTATCATATTTATAAGTATAATTAAATGGTAATATCGCTGTAAAGACTAAATACCGCGTTACATAGTGAAATAATGCCGTGTTGTGCTGTGTTTTGTCCATCGAGAACAACTAAAGGAGGAGTAAAAGATCCAGAATTATCATTTCACACGTAAGTTGTTGTGGGCATTTATTATCTAATATAACCAATTATAAAGCAAAATATTCATTTCGTTTATGTATAATACATTTTATTGTCATATGATTGCCAAGTGGTGGTAAATAGTTATTGATTTATAGCATTAATTTAAGTATATTGATAGCATTGTTTAACGCCTCGCGGCTAGTGATGTACCACAACTGTGCAATATTTTGTCGAGAAATATGGTCGATATAAGGTGAATAAAGAATCTGATGTTCTTGCCTAAAACGAGTACCTACATTTAAAAAATACAATAAGCGATACGTTGACCGTTAAATGATAAACATATAGTAAATAATACTAGTATATAATATCTTATTAATATTATAAACTGCCTACTTATATTTTAATAAATCATTTTGTTATAGGTTTCCAAAATCTCCGGAAATCAGAGATCAGTGGATAAAGGCTGTGAGACGTGAAAATTGGGTGCCGACTAAATACTCCAGGTTATGTTCTAAACATTTTGAAAAATCCAGTTTTTACAGGGTTATCAATCAAGAAACTTAAAACAGATATTATAATACAGATACCCTTAATTTTTGAAGGATATCATATATATTATCAGCCGTCAGCAGCCAAAAAAAGAAAACAGAAAAAATGAACTGACACCAAGGAAACGAAAAAGAATAGTTTTAGTAATAGTTTTTAGTAGCTAGTGGTGTTGAGAAAGAAGATCTGCCTACAACGCCTCGGCGAGCACTGAAGGTGTTGACATCTTTAACAAAAGCGCAGACAACGGCTTTGCGGCGTCTTAGACTCATAAAAACTTTAAGAGAAAGTAAACGCAGAATTATTTAAAAAAATGCTAAGTTAATGAATATAATAAATGATTTAAAGAGCAGAGAATTACTAAATACTGAATCTTTAGATGTTTTGTCTAGTATAGGAGACTAAAATAAAGATTTGCTTCTAATGTTACAGAAAAAACATACCAAAGCATCCCTTCCGAATAATTATTCACCTGAACTGAGAAAATTTGCACTAACTTTACATTTTTTGTCACCACGCGCATATAAATACGAACAGACTTATTTTGTTACTTGCTCACCCCATCCAAAAACCATAAGCAAATGGAATCAAGGCGTTGATTGTCACCCAGGCTTTACTAAAGAATCTTTTGAGACTCTAAAAGCCAAATCAAAGCATCAACCAATAATCGGTGAATTAACTATGGATTAAATGGCTATTAGAAAATGTATCGAGTGGGATGGCCATAATTCTCATGGCTACGTAAATGTAGGAAACAATGTTGAAAATGATTGTGTTCCGGTAGCCACTGAAGCACTTACGTTTATGGTGACCTGCTTAAATGGGTCATTTAAGATACCACTTGGCTATTTTCTGATAAATGGAATAACTGGCATGCCAAAAGCTGAACTGGTACGTCGCTGTCTAGATCTATTGAGTGAGTGTAATGTCACCATAGTTTCTGTAACGTTCGATGGCGCTCCTAACAATATTGAGATGGCTAAACAGCTTGGCTGCAATCTGGACCTGGAAAATCTTAAAACACAGTTTGAATATAATGGTTTTAAGATTTCTATTCTGCTTGATCCTTGCCATTGTTTAAAATTAGTACGAAACACTTTGGGTAATAAATCTATGATGATGGTGGCAATAAGATATCTTTTAAGTATTTTGAGTTACTACATCAACTCCAAACTGAAGAACAGTTGCATTTGGCTAATCAAATAAGACAAGGACACATTGAGTACGTCAATCACATGTAGTACATATTTGCAACAAATTAAATCAATATGCCTATGCACTGTATATGCTTAAAAAAGTAGTAAACCAAAATGCACTATTGAGTGCATATCACGCACATGCGGGATCTATACTGAGATATGGAATTTTGTACTGGGGCAACTGTGCTGATATAGAAGACGCTTTTAAAGCACAAAAAAAGTGTATCAGAGCAATATGCGGACTGCAACAAACAGACACATGTAAACCATATTTCACAAATCTTAAAATACTGACACTTTCTTCGCTATACATCTATGAGGCATCGCTGTTAATCAGGTCAAATATACAGAACTATGACACTCTATCGAGCAGAAGACACAAAACCACACTCCGTAACATAAAGTGTAATACCACCCTTTATAAAAAAAGTGTATTTGCCTTAGGCATAAAAATCTATAACCAACTACCATCATCCCTGAAGGATACCAATTCATTATCCATTTTTAAAAGAAAATTAAAAATATTACTGATTAATAAATCATATTACAAAATTGATGAATTTCTTGCTGACCGATCATTAAAAAATATTGACATTAGTGTATAGATATAATATGACATCTACATAATTCACGGCCAATGTTTACTGTTATTATTATTAAATTACTTAATTATGTTCAATGTTATTAAATTTGTAGTTTTTTTGTTGTGTCTTGATGTATTTCTTTAATTAATTTGATCAATATTAAAATGTATAATTTATTAAATAATTATTTGTACCATTATAATATAAAATTGAATAATGAGAACTAACCAATACAAATACCACTTATTTTTAGTTTCTTGACTGCAGTTGTATAATGTATTTAGTTTCCAATGAATTTAAATCGTATGTACCTATTCTTCACTGACATGTAAACGAATTTTGCACACCCATTAAGGGTAGAATATAGTGGACATATTTTACTCAAATAATTCTAAGATCTATATATCTAAACTACCTATATTCCTGCAAATAAATGAATTTGAATTTGAAACAAAAAATGAAAGTCAAATTAGCTGCACAACTCTTAAGCGAATCAGTGGCAGATACATTATTATTTTGTCGGAGTAAAATGCAACTTAGTGAATTTGCTGGCCGTGAAGCAACATGTGATTTTGTAAAAAATATAAATATTATATTCGATTTATTAAATTCGCGAAATCTCAACTCGTATGGATACAAACAAGCAATCATACCTCGAAATCTTGTGAAAAGTTTACAACTAATACATGACGGAACTGAGTACCTAAAAAAATAAAAATTCTGATGGTAGTCCTTAAAGGTCATTAATTCATTAGTAATTCTTAAGTATCTCTGAGTCTATTTATTCTATTTTGAAAATTCTTTTACTAATAGAAAGCTTGGTCTTTATGTGCTATGTTTTGTTTTATTTTTACAACTAAACTTTATTGAAATCGATGAAGCAGTTTTTGAGATACACTCCAATAACTAAAAAGTTTTATTCGATTTTGCTTGATGATACAAGTAATTGGCAGTGAATAAAAATCGATTTTAATCGAGCAAGGATCACTAAAATGGGTAAAAAAAAATTTTACACACAAACTTTACAACACTCATAAGTATGAAATAACTTGTCGAGGTCGGTACTATGCGCAGGGTATTGTGATAATAGGTAAGTTTTGGACTATCATGGTACCGACTTCAACAAGTTATTTCATACTTTTGAGTGTTGAAGTCAGTTCAAATTCTTTGTTAATTTATTTTTTACTAACTAAAATATAGCACACAAAAATAATCGGTTACTAGGTAACGCAGTCTACAACTGTAATAGTCACATAATTTAATGTTAATTATTATTAAACATAAGATCCAATGTAATTTCGTTAAAGAAATTTATCTTAAATGAAAAGGTGTTCTCAAAAATTGAATAAAAAAAAATCCGAAATGTATCGTAAATTGTTTTCTTATTAAAAATTTCCCAGTGTGTACTACATATTATATTTGTGCACCTTTTTATCGATATGTTCTACCCTAGTGATCACTTCCCTACTCACGCACATTCTAGCCTTTCTAGACACTCAAACTAACTTAAAATGGACACGCTACCAAAGCTATCACTCCGTCCATTGTGATACATCGTCCTAGGATATATCATACAACTTTTATGGCACCATAGAGGTAGCAGTAAATAGGTTTAATGTTTTTTTTTATTCACCAACTTAGTGCACACGATGTTCTAAATTCAATTTACTTTATCCTCTAGAGAATAAAAACGGCTTTTCCACTCAGATATTGAAGATTAAAAATACTCTTTCCGAGATGGTGGGATGAAAAAACTATTGCCTAACAGTAAACATGTCTGAGCAAACAAAGTGTGCAGCGAAACGTATGGATATCTCGTAAACGATTTCGTGAAGTGGCAAAGATTTTTGAGGTCGAGTTGAGCGAATTCATAGCGTAATTGTCAGAATTTTTTTTTTCATTTTTTGTTTTTCCGTAGCCGGATTAGCCGGATTTTCTGAACACAGCCTCCGCCACCTTCGGATACCTATATTACCTCTGTCCCTTACGATACCTAAGGGAGGAGATGGGGAGGGGCTGACATAGCAACCCCGCAGCCCACGGGTACCAGCACCCTTAGCAAGCTTTAATGCAAAATATACAATGTCAGTATTATTATTTTGAAGCAGTGATGGCTCAGTGGTATTGGCTATGGACTGCCACGCAGCAGGTCCATGGTTCGAATCCCGCCGCAGGCTTGAGTTTCACCGCATGGTGGAAGGGCATTTTGTGAATTCCCGCCTGGCTAGCAACCACCCACAAGTAGAAAATCTGTCTGTCGCCAAGCACCTAACGGTGTGTTCCGGCAGCTGTCCTTGAGTGCCAGCAATTCTCGGTTAAGCCTGTTAACACCTTCGACCACACCATCACTTAACATCAGGCGAGATTGTGGTCAAAGGCTAACCTATCAGGAATAAAAAAATATTAAAAGATTTTATAAAATAACACGACAGGTAGAGTTTGTACCACGAGCGGGATATGTAAAGCGTACATTTTTCTTATCTCTGCAATTTTGTAAGATGATTCGCTTAGAAGAGGTGAGGGGGCATTCTAGCCCGACACCAAATAGCAATGTACTCGTAGCAAGCTTTTATGCAAAAAATATAATGTTAGTTACAAACTTAACCAAGATTTCTTTAAGATCCCAACTGCGCAGATTCCTTCAGTACAAATAAACAGAATAGGTTACCTAAGAGCGGTAGGGAACAGCTCAAGGTGAAGACGAGGAATCTCCATGACTCAGAACAATATTAGCTAAAAGTGGAGTCGCTATACTACGCACCTGGAACATTTGAAACACTCCAGACTTCCAAACAAACTATAAACTTTTGTAGTTAGATTTAGAGTTAAAAGATTAAGAGCCGGTGAAGATCGAAGAATCGACCCTCACCCATCACACATCTTGATGAGACATATTTTTTATCAAATATAATTTATTAACAAACATGCCTATGATAACTTGTCTATCGAAATGTTTTCAGTTATTTTTAATTGAATAAATTTTCATTTCATGTACGACATTTTGCAAGCAAGCCTATACAATTGGTTTATCATATAACATATCTTATGATATCACTTTCGATTGGTGAACTGATCAGTGTCTGTTAGATTTAGTTTAACTTTTATGATGCTGCGCAGTGTCATACAGAACGAGGATGGTGACACCGCAACTGTAATGGACAGGCGCTTAACGCGTCCGTAATAGCGTCGTTCGGGCGAATTATACGTCTTCTCAATTCCTAACATAAAAAACATATGGTACCTTTCGTTGCAAATTAAAATGGGGAAAATCGATGGCACTACTCGAGTCAACGTAAGTAACGGTATGCTGCTCCGGTAAGTTGCCTCTTAAGACATCCAACAGAAAGAAATGGAATATTCTTTATAAATCCTTATACCGAGAACTGTACTTACAGCGTATAAGATTGTGAACATCTACAATTCGACATGCACATATTCTACATCTACTATATATATAGCATCCTTTTCGTTCCCAATACCCCTTCATATCTGAAAGAGCGTTTTATGTTTCTCCATCTAACTCATGACTTGTCGTCGCTCTTCTAACACTCTTCAATTGAAAATGCCTCCACATTGTTCCCAGTATTACAACAAGTCGTTCACAGTGCAAGCTGCACGACTATGGAATGGTTTGCCACTCGACATTAGACGTGCCAAATCTATTACAATATTCAAAAGTATGGTAAAAAATCACTATTTATCTAGTACGAGGGTGGATTGAAAAGTTCGCGGTCTCAGCAAGAAAACTATTTGTAATATAAACAAAAGTAATTTTATTTTTCCACGTAATCTCCACTTAACTCAATGCACTTCTTCCACCTGGTTTCCAACGCCTGTATGCCAGTCATAAAAAAAGTTTGTTCAAGGCTTTCAAAAAAGTCACCCACTGCAGCTTCGACCTCCTCATTTGATGAAAATTTTTGACCTCCAAGGTGTTTTTTTTATGTTTGGGAATAAATGAAAGTCTGAAGGTGCCAAATCAGGGGAATAGGCGGGATGCGGCAGTAATTCAAAGCCACAATCGCGAATTTGAGCCATAGATTCAACAAACGTGTGAACGCGTGCATTATTCTGATGAAACAACACTTTAATCCTGGCCTTTTCGCTTTAATTGTTTCACGCAAACGACGTAAAAGGATGCAGTAATAAGCCGAGTTTATAGTTTCACCTTTTGCAAGGTAGTCCACCATGATGACACCCTTAACATCCCAAAAAACTGACGCCATCACCTTGCCAACTGACAAAGCTGCTTTGGCTTTTTTTGGAGTTGGGTTTGACTCTGGGGTGTAGTGGTGTACCCAGGTTTCATCCATTGTCACAAATCTGGCCAAAAAATCTTGTGGATCAGCTTCAAACATTTCCAAACAGTCGCGAGAAATCGTGAGCCGTATTCGTTTTTGTTCAACTGAAAGCAATCTGGGTACCCACCGCGCAGAAACCTTAGAAAATCCAAGTTCATTGACTATGATGTTTTGTGTTCGTTCATACGAGATGCCAATAGTGTCTGTAATCTCCCTGATGGTCAATCTCCGATCTGCCAATATCAGATCACAGATTTTCCCGATGTTTTCTTCAGTCGTAGACGTCGTAGGCCGGCCGGAGCGAGGGTCATCTTCAATACTCTCTCATCCGCGTTTAAATTCAGCAACCCACTTTTTCACAGTCGTATACGACGGAGCAGATTCCCCCAATGTTGTTGACATGTCTTCGTGAATCTCTTTTGGAGTAAGTTTTTTTTTAAACAGGTATTTGATGACCGCACGTTGCTCAATTTTCTCCATTCTTTAAAAATGCTGCACTTAGGCTCACAAAATTCAGTCTAATTTAAAAACTGATAATGCTATTGCGATAAAATTTTACAATGTGACAACCAGAAAGTAAGCAAATCGAATGAAGTCAGTTCCATTAAAATAGTTCAAGTATTTATGTGTTAGGCCGCGAACTTTTCAATCCACCCTCGTATATAACACTGTATTTATTTGTATATATTTTATGTTATAATTATGTATTGTATTACTATATTAATGTCTAGTTATTTATTATGTATTAAATAGTTTAATATATATTTATCATGCTAATATGTTATATGTTTGTGTTTGTATTTATCTAATATATTATGAAATGATTAGTATATGATTTTTAACATAGCTCTTTCATGTAAACTATATTTATTGTTCACCACCGACTATCTCTGCTATTGTTTCTGTCCATCCAAAGGTTGTCTGGAAGAAATCGCTATACAGCGATAAGACCGCCCATTATCCTACCTTAGAAATGTATGTTAGTTACTCTAAAATGTAAATTAGCATGGTAAACAATAAAGAGTTTTTGTATTGTATCGTAAGATTGTAAACATTACAAATATTATAAAAAATTTGACAACATTTATATAGCTAGCTGCGCTAAGCAGTTCCCTCCGCGTAGACAATGATGAAAGTATCATATGTGTTAATTCATGGCCTAAACTGTCTTAATTCAAAGTTTCATCCAAATCGGTTCAGCCATTTTAGCGTGAAGGAGTAACAAACATACACAAGACCTCCCTCACAAATCGCGTGTATAATATTAGCATGATTACCATTATAAGTCACAATACATAGGTAGGTATGTCTCTACTAAGGACTCGTAGAGTAAGGCTATGGGCCATTATACTTTCCATTTTTACGAGCCATTGTGTGCTCTACCAATCGTTTTTATACGACTCAGGCAATATTATCGAATGGGTTGTACGATTCGAGAGAATTTATTAGCTGTAAAATGTTGGTGTTCGCTGATTTTCCCACACTCGCGGAATGTGCGGAATCTTATATGCGGCGTTACATCGTGGGAGGTAGGTAACTTGGAGCCTTAGATATTCCAGACATGTACCACCCCCTTTATTTAATATGTACTAGCTTTCCGGCTGCGGTTCCGCCCGCGCGTATTTCGGTTATCGCGCAAAACCGTTAACCTCTTTTTCCGCAGTTGGATAAAAACTATCCTATGTCCTTTCCCGGGTCTCGAACTATTTCCATACCAAAACGGTCCAGTAGTTTTTAAGTTAAGTCGTTGCATACAAAAATACAAATCTATCCTCTTTATAATATTAGTATAGATACGTCTTGTAAATATTTTGCAACTAAAATCTTCAATTGAAATAAAGAAAGAAAGATGGTGCGTTCTAATATCACGTCATGTATCACAGTATAATGCGAAGAAAATTTAAAATAAGCATTTAATGCACTCAGCTGCACTTCCATTTAATAACATAAGTTTTAATGAATAACAAAGATAACAAGCCAATTATGCAGTAGACGTACATATGCACACTACTGATACTCAATTAGGAGACGTTGCCTGATTTTACATTGCCATGTTCAAGGTACGGATACAGTTTTTACCGTTTTTAATAAGTTCAATTACTAAAATAATGTATTTTTTTTTCACCAACCCATAAGTATTTAACTGTAAAAAATCCAATAGTATCAGTACTAATATTATAAATGCGAAAGTAACTCTGTCTGTCTGTCTGTTACGCTTTCACGCTAAAACTACTGGACCGATTTTAATGAAATTTGGTATGGAAATAGTTTGAGACCCGGGAAAAAACATAGGATAGTTTTTATCCGACTGCTCAAAAAGAGGTTAATGTTTTCGCGCGATAACCGACATACGCGCGGGCGGAGCCGCGCCCGGAAAGCTAGTTAAATTTAAATCTATATTATAATAAATATTTGTTAGACACGTGCACTTAATATTCTAGTAATAGAATACATATTCAGATAAAAAAAAACTTTGGATACGCTTGCAACCATTGGTTACCCGCGACATTTACGATGTCGTCAGTCTATCTAGTGGAGGACCTCCCAAACCTACGTCTTCCAGTGTAATGTGGTAACCACTAGAGAACCTTTCTTCCCCCATCGGTTATCGGTTCGTCGACCAATGTAGCTCGCCTATCGCCACTTCAACTTGCGAATTCTGACTGCAAAGGCTCTGCGCGATCTTCGACGAGAAGATGTCGCGTAAATTCTCGAAATAGTATATATTGTTTCTGTATCCAAACAATGATCCTCAGAAGAGGAGTTCACCTTCAAAGTGACCAAAATCAGGTAATCAGAGAAATCCCTTAAGCCGAATTTTTTATGCCTGTTATGTCAGCCTTTGACCACTATCTCACCTGATGGTAAGTGATGATGTGGTCGAAGATGTTGTACAGGCTAACCTAGAATATCGCTAAGACTTGTTTGTCCTCTACTCCCACTGTGACGATTCTGACGTCACGTCCGTGTAACAAAGCTGAAAGTTTTGGCTGAATTTTTAATAAACGTTTCTTCTTATACTAGTGATGAATTTACGCAATGTAACGTTCCGAATCTATTAATAACATAAACATCTTTCACAAAAACTGTAGATGTCAGACAAACAAAGCGGATTATAGAACAATCTAAGAATACAAGACTCGTCCATTCTTTATATCTATATTAAATTATTCAAGTCTGAGTGGTAGCAGCTGAGTGAATAATGTTACGAAGTGGAGCAGCAATGGAAAAGATCATAAATCATAGTGGGATTAGAGAAATAATAGAAAATATTAAAAATAAACTTAAGTTGTTCTCGAAATGTACTTGTAGCATTTCTTAACTATACACGCTTATCTATAGTTAGTGAACCAAACTCTGTCACACGAAACATTTAAAAAACTGGCTAAAAGCGACTCGGACTCTTAATAACACAAAACTACTAACGTAAACCAAAAATTTAACTTATTTTTGGTCCCTCATGATAAGGTTTTGGTATTTTACTGGTATATTTTCATAGAATTAAGATATTAACGTTAAAAGCGTAATTTAGAGTCAATTTTGTAATTTTATTCTAAAGAGAAAATTTTAAGGAAACGTGTTTCGGAGTTTTCTTGCCATTGCCTTTAAGTAAATATATTTTGCTAAAATTCTGTTCAAGTAAAGCTTTATAGCACTCGTCAGCATATTAACATCAGGTGTGTCTCATGCTTGTTCCGACACAAATCACGGAATTCCCTATTTCATTAATTCTATAATTTTATTAGTTACTACGATAAGATCTCATAAACATAACGAATCAATACTATCGCCTATTGTTGACAAGCTTTAAATTTGAAGTAGTGATAGCCGAGCGGTAAAAGCTATGGACTTTCGTGCCGCAGGTCCATGGTTTGATTCCCACCGCCGCGCCGGCTTGAGCTTCACCGCACGGTAACAGGTCATTTAAACTCTCACTCTCACTCAGCAGCATGGCTAGCTACCATCTTCAACTGGAAAATCTGTCGTCAAGCACTTAACAGTGAGTTCCGCTAGCAATCCTTGAGAGCCAGTAATTCTAGGCCATGTTAAACATCCTCACCCCACATCATCACTTACCAACAGGTGCGTTAGTGTTCAAGGGCTAGCCTACCAGATGTAAAAAGTAACAAAAAAAATAAACAAACTTAATCTATGACAATATAATATTTTTCCATAATTTACCCTTCAGCATATAACTTTATGCGCATACATTATGTCGGTGCCCTTTGGAATTAATCACACGATAATAAATATTATTGCTAAAAGATTTGAGGCATTTTTATAAACGAACGAGATAAATCATTTATTTCGTGAAGAAAGACTGATGACAGTCATTTGAACCATTATCATTATAAAGCCACACAATATTAGACTTAGTTATCGTTACATTAACAATAATGTACAAGGAAAAATATTGTACATAACCGGGTAATGTACTCGTATGAGGAATTATTAGTTTTTCACTCCAAGTTACTTTCCTATAATGTAATGTATCGTACATTACAAGGGAGAAGTTATTTGTCCAGCAGCATCGGCTAATGTTAGATGACGTTATTTAGCCAAATAACGTCATCTAACATTAGTCGAGGTGCCTTACTCCCAGTTGACACTGCCGTCGGTGGGGATAGGAATTTGTTATGACAGCTATAAAAGTAAAACTTTATGTCATGCCTCTTCGGTTTTCCCATTTGAGTGAAAATTGACTTTTAAGGCTCGTATTAATAAATGCAGCTCAAAGTTGAGATTGATCTCAAGATGCCGTTTTCGACAGATGTTCCATACATTAAACGTAGCACTTAAGCTCTATCTCAACTTTGAGATACCTTTATATGACTTGACTTGTATGACCTCTTTATTTGATTTATTAATTTATTTGTAATTGTGTTTAATTATTATATGTATTTGCAAATATGCAGTGATTAGCAATATTCCAACTGAATGTAATTTGATTAACATACAATTTTGTTTTTTATCTGACATTTGTACGAAATTGATTTACTTATTAGTATTATTATTTGAATGCTTATGGGTATAATTTTGCCAGAAATAAAATAACTTTGATTTTTTGATTTGATTTATTAATACTACCCTAAAATTACCTGGAAATAAATCACCAACGTGACTGCTGTCAAAGTGACACTTTGTGTTGTAGTTTATGATTACGATTTTCATTTCGGTTAACAGCTGTCAAACTTTGAACGTCTCATTTCGGAAACTATTGAACCTGGTTAAGAAAACTTGTAAAATACGGACATACACGCAGATTGCAGGTGTTGCAGTACAACACTTAATCTGGCAAAATTTCTACCAACGCGGATGCTGCTAACTCTCCTGTCTTTAAGACATAGGAATCGCCATGACCAGTCCCATTACTAGGAGATAAACAGAGCAACTGTGGGGTTCACCACAAAATTAGTAAAAAATAAAATTTATTTTTAAGACTACAATGATTGATTAGCGACAAATATTTTATAAATTGGCTTTTAATACTTTCCTATTACTAAATAATGAAATACAGGTAAACAAACAGACAGCGTAATAATAAACATCATGTAGGTGAGGAAGAGAGAGATAATTATCACATTGTTAGAAGTTATCAGCGAAAGAGACACGTTCCAATACAATGGCTTTCAAACTCCACGACAGGTGTCACGGTCGCGATTCGTTACGGAACTTGTGAGCTGTGTCGCGACTTGTGACGTCATACCTTATTGTGACGTAGATTGTTTTGACATAAAACAGTTTGAGGCTCACTCTCGACAGTTTTATCTACAGGAATATAGAAAACATTGCAAAACAGCATTAAAGAAAATAATGCAAAAAACCCCCACCCGTGGGGTGCCGGGATAGAATGGCACCCCATCAACTTCCTGAGGGTGTCGTAAGATACTACTATAGGAAAATACAAGAAGGTGACCCTGCTGAAGAACTGTCTACAAAGCGTGGGGATTATAGCAAATATTCACGGTAAAACTCAGCTGAAGCAAATTAATACATCAAATTTGATTTTGTTCATAATATAATCTTTTTTACGGAGAAAATATAAATAAGTGCGCAGAAAAATACATTTCTTTTATTTCCATAATTTCCAGTTATTGTTTTTATTGTTTATTGTCAAGCAATCCACCAGAACGACACATATTTCAACCGGCTACCCATTACGATTCAAAAGCATTTAAAGGTAGGACGGATATGCGTACAGAGGAGGCTCAGGGTTTAGGTTTTTGTACATAACTCCAAAAACCATGTCACCGGTTGGAGAACAAACCTTGTAACATGGATAGTGTTACTCTATGGAAGCTGTAACACGAACAGGGTTACTCGTTGGAATCTCGAATGAAAATAGTTGCAAGGAATCATGTGCGGGTGACGATGGGAATGTTGTTCCAACGAGAAATGATTTTTCCAGCGAGTAGCACTGTTGGCGTGTGGCTCGAAGGAAGACTTTAATTTCCGTTACCCGAGTTTGTCAGCATAAAGCAAGGTTCGTACCAAAGTTGCCAAATTAAAAAAGGCAACGCGGGCCGGAGATTGCCTGAACACGCTTTCGCAACGACTGCACTGGGAATTTCCACATCAAGCCTTTAATGTCCTCAAACTAGAGTTGGGCATTGCTTTAAGACCTATCAACTTTCTCTTAAGGTGCTTAAAAAAACCTCAGATCCTTGACCATATTTTCTTAACATTTTGTTTGTTGCAACAATATTTGGCGAGTTAAAAATGTACTAAGCAAATTGAAACGTTAATTACTATCCACTCGTATAATAATCGCGATAACCTCAAACAGCATTGAGTTCAAACTGACTTTGCTAAATAAAATTTTGTTATAGACATTATTACAAAATTTGTATCTCCTTGCAAACGACTTAAGGTGAAGTATGTTAGAGTTGCAAAAAAGGCAAATTTTGAATATGGTTTTAAAAAAAAGTGTACTCTTTACAGATATTAAACAAATATATAATATTGTAGAGGATATGAAAGATAATATGCCTGGTACGAAAACACATTTCTTTCCATAGAAAATAGTCATGAATACAGCTCTAAAATTTCGCTGAATCAAATTTTGTGTCTATATAGTAAATTTAATCAATACAGGGAAGACGTGCTGGAAGTTGTCATGGCTTGGTATTCAACAAGATGTTGGATACCGAGTCAGCAGTACAAGATAGTCTGCCTCGAAGAATTAGTGTACAAACGCTACTGTGTTTAGGCGTGAATTGCACTGTAGCAAGTGAAATTACTGAGCCAACGAGACTTTAAAACTAACGTTTTTGAGTAACGAGCGCAGTCCAAGTAGAACGAGGACGCTTACCGTCAGGCGGGCGACTTGACCGTCTCATCACTTCATCACATAAAACAAAACTGTCGTCCTATTTATCCTGGCCTTGTATACTAAATTTGTTTAATCAATCTTAAATTTTACATTACCTTTTTATCTCAAATCGCAGTGCAGTGTTATCGAGTCCATTCACAAACAGTTTAAAAACCGAATTCATTATACAGAAGCGTTCAATCCAATCTCGGATTATTGATACAATGGAATATTCATCAGCCAATCCCGAAGCCTAACAGCATTCATAATATAAGAATTTAAATTGGAAAACAGAATACGAACACCTCCGAATGCGGATCGGTGGCCTTCGGTAGTTTCTTTTGCCTGACCTTAGCCCACTTTGTGTGGGGTCAGCTTGTCATGTATTCCTCTTTCATTTCTTTATTTTGACTTACCATCTCTGTACCTGCCCCTTTCTACGTATAATTCTTCCCGCAGTCCTTTCATAACTTCTTCAGTCAACATTCAACACTTTAACAAAATAAACTTAAAACTAAAACATAACTTAAAACTGGTTGACTGACTTTTAAAATTGGTTGAACAAATTTATCTTGTTTTAGGTTAGATTGAGACAGCTGCAGTAATTACGTCTGAGCTCAAGCACAGAGCAATTCTCTCCCAGCTGTAATTTACGCAGTACCAGACCAGAGACGATTCAAGGACTTTAACATTAACGAGGGCCTGAAGGACCCTCGTTTTAAAGGGAAAAAAACGGCAAGGGAATTAAAAGTAGATTGTGACTTGTGCCTTGACGGCTAATACTCCTAGTTTCTTTGCGGCGAGGATTACTTCGCTTTCTTCTTGAAATAAAATATCGAATTATGTTTTACAACTATATTAAGTAAGTCAACTAAGGTCAAGACAATGTCGGGATAATGATTAATGACAGGTATTTCAACGCATATTTTTTTTTTAGAATATACGAGTATGTTTGAATCCAAGAACACTTTCAGACAGCAGCTGGTGGACAAAGGCGAGTTTTAAAAAGTGTAGTTTTTTGTACGTTTCTATTTCATTGTATATTGTTTTTTAATTAGTGTTTCTATTCTGAACCAAGCCGAAGAAAATGTAGCAATACAAGGAAAAATATTTCTTATTTCGTTTGCGCTTTTTTTTAAATCTGACTCATGGAAACGGTCCTGTGCATGAGTAGATACAATTATATCAAAACTTCCTAATTTTCTCTCAAACTACGACCCTACAACAAATCATCAGTAGATTCGCTTGCCGTTACAGTTGCAGTGTCACTATCACCGTTTTACACGGCACTGCACTGCGCTCGTCATTTCGACTTGTCTCGTTGGCCAGTAATTTCACTTGCTACAGTGCCTTTCACGACCAAAAACAGTAGTGTGGACACAATATTGTTCGAAGCAGAATGTCGACACTGCGGCGTACCCACCAAGATGGACTCTTGTTAAATAAGCCTACCATCTAAACAGCAGCAAGTATTAATTCCGCCTTTATTGAACTGTAATTACTCAAACTGTAGAATATATTGACAATGGCCGTCAGTGTATCGATTTTCACAAACGTCCTTCAGTTCAATGCGCAATAAAATCTAATTAAATTAATGGCCGCCCGCGCCGGGGAAATTATACGCCGCAGTTGATAGCTAATTAACCATTTTGTTATTACCTGATGTTGAAATATGAGAGGTGAAGGAATTTAGCGGCGTAGCGAAAGGTGTTTATGTTGCTATAGCAACTACATAAATATATAGGGTGTCCCAGAACTCACCGCCAAGCGGGCACGGGGTGTGACGGGGGGTCACACCAGTCCCGGGAAAAATATAAAAAAAAAACCCTATTGGATATTTAAATTTTAACGGAAAATCAATACCTTTAACCATATTTGTTGGTACTGTGACCACAAATTACACAATTTTACGGTGATTTTTTCACGAACGTGGTCCTTAATAAACGTTCTAAGGAATTGCAGTCACAAATCAAGCATAAAAGATTGTTAGGTTTGTTAAAATTAGCATATTTTCCTTGACTTGCAATTGAAAAAATAATATCGCCGAACTTTGACTGTTCATAAAAAAAAAAAAATAGGACTACCCTCGGCAAGTTACTTCAAAAGATGGCCCATTTAGCTAAGATTTTGGAATAGTATAGCACTACCTACTTTTCTAGCCACAGCAGCTGTTATATTTTTTTTTCTAAATATCACCTTATTCAAAATCAAAAACTTTAGTCAATACTTTACTTCAGTACAATGCTTGTTTGTAAATTCCGCTAGTTATTTCAGGTTAATTAAGAGAACGTTCTTGAAAAGGTGCAGAGCCTGCATTCGTGAAGGTGGATAACAATTTGAACATGTAATAAATTAGATTACCCATATGACACCCGGCAATAAAGAGATGTGATAGAGCGAGATAAGGTGATATTTAGAAAAAAAAAATCTAACAGCTGCTGTAGCTAGAAAAGTAGGTAGTATACTATTCCAAAATCATAGCTAAATGGGCCATCTTTTGAAGTAACTTGCCGAGGGTAGTCCTATATTTTTTTTTTTAATGAACAGTCAAAGTTCGGCGATATTATTTTTTCAATTGCAAGTCAAGGAAAATATGCTAATTTTAACAAACCTAACAATCTTTTATGCTTGATTTGTGACTGCAATTCCTTAGAACGTTTATTAAGGACCACGTTCGTGAAAAAATCACCGTAAAATTGTGTAATTTGTGTTCACAGTACCAACAAATATGGTTAAAGGTATTGATTTTCCGAATTTTTATAAGTTTGTCAGTTAAAATTGAAATATCCAATAGGGATTTTTTTTTATATTTTTCCCGGGACTGGTGTGACCCCCCTCACACCCCGTGCCCGCTTGACGTTGATATATATATATATATTTGAAGCACAGACAGCCGAGTGGTAATAGCTATGGACTGCCGTGCCGCATATCCGTAGTTCGATTCCCAAGCGCCGGCTTGAGCTTCACGCATGGTGGAAGAGCATTTTGCGAAAGCTCGTCTAGCTATCTATCTACCACACTCTAATAGAAAATCTGTCGCCAAGCACTTAACAGTAGAGCCAGGACATTGAGGCCGAATCCGATTACCATCCTCGACCACATCATCACTTGCTCCTGTGAGATAGGGGTCAAGGACTAGCCAATCAGCAGTAAAAAAAACACATTGAACACCTACACAAAATGCTTATTGATCATTGCTCAAAGTGGCAAAATAAGGTCCTCACTTTGTAGACGCGAAATTAGGTCCTTTGAGTGAAATATAATGAAGAGACACTTCCTATTTGTTATGTTATAGCTAATACGCTAGCTGTTAAGGGCTATCTCACCTGAAGGTATGTTACGATTCTGTCGGTGATGTTTTCACAGGCTAACTTCGACTTAGTTCACTTGCTACTAAAAACTAAACAAACAACTGTTATATATACCTACCTACAAGGTTATTTAGCCTCAAATCTAATTATTTCACTCTCCCACCCTCTGGGCACCTCCTGCTGACATCCACTCACACCGACTCCTATAATGTGTAGTGACGTCATTACTCCTTAGAAAATCAAATACTTTGGTCTCATTTCAGAACTCAAACTATATATATTATAACAATAGAAAACAATATGTTAGCTAATATGTAGTAATAAAAGATCTCGTATCTTAACGTTTTGGGTAAGACAAATCTTACTTTAGCTTTGCTGAAGCAGATTTTTAACAAAATATATTTATTTTGTAGCAGTAAGAAAATAGTAAGTTAATATAGATCATATTCTTTGGGGCCAAGTTAATTCCGAAACGCGTTCAATATTTAATCCGTTGGAATAAAATTTCACAGTTGAATCTAATAAAATACCCTTGTAACGTATCTTTATGATTAATGTATGTATGTATGTGTATAAAATATAACAATAAAATAGCAAAACCTTGACAAGAGGGACCAGTTAGGTAAGTTTATTTTTAATTTTAGTTATTAGCAATGTTCTATGGTTATTAGTTTAATTTTTATAAGCTTAATTTAGTTTTCCATGCAAACTGAACGCGATTGCCCCATCGCTGCCTCTCTTTCACTCCTACTCAGTCCGATGGTGACGGAATTTCAGCATTTGCCAGCCTCTTAATACTAACATTAATTAAATAAATATACGTATCGTCGCCCTCGAGTCTTTGCTCGATGGCCTATGGAGTCCAAAAAGCTTCGAGCTGGTATTCAGCCTAGTTGTCTCAAAGACCGCAGCAGTAATTTACTTTCGACCTTAATTCCAGATGTGAAGCAATTCCACTTTCTAGATTACTCACAGCTTTTTAGCAGCTAATTTAGCCTAGAATTCAATGTATACCCCGAAATTGGATTTCGTGTAAGACAGCAGCTCAAGTTATATTAAACGGAACGGAATGCTGTTTTGATAACCATGGTTGGTTATCAAAACAGCATTCCGGAGAAAAAGGAAGACTCAGCTTTTTGAATAGACCTCACTCTTCGGAGCGCTGAGTTTGATACAATCAGCCGCACTCCATTCAAAGACTGCCAGTAAGGTTAACCTTCATCAAACGTAAATAACTCTACCAGTGTGCGTACCCAATGATATCAGACTTGAGCAGATCGTCCATATGTAGCAAAAAAAAGAGTAGAAGAGAAAAAGACCCTTGATTTAAAGCTACACTCAAGTTAACAAAACAGGTTGATGGTCCTGTCTTAATAGTAGACAGGACCATCAACCTATGTATCGAATAACCTATTTATCGAATTTTCCGCTCCGGAAATCCTTCAAATTGCTAAGAGTCCGCTCAGCATTATAAATAAACAACCCGCAAAACTAAATACCCCTGAGAGAAAATCAGTGAAACAAAACAAAACAATATCAACAACTGAAAACTTAATTACGCACGGGTCAACGAACTCGATTAGTGTCGTAAAAAAATAACACACATCGCAATCTCACGCTTATTAATCTAACAAGCCCTTAAAATGTTAAAATGCTGAAAAAAGTTACATTTCACACTAATTGCAAAGTTTTTCATGACGGCAAAACGAAGGGTTGAGAAATGGGCCCTTTCACTGACACCATCGGAGCCTTTTTTTAATGAATTTTTGCCTTCGCACTGCCCTTCTACCACAGGGGTGGCAGAAAGTGACACGTGGGACTTGATACCACTAATACTCTAATGTGAGCAGTCCTCCGCCGCCGAGGGGACAAGTTGGGGTCGCGTTAGCATTCTTGCGTTAGCGGTAGGCCCGGACTTCACCGGAGGAGGAACTGCCTCCCACTCGCCCCATTTGTCTGCGCCAGGGCGGGTCAGATCGTACATCGTTCTTTCTGTCTCGCTCCGCTGCCTCCTTCATCATTACTGCTTCGCAGAAGGATAAAAGCCGAACCAACCCTGAGTGACTCAATTAGAAACTTAGCTACAAGAGATAAGATATTATTCGGAAAATGATAGGTTTCCGGACAATTTCAAAAAGATTCAGTTTATAGCTAGCCACCAGAGTTTACGCCTGAAACACATTCACATTAAGCACGTCTATTAATTGATTATCTCAGTTAAATCAACCTACTGAGTAAGATAGCTGAAGCCGGATAAATCTATGATCCGGCTTACCGACAAAACTAATTTAAGGTGCCTCTCTGAGTATAATTAAGCCTTAAATTTATACAAACGTATTCATTAGAAAAAGATTAATCATTTCATAAATAATTCAATTTCTGAAAGAACCATACACAAATGTTTCTACTAACGACGCCTAATATATTATTATACGGCAATGATTCAAATAATGTTAGCGTAACCTAATAACAATTTATTAGCATAATTATATTCGACATTTTAGTAAAATAAACGTACCTAACAGCTGAACACATAACTCTAATTAAATTTGACGCTCGAATACTCAACCATTAGAACTTGGAAGAAATCGACAGTGTTGGCTAATTTTCCTCTGTTAATTTTAATAGCCGTTCTAACAAGGAAAATAACATCCGAAAATTATACAGATGAAAAGATCCAAGTTGAATCACGAAACCATTCGAACGGTATTCGACATTTCCTAAGTATTTATTATAGTTATTGTTTGAAATTGGAACACATGTGTTCCAATTTCAAACAATAACTATCATATTATTTTATTATAATTATGATTATGACTCTGAGTTACTCTAAATTTGACTATGGTTAAATCGACAAAAATCGTTCCATATTCAACCCTATACCGCCGGAATAATTAAATTGACGAAAGTTTTGACGTAAACCAGAGCTGGTGGTGTAACCCAGCTTTAAGTTACATTTGTCAAAGGTCAGCAGCAGTAGAACACTTTGTGCGTGTTCGTCCGGGATAATGCTGCCACCACACCATATCTATTTCTACCGCCAAGCTGTGTTCACATTACTGCTTGTCTAGTTGTTCCAGATTGAAGGGTGTGAGTGCTGGTGATATTACAGGCACCTGAGACTTAACAACTTTGTGTCTCAGGGTGATGGGCACAGTGTAGTTCGCCGATTGTGACGAACTACATCTTTTATAGGCAGAGGTTACCGCTTAACTGGTTAAGATCGCCTGTGCAAAGTTGAACACCTGTTCACATGCATCTACCTCGCAAGCTTGATGTTTAGAGGTTAACACCAGGTGAGGGTGAGCCTAGTTTTTGTTCCATCGCGATAGCATAAAAAACGTCACCTGTCACGTAATCGAGAAGAAGAAGAAGTTAATATTTTTTTAATTTATTAAAAGAGCACATCGCCCGAGAAGAAGTTGAGATATAATATAAGACATAGTAACCCTAAAACTTTCTAGTTTAGGTGAAAACGAGGAAATTTTACATCTAAATAAATTGTTATTTTCCAAAATTTTTGTTTTTGAGGGAAATGTTTATCAATACTTGACAAATGGCAATTAGTTCAGACGTACAATTCAAAAACTCAATAAATTAGTGTCAGTCTAGACATTTCAGACTATTTCAGTTATAGATTCGTTAGAGAAATAATCCCAAGTTTTGGCAAAGTTACCGTAACTTCGAACAAGATACGAGACGCGTGAAACGCCGACTAGTTGTGAAATTACAGAGCAAACAACATGAACGAATTATATTTTAGGTCTTTTCTAGAACACTGAAGAACTTTATTCAAGTAGTAAAAATATTCATCGTAACGAAACACACAAAAACAAAACACATACAAACTAAACTTGTTGGTTTGTTGAGTTGTTTCGTGAGTTTTTGAGTGTTTGTGAATTTTCTTTTATGTAATATATATATATAGTATCGCACTCTATTAGTCTACTTGTAAGTTTTCTAGTAATGTATTACCTATTATAAGAAATAAGCTGTAAGTGTAACCAAATAAGGCCAATCTTGACTTATTTTGCTGTATTGAAAAAGTCGCCCTCGAGCTCCAAGACACAGGCCTCGTGCTTAGTGTGGAGTTCATTGAAAATCTATTAAAATAAAGGAAAAGGTTCTCATTCGACTTTATGTTTGTTGCGAGATTACTCTACATACCTTATTGATTTAGATGCATTTTTTTTTGGTTGGATAAAGTATACCTTCAAGTTTGTCCTATTTAAATTTCATCAATACATATCGGTTGAGTATAGCTTTTAAGTTAGTCAATTCACTGAAAAAGGATTTGCGTACCCACCTGGGTGATTTAATGGTAATTGCAACTTTTGTCAACTTTGAAAAATAATTTTAGGCGAGTGGCAATGCTGTTATAAACAGTAGGCACTAAAATGAGTGATTTTTTTAAACGGAACCGCATACTAACACTGAAATGAAATAACTTGTAGAAGTCGAGTTATGTGAGGTCAGTGCTTTGAATCAGCATCGTACCGACTTCCATAAGTTATTTCATACTTTTCAGTATTGGTAGTGATATCTGTTTTTATTTCTACAAAACTATCATTATTTGCAGTCAAAAACAAAAAAGCACTCTGGTTTATTGCAGTTACATTAGATATTTTAGCACATAATCAGATAACACAAATTGACCGGGACCATTATATTCTTTAAGACCTTCACATTATCTACATAAGTATACATCTGCTAATTACCATCGTCACTAATTGCACATAACAGGCGATGTCGTGTGATAAAAAACCGGAAAACTCATACAATATCCTTATTTGAGTAAACTTAACGCTTGTTATCGTTTAATTGATGGACATGGCCGCTACTGGGAAATTGTTTTGATGTCTTATATACCATAGCTGTTACTCTAAAAAGGCGAATAACCAGAACTTCTAGTCCACGGGGCCTGTGATGCAGACATAAAAACAAAACTGTCAACGCAGACAATGAATGCATGAAGTCTCAGAGATGTAGGTTCCCTGTGTATTTTTATTGCTTGTTTTTTGGGGAATGTTCCGACGAGCTTTTCGACCTTATTCCTGCGTCGAAATTTTACCACCCCACATCTCGACACCGTCAAAAGTCCCATCCCCACATCCAGCAAGTATGGACATCACACACTGTCCGCTTTTGTCACTCCTTTCTTCCGCGTACTTGTGGTATGTGGAACGACCTTCCTGCGGAGGTCTTTCCGCGAAGCTACGACATGGACCATTTTAAAAGGGGCATCTACAAATTCCTCTCCGGGCAGGCAACGCATCGGCAGCGCAGCTAGTGTTGCAGATGTCCATAGGCGGCGGTTACCGTTTACCATCAGGCGGGCCGTCCGCTTGTTTGTCACCCATGATATTAAAAAAGTATAAATATTACTCTTTATTTTAGGCTGTCAAATAAGAAAAAGACATTTTGAGCTGTATTAATGTCTAAGGAGCTTTAAAATTCAAGCTGTTTCAAGACTTTCTAGACATAATACAAAGTGTCATAGCTAAACTAAACAAAGAACAAAGAGAAGCGCACTCGTGCACAAACACTATCGCCTAATTTACATTCACGACGACATTATCTGCGACATACAACTCATACAACTGAATATATAAACGGACAATGTACTTGTGACCTCGAATACTAAGTTAATCTAATAATGTGTCATTATCCTTGTTTCAGAGTAGCCTCCTTGGCGATGCAGTGTAAAGTGTCGCCTTGGAATCTCGCCTATAGCCCAGGGCGGGTTCCATTCCCGGATAGGACATTTATTGAATTTTTATAATAAAGAAATTATCAATACCAGTTCAGAGACTGAAAAAACGTTCTCAGCAGGTGACAATATTCTCGCCCCCTGCTACATGATAGACGCACTGTGAACATCACAACGTATTGTACATCTTAAGCCGTAAGGGCTAGCTAGGCTTACGTGATTATGGTTTTCGGACGGTGAGGCTGCAATGAGGTCAGTCATTGTTGTCTGCACAGGCTCACTGCAACCTACTAGGACCTCTGTAGCTCCAACCGCACATATAGTATCTGCTACTCCAGTGCACAGGTCGGTTAAAAGACTTACACACTGGCTACTGCTGATTATATCCCGGTGGGAGTATTTCTTGGAGAGTTAGGAAATAAACCGATAGGATGAGCTTATCATTCGACATTATAAAAACTCTTGCGATTAATTTTATGACATTGAGGCAGAAGGATCAGTCCCGGTACAGTTGCTATGATTCCCAAATTCGACGTGAGTTGTTTTTTATTTATTATTCGCACGGTAATTTTATTGGCTCTTGTTTTTTTTCAAGCCTACAAACAGTAGTGATAGAACATTACTACTTGTGAGCAGACATCGTACACCACAGTGGTAACCACTCTGAAAGACGCGCTTCTTTTTGCAAGATTAATACCTCCTCCATCAGTTGCATTAGTTCATTGGATTGGATTGGAAGTGTACAGTATTATTAAAGATTTTTTTAGTTCCGTACCAGAAAACAGCACCATATTACTAAGCCTCTGGTTGTCTGTCCGTCCGTCGGACGTTTAAACAGGCTGTATCTTCGCATTTTCACAAATAAGTGTTTGTGTGACAGATTGCTTAACAAATAGTAATAATAAGAACAAAAAGTTTACAATAAGAGGGGGACCCAGTGTAGAAAACGTGTTTTTTTAACGCTCTTGATTTTGCTGTATCGTAAATACGGTAATATGTACAAGCGTCAAACATGGTATGTTAATTGTAATATTTACCGTTCATCTACAGAAGGTATTAGGGATCTCGAACGCTGTAAGAAATAACGATATTTTGCACTTGGCCGGTTTTATTTTAAACTAACTTTTGTCTATAAATACTCCGTCATTCCAGACATAACTGAGAATTAACGTGTTTAATAATGAATATGAAAACTTTTAATAATCTTTCAATCGATGTCTGTAATTTATCTTATTTGCCAAAATTGTAAAATCATCGTCGATGATTGAAACTACTTATACAAGTATGCACGTTGCTGTCCAGACATCGGATAAGATAAATCCATCAGAGCCGCTCGTGCCAGCAATGACCCCTGACAATATTGTAGTAGGCGAAGTAATTAATATCAAAATACTTGTATAAAGCCAAGGAAATAACAATCAGGCAAGGAACAATTCGACCCAAATCGTGTACAAAGATAGCTCTGTTTGGGGTCAAAGATAACATTCGTTCCGATAGTATGGTCTTATAGACACCCAATAAAGTTGATTGTTTAATTTTTTGAGCAAAGCTAATTGGAGCTATTTGTAGTTTGGTTTTGGTGGGCTTCGTGCTTGTTCCATCACGATTGCATAAAAAAAAGTATGCGTTGTCGTTGTGTCTGCGCTCTTAGGTTAAATAGATCTCGAATTTTTTTGATAAAATAACTTTCTTTTCCTTTTTTTTAAGTACACACAAACAGACTGATTAACTAGGTTAAGCAACGTTCACTGAGGTCATTATTTTGTTGGGTGACCGCTGGTGGCATTTATATTATTCATAAGCGTGGACGTGGTTCGAAGGACACAGCCGTCGGTCTCGGTATGAAAATTGGAAAACGGAGTGTTTTGAAGCAGCATGGTGGCAGGCCCCAGTCCCACTGCAACAAGTTATTTTATACTTTTCAGTATTGGAAGTCGGTTCCGTTTAATTCATTTTTAACGACTTCCAAAAAAGGAGGAGGTTCTCAATTCGTCTGTTTTTCTTATGTTTGTTACCTCAGAACTCTTGACTGGGTAAACCGATTTTGAAAATTCTTTTTTGTTTGAAAGCTGATGCTTGCCGTTTGGTCCCATTTTACATTTCATCAAAATCAGTCAAGCCGTTTTTGAGTTACGCTCCAATAACTGAAAAATATTCACCTATCTTCATGATATAGTTGTTGACAATGAATGAGAATCGATCCCGTAAGTAGCAAGGGTCACTAATAAGGGTGAAAAAATTTTTTTACCCAAAAATGGAACCGACTTCAAAAAAATTACTTAACAAATATGTGAAATAACTTGTCGAAGTCGGTACCATGTGCACTATTTTGTGATATTAGGTACTTTTGAACTACCATGGTACCGACTTCAACAAGTTATTTCACACTTTTGGGTGTTGAAGTCGGTTCTTGGATGCTAGTCAAATTCATTCAAATACAATATGGTTTGGTGATGGACGGTAAGCTGATCTGATGATGGAGAAGGAAATACACAATGGAACTGTTCAGAGACAAATAGTTGCTTGTTGGACTACTTCTAATAAGTTTAAAGAAATATTTTAGTATTTAATAAAAGTATGTCTGAATAAAATCGTTTTTTGACGAAACAGACGGATGAAAGCAGATTGCATGTAGCAGAGATATGCTGCCTGTTTATTGCAAAAGAGTTTATTTACTTTACCAAGTCTTATTTTTGATAATATATTGTATGCTCACCAGAACTTAGATACATTTTAATTAAACGGCAACCACCACCATTATTAAAACGCTAGGAATAAATATATTATAGCTGTGCCAGGTTTTAGATTAGCAAAGGAAAATAAAATGTCTTTCTTAGGTAATTTTGAGCGATTTTATAAAAAAATTCTAATGATACTACAGTTCTCACAGAAGTAAATTGAAATTACTTAGACAAAAGGTTTAAATAAAAAAAGCGTATTATAAAATTATTGGTGATCGTCGTCTTGACGACCTAAATGCTTGGGAAATTCCTCTCCCAAGCCACGTCCTTCAGTCACCTATGTAATGTATAAATATTGTAATAATTCTACAATAGAATTATATTACAAATTTTAACCGAGTTCAATAACATAATATAGAAGGACCTTTTTGTCGAATGAGACAGCAGAATATTTTGGTAAAAAAAATTGTAATGAACTGAAACTTTGATAATTTAATAGGTAACCGGTTGATATTTCACAGAATATGTGTAAGTGTGGCGTTTTACCTAACAAATACTTAATATTAACGTATAATTTTACGTTATATTAACAATAAGTTAAAAATAAAAGGGGGTTCCCATACAAGAAAATTGTTTTTACGTTCTCTTACGTAAAAACAGGAACATAATACAAGTGTCTATTATCTGACGTACAACAACAAATAATAAAAACCGGCCAAGAACGGGTCAGACACCCACTAAGGATCTCTAATCGTATTTTAAAAATAATGATTTATTGGTACATTCTGAGTCGGAACGAAACTAGGTGCGTGAGTCCAACTAGCACTTAGCCGATTATTTAAGGTGCCTGTATATGAAACAATAATCCAACTACAACTTGAAAACAGTTCTAAGGTTCTTGCCCGACAACAGCTAGCCGAGTCCGATTTTCTCTTCGGAATTCGCATCAAACGAAAACTCAGATCTTCATAAAGTTTGTCAAAGTGTAGTGCACATGACATTGACGGACAGGCAATTCGTTAGTGGTGGGGTCGGTCGCGGCGCGGCGCGTGGCCGCTATCGACGCCGCGCCGGCTGAACGGACTCCGTTCATTAGCTGAATAAATTAACTTCAGCCTGTCACTGCCTGTCACGATAGTTAATGGGAACGCTATCTGGAATTAAGTTCTGGAATAACTTTTACATTTTTTCTCACAATACCTACATTTTTCTAGTGCGATTAAACGTGGCGATAAAATACAGATCGTTCACTCCATTGCGTCCATTATAAATGTTTTTTTTTGTTATTTTTATTAATTATGCGCTTATTCTTTACTACAGTCTTCAACCAGTGTGTGTTGCTATGATTTATGGTAGTAAAACGTGTTCTGTAACAGTGACACAACGAGCTATGGACAAAGCTTCGACGCTGCCGTTGAAGCTGAGTTTTTTTTCCCAATAAAGACCTAAACGAGGTAATTTGGCCAAGAACCACGATCACCACCCGAGTCGATAGCCGATTGGAAAGAAAGTAAACCTGACCACACCGGGAGGCGTAGAGTAGATAAGCCCCCACGCGTTGGGCCGACGACATTGTAAGTCATGAGGAGGCAATGGAAGCAAATGGCTAATAGTAATTCGTTGTGGTGTTCAATGGAGGAAAGAACTATATTTATATATATTATGATTACAAGCACTACCGCGTACTAAGCGAAAATCATTAATTTGCAAATTATTGGAATACAAAATGTTTTGCCCCGGGCAGGAATTGAACCCGCGTCCGGATGCTTTATCTACTAAGCCCGTACCCCCGGTAGCTTAGTAGATAAAGCATCCGGCGCGAAATCGGAAGGACGCGGATTCAATTCCCGCCCGGGGCAAAACATTTTGTATTCCAATAATTTGCAAATTTAAGAACTATATTCCTCAGTAAACCTGAATTTTTCTATTGGCAAATAACGTGAAACCAATAACAAAATAATTGAATCAAATTATCAGTAAATGAAAGCTTATTTCTCCAATCTTCATAAAACTAGTGAAGGATGTCGTGCCCACGGCAATGACAGGCGTCACTGCTGTAATCAGGCGCGTGGGTGCGTTGACGAGTCTTAACAACTTCAGACTGTCAATCCTCGTCCCGATACTTATTGGGTCTATTCGGGAATAAAGTTATGGTACACTCTAGAATAAACTATTTGTGTTAAATATGTTTTATTTAGATATATTTTTCCAATATTTCCTGTTGGACGCTAATATCACGAAAGCAACTTTATCAGAAAGTTAACATTCTTAATAACACTGTATGTGACGAATGTATGTAGAAAAGAGAATGGTAGTATCAAAAGTTCGAGTAGATTTTTTTTTTTTTTTATTGCTGATAGGTAAGCCTTTGACCACAATCTCACGTGATGGTAAGTGATGATGTGGTCGAAGGTGTTAACAGGCTTAACCTAGAATGACTGGCTCTCAAGGACAGCTGCCGGAACACACTGTTAGGTGCTTGGCGACAGATTTTCAGCTTGAGGGTGGTCGCTAGCCAGGCGGGCATTCGCAAAAATGCCCTTCCACCATACGGTGAAGCTCAAGCCCGTGGCGGGATTCGAACCATGGACCTGCTGCGCGGCAGTCCATAGCTAAAGCCACTGAGCTATCACTGCTTCAAAAGATCTAAAGATCAATTGCGAAAGGTAATGATGAACTATCGAGCTTATATTTCTACGCGTGAACTCACCTGATGAAGGGCATCGAATATGTACGAATCCTAGGTCAACAATCTCGACTAATACGCGTGTACACAGCCGGTTATTTAGAACATACTCAGGGGAACTTTCAAACTAGTATGTATTTACATAATTACAAATTTACGAGGAAAAATTTAAGGTCATGTGCGGGATTCAAACTCGCGTCCATCCACCTCTTTAGCCGGGGCCCAATTGGTCAGAGCATATACCGGCTAAAGGAGTGAACGGACGTGGGTTCGAATCCTGCATATGACTAAATTTTTTCCTCGTAAATTTGTAATTTTGTAATGTAATCCGCAGAGCATGCGTTATTGCAAAACATAGAAACATTAAAATAGTATGTAATTAATTTATTGTAATAGCAGTTCAATATATAACTGTGGTGTATACACTCATAGTACTGCTCATCGTGACCTCATCAAATCGTGGTTTATTCCATCCTTCACCCGCGTGACGTCAAACTTTCGATCCTATTTCACGCGTGACCGCTCACATTTTACATCGAAATTCTCTTCTCAACAGAGCGTGTTCTCGCTATTTCCTATCTCTCACTAGAACAATAAACATAGTTTTTAATGCGATTGTGACGGTCACGCACGAGGCCCACCTGATGTTAAGCTGTAACCTCTGCAATACTAACTTACGACTGAAGTGCACTGTACCCATGACACTGAGACGTACTATGAGTATGCCTTTAATTCTCATATAAGTATATTAATAATATATTATATAAAATAATAATTATTATTATATAATTATAAATAATTATATTAAATCTTATATAATATATAATAATTATATATTAAATAATAAATTTCAATAATAATATATTATTTATCTTAATAATATATTCTCTCAAGGACTGCACATTCAAAATATCGTAATGTCAAAACATTGTAAGTATACGATGAGAGTGCAGATAAATTGTAAATATTATATTATCTAAACATTCAGATGGTTAATTCTCACTGTCATACAAGCATTTTTACATTCTTTGTTTATAGCATTACGTTCGCGTGAAAAATAATTTAAAAACAATATATGCTCGCATGTTTGTGAATGTTCTGTTTCGGTACGATTCGATTATTTGCAATTATCAAAAACACTATAGCAACATTCTTGCCCGCGGTATGACTTGAACTGAACACAACAAACGATACAACACTACAGGAACTACAAAGAAACCAGGTCCACGGGCAATCCAAATGATCACTCGTCGCTCCAACTCATTACGGAATAGATCTATTCCACCTAAGACTGAATTGAAAATAATATAAAATTTAAATTTGAAAAAAAAATGTGTATATATAAAAAATAATAATAAATAACCATACAATTTTAATTTTTATATATTTTAAAATTAATGGGGCAAATGCGGGCCCTATAATTTTGAGCGCAAATTGACCTGAGCGTAGCATCGCGTAGATCAAGCGCTCTGATAAGTTTTGGAAATTAAGATGAGCTCCCGGTCCCCACGGACCCAACGTCTCCACACCAAACGGCACAAATATGTAACCGCGACATATCTTACTAGGATTCTTGAATAAGAAATATGTATATCACTACATGTTATAAAACAAAGTCACTTCCCGCTGTCGGTCTGTCCCTAAGTATGCTTAGATCTTTAAAACTACGCAACTGAATTTGATGCAGTTTTTTTAATAGATAGAGTGATTCAAGAGATAGATTTATATGTATAAAACATACATAATATAATAGAGAAACACTGATAATATTTGACGTTTCTAATGTGATGTCGTATATAAACACATTTTTTTGCGCTTACATTGTAATCGCTGGCTGAACCCTGCGGGATAGATCAAAATAATGTACCACATTATTGTACACCTTAAAAATGGCTACAAAAATGTCCGCGATGGCACAGACTGGCGATGGTATATGTCTACCTCTTAGGAATAACCCACAATAACCAATTTTTATCCTTTACTTTTTACGAGAAACAGCTTAGACAAACGATTTTAAGCAATACAGCATTAATCCTTATCCAATTAAGTAACCTTAAATACATTGGGCATTCAATATCTAGATCAATATGGCCCTTTACAACATGTTATTTAAATTAATATTATCGAAGATATGACAGATTATTTAGTGGCAGCATCGCACGCGTGCGAAGCCGGGGCGCGTCGTTAGTTATTTATATGTAGCTCAAGTAGGTATCATTTCGTAATACCGTCATGAAACTTTATATATATTTTACTTTAACACATACGACTTGTATCCAACTTAATTACCTAAGTATGCATAATTATCAATTACATAAATACCTATGTGAGAAATGTAACAAGAAAAAATGCGATGTTGTTGTGTGCCCATTAAATACCTGATTTGGTTTTTTTTAGTAACACAGAAAATGTACAATAGTCACGTTACGGAATCATTCTGCTGCGCAAATGTTTCGGGAAGTGAAACGTAACATATCCAAATCTTATGTTATTGTATGATATATCTGTAGTACTATATATCAGTAAGTAAATAAGACACGCACGTTTTCGTAGGTTTAGCGTTTGAAAGGCACAACAATTATTGTATTGTATACTGCGAAAAATATTTTTAAAAATGCTTAAGTCCAACACAAACAGAAATAACTAGTTGAAGTCGGTACCATGCTGATTCTAAGCACAGCCTCAAATTATCATGATCAGACCCACAAGTGATTTTATAGTTTTTAATATTGGAAGTCGGCTACACTTTTTTTCTTACATTATTTTCACTCTATTTAGATATATATGCATATTGCTTACAATATCATTCGATCGCCTCAAAGACTGTTCACCAACAAGAATTGTTGTCGACCGCATCATCACTTAACAGCAGATGTGGTAGTGGTCAAGTGCTACCCAGTTCAGTATAATGAAAAAAAATAATTCACGTATGCAAATATATTTTTCAGTCAACTGACTATAACCATAGAACATAATAATAATACTACCTACGTCTATAACTTAAAAATGCCAGACTTTTAGATATCTGATAGGACTCTGTTTTGCTTTTCGGTACAGAACCCTGAAAATCGATAAATTATATTTTTAACCGACTTCCAAAAAAGGAGGAGGTTCTCAATTCGTCTGTTTTTTTATGTTTGTTACCTCAGAACTTTTGACTGGGTGAACCGATTTTAGAAATTCTTTTTTTGTTTGAAAGATGATGCTTGTCGTTTGGTCCCATTTTAAATTTCATCAAAATCGGTCAAGCCGTTTTTGAGTTACACTCTAATAGCTGAAATATAGTCGTTGATAATAAATGACAATCTATCCCGTAAGTAGCAAGGGTCACTAAAAAGAGTAAAAAAAAAAATATTACCAAAAAATGGAACCAACTTCAACACCCAAAAGTGTGAAATACCTTGTCGAATAATATAATAGGGTAATTTCACCATGCGCACAATATTGTGATAATAGGTACTTTTGAACTATCATGGTACCGACTACAACAAGTTTTTTGTGTTTACACTTTTGGGTGTAGAAGTTAATTCCATTTTTTGGTAAAAAAATTTTTTTCATGAATTAACTTGTTTTAACTATCGCGAATGTCGCGATGGGAGTTTTTTAACGGCGGTTTAAAATACACCAATTTTGATCACAACGAATACTCAAACCGCATTATACTCGTACTAATTAATGTAGTTTAGGCAGTAGTTTATGACAGAGAGTATATCTGTGTCAAGCTCCGATATTCGACCTTGCAATAAGTAAAAGTAACCAGTACCTAAATAGGTATAATTGAATTTATCAACTTTGTTGATAAACAAATGTTACTTTTTATGCTATCGTTAAGGAACAAGCACGAGGCCCACCTGACGTTACGCCGTAACCTGTGCCTATAATAGAGGCAGTTCGTCACGACGAACTGCACTGCACCCATCAACCTGGGACATAAAGTTGTTAAGTCTCATGTGCGGGTAAATTCACCGGCACCCATAGTCTACAGACCGGAACACAGTAATGTGTACATAACTGCTTAGCGGTATAAATACGAGGGGTGATCCAAAAGTAATGATAATCAAAATAATACACGGTGGTTAATGTTACAAAAATAATTTATTTTTCTACATAGTCTCATAATAAGGCAATACATTTAGTTAAACGTTTTTGTAAACCTAGGATTCCCTTAGAAAAAAAATCTTTATCTTGCCTCTCCCAAAATGCCTCAACAGCTGCCATCACTTCGCTATCATCTTCAAATTTCTGGCCTCGGAGATGTTCTTTGAGCCGAGGAAAGAGATAGAAGTCACTGGGAGCTAGATCTGGCGAATAGGGAGGGTGTTCGAGCAGTTCGAACCCTGTTTCTTGAATGGCAGCCATCGCAACTGCGGCTTTGTGAGCCGGTGCGTTGTCTTGGTGAAACAGCACCCCAGCTCGCAGTTTGCCGCGCCTTTTTTCTTTAATGGCCTCCCGTAATCTTCTTATTTGGTCTGCGTAGTAAGAGCCCGTAATAGTAGCTCCCTTATCCAAGTATTCGACCATAATAATTCCTTCAGCGTCCCAAAAAACGGACGCCATAACCTTTCCCGCCGAACTTGAGACTGAATTTTTTCGGCATCGGTGAGGAGGCTCGTTTCCAAGACATCGACTGCTTTTTGGTTTCCGGGTCGAAATGGTGGACCCAGGTCTCATCCATGGTCACGAAACGTGACAAAAAATTTTCTTTATCGGCTTGGAACTTCTCAAGATTAACCTTTGAAATGTCAACTCGTTTTTTCTTTTGCTCGTCTGTTAACATTCTCGGTACCCAACGCGCAGAGACCTTCTTCATGTGCAATTCGTTGGTTAAAATTCTTTGAACGCTACCATAAGAGATCCCTGTCATCTCAGCTACGTGCCTGACGGTCACTCTTCGATCTGCCATCACGATATCATCTATCTTTTTGGCATTGTCTTCAGTGGTGGACGTGGATGGGCTTCCTTCACGATGTTCATCTTCCGTGGATGTTCTACCCAGCTTAAACTCCTTGGCCCAGCGTGCAACCGTGGAATATGGAGGGGCAGAGTGCCCCAATGTTTCCACCAAGTCGTTGTGTATGTCTTTGGTAGACATTTTTTTCAGAGAGAGATATTTAATGACAGCTCTGATTTCGTTTTTCTCCATTTTGATGTTATCACTCCGGTTGTCAGTATTCAAATGAATGTATCTCGTGTTTTCTTCTCAAGCAGCTAGCTGCCTCAGGTAAAGGGGTTTCAGGGCTGTGCCCTCTTTCCCCGGCTCTTCTTCATCTATAAAAATAGCTGAGTCTCTTGTTTGACTGTGTCAGGTGTCATGACTCGGCCGCCCGGCGGCCACTATGTGTCTGGGCGATCACGGAGGCCCCGCCAGGTTGATCCCGCTGGTGGGAAGCCCAGCGCGCCGATCAGCGACCAAGACAGTGGTCGCCGGGGGTTTTGTCATGTCAGTTGTGACATCTTCTTCTTCTTCTTGGATTCTTGATTGGTCTTGTGGGATTATTTCTCTTGGTAGTGGTATCGTTTTCTTGCCTCTGGTTATTTCTGGCGGTCTCGCGTGAAGCGGTGCTATGCCTCTAATGTGGGCGTGTCCCGAGGCGTCTGCTCTTTCGAACATGTTTGTTGAAAGGCGTGTTATGAAAGCTTCTATGGTCTCAATCTTGAGGTCGCGGGCCACCGTAGAATTCCGCACATATCGCGGTGCGTTTACGATGGTCCGGAGGCACTTGTTTTCGATTGTTTGCAATCTTTTCCTTTGTGTTGTAGATAGCTGGGCATACCACGCCGGGGCCGCGTAGGTCAATCTTGACCTGATGTACGTCTTGTATATCATAATCTTGGCCCGGAGTGGTAGCTTGGATTTAAAGAGTGGATTCAGTTTTCTTACTGCTGCTCTGGTCTTGTTAATTGTGGCGTCAATGTGCTTTTTAAAGTGGAGGCCTCTGTCTATTGTAACTCCCAAATATTTAGCTTCTGTCTTCCATTCGATGTCTTGCCCCATTAGTTTCACGTTTTTAGGTAGGTTGCATCGGCTTGTGATCAGGGCTTGGGTCTTTCCTATATTCACAGAAAGCCTCCACTTCCCCAGCCATTCTGGGAGGGCGTCTAGGGTTGGTTGGACTCTTGCAACGGCATTTTCGGCCTTGAAGGATGCCGCGTAGTAAGCTGCATCATCCGCGTAAAGGGCCAGCTTCGCGTGCCCAACTACAGGAATGTCGTTGGTATACCACGCGTAGCAGAACGGGGAGATGCAGCTACCCTGCGGCACTCCCGCTAAGACTGGTTTCTCAGTCGATATGGCGTCTTCAACTGCTACCACTATTTTTCTGTTTTCCAGGAAGGATGCTATTATTTGGACGATTCTCCTAGGTGCAGTTGACATGGATAGCTTATAAAGCAGGCCTTCGTGCCATACTTTGTCAAATGCTTTCTCCATGTCTAGGAGAACCGTCACTACGTACTCTTTATTGTTCGAGCAGACTGCCATCTCATTTATAAGCTTCGTTACTTGTAGCGTAGTGGAGTGTTCTGCCCGAAAGCCGAACTGCTCTTCCCTGGGTTTAATGTGTGGCGTCAGGTGGAAGAGCAGTAATCTCTCAAACAGTTTGGATAGTGTGCTTAAGAGGGTGATCGGGCGGTAACTTTCTGGCTTTCTTGTCGATTTCCCTGGCTTATGCAACATGATCACCTTGCCCTTTTTCCACTCTGTGGGGAAGTGGCTTGTGCGCATAATGCCGTTGTATATCCTTGTAAGGGCGGTGATCGTCTTTACAGGCAGGTGTTTTAAGGCTTCATTTGTAATCTTATCTAAGCCAGGGGCTTTTTTGGATGGCAGCCGCTTTATAAGTCTTGCTACCCTTCCTGGTGAGAAGAAAATTTTTTCCTCTGTGTCAGTTTCCTTTTCTGCGGGTGGCTGACTGAAGTACTGCAGGAGGTGCTCTTTTACAGTCGCTTCATGTTCTGGGTACTTCACTGGGTTGGGTTCAAATTGTGTTTGGAGGTGGGTTGCGAAAATCTCTGCTCTACTTTGCGCTTCGAACATTAGGTTCCCGTCAGAGTTTAGTAATGAATGTATCTCCCTGGAATCATGGTGTATTTATACGATTTTTTCTCGCGCACCTTGTGGATGTATGAGCAAGCAAAACAATTTTTTTTTAGATTTTAATACGGTCTAGAAATGCCTGATTATCATTACTTTTGGATCACCCCTCGTAGATGATGCAGTACTACCCCGGACGTACTACTAATACTTCTACTGTTACTAATAGTAATCCTATTTAAACACACGCTTTTTGTCATGTTTAGGGTTCCGTACTTAACGGGCAAAACTGAACTCCAACTCCGCGGTCTGTCTGTCAGGCTGACTATCCCTGAGTATACCTATAAGCATGAAATTTAGATATTTTTTAGTAGAAGGCTAACTCAAAACCGTAACGTTAGTTTTTTAATTGCCCCCTATCATGTTGGATGTCATTGAAAAGACCATTTTTTTCTGGTCTGTCTCATAACTGCTTAGAAATCACTTTTCTCGAAGCATAAAGCGACTGAGAGTTTATCTAGTCGAACTGCGTGTTATTCGACAATGATAATTTAATAGACAAATGATTGCTGTCTGACTAAATATGTACACATGTAATTCTCTGGACTTTGTAAAGTGACAACGACGAACTAAATGAACATTGGTATGTTTTGAGACATGTTTGGACACCGCAAACTAAATATATAAGTCAAGGTCAATCACACAGTATCTTCGGTAAGGACAATGGGGTCGATAAGAAGGCAAATAACTTTATATTAGTCAAAGGAGCCGATTAGTGCGGGTCAATTGCTTGAGAAGCTGCAATGATCTAGTGACATTAATAGGGACCAGGGGAAGCGACTAATATGTGTCTGTCTTTTATGACGAAAAGAAGGGATGGAGTGTGAAAAAGTTAATTTACAGAGAAGATTATGATCTGAAGAAAAGTCCCAGTAAAGGAAAAGAATACATTTCGGCAAATACTCCAGTACAACCTAATCATTAGACAGCCAAGTAAGGCAAGGCTAATCAGGCACTTAAGCGGTTAACATTTTCTAAATCCAAATGTAACAGTGTGTTTTCTAGAACTTAAGGAGATACCAAAATCAAAGAAGGGGATAATTCTCTGATTTTGGTCAATTGGAAGGTAAACTTATCTTCCGAGAATCATCAGGTTTCAACGGTGGAGCTTCCCTGAGGGCTACCAGCCGGCTCAATGGTGCTGTTTGTTGTCACGGAAGAATAGCTTCCCAAAACTATTGGATGATGCAGGAATAGACAATTCAGGAATAAGTTTAACCACTAAAATGTAAAAAGCAGGAACACGATAAAATTAAGATAGCTGTATAATAAATAAATAATAAGAAATAAACTTAATGCTTTCTTTTAAATTTTAAGCAGATATGTAGGAAAATATCACAATGAAAGCTCAGGTAGGAATGCTTCAAATGAAGTAAGTGCAAGTTTTGGCGATTGTTTTGAATTTTAATGGAGAATGAGAGTATGAAATATGTATGTGGACTCATTATAAAATGAGGTGATAATGTGCTAAGGGAGGATGACTCCGTCACAATATTCAGAAAAAACAAACCATTGCCGAACATTTCTAAATCAGACAATACCATCCACAATTAATATATTCTTTTCTCTGTTTTTATTTATTTTCCATTACTACTTATACAGAGATTTTCATTTGATTCCCTTTACTCCACTATTACGTTTAGGAATTAATTCAAATGAAAATTGAAGGATAACATTAGACAGTACCTGAAAAAGGGCCCGTGGCTTACACCATCGGTTTCGTTTGCTCCTGTGATTATTTCCCCCGATTCTAATAATTTCGATGTCGTTCACAGACGCGTATATTTTATTAGTCAAAACCAAAACCACTACGCATTTACCAGCAACGTCAAATACCAATCCCGATCAGTAACTTCAAAGCAGTGCCTGTGGCAATGTTGGTAAACAACTGCAGTGTGGTCGATAATAAGGCTAATCAAGCTAGGTAGAGGCGCGAGGTAGAGACTCGAGATCGGAGTGCCCGAGAAAAGCTGCAGTAAGCTAATGACTGTAATTAGGGCGAGAGGAAACGTGCAATTAGCTCGAGCCGGTCCAGTGAGAGGAGTGCTAAGAGATATAGTAAAGAGGTTACACAAAAAAGTCAGATAAGAGAAAAATTCTTTGGATTGCGTTTTCTTGATGTTTATTGAAAAAATATCTAAAATCCTATTATGAGTAAACAAGAGTATCGCAGAATATGCAATTGTGTCCAAGATCGAAATTCAACTACTGGATTTTTTTTTTTATTCATAGCTGATAGCAAACCCTTAAACCACTATCATGTCATCACGTACCATCAGTTGAGATCAACCGGTAAGCACAAGTTATATTCACCCATTTGTCCCTTTGTCCCAAGAATTATAACATATTGAAGGGGTCGTAGCGTAGCTTGTTTGGTTGTTCTGATCACTTACCATCAGTTGAGATTAGCTGGTGGTAAGTGATGATATGGTCGAAGATGTTTAGTTCGAAGTAGTCTTAAGCATGTGGACGCTCAGTAGTTATGCCACTAGTGGTTGCACATAGGTTAACAACAACCAAACAAGCTACACTACGAGCGCTTCAAAATAAGTACTAATGTTATAAATTTTAATGAAACTTGGTATGGAAATAGTTTGAGACCAGGGAAAAAACATAGGATAGTTTTTATCCAACTGCGCAAAAAGAGGTTAATGTTTTTGCGCGATAACCGACATATGCGCGGGCGGAGACGCGCCCGGAAAGCTAGTGTGTTATAATTCTTTGGAAATCATGGAACGGAGAGACATACTGGCTAAATCTAACTTGTGCTTTTACTTCGATCTTGTCGATCGACGACACCTTTTAAAGTAAATTTAAAAAAATGTTTGGCAACCGCAAACCACATTTGATTTTGGATTTGTAACATTGACAAATCTGCAGATGGCACATGATGCTTGCACAGTATTTTGTTAGGAATATCGGTAGTATCGACATAAGTCCATCAGACATTCCACCTGCCGTCCTGCACCATTAAAATGCAATATAATCGAGCAATGAAGCAACTGTCGTCTGTCACAGTCCGGATATTTCGCAGAACTGGCAGAGCTGGACTCAAACAGGTTTACATACTAACCAAGCTGATAAAGAAATATCTTAGCATCTTAACCGCTAGTTATAAGCTATTCCGTGTTTCGCAGGGCACGTTAAGCCGTCGGTCCCGGTTCTTGTCTTAGGATGGCAGTCGTTATAGCATGGTGGAAGGGCATTTTGCGAATGCCCCCGTGGTTAGCTACTACCCTCAAGTAGAAAATCTGGCGCCAAGCACCTAACGGTGTGTTCCGGCAGAGCTGTCCTTGGTTAATTCTAGGTTAATGAAAAACACCTTCGACCACATCATCACTTACCACCATCTGGTGAGATAGTGGTCAAAGGCTAACCTAGGCATTATAACATATTGAAGTGTTAAGGCATAAAAAAATGTTTTAAAAAAAATACATCTAGTAATGACATAGAGAATATAAATATTGCATTAAAATGAAATACAGAAGAAGAATTAGAAGATAATTTTTTTTTTTAAATATTTTTTTGTTTTGCTATAACGGTTGCTCTGAGGATTACATTACAAATTTACGAGAGGAAAAATTATAGTCATTTGTGGGATTCGAACCCGCGTCCATCCATCCCTTTAGCCAAGGTATGCTGTGACCGACTGAGCTAACATGATAATGATTCATAATTTGATTTTTTCTTCTATAAAGCAGTTTAAAGCTAACTGAACTATAGGTGTCGCTCCATCCCCATACGATAGTTCAAGAACGAGAGGAAAAATTAGAGTTATGAGTCATTGTCATGTTAGCTCAGTCAGTCAGAGCATACTCCGGCTAAAGGGGTGGATGACGGGGGTTCGAATCCCGCATATGACTTTAATTTTTCCTCTCGTAAATTTGTGATTTTGTAGAGAAAAATATGCTTCAAACATAATTGACATTGGCCAATAGCAATACATAAATAGGTACGACTAATACGTATTTGGTTAAATTAATGTAAGTGCACTAATAGTAGCATAGTATAGTGTATAGTAGTAGAATAAAGCTACTTGTTACCTTAACTAAACTTTTTTCATGGGGACAGTTTCACTTTCTCGAAGAACTATTCTCATATCCTTCTCCGAACGTATCGCCTCAGCACCGTGTCAAAATCACCTCAGGACTACAGTCAAGGCGATGCTGATACGGCGGTGATGATTAATGTGCGTGTTAGCAACAACTAAAAATATTGATAGGCTTGAGTAGGGGCGAGGTCGAGGTGCCGGGAGTAATAGTGTGCGCTGATCATAAATATTTTTTCATCGTTTAAGTTGAATAACTTACTTGTAGTTTTTATTAATGTTTACTGTCACATTCTGGAGTAATTAACCAACTTCAAAAAAGGAGGAGGTTCTCCATTCGTCTGTATTTTCTTTTTTATGTTTGTTTGTCGTTGGGGGCCATTTAAATTTCATCAAAATCTATCTGAAAAGATATTTTCCTATCTTGATGATATAGTCATTGACAGTGAATAACAATCGATCCTGTAAGTGGCAAGGGTCACTAAACAGAGTGATTTTTTTTTGTTATAAAAATTGGAACCGTCTTCAACACCCAAAAGTGTGAAAAACTTGTCGAAGTCGGTGCCACGCGGACAATATTGTGATAATAGTTACTTTTGGACTATCATGGTACCAACTTCAACGGTTCCATTTTGGTTAAAAAATTTTTTAGATGCCAGTCGTAATTTTTAGTCTCCGAGATATCTTCCAAAAACGACGACTATTTCCCATAGGCAACAAGATTCGTCGTCAGTGATGTGACTACATCGTAATCTATCTCAGTGTTATTGACCTCTCCGTCCAAAACAAAAGTAACTTTCACAAACAATAATCAACTGTGGTCCCTAGCCTCAAGATATACAATCAAAATATCCTCCATCTGAGTCACAACGAAATCGTCACATCGGCCATGTCAAAGTAAAACTATTTTCTACTCAATTTACAACGCAGATTGATCTTTAACTTTTATGTAGGAGAGAATACTTTTGTGTGACAAAATGTCGAGCCCTTGTGGAGACCTGAAAAATTATTTCAATTTAGAACTGTCGCGCTTGGAGTTCTTTTCAGGGTGTCCACTATATTAAGAGCCTTTGAAATCAATGAAGAAGAGAGATGACATTTTTTATTTGTTCAATATGTTTAGCGGGAATATAAGAACATTTATGTTGCCTTAGCTTTTCGCCTTTCGATTACACATATAGATGGTAAATTAAGAAATTGTGTACACACGTGACCATCATCACTACGTAATGTTTAAAACTTCGAGATAAAAATAATCATAATTACTTATGCTTGATTTAAACAATTTGAAATTGTTTAATATGTTTGGAGGATGAAGTATTAAATAAAAAAAAAGTTTTTAGTATGAGTTTCAATAAAGTGGTCCATAAAACATATCGACTAGGTCCATAAATTGACCGAATACGAAATACGATACTGCGCTCAAAAACCAAAATCATTGATGTTACCCATAAGGCACCACAGCTTAACCCATGTACATTGTAGATAATTATAACAATAGAAATGGACGATATTTGCAAAACCAATAAAGTTATCAAAACCGCTATACTTTTCCTTTGAAGTTCATAAACTGCACTATCATCACGATTTTTTTCAGATTTTTCAAGACAGCAGTTTAGCTTTTAGTGGGGGGGGACACCCTGCTGGAACAAACGGACAGACAGATGGACATGACGAAACTATAAGGGTTCCTTGTCAGGACTACGGAACCTTAAAAAGGAAATCCATAATATAACTTGAATTTTTTGTAACACAAAAAGAACCACTTCATATTGTGATTACACTGAAAAAACTGTATTGTAATTATCTACAATAACTTTGGTAATTAGTTACACAAAAATTGTGACTACACAACTATTTCTACTAGTAGCCAAATTAAGTTTTGTAAATTGGTGTTATGTTACGAGTAATTAAAATATTTCTTAATATTTTCAAAACTAATTATGTGAATATTAACCAAACCACGTGTCACCAATAAATACAGTATTGTTAAAATTTGTCTACCCATTTTGATATTAGTTGTAATCCTATTGGATTCTCATTTAACAGCTAGTTGTAGATACTTAACCTGACTGTATTCCTGTGGGTAGCTAAACTGTGATGCTGTTTTCGTTTTTATGTAACCTTACTAATATGTTATCAACATCTCAACTATTTAGTAAGTTTCATGTGTATATTAGTTCAAAAAGCGCTACTAATAACACAACTGTTTTGTTACCTCTATGTGTACCTTACCTCACGCAGTGTTGTTGGTAACAAAACTAGTGCGTATGTTACCTTAAGAAGCGTTATTAATAACTCAACTGTTTGGTTACTTCTATGTGTACCTTAACTCACGCAGTGTTGTTGGTAACAAAACTAGTGCGTATGTTACCTTAAGAAGCGTTATTAATAACTCAACTGTTTGGTTACTTCTATGTGTACCTTAACTCACGCAGTGTTGTTGGTAACAAAACTAGTGCGTATGTTACCTTAAGAAGCGTTATTAATAACTCAACTGTTTGGTTACTTCTATGTGTACCTTAACTCACGCAGTGTTGTTGGTAACAAAACTAGTGCGTATGTTACTTTACGAAGCGTTATTAATAAATCGACTGTTTGGTTACTTTTATGTGTACTTTACCTCACACAGTGTTACTGGTAAATATTATCACCCACTACAGATGCTAAGAGGTCACAAATTGGGTGGGGCACGTCTGTCAAAAACCGGGCGATCTCTAGGCAAAAATCATCACTAATTAGATGCCAAAAACGAAATGACCCTGAGGTCGACCCAGACAAAGGTGGCGGTACGATCTTGATTCCCACGACAAAGTCTGGGCCACCAAAGCCATAGGCCATCGATGTCTAGAAGGACGGAAGGCCTTCGCCTAGTAGTGGAGACACAACATAGGCTGTCATAATAATCATGAATAATTATTTTCATTATCTATCTATACATATATCCAAGATCTATTATTCCTGTCCTTCTTAAAGCAGTCCATGCATACTTTCTTTGGACTGTACTCCTACATCTACATTCATACTCCTCTCTTCATGTGTCTTTCGTCTCTCCTTATGATGTCCATACCATGCGTATAATTACTCTTCATCTTTTGAGCTAATTCCCGAAAGAATATTTTAAAATGTTGACGCCGACCTATATAGCCTTTTTGAATCAGAAAACTGCGCGAATTTTGTCCACAATTACCTATAATCCACCGCCTAGCTACTTACAGCAGCATAGCAACGGAGATCACATTGAAACGTGGCTAAACCCGAGTCTGACATAAGATACAATTAATGAATGTTGTATCCACCGAGAAAATCAATTGAAGCAACAGCATTGAGGTGGTCACGTGCAAACGTGCGATTATTTGCTTTGTTATGGTTTACATATTAGTGCCGGCGGCAATCCAATCGTGACTAACATATCTACGGTTAATTGTATTAGGTATGTACTTAACAGAACATCGGAATGGTAATTATTATTGTTAGAAGGGTCCTAGGTGTGTCGTAAATACAACAGTAATTATCAGGAAAGCTTGCTTATATATATATACTACGTGCCAGAACATTGAATAAAGATACTAGCTGACGCGGCAAACGTTGTCTTGCCATACAAATTATTTCTGGTGAATATTTCGTATGAATTTTTATGCCGAATCATATAAAAATATGGTCCAATTAATAAAAATGTTTTGGATTGTTGAAAAATTCTTTACGTCCTATTCTCAGACCTACCGAATATACACACAACATTTCAAAAGATCGGTCAAGCCGTCTCGGAGGAGTTTTATCACAAACACAGTGACACGAGAGTTTTATATACTAGGAAGATAAAAGATAGTAAAGCTTTTGACGGAAGATCTGGAAGATTTCCATCATTGCCTAACTGGATGAAACGTATTTATTTGGATTTCCGAAAAAAAATATTTCATGTTGATTCGTTACGGACTTCTTACATAAGCGTAAGTACCCTATTTATAGGGATGTTATATATCCCATTTCGGATAGTGTGCGAAAACAGGAATCTCCTATAAGAACAAAACAAAAAAGACCGAGTAGTCCGCGTGGCAGAAGATATAGGACCGACATCCCAGTCGTGTATTACGTTTAATTGCGATCCTATATCCCTGACAAGAGTATGTGGTAGATCTCGTTACATTATTAGTTATAGTATTTTTTAAACTTTCGCTAAATTAATTCATGTTTAAATTACACTTTCGATTCTAATCGGCTAGTGCCCACGGTCGTTTTGATCGGAACGTCGAGTTTAGCCAAAAATAAAACCGGTTTAAACTGGAAATAAACAGATTCTAATCCAGTTACAGCGTACAGCTAGTTCCCGAAGGATAGGGGTCGAATATAGCCAAACTTCTCACAACCGTAGCCACAAGCAAGTCCGATCAGATAATTAATAGGCGAGATGCCGCAAGTATCGGCTATGCCTTGCGGTTGCTGAGGCAGATCTTGGCAGATACAATATTCCATATCTTGTATAGGGACGGGTGGTTTACCGAGGAAGGAAAACACCACACTACTCGCTCCTTCACATCTGCAGTCCCTTACAACGTTCGTCGTCTGCGCGGGACGAGGAGGAACTTGCCAAACCATATTATGATAAAGTTTCTGTGTGTGCGCGCGTGTTCTTGTTACCACTCCGGACCGCCTGAACGGATTTTAATAAGATTGATATCTAGGTTAGTTAGGTCCTTGATAACCACACAGGATAGGTACTTTTTATTCCATTCTGCAGAGTAACTACTCTAGAGTAGAGCTCCCTCTGTAGTAGTTCACGTCTCAGCTACCGAAACATAGCTTTAGGTAATTGGCGACAGATTTTCTACTTGAGGGAGGTAGCTAGCCAGGCAGATATTCGGAAAATGTAAAGACAATGACACACTAAATGTATGTTTCTTTCCTTACGGTTCCTTACTAGAAAATGGGACCCTATTACTGAGCCTCGGCTCGACGTCCGTCCGTCCTTCCGTCCTTTAAAGGGAAAAGCAAATCTTTGGAACGGTAATACGTATCCGGTTGAATATTTTACAGTATATGTGTTAGTATAGCGGATTGCATGACAAATAATAATAATAACAAAAAGTTTAAAACAAAAGGGATACAAGAAAGGTGTTATTTTTAAGTCATTTATTTCGCTCTATGGTAAAAACGATAATACATACACGCGTCAAACTTGGTATTATTATAGACCAATATCTAACGTATAAATAATATAAACCGGCTAAGTGCGGGTCTCAAACTGTATTAAAATATAATGATACATTCTGTGTTGGTACGGAACCTTTGGAATGTGAGTCCAACTCGCACTTGGCTCCATTTTTTTTTTCGATATTATATGAGACTTCTGGAAATTTTCATTGGTTGAGGCGAATGTACATTTTAAATATTTAAATTCAGTGATTAGATAATGAATAGAAGGCCATTCCACATATATATGTTTTGTTAGTTCTGTGTAGCAGATATCACTGTTAATGCCAGTAGCATTCAATAAGTGGCAAAGATCATATTTCTAATCAATTAATATGCATGTGCACATTAGAACGGAATAAACAATATTATTGTGTGAGTGAGATGTCAATGTCGAAACCTTTTGTTTTTCAGAGTTATATTCCCTTCAGCTTTCAATTCAAGTTTAAATACATCAAATTGATGGGAAGATATGAAATAGCCCTGATTCCTAAACCAAGAACTGTACACAGTATTAAATGCTACTTTGCCATACAAACATATTCCTTACTTAAGTATCTATGATAACTTTTATACTTGTTAATATAAAACCAATCTCATGTGCTCACTATGCATCTAAGTGGTTTTTTTAATGTGATATCTATAAATGGTATTCACAAAAAGGACAAAAATCACCTTGTTTTCAAAGCCTCTTCCTACAAGTGCTTTACGAGTATTATTACAGAACAAAACATTCTTTTAGATTGTTATTTAAATATTTATTTGGGTAGATGTGGGGAAAAGTTGAATATATGAAAAACCACAATTTGAGTCAAAGGCACAGTTGTGAAACTTTAAAAAACACTGAATGCCCAGTCAAGAAAATTATGGTAAGTAATTTTAACAATACTCCATACATCCATATCTGTCAAGGCATTTAAAAGTTATCAATAGGAATTTGCAACAGCTTTTGGGCTGTTGTGTAAAAATAATGCATGGGAAAGGCATAATATATACACATATCTTTAAAATAATTATTATTAGGTACAACAAAAAAACATATATATTGTATTGAAAACTTAGTAATGATTTTGATGCAATGCATTCCATTAAAATTTAATGATCCCTCCTCAATTCACACTTGATATGTTCATATCAGCATGGAAATTAATCCTCTCATGAAAACTATTTAGTAATTGTAGATCCCTAAACTAAGAAAGGTAAATATTACTTTTTGGTGCTGCAATATGATTCAAACTTGTACACCAATAAATTCAATTATTTCAAAAATCACCTATCTATGGATGTTATGCAGAGAACTAATAAATGTTAATGAAACTGATTTTGATGAAATTTGGCACACAATAAGAACTCTAAAGTGACTTTTGTCCTGATTGTAACATCTACTTCCCAATAGTTTACAAATAAAAACTAATCCCAAGCATATGAAGTTGCAGCCCATGGACAGAAATTCTTACTTTATATTAAAAGTTTCATAACTTTCCAAATTAATATATGTGGGAGGAATCTCAGTGCATTGACTGCCACATGTGTTATGTTATTGCTAAGCATTGTTATTTAGAACAAACATTTTAAAATAGTAACATCAGGTAAGAATTAAGGCATTAACTTTAAAAATTATTTAAAGGCAATATTGCCATATCCACTGTTTGAAAAATTGCCTAGCTATATAACCCTTGGTGTGTCAAGTGGCCATAGAACACTTTTTTCAATTTTACAGAGTCTGGCATTCTCATTTTCATAGCCACTTTTTGTCTATGAGGGCAGAAATTAAATTATTCCAGTCAAGACAACAATATGCTAAGCCCAAGCCGTAAGCAAGGGCTGGAATATATCATGCCCAGTTTGAAATAATTAATGTAACATAATATTGTCTTAGGTTTTCACGATTGTTACACATAGTAATAAAACAACTTTAAACGGTTTAAATCGCATATATTTTTCATTAAGTCTCGACGTTTCAAACACTTTGCAGTGATCGTGGTCACAGGGTGACTGTCACCCCTGTGAAAAATATACACGATTTAAACCGTTTAAAGTTGTTGTTAATTACTATAAACTAATTCAACATTGGTGTTATGCAACTATTTTCAACAAATTTGTAAGTAAAATTAAGGAACTTTATCAATGGTTCACTAACTAAAAGTTAATTATTATTTGTAGTAGAACTATTTGCACAAGTTTATCCGAGGATGTACTGCCCCCATACCTATTTCTACTGTAAAAATGTTTTATGCAGCTTAAATTTGTAATTCAGGAGGTAAGAAAATTTTAGTTTATTTATCTTCATGGTGACTCACATTTCATGATAGCATGTGTGCGAATAGAACAAAGGTACATTCAGATACAGGTAAAGCTTACACAATATTGCTTTTATGAGCAAATGTATTGAACAGAGTGTACCAATTTATGAAGTCTCATTATTTATTCAATTGAAAGGAGTTTTCCTAAAAATGGGAGTTTGGTAAATGGATTGTATGCACTGTATTAAATTAGACCAAGGGTAGTCCAGATGAGCAGTGCATAATTAGGTAGGTACTTAGGGTAAGAAAAATTACTCATTTACGAAGTCAAAATAAATCGCGCGTACTAAATCGTTAAGCTCAATGCTTTCAATGAACATAAAAGTTTGACTACGAGATCCCTGAAGTAACAGCAGGAGTAAGGATGTAGCATATTTTTGGTTTGTGTAGCTTTCTAGCTTTCTGTTTGTTAGAAGCAGGATATTAGGAAATCCATTGATTCACTGTATTGTGTGGTGTTTAAAAACGTTTACCTTGAAAGTATCATGCAACAATTTGGCCTTGCTAGCTGCTGCAATTTCACAAAATAATTTCGTATTACAGAAAAATAGTGCAGACAGATGTACTTACAGCCATCACCATTTCGAAGGGGTACTTGTGTACCCTTACGGGAGACACGTATTCCTGGACCATTTTCACAAGAGTCACTCAATTCAATCAAAACAAAACCAAAACAAGGATAAACAATCCTTTCAAAATTCAATGTAACTTAACATGCATACTGTCCGTGCGCCTTTCACTCCTGATACCAGGCGAAGGCAAAATAATCGCGTTTGCACGCCGGATTATAAATTATGTGAGAGACGAGAACGACGTGAATTTCAGACTAAATTCAGGACGGGAACCACGAAACGAAACAAAATGGTTTGGTTTGGACTACACAGAAGTTGACCGCGAGACCTTCATTTACGAATTTGACATTGATTGTTATTCGACTTTGACAGAAGTAGAATGTTGCTAGTGTTGAGAAAAGTGTTCGGAACGGTTGGGAAATTCTCAGAATCGAGCTATTTATCAGCTATCGATAAGTAAGAATACAGAGTAAAAGTAATCGAATAATGTAAAATATTTCTGATACCGGATTTGATATGGATATTCGGCCTATAAGCTACTACTTACAGTGGGGATAAGGTTTTATCTCTATTTTATTCATCATTATTATGAGTGTATCAACAATAGGGCTATTCTTTAAAAATTTTACCCTTCAGCAAAATTTTATATCGTTACCACTTATCACATTTCAGTTACATGGTAACTTTGCCGGTAAATAAGAAATAGGAAAGTGATCGGTCGGATAAAAGGACAAGGTATCTACCTGTCTGTACAACCATGCTAATACGATTGTAATTACGTATTAATGGATTTTTCGTATAATTATACGATTACAATAACGTATAATTAGACAGATATAGTAAGCGAAATAATGATAATAATGTGTCTTTGTTAAGTTGTGAACAAAAATTTTAAACAAGAGTTGAGAATTGAGAACCATGTTTCCATTTAGGTAACAACATCAAAAGGATACGCATGTTGCTGAAATTTAATTACTCAGTGAATACGAGTACGTTTGCTCAGTTGGGATTTTTTGTTGAAAACCTAAACATTTCAGTCACGTAAGCGAAAGATTAATTGATGTTTATCAAACTCAAAATGTTCAAAAGTTTGGTAAATAAGCTGAATTCCTCCATGTACTACTACTCTGTCAAGAAACTATACTGTTACAGCCGGATCGTGCACTGCTGAACACAGCCTACCCTATTAAGGGGGTATTTTCCATAATCCCCAACGCTTGGCAGGCGTCTTGGGGATCGCAATGTAAGTTTGCAGTCCTTTGGAAGCACTGCTGCCCACCTTCCAGTATTTTTCCCTTAGTTGCCTCTTACGACACCCACGGAATGATAATGGGGAGGTGCAATTTTAACCCGGCACCCCACGGGGCTGTCAAAAAACAAATCAAAAATACACAAAATGTTAGTTATTCATCTAAATCTATTTTTTGTCATCTTCAAAGTATGCTCCTTCAGAAACGATACACTTGCGCAAACGAATGGTCCAATCATCAAAACATTTTGTAAACGCTTTTTCCGAAATTGAGTTCAGTCCTCGCCGTGAATTTTGCTTTATGCCTTCTACCGAATGAAACGGGTGCCATGGAGTGGTAATTTGAGTTTAGGGAAAAGGAAATTATTATGCGTTTGATTTTAACGTTCAAGGACATTCTGGTCTTTTGGAACTAGCCGAGCGGCAACAAGTTTCATACCAAAATGATTATTTAAAATGTTACGGATCGACTCGCGAGACACAGAAAGTTCAGCAGCTCTCTCAAACTTGAATGAGGATTTTCAGTCACTATTTCCTTCACTTTCGCGATGTTAACTTCAGTTGCAGACGTTGATGACCTACCAGAGCGAGGCAAATCTTGTATCACATGTAGACCACTTTTGATTGATTTGTACGTGTTTTTGATAAAGTCGATTCACCGTTAGTCTTCTGTAACATTCTGAGTGACTCTGGATACGAAATTCCATTGGCGATGCCAAATTTAAGACTAACTACAATACAGTGTAGATATCATATAACTAAAAACAGTAACTAAAAAATATAATCTAATTAACAGATGAAACTCAAACCCCGCGAAAATGGGAAAAAAGTCGTGCCAATCTAACAAAAACAAAAAATTGGAACTATAAGCAAATAATCCATTCCCGATGCCTAATTGACTTAATGTATGTCTCTTTCTTTGAGACTCGGTCCATGCTCAGTGGCTCGGTCGTACGCATTGTATATGGGTTATATTATATACATTGTTATGAATACAGTCGTGGTTTTACATATAATTTTAAATACAGGATTACTCAGTTAGATAAGGCAACTAAGTTCAGCTATAGTTTCGAATACATCCGGTTGTAGTTTTCAAGGAGTGTTGAAGACGCTCGCCGTAACGTCTCGCTTAGCACTACGGGCTGCAGCACATAGTGCACGCGACGTAAAGGATTAAACAAACAAAACAAACAAATTATTTTTATTGACATAATATAAGAATACAGCAAATACAATGAACCCATAGGTTCCCGAACTAGTGTTAAACTTTGCATGGTGGAAGGGCATTTTTGCGAATGCCCGCCTGGCTAGCGACAAGTAGAAAATCTGTCGCCAAGCACCTACCGGTGTGTTCCGGCAGCTGTCCTTGAGAGCCAGTAATTCTAGGTTAAGCCTGTTAACACCTTCGACCACATCATCACTAACACCAGGTGAGATTGTGGTCAAAGGCTTACCTATCACCAATAAAAAATAAAAAATAAACTGTATTTCTGGAACCAGTGGCTTCTCCTTTAGTAATAGTAAAAAAGAACATTATGTCATTTAAGTGCCTGTTCATAAATATTATTGAATTGAGTTTATGATTAATAATAAAAATAACTTTAAATTTTACATGCTCTACTGGGACCGCTCTATCGTCACGGACAGGACTATTGTTTGCAATTGTTTGTTTAAACTAATTTGTTTTTATTCGTGAGGACCTATAATTGGCCCATTGCTTTATATACATACTTCTATTAGACATAATGGCTGTTGGTCTTCCAAGTAAATAAATAAATAAATAAGCCTGATATGGTGGTGGTCAACCGATCCCAACGCCGGGCAGTGCTCGTTGACATCACCATCCCACATGACAACAACCTCGTGAAGGCCGAGAAGGACAAAGTCAGCAAGTACCTTAACTTGGCTCACGAGGTAACCGCTATGTGGGATGTTGACTCGACGATCATTGTCCCGATAGTCCTTTCAGCGAATGGCCTAATAGCGAAGAGCCTCGACCAACACCTCAAGAAACTCTCGCTAGATGGTTGGATCAAGGGTCAGATGCAGAAAGCAGTGATACTCGACATCACACGCATTGTCCGAAGGTTCCTCTCTCTGCAGTCCTAACCTAGCATCCTAGTTTTAAGTTTTTTATAATTTTTTTTTTATTTATGAATGTTGTAAAAAAATTATAATTATGTTCTAAAATAAATGATGTGAATAATAATTTATTTATTATGCATAAAAATGTTACAGAGTATATCAGTCATTGAATCCATTGACTCCCGAATATAATGTGATAATTTGCAGTAACTCATATCATACGTGAAAACTATTAAGCATATCATATATGACTTCATAATCAAATTGGTAGATCCAGGTAAGTAGTGTCTTCTTGATATCATTCTTCCTTAACTTTTTAACTTCGTATATTTAATTAAATTTACTATATAAGTGAGGGACAATTACAACTTTGTATTGCTTTTTTGCAAACGTACTCTTTGCACGTGATTGAAAATTTTATGAAAGTGAGTTTTGTAATTGTTGTGTTTTGTGTCTATTGAAGTGTCGTGAATGTGTTTGTTTGGGTGTGTGTGTGTAGTGAATGAATTGGCGCGAGGGTTGGGATGCACTTTGTTGCGTTGGCGGGCGCTTAGGGAAGCTATCTACATCATCAGCGTTGGGACACTGCCTATTATGGGGAACGACCCAGCATAAGGAACCACATCGTCACTAGACCTTCTGAGCATTTTTTTAATAAGGTGCACGTTTAATTATCTTACCAATATCTCCGCAAGTCTAGCCTTAGCGGAGACAGCTTATTGCCGACTTAAACGTGCTACCTCATTAATAGTGAGATTGACAATTTGGTCAGTTGAAAAAAATTTGGTCACTTTACGAAGAACTGCAAACAAACAGTAGAAACGCGTCTTTTTATGGTACCGTTATTTTTTTTATTTTGTTGAACAAGTAGGCATTCAAGAAGCAGTTTGAAGAGCACAGGTTCCTTGTGCGTTATACTAGCTAAATCTATAAAAAAGAAGTAACATAAATATGTAATTATATATTACTAACTACCATCTAAAATCCTTTTTTTAGAGAAACTAAGGTGGCATTTTAGATTGTACTGAGTCAGTGCAATCATAGAATGTCGCCCCCAGCGGCGTAGGGTGTGAGTTCCATCAAACAAGTTCAAACGTGTCAAACACGTATATTGTTTGACAAAAGCGTTGCATAAGGCAGTAGTCTTTCAAAAAATGTTAACGTTTGCGGAATAATTTACGCATCTGTATATAAATTCAATGTTTATTATTAAAGTGACCCGTACCTACCGATGATGGTACAGATGGTTAGCTTGTACTTATTATATACTCTTGGCTGAACCGAATGGCCGATGTGGTCGTCGAACATCCCTAATTATTCAAATGTCAATTTATTATTTCGCTGCGAGCTTGAAAATATAAGATAAAATTCCGCGTTTTCTTAGATTTACTGGTAGGACAAAATCCATAAATGTTCATTAAAATATTATAAAAAAATATTTTCAATTAAATAATTTTCTCACACTGAAATTGAAAAATAACCAAACTTCCATTTCCGCTGGTCATTTTACACGTCTCGTTCGCAGCTAACTTCAAGACAGTGAGTAAGCGAAGCGCGGATGTCGCTTTCTATCTGAGTTCTTCTCAAATTGAAAACGCAAAGCAAAATTCTGTCAAAATTGTGCGCGTTCGTGCCCGATGTCTAGTGCTGAAGTCGCCGATAATTCCGTTGACCCCCCGGCGAAAAAGCGGAAATTGAACACAGGAGAGGCGCGTTCGAAGAACTCTGCAATGGCGAACAACGGAACGCGCGTGGAGGATGAAATCGACGAGAGTTTGTACTCAAGGCAGCTTTATGTGCTGGGGCACGATGCCATGCGTCGGATGGCCAGCTCCGACGTACTGATTTCAGGGCTGGGTGGGCTTGGTGTAGAGGTAGCGAAGAATGTGATCCTCGGCGGCGTCAAGTCTGTGACGCTACATGACGAGAAAACATGCACAATTGGCGATCTCTCATCTCAGTTCTACCTATCAGAAAGCTCCATCGGCCAGAACAGAGCACTGGTCTCTTGCGAGCAGCTGTCTGAGTTGAACCACTACGTGCCCACCACCGCGCACACTGGCCCCCTTACAGATGACTTTTTGCGCAAATTCCGTGTGGTTGTACTAACAGGTGCCTCGCGTCCTGAACAGGAGCGTATCGCCGCCTTTACACACGCTAACGATATCGCTCTGGTAATTGCTGACACTCGGGGTTTGTTCTCTCAAGTGTTCTGTGACTTTGGCTCCGAGTTCACATGTGTGGATGTTACTGGTGAGAACCCCGTGTCTGCTATGATAGCTGACATCACCCACGAGTATGAGTCTGTGGTCACTTGCCTAGATGACACACGTCATGGTCTGGAAGATGGAGACTATGTAACTTTCAGCGAGGTTTGTATTTCATAATGTGTCACAATATTGTTTTATTCATGATGATTCAATTACTTTTATACCTTGGAGTCATCATTAACTTGAGATTTGTTTTCAAACAAAGAGACCATGACTCATAGTTCATTGACTTATGTTGGCTACAAGTTGTTTTTTTTACATTAAAAAATTTATTTATTGACCCTTTTTATATATTCCAAATGCAAATGTAGTAGGTACTGGAACTTGTGGATAATATATTTTTGCAATACCTAGTTAAGAATAACAAAAATTTAAAGGATATTTAATAATAAATGAATTCTGTTTACAATCTTTAACATTGACTTGTTTTTAACATTCAACTTAGTATGATGAGAATAGAGGCAAGTATTGAAGCCTTTCACATTTTGCAGTAGACAATTATGGTCAAGTTCAATGACCTTACCTGCTTGACTCGGGTTTGTGCTACAATTATTTCCAGAACAAATATATGTGTTGTTATGGTTTTAGGTTACAGAACAAGCATGAGAGCCACCTGGTGTTAAGTGGTGACCTCTGCCTATAATAGATGCATTTTAAATCCTTAGTTGTGGGCTGACCCGCACTTGGAAGTTTTTATTATTTGTTCTCGTATGTTAAATATTGGACTATCATAAAACTTATTTTGATGGTTTTGTATAACTCTGTTTTTATGATAGAGCAACAAAAATTTGATAAAACATGTTTTGTTGTATGGAACCCCTCATTATATTTTTAACATATTGTTATTATTTTTATATGTATTATTTGTAGTGAACAAGCTTATAAAATTACAAGGGATTTTTTTTTAATTTATTCCAACTTATGGTTAAATTATTTTGTTTTGTTGTAATTTTGTACGCTTATTCTCTTAGCAGGTTGTCGTTGTGAACAACTTTAAAGCTAGTTGAAAAAATTGTTTCGTGTATAATTCAATTCAGTTTGGCTGCAGTTTGGTTTAACAATAGGATAAATTGGAGCTATGGCCACTCACCATGGTAGCTCAAAAATGGTAGACCATGTCTCAGCTATCTGTCATCTGTATGGAACCAAAATCTTACTCGCAATTGCCTAGATTTATTTTATGCATAACTGAGTACTAATTCTTTCAACAACTTCAATAATACAACTCGGACAACTTATTTCTTATTGTAACCTCTAAACATGGAGCCCTATGGTCACCTTTCATCTTTGACATTCAAAGAGTTTTTATAGGAAGACTGCAAAAAAAGTATTAGTCCGGTCAAATGTGACTATATTTTACATATTGTCTGATATATTCGAAAACCTTATCAATATTATAATTTTATTGAAAAATATACCTCTACAGTCTTAAATAGAATTTGGCCTTGTTTGTATAATTTCAGTCTAGCTCTTGGAAGCACTTGGTTCTGTTTGCAGCTTTGTGAAAAAGCTAAATGAGTAGAAATATTTTTTTCCTAACATTTGTATATAAATCAACAGGTACAAGGCATGACAGAGTTGAATGGCTGTGAACCTCGCAAGATCAAAGTCCTCGGGCCATACACTTTCAGCATTGGTGACACAACAAATTTCAACAAATATGTTCGAGGAGGTATTGTCACTCAAGTGAAGATGCCCCGAAAACTTAACTTCAAACCACTGAGTGAATCCATCAAACAACCTGAGTTTCTGATTGCCGATTTTGGAAAGTTTGACTACCCGCAACAGCTTCATGTTGGATTTGCTGCTTTGCATAAGTTTGAGGAAGCTGAAGGTCACTTACCAAAACCATGGTGCACTGATGATGCTACCAAATTCTTGGAGTATGCAAAAGTTGCTAAGGATGAGTTGGGTGTGGAAGACGAACTAAATATTAAGCTTTTAGATACCTTTTGCAAGGTAAGTTTAAGTTTGTCTTAGGATAGCAGTCGTTACAGCATGGTGGTAGGGCACTTTGCAAATGCCCGCCTGGCTAGCTACCACCCTCAAGTTGAAAATCTGTCGCCAAGCACCTAACGGTGTGTTCCGGCAGCTGTCCTTGAGAGCCAGTAACTCTAGGTTAGTCTGAACAACATCCTCGACCACATCATCACTTACCATCAGGTGAGATAGTGGTCAAAGGCTAACCTATCAAGCATAAAAAAAAAAAAAAAAAAAAAAAAAAGGCAACTTTATTGAACATCTACTTTTATATACAACTTCTAATAGTCATTTGATATAATTTTGCACCTAATAAATTGCATCTTACATTTTAGGTATCATCAGGTGATCTGAATCCCATGAATGCATGCATTGGTGGTGTGGTGGCCCAAGAAGTGATGAAGGCTTGCTCTGGCAAGTTTCACCCAATCATACAGTGGCTGTATCTGGATGCTATAGAGTGTCTGCCCAAGGACCTGTCTGTTCTCACTGAGGAAGAATGTAAACCTACAGGCTCTAGGTATGATGGACAAGTAGCTGTGTTTGGCAGAAAGTTCCAGAAGAGACTTGGAGAGTTGAAGTACTTCATTGTTGGTAAGTTGTTTTTTGTTATGTCATCTGTAAATCTAATACTGCATTAGACCCCAGTCCAGGGGGCCAACTCCCACCTTTTACGAAACCATCATAAAAAAGTAGAATTTTGTTTCATGCTTAAAATAACCATTTGCAGACACAAACTATCACCGACCCACAAACGCGTCAAACAATATTGCTTTGATCCTACTTAAAGAACGAATGAAATATGTATCACGGATGTGCAAGCGAGATACAAGATGTTTATAATATAGCGTTATCCCGCTCGCACTGCTCCGAACTGCGATGTTATGGAACGGTTTTACCACAGTTTTACGACGTTTTTTTTGTATGCTTCACAAAAACTATCCGTAACTTTTTAAGTTTCACTCATCAAATAAGTTTGCTGCATTTATTTTAAAGAATAATATAAATAAAAACAATGTATGTATGTAGTAATTATTTTTCTCTCGTAAATTTGTAATTTTGTAAGAGTGAACTATTTGTTGAGACGTCATCAAAGCGCTAAGCGATTCCTTTACCGCTTGTAAGCCTGCTTAATTGACGTGGATAAAGTTTAGCAGTAAGATCAAATTATTATTACTATAAGAGGTGAGAGTTGGCCCCCCGGGTTTAATGATGGAATATTTTTAATTAAGGTCATAATTGGGCTTATTCAATTGGTCTTTTCAAAACCATTTAAAATCCATGGCAACTAGGGAGTGATGATAATGTCCCGAGAGGTTTAAGGGAACTCCTTAAATGGCATCAAAAAGATAATTTTGTTGAGGGTGTTTGTAATTATTGGAATAAGTAGGCAATTTTAAGTAATCTTTGAGCAAATTGGTTAACAAATCGAGCCAATCATCAGCAAGTTATTTTAATGAACAAAAAAAAATTATTTTCTTGTTCAAGCTGACTTTTTATACTTACTTTGTGTGCAGTTAAGTGCTGGAATGATGTCTCCCTTATATTGTTCATTTCCCCATCAACTACCCTACCATCCTAACACTTTGCATGTTGGGTGAATCAGGGTACCTCAATTCCATTCGTGTTTGCTTTCTTTTACATTAGGTTTTGCTTCATGATATTGATTAGGCAAGGGAGGAGGTTCAAGCGTTGGAGACCAGCATTAATAACATCGTAAAGGGCCATGAACCCTACTACAATGTGGAATGCAACTCACAGGCACCTGTGACTTGGGCCTCTTCCTCTGCAAAGTTATGGACCCGGCACCCACACAGTGAATCCATGGAATGCCAAGTAATTAGTCTCTCATCCATATCATACTAATATTTGGATGTGTCGGCACTCAAGTCTGATTTTGATGTAACTTGGACCATATATTCCCTAGATCCTGTATTATGATGGGATAGTACCTGATATACTGAGTAGTCTCCATAGGAGTGTAAGACAACCATGGATGGAAGCTAGCTAAATATAAACTGAAATAGGCAGGGGTATTGGTAAGTTAAAATAAAACAAGAGTAAAATGATATTTAAATGTGTATCTGACATAATGTGTATGTAAAACTGGGTAAATGCGTTTAAATGTTAAGTCAACTAACAGAATGGCCAGGTGAGATTCGGGCATTGTTGGGGGCATTAGGATTCCACATTTTTGTCTTATGTCAAAAGGTATAATGCATTAGAGAATATTCACAGCAATTGTCAAACATTTATACATAAAAATAAGGTAATATTTTTTGTGAATTATGATTAAATGCTTAGCCAGAACGAAAAACCAAACTGGTGGTTATATTTCCCTTATTTTCAGATATCAACATTATGTTGATTTTAATAAGTTATACATTACATATGTTTCAAAATTAGTAAATACCTAATATGTACATTGTATTGTGTTCAAATACAATGTGCAAAATATTATACAGTTCTTTTTTTTAAATTGTGATGGAACAAGCTCGAGCCCCATCTGATGTTAAGCGGACTAACCTCTGCCTATAACACATGCATTTCACAAGTCACGAATTGCACTGCGCCCTTCACCTTGAGACGTAGTTCTTAATTCTCATGTGCCTGTAATTGCACTGGTTCTCAAGGACTACTGCCGGAAAACACCGTTAGGTGCTTGGCGATAGATCTTCTAAATGGGGGTAGTCGCTAGCCAAGCGGGCATTCGCAAAATACCCTTCCACCATGCGGTGAAGCTCACTTGTATCTATTACCGTTTTTATGATAAGTAGACAAAAGGGAAAAACACGTTTCATATATAGGGCCCCCTGTTATTTTTGTCATTTTGCTATTATTTGTTAATTTGTATTATTATTTGTTAGGCAATCCGACATACTAACACATAATGTGTGAAAATTTCGACAGGCAATCTTTAACCTTTTTAATGTTTTACCCTTTAAAGGTCTGACGGAGGAACAGACGGACGTACCGACAGGCGAGGCTTAGTAATAGGGTCCTGGTTTCTACTTTCTAGTACGGAATTATAAAATGATTAGAATGTACACATATAACATGGGATACAAAATTTTGTCAGCAGTACACTAGTGATGCTCCTAATTTTTCCTTTTCGACATCTCATTAGTTGGGTATGAAACAGTCTCATTTAGAAGGCTTTTCTACGCCATTCCTTGGTCGTTTAGCTTTTGACCAATATTTCTACAATGTTGTCTTAGGTTTTCGCGATTGTTACACATAATAATTGAACAACTTTAAACGGTTTAAATTGCGTATATTTATCATTATTTTGGTCCCGACGCGGACGTGGCAAACACTTTGCAGTGATCGTGGTCACGGGGTGACTGAGTGTTTGAAACATTGGGACAAAAATAATGATAATTATACGCAATTTAAACCATTTAAAGTTGTTTAATTACTATCAATATTTCATCTGTTTGTAAGTGATCGTGTGATGAAGGATTGTTAACCATTAATGGCTGTCTCCAGGACAGTTGCTCGAGCTCAACGCCAGATTTTTTACTTGGAAGTAGCAACTAGCCAGGCGACCATTAACAAAATGCCCTACCTACAGAGATTTGAAATACATAGATTAGTTATATCCGAACACCACTGCTCTAAAAGCTTACTAGAATTTACCTATATACATACCTACGCCCATGTATATGCAGTTTTTAATGACAAGGAAAGAACGTTCAAATATTATACGTCATATCTGTTGTTAGAAAGAGATAAATAAGCAATTCGTGTTACCACCGAACCGCCACGAGACGTTCCGATCACCATTATGCTGCGATCTCTTTCACTTTCTCACACCAAACGATACACATATCTCGCTCATCCATTTCATTGGGATTAGTTCCTAAGATAAAACAAAATGACGATATTTTCTATTTCAACAATAAAAGCAATAATTACGCGTGAAATGAAACAGTTTTCTTATCTCTAACAGTGCCTGTATAATTGGTGCAGAGTCTAAAGACACAAGGAAGGCATATTGTCCACAGATTATTCCTAAAAAACACGATTAGCGGCGATGTATTCACCGGACGCTTGGAAGTGCAAGACTGGTAGTGACTCAGGTAATTACCCTGAATTCGGCTAGTAAATATGGAAGGCGTACAACTCATCTACAGGTAAAAAAAATCTTAGCCTACCTACCTACACATATTTTTATGTAATGTGTAAAAGATGTGATTAGATCGACAAGTCGCCCGCCTGATTGTAAGTGTCACGGCTGTCCATTACAAATGCAGTGTCACCGTCCTCGTTCTGCTTGACACTGCACTGCGCTCGTCACTCCGAGACGTTCGATCTTTAGTTTCGTTTGCCCAGTATTTTACCACTTGCTGTAGTGCCCTAACACACTACTGCTACGTTCTGATTTAAAATTGATATAATTATGCGCCAGTCATGGTTGCGTGCTATATTGTCGATCGCATCGTCGGTCCCGGTTGTTATCTTAGGATGGCAGTCGTTATAGCATGGCGGTAGGGCATTGTGCATATGCCCGCCTGGCTAGCTACCACCCTCAAGTATAAAATCTGTCGCTAAGCACCTAACGGTGTGTTCCGGCAGCTGTCCTTGAGAGCCAGTAATTCCAGGTTAGTCAACATGTTCTACCACATCATCACTTACCATCAGGTGAGATCATGGTCAAAGGCTAACCTATTAGGCATATAAAAACATCACTGTCCATGACGTGAAATCGTTGTCGAACGTGTCGACGTGAAAGCAAGCAGTCAGTAATAAAATATAAACACTAGTCTAGGCAATTATAGGTATTGTCGACCTCCGATACAGGAAAACATGCGATGTAAAACTATGCAAATAAACTGTGATCACGTTTAGAGATTGTTTTTTCCATGTAAATCCTTGAATGTCTATCGCCTTGGCAACTGCAGCATTGTACGCACTCATTCACAGTTTATATTTACTGTTCAAGGGTTCTTTGCTAATAATTAGCTCACCACTCTCGACATGAGAAATTCCTTGCGGATTTACTTATATCACACTTGACGTTATAAATGCGAAAGTTTGTGAGTGAGTGAGGATGTTTGTTACTCCATGGAAGTTTCATCAAAATCTGTTCAGCTATAATATACTACAGTATAAATGGTTTAGGTCTTCGATTAACACATAACCTTTCATTATTGTCTAAACGGGTGATGGCGCGGAGCGCAGCTACTTAATAATTTTGCGCAGTGTGTAGATAGGTCAAGTGGGGTTAGAATTGCACCTCCCCATTTCTTCTCGTGTGGGTGTCGTAAAAGTCGACTAAGGTATAAATACTGGAAGGTGGGCAGCAGCGCCTTCTTAAGAACTATGCCATCATGCACTGCGAGTAGGTCACTAGGTATTACGAATGAATAAATAACTTATCGCTATATGTATACATATCATCATTCCTTTTTATCTCTATACACCTACATTTTAACCTGAATCGTGTAGTATTTTACATTTGCTTTATCCTGGTGAGGTCGCGCCGCCCTTTTCAACTCTTTGCAATAGCAGGGTAGACTGTTAGCATTTGAAGAGCGGAGAGCTAGGATAAAAACAGTTATTAGCACATGTTGCGCTAAAGTACAATGTGCTAATAGCTATTTGTGCTTTAGCGCATATTGAGCATATTATTGCTCTGTTACGGAACTCCAGAGCCGTCAGACTTCATCCTTTTATGCGCTCGTAATTACGTATTTATTGTCATCAGAACTACTGACGCTGCATGATGCTAATAACTTTATTAAAAGTAAGTGAACAATGAAAATCAAGTAAGTTACCTATACCCCCAAGATATCTAGCCCCATGAGGCTCACACCTCTAAAGTGTGGAGTGTCGTATCATCCGCACCACACTTATGGCAGGCCGGGGTCGCCTCGTGTCTTGAGATCTGGTTCAGCTAGGTGAATCTCATGAAAATATGTTAAAAAATTACATTTGGGAGTCGCAACTACATGATAGCTAACTATCATTATTTTAGATACTGTTTCCGCACATGTTTCATTTGATTTTATCGCGCCTCATTGGGAACTATTAGGTGAATCGGAATAAAATGATCCTTTGCTCTTTCTATTTGCATGGTGGTAGGGTATATTGCGAATGCTCACTCGAGCAGAAAATCTGTCGCTAAGCACCTAACGGTGTGCTTAAGCAGCTATACTTGAAAGCCATTTCTAAGTTAAGCCTTTAATTCTGGTTATATGGCTTACCAATGTGATAGTGGTCGATAACCTGTCTGTAAATATAGGAAATTCCCTTATATTATCAAACATAAATCAGTTTGGATAGTAAAATAATAAATGACGCCCTTTGTAAACAATAAACTGCTTTGTTTGTTAATATGATCCTTTGTTTGGATTGAAGATTTGATTTTGCCTTCAGCTACTGTTCCCTTATCTAATTGTTTTTGATAAAAGACAAATATAGTCGCGAAGATTGAATACTATATTGTTATATTCCGATAAAGAAATAGAACATTTTGATTGTTAATAATTCCATTAACTCATGTTTTGGGTGTAATATCGCCACCTCTTGATATTGAAAGAGCACTAAGCGGTGGTGCTCCCACATATATATAAAAAACTGTGTGAGTTTTTTTGGGTTTCCTACTAGAAAACGGGAACCTATGTCTCGGTTGGATGTCCGTTCGTCTGTCCGACCGACCGACGACCAAGACGTATTGCAAAATAGACCTTTTTAAACTCATAGGCATACTTTAATTTAAATAGAGTGCTATAAGTAGACGTTTTGCTGTTTAGACATGATGTTTAGGCATTTTGCTTCATTGACTATTTGATGTCAAAGTGATCAAGAGGCAGATGAAATATAAAATTGAAATACAAATCGATCATAACTATATATACATCGATTTGTTGTATGTACCAGAGCGGTGTAGCATTGATGCTTGTCGTAAAGGCAAACTTAACGCGATTAACCTGGCGTCGTTACTGTGAATCCATAGATTTGTAAGTAATTTGTCTCCATATCCGTTGAGGGACTTTCGATCTTTGAATTTTCCAGTATTAAACAATAAGTCCGCTAACTCCAGGTGCGGGTGCTATCGGCTGCGAGCTCCTGAAGAACTTCGCTATGATCGGCGTGGGCGCGGGCACCGGCCGCATCACCGTCACCGACATGGATCTCATAGAGAAGTCCAACCTGAACCGCCAGTTCCTGTTCCGCCCCTACGACGTGCAGAAACCCAAGTCCAGCACCGCTGCCAAGGTATTTATCGTCTTCTTTCCATTATACTACTTATTAGGGGTATGTTACCTTTGTTCGAAATTCATTTTACATATTTTCATTTGACTATGGTTTGCACGTGGCTATTAGTTTGAGCTTCACCTCGTGGTAGTTAAGTCAATTTGCTTTTAATCATATTTTGTTGGTTACAGAGACCAAAGTTATACCCAAGTTTGGTCAAGTTAAGCGGGCTTGAGCTTCACCGCATGCTGGAAGGGCATTTTGCGAATACCCGCCTGGCTAGCGAACACCCTCAAGTAGAAAATTTGTCGCCAAGCACCTAACGATGGGTTCCGGCAGCAGTCCTTGAGAGCCAGTGAAATTACAGGCACATGAGACTTATAAACTATGTCTCAAGGTGACGGGGGGAGTGAAATTCGTGAGACATAGTTTATAAGTCTCATGTGCCTGTAATTTCACTGGCTACTAATGGGATATCATTGCTTTAATTAATTTACATTTTTGTACCCATTTCCAGGTGATAAAACGCATGAACCCAGATGTGAATGTCCTAGCACAAGAGAACCGGGTCTGCCCAGAGACTGAATCCGTTTATGATGATGCATTCTTTGAAGCTCTGGACGGCGTAGCCAATGCCCTCGATAATGTCGACGCTAGGATCTACATGGATAGGCGCTGTGTCTACTACAACAAACCATTATTGGAGAGCGGCACTCTCGGAACTAAGGGAAATACGCAGGTATGTTTAGTTGTTTGAAGTTTTTGTATGATAATATTCAAAATTCACGAACGCGCCGCTGCCATGGATGCTGCATGTGTCACTAGTAATATATAAATAAGCATGGCCGTATACGCATATTTGGCTTCGCAGCATATAACGTAAAAATACACTGGACCCATAATGATTGTTTATAGATATTTGGGATCATAATTTGTCTAACAACTAATCAGATTTCTGTAATGTTCTAAGTCTACTGTGTGATTTTTTTTTCTTTGTATTTATAATTATTGATTGTTATGAACAAATGTCATAGTATTTCAACAAATAAAAATAATGGCAAATCAAACATTCGGGGGTTTTTCTTTTAATATTTAAAGAAAAGAAAGAAAGAAAGATGCAATACTGTTCACTATTTCTATCACAATAAAGGCCATCCTCATTTTGGTGGATGGATTTATGTATATATTCATCTTAAGAGAGTATTAGATGAATGATAAAAAAAAACTCTGGGAATCTAAGTTCTCAATTCTTAACTTACTTATGACTAACATACTAAATCTTACTTAAATTATCTCCTTTCAGGTCGTAGTACCCTACCTGACTGAATCCTACAGCTCATCTCAGGACCCCCCAGAGAAAAGCATCCCCATCTGCACCCTGAAGAACTTCCCCAATGCTATCGAACACACCTTGCAATGGGCTCGTGATGAGTTCGAAGGGCTGTTCAGACAGGCAGCTGAACATGCCTCCCAGTACCTGAAAGATCCTCTGTTCATTGAGAGGACACTGAAACTGCCTGGTAGCCAGCCCATTGAAGCCCTTGAGAGTGTCAAGGTAATATTTCTAATATATTACCTACATAAGAAAATTTTCTAAAGATCCCTCAGGTTGGACTGCTTGAAGCATAGTGCAAGATCGCTTGACTCTACAGAGCACTACTTACCAGATAGAATTTGTCAATATGCAACGTCTTGTGTTTTTTTAGTAGGTATTGTGGGTTAGCTTGACAGTTAATATCCTTCGATTGTTGGAAGTAGGTGATTTCTGCTCAAATTAGCTGTCTTTCCTTTTCATATTGTATTGCTTTACTTAATTTTAGATAATTTTGTTTGTGTTAACGTTTATTTAGGCGGATTTATAAATATTGGTACTTCTTCGTGACAAATCACAAGAAGCAATGACGTGGAAGGAAAAAATGGAGTGTGTGATCGAGTGAGTGTAGTTAACTGATAATTTTTCAACTATTTACAATTTGGGTTTTGTTGGTCACTATTTCGTTACCAGTTTTATGATCTTAAATCAGCGTGACCCATTTGAAAAAGACAATATTTTTGCAAAAATACAACTAATGAATGTGAGCGATACTCGCTAACCCTAATTTAAAAATAATATTACAATTTCATAACATTTATCTCATGTATCTAGAGCATTATTAACAACTTACTTATATAAATACAAAACATGCATACTTCTGTAGTGTATCACTATCAAAAAGTATGCGCCAAGTTATATCAAAAAGTATTATTTTGATACAGCGAGCGGTAGGTAATTGTTTTCTTTCTGTTTAGTTCAATAATAGCAAAAATAATTTAAAGTCAATTTCAGTATGATTATATTGATTGTTCAAAATGTTATATTTTGAGATTTTATATGCAGTATTTGTTATGATTTCGGATGGTCTGGATTTTTAGTTAAAACGAACTAATTAGCCTGGCATGTCTCCCTTCTGGTGTATTATTGGTTCATAAACCTTCATTATTTCTTAATAGCTTTCTCCATAATTTCGGTTTTAATCCATAGCTTACGAAAATATTCTTTAATATCCGAAATTCTTTACTTTTTATTGATTTTAACCTCCATTTAATTTTAAGCTAATGTGCTTTCCTCCATAAACTCATTAATAGTATTTTTTTAGGTAACTTGAAATAAATTTTTAATTATTATGATATTTTACTCATAAATAATGTACATTTTTAGCAACAGATGGGGGCAACACTGGCTGGAACCTTACTATCTATTAAAAGCAGCGTCCACAAAAATATTATAGACATTTGTATTATTGACATTGTCTTGGTCGCAAAATGCAAATGCTTGGTCTTGGTAATCGGCAAATAGGAAATCTTCGAATTGCTTCAATACTTGTAGTGTACATGTAGTGACAATTCACAGAGAACTTAAGAGATTTTCATTTTAAATATTTTTCAAAGACGGTATGTGATTGTAAAAAAAAACATATATATCAGTTAACTGTGATATCGTCATATCTAAGACCGATACGTCGAAAGCAAACAAACTTCGGCGGTAAACGAGTACGCTATCTAATCCTCTAAATAGCTCACAATTGCCGCCAGAGGTGGCAAACTGGGAATCGTAATTGTGACTTTGGCTTAGGTTACAAATTTTAATTGTAAAATGGGCAATGCATTCCCTATTTATGACCAGTTACAAGCTGGGTATTTTCTATTGCCGCTCGCCAAGTGGTTACAAACTTATGTAACGAAGTGGGCAATTCATAAGTGGTTACAAAATGGGTAATATCTCTTCCCGTTTTGTAACAAGTTACGAGAATAATTGTGTAAACGGGAAAACAATCACTATTAATAACTGTTTACCTAATGGGCTGGAACCTTACTATCTATTGCTATGAATTCTAGTGTTAATTGAATAAATATTTTAATTGCAGAACGCAATAAACGAGCGGCCATGCAACTTCGCGGAGTGCGTGGCGTGGGCGCGGCTGCACTGGGAGAACCAATACTCGAACCAGATCAAACAGCTGCTGTACAACTTCCCGCCCGACCAGCAGACCACCAGCGGAGCTCCCTTCTGGTCCGGCCCCAAGCGCTGCCCCGCGCCGCTCGCCTTCCACTCCGGCGACGACCTGCATCTCGACTATATCGTCGCCGCCGCCAACCTGCGCGCCGCAGTCTACGGGCTGCCGAAATGCACCGACAGGGACCTCATCGCCGACTGGGCTAATAAAGTTGAGGTAAATACTTTTGCTATGGAAGAAAGACATTTTTTATAGTTTACCACTAATCATACCTGGTGGTAAGTGATGATGCGGCCTACCACCATGCAAATACATCTTAGGGGATGATAGTATGTAGTGTGTTATTACACTACCACATTCTGTAGATCCAATGGAAGTGATGATATCATCCACCGGACGCAGTGAGTCTTGACCCAAAAACACTTTTCCAACCTGGTGATTGGTCCTTATCCGAGGGTCTTTGCGGTTTGATGAGATAACTGTGCAACATTTATTCTATAATTTTACAGCAGCGTTTGGTCTGTACTATCGTGAATATCCATGTGGCATCAAGAATTAACGTAAACATATCAAAATTCCAGGTTCCAGAATTCAGTCCTAAGTCTGGCATAAAGATCGCCATCAACGACGCTCAACTGCAAGCCAACAACGACGATATGGATCAGGATCGCGTCAAGACGATCATAACGGACCTGCCGCCGCGGAATAAACTCGACGGCCTCAACATCACGCCACTAGACTTCGAGAAGGATGACGACACTAACTTCCACATGGACTTCATTGTGGCGGCGTCAAATCTCCGCGCAGCTAACTACAAGATCCCAGCAGCTGATAGGCATCGCTCCAAGCTCATCGCTGGCAAAATCATCCCGGCTATTGCCACAACAACGTCAGTCGTTGCAGGTCTTGTCTGCCTCGAGTTATACAAACTGGCCCAAGGTTTCCATACTCTAGAAGTCTTCAAGAATGGTTTCGTGAACCTCGCTCTGCCCTTCTTTGGCTTTTCTGAACCGATTGCGGCGCCTACTAACACATACTATGATAAGAAGTGGACGCTCTGGGATAGATTTGAAGTTAAGGGTGAAATCACCCTTCAGCAATTCCTAGATTATTTCAAGAATGAGCACAAGCTTGAGATCACCATGTTGTCACAGGGTGTGTGCATGCTTTACTCGTTTTTCATGCCGAAAGCCAAGCGCCAAGAGAGGCTCAACCTTCCAATGTCAGAGGTGGTTACTATTGTCTCCAAGAAGCGGTTAGAACCTCACGTGAAGGCTCTTGTATTTGAGCTATGCTGCAATGATGAGGAAGGAACCGATGTAGAGGTACCCTATGTCAAGTATACCCTGCCTTAGTAATATAACTGTTTTACCCACGAACCTCGTATTTTATACTGTGTCGAGCCGAAGTCGTGATGAAGGCATTTAGCATAATAGTTACCAGCGATGGTCCTATGAGAATTTACATAAAAAGGGTATTTTTGTGATGCGATATTCGGGAGTGCCTCGGAGTCTCTAAATTGGTGCAATGGACACAATTGTACAGTGATAAAAATGTGTGAAGTTTTAATTTGTGCTTATTATAAACACGCTTGTCTTTCAAAATTCATATATTTATAGTAGATTTAATTATTTGCTCATAGTGTCGTCTACAAAACGCTACTTTATGTTCATGTGAGATTGTATTGAATTTCTTTTATACACCAAAATTTTATCAGATATTTTGAAGTTGAAATCAGATGGGTCTGTATGTATATGGAAAATAAATAAAAAACGAAAATACTGTTGTTTCCTTTATTGCGAAAGTTGTTAGGGGTAAAACATATTATAACTTAGCTAAATATTAATTTGGTATCTTTGGAAGTAATTCAATTTTAAAATTTTTGTAAGTTATAAATATTTGAGAAGTAGAAAATTTACTTCCGATAATTAAACATGAAGAGTAAGTATAAAAATAAGCGTATTTTGGGGTTCTTTTGGCAATACATACTAAAAGAGGTTCTAAATTAAAAATTTATAGTCTTATTAATTCTGAGGGAATGTTAAAAATGTCAAATACAATTCTGAAAACGCGGTAAAAAGAACATTCATTTTCCACATAAAAGGGTAAAAACACTGGAAAGGTGGTTAAAACAATACTTAAGAGATCCATTATGTTCTTAAAAGTCCAAATATAGACTAGAGAATGTAGATTGTAGAACAAAAGCTATAAATTAAACAATACTTAAATTAGCAATGCAATGATGCATTCGAAGTAGGCTGCCTCAGAATGTTATTAAATAATTCTTAAACAACATCCAAACCATTTAGGGACAAATGCTGTTACGGACATACTTATAAAACAACAGCTATAATAAAAAGACTGAATAATTAAATATAAATTTTCTAAATACTAGCATCTTTACATTTTGAATATAAAAAAGGCCACAATATAGATATAAGATTATTATAAAAAAATGTACTTGCAGTGCTTTATTTAGTTCTCTAAATGATCATTTTATTGCCTATTCATAAATTACTAATTCTAGGTGCGTTAGGCACATTTGCTTTACAAGCATAATATATGGAATAAAAAGTTAACAACCGCAGTTCTTTTAATTATATTTATACATTAATATGACCCATATACATATTTTGGGACATAAAGTTGTGCTCTTTTTTATTGTGATATTTTCAGTGAATTCCTATTAATTATTTTATTTACAGCGATGCAGATCAATTAGATTTTAACGGAAAATATAATATGAATTAAACACTCCAATCTCGGTGCGCGTAGCGCCTACAACTTTTGTTTGTCAAAGTGCGAAAATTAAAATAAAATAAAACTGTACGGATACGATTGTCAGATTTCAAAATTATCATAAAGGGTTTGTTAAGGATATAATTTGTTCCATTTTAGCGTGATTTTAATATGAAAACTCATCGTTGTAAAGGAGTTCCTCAAAATAATTCGAAAACAGCTGTTCCAATATTTTTTTACTTATTAATCCATGCGCATCGTAGATAACGAGAACAATAAAATTTCATTCATAAATGGACGATATCGTCCATGCGGATGCCAAGGGGTCAAGCAGTTATGAAAAAACTAAATTTCCGTACATGGAACATATTTTTCTGTTCAATCCAAATAATGATTTATAGTCCTGGTTATGTAGTCCTTTCAGTTAAATCAGAATGTCTGCAACGCTCATGCAAGTTTCAGCGAAGCTACGAATATTTATTTGTAGCAGCCAAGTCAATATACACTACACGCCCATACATGATTAAATTGTTAAACCTTTCTTCTTTATATGTCACGAGAATTTTTCCATCAAATTCTGTTAAAATTTCAAGTAAAACTGATCAAATCTAATAAAAAAAAAGTAAATTTCACTGGAAAATATGAGCGCTCATTCGTGAGCATTTCTCAGCATAGTTATTATACACAGATTGGATCCCACATAATTGATTGGAACCCCAAGCCCGGTCGTTCAGACGTAGTCGCGCTTGGCCCAGCAGTGGGCAAAGAACCGCGGCAAGCAGGCGGGGGAGGGCGAGGGTCAGCGCCACGGGCGGCGCCGCGGGCTCGGCATATAGCGTGCGCGACCGGATTTCTCACTGTTGTAACTCTCTGAAAGAAGAAAGGAACACTTTAGTAGTAATTAAGGAGCTTTCGGAAATCTGTTTTTTTTCTATTTCATGTACTCATAGCATGGCATCACTGGATTTTTAGGAGGAAAGGATGGTTGAGTAACTTTCACAGAAAAAGGCAAGTACATATGTACAGTAAACATTTACAAGTGCAATAAAAAAGCTGTGCGATTGAGGGTATAATGGTATATTGCCAACGGCCCCCAATAAAACTGGCCCAAGTGAGGACAGATGCTTATTACTATAAAAATAAGTGGTAGGCAGTCAAATGGTCCATTTTATGCCATCTTAGTATCAGTACTAATATTATAAATGCGAAAGTAACTCTGTCTGTCTGTCTGTGTGTCTGTTACGCTTTCACGCCAAAACTACTGGACCGATTTGAATGAAATTTGGTATGGAGATAGTTTGAGACCCGGGAAAAAACATAGGATAGTTTTTATCCGACTGCGCAAAAAGAGGTTAATGTTTTTGCGCGATAACCGACATACGCGCGGGCGGAGCCGCACCTGGAAAGCTAGTAATATTATAAATGCGAAAGTAACTCTGTCTGTCTGTCTGTCTGTTACGCTTTCACGCCAAAACTACTAGACCGATTTGAATAAAAGTTGGTATGGAGATAGTTTGAGACCTGGAAAAAAACATAGGATAGTTTTTATCCGACTGCGCAAAAGAGGTTAATGTTTTCGCGCGATAACCGACATACACGCGGGCGGAGCCGCGCCCGGAAAGCTAGTTCTCTATAAGGGGTCTATCTGAAACACTAAACTAGTCCTGAAATTCCGGTATATTATGTAACATATCTTCTATTTAACCAACGAATATTAAAAACGCACGTTTATAATGTGGCTTTGAAGGTATCATCAAAACCATAAATATATTTTGTTTACGGGCTTTGCAATGCGGATCCTTACAAAGACTAGGCCCGACTCGCTTTTGGCCAGTTTATTTTCTCTAGGTTTAAATCTAACCTTTAATCACTATTTCAACTGTTACTGTTGTTAGTAAGTAATGATGAGGTCGAGGGTGTTGTTCTGAGAAGAACTAGAATGTGAAGTATTGCTGAAGGACAGCCACCGTAAACATCCTTAGATGCTTGGCGACATTTTTCCCACTTCGTGGTAGGAGATAGCCAGGCTAACATGCACAAAAAGGCCTACCACCATGCGAAGCTCAGGCCCGCGGAGGGATCCTAACCGTGAGCACAATATACATATTGAGCTAAAGCAGTAGTTTAACTCGGCCGAATTCTAGGCTACCCTGAACAACATCTTCGACCACATCATCACTTACCATCAGGTGAGATAGTGGTCAAGGGCTAGCCTATCAGCTATAAAAAAAAAAGTGTGCTTGAATTGAATGACAACTGATAGTCAGAGCGCTAGGTTTGTATAACTACTATCGGGTTTTAAGGGAAGTGTGCTCATAGCACTTTCCAAACATACGTAATTTCGTTATATTTTAAATATTAAGTGTTCAAACTCGCTGAAAATTTGCATGCATGCCTTGCAGTTTTGCGTAAAACTATGTATTTACAGAATTATTCCAAAAAAAGCTTAATTATTTCACTCGATTTGGGCGTTAGTCTGAATTGAAATTCAAAGTACTGCTACAGCGGTATCTACTGTGCCCTCTGCACAACAGTCCATAGTTGTGCATTATATTCCAAATCTTGAATGACTTGGAGAGTTTACCTTTCTCACTTGAACTATTTAATCATTTTTATCGTTACAAAATATTAAAATGTTCAATGTACTAATTTACATTCTGATGTCTTTATTATTGATCGAGAAACGTAATTTAGCTATTTTATTTTATTGGTATAAGCGTAGATTCGCATATGAAAATTAGTTGAGGATACATATATATTTTTTACATACATACCAAATTTGTAGCATTTTTCAAAACCCCAGAATATTTTTTCATTTATAAAAATGCTTAAATGTGCACAGTGAGAAAGCTGCAGAAGCGTTCTTAAAATTACACGCACTTCCAAAAATAAAGTTACACTACATTGACAACATTACATCTAACTGCGTGAATAAGCACAATGTTAATTTGCAGAGCAAAGGGCCATGGCATTTTTTACAGTTAAGCAATATTCTAATTTTTTTTAAATCTTGGGAACCTTACGTTTTATATATTTTCATGACAATGAGATAACTTGGCAATCCCGAGTGCGTGCCGTTCTAGATAATTGAAACATGGCATTAAGACATTACAAGCTGGCAAACTCGAGAGCATAGCTACAAGACATCAAAAGCTGGCAATCCCAAGAGCGTGCTGTTCTGGATAATTTAAACATGACATTAAGACATTGCAAGCTGGCTATCGCGAGATCATGGCTACAAGACATTAAAGGTGGCAATTGAGCGTGACGTTCTGGATCTTGTCGAGATTCCAATAATACATTACAAGCTGGCAATCCCGAGAGATTGCCGTTCTGGATACCTTTAACATAGCTACAAGACATTAAAAGCTGGCAATGCCGGGAGCGTGACGTTCTGGATTTTTTCGACATGTCAATAAGACATTACAAGGTGGCAATCTCGAGAGCGTCACGTTCTGGATACTTTAAACATAGCATCAAGAAATTGCAAGCTGGCAATCCCGAGTGTGGTGTTACCATAGTTAGATTGAGTCATGAGCGATGCCGAAGAGCTGGAGAATCGCTTCGGACGCGGCGGGAACACCCCGCTGTGGCTTTGCGACATTATGTCCCTGTTTTAACATTATGTCACCGTCAATAAAACTAGTTATACCTATATGTTAGGTTCTACTTAAATACACAATAATTGTTATGTTTCGGTGAAAGGGATTGATATTCACCAGCCAGTACTAAACAGAACTGTTGATAAAGACTTGTAGTGACCTCTACCAAAGCAAAGGGCAGTAACCAGATCTTAGTGTAGGGAGCATCGATCTTCTGCAATCTGGCAGCGTAGTTAGATCGCGCCGAGCGAGGTGCGGTAACCCCGATAATCGCGAACCACTCGGCTATCGAACTTGCTGAACATTCCATGTTGGCAAAACTGCTGTGATCTGGCATCGAAGATAGGACCTGTCACTTGAGTATATTAGACAACAGTATACTCACGAGTGCCTGTGTTTGGGCGGCGGGCGGTTGGCGAGCGAGGCGCGACGGCTGCGGTCAGCAGCGATCATCGCGCACCGCTCACTTGCCGAGCTCGATATGAACGTGTCGTGTAGGCAATAACACGCTGCTGTGATCTGCAAGTGGACCACTTCACGTTGGTTCATTGAAATCAATTTACTGTATCAATGGTGTGGTTTCAGTGAACTCTATATCAGGATAGAATTTTTAATCCGTACTCGTGGGGATAGTACGGACTATAAATACTGAAGATAACCAATTTTACTCAAAGGAAACATATCTTTATTTTTAAAAGAAGCCAATTTAGATTAAAAGATTTAAAAAAATATATGCTTGCCGTACACGGAAAACGAAAAGACACTAAATAAAACAACTGTATGGTTGCATGAAGAACGAGAGCAAGAATTACAGTTATGAGTCATTGTGTCATGTTAGCTCAATTGGTTAGAGCATACCCCGGCTAAAGGGGTGGATGGACGCGGGTTCGAATCCCGCACATGACTATAATTTTTTCTCTCGTAAATTTGTAATTTTGTAAAACAACTGTAGTTTTATGGCACCAATCAATAGGATCAATCAAACATAACAATCAAATCTCTTTAACACACATGGTATTAAAGGAAGACAATGATATCTAACAATAGAAATAATTAGATAGCACATTTTTAACATCAATTTAACGAAAGCAAACTCTGTGCCGCTGGACCCTGGGCCAGATATCTTTGCATACAAATGTACAAGTGTCCCAGGTCAACGTAAAGCGAATTGATAATATAATAAGAATGATTATTGGTTCTACTTGTAAACGAATGGCCTTCGTCGTCGATAAGTTTGAACCGTTAAAGTTTTGGTCGATTACGCCGATAGAAAGAATTCAAGCACATCTGGTCTGCGGCGCTCGTGCGCCTTCTCAAGCGTAAAGTATATTTGTAAGAAAAAAAATTCATACCTATTATGTCAGAGCGATTACCCTCGCATATTTGTTCTGGTTGAAATCTTCATTAAGTGTGCTTAGCATTGCAAATGTTTTACTAGTTACGTCTCTGCAGTACCACAGTAATATTATCTATACGGTATTTTAACTCGGCTCTGTCCTTAAAATAACTACCTAAAGCCGTGCTGTACGTAAACATGCGATAGGGCTGCCCGCATCCAGCATTTTAATTACATTTGCCTACTTTGCGTTTCCATTTAGTTTTGTTACTTTTTTTTATATAAACAAAAAAAATACTTTGTGAATTGAACAGGACGTGTTCACTAAAAATGCGTGTTGTTTTTTGACTAGTAGGTAGATTTATTAAAAAACCATGTTTATGTTTGAATAAAAAATCGGTCTTCAAAATTTGCGACCTAAAATTATTTGTGAGACGTACGAAATGCTTTATTACGAGTATTAAATTTTAAAGTATTCAAAATCCGCATTGTAATATATAGCTTATAACTACCTATTTCACTCGTGTCAATCACTTTCCTTTACTATATTCACTTTTTTTTATTAATTAAGACTTTTTTTCGGGTGATAAAAGGAAATAGTTGTCCATTAAAAAGATACACATTATGTACCGTCAACTATATGAAGACTGTAAAACAATTTTACTTACTAGTAAGTATTATAGTTCAGTAAGGTAATGTAAAAAAAGTTATCTCTGGATGCGTTTTTGACGAATTCATGTAACCAAAAACAGCACAATATATCTTACTCGTCATATTTAATATGTAAATATGTACTTGAACTTATTATTGGTAAAAAGAAATCGCTTTACGGTTATTGTTAAAAAAACAACAAACCATTTGCTGGTCTCTGTGGCACAGTCGCGACACTCGAGACTGACTGCGTGCCGAGCGCAGGCAGAGGTCGAGGCGCGTTGGCATAACTCAAGTTTCGTCCGTTTCTATGAAGTTGAAATACTGTAGATAATATTACCGTGGTAGTACTCAGATGTATATACATATTAAGTTACGACCTTTTTTTTTTACCGGCGGTATGCCTTTATTAAACAAAATACTATGAACTATATACAACACTACAGCTACTACAATAAAAGCATTTAGACACCTATAAGTCATAGCAGACTCATAGGCAGTCCAAATGCTCCAGCCCACTCCCAGTTGGCAGCGTGCCCAGCATGCTGGCAGCATTGCCCCGTTGAATTGCAATGCTTATTCGTTGAGCCAAATATGTGCCAGCATTTTGATCACGCGTCGCATCGACCAAGCGCTCAGATAGGTTTTGGAAAATACGATGAGCTCCCGGTCCCCACGGACCCAACGTCTCTACACCAAACGGCTCAAATATGTAACCCATACCGAGGTTAGCATATTTGCGCCGCTTGAGTTGCTCCGCCGAAGTAGCCGCAGCGCCAGCCCTCACGTTGGTTTATATTTATATTTATATTTTTTTTTTTTGTTTTTTTTTTTTTTTTACTTTTTTTTTTTTTTTTTTTTTTTTTTTTCTTTTTTTTTTTTTTTTTTTTTTTTAGTTACGACCCGTATATTAGTAAATCCTAAGTTGGTATAACCCAGTTTAATAAAAAAACGAAACTAAAATGGTTCTGATATTCAAAAAACATATATCTCACATCAACGAAGTATTTCCATTATCCCGACTTACGTAAATATATCGTTAACGTGAGATAATTTATAAGGCTTTTATCATCATAACTTTGCTTTCAACACCAAACGCATGTGCTTATGGTGTTGACTATGAAACTATGAGAATTTTAACATTGCAATTTCGTTATTGTAATAATCAATCAACTTAGTTATTCCTATATACTACTAATACAGTTTAGTATTGTTCATTAATCACATTATTTCCTAATCTTATCCAATGAGTAGCCACATTTTGAAAAGTGGCTTTTTACTTTTTAACCACTTATCACTTATCATCTTCTCCGCTTCACCGGCCACAATTAATATATATAAATATACATTTATATGATTTTGGCTGAGACTAATCATTAAACTTGTTAATTATCTCTGAGGTAAAACCTAAGAACCAAATGCTGGTAGCCTGGTACTGTAGTGTACACCTGCCATACGTGAAAACGAAAAAGCTAAATCTGAGGCTCTTATACAAGCACGGCATTTTGTAACGGGTGATGTGATGATCAGATATAGCAAAAAATTGCTAATCTGCTGTCTTGTTACAAGCATAGAGCACAGGCGGATCACACATTTTTGTAAAGATTTTGACAGCATAACTTAAATAAAATATTTCGTGCTAGATATGCAGACCTAAGCGAAAATTCACGAATGTAGTATGTTTCATTAAAAACGTTTTTACGGGCTAATGACTATCTTTACAAATGCGTGTTGGCAACACTGCTAAAAAAACACAGAGCAAAGATAAGTCGTGAGCAAAATAACTGATTGCGTACAATTAACACGGTCAGCGCAGCGCGTTATAAAACGACACTATAGTGACCGATTATAGTAAACATTCAAAGAGCATAAACAAAAAGAATGTCAGTGTACCCAGACATAAGCATCTCTCCCTACCTGTTGGATAAGTCTCCTGTGCAGATCCACATCAGCCCCTCGGATGCCCTCCCTATCCTGGTGTAGCTGCAGAGCGCACAGCAGCGCGTCCTTGATCGTCTGCACTGTAGACTGCACTCTCGCGGTCTTCATCAGTCTCCGAACTAGGTAACCCTTGACATGTGCCTGTATCTTCGAAGCTGCTACTTGCTATAGACGTCGGTAGTACATAAAATTGTGTTTTGAAGAAACCCTGATTTATAGATTGAGATGAATATTTATAAACATCTGAATAGGAAAATGGCATGCGCAGACAAAGGAAATAAAAGAAAGCGAAAGTAGAGTACGATATAAAAAACGGAATTAGCTAAAGTTGAAATTTATTAGAAAACTTCAACCAAAAAGAAATTCAACAGCAGGAAGAGCTTAGATAATAGACAGAAAAGGAAGCACAAACTGGAAGGTTGCTAAGTGCAACATACAATGAAATTCACAAGCACATATTTATTAGTATTATATTTCTATATTCAAACAAAATGCAAAATAAATAGGAAGCTGCTAAACTTACCTCTCTTGTCGAAGGCTGACAGTTCACAACAGGGCCCCGAGAAGCACAGGATCTGTTGATTGAATTGTGTATAGTTTGCTCCATGCATTTGATCGCGGAATCTGTAGACCGTGCTGTACTTCGCGGCGGACTCGTTTGTATCACGGTCATGTCTTCTACACAAACATTACTGTTGTGACAAAACGGTCGAACTTCTTCGCTGTCGGATGTAAAGGTCACGTTTAAATCGGCCATCGTGTCGTTCGTTCGATCGGTCAAAATCGGTTCGTATTCTCGATCGGATGTACTGGTATCATAGTTGAGTCTCCTCGACGTCCGCGTCGGGGTGCTTTTACGATTGGGAGAGTTGGTTCTTGTAAGGCTACCCAGATACTGAGGCGATTGAGATGGTGTGCCATTTTGATTCTGTAGATTTCCTTTCTTTTTAATACTGCTTGAAATATCTCTGCTTTTCTTCAAAACACTTTCACAATGGCTTATGTATTTATTAGAGTCTGTCAATGTCGACGAAACAGAACTATCGTAGTTATCGGGAGACTTAAGGTTTATTAGCTGGCTTAAGCTTACAGGACCCCTGTCAGCTTCGTGAGTCTTGTCTACCCAAGCCTCTTTGGCTTCAACGGGGGACTTTGGACAAATAGTCTTCAGTTGCTTGAACAGCAAGTTGTTCTGCTCTTCGAAAACTTGCTGCAGTAATATCTGTTCTCTTTTCTGTTTTTCTACTAAACTGGCCAACTGCACCTGTTGCTGTCTTTGTATCTTTTCGTAAAGTTCTCTGACTTTAGAAGCCGGGTCTTCCGATTCAGAAATCAATTGACCCTTTGGAGTTGTAGACTTGTTAGCTTCTTTAGAAGTTGATTTTTGTGATGTGGATATTATTAGAGGTTTGGGTGTCGCAGATTTGGGTGATAGTGGATCTTTTTTGTGAGTGGTATGATTTCCAGATTTAAAAGGTTCTTTATGGTTTAAATTTTTCGGAGATGTAGGTTCTTTTATGGGCTTAACAAATTTAGCTTCTTTACCAGTTCTGTTTGACACAGGTTCTTCAAGTATAATTGTTTTGTCCGAAGGGATAATTCTTACAGGGCTATGTTTTCTCACCTTTTGAATAGGTTCTGTTTTTGGACTCGGCTTAGAAGATAAACTAGAACGTCTTACTCTTGCCCCAGCAACAGATTTTGCTCTTGCTTGTCCTCTGGCTGGACTTTTGCTGCCTTTATTTACAGGGTTTGCCAAATTTTTCTGTTTTAATTCCAAGGCCATATTTGACCACTTGACTTTGGCTGACTCTAAGTCCCAACTCCTACGCTTCTTGTTTGGAGTACTGAGGTTAGAGAGCGAGTCAGTCATAGAGAAGCAACACATTTCTACTCCTAAGTTAACAGATTGTACTTCAAGATGAGCTAATAGTTGAGGACTAGGATTCAGTATTGTGTACGACCTTTGTCTCACCAGATTTGGTACAAGATGTGCATTTTTTACACTTTCTGTGTGTATATTATTAAGACTTCCTGTGAAGCTTTTTGAAGTAAGTGATGGAGGCTCGTCTTGATCTAAACTATTTGTAAATTGATTTGAAAGCTTATCTCTAGAAACAGTGAAGCTAAAATTAACAATATCTTCAATAATTTTGTCTCTTTTTTTAGTCTTTTCTATGTTTTTGGTTTCGACATCGGTTAACGGTTCGGGTGTGTTTATGCAGTTATAATCTCTTTCAGGTACTTCAATTGGTGGGGATGGAGTATTACTTTGTGAATTTTCAACTAAATTTCTGCCAGTCTCGTTTATATTCAGACTGAAATCTACATAGCATTGCTGTGCTTCTGGAACTAAGGGATTTGGAGACAAATTGTATAACTCGGTATGTAAAGGGGAGCTGGTCAAGGTTTCGTCTAGATTTTTTTCCCTATCTGAGATTCTTTTGAAGTTTTCATCAAAATCTGATTTTGTGACTCTTTTTGGATGTTCATACTCTGGTATATCTGGAGCATCAGTTGTGTCGTCACTGGAATCTGTATCACTACTTACGTAAGGTTGGAGAATAGATATTCGTTTTTCAACTTCTTTGGCAAGTAACTTGTAGTACTGCATTTCTTTACGGCATTCCTTAGACAGCTGTAAAGAAAACGATTATTTACTTTATCATTAAAGAATGATTTCACAATTAGTAATAATAATAATAATGTTTATTATGAAATAACTTAAGCTATGAACTTACACATAAAATATTAAATCAGAATATAGTATGTATCGTTATTATACGAAAAATTTAAGTCTATTCATGATCACTGAGTCTCACACTAGGGTGACCTGTGTCGTGAGATTCAGTCCCTTCCTTTTTGGAATTACTCTATCAAAGTTAATAATATAAATGAAATAGTAACTAAATAATAATGAAAGAAGTATGTTTATTACAAAGGCACAACTACTTATTAATAAAATAATAGACAACGATAAATAATACAGAAAACAGATATATCTCAGGTAGTGTATTGTGTAAATAGATATTTATTATATATATTGTGTGTGTAGATACGTGTGAGTTAAATAAGTATGTGCTACTTATAAATTATTAAAGTAGGCATAGTTCGGTTAGTTAAATTATGTAGAAATTTGTTATGCTTTTTAATGATTAATTGCTACTTTAAACTTTAAGGAATTGGTAAATATAAGCTACAAGACTGTCAGTTCTGAATGTGGTGAATTATAGAAATAGAAAAAAATTATAATAATAGGGGGCTGGTCCACCATCCGTCGCATCAACCTGGAGTTAGTGGTGGTATCACTTGGAAGCTAGATAGTCTTCACTAAGCATTGCGACTATTACGCGTTTGGTCTTTGGCTTGCCAGAAGCGCGGAGCGCGACGACTGGTTTAGGAGCAGGCCCCTCATTGTCATACGAGGGTGAATCAAAAAATTCTTGGAATCAATATTAAAAAATGCAAAGATTTAAATAATAATATTTTATTTTTCTACATAATCTCCCTCCAATGCAATGCATTTAGAATAACGCGTTTCTAACTTCCTTATTCCTTGTGAAAAAAAAATATTTTCTTGACTCTCGAAAAAGTCCTCTACGGCAGCTATAACCGCGTCATTATCGTGAAATTTTGTTCCACGAATTTCCTCTTTTAATTTTGGAAACAAGTGAAAATCACTTGGGGCTAAGTCCGGAGAATATGGTGGGTGGTCAAGGAGATTGAAGCCAGCACAGCGGATTGCGTTGACCGCAACTTCCGATCGATGAGCAGGAGCGTTATCTTGAAGGAACAACACGCCCAACGACAGTTTTCCACGACGTTTTTCTTTAATCGCTTCACGCACTTTCGGGATTAAATTTGCGTAATAGGGTCCAGTAATCGTCTGGCCTTTTGGCATGTAATCAATAAAAAGGATTCCTTCACTATCCCAGAACACAGAGGCCATAACTTTGCCAGCGGTAGGAGCAACTCGAAATTTTTTAATGGATGGAGAGGATGGTCGTTTCCAAGACATGCTTTGTCTTTTAGTTTCAGGATCAAAATGGTGGACCCACGTTTCATCCATGGTGACAAGACGACGGCAAAAATTATCCGGATCACGCTGGAACATTTCGAGATTACGCTTGGAAATTTCCAAACGTCGCTTTTTGTTTTCGTCGGTTAACATTCGTGGCACCCATCTTGCAGACACTTTTTTGAACCCCAGTGAATCAATTAAAATGGATTGAACGCTACCAAAAGATATCTTTAGGATCTCAGCTATATGTTTTATAGTCATTCTTCTGTCTTCCAAAACCAGATTCTCAACCTTTTTGACATTTTCTTCTGTAACGGAGGTTGAAGGCCGCCCAGAACGCGGGTCATCTTTACAGCTTGATCTACCTCTTTTAAATTCAGCCACCCAGTACGCAACCGTAGAATAGGGTACAGCATCACCCCCTAATGTCTGCTGAATGTCCAAAACAATTTCCTTCGTAGACATTTTTTTCAAACTGAGATATTTTATCACCGCACGTAACTCACTTTTATCCATAATTTTGACTTTTTAGCAACTCGTTGCACAAAAAAATTTATTACATGCGAACGAACTGACAAAAATAAGTGACAGTCTGCATAAATATAGTGTGATAGACACTCTTTAATTTGAATATCGAACTTGATCCAAAAAGGTTTCATATATATGCACTTCTAAGAACTTTTTGATTCACCCTCGTACATACTTATTAGCAGATTTTCGGTATTCACGTAATTCAGGGTACTAAGCCAGGAAATTATCTTTTATTTGCACACAAAACGTGTCACATGTAAAATTTTTAAGGTTTTGTCCAAGTGCTGGTACAATCTTGGTCCTTTTGACGAGAATGCTCGCTTGCCAACTAACGTATTATTTAAGGGATTTTCCCAGGTGTTGTACCGAGAGGTTCGTTTGGATCTAATGACAGTGTCAAGGGATGTCTTATGAAAGCGCAGAGCAGCTGCTAGAACATATAATTGTCTAACTCTAAGATATTTGGTTTCATCGTACAACAAGTCAGTAGAATACCTAAATGGCTTTTTGTATACTACCTTAAGAATAGCTCTTTGGGCTCTTTCTATTTTGAGAAATTGCGTTTTAGTGGCTGCACCCCAGCAAACGATACAGTAACTAAGAATGGATTGACACAACGCTAGATAAACTATTCTGATTGTATTTGGGTCGGCTACTGAATTCAACCTTCTAAATATGTGTATCATTTTTCTAAGACGACCACACTGGGTGTTAATTTGATATTCCCACGATAGTCGATGATCAATGATGACACCCAGGTACTTAATTTTGTCGACTTGCTCTAATTTAGGGCAGGAACAGGTTAGATTTGAGAGTGAATCGCATGAGTGAAGTTTTAAATTCATGGTTCTTGGAGGTTGACTACGTTCTGAAATACGAAATGCCAAGTATTTAGTCTTGGTCACATTTATGGTAAGAAGGTTATTATCTAACCAGGTCATAACTTTAGCAAGTCCCATATTAGCTACATCAATTACCTCTTGCCAGCTTCTGCCGTGAAAAATTGCAGCTGTATCATCAGCAAAAGTATAAATATCAGATTAATACGAAGCTGGCAGAGGTCATTAATGTACAATAAGAACAGAGTCGGACCGAGCACACTTCCCTGCGGAATGCCATAAGAGACATTTTCAAAGTCACTGTACTGTTCCGAGATACGTACTCTTTGCCTTCTGTCACTTAAGTATGACTGGAACCACTTCAGGGAAGCTCCTCGTATTCAAGCTTTTGTAATACAATAGGCCAAGACACTGTGTCAAATGCCTTGGCCAAATCTAAAAATATTCCTATAGTTTTTTCACTAGAATCAAGTTTGCAGGACACTTTGTCAACCAGAGCAACAACAGCATCTTCAGTCGACTTGTATGATCGGAATCCAAACTGGTTAGGTGACAAAATGTTATACGTTGTAAGGAAACTTAGAAGGCGTTTGTTGACAACTCTTTCTAGTATTTTGGATAGAGATGGTAGGAGAGAGATGGGTCGGTAATTTGATACTGTTAAGGTGTCACCAGATTTGAACACAGGGAAGACATCAGCAATTTTTAGGCATCTTGGCACTTCCCCGGAATGCATACTCAGATTGCAGATGTGAGCTATAAGAGGCGATAAAATATGACTGGCGCGCTTTAAAATCACGTTACTTATACGGTCGCAGCCTGGAGCTGATGCTGGTTTTAACCTGAGATAATTTTAGTTATTTCAGTCCTGTCTGTAGGCTTTAGGAAAAGAGAGTCCACAGGGGATTTTTCCACAGAAACCAAGTTTGTTAATTGTTGCTCAGTTGTTAACCAGTTGTAGAGAAGAATAAATTTCCATAATTGAGAGAGTCGGTTATGCTAGGTCTAACTTTAAGTAGCGCATTGGAATCACAGTTTTTAGTCTTGATATTACAAATATTCTTAACAGAGTGCCATAGCTTTTTGCTGTTGGCCTTATTAGCCGCAATGAGGTCAGAATCATGTTTATTTTTTGTAGTTTGGAGCAACAGATGACATTGATTGCGATATTTTTTATATTTTTCTTTTAGTGCCTGGTTGTTAGGAGATTTTGTGGTTTCTAAGTGCAAAGAATCACGACGTCGTATGAAGTTCACTAGGCTTTTTGTCATCCAACGCTTAGTAACGACTTCGGAACTACGTAGCTTGTTTCGGACAGTGCTGTTGTTGACTGCTGTCTTTATATTCTCAATCAAAAGTTGTGTGGCATCATTGACGTCTTTTATTTCGAAAAAAATATCCCAAGTCATTATGTTAAGTTGTGCAACGACTTCATCAAAGTTAGTTTTTGTAATAAATTTAGACTTTGTAGTCACTTTAGCTATAGAGTGATCAATTCCAGTTAACACAGTGTCATGGTCAGTTATGTCTGAATTACAAACAACTACGCGGCTAGCCTTTTTTGATTTGATTAGATAGTGATCCAGACAGTTATGGCCCAGAGTTGGCAATACATGACCAGGAATAAATCCATGGTAAGCCGTGAGCTCTAGATATTCAGTTGCCTTCCGATCTACAGTGGTTGGCTTTATGTCAATGTTTATATCCCCCGTAATTAAGCAGGAGTCAGTAGTTAGTTGTGCTTGAGATAATATTTTCTAATGAATTTTAAAAAATTGTTGTATCGTCAATGGACGGAGTACGATAGATTGCTATTATACTTAGCTGAGATCCTAGTTTTAAAACCAGACAGTTGGCATCACTGAATTGCGGTTCATAGATTTTAATGTTCAAGCCCGATTTTGAAAGAATTATTAACTCGTCGTTCTGATTATTAATAAATTATTATGATTATTTTCACTTCATATACTGATTATTGATGTGATTCTGGTCTTAGTCAAATTAATGTTGAATCTATTCGCTAAGCCATCAATAAAATATTGAGGTTTAGATTTTACTTTTCACATACAATGGAACTACATGTTCTGTAAATAGAGGTAAATCTGAACACAAATAGTGACTACTCCATAATTCACCTGCTTACAATTAAATGAATAAGCGATTTTGTGGAAATTCGAGGTACAGTCGTCTGCAATAAGATGTATACACTGCGTCATATTCAAAATAATGCAATGTTACTAAACTCTTAATAATCGTACGAGTATCTTTTATAAACATTAATAAAGAACGCCCAATCATTCTTTTGATGTGATTTTGTAATGTCAAATTTTAACGAAGTGTAGTTAGCAACAAGAATGCAAATAAATCGAGTAATCTACAGTAATCTATACTATTCTTGTATAAACGTGTTTGTCTATACTATGAATATACACACATTGTTATTTATTAACTATTACACTCAAAATAATTTATTCAATAAAGGGAAATATTCATCTACAATGCTATTACAAAGATCTACTATAAATTTTAATTTTAATCATGTAATAGTCCAAGTATTATACTTGTATAAACAATCACAACTGTATCTGTATCAGCTGCTGCTGTATTGTCCACTGCTGAACACAGTCTCCCCAATTATAGGGGAGATTTCCATAATCTCCACGCTTGGCAGACGTCTTGGGGATTGCAGTGTGAAATATCAGTTCCTCAGACAGTGGTGCTGCACACCTTCTGGTGTGTTACCCTTAGTCGGCTCTTATGACACCCACAAGTAGAGATGGGGAGGTGACATTCTAGTCCGGTACCCCACTGTCACAATCTGTATAGATGGCTTTTATTAATTAATGAAATATACCGGCTAGCACTCACGGTGTTTAGTCGAAATCTCCGACCGGTGTTCGAACAGTAAAGATGTTAATTCTCAAGGAATGCGGGCAGCCTCAAGGGCTGCTTGACGCGCACTGCGGGCGCCTGCTCGCAACGCCCTCTCCGAAACTTGAGGAACGGCGGGCAGCTATGGAGTCGCAGGCAGGGTAGGGGCGCGTGCGTCACTGTCACTGTCTTCACTGCACTCGTCAAAAGTATGTGTAGGGTCTTCGCACACTATTGCAACTACGTCCGATTCGCGGGTAAACGGTTTAGCACTGGTCGAGGCACAATTAAGCACTGGTTTCCACGCAGATGGTAAAGTCCAGCCACCATCCCTATCAAAAATTTGGATGACGATTTATTTCAATGGCCTCACGTACTTTCCGCGGCACGAAATACTTCTCTCTCGCTAGTACGGATGCCTTATCATATTATCTTATCATATGATAAGGCATTTCTTATCATATACTTTTGACGAGTGCAGTGAAGACAGTGACAGTGACGCACGCGCCCCTACCCTGCCTGCGACTCTATTGCTGTTGCTGCCCGCCGTTCCTCAAGTTTCGGAGAGAGCGTTGCGAGTAGCCGCCCGCATTCCTTGAGAATGAACATCTTTACTGTTCAAACACCGGTCGGAGATTTCGACTAAACACCGTGAGTGCTAGCCGGTATATTTAATTAATAATCATGACAACTCACGTAAGTTTTTATGGCTTTTATTAATATTAACAAATATGTTTAAATATATTTGAAAAACACTATTAAAATTTTTGAAAAACAATATAAATAAAATATAATATCTAGTGACAATTCCACTTAATTTTCCTGCAAAGCCGACGTGACGTCATAAACACTACGTAGTAGCCAAACCGGAAGGATTTTCGACGCGTCGCTTCTACACGAAGCATCCTCAGGAGCAATGATGGCTCAGTTTTGAAGCAGTGATGGCTCAGTGGTTATAGACTGCCGCGCAGCAGGTCCATGGTTCGGATCCTGCCGACGCAGACTTTAGCTTCACCGCATGGTGGAAAGGCATTTTACCAATGGCTAGCTACCACTCTCAAGTAGAAAAACTGTCGCCAAGCACCTAACGGTGTGGCAGCTGTCCTTGAGAGCCAGTGAAATTACAGACACATGAGCCTTAACAACTATGTCTCCAGGTGACAGGCGCAGTGCAATTTGTGACTAGTGACAAAATGCATCTGTTGTAGGCAGAGGTTCTGCTTAGCATCAGGTGGGCCTCGAGCTTGTTCCATCACAATAACATAAAAAAAGTTCTTAACTCATTTAGCGCACAATCTAAAAAAAAATCTCGAATACACTTCCAGTTTTGCCTAAATTGGCACTAAATATATTTTTTAAATGTTTTTCTAAATTAATTTAATGTTTTCTTAAAATAAATAATATATATAATTTTAAAATATTTAGTAATATAAAATATGGACTTCCCGCAAAGTAGCACCTGAATCTATTAATTATCTAGGCATTTATTGTAAAATTCAAGTTGCATGTGTAATAATGTTTTCATGAGGGACTAGGACTTTCCTTCTGTGAGCAAAGTAATTCATAATACACTCTAGGTCTATTGATGCTTGGTAATTTAAAAGTTTAATTAAAAAGAATAGGCTTTTACTAAATTAACCAAATCTATTTTTTTTTATTTTTATTGTGTTATATTTTAATCTGCAATCAATTTCCATTATTTATACCTAAAAATTTTTAAACCTTAAATTTTATTATATTGTAAAAGGTATTGAAATGGTACATATAAAGAGAAGCGCTTTAAATGTTTTAATCCACTTAACATAATTAGGTCTAGTTTGAATAACTCTTCTAGCTTCTTAACAAAAAAATATGCTAATTCATAAACTAGACTGGCAATCAATCTAATGGTATATGGATACCTGAGCGACCTAAGATTTACTGAGGACAATGAACTTTTTGCTCACTCAGCTTCAGAATGCGAGCAAATGATGCAGTATCTGAATAACAAAAGCAGAAATGTTGGCCTTATACATCATGAACACCAGCAAGACTAACATTTGAACTACAAGTCATCACAAGCCTAACAAATATATGGGAACCAGATCCAATATGTAAAGCATTATGCTTATCTCAGGAAAAAAATATCATTTAACCCTGACAGTAACAAAAAGACAAAATAGAAAAAAGGATTAAAACTATTTGAATAAGTTATGTATAATTCACAGCTAAAAAAGATGGTAAAGGATGCATGTATCTTTCTTGTCTCAGAGTCAAACATGGGTGAACACAAACCAAGTTAGAAACAGATTACTCACAACACAATATGCCATGAAGAGAAGCATCTTTAGGCTAAAGAAGATACATAAAGTCGGCAACAAAGCCATCAGGAAAAAGACACAAATAACAGATGTCCTTGAACGCACTGAAAATGAAAACACCAATAGGCTGGACATGGCTAGAGCCCTAGACAAAAGATGAAAATCATAAAGTGGAGAATACCTCCAGGAAAAAGGCACCGGGGCAGACCAGAAATAAAGTGGATTAACGACATTGTCACAGTGGTGGGCAAAAACTGGCTGAAGTAGGTTAAGAATACGGAGATTTTGAAGGAGATGGAGGAGACATATCATGGACAGGGTGAAGACTATAAAATAAAAAGTTACTAATAATAGTTTTAAGTTATTTAATTACTAATAATTAAACAGTATGAAAACAAATTTCTATTAGTAATTTTTAAAATATGTATCTGTATCTGTATACCAAATTTGAAATGAAAATCAACTAATGAGTAGTGCAATTGCTAACCAAGTGAAGTGGAAAATGTAAAAAAACTGAACTCATTTCCAAAAAGTGTGCAATAATTTTCTTCATATTCTTTTAATTTTAGCAAAATACTGTTGGGTTTTGAATGTTAAAATTTGGTGTGGATAATAAAGAACTAGGTATTTTTGAGTACTGCATACTACTTTAGAGTAACATACAGTATAAATACTAAATGTTATATACAGTTAGAATTTATGTGATTCAGGCTTTGATTGATATGAATACAGGCTATAGATGGTAGGTGCTGGATAATACACTTACAACAGGAGGTAGAAGTGGCACTCCATTTATCTTCATACAAGAGGTGTACTGCCCGAACTGTCTTACAGATTTCACATCCCACGGGTCGTCCATCACGTCACGCCGCCGCAATTACATCAGCCCGTTGCTTGGCTCACCCCTCGATGAAAAACGCTCTCTTATCAATATCAGCCCATCCAATTCACTTACACATTAGAACTTCACCCTGTACTCTTTAAAAGATTAATATAAATGTTTCGATAACATTTGGTTGGTAGTTAGTAAGTTCTACAGAGATGCCGCATGCCGTGCTGACTGCATTGCGATTCCAACTATTGTGTCACGGCTGATTACGTCAGGTAATAAGTATATTACCCACACCAAATGAAATGTAACGAGATCTAAGTTAATACGACATTCTGCGTGACAAAATTTAGAGATATGAATTCATAAAAAAAAAGTTTGCAAATTTTCTGATTTTATTAATGTGAAACAAAATTGGTAGAGCTCATTATTTTAGCCCGAGTTTGAAAACAAAGCTTACGTTTTCATTTACGAATTCCGTCCGCGGTCCGATATTCCACAATCAACAATTGGAATATCAGCCAATAATGATGATGTGCAAATATATCTGGCCAATGAAAGTGCTGAATGGATAATACCAAAATATAACATTTTTAAAGAATCCAAACAGAACAATCTGTCAGTCAAACTAGTGTTGCCATGGAAACGTTGAGACTTTTTAAAAGTTTTAAATTAGATTCGTATCATTTGAACGTATGTCAAGTAATGAATGGAGGCAGGATTTCATTTATTTCACTATTTAGTCATAGAGGCAGGATTTCCCAAAATCTCGCCGCAGTGCGCCTATTTCAATTGATAGTCGTAAGCAGTGGAAATATCTTATTTTTGAATTACACGAAAAAATTCTTAACGCAATATATTAAAAACGCATATTCTTACAGCAAGAACGTAAATGAAAATGAAAATTAAATGAAAATTCAAAATATACCAGATTTTTTACTAAAATAAGCATATTTGTGTGATATATTTGAGAAACTAAATAATTTGAATCTGTCTTTGCAAGGCAACAACACGCGCATTCTGAAATTATTGATGAGGATTGCGGTGTTTAGAAATAAACTGAATGAAGGCGGCATTGATTCCCGCAATTGCATAAATATGCGTCATCTAATGAACTGGTTGTCTCACAAGATCTTATGCCCCTTTTCACGGACCATCTATCGAAGATCATCGAATGATTTACCAAGTGCTTTGCAGATTAATATGTCGAACAATTTGCGTGGATCCTTTCCATGAACAAGTTCCACCAGGATCCACATCACAAAATGAAAAGAGGCTCATTGAACTCTCTTGCGACAGCAGCTGACTAGATTCATAAGTTGTTATTTGGTGAAGTTTTGGTAATCGATTTAAAATGAAATTCCAAATTTAATATAAAAAGCATTAAGAATTTTCATTTTATTTCTTTCAACGGTATATTTTTCAAAGAAGGGTAGGGCGCCGCGCCGTGACAATATACTAAATTTGTAACTAAACTAAATAGAGAGATCCACTCTCTCTTCCGCTTCGTAAAGTGCGGATACGGAGGTGAGTCTCTCGGGCCCGTGTTCCGTCTCCGCTCAGAGGACCTGGGGCGTTGCTATATCACTTATAGTTTACGAGATATAAAAGTTAGAAATATTTTAGCGGCAGCAATATATATTTTCATATTTTGATAAACGGCAAAGAGCCTAGTCATATTTAGTTTTGGCTCTCATCACTAAGTCTTATAAGTTTCCAAGATATGGCAATAAAAATACAATTTTACTTGGCAGACGATATTTCGTATGATCGAATGTTACCATAAAATTAGATGAACCCCCACCGCGCGCCTCACTTTTGCTTTACATCAAAAAAATACCGTAGTTCAGAAATATGCAAATATTTATTTGCAGCCTGGTTGTTAAGCCATATTGCATCGCATAATGAAAATCACAAATTGGCGTATGTAATGACGTAATAATAAATTGTAATAATAAATATACACAACGTAGGGGACATTGCTTGTGTGTAATTTTTTTATTGACTGTATATCAAAATCTTAATTTTATACCAACATATGTATAATTTTATCTTAAAACAATATTGCTTTGTAAGGCAAATCATTTATTAATAATGTTACAAGTTTATTGCAAATTATATTTAAAAAATAGGGAAGAATGTATTTTTTTTTTTTATAAAAGTGTTAATTATAATCTATTACTATAATTGTTACCAATGAAACACTAAGGTCAAAATAAAGGCAGAAGTAAAAAAAAAAAATTTTTTTTTTTTATATTTTTTTTTTACCTCTCCGTAATTATTTTACGTAGTATGTTAATAACTTTAAAAAAATATTGTGAAACATTGTATCCATATTAACTTACCCACATACAACCATCTTCGATAATAATTGTTTTTGTTTTCTGTGAGTTTTTCTTAGGAATGATATATTTATTTTTGTTTTAGTGGAAAGTATATTATACCCAAGATTAAAATTAATTGTATAGACCATTGTAAACCCTGTCCTGTTTTAAATCAATAACTACTTATCTAAAACATGAATCAAAATCCAAGGATTTTCGAGCTAACATAGCTGTAAATTGTACATGAAACCATTAAATTTACATTTAAAAATTGTAAAGTATAGATAATTTCAGTGGCTTTATATGTATATACAATGTTACTGCTGGCGAAACTCGACAGGCGTGATGTGTATCTATAACAAAAACTAAAAAAAAAAAAAAAATTTTTTTTTGATAATTTTTTTTAAGTGGTCAGATAGTTATCAATAAGATATTAAGTAATACACAATACGGTATGGTGCTTAGATTCACTAACAAAACAATAAAAAAAAAACCTAAGTAAAAGCATCAGCTGTTTTGAATTAAAAACGTTCGCGTTCCAACGTCTTCGTCGTCTTCGATCGCTTAGTGAATGAAACGGCTGCCACCGCTTGACGCTGGCCGGTTCGCAGCGCAGCACGGAGCAATGCCTGCGCCCGCGCTGTCGTTGTGTTCTTACTTCCCACACTCCATCTTTTCTTTAGGCTACCCTAATCCATACATGAACTTTCATTCAAATACCGAAGCGTTGCAACGCTTACTCTATCTTTTTTTTATGTAAAGAAGTTAGGTACGAGACGAGCGAGACCGTGCTTAATGGTACCTAATCATCACGTCTGCTCATAAACAGTTGCTGTGTCAACGATCTGTATACTGCACTGCGCTCGTCACTTCGAGACATTCGTTTGTTCAGTAATTTCACTCGCTACAGTGCTCATAACATATCCATAACATCCATAACAAGCCATACGAATCCAGACATGTACCTACCTATCTACCTACTCGTACCTGCCTAACTTATTCATAATTAAACTTCTTTTTTCACCAATAACTAATCCAATCACACATTATGCCAGACCACCACTTTTACACTAAAAATAAACAATTTTAAAAGCGTGATACTCAAAATTCCATAACAATGTTCATTATTCATTTCCTACCTACTTAAATAGTATAACATATTACGTGAGATCAATGACAATTAATAGGTAATTAAAATCAGCTGTTTTTTATGGATAGGTAGAATACTTTGTAGGTACTCACATAAATTTGTTAAGATTATAATTTTCAGGAAACCTAAGTAAGTACCTACATAGTAGGAAGGTAACTAATTAATGACAATTAGTAGTAGGTACATGACATCTATCGCCTAACACCTAACGATGTGTAGCGGTAGATGTCTTTTAGAGCCAGTAATTCTAGGTTGTACTGTAAGCTGTAAAGAAAACGAAATGTTGGCACGGCGCAAAGTTCATAAAGGTTTAAAAAAATTTAATACATTTCTAATTTATGATAAATCTTATGACTTTCACACTTATAATAAAATTCGTTAACAATTAGAATGACAATTTAAAAAATTTAGTAATGTACTTACGATTCGATTGTAGGCCTTATCGACGTCACTTTAGTAAGCACCAAATTACATGCCGTCTAGTTTGTTATACGAATTTGAGTTTTAATACGCACATACTAAGGACTATCTTAATTTAGAGAATTTTAAAATCGAGCTTGTTTGATACCTGATAAGTAGGTCCTTAGCTAAAATCATAATCGTATCAACTCAAATTTTCCACTACACTTCATCCAGGCTATGGACTGGCACGTTGCTTTAAGTACGCCGTGTGGTAAATAACGCGAACAAGACATCACCTGTTGGTAGGTACCTAGGTAGAAAGTAGATTTTGCAATAACAATGACACCCAAGGGAAACGTTTCCTTTACCAACCGAATTTTTCTAAATAAAATCTTTACATAATTTGTTTTTTACCAAAAATGGAACCGATTTCAACTCAGTGTAAAATAACTTCTTGAAGTCAGTACCATGGTAGTTCAAAAGTACCTATTCTCACAATGTTGTGTGCATGGGCACCATGCACCAACTTACCTACAAGTCATTTAACACGTTTTAAAGTTGAAGTCAGTTATTTTTGGTTAAAAAAAAATTCACACTTTTCAGTTGTTTTCAATGACCCTTGCTATTTACAGGACCGATTGACATTCATTGTCAACAATCAAATCAAGATAGGCGTACCTACACTTTTCCGTTATTGGAGTGTTACTCAAAAACTGCTTGACTGATTTTGATGAAATTTAAGTGAGACCACCACGGGTCGGGAGTATACCTAGGTACTCTTTCGAAATAAAAAAAGATTTCTTTAAATCGGTTCACAATTGTCAAAAATATCGATGAACATACACAGAAAAAAATACATACAGACGAACATAGAACCCGTGGTGAAAGGAACATTTACCCCGAACAAAATAATAACATTTTATGTTGTTTGTGCTGGTATTATCAATTTATGTTTAACCGACACTAAAAAACTAACTACCAATTAAAAAACTACCAACAGTCCAAAATTTTGGTTACCTAGTACCTACTTACCTACTACTAATACCTACTCCCTACTAATAACTAGCAGAAATATTTTGATATTTTTATTATTTACCTAACTGTTATGTAATGTGCACAATATCATTTTTAGCAAATTATTTTACGAGAAACATGATTCAAATACAATATCTTACAATCTAGGCATAGCGACAAAGGTTCATACCAACCAAAATCAGCTAAGTTAACTAAGAGTAGGTTTTGAAGCAGTAATGGCTCAGTGGCATTAGACCATGGTTCGAATCCCGCCGCAGGTTTGAGCTTCACAGGGTGGAAGGACATTTTCCTAATGCCCGCCTTGCTAGCAACCACCCACAAGTAGAAAATCTGTCGCCAGCTGTCTTAGAGAGCCAGTAATTCTACTAGATTAAGCCTGTTAACACCTACGACCAGATCATTACTTGCTATCAGGTGTGATTATGGTCAAAGTCTTACCGATCAGCATTAAAAAAAATTAAAATAGGTTATTTCTGGGTTACCTACGCACCCACTGACTGAGGTATATTCACTCATTCTAGGTTTTGAAATATTCAAACGCTTTCAAAAACAAGAAAAAGACGTACCTATCTAAAAATAAATACCTACCTACCTACCTAATAAAATATTAATTCCTTTACGTTTGAAATCGGAATGCCGAAAGCCGGGCGGCGCGCAATTCAATCGATGCCGCCCGCGTTATTAAAATAAAAAAACTAGAAAACACAGATGTGACAAGAGAATTACCTACATTGAAAATTAATTGGTAATTTACTATACGATACCAGTCTAGATTTTATTTGATAAGTTACCTACATAATTATGCCTAAAATTGAGTACCTATTACATCAAGTAACTCAGATGAAGTACCTAATAGTTATCCTCAATATCATTTTTAGCAAATACCCACCTACTACGGTTATTAGTAGATTTACCAACCTTTACTCCTTACGCAAATATTAATTAGTATTAATTACAATAACTAGGTATTACGTACACCGCTATTTATTATCCATTATAAATAATTGACCCAAGTTTAAGAGCGAAGGTGCTTTGGACAGACGAAGCCTCATTTACAAGGAGCGGCCTCTCCAACCTGCACAATGACCACGTATGGGCACATGTCAATCCACATGTGTCCACGCAAAGCAGTTTCCAGCACCAGTGGCGCATAAGTGTACGGGCAGGAATACTTGGGGACCGCGTCATCGGGCCAAAATTCTTGCCTGCAACCCTAAATGCAGAAAATTATTTGGCATTCTTAACTATAGAGCTGGAAGAAGAATTAGAGACTGCCAGTCACATCCTACACCTCAATGCTGTTCCAACATGACGGGGCACCAGCGCACTATGCAAGTAGTGTTCGGGAATACCTCAACCGACGGTTCCCTGAGCAGTGGATTGGCCGAGGGGGTCCAGTGCATTGGCCGCCGCGGTCCCTGGTCTTGTGGGGTTATGTAAAAAATGTATAACTATAAAAAATAAAATATATACCTATATTAACAGGCTTTACTGTAAATTCATTATAAGTTTATTTTAAATAACTTCTACATATTTTTCATACTTGACAACAACTAGACATTACTACGAAACTGTTAGAAGTCAGATGGACTTCTTTATAAAACATTTCATAGAGTATCCATTAAACGAGGTCGCATTCTCACACTCCTCCTCGATTTTTATGTGAAAAGAATTGTAACAAATAAATCGTTAAATTAAATATATATGAACACTCACTCCTCCTAGATAAAAACTCACTTCACCGTGTCCAGTATCCATTATTGTAATAATCTGCATTGTTCTCGGAACATTTTGTGTCTTTGAATCGCTAAAGATTTCGTTAGCATATCAGCTAAATTATTACCAGTTTGTATGTACGAAATTGTCATCTTCTTCGTGCATATCAAATCTTTTATATGATGATATCGAATATCAATGTGTTTCGATCTTTTACTGTTTTCATAATCCTTTGATATAAAAATAGCTCCTTTGTTATCAACGTACAGCATTGGCGTTAGATTTATTCCAAAATCCTTTAGAATACCATTTAAATTAATTCCTTCGCATGCTGCCAGTGATGCTGCTATGTATTCAGCCTCTGCTGTTGACAATGCAACACAATTTTGTTTTCTAGAGAACCATGCTACGACATTCTCATTGTATTTTACTATACATCCACTTATGCTCTTACGATCTCTTTTATCATTTGCCCAATCGGCGTCTGAATATATTTTTAGGCTTGTTTGTTCGCTCTTTTTGTACTGTAGTGCATAATCTTTTGTTGCACTTAAGTAACGTAAAATTCTTTTTCCTTGTTTCCAACATTCTTCATTAGGTTTGTCTAAAAATTGACTTAAGTAAGATACAGCGTAACATATATCTGGTCTTGATACTGTACTCACAAACATTAAACTTCCTATTAGTTCTCTGTATGGTACTTCTATTGTTTTTCCTGTTATTTCTATATTTAATCCCTTTTCCATTGGTGTGTTCTTTTCTTTGCATTCAGTCATGTTAAATTTTTCCAACATTTTCTCTATTTGTTTTGACTGTTTAATGCTTAGTACTCCATTTTTTCTTTCAATTTCCATTCCAAGAAACTTTTTTATTTCTCCTAAATATTTAATATCAAATTCGTTCTTCATTAACTTCATTATTCTGTCAGTTTCTTCCTTCTTTCCCATTATTAAAATGTCATCAACAAATATTAACATCCACAGGTTTTTGTTGAAATATAAGCAAAAATCGTTTTTCGATCTTTCTAATCCACATTTTACTAAAAAAAGTATTTAGCCGTTCATTCCAGCATCTGGGACTTTGTTTTAATCCGTATAAACTTCTATTTAGTTTAAGTACTTTCTTTTTATTCGCATTAACTCCTTGTGGTACTTTTATATATATTTCATCTTTTAAATAACCATTTAGAAATGCTGTCGGTACATCCATTTGATGAATTGTATAATTTTGTTGTACCGCTTGTGCCAAAAATGTTCTGACTGTGCTCATTCTTGCTACAGGAGAATAATTTGTGTTAAAATAATCTTCTTCTTTTACTTGAAATCCTTTAGCAACTAATCTTGCTTTCTTTAGTCCATTTTCTTTAGTTTTAAATATCCACTTTGTTTCAATAGCTTTCTTTCCTTTAGGTAAATCTATGGCTTCTGACCATGTTTTTAAGTTTTCTAATGATTTTATTTATTTTTGTATAGCTTCTGACCATTCTTTATCATTCGTTGCTTCTTTGTACGAATTTGGGTCTTTATTTTCATTTGTGATTAAACAATATGCAGAATATAACTGATATTCATTAAAATGTTTAGGTTGATTTATATTTCGACCTGATCTAGTAGTTATTTGATTATCAACGTTATTTTCAGGATCAGTGATATCATCACTATCGTCGTTGTCAGTCATATAGTTAGATTCATTTAGATCATCTTCATCTAATTGTTCATTTGAACTTGTTGTTGTTTGACTTTGTTCAATTCTTTGTGGGCTATTTGACTTTTCTTCTTCATCAAATACTATGATATTTTCAGAAGTATTGTTTATTTCCTCCTTCTTTTGTGGTTGGTAAACTATTTGTGTTTCATCAAATATGACATCAGTTGATTGTACAATTTTGTTACTTTCGTAATCCCACAATTTATATCCTGAGCCTGTATATCCAACCATTATCATTGGTTTGGCTCTTGGTTGTAGCTTGCTTGGTTTCGGTATTGTGACCGTCCATGCTTTGGAACCAAAAATTCGCAATTTTTTTAGGTCTTTGTAACCATACCATATAGAAGCTGGTGTTTGTCCATTTAATGCTTTTGTTGGACTGCGGTTTAGTTCGTAAGCTGATGCGCAAATTGCTTCACTCCATAATTCTTTAGGTAAATTAGTTTCTGTGAATTTTACTCTTACCTTGTCGAGTAACGTTCTGTTCATTCTTTCAGATGTGCCATTTTGTTGAGGCGTGTACGGACTTGTATATTCTAGTATTATGCCTTTTTGTTGACAAGTCTCTTTAAATCTTTTTGACGTAAATTCTCCGCCATTGTCGATCCTTATCCTTTTTGTTTTTAATCCAAACTGAGTTTTAATTAGTTGTATATGTTTCAAAATATTGTGTTCTGCTTCATTCTTGTTTTTCAGTAAATATGTTTTTACCATATGGGAATAATCATCTATCAAAACTTGGAAATAGCATTCGCCATTTACTGATGTTGGATGAATAGGTCCACACAAATCTGAGTACAGAAGATCTCCTATCTCTTTGCTTTCTCTTTTGCTGTATACAAAAGGTCTTCGTGCACTTTTACCTTGAATACAACTCTAACATCTTTTATTTGAAATCGGTAGTCCAAGAATACTCAAACCTTTTTTATTCAAATGGCCTAGTCGTTTGTGCCATACATCATCTTTTTCTTTTGTGATATTTGCGTATTTTTTCTTGTCTTTAGGTGGTATGATGTGTATTTCTAAAGTATATAAATTGTTATGTTTAGTGCCAGGAAAATTTGTTTTTCCTTTTCTTATATTCACTCCGTTTTTGTTAAATAATATTGTATAACCTTTACTTGTTATTTTTTCTACTGAAAGTAGATTGTGCGTCAGGTTTTCAACAATGATTGCTTCAAAATTTGTTTTTATATTGTTGCAATATCCAGTTATTGTTCCTCTTTTATTTGCAATTAGTCCTTTGCCATCTGCAATTGTTACAGTAATTGGTTCATTTAATCTTTGGACATTCGTCATATATTTTTCAAGTTTTTCTGTAACCATGTGATTTGTGGCTCCACTATCAAGAATAAATTTATTGTCTTTTTCGGCTGATGCCGTTAAAGCTATGAGTCCATCAAATTTGTCTTTATTTCCTCTATAATAAACTCTACTACGAGAACTTCGTCCTCTTGTAGGTCGTCTTGATCTTGTATAGTTATTACTATAGTTTGGTCTTTCATCATGAGTATTATAATTATTTGTTCTTGGTCTTTCATCATGAGTATTATAATTATTTGCTTTTGAGCTTGAAGCTTTGAATATATTTTGTTGAGTTTCTGTCATATCTTTATTTTTTATTTTCAATTCAACATCTAGTAATCTTGATTTTACAAATTCAAGACTTATGTCAGTGTTTATAGTTTCAATTGCTGTTATAGCATTTTCGTAGTCATCGTTGAGAGTTAATAGTAGATGACAGATCTTGTCTGAATCATCTAACTTTTTGTCTATATTTTCTAATTCATGTAAAATTTTTTCAAATTTTTGGAAATGGTCTTCCAATTTTTCGTTTCGTTGTAATTTTAAGCTTAATAACTTTCTTTTTAGCGTTAGCTTAGTGAATACACTTTTACGTTGAAATACTGAGTCCAGTTTTGCAATCATTTCTCTTGCAGTTTTACAATCTTGTATAATTGATAAATGTTTGTCAGTTATGCATTGAATAATTATAGCTTTTGCTTTTGAGTCGTCTACTTTTATTTTTTCTATTGTGTCATCTTTATTTTCTTTTTCTAAAGTATGTAATACTTGTTTTTCTTCTAGTAAAGATTTTACTCTAAACTTCCAGTTGGAGTAGTTTTCGCCTTTTAATATTGGCAGAATATTTATATTTGCGTACATTATTGCTATAGATATTCACTTACTTTGACATCGAGATTTTTTTAACTCATCCAAATTAATTGCCCATAACCTTTGTAGGAACGAGTTATTCAATACACGATATACTAAGTTACTTACCTATATTAACAGGCTTTACTGTAAATTCATTATAAGTTTATTTTAAATAACTTCTACATATTTTTCATACTTGACAACAACTAGACATTACTACGAAACTGTTAGAAGTCAGATGGACTTCTTTATAAAACATTTCATAGAGTATCCATTAAACGAGGTCGCATTCTCACAAAAAATGCCGTATATGCCGAGGATTGTAACACCAGGGAAGAAATGATAGTGCGGATCGAAACGGCATTTTAGTCCGTAACAACGCAGATGCTTGAAAACGTCATGTTTTCGACGTCGTGGTGCGTTACTATGTGCTTAGAACAAAGAGGTCGGCATTTCGAACCCTTCCTATAGGATATTGGCAAAGCAGTTCTTAGTCTCGTGTTGAAACAGATTTTTATGATCAGTGATGAGTTTGATAACAATTAGAATTTTTGTCTTAGTTCTCCTAGATTCTACGTCCTCAATGACGTAGAATCTGTTCCTCAAAAGTGATGTGTTCGATGTTTAATCATGAAAGCCTGTGTTGTGATGTGAATATAACACTAAAGTTGTACGAAAATGGTGTAATTTGAAACATGTACAAATAACGTAGAAAGATATGTAAGTACCTATACATTATGTTTAGATTCGTTATAAATAACAACTGGTTACAAAATTAAATAGTGTAAGTATCAAAATGTGACTTAGATAAGTATTAGGCGATTCTGTCAGATAGGTAGGTTACCTATTGTTAGTTATTGCTAAGTAGGTATTCTTGATGTTTGTTCTTACCTATGCACTTTCTCATGTCGAAAAGGTATACCTACCGCCGTAGGTACTCGTAGGTATTTAGGCAAGCAAGTTAGGTAGGTAGGTACCTACTTAATTTTTGTTAATACTGATGATGACCTAATGTGATGTAATAGTAAATAAATGGTTTAATTTGTAAGTAGATACTAAAGCCTTTTGTTAACAAGGGATACCTAATAAAACTCATAATGCTACTACAAAAAATGATTTTATATTATTTCTTATTAATAAAATCCTTCCTAGCCCTTATCACAGCTTCATAAACCGGATAGGTAAGAACCTAGGTAGGAACCTACTATAAAAAAGAAACAACGCTAGGTGAATAGGTAGGTAGGTAAGTTCTTTTTATTTTATTTTTACTGAAAGGTTAGCCTTTGATCACTATCTTACCTGATGGTAAGTGATCATGTGGTCGAAGCTGTTGTTCAGGCTAGCCTAGAATTACTGACTCTCAAGAACAGCTGCCAGAAAACACCCTTAGGTACTTGGCGATAGGTTTTCAACTTGAGGGTGGTAGCTAGCCAGACGGGCTGCTCAAAATGCCTTAACTACATGCTATAACGACTGCCATCCTATGACAACAACCGGGACCAACGGCTTATCATGGCTTCCGAAGCACGGAAGCGCGAATCCAGCACATGATCGCGGCGGACGTTGCTTAACTTTGCTGATGGGTTAAGAACGGCTAAGCAAACTTCGCTACGAGCGTTTCAAAATCTTACAGGTACTTTGTTTATTTTTTCGAGAAAATACTCATGGTGGACGTTGTGGTCGCGTGTAGAGTGGGGTGCGGAGTGCGGGGTAAGGGGATGGTAGGTGATGCGGTGCGTGGGCCATGCGGGGCGCGAGCGGTAGTTTGGGTGCGGAGTGCGGGGTAAGGGGATGGTAGGTGGTGCGGTGCATGGGCCATGCGGGGCGCGGGCGGTAGTTTAGTGCAGCGAGAGCGCGGGGTACGGGGTAAGTCATGGGTGGAGTTGGAGCGGTCAGTGGCCCTTGAACACCAGGGCTGCCACATTCATAATAAAAATAGTAATTTTCAATGTTTGTATGGAAAAAAATATTTCTGGTTTAATATTTGATTTTCTGCCAGGGGTCTCCTAAGTGGATACCCATGCCCACCTTTCAGTATTACTACACTTTTACGCTACACGTTGACACGAGTAGGTAGAGGCACCTACATGTCTGAATTTCGTTTGGTTTGTTATGGGTATGTTATGAGGAGATTGGAATTTGATTTTGAAAGCTGAGCTGCCTGCGTCTGTAGAAGAGTAGGTACACTCACGTGGTACCTACCTACCTGGGTGGTTCTAAACAGGCAGAAACTAGGTGGTAAGTGTCTTGCTTATCGCAGTGTCCTGTATTCTGCCTCAAAGCAGTATTGCACTGTGTTTAGGTATGAAGGGCACTGTACAGATGTTGACACTGCAACTGTTTATGAGCAGACGTGATGCTTAGGTACCATTAAGCACGGTCTCGCTCGTCTCGTACCTAACTTCTTTACATAAAAAAAAAGATAGGATGTAAGCGTTGCAACGCTTAGGTATTTGAATGAAAGTTCATGTATGGATTAGGGTAGCCTAAAGAAAAGATGGAGTGTGGGAAGTAAGAACACAACGACAGCGCGGGCGCGGGCATTGTGTTGCCGCGGGCCGTGCTGCGCTGCGAACCGGCCAGCGTCCAGCGGTGGCAGCCGTTTCAGTCACTAAGCGATCGAAGACGAGCGGGTTGGAGCGCGAACGTTTTTAATTCAAAACAGCTGATGCTTTTACTTAGGTTTTTTTTTATTGTTTTGTTAGTGAATCTAAGCACCATACCGTATTGTGTATTACTTAATATCTTATTGATAACTATCTGACCACTTAAAAAAAATCATCAAAAAAAATATATTTTTTTTTATTTATTTTTAGTTTTTGTTATCGATACCCATCACGCCTGTCGAGTTTCGCCAGTTAATTAGCAGTTACCTTGTATATAGTTTACTTTAATGATTCCTACAAAATATTGAGTAATAAATTTGAGAGCACCGCAGGTCATCACTGTTTTTTTTTTGAGAAACAGCGGTTCTTGGTTATGTTTTCAACAAAATATTCCTCTATGATTTTCTTTGAAATGTTATAAATTTTGTGATTTCTTAGAAAGGATAATATATTCAAGATTAAAAATAACTGTATAGATCATTGTAAACCCTGTTCTATTTTAAATAACTACTTTTCTAAAACGGGAATTAAAATCCAAGGATTTTCGTACTCACATAGCTGTAGATTGTACAGGAAACCACTAAATTTACATTTAAAAATTGTAAAGGATAGGTAATTTCAGTGGCTTTATATGTATAAATAGTTAACTTTAATGATTTCTACAAAATATTGAGTAATATATTTCTGAACGCCGCAGGTCATCACTGAGTTTTTTTGAGAGCCATAGTTATAAACCATGATTCCCACAAAATCTTGTGAAATAAATTCCAGAACGCCGCAGGTCATTACTGAGTTTTTTAGAGTGGCAGTGGTTTTAGGTTATGTTTTCAATCGAATATTTTTCGATATTTTTGTAAAAAATAGAAACTATTTGATAATTTTCTAGGTAGGGCTATGTATTCAAGATCAAAATAAACTGCACAAACCATTGTAAGACTTGTTTTATTTTCTTCAAATTTACGCTTTTCTAAAACTTGACCTAACATTTCAGGATATTCATATTAAAATCGCTGTAGATAGTACCTGAAACTATAAAAAGTTCATTTGATAGCTGTAACAGATAGATAATTTCAGCGGCTTTCTGAAAATATATAGTTTATACACATGATTTCCACAAAATCTTGAGTTATGATTTTTTAACGCCACTGCTTGTTAGAACAAAGTCCTTGTACAGATGCGCATTACCTATTGGCACAGACTACACATTAAGGGTTATATTACTTACTCAGTGGACGTAATGTAACCCAAGACGTCTTAAGAACTAGCATTACATTGGGCATTGGCGCGATTTCGTTGTAAGATTTCATCGATAAAATCGCTTTTGGTGTGTATCGGAAGGTAGCGATAAATAAAGCTGTCATTGGATTGGAAAGTGTCATGTCATCTGTCATCCATCCGTCACAAAATATATCATAAATAAATATTTTATATTGTAGCTTTTAGATTCTTTTAGTTCACCAAATCATAACATTGTCGTCAAACACTGTATGCGTGCGGTTATAAAAGTGCATTTGTAAACCTAGTCTTAACACAATGGACGTAATAATGATGAAAAATGTGTGCCCCGCCGGAAGGCAAGCTGTAGCTTGTTTTGCTTTTTCGGTTTGCCTGTTTACAGTTTCCTTTTTCTCTGGTAGCGTGCTAGGGCACTCAAAGGACCTTTGGCTGCTGACACTATGGGGCCCGGGTCTCTATTTCTGCCTCTTCAACTTCATTTGTACACTATGGTACAAAGGTTTCACATACGAGGTGAGAACAATTCATTCAAGTGTTATCCTGGTTGTCAACATAATCAAATTTACTTGCTTTCCTGCTTTTGTAATTTATGTTACTGGTTTGAGAGCATGTATCTATGTGTGTTGTTATGTATAATATTTATATATAACTTCGAAAAAGTGAAGGCCTAGTGACTCCTTGGTGACCTGTAATATGGGTTTTGTAACCCTAATTAGATAGCTTTAATTCACTGTTAAATCTGTTGATTCCATGTAAATTTCTTGAGTAGTTATATTCTGGATGTTTTAACTATATTTATGAAAGTGATAGTATGTCATACATATGTAATTGTTCTATAAATGAATGAAAACACTGCAGCTTATTTATATATTATATTTATAAGAAAAAACAACTCAGTACTTCTTACTCTAAAAATCTCTATGTTGTCTTATAATTTACTATATTTTTTATAAATATAATTTTTGGTACTTCCTTCCATTGACATCCATCGAGTTGAGGGGTTGATATTTTTTTCACAGGAAAGTTACATTATTACAAGCACTACTTTTTTCTGGTGGGTTTTCGTACCTAGTATATTTTGAGATGTCAACTTAACTCTTCGTAAAACTGAACATTCATTGGCAAGAATTCTATATAATCTGTGCAACCACAGATTTGTCATTCCCTACGAATTAGCATTAATATTGCACAAATAATAGTTTTTCAATATTTTTTTCGCTCAAAAACTAGCCGTTTCCTGGTTTTGCGTCTTTGCATGTATGCTTGTAATAATGTAACCTTTCTGTGAAAAAAATATCAACCCCCCCAACTCGACGGTCGGCAAAGGAAAGCTGTACCTAATTTTTATAACACAAACACAAAAACCCTTAGAAAACATATTTTTTATTCATTCTGGCCTCAAAGTGAGAGCAGGCGCTGGACTTTGCTCTCTACAAATAGGATATTATGATGGACAAAAGTCAGAATATATTCTTTTCTTTGGCTCAGTTACACCATCATATTGTGTGTGAGGTTCAGTTCGGCTTGTCTTTTTGATAATATAAATACACAATATTTCTGTTATATTAGTTGGCAATGTAAGCATTTGCTGCATTGTCTCCATCGTCAAATTATCGCTGAGTTATTTAAAACTGCTGGGATGAAAAAATCTTCATCCCAGCAGTTTTTCTTTTATGGATATGAAATTTTCACATTAAATGTATGCTCTTAAATGGTATTCAATATCCCATAGAATATGGCTAGGGCCATCTGTTTTTTGCAGCTGCACAATATAAACATCACATTTGTTTGAGGGTTTTTTTTGCAGCTGCACAATATCAACAAGCATATTTGTTTGAGAGTTTCAGAATCATTTTTAGTCAGGGAAAACACAGTGTACAATGTTTTCACTGTTAGAGCAGTTGCCTCATTGTCTTTGGTGGTCTGTACTTCATTTCTAATAAATTGTCTTCATTTTCTTCAGTTTTGGTTAATTCATTTTTTAAATCATAATATTTGTTTGTTTTACTTGTCTTGTCTAGTCTTTAGGTATGTATGTTTCCCATGGCACAGTAAGTTCTATAAGTATTTTCATTTTAGTTGTTTTGAGTAAGGTCTGGAAAGCGAAACGCCTACATCCTCAAAAATTTTATAATCATTTTCATACACATATGTATGAGAGTCCAATTGGAAGCTGCACTAATAATGGAGTAAGGCTTGGATTTAGATTATGAAGATGACTTATCTTTTACAAAGTAACATGTCTTGTTTGTGGTCAAACCTTTTTGTTCTAGCTACCGAGAGATAACAGAATAGGTGTTTCCTTTTGAAGATTTCACTGTTGAATGTTTAGAAAAACAAAGCATTGGTAAGAAAATGGTTGTATCTTTTTTTAGCAAATCAGGAAATTATCAAAACAGTATTTCTTGAAGGCCTAAAGAAAGTGACTGCAGATTGGTACATCAACACTTGCTTGCCCAGAGTCTTTAAAGCTTCCTTGAAACAATGTCATCCTGCATGATAACAAATCATCATAATCCGCTAAGGTGTCGGAACCATATTTGAAGGTTTTAAATGTAGAACTGATGGTGCATCCACCATACAACCTAGACTAGCACCACATTTTGTGTCCTAAAAATAAAGACTAAATTCAGTCTGATTTGGTGGTGAATGCATTCCACAAAGCCATTGAAGAGGTCCCTGAGAAAGACTGCTCCAACTGCTTTTTACAATGGTTCTACTAAATGCAGAAATGTATAAATTGGGAGGGCATATACTTTAAAAACAGTCAAAGTTTCATAAGTATGATATCTGTTCTTAGTTATCATAATCCCAAAAACTCATATTATGGCCTTATTAAATACCTTACTCAGGTACCAGTCTTCCCCAAAGCATTTTCAAAGATATTGTGTTCCTTGGCTAAATTTTATGAAAACGCATATTATAATTGTCGGGTTGTCTGGAAGAGATTGCTCTCAGCGATAAGACTGCCCATTGTCACACCTCTTACTTTTTATATTAAGTTCTAAGTGTGTAAATTTGTATTGTGTCAATAAAGTGTTATCTATCTATAATTAAAATCAGTACTAATATTATAAATGCGAAAGTACTCTATCTGTTACGCTTTCACGCCAAAATTACTGGACCGATTTGAATGAAATTTGGTATGGAAATAGTTTGAGACCCGGGAAAAAACATAGGATAGTTTTTGTCCAACTGCGCCTCTTTTTGCGCAGTTGGATACTGTTGCGCGATAACCGACATACGCGCGGGCGGAGCCGCGCCCTGAAATTTAGTATTAATATAAAGCAGAGGTACTTCCTATTTCCCATGAACCTATCATACAAATTAATAATATATTTTTGAGCATGTATTAGTTTCCAACTGTGAGTTGTATTTTAAACCTCAACATTAATTTGGGTACCTAATAGTTTGGCATCGTTTTGTGGTTGTATTTCCCATTATCATATGTCTGATAAGATAACACAATATCTCTGTGGTCAACTTCTACTTGTTATTTTAGTCTTATATGTATAAGGATATTAAAATATCAAAAATCCTGCAGAGGTTAGTGTGAAATCAGTAAGTGAATTGGTTGCAGTCATGTTTATTTTCACATACACAAAATCAGTACTAACTGTTATCTAAGCTGTGGCGATCATGATAGCGACGACAAAACCTCGATTTACTCCATTCACACACGTACGAACGCTACGCGAAGTCAATAAAACGCTATCACTAGGACAAAACGGCTGTTTCGCGTACCTATCCTGACGGTTGAGGACGCGGCATGCGGCGCGGGGCCAGATTGTAAAAGGTTATTGGCCAATACAACAGCTAGCCTGCCGAATGGCATGCTTGATCGCCAGTCGACTCTCTATAGCCCTGTACAATAGTATGAGCAAATATCCACCAAACGCATCCTCGAGACCTCTGGTGTTGCGGATGTTTGTGGGCGACGGTGATCACTTACCACCAGGTGAGCCGCCTGCTCGTTTGCCCTCCTATCCCATAAAAAGGGTACCTACCTAATTCAATCAGAAATCATCATTAGATACATAGGTATACATTTTTCACGCTGATTTATTTATGTATCAGATATCTGGATTATCAATCAAATAAATAAATCAAATATCTTTCCTACCCCAAGCTGCTGTTTGCAAAATAATTGCCCTCACAGTGAGCAGTTAGTTAGATTATTGCCGCTGCATGTATTACTGTGGTGGTCTTATTCAGCCCATTAGAGTCTGAGATTACAGGTTCTGGTGAGTAGTAACCGCAACATCTGCAACAGTCTTGTTTTTCGCGGCATCGGTGTAAATATTGTATGATGGCGTTAACCTGCCAGGGTACTGTTTTTGGTAGCCACTAGCCAGTTTGTACTTCTTGTTGTCAAGATGGGTACTGGATATTTTGTTGTCAGAGTCTTGGTTCTGCCTAATTCAGGGATGATTTTGGTGGCCCTGTTTAGTATTCGAAACTTTTTTGTGATTTGTTCCGTGCCTATGCACTGGTTTGTTGACTTAATCCTTAGAACCGCCGCGCCGCCCAGTGATTTTATACAGCTGGTGCTCAAATAGTAAGCCTATCTTAGGTTTTGCTGCAGTTGCTTTATTATAGCCACCAGATTTATTAATGGTCACCACATTACGAAACCGTGTCAGTCAGGACAGATTATACTATGACTGTGTAGATCCATCATCAGAGCTTCGGTTATACCCCAGTCTTTTCCTACTGCCTTAGTGTTTTGCATAAAAAAATGTTATCTTTCGTTGTAATATGTTCTAGCTGTTTTTCCCACAACAGCTTACTGTCTAGACAAATGCCTAGATATCTAACCTCCTTACTTAGGTCAAATTCATTGCAAACAGCGTAAGAGTTAAGGAAGTTAAAGTTTCCTCACGTTTTTTTCATATAGGGTGTTCAAATGTTTTTGGTTCCAGAACAATGAATGAACTGGTTTGCTGCTTCGAGTGTGTTGAAAGGTGCCGAAATTTAACAGTGCCGCTTTGTCGGTGTCGGTGATACAAACAACAGCGTATCATGTGTAATATGCTGCAAACGTAATTAAACTTTTTTTTAGGCTTAGGAAGGATTCCAGCATGAAAATAAATTATCTTTTTCAAAACTTATCGTAATTAATATTGTAAGAACGCAATCGCGGCCACTTTGGTGCTGTCATTTAAGTATACTTGTATGAACATGGTTCTATACTATAGTACCAACCTATGTTTATTTTTGAAAATTTCTATCATTACAAATGCTCTGTCTCTCAGTATAGAAATAATTATTTATTTGTTCATATGCATAATAATATGCCGCTCATCTATACCTACATACTTTGTGATATAGACATATTGCTGATATGTCTATATCACACAGTGTCGAACGTCATAAATTTCACTTTGGAGATTAATTATTAAAGTTGGTTCGTAGCCATATTTATTTCATTCTATTAACAAAAAAAAACTATTCATGTTACCGGCAGATTTCCTATCTGGTTCTGAAGTGGGTATTGAAAATTCAGAACTAATGATTCTGCATCCCTACACAATATTATTTTTCTTTGTGTATTTACGTGCAATTGAAAACCTATAAAATTATTCCGGAATGACTTGAAGTATTTGATTGCAGGTGTTGGTGAGAGCATTCTTCCTCGGAGCGACATTCAGCACAGGGCTTTACCTGTCCACATTTAACGATGGTTGGAAAGTGTTCGGGCTGTACACCATGGTGCTCTCTGCATTCCACTTCTCGGAGTTCCTGTCAGTGGCGCTCACGAATCCAAAAACGCTATCAGTCGACTCCTTCATATTGAACCATAGCCTGCAGTATGGTTTGGCAGCTGTTGCGAGCTGGCTGGAATGGGGTATCGAATACTATTATTGGCCGAGTGAGTGGAATATACAATCTGTAATTGTTGCATGTAATTTTTTTGAGCCAAGTGAGTGGAATCTTTATTTATTTCATGCCATTTTTTTCATTAACACCCTTTGCTAGACATATAAAATCCCGAGCAGATATGACAATGTTTCGAACAAGACACACACCTACACAAAGAATGGTAACTAGAGGTTCAGAAAACATCTTAAGCGGTGTGCAGTGTCGTCAATAAATTGAAACCAACTGCCAGATACTGTGAATTGTTTTATGAAAAGACTAGATAAATAATAAAGGGGACGGTGCGCGGCTATCAACTTCATCTGACCGTCAGATGAAGTCTAGTAGTCTGGTTGATAGCCGCACACCGTCCCCTATGACGGTTTAAGAAATACGATTGGAGTACGAAATTTCGGCGACACAGCCGTACCCCCGGTAGCTTAATAGATAAAGCATCCGGCGCGAAATCGGAAGGACACGGGTTCAATTCCCGCCCGGGGAAAAACATTTTGTATTCCAATATAAATTTATGATTTTCGCTTAGTACGCGGTAGTGCTTGTAATCATAATATATAGAAATAAGAGCTATAGTGCCTAGACGTACAGATGGAATGACAGACAGACAGATAGCAGAGTCTCATTAATAAAAACCTCTCATTAATTTTTTTTTGCTGATACGTTATCCTTTGACCACTATCTCACCTGTAAGTAAGCGATGAAGACTAAAATGACTTACAATCAGTCTTAAAAAAATAAGGCGAATGCGAGGCAGTACAGCAGTCAAGCAGAATATACCTATACATGTTTTTGTGGTCTATACTTGTACCGATGTGCGCGCGTATGTTTAGAAGGCATACACACTTACACAACATATACCTACTCGTATGTTCATGTACAATCACTAAAAAGATTCTCATGCGGTTTTGATACTATCACAAATTGACAAAACCATATGTATTTACACAAAATGTGAATGGTCAAAACATTAGGTACCTACTTGGTCAGTGTTTTTAAATGTTTCCGAAACTAAATCTGAGTTAATGATTATGCCTTTGCAATGACATTTAATCACTTTCTTTGTTGAGATTCATGAGTTCTTTGACACATTTAAAATACGTAACGCCAAAAAAGGTTTTTTTTATGTTATTGTGACGGAACAAGCCCGAGGCCCATCGATGTGAAGCGGACTAACCTCTGCCGATAACATATGCATTTCGTAACAAGTCACGAATTGCACTGCGCCCGTCACCTTGAGACAGTTATTATAGTCTCATGGGCCTGCAATTTCACTGGCTCTCAAGGACTACTGCTGGAACACACCGTTAGGTGCTTGGCGACAGATTTTCTATTTGAGGGTGGTCGCTAGCCAGGCGGGCATACGCAAAATGCCCTTCCACCATGTGGTGAAGCTCAAGCCCGCGGCGGGATTCGAACCATGGACCTGCTGCGCGGAAGTCCATAGCCAATGCCACTGAGCCATTGCTGCTTCAAAAGAGAAGAGGTTCGAGAATATCGATGCCCGAAGGCATGTTCTACGCTCTTCGTCAGGTAAGCTTACGTAGCGGCGGTGTTGCACCAGACTTCTTCTGCTTGTCCTACATCAAATATCTCTAATCGTATTCTTCAGTGTGTATACTGTAAATAGTAAAAAGTACATATATATGTACTGCGTTATATTAAAAAAAAATGTTTTGTGAAGATCTCACAAATATCACAATATTCTGACAAATAAACGAATTATTAAACTCAATGCATCAACCCCAAAAATAAAAAATATAAAAGTTATATAATTCGGTTTATTCAGTATTTGTAGGTTAAATAATATATTCTATTTATTAACTAATAATATACCAAAATTTCACATTCCTAACTCAGATAGACTTCATGAATAACCAAAATGATCTAAAATGTAAATCTTTGGAGGCCCCTTTTATTTATTTAATATTTAGAAAACATATATATATTTACATTACTTATTGAGCTCTATAGACGATGACACCATAAGATATTCTTCCTAAGAAGTTCTTTATTTATGCTACGTTTTCAGTATTAGAGCCCCACAGTATTTTTTTAATTTTTTATCTATATACCTGTGAAGTACAGACGGACAGAAATACAGACGAACAGTGGAGTGTTGTTAATAGTGCTCCTTTATGCCCCTTGGGTACTGAACCCGAATAAAAAGTTAACCGTTTGCCTTTGTACCTTTATCCCCAGATATGAAGATGAACATTTGGCTGTCGTACTTTGGAGTAGCCATGTGTATTGGAGGGGAGTTCCTGAGGAAGGGAGCCATGTTCACCGCCATGTCTAATTTCAACCATTTGGTGAGTGTCCATTTACAAAACTATCAAGTCACGGAAAGGCCTCGCGTTTCGCTCACAGTAGCTAAGTTGGGTGTAATTCAATTTCTTAACCTGCAGGTGGCAAATCGTTCGGTGAAGTCTATCGAATCTAACTTCAGTTCCGCTATTAAAACAGAAGGAATCATTTGCTCACACTGCTGAAGAGATAATTATTTTATTTGCTACTCGTTTTGTCCGCAAAAAGAGTAGTCACGTTACATATTGTGAAATGCCTCCCTGTCTACCTGGACGCGAGGCATCTATGCCTTCAAACCGAATTGCGTAGGACACCGCACAATCTGAACTTGAAAAAAGAAAGTGGTTCTGATGGGATTCCCTCCATAGTTATCTAGATATTACAAAAAAATCTTTAATATCTAGATAACTACTACTCCTACAGCATAAAGTGCCCCTATCGACTAAAAACCACACGGTGTTCCACCCTCTTCTGCTACCCGGAACGCGAGAACGCTTTCGCATACAACCACAAAGCCGCCGCAGCTTTCCTTGGCCGATCCTTTTCTGGCTTGCTACTCACGACGCGCTAGAACAACTGCGTTCGCAAAGGCGCTGGTGCTTACCTTCGGGTATTGTTTCGTCACCTCTTACGACACCCACCTGAAGATATGAGTGCAATTCTAGCCCGGCACCCTATGAAGATGTAGAAAAGAGGAGATCCTCTGTATGGTCTATAAAAATAGTTTGATACGGGTCGTAGAAATTTTCGCTAAATTGAAAGCGTATTAGGCGTTTTCTCAGTAATGAATACCTCAGTAATATAGTGTTTGAAACATGAAACAAAATTGTTTTCAGGTACAATACACAAAGAGGCCGGACCATCGGCTCGTGACTCACGGCGTGTACGCGTATTCCCGACATCCGAGCTACGTCGGGTGGTTCTACTGGTCCATTGGAACTCAGGTATCATAATCATCATCATCATCAGCTGGAAGACGTCCACTGTTGAACAAAAGAAACTCCCCCATAGAACCTCACAATTATGGACTACCTGCGATTCTTGCGATGTCGTCAGTCCACCCAGTGGGGGCCTACCAACTGTACGTCTTCCGGTGTAATGTGATAACCACTCGAGAACTTTTCTTTCCCAACGTTTATTATTTTGAAAAGGTCTTTTTTATGGTTTAGAAGGGCGAACGAAGGTGTCTTACCTGATGGTAAGAGATCACCTTCGCTCACAGACTATACCGGAAGTCTCGAGGATGCGTTACCGTACGACCTATTTTTAACCTATTTATTTTAGTTGTTCTAATGGAAGTCTGTATGATTGATGAGTCACTCACAGATTTTAAAAGGAAATTCACATCCTTATTTAGTTAAAAACATTTTAGATTAAGAAATATCAGAAAAATGTTTCAAACAAAACATTTTGTGGGACAAATTGTAGAATTTAATATAACATGTCAATGAATTTAAAAGTGGCTTATCAATCAATACACGAAAAAATACAACATATTTTGAGAAATTGTTGAGACGGTCCGGTCTCCGTCCTGATTGTAACCCTCACGCTTGTCGAATACAGTTGCAGTATCACCATTCTCGTTCTGCTTGACACTGCACTGTGCTCGTCAAATCGAGACATTGATTCTTATGTTTCGTTTGCCCAGTAATTTCACTTGCTACGGTGCCCTTCACAACTATACACAGTAGTGTTTGCACAATACTACTTCCTGGCAGCATATCTGACACTGAGGTGGTACCCACCAAGAAGGACTCATGCTAAAGTCTAAATTTTTTTAAAATACCGAACTGGGTAGCACTTGACTTCTATCTCACCTAATGTTAAGTGATGATGCGGTCGATGATGGAGCACGTTTACCCAGAAGATACCTATTCACTCGCGTTTTGAAGACCCCATATTTTACTTAACCGGAAACACAGACTCAGGCAGGGTGTTCCATTCCCCCATGATAAAAATGCTCTTAGGGTAACAACGACCTAAAATGACACCTTCCGAAAATGACAATTTCCGGGAACGTCTATTCTAAACTCCTCAATTTCCTAAACTGACATTTTCCTAAAAATGCAAGCTTAAAATATGTTTTCTGTGTTTACGTCCAGATCATCTTGCTGAACCCTTTCTGCATCGTCATCTACGCGTTGACTTCCTGGTTGTTCTTCAGGGGGAGGGTCTACGGTGAGGAGCAGACGCTGATCGCGTTCTTCGGAAAGCAATACATCGATTACCAAGCCAAGGTCGGCACGGGGCTGCCCTTCATTCGAGGGTACCTTGTGGGGAATGCTGATGTGTATGTTGACTCCGGGGACTCGGATAACTCATAGGATCTTTTTGGAGACAAGTGGAAGTACTCTTAGTGGAAAAAAAGTGCGTGAGATGGATTGTTAGTCATTGTTAAAAGTGATTAATATGGAAAATGGATGTGGTATGAAATGGTTTCTGAACACATGCTATAGATCCAAAATAATGTTTATTTTGGAAGTACTCAAGTAAAAAGTCTTAATTTGATTAGCTAAAAAATAATATAATATAGCGATTGTTCAAACCATAAATATAAATGCTTCGCCCGTGCGCATTTCGGTTATCGCGCTAAAACATGAACCTATTTTTGCGCAGTCGGATAAAAACTATCCTATGTCCTTTCCCGGGTCTCAAACTATTTCCATGTCAAATTTCATCCAAATCGGTCCAGTAGTGTTTAAGTTTATTTGTTGCATACAAAAATGGAAAAATATAAATACTCCATTCTCACACGTGTACGAACGCAACCCGAAGTCAATTAGACGTTATCACTAGGGCAAGTTAGGGCTAGGCCTAGTGATAGATGAAGCTGTTTCACGTACCTATTCTGACGAACGCGAAGGCCTTACCGGCCTTAGGCCTTACCGGCCTTAGGCCTTGCCTTACCTGTGTTAAACCGTTACCGCGTCGCGCGTTCTTTTGTCGCAAGCCGCCAAAGACCGACTTGGCAGAATAGGTGCACAAAACAGCTGTCTATTGTGCCTAGTATAGCAGTTCATTGTCTTCGCGTAGCAATCGTGCGTGTGTGTGAATAGAGTAGATACACCGTGTTCGTAGACCGTTGTTGTTCTTGCTATTATTCCCAAAGCCAACGTGCCACAGCTTAAGCAATAGTACAGACTTTTTGTGTATGTGAAAATTAAACATGAGTGGAACACGTTCCGTTATCGATTCTACACCAGCCCCCGCAGTATTGTTGATGAATTAATATCCACCTTATATATGTACTTACCTACTTTAGTTACTACATACACTACAGACATATATTTTGACAAAAGTACATATGTATTTATTTTCATTCAGGGGTTGACGAGTGCTAAATAACTTCACTTGAATAGTTAACTTGTATTGCAAAGTATATTTCGTTTACAGCAATAAGAAAATTATCTATTAATCTTTTTTATATTATCTGAGGTGTACTTAATTTTTCGAAAAGTGATTCATTAAAATTTTCTCTAAAAAATATAATTGCAAGATTGACTCATCCATGTATATATGTGTATAAAAATATAAGAGAAAATTGCAAAACCTTATCAAGAGGGATAAGTTAAGTTACATTTCGATTTAAGTTACAAGGTAATAAGCTGCATTAAGTTTTTCACCCAAACAGATCATGACTTCACCATCGCTGCCTCTCTTTCACTCCTATACAGTCCGATAGTGACAGAATTTCAGCGACTTAATATATAACATATTGTGGTGCCCAAAAGGTATGGCAGAGCTGTCTTAATACTAAAGTTTTACTTACGGTGTTTGTAAGATGTAATTGGCAGCGAACCTTTAGCCATCTACCGAGCACCGTTCAGTAGTTGAATCACTATAATGAGTTTCCGAAAAGCAACACGGAATCTATTAAAATTTCGAAGTCATTAAGAGTCTTAGAAGCAATGTGTTCGTTAACACCATAATCATAAATTGTCACAAATGATTGCTCAAGTGTCAACAGTTTATTAAGTGATGATGGCCGAGAGGTTATTATAGCCAAGGACTGCCGTGCCGCAAGTCCCTGGTTCAGTCCCCACCTCCGGCTGGGGTCAACGGATGGTGGAAGTGCATTTTGCTAATTCCCGCCTGGCTAGCTACCACCCTCAAGTAGAAAATCTTTCGCCAAGCATCTAACAGTGTGTTCCGAGCAGTCCTTGATAGCCAGAAAATGTACAGGCACATGATGTGACTTAACGACTGCATGTCTTAGGGTGACGGGTGCAGTGCAGTTCGTCATTTGTGACGAAATACATCTGTTGTCATACCGCTTAACATCAGGTGGGCCGTTCGTGCTTGTTCCGTCACAATAACATAAAATATATATATAGATAAATATAAATGTAATCTATAATTGTATTATTCTTGCCTTCTTTATGTAGTCAACAATCTATACATTTCAAATAACCTACATATATATAATTTATAACAAAATAAACAAATAGTTAAAATGTTGTATAAGTTTGTAGGTGCAATGCTAGAACTATAAATGGGGTCTGGTTGTCAAAGCTACAGCGATGCATCGTTAGGTGCTTGGTGACAGAGTTTCAGGGTGGTGGCTAGCTGGGCCTACATTTGTAAAATGCCTACTGGTATGCTCTTCTGCTGTGATAAGTGGGGTATTACACTCTTTTGTGACTTGTATACCCTCATTACAAATTTACATTAGGTAGGTAATGGTGTCATTCTACACAAATGTTCTAAATTGAAAATGTTCTAAAATGTTGCAGTATATTTATTATATGAATAATATCAATAATATATTAATAATCAATATTTAAATCCACACTTGTGTAACACTTCAAATGGCTATTATAACAAGTATAAATTAATTTAAAAGTAAATAACCCGACTCCAAATTATTTATTTTCCTTAAACGTTTTATAGCTTCTTTGAACACAAAACTGCAAGTTATATATATTCGTGCCTTAAAATCCTTAATTTTAATATACTCCATAGGTTTGAAAGAAAAAAAACACATTATGGCGTCCACCAGTTTGATTTTATTTTTTATTTTTATGTACCTAAAAGGCGTATGTAACGACATCTCTTGCATTGAAATTGTCGTTAGTTAGACTGTTTACAAGTTATGGTGGAATAAAGAATCTCACAAACATACATAACTCTCCTTTTTTTTGGGCAGTCGTGTAAAAATAGGATTATTCTATTCCATTATAGGATTTATAGGTAATTTTGCATTATTTTCGAGAACACCTAGTTACATAACCGACTTTTATTCGCAAGCGTTATACGAATGTGGATTTTAGTGTGAACAGAATAAGAACCATAATTTAAAGAACTTTTAATTTATGTACTTTGTATAGAATTGACACCAATCTGTGTATATTATATTAACTTGTGTATACTGTGGTTTAAAATAAAGCTCTACTGTTAAAGTATTACTGATGTAAAGTAAAAAAATTGTGTATATAAATTTTTGTGATAATATAATATATGTAATTATTTATCTTGGCACATCATAACTATTTATGTGCACAAAGTACGGTGTTCAAATAAAAAAAAAACTATATTTAAATTGTATTTTTGCGCTTATACTGTGTGCCATAATTTTGTGTAAGATAAAAACGTGCATGGTTGCAAATGTAAAATATAACTAACCATAGAATTACTAATAATATTTAACGACGTTGTAAATTAAGTAAAAACTTTTAATTTCTCTGCGATACCATTTTCAGGTTTAAATTTTTAAGCTTTTAAATAAATTTTAGATTGTAAAATCTGTGAAAAAAAGGTGATTTACTACACTGGACATGAACCAAGATAGTACCCATTTACACAAGTTTTATAAATTCAGTGTAATGTACTTTTGTAAGAGTTTTCACCGTATATAAGGTAACGGTTTCACATTGAGCCTAGTGTGGGAAATAGGTGCTCCTTCATTCCATTGAAACTGTTCAATGCCTTATCAGAATAAACTTTTTCATTCATTTTCATACATTTATAAACAGCAGCGCCCCTAGCGGTTTTCATTAAGTTTATTTTTTATTGCAGATAGGTAAGCCTTTGACCACAATCTCACCTGATGTTAATGATGATGTGGTCGAAAGTGTTAACAGGCTTAATCTAGAATTACCTATTGGCTCTCAAGGACAACTGCCAGAACACACCGTTAGATGCTTGGCGACAGATTTTCTTCGGTCGCTTAAAGGTCGCTAGCCAGACGGGCTTCGCAAAATGCCCTTGCACCGTGCGGTGAAGCTCAAGCCCGTGGCGGGATTCGAACCATGAACCTTGCGCGGCAGTTCATAGCCAATGCCACTGATCCATCAGTTTTTCAATACGAACGTTACGTGACGAACGAAAAACGAAGAAAGCGTTAAATGGTTATGTGCATGTTGAAAACTAAGGCTGCTCTGCCCCTGGAACGATACTGCGTATATAGTTTGCATAACGTTTTCATAAATAAATATGTTTAGTTCGTTCACGTTTCCGCGAGTGGCGCTGCTAAAATATATTAAATAAAACGTTAATTTTCAGCGTTGCCGATAACTCGTGAATCGTCTGAAAACTCGTACCAGGAAGCAAACAATCTATACTTTATTAGTTTAATTTAAAATAAGCCTATATATAATACACATTATCGCTATAACTAAAAACCAAAGCTATTCACTGTTTCATTATAAGTATGATCTTGAATGCTGATTTTACTATAAAAAGTAAAGAGGTTTGCAAGTATTGTAAAGGTTAAATACGGGATTAGTAACGTAAATAAGTCACATGCCTAAATAATGTACTGCGCTGTCGTGGTATTATATGATAAACTTAATTGAACTGCGCATAATATAAATACAGGTACGCGTGTGATGTCAACTTATGACATATATAAAAAATATAAAAGATTTCTGTGGTTACAACTTAAATATTGTTCTGAATTCTGATAATTATTCTCTTTTGATATCTGGTGTACAATAAAGTTTAATAAATAAATAATAAAGTGTATGCCACATTTGATCACAGACTAGAGCGACGTCTTAGATATTGATTTCTATTCTGAAATGGCATCTTTGCAATTTATTGGTTGTTTGTAAACCCACTGTTAAGGGACGTCCAAGTTTGCCTACGAAGAATGATATTATAATCATGTCTTTGGGCTTATTTTCGTCAGTAATCCTTAAACTTGAAAAAATGCTTATAATATGTGAAAAGTAAAACGTTGTCCTTATTTATTTTGTTTATATATAAATCGTTTGAATGACGGTTGTGAAACGGTGAATAAATTATTTAACTAATATCTACAGTTTTTTATTTATAACGAAGGACATTTACAAAACTACCGGCAAGTTGGAAAAATGTACCCAAGGGTGCACACAACGTGTTACAGCTTCAAACTATTAATTGTAAAATGAGGTTACAGTCAACAGTAGATGGCAGCACTAATGTGAGGAGTCGCAACGTAGTTTTGTAGTAGTTGTAGAAGACGACGGGGAGATATTTATCTCATATAATAAACTAGCAGTATATAATACTTATATATTATAAGATATGTTCTTATACGTTTGAAAATATGGTATTTCGACACTAAACATTCGTGTCATGTATCAGACAAATTTTCAACTTGAATTTTATATTCGACGAAAAATGTTCGCAAAGACAAATACCTAAATTTCTACCTAAGCAAGCACCTAAGATGACACAAACTATTGTATTAGGTTTGGGAAATGGTCAAGAAACTATATCCAAAACACAACTTTAATGTTTTTGAAACCTAAAAACCTAGCGCTACCGGTCTAATAAGGCTCTCCTATAAGGGAGGATTTCTCATAGTCCCCACGCCTGGCAGGAGGCGCCTTTAGGATCGCAGCTTAAGATAGCAGTTCCTCAGAAGGCATTGCTGCCCACCTTTCGGTATTTTACCCTTAGTTGCCTCTTACGACATCCACGGGAAGAAATAGGGGGTGACATTAGAATGTCACCCCCTATTTCTTCCTTTTTCCCGGTACCCCACAGGACCAATAAAATAAATATACTTCAAAATATTTATTTTATATTGCGACTATACATTTAGATGTAAGGTATCCTACCTTTCAATTTGGATCAAATTGCACACGGTGTGCAAATCAAATTTAAATTCAGTTTAGTAGATTAGGAGTCCATCGCGGACAAACAACGTGACACGTAATTTTTATATAATTATGATAATTTCACTGCACTGGCTACCTCGTCCTTCGATTTGGAACGTTAAAAGAATAGTGTTGACACTTGTGTTCCGAATTATTGGGCATGGTGTAGGTAAATACTAAATACGTATTATCCACAAGGAGACCTCAATATTATCATAATCATAGAACAGGAATCTTATCTTACACAAGTATAAACGCAAATAAAAACAGTTTTATTTAAAATTTTGTTAATGTAAGTACATTAATTGTTAATGTATCTACTTACCTATTATTAAAAATTTCGTTCATTAAAAAATGAAACTGGTGGATTCTAGACGCCATATTGTGGGATAAAAAACCTTTTGCTTCCAATCCCATCGAGTTGTGTATCAAAGTTTAAAAACGATTCAATAAATGTCCAATAACTTGCAGTTTTATTTTCAAGACGAATCTAACGATGTCTTATATATTGAAATCGGTTGAGCCGTTTAGAAGATATAGTGGAATAAAGAAACTTACAAACATACATGCTTACATGAACCCTGAAAACATAAAACACTCCTTTGGCAGTTGTGTAAAAATTACAGCGAAAAGATAAACTGTGATTGACTCACTACGATCATAGAGAAATGGTCCTACTTAATTTATCTATGCCACGATATAAGAATTGCCAGAGCATGTCATAGCTCTAGGAACGGATGGTCGCGGGTTCGATTCCCGCTCGCGGTAAAATTTTTCGTTTCGTTTTAATTTGGTAAGCTTATTCGGTTTGCAGGCGTTAATGTAAAAAATACAATGTTAGGAGAGGAATCTAATCACCTACACAAGTGTAAGTTTTAAGGAATTGTAGTACTTACGATTTATTCTTCATGGTTCTAACGTATAGTCCCATTGGTGGGATCATGAAACATTATAAAAAAAAACGACTTCAGACGTATTACGCATTATTAGGGATAACTCAAATACTACCTACTCGTCAGATCTTACTCAAATTAAAATGGGAGCACATAAAAAGAGCACCAGCTTACGACTACATAAAAAAAAACCTATATACCGTGTTAAGAACCTCCTCCTCTATTTTGAAGTGTGAAAAAAACACTTATTTTACGACCATGTATTTATTTCGTGTCGATCGAATCGAAATAGTAAGAAGTATACATTACATACCTACCCTACCTGGTGCAAAGAGGCAGTTCCTGCCCGCGACAGTTTCAATACATTCTAGCTTGCAAAGCTGATTCTTCGTACTCTCCACAGAGCTGATTGCATTACTTTAAATTCGTCCGGTAATGACTTAATCATGTTATTATTAAAATTATGATTTTAACGTCACCTTGTTTACGCCCAATATGATATGACAGACGTTTTGTCAGCATTGTTTGTGGACAGGACAATGATCATCGTCATGCCTACCTACCTATTGTTCTCCGTTACCAAAAATAAATAATTGGCACGTAAATAACATTTTCTAGGATGTTGAAAAAAAATCTAGGTACCTACCTTACGTATGCTCTTGTTAATCCGCCACTCGCTCATCATACATAGATATACATTATAATCCACGGCTTCTGCGATATTAGACTAACCTAAATCGTGCTCTGATATCCACCTTAAAGACTCCTATTAGTGGGAGGTTTGCCCACCCTTGGCAGGCGTCTTGGGGATCGCAGTGTCATGGAACATATAATAAAGTGTAATATGTCAGTTCTTCAGTAGACGCTGCTGCCCACCTTCTGATATTATTCTCTTCGTCCCCACGGGAAAGCCCACACACATAATTACATTTCCAGTTCGTCAATCCGCCATTAACCTTCTCTGCATACGGTAACATACCCTGTTTAAGCAAAAAAAGAATTTGAATTTGAAAAAAATTGTATATATAAAATAAACGCACCGCATTTCAGTTTCCGAAGAAACTCTTTTGTAACTCTCGCAAAAAAAACATATATTATACCTAAATGAATGACTACAAACCTAACATACTTAATTTTATCAAACACATTCTGCGTTATAGGAACTGAATTAAGTACTATAGGTACATTTTTTATGTTATTATGAGGGAACAAGCTCGAGGCCCACCCCTCTGCCTATAACAGATGCATTTCGTCACAAGTCACGAATTGCACTGCGCCCGTCACCTTGAGATATATAGTATATAGTTCTTAATTCTCATGTGCCTGTAATTTTACTGGATCTCAAGTACTGCTGCCGGAACACACTGTTAGGTGCTTAGCGACAGATTTTCTACTTGAGGGTGGTCGCTAGCCAGGCGGCCATTTGCAAAATGCCCTACCACCATGCGGTGAAGCTCAAGCCCGCGGCGGGATCCGAACCATGGACCTGCTGCGCGGCATTCCATAAACAATGCCACTGAGCCATCACTGCTGCAAAAAATAAACATTAACTTACTTTTCATTAACATACTTATTCAAATAAACAATCGCATTTATATTAGAGTGATTTTATTTCGAGCACCATTTCTAGGGTATATACTTACCTACGTAGGTATCTAACTAACCGATTCAAATAAACTAGCGCATACTTAGATAGTATGAAAGTGCGTCATTGTTCATATCTAGGTTGTTAACTACGTGTTAAATCGCTGCATTGGCTCAAAAACGAACGAATATGCATAAAGCCTATCGTTACGTAACGGTAGGCATTGTGTTGTGTCATCACAACACATCACCAACCCACTTGACTGGTGGTGAGGCAGGCTGTTACTTAATTTGTGCTGGTAGCGTTGTCAATGGGTCAAATTAGTGGGCTTTGAAGTAGGCAGGTCATGTTTGTTGTGGAGGTCGAGTGCTTCTGTTCTGACGGGTATGCCGTAAATATGCAAAACATATAGATATGTTCGCATTGCGGAATTCAGTGTGTACTATGTTTTATTAGTTTTTTAGGGTTCTGTTACACAAAGGGCAAAATGGAGTCCTATCAACGTCCCTCTGTCTTCGTCTGTCCTGGAATTTTGATATTTTGTGTATGAGTTTGACCCATATATGAATATTGGAATAAAATTTAATTGCAATAAAATTATGTTTTAGCGGGGTTCCAAACACAACAAAGTAGCCGAAAGAAAAGAATTATTTTGCAACGTGCAGCATGTATCAGCTCATTACTGCAACTAGGTTTTTTTTATGAAAAAAGAAAGTTGTTAAAGAAAGGCGGTAGCGAAGGTTGTTAAAAAATATTTCAAAACTAATGTGACAAGCAATCTGAAATTTCGGTATAGTATGTACAAATACTGGAAACGCCGCCAATGTGCAGTCACGGTAATGTTATCTATAAACATTACCGTGGTGCAGTGAGGAAGCCGTAATCAAAACCATTAAAACATTTAAAAAATTTGATGTGCTTAGCAATGCGTAGTCAAGCGCGCATCGCACTTTGCAATTTTCTCCATGGCTTTTAGTGACTCATACAGACTATGAAGACTGTTCAGATTGTTTACCTACTTTATGACCACTAATTATATTTATTTGGTTATTTACAGCAAACATGCTAGTGGCTCTGTCAGCTGCACAACTCGCGACTGAAATACTCGTACGTATGTCCTTTTTTTCAACCCTCACATCGCCATTTTAAAGATTTTCTAAAAACTGAATTGAATAAACAAGTATACGTAATCATCGAACCTGCTCACAAAATTCACGAGAATAGGTTTAAATATGCGACCTGTAGAGGAGAACAACCATGAATCTGGAAATCTGGACAGAGTTTTTTATGGGATTGTGAGGGAACCATGACGAGCCCTACCCTATGTAGAACCTCTGCCTGTATTTCGTCACAAGTAATGGACTGAACATGATATACTAAAGCATTTTGGACGCAATGATAGTCGAGCGGTAATAAGCGGTAGGCTATGGACTCCGTGCTGCAGGTCCATGGTTCAATTTCCACTGCCGCCACCTTGAGCTTCACCGCATGCTGGAAGGGCATTTCGCTATTGCTCGCCGGGCTAGCTCCCATCCTCAAGTAGAAAATCTATCGCCAAGCACCTATAAAAATGTGTTCCGGCAGCAGACCTTGAGAGCCAGAATGTAGGCACATGGGATTGAGTCCTCATAGGTATCTTCTGGGTAAGCACGCTCCATCATAGATCGCATCATCACTTAACATCAGGTGAGACAGTGATCAAGTGCTACCCAGTTCGGATTAAAAACAAATAACTATAGAATGAATTTTCTGCAACTGTTATAAATAACGGTTTTAATTTTTTTTTTAAATCCTAAGTTCTTGGAGGAAAAGCTGCTGTTATCTACAGTTCACATATTTTAGATGGTAAAAAAACTACACATGAATGTAACCTAATGGCATAGAACCATCAAGATAATACGTTACACTAGAGAAGACGTTTGAGACAAAAGTCTCTGCCATTTTTGCTAATTTAATCGATCAAAACATCCGGCGCCACAACGCTTGTAGGCTAATGTTTCGAAGAAAAAAGTTCGCTAACAACGCTTAAGCTAATTGCATCATCTAACCAAACTATTCAAACATGCAGCGCTCGACTACTTCTGAGGTATGGTTTCTCAATATCAAAGACTATCGGCACACAGAACGGACATGGTTTTTGTACCTACAAAACTTTGTGAAGAGTATATTAGTTAAATAGTAAAAAAATATATACCTGAGGGTCACTAAATGCGCTATTCAGTTTTCGAAAGTAAAGGCTCTTAACTAGAAACAAAATGTTACAAATTTTTTTAAAACTACATTTTATATTATCATAATATAAAATCTAAATTTAAAAAAAGTAAATCGTATTTTGCATACATACATTTAAGTAGGTACATATTATATTATTTAATTATGGTTTTTTAATATATTTTATTCAATCCGAATTTGACGTATTTATTAAGTTACTTTTTTAAGACAATACTTACGAGTAATTGACATACTTAATATATTTATGAGGGGAATAACAAAGAACTTGATCAAGTAGCATTTAATCCAATTTTTTCCAGCCATTTGAGAGTTATGATGATAAATAGACACGTCAAACTTTTTTTGTCGTGATTAAAAACTAGGTCATTGACTCAATGTTGCTAGTTGCCATATCTGTCCACTTAATCTATGAATTTCACTCCGTAAACATGGCTGCCAATGCTGTCGTGAAGCATTGTCTTTCGCAATTACAAATCGATAAAATAATAATGTATTCGGGCGTGTTATTAAACACTAAAATCTGAACTTATTAGTGAAAAGTGATTCCATCCTTTTATTTGTTTTTCCGACTGATTTTTGCAGTATCTAAGGACGCAGGATGGCATTTTGAATACACAATTTTCTTCGAAAAGCGCGTGTGATCTCTATGAGTGCCAAGGTGCATATGGTTGAGAATATGCCGGCTGGCTTATCTTACCTAGTAGTTACCACTTTCCAGTATATTGAGGTCAATGCGTAGAACATATAATAATAGTACAATGGATGGCATGAAGGCACTCAGATACGATATGGCGATTATGTATTGACTTTTCTCTAAGTCTAATTAAAAAATAGGAATAGATTGAAATAACTTTTAACTTATTTAACTCTTTACGCCAGCCACGAAATTTTATTCCCGTTCTTTTATTTAAATTAAGGCGTGTTCGGAAATAGCACCCATGATATTTTATTATTCAAAATATTAAACGTAACATTCTTGAAACTAGAATTAAATATTTACAGGTTAATTATCAGTTTTATTTAAAGTAAATACAATTTTCGTTTAAAAAGAATAATAAGTAAAAATTCTATAAATTACATTAAAATACATAATTATATTTTTTATGCTATTTTTCTTTAGTTAGTACGAAATTCCGAACGTGTTTGTCTTTGAGGTCGAATTCAAAATCGGAACTTCGAAAGGGCTGGTCTTTGTCGCTCTCTCTTTCTAATGGCGGGAAAGAGATAGAGTATGAATGTTTCGAATTGTATGATTAACCCAAAGCTGAATATGATATTCGCGGCTGTCTGAAAAAAAAATGTCTTCTTGTCTCACTCAGTGAGCAAAATCGCATTTTGCTCACTGATTATGTAATCAGCATAACCTACATGTTTGAGCTACTGAAGTGAAAATAATATTTATGGGTTTCGAGCTTCGGGTAATTGGCTGTCGCTATGACTAAGTATTATGGGGTGATATTTCAAATCCCGTCGCGGTCTAGAGCTTTACCGCATGATGGTAAGCATTTAACAAATTCCCTCTAGCTAGCCCTCAAGAAAAAAACCTATCGCCAAGCAAATAGCTATTTTCAGCATAAATTGAAGGCAAAGCAAGAAGTTGTCTAAGATTATTCCTCTATTTATTTTATTTTTATTTTTTTATTTTTCTTCATAGGTACAGTTACAGATATTAGGCTATAAACTTAAATTTAGACACTTTATGGTAGAAATCAGCACTGTGAACCCAAAATCCAATAACAACTATACACATCTCTTTGTTATACTGTAGACATAAGTAATAATAATAATATTCTAAGTAATACAAGATAAACTAATTTCTAAACAACTTTAAACAAATTTTAACAATTTTGACAATAAATTTGCTTATATCAATGTGTGAAGATAAACTTTGTAAGACGGATAACTACATGCGAACATGTCTTTTGAATCGACATTACTTAAGGTGTCGTTTATGGTGTTAAAGGTGTTACACATTTTTATGTTAAACAGCTTATAATTGCGCATATAACGAGTGGGTACTTTCAAAAGAACGTTTTTTAGTAAATCACTGCTGTAGGCACCATTTACAACTCTATACAGGATACACATATCTGTGATAGTCCTTCGAGATTCAAGACTCTTGAGTTTGAAGTAATCTAGCCTGTCTTGATATTCTTTAAGCTTCCTTCTCAGTCCGAGTCTGCAGCTCAAGGAACGTAAGATACTGCGCTGGATGGACTCGATTCTATCCACATGAACCTGATAAATCGGAAACCAAACCGACGAGCAATATTCAAGGATCGACCTGACTAAACTGTTATACAGGATAAGCCATGAGTTGCTTTTCGAGAATGGCTTAACAGTACGCAGCACAAAGCCCAACATCCTATTTGCTTTATTCACAATGTAGTCATAATGCTGCTGCCTAAAGGATAGCGGGGAGTCAAACATTACACCTAAATCACGCACAACTACTACACGATCCAGGGGAGTTCCTGAGATATAGTAATTATGCCTCATGGATGACTTATTCTTGGTAAAACTTATGACCTGGCATTTTTTGGCATTAAGGGCCATAAAGTTAGACACACACCATTCATTTATTGAGTCAAGATCAGCCTGAAGGTTTAGGCAATTATCAATCGTATAAATCCTACGGAATACTTTGATGTCATCTGCGTATGCTAGAAAATGGCTGTCTATTTGGTCTAAGAGATAATTTGGTCTAAGAGAGGCTAAAAATAGCAACGGACCTAAGTTTGAACCTTGCGGAACACCCGACATAGCCAAAAACAGCACAGAATCATATCCGTACAGAGACACCAACTGAGACCTGTTCAAAAGACTATAACAGGAAAAGTTCTAGTTAAATTATTGTGTAGGTACACAATATAGGTAGGTAGACGATTTAGAAATTGTACGTTTGAGACTGATTACTTTAAAATGAAGAAACAAGCACTAATATTGTTGATGATAAATATAAGTAAATAGTTATTTTTAATCAATGCGTTTTATTTCATAATTATTTGGATACTTTTATATACACTCGAGAGCAATGAATCCGGGTCACTTAAAGAGTGTTAAAAATCGCGGAAACTAAAAATGATAGGTTAATGCAATAAATTGTATTTAATAGACAATGTAATACTCCTTAAATGAAAGTAAAAAAAATATGAGTCACCATACATTTTATTAACACAAAATTACATAAAGAAAAAACTGCTGATCTCTCCTTAAAACAAAAATAGGAAACATGAAATTTTTGAACTTTATTACGATTTTCTTGAATTTTAATACTTCGTATTGCCTCCTCGTGCTTCCATTACTGCGTTTACGCGGTTTGGCATGCTGTACACCAAGTTCCTTATACGATTTTGGGGAATATTCTCCCATTCCTCTGTGAGAGCAATTTTGAGCTCACGAAGCGTGATTGGGGGAGGGTTTCGTTGTTTTACGCATCTGCCTAGCTCGTCCCAAGCATGCTCGATCGGGTTGATATCCGGGCTGCGCGCTGGCCACTCCATACGAGTAATGTTCATCTCTTGAAGGTAGTCATTCACAATCCTACCTGTATGAGGTCGGGCATTGTCATGCATAAATATAGCATCCTCACCTAAATTGACCATAAATGGACCAACGTGATCATTGAGGATTTCTTCCACATATCTTACGCTAGTTAAAGAGCCGTTTTCTATGATCACCAGCTCTGTGCGACTTTCAGAAGAAATTCCGGCCCACACAAGTACAGACCCACCACCGTAGGCTACTTTTTCTTCGATGCATGCTTGCTTGAATCTTTCCCCTGGTCTTCGATACACTCTGTGTCTTCCATCGTGCTTGTAGAGCATACATTTTGATTCGTCGGAGAACATAACTTTTGACCAATCTTCAATACTCCAATTTACGTGGCTCTGGGCATATCTTAGTCTCGAAATACGATGCCCACGCTCCAGTTTAGGGCCGTTTGCAGGTCTAAGGGGTTTTAAGTTAGATTCAGCAAGCCGACGTCTTACTGTCCATGCACTTGGGTTACTTCCTCCGAGGCGTCGAAACTGATTGGTGAGTTCAGTTCCTGTGAGAAAGCGATTTCGAAGCATGGTGTTCACCAAGTATCGGTCTTCTCGTGCTGTGGTACACCTGGTTCTGCCCGTTCCTGGTCTGCGTAGGTTAGAACCAGTTTCTTCGTAACGTCGGAGAACTCTTTGTACTGTTGACAGCGACACACCGACAGTCCTGGCTGTATCGCGCTGACTCCGGCTGGTTTCCAGCATTGTAAGTATTCTGGTGCATTCTTCAGGCGTAAGCGACATAATTTCAGCTTGAATAATGAATATAGAGCACTATCAACATGGTTTATGTACCCACATAAATGACAGATTACAAACAAAAGCAAAACCAAATGCTGTAATTTCGTAGTTCCATCTTCGAAAGTGGCCCTTTTTCAAATTTGATTTTTTTATGATATAACTTTACAATAACTAAGAAGTTTTAATACCTTCATTTAAGGAGTATTACATTGTCTATTAAATACAATTTATTGCATTAACCTAGCATTTTTAGTTTCCGAGATTTTTAGGATTCTTTAAGTGACCCGGATTCATTGCTCTCGAGTGTATTTTACTTTGTTTTACATACTTGTATTTTACATGATAAACCTGTTTATAATAATATGTACATTGTACAGTATAATCAGGTATCAAATTTATTACACTAAATTTATTTTAATTTATTGTAAATTTATGACGAAGCCCCTTTATAGCGAATTTTAAAGGATGTTAAAGTATTATTAGTTTGATATGATGATATAGTATTTATTATGAGCACAATTTAATATCGATTCCGAAATAATTTCAAGATGTGAAATGTTCAAGACAAGAATAAAGACATGACATTTCACAAGATGTGAAATGTTCAAGACAAGAATAAGTATATGTATAAATAAGAAAATAAATATGTACGTACAATTAAATAGTGTAATGTACATTCTGTTCTAATAAATTCTAATCTATATATTTATATGGATATAATCTTTTCACAGACATATTATTGACCTATCTGTCAACGTTGACAAAAGTTTGGAAAACAAAGTTCTATCTAAATAAGCAAACAAAGAAAAATAATGAATAGTATAATTACGATGAAGTCTAAGCCCGTACAATTTAAGTGTGCATTTTAATTAAAATTTATATTTTTATAAGCGCTCTACAGTTTTCAGTAACTCCCAACCGAAAAACGCTTGTCACTTGTGCAGGGAAGTAACGATATTATACTTTAGCACTTCTGTAGGTACTTGGGCAGATATTTATCTACTGAAGTAAGTATATATTGTACCTATATGTTTTACCTGTAGTGTTATGGTAAAGTGCTCGCTCTTCAATATAAAATTTACAAAATATCTATAAAAGCCTGTTCTGAAATTCATTCTAAAAAAATTGTTAGGCTGTCCCACGTAAGCCGGCGTAGCTCGATAAGCAAATTACTGCAAGCCGTCGGTATTCAATGCAGTGCTACACGAAAACATTCCTGTTTGGTACAACACCGACAAAACATCCCACGAGCGTACTTTCATTTATTTCCCGGCGCATACAAATCGCATCCCATCCGGAAGTCGGTGCGGGAGCCGCAAGTGAAACGTCTTCGGCAACGCATCGGCAGTGACCGCCAAACTGACGTCACGCGAAGAAAGTAGCAAGCGATTCTACCGGCCGCCGGCACTACCAGTCCATATCAGAGCTCAGCGCCGCGCGCACGCCCGTGATGGACCATCGCGCGATCGAATAGAATAACTAATAGATAACATGTCGCTCCGGAGGCTACTGTCGGCGGTCCGGTCAGCCCGAGAGGCGCTCACGCGCGGCGCTCCCATCGCCGATGGACTGCTCAAATCACTAGTCTCAGTTTTCGTGATATGCTGCATCGCGGTGTCTTCGCCGCCGTCGGCTTCTGCTAAGCCCTTCGTGTTTAGCCTTCCCGCGGGATGGTCGCTGGCCGGACTGGTCGGCAGCGTGGGCGCTAGGGCTGACGAGGCCGAGCGCCCCGAGCCTGCGGGCGTGAAGCCCTACACGGGGCGGCGCGTGGCCAACGACACGCTACGTATGATCTATTTCCACGATCAGACCGTTGCTGTGGTGGAACTCGGGCCCGAGAAGCTGCTGCTCAACTGTGAGCTCATCGAGACTTAGTGAGTGTCTTGCCTTTCGTTTTCTACAATCAATACTTCAATTACTTCCCTAATAATAAGGCAATAAATATTACTATTTAAAATCATATAACTGAAGTACATCTTCTTTTCCATTTCAAATACGGTTATTAAAATTTTATCATTTATTAATTGGCTACGATTATGAGAATATTTTAGGTCATTACGAATAATGAGCTCTGCTTTTTGGGGTCACATTTTATGACCTCTTCAGGATTCTCGCTCTGCTGTATCGTCTTGCACTTATGTTTTGATTCTTGGACATGATGACATGAGTCGTTGCTAAAGAACCTGAGCGCGATTACCGTAATGATTTACGATACGATGGATGAAGGAGCCATTACACTAATTCGCCAATTGGATAAGAATATAGCAATGAAATTGTCGTCTAATTGACCAATTCCATTGAAAGTGATGCTCCAAGTCGGACGATAAATGGTCGACGACTCTGGAGGTTAGGTTTCAATTTTGTAATTCAAATACTCTCGATAAAAATTACATGTAATATTTCTTATACAAACGTATATGGCATTGCATGCTGTACCAAAATTTTAATTTTACCTTTAATAATTTTTGATGACCAAAAAGGTGCTGGAAACCGTTTCTCTGTTGTATTAGCTAATATTTATTTCACCGACCCCGCATAAAGTGGGAAAATGGCGAGAAGAGGATGAAATGCCTACATTAAGTATTTTACGTACCGTTAGTAGATTGACTTAATATTAGCAGTTTCTTAATGTGACTTTTAATGAAATAGTAAGAAGAAAATATAAAGATATTTCTATATATAGTATTGATAATATTAAGCATAAAAAAAGAATTTGGTTCATAAATATATTTAATGTATAAGACATTTGAAACATTTTTAAATGTTTGTAATAATGAATTATATATATATATATATATATATATACATGTTATACTAAAGTATTGATTTCATGTTTTCTAAAAATATGTTATAAATATTTGCCATAATTGATTATGGATTTCCGCAAAGTAATGTTTGATTATATTCATTTAAGCCAAATACGTTTACGAAGTTTCATTTTTAAATATAAAGACGACTATTTTTTATATAGATAGAAAACTTTATGACAGTAAAGAGTTTTCTATCTATCACCACTTTTAATATATTAAAGTTAACATATTAAATATTAATAAAATAGTGTTACAATAGGCTATCACTAAAGGTGATAACAATAATTTTATAGCTTTTAAACTTCAACTTGAGTAGTTTTTTGTATCAGTTTGGTATGGAAACCTTTTTTTTTCGATTTCAATTAAACACTACTACGGCTGCGTCTCATTTGACTGACATTGTATCTAGGCATAGCTCAACTAAGTTTTATAAATTTTAGTCATAAACGATCACAATCTTGCCCCTCTATGGCGAAATTATTACAAACTTTTTAATTTGCCTACATAATGTATTGAAAGAGCAATAAAGATTACGTGGAAGATCATAAAAAACGAGTATTAGTATGTCAACGATTTAAAACATGAGAGAATCGGGCTTCGATGCAAATTTCTAAGTTATTGTGGTTTTCTAAAATATAATTACCTAAGTAGTTAGGTATGTAGGTAGTGTATAGTATGTCTTCTTACATAATCAACACTTATCAGTACTTCAGTACTAATATTATAAATGCGAAAGTAACTCTGTCTGTCTGTCTGTCTGTCTGTTACGCTTTCACGCCAAAACTACTAGACCGATTTGAATGAAATTTGGTATGGAGATAGTTTGAGACCCGGGAAAAAACATAGGATAGTTTTTATCCGACTGCGCAAAAAGAGGTTAATGTTTTCGCGCGATAACCGACATACGCGCGGGCGGAGCCGCGCCCTGAAAGCTAGTCTACAATAAGCTACACTCATGTTTTTATGGAGCTAAACATGCTGTTGAATGTAAAGATTGAACTAGGCGATCACTTCTCTAAAAAAACGTCGAAAGGGTAAAATTATTGTGTTGTGGTGTAGTATGTGTGGTGTGATATGATGAGCCATGTGAAATGATATGATGTGATGTGATGTGGTATGGTGTGATATGTTATGAAAAGGCATAATCAGTCCTTCATTTGAGATTGTAGGTTCAAAACTAAACATGAAATTTCTAGAGAATTATCGCTTCATTTATTAGGCTTATTACAAATTTGAGAAAAAATATGGTTTTGGTTACAATTTGCGTCGATAGGTGGTGTGGACCTTATCATCACCATCATCTTATTACACCGATGATTATTTCGTAACCTATCTTAATACTTTAGAACGTACGATTTTTTCATTGATTTTATCACTTCAAAGAATTCTTAAGCTTTTTTGACACTCCAAAAACAAAACTTATAAATGGAAGAGAAAGGAAGCATTTGCAATGTTTTATTTTGTAAAGACATTGATAGAATGTTCTCGGCCGCGAATCTTATAAACGATGTGGTCGCACCATGCCGCTCATTCGCTCAGCCATTAGCAGTCCGATGGCCTACCAACAATACATGAAGGACGTTTTGAATGAACTATTACTTGTATGTAGGCGGGAATAGGGATTGGTGCTCATATAGACTACACCTATACAATACGGTTATTTTGGTATGCATGCTCGCCTGGCTGGCTACCACCCTCAAATAAAAACGGACGTCAAGTACCACAAGTAGCAAGCGGTGTGCTGTGTTAGTTCCCATTTTAGGTGGTATACTGTGTCTTTCTTTTTGCTGATAGGCAAGTCTTTAACCAAAATCTCACCTGATGTGATGATTTGTTTATAGGTGGTACATGTTTAACATAGTATAGGAACTCAAGGAAAGCTGCTGAAACACACTATTATGTGCTCGGCGTCAGATTTTCTTCTTCAAATAACTACAAATTACGATTTTGGCTACGTCATCACTTACCAATTGGTGACATACCTAGTAAGTACTTAAATGCTAGCCTATCAGAGATGATCGTTTTTCTGACCGTATCTCATTATAATGGGGACGGTTAAAGTCAGTTTTTCCAACAATACAGAGGACAAATTACACAAAGTTTTGACATCAGTTTTATGGTCGGCTGCCTGCCTGACACCTCTCATTAGGAATGCTCTTATTGGTAGTAGGTGTTTATTACCTTTCGCGTATTCACCCCCGTGAAAATGTCATTCACATAGACGTAAGTGGAGGTAAGCTGCTCCCTTCTCTGTTAGTCTCAGTAACGATTATGAAGGTTTTTTTATTATATGTAGTGAGAAGACGAACAAGTCTTATGATAATGATATCAAATTAACCGCCTGATGTTAGGTTCCAAACTGTCCATAGCAAGATTAGGGATTAGATGCAAGTAGTTTGTGATGTGTGCCACTTTATTGGGTTCGTCACCCGTAAATCCTGTGCTAGGTGAGATGTTATGTCCATGTTGTTCGTTTTAAACATCAGGTAAATATACAATACTGAACTAAACCAATGGTTGGTGTCCACACGTGCTCTATAATCCTATTGACTAAGGCGACATGTTGAATCGCCAAAGATTATCGATTATTATTATTATTACCAGGCTGCAAACGTTCAAGTCATACAATAAAAATAATGTGTACGTAAGTATCTACGATTTTTCCTATTTTCTCGGATTGCCTACATTTTGAAAAGTTGGTACAACTGTTTACACCCAAATTTTTAATTACTCATTCTAAAGTAACTAAAAGTAACTTATCACCTACTTTTCCAGTTTGGGAACAGTTTAAATCATTAATATTATTTAGCCCGTATATCCGCGCAGGGGCTCTCAGGCAGAAGTGTCTAGGTAGCAACATTCTACTATTTAAGTATGTAGATTATAATCAAATTAGCGAGGAGGTCTGAGTGAGCTGTTTACCATGACTTTGAATCATAGCTAGAGATGGCAGGAAGACCATCGTTGGCCACGTGTATGTGACATAAAGTGTATCAATCACTCCGACCCAGTAGCAAGGGTCATTTAGCATGATTTTTTATTGCTCACTAACCAAAATCTCATCTGATGATAAGTTCAATTTCAAAATATCTTTATTCATTATAAATACATAACATTTGTATATTTTTAGTGTATATTTTATCCTAGAAAGCCAACATAACAAACAGTTTGTTTTATAAGCTGAATAGCTTCCATAAAACTTGTAAAAGTGTAACATTGTATTTTACTTTTTAAATACGTGTAGTATAAACATTGTAGTGCCATTATTAGTGTCATATTGCAATCTTTATAAACAAAATTACATTTTTACACAGTATTACAATGTAAAATCCTATAGGCGGAAGGTAGATGTAAATAAACAGCAAAGAAAGCAAGCAATGAATAGATTCAGGCGTTACTTTGCGGAAATCCATATTTAATAAAAACAAATATTTTTAAAAGTATCTTAAAAAATATTAAATACTATTTAAATAAAACAATCGATCGCGCGCTCGGTGAGTCAAGACCTCCAGAAAATGCTTCGTTTAGAAGCGAAACTAGTCGGATATTCTTCCGGTTAGGCTGCGTGATGTTTGTGACGTCACGTAGATAACAGGAAAATTAGGCAGAATTGTCACTAGATATATAATTAATATATAATACTTTTTAAGTGTTTTATTTAAATATTATTTAATGTTTTTTAAGATACTTTTATAAATATTTGTTATTATTAAAGAAAGCAAGTGTTAAAATCTTGGCAGTTGACAGATAGTAACAAGAACTAGTATATTAGATGATACGTGATGATTTTCTTAAAGGTGTTACCAACCTTGCCATAGAATTACTGTGTCTCATAGTATGTATTTAAATATAACAATAAAATAGAAGATCGAAGGGGACAGTTAAGTTATATTCTCGATTTAAGTTACCACTTTTGTTAATAAGCTTTCTTTCGTTTTGCGCCCAAACTGGCCGCGCTTTTACCATCGCTGCCTCTTTCACTTCTACGCAGTCCTACAGTGATAGAATTTTAGCATTTGACAGTGTCTTAAATATAACATAGTGAGCTCTAGTCCGGCGCGGCGGAAGTCTGTGTTTCTCAAAGGCTGTAACATAAAAGAGTACCAGTCGGGAAAAAAATATTTTCCAGCATTATTCACCTCCAGGAAGGGACCCCCATACTTGGTGTTAGGTCAACATTCTGCAAAAATAGCAAAATATCAGGTTTGTAACCGTTAATGAGCTAGTGACATACGGTTGGACAGACAGACAGTAATAGAGCTCCGTTTCGGAACTCTATAAAACTAAGACCCACCTCACAGCGACCTTACAGACATGTATCTCTAATTTACAGAAGGAATACTGTTGTCTATTCTATGCGCTGTAGCACATAGGCACTTTATGTTCTTAATATTGTATCGAGGCAACGTTCATACATTTTAAATCGATCTGACCTATAAGGACATGCCACTCGGGCTACGTGGAACTATCGATTGATTGACTAGTCAACTATCAACCTTGACATTTGTCTCTAGAAATCGATACTAATATTTAAAGAAAATAACAAACAGCTATACAAGGTTCTAAAAAACTAATATTACATGCTATCTTTCTCGAGTGTGCGCTCGAAGAATCTAGAATTCCTGAGGATGCTTCGTGTAGAAGCGAAAAGCTTCGAAAACTCTTGCGGTTTGTCTGCGTGGCTTTTATGCCGTCATGTCGGCTTAGCAGGAAAATTAGGTGAAATTGTCACTAGATATATTTATATAATACTAGCTTTCCGGGCGCGGCTCCGCCCGCGCGTATGTCGGTTATCGCGCGAAAACATTAACCTCTTTTTGCGCAGTCGGATAAAAACTATCCTATGTTTTTTCCCGGGTCTCAAACTATCTCCATACGAAATTTCATTCAAATCGGTCCAGTAGTATTGGCGTGAAAGCGTAACAGACAGACAGACAGACAGACAGACAGACAGACAGACAGACAGACAGAGTTACTTTCGCATTTATAATATTAGTACTGATATTTGTATACATTTCAAGTGTTATATAAAACAATAATTTAATGTTTTCTTAGAATATTTGTTATTATTAAATATGGATTTCCGCAAAGTGACGCCTGAATTAATTCATTATAATATTAAATGCATTTAGCGTAAGCATATTATTCATAATATGTTCTTGTGTTTCGTCCAGTGTGTTAGAGAAAATATTTTGTATGACCCTGAAACTGTGCCCGACAACCACTACCGCGTGCTAAGCGAAAATCATATTTTACAAATAATTGTAGCACAAAATTTTATGCTCTGGGCGGGAATCGAACCCACGTCCCCCGATTTTGCGCCGAATGCCTAAACCACTTGGCCACCTGGGCACGCCATTTCTATCCGAAATTTCGTGCTCCAATTGTATTACTTTAACCGTCATAGGGGACGGTGCGCGGCCATCAACCAGACTACTAGACTTCATCACATAAGACATTATACACGTAACTGTGAAATTTTGTGTGTGAGGGTAGACTATATATACTATGTGTGTGTCTGTTATTTCTTCACGCTGAAACGGCTACACCAAATAAGATGAACCTTGTAAAATAGATAGATATCTTAGGCCTCGATTAACACAGGATACTTTGTGTATTTGTTTTGTATTGATTGTGGGTAGCGGGTTAGTGGATTCGAGTCCCGCTACGTGTATACTAAGTATGGAATAAAGTTTCAAATATTATAATATAATATTATTTATTGTCAGATGTTTTTCAAGGCCACGTGGGTAGAGGGGCTTCAGTTAGGTAAATGTTTTCAGAATAGTATAATGTACCTATATAAAATAGACACATATAGGTATTTAACTACTTATACTTGTCTTAAGTGCCTGATAATGTATATAGGTACGTTACTGATATGTGCATATCCTGTATAATGTGACTCTTAGAATCGCGATATCTCAAGAATGGTAACCCTTAGGAAAAAAATCTAAAACAATTTTTGTTGAAAATTTTAAGATCTACAACTTTGGTTTGAGGTTTTGTTTGATCAAATTTACCGTTTTCGAGAAAAATCCAAGTAACTTCAATTTTTGACCTTTGGCCCCGAATAACTTTTGTTGCACAGATAGGATCGATGGGCATTTTAAATTTTTTATTTGTAATGGTAAACCATAGCTCTCCACCAATATATGGCTCTCCGGGAATTTATGTTATTTTAAATGTCTATATTTACCGGGCTATTGTTTGTGAAAGCATCTAGGGATGGTCTGAAATGATTTTTTTATTTTCCTAGTTTTTCTTTCCCTCCTTGCATATGTATGTAGGATATAAGTATGATGCGATACGAACAAAAAAATCCTTACTTTTAGTGGATGACTAAAAGTATCTACTTACCATAAAATTCGTATTTTTGAAGGAAATTGAGGAAATTTTATTTATTTTGTTTATGACCGTATACAAAGTTGAAGCTTAACTGAGATCAGTTTAGTTTTTCCGGTGGTAATGGCATGATTTGATTCAAAAATAATTTTTCAAGGCGCTGTTAATCGCTAAATAGCTTTATTTGAACAGGTTTCAAGCAATATGTATTTAGTTTGTACCTGTTAGTAAAATTATAATTTAATATTGACCATTATATTATTATCTATGGCTCGGTTGTGTTCGAAACACGTTAGTATAAAATTTTCTTGATGGCACAAAATTGCAAGTCTCGTGGCCTGTAATATTACTGGCTCTCAAGGACTGCAACTGAAACACACTGTTAGGTGCTTGGCAACAGATTTTCTACTCCACAACAGGTAGCTAGTTTTGATTGATGCTGTATCTGTATCACGTAAAAAGCTGAATGTAATAGATATGAAAATACACAACAGCCAAATTTAAATTGATTTTAAGAGCATACCTCGGCTAGAGGGGTAGATAGTGTAAGTTTGAATCCATATAACTATATTTTTTTGTTGTTTGTCTCTCGTTGTTATTTTGTAACTTAATTTGATCCTAAGTCGTTAATAAAAAGGAATTGTAATAAAATTCAATTCAAATGATCTCAGAGAACTGTATACCAAAAAACGCCTAAAATAATCTCGATTAGTAACATAGCACCCCGATATAATTTAATTCAAAATTATCTCAAGACGGAATTCAAACAAAAACAGCTGTCCAAAAGAAACAATTTGTATTCAATGAAGTTACCCTCCGTATCATTGAAACATTTCTTGAATAGAAGTTCTTTACTTTCTACAAGAAATTCGTTGAAATTCCCTGTTTCATTTAAGGGTTTAAATGATTTTATTGAATCTCTAGTCGAAATCTTCTTTGGGGATAATGTTTTACATTACACCAAACGTAGTATTCTTATATGTTCTATATATGACCAAACATCAAAATGCCAGGTTTGTGACTCAATCGTTTTCGAGCTAGAGACCCGTGACATACCTACAGACGAACAGACAGAGAGCGTAGTATCGCTATAAGGGTTCCGTTTTCCCCTTTGCTTATGGAACCCAACATATATCCGATAAAATCAATATAACATCCGACGAACCGAGGGTGTTTAGATACCTTAGCTACACAGTGGATATTATGTGGGGTTATATGTCCTCAAAAGGGATAAAGTAACACACGTCATGTGAAGCAAATGAAGACAACTAGGTACTTTCCTATAATTATTCACTACCTATGTATGTATGACACGATTAAGGGCCTGTTTCAGAATGTTCGAGTAAGTTCCTGCTTTACTACCCAGAACATATTTAATAAAAAACACTACCTATCTTTGCGTTTCACAGTCATCTATTTAGCCTATCCATCGGTTAAAGCTTGAAACGCGCTGCATGTCAACTGTCATTTTTTATCATTCAGTTATTTTATGTGTCATAGCAACCCGAAACTTTATTAGGACATTCTGAATAGTCTGGCGGTAAGATTTTCAACTTTATAGACACATGTGTGTATATGTAGACTAAACAGATAAAAAGTTGCTGTTGCTAATGCTCATGGTTATGCAAATCGTGATGAAATAATGAGGAAAGTGAAAGCAATCATGCGCAGTGACACTATGTAATGGCTACACACACCTGCCTGCTCCTTGTGTTGTGCATGTTGTGATATTATCTGTTACATGAGCTAAAATATATATTATTTCCCTCCCAGTACGAATGGGGACAATACGTAAACAGGAATTAACAAGCATAAAATTGAGAACTTTAAGTAACCCCTGACACAGATCTTCATTATTGTAGCTAAGAACAATCTCTATCACGTCAGCTTTCAATCGAATAAACCGCATCAAAATTGAACCGAGGCCGATAAAAAGAAGAAATGAAGCCGAGTAACAAATAAATGGAACTCTTTTCCAGCACCTTGTAGCATGATCCGCTTTTTTCACGCCACCTCTTGACTCTCGCTGAGAAACCCAGAGAACACCCAAGAAACTTAAAATAATAGCTTCTCCCAATAATCCAATCCAAATAATCCAATAATAGCGTGAGAACGAGAAGGCGAGAACGCCTTCTCGTTCTCACGCTCGACTGTATATTCTCCGTTCGGTGTTGACTTTTTTATTCGCTTTAAAGAGCTTCTCGGGCTAGAAAAGAGAAGTACCTACATCACATTCTTGTTTCGTCTCAATGCGATGCTCAGTTCAATAAAGTAACGTTATGAGAGTGGCAGAGACTTCACTTGCTATTGCTATCTACTGTTTCGTTCCCTTTTTCGTTTTTAAAAAGAAAATGAGGAATAACGAATTGGAGTTAAAGTGTATCGAACATTTTCAATCAGAGCCATAGTCGTTCATACCGGATGGGAACGACAACACAATGAGAATATGATTTGTGTGTAGATTTGTTTACGCCAGAGGTGCCGACAAGACTTCTCGAAGAGTTTTCGGCAGAGCCTGGAGGCAGCACTAAAGTATCTTTCTACTGTACACTAACAAAAGTGTTTTTTTTATTAATAGCAATATTTTTATAATATTTTAAGCAAACATTAAATTAGAATTATAGAAAAACACTTACGCTAAGTCGATGTGACGTCACAAACACCACGCAGACAACATACATACATACATAAAATCACGCCTCTTTCCCATAGGGGTAGGCAGAGACCACAGATTTCCACTTGCTACGATCCTTACATATCTCTTTCGCTTCATCTACACTCATCAATCCTTTCATACATAAGCGTCGGTTTGGGGTACTCCTGACCTGGCCTTTTTTCAGAACATCTTCAATCTGATTTCGGAACGTTCGCCTAGGTCTTCCCCTTCCAACACTTCCGTACACTTGTCCCACGTATACCTGTTTAGTCAATCTCATTTCATTCATTCTCTCTACGTGTCCAAACCATCTTAACATACCTTTCTTGATTTTGGTCACTACATCCTCATTCACACCACATCGTTCCCTTATCACACTATTCCTTATCCTGTCACTCCGTTTGAATCATGCTTCTCAATGCTCTCATCTCCACTGCATTTATTCTACTTTCATGCTTTTTCTGCCATACCCAACTTTCACTCCCATACATTAGTGTCGGAACCAACACTCCCCCATGAACAGCCAGACGAGCCTTCTTAGCCACCTTCTGACTGTTCATAAACGCGTGCAATGCTCCATTAACCATGTTTCCAGCATTCACTCTCCTTTCTATATCACTTTCACACTCTCCATCTTTTGTAAACATGGATCCCAAGTATACAAACTCTTTCACTTGTTCCACTTTTTCACCTCCAATCACAATATTGCAATCGGTCACTCTATCATCTCGTTCAAACACCATAACTTTCGTCTTATTTACGTTTACTTTCATTCCCTTTCTTTCTAAAGCCTCATGCATAACATTTACCATCTCCTGCAACTCTTTTACTGACGACGCAAGTATCACTTGGTCATCAGCGTAGAGAAGACATTTGATGAGTAACTCGTTCATTCTTAATCCACATTCACTGTCTTTCAGGTTTGTCAAGCAATTATCCATGAATAAGTTGAACAGCCACGGTGACGCTACACATCCTTGTCTAACACCTTTTTCGATGTTAAACCAATCAGTGTATGTCCCGTTTATCCTAACACAAGCACTGGAATCCTCATATAGGGATTTCAGCGCTTGGATCAGGTTACCATTCAGCCCATGCATAGACAACGCTGACCACAGTTCATGCCTACTCACCCTATCATAGGCCTTTTCTAAATCTACGAAAGCGCAATAGACCTTTTGGCTTTTCGCCAAAAATTTTTCGGCTATGCATAGTAAAGAAAAGACCTGATCCGTACATCCCATTCCCTTTCTAAACCCTGCTTGTGCATCCCATACTTTCTCATCTGTCTCTTTTATCACCCGTTCAATCAGTACTTTCGCAATATAGTTTACCGACGACGCTGAGGAGGCTGATTCCGCGGTAATTCTTGCAGTCTTGTTGCGACCCTTTTCCTTTATATAGCGGCACAATCACTGCCTTGCACCAGTCACCTGGTACTCGGCCGCTTCTCCAGCACAAATTAAAAAGGCGGTGCAACAGACTACCGACTATGCCTTGCCCTGCTCTCAGCATCTCGACTGACACTCTATCATATCCCGCAGCTTTACCTAATTTCATACCTTTTAACACTTTCATAATCTCATCCATGCTTATCTCATTTCCGTCATCACTTGTATTCATGTAGGTTCCTGGAACCTGGTCCAGTGTTCCCTCTCTTTCAAATAAACTCTCAAAATACTCTTTCCATCTTTTCAACACATATTCTTCTCCTTTTATAATACTTCCATCATGACCTCTGATTTGATACAGCTCTGAGGTCGTGGTTTTGCATCGAGCTATTCTTATGGATTTCCAGAAAAACTTTATATTTGACTGGAAATCTTCAGAGAGCCTTCTGTCAAACATATCCTTTCGTTCATCTTTCTTTCTGCTTACAACTTCCTTAACTATCTTTTTCAATCTCTTATAATCCTTTCTTGCTTCATGTATATCATCATGCGTCACCATTTGTACTTTTTGGTTAGCTTTTGTGGCTAACCAATCCAACCATGCTTTTTTCTTTTCATCCACAGCCTTTTGTACTTCTTGATCCATCCACACATTCTTTTGCATTTTTCCTTTTCGCCTTTTAGAAATTCCACACACATTGATGGCAACGCTTACCACCCCTTCCTTAAATTTCATCCACAACTCTTCAATTTCACTTATCTCCTCCAAACCATCAAGCCTTTCGTGCAGCTTATTAACATATTCATTTTTAACATCCTTGTCTTGCAAATTTTCAACTTTCACTCGTTCCAAACAATTCATACTTGTAGGTGCCCGCACTCGGTGTCGCCATCGATTATAAAGGCCACTTACACGTGTTACCACCAGGTAGTGGTCTGTATCGATGCCGACTCCACGGTACGCCCGAGTGTCTAATACTTTCGTCCTCAGCCTTTCATCCACAATCACAAAATCAATCATGCTTCTTGAATCACCTTCCTCCCTTGTATACAAATGGATCTTTTTGTGGTCAAACATTGTGTTTGTGACGCAGAGACTCCATTCCAGGCACAAATCTAGCAAACTTTGTCCATTCTCGTTCACTCTTTCATCCCCAAAAGCTCCAAGAACCCTTTCATATCCATCTCGCTTTATTCCTACCCATCCATTAAAATCTCCTAACAAGACAATCCTCTCATTATCTCTACACATTTTTATAATATCTTGCATACTGTCCCAAAACTCCTCTCTTTCTTTTTGGGCTTTTGGGGACTTTCTCGAACCCATGTCAGTCGGTGCATATGCACCCACCACAAACAGTCGAGTAAGCCCAACTTTCAGCCTCACCCAGAGAAGTCTTGGGCTCACGCATTCATAGTCAATCATACATTCTTTCATTCGAGCAGAAAGGATCACACCAACGCCCTGACAGGCTCTCTTGGTCACCGGTACTCCCGACCACAGTGCCGTATAGGAGCTATGTTTGGTGGTTCTACATCCTTTCCGTTTCGTCTCATTCACACACAAAACATCTATACGTCTTTTATGCATCATCTGGCATACTTCATCTACTTTACTATCCATTCCACCTCTAACATTCATCGTAGCAGACAAACCCCAAGAATTTCGACTCGTGCCGCTTCTACACGAAGCATCATCAGGAGGACTAGACTCTTCGCGCTATCGAGATTATCTCGAAGGAAAATTAGACGGAATTGTCAATAGACATAGTTTTAATTTTTTTTTCAATAACATTAATTTCATGTTTTCTTAAAAATTTAATAAATATTACATAATATTAAAAATGGATTTCCGCAAATGCCTGTATCTACTAATAATCACATTTTTATTTTTTACTTTTTTATTGGATACGTATGATGTGTACATTAGCCTGTGGTCCAGTAACATACAAGATTATATTATAATCTTTTAGCTTTGGTTATTCATTTTGATAGAAATGCTCATATTTGTAGTATACGTGTACTTTACCTTTCGGTTAATTTAGACGTTAGAAGATAATTTTGAGAGCCTTGGTGTGCACCTAATGCGCAGCAACTTCATGCTCACGTCGACAAGTATATGCCGCTATTAAGGTACGAGTACATTATTTTCCTCGGTCGCTTTTTATGACATCCAACGGGAGGATGTGGTTCTTATATTCTTAAAACTGGAACTATGCGCCTTATGCGCCGTTTTCATGTCTTGCAATTTATCCTTTGACATAATGATCGCAGCTTCAATAGCTTGGCACGTCACAGCAGTTGTTGTATATATAGCATAACAACTAAATAGCTCTTTGTTCTATCGTCACATTATGTTCACAGTACACACCTGTAAATCTATACTGTGTTTTCAGTACACTATTACTGAGTTTTCATTGTAAAGGTTTTTTTTATGTATTTATAAGGACTATTATGATAGTCGAATTTATAGATAATTTTTCTCTATAAGTATTTTGTTTTATTATTGCTTATGGATGCATGATGTAGATAAATAAGGGTAAAAGTGCGCTTCATTATTCGCCAAAATACATAGTTGCAGGAAAAATATATTTTGTGTTCTGTTCCATTGTTTGCCTAATGCCGATACGAATACTTACTTTATTGTACTGCAAGCATTCGTGCTTGCAGCACGTGCCAGGGCTGTCTGTGGCCGGGGTAGCGTGCTTGTTTTCTGCACAAATGTAGGAGTTTTGTCCCTGATCATTGAATACGTTGGTCTTCTTAAATATGCATTGTATCAGTTACAAAATTACAAATTTACGAGAGGTAAAATTTTGTAATGTTATCCGCGTAGCATGCGTTATTGCAAACATAAAAATATCAATATTGTATCAGTTACGTTGAAAATAGCATAACTCCACTATTTGAAATTTATTACGACTTAAAGACACAAAAACTGTCTACTGATTATTTTTAAGTAAATAAGTACTTAAGGTGAATTTATCTTGAAAAATGTCAGATTGGGGGCGTAGCACATAGAGACGTCCGCGTCGTTTCGCATGCGAGTGAGCGGAACAGAACTACACAATAATTAAACATTGTGGGCGAATTTTTTCAATTAAATTACTGTAAAACTTATTATAAAAACGGAAAAATCTTTTGGGTACTGCATCATTTGTTGCTACATAAAATATACAAATACAAGTATATATTAATTTAAAAAGTAAAAAACCCGAATGCAATTTATTTATTTTCCTATCATTGAAATTAAAACTGCAAGTTATATACATTTATGGAATCAACTTTTAAAGCCTTCATTTTGACACCTATTGGAGGGGTTTGGAAGAAGAAAAAAATCACACAAAGCTCAGGCGTCTAAAATCCAGCAGTTTGTTGTTTTTATTAAATTTTATGTACGTAGAGTCACTTGCCCCATCAAGGCAAATCTAACGATAGTTCATACATAAAAATCGGTCAAGCTGTTTAGAAGTTATGGTGGAATAAAGAAACTCATAAACGTATATACATGACCTGAAAACATATCACTCCTTTTTTGGGTAAAAAATTGATTTGATACGATTGAACATTATATAGACACAAAACTACACCAAGCGATATTTTAGAGCGAAATTTGTAGTTATGATTTTTTTTCTAGCCAGAGAAATACAGTTATGAATTTAAACATAGTATTTGTCATATCTTCTAAAATATTATATTTTTTTATACAGATAAGGTACACTCTTTAATAATAAAGTTTTCATTTTCATGCATGGTTCTGATACAGGGAAGTTTGACACAGAAATTCAAATCTAGAGAATTTAATCTAGAATCTACTATGATATTCAAATATTTAAAAAAATATATATAAGTAAGTCATATGCGCGTTATGTCATTAGGACAATTTTGATTGAAATTATTAAATGAATTTGTTCGGTCAAGAATTGTAGCATTGTTGTTGTTTTCTGAGTTATAATCAAATTACGCTTCGACAAGGAAGGTTGATTTCCACATTAGTATGCTCCGCATAAAGATAATCCTTCTTATTATTTTCCTCAGTATTATAGATGTCAAAATATACACTGTGTATAGTCTGTGTTGAATAGCGAGATGTCGGTACCTCTATACCTACCTGTTGGAATATAATTATCCATATTGTAGGTTTTCTCATCATTGGCGTTGCTGCTGACGATTATCTATATATATACTTATTTAGACACACTACATATTATATTTTGCCCATAAAGTAAGGCGTAAATCATTTTTTGTTTTAGTTTACCTTTGACCACTTCCTCACATTATGTTAAGTGATGATGTGGTCAAAGATGCTGTTCAGGCAAACCAAGAATTACTGGCACAAAAGGAGAGCTGCCGGAACAAACCGCTAGGTGCTTGACGACAGATTTTCTACTTGAGTGTGGTAGTTAGCCAGGTGGATATTAGCAATTCTACCACCATGGTATAAGGACTGCCGTCCTAAGACAACAACTGGGACCGATAACAGTTCAACGTGCTCTCATCCAAGTTATTTATTTATCATTAAATGCATACTGTGCTTACAGGATATCCAAAGCAAACAAAGGAGGTATAGGCCAATAAGACTTATCTACTTATCTATATATCTAGAATAAATTCATAGAGCCACTGAAAAATTTGAGACAACACGCCAATACACAATAAAACTTAGAAAAAAATATATTGATAATAATAATACATTTTTATTTATTCAGATATATGTCATTAATGTCGGGTAGATCTGAGCAAGCATTTCATTAAGCAGATGTGCGGTGGTAGCGTACTGTGCCGATTGTGTGCGCACACCCGGCGGCGCGGCGCGGCGGTGCGGCAAACGGGCGGCCCATGCAGCACGGCATAACCGCAGCGGACGTTGAGAACGACTAGCCACGCTCCACTACAAGCGCTTCAAAAGTAGTTAGAAATTAATAAGTCATATCACATACAGGCAGTTTTTACAGAAAACCTAAAAGCTAACTAAGTATGTTATGTACTTAAGAACTAATTCAGCCAGCTTTGTACCAACCAATCTCAAACTAACACCACTTACTGAAATGCATCGTTGTGGGCATGTTTCTGCACTCGAAAACTGAAAGCAACCGTGCGCGTACGCAGCTCGCTTCATACATCAGTTGCCTGATGGTATCAATCCTATCGTCTAGTGACTCGCTCATCAACTTTAGAGTGACGTATCACACAAAATAGAAAATAGAAATCAAATATCTGCTTCTTAGATATATACAACTGTGTATATGACGTCACTATTACATGCAGCAATTGAAATCGCATGTGGCGAGTGGCGGCATGGCAGAGCGACATGTTGTACGCTTGAGCACGCAGGTCCATTTATTATCTGAGTACAATGGTACCATCTCGCGTGACTCTCATCGGCCTTAATCTTGACATTGGGGTACGCTTGGACATAGGAATTGAACTTCTCTTGTTTTGTTTGGTCTAAGTAATATGAGACTTCGTCTGAGCCATCTCAGCAAAGTCCATAATCAGTACTAATATTATAAATGCGAAAGTAACTCTGTCTGTCTGTCTGTTACGCTTTCACGCTTTCACGCTTTCATTTGGTATGGAAATAGTTTGAGACCCGGGAAAAAACATAGGATAGTTTTTAACTGCGCAAAAAACGCGCGGGCGGAGCCGCGCCCGGAAAGCTAGTAATTTATAAAAGTACTAAGGAGATAACTATATCTTCAAATTTTGGTACCGGATCTATATAATAACCTCACTCTCCTAATCACACTGATATAAAAAATGCGAAAGTTTGTGAGTGACTGCGTGTGTTATAATGTGAGTGTGTATGTTTTATATTCCTTTACACTGAAGTGGCTGAACCGATTTGAATTAAACTTGGAATATAATATTAATTTTGTGATGTAATCCGCAAAGCATGCGTTATTGCAACAATAAAAATATAAAAATTAGGGTTGTGTCTTCATTTACAAATTTAAAGCTAATTGCAATATTAGTCTTCTTTGTAGTACAAAATAAGTTGAACTATAGATGTCGCTTCATCCCCATACGATGGTTAAAGAACGATAGGAAAATAAAATATATGACTAATTGTCATGTTCGATCAGTCGGTCAAAGCATTTATAACAGTTTACGTCCTAGGTTATATAGGCTAGCTACTGATATTTCATCATCATTTTTTCTTCGTTTAATGACTTAGGTGTAGTCTTAAGGGGTATTCGGGCCCTTGGAAAAAACCTCCCCTTTTATCTTGTATTATGTTTACAATAAAATAAATACCGCGGTGCCGGGTTAGAATTGCACCTCCTCATTTGATCCCGTGTGAAAATACTATTAAAAGGTGGGCAGCAGCGCCTTCTCTATGCTATGTTGCACTGCGATCCCCAAGCCGCTTGCCAAGCGTAAGGATTATGGCAAACACCCCCTACATAGTGGAGGCTGTATTCAACAGTGGACGATCCGGCTGATACAGTTTGTTTACAGGTACAGATGCTTCATAATAATATATATGGTATGCTTTTCTTCGATATTTTTAGCTATTATGAATTTTCAACGCCTTTTGGCCCCTACACGAAACATTCAGAAGCTGTTTACGCGGCGGTGTTGTTTACGTCATATATTATCTTTTTTTGTAGCTGGAAGGTTCTAGGAGGTACCGCTTATTATTTATTTTACGCAAAACTACGCCTAAATATATTAATCTGTATGCAATTATAAAATAACGCGCGCGATAAAAACAGCTTGCTGCGTTCAAATTGCATATATTCAGCAAATTGTGAAACATTCTGCATAATATAAGAAACATGTACGATTTAGAACATTACGGAAATATCCTTGAAACAAGCATGAATCGTGTCTGACTTTAAAAGCTTTTTGATAGTACCCTGCAATGTTGCTATGTCGTGTTCCATAACCGATAATTATCTAAATTGCCGTTAGGTTGAACTATCCTTCTAAAATTAATATGAATAATAAGTATTATTGGAATTTTAAATGACTTTATTCCATATTTTACTTGAAAACTGTACCAACAATTAGTTTTCCTATCTGCCTGGTTGCTATACAGGCATAATTTTCATATGAATCCTGTCGCAACTCGCATCACACCTCTGCACAACTTGCATCGTCGCCATGGATGATTCTTTAATTTTATTGTATAGAGAACCTTATAATAGTTATAACTCAAACAAGTGCGGGAGCTAGTAAGGCGACCATAATCCCCTTCAACCATTATGATTAACTAGCTTTCCGGGCGTATGTCGGTTACCGCGCGATAACATTAACCTCTTTTTGAGCAGTCGGATAAAAACTATCCTATGTTTTTTCCCGGGTCTTAAACTATTTTTCCATACCAAATTTCATTCAAATCGGTCCAGTAGTTTTAGTAGAGTTACTTTCGCATTTATAATATTAGTACTGATTTAAAAATAAAATTGCATCGAAATTGATGAAACTTAAATAGAACCAACTTGGATCTGTACTAAGTACCTAACAAAAACTTGGAAGATCCAGTAAAACGTAAAGCGTTTTACTAAAGTCAGTTAAAAATTGGGCCAGCAAGGAATATGTTTATCCTTTTGATATCTTTGACCACTTTAACACAACTATTAGGTTAGGTTAGATAATGATCATATGCTAGCCTATCTGAAATAATACAAGCAGTAATAAGTCTGCAAATAATAACACATATAGAGCAAAGGCCGCTTGTCACATAACGTTGCTAACTCAATTGTAGCGCGCGACGCTTTCTCTGCACACACTCGTTATAGGGCTGTCTATCTCAGGTTTCACTACGCTGTCGACTTCACAGAATAAACAGTAGTTAGTAGAGCCACTATGTGATAATTGTCACCTTTTTGCTGGCATTTATATAGAGAGCGGGATGGGGCCTAGATTTTTACGAGTAGGTCTGTCTCAACGAGTTAGTTTACAGCTTCTGTATGTTAGAGAGTGAGGCCTAACTTATCGTTACAAACAACAAATGCAAATATCATCCACAGAACCACTAGCTAGACACGAAACGATGAATTCCTTATATCTTGGACATATGCTTTAACCAGCTGACCTATGGTGGCAATATCAGAGTATTTCAGGGATGGCTTGGTCCTCGCGACGAAACAGAACGTAAATCTATTATAACTTATACAGTAATATGTTTATTTGTTCAGCATTATTACCTGTTGGCGTATTGGCATTGAACTTTGGCACCCGACACCATGCTTTTCATTATAATCGTTCTTCTTCCAATCCTCTCCTGCAAAACGGTTTCAGTTATTTATTACCTTTCCTGAAACCATAATAAAAGTGTATATTAATGTTTATGATAAATTAGAAGTTTTTGGAGCGCTCGTAACGTTATAGATTGTCGCGCGGACATCCATAGTTCGAATCCCAACGCGGGCTAGAGCGTTACCGCATTATGGTAGGGCATTTTGCGAATAATCGCGTGGCTAACTACTACCCTCAAGTAGGAAATCGAACGCCAAGCGCCTGACCGTGTGTTCCGGCAAGTGCAACTGCTTGAAAGCCAGTTCCCATTGTAGGCTAAACCACCTTCGAACACATCATCACTTACCAAATAAGTGAAAAAATAGTAAAGTCTACAATATAAGTAGTAAAAATATCTATAATGCTCGTAGAAAGCATGATTAAACGAGAAGGGTTGACCCTGCGTTCATCTTTACGTTCTAGAAGTGTCAAGGCGATAAGGACGGGACGGGGTGCGGGGGACACAAGGATCGTAGCTGATTGGATCATTGAGCAATTGCCCGACGGAATCCGATGGTGTTATGCAACGTCGACTCATCAGGCATATACCAGACGAGTTGCGAATGCATGGAACGAAGCCACGTCTCGATTTTGTTTTGCATAATTGATAAACCGGCTTTTTTTGGCATAATATCCGTTGTGTCATCTTTATTGTGCACAGATGTGTTTACTTGCGACATATTTTGGTGGGTGCTGGTGCCTGGCGCATCAATAAATATCAATAGCACCAGCGAAATGTGGACTGATGATTTCTTTGCTTCTGGCGATTCTATAAGAACATTGAGTTATGGATGAATGATATAATTTTATCAGTCAATATAACTGAGTATGAGCTATATGGATATTGTTTTTTTATTGCTGACAGGTTAGATTACAATCTCACCTGCTCGGGTACCTAATACGTTTTGATGTGGTTCATTGCATGTTAACAGGATTATAGAATAACTGCATGGCTTTTAACGACAGCGGCCGTAACACGCAGGTGCTTGCCACAGTTACAGTACCTACTTAAGATTGTCTACTTGGTAGCTAAAGCGGGCAAAATTTAGCAAAATAACATACCACTCGGGTTGCCTGGATAGAATTGGATCCTTCCATGCCTTTCTCTGGCAGTCGTGAGAAACTACGAAGAATAAATATGTACCAGAAGGTGATCAGCGCACCTTCTAAAAACTGCCATCTTACACTGCGATCCCTAAGAAACCTGCCAATCGTGGGGATTATGGCAAACCCTCCCTAATGGTGGAAGCTTTTGTTAAGGCTGTTGATGTATTCGGTGCAGCTTACGGCCGTGACATTATTTGCACTATGGACGGGCATTGATCGGCATGAAGCTATTGATTGCATTTTGTTATTTGTGTACTGGATTCGGTAGATGGAAATGTAAAATTAGTAGTGTTATGAAAAAAAAAAATGTCATAGGCACGTTTACAAGTTATCCCATTCAAGTAGGCTTTGAGTGCTTTGCGTGATTAAAAATTTTCCTTCGTAACTAAGTATATTCTAAAATATTTAGTGTGATATCAACTTTTAGTTCTACTTTTATACTGCTTTAGTACTTAGTTAGCGCCTACTAAAACTTATCAATATCTATAAAACGTTGAAAATTCATTACTAAATTAAATAGTTGGTGAGTGAAGTTGCTCAGGTGTTACAAACTTAATATAAATTAATCGAGTTATTCAGAAAAGAGATAGTTTGAAGCCATTGTATTCTATATGGATTGTGTACAATGTCGACTTGACCGTACCACCAACCTTGGCGGTCCTTGTTTCGGCTCCAAGATTTAGAATAAGTCCGCTAGATACTCCGAGAGACGTGAGGAGCATTGTAATCACTGTAATGCAAGCCCACAAGGTTCAATTAAACGTTCTTGATATTTAAATTATATTTGGTAACGAGCCTCTGCTCACCGCGTGTAAAGTTAGCCAATATTTTTTTTGTATCCTAGCATGTCAAGTATTTTCGTACCAAACTCATTAAGTAGTAGATTTCTTTTTTATCTAAACATATTAATAAATGGGGTACTGTCAATGTTGTAAATTTTAGACCATTTTATGGGCAAATTCAAATTACTTTATTTGCTTAAAAATGGGTAAAATTAAATTACAGATGTTATTATTAACAATGTTTCGTTCACCATGTTCTAAACTGTTTGAGATGTGCAACATTATTTTATAAAAACACATACACCTATTTAACTAACCAACTAATACAAATTATCAGTTATGCATAGACTATTTGCTAAATTTTGAGTTTTCATTTCAAAGCAAGTCAGACATAAAGGTTAGTTGTGTGATTAAGTAAAATAAATAATAACCAGAAATTTCTTCCGGTTGGGATACTTGACAACGTGATTTATGACGTCACGTCGAATAAAAACTAGGTATATTTTTATAGTGATTGAAATACTAATCTAATGTTTTTTTTAATGTTTGTTATTATTGAAAATGGATTTCCGCATAGTAGTTATTAAAAAAATATATAAAGTACTTATAGTACTCTATTGTTTACATAAGTACCTACTGCCACAGCAGTAGACTCCTATTGGCACAGCTCGAGTAGCCCTGACCTTTAGTACTTACTGTGATTATCGGACTCATCACCGCATGGTTTCCGATTACGATCAGCTGGAACCCCTCCCACACGACCTGCTGATCATGGTGCTGCCGCGACTCGTTTATTTATAGAGTTGGTTCCGTGTGGTACAATTGCATCCTTAATGGCTGTCTCGCAAACCTAACTGCGAGTGGGATCCGATCAGCTGGCACGTGAGTTGTAGATGTGGCCACAGATTATGTAACATTTACTATAAGTATAAGGACGAGGAAGACCAGACAACTAATGAGCTGCAGAGGAAAAATATTCTCATGGTGTTCTATGAATTCATGAGAAAATGAATTCGTATCACTGAAAACCTATTTTCTGAACAAATCAATATACAATTTCAAGGTAAAAAAATCTTAGACAATTTCTAAATATGATTACAAGCTCTATCGCGATTCGCGTGCTAAGCGTGGCCGAGGTGGTTTAGGCATCCGACCCGATATCGGAGGACACGGGTGCGATTCCCGCCTTGGACATAAACATTTTGTACTCCAATAATTTGTAAAATAAAATCAATATACAATTACGTGATCGTTTCGAAAAGTGACAACTGATGATAAATGATAATGCGGTTGAAGATTTAGGTGAGTGACAATGAAATTGTAAGCAGTACGCATCGCTAATAAAATAAATAACTAAAAAAAATTAAAACCAGACAGCGCTAAAAATACCGAAACAAGAATGAGAATGCGGTATTATTATAATATTACGAGACAATGAAGAAATTTACAAACATAATAAATACAAGATACGCGCGAAAAGCATAACACTCCCTCGGCAGTAAAAAAATAATGTTTTTTTTAAACACAATCGCCTTCCAACACTGATGAGTATGAAATAACTAGTGGAAGTCAGACCATGTTAATGTGAGTTCAGTGTTTTGAATCATCATAGTACCGACTTCAACAAGATACTTATTTCATAATTTTTAGTGTTGAAAAACATCTACGGTTTTGTATTTTATTAATACATTCAAAATGTGTATACACTTTTATACCAGAATTCCACGCAGACCTCTTCACAATAGTGAAGAGGTCTGCGTGGTATAGTATAATAATACTTGTATCTTCCTGGACCCATATCTTGATACGTTATTGATTGAGCACATTCGCAAATTGCGCACGCGAGTGGGAATCAACTCGTGAGCCCCGACCTGAGGAGTACATCCACTCCGACCAAAAGGCGACCAATTATTGTTGGACATTTGGAGACTCTTTGTAAAGGTCGATGACAGTATGAAGTCTGAGATTGTGTTCAATAAAATAGCACAGCGCATACCTGTTCCTTATATACAAATTTTTATGCGTTTTTACTCGACTTTTAAAAGGAGTAAGATTATAAGTGTTAATTTTTATGTATATCCCATATTGATGATTATTTTTCCGTTGGGTAGCTTATACCCCTGAATGTACCCCTACCCATTGGTCCCATTTAAATTTTACTAATATATATTAAGTAGTTTTTATGTTACACTCAAAAAGTATATATGTATACCATTTATCAGTTATGATATAATCACCAGTTGTCTGCTTTCTACTTGTTGAGTAAATACTTTTACTTTTATAATCTTTAATTTAGAATTAAGGATGCTGCTTTGGCCTCTGGAGCTCCTGGGTTCAAACCCAAATAACCATGAACATTTCTGGCGTGGGTGTTCAGAAACATCTGCCTTCCATTTCGAGAAATACAGGCATTACTATATTTTATTTTATTATAGAGATTAATTCAAATGCTTAAGTAGTACTAAATAGTAAAATGTAATTATTCGCCTCTAATAAGAACACAACGAACGCAGTGCAGTTCTATTGACCCCTGTCCTAGCTGATCTGAAAGGCTGGTATCCTTGAGCTAGATTGTTCGTGATGCAACCTCGCGATGCACTTGGTAGATTCGTATCGTATCGTACCGACTATTTTGGACATAGACTACAGCTGTTTATTACGCTATCTTCATCTTCCACAAATGTGAGGTTGGTACAATACTTGTGTCGAACATAAAGAACTACACATTTGATTTAATTACAAATATACAAATATTTTAATTTCCAAATAAGTTTACAATTTAGTAGTTAACTAAGATTCATCTAAACCCCGGCAAGCCTTGAGTCCCAAACTAAACAATGGTCTGTGTCTTGGGACGCAAAAAAGCCATTTTGCTACAATGAGTAATATCTGTAAGTGAACTCTGTTATTCTACTATATATCATGTAATAGATAAATCAGGTACCTACTCTAACCAACATTTTATATTGGAGTACGAATATATATGTATGTTTTTCAGATCTATTATTATATATTAACATGAAGTTTGTTATATAACGATGAGCTGTGAAGCTTAAGGTAAATAAAGTGAAAGTACTCGTTCATTTTATACCAAATTTTCTATTTCATCATAAGACAATTTCAAAAGCCACTCATCAATTTAAATTAAACAGTGATAGTCACGATTGTAAGACTAGGAATAAAGATAAAATAGCGGTAGGCAGGTTTTAGATTAGCCATGACAAAAGTCCTAAAAGACTTGCGATTTTATAATAAAGTTCTTAAACAACAATGCTCACAGAAGGATAATTCAAGTTGCATCTGAAAATTATTAAGAATTGATTTGATTAAGAAAGCCTAGCATAAATGCTTGGAAAATTGTGCCTCTGCTTCCGAGCTACCACCTACCTACGTAATTTAAACAAATATTCAATTATTTTTATATTTAATGATAACAGATAACACATCGTTTTAAGACGTTTAAAAATACTGCCCCGAGTTTCTTGCCCTTTCTTCTCGCGGTCGATGACAGAATACAAGTCGAGGTTCACACTTTTTCGCTGATGCTGGCAGTAGAATGTTGAATAATATAAATATTAAAATTTGTGATTGACCTTCATAAGAGCGTTGTAGACGTCTTAACACATTCGTACATCCATAGATGACAGAAGTTGTTATACCTAGATAAATTATAGAAAAGGTGTATGATGAAAACTCATTTTGACAAGCGATATTGGGTCGCATGTAATAAAAGACAGGCATATTACCGCCTATACTGGATACCTTGCTATACTCCGGGCTGTTTCTGACTGTAACCACAGCCCCGATTAAATATACATGTTTAAATATTATTATATATAAGTATAATTACTATTTTATTTCGACTACCTGTGAGTCTACAATGACTTTTTGCAGACTCTGTAGGTTGTTGAAATGCTTTTATTGTAGTAGCTTTAATGTTGTACGTAGTTCGTAGTATTTTGTTAATAAAGGCATACCGTCGTTAAAAAAAAACTTATATATTTACGGATATTTTGGTTGGAAAAACAAATGAGTAGCTATTAATGTGTAAGTAAAGTAGTGATAAAAGTCTTACAAGTTTACCTTATAGATTCCAACCTTAACCATGATCATACTACCGAATGACGCCTGAAGCCAGGGTTGACAGCTGATGCGAGGATATTGTGAAACATCAGGTTGTTTCCACCATCTGGTTAATTTGTTGGAAGTCGCGCAACAGTCAGTGCACACGGTTCCTGTAACTTAATGATTACCTACTATTGCTAAATAAATTAGTTAACTGCGTATATCCGTAGGCAAATCACTAGTCCGTTGATAATTTTTGCTCACAAAGTTAGATGACTCTTTACCGCTGCGAATCAAACTTCCGGAATAGGTCCAAAATATGCTTCATCATTATCAGCCATAAACTATACAGAACTATATTCATTTACTACACCGTTGTATGAGATTTTCAGCATGTTTTAGGATACAGTTTCCGGTTTCAGAATGTCGACTGTTCCATATCGCCCATTGGATGATCGTAAAAGGTTAAAGGGAAAACTGACAAACTTTGTATCTAGTCAAAGTGAGTAATTCTCACCTTTTACGGTTTTTTCTGAATTTTAGGCATTTAACAGGCTCAATATTTTAGTGCGCAATAGGGGCTTTAGGCCCTAATATGGCCCTAATTCAGGACGGAGTAAAATTTACGGCTGTCCAGAAAACGTCCACCCATCGGGAGTTAATCGAAAAGCACATTATGGAGAGCATCACATAGGTACATTATATTTTTATTATACGATTGTCTTGGTGACCTCGGTTAAAATGTCAATTATAGTGACCCAGAAAACCTGTTTATGGCCGATGATGATGGGATTCATACCCGAAGGATTTAATCTCTGTGGCGGTTCGTTAAAAGATAGTTATTAAAATATATATAAAGGTGATTACAATCATCATCAGGTCTTTACCGACGCCATTGTAGCATTTCTGTTGTCAAAAAATATTACGAAATTTCATAAAGATCCTTTTGTCAAGTTAATAGCAATGTATTTGATATAAAAAATGAATATAGTTTTTTATTATGTCATTACTTTACTTGATTTAACTACCCAGAATCAGCGCATTACACATATTTTTATTCACGTTTTTTATACTGTTGAACTTACGGTGCCAAAACAAAACTCATAATCATCTTTTCGAAGATTCAAGTATGTGCGACTATTTAATCAATCGTTGTGCAAAAGGCGATTTAATTTCGTAATTCTTGAAGATGACACAACATGAGTAATATTGAAATAATTACCATGACCACAGCGGAGGACAAGTTTAACCCGAAGCTCAAGTATTTATGTACCCTAATGAAAAGTTTTTATTCAGCCTTCGTGCCGGTAACTCATGACTACCATTGACAAGACAGTTATAAAGTTAAAATTAACTAATTTTATATACTGTAGAAGTAGAAGCAAAGTGGGTATACCAGCGAAATCTCTTTAGAGCCTAATAAAAGACCTTGGCCTATCAAGAACAACCCTTTCTTGCATTATAGAACGTGTATCCAAGGCGGCATTATTAAAATCTTATCAAATTTGGTTAGGCAGAGGAACAGGCTCCAGGAGTGCAGGGGAGCATTGGTGTACCTAAATCGAAGAGAAGGTTTGTCAGTTCGGGGTGTTCGAAAGTAGATTTTTCCCTGCAAAGCAATATAACCACCGCAGGAGGTAATGCAAGTCATAAATAAAAAAAAAATAGATATCACAATATTTTCCGTCTCATACCTCCAAATACTAGCGTATGTGTGAGTGTATAGCATGTATTATAAACACATCTAGACTAATAATAATATTATAAAGAGGAAAGATTTGATTGTTTGTTAGCATTGAATAGGCTCTGAAAATACTGAACCGATTTTAAAAAATCTTTCACCATTAGAATTCTACATTATCCCTGATTAATAAATTTTATCATAAAGTTAGGGGTTCGATTGAAAACTTCGATAATGTAACCGAAATGTGAAAAATAATAATTTCATCATTATATCGCGTTCGCTGCGGAAACTATAGACAATAGAGCACAGTGATGTACTAAAATTTTATAGAAGACATCAATATCTACAAAAAAATCTCGCAATACCATATGTCTAACTATTACAGTTATGTCACTATAACTACTATTTAATGTGTTTAAATTTATCATTATTGTATTTTTAATACCCGTGTGAAGCCGGGGCGGGCCGCTAGTACATACATGCTGGTAATTCCTTTATGCCCGTTTCAAGACGTATGGAATACGACATCCATTGATATGACACAAATGGTTGACATTCTTAACGTTTCCACACAGTGTTTTTTGCTTTATTTTCACGTGAGCAGCGACTGAATGTAAGTTACTAACTGTGGCAGGGTCTTTGTTAGCTTTGTTATGTATTAGTTACCTTGTAGCTATATAATATCTGTCTAGGAGTATTGAAATCGAGGGTAATGAGGGTCTGTCTAGATTACTCTAGATAAACATGCTCCATCTATGAGTACAATATTAGAACGATATAAAATTGGAGGAACTTGTACTTTATATTATATCTGCCTATTCACATCCTATAAAAAGAAAAAAATATTTATAAAACGGAACTAACTACCAACATTGAAAAGTATCAAATTATTTGTGAAAGTCGGTTTTTCAAATCACTCTATATCTACTCTCCATATGGTCACTATGTATAAGGTCTGACTACCACAAGTTATTTAATACTTTTAAGTGGCCGGAGAAATAACAGCTGTTAAAAAAAACACTCTTTTTAGTGATCCGTAATGCTTACAAGATCGGTTGTCACTCGCCCACAATCGACAAGAGTTGCAGTAATTGCAATTAATTGGTGAATACTTTTTTAGTTCATTGAGGGTAACTAACAAACTACTCATCTGTTGTTGATGAAATTTTAATGGGACCAATTTGGAAATATTCTCTACACAGTACATGATTTTGTTACGCAAAGTAAGGATACGACGTGATATCGAATAACAGTTCTTCGCTGTGGTAGTGAAAGGCGCTTGCCTTTTTTTAAAAAGGATTTACATTATGAAATTTAGTACATTATAAAACTCGTTGGGACGATATTATGGGTACTGTTATGACACAGGATATTTGGATAATGGCAATTTTTTTTTTCCTTTTTTTAAAAAAAGCAACTTCTTCGGCCTTTCACTACCACAGCGAAGATCTGTTATTCGATCTCACGTCGTATCCCGCCATTTTTGTGTTCGATATAAGTATTGCAAAAATATAATATTCAGTAGTAGAAGTGCATTTCAATAATTGTACGATCCAAAATTAAATAATTATTACAATAAATATGTCTATTATTACCTATACATAGTTTGTTTGTATTAGATATTCAGTAATTAAACATTTCATCAATTTACATTTTTGCATAAATAACTATTATGATATTATTTTGGCGACTATTACATCTTCACATCAATCGGGGCTCCTGCTCATTTCATTACTCTACTTAATTCCGGATTTTTTTACGAAAAGACAAATTTAAAGGTATATTTTCGTGACTCGTATATGCGCACGCGTTGACTTCATTGCTCTAAGTAAAGACTTCAACGCGCTCTCGCAGCTACGTGCGTAGACGTAGCTGCTGGTCTCGCGTAGCGCGTACTATAAAATATAGACGGGAATTAAAATATATATCATAAGGTTGAAAATTATAATGGCAGTTCAATATATATTAACCTATTTACTAAAAAAGTTTCTGTATACGTAAACATTCATATTATTTTATTTGTAACTAAGCGAAGTTCAAACATTCATAGCCGAGTGGTAATGGCTATGGATAGCTGTGCCGCAGGTCCATAGTTCGATCCCCACCGTCGCTAACTTGAGCTTAGAAGGGCATTTTGTGAATGCTCGCCTGGCAGCTACCCCCTCCTGCAGAAAATTTGTAACCAAGCACCTATCACCTATCGGAACACACGATCCGGCAATAATCATTGAGAGGCAGTAAAATTACAGGCATATGAGACTTAACAACGGTACGTCTCAGGGTGAAGTGCGCAGTGCATATAGTCACATATGTGACGAAACTTATCTATTATAGGCAGAGGTTACCACTTAATACTAGTGAGTTTTTTTTATTAAGACATAAACAGAACTGTTCTCATAATCCAAAAAAATCCAATCAATAATCTATCAGTTCAATTTATGGCACAAAATACCCCGTCTGTACACAACACTTTCATTATCAAATACGTTAGTCCCAATATCAAGACATTACATACCTAATAATATTTAATTTAAATGATACATATTGACATATAAGGTTATAATGAATATTTAATTAGGAATATCTCTTTTTTTAACTTTCATGACCATTCACATACTAAATATTAATTTCAGGAGCTTATAAAATCTAAAATTAATTTATAAGTAATAAGACGGACAAGTAGATAACAAGCGTCACGACTGTACATTACAGTTCGCCCTGATACTGCACTGCGCTCGTCACACCGAGAGTAGTTTTACGTCTCTCCGGTAATTGCACTTGCTACAGTGCCCTTCCCTTGCCTAAACATTAGCGTTTTTACATTACTGCTCTGAGCAGAATATCTAATACTCCGGTGATACTCACCAAGATGGTTTCTTGCTAAAGAGCATCATCACCTGGGAAGTAGATATATCTTATTATAACGGCGTATATTAATACCTATATGTAATGTCGATGCAAAAAGCGATAAACTGGAATTTAACCAACATCATAATGTTTGCATCGTGTATTCAAGATGTTTACAAATGCCACAATAACAGTGACCTTCCTCGAAACGGCACAAGCGCAATCACAGCGCAGCCACTGCGGACAACTGGACTCTGTCCCGACAACGACAATTACACTCGAGAGCAATGAATCCGGGTCACTTAAAGAATGTTAAAAATCTCGGAAACTAAAAATTATAGGTTAATGCAATAAATTGTATTTAATAGACAATGTAATACTCCTTAAATGAAAGTAAAAAAAATATGAGTCACCATACATTTTATTAACACAAAATTACATAAAGAAAAAAACTGCTGATCTCTCCTTAAAACAAAAATAGGAAACATGAAATTTTTGAACTTTATTACGATTTTCTTGAATTTTAATACTTCGTATTGCCTCCTCGTGCTTCCATTACTGCGTTTATGCGGTTTGGCATGCTGTACACCAAGTTCCTTATACGATTTTGGGGAATATTCTCCCATTCCTCTGTGAGAGCAATTTTGAGCTCACGAAGCGTGATTGGGGGAGGGTTTCGTTGTTTTACGCATCTGCCTAGCTCGTCCCAAGCATGCTCGATCGGGTTCATATCCGGGCTGCGCGCTGGCCACTCCATACGAGTAATGTTCATCTCTTGAAGGTAGTCATTCACAATCCTACCTGTATGAGGTCGGGCATTGTCATGCATAAATATAGCATCCTCACCTAAATTGACCATAAATGGACCAACGTGATCATTGAGGATTTCTTCCACATATCTTACGCTAGTTAAAGAGCCGTTTTCTATGATCACCAGCTCTGTGCGACTTTCAGAAGAAATTCCGGCCCACACAAGTACAGACCCACCACCGTAGGCTACTTTTTCTTCGATGCATGCTTGCTTGAATCTTTCCCCTGGTCTTCGATACACTCTGTGTCTTCCATCGTGCTTGTAGAGCATAAATTTTGATTCGTCGGAGAACATAACTTTTGACCAATCTTCAATACTCCAATTTACGTGGCTCTGGGCATATCTTAGTCTCGAAATACGATGCCCACGCTCCAGTTTAGGGCCGTTTGCAGGTCTAAGGGGTTTTAAGTTAGATTCAGCAAGCCGACGTCTTACTGTCCATGCACTTGGGTTACTTCCTCCGAGGCGTCGAAACTGATTGGTGTGTTCAGTTCCTGTGAGAAAGCGATTTCGAAGCATGGTGTTCACCAAGTATCGGTCTTCTCGTGCTGTGGTACACCTGGTTCTGCCCGTTCCTGGTCTGCGTAGGTTAGAACCAGTTTCTTCGTAACGTCGGAGAACTCTTTGTACTGTTGACAGCGACACACCGACAGTCCTGGCTGTATCGCGCTGACTCCGGCCGGTTTCCAGCATTGTAAGTATTCTGGTGCATTCTTCAGGCGTAAGCGACATAATTTCAGCTTGAATAATGAATATAGAGCACTATCAACATGGTTTATGTACCCACATAAATGACAGATTACAAACAAAAGCAAAACCAAATGCTGTAATTTCGTAGTTCCATCTTCGAAAGTGGCCCTTTTTCAAATTTGATTTTTTTATGATATAACTTTACAATAACTAAGAAGTTTTAATACCTTCATTTAAGGAGTATTACATTGTCTATTAAATACAATTTATTGCATTAACCTAGCATTTTTAGTTTCCGAGATTTTTAGGATTCTTTAAGTGACCCGGATTCATTGCTCTCGAGTGTATTTCAATATAGAGAAAAAAATACCCACTAAAGTTTTAAGAGTTGAACAGTTATTTAATACACTAACACTCTCATCTCGACTATATACGTATATTCAGTGCAGTTAAATAAAAAAAATATAATAACTATTTATTATTTTAAGGCATTCCAGTTTTTTTTTTTATGGCTTAGTAAATCTGAAATGAGGTAACACAAAAGCGGTAATATTTAACATACACACGTTTATCAAAAGGCATTGCAAACTAGCCTAAATATAAAAAAATAACTGTGTTAATTATAAAATTATTATTATTTGGACAATTAACCTTTACATACAAAAATTTGACGTAATTAAATGATGTAATTGTAATAATAATTAATAATAATAATTGAATGTAATGCGATCCTTCATACCCAGTTTGCGCTGCAATGGGCTGTCTCCTTTTAGCCGTTTCTGGTATTTAACTGGATACGAGCCCGTTTTTATTAATATGTTTAATATGTCATATGAAATGCCCGTTAAGAGCTAAGGACCTGTCACGTTCGGAAGGGTGTATGAACGGATAGACAGACCGACTGCGGAGTCACCGGCTCTTGGGCTCCATTTGGCGTTTGAGTTCAGAATCCCAAAAATCAAACCGTAGCTGGCAAATAAAACAACTAAATTTGAAACTAAAAAGTATTACGAGTATTACGACGTTTGAAGTAAGGTATCTACATTCTATTAATTCTATGGAGAAATGAAAGCCATAGAAAGTCCATGATTCCACGTACCGCACCAACACGAGCTATTGTGAAGGCATGTGGCCGACAAGCGTGTGTTTTAACTATAATTTATTGTATTACGTTGGTAGTCAGGTTTCCATAGTTTCACTTCAAAGTAATAGGTAGGTACACCTAGGTAGTTTTCACTACATTTGACAGCGTTAACGAAAGTATATATCTGTGTCTTTAAGTTTATGTTAGTTGGTATTGATTTATACTAGATTTTATTAATTATAGGAACATTGTAACGAACATTGTAATATAAAGTGGTTGGTGATGAGTGATGGTGTGATTGACCTAGAAACTGGCACTCAAGGCCTCTGTGACACACTGATAGGTGCTTGGTGACAGCTAGCCATGGTGGTAGATCTGGAGGTGGGGCATTTTGCGAATAGGCCCTATGAGGAAAAGGATCACTTAATATAATTTATATTTTCCGATGAATATCAATTAAGTATAAAGTAAGCACGGGATAGAATATAGACGTAGATAGAGAGGGTAAGATAGTGAATGACGAGCCCATCATTTATTAACCCCAAATAATAATAAAAATTTGTGACCAAGGTCGACAATTCCGTCATGGGTTCGAATCTCACCACAGCGCAACCAAGCTCGCCTCTGATACGCTGCCATCTTTAGGGAATTCAGGTTTATATGATGGTATGGAATTTAAAGCCCGCCTGGCAAACTTCCATCCTCAAGCAGAAATCAATCACCACTGAACGGTGATATCTATATTAATAACTGATAGGCTAATCTTTAACCACTGTATCTGTTACATCTGCTATTGAAGCAATTGTTTGGGAGTAATTAATTAATACTCTTCGTAAAAAAACAAATTATTTATTTAAAAACTCATCAGCTTATCGAATAGAATAAAATGGAAGACGGAATTAGTCTATGGTTTGAAACTTAACTCAAACCATAGACTAATAATACTAAACAGACCATATATAACAATATCACCAGATCGTAAGTGATGATATGGTAGCGATGTTGTTCATGCTAACCTAGGACTATTGGTTCTCAAAGACTGTTGCCGGACGGAACACACAAGTAGGGTGCTTGCGACAGATTTACCCTACTTGAGGGTGGTAACTTGGCTGGTGGGCATTCGAGAAAAACACATATAAAAAAGCTCGAAAGTAGTTTTGGCATACGTACTGAGCTAAAATTATATACAAACCTAAAATCTTATTTACTAATTATTATTAATTAGGTATATGTTTATTATTTACCAAGAGTACAAAATTTCTCACCTCGAGTAGGAAGCACACGGGTTTACGCACCGAGTACAATTAAGGTGAGAAATTTTGTACACAAAAATTAAGACAATGTAATTTTTGCACAGCACGCGATAGTGCTTGTAATCGTAACTAGAAACTAAAATATTATGTTAAGTGATAAGTGATACCTGCCAACATAAGAGAGCTTGCTTAGGGAGAGTAGTGCATACATAGAAACTGTTACAGAAAACTAAAAATATCTCCTACAAGGCTTCTATAGCCTCTTATGACGGTGCTTGTGTATTATACAATACCTAAGTCCGTAAGTATACGTACGACGTAAATATTACGACGAACAAACGTACGTAGATGCGTGTACAAGTATATGTAAACATTGTACGTCGCGTCGGTATAGAGCCGCGTCGATGGGCGACCTACTGCACTGGATGTTGGTTATTAAATTACGGGCAATACGTTCTTATACTACGTTATGTAATGCACTAGAGTTCCCGGCCTAATAATGAAAGGACTGTAAATGACCGGATGTACTAATTTCTATTGGTCTGAATTCCCGAGCCAAGTTTCAGGCATGTCCGACTTACCAGAACTTATAAACTAAATTAAAGACAGTTACGTATCCTTGTGTTGGGTGTAGTAAAAGGCGATTAAAGAAAAAAATACGCCTAATGAGAAGTGCCACAAATATTTAAAACATTTATTTCAATGAAATTCATTAATTGCATTTCTGTTTGATGTAGATAATAATAATATTAAATAATAGTAAGAATTATGTAATACCACTTTCTAAAAATTCTTATATTGTTTTTGGAAACTTGTCGTGAAGTTAAATTTCCGAACGCAACTTCTAGAGGTAAAAAAAAACATAAAACGATATAGCGGGAACCTAATTTTCTCGCGGATAGGGATGAAAAGTTGTATGTTTCGTTTCACACGAGACCAAAGTTGTTTAGGTTAGGACTCATACCTTTAATACCTCAGTGTGTTTCAACTTTAAACTATTTTACTAGCTAGGGACTTAAAATAGGCACGAAATGGTAACGAACGAAACGCATACAATGAGAAAAATTTTAAATGTTAGGGTGGAAACTGACTTCTATTGCGGGAAATTCAAAATAAAATTATTTTTTCCCTCTTGTAGCTAGGTTTTGTAACCATTCTACAAGATCATGATATTCGCGAGTTTTAAATCATATTGCTCATAATACCGTCAACATTTATTAGACACCAATGCACATGATTCCATAATTGACCATAAAACGGACAATTTTTTTTTTTACCTGTAACAAATGTAAATAGGCACCAAAAATAAATATTATATTTTGTCAAAACTCTTTTCCGAATCTCGCGCAATTACAACAGTTAGTCGATCTAACAACAAAACCAAAATAATAATCAAATTATAAATTTGTTGAGAAACGCCAAAGAAGGTACCCCTTATTGGACTGTATAAGAGATTGTGTGCGAAAGGTGTAAGTAGTGAGGTGTTGAACAAAAGAACAGTGGAGAAAAAAATATGTGACCGACCCCACTCAGTGTGGGATAGCGACAAAAAAAAACTAAAGCTTATGGTATAAGAATATATTATTATAATCTTTATTTATAAATCCCTTTATTGCATATCGTTTCAAAAAAGTTAAAGCCACGTAAGTAAGAAGTAAATTATCATAAATTAATTATGAATTATTCATTTCAAATACCCATCATTACCATAATTAATCATGGGTGTTTCCAATGAGTTTCTCGGTCTTTATGATAACCAATATGACATTATTTATATGACACCAAATCACAAAACCTAACGACCATGTCATTAATGTCATAATGTCAATCGGTTAATAGAAAACGCAATTTTGTGAGACCTTGGCTTACTTGATTTAAACAAAAATGTTCAATGAGGTTACACTCGCACAAAGGTGTATCTAACCTCATCATACGAGTTATAAATGGTTGTTACATTATTTATAACTACGCCGCGCCGCCCATACGAAGTTCATTGTAGGCCATGGCTTTCTCATAGGATCTATAAACTTTCCAAGATACTTACATTAATATTTTACATTGTTATGAACGTATTACTAACTAATCCAATTTTTTTTTGTTTAGTGATGGACCAAGCACAAAGCCCACTTGGTGTTAAGGGGTAACCTCTGCTAAAACAGTTGCAGTGTGATGAACTGCACTGCGTCCATCACCCTGAAACATACAATAAGTCTCACATTATATTATAAATTCCATGAAGACGTCACTGGTAAATATTAAATAATGTAGTTAAAGATGTATTTTTTCGTTAATCTGTAACAACTACAATATAATAATTAAAATATAATATGAGTATATATTATATTATTTTTATAGTCTCAATAAAATCATAAAATAATTTCAAACAATCATTGAGTAATTCAATTATCATTAAAAATATTAAACTAAACAAATTAAAAATATTTTCATGAAAGTACCTAATTCCACAAACAAATTTAACAAAATAAAAAAATAACTGATTGCATGTCGGCGTTGAACTGCTAAAGACAATTTCTGAGCAAGAAATCAGCCATCTTGTCTCTCATAAGAATAGTTTTTTTTATTTCTTTTAGGCCCACGCCACGGTTCTAAAGTGTCAACGGCGCCAAGATGTATATTTTATACTGTGAAATATCCCGATTACCAGCTCTTTTAAAGCCTTGACTCCTTCCGCGTATTCACAAGGCGCTGATGTTGTGTGATCTATAACTCTTAGGTATTAAGGACGTTGTAATCTGAATCTAGTCCAGGCTAGACGACTCAGCCGACACAATAGAACGGCATTAGACATGAATGCGCCAATTGATGGCCACACCACCGTCCCCAAGGGAACGGGTCAATATCTGCGGAATTATTTGCAACAATCAATTTATTGACCGGAAACTGACTGCGCATGCGTCTTGAATTGAGTGGGATTTAAAGAGTTTAAATTATATATTAATATAAATAAACGTAACATGTGAGTTTCAGTTTCACTGAATTTGTAATCCAGTCATTATACCAACTCTGCTAACGTATATTTTTATACATATGAATAAATTGTAAAGGAGTGTAACTCTCATACAGTTATCGCTTTGATTTCGAAAACAAGTCCACAAGTAACAAAACATGCACTAAGTTCCAAATTCAATTGGAATGGTTAATTGATGATCGCATCCGATTGGTCACATCAAGGTAATGTTGTTACGCCGCACGGTACATTTTTTAAACCTCTCCCGCTGTGGTAAGGTTTGCGTTCTGCTGTTTTTGAGCTTGACTTACATGTCTTTACACATGAAATAATTATTCCATTGCTTCAAGCACAGAAAGATGAGAAGTAGCTTATTTTTTAAAATATCTATAGTTCGGTGCCGTAATGGAACCCCTCTTAATCGTTACGGTGATTCAATGGAACCTCTCTTATTTATAAAGAAAAGTGTGATACAACGACCTTTTTTAGATTATTCTTTACTAATTCTATACATTCAAATAATTTATTAGGTCTGGTATCTTTATATTTTCCAGGTTGTAAAAGTCCCTATCAGGACATTAATTTTATTAAAATAAATTTATTTGACTGAATTGATTATATTTTTTCAAATTTTTTTGGCATATGATATGACACATATTTTCATTGAATTGATATTTTTGACGCTTTACCGGGCTCCGCGCCGCTGCGGCACGCCCGTCTCGCTTCGCTCGCTCTTTTTGTTCTGGTATTTCGGTGTTATGGTAATTAGTAACATAACATAATAACCTCGCATAGTCGCACCTATAAGTACATGACTTTGCCCATAAGTCATTAAAATTTATATTACAACAAAATCACCCCAAGTGTTCATTTGTGTAATTTGTGACATTGCATGAAGCCATCCATTTTATAAAACCGTTTGATAAAAAAATATGAATCCCCTTCCCCTATCCATTCTGGGTTAAGCCTGTTAACACCTTCGACCACATCATCACTTACCATCACGTGAGATTGTGGTCAAAGGCTTACCTATCAACAATAAAAAAATTAAAAAAAACCCCATACCTATCTATCGGAGTGAAATAAAATTTATGCCTGTTAAATAAATCATATCCTTCTATAGCGAGCGTTTCCCACAGGTATATAAAGACAAAAATACATACGGCTAGAGAGAGCGAGAGTGATTGAGAACCTTTTCTTTTTTTAAAGTTGGTTTAAAATGAAGTACATATTATGTTACTGTTCATTCGGCGGGGTGCCTACTACGATTTCGCCTCGTCACGTCACGTTCTCGAATCCAACTCACGTCACGGCTCAGGTGAAAGTGACGTTACGAGCAAGGTCAACGGCCGGATGTTACACAATCGGAATATTGACCTTTTTATCCGATTGAAATGCTGATTGCTACGTCCCAAAGTTTTTCATTATACAGTTGGGTTTGCACTCAAATTGTTATTTATGAAAATTAAAATGAGTTACTGCCTTGTGCTCATGGTTTTTTTGAGAGTACTACTGTGTGTTTATTTGTCGAAGAGGAAAATAACTTCTTGTAAACAAAATATTGAAATATATGAATTGATGAATAGAAAGTTATTTTTTCTATTATTATGTTACTGATTATCGAATTCTGGAGTTAAGTATAGAAAAATCTTTTTCGTTCTTCTACTTTAATATAAATACTAGTATATCTAGCTACTAGTATAACTAGTATTCTGACTGTAACTGCTGGCGCACGGTAATATTGCAATCCTACCGAAAAAAAAACTTCCTTCAAAATCCATTCAGCTTTTTTTAAGTGGGTAGAACACAAAGTTTCCAAGTTACAAAATTTGTACGATAGCATTATAATTTATGTATGGACGACGCGACGTCTACTATAACAATGCGAACGTTTGTGTGTTTTTTATCTTTCATTTGAATAGCTGAACGGATTTTGATGCACTAAAATCATATTGTCACTTAGCAATGGGTAAGACCCTATATATGGGACCCCCAATATCGGGGTCTTCAAAACGCGAGTGAACAGGTATCTCCTGGGTAAGCGCGCTCCATCATCGACCGCATCATCACTTAACATCAGGTGAGATAGTGGTCAAGTGCTACCCAGTTCAGTATAAAAAAAAGACCCTATATAACGCAAAAAAACTGAAATTAACACTGGGAAGTCCCGGATAGAAGCCAATACTTTTCTTGATTGTTAAAGCGTTATATTTTCTATAATTATATATTTTATAAATTCCAGTGATGAAGAAGACACGGGTCGCCTGCTGCAGCAGCTGAGCGCTATCAACAGGCCGCTGGGGGTTACGTTCCAGCAGATGGTGAAGCTGATGGGCCAGTGCCAGCAGGTAACACCGAGGCTTCAGGTATAGCTTTCACTAACTTACTAATACTGTAGAGTTGGTAGGTGAACTGACGACATCGTTAAAGTCGCGGGTAGCCAGTGGTTACAAGCGGCTAATAGCCGTTCTCTGTGGCGTTCTATGGTGGAGCGATTTGTTCAACAATGGACGTCTTCCGGCTGATGATGAACTTAATAATAATATCACATATGACTAATTAACAAAGCATCTTGGGGTTTAAACCGCACAGACCCCAGCTTAATAATCCAAGATTTGTGCCATATCCTGTCATTGCATAATCTAAAAAAGCGACTAAACGAAAATATTGCGCTGAATGAGCAGCATTCTACAACGCAAGTCAATGTTGAGTAGTATAGTTACTGCGGTTTCTAACAAGGCTCTTAATTAACAATATTTTATATAAATATAACTCACCTAGAGATTTACTCAAAAAAACAAAATAAATTAAGGGCTGACAATCCAGCAAAAAAAAAGGTGGTAATACCAAATAAAATATAGGTATGCTTTAACTGGAGTACCCTTACCTTACTTCATTTTGTAGGAAGTTGGTCACTTTAAAATAAAATTAACGCTGACTAAAAAAAAAGAATAATAATATACTAACAGAACTTACCCGATCTCACCCTTTTATAGCCTAGGGGTTTAACGTGAATCCAGCTATAACGAGACATGAATGTGACTTGAACTTGCACAATGTAAGTCAAGTATTGTAGATACTCCAAGTACCAGCATGTTGTAACTAACTTCCATTTATCAGTTCCGCGAAGCGCTCTACCTCGGTTGTTACGAGAACGGATAATTAGAAATCGATGGACGGTTAATTATTTATGAGCTACTTATTGTACGATGGACGTATGAACAACTTTAATTTTTAATTTAACCTTGATAAGGCCAACCTGTAAATGACAGCTACACAACTATTCCTTCTAAACCAAACCAACATTATTATAAAATGTGTAGTTAAGTGTAGCGGAGAGAAATAGCGGCGTGCGATTTGGACAAATAAACTTTCTTATTTTCTTTCTGGATAAGGCCACAAGAGCAATTATTTTTAAAAATCTAGGCTGAAAAAATAATTACCTACTGAAAAAAATATAACCCTGAAAAGGACTAAAGATGCCCCGTTTAACCGGCATGATCAGAGGATCACCAGACAAAAGACAATAATAGGAGTCCAGTATATAGTAACACTCTTTCTTAAAATATAAATGCTAAAAATAATTGAATCGGCTTAGTTTTGGAGAAGAAAACTCCTGTTTTCTATAATAGTGATAAGAAAAGTTTGACCAAATTTCTGCAACGATAGCCTAGCGGTATTGGCTATTGATTGCTGTGCCGCAGGGCCGTGGTATGATCCCTACCGCTGCGCTGTTTTGAGTTTCACCGCACAATGGAAGGGCATTTTGCGAATGCTCGCTTGGCTAGCTACCAGGTAGAAAATCTGTCGCAAAGCACCTAACAGTGTGTGCTGGAAACATTCGTTGAGAGTCAGTAAGTAATCATGAAGGGTGCAGTGTAGTTCGGCGAAATGCATCTGCTATAGGGTTACCATTAGGGGTTACCGCTTAACATCAGGTGGGCCTCCCGCGAGTTCCGTCATAAACAAATAAATAAAAAATAGTGAAGATAGTCAAAGAAGCTAGGCGTAAGATTGGAGCCGTCGCTCGAGGATTTTCATTTCAAAATTAGTATTTTTATATAAGGCACAAGGAAATACCGTATATAGTAAAACCAGGTCAATACTTATTAGGTATATATTGTGACAACTATTTATTTGAGACCTTAGCATAAAAAAATAAACATGTTAGAAAGTAAAGTACATAGCATAAAAATGTTTTTGATTTCGCCTGATAGGTTAGCCTTTGACCACTATCTCACCTGATGGTAAGTGATGATGTGGTAGATGTTGTTCAGGCTAACCTAGAATGACTGGTTCTCAAGGACAGCTGCCAGAACACACCGTTAGGTGCTTGGCGACAGATTTTCTACTTAAGGGTGGTAGCTAGCCAGGCGGGTATTCACAATGCCATAACGACTGCCATCCTAAGACAAAAACCGGGACCGACGGCTTAACGTGCCGTCCGAAGCATGGAAGCGCTCAGTAGTAATGTCACCAGCGGTCACCCATCCAAATCATGACCGAGGCGGACGTTGCTTAACTTTATTGATTATTCAGATTCAGAACGGCTAAGCAAACTTCGCTGCGAGAGCGTTAAACATAAAAATGTTACCTGAATCCTTTTCAAAGTAATCTCTTAGAACATAATTTTATAAACTATATAATTTAGCAGTGATAGCTCAGTGGCTTTGGCTATGGACTGCCACGCAGCAGGTCCATGGTTCTAATCCCGCCGCGGGCTTGAGCATCACCGCATGGTGGAAGGGCATTTTGCGAATGCCCGCCTGGCTAGCGCCACCCTCAAGTAGAAAATCTGTCGCCAAGCACCTAACGGTGTGTTCCGGCAGTTGTCTTTGAGAGCCAGAGTAATTCTAGGTTAAGCCTGTTAAAACCTTCGACCACATCATCACTTACCATCACGTGAGATTGTAGTCAAAGGCTAACCTATCAGCAATAAAAAAATAATAAAAAAAAACTAGCTACTCTAGTGCTAATTGTACCTAATAATTTAATAACCTTACAAAACTACAACGAAAGGTGAGATGACTACAAGCGGGATTCGTCTCTTTAAGACGGTTAAACCATAGGAACGAAAGGATAAATACTATGACTCACTCACTACGTAAGCTCACTTGGTAGAGGATGTCGCGACTCTGAGACGAGTGTTTGCGGGTTCAAATCGCGCTCATAGTTCAAATTTTTCATTTCGTTATAATAAACATACCTAGTGGTTCATTATCATGATTATTTGCCTGAACAGTGTACATTTTTGGATGCTACATATTTCCGCTTATTAAACTGTAGTTATCGCAAATATTTATGTTCAGGCTTGGTACATAAAAATAAAATAGTTTCGTTACAAATAATTTGAATTTCATAACGGCCTTAGCCTAGTTTTCTATCTTCAATATTAGGTATCTACCTATAGGTAGGTTTTCGAATGAGTTTGTGTGTATTTGTTACCGCTTACGGCTGATTTTTTTATTTATCAACACTGGCACAGAGTAAGAATAGGCTGTGGCACTACTATAGGAGAATTCGTTGAGCAGCATATAAAAAATATATCTCATCAGGTCAACGGATGGGTGAAGGTCGACCTCCCACGTTTCCTCTACTATTGATAAATTTAAAGAATTATCTTCACCTGTAAAGACAACTAACAATGTGTTACTCGTTATTTTTAGAGGTTACCTTAATTTGACATATATCTAACTATTTAGTAACAAAATAGTAAATCAAACAAGTAGAAATCTGTCGCCAAGCGGCACGGTGTGTTTCGGCAGCTGTCTTTGAGAGCCAGTGATTCTAGGTTAGCCATCTACGACCACATCATCACTTACCATCAGGTGAGATAGAAGTCAAAGCTTGCCTATCCGATATAAAATAAAAATAAGGAAATGGTATATTTAAGTGTTTGATTCTGACATTTTTATTTTATAGGAAATAAGTGGCTACGCACGATTTAGATTTACTTACCAACTTCTTTGTATAATTTTATTACGTGGGTGTAATACTTTTTTTTATCTGTGGAGGCTTAATTGTTAACGGTTTTTCTTAACATAGTTATTAAACTTGTTTGTGATAAAAATAAATAAATAAATTTGTAATGACAGCTGTACATAAGGCCCCCAAATAAAATAAAATATTTTTGTTCCAGTTTAATGCAAGGTATAAATAGTACTATTCAACATAAGAGAGATTTCGTGTAGGTACATAATTTTTTGACTTGTTCCTCATGGTTACGCTGAATGTTACACCAGTGTGATGACGAGGAAGACCATATGCCTCGTCGTTACAGTATATATCGAATGTATATTATCGATACAACAATAGAATAATTTTAGATTCGTCTATATGAAAAAATAAAATAAAAATGTCAGAATCAAACACTTAAATATACCATTTCCTTATTTTTATTTTATATCGGATAGGCAAGCTTTGACTTCTATCTCACCTGATGGTAAGTGATGATGTGGTCGTAGATGGCTAACCTAGAATCACTGGCTCTCAAAGACAGCTGCCGAAACACACCGTGCCGCTTGGCGACAGATTTCTACTTGTTTGATTTACTATTTTGTTACTAAATAGTTAGATATATGTCAAATTAAGGTAACCTCTAAAAATAACGAGTAACACAATGTTAGTTGTCTTTACAGGTGAAGATAATTCTTTAAATTTATCAATAGTAGAGGAAACGTGGGAGGTCGACCTTCACCCATCCGTTGACCTGATGAGATATATTTTTTATATGCTGCTCAACGAATTCTCCTATAGTAGTGCCACAGCCTATTCTTACTCTGTGCCAGTGTTGATAAATAAAAAAATCAGCCGTAAGCGGTAACAAATACACACAAACTCATTCGAAAACCTACCTATAGGTAGATACCTAATATTGAAGATAGAAAACTAGGCTAAGGCCGTTATGAAATTCAAATTATTTGTAACGAAACTATTTTATTTTTATGTACCAAGCCTGAACATAAATATTTGCGATAACTACAGTTTAATAAGCGGAAATATGTAGCATCCAAAAATGTACACTGTTCAGGCAAATAATCATGATAATGAACCACTAGGTATGTTTATTATAACGAAATGAAAAATTTGAACTATGAGCGCGATTTGAACCCGCAAACACTCGTCTCAGAGTCGCGACATCCTCTACCAAGTGAGCTTACGTAGTGAGTGAGTCATAGTATTTATCCTTTCGTTCCTATGGTTTAACCGTCTTAAAGAGACGAATCCCGCTTGTAGTCATCTCACCTTTCGTTGTAGTTTTGTAAGGTTATTAAATTATTAGGTACAATTAGCACTAGAGTAGCTAGTTTTTTTTTATTATTTTTTTATTGCTGATAGGTTAGCCTTTGACTACAATCTCACGTGATGGTAAGTGATGATGTGGTCGAAGGTTTTAACAGGCTTAACCTAGAATTACTCTGGCTCTCAAAGACAACTGCCGGAACACACCGTTAGGTGCTTGGCGACAGATTTTCTACTTGAGGGTGGCGCTAGCCAGGCGGGCATTCGCAAAATGCCCTTCCACCATGCGGTGAAGCTCAAGCCCGCGGCGGGATTAGAACCATGGACCTGCTGCGTGGCAGTCCATAGCCAAAGCCACTGAGCTATCACTGCTAAATTATATAGTTTATAAAATTATGTTCTAAGAGATTACTTTGAAAAGGATTCAGGTAACATTTTTATGTTTAACGCTCTCGCAGCGAAGTTTGCTTAGCCGTTCTGAATCTGAATAATCAATAAAGTTAAGCAACGTCCGCCTCGGTCATGATTTGGATGGGTGACCGCTGGTGACATTACTACTGAGCGCTTCCATGCTTCGGACGGCACGTTAAGCCGTCGGTCCCGGTTTTTGTCTTAGGATGGCAGTCGTTATGGCATTGTGAATACCCGCCTGGCTAGCTACCACCCTTAAGTAGAAAATCTGTCGCCAAGCACCTAACGGTGTGTTCTGGCAGCTGTCCTTGAGAACCAGTCATTCTAGGTTAGCCTGAACAACATCTACCACATCATCACTTACCATCAGGTGAGATAGTGGTCAAAGGCTAACCTATCAGGCGAAATCAAAAACATTTTTATGCTATGTACTTTACTTTCTAACATGTTTATTTTTTTATGCTAAGGTCTCAAATAAATAGTTGTCACAATATATACCTAATAAGTATTGACCTGGTTTTACTATATACGGTATTTCCTTGTGCCTTATATAAAAATACTAATTTTGAAATGAAAATCCTCGAGCGACGGCTCCAATCTTACGCCTAGCTTCTTTGACTATCTTCACTATTTTTTATTTATTTGTTTATGACGGAACTCGCGGGAGGCCCACCTGATGTTAAGCGGTAACCCCTAATGGTAACCCTATAGCAGATGCATTTCGCCGAACTACACTGCACCCTTCATGATTACTTACTGACTCTCAACGAATGTTTCCAGCACACACTGTTAGGTGCTTTGCGACAGATTTTCTACCTGGTAGCTAGCCAAGCGAGCATTCGCAAAATGCCCTTCCATTGTGCGGTGAAACTCAAAACAGCGCAGCGGTAGGGATCATACCACGGCCCTGCGGCACAGCAATCAATAGCCAATACCGCTAGGCTATCGTTGCAGAAATTTGGTCAAACTTTTCTTATCACTATTATAGAAAACAGGAGTTTTCTTCTCCAAAACTAAGCCGATTCAATTATTTTTAGCATTTATATTTTAAGAAAGAGTGTTACTATATACTGGACTCCTATTATTGTCTTTTAGTTAAAAACTTTTCATACTAGTCTGGTGATCCTCTGATCATGCCGGTTAAACGGGGCATCTTTAGTCCTTTTCAGGGTTATATTTTTTTCAGTAGGTAATTATTTTTTCAGCCTAGATTTTTAAAAATAATTGCTCTTGTGGCCTTATCCAGAAAGAAAATAAGAAAGTTTATTTGTCCAAATCGCACGCCGCTATTTCTCTCCGCTACACTTAACTACACATTTTATAATAATGTTGGTTTGGTTTAGAAGGAATAGTTGTGTAGCTGTCATTTACAGGTTGGCCTTATCAAACCGGAAGATTTTTTTCTTCCTGGTAACCCGACGTGACGTCACAAACGCCACGCAGCCTAACCGGAAGAATTTTTCAGGAGGTCTTGACTCTTCGATCGTGCGCTCGAAGAGTCAAGACCTCCTGAGGATGCTTCGTGTAGAAGCGAAACGCGTCGAAAAAATTCTTCCGGTTAGGCTGCGTGGCGTTTGTGACGTCACGTCGGGTTACCAGTAACCTACGAATAACATTTATATTGTTACTAGCTTTCAGGGCGCGGCTCCGCCCGCGCGTTTGTCGGTTATCGCGCAAAAACATTAACCTCTTTTTGCGCAGTTGGATAAAACTATCCAATGTTTTTTCCTGGGTCTCAAACTATTTCCATACCAAATTTGATTCTAATCGGTCCAGTATTTTTGACGTGAAAGCGTAACAGACGACAGACAGACAGGCAGAGTTACTTTCGCATTTATAATATTAGTACTGAAGTGCTGATTCGTAGTAACATAGATATTTTACTTATTATTATTTATTAATTTTTAATAATTATTTAAATTTTTTTTAATCTAGAATGGGTTCTACGAGTAGCTCAGGCTAGGCAGCTTTCGGAACCGACGTTAGGTGCTTGATGGCCCGCGATATTCTCCTTGAGGGTAGTAGGTAGCTATGCAGGCATTTGCATAATGCTCCACCATCGGGTTTATACACAAATCTCCATCGACATTCCCCATTAAACGGGATATGTGTACTTCTTCCTCAAATCACCAATTGTTATCTCATAGAGCTCATAAACAACTGCCATCCTAAGACAATAGCTTCGCTGCCTTCGAAAAAAGGAAGCGCTCAATCGTGAATACCATACTAGCAGTCACCCTTCCAAGTATATAGTGACCGCAGCTACCATATTGATTAACCAAGTTAATTGGTTATAAGCACCTAGGCAAGCTTCGCTACGAGCGCTTCTAAAGTACCTATATGCTACTAACGTATACTAATAGCAGGCATCGTTCATTCATAGCCACAGAAAAAACAGTATTTTATATCTTTATGTTCATAGCAGTTCATCACAATATCATGGATCAATTTCATGGCGGCTTCTACTAACGTTATGACGTAGTTGTATCTACATTATGTACGTGTTTTTATTACAAATATGGTATAAAACAACATATAATATTCCAGTAACTATATCTTTTATAAATGTCTTTGTCTAGTCTGATTCATATCAAAGTCATCGCGGAAATAAAATGCACGCAATATATAGAAATGTTTACCTAGCTATTTTATACAAATTGTTTCATACCGAGTCATGTAAGATAAATTGTTGCTTAGCATGGAAGTCGTGGCAAACGCCGAAGGTTTGCTAGCCAGAAGCAGTTAAATGTAATTAAAACACAATCTCAAAACTAGTTTAGTAATTACATACCTATAAATCAACTACAAATCAAACCTGAACTGCAATTCTGAAACTACGTTTTGATTTCAGAGCTATAACGGTAACTGTCTTTCTACTTTATTTCAATTCAACTCTAGAATGAATATATTGTAACAAAATGACCATAGGTATTGCCTTCTAGCTCTCTAGCTTTTTGTAAGATTTAAGAGGTTGATTCAGGTTACGTATATAGAGGGCGGAAGCTCTTCGTATATTCCAAAACTTATCAGAGCGCTTGCTGACGCGTGATCAGAATGTTGGGACTTATTTGCTTCAACGAATAAGTGTTACAATCCAACGCAGCAATACTGCTAGCATGCAGTTGGCACGCAGCCAACTGGTACTGTGCATTAGTACTATCTGTAGGCATGCAATGTCCTTTGGGTTTGATGTTTTTTTTGATGCTTTCAGTGTGATAACTGTAGTTCTGTATATAGTCTTTCGTGTTTTTGTTTCACAAAACAAATTCTTTAAAACAGCTGCACGTCAAATTTTTGTTACGTATTCTGAAACGTAGCACGAATTTTTTGCCAAAACTTGCGTAGATAGCCTTTACTTTTTCTCAATCCAAATATTGTTCCTATGATGTTATCACCTTCAAAGTTATTTAAAACATGAAATCGCCCCCTGAACCGGAAAAAATATTGGGCAAAACATTTTCAAAGTTACCATCCAAGGTATAGGTACCTACCGATAGCGATACTTGCGCAGTGCTGCTAAACTATATTCAAACATTACTTATAAGTACTAACCGTTAACCAACAATAATTTAAGGTCAATAAAAATATACTGGTGACGAAAGACACCAGAGTGGTGTTCTGGTAGCTATCCTCGATGACCAGTTCCCATGCTAGTAGTAGCTTGAGAGTATCTTTGACAGCTGAATCACTTACTAATAGGTGTATGTGTGTAACATACCTATCTGTAGTAAGTACTAAACCAGGATTTGTGGTACGTTGCAGGTGGAAGGTGTAGAGGCGGCGGACGAGATACCCCGCGCGGCGAGCCAGACGAGCGGCACCGCGGTGGCGGCGCGCGCGCGGCTCGACGCGGGCGGAGCGCACGCGGGCCTGCTGGGGGGCAGTCCGCTCACTCTGCTGCAGGGGATCATACCTGGTGAGAACCACGAGGATAGCCCCATCGCGTCCTTACTAACATACTTAATGATTTTACATTTGGAAATACTGCGTGTCCAAACTCGGTGAATGTTGCATACCGTAATAAAGCCTCCCCCATTATAGGAGGGTTTTGCCGTAATTCCCACGCTTGGCAAGCGTCTTGGAGATAGCAGTTCTTCAGGCGCTGCTACCCGCTTCCTGGTACTTGTCCCTTAGTAGGCCCCTAACGATTCCCACAAGAAGTAGATATGAGGGTTGGGTGCAATTCTAGTCCGGCACGGCGTGCTCTTGGAAACCAGCTGTTTCCAAGAGCACGCACCACACTGCTCGTCGCACCTAATCTTAATAGTAAAAATGTATAGGTAGGTAGGTAGGTACTAGATGCACCGACATTTAATTATCATCAATCTCTTTGGCTAGATGCTTCATTTCCCAGGGGGTGCCGATAGAATTGCAGCGATCACCCATCCAAGAAATGAAATATACCTGCTAAATTTATAAAATGTTGTATTGAAGCTGTACACGTCGCTCTGTTGTTGTTCATCTAAAATAGATAAGCTGTTATATAACCGTTTATACAGTTTTCTCAATAAAGTTTTATACCTAAGAGTATTTACAGGTATAATAGTCACACTGAAATTCTATCAAGAAGCATCTATTAGATTAAGGGTATCCATATCCAGCTTCAGACTGTTCCGCATTGAACGTTATGTAATGTAGGTATTGTGTTATCCAGGCACGAAGTGGTGCGGCACAGGCGACATCGCGGCCGACTACCACGTGCTGGGCGCAGACCGGCGACTGGACCGCTGCTGCCGCACACACGACCTGTGCCCCACCAAGGTGCGCGCCTTCTCGCGTCGGTACAACCTCACCAACAACTCGCTCTACAGCAAGTCGCACTGCACCTGCGACGACATGCTCTTCGACTGCCTCAAGGCCACCAACACCTCCGCCTCGCACCTCATGGGACACATCTACTTCAACCTCGTGCAGGTGCCCTGCCTCGAGGACCGACCCCGAGGCCGCCGCTTCAGAGAAGCCAAACGAGGGTTCTAACGTCGCGATCGGTAGCGGAGTTTCCTTTTCAGCGCCATCTATTAGTTGTGATGTTGAAACATTCCCGCACAGATTTTTAAGCTAATGTCTGCATTTAAATTTCTCGTGTGTCTTATTGTAAATAATTAAATGGTAACTTTTATTCTAATTAACGTTAGACATCAAACTGTGATACGTCTGTGCCTTTAATGTATTAGAGTATTTGTTAGACGATGGCGCTATACAAATGCGAAAAGGCGAGTGTTTTGTAAACTAGTTTGTAAGATATTTATTTGTCATTAATTTTATGACATTTTGTGCCTACCTACATTTTCAGTTAACAATTGTGTCTGGCTATTGATCTAATTTTTCATTATAATTAATAACATTCGATTTAAAATATTATGAACACAATGTCCGTTTGCCACATCAATAATTTAAACCAAATAGATTAAGCTGTAAATTTTATTTATGTTCGTGAATCAAAAACGTACCAAATAAAGTAATTATTTATTTATGTACATTATTCTTACTACTTTTCTATTTGTTTATTATCTTTTCTCTACATTGACTCCATATATAATACCATATTTTCTAGACATTAAGTATAGGTTTCATTTGCATTCCAAACACACTGTCCGTGGACCAATTTTTTTCTACGTGCTTATAATGCATTTACGCATTCCTGTCCACCCTGGGGAAGGTGACAGGGGTATGGCGGGCTCGACACCAACTACTCCCCCTACCGACAAAATAACGGTGTTACAACTCTACCGCTTCTCGGCGGGCCGCGGGCACGCTTTAGCATTCAACCACGAATCCACGGTTGTCCGTTGCCGGACCCCTCCTGGTGTGCTACCCCTCACGACGCACCAGAACACGTGGCACGTCGCTACCACCCGTGGACCAAGCCCACAAATGGGCGCCCGTTTCCGACGCCCAAGGTCCCCTGCGACGGGTTAGATGATTAGCCCCGGCCCCTGCTACTTCTGCTGCAAGCATGAGCTTCACAGCATGATGGTAATGGCATTAGTAGAAAATCCGTTTCCAAGCACATTACAGTGTGTTCTGGCAGCTGCTGCTGTCCTTCGGAGCCGACCCCTTTCGAGATTAGCCTTGTAACATCTTTCACGAGATCAATTAGGTACGAACAATGATATAAGGAAGATGAAAAAACTGGCTTACTGCGAATTCAACCTCGGTCTTTTATGTCTCAGCGTTAAAACAGCCCATAAACGAACAAAATATGGTTTTTAACTAATCTTCAAAAAATTACATTTCATTACAAATCCGCGTTTTCAGTACTTGTTGGTTAATAGAGGATATGGTACATTATATACAAACATATGGGATTCATAACTATACAGGCCAGTTTTGAGATTAGAGGAGAAAATATAGTCTTGTGCGTGATTCGAACCCGCGCCATCCACCCCTATACCCGGGGTATGCTCTGACAGTTAAGCTATATAACAAGACATACGACTCAAAACTTTAGTTGGACCTCCCGTTCTTAACCATAGTATGGGGATGGAGCGACACCTATAGTTCAACTTTGTGTAATGTGCAATATTTATTTTATTTATTGGAGCCAACCTTTAAACTATCAGCTTTGAATTTCTAGTCCCATAGTAGTCTTTAGGTCCATGTACATTATATCAAAATTTCAGGTTTGTTACACCGTTTACGAGCTGGAGAACCAAGACATATTGACAGACAGACAGCCAGTGGCGTCGGCACTGCTCTGCCCTTTGGATACGGAACCAGATTTTAAAGAGCTCGTAGCACCATTGCTTAGCTGTTCTTAACCGATCAGCAAAGTTAAGCAACGTCCGCCGTGGTCATGTGTTGGATGGGTGACCGCTGGTAACGTTACTACTGAGCGCTTCCGTGCTTCGGAGGGCACGTTAAGCCGTCGGTCCCGGTTATTGTCTTAGGATAGCAGTCGTTATAGCATGGTGGTAGGACATTTTGCGAATGCCCGCCTGGCTAGCTACCACCCTCAAATAGAAAATCTGTCGCTAAGCATTTAACTGTGTGTTCCATCAGCTGTCCTTCAGAGCCAGTAATTCTAGGTTAGCCTGAACAACATTTTCACTTACCATCCGGTATGATAGTGGTCAAAGGCTAACCTATCAGGCATAAAATAAAAAAAACATCATAACTGACATGTACTTGCAATACATATGTACTTATATATATTTATTAATACCTAGTTATATCATTAGGAACAACTGGTATTTTTTTTCTATTATAGCTGATAAGCCTTTGACCAATATCTCACCTGATGATAAGTGATGACGTTGCTCAGGTCATTCTAGAGTTACTGGATCTCAAGGACAGCTGCCAAAACACACCATTGTGCTTGGCAACAATTTTTCTACATGGTAGCTAGCCAGGCAGGCATTTGCAAAATGCACTAGCGCCTAGCAAATTAAAAAAAAATATATAAAAACTAGACAGGGGAAGTCAATATTTCTGTACCTTATCAGCCATATTGTCCACCGCTGAGCACAACCTCCTCCATTAAGAGTGCAGTTTGATATAATCCCCATGCATAGGAGGCAGTGGGGATTGCAGCGTAAGAGTTATTTATAAGACACTTCTGCCTACCTTCTGGTACTTTTCCTTTAGTCACCTCTTACAACTTCATCATTAAGTTCATATAAATTCAATAATATCTTGATCAAGAAGATATTGATATACAGCTCTAGCCTGAGGGAGGCTAAAAAAGGATTTATTCTTGTATAATGTTCCTTTGATATATTTGTTATTTCAGTAATCTCAACTATTTAATAAGTACTATGTACGTAGTACTTATTACTTCCATGATTTTAATAAGGATATTTCATAACCCTTTAACTGACGGAAACCTGTCTAGCCAAGGTTTAATTGTTGTTTCATTCATAGAGTTTACATGCCTGTTTAGGAAACAAGTGATAGAATAGAAAAGTAAAGTAAAAAAAAGCATTATGATATAAATAGATCCTACGCAGGTCAACCCCTCACTCTACCTGCATAAGAAATAATTATTAACATATTGCAGAAGTAGTTGATGATAAGGAATGAAACAAATATTACAGTGTAAAAATTTATTCATCTTATAAATCTTATTTTATATGTACTAAGTTTTGTTACTCCAGTAATAGTTTATAGACAATAGTGAGTACATTCAAGGGGATCAGGGGTACTGAAACAAAGAACATAAAAAAAAAGTTATATACATGGAAATATATATATAACTTAGTTGTTATTTAAGTCTACTTTGGTGCAATCCCCAAAGCTTCTCAATGAAATATCAATATACATGCCACTACAGAGCATACAATTATTAAAAATTGATTTTAAAAAACGTTTTAACACTTAACCACTATGTATTGACCGGAGTTGATAATGCACATTCCCATTGTTTATTCTATTGTTATAATTATCTACAATGTGCATAGGTTAACCTAGACATTTGTTTTAATACTATTATTAACTTTTTGTCTATGCACACACAAAAGCTTCCTAGGTTGATTAGTGAAAAAGTAGTCATGAGATATTATTATATGATGTCATAATATTTTAGCACCAATATGTTATTTGAGCTGGTTTCATTTCAAGATTAAAAATTTATTCCAAATTTTGAGAAAGAAATTCAGGATAATTCTGTAAATCTGCGAACTGGGGTCCCGAATTGTACAGATAATAACAAAGCCAGGCACCAGGTTTACACAAACGAGGGGATAAAATAAAAGTAACCAAGTAGTGCATTGGTAATGCATTTAAATTAATTTAATGATTTGCCAAGCTTATAAAGCTAACAATGAATAAAAGTTGTGTATTTCTAAACATTTTAACCTCTACCCAGTCACTCACTCATGGCCATAATTACCAATAGTAATATACTTGAACAGATAGTTATAAGTATTTAATGGGACTTGATTGCAATAAAACATGTATATTTATTTACCTCAACGTTTCCACCAAGTTTAAGTCCCATTAAATACTTATAACTATGTGTTCAAGTCACAAAAGTCTTAAAGCTACAATTACCAATAGTAAATATTGCATCAAAACATAGACCTCAACAGTTACAATAGCTGCCCTTTTTCTTTGCACCTTTTGATTTCTTCTATTTAGTAAATCACATACACATATGACTTAAACAGAATGGGAAGACGAATTAGCATTCCATGGATTTACCGTGCGAGGTCCTTCATGATGCAGAGGAAGAGGCACAAGTTCAAGGGAGTAGGGTTTAATAACATCGAACCTTAAGACTCTTCCCCTGCCTAAACAAATTAGGTAAGATCCTAGTAATGTCGCTTTGGATATGCATTCTAGGATAGGAGTCATAATAAAATTGTTCTGTACAGGCCAGTCTTTAAGTAGGTTATAGAGATTTTGCTGGTATATCCCTATCTCTGACTTTTACAGCGTATAAAATATCTACATAACCGTTTTTTATTCATTTAGGTAATTTATAAGTCATAATTATTAGGTAATATGTTTCGAGTACTTACTTCGTAAAAGAGTTCTTATTGATCTCACCAAGTTTAAGATACGGAATTTCACTGAGGATTGGTCCTCATTCATACTATTAGACCCCCAACCCACTGAAATCATTATAAAATAACACAAATTATTTAACAATAAAATAATATGTCTTTTTATTTACATTCCGTATCATTATTAGGATAAAAGTTGTGAAACAAGATTTATTTCGAGTTCAAGTTCGATTCTTACTTTTCTGCATAAATCTTTCTTCATGAAGCACACAAACGGCATTAAGACATAACAGAGAAGCCTCGAATATGTTCCATAAAGTCAACATCTTGATATATTATCGGGGTGTTACAATTTACATAGGAAAAATGGATTTACTAATTTTACGGATGGCCAAGCCGCCAAGCCGACAATATTTTCATTTCAAACTTCTAACTAACCACAGACGAACGAAAAATAGAGATTATATTATTATACCACTAGGCCGCGTTCCGAGGGTCAGAGTGCGTTGTTTGGTTGCTTTAACTTACTCGAAGGTTTCGAACGACTCGGTTGTTTTATAATGATTTAAAAATTTAAATATTAATTAATATTAATTAATTTAATTTATATATTTTCAAGTATCGTTTTTGGCGGAGACTATATATTTCGTTGTCTATAAATTTTGCAAAATTTATAGACTTTTTACGATGTTTGAAAAGCAATAACTACCGTTACCTGCAAAATATAAGAGTGCCTATAATTCTCTCATCGAGAAATGTCAAGGTCATGTCAGTTAAAAATTCAACATTTTAACGACCTTCTTTGATAGTTAAAAAGTTGCGCTCTACCCGAAGGTTGTAAACGACGTTAGAGTGAAAAGTTGCACTCCGAGTGCGCTCTAACCGAGGTTCGGAACGCGCTCCTGATCAAAAAGATTATCTATAGACTATAGATGACAATCGCTCGAACACTGTGGCTGACTGACATTCAGAGACGAGATTACTCCGACTTATCTCGCCAGACTTTGAATTGAACACCAAGCTTGGCGAGTTTACTCCATTTTATTAGTTTACTCCATTTTAGAGTTTAGACCATTTGGGTGTGTCAGTAAGTATATTAATTTACAATTTGAAAGAGAGTGAAGAGTATAAATTAACCACTATTACGATATATCAAGAATAAATAGTCGAGTATAAAATAGTGTGAGTTTTAGGTAACCCCTAAACTATTAAAAAGATATGGAATCAAATGACAACACGAGACATTGGCAACATACCAAATAGTCCGTGAAAATATTATATAAATTTAAATATATATATATAGACAAACCATAGAACCGCAACCTCATTATACCGTTTTTATAGCACGAGTGCCTTTCATGCGCTGCTGGGAAGAATGCTCGGTTTGTGGTCATGCTGATGAGGGTGGAGGTATATATAATACAGAACTATAGATTAATATATTTCAAGTGTTATAACGTATACTCTGTTTTTTCTTACCTGTCTTATTATGTAAACAAACATGGCGGTTGGTCATCCAAAGACAAGATTAGTGATGGGGACCCATCGAATGAACGACGAGCCGTACTGAACCATACTATGAAACTGTATGATATATACTATGAGTAAAATAAAACGAAAGATTTTTGTAATAGAATTGTTTATATAGTTAGGTATATTTGATATTCGAGATTTATATTTTTGTCATACACTTGTTTATATAGTTTTATTCGATATTGATGCGACGACGAGCGAAGTGAGGAGGCGAAGCATTAGGCTCCGGTAAAGAACTCTTTTTGTATACTTTTTAGAGATGTTATGGCAACATTACATACCATTATTGAGAAAAATTAATTATCTTAAAAGACATTGGTAAAAAATCAGTTAAGCAGACTGTTCACAATAAAGCACTAAGTCTGAAAATTTTAGTACTTGGACACTGTAGTTACGCACAAAATAATATTGCAGCCATTTTTATGTTATTTCTATTTAAATTTTCGTTTTAATACAAAACGTGGAACCTTTAATGTATTAATTATTTTATCATCGACCTGATAAAAAAGTCAGTAATGGAAGACAGGGCCATTGACATGTTTATTTATTTAGTTTAGTTCTGGTTATTAATAAAACCAGTCAAGTGCGGGTTGTACTTCCACACCGAAGGGACCGTATCGACACATAATGGATCATAAAATCGTTGTTTTTCATACAGTGCAAGATGCAAGATCCTTAGCGAGAGCCTTACCCGCACTTGGAAGGTTTTTATTATTGATAGATATTGGACTAAAATCATACCAAGTTTAACGCTTGTACGTATTACCGTTTTTACTATAGAGCAAAAATAAAATTCGTTAAACAAAACAGGTTTTTGTATGAAAACCCCTTTATTTTAAACTTATTGTTATTTTCATTATTTGTTAGGCAATACACTATTTTAAACCATATTCTTGTGAATATGTCGAAGAATATGAGATGAACGAAATATGTTCAGTTGTTCACATTAACTATTCATTATTTTGATACCCATCTTCCCATCACTAAAATTCATAGACAAGATAGAGTACTTAGTGTCAAAACACTGTCATTACTGTATACAGATTTTGTGATCATTACGATAATTGATTTATATTTTGGAAAATACTATACATTTCAATGATATTTGTATGTTTATCGAAGCGTGATGTTTCTTTTATTAGGTCTAGTCAGTTGTGAATGGCCAAATATAGGCGATTATGACGAAAACTTGTGATTTTGTAACTGAGGTATGTTTGTTTACATTTTAAGACAGGTAAGAAAATTAAATATATACACGTTCCAAGAGTTTTGACGCATCCGAGTACGGCTGAGGTAGCTGATTTGGTGATTTAGCCCGTCTCTTTCTCCGTTGAGCATATACTCGTGCTCCATTAGAGGAACTCGACTGTGAATAATGAGCTAAGGCGGACATTCAGAGACAGTGGGTCGAGTTTACTCCGACCGGTCTCACCGGAGTTCAAACTCTAGGCGCAGCGAGCTTACTTCGTCATGTTACACTACGGTTTAAATCACGCAAACACTGCTGTCACTGCATACATTGCAAAAGCTCGGTTCATAACTGAAATACGAGAATATGCACTGGTTGCGCGCAAACGAATGGAACCGATATGTAGCCGCACTAATAACATCTGCTAACTGTCAATATGCTTTTTCGCAATTGACCCTAAATCACTTTAACGTCAATTATTATAATAGAAGTATTGCACTTCAAGGCATTCTTTTGTGTACAGATGTTTGTACGTTCAACATTCTAACCACAACAACAAAAATCTCCTCATCTATCTGTCAAGATTTGAGTTTGACGTTTGTGCATACATTGCACTACCACTTTTCTGTGAGCGTTGTTTGCGGCCGGAGGTGACGTCATGGATGAGGTCATTATGCTATCGTGGTGTCTGTTTAGCAAGTTATGAACCGACCGTTTTCGTGCATACAGTGCAAATAGCGAATAATTGCGTGACTTGAACCACAGTGTTATATTCAGAGTTGAGAACCAATAATTACTTCATGTCGCCTCGGTGGAGATCAATGACAGCAGAAAGAATAAACAACAGATAACAAGTAAAGAATGATAAATAAAGATATAGGAATTGGGAATGGAATACCAAACGGTTTGCAATAGAAGATTTTCATCTCATACCCTTATCTCTGCTAAGTAGGGTCGGCCTACCTGTAAGTTGCCATTTACTAATCCAAATTCCGTTCTACTTAAAGTTTAGTTGAGATGTTATTGTACTTTTTCAAAATACGATTGATAACCTATATTATTTTATACTTTGAAAGAGAATGATGCAAAAATTATACGTGTTTACGATTTAATAAGATAAATATTTTGAGTATGACTTACAGTTCCTAAATGGCTTGAGTTCTGAGTAACATACGCTTTAACAATATAAAAGGTCCGGAATACTATGAAAATAGGTGCTAGAGATATTGGGAACATAACAAATATAGTCATAAAATATAGATAGATAGATAGTGGTGTAACAATAAAAAGAAAACTCTTTATTGTTACACCACTTTAGAAATATAAAAGATTACACATTAAATTATAATAACATAGTGTTACAATGGGCGGCCTTATCACTAATAGTGATCTCTACCAGGATGGAGTTGAACGAATAAAACAATAGAGGCGGGTGTAGTCCAAATACATAATCAAATTTCATAAAAACAATAATATATTATATTAGGTATATAAAATTTACCTAATGTACAAAACTATAGAACCGCAACTTTTATTCACCGCTTTGAAGAGTTCGATCTCGGCAGGAGTAGCCGATTTGGTGACTCAGACCGTCTCGTTCTCCGTTGAGCATATACTCGTGGTCAATTAAGCTGGACTTGACTGTGCATATAGAACTATATTGACTGAGTATAGAATCATATTTTGTCATAATGAAGTTTGAATTAAAGCTCGGAATCATCTCTTTATTTCAAACTGTTTGTCAGCCTATGGCTCATGAATAATAATTTGCTAAGCTGTGGTTTAATTAAATCATGGCTTAGATATCCTCGACCATTCTTCAAACAGACTTTGGAGTAATTTCCCCCTACTACGTTTTCACTTATGTTAAGATTTTTATGGGACGCGAAATACTTTTCACACCTACCACCTGAAAAACATTACTTTTTTTTTCCGCGGGTTACATTACAATATTACAACGAGAAGAAAAATTATAGTCATGCGTCATATAGTTTTATTTATGGTTGAAATAGCAGTATGACGTTTATATAATTCATTAGCATTACATTGCATACGCCATCTCTTATTCCATGCAGGCATATTGTAGTGCATGATTTCGTTGATTTTGAATGGAATGACATTGCCAAAATCGCTTTTGGCGTGAAACGGACGCTAGCGGCTAGCCTTGTCAACCTTGCTGGTGTCACAACACTTGTCAATTACCAGGCAATTACTGTCAACGAAACCAAACCAAGTCAGGATTCCATAATTTTTGTGTAATATTTTCAATTTCTTCTTAATTTACTTCACAATAACCCGTTTATTTAACATGCCGATTGTCCGAAGACTGCATCTATCTTGATTCGCACTCGTGACCCAGTGCAAGATGTCTAGTGAAACTGGAGAGAGGTCGAAAGGTGTGTTACCTGTGCAATTGTTTCGTGAAGCGTTCGTGCGGGCGAAGGCGTTGAGTATAGTTTCTGTTTCAAGTGGAGGGTGAGGGCCGTGGTACGCCGTCTCCGGAGCAGCTGCGGCGCGACCTTGAGGACCAGTTTAACACACAGCGAGCCAAAATGAAAGAACTGTTTTTGCAGAAGGAAGGTTTGTTGTCAAGCAAGGGTACGGGACGATAGCTGATCGTAGCTTGCATGTGTTGGGATCATTCAGTAGCTCATTGTGAAGTGTTTGGTGACATTCATGAGGTATGGTGTAGTGTGGACTATAGACAATAGCCAAATATCCTCCTATAATCAAATCCTTACAGCATTAATAACAAAAGTTTTGAAGTTATTAGGTACTGCAATATTATGTTTTTTTATTTCTATACTAAAATAGTAAGTGCATAGTAGATCTGTTATTTAATTTTTAGTAGTAAAGTACAATTAAATTTCAAACTTGATATTTTTTTACAGAAAACAAAAAAAAAGCATTCACAAACACCAAAAAAGTCTGACATACAATAGACGGGTGTGGGAATGCTCCAGATAATGCACTTCATACTATCGAAATACAGAACTCATGTGTATCAATCATCATATTGAACAATTCTGGCATATAATAACAGCCAAATATATATGTGTGATATTAAGGATATATTAATATAAAATAAACATTCCTGCAATCTGATTCTGTGCATGATTGGGAACTAGGATTGTTATTGTATTAATGCAACACTTTCCATGCATTTGATTTGAGATTTTGCGTTTTTAAAATAAGCATTTTGTTTCTAAAATTTGGAATACAAGCTTGTGATAACTGTGCTATTTTATACTCCCAATGATTTACCCCTAATCAAACAACAGATAATAAATACTTCTTGACAATAATTTTCATTCATAACTTCATAACTGATTTTTAAAAACATTAACTTTAATGCATTCTTCCATAATAAAAAAGTAAGTATAAATACTATGTGACACGCATAACTAGGTTTTCAATACAGATTGGTCTGCAAAAAAACATAAAATGTGATAAAGTTCTTCCATTGTTAAAAGTTCAACTGGCACACTCAGTTTTCAAAAAAACTATAACAAAATGCTATTTTTGACCCATGTCAAAAACCCAAGCATTTTGAGATGTCATTTGTAGCTTTTTTCTAAGCTTTGGGTATGTTGCGTGAAAAGTTACAAAACACTATATTTGCCTAGAATGTCCTAACACAAATACACAATGTGATCATTTCTATAATTTGTGGGTGTTATTTTGGGTAACATTATCTTACACAAAGTAAAAATGTAAATCATGAGGAGAGGGCAAAGATATACATTGCATGCAATACTCTACTAATTAAAGTTAAAATGAAATCAATGGGACTTTTCACTCTGCTATGTTATTTAATTTCCATATTTAATATCATTAAAAACATATTTATGTAGCTATCACACAAAGCCCTTACTAGTTCATAGACTGAAATTGAGGATATGCTGCAAATTAATTATTATTGTACTAAAACTTTACCCATGATATTTGTGTATGGTGCAGATTAGGACATGGTCATATTTGGTTATAGAAATCTTAATGCCTTATGACACAGAAGTGCAACAGTTAATCCTAATGTTCTTCAAACTTTAAGGAACTAATTTCAAGTCTATTCAGGTACAAGGCCCGCTCAGCAGACTACATTTACTCTAATGTATATTATTGCCTGTGACTACTGACAAGAACGGTAGAGAAGTTGTATTCTTGAAACTTGATGGTTTTAACACACTTTTCTACATTCTTGGAATATTTACTTAGTCTGCTACAGCTGTCTGCTTGTCATGAGATTTCATAAACATCAAACCAAGAAAATACCACAGTTTACACTTTACAGAATGGCTATCATCCCATATTCATCCACACACCAGAGTTTAATAAACTAAAAAATTATAAAGACTGTACTGAACAACTTTATGTTTAATGTTGAGTGGTACCTATAATAAAACCACCCACATATAGGGCTGCCATCACCTAAACCACCGATGCTGGACAAAATCTTAAAAAACCTGGACATTTGGGCGAAATTGAGTTTTTACCCCGGACACCCATGACAACAAAGTTCATATTTTTTTCATTTATACAGCTTCTTTGCACAAAAATTACAGTGCTACAAACATAATTGTTCACTCTTCTCTCTCTGAGACAATCTGGTGATAAAATTAATGAGGAGTAGTGTCATTCTGCATCAAATTAGAAATAAATTTTAATTTTTGGTTTAGTAAATAATCAAATAACCAGTACCTAGTTAGAAACTACAAACTACATAGTATAAATTTTTTTTAGTCACCTTGTTTGGTTACGTAGATTAAGTACCCAAAACTATAAAACTTTTTTTATGTAAATCAAAAGTAAGTAACTAGTTTAAATTTTATTGAGCTCAAGGTCTTTTTACTTTACAAAATTACAAATATATGAGAGAAAAATTATAGTCATGTGCGGTCCCGCATCATCCACCTCTTTAGCTGGGGTATGCTCTGATCTGACCGACTGAGCTAACATGGCAATTGTTACAATTCTTATTGTCATTTTAGCTCAGTTGTTAGAGCATACTCCAGTTAAAGGGGTGGTTGACGCAGGCCAAATGCACCAAAACGGCAACACTGTGAGTGAATAATCGGAGTCGGCGGCAGTTTTTTTATGGTGAGGGCCGGTGCGGCACTGGGACGTTCTGTTGTTGTAAATTTTGCAGCGACGGAGTTAACTTGTATGCTGCTTACGAGTGAATGTATTTTCAGCTCAGATTTGTTTCAATGAATTGCTTATATTTCAATCAATGCGGACTCCTCTGTGTTTTACCAGGACACTATTTGAAAACCCCTACCGGACGTCCCCCGGATACCCACTAAACTAGGACAAATCTGGGGAAACCCGGACAGATGGCAGCCCTACCCACATATATTAGTGGATATGTGTACATAATACAATTATGTTATACCTACATATTTTGTTGACAGCGCATTTTAGGGCGCGCACGTTCGTCAAATTATAGTATGATACCTTATACCTCTTAGCAGGCAAATTAAGTCCGTTGGCACTATTTAATATAACATACTCTCAGTACTGTTCATCAGTATATAACATCGGTAGTAAGTATATATACATGTAACTGCATTTTAGTATATAATATCTAGCTACAATATAATATGTGCATAAGGTTCTAAGGCTGCAAATTAAGATAATTACTGTGATGTAAAGAGAACATGAATTTGCATGCAATAATTAATGGGAGATCTTATATTGGTCTTTAACTGTGTTTGTATTGTTTTTGTCATGATTTAAAGTTTTAAAGGTTATTATTGAGCTAAAATTTTAGATGCTTGGTTGTAACTTGTAATGCAATAGGATGGTGTTGGACTCATAATTATTTTAATACAGGAATGAAAGAATTTTTATACCTAATGACTCGCGTCTTCGACACCCATATTATAGTCTCAGTTAATATATAGGTTACAGTAACAAAATTAATCTGAACTCATGAAGTGATATTGGAGATTATGGACTTTTGATTGGAGGTGGTTCAACTACTACTACCGGCTCAACCTTTGCTTTACTGCATAGTGGAAGTGCAGTTTGTGAGAGGTGCCCTAGTTATCTACCATCCTCAAATTGAAAACATGTGCCTAAAACAATTGTAGTACAATGCATGGTAGTAGGGCATTATGCGAATGCCAGCCTGGCTAGCTACCACCCTCAAGTAAGGAGGAATCATCTGTCCTTGAGAGTCAGTAATTTTAAGTCACCCTGAACAGCATCTTCGACCACATCATCTTTACCATCAGGTTAGATAGTGGTCAAAGGCTAAAAAGCTGTTAATATAAAAATGTATGTCCCCGCAGCTATCTTTGAAAGCCAGTTCCCTTTAAAGCCTGCTTGCTAGCTTGTCATCACTTACCAACAGGTGAGATGAAAACCCATAGGATATACACATGCTGATCGAATGGTGAGGCACCAAATGCGGTGAACCCACAGGTGATCCTGTGGGTTAGAGGGTATGGTGATGTGAATGTGCCCTTCCACTGTGCAGTGCAGCTTCAGCGCAACGGTCTGAACTCGACAGAGCTTTGGCCATAAATGCAGTGGATAATGCGCTTGTGAATGTTATAATGAGCTAGGTCATGAACAATAAATAAAACAAAATAAAAAGAGAGTGTATGTAAAATTTGGAATGATATGCAATATCTATGACAGTGCCATATCTCGTTCCAGATGACGTACGCAAGTTGATGCATGACAAAGAGCAACTGGAGTCGGAAGTAGTGGGGCTGCGCGCCTCGCTGCAACAACTGCAAACACTCAGTGAGAACCAGAAGTCGGAAATACAGAGCTTGCAGCTGCTTGTCAATGGTTTGTAATCCAGTCATAAGAACCATACGGAATCCTGCAGTAGAAAACAAAAAGTTTTGAGTTACTTGAAGGTGCTTCTATTTAGTCGCTGCTTTCAATAATGGCATGGGATACCAATATCATTTCAGCTTATAAAAGTTATAAATGCCGTATTGTTTCTTTCCGATCTCAGGAAATTGAGGGAAGTTTAGTAATTGTTACTTAAGAAAATATGACCCTGAAAATCACTAAAAATTTCCCATTTAACCGTCATGACCAGACCACCAAACAAATTTGAAAAGATTTATTTTATCATAAATGATAAAATAGGAAGACAGATATACTCTTTATTTAAAATTTTAATGCCAAAAACCTACGAATAAATGCTTATCATTTATTCGTAGCCAAAAACGAATTGAATTGGCAGGAGAATTCGAAACGTCGATCTTGTGAAGGTTCTTCAAGTTCCTTTGAGGTCTTGTTCCCACTATATATATATATATATATAATCTACTCACTGCAAGGTGCTTTCTGATGAATTACATGGCTAAGTTCTCTCTTTGAAGTTATGAAAACCCAAGAAATATCTACCATTGGATTTAAATTCCGTTATGACGCCCTCTTCATTCACTTGGTACCCTTATTAATGTGGAACAGTTCTGTGAGTGGTATTTATAATTTTACTTATCAAATGCTATTAATTAGTAAAACAAACTGGCTTGATTATCAATATTCATTACATTTTCCTTGTATCAATCATCAAAGTTCAGTTTATAAAAATATTTTGTGCATTCTACTATAAAATGAAAGCGTTTTGTTTCAACTGGGGGTTTCCTGAAGGTATTGAAAATGTTCTTTTAGTATTAGATCTTTTTTAAGACTACAATTATCTTTATTATAAAATATGGCTTGAAAAGGCAAGTTAATTAATTGAGTGTTCAACATTTCTGTAGCATAGTTTGTTAACATTGCTTTATATGTAAAAACACTTTTATGTACATACATGAAATAATCAATGCAAGTCGGTCCCAATCGTCAGTTGCCTCAGCTTTATTATAATGCCATCTCAAGATTTAAATTAATAATTAATTAATTTGGAATTTTAATTTTTTGGCTGAAATTTGTAAACACATTTTTATACGCCTTTAAAACTTCTCACTATGTTAAATGTAAATATCCTAATCATTTTGTTTCCAATAAGCAGTAATAGCCTAATGGTAGTATAAACTGCTAGCAGTCGTACATTCAAAGACGTAGGTACAGACTTGTGCATTTACCATGGCGCGCCCTTCCACAATAAATTATTGATTCTTATTTCTACGGGTAGGCCTCGTTTGTACACGTCTTAGTGTGAGTGTAAATGCTAATAGTACAGATACACAAGTATACAGTAAAACAATAAAATATTATCGATTGGGTTAGAAGTAGTAGTTTAAAAATACAAAAAAAAAAAGGTAAGAGCGTGCCTTCGTGATTGGAAAGGTCTGTGTATAACATATCGCAATATTGTTTACAACGTTTAGAGCTTCACAGCATATGACATTTTGCATGCCCACCTGGTCTGCTTTCGCCAAACACCCGGTACGTTCTTGAGCGCTATCTATTTGAAATGTACGAGCTTATCATCACATATCAACATATGAGTAAGAAAAAAAAAAGAAAAAATAAAAATAGTCATAATAATAATAAAAAACAATAGATGTAGGACTCAGTTAGTATTGAAGGTAGAACATACGTTTACAACAAATAACACCGTAGTTGTAAATAAGGAAATTATGTATTGGAGTATGCTTATATAAGAAAGAAAATGTAAGTGTATTAAAATAAGTATAGTGAAGTTTTATTATAAAAAAAACCATATGAGTGAGATCTGTGTGACTTATCAGAAAATTAAAAGCTATTCTGTCTCAAAACACCCACAGGTATAGCAAGCAGAGTCCTTGAGAGTCAACTCCCTTTCCAGGTCATGCCTACTACTACTTTTGACTACAGCATTTCTTATCGTCATCAGGCATGTCTGATAGCACAGCGGCATATGCAGTCCGTAAGATAAGACAGCTAACAGACGTAGCTACAATGTATGGAAGTATGGAAGTACGCGAAATAAACGAGCCTAGCAGTAGCTAGGCTCGTTTATTTCGCGTACTTCCACAGTATTATGTCATATGGTGTATTGCTGTGGGGAGCTGCTGCTGAGATAGAGACAATCTTTATCTTACAAAAGCGTGCAATTCGAGCCATATATGAAATGGATCCTAGGGAATCTCTGAGAGATCTTTTTAAAGAAATTGATATTTTAACTTTACCAAGTCTGTATATATTTGAAAATATTATGTATGTTCGTAAAAGTTTGAGCAAATTTAAATCAAACAACTCGACAATCACGATTATAACACTAGGAATAAAGATAAAATAGCGGTGCCAGGTTTTAGATTAGCAAAGACAAATAAAAGGTCCTTCTTAGGCAATTGTGTGCGGTTTTATAATAAATTGCACAAACATATTACAACGCTCACAGAAAGAAAACTCAAGTTGCACATGAAGAACATTTTGATCTTACTACACAGTTTGTGATTACTTAAACGACAAAAATGCTTGGATTGGTTCGCCTCTGCCAAGCTAGCGCCTGTCACCTACGTAATGTAATTAAATATTGTAATAATTTTACTATATAGTATGAATTTAACACATTGTTAAAAAACGTTTAAAAGAATGGCCCCGAGTTTCTTGCCCATTCTTCTCGCAGTGGCTCTATAATTTTTGTTTGCTGAACGGGGCAGTACAATGTAGTATATTTCAATATTAAAATTTTGTAATTGACCTTCATAAGAGCGTCGTAGACACCTAAATTAAATAAATGATTTTGACTTTGACTCTGAGATGTCAGAATACTAGGCAACAGTGATGACTATATATCTAAATGCAATGTTTTTAACGTTGTTCATATGTGACACAGAGACCGTGGAGGCGTCGTCATCAGGGAACGAGGAGGTGCGGCGACTCCGTGCGTGGAACAGCGAGCTGGAGCAACAAGTGGGTCAGCTCAGGCAGCAACAGCAACAACAGGTCAGGATTATGGACAACACAATATCTGTGCATATATATGTCTACGTAAAAACAATGGCTTATCTATCATTTTTTTTTCTGTAAAGAGGAGCTCTATCAAATATCATCACTAGCGGCCCGTACCGGCTTTGCACGGGCGTTTGCGACTATAAATTGAGATGTAAGCTATCCTATCTTTCAATTTAGATCAAATTGCACACGGTGTGCAAATCAAATTTAAAATCGGTTCAGTAGTATAGCAGTCCATCGCGGACAAACAACGTGACTTGTAATTTTTATATATATAAGGATATATTAGGTTTTAATTTAGTATTGTAATTACTGTACCTAACTACTTGTTGTGATTTTTTTTTCCATATTTTTAGTTTTTCTAACGGGAAATTACGTTTAACAGTTTTAAGTCTGCCGCTTCGCCAAGTAAATAATATCGATGCTGTCCATCTCTCCTGCAGCTTGCCCCTCTACCTAGCCACAAATTTTATTAAAGTCCTGCTAATGACGCTTCGAATGTGAGTCTAATCTCTTCTCTAATATAAAAAAAGCTTCTTCATTTTCAGGAACTCGGTTAAAAAAGTAACATTGAAATCGCTTTTAATGTAAAATTATATAGATGAGAAACGTATTCTGCTCAATAATATCATCTTTTAGAAATTCTGTTTTGCTTGACAATATTCGTAAAATGTATTCTGTTTATTGTCAGTATTCCTTGAACGCACGTTACCAATATAAAGAATAGTTAATACTTGAATAGAGCGTAAATTCTTTTGTGCATGTCCCAAATATAACAACCGAGACATTGAAGGTGGCGATTCTAACTCTTTCGATATTATATCTATACTACGAGTATATTTCCATGGTAAAATATAATATGCCTGTGGATAAATTTAAGTAAAAAAGTCACTAGTACGTGACGTGACACACCATACATGTAAATTAAACGGTTCGTCATCTTACTTGTGAAAATCATCAATAAAATATAATGTAATACTTAGTATGAGCACACATTATTATAATATTGATTAGTAGCTTGCTCGCCACTAACGCCGCGTGGTATTTGATGCTTAAAGGTACATATTTCCATCAGTTTTATTAAATAAATATTACGGCCTCGTGTGGGGTGCTGGGCAGGGGCTAGAATGTCCCCTCCTCATTTCTACCTGTTGGTGTGGTCAGTGGCGACTAAAGGTAAAATACCGGAGGGTGAGCAGCAGCGCCTTTTTAGGAACTGATATCTTAAACTGCGATCTCCATGACGCTGTCAACTTCAACTGTCGACTGCATGCCGGCGCGGCATTTGCAGCCTGCAGTTGCACTCGGCAGCATCGTTTTTAATAGAACCTTTGACCTTTATTGTATCACAGCTGGGCAAACAACTTCCTGCCCTGATTCCAACTGTTACGGTTTATTAATTTAACAGGCCAATCTTTGCTATGATATCAAGTAAAAATATAGACGGATGTCGTAGATAGATATTATCAGTGATAATGCCCTCTTAGACATTATGGCGAGTATTGTAGAATATGCTGTTCTCCATCTTGTAACACCTCTACTTAAAAAAATTGTCGGAGTAGTTTACTATCAGAACTTGTTCTGAAAAGGCTTTAAGTATTGGTTGTTTTTAATTTTTTTTAATCTACGAGTATTATAGTGTGAAATTTTCATAACTAAAATTGTGAATATTTAGTAAATGTAGTTCGTCCCGTTCTGGTGAACTTTTTCATAATAAAAAAAATATCATAGCTATTCTGGATGTGTTGAAGTAAAGAGTAAATAGGTTCAGGCACTATTACCTTCAGGAATGCCGTGATGTCGATCACATCATTGCCTTTAGGCATAAGAGCAATCTAATGCTTGCTAAATATTCTTTATCAAATCTGGCCAAGTGCCAGTCGGACCATGCTCTTTTATAATTCCGCATTGCAAGTTAAAGAATATAAATGTTTTTAATAGTAACTTAAAAACTACCTACCTAATAAAGATTACAAAACAGGCGGATCGTCACCTTAATTAATTTGCCTTATTTTTTCTAGGATGCCAGTCGCTTAAATCATAAATAACAAACATGAAACATTTTGCCAGTCATTTGTATATAGATACATTTACGAATAGGTAGCTTTTATCCTCGGTTCAGCCTGCGCCTGCGTTTACTTTAATTTTTACATGCGATATAAACTTTACTTTATTTTTCCTTTATCTCAACCTCCACCTTTCACCTATCACTACCTTTACCCCCTATACAGAGGGTAGAGTTATGTACAGACCATAACACACAGAATTTTCTTGAAAACAAACTAGTTTCAGATTTTAATATCTTCGAAAAGGTATGCGTATAGATTTGTATAACCGCGAAAATTTAACTAGATGTTTTCAGTTTCAATGTGATAGAACTAACTAAACCTCTGTTGCCATTTTACAGAGTAATTATCGATGTAAATACCATAGAAAAGTCAAATACAAAGGGTTGTGCTAGGTTGCAATTAAGGCTTTGTACCTTCAATGTACTTCCTGGTTAGGAACTGCGTGTGTGTTAGCTTTGAGGTCGTTGGTAGTTCTTACTCCGTTATCTTTACTTACCGGCATTGTGTTATCTGTTCACGCTGTTATCGACCCGAACAAGTGTCGTTAACATGGCGCTTGTCTTTCTTTCATTCACACAACACTTTGTTACTTAGTATTTTAGTATTTACAGTTTAGCACGTAGGTATGGACCTGTCGTGGATTGCTCATTATTCACCCGTAATAATAAATTGAAGAGAAGACTTTCTTCATTTTGAGTGTTCGCTACTATTTTTTGTGCGTTTATTATTTTGTTTATGACCTTTTTATTTCGGTTTTCACATTAGCACCGCATTGCTAAAGTCTATAGACGACAAACCGCTTGTTTTTCCTTACGTTTATGAATACAAACTATTATTTCAAATAAAATCCAACATACATAAAATATTAGCGCTTTCTTATTTGAGGATTTTTTGCATGTTGCCTGTATAAGAGATGTTCGGTTTTTAAGGGATATAAAGAACAATCGTATTTCATATACACTTTTGCCCGGTTGCATTGAAAAGTAGCCTGTTCAACAAAACGTTCACTTCGTATCACATATTACCAACATTTTACAATAACAGAAACTTACACACTAAGACAACTCGTCAATATCATAGCAATATGTTGACTAAAATGTTTTGATTAAAAAAACGATATAAATGCAGCTTGGGTCTTTCCGACGTGTTTTTTCCTCTTGAAACTTTATGGCGTCCTTGAGAATTATTATCACCGTTGCCGACTAGAACGTTGATTGAATTTCCTTATTCGCTCAGTTTTAGTAACGTATTTTACGTATTGCATCGTTCATTAACAAATGTTATATATAGCTACGGTATATATGTATACGGTTGAATAATAACACTTCCTCTGCGCGCGACTGTTACATATTGAAATTAAACAATTTTCAACGGATTAAATCGCGAAATAATTGCAGCAGTTTCTTATCAGAGAGATCCAAACATGACGTTCAGTTTCTTTGAAAATATATATGAAGAATTATATAGAATATTGCTTTAGTAAAACTGTTATATAAATGGATATTTATAGCAGAATATAATAAAGAAATATTAGCTATATAATTTGTGGGTCTATGAAAAATTTACACTGCAATTTAGCTTTAACTTTTTTTTAAATTTATACAGTGATGATTATTGGTGTTCCATTTTTTATAAAACAGTACAGTTATAGCTGTGAACAGTGAACTATACGATACATTTAAAATATACGTATGTACTTAAGCATTCAGTGCATGGGTATAATATAATGTAACTTGGATTATAATTCACGTAGGTACATAGATAGGTGTATGGACGGTCTGTATATGGTTGGATTGAGCCAGTGTAATGGATGAAATGAAGATGAATGTGAAATCGATGTGGCAGGAGGTGTCCCTGGCGCCGGCCACCATCGTGCGGAACTTGGCACGGAAACTGGGCGCCGACTCCGACGAGCAGCCAATCAGAAAGGTATGTCACATTTTACTTACATTTTTGTTTTAAATTAATCTGTATACTGCAGAGCAAAAGCTTCTGGTATTGTATCCTCGTATATTCCATGGATGTTGCATACGGAAATAATATGTATTGTTTATTAAGGCATTATGCGAAAGCCCATCTAGCTAGTTATCAAGTACTTACAAAATCTGTTGCCATGCATCTAACGATGTCTTCCGGCGGCTGACCTTGAGAACTAGCCATTGTAGTAATTGTAGGTTAGTCTAAACAACATCTTCGACCACATCATCACTTACCATCAGGTGAGGATTTGGCCAAAAGCTAAACTATCCTCAACGGAGAAAATAATAAAGATGAGCTAATAATTACCATGCTAATTCGTACTTGCATTTCAAATTCATAGAACGAAAAAGCTATGGGTTTGCTCACAATCAACACGCTAGCATTATACGCGATATAAAGAGTACTCTCGCCGCTAAGACTCGATCGTATTAAGGAAGCTAATAATATTTACATCTTACACCTACCGCAAGGTGCCGGGCAAGATAGCGCTTCCTCATATCGTCCTGTGGAAGTCGTATGATGCGACTAATAGAAACATATCAGAAGGTGGGCATCAGCGCCTTCTCAAGAACTGTCATCTTACACAGCGAACCCCAAAAACGTCTGTCTAGCGTATGGGAATTAGTCAAGCCCCTCTTATAGGATCCCCTTTGTACAACGGTAGACGTTATGACTGTTGATGAAAAAACACAAACTGATATGCCTATTTGTCGTTTTTTAACTTTTGTATTGTGTGTTGATTTAACTTGCCAATGCATAAATACATCTTTTAAATTGAGTTCTAAACTGAAACCCAACCGTAGTACCCGACTACTTAGACAATAACCTCCTCTCCTGTTTTCACTACTTATCGAGAAGACACTCGTAAATCCTACGGATATAACTAAATCCAATAGTATTCGAAATACTCGTTTTACAGAATGTAGAAGATAACGAACTAGCGCGTTCAATAATACAGCCGATGGAACTGGAGATATCTGCGCTCAAGAACAAGCTCAGAGAGACGGATGCACAGCTCCAAGAGATATTGGTAAGATCACATATACCACATTACATTATAGCCGAAAAAAAGGAGTGTTATACTGCCCAAAAAAAGGAGTATTACACATACCTGTTTACTGGATCATCCAATACTGATGATAGTTGTTGTGTATAGTAATTACATAACTATTACTTATTTATATATCATCAACATCGGATAAGCGCTTTTTATATTGCCCCATGGGGTGCCAGATTAGAATGTCCTCATCCTCACCCTCCCCATTTCTTTCCGTGGCTGTCGTAAGAGGCGAATAAAGGAAAAAATACTGGAAGGTGAGCAGCAGCGCCGCCCTGAAGAACTGCCAACTTCTACTGCGATCACCAAGCGTGGCGATTATGGAAAGCCCCCCCATTGGGGGAGACCTTGTTCAACGGTGGACATTCCGGTTGATGTGATGATAAAGTTACGCTCAAGTGAAACATGTATTTATCAAAAAGTCTATATCTGGATGAGATGATAACAGCACTTTTTTCTCTAGTGACAGTATTAGTATTAACTATACTGTAATCTATAATTAGGCGAGTGAAAATAGAAAATTATTGTATTTTCATAAACAATCGACTTCTAAAACTAGAAAGTTGATATATAATGACTTGTTGAGTCGGACCAAAAGAACGGAAGCTCAGTGTATTGAATCAGCAAGGTATATGTATATATACATATATATATATATATATATATATATATATATACAATCAACAAGTTATTTTATACTTTTAAGTGTTAGAAGTCGGCCGACATGTAAAACTTAAATACACACATCAAAAGTGCCTAGGGATCAAGTACGTTTTCGAGTATATCAAGTAAGTTTTAAACAGATCTCATTTGGATCAGGGGCAACATCAATGCTCAGATTTATGAGGAGAGTATTGTTTCAGAAGTGATCATCTCTTTGCCGTTTGGGTAATTCGTTTCGTCTAATGCACGATAATGCATGTCTGCACACGGCTAGAGTCGTAACTCGACTCTTGCCGATGTTCGCATCAACGTTCTGCCGTGGCCTGCTCAATCGCCAGACCTCAACCCCATTGAACATGCATGGGATATGCTACAAAGAAGAGCTCTGCCAAGTATGGATGCCGTGCATACCCCACAACAGCATTTTACTTGTTACAAAGAACGTGGGCGGCTATTCCTCAAAATGATTTTGAAAAACTGATTTTAAGCATGCCAAATCGCTGTGCTTGTGTGATCAGTGTAAATGGTAAAAACACAGATGATTTATTAATATTATTTTGTAATAAAAATAGCAAAAATCTTATTTCTTTCCGTTGTTCTGCCAAACAATTCAGTTATTGTACAAAATATACATGATCCCTAGACACTTTTGATGTGTGTATTAGTTTGTTAAGTATGAAACTTATTACTAAAACTTACTTACTAAACTTATTACTAATATTGTTACTTACTTTGTGCAACGGTATTATATTAATACCGTTGCACAAAAGGGATCCTATAACACAGTGATAGTTGAATAATCACTGTGTTAAGATGATAACAAAGTGAAACCATTATTATCAATTATAAAAAATCTTTAGCCAACGGTTAATACTGAAAAAAATAAGGTCTGGCAAGATGTGGGTTCATGCTTAGACCTGCGTACGCCCTTCGGGTATATTATACAGTAATACAATAGAACTTAACTTAAAACTTCCCCGTCATTTGCAGAAAGCGAAATCTGCTGCGGCAGCAAGTCAAGCGGTCGCTAGCGGCGATACGAAGAATGAGGCAGGTAAGCAAAATAAACATATATTTCACTTGTCACACTCGTAAAGTTCTTGTTTATGCTCGGTATTAGCGGACTAAAACAGTTTTTATGCTCTAGTCCACAAACGCCCGCTGTTGAAGCACAGTGCATAAAATGGTTATGTTTGTTTTAATTTCTTTAATAAATTACACCTAAACCTAAACTACACTAAACCTCTCTGAGGTTCAGTTTGTAATTTATTTCATCTAAGAAGTTTGTACGTACATATAAAACACATAGATCAGGGGTATTATTAAAGACCCACATATGTTTTCTTCGAAAATTCACTCGGTGTAAAATCTATTATTATTTGAGTTTGTCAGTTTATAAATACATCTAAAATTAATGGCTCCATGCAACGCAGGCACTTCATGGGGGAAGGGCATTTTGCTAATGCTCGCCTGGCTGGCTACCACCTTCAAGTAGAAAATCTGTCGCCAAGCCCCTAACAGTGTGTTCCGGCAGCCGTCCTTGCGAGAAAGTACAATTACAGGCACATGAGACTCAACAACTGTATGTCTCGGGATGACGGGCGCAGTCCAGTTCGTATCTGTTTCAGGCAGAGGTTACTCTACCTATACATGGTGCTTGTTCAGTCACAATCATAAAAAAAAATATTTATAGATAGATTGATAAACTCTTTACTGACTCCTTTAAACATATCTTTCAGTAGTGAACAATAGGCGGTCTTGTCGCTAAAATCGATCTCTTCAAGACATATAATTAATGGAGATGAGCAAGTTTTGACTAGGGATGGCGGTGTACACTGTACATACATATAAGCACTGACATATTACACGTCTAGTTCAAACACAATAAAAATAACATATATATATAATATAAATGTGATGTTTACATTTATTAAGTTTTTGCTTGCAAGACAGGGCCAAAGCTTTAACTAGGTCTTTAAAAACATTTCAGCATTTATCTTGACTTGGCGATATATTTTGCATTTGAGGGTGATAGTTAGCCAGGCGTTTGCAAGATTCTACTACCTATATACCTACGTAACTTTGATAGTCAAGATCGCGGGAAGAGACTAGGCTGAGATTCAGAGACAAGTCTAAACGTGAACTAATGCTTTTATCTGTCAAAAGTAGTTCTTAGCTTCATAATTGTGTGCAGAGACGTCTGGAACAGCGCTTAAACTTAGCGCGTGTTTTGCTTAGCCAAGTAGTGGACATCGACTACTTTTGCCTGTCTCAACGCAGGAGTGGCGCCGCCTAGTGAGCAAAATTCAAGATTTTACTGACATGTACTTTTACTGACCTATACAAAACACGTATTTTGTTTCAGTCACTCCAATCACATTTTATATAAGCTCTGGTTGTCATTGCACAGCCGCTGGGCTACATAGTTGTGTTCCGATATTTGCAGAGAGTATCCGCCCGCGGGGGTGCGACATGTGCGCTAACTACGAGAAGCAGCTCGTGTCGGAGCAGGCGGGGGCGGGGGCGGCGCGGGACAGGGCCTACGTGCTCGACGTCGCACTTAAACAGGTACACCACTAATCCACCTACTGTACCCGTAGGGGAGAACGTACCGACGTCTCGCCGGGGCTCATCACACCGCCACTCGCGTGCTTATCCCGAGTGTAACGACGTTGTTCAGTGCGCGTTGTCTATGGACGTTATATACAGAGTGTACTCAACTGTGAGAGTTTAAGTGACGTCGATACCGTGCTGACTTTAATAGGTGTCACTAAACCAACTGTAACTTAACACTTTCAATGCGGTTCACGAATGTATCCGTGACGCGATGTGTCACAAATAGGTTGCTGGGAATAAATATATCGTGCACACACTCAATTTAATTTATGTGTGTGCGTTCAAACTTCCTTCTCAGAATTGGAATAATATAGATTATCGATTATTCAACTTACAAACGAGACCTACCCATACAAATGTACATTATTAATATGCTGACAAGTGCTAAATAGGTTTACTTGAGCAGAATATTAGCAAAATTTATATAGTTTATAGCAGTAAGAAAACTATATACTAAATTTTTCTTGATAAAATAAAATTGCAAAGTTAACTCTAAATTACGCTTGTAACGTAAATAGCTTAATCTACGTATGAATATGTATGAAAATATAAAAAAAAATTGCAAAACCTTATCAAGAGGGACAAGAAAAGTTATTTTTTTTATTTACTTTACTGTTTATGTGTTATTAATCTATGTATGAAAATATGTAAAAAAAATTGCAAAACCTTATCAAGAGGGACAAAAAAAGTTACATATTCGCTGTTTATGTGTTATTAAGCATTTTTTCGGATTTTACCTTATCGCGATTTCCCCATCGCTGCCTTCTTACATACGCAGTCCGATAGTGACTAATTTCTGAATTTAACAGCGTCTTAAGTTAATGTGGAAGGGCGCGCTTTCGTGAGTTACAAGATCTGTATTTTGTACTCACGTATAGAAATTGGACCGTTCTAACTGGTTATAGTTTAAACCACATTCGGTGGTGCTTTTAAAGGAGCGTTCGATACAATCGCTTTCGCATCCCGCTTCACACTGTAATGCTTTAGTGTAATATGTATTTAAATGTGTGAAAGCTATGTTAGTTTTTATAACAAAAGTCTGTGTGTGCGTAGGCTACAGAGGAGCTGGAAGGCGTGCGGTCGCTGCACGACGAGACGGTGCGCAGTTGGCAGGCGTCACGCAGCGAGACGAGCGCGGAGGTGGCGGCGCTGCGGCGCGCAGTGCAGGAGGCGCACGAGACGCTGCGCTCCTGCAGCGCCGCCTCCGGGGCCGCCACGCAGCGCGCGCTGCACCACGTCACGGAGCTCACCGTGCAGCGGGAGACGCTGCAGGGGAAACTGGACAGGTACAGCATATCTCTCTCTCTCTCTCTCTCTCTCCTTTACTATACCTACTTCTATTCTCACTTCTCAAAGTGTTATCTAACAACGCGTTCCAACAACACCAATTCGTAAGGCAAGACACACGAATCACTGAAGTGCCCTAGAGAAGCAATACGTTAAACTACAAATTCGCTTTAACTTGCTCGTAGAGCATTAAAAATCGGATTATCCCACGAACTGTATAAACTGAACCTTTACGCAACTGTGCCATTCACTGCTGGTTTCAAAACTCTCCCAACATTTGTCAATATATGTAAAATTTTATTTTTCAAATTATTACAGTTCAAAATGTTGTGCCCCGGGCGGGAATTGAACCCGCGTCCACCGATTTCGCGCCGGATGCCTAAACCGCTCGGCCACCGGGGGTCAAATATTTCTGCTGAAATTTCGTGGTCTAATTGTATTTCTTCAACCGTCATACGGACCAGTGCGCAGTCATCAACCAGACTACTAGACTTTATCTGATCGAAAGAAGTGCTTTTTTCAAACACTTAACTCTCGGTGTGATGTCCCTACGCAGTCAGTAAGTAATTATAAAATTACAAGCACATGAGACTTAACAACTGTAATTATCTCAGGGTGATGGGAGCAGTGCAGTTTGTCACTGGTAAGGAATCGAGAGTTTAGAGTGAGACTAGCGTAATTACATATAAATACCATTATAATAACGGATTTAAGTACAACATTTAAGTGTTTGAAAGATCGGTACTTTTTGTTGACGGAGGGCAAAAGTTTAACTGATTTACTTTGTTTTCTCTGCTATCTACTTTCACTTGTGATGCTCGTAAAGTTGTTGTTTATGCCCAGAGTAAGCGGACTAAACTTTTTTTTATGCTCTTGTGCATGAACGTCTATTTATTTTGCATGAGTGCATAAATATAGAATAGAATAGAAAACTCTTTATTGTTACACCACATTTAAAATATTAAAGTTTACATCATAACATTTAATTAAATAATAATAACATAGTGTTACAATGGGCGGCCTTATCACTAAAAGTGATCTCTACCAGGCAACCTTAGGATGGAGTTGAATAAACAAAACTATTGGGGCGGGTGTAGTCTAACAATTATCAATGAAAAAGTACAAATTCATAAAAATATTTTAAAAATAAAACTAATTTTATTGGTGTTTCTAAAGAAATGTATAAAAATAGCATGTAAGTTTTTAAAATAAATAAATACACACATAAATATATATATATACATATATACATATCAACATACATAAATAGATAATGATATACATATATAAATAAATCATATAAAAATACATATCATAATATTATCCCATATAAAGCCTAGAAATTTTCAAAAATGTAGTGCAAAATTAATTGGACAAATAAAAAACTTTTTTACTTGATCCTTGAACATTCTGAGAGTTGGTGCTTGTCTTATAGATACAGGAAGAGAATTCCATAAGCGAGTAGCCTTCTGGTTCATTTTGTAATATATTTCATGCAGTTTGGCTGGGCCTTTAATAATACTCACAGATCAAGGCATTGTTAAAAACCCCGACATTCATACGAGTATTTTACATTGTCTCGAATCAATTACACAAAAAATAGAACATTGTTAAATTTTAAATCAGATAAAATTTTACTTACTATGTCATCGTTTCGTATTATTCAAATTAAATAAACCATTTGTCCTCGACTAAATATGTCCCCACTAAAATGACTAGTTAATTCAGATATTGTACAATCGGTTGTCGTGCCTCAAATCATACATCAACTAGCAAGCAGTTAAATATGTCTTAATTAAAAATAACATATTCATTTCAGCTTAGAAAGAGACAACGCTATGTTGATCGGACGGTATCTGAAGAAAGCAGAAGAGATGCAAAACGAAATTATCGACTTACCGGACACAGTGGAGGTAAGATGCTCTTAAAGCTGGAAGTAGTGCCGGCATTAATTTTAAAATTGACATATTTTCTACTTGAGGGTGGTAGCCAGGCGGTAGGGTATTTTGCGAATGTCCGCAAAATACCCTACCACCATGCTGTCACGACTATTCAAGTAAATACCGCAGCCGACGTTGCTTAACTTAGCTGATCGGTTAGGAACGGCTAAGCAAACTACGCTACGAGCGTTTGTTAAAATTTTTGTTTTAATTTTAATTAGTTTGTGTATTTTTTAAATTCTTTCTATCTTATTTAGTGGTCACGTTGTTTTTTTTTTACGCTGTTCAGTTAAAATTGTTTTTTCTACCTGTTAATATTATTGTATTTTATAGGAATTGCAAGAGTTAACGTTAAGACTACGGGAGCAGCTCATATTCTGTCAAATTGGCCGCGAGGAGGCCATCGAGGGAGAAAAGGAACTTAGGAATCAGGTAACATCATATTCCTATATTACTCATGTATATGCCCGAATGGGTAGGTTCTACAGGTCTATAAACGCCCACATTTGCTAGATTTTGGTTCCTCGTAATAAGAGGCGTGTGCATTGCCATCAATGCAATGGGGCACGGTGTCATTCTCCGGATTATTATACAAACCAAATTCTTCTCAAAATCAAAGACGAAATTTCGCGATGTAATTTGTATAGTCACTTCCCCCATTTAATATTTAGTGAGAAGGTACGTAAAGTTTAGTGCATAGTTCCCTCGGGAACGCGCCGCAACACGTTACGTTTTTGCGTTCGCGTTAAACTTCGTGTAACTTGATCGAACGCCGAAGTTAGTCAATATAACATTTGAAAATTTTTAGAGTAAATAATTTCACACCTATCATCTTAATAACCATTTCATCGATTTATGTGACAAGAAAAAATGCATTCGTATAATTAAAAAAGAACTGGTACTCAGTTCGGGGATCGCATCCTAAAAATCGAAAAAAACTTTATTTCGATTTCAATATGGATTGTGTAGGTATATGAAGTGCATACATTTGATATATCATGTTTCATAGTAACATATTATACTGTTTATGACTTTTGTGTGTTAAATGCTTAAACTTTACTATATTCATTTCATACAGTCTAATACGTAAGTAGTGCATCGTTTGTATTATAAAAATGCCCGCTGCTTAAGTAATTTTTTTTTTTTTATGCCTGATAGGTTAGCCTTTGACCACTATCTCACCTGATGGTAAGTGATGATGTGGTCGAGGATGTTGTTCAGGCTAATCTAGAGTTACTGGCTCTCAAGGACAGCTGCCGGAACACACCGTTAGGTGCTTGGCGACAGATTTTCAAATTGAGGGTGGTAGCTAGCCAAGCGGACATTCGCAAAGTGTCCTACCACCATGCTGTAACGACTGCTATCCTAAGACAACAACCGTAATAAACCAGTTGTCCAAGACAACTGCAATAACGCACCCGCCTTTTCATTTTACTAACCAAAATCAATTTAATCGTGAACCTTAATTGATGCATCAACAATGACCTATTCATTTTGCGCGTGGCAATCACTGTTTTCGTTTCATGCAACTGTGGTTGCACGCGGCTAACACTCGTATATATGCCAACCTATGGCGACTAGAGAAGAGCGTTGAATGAACGAACTAGTTAATTCGACCGTCGACGTACAATAGACGAACGGACAGTTCATCGACGATGAACGGACTAGTAGAATCTGTAGACGGCAGGACGGCTAAATTGTAGTCTATACAAAATTCATAGCGACTGTCAACGCGACGACGACTCGTGAACACAGTCGGTTAATATATTCATTCATTGGTCCGTTACACAACACGCTCAATGTTATTATCAACTCAGAGCTTCTACATTTAAAGTTCAATTTTGTCTGCATAGACGGTCATTTTAACGCGTTGAAATCGTTGAACCGTCCATGCAGACTAAATTGAACTTTAAATGTAGGAGCTCTGAGTTGATAATAACATTGAGCGTGTTTTGGACTTCTGCATGGACGGTCATTTCAACGCGTTGAAATGACCGTCCATGCAGACAAAATTGAACTTTAAATCTAGGAACTCTGAGTTGATAATAACATTGAGCGTGTTGTGTTGATGCTCCGTCATAGACGTAGACCGGCCGCGCGGCGCCTTGACTACAGTCGAAACGCGAACGATGCACTTATTAGAAACTTTCTTATTTCGTGTTTAACCAAATTACGTACTATAGTTTCAAAATTTGATTAAATGTTTGTTACATACGAGTATTTTATTATTGTGAATAGTGTAAATTATATGTAAATAGTTTGAAAAACTTTCAAAACTTTATGGTTGATTTTAATAAGTAGATAGGGTGATATACCTAAGTGAACTTTTTAGTGTAGGAAACAGTAAAATGGCAGGACGAAATTTAAGTGAATTATGGCATCACTTTGAAAAGGACATATCTAGTGGAAAGGCGATTTGCAATCTATGCTAAATATATGTATGAAAAATTGGCGTATAAATCTACTGCGGCAAATTTGAAAAGCCATCTAAAACGGAAGCATATATCTATTTTTAAGTCATTGCCGTCGTAAATATTGTACATAAAACACATTAAAAAAAACAATGATTGTAAATAGAATCAGTTGATCTTCTAAATACGCCTAAATAGGGAAAATAATCGACTATTATAAATTCTATTTAGCCAGTCCTTAGCCTGGAAAAAGTATATGTAGGGAAGGTCAAACTTTTCAATAATATGCTTGTGATACATAACATATAAAACTACGATACAAATTTCATTTAACTAGAATACTCATTCATTACTACTACTAATAGTACTAATGCGTCTAGTCTAGTTGAATAGTCGTACGTAACGGATCGAGTCGACTAATCGTCCATAAAGAAAACGCCGTCGGTATAAATCAACTAGTCGATGAATTTAACTAGTCGATCGACTAGTCCACGAAAGAAAATGGACGGTCTAGTTTCGTCTACGTTAAATGCGTCGACGACCCATCTCTAATGGCGACGCAATGGATAACATACAATTTAGGTTTTTTTTTCTCTTCTACACAACTGGGTTTGATTACCGAACTGAGTACAAGGTCTTTTTTACACGACTGCCTAAAAAAAAGAAGTGTTTTGTTTTCAGTGTTAATGTATGTGTTTGTGAGTTCCTATATTCCACCATAATTTCTAAACGGCTTGACCGATTTTAATTTATGAGATATCGTAAGCGCAAGTGACTCTACTACTTAGTAGTAGTACATAAAAGAAAACAAAAACTAATTGGCGGATTTTAGACCCCATATTGTGATTTTTTTTTTCCTATTAAATAGGATTTCAAAATGAACTATACTATAATATAATATGATTCTATAAATATATATAACTTGCAGTTTTAATTGCAATGGAACGATAAAACTTTTGACGAAAATAAATAATTTGCAGTCGGGTTTTTTATCACTTTTTATTAATTTATACTTGTTAAATATATGAATGCAGTATTTCAGGTCTCTAAAATCGCTGATCTCTTTGTAGGAATCGTTCCTAAGAAGAGATCATTGTATGTCATACAGTTTCTGTCTTGCCCATACTGACCCATCTGTATAAACATATTATGTACTCGTATATAAAGATATATGTACATATAAAGTTGTATTTATAAATTAATATTTGTTTCAGTTACTGGAACGAGGCGCAATGTTGAACCATCTCGATGCTGAACTTAACGCGGTGCGAATCGAAAATAAAGAAATGAGGTAAGTGCCAGTCGATTTCTATTTCAGGATAGGTAATTCCCTGAAAGGGAGGCTAGAGCCTCTACACAGAGCAAGTCCTACTTCGCCATATGGTTTTGGGTTCTGTGTAGTATAAGTGGCGAACCTATTGGGATCTACCGGCCTAGGTCCGATACTCGGGTTTGCTAGTATGGAATAAATTCTAACCTGGCACCCCGCGACCTAAAATGTCACTTAATATATTTTTTTAATTTTGAAGGGAAAAGCTGGACCACTCGGAGACGGAACGCAATCAAATGAAAGATTTGGGAGATAAGCTGAGACAGTACAGCGATACGATCGACGGCCTGTCGGAGGATAAGGTAACTTATAATTACTTAATATACGAGTATGTACTGTAAAAGGGAAATCATTATTATAATTTTTTTTTAAAGAAAACATTGAATTAATATTTTAGAAAAACACTTCAAAATATGTCTAGTGACTATTCCGCCTAATTTTCCTGTTAAGCCGACGTGACGTTACAGACGGCACGCAGCCAAACCGGAAGAATTTTCGACGCGTGTCGATTATACACGAAGCATCCTCAAAAGGTCTTGACTCTTTGAGCACATGATCGATAAAAAAACAACTTCCGGTTTGGCTGCGTGGCGTTTGTGACGTCACACCGGCTTAAGATGCTGATAAGTGCTAAATAGCTTTACTTGAACATATTTTTTGGCAAAACGTATACAGTTTGTAGTAATAAAAAAATTATTTATTTCATGATAATATTGATCACATTATCTAAGGCTAAGAAAAAAATTTCAGTATCGGAATTTATCACATTTAACGTTGATCACTTTGGGAAATCAAATCTTTGCTCCCGAAGTACTGATGCGTCCTTACATAGCTATGTACCCAACAGGTAAACGATCACCGTTGTCGAGTTTAGCATGGAAGACATTAATAGGATAATGGCAAAATATTTAACATAATGTGTTATAAAATTACAATGAAAGCCAAAATTTTAACGGGATTCGAATATGCCATTCAATTATCTATTAATTTATATGTAAAATATAATTATCTATTGAATTCATAGTCCAAATTCATCCTTTCGTTCAATTGTCTATCATAGTCCAAATGTATCCTTTGGTTGTAATTTTGTAAGCTTATTGACTAAACACGCGTTAGTGCAAAAATTACAATGTTATAATAATGTGTTATGTTGTGTTGTAGAAACGGCTACAGAGCGAAGTGCACGAAGTGCGGAGCCGCGTGTCCGTGCTGCAGCAGGAGCTCGACAATAGCGAGAAGGTCCAACAGGACTTCGTGCGGCTCTCGCAGTCCTTGCAGGTGAACTATATATTTTATATTGTATACATGTGAAGGAACATTTTATTTTCTTACAGAGTCCCTGACAGTGCATCTTATATGACGATATAATGTATATGCTTCCAATGGAATTATGCAATAAAATAGTCATCACGTTCCAACTATTCATAAGTTTCAGATATTTATCTATATCACGAGTTGTTAACACTCCAAATATTTGGTCCAAAGTATAATCATATCGATTAGTTGAATACGAGTGGTTTCATGATTATCATGGGTATCAGAAAATGTAAGGAATGTATAACAAGGGGATAGATGCGAATATTGTGTTGTAACGTGTAAATGTTGTCTCGTAGGTGCAGCTGCAGCGCATCCGCGAGGCAGACACGGAGGTGCGGTGGCAGCACGACGAGGACGTCTCGCAGTGCCCCGTCTGCCACGCGCACCTGCCCAACTCCAAGAAAAAGGTTCATTACATGCACATTGTATTATTATAATCGAATAACAGTTCTTGGGCGGTAGCACTCTCTGAACAACTGCCATCTTCCACTGCGATCGCCAATTCGCCTGCTCATCGTAGCAAACCACTTATTAATTGGGGAGAGTGTTCAGCGGTGGACAATCTGGTTAATATAGTGAAACATAATATGAGGCAATCATGAAGATAAAGTTACGGTTATTGGTATCAAACATGAGTTGATTTAAAATAATTTATCACATAGCTAAATAAACCAAGCCAAAGCTTTATTTTCTTAAAAAATGGGGTGTGGCTGTGTTATGGACACGGCCGTTTGTTGTACGCGCGATGTGTTACAGTCCTTACTTTCCGTAATAAATTCTTTGATTCCTTAGCTATCCAGGGGTGTAGTTGAAATTTGAATGGGGATAATAGATATGAAGCTGCAACACTAAACTGTATCCCCCGACGTTGTTGTCATTACTTTTTTTAATTGCGTCCCTATGGAAGCAATTTTAAGGACGTACTCATGTCAAAATAACAAATTATTTACTCGAAAGTACAAAAAAATATAGCACATTACATTTTCTTTTCCTAAAATGTTTGATATGTGCAGGCGTAAAGCGCTGTTAAAGAGTTAAATAATAGTCATGAAACTTTTGATTTAGGTTTCAATGTTCAGAAATATTGTCATATATAAAACCAAGGGCACGGTGATAGGGTATTTTGCGAATTCCTGCTTTGCTAGCTAACACCCTCAAGTATAGAATCTGCCGCCAAACTCCTAACATGTGTGTCCTGGCAGATTTCCTTGACAGCTAGTAATTCTATGTGAGCCTGAACATCATCTTTGAGACACCATCACTTATCATCAGGTGAGATAGTGGGCAAAAGCTAGCCTATCAGCTATATATATAGAAATAAAAATAAAAGATGAATTTTACAAATTTAATTATCAATATATTTGTAAGAATAAATCGATTCTCAGCTGATATAAGATTAGTGACTAAGATACGATTGTGAGTTATTGACACAGTAAAGCCGTGTCTCCACGATAAAAATAAAGAGTATTGAAGCTGTCATAATTATGACTAATTTAATGCAAATTAACTTGTTTAAGTATTTAACATGATGCTATTGGCGTATTTTGTGATCTTACCAAGGCATTCGATTGCGTAGAGCACCACACTCTGATTCGCAGACTTCACACTATTATTATTCGTTATTCGTGGAATAGCTCTGACTCTTATAGTCATATCTGTCAGACATGTTACAGAAAGTTGGAATAAATGGCAATACCGTAATACTTCTTCCGGGTCATTGGTAAAAATAGAAGTGCGCAAGGATAAATTTTAGGAGCTATTCTGTTTCTATGGTACGGATGATTTTCCTTGTATAGTCAAAGATTTCTGAGATATTGTTTTATTCGCAGGTGATACCTCTGATTTTTAAAGTATAAGATAGTAAAGACAGTAAAGTAATTCAATTAAATATTATGTGTTATCTATGATCTCTAAACGGTTCACCGCTAATAATAATCTTCTATTAAATTATAAAAATACTAAATCGTTTAAGTTATCTTTACCAAATGTTACTAATTTTAAACCAAACACTGAGCTTGGCCAAAATTAACTCTATCGACGATTGAATTAAATTAAATTGAATCTAAATGAAGTCTATCGACAATGCGTCGACGCGGTCGGTCGTCTTGGAAATCAGAATGGATTCAACTTTACAGTAAGATCCACATAAACATGATCTATCCCTAGAGGTTCCCAAACTCTTTTGTTTCATAGACCACTTTCAAAATTTTGCTGAATCCGATGGATCCCCTGCAGTTACATTACTTACTAGTTACTACCAATTTCTAAATCTCTAAAAAAGTGAATATTAGATTTATCTATGGAAACTTGAGTTGAGGCCAGGCGTCAAACCCGAATTAACAGTTTTCTAAAAAAAAGTTAGAATTGATTGCTTGATAAGGTTAATTATTTTATAATAAAATTGACTTACAAATTTTCAATTCAATTTTAATTTACTGTGCTGTGAGTGGATGTCAAAAAAGCAAAGTTGAAACTTTAAGCACAAGTACCAATCAATTATCACAAATTTTATTTAGAAAACTTCCCATTCGGAGTGTTAAAAGAAATTTAGTAAATTATCTTGTGTTGTATGTATTTATTCAAATATATAAATTATTACATTATTAATTATTATTGTTATAACAGTCGTAATCTAATCAAAATTAAACACTTGTAACGTAATGTAACTTCTACACTGGTAATTATAAAAAAAGTTAGAGGGATGTATTTGATGGATTGATAGCAAATTATCAATATTTGGCTTGAGTTTTGTAGAGAATAACGCAAATCTCCCCGATCTGTGATATTCAATCAGCTTCTTTTTTTTGTTTATAAGTTTGTAACGGCTCTAAAACTTTTTTCGACAAGATATGACGAGGGAAACGCTATCAGAAGCCTTTGCACAATTCCCCATAGTCCAGGATATTTTTCAGGTATTTCTGCCTGCAGCCAAAATTTTTGATACCCTCTTTCAAATGTTACTTTCAGCTCCTCATTAGTGCTAAGCTCGAGTAGCTCCTCTTGTACACATTCTCCACTTCCGTTTCATCAAATGGATTTATGATCCATGGTGGTATTTCCATTGCCAGAATATCTTCAAATCTTATTTTAAAATCATCATGCAGGGCAATCAAATGTTGAACGTATGTCTGAATATCGCCATCAAGGCATTCTACCTGCGACAAGTTTGAAAACTGAAAATTCGCGCCGACCAATATTTTCCTTCATAAATTTCAATTTACCAAGAAAAGCTGAAATTATACTCTTTATTTATTAAATTGAGCCTGTCCCCTTGTAATTGTAAGTTGACGTCATTAAATTTTTTGAACAAATCTGTTAAATACGCGTCTTCTGCTTTAAAATTGATCAGGTTTTTTTTTAATCAGGGTCTTTACTCTCAAGAAACTCTAAAACTGTGTCAAAAGGTAAATAAAATCTTGACAAACATGCACCTTTCGACAACCAGCGTACTTCGGTATGTAACAACAATCGTTGGAAGTCTTCATCATTTTCATCGCACAATTGTGCAAATGAGCGCGTATTCAATGCATTGCTTCTTATTTTGTTAACTGCATTAATCACAAATTGAAGCGATTGGTGCAATCTATTACTCAAATTTTTCGCTACTAGATGTTGTCGGTGGATAACACAGTGAATTGCAATTACCTCTGGTTTCTTTTAAGATTTCTTTTAAGATGGCTTATACGCCACGATATCGTCCGACCATGGCAGGAGCTCCATCTGTTCTTTACTATAATATACAATGTTCAATGCTGGACGTCCGGCGTCAGAACTAACTGGGTTGCCGCAACCCGCCACAAAATAGAGATCACTATTTTTGCGCACAGTACGTGTCCGTACGTAAACTAGGTCAACCGCAGAACTTTTCTTTAAATCCCGTACACCACCACGAGTGTGCTCCGAACTGACTTCAAATTAAAAAAGGGCGGTCGCACCGCGCCGCTCACATTAACAAAAGATCGCGTCCTGGCGATTACATGAATAACAAGATTCGCGTCCGCGCGAATATGAACACTATACGCCCAGAGATAGGGTTCAAACCCGATTGCATAGTTTACCGAACAGAAATGGATCCCAGAGAATTTCTGAAGACGCTAGGAATATAGATATAACAAAAGATCCGTCTTAGGTAATTGTGTTCGGTTTTATAATAAAGTTCCTAAAGATATAACAATGCTCTCAGAAGGAAAATTCAAGTTGCACGTGAAAAACATTTTTATTAAGAAATCCTACTATATACACAGTTTGTGATAACTCAAACGATAAAAATGCTTGGAAAATTCCGCATTTCCAAAGGTATCGCCTGTCACCTACGTAAACAATAAATATTGTCATAATTTTGTAATATACCGTGTAACACGTTGGTAAACGACGTTTAAAAGAATGCCTCTGAGTTCTCGACCTTTCATCTCGTAGCAGCTCTATACATTTTTGTTCTAAACTATGTAGAATATATAAACATTTGTAATCGACTTTCATTAGAGCGTCGTCAAAATTGAAGACTTTAGTTTACGTGATGGAAACAAACCGAACTTCAAATAAACAAAGGAACAAACCGAACGAGCCCAATTTAAAACTAAAAACAGTGGTGTGAGAGGTATAATATGAACGTGTATTGCAGGTGCACTGCCGGCACTGCGGACGCATATTCTGCGCTGCGTGCGTGTCGCACACCGTGAGCAGCGGGCCGCGGCGCGCGCCCGCGCGGGTCTGCGCCGTGTGCCGCACGCTGCTGCAGCCGCACGCCGCGCCCTACTTCAGCACCGACCCGCCGCACTCGCCCGACTAGTGCACCCGCCCCATCCCTCTACTGCACCCCAACCTGCGAGGTACATCTCACGCGTATGTTGGGACGCTATCACGTGACTGCTTTTCGCTCAGCGCGCTCAACAACTGGTACTACGACTATTGCTGCGCATCCGTTACTGTGAGAATAATTTATAATGTTGCCTTGTTAATATGACGGAACATTCATTGCATGTTATTTTGTCTTCCGTAGTAATGTTATATTGACGATCTGTGGGGAACTGACGAGAGGCACTAGTGCATCCAACTGCATCAAACCTTTTCCATTAAAATCGCATCTCGCAGCGGCACATGCGTAGAATCGACATACAATTTTGTGATAATAATGCAATGAGGGTCCCGTTTAAAGCGCTACGAGTTGTAGTGCAAAGGAATTGACCTTATGCCTAGTGGCTCTTTGGATCGTTTGATTGTGTCCATAGTGAAGTCAAATGCACCAGATATGTTGGACTTCATTCGGAGCCTCAGAGTGTAGTCAGTTGTTTTTTGACTTACAAATGACACAGTTGTTTTATAACCTCAAAACAACTTTGATATAACATCTATTTTATGATGTTTGTTTTCTTTTTAAGCAGGACAGTAGCAAAATATATGTTATATGGTATTGAAAATGCTTACCACTTTTTACCTGCATAATTCAAATAAGTATCGAAAATTCTATCATACAGATGTCAGTAATGTTAGTGTGGGTAACAACCGATATTGATAAAGAGTTGCATCCGTCAGAGGTTCAGAATGGTCAAATTGTAAATAACCAATGACTACTCTTAAGGCTGTGAACGACGTTAGTGTAAAGAGTTACACTGATTGCCCTCTTAGGTCCTGGATGCACCCTAGTAGATTACAGTTGTAAAATTGCCATTTTGGTAGTATTCAATTTCAAATATACTATAAAATATTTGGTTCAATGAAATAAGAACTGAACAGCCACCAAGCATGTTACATTAACATTGGCTAATCCACAATGTGATATCTGCAATAAAAGGCATCCCGATGTTATCGAACAATCCGTGTAGAGAAGCGAGGGATACTTGAATCAATTTCGTTATTTAGTAATAGCTAGCTTTATATATAATTTTACCTCGTTTCTTTACATACATTTTTGCAAGATTAACTTCGGAATGGAGCCGTTTTTGGGCTGCTAACGTGTTTAGAATAGCTAGGACATCTAGATGAATTATTAAAATGTTAATTAGGTTAAAAAAGAAGTGATACAGCTGTGTAAATAATACACATGTAGATTATATGGAAATATTTTATTGTAAATAAAAGAGCTCCGTACGAAGCAATGAATATTATTCAAATTCTTATGACTACCCGAAGTTCCCAAAGACTTATTAAAAAAACAAAGACTTATCTCTTCTGTTGAGAATAACCATGGAAGGATTACTATTGTTTTGACTGAGAAGCTAATTAAATAAATCTGGCGATATAAACTTTGCATGTTTTACAACAAAAAAAAATACATTATTGCACAAAAATTACATAATACACTGCCTTTTCCAATATTTCCAAGTAATAAAATCGAATGAATATATTATGCATATATTTATTTCATAAGGTATTATGACTTTTATGCTGAAATGACCGATATTACCAAAACAATAGGTTTAATATGATATTGCCGATTGTCGCTGTCTAGCGGTCTTATATTACATTCCGTCACACCCTTTACGTGAAACACGGTTTACTGCCTACCTTAAACCTGACTACACCAAAAATCTATGGCTTGCCAAAAATCCATAAACCAGACTGGCCTCTTCGTCCTATTGTTAGCCAAATAGACTCACCTACGTACAAGACTGCCCGATTCCTCTCAGACATGTTACTACCATTCACGGGCAAAACAAATAGTTATGTCAAAGATTCCGCCCATTTCATACAACTACTGGAGGATGTACGACTAGGTGAAGACGAAGAGATGGTGAGCTTAGATGTTCACAAATATACCGATAGAGGACACCACTAACATTATATCTGAAATAATAGAATGCATACCTATACCTATCGAGTATATGAATATAATACGATACACTTTGTCGAGTGGATACTTTGTGTGGAAAGGGGATTTTTACTTGCAAATCGACGGCATAGCGATGGGGTCTCCGCTAGCTCCTGTAGTCGCTAATATCTTTATGGAGTGTTTTGAAGTAATGGCAATGATGAACACTTCATATAAGCCAAGACACTGGTGGCGCTATGTTGACGACGTGTTTGCCATTGTGCAAAGAAACGAGGTGGATTCACTGTTAGAACACCTGAACAGCGTTCACCCAAAAATTGCTTTTACGGTGGAACGGGATAAAGAAGGAGCCCTACCTTTTCTGGATGTGTTGGTAAGACGCGACTCAGTCGGACATTTATCGCACTCAATATATCGCAAGCCAACACACACAAATAGGTATCTCAGAGCGGATTCTCACCACCACGCAGCGCACCTAGCCTCAGTACCACGGACTGCACATTAAGAATATGCGATCCTGAATATCTGGATACTGAGTTAAACCATATTAAAGGTGTTGTGCAGAGCAATGGTTACAAGTGGAGGCACAGTTGGCGTATTGCGAACGCATCGTCGAAGGCACGCCCAGCATCAGTGGAAAGAGCGACAGCATACCTTCCATATATAAAGGGAATCACGGATAAAATTGGAAACTTGTTACGCCGAAGGTACAGCATCGAGACAATATTCCGCCTTCTAAGAAACTTAGACAGCTGCTTCGCTCTCCCAAAGATAGGGACCCATTGGGACTCCCCGGTGTCTACTTAATTCCCTGCGACTGTGGCAAATGTTACGTTGGTGAAACATGCAGGAACGTTTCCACTAGACTTACGGAACACATACGCTCCATGAAGAATCAGGACATCAACAGCTCAGCCGTGACAGAACATTCTCTGTTATCTGGTGCAGGACAATACATCCGCTTGGACAAAACTCGGGTCTTGTCGCGAGAAAAGTTCTTCGTGCCTCGCAAGATCCGAGAATCTATTGAAATTAGTAGACGTCCAAACTTCAATAGAGACGGAGGATGGTTCTTGTCACCTACTTGGAAGCCGTGTCTTCATGGAACTGTTTTGGATGATAAGGACGGGTCTAGTGGAGATGTACTGATTTCACCATCAGCGACGAAGAGGATTCGCATCAGTCGACGACACGACCAACTGCAACCCACCCCTCACACCAACCGCACGATGACGTCACGCGGGCTACGAGCTGCCACCCGCAGTGCTAAGCGAGACGTCAACGCGTGCGTTCCGAGCTCTCCTTGAAAAAGAACACCGATTGTGGTTGAAAGTACAGTCGGAGCTATCTGACTGATTCACGTGAGTTCCGTATTATTTACTAAAACGGTTTACTGCCCTTAACCGCCTATCGTAAAATAGCAGCGACGCGGCGCGGCGCAGGTTCGAACCGAGTGTGAGCAGAGTGAGGCAGTAGCAATGAATAGTCCTGTGGCCGATCGAGGCGCGCATGCACTGCTGCCCGCCGGAAGCAATCTTACACACAACCAATTGACAAGTGCCTAGTAGTACTATACCACTTAGTCAAGTCCTCGTCTACGGCTCGGCCTTTAAACTTATACGCGACCTGCAATTTTATTGCTATATTTATTAACTTATGATGTGATTTGTACGAAAACAATGTAAGCACATATTCTTTTTGTTAACTAACGCGAGTCTACCTTGAGGAGGTATCTAAAGATTGAAATATGGGGCATTTATAGAAGAGTGCGTTTCGCCACAACAGGAACATGTTACGGTTGTTAACACTATTGTTGGGTAAGTAGATTTCGCTAAATAAGATGTACGTTTTGGTCTGTTAATAGTTTGCCTATTATTGACCGGCGAAGGATTTTTGTCATTGTAGGTAACATTAGGAATACGGGATGACAATAGGCTAGTTTCTAAGATCTTTACGTAGTCTTCCAGACATATTTCTATACTCAAAAATTCTAAACACATAATACTTATAGAACTAACTGTGCCGTGGGAAACAAACATACCTCACCACACAATAAAAACAAACAAATATTATGACCTCACGAATGAATTAACCAAAAACAGTTATGTGGTTAATTTATATAATGTAGCAGTTGGAGCAAGGGGGGCCAGCGAAACCCCTATATAACCAAATTAAAGACCTTGGCCTGCCATTTTTATTTATTTTTCAATATTTGTGCCCGGCACAAAATGTGCTGCGGGACATTTTTTGTTTCTGAAGATGGGCGATACAGAATAGTTCCTCTTGCAGCCGCGTGCCAAGTGGTGTCGCTTTGGTCGGTTGTGTGTAGTTGGCGCGAGGATTTAAATTATGATATAACGTTGGATAGGTAAACAAAGAAAGACCTTAAGCCTGTTCAGCAGGAATGAGTTCTACATTTATATTATTGGTATGTTTAAAAATATATTTAAAAGCTTTATGAAACTTTTATTATAAAAGTTTCATAACCGCAACAATGAAGTGGAGACAAATCAATCGTTGTAGTTCTCGAGGCTGAGCGTGAGCACGTCGCTCACCAGACAATCCGCCGGCTGGAACAAAACATAATAACGATCAGAATGCGGACACATTTTTAGTGCTTGGATATGTTTATGTAATAAAGTAGTATAGTAAGTCTTGATAACGACTAATATTTGTATGCTTTTTTGCTACAATTTGTTATTTTGGACGGCTTAACCCGCTGTTGATACGCTATCAATCTTCATCAAAATCCGAGTATTAGTGGTGAGTGGCAACAATCACATTTTAGCATTTATAAATGCGGTGTGGTTAGGTTATTTAGCAATTCGAATAAAAGATTGAAGTCGGTCTTTTGTGCCTATTGTAGGAGTTAGAAATTGAATATTGTTAAGTAATTAGGGTTTGCATACACATTTCACAGATGTTCTACATATGTAGTACCTAAGAAGTAGTTGTCCTTTGAGCCGGCTGCACACTAGTAGTGTGTTGGTGAGGAAACTTATGATAGTATGAACAGTTTAGGTTTAAGTTTTTATCCCTCATGACAAACCCATATCACGGTAATATATCAAACTTTTTGGTCGCAGGTGTTATTAGAAAGTAACGGCTTTCTTAAAATACTTATTTGAATCTTAAGCTATACATTTCTGCTACGTGTACAGTGTGTGCATTCTGTCTATAATAGTATCTAGGATGTTGTTGGTCCTTCGAGCCGGATTGTACATACCTCGGAGCAGATTCCTACGAGAGCGTCCGCGCAGCCGTAGAACTCTTCTTTGAGCGAGATGACGATCGTCTGCAGACTTCCCTTTTTGCTGCGGATGTAGGAGGCGACCTTGCCGATGTTGGTGTTGTCGAGGGCAGCGTCTATCTCGTCCAGGAGGAAGAACGGCGCGGGCTGATAGCTGTGGGAGATACGATTAATGTTACTCATCAGTGAAAACCTCTAATTTTATTCACTCATTGTTATAGATAGTAGTATAGCTGTTGATTTTCCAAATATAAATAAATAAATTAAGTAAATTATATTAAAAAATTACTACCGTAACGAGCGCGGCAATTTACCTGATGCTGAGCTATTACATTCTGTCAATAACTGAATGTGCACTGCGTTTTGAATACCACTCAGATGTAATTTAATATAAATTTACTTTATATGCCAGTGATTGCACTGTCGGCTAATAAAAGTTCTTTTTTTTGTTGTTGTTCCGGAAAAAGCTTGGGGACCACTTGATATTAAGCGGACTTACCTTTGCCTATAACAGATGCATTTCGTCACAAGTCACGAATTGCACTGCGCCCTTCACCTTAAGACATAGTTGTTTAGTCTCATGTGCCTGTAATTTCACTAGCTCATAATGTTGAAATAGTAATATAATTTTAAGAAGTTTCCTTTAAATCAAATTGTTCAAATTAAATTTTATTACATAGATAACGATGGTTAAACTTGAGTCAACAAAGTGTAAAAGTGTATTTTTACACTTTATTAACTCAACTATGGATAGTCAATTATGGATGTGTACCTGTGTATAGCGAAGAGCAGCGCCAAGGCGGCGACAGTTTTCTCCCCGCCGGAGAGGTTGGACATGGGCTGGAAGCGCTTGCCGGGCGCCACGCAGTTGTAGTTGATGCCGTCCAGGTACGGCTCCTCGGGGTTCTCCGGCCCCAGGAACGCTTGCGCAGATTGGTTCATAGCCAGCGCCTGACGACACAACCCAGCCTAACTGTTACATCTATATACTCCGATTATACTCATTAATAGTGAAATCTAGTTTGGCAATTTTATATGTTAAGGTAAAGAATTTACGGCATATTTATTCTGTATTATTTTTTTATTATAAATGTAACTAGGTATTTGTAGTAATATATCAAACGAAGCATGCATGACTAAATGCTTATTTAATCGTAATTATTTATTATTGTCCAAACAGTTTTTCGCACTGCTGGTATAGGATAGGATGGTATACAACTAAAAGGTTATTATTCCAATAATCGGTTTAGTGATTAATGCGTCCAGCGCTGTTAAAGTTGCTGCAATCCATGAGACCGCGGTTTCTTGTACCTTCTCCTTTCGACATCACATCTATCTGAGACTTACGTTATACTCATTCGGTATTCGGCCGGCTATTCAATATGTAGCTAATAAAATAATTGATTAAAGGCCCGTTTCAGAATGTCCTAATAAAGTTTCGGGTTGCTATGCAACACATAAAATAACTGAATGATAAAAATTACAGTTAATATGCAGCGCATTTCAGCTTTAACCGATAGATAGGCTAAATCGATGACTGTGAAACGCAAAGATAGTGTTGTATTTATGAACTATATTCTGGGTAGTAAAACCGGAACTTACTCGAACATTCTGAAACAGGCCCTAAACCTGATAGTGATTACGTTTTTGAGCAGTTTGGTATAGAGGATATTGATCTGTAGAGACCGGAGGTTAGTTAGTTAGAAAAAAATTATTTGAATTAAAAAATATTATAATTATCTAGTAACAAATGATGAAACAGTTTTAATACTTTTATGTTTGCAATAACGCATGCTCTGCAGATAACATTATTAGGAGAATGTTCAAAGGTAGGTCCCCTATATGGCGGAGTGTCCTATTAAAATATTATGCTTAAATCGTTACATATTTTTTTGCTCCTCTCTCATTAACAGCGTATTTCTTTTCACCCTAGCATTAAAAGTTTTCTTAAAAAGTACAATTTTTATAAATTATTTATTTCCTGTTATTTCAAAACTAGCAACCAAAGATAATTAATATGCACTTTTTTTTTATTTATTGGCAACTGGATACATAGTCTTATGCCTCACTAAAATATTACCAACTTAGAATTGCCAGTTATTTATAGTTCCCATTTTTCCAGAATCTTAGATAGATTAAAAATACATAGCTATGACTGAATTCATTGCTATTCATTTAGTTTTTTTACACGTTGTTAGTTTTGCCTTTAATTGGATATCTATCGACAGCGCAGAAACGATACTTAAGTATACTTATTGAATATACTATTGGTATTATTGATTGTTTATGTATGTTTTTTATTTTATTTATATAGTCTTTGACCACTATCTCACCTGATGGTAAGTCATGATTTGGTCGAAGATGTTGTTCAGACTAACCTAGAATTACTGGCTATGAAGGCCAGCTGCTGGAACACACCGTTAAGTGCTTAACAACGGCTTAACGTGCCATACGAAGCGCGGAAGCTCTCAGTAATACTGTCACTAGCGGTCAAGCATCTAAGTCATGATTTATGACGTTGCTTAACTTAGCTGATCGATTAAGAACGGCTAAGCAAACTCCGCTACAAGTTCTTTAAGATGTATATTTATAGATGCCTGGTATTCAATACAATATGGCTTGCTGTTAGGTGTGCCGCCGGGCTAGTAGCAAGGTGTACGTTAAAATTCAGCGAGTATAAAATATAATAAAATAACGATTTATAGCAGCCACATATAAGCATCAGTGATGGTATAGCGTGGAAGCACGGCTGTCTTCACACACTCTTAAGTCAGGAAAAATCGATATGGTGTGTCTCTATTTAAAAAATATTAACTGGCAACACTACTAATGTTTACGTGCTACTGTCAAGAGTGTCAAGTCAATGACGAGCTGATAGCGTGAAAGAAAATAATCGTTTCTTTTGAAATGTCTATTCTATTCCTAAATAGCATCAAGTTATATACTAACCGGCAAAAAACTCACGTGTTTTGCCGGTTACTGTACTGTACTGTACTGATTAGTTTCCTAGATTAAATGTAAATGATTTAAGCAGATTCGCATTTGGATCTTATCAATACAAACAGGCAAAATCTTACAACTTGGAGCATGTGCGAGAAAATATTACCATATTTATTGTTATATTGTCTAAAAAAAAGCAATGAATTAGAAGAGGACTGGGCATTAATATTAGATCTGAATAATTATTAAGGACTAGAATAAAGTTGTAGATACTACCTCCTAAACTATCAGGTTGCGGATTTTGATACTTATGGTATCATTCGATTTGTCTAAAAAGTATTATAGTCTTGATATCTAGATGATAGATAATTTTTATAACTTAAAAATTAAATTACTCTTAAACCAGGGTAAAAATATGAAAAATGGCTACTGATCCTAAAATTAGACGTTTTTATTAACAAATTAAAAAAGAAATGATCAGGACACTAAACTTTTTCAGGGGACCTAAGTCTCCTAGTAAAATGGGCATTCTCCTTTACAAGAGGAAAAATTTAAGTCATGTGCGGGATTCGAACCCGCTTCCATCCTCCCCTTTAGCCAGGGTATGCTCTAATCCAATTGAGCTAACATGACAATGAGTCATAACTCAATTTTTTCCTATCATTCTTTAACCATCGTATTGGGTTCGAATCCCGCACATGACTTAAATTTTTCCTCTCGTAAATTTGTAATTTTGTAATGTAATCCGCAGAGCACGCGTTATTGCAAATATAAAAATATTAAAATTATAGGGTTGCGTCATCATTAGCAAAATTAGTCTTGTTTGTAGTACAACGTAAGTTTAGATGTAACTTGTGATGACTTTAATTTATGCGCTGCTTCTCTAGCAAGATATTGAAATATATTCTTGTGTTCGTTGTTCGTACTACTGTAATTGATAACGTAATTGTGAATATCATCAGCCGGAACCTAGGTAAAAGCGCTAAAATACTGTTACAATTTTAAATGTCCCTCCACAGACGTGAGTTTCCAAGCGGAACTATGAATGGTTGCTGATGTGAATTGTTTAAAAAAAGAAACAAGCATACAATTATGATTGTTACCCGGTATGGATAGTTATTTGGAATTTTTGACTAAGATCCGTTCACTGTAAGCCAAGTCTATAACCGTGCCCTATTGCACGAGTCCAAAATTTTCCGAAATTTGGGTGTTTATACCACCTGCCTATCCCTTGGAGGATATGCAGACGTGATGACATCTATTATTTCCTCTTACCTTATAAATAGCGTCGATTTCATTGGCGACGTGTTCGAAGCAATCGATGAATTTGTCGTGCCGTTCTTTCTTCACCTGGAAATTCGAATTTTCAACTTGAATTTTGTAACTTAATCGTTTTCATCATAAACAGCATTTGCTTAGCGTTTGTTTTGTAATTCTTAGACTTTATGTCAGTCTATCATTCGCTAGTCTTTTTACACTTTATATATAGCAGATACATTAACCACTATCTCGCCTAATAATAACTGATGCTGTAGAGGATGTTGTTCAGACTAACCTTGAAATACTGGTTCTCGAAGACAGAACTCTGTTGAGGACCTCCACACCATCGAAGACTAACAAGGAACTCTTTTGTATTGTTGTAATATGAAAGTAATCTGTCAGTGTGTGCTGTCACAGGTGTATGACTTAATGTTGTATACAAAAATACAATGATTTTATTTAATTATTCTCTACAGTAAATATTTATCCAGCTCGGCTGAATTATTCTGCTAAACAAGTAAAGAACAAATTTAAACACACCGATAGGTGCTCGGCAACAGATCTCTACTTGACAGTGGGCATTCGCAAAATGCACTATAACGACTGCCAGCCTAAGTCAACAACCGGCTCGCGACGGCTCAACGTGCCTTCCGAAGCAAGTGGACTCTCAGTAGTAATACCACTAGCGGTGACCCATCCATGTAATGACCGCAGCGGACGTCACTTAACTTAATTGATCGATTAAGAACGACCAAGCAAGCCCCGCTATGAGCGTTGTAAATAAACTGTTATCAATGTGTATTACCTTTTCGAAGGCTAGTTTAGCTTTGTGCGCCCGTTTCCTGGCCGCGACGAACGCTTCGTTGGTAGCGTTCACCTTCTCGCGGACTTCGTTCAGCTTCTGCATCGCCTGTACAACAATTATAATTTTCTCAAACATGCTTGGAAATGTGAGCATTATTTTGACAACCTTCTTCGAGATAAATCGAAATTGCTGTACTGGCCAAATACATGCGCACAGCGGCCGGCAAAAAATGTATGAAAACCTATATCTATCGTATCTAGCGGCCAAATAAATTGCATAGGAAACTAATATCTGTCGTGTTATTTAAAAATGGAACGATCTTTTACTTCGAAGCATGGCAACCAAGGAGGTAACTTATCAAAGGTTTTATTTAAATTTCAATCTGGCTTGCCAATAGAACGCTGTTTATGGAAAAAAAAAATGAACACTTTAACGCGGGCAATTTTATTGTTGTTTGTTGATAGTCATTGATTTGATAAGTAATTGTTACGACAAAATGAGTTCAAGTGAAGACAATGGGAGTGATGAACTTAATTCAACGCCACTTGAAATTCAAGAGGCGGCAAGAGCCATAATAGAAAACTTGTTACCGCCAAAATCGAAAGAAAAATATTTGAAAATTTTGTTCAATGGAAGAATGAAAGAAAATAGAAATCCTTATCCGGAAACGTTTTTTTGGCTTATTTCGGCTAACTCGCCAAGAAAGTTAAGCCGACAACGCTATGGGTCATCTATTCAATGCTAAAATGCACAGTTTTAATGAAACATAACGTGAATTTAAAACAGTATCCAAATCTGACTTCAATGCAATTGTACATTTAACAACTGTATTTTCAAATAAAAATTTCTGCCTAGGTACTACTTTGTTTTAATTTCCGCGCATTATTTGAGAAATGCACTATACAAGCCTTGGCCACAACTAGGCATTGATGGACTTACGTATGTGTGCCTCGGCTTCGCCTCGGCCCACATTTACACGTTCGTCCATCAATGCCTCATTTGCTGGCCGCTGCAGTAATGTACTATAATCTATTGGTCAACAGTTTAAGGGACCCACGTCGTTATACTTCTGTCCAGTATTAAATGCACTTATTATTTTATAAAGTCCTGACAATAACACTTATAATGTTGTTTCGTTACAAAACAAAATAATGTCATCATCATCATCATCATCAGCCGGAAGACGTCCACTGTTGAACAAAGGCCTCCCCCATAGAACGCCACAAAGAACGGCTATTAGCCGCTTGTAGCCATTGGCTGCCCGCGACTTTAACGATGTCGTCAGTCCACCTGGTGGGGGGCCTACCAACTCTACGTCTTCCGGTGTAGTGTGGTAACCGAGTTATCAGTTCGTCGAGCAATGTGGCCCGCCTATTGCCACTTCAACTTGCAAATTCTGAGAGCAATGTCGGTGACTTTGGTTCTTTGGCGAATATCCACGTTCCGGATTTTATCGCGCAAAGAAACTCCGAGCATAGCTCTCTCCATAGCTCGTTGAGTGACTCTGAGTTTGTCCATAAGGGCCACAGTTAAGGACCACGTTTCGGTGCCATACGTCATCACTGGCAACACACACTGGTTGAAGACTGTTTAACTATTGCTACTCTTCACGTAAGATGTAGTGTGCAGCTTACCCTCATGTTAGGCGCCTGTATCTTGTCGACGGTATTCTGCAGTGAATTGATGGCCTTCTGCATTTTGTCGCCTTTCCGTTTGATCTCGTCCGCCTCCTCCAGCTCCTGCATCGAGTCCGGCAAGGAGCTGTAGTCCACGCGGATCCTGACAAAATACACCTAAGTATATACAGTATGCTGGGGCCATCTATACCTCATAGCTTGAACTACCGGCGATGCAGCAAACCATTAAATAAAACTAGCGAAAGAACGAAGCGCTTCCACTTTTCTCGTGCGTACTGTGAAAGAGTGGAACTCCTTACCGTTGTCAGTTTTTCCCGATGGGTGTCGTGACGTGAACGTGGGTGTCTTCAAATCGAGAGTAAATAGGTTTCTTCTAGGTAAGCGTGCTCCATCTTAGACCACATCAATGCTTAACATCAGGCAAGGTGTGGTCAAACGTAAACCTATCATGAATAAAATAAAAAAAGCCAAGTGTAAGTCGGACTGGCTTACCAAGGTTTTTAGGACGCACTATATATTTCACAAATGTACTTTACTGAGAGTATATTTTTTTATAAAGTTTGATAGGGAGCATCGAGCAAGAGCTGTTTTTTTCTGTGAAAATTTCAAACGGCTACCTTATTATTGTTTCAGAAGACAGCAATTATACATAAGACGTTCGTCAGAGTACGATCAATAATAGGGTTATGGGATGCGATTTTTAATGTCACTAAATATCGTCAAAAAAGTCACCAATAAATTGTATTTTTAAACTCACTTGTGACTGAAATTTACATACCCATGATATCGATAGCAAATAAAGTCTTTAGATTAGACTTATGTCGTAACTTTTGTTTTACGTTTCGTTTTTGTTCTAATATTGATAACTGCCGCACTGAGATGTCAGTTTGAGGAGCACGAAATATTTTTGCATTGTAATGAAAAAATTAATAAACGACAACAATATATTCTTCGTAAAATGGAACAAAATCATCGATTGGCTGTTATCAGCGTGAATTTTTTTCGAATTGGTAGGCAGAGTTGACATAAACAAAATGTAATATCAGTGATATCAAAGTTACAGTGTTATCTTCATGTAACCAGTGAAATAAAAATCATTGGTGAAATTCAAATACCGCATCGACCTGTTTGGTAAGCGGTATTGTAGAAGAAGATGGCTAATCTTAAAAGATTGTCGCACACTGTACCACTCGGCTTAGTATCGACGCCCTTCGTCTCAACTCTCACAGTTAAGTACACTCTGTAGATAACGTCCATAGACAACGCGCACTCTACAACGTATCGGCATCGATTACACTTTGGATAAGATAGAGAGATGTCGTGAGAAGCGATGCGCCGACGCACCGGCGTGGATATGGCTTTAGGTAGATTTGTGAAACTGTATTATTGTTTGGTGAGATAATCTCTGAATTCTGAGCTGAACAAAAGAGAAAATAAATCCCACTACTTCAGTCAACTGAACTGGATGTAAATTGATAATCAAGTATCACTGAAATTAAACATTGGCACAAACTGATCACCACAAGTATAGCATAACGAAAATTCCTAGAATGTTATGAAACAATTTAAAATTCAACTATTCCCGTGGGGTGCCGGGCAGAAATTGTACACCCACATCTCTCTGTGGGAGTCATAGGCAACAAAGGGAAAAACACCGGAAGGTAGGGAGCGTGTTATAAGTTAGCCTTATAAAGAACCGCCACCTTACACTGCGATCCCCAAGACGTTGCAGTGCGTAGACGTAAGCTAAGTAAGTAGGTATAGTTATATACATGTACCAGTAGCATTTAAGTATTGTGTGAATGAGATGTTTGTCTGCATATATTATACGAATTGGACGTTTCACTGTATCGTACGCGCATCCAACAAACCCCCCTTATTGGGTAGGCTTGTTATAAATTCGGTATACGTATAGTATATATTATAATTATGTAGTTGGGCATCATTCGAGTATGGTACAGTTGCAGTACAGACCTGGCCTCCTTGCGGTACTGCTGCGTGGTGGACATGGAGGAGGGATCGGACTCCGTCTCGTGGGTGTCGTCGAGGCTGCCCTCCACCAGAGGGATTATTACGTCCTCCATCTGTTGCATATTCATTGTAAATTATATTAAATGAGCCAATTGTTTCGTTTACATTGATAAGATAGCCTTAAAGCACTTTCTCACCTGATGGTAAGTGATTACGTGCTCGAGGATATAAGCACCTAGAATGGAAACTAGTATTTTTTTACCAATAAAACAGGCAAGTGACGGTAAGCGTCAACTTGTACATTACAGTTGCAGTGTCACCATCCTTCTTCTGCTTGATACTGCACTGCGCTCAACACTTTGGTAACAGTCTGATGGACAGCTGCCGGAACACATCTTAATATGCTTGTCGACAGATTTTCTATTTGAGAGTGATAGTTATCCATGCGAGCATTTGCAAAATGGCACACCATCATTGGGTGAAAGTAAAGCAATCCCGTAAGAGAACAGCAAGAGGCTAGTATACAGCGTGCCGTTACCTTGCACTGCCGCAGTATGTTGTGTCTGTCGCTGCGCTTGCTCTCGATGCGGGACTCGATGCTCGCGATCTGCTTCTGCACCGACTGGATGTCCTTCTGGATGGACGCCAGCTCTTTGCGCGCCTGCCGACCACCGCATCACATTATGCCTTACATCACTGCTACAGCCACTGTGCTCTCCTATAGTCACTATTCTAATTGGTACCTACATTCTCAGGGCTGCTTCTAGACATTTCTCTGAATTTATGGATTTTCTTTGTTTAAAATTAACTATTTGACTTGGGGATAAGTAGCTAAAGAAGTATAAAACTTAAAGTGGGTTCACGCCACGAAATCACCAACAAATCGAAAATAAAATACTAAAAGATAATTCATACAATGATATCGATAAAAAACGATGTTAATTAATTTCACGAACATAATTTTCAATAAATACCAAAATCAGGAATTTTCTTCTTCCTGTTGATACTCCTTACGGAGACGATGCAACATGTATTATATCACATGATTATAATTTGGCATATTGCAATTCACATTGCTAGTAGGAACATATTTTTCCAACACAATTGCTCGTAAAGCCTCTATTACGCAGGTGCCAACTTTATCGAAATGTGCTTCTTTCCGCTCACGTGCTTTTCCTTTTCCACAGTTTAATAAGTTAATAAGCTGTAAATAGATTGTGTTTTATTCATATTCCCTAGAAAAACAAACCTTAATAGTTTCTCACCTTCGGAGTTAAAAATACGAAACAATTATTAACCTCTTTACTGTTTCCAATATAGTGCGTTAAGTTACCAATACGGCTAACGTGCCCTCCGAAGCACGCGCACGCGTATTAGTAATACCGATAGCGGTCCCATCTAAGTAATGCCTGCGGCGGACGTTGCTTGACTTAGTTTATTATTTAGGCAAAGTACTCTAAGAGCGCTTATATAATATTTATTGTACTGACTTGATATATAGTGGGACCAAGGAATGGTGACAATGAAGTTTGAATTAAATTTTTCGTGTGTAGTCTCGATGTAGAACCCACTGTATTTTTTTAAATTATTTTTTAACAGATTAAAAAGTAGGAAGTTCTGCATTTGATATTTTTTCTTCCTCATATTTTTTACACAGTGTATCGATTTTGATGATTTTTACATTCTTCATTCGCTTGCCATGTGGTCCCAGTTGAGTGAGATCTGATGAGTAGTATTTGAGTTATCTCTAATAATAAGTATTTTGTTTGAAGTCACAAATTTTTTCTACAGTAAATTTTTGAAGCATTCAATATGAACGGTCCTTAACAATTTCAAAACAAGAACAAAGACATTGACCAATGACGGCAATGACCCATCTCACTCTGTCAATATCGGAAATGTGCGAGAGACATACTCAGTACTCGTTTGTTAAAAAAACAGAGTACAGATACTTCTGTGCATTTAACCAGTAAGGTATGAATGAGCGAGTGTTGAGTGCGGCAAGTGCAGTACCTTGTTGACGTCATCGTCTGCATGGTCGAGGCGGGCCCTGGCGGCGGCGCGCTCCGCCTTGGCTGCGTCCGCGCGGCGCAGGTCCGCGTCGATGTCCGCGCGCTGCTTGGCCTCCGTCTGCCGCCCCTTCTCCAGCTCGTCCTCTGCGTCCTGCACCTGCCGCTCCCACCGCGTCACGTTCTCTGTCGCAACACAAATGTACACCAACATTATTAGTCATTCATTATTATTTTAACTGTGTTAGTTCATAATTAACTGTGTTCCTTAGAAAAGAGTTTGTGACGTCACGTCGGCTTAACAGGAAAATTAGGCGGAGTTGTCACTAGATAGCATTTTATATTTTTTAAGTGTTTATTTATTTTTTTATTTATTTATTTAAGTGTTTTGTTAAAATATTAATTTAATGTTTTATTGAGATATTTTTTTAATATTTGTTATTATTAAATATGCATTTCCTCAAAGTAACGCCTGAATCTATTCATTAGCAGGCAAAGGATTTTATTTTTCAATACACTTGCTCGTTAAAGTTCTAATACGAAGCCTTCCCTGTATCAAAATATTCTTCTTTTCGCACACGTGCTTTCTAGCATCAAAAAGAAGTTATGCGTTGTATTCATTTACTTCAAGAAAATAAATCAAGGAGTTTTTTTTACCTTCGAAGTTAAAAGAACAAATCAAATAATAACATCTTTACTGTTGGCTATATATTGAGATGTCCCCAAAGACATAAAGACGGCTCCGACATACAATTCCTGCAGGCCCTCGCCTATACCACAATCTTACATTATGACTGCCTCGATTGGAATGATTAACTTTCATAAAGAACTATTTTGAATCACTTGCGAAGAACGTAAGAAAAGGAAAATAATACAATAATTAAAAAAATATATATAATAAAGGATTGCGCCGTAGTTTTTTTTTTTATGTGATAGTGACGGAACAAGCACGATGCCCATTTCATTAGGTATTCTTTCTTCCTTTACACTATTTTCATAAACAACATGTACAGGGTATGTTAAACATGTACAGGGTAGACGTTTAGCAAACGTTAACATTAAGGTCCAAACAGGCAAAACAATTAATGTGATTTTGAAGCGCTCGTAGCGAAGTGTGCTTACCCATTCTGAACCGATCAGCAAAACTAAGCAACATCCTCCGCAGTCATGAGTTGGATGGGTGACCGCTGGTGACAATACTGCCGAGCTTGCACGTGCTTCGGAGGGCACGTTATGCCGTCGGTCCCGGTTGTTGTCTTAGGATGGCAGTCGTTATAGCATGATGGTAGGGCATTTTGCGAATGCCCGCCTGGCTAGCTACCAACCTCAAGTAGAAAATCTGTTGCCAAGCACCTAACGGTGTGTTCCGGCAGCTGTCCTTGAGAGCCAGTAATTCTAGGTTAGCTTGCCCAACAACTTCAACCACATCATCACTTACCATCAGGTGAGATAGTGGTCAAAGGCTAACCAAACAGGCATAAAAAAGTTGAAAATATGTCCCTAAGGAACCAGGACTTTGTTTTTGGTATGTTCTAATAATAAAATTTTATCATTTTATTATCAAAACATACCAAAAACAAAGATGACGCCGTAATAATCGTTATAGATAAATGTTGCAGAATCAGACATGTTACAACATATTATAATAAATAACTATGTCATGAAAATAACTTGCACAAATAAATTGTAACAGAAACGAAAGCAATTTTGAAAGTGCAAAAAGTATATGGCAGCGGTGGGATTCGAACCCACGCCTCCGAAGAGACTGGTGCCTTAAACCAGCGCCTTAGACCGCTCGGCCACGCTACCAATATACATCACCCTCGAATTTACGATCCAGAAACAATGTACAAGAAAATAAGTCAAAATAGACCGCACGTTATTTCTGGTATTAGTTACATCACGTAAATTTAATAATTTACCAGTAATTGCTTGGTCGCAAGGACTCGAAAACGTTCAGTATGCTAGTAATTAATCCAATTTAATGCAACTCTTTTTAACTACAACATCTGTTGAATCTATACATACAGAATTTTGCATTTACGGTTTTGCCCGGATTCTGACACTGATCACAGGCAATACGCTCGCTGTTTCTCTACTAAGACCGTAGAAAACCTGACGACAAAAGGGTTTTCACGCACATCTGCCTGTTTTAATTAAAATTAAATTTTAAACAATATCGCTTGTTCAGAAAATGCCATGTTTAGAAGATGTGTCCGATTCCCGTTGGACGTAAAAATTATTTGCAATAAAAAAGTTTCTATATGATATACCGGTTTGTCGCTATTTATTTCATATTGGTTTTGCCTTCATTCGTTTTGCTATTGGCCTGGTTTATTAATAGTCAGATAGCTTTATCTAAGAAATAAAATATAACTCGTCAAATTTAATGTGTCAATTTTATATACATAATTTGTACATTTCACTTAGCTACATTAATCTTTATTTTGGTAAAAATTATGATGTGACTCATCTGGCTACCCGATAGACTGATTTAACTATGTGCCGTATAATGTGTATTTGCCTAAAAACTAAACAAGTAAAACCGAGACCTGTTGTGTACCTAACGTATAGCAATACCCTAATGATAGTTACGTGGACGTATAACAAGTAGTGGCATGGTGCTCATCAGGCCTCATAAAATTGGTAAATCCAACGTCATTCTCTTAAGCTGAACTATATTGTTGATGTCAGAACAAAACTTAGATCCGTGCATATAATATTATGTATTTTACAGTTATATTGTATCATTTATGTCAATTTTACAAACAAGTTTTTCTACTTCAGGGTGTAGCTACCACCCAGGTGAGCCTTTACAAAATGCCCTTCCACCTCAGGGTGAAGCTCAAGCCGGCGGGATCGAACCGTGGACCTGCAGCACGCCAGTTGATAGCTATTTTTGAAATGAAATTCTCGTGAGTTTCACACATATTTAAATATTATAAATAAAACCGGCAAAAACACTCACGTTGGGGATCGAATACGTCGACCCGGGTTTCGAGTATATCAGATACTCATCATCAGGGCGAGTGCACAGCTGCGTCTGCGAGCTCCCGACGGGCACTGATAATGACATGGCAGTTGATAGCTGTTACAGTATGGCTGTGTGTTGTACTCACTCTGCGTGTCGCGAGACCGTTCGAACTCTAGGTTGGATGCGATGCGGTCGATCTGCGCCTCGAACTCCATCCGCCGCTTGGCGCGCTCCTGCTGCACGCGGAGTTCTCGTTCCTCGTACTGACTACACGACAATAGAACACATTCACAACACTACCGACACTGCGACTATACACTATCTAACTACACTATCGCTCGCTCTTAACCGATCAACTAGATTATAATATTCTGCAGATATGTTTATCGTCATCATTTCAGCCGCAAAAAGTCCACAACTGAATATATGCCTCCACAGATTTCTATTATTCTATTAGAAATCCAAAAAATCCGTTCACCCAATCAAGAGTTGTGAGGTAACAAACATAAAAAAACAGACGAATTGAGAACCTCCCTTTTTTGGAAGTCGGTTAAAAATAGAATTCCTGCTACCTTACTAATGTCGCCCATCCAACTTGTGAGTGGTCAAAACCGAATTGAATCTCTCAAAGTAGTTCGTTACATTTAATAATGTATCCTGCTTCATAGCAGACTGCTGATGTCTACTGTTCTGTGAAGAATTCTTCATAGAACAGTAGACATTAAAACTTACAATGTATAAATATGTCTCATGAAGCTTCGATTAATTTTTCTTAGCCTATATCTTTTTGGACAAAGTCACGAATGTTGATCTAAGCCAAGCTCCTGAGTCACAAAACTGGTTGACGAATCGATCACGAGTTATTTATTTTTGTGTTATAAAGTGACATGAAGTACAAATCGCCCACCTGGTGGTAAGCATCATGTCTGTTCATTACAGCTGCAGAGTTTACGTTTTGCTTGACACTCAGCACTGCTCTCTTCACTCCGAGACGTTAGTTCTTATGTTACGTTTGCATAGTAATTTCACTTGCTGCAGTGCACTAACAAACCTAAACACAGTAGAGCGTCCACACTATGGCTTCAAGATACAATATAAGACACTGCGGTGGTACTGGTATCCGCCCAAGACGGACTCTTCTTAGTAATAATTAAAATTAGTAACTGCTTTAATTTAATTATACAACTGGCACTGAGATTAATTTTACAAACGATATACTCATAACCATAGAAGTACTAGTCCCGCGAGTGGCATGGCATGGCGTGGGCCATGGTACACATAATATAAACTGACCGTATGTTGGCGACGCCGATGTCCCTACAGAAGCCCCTGAAGACGACGTCCTCCACGTTGTTCATGTTCTCCTTGATCTCCTGGATCTTGTTGTCCCGCGCGTGGATCGTGTGCTCGATCTCCTCCACTTGCGGCTACGGACAGACGTCATACACTCTACACTACACGGGATTTCTCTTGTTTACTACTTACAGCCTACTCACTTCTACCTCAGAAGGACGTTAATGAAGGGTTGTAGTGGGTTTTTTTTTTATATGTTTGATAGGTTAGCCTTTGACCACTATCTCACCTGATGGTAAGTGATGATGTGGTCGAAGATGTTGTACAGGCTAACCTAGAATTACTGGCTCTCAAGGACAGCTGCCGGAACACACCGTTGGGTGTTTGGCGACAGATTTTCAACTTGAGGGTGGTAGCTAGCCAGGCGGGCATTCGCAATGTGCCCTACCACCATGCTGTAACGACTGCCATCCTAAGACAACAACCGGGACCGACGGCTTAACGTGCCCTCCGAAGCACGGAAGCGCTCAGTAGTAATGTCACCAGCGGTCACCCATCCAACTCCTGACCGCGGCGGACGTTGCTTAACTTTGCTGATCGATTCAGTATGGCTAAGCTAACTTCGCTACGGGCGCTTCAAAAATTTCATGATGGGATTTCAATACTCAGGCAGGGGAGTACCTACCCTGCCTAGTATTACGTTAAAGTTTACTGAAGCTGTATTAGTACTATTAAACTTGCAAAATATTTCGGGGAAATGCAACTCCAGATAAAATTTCATACTCTAGATTGTGCTTGATGTAGAAAAGGCACATTTTTATCCAATCTAGGGATCGATCTTTGGACGCTATTAGGACATGAAGCTCATACAAACGTAATTGGCTTTTTACACCATTTCCCTCCTAAATTATAATCAAACTAAATCACTATTTAGGTGTTTGAATTAAGAACACACCAAAACCTCCTCACTCAAAAAATACTCAATACAAACTCCTTCCTTTAACCTTTTTTTAACACAATATATAATTATCTAATAATAATAATAAGAAAATTACCCTTAAGTTAAGTAATTGTTTCATTCATATTATAAAAACTTACGCTCATGTTTATATATTTTATATGAAGACACGGATGTTTGAGCGTGAACGTACTATGAGTCGATATCACTATCGACAATGTTTCGACTTAAAAAAAAAACATTATGTGGATTTGAGTAACTTAATCTTGCTTTTTTTCTACATTGAACATCTATTTTCGCTTTAAATCTTTTTTTTTCTCATAGTCATGTTATAAGGTAAAGTATGCAACTCTTGAATAAAACGGATTTATATCGAAGGCCATGGATCATTTGCTACGCACGTGATTCAATCATCATTCCCTACAGTCGTGATTCAGTTAGAATCCTTCACTTGCTCGAGATTCATCTATGGCACTCGCTGTAAATCTGTTATTTATTCTACTAATACTTTGCATAATATAGTGTTGTGTTTTATCTATTATTATTTTTTTAAATATCAATGTTCGAAAATAAGAGAGCCCTATATTTGTATTTTAGAAAGGATGTTTCCTGATTTGAACTATTAAATATATTACTTATTTAAAATGATGAATAATAAAGGAAATTGAAAACATAGTACAGCAATTTAAAATAAACTCATGGCACCGGCACGCATAATGGGTTATCTAATGTCATTTCTCTTTTACATTGTTTCGGTATATATAATCCTTATAGGCCGATAATGACTGAATATTTATTTGGGTTCAGCCGTTACAAACATGCTTACTGCCGCACTCAGAGTCTGACTCAGAGAATTTAAATACTGTCATAATCAGTACAAAAAGAAGTAAAGATTTAATTTGGGTAATTGCGACTATAAATTGAGATATAAGCTATCCTATCTTTCAATTTGGATCAAATTGCACATGGTGTGTAAATTTAACCAAATTTAAAATTGGTTCAGTAGTTTGGGAGTCCATCGCGGACAACAACGTGACACGTAATTTTTATACATAAAGATTTCTAAATGTGGCAATAAGAGAATGTTGAGATATATTAAATTAGATTGCTTAAAAAGCATCGATGCAAATGTAGATGTGTGGTTTATAAAGAATGGGCATATAATATATAATTTCAGAAGAGGCATATAAGTAGCGTCAGCGACTGAATAGTTGATTTGTACTATATACTCACCCCAAACATTTCCATCCTCTTCTCCAAGTCTGCAAGCTCTGCATCCAAAGTTTTTATTTGTTTCAACTGGAATTAAAATAATATATTACTTATGATTGATAAACACTTTCACCCCTTGATAGCATACATTACATAGAATTCCGAGAAAGATTCAATTTCAGTAATAATAAATAGACTATCAATCATGTATTTTTTATTTAAAAAAAAACCGGCTTGCATAAACTCGCAGACCGATAGTTTAGAATGAACCAAAAATGAATTATATTTTTTCATACATGGTGTTCGAGTTTGCCGCTTAAATGTGTTGCCGTTTAATCGATACAGCCTTTTGTAATTACTGGACAAGTGTAAGTAGGGGCTATTAGTTCCGCTTCGCAACAGCCCATAAAAGAAAAAAAATCGTTCGTACTTCAAAAATATATTAAATTATAAATCGACGTTTTCAATAAGTTATTGGGCAACAACGAAATTAATATACAAATATTTGAAACTCCTAGCAAATTTAGTCTTTGAGATACAGTATGTAACAAATATGGTCTAAATTTAAAACTTATATTTTTTTTACATATATAATTGTATTCTGTTCAGTATGTTCTCGATGATAGAAGACTGACGATAAAACCACATGATAGATTTTTGATTACCTTCTATTGGACTGTACCCTCCAGGAAAAACAAATGAATTTTTACTTCAATAATTTCAATGTTCGTCTTTGGATTTTATTCTGCACAAAATATATAAATTTAAGGTATGTGTCTCATTCCGTTTACGAGTCAAAGACCCGTGACACTCGCACGGACGTATAGACATTGTGGATATTAATAGGGCTCCGTTTTGCCTTATGGGTATGGAACCCTTAAAACACGTCCCTTGTATGGGAAGCCATTTTAATGTTGTACTTATTGTTATTATCATTTATGAGGCAATTCCCGTAGTAACAATACCTTCAAAAATATTTTATCAATAATTAACACATATTCTGTCAACTACAGCGTCTAAACTTCTTTACTTACTTTCTAAAATTCATTTTACGTTAACAATATTATTTCTCTAACAAATTTTTAGACTAAGATTGTGTTTCATTTATCTAACTTCTGAAAACAACCACTCATTGCTTTGTACAACAGGTAGGTATTTGCCTGTAAAATCGCACTCTGTGTATCAAGACACAGGCTCTCGCCTAGTTTGAGAATCACTGTTAACATACGTTTTTTTAATATTATACATTAAAATAATGTAATTAGCAATGTGTTTGTTAATTTAACTTTTTGGAAGTAAACATTTATTATTATTATTATCATAAACGCCCTGCTGTTTTTAACAGACTTCCAAAAAAGGGGGAGGTTTACAATTCGTCTGTTTTTTTTATGTTTGTTACCCTAGAACTCTTGACTGGGTGAACCGATTTTGAAAATTCTTTTTTTGTTTCAAAGGTGATGCTTGTAATTGGGTCCCATTTAAGTTTTATTAAAATCGGTCTGAGTTACACTAAAATAACTGAAAAATATTTTCCTATCTTGATGATATAGTCGTTAACAATGAATGATAATCGATCCCGTAAGTAGCAAGGGTCACTAAAAAGTGTGTATTTTTTTTTTACCAAAAAATGGAACCACTTCAGCCCCCAAGTGTGAAATAACTTGTCGAAGTCGGTACCATGCGCACAATATTGTGATAAAAGGTACTTTTGAACTGTCATGTTTTCGGTTCCATTTTTTTGTAAACAATTTTGTATATTATACATACATTAGGATTTTCGACGCGTTTCGTTCTACACGCATCTTTAAGAGGTCTTGACTCTTGGATACCTGTCCTCATTCTACATAGATAGAGCCTCTCTCTCAGAGCGAGATTAAGAATGAGGTTCTGTCTATTAATGTATTTGGACAAAGTAATGGCTTTTGATGGCAATGGCTGAATATTTAAATGAGTGTAAACCAATTAGTAAGAACTTATATACAATTAAAGGTATAAAATGATGGGCAGTAGTAGGTAGGTAGTATAGTATAGTATAGAGACCGTGGTATCCCTGTCGGTGACTGCGTACTTGAGGCGCGACTCGAGGCCCCGTATCTGCGAGTCGACGGTGGTGAGCTCCGACTCCTTGCGCGACTTCTTCATCGACTCGCGCAGCTCCTCCGTCAGCTTCTCCTGCAAACGGAACGCTCTATTAGTCTATCATATATTCTAATGAGGAATCTACGACGCTCTTATATAACTCAATTGGATAATTTCACCAGATAACAATCTAAAATTGTACTGCCACTTTAAACAAAAATGGGCGTATAGAGCCACTACACTCAAACAACAAGCCCCGTGGGGTGCCGGGTTAGAATTGCACCTCCCCATATTATCCCATGGGTGTCGTAAGAGACGACTAAGGGAAAAATACTAGAAGGTGGGCAGCAGCGCCTTCTAAAGAACTGCCAACTTACACTGCGGTCCCCAAGACGCCTGCCAAACACAGCAAGAAAATTGCCGTTGTAGTTTTTTAAATGAACAAAAAATATTTTTACACATTTAAATACCCAATCGATACAATATTAAGTAATCAGACTATGTTACTTGAACTGGGGAAACAGAATGATAAAGCCAATTGTCAAACGCATTCTCTCAGCGGCCGCGCTGTATTCCCGGTTTACTCAGTGACCCTTGATAGGCCGTGATGTAACTAAATTCCAATCGTATAAAGTCACCGTCATAGCAAAAAGAATACATAACAAACACACAGAATCTATTTACTGTCCATTTTTTCTTACAGCTATAAGCTAGCCTTTTATCAGTAATTCACTTGTTGGTAAGTGATGATGTGGTCGAGGATGGCAAGCGGATTAGGCCTAGAATTTTTTACTCTCAAAGACTGCGGCTGGAGCACACTGTAGGATTTTCTACAAGAGGTTGGCGTAGCTAGCCAGGTGGGAAATCCACAAAATGCCCTTCCACCATGCGGTCAACTTTAAGCCGGCGGCGGTGGAGATCGAACCATGGACCAGCAAGTAGTCCATATCTATCATCTCTCTATATTTTTTTCATAAAAACATCATAGAAGTAAATGTTGTATGGTTACCTTTTTAGCTTTCAGCTGAGACAAGTGCTTCTCGTCCCACCGCTTCGCTTTGCGCGCCAAGTCCAGCGACCCGCCGGAGATGATGCCGGACTTCTGGTAGAAGGTGCCGTCCAGCGCTAAGGCCTACAAACAAACGTACGGGCACCAACATCAACATTTGTTATATTTATAAAAAAAACAGCCTAGCGCGAGTCGGACTCACGGAGAGGAGGGTTCCTTAGGTACTATAAAATATCATATAATATATTTCATAAATATTATTTTGTCTGTCATCAAATTTATGGCAATGCAAAAAGCTGACAAAACTTGTCACTCGGAACGCACTGCTGCTGTCCTTGGCCTAGCAAACCACGTGCTTTCGAGAAAAAAGAGTATGTTTAAATAATTGTCAAAATGAATATGTATAATTTAATTTAAACTAAAGCATTTAATTTTTCTTATTTTTCGTAAATTACAAAAAAACTTTATGGCCTAGTACAAACTGCGGCGGCGACTGCCACGGCAGAGGTTTGCATTTTTTTTTGATATTGTAGTTTTTATTTTACATAAAGCACACATTTCAATTTTAATATTTTTATGTTTGCAATAACGCATGCTCTGCGGATTACATTACAAAATTACAAATTTACGAGATGAAAAATTTAAGTCATATGCGGGATTCGAACCCGCATCCATCCAGCCCTTTCCGGCTAAAGGGGTGGATGGACGCGGGTTCTAATTTCGAGACTTACATTTTTCCTCTCGTAAATTTGTAATTTTGTAACACGTTTCAATGTTTGGAAAAAATCCGGCATATATTGCTCCGGAGTTATTGTGTCAGCAATGAAAAACAGTCTTTATTACAAACTTCTGGGTATTATTCATACATGAAATAATTTGAAATCCTTTGCCGCACGTGTGCCCGTGTGTTTTCAAAGAATCCAAGTGTCTCTATCCAGTACAGTAATGGTCTACTCACGTCATATCTGCTGTTTTTGCTGCGGTCCAAGTCGTAAGCGACTCGCGAAGCGTCCTCCGGGGTCTCACAGACCAACGCGTTGTTGGTCACGAACAGGACTGCGCGGTGGATGGCGGGAGGTTCGAAACGGAGCACGTCGAATAGTAGTTTTACGTTTTTGGGCTCTTTTATGTCACTGGCGAAGAGATAATTCAATATCATTTAAAATTGATTAATCGATTTTGTTTTGAAAAAAAATAATAGCTATGATAAGTCTAAGACTACACTGTCCATGCCAATAAAACATTTTACACTATTGTTCACTTTTTAACAGCATATTTATTTTTCCTTGTATCTTAATCAGTAAGTTGTGCAGATAATCTGAATTATTCTTAACAGATTTAAAAAATGATGAGGTTCGCTATTCGACTGTTTTTTTTTTGGTAAGTACGCTATTACTCCGCCATTTATGGCTTGATTTTCATGATTTTTTGATTTGGTACGTAGAAGACTCCATTAATGCTCCCATTGGAATGTCATCAACATCGGTTAAGAGGTGTTTAACTGGGTGAGAACTGACATGTTAATTTGCAAGTATAGTTGATGGTGACTATAATCTGTTTTTTTTAACAAACGAGTACTGAGTATGTCTCTCGCACATTTCCGATATTGACAGAGTGAGATGGGACATTGCCGTCATTGGTCAATGCCTTTGTTCTTGTTTTGAAATTGTTAAGGGCCGTTCATATTGAATAATTCTGAAATTTACTGTAGAAAAAATGACGTAATTATTTAATGATTTAAATTTGCATACCTACTTAGTATATTCTTAACGAAATGTTCTGTGCGCGGTTATAATATAAAACAATATTGTAATAGTTACATAATATATTTTGCAGTAGAACATATAAATCAAATAATCCTACATCAATTACAAGAATTGAAAATTATCGTCTTTCTTCTGTTGATCTTTCTACAGATAATTCAATAATAAATTGCTGTAACATATTTTGTACATGATTGTCGACTCCGTAAATTTTTGTTTCTATCTTGGTTTAACCACATGATTGAGACATAACCACCATTTTTATCTATCCACTTTAGCTACTCCTTGTAACAAAAGAGTTCAGACTTCGTAAATTTTATAACTTTTGTAATTTCCTGCCATAACCCTTCACTTGATTTTATAGGACTCAAATATGTTACATATACCTCATCAAGAATGGATGTTTGTCCACCTTTTCTTACCTCTTCTAAGAGATACATAATATGGTTGTTTTAGTTTCGCTAAAAGCACATAGTACAATGTTCAAGTACTCACCGCAGTCTCTCTCGCAAAGGTTTCGCCTGAATGTAGTCGAGAGGCAGAAACGTCTCCGGTTCCAACATCCTCTCTTTGAGCACCTGTCAATATATACATCTCATCATCAACCTATTATCTATTAATTAATCTTCAGTTCCAAAGACAATGATAACAATAGATTGTTAATGAGATAAAAAGATAATTTGTAATCTCCCGACGAGGTCCCGGTAGGGTCGGTTATAGCGTGGTCACCAAGCAAGAAAATAGTCGGCATTATTACCTATAACATGTCTTTGTCACACATTTAAAAAAATACTTAAAGTGGGAGCCCAGTGTTTTTCGCAAATTAAAAACTCGTACACAAAACTCTATTCCAGAAACACGTGTGTCGCACGTCGTCAACAGCTCAATGATTTTTTGAATACATTATCTGTAATGTCATTGATCCAAATGCCAGTATCCTTCCTTCCCCTATAAGCGTGAGGGTTAGTGTGTAGATCTTTTTCATAAACCACGGAAAGCATGGAACAAATCTTTTATTTCATGTAGACTAAATGTGTATGAAAAACAAGGTTTATTTCGTATTGTTTGTTGCAGTGTGTCATTGAAAACACTCGCAACGGACAGTTCTAAAACACTTCTGATTGTGGCTCTTAAAGTCGTGTTGACGATATACTGCCCATGCCATGTCAGTGTGGCCTGTGTACCGTACACAAAAAAATCGGTCTATATAACTTATTCGGTGACAAAAAAAATTGACATACGTCGCCATTTTTATGCTACTTTGTGATGCCGTTCTACTGTGATGTCAGCATACATACACAAACGAAGTACATAAGAAATAAAATGAAACTAAATCAGTACTAGTATATTATCGATGGCTAACGCTTGTAGCAACAGCTGCCATTGGCCGCCATATAACGTGGGCAAGACGTAGACGATATTGAGCTGTCCTCACTCTTACAGGCCTAACGTGACTTCATCGTAACTTTTCATTAAACAATGAGTAAGAAACCAAAATAAGCATTGAGATGGCCAAAAGAAGCGACCGGTACGCAAAACCGGGAGGTGCGGTTTTTGATTCCTACTTGAAATGCAAAATTATGTACAATTACAGATTTTGAAGATATTGTAAGTAGGTATAATAATATGACAATATAGATAGCAAAGAAAGCTTGAGCCATATATCCAACTTATTTATTACTTTCCAAAATTTAACGACGGATGGTCGGGGTCAATGTCCGATATTCTTTCTCTGTTACATAGCAGTACAAAGATGCGTAGAGACTGACCTGTATGCAGCGCCTCGCCGTCTTCTCAGTGTCGACGACGATGGCCTCCATGTACTTGCCGAGCACCTTGGTGATGGCCACGTTGTAGCGCTTGTGGGTCGGCTGGCACATGTTGATCATGCGGTCGTACTGCACACACACAAACAACTATTATTTACACACAACACACATTTACATCGTCCTACTCGGAGACGTCAACACACCTAACCTAATCACCATTAACTACTATGACATACAGAAAAATAATACATGTACTATCCGCAATAATACATGCGCTAGCTTTCGGTTGAAGTCGAAACTTGCAATGTGTTTAAAAACTACGTTATACGTTGCTAGATCTCTTCTTTTGCGCTGGTTACAGAGTATTAATTAGCTGTTTTTAGTATATAACATTAGAAAATTGATAATAACAATTTTCTGATCTCACCCCATGGGGTGAATGTCACCCTCCATGTCTTTCAATGTTTGTCCTAAGAGGCGACTAAAGGCACAATACCAGATTGTGGAAAGCGGCTATTAAAAAGAAGTTGAAGTAGATGATGAGACAGTGGCTATGAAGGAGAAGACGAGTATGGTACGAGTATGTACCACGCCGGGTATGTCCCGCTTGAAGCTCTCGACGATCTCCTGCTTCTTCCTGCGGCGCGCCTCCTCGTGCTTGTCGACCCTGGCGTCCCCCAGCTGCGAGGCCACGTCCTCCAGCAGCGCCTGCAGCTCCGCCGCGCGCCCGCGGCACTCGCCCACGTCCGCCTACACACATACACATACACAAACCATATAATACCAATGTACAGGGCATCCCACGGCGATGCCACGTACCACATGAAAGTACCTTGAATATTGAAGATGGAACATTTTACCTATACAAGACATTATTTGAATATAAAAAAACAATTTAAGCTGCATTCATGTATTTCTAAATAATTACATGGTTGAAACGGATATCGAACGCTTTACGCGGGAAAAAAAAATCACTCCGTAGTTTTATCATACCGATCGAAAGATGTCATCATAAGGATTATTTTTTTGCTAAATAACATAGGGTCAGAAATAAGAGAAACACCATGAATTTTCACATTTGATGTGAAATTTTGAATTATCTCTTTATAATCAGCCAGCCCCATTGCGATGGACAAAATAATTTACGCGTCTTTCGGCTCAGGATACGGCTCGACATCGGCATCGTAGATTTTGTAATTACCTGCAATTCTGCTCGCAATCTCCTCTGCTCTTCAAGAGCTTGCTCCGAGCTGCGAATGTGCTCGTTCAGCTTGTCCACGCGTTTCATAGCCTCGTTTCTCTCGTGACCCTGGTAATAACACGAATATTGTTTTATTAGGTCCTCAAGTTTACTGAACGCTATACTCCTATGAAAGTTTAAAGTACTATACATTAATTCACTATCATACAAAGATTACAATGTACAGAAAATGTAAAGCACATTTTCCTCGTCAAAAATTTTTTTTGCCGAAATATGGAACCAACTTCAACACACAAGCGAGAAATAACTTGTTAAAAAAACGGACGAATTGAGAACCTTTATTTGAAGTTGGTTAAAAAGACAACACCATCTCTTTGATTTCTGGGTAACTAAGTGTCAGTAACGAGTTGTACAAGAAATCGTACGACCAAGTAAGTATTAAATTCTGATCAAAATGCTGGCACTCCTCCGAAGGCGTATTAACGCGTTCTGTGGGTATTAACCCACCTTCCAGTATGACATTCTACCCCGGCACCCCACAGGGTTAATATAAAGGCGAACTGCCGGTTAAAAATAAACAAATTCTGAGACCTCGGCACACCTCTAAGATTTATGAAGCAAAATATGGTGTTTATTTTAAACAAAGAGTAATTTTCAAATCGTTGACTTAGTAAATGATGCTAAGAAATGCTACCTTTTTTACCGGACTGTCCTTATATAAGTCATATCTGGGCCGCGTTCCAAACCTATTTGTTTGGTTGCTTTAACTTATTCCAAGGTTCGGAACGACTCGGTTGTTTTATAACCTCAAATATCGACTTTTGGCTAGGAACTAGCAAAATATATATAGACGTTTTATGATGATTGAAAAGCAATAACTACCGTTACCTGCAAAATACAAAAGAGTGCCTACAATTCTCCCATCAAGACATGTCAGGGTCATCTCAGTTAAAGATTCAGTCTTTTAACGACCACTTTTGATAGTTAAAAAGTTGTGCTCTACTCGAAGGTTGTGAACGACGTCAGAGTGTACTGTTGCACTCCGAGTGCGCTCTAAACAAGGTTCTGAACGGCCCCCTGTACGTCATATTACACTATAATTGTGTGTAGTCTGTAGGTACAGATTACCTTTTGGCGATGTTTGTTCTCAAGCTCCCCCTTCCTCCTCATCTCGTTGTCGAGTCGATCCTGGTCCGCCTTCTGTTCTCTGTTGACGGAGTCCAGCTCCTGCAGGTAGCGCGCTGCTTGGCGGGACGCTTCCATCTTCAACTCTTCGTATTCGTGGATCTAAGCACATACTCGGACGTAGTATTTACATTTCTAGGCATTATTTTGTTCAAATTCAAATAAGCGAGACAGTGGTCAAAGCTATCCATTTATTAAACAACATCCCTTCTGTTTACCTGAGCTTCTTCTAAATGCACGTCAGGTCTAGCATTGTACCCCAGCGACTGCTGCTCCCACTGCGCCTTCTGCTGCTCCACTTGCTTCAGCTCCTCCTCCAGCTTGCGGATGTCGGCCTGGTGCGCCTCGTTGGCCTTTTGCGCCTGCTCCAGCGTCTTCAGGGCGCTCTCCAGCTTCTTGTTCATGTGCGTCACTCGCTCCTTCGCTTTTATGAATGTCGGACGCTTCTTGGAGATCTCTGCTTCCTGTCAAGTTGCAATCTAATTTTGAAAGGAATCGACTATTTTGTCGTAACATATGACCGTCAAAATAGTAATCATACCTATTTTTTTTACGTTATTGTCACGGAACAAGCTCGAGGCCCACCTGATGTTAAGCAGATTAAGCTCTATCTGTAGCTATAACAGATGTCACACCACGTCACAAATTATTTGCACTGCACCCGTCACCTTGAGATATAGTAGTTAAATCTCATGTACCTGTAATGTCGCTGGCTCTCAAGGACTGCTGTCTGAACACACCGTTAGGTGCTTGGCGACAGATTTCCTACTTGAGGGTGGTCGCTAGCCCTTCCGCCATGCGGTGAAGCTCAAGCCCGCGGCGGGATTCGAATCATGGACCTGTTGCGCGGCAGTCCATAGTCAATGCCACTGAGCCATCACTGCTTCAGACTAAAAACCTACGAGTAACTAACCTAACTAAAAAGTTCGCATAGGTTGGTTTGCAACAGAACGTTAGCCGTCACCATTGCCATGTCTCCATACTACCATCGAGTTTATATTGTGACAATAGCACATGTTCTTCGCTAACAACAGAAATTCCGGCCAAGCGCGAGTTGGACTCGCACTGAGGAGGATTCCGTATCTACAGAGAATGTAAGTATTACCTACTACAAGCTCGTTATCTCGTTATTAACACAGTTCGAGATCCTTAGCAACACGCACTTGGCCGGTTTTATTATTTTGTTATTTTACTTCAGATATTGGACTATAATCATACCAAGATTGACGCTTGTATGTATTACCGTTTTTATTAAAAAGCAAAACTCAAAACGGTAAAAAAACACGTTTCTTGATCCTCTTTTATTACACGGCTGTCAAAAAAGGTGAGTTATATTTTCAGAGTTCACTTATGTGTGTGAATTTATCTATTCCACCGTAACTTCAAAAAGGGCTTAACAGATTTTAATGTAAGAGATATCTTTAGATTCGTATAAAAAAAAAAAAAAAACAACCTGGTATATTTAAGACGCCATATTGTGTGATAAAAATATTTTTTTCTTCCGAACCTACCGACTGTTATATCAAGTTGAAGGGCTTTAAAAAACGATTCCATACATATATATAACTTGCAGTTTTAATTGCAATGGAACGACAAAACTTTTAACGAAAATAAATAATTTGCAGTCGGGTTTTTTATTACTTTTTTAATTAATTTATACTTGTATGTAGCTTTTTGTTATTATTTATTAGGAAATATACCATACTAGCTTTCCGGAAGCGGAATTAGTTTGTGATGCAGGGAAGGACATAGGATACTTTTCATCCAAATGCGCAAAAAAAGATGTTTTTGCGCCATAACCGACATACGCGCGGGCGGAGCCGCGGAGTTTCAATATAAATTCCTGAATCAATTAACTTACCACTTCACGAATATCCTGCTCGATCTTTGCTAGCTCTCTCTGGATAACTCCGGACTCTTTTTTCTTTTCTTTCAGAGCTTCCTCAGCCTTCTGACGCTTTTTCTCGACCTTGGTCAGCTCTGTTTGCTTATGCTGAAGATCCTCTTCGGAGGCCTGGATGTCTTTCTCGTTGTGGTACAGGTGGAACAGCTGGAGTTCCACTTTTTTATCTTGCTGGAATGAATAGGAATTCACCTTAAATTGTGTACCAACTACCCAAAGTGGTCATGATATATTCTTCCCTTCCTTACAAGTGTAACAAATTACATACATACATAAAATCACGCCTCTTTCCCATAGGGGTAGGCAGAGACCACAGATTTCCACTTGCTACAATCCTTACATATCTCTCTCACTTCATCTACACTCATCAATCCTTTCATACATAAGCGTCGGTTTGGGGTACTCCTGACCTGGCCTTTTTTCAGAACATCTTCAATCTGATTTCGGAACGTTCGCCTAGGTCTTCCCCTTCCAACACTTCCGTTCACTTGTCCCACGTATACCTGTTCAGTCAATCTCATTTCATTCATTCTCTCTATATGTCCAAACCATCTTAACATACCTTTCTCGATTTTTGTCACTGCATCCTCATTCACACCACATCATTCCCTTATCACACTATTCCTTATCCTGTCACTCCGTTTGCCTCAAATTATGCCTTTCAATGCTCTCATCTCCACTGTATTTATTCTACTTTCATGCCTTTTTATGCCATTCCCAACTTTCACTCCCATACATTAGTGTCGGAACCAACACTCCCCCATGAACAGGCAGACGAGCCTTCTTAGACACCTTCTGACTGTTCATAAACGCGTACAATGCTCCGTTAACCATGTTTCCAGCATTTGTAAACATGTATCCCAAGTATACAAACTCTTTCACTTGTTCTACTTTTTCACCTCCAATCACAATATTGCCATCGGTCATTCTATCATATCGTTCAAACACCATAACTTTCGTCTTATTTACGTTTACTTTCATTCCTTTTCTTTCTAAAGCCTCATGCATAACATTTACCATCTCCTGCAACTCTTTTACTGACGACGCAAGTATCACTTGGTCATCAGCGTAGAGAAGACATTTGATGAGTAACTCGTTCATTCTTAATCCACATTCACTGTCTTTCAGGTTTGTCAAGCAATTATCCATGAATAAGTTGAACAGCCACGGTGACGCTACACATCCTTGCCTAACACCTTTTTCGATGTTAAAACTATCAGCGTATGTCGCGTTTATCCTAACACAAGCACTGGAATCCTCAAATTAAAACTGCATTAATATTAAAACCACCTACAGAGGACATCATCTTCTCTTTATCCCATAAATTGTTTAATACTATTACATTATGTGTGGTATGTTGACCATTACACACGAGGCGATATAGCTTGATGAGGGAGCAGAGTGTGTTATGATCAACATACCACACGCGTGTCATACGACGTTTTTCAACACACTTGCGAGGAACCAAATACGAAAATTTTGATAAAAATATATTTATTTATCAATGGCGCGCTGATTTCGCTAATAAAGATAGCCATGACTGGAAGGTGCGCAGCAGCGCCTTCTGAGGAATCGATACCCTCAAATGCGATCGCCAAGCCACCTGCCAAGCGTTGGGATTATGGCAAACCTCCGCTTAATGGAGGGAGGCTCTGCTCAGCAGTGGACAATCCGGCTGGTACAGTGTCGACCATAGCAAATTAAGTACCGAAAAAGATGAAAGCGAGATAACCTATTTTCCACAGAGACAGCTAATTTACCGGGAATCATGTTTATCTCGGCCACATTTAATTTTAAATTAAGATCTACCTTACAGAACAACTATGCAAACTGCAAACTATCTTTCTATTAAATGTTCTTAACTATTCTAAAGTTATCGGTCAACAAACAGACAAACACTGAGACATCATGTGTTGCTTAATTTCAAACAAAAACCCTAATTTTTATTTAGATTTTTATGAACCGTACATTACAAAGTATGTATCATACCAATTCTTGCTTCAATCGTGTATACTTCTCGGCCTCTTCCTTCTCAAACTTGGCCTCCTTTCTCTCTGCGGCAACTCCCCTCTTCTTCTGGTAGGAGAACTGCGCCTCCTCGTCTGCTCTGTTCACTTCGGCGCGACACGCTTCATACTGCTCTTTCAGGACGCCGGAACTGACAACATGAAATATATATTTTAGCTTTTACAAAATTGCGTTTGTCATCTAAATTATGCTCTGTCAGTCATACCCGTGCAATGAACAAACAATTCGTAAAAACAATCGGGTAGACAAAAGTACTCATAATTGCCAATTTATGAAAAAAAAGGTCTTCAAACACTTGAAGTATATAAAGTTGACTGCAGCTAAGGTAGTTGTTACTTCAGTCGATCAAAGCGCAGAAGGTAAAAGACCACATCGTTTTTTTTGCTTTTATTATTAGTAGGTATTACATATTTTGTGATAATTTCAGTATGCTACCAATAACGGTTTTAAGGATAAAAACCTCTGTCGGAGAGGCAGAGGGACATCCGAGGCTTAGTACACACCTTTCCATTCACGAAAGCGCCCCCTCTACATTTTTTGTATAATTGCCACTACTACTGCCTATAGTAATTAAACAACTTTAAACGGTTCAAATCGCATATATTAACTTTTTTTTTGTCCCGACGTTTCAAGCACTTTCATCGTGGCCACGGCATGACTAATTGGTTTTATATGTCACTTGAGTTATTAAGAAATTATTTTGTACTACCGTCAGAAAATTTTATGTTACTCATAACATTCCCTATTCATGCAGTATTCGCTCACAGTGTCCAGAGGTCTTGAAGGTTTTTGTCGGCCATGGGATATAATTAATTTGATAACAGGATCCCAAGAAGGTGGTACTTGTCAACCATCAACTCTATTGAAATTTGGGTACTATTTAATTTGAATAGCCTCGCGTAACATTCTTGGCATAAACTGGGTCTCTCTGGCGAGGATTTGAGGATTGTCGAACCAAATATAGTGGTTGGGTTTGTCTTGAGCATGTTCACAAACAATATATGATAAATATAAGCAATTTAAATCGTTTCAAGTTGTTTAATTACGATGTGTAATGATCGCGAAAACCTAAGACATCATTACTACTTCCTACCCAAGCAATCATATTTATTTATTATATAGATATGATTATTATTTAATACGAGTACAAATGTAGATCAATAATTTACTGTAGAGGGTCGCGACTTCGTTAGTTAACAGGTCTGTAATAGGGTCCCGTAAGAAAACAAAAAACAACAATACAAGTTTCGCACACGCACCCACTGATCTCCTCAAACAGCGCAGTTCTCTCCTTGGGGTTCTTCATGGCGATGCTCTCGACAGCTCCCTGGAACACCAGGAAATTCTTCGCCTTCACGTTGATGCCCAACTTCTCTAGCTCTGATAGATAGTTGCTCACTGACACCGACTGAAGTGGAAATATTCTATATTAAATTTTGAAGTACTGCTCGTAGCGCAGTTTACTAAGCCGTTCTTAATCGATCAGTTAAATTAAGCAACTCGGATGGATTTTTTCATTATTACCGAGCGTGCACGTGCTTCGTAGGGCACATGAAGCCATCGGTTCCAGTTGTTGTCTTAGGATGGCAGTCGTTACACCATGGTGATAGAGCATTTTGCAAATGCCCGCCTGACTAGCTACCACCATCAAGTAGAAAATCTGTCGCCAAGCAACTAACGGTGTGTCCCGGCAGCTCTTGAGAGCCAGTAATTCTAGGTTAGCCTGAACAACATCTTCGACCACATTATCACTTACCATAATTTAAGCCAAGGGCAGGATTCCTGGCGGAAGGGCTTCATGAGTGCCATTACCTAGTTTAAGCAATATAAATAGTGTTCGGTAAACTGTGCAATCAGGTTTGAACCCTATATCTATGCGAACAGTGTTCATATTCGCGCGGATGCGAATCTTGTCATTCATGTATCGTGAGGACGCGATGGATCTGTCAAAGTGTGTAGCGCGGCGCGGCCGCCGCTCGGCCATTGTCAATTTGAAGTCTGTTCGGCTCTGGGGTTCGACTGAGGCGGTCGGCTCCTACACTCGTCCGGAGGAGACACGCGTAGGAGTACGTGCGGACACGAACTGTGCATAAAGAGTGCTAATAAGTGGTAAATTGGATTGTTTTCAACAGTTGTTTCTGACAACAGACAACCCAGTTATTTCTGACGCCGGGCGTCCAGCATCTAACATTATATAATATAAAGTTTATATTGAGTTAACGACGAGACGGATTCCTGTCTGCGGGCGACTACGTCACCATCGGGATCGAGGGAAGTTTTATACAAATACTCGTATAATTAATGTATCTATTTAACTGCAGTTAGAGTAAATTAAGGTGTTTTGACATAAGCCCCCTTCGACGGAGCGACTCGCGAGCCGTTAGTTGGTGAGTGGATTCCCGCCATTTCGTACTTTACCCACCACGTGCCTATAACAGCACATAGATCGGCGGGTGTCTTCCTGTGATTTCCAGGAACCCAGTCGAATACGCCACGACGTACGTGGTAATGTTTGGGACTATGGGGATTGAAAAAGGTCCCTCCCCAAACATATGGTCCTCAAGCAGTAATGTTGGAGTGTTCTTCGGGATTTAAAACTATGAAAAAAGTAACCTACAGACATTTTTATATTATATCTGATAGGTAAGCTTTTGACCACAATCTCACCTAACCTTAACTTAACCTATAATTACTGGCTCTCAAAGACAGCTGCCGGAACACACCGTTAGGTGCTTGGCGACAGATTTTCTACTTGAGGGTGGTCACTAGCCAGGCGGGCATTTGCAAAAATGCCCTACCACGCTGGAACTGCTGCGCGGCAGTCCATAGCCAATGCCACTGAGCCATCATTGCTTCAAAATTAAATTATAGTATATTAAAACTATTCCCCATGGGGTGCTAGGCAAAAATTGCACCCATCAATTTCTTCCTGTGGGAGTCCTAAGAGTGTGAAAAATATCTGAAGGTGGGCAGCAGCGGCTTTAAAGCAATTGCCATCTTACACTGCGAACCCTTCCAAGCGTGGGGATTGTGGTACTGTGATATTAAAACTCCAACTGCCTCATTTAGGCTGTGAGAGGGTTCGTGTAAAATGGTGTATGCGCTTTAGAACCTCGAGGTCTTTGGTTCGATCCCGGGATCAATTAAGTCATTGGGTTTTTCTGACTAAGAAATTTTATGTGGTAGTCCAGTCTGGAAAAACTATGGCCAGTATGTTAAGGACTCGTCCCCCATTACACGGACAGCAAAATGTGCATCACTCACTTCGGGGAATACAGACATGATATATGTATTATATATAACTATTTAAAAACACTGATGGCTAGTAGTAGATGTATATCTACTATTGAGTGTATTAGCGGGTTACTTACACTAACTAAACTGCTCATTTTCTGCCTATCCTATATCATAGAGAAAGGTTTAGTCCTTTCTGTATGCCTATATAAAATATTCTGCACTCAACAGTCTCCTCTTGGATTATGACTTAGAGAGAACAATGCAGTACTATATTTCTAAATATGATTGGCACTATTGCGTGCTGAGCGAAAATCACATTTATAAAGTATCGCGCACCGTCCCCTATGACGAATAAGGTTAATACCTACCAAATACCAATAATTGTAGCACAGTTTCGCCTCGAAAGAACAAGGTTCCGGTGCCGAGAGGAATAGGCACCCGGCGTGAAATGGAGGATGTGGGCTCGATTCCCGATCGGAACAAAAAAATATGTCCACCAATAATTTGTAAATGAACTGCTATCCAAATATATCTTCAACTCCTTCATTCAACAGTCGCACTACGTGAAATTTAACGGAATTATTGGTATTATTGGTGGCCCCAAAAGCTCCAAAGCAAGAAGCAAGTAATATTATCTATACAGTATTTTAACTCAGCTCCGTCGTTGAAATAACTACCTACAGCCGCGCTGTACGTAAACATGCAACAGGGCTGCCCGCCTCCAGCATTTTAATTACATTTGCCTACTTTGTTTCCATTTACTTTTGTGATTGTAAATATACTTTTTTAAAGAAACAAATAAAATACTTTGTGAATTGAACTGGAAGTGTTCACTAAAAATGCGTGTTGTTTTTTGACTAGTAAGTATATTTAATCAAAAAACCATGATTATGTTTGAATAAAAAATCGTTCTTAAAAATTTGCGACCGAAAAATATTTGTGAATGTACGAAATGCTTTATTATTAAATATTTAAGGTATTAAAAATCCGCATTCCACTGTATAGCTTATAACTACCTATTTCGCTCGTGTCAATCACTTTCCTTTACTCTATTCACTTTTTTTATTTGAGACATTTTTTCGGGAGATAAAAGGTAATACTTGTCCATTAAAAAGACACACATTATGTACCGTCAACTATATGTAGAAACAAACGGTTTCAGTTTCCAGGTAATCTAAACAAGTTATCTCTGGATTTGTTTTTGATGAATTCATGTAACCAAAAACAGCACAATGTATCTTACTCGTCATATTTAATATGTTCTTGAACTTATTTTTGGTGAAAAATAGTGCGGTTATTGTTAAAAAAACAATAAACCATTCGCTCGTCTCTGCGGCACAGTCGCGACAATCGAAATTGTTGCGTGCCGAGCGCAGGCCGAGATCGAGGCGCGTAGGTATAACTCCCGTTTATGAAGTTGAAGTACTGGAACGCGTTCCGAACCTTGGTTAGAGCGCACTCGGAGTACACTCGGAGTGCAACTTATCACTCTAACGTCGTTCACAACCTTCGAGTAGACCGCAACTTTTTAACCATCAAAAGCGGTAGTTAAAAGGTTGACATGTCTTGATGGGAGAATTGTAGGCACTCTTTTGTATTTTGCAGGTAACGGCAGATATTGCTTGTCAAACATCATAAAACGTCTATATAAGTATTTTGCTATTTCTCCGCCCAAAACCGATATTTGAGGTTATAAAACAACCGAGTCGTTCGGAACCTTGTACTAAGTTAATGCGACCAAACAACTACACTCTGACCCTTGGAACGCGGCCCTCACACAGGAGTATTTGATACAAAAGGGGGTTCAAAATTATTTTTACGTGATTTTTATTTTCTTTTCGTTGCTTTTGACTATTTGAAGTAAGAAACGTGTAATGGGAGACTAAAAATGCGTATACATTTTAAAAACACTTATTATTACGTACTTTTTAAAATAAAATACTTAAAATAATCTGAGTTCTATATCTATCATCAAATTATCAATCAGAACATTTATCGCATCCTTCTCCGTCTGATGCACCATCACTGTCAGGTTCACTATCGTTGTTTTCATGTTCTTCTTCCTCTGTTTTATTTAAAACACTCGCTTCTATAATAGTAACATTTCTAAGTCTAGTCTCTGGCTTTAGTGACTTTGATTTCTTTGGCGGTTTACGCCTTATGCTCATATATGGGTCTTGGCAGTATGATCTAATAATGCTTGTAATTTAACTTCTGCAGAGGTTACTCGGCAATCATCTGCATACAGATAACAATCTCGTTTGGCTTTTTGGAGAACAGTAGCAAGGGTATCTAAATTTTGATCTATCTGTTATAATTTCGTCGATGACGCCATAATATCTTTAAGCACATATGCTCCGATTACATTTTCTGCAACTCTAATGCCATTTGGCCAGCATCAAAAATAGCTTCAGGTTCATTTTCTCCTTGCAGGCTTACAGTCCTTCTGCGTTTGCTGCAGTCTGATAAATGATCGAATGTTTTTCTAGGCCAACCAGCATTAGAAATGTCTGATTTCAATGGGATCTCAATGAACCACTGTAACCAGTCATGGTATTTCTTCAAAAATAAGCTCTCAGTTCTATTTGATCTTTGCCATTTGGCTTTGATTTCCGACTTAAATCTTGAAAATATTTGTTCAAAATGTTTTGTTCCTCATTTATAAATGAGGTTCATTTTTTTATATTTGACTACTAATTCCAACTTTTCTGCAATATTCTTACCGCAACTATTATTAGCCATATAGTATATAGCCTACCGTGTCATGATCTTCACGCCGCCGGAAACGCTTAAAAAAAGAAATGCTTGAATTAGTAAAAGTGACTGCAAAATGTAACTTTGTTTTGTCATATGACCACTAGAAAAATAAAAAAAAACCTTGGCAGTTAATGGCACCTAAATTTCAATGGAATTTCAAGATAACACCCTAAGGTAGCCAAATAAGAAAAAAAAGAGACGAGAAAGGTCCAGAAACATAACAAACTTACTATTTATGTATTTTCTCAAAAAAGTACCCATACAAAAATATGCAGTTAACAAAAATGTCCTGAAAAAAAGTTGTGAGACATTTTTGGATATAATTTACCGTAATTCCAATTCTACATACCTGGTTAAACTTCTTCCATACTAAAAATAATTAATATTCACTCGACATTAATCACAAACACTTTTTTGTTACAACTCAAAAGTTCCGCCTATTTCTTAGTCAATATTACGTGTGGCTTGCGACGCGTTCTAGGAAATGCTAAAAACAAAGAAATGAATTATGATAGGCTTTTTGGGTCAAGTACCCCTGTGTGCCCTGTATCGATAATATTACCGTGTCAAAGACGTCGGATTCATCAAGATGGACGTCATACTTTTATTTTAGGGCAAGAATCGAAATGGTCGATATGTGTATAGTATGATGGACGAGTTTCACTTAAGTCTTTCTCCCACAGAGCTAGCCATAAGCTACGCGACTAAGATGCGAATGATACGTCACCTACTAGTGCGTTACTCTATCAACGAGGTTACCTAACACGACGCTAAGTAAATTCGCCTCTATTCTTTAATTTTTCTTGAACCGTAAAACCATTACATTACATAGAGTAAATTCTATTTAAACACTTTATAATACACTACCCTCAAATATTAAAAGTGAACACTCATTTAATACATTCAAAACCAAGTTAAATGAACATATTTTGGTAAATCACTTGTTGTAATCGAACAACTTACTTATTTTATAATGTAACGAATAATTATTGTTCTCATGTAATTGACTTAGGTCTTTTTTGAGAATAAATTTCTTTAAACTACCGAAATACAGCTGAAAAGCATCAGTGACATGTAATAAAGACTATAGCACTAAACAAGTGACTATAGCAATAAAGACGTTCTTAGATTCTTCTTTATATTTATCCCAAGAATAGGGAAAATGTAAAATTTTGGGAGTATCCTCACATTTAGAGTAACTTCAAATACATAGGATAAACATACATCGCTGCTAGAGAACTATAATCAAATGATAATAGTAATTTAGACGTCGGACGCTGTTTGACGCGACGAGTAATTGCCTAGCGTAGCGTGCTACCTGCAGAGACAGTAGCACGACACTGATGTCACATGTGTTGTCGATGTTGACGCGTCTTGTGACAAATTCGTACGGCGACTACTGAAGACCAACTAGTAGGATACGCTTGTCGTTAGCCACAAGGGAGAAGGGCCTTAGGCTAATAATGAATGTAAATGACTCACTTGCCCATCAATCTTGTGATCAGATGATTGTCCGACGACAGACCTCATAAACCGCTTCTCAGTCATGTCTTCCAAAATAAATGTTGCTGTCACGGATGCGCTGGAACGAATGTTTTATTATACTTAGATAAAGGTACAATCATATAGTAAATTAAAGGCCAAATCATTTATTTATGTCATTTAGGGTCAATTTTAATTAACAACATTAAAATATGATAGACCTTTGTATCTTATTCTAGAATGTTAAACCTAGTAGCAGATTTTATTTGGATTCCCCATTGTGGAAAAGTGAACCCAGGCCGGGGTTTGACTTTTATGACATGTAATAAGCTGCTGTGAATATAAAATTAGTATTTATTATAAGCTGAATCAAAGTGTGTGTTACTTAGATTTGCTATCAATAATCATGTAACATATATTATGTACTGTCCGAGTAAAGCTTTTATCACCTCAGATATACCCATCAAAACATAGGTAGATTTACCTTCTAGAAACAGGTTTGTTGATTGAAGCTCCATGGATTAGGTCACTTAATCTCTTCACACGGAGTAGAGAAGTTTTCTCCCCCATCACAAAACTCACAGCATCCATGAAATTTGATTTTCCTGTGTAGAGCAGAACAAATTAATTGGTAGTAATTTTTTTATGAAACAAGTGGAAATCATCCTTTCTGTTCTGTTCTATGGTAAGCAGTAACCAACACCTATACATGCCGATAATGCATTACTAATTTCACCATGCTTTCTTCTTCCTACCCTACGAATAAATTTATCTGTAGTTCCTACCCCTATTCCAAGTTGCGGTTTACTCAATATGTATTCTTCTAACAGTACACCATATTGTAGACAATATTTTGTCACATAGCGCATCCATTCCTTTCCCTCTTACTAACATTACCAAGTAAGCTATCTGTGTATTAGTTTATTTTGGTGTATTGCCATAATTTGATAACTCTGTCAATATAAATCTTACAGGACCCCTGTGGGCAGTAAAACTTCTATAGTGCCTGTGTTACTGAGAATAATAGGATTGTTCAATGCTTTGAATCTTATAATTAAATGCAAAGTCACTGCCACTCGCTACATAAGACTGCCTTATCGCATAGGACAAAGCTACCCTCATCAATGAATTCGTCATTACTAGTTAATTTTTAGTAAGGTTACAAAGGAATATTTATACACAAGTGTGGATCAAAAAAATATGATATTATATTAACATGCAAACTTGAATATTTAATTAATGTTATCCAATTTTTGTTTTTAAATGTTATTCAAAATATATTTTTGTTTTTAAATGAATTGAAACTAAAAGAGATATCCCAGCTTAATTGATGCCGATATCAATATTGTCTACCTGCTGTTACGCACCTCATTATGACGCTCCATAAGCCCAATGAGTGATAGCGAGATAGACTGATCTCAGACCACGGAAGTAATAAGTACTATGTACAACAGGAATGAACTCTATCTATGCATCTTGCAGCTAAAATAAAGAAAATAAAACCTTATGCTAAGGTAGTAAGAGTCTTGTTGCACGCAAAATAAAATGAAGCCGAGTGAGAGGGCAACTACTGAACGCTGTGTCCCATTCTAACAGTGACTTAGAGTTGCCAGAGTTAAGTTGATTTCAATCATTTCGTTGTTTGTAGAAAACTATGCGATTAATGTAATGTAATGAAGTAAAAACATTTACTTCTAAAATGTTTGTAAATATAAATAATAATTTATTACCCACATGTTTAAGCAATATTATTTGTTGCTACATGTAAAGCCTTATTAACGCAAAAATTTTGCGATTGGCATAAGGTAAATGCACCAGCTATGGTCACTATAAGATTTTTACATTTTTTTTACTGTTATATCATTATCTAATTAAAACCAGAACGGTTTCAAAACTATTCATATTGATAAAAGTAGGACTGATTTACACGCTAAAGCTTATAAATAGGTCTTGCCTCTGATAGCAAATTCAAAAAAATAATTTGAAAAGTGTAGCCAGAGCCAATAATGGTCAGTCCAAAACCCAATATTGACCCACTATTCATAGTCATCTCCTATTATAGCCAGCACCAATAATGTCACCAAAACATTGTCATTTGTGATGAAAGAAGCATAAGATTTGTTGTTATTTACAATTCTGAAGTTAGAATCTCTCAAACTTAAACAATCAAACACAAATCAAAATGAGATCAATGTCAATAAAAATAACTAAATGGTTAATTTTTCTTCTTTCCCTTCCATCGTTAGCCGTTAATTTACTTTAAATGTAAGTGTCTAAAGTATGAGCAAAAAGCAAGCACCTACACCATTAATATAAAGCAAACATTATGGTTTGTAATTCAGCATCCAGTCATGGTCACCCCAATTATGGTTACTATGACCATTACTAGACCATAATGCAAGAACTAGCCCCCAATAAAATATAATAAACTAACGCCAAATATTTTAAATTTGACCAAAACAAACAAAATCCCTATTACACCAATCATGATCAATTTGACCATCATTGGTAATATCATTATTGGACGTTCCAGTAAAGGTCAGCGTGGTTCATGAAGTCTCCATGACCGAAATATGTGCATTTTCTGGTATCATTCGTCCCACAGGTATGTTACCTTAGGATCGATAGATAGGTATAACTCAAAACCCCTCTCTTTACAACAAAAAAAATAACAGAAATACTCAACTCCTTATCTTAGATAATAACACTCATTTTATATGTTTACCATTGCATTCCGTTTAAAGGCTCGCCATGTTGCAAATGTGAAGTTTCAAAATGAGAAATGTCACTTTTTGTCAAGCAGAGTGTCTATGGTTTATTATTAAGTGTTGCCATTGTCTCTGCAACATTTAGTGCTCTTATTTTGCAGCTTTTAAATCGAAATTGACCATCATTAGAACGCTGACCATGAATGGTACAGTTACCTTATGGGTTTTCTTTTATTTGTATGAAATACGGACACTTGACCTGACAACCCCACATGAAATCGCCGACTCAGACGTTAATGGCGGAGTGTTTTTTGATATCGTGATATTTTTGAAGAATTTTAGTTAAAATGTTTACCGTGGAGGCTTGCGGAAGCAAGATTATCCTGATTGTGGTTTATCTTTTCACAGGTAATAGTTTTAAACATAATTTGTTAGTGAAGAATTACTGTGACCATGCATAACTATCCAATCCTAGTTCAAGAATAACTTAAATACCTATGCATTTTTTATTCCTTTCTCTATTAAAATAACTTTGTTTCAATTTCAGATTTCTTAAAGATAATAATGATAGTTTGACTCATAATGCAAAATTAGAATCAATGAAACATACAAGGAATATAAGCTGGGTTTGCGGCAGAAACTTCACAACCTGCCTATATAACACGATTGTGAAAAACAAACGAAAACAGGAAATGTACAGTGCCGCAAAGGGCAAGTTTATCATAAGCATGTTCGATTGAAATCCATCTGAAGCAATGATCTGCTGATGTCAGATCACAAATATTTTTTTATAATTATTGTCCTTAAATCATATTCAATATAGTCATCATCACCAGAGAGGGATAAGAGGTACAGTTACTGAGGTCTCGTTCAGGTTCAATTTTGCGACAACAGCTCATTCCTGTTGTACTTAGTGCTTATTACTTCCACGTCTCAGACAGATGGGACTGACTCAGTCGGGCAGAGCATACCCCGGCTATAAGTGTGGATGACGCGAGTTCGAATTCCGCACATGATTATAATTTTTCCTCATAATTTTGTAATGTAAGCCGCAGAGCATGCGTTACTGTAAAAACAATAATATTAGTGTTGAGACATGTTCCACGAGGTAAAAAGTTACATGTTATTGTATACAGTGATAACAGCCCGCCATCAAATAATTAGCAAGCCAGTAGCTCTTGAAGAGGTCAAATCAAGAAGTATATTACACTCAAGTCAATTCCATATTCCAACAATTTCTCTAGCTAATATCAACATATTTCTGTTCTTACCTAAATAGAGTGAAACATCCATGAAGCTGTTTAATTCATGAGCAAATAAATACACTGGCGAGGTAAGAGATCCTGGAGATTTATAATCCCATAAATCTCGAGGACCTAGAAATGACATGTCATCTACCTGCACCGCTCACCGCCGCTGAGGTCGGACGTTCGTAGCTTAGCTCCGCGCATTTATATCATAAATAATTAGAAATGTCGGGGAAATCAACCGATATTGTCATTCGTGAACTCACCAAGTCTGTGCAATCAATGGAGAATAAAATTATATCATTGGAGAAGCTTGTGTTGGATCAAACTAAGTTAATAAAAATGCTTATTAGTGACCGTGACAATAAAAGTTCAGTGACAAAACACATCGGAATCACAGCAGAAGAGGGTAGCAGCGGTCCGAGCGTTGAGATAGCAGCCCAAAGGCCGAAGCGAGCAGCGCGTGTTCGGGCTATCTCGGCCCTCTCCGTACCCCGGTCGGATGACTAAGCAGGGATGCAATAATGCTTCGCCTCTGTCAATCAGTGCGGACCCGTCTGCCACAACGCCTTCGAGTCTCAGCGCCCCCGCCACCCCTAAAGCCCCGCCTTCGCCGTCACCACAGCCGCCGACGCTGACAAGGTCACTTGTTCCTGATGCGCCCGCGGTGATTCATGCACAAGCCGATGTAAACAATGCCGATGGGTGGACCGAAGTTAAGCAACGCCGATCTCGCAGAGCACCACCTAGCAACGTAACTCGAGGCACGGCCGCTCCGACTAATTGCTTAATTCTAGCTGCGGAGCGAAAATCCTACCTGCATTTATATTACGTACATATTGGTACTACAGCTGATCAAGTAACCGCCCATCTGAATAACATCTGTCCAGGTAATAAATGCTGTACTGAGGCTTTAAGGCGAGGCTTTCCACGGACTTTAGGTATTTTATGCGAGCGCGACGTATTCATTTACGCGACACAGAGTTGTGTGCGATGCGCCGCGTGCACGCTTTTAGCTCTCCAGGTAAGGTACAGTACAGTCCTACCTACGTAGCGGAGATCACGTCAGTATGACATTTTAGAATGGAATTAACATTTGTCGTGTATTGGTACATACGCCGGAAAAATAATCGGGTCCTGTAGGGGTTCGGTCAGTACAGTAGTGTTTATATATCTATACAGGATGTTAGGGTCATTGTGTACCTACGGTTATTTTAGATGGGTAAATTATCATTCTTAAGAAAAACATTTTTATTTGTGAGAACTACATTAAATTAATATATTAAGGTTCTATTATATTTTTACTAGCTTTCCAGGCGCGGCTCCGCCCGCGCGTTTGTCGGTTATCGCGCAAAAACATTAACCTCTTTTTGCGCAGTTGGATACAAACTATCCCATGTTTTTCCCGGGTCTCAAACTATTTCCATACCAAATTTCATTCAAATCAGTCCAGTAGTTTTGGCGTGAAAGCCTAACAGACAGACAGAGTTACTTTCGCATTTATAGTACATTCGCATAATATTAGTACTGATTATAGAGAAAGCCGTTTAATGCACCTATTCATAAATGGTAATTTGGTAATATTATTATATTTTAAATAAATATATATATACATAAACTTCATTAAAAGAACACATTAAATGTCACAACCATGTCATGTGAGATTCCCAGAATTCAGTAACAAGTCTGTCTGTCACAGTTGTCCTATTAATTAATGGCGTCGAGTGATATAGCTGCGTAAAAATAAGTTTGATATTAGTTATTTTGTAAAACGAGTACCCTTATGCTGTCAAGACCGTGGCTCTTAAAATATGTATTTATGAATATGTCTTCGCAGATTTTTATTAATTTGGTGTGTTTAATAACAATTAATCTAGTGATTGTTTTAAGATGGCTACTTTTGTTTAATCTTTGTAGTTATAGCACGGTGCGAACATTTCACATCCACGGACGTCACAACCGTGGTTTTCATAGAACCACGGTTGTGGCGAGTGGCCCATGGTCGAGACAGAATCGTTTAGTTTTAGTTAAGTTTTTTTAAATTATTATTTTCAGACCATGTATTCAACATAATAACAAATCTCAAAGAATTATATCTCGCGTTTAAAATAAAACCAAATTTCACAATATTTTTGATATAATTTAAGCTCATTCCAATGAACTGTTTTGCAAGTTTAATAAAAAAGATATTATCCAAAACGATACTTGTTAAGTTGAGCGCTTATAGAGAGCATTTTTGAAACTAAAAATATGTATCAATTGTCTTGGTTGTGACAGGAGCCCCATTGTAATAAATTTCATAAAGCTGTCCTGTACAGAGTGCTCAATTCAAAGTCAATGAGTACAAATCTTACTTCATAATCATCGCTCATTAAGGCAACCATCTTCAGGCAGATATTTGCCTTCTAGCAAAATTGGCCAGAAATAAAAATAAAATTTGCCAGATAGTGTCCATTATTGAAGATACAGTAGAACCATATCCCGTAAAACTAAAAAAAATTAAGTCATAAAACAGGGCAACAGATACTATATTTAGATATAATGTGTCTATACGCGCACTGTTATAAATCAAAATGTTATTTGGAATTAAAAATTAATAAATGAATTTTAAGTTACTATATAAAAGTAGTTTATGAAAATTGTAAGATAAGGTTTTTAACATATTTCTAATAAACTCAGTTAGTTAGTATGTGTGTTAGCTTCTGAACCGACTTCAAAAAGTAGGAGGTTCGCAATTAGTCTATATTTTTTATTATGTGTGTTACCTCAGAACTTTTGACTGGGTGAACCGATTTTGATAATTCTTTTTTTATTAAAGCTGATACTTGTCGTTTGATTTTTAAATGAAATTGAACGACAAGTATCATGAATGACACTCCAATAACTGAAAAATATTTTCCTATCTTGATGATATTATAGTCTTTGACAGTGAATGACAATCGATCCAGTAAGTAGCAAGAATCACTAAAAAGAGTTTAATTTTTTTTAACAAAAAATGGAACCAACTTCAACACTCAAGTGTGAAATAACTTGTCGAAGTCGGTTTCATGCGCAAAATATTGTTATACTAGGTACTTTTGAACTATTATGGCACCGACTTCAACAAGTTATTTCACACTTTGGAGTGTTGATGTCGGTTTCATTTTTCGGTAAACATTTTTTTATATTGAGAAATTGCATTAGTATTGGATTTGTTAGTAAATTTAAGTAGTATTTTTTAATAACTATAGAAGTAATATGTAACATTAAGTGATTTTTAATTCTAGATGGATATAAATTGAATTATAAGTAAAAACGTAAATCTGGCTGTATGGAAACTCATGTTACGTCACGACTATGGTACTCAATGTCACACCCGAGACTTTGAACTAGTATTTTAATATTTTTCTAGGTTCAATGAGCTTGCGAAAATGTAAAGAGTTTTTATGTGTGATATACATAAAAGAAATCTAAATATATATTTTATTACAGTTGAGTTGAGGATTCCCCAGATAACAAGTATAAAGAGATACAACAGAATAAATTGAACTCATATTTTTTGGCATTGGACCTAACAATAGTGATAACAATTTACTAACCTTAATTTAACCATTGTGTACATATTAATAGTATATGGTTCGCAAATTGCGTTAAAAACTACACGAGTTAGATATAGTTTCAAACAATCAATTACAACATATCTAGATTCCATTCATCAAAATTGGTTTTCCTGATCCTTCAGGAACCGTTCGGAAAATCGAGATAAAAATTAGAATACGTTTTATATTATATCATCTAAATCCATTCAGCGGTGTTAAGCAAATTTTTGGCGAAAAATGGGCTTGAATTCAGCACTCAAAGGTGCAAAATAACTTGTTGAAGTCGGTACCATGATAGGTCAAAAGTACATATTATTACAATATTGTGCGCATGGTCCCGACTTCAACAAGTTATTTCACACCCTTGAGTGTTAAAGTCGGTTCAATTTTTGGGGTAAAAAAAATTCCCCCATTTTAGTGTCCCTTGCTACTTGCGGATTCGATTGTCATTAATTAGCAATAACTATATCATCAAGATAGGAAAATCTTTTCAGTTATTGGAGTGTAACTAAAAAACAGATAAGAGTACAACTACACCGCGGTTTCCACAGACGAGTGAAACTAATTCTACACGGTCGTGAACTACAAATATTTGTTAAAGAAGTTGGAGTTGGTTACCCTTCACTATGCTTAAGTTGGTGGGGTGGGCACCTAAAACGTGTTCGCTAAAATAGAGCAAAATTTTTGAGTTCGTCCGATATGTACCTTACTAATAGGCGTGCGCCTAGAGCGCTTGTTATGACTAGTAGTATCCTAATAGATGCAGTGTTCATTATGGCAGACTAAGGGCATCTCGTTTGTGACTGAGGTTAATTAATTATCAGTAATACATAATTAATGATCGATTAAGTGGCTACTGCGGGCTTGCCACAAAGGTGCTAAAATGAATGTTGATGATTTCATTTAATCATAGTCACTGACAACTTTGTGTATCATTCTACTACGAGTATTAATAAATGCATGTTTTTTTTATAATTATTGATAGGCTAGCCTTGGACTACTATCTCACTTGATGGTTATTAAAGATGTGGTCTAGGATGTTGTTCAGGTTACCCTAGAATTACTCCTAGAACACTCAAGGACAGCTGCCGGAACACACCGTTAGGTGCTTGGCGACAGATTTTCTTCTTAAGGGTGGTAGCTAGCCAGGCGGGCATTCAAAATGCAAAACGCCCTACTACCATGCTGATACTACTGCCATCGTGAGACAACAACCGGGGCCGACGGCTTAAAAAACGGCTTGACCAATTTTGATGAAATTTAAATAGGACCATACGACAAACATTCAAATATAAAAAGAATCATATAAATCGGTTTATCAGTAAAAAGTTCTGAGGTAACAAACATTTAAAATAAATATACGAATTGAAAACCTCCTCCTTTTTGAAGTCGGTTAAGAAGCTAAAACACATACTAACTTTTGAATTTATAATATATATATTATTATTATCATGTAATAATTAAAAAAGGGTGGAGTAAATCTATATTAAAAATTATAAAGTACAGATTTGATTATATATGGTAATGAAATTAATACTCAAAGCCCAGTGTATACCCATACACTGGGCTTTGATTATTAACTTCATTATCTTAGACCCTGGGTACGAAATACTAGGCATTTGGCTAAAACTAGATATAAAAACAATAATTTCATTGCATTTTAGCAAGCTTATTGAACCTAGAAAGTTATCAAAAAACTAGTTCAAGTCACGGGTGTGACATCGCATATCATGGTCGTGACGTGACATGAGTTTCGATATAGCCAGATTTATGTTTTTACTTATAATTTAATTTATATCCATCCAGTTTTAAAAATCGCTTAATGTCACTTATTATTTCTATAATCATAAAAAAGACGCCTCAAATTTACTAACAAATTCAATACTAAATTCAATATTTTTTTTTTACCCAAAAATGGGCTTGACTTCAACACTCAAAAGTGCGAAATAACTTGTTGAAGTCGGTACTGTGATAGTTCAAAAGTACCTATTAACACAATATTGTGCACATGGTCCCGACTTCGAAGAGTTATTTCACACTTTGGGTGTTGAAGTAGGTTTGATAAATAAAAATACTCACCCGTTTTAGTGTCTAATAGTGTAATGACTATATCATCAAGATAGGAAAAAACCTTTCAGTTATTGGAGTGTAACTCAAAAAACGGCTAGATCGATTTTGATGAAATTTAAATAAAATCACACGACAATCATCAACATTCAAATCAAATAAATCATCAAAATCGGTTCGGTAAAAAAAAACGGACAAATTGAGGACCTCCCCCTTTTTTAACTGACTTCCAAAAAAGGAGGAGGTTCTCAATTCGTCTGTTTTTTTACGTTTGTTACCTCTGCAACTCTTGACTGAGTGAACCGATTTCAAAAATTCTTTTTTGTTTGAAAGCTGATGCTTGTCGTCTAGTCTCATTTAAATTTTATCAAAATCGTTCAAGTCGTTTTTGAGTTACACTCCAATAACTGAAACATATTGACCTATCTTGATGATATAGTCGTTGCCAATGAATGACAATCGATCCCGTAAGTAGCAAGGGTAACTAAAAAGATTCAAAAATAATTTTATTTACCAAAAAATGGAACCGACTTCAACACCCAAAAGTACAAAATAACCTTTCGAAGAATATTTTGCGCTGCTGTGATAATAGGTACTTTGGAACTATCAAAGTACCGAGTTCGACAAGTTATTTCAAAGTTCCATTTATTTGTAAACAAAAAAGCCCTTTTCTTAATATTAACACACATATTAACCTTCACGATACTAACTTTCACTACTTACGAAATCAATTGTCATTCACCGTCAATCAGGAAGTCATCAAGATAAGCGTAACGAGTCGAAAGTTAGCCCAGAGCATGTTTTATTTTGTTGTTTGATATTCATTTTGATCCTGTTCTGTGTGGCGCTGCGTAGATCGAAAAAATTGACACAGGTCCTACGTCGACGAGCTCTGCGAGCGCACTGGCGGTCAAGTGAGCGAGCTCTGATGCCATGAATTCATGTTAAAAAATCATATAAAATTAACATGATAACTTTTTTACATTTTTATTTATGATTTAATTACTTTTATTGATAAGTAATGTATAAAAAAATAATTTAAAATTAAAGATTGGTAAAAAGGGAGTCAAAAATCGTTTTTAAATTCGAAATAGAGGTAACTTTAGGATTTTTTTCTATCGAGTGAAGTTATTTATTATGTGGATCAGATTTATGAATTAACTCAAGAATATGCTTAAAAATAACATATATTTTTTTCAGTTTAATAACCGAGTTTTTTCTTTGAGAAAAGTTAATTCTTGTATGGCGTTTTTTGGCCAGGATCGCCTTAATATCTCGCGGTGACTATGCTTCGTTCAAGTTGACAGTGCCGACCAAAGACGTAGAGAAGTACTTGTCGCCCGAGCACTGGCCAGAAGACTTCCATATTAAACCGTGGCGTAGTGGGTTTCGCAACTCACAAAATACCGAAAACTGGAGTATAAGTGCTACACACTATATTATCAAAACGTTAGAGGCCTTCGTTCTAAACTCGATGAAGCTAAGACGGCAATATTGTCGTTGTCGGCTGATATATACGCATTCACGGAGACATTCCTTGTATCTAGCGTATACGATGGGGAGCTGTTCCCCAGAGGGTACACGATTCTGCGGCATGACCGCGCCCGTGACCACGGCTGGGGAGGAGTCCTGTTGGCGACCCAGGAATCGCTTAACTTGCAACCAATAGTCGACGTAGATGCCTATTCTGACGATGTTGAAGTAGTGATAGGGATAATAACCTTGCAATATAAAAAGGTTTTGTGTTGCGTAGTGTATATAGCTCCCTACTCGAGTGAAGAAAAATATTTAAATACTTTTAGTGTATTAGAGAATGTGTTAGCTAAGTTTCCAAAACTAGATACTTTAACTTAGGTGATTTTAATTTGAACTCTTGTAGTCGGGATATTCGAATGCACTATGACAGTATGGTTTCTGCTTGTAACTTAATTCAACATAACACCATAACTAATAAATATGACGGAATTTTGGATCTGGTGCTGAGCAACCATGGCGGCGAGTGGATCATGGTAAGTGGTGATATAGAGCCGGTGGTGAAGGTGGATGGTTATCACCCGCCACTGCTAGTGAGCATCCGAAGTGCGCGTGCACCGCGACCGCGGGACGGCGCCGCGCGCGCCCCCCTGCCCCCGCCGCATGCGGAGCGCGATCACATACCAACCGAGTGGAACTTTTGTAAGGCAGACTTCCACTCGCTATACGCTGCCATAGCCGCTATTGAATGGGACGAGATGTATTTAACTATGGACGTGGACACGGCGGTAAACACTGTACAACTTACTAGAGACTTGTTTTGACAGCTATGTTCCCCGCAAAAGGCTATATTTTGATCACTACTTCCGGTATAAGTATCCTACCGCCGTATACCACATACGGCGGAGATAATAAATGCTATAAGGAATAAGCACTTTCATTTGAAACGCTTTAGAGAGCAGGAGAAACAATTTAATTGGGAAATGTTTAAATTTTATAGAAGTAAAATTAAAACTCTAGTCGATGTTGCCTATAAACAGTACTTAGCTCATACGGAAGCCGACATTAGACGTAATCCAAAACAATTTTGGAACTTCATTAAGGATCAGCAATCTTATCGGCAGTCTATCCGGGAATTTGAATACGCGGGCGATACGCTTACGGGTATCGATGCCGCTAACGCATTTGCTACCTACTTTAAGTCAGTATTCCTCCCCGATACCCCAACTCTATCCGCCGATGAAGCTGAGTGCGAAGCAGCCAGCTCGCTGTGTTCATCTCGCATCGCCGTAGACATGATTGGCCCACGTGATTTATTTTTAGCAATTAGGCAACTTAAAGCTCATTCTTCAACCGGACCAGACGGTATACCTCCTTATATTATAAAATATTGTTATGAAACCCTTAAATTACCACTTTTATTTATTTTTAATTTGGCATTGAGTACAGCAACGTACCCATCACGGTGGAAGGTCTCCCGGGTCATACCTATACCCAAGGATGGTTCTAGATCTAAAGTTGAAAACTATAGGCCTATAGCTGTATTGTCGGCACTGGGCAAAGTGTTAGAATCGATCCTGAACCGCGATATTACCAGACAGGTCAGTGCGCAACTGAGTGATGCTCAACATGGGTTCAGAGCTGGTGGATCCACCACAACCAATCTTATTAACTTTGTAGACTATACTGTTGGAGAAATGAACTCTAAACAGCAGGCCGATGCGGCATATTTTGACTTAAAAAAAGCATTTGATCGAGTCCACAATGATGTTTTGCTAAAGAAATTTTCTGCCGTAGGTTTCACTCCAAATTTGCAAAAATTTTTTGCTAGTGGTTTCAATATGTTCAACTCTTGAAATACCGCTCAGAACCGTATTTGACCTGTTCTGGTGTAAGTCAGGGTAGCACACTTGGCCCAACTCAATTTTTGATCATGATCAATGACTTGCCTAGTGTCGTTAAGGCAGCTAGATGCCTCATGTTTGCTGATGATCTGAAGCTATTCTTGGGTATAGGGACTGATGCCGACTGTGAGGCGCTCCAAAGGGATATTGACAATTTTGTAGCGTGAAGTTAGCGAAACCTTCTGGAGTTCAATGCAACGAAGTGCAAAGCTATAACTTTTACTTGCGCCCGCTCACCTATTTTGTACCCCTATAACATATGTAATGTCTCTCTGGAGCGTGTGGAAAGGATTCGTGACCTCGGTTTGACATTAGACGCCAAGTTGACCTTTAATGACCACATTGTGGAGGTGTGTGGCCGTGCTCACCAGTCTCTGGGTTTTGTTATGAGACAATCTAGGCATTTCCGGGATAGGAGTACAATCGTGACTCTCTACTACGCGTTCGTTCGAAGCAAGCTGGAGTACAATTCAGTTATTTGGGACCGCATGAAGTCAAGTACAAGCTCATGGTAGAGAAGGTACAAAAAAGATTTGCTCGATTCCTGTACAACAAGTTGTATGGATATTATCCATACCTATATCCGTCCCTGTTCATAGCGGGTATGGTAGGTATGAATACTTTGGAACTCAGGCGCAAGTGCGCGATAATGATTCACTATTACCTGTTGCTCCACAACAAAATAGATAACCCCACCACTCTGTCGAGTCTCTCATTTGTTGTACCTTACCGCGAGCGGCGGCCGTGCGTGCGGCGCCTGCTCGCGCTCGCGGCGCTTCCCCCGCATACAAACACCACACATTACGCTCCCTCTGCGCAGGCGGTTTCACTCCTCAACGATCTGGTTGCTCAGCAGATAGATTTAGACTTCTTTAATATTAGATTTTCCATGTTTGTAGATGTATGTATTAAATTTCTTATGTAATGTATTTACTTATATACAAAACTGGCTTATCACATGTCTTGGTGTAGTTGTAAGTGTGTAAGCAATTATGAATAAATAAATCTAGACATCTGATATACTCTTTCAGTGAGGAAAAGAAGGTGTAGTTTCAGTCTGATGGTGATGTATTGTACAATATTAGTTGTATGCAAGTGTACCATGTAAATAAAATAGAGATGAGCTCTGTTTTATGCCAATAATGCTAATGAAGCCAACAATACTCACTATCTGTACATTTTGATTTAATGTCTGTGGATGTGCAAGTCAAAATGGCCTGAATTTTAACCAGGCCCAGTAAAAGTGCACTTACAATATAACCCTTCCCTTCCATCTAAAAATAAACACAACCTTACCTACCTTACCTACTTACTCAAAAATATCAATGGATTTTATCAACAGTGTTAGAGAGGGAGAATTCTGAGCTGTAAAAGAACTATAAAGATCACAGATTTTAACATTTTATTGTTGCGACAGTATTAAATTTTTGATCAGCAGGGCGACAACGTATCTCTGTAGCTATCAGACAGTTGATGCTATCAAAGTTTTGTAGTAATCGATATTTTGCGATCACATATCTTGTAGCAATCAAATATCAATTTGTATCTATCCATAAATTGCAAAGTGAAGTTGATGCGAAACTTTGGCTATCTGACCAATTTAACATTTGGTTCATCAACGATTTCATTGCTACAAAATCTGTCAAAACTGGCATTTTTGATTGTTGTCAGAATTCATTGCAACAGAAGATATGTGATCACCCAGCTGTTTTATGGCACTCATGGCTCCATGGACAGGCATGGAGAGCTCAGGGTGCCTACTAGAGCTTGTAACTTGATGTTTGTCACTATGAGATGAGACAGCAAGACATTATGATCTAGCAATAAAGCTTATGTGGTGACGTACCACATTAGTGTACATAGTTGTTAAGATAGAATAAGTAGATTTAAGAATTTGTATTATATAGAGTACTAGCTTTCCGGGCGCGGCTCCGCCCGCGCGTATGTCGGTTATCGCGCGAAAACATTAACCTCTTTTTGTGCAGTCGGATAAAAACTATCCATACCAAATTTCATTCAAATCGGTCCAGTAGTTTTGGCGTGAAAGCGTAACAGACAGACAGACAGAGTTACTTTAGCATTTATAATATGAGTACTAAAAAACTTGTTTGTTAAAGTTAAATAGTGTTTGAATTTTAGAGCTTTGTTGCACAGTGTAGGCATAGTTGTCTGGGATTAGTAGAGAGCTATTTTGCAGGACTTGAGATAGTTCCAATGTTAAGCAAAAGGTTCCAACATGCATAAATTGATATAATATGTTTTATTTGCATCCATAGTATATTTATACAAGTAATTAGCAAGGCTATTTAGATTAATCATTGACATTGCCAGGAAACTTTAAAAATGAAGAATCTAAAGGCATTGCGGTCTGTTTTAGAGGTGTTTGAAACTTTGTAGGTCATGGGAGTCTGATTTGAATAGAAGCCTGGGATATTACGGACAAGAGTTACATAAAAACTGACAGCAAACATAGTAAATTGAGCCAATTTATTATACACGTAGCTCGATTTTACGACGTACCTGAACCATTAGGCCCCACAACTGCTGTGAATGACTCCAGAGGACCTATCTGGTGGTGTCCCCGGTAGGACTTAAAATTCTCCATATCAATATATTTTAGAAACGCCGGCATTTTGATATTTGTTAGCTAATCTCGTCTGCAAGCTAATTTAACTTTTTTAAAAATTAGCTTTTTGTCAATAACTCAAGTCAATACATTACATAGCGCGAAAAGAAGGACAACTAACAAAACAAAACATTGGTAACGAACGACCAACGAGCAAGCAAAGAGAAAGTCTACAGTAAATAAATACAAGTAGTACACGTACTACGTACTCGATACTTTTCTTTCGATACCAAGTATATTTAGCATCGAATCATTCATACTATAATACCTACACGGCATCGGTGAGCAGCAGTATCGATTATTTTTACATTGTAATTTGTATTATCGTATATAGATTTTGTAGGGAGGTTGATGAAGGATAAAAAGGCTGGGCTGGGACCCTAAGTGGGTCAACGCTGCGTGGGCCATGGTAGAGTTCTCAAGCGTTCCCGCGGCCCAATGCATTAAGGCGTCTCGTAGAAACACCGTGTGGTTTTTAGTCGGTAGGGGCACTTGCTGCTGTGGGAGTAGTTGGTGCCGAGCCCGACATACCCCGCCCACCACCCCTTTGGTTGGAGGATATGCGTAAAGGCATTTTCCACACGAATAAAAAAAAAAAAAAGGATAAAAAGGCTAATGAGATTTTCCTTCGCTATAGGACATGCTATTCCTCATATCACAATTACTTCTAGTAATATGCCATATCACTCTTCGTAATTGGTCATAACCGTACATATATCAACGTATTGTTTTTTTATAATACTATAATAGTTTAGTATGATGAGTTAAGAGAGGTATTAGCTGCAGCACCAGCGGCACTGGTAAAAGCCCGGTGGATGATATCATTAAGGTTAGCTTGGCGGGAATTCGACTTCGAGAGCAGGAGAGGCCTTGGTGACCGAGTTCACAGATTTATAGTAGGTTTTTTTTTTTTTTTTTTATGCTGGATAGGTTAGCCTTTGACCACTATCTTACCTGATGGTAAGTGATGATATGGTCGGAGATGTTGTTCAGGCTAACCTAGAATTACTGGCTCTCAAGGACAGCTGCCGGAACAAACCGTTAGGTGCTTGGCGGCAGATTTTCTACTTGAGGGTGGTAGCTAGCCAGGCGGGCATTCGCAAAATGCCCTACCACCACGCTATAACGACTGCTATCCTAAGACAACAACCGGGACCGACGGCTTAACGTGCCCTCCGAAGCACGGAAGCGCTCAGTAGTAATGTCACCAGCGGTCACCCATCCAACTCATGACCGCGGCGGACGTTGCTTAACTTTGCTGATCGATTCAGAATGGTTAAGCAAACTTCGCTACGAGCGCTTCAAAATAGGTATGTAGCAAACTACTAGGCTAGACCAAGTTGATCAACTGCAGTACCACACTCGCAGTGCAGAACAATACCTTGCACTTAAGCGTAAGCTAATATCGAGATGAAAAGAGGATGGATATATAAGGCTACCAGTTTTGAAGCATGGGATATTGAGGAAGGCCGTGTAACTAAAGACCACACTCCCACACATAAATAGCGAGAATACGAGCGCGCTTTGTGATGGTAGGACACGTAATTTAAACATATGTATCTGCTAACTCGTTTAGGGGCGGATCCCACTGTCTTTGAGAGGACAAAACTTTAGGGAATCAGTGTGGGATAAGCCAGTCTCCATATGGCTTTGGCCTCAGACAGACATGCTACATCAAAAGAGCCTAAAGATGGTTTAAGTTTTTTTCTACTAATTTGTGTGTACTGTGTACAGAAGACAAAAAATCTGGTAATCCTTGCGTATACCTATGATCCCCAACCTCACAGGGAGCGAAGCTTGCACCCAAACCCGAAGCCGAAGAAAAGGGTACAATTCTAGAATTTTATCTGTCACATCAGTTAAAAGGGTGCCTCTATCTAAAGAGTTGAATTGTTAACATCCACCTTCAGAAGCACATCTTCACAATTTTGATTAAGATATGTGCGAAGTTACCTCACAACCACCCCGCGACCCAAACCCGTGTTGTTGTAGTTGAAAAAGATTATTGACCGAGCGAGAACTTAGTTCGAGCGAAGCGTCTCTGCTTCAACTTAAACAAAAATGCTTTCGTATATATGGTTGTTCTCCTCTACAGGTCGTCGCATTTTTCAATCGATTCTCACGAAATTTTGTGAGCAGGTTTGACAAGCTGATATATTTTTTCTCGATTCAGTTTTTGGAAATTTTTCCAAATGACGGAGGTATATATTATAAGGTGTTGAAAGTATGGACGCCTGCGCTTAAAATAATGGCAATGACCTGATAAGCACGTCAGTTGCCTATAAGTGATAGGCTCTCTCTCCCTCTCTTATTATTATTAATTTTCCATGCTTTTGTAGCCAGTATATTAATTCGAGATAAATACGAGTACATTACCAAGCCTGTTAAATTATTGTATATTTACTACTTACCTACCTATTACTGATACAACTAGCTTTCGCTGGGGCCCGCTTGTCATTTATTATTTCCATTACATAAAGATATTTTTGGATTGCTTGAGATTCTAGCATGCGCAGTGAACCTTTATTTATTTGTAAGCTAAGCAAGAGCAGACTGGCGAAGTCTACAGCTCGGAGAGCCACTAGTTTAAAAAAGCAACTTTTTCCTACAGCCGCATTTGTCTGCGAGGTGACGATAGGTAATGCCTGGGTCTATAGGTCTAATACCACTATCTTTTTTATTAAGGGTACAGAATTTCGGTTATGTCGTTGTGACAACATCAAATTAAACAAAATCATCACATCCCTTTGAAGTATCTCGCCTACCTCACCAGAACGATATATGAACGCTAACTAAAAGATAGTATATTTTTTGGTGCTTAGGCGATAGGCCATCTAGGCTAACGGCTGCGCTACTTAGAAAAGATACCACGGTTGCAGAAACATCCTGTGAGGTCACCTCAACAATATCACATTTTGTTCAGAGGGTTAAAAGCTGCAAAAACGGTTTGCAGTTGTTAGGCGTAGCAGGGCTTGAAAAATGACTTACTACTGGATGATAGGATAATTTCAGTACCTCATTCCCAAGTTTTAACACCATGCAAGTTTACTTGGCAGACTATATTTTCTTCAGAGTTTAACCATAATCAGTTTATTCTTCGCTATACTTTTGCTATGTACATTATTTTAACCCCCCACGACTACTTCTGGGAGATGAAACATCCCACCTATATCATAGAACATATAATAATACTTCGTATGTATGTAAGGGTTTGATTTTTTATAAGAAGTGCAATCAAATTTATTTTTGGACCTCATGTCTAAGTTGAACAATTTCCTAGAGTCGCCATCTGATTTTACCTGGCAGATGACATTTTCATGTTTTAAGATTTTATATTTGCCGTAAGCCCCTGAATTTGACAATACTATACTTTTACCTCTCAAGAATCTTTCTGGGAGAACATGTGTGTCTCGACCTATCTATTATAGTTTCGGAGATAAAAGCATTTCAAATTTTTTCCGACTGCGGCGGCCTATGAGGAAATATAGATACTTCCTCCTAGGTGGCGCGGCGGCCATCATATTCTCTCAATAAAGAAACGGTAATATTATCTATTATTACCGTGATAAAGACCAATAGCCTACGAATAAATTCGTTGTTTTTCGGTATTACCATTGTTACCTAGGACGATGTATCACAATTGACGTAGCGATGAGACGTTGGCACTCTGACGTTCAGTGTGTTAACAGTAAACACAGAGTCTAGCTTCTCTTTCTATTACACAGTTGTCATATAGAGTAAACGAGAAAGCTAATGTAAAATTGACAGCCCCGCGCTTCGATGAGATGCATCATATTTATAAGTATAATTAAATGGTAATATCGCTTTATAGACTGAATACCGCGCTACATAGTGAAATAATGTCGTGTTGTGCTGTGTTTTGTCCATCAAGAACAACTAAAGGAGGAGTAAAAGATCCAGAATTATCATTTCACACGTAAGTTGTTGTGGGCATTTATTATCTAAAATAACCAATTATAAAGCAAAATATTCATTCCGGTTATGTATTATAATTTTTTTTGTCATATGATTGCCAAGTGCTGGTGTTTACGTTTAAATTGAAAAACTAGAATTTGAATAGAAGAAATTTTGGGTTACAGGCTAAAGTCTGGATAAAATTAAGGAACTGTAATAGGTAGGTACTCACAGCTGATATTCGTAGATTCACCCGTTCCTTCCACACTTCACTTTCTCCTTTTTATATGGAGTTTATTTAAAATTAATATTATTTGTTCCCGCGGTACACGTTTTGGTTTCGAAGATGGTCGACACATCATAGTTCCTCTTGCCGCCGCGTGCCGGGTGGTGTCGCTTCTGCCGGTTTTGAGTAGGTGGCGCGAGGATTTAAATTTGGATAGACGGTTGGATAGGGAAACGAACAAGGAAAGACCTTAAGCCTGTTCATATCCCCCCACTTGAAATCAACCAGGGATTTCATAAGATAAATGAGTTCATGACTTGGATTCTACATACATACTTTACGGATTCATAGTTCTGTTTACATAGTGTTTTTTTTATTGAAATGTATTATAGTTTATATGCATTAGGTACTAGAGAGATGTTATGTACTTCGTAGATTATTGTATTTAAAATTATGGCTTATTTTTAAAATTCCTTAAGATATATATAAATTCGAGTTAGAGTTAGATATTATATTATAAATATATAGATAAGGTAGTAAGTGATATAAGTCTAATTGCCTTCATCTATTGGTAATGGACAGATTTTAACTGCAGGTCTCACAAGTAGACCTTAAGATGTTTTTACAGTCACGACACGAATAATGTTGTCCCTGCCAGGATGTAGTTTTACAACTCGACCTAATCGCCATTCATTTGCTGGTAAGTTTGGTTCGTAGATAATAACAAGATCGCTCAACTTAGGTTGTCTCCCACCGTCCTTTAACCATTTACACCTTTGCTGTAAGGTATTTAAATAATCTCTTTGCCAGGATCGCCAGAAACCTTGAGATAGTCTCTGTACCAGTTGCCACCGAGTACGCAGAGGACCGTTTTCAGCATGTACCGGCTCCGGAAGGGAAACTAAAGGTCGACCCACTAAGAAGTGCCCGGCTGTAAGAGCGTCAACCTCACAAGGATCGGATGAGAGCTCCACTAAAGGTCTGGAGTTTAACATGGCTTCAACCTTTGTCAAGACGGTATAGAATTCTTCATAGGTAAGAACCTGGGATCCTACAATACGTCTTAGATGATATTTTGTAGATTTGATACCACTTTCAAAGATGGCACCGAAATGAGGACCAGATGCGGGATTGAATTTCATCGAAATACCGCGAGATGCTAGCTGGGACGAGATTGAGTCCTTGTCTCTTTTAAGAAATTCAGAAACTTCAGATAAGTAGCGTTTGGCTCCACAAAGTTAGTGCCACCGTCAGTGACTATGTATTGACATAGACCTCTCCTGGATACGAAACGGTCTAGCGCTGCTATGAAAGCTTCGGTAGTCATCTCCGTGACCAGATCAAGATGTATGGCCTTCACGGCGTGACAAACCATCAGACACAAATATGCCTTGTATATTTTAGCGTTCCGGCGCCTGCTTTCCTTAACCATGAAGGGACCCCCGAAATCAATACCTACTGTCTGGAAGCACTGACCTGGTTTCAGTCGGGAAGACGGAAGATCACCCATAATGGGTTGAAGAGGCCTTGGCTTTACCTTAAAGCAGATGACGCATTTGGATAAGCGAGATCAGCTGGGTTGTCATGGGTGGAAACATGTCGCCACACCGCTGAAAATTTAGTTTCTCTAATTTGTACCACACGATGTGCTACAAAAGTTTTAAGTTTATGCGGCTCTGTGTTCAACCATGACAAGACGGTCGAGCTGTCTGTAAATAACACGACATTTTTAATATTAAGTCGTTTATTAAGTAAGGTATAGATACGAGTTACGACCTTAAATAGCAATACCGCGCCACAAAGTTCCAATCGATTTACGGTGAGAATTTTGAGTGGTGCTACCTTAGTTTTAGCTATTAAAAGATGTGTTTCAACCTTGTCCAAAGTGACCACGCGGAGATAAACACAACAACCGTACGTTTTAGTTGATCCGTCACAGAATCCGATGTGTTCCACTTCTGTGGGATTTGCTGATTGAGGGGGTATTATTTGCCGAGGTATTTCAATAAGGTTTAAGTTTGGTAGATCGAAGGTAAACTCCCGCCAGTCTTTAGCTATGTCCCTAGGTACGGGTTCGTCCCAAGTGAGATTAAGACGCCATAGATCTTGAAGAAGTAATTTTGCCTTCAGAATGAAAGGTGTCAGCCACCCCAGTGGGTCAAATACGCGAGCCACGTGGGACAAGATTGAACGCTTAGTAAACTCACCATCCTCGATAAGAGTGAGAATAAGTGAAGACATCACCTGAAGGGTCATATTGAACTCCTAAGATTTTTAAAGTAGATTTATTACCTTCTTCTGAGAAAGGTTTCGGAGATTGACAATGGTCCATTGGTAAGGTTTCAAGGAACGCGTTGGAATTGCTACTCCACTTACGGAGTTCAAACTGTGCGCAACTAAGCAATTTTACTAGTTGATCTCTTAGTTCGATAGCTTCACTCACAGTGGGCGCTCCAGTCGTGATATCATCCATGAAGGTCTCATGCAGAAGTGCCTCAGCGGCGCGTGGGTACTCAGCGCCGTGATCCTCAGCCAATTTATGTAAAGTGCGTATAGCGAGGTAAGGTGAACTACTTACACCGAAACTGACAGTAGCGAGTTCATATTCTTTGACTGGGTCACTCGAAGACTCTCGCCATAGCACATGCTGACAACAACGGTCCTCAGGTCTTATTAAAATTTGACGATACATTTTTGATATGTCACACGTGAACTCTACCGCATGTAGTCTAAACCCCGTTATTATGTCTATAATATCAACTTGGAGCTTAGGTCCAGTGAACACAATGTCGTTTAAAGATAGGCCGTTTGTTGTCTTGCAGCTTGCATCAAACACCACGCGTAATTTAGTTGTCGTACTTTCTGGACGAATAACGCAATGATGTGGAATAAGATAACGTTTTCTATTGCATACAGTAGGATTAGATATAGGATACATGTGACCCATACTCTCATACTTGCGCATAAAGTTTACGTAATCATGCTTGAGTTGGACATACTTGTCGACTAAGTTTTCTTTCAAGGTTAGTTAAGCGTGATAAAGAACTGTTGTATGAGTTACCTAAGGTACAGTTATCGTCTTTTAAGAGAATAGGCACTACATAACGACCGTTAGGCTTTCTATAAGTCAGATCTGTGTACAAACGTTCACACAGGTCGTCCTCGGGTACGGTAATAGGTATACGCGGTGGTTCCTCGACTTCCCAAAACCGCTTTATCTGCTCTTCCAGTGAGTGTGTGGAAGCTAGTAATGAAGAAGCAGTGGGAAGAGATACTAATGCATCGGTATTGACCGCTCCACTGAGTATCCAACCGAAAACTCTATGCAGAGCGGCAGGCAAGCCGGGCCCCAGCTTCATGCGTTGGCCATCATAGATTTCATGAAATAGTTCGGCCCCTATCAAAAGGTCAATTTGTGCGGGAATGTCATAATTTGGGTCAGCTAAGATTAAATGTTTGCAATGATCTCGACCGACTGACGGTACATTAATGCTAGGCATCTGAGCAGTGATATTATCCAAAACAATCGGTTTAATATGATATTGTGGATTGTCGGCGTCTAGTGGTCTTATATTTCATTCCGTAACACCCTTTACGTGAAACACAGTGTTCTGTCCTAAACCGGCTACCGTAAGATTGCAGCAGCGGAGGTTTAACCCGAGTGTGAGTGCGCAGGCAGTAGTAATGAAACAGTCCTGTGCGCCACTGTCTATCAAGGCGCACACGGTGTGCTGTGCACCGGTCGCGATGTTGCACACGCGCAACTGACAAGTGCCTAGTAGTACTATACCACGGCTATTCCCGACATGAGCTACAGTACTCGCCTGACTGATAGGAGTGCTTGTTGATTGCACTTGTTCAATGTGCAACAATGTATGATGACGCAATCCGCATGATGTGCAAGATACTTTAGAGATACATGAATCTATGATGTGATTTGTACGTAAACAATTTATGCACATGTTGTTTTTGTTTACTAATGCGAGTCTACCTTGAGAGTCTAAAGATTGAAATACGGGGCCTTCGATAAAATATACCCTAGATGCAACTTTTCGTATTGACAGAACGCATATAAACGGCTCAAGTTATCCTATACCTTTCTGTCTATTGAGATACACATAAAAACCTTAAAATTACACAAAAACGTAGTTTATCTATTTAAGTTATTTAACAATATTCAACCTTGTTTCAGTTGCATAAGGTTTAATTTTCAATTACTTCGTAATAAACTTATAGCACTTTTACTCTGCGCCATTGAAGAGAGCTCGTAAAATTTTATTACCCTTTGCTGTGATAGAACATAAAATACAATGGAGTCGCTTACTCCTAATCTCGTACTAAAAATATTATTTAGTAATTAGTTTTTTTGGTGACATTTATAATTGGAATTTTAACTATCCGTATTAGTCAACTAGCTTATATACCCTGGTTTTGCCCGGGTTGAAAAGGTGTGTAGTAGATTATATGCGGATGTTGGGAGATAGAAAAGGGATATGTTATAATGAAATCTGAATATTAATTATTCGGCTTTAATTTTCATTAACATTTATTTATTTATTCCACACAGAACAAAAAGCAATTAAAAACAAATAATATAACAATATAATGTATCAGACCTGAATTGCAGTTCAGATACCTGCGTGTTACAGCAAAATGTATAAAGTAAACGTGTTTGAGTAATTATGAATGTTAATACAATGTTAATGTTATACATTGTATATGTAATACAATATTTAATATTTATAAACTACCTTTACATACTATGTTCATATCATACATTCTGAAAATCATCTGTAATAATAAGAGTGCGCGGTGGCTCGGACATTTCGATATTAAATTATTAACATACAACATCAATTAAAAACAGGAACACTAGAACTTGAAAAAGGTTTGGGGTGTTTTTCCAATCAGTAAGCCAAGTCACTGTTACACGTATTAGAACATAAAACATACAAAGATATGAGCACACACACATAAAATATTGTATATATGTTTGTAAGCACTAATCCATATTATAAGTGAATATATTGCAGTTCTAATAATATTTCATACACACATGTCAAATTGATAACCTCCTTTTTTGAAGTTGGAAAATGTAAAATAAATGCCTGTGTACAGTACAGTCTGAGAAAATAAAAGATTATTATGACGACTCCGATAGACTTGTTCTGAATTAGGGCTCACTTGTTCTTGTCTTGCATGGGATGTTATTATGCGTGCGAAAGAGAAAACTGCGTGACAGGAGTAACGGAATTTAATTTGTTGATGTATTAATTTGGAGGTGATAATAAAATAATTATGAATGTTTATCACTTAAAATACGATAAATATGTATAAAACTTACCGAAAATAGGAAATCCCATGTATTTTTCGCTTTATAAGTGTATTATTTCTGCAACTATTCACAGAGCACTTCGGCATTGTTTCACTCGACGATCAGCGCGTCACTGACGGCAAAACTGTGCTTCAAATCATTATAAGCACAGTTTTGTTTGGTTAACTTTGGAGCGTTCGCGCAGAATCTAGGGTATATTTTATCGAAGTACGGGGCACTTATAGATAGAGTGCGCTTCGCCACAACAGGAACATGCTACGGTTGTTGACGCTGTTGTTGGATTAGTAGATTTCGCTAGATAAGATGTACGTTTTGGTCTGCTATTAGTTTGCCTATTGTTGGCCGGCGAAGGATTTTTGTCGTTGAAGGTACGAGTAACATTAAGATTACCGGAGGACAATAGGCTAGTTTCTAAGATCAATTTTTTGAAGCGCTCGTAGCCAAGTTTGCTTAGCCATTCTGAATCGATCAGCAAAGTTAAGCAACGTCCGCCGCGGTCATGACTTGGATGGGTGACCGCTGTTTGGGCATTACTACTGAGCGCTTCCGTGCTTCGGAGGGCACGTTAAGCCTGGCTAGCTACCACCCTCAAGTTGAAAATCTGTCGCCAAGCACCTAACGGTGTGTTCCGGCAGCTGTCCTTGAGAGCCAGTAAATCTAGGTTAGTCTGAACAACATCCTCGACCACAACATCACTTACCATCAGGTGAGATAGTGGTCAAAGGCTAACCTATCAGGCATAAAAAAAAAAAAAAAAAAAAAGATCTTTACGCAGTCTTGAAGAAACTTCAATAGTTCAGCGAGTGTAGGTAACTATGAAGTGTTTTGTGACTCAAAACGTTTACGAGTGTCTGCATCGAGTGTCCGCGAAGCTAAATGGAACAAAATAAACTCCCCTAGGTTTGGAATATCTAAAGATTGGAGTGCATAAAACGACTCATGTAGTATATTTGTTAACGCTTGCAATTCCTGGAAGCTCCCAGATTTCACGGCGGGATGATTAAAAAATTTGTCTAAATACGTCAAAGCCGAGATACGCTTATTTTGATAACGTTCGACTAAAGTATCGAAAACAACTTTGTAATTACTTGCAGTCATGATTGGTACTCCCATAATAAACGCAATAGACAATGCATGTCCGTGTAAACACGAAACAAGGTAATGGAATTTTTCAATATCCGAGATTAACTTATTTTCATGTATCAAAAGGTATCATAAAAGGTTAAATAAATTTGACGGCAATATACAAAATTGGCAAATTTTGTATATTGCCGTCAAATTTAGGTAACTCGAGTTTAGGTAAGCGTGCATTTAATGACGTAGCAGCTGATGGCTGCGCCGACGATTCGCCGTCTAATTGTGCGCTGCGGTTCACGCTCGAATCACATGTTATAGCTAAATCATCCGCTGCACTAATAACCTCATAGTACAACTCATCAAAAGAACTGATCAAATTTTGATCGATCTGTTGATTGGGTTTTATGGCTAGCTCCAAAGATAGTACATCGTCACACAATTGAACAAACTCATCACGAATCGAATGTAATCGCGTGTATCTCGACTTGAATGCCGATACCTTTGAGCGATCTTGAACCATCTCCTTAGCAAGATCGTAAAGGATTTGCATAGCACGGAACACATATTCGCGTCGCGATCGAAGTATTTTAAGTTTACTTTCTTCCATTGTTTATTACAATATCTGAACAATGAGTTTGATATGATAGACGAAAACAATTCGCGTATGTAGGTGAGTATAATTAGATATATTATATAACCTGAGGGTAGATGTACCTAACTTGATAATAGATAGGAGGTTAATAAAATGTTACTGTGAAATGTGTGGTAAAGAATACCTTAATATAATATGTTATAATGCCATAAACAGATAATAATCCAGCTAATATCGACTTTATGGCCATAAATATATTAAGCTGTTATAATGCTACTGAGTTAAGATGACCAATGAATCCGTATATTATGTACTTAAAGTATAATCTACGATATTTAGTCGGATTATACTTTTACAATTAGTTTTGTTAATAATTCGAGATTTAAAGGTTTTATCCAATAAAACAACTGAAAATAGACAATTAGTGTTATTACCATAGGCATCCGGCTCGAAGGACCACAATTTATGTTTACGTTTAAATTGAAAAACTAGAATTTGAATAGAAGAAATTTTGGGTTACAGGCTTAAGTCTGGATAAAATTAAGGAACTGTAATAGGTAGGTACTCACAGCTGATATTCGTAGATTCACCCGTTCCTTCCACACTTCACTTCCTCCTTTTTATATGGAGTTTATTTAAAATTAATATTATTTGTTCCCGCGGTACACGTTTTGGTTTCGAAGATGGTCGACACATCATAGTTCCTCTTGCCGCCGCGTGCCGGGTGGTGTTGCTTTTGCCGGTTGTGAGTAGATGGCGCGAGGATTTAAATTTGGATAGACGGTTGGATAGGGAAACGAACAAGGAAAGACCTTAAGCCTGTTCAGGTGGTAAATAGTTATTGATATATAGCTTTAATTTAAGTATATTGATAGCATTGTTTTACGCCTTGCGGCTAGTGATGTACCACAACTGTGCAATATTTTGTCGATAAATATGGTCGATGTCCTTGCCTAAAACGAGTACCTAAATAAAAAAATACAATAAGCGAAACGGTCAACGTTTCGCTTATTGTATAAACAGTATTAAATTATAAATATATAGTAAATAATACTAGTATATATATATATATATATATATATATATCTCTCTTATTAATATTATAAATTGCCTCTTTAGCCGTGCGGCTTTAACGCTTGCCTTGTGATCCCGAGGTCCTGGTTTCTATTCCTGGGTCAGATATTTGATTTTGTGACAATCAAAACACAATCCAGTCCGAAGTCTGGTACTATGCCCGGTAGATGGCAATACGCTAACTCCCTATTACATGGGACTTAAAAACATCTGGTGAAACGTGGATGTTTCTACACCTCTGCCAAGCCTACGGGGAAAAAGCGTGACGATGTTATCCTGGTAATATTATAAACGTGAAAGTTTGTGCGCACGAAAGTTAGTTACTCTTTTATGCACAAACGGTATGTAGATACCTTAGGTCCTGGAATAACACATCATAATCAACCGTCAATACCGGCCGGTCAACCGTTTTACTGGCGTATATATTATGCCTGCCTCTCTGTTCCCAATGCCTACCCACTCGCGAGGTCTACTGTTCGAAGAATGACTAGATAAATAAGATCGAAATAGAATATATAAGAAAAAGAAATAAGATTTTTATATATACAGAAATCTTATACTATATTTTAATAAATCATTTTGTTATAGGTTTCCAAAATGTCCGGAAATCAGAGATCAGTGGATAAAGGCTGTGAGACGGGAAAATTGGGAGCCGACTAAATACTCCAGGTTATGTTCTTAACATTTAGAAAAATCCAGTTTATTGACAGGGTTATCAATCAAGAAACTTAAAACAGATGCTGCACCCGTAATTTTTGAAGGATATGCCAGATATTATCAACCGTCAGCAGCCAAAAAAAGAAAACAGAAAAATGAAAACCTGGAACTGACACCAAGGAAACGAAAAAGAATAGAAGCTAGTGGTGTCAAGAAAGAAGATCTGCCTACAACGCCTCGGCGAGTTCTACAAAGTGTTGACATCTTTAACAAAAGCGCGGACAACGGCTTTGCGGCGTCTTAGACTCATAAAAACTTTAAGAGAAAGTAAACGCAGAATTATTTAAAAATAAATGCTAAGTTAATGAATATAATAAATGATTTTAAGTGCAGAGAATTACTAAATACTGAATCTTTAGATGTTTTGTCTAGTATAGGAGACAAAAATAAAGATTTGCTTCTAAGGTTACAGAAAAAACATACCAAAGCATCCTTTCCAAAAAAATATTCACCTGAACTGAGAAAATTTGCACTAACTTTACACTTTTTGTCACCATAAATACGTACGGACTTATTTTGATACTTGCTTACTCCATCCAAAAACCATAAGCAAATGGTATCAAGGCGTTGATTGACACCCAGGCTTTACTAAAGAATCTTTTGAGACACTAAAAGCCAAATCAAAGGATCAACCAATAATTGGTGCATTAACTGTGGATGAAATGGCTATTAGAAAATGTATCGAGTGGGGTGGCCATAATTCTCATGGCTACGTAAATGTACGAAACAATGTTGAAAATGATTGTGTTCCGGTAGCCACTGAAGCACTTACTTTTATGGTGACCTGCTTAAATGGGTCATTTAAGATACCAGTTGGCTATTTTCTGATAAATGGAATAACTGGCATGCAAAAAGCGGAACTGGTACGTCGCTGTCTAGATCTATTCAGTGAGTGTAATGTCACCATAGTTTCTTTGACGTTCGATGGCGCTCCTAACAATATTGCAATGGCTAAACATCTTGGCTGCAATCTGGATCTGGAAAATCCTAAAACACGGTTTGAATATAATGGTTTTAAGATTTCTATTCTGCTTGACCCTTGCCATTGTTTAAAATCAGTACGAAACACTTTGGGTGATAAAAAAGAAATCTATGATGATGGTGGCAATAAGATATCTTTTAAGTATTTTGAGTTACTACACCAACTCCAAACTGAAGAACAGTTGCAGTTGGCTAATAAAATAAGACTAGGACACATTGAGTACGTCAAACAAAAAATAAAAGTCAAATTAGCTGCACAACTCTTAAGCCAATCAGTGGCAGATGCATTATTATTTTGTCGGAATAAAATGAAACTCAGTGAATTTGCTGGCTGTGAAGCAACATGTGATTTTGTTAAATATAAAAAAAATATTTTCGATTTATTAAATTCGTAAAATCTCAACTCGTATGGATACAAACAAGCAATCATACCTCGAAATCTTGCGAAAAGTTTACAACTAATACATGATGGAACCGAGTACCTAAAAAAATTACAATTTTCTGATGGTACTCTAGTCGTAAGCTCGCAAAGAAAAATTGGATTCATAGGCCTTATCATTTGCTTAAAGTCAATAAAAGATCTTTGCGGTTATTTGCACGGCCATGATAACCACAAACTAAGCTTTATATGTACATACAAATTGTCCCAGGATCATCTCGAGCTTTTTTTTGGTGCAATTAGATCAATGGTTGGCTATAACTACAACCCTTCCGCAAAACAATTTAGAACGGCGTATAAAAAGTTGCTAGTTCACGCCGAGTTTAAATTTGCGGAAGGAAATTGTATTCCTTTAGAGCAAATACATATCCTAAATTTCTCCAAAAAATCAGAATATGTTGAAAATATAAATAACTCTCTAGCACAGCATAGAATGATAGAAGATTTAGAAGAGATGACTCAACAAGAGTACACATATAATGATGATCATTGTTACATGAATGACCCAAGCCAAATGACAGAATATGTCCAGGAAGTAATTTATTACATATCAGGGTTTGTGGTCAAAAGCTTAACAGCATTACAGGGCACGAAAAAAGCTTCATTGACCTCTTTCAAAGATAAGGGAGGTTTACTATACCCAAGTAATGACGTATATTTTATATGCAAATTATGCGAAAATTTTTGATATGTAACCACTACAGATAAATAAACAAGTAAATAATTAAAAAATAAATAACCACTATGTACTAAACTTAATAACAAAGATGTATATAAAATGATACGTGACGTAATACTGCAAGTAATGCAATCAAATAACTATGCAAATGTCTTTCAAACTTTAAGTGAATACCTGTTTAGCTTTAGCTTCTTTGAAGATCATAAATATTTACTGATTAAATCAATCTGTGAAAAGTATTTCAAACTAAGAATTCATTACATGATGAAGAACGCAGTTAAGTAGTAGAGAACAGTGTCAGAAACTTTATTAAAAAATCAATTCTCTTTAAAGGTCATTAACTCATTAGTAATTCTTAAGTATCTCTGAGTCTATTTATTCTAATTTGAAAATTCTTTTACTAATAGAAAGCTTGAACTTTGTGTACTATGTTTTATTTTATTCTTACAACTAAATTTTATTGAAATCGATGAAGCAGTTTTTGAATTACACTCCAATAACTGAAAAGTTTTTCAGTCGTCGATATTGTTTGTCGATATTTCCGCCAATTGTGGACTAATCTGAAATTATTTTTCGTTCGAAAGAATATGCTCTCAACGTGGTCCCATTTAAATTTCATTGAAATCAGTGAAGTTGTTTTTGAGATACACTCCAATAACTAAAAAGTTTTATTCGATCTTGTTTGATGGTATAAGTAATTGGCAGTGAATGAAATTCGATTTTAATCGAGCAAGGACCACTAATATGGGTGAAAAAAAATATCACAAAAATATTGAGCCGACTTCAACACTCAAAGTTTTGAAATAACTTGTCGAGGTCGGTACTATGCGCACAGTATTGTGATAATAGGTAAGTTTTGGACTATCATGGTACCGACTTCAACAAGTTATTTCATACTTTGAAATGTTGAAGTCGGTTAAAATTTTTTGTTAATTTATTTTTTTACTAATAAAAATATAGCACACAAAAATAATCAGTTACTAGGTAACGCAGTCTACAACTATAATGGTCACATATTTTAATGTGAATTATTATTAAACATAAGATCCAATGTTATTTCGTTAAAGAAGTTTATCTTAAATGAAACGATGTTCTCGAAAACTGAATAAAAAAAAGTTCAAAATGTATCGTAAATTGTTTTCTTATTAACAATTTCCCAATGTGTACTACATATATTTGTGCATCTTTTTATCGATATGTTCTACCCTAGTGATCACTTCCCTACTCACGCACATTCTTGCCTTTCTAGACACTCAAACTTACATAAAATGGACACGCTACCAAAGCTATCACTCCGTCCATTGTGATACATCGTCCTAGATTGTTACAGTTGATTGCTAGGATTCGTCATCCCGAAAATCCAATGTAGTGAAAACTCGATTCGTGAAGATTTATATCTTTCGTGATAATTTTATCACTGAGCGAGAATCGTCGCCTTCCATCCATCTGACAAAACACAAGTGACAGTAGACTTGACACACACAATCAAAAAAAAAAACATTGCATTATTTACTAAACCACAAAGTACAATTATTTTTGTTTAAATTTTCCTTCCTGTGCTTTGATTTGAAATAGCAATGACAAAGTATCTTGATTTTGTTGAAATATAGTTTGTCTACAACTATGAACGGTGACCAGAGCCCTACCAGTCCAATAGATACCACCGATCCAGAAGAAGCCGTACTCATGGATCCAATAGACCATGAAAGATGTAGATACCCATACTGCATCGTATGGACACCTATTCCTGTGTTAACGTGAGTTCATACCTCAATTTTTAATTTTTATATATATTTTCCGTGTTCTGAGCTATCTGAAACTGTTGCAGCTCCTCATTGATTAGCCCTGTAAAATGTGTGCCAAATCATATAGGTACATATTGTAGTTTGAATGTTCTCGTGGAGTATAAGATTTTAATGTAATAAACAACCGGCTGTTAACTTTAATTAGTTGAATTGTCAACCTACATTTCGGGCATATCCAATGCTTTACATTAGGTGAGTTTCCGCGTCGAAATCGCGGCGACGACTCCGCACTACAGATACATATTATTTGTTCTCATTAGGTACTTCTTTTCCGAAGAAATTTTCTTCAGTCCATTTAATATTGTAGAACATCAGTGAATGTTTTATTTTCTTGTATGTACAGCTGGATGTTCCCATTCCTTGGCCACATGGGTATCTGCACATCCAGTGGCGTGATCCGAGATTTTGCTGGCCCTTACTTTGTGTCTGAAGACTTGATGGCTTTTGGAAACCCTACTAAATATTGGCAATTATCACCTCACAAAGCTGTCAATGGTCAAGCTGGCTGGGATGCAGCTGTTTTTGAATCTTCAGAGATTTATAAAAAGAGAATGGTAAAGTAATATGATCATTGGTTCTTTTCACAAATATCCAATTTTGTTAAATCAATTTGTTTAACCTTGATTTTTTTTAAAGTATTTTTCTTTGCAAGTTCAAGATTATTTCTTCTCATTTTTCAGAGCCCAGAGATAAGTTTTTTTATTTATCTTATGATGTTTTTATCCTTTTTCTTTTGAAATCACCACCTTAGATTAAAATATTGAAGTAGAAGTAGACTTTTATCCTATAGGTTGAGTCCTGAAAAACATTAGTTGAACAGGGTTCTACAGCATTATGTTTACAATTAATAGGAGTGGTCATAATTAAGCTAGATATACCGGTTAACACTCTTAGTGTTCAGTAATAATATCCAGAGTTGCTAGATGCGTATCGAGCTGCTCTCAAAAACTAGGCTGTATATCTAGTTTAATTAGACATTTTGTTTTAAATTAAAAACAAATTACAATCAACATTAATTTGTCATCCTTTTTAGCACATAATATTTTATGACAACTGCCATTCACATGTTGCAACGGCTCTCAACATCATGAACTATGGTGGATGTAAAAACTGGAATATGGTTAAACTGGCGTTTTACATGATACCATACTCTAAATATGTGAGGTGAGTGATTCAATCATACTTATAAATATACTAGTGGCCCGCCCCGGGTTCGCACAGGTAATTGAGATGTAAGCTATCCTATCTTTCAATTTGTATCAAATAAATATATAATGGATATGGTGTGCAAATCAAATTTAAAATCGGTTAAGTAGTTTAGGAGTCCATCGCGGACAAACAATGTGATACATAATTTTTATGAATAAAGATTAAGAAACTTCCATGAATAATATATATAATTCCATGAAACCTTCATGAATAATAAGTAATAACTGTTTTTACACTGTTCATTTTCCTTTAATGACATTATTTATTTGTTACTTTTGTACTTCCTGTAATTTTTATTTATTTGTTACTATCCGTCCTGGCAATTATAATTTGGAAGAATGTTATTATGTTTTGTGATTGTAGGATACATGTTTCACTAATAAATATATTTGACGAAGCTAGCTAATAAATAGCAATTAGAAGTTCATTGAAGGACAAAAATTACTGAAGTAAACTAGTACTAATTTATGTTATTAATATTGTTTTAGTCTAAAGACTTATTGTGTTGTTTATTTGATTTTAAGTTTATTTCTCTTCTATTTAGCTAATCTGTATAGTCCAACATTGATATGGAAATCTGGAATATTCGAGGCAATAGTACTAACTAGCTGCACCCCACGTTTTCACCTGTGTAGACAATGATGAAAAGTATCCTATGGGTTCATACATATGTAAATTACCTTAATTGCGAATTACTGTATTTTTTTCAGTGTGATCTAACTCACATCTTCAGTAACTCATTCAATAACTTTAGCATATTTTAACTGTAAATGTATGTAAACAATAATAATTGTGTCTTTTTTCAGTTTTGGTGCATTCCTAAAGACATGGCTACCTTTTATCATCATTGTGGCATTCATATGTGGTCTAGCAGCACTTATATAAGATGAATATTAGTATTTTCTTCTAACTATACACTTCTATGACTGACTTTTGAGTGTTTTGTAATGTGTAAAAGTTATCTTTGAAATGTTTAGAGGTAGATGCAATGACATTTAATTAATATAAATATCATTGGGTACTTTGGGTAGTGTCTATTTATAGTTTCCTAATGGTGTTAAATGCTGAAATAATGCTAATAGGAAAAAGAGACCTGTATTGCATAGATGGAATCGTAATAGTTGAGAACTTGAGATACAAGTCCATCATATTGAAAGTCCTAATGTAAGAGTTACTGAGAGTAATACATAATAGTGTTCTTATTCTTGCTAATAAAAATAATGGTGAGAAAGGCAAATAAGAATACACTATGTAACTAAGAAAGGATTTTTTTTATTCTCACTTTTGTACCTTTATTTTGTAAAATAACAGATTATTCTAATTAACATTTTTCTTAAGTTTCACTTTTACCACCAGGGATAACAGTGAAACAGTGCTGGACTAGAATCGCACTATCCTGTCTCCCTGTGGGAGTTGTATGACCAAGGAAATATTACCAGATGGTGAGCAGGAGCGCCTTTGTAACAACTGCCATCTTACACTGAGATTTCCAAGACGACTGCTAAGTGTAGGGATTGTGGCAAACCACTCTAATAGGGTACTTTGTTCAACAATGGAACTTTGTTTAACAATGGACTTTATGGCTGTGTTTGATGATAATGATGAGATTTTTATTGCTTGTATCTTTGATTGTGAAGTGAAAATTATATAAATGATTAGAGTGCAATATATTTCCTTTAGTTTGTTTCTAATTTTGGGCTTAAACTAAGGTTCCTAAATAAATGAAGAACACGCTATTTTTTACTATCTGGCATCTAATCCCTGCTGTGAGCGAAATCTACTTAGACTTGGTAAAACTCCATAAACCTATGTAACCTTACTATCTACTACAGTGAAGTGGTTATCTGAAACTACTAAGTGTATAAATGTCTTAGAATGGAACTCCCATTTTTGCAGAATTATTAATTTGCCTTTATGTCAATAGCACCATTAACCAGTTCCATTGATGGCACAAGTGACACAACTTTGTATCCTTAGTACCTACCAATCGTAATTTTGTTAAAACATTTTTTTATGTAAGTATTTAATAAATAAACTTTTTTTTTATTAATAATAGGTTCGCGCTTGACCACACCTTGCCTGATGTTAAACATTGATGTGAATTAAACTTTATTACCATTTAAAATGTACTACCAGTTAATTTAACACCTAGCAATAGCGTGTTACAGCCAGCAAAAATGGCGCAATGCCAAAACACACAAGAAACCCTATGTTATCTTGATCTCAATAGTTGTAATTATTGTGGGGGACAACAGGGATAACCCGATTGGTAGTGAGCACTTACTTTTTCCAAATTTTAAATGAAGATGGTAATGGACATAGTGTTATCATTTCGACCTCTCATATATTTTTAGAAGTGTACAAAATCAATAACTAATTTCATTTTGGCTTCAAATTTTACTATTACTAGATTATAATAAGTGAGTAAATAAAACATCTGCCTTTATGAAATCTTTAATTTATTGAAATAAATTAGCTTAAAATACATAATTACAAAGAAAAATTTACTAATATTTATATAATGTATAAAAAAATCGAAACTTATATGCTATTCAGCTATTGGCCTATCTGTGGTATAAAATATGTATAGTGTCTATATAGTATATACTACTGCTGATAGGCTAACCTTTGGACATGTGTTGGTAAATCTCAAGGTTCACAGCTAAACCTATAATGGGAATATTGGAGAAGCCCCATGCTCTAGCCAGGTGAGAAACTTAGGTAGAGCATGGAGCCACACTATACCCATTTTAAGGCCAGCTCCCAGAACACTGTTATGTAAGCCATAAATAGCATTTAACAGGCAATGCCCTGTTGGTGTGGGAAACTTGAATTCACACCAGTGGGTGGACGGGGAATTTCAAGTTTCCCTTACTTCCATGTACTGCACTAGACTGGGAACAAAATCATTTGCTTCATCAATACTACAAAGAATGTTTCATAATGATGTTATGTTGTGGTTGTGATCAGCTATGTTCTATTGAAACATCTTATTTTCTAAATGTCTGTTCTTGATTTACAGTTACTAGTTAATGTGAAATTCAGTAATTTTAACATCTACAATATACCTATTTATGATGGTTGTCCATAATTTCTAACTTACAACAAACCTTATTCAAATATGTACATAAATTTACAACAGATCAGATAAGTCTTCTAGAAGGTATACGGTGTTGAACTAATAGCATGTGTGAGTAAATACCAGTGTTCAGTTTTAATATATCGGAATCTTTTCTTTATAAATCAATAAATAAGTGATGAAATCACTTAACACATTACATTGTAAAGCTGTACTTTTTGCATTGAAATGTGAAAGGGTTAATATAATTTTAAGGAATGATAGCCAAGCAGTAATAGTTATGGACAATGGGCCATGTGCCCATTGTGATCTCCACCACCAGCTTGAACTTCACATGGTGAAAGGGTATTTTGCGAATGCTTTCCTAACTAGCAACCACCCTCAAGTAGAAAATGTGCCAAGTGTCCCCTAACAGTGTATTCTGGCAGCAGTCCTTGACAGCAAGTAAATTTACAGGCACATGAGACTTAAACAACTACAACTACAACTCCACGAAACAACTAGGTCTCAGGGTGATGCTTACAGTGCAGTTGCAGTGCAGTGAACTTGTGATGAAATGCATCTGTTATAGGCAGAGTTTACCGCTTAGGATCCTTGGAAATGTGTACAATTCCTAAAATAGATAGGAATTATATAACATAAAATAGATATTTTGTAATATGCACTTTTTTCCTAGGAAATCTATACATTTCCTAAATAGCAATCAGGAATGTATTACATTCTTGCTGTTTATAAGTATAGCATAAATAATCACCAAAATTAAACTTGCTATAATTTTTCTGGCACATCGCGGGCCACTGCCACTGCACTCTAGCTTCGCTTGCGCATTGTTGTGGTCAACTAGCGCTAGACCATAGCAATGAAACAACAAAAAATGTTTCAAAAAAATTTTAACAAAGCTTTACTTAGTTAAAGGTCCAACCAATATTTTTTAAAGCCTACTTACAAATTCACAGATATCTATATTATTCATAAAATTACAGTACATATTTTGTGATTAGAGCAAAATGAGTAGATGTTAGCTAGCATTCATTCAAGACACTTTTCTCTAATGAGAAATCATAATCATAACCACTTATATTAAGTTTTCTTATAGCGAGGATACTACCAACTATTGGAGCAAATTCTTCTTTGCTTGATGCAAGTTCTAATTCTTTGCACATCTTGAACGGAACTCCTTGGAGGTAGTGAAAAGTGGGGTCTACTAAAGGTTTAGCTGCAACAGGTGCAGCCGGTGCTGGCCGCTGAGGGTATGGTGACGAACCACCACTCACATTTGGGTAAATTCCACCCCTCTGTGGCGAAGGATTGATTACCACAAAACCGTCCGATGCTGCGCCAGGAATTGGAGGCGTATCGTCTTCTATGGGCGGTGATTTACGTTTGCCAAATATTGAAGAAAACATTTTTCTTTCGTTTGAATCAGTGATTCAATCTTGCGCAATTCCTTTATTTTGATTGTACTTGTTTCTCTTGAAAATGCACTTGGACGCTGGAACAAAGAGCAAAAAGTCACGTTATAACCAATTTCACAGGTTTCTTGTTTCTTTTGGTATCTTTTTTTACGCAGTGATCTCCGCCCTACGCAAAGAAAATTTAATTTAATATGACCAGTGTTGCCAGTGGCCTATAGCCAAAAGTAACATGAGACAGCTCAAAAAGTAATATTTTCACGGAAAAAGTAACATCATCTTATTTTATGTAGAAAACGAATGTATTTCTATAATAGGCACTTAATTTCATTTGTTACGTGTCCTAGGAACAATAATTATTGATCGGGCAATTAATGGTTAACCTGAAAATGACATAGAATTAATAATGTATAAGTAATATACCAACCAATACAAAAATGTTTTTCAATAGCTCCACTACAAATTACTTTGGTAATCATTTTTTAAAATGTTATCATAACCTAATCTATTATGATTAGGTGCAGCGGAGTTGCTAATTTGAACTTGAACCATAAAGAATATCACTTTAACCGGTGAAATCGCGACCTGTCAAGCTACTTTCCCCCCCTCGCCTCGCTAGGACTATAGAAAAAAAATGGCGGTCGAGACACTGCTACGTATTTTGACCTTGGAATCAAAACCTACTAGTTAATATATTCAAATAAGTTATGAAAGCAAGTTATAAGTGATATTGACAGCGTTTTACCTACCAATAAAACGCTTATTAAACAACTTACCATATTCGAAGCCTTTTATTTGAGAGTAGCAACACTGCTTTTCCCTGATTGGTCGTTTTATATATCTGTCCCTCTCCTAGACGCCCCGTCTCTTTCTATATCCTCTCCACCCCAGACAGGCGCTCGAATATTCCGTGTGAGCAGTGGTGTTCGGATATAACTAATCTATATATTTCAAATCACTGGCTTTTTACTGACAAAATTGCACCAGGCAGAAGTATAAACTTAGGCTTCGAATATGGTAAGTTGTTTAATAAGCGTTTTATTGGTAGGTAAAAAGCTGTCATACAACTGTACCGCTATTCGAAGCCTTTTATTTGAGACGTGTCTGATATCGCCTGGTGGAGGGTACGCCAATGTGATATATACTTGATTCCGGTGCTTAAGCAACTATAATAATCGCAAGTAGTTCGAAAGTGCTAAATATAAAATAGTGTGACAAAGTTATTGCATTCCTGATTCCATTAAATATGAGTGGAATATTGTTGCAGTCATTATTCATGATAGTCACGTAAATAAGAGTAGTAAAAATGTAATATAATCATATTCTGTAAGGTACATTATACGTTCAGGTAATAATTAAACAATTGTTTTACATACATATTTCAATTAAGGTTATTTTAATTTTCAGAACATTCACGCGGGCTGGAAAAATCTAGACACTGATTAATTTACAGGGCCTTCCGAGTGAACCTGACGTCTATAAAAGTTTGCAAATGTGTTCTGTGATCTCCAGTTTCCCCGGGAGAGGATCTCTTCCAAGGGGTAGTCAAGAAGCCAATCCTTTGAGGCTACCGCCGACCGCGTGCTGCCCGCAGATGATTCAATTCCCGCGCTGCTTAAAAGAGCCTTCACCCAATTAGCAATCACCGTACGCGAAGCAGCCGTAACATCACCACGAACTGTTAAAAATAAATTCATTATATTACACGTGTCTCTCCTTGATTTAGACATTGACATTAAAGATTTAACCCAAAAAATAGGATTAAGTCCATTATTGCTAGAGTTGTTTAATAGTCGCCAACCCGACTGTCGATAGTTATAGCAGTCTGTTTTAGAACCATAAAGGGGCCAGAATGTAATGGATTCATCAGAATCTGAGATGAAGCAGTGACTAGGATCTATTGATAACAAGGTTAAGTCGTGTACTCTGCGACCAGAACATAATAAAAGAATGCATGCAGTTCTCTGAGAACATTCATAAAAAGTGAAATCAGAATTAAAATTATTTGAAAGCCAGCAAGATAATTTATCTATATCCCAAATAGGAGGTTTAGGCTGTCTCGGTTTTTGTATCGAAATTGATTTAAGCATTCGCGTAACAATGGGGTGTGTACTTAGACTTGCCGATTTATTGGGGTCACAAAGGGTAGCTACAACAGATTTGTGTAGCAAAATAGTGTTGTATGATAAGTTTTCTTTCTGGTACAACTCTGCCAGATACCTTGCTAGGTCTGATCCCGAGGGATCTCGGAATAGCACCTTATTGTAATTAGCCCATAAACACCATCTCCTCCAAGCTGGTAAATAACATTTCGTAGTCGAATCTCTCCAACTAGATAAAAGAAGTTTTACTTGCTCGGGGTTCCAGTCTTTCAAGGCCTGATCCCACCCCCACATTTCCAAATTTCCAGAGTCAGTTCTTATACCTTGGGAGGTGGACGGTTCGTAGATGTATCTATCAAAACGCTGTTCAAATTGTGGACCGTGAACGGAGCCGCTTTCGCTCGCTTCTTCAAGTCTGGGCGCCAAATGCTTTTTCCCACCTCGGGGTTACCAAGAGGTAGATGCCCGATACCGTGTTCATGTGAGCAAGAACTTTGGGAATCAGGTATGGGGGTGGGAACACCCACGCCAGACTGTAGTGATGTGTATGTCTCCAGCTTACTCAATTGAAATTTCTTAATTCTGAATATGCCAATATTTAGAGCCGATTTAGTGCAATTATGAATACCAACTCAAAATTTAGGTGCCAAATAAACTTCGATGCTACACGTGATTATTAGTGTGTTAGCTGGCGTTATGGTCTCCAGCTGACACATGCTGTATATACGAAACGGCTGAAGATGTGATTATATACTATAGCCAGGGATTTAGCGCATAATTTGTGCCAGTGGCACAAAAAAATTGAAACGCCCTGCTTGAAAACTGTAGTAGTAATGACCCGATTACAACGTGTAAGCTGGAGACCACGTGTCTACAGCTGCTCATCTGTATCTTCTGAACGAATGGGCCTACGACTTTGTTTAATATGTCAAAATTTAGCGCCAAATTTGTGCCATCGGCACAAAAATTTTCAAGTCTGTAGCTATTAAGGTTTTGGAGCTACAAGCTCAAATAAACGTGTAAGCTGGAGACACATGTCCCCAGCTAGCACATGCTGTACAGCTCAAACGGGAAAGGCTAGACTACTGTTTAATAGCTTAAAATGTTGGGTAGAATTTGTGCCATCGGCACCAAAATTTTCAAAACAATGGGCCTCATAGTTTTTGCGTAATAAGCAAAAACATTTCTTCCCGCCTAAATATTTAAATATTTCGTTGAAAACGTTACTGAACGCGGCGTTGCCGTTCTGATGACTGTAGCTACAATCTGTCTTGAACCTTATTTCTATAGACTTGGAACCTATTATCGCTTTCATACATAATAAACGCCGTTGATATATAGGCTAGGAGCATGAAGGTGTCAATATAATCTGACATATATTTTATACTATTCATGCTTTCCGGATTTCAAAAGTATTGAAGCCGTCACTACTTACGAGTGGTCGTTTTAAAACGTTACTGGTTTCGAAAACAATCTTCCTATCGTTGCAATAGCGGTTTTTCAGTTTTCGTTCTGAAATGAAACTATTTAGATATTCTGAGTTTTGAAAATGGATACGATTGACGATGTATTGAATAAGGATATATTACGCGGAAGTCCACGTTTGTAGCTAGCTAGCGCCTATTTCATTCGGCTGTATAGGTATAATAAGCTCCCATCGGTTTCGGAAACATTCGGTACATAGTACTTGGACACACTCGAGTTTCGTCGGGTCGCTAACTCGCTAGTCGCTACATTGCATGTAGTACCTACTCGTATGTATAGCAGGTATATACCTATCTCACTAGCTTGCTTTTGTTTGTATTATTTGATAGAGCGCGATGTTTTTGCAGTCTGTTTTTAAATTTAGGTAGGGAAGGTCGTAGTGTATTTCGTTAATGTGAACAAATAAAATGTTAAATATTTGTTTATAGATACCTACTTAGTAAGTGTAAATACCTACACACTTTAGTAGCTAAATAACAGATGTTAGGGTTCCGTACTAGAAAACAGGAACCTTTATAGGTCTGTATCTTTGGAACGGTAATAGGTAGCCGGTTGAAATTTTAACAGAATGTGTGTGAATGTGTTAGTATGGCAATCTGCCATACATATTCTGTGAAAATAAGCATTACGGTGTTTCACCAGGCAGCCGTTGCGCATAGCGTATTAGAAAAAGGTTTTGATGCAGTGATGGCTTAGTAGCATTGGCTATGGACTGCCGCGCAGCAGGTCCATGATTCGAATCCCGCCGCGGGCTTGAGCATCACCACATGCCCGCCCGGCTAGCGACCACCCTCAAGTATAAAATCTGTCGCCAAGCACCTAACGGTGTGTTCCGGCAGCTATCCTTGAGAGCGAGTAATTCTAGGTTATGCATGTTATCACCGTCGACCAGATCGTATCTTACCATCAGGTGAGATTGTGGTCAAAGGCGTACCTGTAAGCAATAAAAAAAAAATTACTGATAATTTTATATAATTATATCCTGAAGGTCGTCGAATATTCCCAAAGGAACGTATTAAATGTCATCAATTAGGTATTATAATGGTGCATTTGTGTTTGCATGTCATGATATTGTATGTATCTTTTAATAAAAGCTTTTCGTCATGTTTTTCTTTTTTAAATTGCTTATTTTGAAACGTTTCTTCAAACTGTCTGCTCTTTCTATGATTTCCATATATGTTGCAGCCTTTACTAGTGCTAGGATTTTGGTCAGTATTAGGTATGTTTATAATCAATATTATATCCTTCTGTTAACTCGTTTCCTGTTTTACTGGATAAATCTTAATTCTCTTCTTGTTATTTCGATTCTTATTTCCTTTGCAAATTCGATATTTTTAAAGGAAATAAGAATTTTCCTTCGATAATTTTATCGAAGGAATTTTCGGTTGTCCTGTTTACCCGTTTTTGTGTCTTTCTACCAAACTAAAAACGTGTCTTCCACACACACATTAGGAACCACACATTCCATGGTGAATGCTGCTATCATATCGCGGGCTGTACATAGTGAAAGTAACGCTAAGTCTAGCGCATTAGACACGTTTTTGCATTTACTGATCTGAGAGTGGTAGCGATTAAATTTGTAGATGTTTTTTCTCTTTGAAAGGACAGTGTTATATCTATTAGTAGGTAATCTGTGTCCAGGCCTTAGGCCCTTGATTAGTAATTAATATAAGAGAACTGAACTTACCATTTTTATTTCGATCAACGATGCACCGTGGATCCATCTTGGAACTCAAAATATGATTCAATGACTGACTGAATTCTTAGCCCGGCAGCACTCTTCATGCCGCAATCGGTATCCTACTAGATATTGATTTGAAGTTTTCATTACTAATACTAAAACAGTACCTATGTAACATTGCGTTTTTATTTGTAGTATTCGAAAACAATAATTCTATTGAATACTAGTCATAAACATTTTAGGTGGATATAAACTTCCAATGCTTATTAAGCCTTTGAAAACTAATCGAATTATCCCAAAGATTAAAATCACATCTGCTCTTAAGCTGCTTATGTTTAGGATCTATGTTAAAAATGTTTAACGCATAGAACAAAACGTTGTTTCTCCTTAGAAAATGAAAATATTGCACTTTAGATAAAAAAAAAATTGGGTAAAAGATTCAAATAGATCTCGTTTCTTAGATTCCGAATATATATACAACCCAATTTCACAAAAATTGTCACATGCGTTGTTTATAGTTAGCTCGGCAGAGTTACTACTCATAAATAAAAAAAAATACGAGAGAGAGAAATATAGTCGTGTGCGGGATTAGTACCCACGAAGTTTTTTATAACACATTTACAATTACTTCCCTTTCACATTCCGTATCATCATTTATTTACCATAGCAACGCCGTCGTTTGGTAAGTACCTATTCTGTGACGGCATCCGGCATACGCTATTGAATATGTTTACACCGTGTTTAAGCTTACTTGATTAGACTCGGTGAGCATATTCTGTACATAAACTCCTGCGGTCTAATGATGGAAAAGAACTAGATCGTAGGGACCTGTGCATGCATATAGCGAGTACACCGTGTTTAGATTTATTTGATTGAACTCATTCACTTTATTCTGGACATAAAATTCTGAGATCTGATGAAGGATAAGAAAAAATCGAATGGAACCTTTGGAATTTCGCGACTTGAACACATAGTTATAAGTATTACACAGGACTTAACGCTCGTACGTAAAACTCCGTCTTATGTAAAAGATTCTCGCCATATTATCTTAATTATAGAAAAACTTACTCTTGAACCAGACGAGATTATAGTGAGTTTATTTTTACTAATGTTGCGGTAAAATAGTGTCTTGAGGTTATAAACGTAAAGTTGGCAAGTAACCACCTTCCAGAGAACTCCAACGTTCTACTAAGACACTGTTTGGCTGAAATTTTATATTATTTCGTCTATCGTAACAAACACTACTTCCAAGTGCATGGCGTTGCCATGGTCAGTCCGGTGGCATCAGTTAAGGCGAACATGATGACAAGATGTTTAAATCAATTTAAGATAATTCATTGGTACCCCAAAATCAAAACATACCTATATTTCACCTACTTTTATGAAAAAGCTTTTAAAAACTGGTATCACTAAGCATGTCTTTACCATCAGTGATGCACTCCGTTTATAATAACAATAGTAGCTTCGCATACCGTGTGCGTGATACACATACGATCATTTCAAACGTGGCCTGTTATTTTGGTTGCGATTGCAGAACTACTGTGTTTCTAGCAGGGATTTAAATACCGCTTCATAAAGGTTACCGATTGAAACGATAACCGTATGTATGGGTTACAGATATAAACGGTCACCGCAATGAAACGGTTGTACCGTTTCCTTTACGATTACCCGTATGATTACGGTAACCGATATAAATACCGGTATACGTTTTGGTATTTTTGTAAATTGAAATATAAAACTGTGCGAGTGCAGGCGCACGCCGCGCCGCGCCCCCTCGCCTCAGCCGCCGCCGAATAAGTTCACTATCCCTCCTATCTACTTTAAAATTAGGGAGGTATCATCTGCGAATAAAACTATATCGCAGAAATTTTTAACCATGCAAGGCAGATCATTTATATATGCTAGAAACAGAAAAGGTCCTAAAATTGATCCTTGCGGTACGCCTATTCTTACCAAAGACCCGGAAGAAGTATTGCCATTTATTCTAACCTTCTGTAGCCTGTCTGACAGATATGACTTTATAAGATCCAGAGCTTTTCCACGAATACCATAATGTGAAAGTTTTCGAATCAGAGTGCGGTGCTCTACACAGTCAAATGCCTTAGAAAGGTCACAGAATACGGCAATAGCATCCTGTGAACTCTCCAAGGCATCAAGTATATGTGACATCAATTGAGCACCTGCATCTGTTGTGGATCTGCTCTTTGTGAAACCAAACTGATTCTCATTCAATATATTATGCTCATTTAAATGGGACAGAAGTTGTTTGAGCATAATTTTTTCGAATACTTTACTCAGAACAGGTAAGATAGAAATAGGTCTGTAATTGCAAGGGTCAGATGTAGCCCCCGACTTCAAAATTGGAGTGATTTTACTTTGTTTCATTGAGTCGGGGAAGTTTCCTTTATCAATACAAAGATTGAATATTGTTTTTAAATATGGTGCAATAATGCATATTATGGCACGCATTCGCAAAATTCTCTACCACCACGAACAATTACTGGTCCTCAAGGACACATAGCATAATACACCGATAAGTGCTTGGCTACAGATTTTTTATTTAAGGGTGGTAGCTAGCCAGGCGCACATTCGCAAAATCCTGTACCACCACGCAAAATTACTGGTTCTCAAGGACACATATAGCTGAACACACCGATAAGTGCTTGGCGACAGATTTTCTACTTGGGCGTGGTAGCTAGCTAGGCGGGCATTATGCCCTACCACCATGCTATCCGCCATCAAGCTACCACTCTCAAAGAAAAAATCTGTAGCCAAGCACCTAGCAGTGTGTTACGGGTATGGAAGCAGTTTTTGAATATACCTACACTGAAAATCCTATTTGAAACTAATAATGTTATTATTCCCACTTCCCGTCATTCATATTAAATAATATAGGTACTTGCTAATAAACCTATAATTATCTAAACAGCGCGAGCGGTGAGTACTGCTCCCCCCACTCCCCCCCGCAGCGTATCGCGCCACCGCATCACCGCACCCCTGCCCGCCCGCTGCACTCTCATTGACTAACATAAAATACATATACCGAAATGGAATTCGGTAATCGTATCGCAATTATGCTAACAGATATATACCTGTTACCCTTATTTCATTACGGTATTTACCGAAATCGTATCGGTAAATACCCATACCGTAATATCCCTGGTTTCTAGATCAAGATTTGTAAATGCTATACCAATTTGGACTTTTGCTAACAAACTAAGAACTTTTTATATCACTTAATTTTAGTTGGTTTTGCATAACAGAATTACGAACAATTATCTTTTTTCCTTTTACGTATAAAATAACAGTATATTCATAACCAACCAGTTATCACTTATAGATATAGAGTGAAGGATTAGATTAGAATGCAATATCTTGGTCAAACAAAGAGGATGTAATAAAGATCTAGTAAATAGGTCAACATTCTGAGAGAAAACATACCTACCAACATATTTTGTAAATATTGGCACATGTTATGGTTGTCAAACAACACAACACCTTCTCCTAGTCTATACATTTACTGTTTCTTTGTAACTTCTTCTACATATCCTTAACGTGAAAGCAAAAAGTAAGTTCAAACACTATAGAAATAAGGTTCAAAACAGATTGCAGTTACAGCGAACGGACGGCAACGCCGCGTTCAGTAACGTTTTCAACGAAATATTTAAATATTTAGGCGGGAAGAAATGTTTTTGCTTATTACGCAAAAACTATGAGGCCCATTGTTTTGAAAATTTTGGTGCCGATGGCACAAATTCTACCCAACATTTTAAGCTATTAAACAGTAGTCTAGCCTTTCCCGTTTGAGCTGTACAGCATGTGCTAGCTGGGGACATGTGTCTCCAGCTTACACGTTTATTTGAGCTTGTAGCTCCAAAACCTTAATAGCTACAGACTTGAAAATTTTAGTGCCGATGGCACAAATTTGGCGCTAAATTTTGACATATTAAACAAAGTCGTAGGCCCATTCGTTCAGAAGATACAGATGAGCAGCTGTAGACACGTTGTCTCCAGCTTACACGTTGTAATCGGGTCATTACTACTACAGTTTTCAAGTAGGGCGTTTCAATTTTTTTGTGCCACTGGCACAAATTATGCGCTAAATCCCTGGCTATAGTATATAATCACATCTTCAGCCGTTTCGTATATACAGCATGTGTCAGCTGGAGACCATAACGCCAGCTAACACACTAATAATCACATGTAGCATCGAAGTTTATTTGGCACCTAAATTTTGAGTTAGTATTCATAATTGCACTAAATCTGCGCTAAATATTGGCATATTCAGAATTAAGAAATTTCAATTGAGTAAGCTGGAGACATACACATGCCATTTTTGGGAGAACGCATCTACAAATACTGCTTTTCGGTCTGTTGCGGCCAGTGACACGTACCTGGGTACAACATGAGCTCGACTTGACGCAAACAGATCTATAACTGGCACTCCCCACTTCATGAACACTTTCTCGGTTAGACTCTGTGGTAAATGCCACTCTGGGTGATGAGACCCGCGCGATAAATGGTCCGCTTCCACATTGTATCTCCCTGGCAAGTGATGCAGAGACAGATATATGCTGTGCTTTTGTAGTAGCCACTGATGGTTTTGACTTTGTATGTCAAAACCATCAGTGGCTCGGACCGAGTCCCTCCTTGATTCCTGAGATAAGACAGTACAGTTCTGTTGTCCGATTGTATCGAAACAGAGGTCTGCTCGAGACAGTGACCATAACTCTGAAGGACTTTCAAAATCGCTAACATCTCTTTTTGATTTGAGTGAAGAATCTGTTCGCTTAGACTCCAAGCTCCGCTCAATCTTTTGTTGTCTAACTGTGCTCCCCATCCCGAACCTGAAGCATCGGTTGACAAGTAATGCGTTACTGCAGGGTAATGTAAAATCGAAATCTCTGAATAGTGGTTCTGCCACCACACTATGTCTAACATGGCGCTCTCCGGGATTTGATATAATATCATCGGGTTTTTTACTAACAATCGATTGGAATGTGCTAGCAACAACCTTCGGAAGTGAAGTCGCCCTTGTGGGACTACCAAGCTTGAGAAGTTCAGGGAACCTATAAGACTTTGTAATTCTTTTAAGTTGGCCCTTTTTCGTGACACTGCTAGATCTAACTTTTGTTTCAGGGACTGTAGCTTTTGAACTGGCAGACTTTTCGTGTTTGCGAACGTGTTCCATATTATTCCCAAGTACTGTATGGACTTTTGGGGCTCTAAAATTGATTTTTTGTAATTTATTTGCCAGCCCAGGGATTCGAAAATGCGAATTGCTGTTTTCACTTGTGATTGGAGGATTTGTCTGTTCTGATTGGCCAGCAAATAATCGTCCAAGTACACCAGGGTTCGAATGCCCCGATTTCTTAAGATCTGCGCTACCCAGTTGGTGAAAGTTGCGAATATTTTGGGGGCAGAGGCCAAACCAAAAAGTAGACAAGTCATCTGTAGAAGTTCGTTGTTGTAAATAAGCCGTAGGAAAGGTCTGTGGCTGGGCGCGATCGGTAAATGAAAATAAGCATTTTCCAGGTCGATTTTCACCACCCAATCGTTGGGTTGTAGGAATGACGGAACCGCCTGATGGTTTATGAGCCTGAATTTGCTCAAATGCACGTACTCGTTCAGTTTCTTTAGATTGAAGATGGGACGGTAGGTACCGTCGTCCTTTGGTATGAGAAACATATTGGAAAGGAAACTGGGCGAAAGTTGCGCACTCTCTATTACCCTCATCTCTTTCATTTTTTGTATGTGAGCCTTCAGCTCTTCCGAGCACGGGGTTTGTATATCTATTCCCCTCCCCGGTACATTTAGAGGAGGCTTTGCTGAAAACGGGATGCGATACCCTTCTGAAATAATTTTTATGATTGTGGGAGGTGCCTTTAAGCGTTTCCATGCCATACAAAAATGTCGAAGGCGCCCAGCTTGGAATTTGGTGGCAATATTATCGTCTCGATTGGTTCTTTCTGCAAGATCCTTGTTTATTATCTCTATTGGAAGAGATATCTGCCCTGGGAGCTCTTGCACGAAAGGTTTGAAATTGAGCAGGCATTCTCACCATGTTGGGAGCGAAACCTTGACTGGGAAATGAGTACATGCCTTGCGCAGGCATAAGGGGATAAACAGGCACACCATGCGCTGGTGGCATAAAGTTACGGCTCCCTGAGGGTACAGAGAAATTTTGCAAACCCTGCGTGGGTAGCTTAGGCTTAGGTTGGTTAGTGTTGGCTTGCGCAGTCGTAAATGTTTTAGAACTTGCACTCTGGGTCTTAGGAGGCCAAAATGTCTTACACACGCCACCGTGTTTTTCCAAGACCGATGAAATTGCTTCTCGGTGAAAAAGATACTCACATGAAGGGGGTATTTTACGCAGGTTTGCTTTTAGAAATTTATCTTTAACTGACCGCAATATTGCGTCTCTGCGTTGTTGAATTAAGTCAGCCCTATGACCGCATGACATTTGTAATATGACATTAGATATTTTTTGAAAATCCCCATTTGCGAATATATCTTTGATCTTCGATTCAATAGTGGTGATATCTACCTGGTCCGAGGAACGTAACCAAGAAATGAAAGTTTTAAAACCCGTTTCTACTGCCTCGTGTTGCTTAATTAAGCCTTTAGTTATCGCGGCAAAGCCTCCTTCAGTAAGAGACAGGCTAGGAAATTTGTCATATGGTTTCAGTTCATCATTGCACTCCAAATCAGTGAAGCCTGGAGTTGACAAATATTTTTTCTGCACATCAGAATAACGCACATCTGACCACGTGTCAGAATCGAAATGCTGAATCGATTTTAATCGTTCCAAGCACAATGCATCGGATTTGGGTATGGCGGGTTCTTTAAGAACTGTATTTACCGGAAGTGAGAACTCCTGTGGTTCCGCCGTAGTTCGCCCAGAGGACTCGCAAAACTCATTAACTAAATCTTCATCAAAATTTAGAGATATAACACTGTCACTGTCGCCAGGCACGGTGACGTTATTATTCAATGCAAATTGTTGTGCCAAGAACTGTTGTATGCCACTTACTTGTGCAACCAGTGTACTTAACACTTTATTGGGATCCTCCAACCGACGACGCTTGTGGCCTTCCTGTGATTTGGAGGACGATTTACGCTTCCTGTTTTCATTTTCTGCTGGCTGTGTAGTCCCGTGCGGCTGCAGCGGAGGCAGCGCGTCTGAAGTTGTAGGCAGACTCTTATTATGTCCACTGGAAGCCGAGATCCTCGAAGACGATGACGATGAAGAACTATCACTTTCCATTATCTAAATGTAAAGATATATTAGGACAGTGTTTTTTTTTTTTTTTCGAACTGTTAATCCGTTAAAATTTAAATGTAGAAAATGGTTTTGAGCACTTACCAAAGAGCTCTTGCCAACGACCGTTCAGTGCGAAAAACAAATCGCCAATGACTCCACAAACATTCCGAATATTCGAGCGCCTGTCTGGTGGAGAGGATATAGAAAGAGACGGGGCGTCTAGGAGAGGGACAGATATATAAAACGACCAATCAGGGAAAAGCAGTGTTGCTACTCTCAAATAAAAGGCTTCGATTAGCGGTACAGTTGTATAATTAAAGGTTATTTTTTATAATGCAGTTAGTGCTTTCACTACTCTTTTTATAATATATGTTTCATGCTTCATTGCTTTTGATGGCTCAAATTTTGTAGCGTTTTATAAATTTGTTTTAGTAGCCATCAAATCCGAAATCATTTCAGTGTTTCGTCTGTTCCGGTTATCACATTTTATCATTAATTATTTTTGTATCAAATTACATGAAGTTGCTGGCTGTTGTTTCAATAGATTTTTATATTACAGGTGTTAACTGGTGGGGTATTGGTTTGTTTTTAAATTGAACTACAATTTCTTTCAGGGTTACTCCAGATTATTCAAGGCAATTTCAATAATAAAAATATATTTACCAATGATGATCATTCACATAACACGATATTTGCTTTCTCATAATGTGGCCATATGCATAGAGTGCATAATGCAAAATTAGAAACAATGAAACATTAACATAAGGAATAAGCTGGGTTTGCGGCAGAAACTTCACAAGACTGTTTTATTTAACAATGTGATTTAGAATTACACTTAAATGTAAACTTAACTGTTTTTTCTTACCTTATTAATGAAATATACCACAATGGATAGTTTATCGTAATTTTATCTCAGTCCAACTGCGTGTAGTGTTCAACAAGGACCAGCAGGTAAGTACCTACCTACCTATATGACGCGAGTGTGAAAAGAAGCAAGCAAAAACAGGATATGTACAGTGCCGCAAAGGGCACTGTACATTTCATAAGTTTATCATTAGCATCTTCGATTAAAATCCATCTGAAGCAAAGATCTGCTGACGTCGGATCACAAATAATTTTTTATAATATAATTATTGTTCTTAAATCATATTTCAATATTGTCACCATTGCCAGAGGTACAGTTACTGAGCTCTCGTTCGGCTTCAATTTTGCGACAACAGCTCATTCCTGTTGTACGTAATATTTATCACAGATTAAGTATGTGTAATGAAATGAAATATTTATTGTTACAGATTGTAGGATATAAGGGTGTTACAAAAGTATACAAAAGTACAATCTACCCTATTCTGGGTGTGCAACATTGATAATAATTTTAAATTAAATATTTGTCATGCATGAATAATAGTAGTGTAGCTAGCTAATACTAATTAATCAGGATACAATACTCATGGAAGTAATAAGTACTACGTACAACAGGAATGAGCTGTTGTCGCAAAATTGAAGCCGAACGAGAGCGCAATAACTGTACCTCTTATCCCTCTCTGGCAATGGTGACAATATAGAAATATGATTTAAGGACAATAATTTTATTATTAAATATTATTTATGATCTGACGTCAGCAGATCATTGCTTGAGATGGATTTTAATCGAAGATGCTAATGATAAACTTGCCCTTTGCGGCACTGTACATTTCCTGTTTTTGCTTGCTTTTCACACTCGCGTCATATAGGTAGGTACTTACCTACTGGCATGTTAATGTTATCTATACAGTATCTTAACTCGGCTCTCTCGTTGAAATAACTACCTACAACCGCGCTGTACGTAAACATGCGATCGGGCTACCCGCCTCCATTATTTTAATTACATTTGCCTACTTTGTGTTTCCATTTAGTTCTGTAATTATAAATATACTTTTTTTTATATGAACAAATTAAACTCTTTGTGAAATGAACAGGAAGTGTTCACTAATAAATGCGTGTTGTTTTTTGACTAGTAGGTAGATTTAATTAAAAAAGCCTATATTTGAATAAAAAATTAGTCTTAAATATTTGCGAATGAAAAATATTTGTGAGACGTACGAAATGATTTATCATTAAATTTTAGAGTATTAAAAAATCCGCATTCTAATATATAGCTTATAAGTACCTATTGCACTCGTGTCAATCACTTTCCTTTACTCTATTCCCTTTTTTATTAATCGAGACATTTTTTTTCGGGGGATTAAAGGAAATACATGTCCATTAAAAAGACACACATTATGTACCGTCAACTATGTAGACTATCAAATAATGTTACTTACTAGTAAGTAAAATTATTTTATAGTATTACCTTTCAGTTTCCAGGTTATCTAAAAAAGTTATCTCTGGTTGCGTTTTTGACGAATTCATGCAACCAAAAACAGCACAATATATCCTACTCGTCATATTAAATATGTACATTGTGCATAAACTTATTTTTAGCGAAAATATCGTGCGTTTATTGTTACAAAAATAACACACCATCTATTCGATACTGCGGCATAGACGCGACTGTCTGCGTACTGAGCGCGGGCCGAGATCGAGGCGCGTAGGTATAACTCGCGTTTCGTCCGTTTATATGAAGTTGAAATACTGTATAGATAACATTACCGTGCTACTGGTCCTTGTGGTATACGACATGCAGTTGGACTAAGATAAAATTACGATAAACTACCTATTGTGGTATATTTCATTAATTAGGTAAGAAAAAACAGTTAAAATGTAATTCTAAATCAAATATTGTTAAATAAAACAGTCTTGTGAAGTTTCTGCCGCACACCCAGCTTATTCCTTAAATGTTTCATTGTTTCTAATTACGCATTATGAGTTAAACTAACATTAGGATATTTAGGATATCTGAAATTGAAACAAAGTTATTTTAATAGAGGAAGGAATAAAATACACATAGGTATTTAATTCATTTGTTCTTGAACTATAATTGGATAGTCATGCATGGTCACCGTAATTCCTCACTAACAAATTATTTTTAAAGTATTACCTCGACGACACAAATTCTCCTCATTTTTATTAAAATTCTTCAAAAAGGTAACGAAAACAAAAAACACTCCGTTATTAACGTCCTAGTCCGCAATTTCATGTGTGGTTGTCAAGTCAGGAGTCCGTATTTCATACAAATAAAAGAAAACCTATACACCAAACGCAAATTTATTGCGTTAGTATGGCTTTACACGTAGCAACAAATAATATTGCTTTAACATGTTGGTACAAAATTATTAATTATGTTTAGAAACATTTTAGAAGTAAATGTTTTTACTTCATTACATTACATCAATCGCACATTTTTCGACAAACAATGAAAGGATTGAAATCGACTTAGCTCTGGCAACTCTAGGTCACTGTTAGAACGAGACACAGAGTTCAGTGGTAGCCTTCTCACTTGGCTTCATTTTTATTTTGCGCGCAACAAGACTCGTATGACCTTAGCATAAGGTTTTATTTTCTTTATTTTAGCTGCATGATGCACAGATAGAGCTCATTCCTGGTACGTAGTACTTATTACTTCCATGACAATACTATACTTATTACTTCCATGACTCCATCATAGATACTTCCTCCTAGTAAAGAATCGTAGAAAGAAAATAGTAATTTCTTTCTACGTAAAGAATCAATTTTATCGTCTGTGCTAAACACCTGATGATTCTCTGATCTGTACTAGAGGTCATTCTGCACCTTAGTTAGAGCGCACTAGTTGTGCAACTTTATTTCACTCTAACGTCGTTCACAACCTTCGACTTCTTTACTGTCAAAAGCGGTCGTGAAAAGGTTGAAATTGAATCTTTATCTGATATATATCTTGACATTTCTTGATGAGAGAATTATTCTCACTCTTTTGCATTTCGCTGGTAACGATAGTTATTGCTTTTCAAACATCATAAAACGTCTAAATATTTTGCTAGTTCCCTGCCAAATATCGATAATTGAGGTTATAAGCAACTGAGTCGTTCCGGACCTTGGAGTAAATTATGGCAACCAAACAACTACACTCTGAGGCTTGCAACGCGGCCCTTTACTGAAGACCACAGGGCAGAAAAGACAAAAAAAAAAACCAAAACATACAAGGTATGTATTCAAGATCAAGATAATTTTCCTTGTTTTGAAGAGAATTTATGAAATTAAGATGTTTTGCGAAATCTAAAATAATAGTTGCAATAATTGACGATGTGAAAACGTGTTTAAACTTTTGTGATAAACTATAATTCAGTGATATTAGTGATCCTTGATTACGCTCTAACGCCGTTGAAGCCCAGCTGGACTGATTGAGGTTTGTACCAACTCAGATATAACTAATGAAAACAAAGATTAGTTCGTCCTAAGCCTGTCGACGCCTTAATATATAACTAATGAAAACAAAGATTAGTTCGTCCTAAGCCTGTCGACGCTTTAAAATCTTTGTTATTATTTTAATTTTATGGTAATGTTTTACAACACAAATGCATAACTACCCAGTAAGGTGCTATCCTAAAAAATATGAAATTGTTTATATTATTATATCCTATTCAGAACTTTTCTAGTGTGAGTTGATAATGTTAAAATACTTTCAAGAGCTGATCATGCTTCGTAAACAGAAGCATTGATGGTGTTCACAAAAGCGGTAGCAGTTTGTATCTGTGTGTTGAGTATATAAGTTCCTCTTTATCAATCAAATTTTTATTTTTAATAATGGTAATAAATCTTTATTAAATTCTTCATGTTGAATTGTATGTGTAATGTGTAGTTCTTATGTGGAGGTCAAGTTACAGTGGGGCTGAGGGTAATGATATTGAACCTGTTGATAATATATATGAAAAGAAAAACTTAACTGTTTCTTGGAATGTACATTTACACATAGTTAAAGATATATAGAGTAAAGTTAAAAATGTGTCCATTAACACCTATCTTATTGTTTCTATTAAGGGATATGTGTTATTGTGTTCTTTGTATGTAGCTCTCACTTCACTATTTATCACTGTCACTTAACTACAATAACTCAAAAGGTTTTGTCCTTTTTAGCCTTGTTGTTGTTAGCAATGTCTGACAATAGTGAGTTTTTTATTTTTATTTTATGCTTAATAGGTTACCTTTTGACCACTATCTCACCTGATGGTAAGTGATGATGTGGTTGAAGATGTTGTTCAGGATAACCAAGAATTACTGGCTCTCAAGGACAGCTGCTAAAACACACCGTTAGGCGCTTGGCGACAGATTTTCTACTTGAGGGTTGTAGCTAGCCAGGCGGGCATTTGCAAAATGCCCTACCACCATGCTATAGCGACTGCCATTCTATGACAACAACCGGGACTAACAGCTTAATGTGCCCTTCGAAGCAGTAGTAGGAAGGAAGCACTCTGTAGTAAAGTCACCAGCGGTCACCCATCCAACTCATGACCGAGGCGGATGTTGCTTAGCTTTGGTTCGGTTCAGAATGGCTAAGCAAACTTCGCTATGAGTGCTTCAAGGATTGAGGTTATAAATTTAAAAAACATATCTCAGGGGGGGGGGGGGGGAGGGGATCGCAACTTCCCCATTACCAAGGGGGTCTTAAGGGGGTCATAGTTAAAAAAGCCCTTCCAAATGGTAATTAGCTGTTGATTTTGTTGTAATCTCAGGTAGGTCAGTACAGTCAGTTCCTTATATGGGTCAGTTCATGGTAAAGAATACCATATGTTAAAAAAAAACCATTTTGTGTATGAGTGACACAACATTAAATTAGAAGACTATTTACCATAGTTTTTCATATACTGAAAGAAAATTCAGTAATATCATTTTAAAAATATTTAATGGCATACCTAAAGGTGAATCAACTTGCATGTAAAAAAAATAAACAAGTTTCACAATACTTTTTATATGAAATTACATTGACAGCGAGCAAATTTAATAGCCTTTAGATGCTATTTGTGTCTAAGAATTGAGCAACATTTTAAATATGTCAAGTAATAAATTGAATAGTTTTATTTAATTACAGCATGTACTACTTTGCAAAGCTTGTTTGCCTTTTTTAAGTAATGAAAAATGGCAAGGTAGGTGCCATATTTTACGAAATTCCTAAAAAGTTACCATCACCAATAAGCTGACGGCTTTTTTTATGATTATGACTTGGCCAGGGATAATTTTGATGAGTAGTTAACAATTATGCAGAGTTCAGAGTCATGGACAATTCAAGCAAAAGAATGGAAAAAGAGAGAAGCCTTTGAGATGTGGTGTTGTTGTAGGATGCTCCGCATACCATGGACTGCCATAGAACAATAAATCTATCCTCGAGCAACTTCACATAACAGCTAGACTGTCCACAATCTGCTACGAAAGGATGTTAGGGTATTTTGGTCACATTGCTCCCTACTCAACCAAATAATCTGAAGAAGCTCGCTGTGATCGGCAAAGTAGAAGGAAAAAAGACCTCGCGGCCGATCAACTAGCCATTGGTCCGTACAAGTAACTGCAATCACTGGACTCTCCGTTATGACTACCTTAAGAAAAGCCAAAAACCGAAGGGAATGGAGAAATATTGTTCATAGAGCAATGAAGGCCTTTGAGGGACACAACCTTCAGTAATGAAGTATACAGCCAAGAAGAAGTTAACATATTAATGTTTCATATTTTTAATATAATTATGCTTCCACATACAATTGAATCTAGCAGTTTTTAAAAAAATATGTTCAACTTGTCATAACTCTTTACAATGTTTCATAATTTATAAAAAGTTTAGTTGTAATATTTTTCATGTGCTGTCAATGTAAAACCAACAGTTCATTTATTTTAAACTTGTCAAGTATAGCAAAGCATACAATCATTTATTACTTATCCAGAATTTCAGGATTGAGGAGCCAAAAATTGTTTTACTAAATTGCCAACAAAATTTGAACACACTGTCATCTTAACTATTATATTGTTTTTAATAAATTAATATGTTCACATATTATTCTGACAAATCACATGATTGGAAATTGGGTGGATTTCTTATTTACATAGCTAAAATCAGAATAATATAACCAGTTAAATTACAGGCACACGAGACTCAACAACTATACGTCTCAGGGTGGCGAGCGCAGTGCAATTCATCATTCGTGACGAAATGCATCTAGTATAGACAGAGGTTACCGCTTAACATCAGGTGGGCTTCGTATTTGTTCTGTCACAATAACATAAAAAAAAATGGTTTTTTTTTCCGGTAAAGTCATTAGCACTAGCATCTAGAGCAGACCAGTATCCTCTAGCAGCACCCGTTCACGAGTTGACGCATGTGCCAGCCATCGACTTCCTCAACCATTTTCGAGGGAAGATGGTTGGCGACCCGACACACGAAACCGCCGCTAGTCAACATTTTTCTGCGAGCATGACCGCTCTGGATACCAGTGCCAACAATGAAATTATTAGACAGATTTATAATTTAGGACTACAATAAAATAATACAGAAATCTCTTATTTATGACATATTCCATGATTTCAATAATTATGCTCGCAAGTATATTGGGGTGAAAGTTACTTCTTTAGTCACAGAATTTATATTGTACTATGTACGGAAGGGCCACTCTGAACGTCCCCGCTCCCCACCCCACAGTTCCGCCGCCGCCCTGCTCCGATACGTTCGTAATCGGACGGACGCGAGCTGTCAGTCAGTGAAACTAGATGTGCAAAAGCAATATCGTGAGAAGTAAGTAAAAGGAATTTCTCTTTGGTCGAAGATGAGAAGTACTTTACTCATAAATAATTTCCAGGCTTTTTAGACAGAAATGTTGCAACTTTGCTATCTAGCAAAGCACCCTATCGAGTTAAGCGTAAATTTAGAATGAGATAGGTACTCATAGTGTATCTACTCTTATTCCACGCATGTAGGGTTTTTTTTTTTAAATCAAACAAATAACGCTCTACAGACTCGTGGTCCGTACTCTTTTTTAGATCTAGTTTCATGTTACTACATACATATTACAGTTTTACAAAATTCGTACTCCATTACATCATTGACTTTAACACTTAGATGTAGGTTAGTTTTATGGTGTTATATCTTAAAAACTAAGTGAGTCCATATCTATCTTTTTTTCCTATTCTATTTTTTGTTAGTATCTTTCTTATGTAAGTAGTTTCTATAGTTATCACATTACATTTTAACATTTGAGCATGTAGCGTTAGCACAATATGGGACGACACAAGAAATTATTTTAGTCTGTTTCCGCAATTCGCTTGTAATACACAGGCCAAAAAAAGTAATGGCGCTCAAGGACTGGACAGTTGTTGCCAAATGATTATCTACTCAAGGGTAGTAGGACCTAGACAGGAACGCAATCAGCAATGCCTTACCACCATGTGGTGAAGCTCAAACTCGCGGTAGTATTCAAACCATAGTCCCGATGCGCAGCAATCCACAGCACCTTCTGTGGATTGCATTGGGCCTACAGAGTTTTAAAAATTTCTTATATAATTATGATAATCATTTGCAGGTACAGCATGGCCGAGGACCCTGGGCAATCATCCCGAATAGGTGAGTTTTATGTTCATATCCATAATAAGTAATATGTTTCGCTAAGGCTAGCTCTCACAGAGCGACTCGAATCGTCGACGATCAAGTTCTCTCCGGTCGGCTCTCGACCCTTTTGGCTTTGCGTAGAGATGTTGGATCACTCTGCATCTTTTACTGTATATATCCACGGAGAGTGTTCTGAGGAACTGTTCGATTTACTACCTGCAGCTGAATTTCGCCACCGGACTTCCCGACAAAGCATGATGTTTCATCAATTTCATGTCGACGTCTGGAAGTCCACAACCTTGCGATTTTCACGGCATTTTCTACCTCGCACTGCCACATTATAGAACCAGCTGGCGAGTGAAGTATTTCCGAACAGTTACGACTTAGGAACTTTCAAGAAGAGAGCATATTTCCTCCTTAAAAGCCGGCAACGCATCCTCGAGACCTCTGGTGTTACGGATGTTTGTGGGTGACGGTGATCACTTACCATCAGGTGAGCCGCCTGCTCGTTAGCCCTCCATCCCAAAAAAAAGGAAAAAAAACACATCTGTTGGTAAATGCTGATATGGTTGAAGATCCCAGCAGGCTAAAGCCTTTTGAAACAATGGTAGCCGAGCGGTATCAGCTATGGACTACCGTGCCAGGTCCATAGTTCGTTCCTCACCGCAGCGCCGTCTTGAGCTCCACGACATTGTGGTAGGGCATTTTGCAAATGCTCGCCTTGCTAGCTTTCATCCTCAACTAGAAAGTCTTTCGCCAAGCACCTAACAGTGTGTTCCGGCGCATATTTTGAGATCCATTAAGTAGGTAATTATACAAGTACAGCCTCATGAGACTTAAAATTAAATGTGTCAGGGTGATGGGTGCAGTGCAGTAGTTCTTTACTTGTGACGAATTACATCTGTTATAGGAAGAGGTTACCGCTTAACATCAAGTGGGCCTCGGGCGAGTTCCGTCACCGTCCCATAAAAAAAATGGAAACTGGCTCTCAGAAGGCTCTAAAGAACTAGAAATATCAACGTATTATTTGAGTTGCAGTCATATTTTGTAAAAGTTAATAAATAATTTCATACAATATGACGGATAAATTAAGTGAAATTAAAATGATACTAAACACTATTATATAAGTCATCGTCTTACCCCGATCCCGCGTATGTAGGGTGAATTCAATACGTTTATTTCAACAACACAAAGATCGGCATAAGGATATACATTTAAAAAGTTACGGCTTCGGTGGGCGGGCTGCCTTTCTGTCGCCAACCCTGTGAATGCCTTTGATATACCCGATACCTTTCGCTTAATGAAAGCGTAGTTATCTTGTCCGCTAAAGCACGGCAACACTTCAATGGCATGGTGCTCATTCGTCGCCTTTTATGATATCCAAAAGGAGGATACTGAACCTTATATTGTTAATCCGTGAATTGTACAGCCAGTGACAACCTTAGTACACTTATCAGTATGCTAGAGAGTTAATAAATAGATTCAGGCTTTACTTTACGGAAACCCATATTTAATAATAACAAATATTTTAAGAAAACATTCAATTAATATTTTTCAACACCCTTGCTCTTAAAGTGAGCTTAATTATATCGTTCTTAGGGCCCTAAACCGAACTATAACACCCTCGTGCATAATAATGTTGTACACTTGTGTGTAATAGAATTATCCCTACAAAGTTAAGTTAGTACCTAACTGCAAATTATATGCGAGTAAACAGAGCATTATCAATTTAACCGGGTAATTTAACCGTACAAAGTTAAGTTAGTACCTAACTGCAAATTATATGCGAGTAAACAGAGCATTATCAATTTAACCGGGTAATTTAACCCTACTAAGTTAAGTTAGTACCTAACTGCAAATTATATGCGAGTAAACAGAGTATTTCAATTTAACCGGGTAATTTAACCCTATAAAGTTAAGTTAGTACCTAACTGCAAATTATAAGTATATGCGATCAAACAACATACATTTACCACGCGCAAAAAAAAAAACTTGCGCACTCTGCGTGGTCATAATGTAGTATTACTGAATTTATCTCTAGACATAGGTTATATACTGGGGAGCATGGGGCATGGCGGTGAATGATACGCGAACATCGGTAAATTCTGATCCACATACGAGTACATATTGTGTCTACACGTTTTAACACATTTGTTTGGCCCTTGTAATATTTTGGAGGTGTTTGGCAATGTTACCGGTTACAGTTCCAGATATCTGAGAAAGACTAGATAGAAAAACGCTATCGAACGAGATTGCAAAGCGAAGCTTTTGCCACCATGCCAGCGAGGTAGTAAATTTTCATGTACACACATGATTAAATATCATTTAGAAATTCTAAAACAGTGGTTAAGAGTAAGTAGAACCATGCATAGTGAAACGTTTCGTAGTCTTAATAGTCCTAGGGTTCGGATTTCTCGTATAGTCATGACAAGTGACGAACTGCACTGCGCTTATCACCCCGAGACATACATTTGTAAAGTCTGTTAAGCTTGTAATTTTATAATTACTTACTGACTCTCAAGAACTGCTGCCGGAACACATTTTTGGTGTTTGGCGACAGATTTTCTACTTGATGGTAGCTAGTCAGGCGAGCATTCGCCTGTCCAATGTCCTTGCACCATGCGGTGAAGCTCAAGCCGGCGCGCGGCGGCGCGTTGGGGATCGAACAATGTACCTGCGGAACGGCAGTCCATAGCTATCATCGCTTCAAATATGCTCTGTATCGCAAAAACTATGTGATGTGACGTGATAATTATCAAAAATGGTGTGTTTTGATTTATATGACGTATTTTCTGTCGTAAATATAATAAGGAATGGCTTAGTGGAAAAAGTTATTCTATAAATACTTTGGGTTTATCAATACGGTACTCACTTACCTTATTTAAAAGGAATTCTCCCATTAAACGAGTATTCCAAAGAAATCGACATTATTAGTCACTGAAAAACGGTATCATAATAGGCGTCCTTAGTATTATATGTCTATATAAGGTACATAATATTATACATAAGATCCGATAGGTACTTGGAACGGCTAAATACATACGAAGTGGTATCTCGAGCCACCCCACAATGCAACCCAAGGTCCCGGGCTGCCAGAATTATTCTACTTCCTACCTTTACCCCACACAAAGAGGGGTCGGCACAACATTTAATCGTCTTTCATTGCGGTCTATCATCTCAGCTGTCATCTCAGTTTGTGGACATATCATTCTTCAAGCAGTCTTCAACAACGTTTCTTCGGCTTTCCTTTGCCCCTGCATGTGTCGACATTCATACTCATCTGTATATTTGTCTATTCTCGTTATATTATAGTTTTCATCCCTTCCTCATGACTTGCCTGTGCCATGCTAATAAGGGATACAATGTTTCCTGAGTTTTATGATTACGATTATCAATTTTGATAATTCGGAATTAAGATTACGATATGTGAGGAAAGGAAAACTTGATCTACTAATACTATCCAATTTAATAAAAATCACTTTATTACAATAGCGTCATTTTCTTTATTTAAAAAAAGCAATCTATTCGTAGTTTGGTGAAACGTAGCCTAATTATTTTTGCTTGTTTGCAACAATCAATTAAGTTTCGGGTTGCATGGTTTCAAATGTGCCCTTTAATAAGATGTATTATTTTAGACCTCCTTTTGTAGTTATATAGTACTGTCTTTTTTATTTTAGAAATAATTGTCATCATTCGTTCACAATAATTTTCTGTTCTCAATTGCAAAATAAAGATAATCGCCGATTAAGAAATGTTACTCGTGATCGTTGTATCACTACTGCCGGTCTGTTACTCCTTAATTGTTTCCATCATGGTGTTACCTTCAAGCATGCTCTAATATACGTAGGTATATATATCCCTTATCAATTCTCGTTATATCAAAATTAGAATTTTATTCTCTATTATAGAAATGTTTGTTATACTTGGTAAGCACACACACACTACTATGTATTCATGTGCCTGTAATTTCGTAATTACGTACTTAATGGCTCTTAAAGATTGAGCCACAACACACTATTAGGTGCTTGGCGACAGGTTTACTACTTGGTCTTGAGGGTGGAAAAAACACCTGTCAAAAAGCCACTCCATAGGGTGCTTGTTGATGGGTTTTAGATTTGAAGGTGAGCTATCCAGTCGGACATTCGTAAAATGCCCTATCATCATTCGGTGAAGCACAAGCGCGGCCGCGGCGTTATACGAAACATGGCCCTTCATCGCGGCAGCCCGTACTCGTTGCCACGGTCATCACTGCTCAGTAGGTGAATAAAAATCTACCTACTACACATATATTAGTTATATACTTTCCATCCATGTACAGACTATTGTCTGCTTTTCCTTTATTGTAGTTATACACGTTTTATTATGTAGGCTTGTGCGTAGGATTCCACGTGGCGGCGCACTCGTGTTTATTATAATGCTCCCTTATTTTCGCACTATTGGCAGGCCTGTAGGCTTCAAAACATCTACTACTTGACCTTTGTTGCATGCTGATGCTTTACAAAGAGATTATTTCCACATTTGTATGGTGGTAGGGCACCATGCGAATGGCCGCCTGCTTAGCTACCACCCTCAAGTAGATAAACTGCCGTCAAGCACCTGACGGTGTGTTCCGGGTACTGTTCTTGAGGGCCGGTTTACATTCTGGATTGAGCCTGTCCGACCACATCATAATTTATTATCAGGTGAGATTGTGGCCAAAAGCTTACCAATCGGCAATTAAAAAACAACCAGAAAATTTTATAAATGTAGTAAGTTGTGCTAAGATTACTGTAAACGACAAATCAAAAATCGATGTAAAAATACTTAACTTTGAATAAAATTTATATAAGAATAACTAAAATGTATATAAGAATAACCAATTTGCAATGACTTATATAACATTAAATAATACTTATAACATTAACGAAATGGTTATTTGTTTTATGATATGAATACATAATAATATTCTTTATTTATTTGGAGGTTATTTGACATCCAACTCTGGGTGTTTGTGCGTATCCCCCGCAAGCTTTTCTATCATGGCATAGCTGCTCTAGGGACGTGTGTGATGGTGGTGATGATGTCGTCGATGAGAACGACTCTTATAGTCCGGGTGTAATTCCTGATTGTTCCGTGGCTTCACACTGCAATAGTACGTGCTCCATCGTCTACATGAGGCCTGGTTGTTACTACAGTTTTTTTTTTTATTGTTGATTGGTAAGCCTTTGACCACAATCTCAAGTGATGATGTGGTCGAAGGTGTTAACAGGCTTAACCTAGAATGACTGGCTCTCAAGGACAGCTGCCGGAACACACCGTTAGGTGCTTGGCGACAGATTTTCAACTTGAGGGTGGTCGCTAGCCAGGCGGGCATTCACAAAAATGCCCTTCCACCATGCGGTGAAGCTCAAGCCCGCGGCGGGATTCGAACCATGGACCTGCTGCGCGGCAGCATAGCCAAAGCCACTGAGCTATCACTGCTTCACTATTTCCCAGAAATCGTGGTCACGCGTAGTCTGACGTGACAGTGATATTTTGAGTTGTTTGAAAAAATTATATGCTACTACCGCCTTTATTTATTTAATCAGAACGTTCCCTTTACACGCTGTATTCGCTTCACAGCTCGTGTCCAGATGTCCTGGATACTGTGAGCTAAACTTTAACTACTAGGGCAGACAGCCTCAATAAAAACATTAGAGGGCGTATGTTCCCTGAGAAGGTGCGGCCTGGGCAGCGGTCCACCTGTCTTCTCGCGGAGGCTTAGTTCCGCGAAGCAGCCCTGGCTACGGAGGCTCGTCTCCCACACCCCATCTGTCTCGGTCGATGGCGCCAAGGCCACGGGCGCTATCGATTCTATATAAATAGCCCGAGCTCTGCCGCCCTGCGAGCGTCCCGCACCCCGCTGACACCCGCTAAACACCCCATTTGTGTTGCCTCAATATCAAACTTTCCAATATTTCAACATCCTCTTAGAGGTTACGAGTTAAACCAGTTTGTAAATACGTAATGTTTTTTTCAAAAACATCAACTGTCGTTTAAGTCGTAGGTATATTATATAACATATTCAAGGACGTGTTACTGCAGACAGTAACATAACGTTAACGTTTTACAGTAATGCACAACTTTTCGTATATTTTGTTTAGTTAAGTTATTATACGAGTAAATCTGATTTTTAAACTAATACAATTAAAATAATAACTAATACAAATAAATTAAACTAATATTTTGTAGCGCTAATAACGAACAATTTGTTATATCTTTATAATATACGTCCGTCGAGTAAATCTTACGTGCGTTAACTTTATCTGTGCAGTTTGTAGATACTGGACAATTGTAGAATAAGGCCGCGCCGCGACAGAAGGACGAGTGATTCTAGGAGAATAGCGTTTCATTATCGGATGTACATATCCCTTAAATATAGAGACAACTACTCTAAATAAAAATAGTTTCTAAAAATGTTTTTGTAAGCACAAATATTGTATACAAATGATTGGAGCACACATTTTTTTTGTCCCTTTCGATTATGTTTTTTTTTCCTACGATTTCGCTCCGGATGCCTATTCCACTCGGTTACGGTAAGGAACAACGGAACATCCGACGCAAAATCTGATGTCGTGGGTTCGATTCCACCACGGAATAGAAAAGATAAGAATATTTGCGCTTCAATAATGTTTAAATACTTTGTTACTTTAGTATTTACCTTGTGTTCAAATGCTCACTTATAATCTAAGAGATATGCAGCAGGTATACAGTATGAAAGAAAACCTACGAAACTAGTAGATGCGTAAGAATGTTAAGTTAAACTATATACTGTCCGTTTTCTAGTTTCTTATATATGATGATAAATGTTTTTCTGCACCTCGTAGCTATTAAATAGATTATTGTGAGGTTTAAAAGCAGAGAGATAGATATAGTCATTTTATTCATATTACAATTAATACTCGAACACGTCAAACAAAAAGTAATACAATGCAATATTTTGTACATTATAAATGTCTACACGTAATAATAATAATAATAAAACACAATAAAAAAAAACACCGCTGACATACGTCGCCTTTTTTCGTACAACAATTTGAAAATTTCATTTTTACTGTTTTTGGGCCGATATTTACTACTTTATAATATCCAGAATATTTATTACAACCTTCCATAATATAACCAGATAAAATTACAGAAAAACCAACAACAATGACTACAAAATCTACAAATAGTAAAATTGACACCTCATGTCAAACATGTAAATAACAACAAATTACGGATTTAAACCAATAGATGTGATAAAATACGGATTTGAAGCAATAGAAATGATCACAAGATCAAAGGCGAGGGAGAAGATCACAGCGGCAACCACCTGCGCACGTGTTCAATCATCGCCTACCCCGTCAACTCCGAGCTCCTCGTCGGGAGACGAGTTTCACACTCCCCGCGAGTCGAATGCATCCAGTGATGAGGGTGGGCCACCGACGCCGCCGCCGCCGCCGAGACCTGTGCGACGGGGACGTCCCCCGCTACCGGCACGCTTGGAGCCTGTGGGGCAATCTGCTCCGCGCCCGGCCCCCGCTACCGGTGGTGTAGTGCGCCGCATGCGATGGAATTCATCAATGAATGAAAACTGCATGCGTGCTTACTATAAGGCTACAGAGGGAGGAACCAACTTGACCGCGTACCGTGATCGTATGTTGCCTCTGTTTCAGACCCTTGAACCGACCGTCGCCGTATCCGCCCAACGCCTATCGGATCAAGTACGGGCTATCCACCGATGCAAGCTGTTGGAACAGTCTGTGCTTGATCGGCTCCGCCTGGAGACACTTACTACTCACGCTGCTCCTTCCATGATGCAGGATCTACCCTCCGCGTCGTCAACCCCGGCCCTGGCTGTGATACCGTCGCCGGAGGTGACACCAGCGGCAATGGTTGATCTTGAAATCGATGAGGGAGATTATGCGAATATGAGCGTAACTAACCAGGTGAGTGAGCAGGTGAGGAGGGCTTTGGAAGATGCAATTAGCCAGTATCGATACACACCCGATTCTAGGCCGCGACTACCACGTTTGCCTACTCATAGACGCAATCTAGCGCTAATGGGAGCCCTGAATACTTTGCTGGCCCCGTATTTACGGACTAGCGAAGATTTAGTTGATACCCACTCGATATTGTACTGTGGCGCCATTGCGGCGTGTCGTGTTGCTCGTGTCAAGTTTCCGGACACTGACCGAGCATCGCGTCCTGCTGGATGTGCGCCCGCATGGCAGGTACGGATCGAGCGTCGTATCAACTCATTCAGGACTCTCATAGCTAAGCTGATCTGTTTCAGTCGTGACAATAACCGCCCCCGAGTCATGCGTTTCGTGACCCAGGCCTTTGCTGGTACCGGTGTCCTACCCCGAGACTACATGTCCTGTGTCACGGATCGCATCGACTACCTGAAACAGAAGGTCTATGCGTGGGCAAGTCGTATTCGTCGCTACAGAAAGCGTGTGGATAGATACTGGCTTAATCGCCTCTTTCAAAGTGATCAGAAGAAGGTATTCTGGAAGTGGGAAGGAACCGATCAGCGTGTGACCGACGGGCAGCTACCTGATGCCAATGCCATGAATGATTTCTGGCGTGGCATCTGGTCGATGCCCGTCGAGCACATAGAGGGTGATTGGATTCATGTTGTTCAACGGGAATGTGAGTCTATCGAATCCATGGCGCCTATTAATATAGACCCCGTAGACGTTAGTTGTGCAATTCGTATGACCCAGAACTGGAAAAGTCCTGGCCCAGACGGATTGCACAACTTTTGGATAAAATGGATTCGATGCTCACACGACCGATTGGCAACACAATTTCAAGAAGCCCTCGAACTTGGTTCTCTTCCCCGCTTCATGACCACCGGTGTCACCTTCTTGCTCCATAAGTCCGGTAGTACCACGGATCCGAAAAATTATAGACCCATCACATGCTTGCCTACCATCTACAAACTCCTTACATCCATTCTGGCCACGAAAATTAACACTCATATTGTTGCGAACAATGTTTTGGCCCCCGCTCAGAATGGATGTAGGGTTGGGTCCCGTGGTACTAAGGAGCTCCTCCTCATAGACATGACCATTAGCCAACAAGTTCGGCGGAACAGAGGGTCTCTTTCTGTTGCCTGGATTGACTATAAGAAGGCCTATGATTCAGTGCCTCATTCATGGCTGGAAAGGATATTAGAGTTGTATAAAATTGATACAACCCTGAAATCTTTTCTGGTTGCATGTATGAGGCAGTGGACCACAGTCCTTCGTCAACCAGGTGGTAGCGACACCCCCTCTGGCCCGCAGGACTTAATAAAGATTGAGCGAGGCATCTTCCAGGGTGATAGTCTGAGTCCATTGTGGTTTTGCCTAGCGCTAAACCCTCTCAGCAGTTTGCTGAAGGATTCAGGGCTAGGCTTTCGATTTCGTAGAGAGGGTGAGGTTATAAGTCATCTGTTATACATGGACGATCTCAAGCTGTTTACTCCGAAACGCCAAGACTTGATGGAAATGCTAAAAATTACACAGATTTTTAGCAGCGCCATTAGGATGGAGTTCGGTGTAGATAAGTGTGCGGTCTTGCATGTTCAGCAGGGGAAAGTTGTAAATTCTCCGAATTTGCAGCTTTCTGAGACAATAACTTTCAGATCTCTCTCCGAAGTCGAGTCCTACAAGTACCTCGGTATGTCAGAGTCGTTGGGTATTTCGGTAGATGACATCAAGAAATCGGTAAAGGAACGCTTCTTTTACCGCCTGACAAAAGTACTTAAAAGTCTTTTGTCTGGCGGCAACAAGACGCGCGCCTTTAACGGTTGGGTGATGCCTCTACTGATATACTCCTTTGGCATCCTGAAGTGGACGCAGACTGAGCTGGACGCCCTGGATAGAAAAGTCCGTCAACTGCTCACTTTGCATCGTATGCTACACCCGCGCTCGTCAGTTATGAGACTGTACATTCCACGGAAATGGGGAGGTCGTGGCTTTTTAAATGCCAAGACACTTCACAACCGTGAAGTGTGCAGTCTCATGGATTATTTCCGTAACCATCAGTGCGGAATGCATCGCGATGTCGTGACGGTTGACAAAGGCTTCACACCGCTCTCCTTGGCGAACGATAACTGGCGCAAACCAACCATGCTGAGGACTGATGACCGCAAAGCAGTATGGAAAAGCAAGGAGCTGCACGGGAGGTTCTTCCGGGCCCTAACAGGGCCTGATGTGGACCTACCCGCTTCGGTGAACTGGCTACGCTTCGGAGACCTCTTTGGAGAAACCGAGGGTTTTGCCTGTGCAATTGCAGACGAAGTAATGATGACGAACAACTATCGGAAATATATCCTGAAGGACGGTACGGTCGACATTTGTCGAGCATGCCGCCGTCCCGGAGAGTCACTCAGGCATATCATTTCCGGTTGTTCGCATCTTGCTAACGGCGAGTATTTGCACAGGCACAACCAAGTGGCCAGGATCATCCACCAGCAACTTGCTCTTCAATACGGCCTTGTCAAGTCAGAGGTGCCGTACTACCAGTACGCACCGGCGCCAGTTCTCGAGAATGGTCGTGCATTGCTCTACTGGGACCGCTCTATCATCACGGACAGGACTATTGTTTGCAATAAGCCTGATATCGTGGTGGTCGACCGATCCCAGCGCCGGGCAGTGCTTGTCGACATCACCATCCCACATGACGAGAATCTCGTGAAGGCCGAGAAGGACAAAGTCAGCAAGTACCTTGACTTGGCTCACGAGGTAACCGCCATGTGGGATGTTGACTCGACGATCATTGTCCCGATAGTCGTTTCGGCGAACGGCCTAATAGCGAAGAGCCTCGACCAACACCTCAAGAGGCTCTCACTAGACGGTTGGATCAAGGGTCAGATACAGAAGGCAGTGATACTCAATACGACACGCATAGTCCGAAGGTTCCTCTCTCTGCAGCCCTAACCGCTGGTAGCTTGGGCACTACCCCGCTGCCGACGGCATCCTAGTTTTAAGTTTTTTATAATATTTATTTTTTTTGTATATGAATGTTGTAAAAAAATTTAAATTATGTTGTAAAATAAATTACGTGAATAATAATAATCTCAATCATCATTTTAACATCATAATTCATTAATATGTCAATAACATTATAATTTATTCAAGTCGTCATTATGCATAAAATGTCTGCTCAACAAGCCATTTTTTAAGTTGGCACTTAAATGATTTGTTTGAATTTGTATTTTTTATGTGTTCTGGTAGCCGGGTGTAAACCGCCGCGCCGGCGCCATTACATGCACTAGTTTCGATGTTTTGGTAAGTGGCCGTGGCGCCGCCTGGAGCCTCTGTCTATTGCGTGTGTTGTATCCATGTCCGTCACCCAGTCTGGGATATTCTTCCAGATGGTTTCTAGCATAGAGAGCAGTCTGAAGTATAATCATGATAGCCTGATGTAGTCCGCAGAAAGATATAATTACACAAAGACAAAGTCGCAGTTGGGGCAGAAAGAAAACCATTAAAAAGCTACATTATTAAAAACAAGAAATAATGCGAATGCCCTGCTTAAAAAAAATGTAGTCATCGTCGCTCGGGATGATTTACAAGTATTTTAACGATACCCCATACGTAAGTATAAGTAAGTTATGCATACATGTACCGTAAAAATATTACACTGTATGTAACCATGTAAAAACGCAAAATACTGAGTCATTCCCGCGCTAGAATTTCATGTGTTGCGGGAGGCACAAACACGCACCCCTCCCCACACCACACAAATTCTTCTCCAGCCAGAAATCAGAGAGAGAGAGCCTCGCAGGCAGAAGTACTCTATTAATGATAAAACCAACTACAAACTGCAATCTTGAGGAATTGCAATGTTACGCTGCAATCCCCAAGACGCTTGCCAAACGTGGGGGTTATGGCAATATTGTTGTTAGTTTCAATACAATTTTAATTTTACCTTCCATTGAAAGTTTCCCTATTCCACCTAGCCGCAATGACAATGAAATTATATATTTACTTTTTTTTTTACATGTGTGCCGTAAGTAAACTTTAAAAAAAATTGGTGCATATGTAGACTATTACGTTAAAATGTATCATTTGTAATGAGACTGACTTATTCTAATTCCCCGTAAGTTTTAATTTAGAAAGTTTTTAACCCTTTACGTGCATTACCAAGGGGTTGTGTTAGAAGTGATTTTTTATCTTTATTAGTTATATGAGAAAACATAATTGGAACTTCTATTCTCAGAATAACTTCAGACTTTAAAAAAATATCGCCTAATTTGATTGGACAAACATTACTAATACAACATCCGATAGGAGGGTACAATCACAGTTTCAATACAGATATGGAACAATCCAACAATTGTACTGCATAAATAAACTTATGTATAGTAGACGTAATCTAAGTATCTACAATTTGCCTTTCCTCAGAACACTATAACTATTAACCATCGGTACTCAAAACCTGTCAAAGTGTTCACTATAACAACCAATCCTAACATAAAATCAAAAATGCATAACATAAGGTAAACCGTTACGCTTGGCAACACCGCCCTCCTACCCTTGTGATGGATGCCGCTGGTTCGACGCCCCTTCGACCTTGGGAGCTAGTCCACGTGTAAAACTTACCCCTTCGGTTGGTTCTAAATCATCTGTATTGTGTACTTCAGCTCTAAATCACAATGCCGATATCTGTGCAAAAAAGCCTTGTAGTGTAAATAAATATGTTTTTAAACAAAACCGACCGCCACTGAAAATGTGAAATAGCTGTGTAGTCAGTGCTGATTAAACATTTTGAGTTCGATATCGTGTCCTTGGTACCGAACTAAACAAGTTATTTACTACACATTTTTCAGTGTTGGAAGTTGACTTCGTAATTTAGTCCGGCACCCCATGGGGGGCATAGTAAAACTAAAAAGTACTAATCTAGGTACGCAGATCTTAAGTTTTATAAGTATCTATGTAATATGTATAGGTATATTTTTAACTAAATATACCGGCTAGCACTCACGGTTTTTAGTCGAGCAGTAAAGATGATCATGCCAGCAGCCCTCGAAACTACCCGCATTACTTGGAATGAGCATCTTTACTGCTCGAACACCGGTCGGAGATACGTATATGTATTTAGTTAATAATTATAACAACTTACGTTAGTTTTTACGACAATATGTATAGGTATACTTACCAAATATATTCGTAGCTACAAGTCACGATTTTCATGTTTAATAATTATGTTCTCTTTATATAAATCAGTGCACTCTGGACATGCTATATATTATATATTTGTCATAGAGTTTGCATGCAGTAACACGTACGTACCGGCGCGCACACATACAAGCGTGTGGTAACGCTCTATGAATTCAAACTACTTATCTGGTTTTACAATGGCTAGGGTTAGGTCATAGCTGTAATAACTATTTTTTTCTTGGATATCGAACTGTCAACAATTTTAAGGTTAATCCTACTTCGATGTTACATAATTAAAAAGTTTGTGTGTTAAAAAGTAAATTGTGGATTCAACTTTCTTACGTTTGGTCTATCGTAATAGAGATTAAAAAAAGTCTGTGAAGTCATTATCGTTTTATAATATTACTTCTTATCGAATTTAATAAACTAGCGGAGTGACGGGGCACATTATTTTCAAAAAGTAGCTTTCCGAGCTGTAAACCTCGCGAGTTTCAGAAATAGGTAGGTCAGAAATAAATATACAATAATTTTACATACTTGGTAATGTATTTATCTCGAATTATTATACTGGCTACAAAAACATGGAAAATAAATAATTGATTACACTAAAGAGAGCGCCTATCACATTTAGGCAACTGACGTGCGTATCAGGAAATTGCCATTAAACTAAGCGCAGGCGTCCATACTTTCAATTCAACACCAAATAATGCACAACTCCGTTATTTAAAAAAAAATCCAAAAACTGAATCGATTCAATTTTTTTTATGGACCTATCAAAGCTGTTAACAAAATTTCGTGAGAATCGGTTGAGAAATGCGACCTGTAGAGGAGAACAACCGGACATACGAAAGCATTTTTGTCTAAGTTGAAGCAGAGACGCTTCGCTCGAAATAAGTTCTCGCTTGGTCAAATTAAAGAATGTGTGTGAATGGCCCTAATTAAAGGTTAACTCGTAGGTTTATCAGTGACGGTATCAGTATCCGACAGAAAATGTATGTAATTAATTCAGTAAAAATCGGCATCTTATCGATTAACTAAGAAACATCAAATCCCTAAATATGATATAATTCAAACGAAGCAGGGATGGCCCCGTGACTTGTAGAAGGTAAAAACTGCGAGCGCAGAGCGGAGCGGAATGACCAGTTTTAGTCACTTGTTTTTTTTGTGATTAACTGCCATTAAAAACAATACGTCACTCCACTCGTCTATTATCAGAACGATTCTTAAAGTTGTATACCTAAAGGGCAAATCGGAATCAATGTATTATTTCATCAATGTTCTTATGTAGATACAGATTCTGCAAATCGGAATGGAAATTTTCTTGTTCCATATATTATAGATGTATTTATACTATAAGTAATAAAAAACAGCGAAGTTTGAGTCGGACTCGCTAAACGATCGCGAACTAAATTAAATAAAACAACTGTTATTTTGTTAAATACATACTTACGATAGAATTATATATAGATAGGGTTGAGAACAAAACCTAGTAAATGCCACTGTCTGTGTCTGGATAGACGGAATACCAAATTTACCTCTTACGACCCGGGACTCTTGATCAACTAAGTTAAGCAACGTCCGCCGCGGTCAGGAGTTGGATGGGTGACCGCTAGTGACATTACTAATGAGCACTTGCGTGTTTCGGAGGGCACGTTAAGCCATCGGTCCCGGATGTTGTCTTAGGATGGCAGTCGTTACAGCATGGTGGTAGGGCATTTTGCGAATGCCCGCTAGTGGCTTACTACCACCCTCAAGTAGAAAATCTGTCGCCAAGCAACTAACGGTGTATTTCGGCAGCTGTCCTTGAGAGCCAATAATTCTAGGCTAGCCTGAACAACATCTTCGACCACATCATCACTTACCATCAGGTGAGATAGTGGTCTAAGGCTAGCTATAATCAAAAAGTAAAAAAAACTTCATAAGGACATTGAGGTCATAGTTGGGGCTTGCACTTTGTTTGGCAGACATTATTTAGGGATCAAACTAATTTTGGGATGAAATTAAAGAAACTATCGGAGCTCTATAAACACCTTAGAGTTACCAAAACGCACGTCTTATTAAAATCTCAAGACGATATAGTCGCATCTCTCCCAAAAGACAAAAGTGCCTCCGACCTTGATTCGAAGCTTAAATTCAACAAACAATTTATGATAGGTGCACAGTCCAGCAAAACGGGTTTTGGGTCAAAAAGAAAGTTGAGGATAAAGACATAGTAAAATCTTTTCTACAACAAGACGAAAATGATAGCTATAAAGTGCATGCAATGAGCTTAGAAATGCAAAGCGAATGGCTAACCGAATGGTAAATTTGTATCCCTCTGGCGTTAAAGTGGCGAACCTTGATATACGCTTGATCACCTGCCTTATTAAAATTCTATCTAAACTCCTTTTAGATGACCCTCCCAGACCAAAATAACTTAGTGAAATGGGGGAAAGCCACCGAAAAGTCTTTCGGTATTTGTAGGGAGGCGATAGGTACAGCAAGGCACTTATTGGTAGGATGCACATTGTTCCTTGATAGCGGCCATTATTCACTTCATGATAGGGTCCTCGAAATCATACGAGAAGCAGTGTATCTAAGGCGGTATTAGTAGGATCTTACCAAATTTGGTTAGGTAGGGGAGGAGGCTCGAGCTGTTAAGGTTTGTTTATTGATGCATTGTAAAGGGCCCTACTCCTGGGTTGCAAGTCCCCTCTAGCCTTTTCCTCTACAACGCCATGGACCCGGCACCCGCACAGTGAATCCCCATGGAATGCTAAGTAATTCGTCGCTCTGTGGTGGCATGGACGGAACCTTCAGTGCGCGCGTCCTCGCACTTAACCGGATTTGACTAATCCTGGATAAGATATAGAAAGAGTATCTATCTGCTATTGACGTAATACCTGCTGATTTGATAGATAAAATATCTGGTATCTATTAAATAGCGCGTTTATGATAATGACTGCGTAACAAGCTAAACCTTTTTCAAAGCGTGCCATACGTCATAATTCAATGATATAACTGATCTGTTGTCTCCCAAGGCGTGCCTCTTGGTCCGGTAACATTCTCACTGTATATGTAAAGGTTAATGCGTACCTAGACGCGCTGGAGCCGAACGCGCTAAGTCTTCGAATTCATTCATAAGTGCGGGTCGTACGCGTGGGGATTAATATATTCTACGCTAAAAAAAACAGTAGTTGCAAACAAATTTCTCATTGTGGTAAATAAGCATCGACTCTTGAGCCTGACAAGAGATTTGCTTCTTCAAGTTATAGTATGCTAGTTTCTCTTTCGGGGAAAAACTATACTTGTATTACACTTTCACTATTGCTGCTTGGATAAATCAACAAAAATATTGTTCAAAACGAATATTGAAGCTTTTTTACCATGAACATTGTCAAGAGAGATTATTAACTTTATTTATTTATCGAAGAATATGAAACATTTAATATATTTTTTTTAGCTCATTATTCATTACCTGTAGTATTTTAAGTAAGAATTTGTTTTCATTCAACGTAGAGTATAATCAAGACAGTTTAATATCTTCAATTTCACAAAATGTTGAACTTTTGATAAGGAGATGATAAATCGTTCAGGTCTATTTTTACTTAAGAATTTTAAACCCATTAAATAATCATACAAGGAAGCATAGGGATTTTAAAACCGCCAGATCATCTGGATCTACAGGTACTAGACTCTTTTATTGTCATTAAACATACAGAAGTTATTATAGTTTTACGAAAACTCAGAACCAACTAGATGTTTCTTCATATAATTTACAACTATATGTTTAATGAAACAAAAATTATACAGCTGTTCCAATGATGTGGCATTTGTGAACAAGAACAAAAACAATCAAAGTTTCAAACAAATATTTTTATAACAACAATCTGCAAGTGGCTAAATTCGACTATATATATATAATCGAATTATAGATGTACATAGTTGTTTAATTAATGCAATATTATTCAACAAATCAAGGCTTTTTTGTTTCAAAGTAGAAGATTTGTATATGTTTGTATACAACAATCGACTAGTGATTAATTCAAACAATATACTTATTTGAACAGCAATTTAGTTTGTGGTTTCATTGATTTCACATTATCGACTGGACCTATTTATATACTACTATATACCTATTTCGTAACAATCTATTTATATTGAAGAGAGACATGAAGGGTAGAAACATTATAGAACTTATATATTGAATTTGTTCAAATTATTCAACTTTCCCATATTATGTTAATCAATAATAGGCGAAACTGTGGCTTAATCAGCTTTCATTTCTATGGTATCATAAATATTTTATTTATTTTATCGCCAAATGAGATAAAGTGGCACTTATTTGGCCTTCAGTCCGAATCAATTCGATGCCTTCGGTGCGCGCGGCTAGTTATACGGTCGCCGTTATATTGCTTACACAAATAAGATAAACAAGCTCTAAAAGTCTGTATACACTTTGTTAATCCCGAAAATTTTTGCTGTTTATTGTACAGAAATCCCGGTTGTAATGAAGGAAGCTATGAGATCGAAGCAAGTAAAATACGTGGTATCTTGCTATACCCATCATGGAAACATGACGTGAAATGTCATGTATGTATGTCTGTAAATCCCGGTTACAGAAATGTTTTCTTCGATTATATGTACCAAAGTTGGCGATAACGTTTGATTTTATTTATTTGATAATAGTTAATTATATTTTGTAAATATAATAATTATAAGTGTTTAAATTATTGAATAACTTGTTTAATTTTAGACAAAATGTGGTTAATGGTTAGTGATGAATATTCTTATGCACTTTAGAAGGTTACTTCGCGTTGTGTTGTGACGTCTTGGTTTTGAACTGGGTTTGGAAGAATACAACACTTATAACGTTAGGTAATTTATTTAATGTAATGAACAATGGAGAACACAAAAGGGTCAAAATATTACTATCAAATACACATAACATCAGAGCGTAGATCATGTACATAACATTAATTTTTATTTCACTTCAACGCAGGCAGTATTTCCAAAGTTATAGCGATGAGAAGTTTAAGCCTTTCTTGAATTTCTGAGATAACGCGGGCTCATGCTATGACGTCACAGCCGCCCCGTTCCGCCCGCGAGTGGACACGGTGCGGCGCTCGGTCCAGTGATACGTACGTCTCGTTTAATTTTTTTCGCTTGACTTCGAGTTTATTCCGATTACACTAAAGTGAAACTGTAGTGTGTAGAATGGAAGAAGGATTTCTTAAAGATCAAACGGACAAACTGCTAAGAGTGGATAGTTTGATGCACAATATCAGGATATTATGGCTGCCGAAATGTATGGAATAAAGATAATAGGTATGTATGTTCTAAGTAAGCACTAACTACTCACGGGTAATAATTTGTTCAAACTTAAACCTAACTGAAAGTGTGTGTGTTTCATTTAGTACCTATTATGGGCGGTGATAAAAAAATACTAGGTAGGTACTCGCAATGAACATCTCGAGGTTGACGATGACGGTCACGTGTCCAGACGCGATTTACTGACGCGTGTTTAAAATTTTTTAGTCATCCCAAAATATTTTAACCATTAAGTGAGATCATATTTAATGAATATATATGCTTATTGCAATGATGGCTCAGTGGCATTGGCTATGGACTGCCGCGCAGCATGTCCATGGTTCGAATCCCGCCGCGGGCTTGAGGTTCGACGCATGGTGGAAGGAATTTTTGCGATTGCCCGCCTGACCAGCGACCACCCACAAGTAGAAAATCTGTCGCCAAGCAACTAACGGTGTGTTCCGGCAGCAGTCCTTGAGAACCAGGGAAACTGCAGGCTCATGAGACTTAACGACTGTCTCAAGGTGACGGGCGCAGTGCAATTCGTGACTTGTGACGAAATGCATCTGTTATAGGCAGAGGTTAGACCGCTTAACATCAGGTGGGCCTAGAGCTTGTTCCGATAATCAAAATTATTGAGCCTTTCAGTATGCGAGCACTTTAGATATCTTTTAATAAGTTAGTATTTCGTCAGTCATTCGTTTGTCGTCGTCTTTACATAGGTAGGGACTAGGTAGTAGGCAAGATACCTATTTAAATAATCAAAAGTTGACAACTAGGTACCTAGGTTAAGTAGATCAAATATGGAAAGGATAAGAGGACAAATACTAACATCGAAATGGTCTTCACAGCAGTGCAGCAGTTTTGAAGCAGTGATAGCTAAGGAATGCTGCGCAGTGAGTCCGTGGTTCGAATCCCGCCGTGGGATTGATCTTCTTCACCGCATTGGGGAAGGGCATTTTGGGGTGGTCGCTATCCAGGCGGGCATTCGCAAGTTAAAAAGTAAAAAATCTGTCGCCAAGCACCTAACGGTGTGTTTAGGCAGCAGTCTTTAAGAGCCAGTGAAATTACAGGCACATGAGACTTAACACCTATGTCTCAAGGGGAGGGGCGCAGTGCAATTTGTGACTTGTGACGCAATGCATCTTTTATAGGCAGAGGTTAGTCCACTTAACATCATCAGGTGGGCCTCGAGCTTGTTCCATCACATTTTTAGGGTTCCGTACCCAAAGGGGACCCTATTACTGAGACTTCGCTGTCCGTCCGTCCCTCTGTCTGTCCGTCCGACCGTCTGTCACCAGGCTGTTTCTCAAGAACGGTTATAGCTAGATAGTTGACATTTTCACAGATGATGTATTTTTGTTGCCGCTATAACAACAAATACAAAAAGTTGCCAAGTGCGAGTCGGACTAGTGCCCGTTAAAACAAAAAAAGGTTAAAATATGAACGCTGGTGTTGTATAGCTAATCGTACCCTTCGTGCGCGAGTCCGACTTGCACTTGGCCGATTTATTTTTTTGTTGCTAATAGATTAATCCACAATCTCACCTGGTGGTAAGTGATGATGTGGTCGAAGGTGTTAACAGGCTTAACCTAGACTTACTGGCTCTCAAGGACAGCTGCCGGAACACACTGTAGGGTGCTTGGCGACAGATTTTCTACTTGAGGGTAGTATCTAGCCCGGTGGGCATTTGCAAAATGCCATTCCAACATGCAAAACGTTAAAAAAAAGTGCGCTTTAGTTTTAAGGCCTACTCTATCAAGTCTTCAAATGGCTGTCATCCACTTTTTCCTCATTTTTGGGTCCTCAGGCACATAAAAAAAGAGTTTGTCGGGTGTTTTAACTGTTGAATTGAAGCACTGAGGCACTATAAAGTAGGTTTTTGTCCATTTTTACCGCAGACGACTTTATAATTTTGATTTTAACTGCGCAGCGGCGTGCGAACGAGAGCGCGACTGTTGAATGACCCGGACTGTGACGTCATCGGCTAGTGAGTGCCCGCCCGCGTTTTTAAAACCTTCGGCCGGAAATACGCACTTTGATCGTTAATATCTCAGCCATTTTTTAAGATATGAAAATATTAAAAACACAGTTTTTCTCGTTATTTTTTGTAGATTTTTTTGGCATGTAAAGTAAAAAACGTTTGTCAGACCCATTGCCCTAGGCTAGCTGGAGGTTGCAAGATCTTTCTTAATACATGTATGAACTTACCTTCTTGCTTCCTGGTAGTAGTGCGCACAGGTCCAGTTCCGCATTCCGTCTCGATAGAAGTGGTTGAGAGCTTCTCGCTTAGTAGTTAGTTGCTGAGCAGCAGTATTTGAATCCCACAGGCAAGGGAGTTTACAGTTTCTTGGTAATAGTAGAAATTAATGAGATGCGAAGAGAGGAGCAGAGATGATGTAGGAGATGAGGCAGAAGATAAGCAAGTGATTCTGGAAAGAACCTTAGTTTTAGGAGCGTCCAGAAAATAGCTGTTAGCTGCTCCAAGAGAGCACGTGGGTACCAGGTGATGGTACGTAGGCTAATACCAGCACACACCAAGTTGTACACCTACCAAGGTTGGTCACACACAGTTGACAGCTTTTACACATAATATAATACAATATATAGTTACATAACAGATAGGTACATAATACAGTTGCCGATAAAAACTTATCTCTGCGGGACCTCCTGTAGTATTACGTATATATTTGAAAAAATGAGTACCATATTATTAGGCACCGCCGCCGTACTGGCGCGAAATTCTAACTTGACCCTTAACAAATGTCATTGATTTAATATCTTATATTGAAACAATATAGTATGCATCGAAAAATCTCGCGTGGTGGTAGTGCAAGGTTTTGCTAGTGTCCGCGTGATTAGCTACCACCCTCAGGTAGAAAATTAGTTAACATGCACCTAACAGAGTGTTGCCGCAGCTATCCTAGAGTGCTAGTAATTCTAAGTTAGTGTGAACAACATCTTCGACCACATCATCGGTTACCATTAGATGAGATAGTGGTCAAAGCCTAGAAAAACAGCTGTAAAAACTCTCAATTTCGTGTATTAGTTAAAGTCAAATTCAAAATCATTTATTCAATTTAGGCGTCTACAACGCACTTATGAAGGTCATTTACAAATGTTGGTATTGAAATATTCTATTTGTACTGCCACCGTCAGCAAACAAAAAAAAATAATGAGGCACTGCGAGAAGAACGGCAAGAAACTCGGGGCCATTATTTTAAATCTATTTTAACAATATGTCACATTACGTACACGGAAAAAAAAAATAGTTTCAAATCAAGAATATATCTATTGGTCAAGACATTCCGTGTTTCATATATGGGGAAAACAATATATTCTTGAGATTAGTAAATATTTGTCTTGATAATCATTTTTCATGTAAGTATTTATTTACTCTTACTAAGATTATTATGTTCTTATTAAGAGAAAGTAGCCATGTCTCTCTCTAAGTACATCATTGTTCTAATTTAGAGAATCAGAAATTCTCAAATTTAAAACAATCCTTACTTGAATAAATGAACTCATTCCTTCACTCATTCATTAGATTCTAATAAGAAAAAAAATTATTCTACTGTCAAGTACATAAATAGTTCAGTTAAGATATTATTCTTACTTCAAGTAAAATATATACTTCTGAATAAATATTATTATTAGGCCAAGAACAGAGTTTTCTACGTACAAGAAAATTTATTTTAGGTCGAACTAAAAATCTTCTTATATGAATACTGTGACTTATTTATGTTAAGAAACCAAAGTTCAATGAACAATTTTCAGTTCTCATTTCAATATTAAGTATATTTAATGTAAGTAATTTTAGATCTTAGTATTCTAATGGATGTTTTACCCGAAGAAGTTGTATTGATTCGTTCAAAAGAATATGTATGTTGCACGAAGACAGAATTTTCTACAGGATAGAATATCAGATTTCTTGACTCGACAATTGAATTTCACTGTAAGAAACCTCAGTTTTTGTTCAAAATAATTACATATTTTACATTGAGATCTTAATTATCTTAGTAAAATAATGGCGCGTTTTATTGTAAGAAGTTTAATTACTTGGTTCAAGTCATTCCATGTTTCACACGGAAATCACATAATATGTTGTAAAGAATATCCATTATCTTGGTTCAATAATAGGTTATTTTTGTAGGAGTCTTAGTTCTTGGTTCAAATGTCTAAATGTTTCATACGGAGATCAGATAATATATTAGGAAAAATATCTATTGTCTTTGTTCAATAATAGTGCGTTTTACTGGAAGGAGTCTTAGTTCTTGGTTCAACTCATAAAAGTGTTTCATATGAAGATCAGATAGTATTTTGTTAAAAATATCAATTATCTTGATTCGAAATCAAAGAACTGAGACTTCCTATAGTAAAAAAGCACCATGCATTTTACTATAAGAAGTTTCAGTTCTTGGTTTAACATAATATAATGATATTTTGATAATTGATATTTTCCATTAATACAATAAGATATTCATATAAAACGTCCAGTTAGTAAACAAGAACAAAAACTCACTTACAGAATACAGAGCCTGGTACACTGTACAGATCTACCAATCTGATCTCCGCCTTTCAAATCTGCAAGTAAAGTAGGATAATAGTTAAAAGTAGTTCTAAAAGTGATAGACTAAAAACATCTATTATCGTAAAAATAAATAAAATACAATAAATATTTTCTGTTGATAATTATTTATTTATAAAATAAATTAAGAAGCATACAATTGTATTATATAATAATTATCATAATGACTATACATAATTTTATTTAATATATAAGTATTTTAACGACTCGGAGTGGTTATTAATAATTTCAAGATATGTACTAAAAAATTATACTTCAAAATTATTCACATTTTGTAATTGCTTACATTATTTTAACTACATGGTTTGGCGTTATTCGTTTTTTTTAGGAATTACACTTACAGATAAACACTCAAACATAAAATCAATGAAACTAATTATAAACTCTAAGCTAGATTTCAAGAATATCTAACATCACAGAACCATTTACCATAATCCACATGTCATAAATATAACAGATTATATATAGATATAATTTCGGAATTCACTCACCAGCGTCCTCATTACATTGAAAACCTTTAATACAAATGATACAAAATGCCTATTATGTAGTTGAGAATTAAACCACTCTGGTACTCTGGTAGAAATGCGTGAAATGTAAAAATTCAATCTGACCTAATCTACCACCAGATAATATTTTTTCTCATTATTATCAGCACCACATTATATGTTATGTTATGAGGTATGATTGAACACTGCTTGTTGAGTCGAGCATTTTTCTTCACCTCCTCCCTTTTATTTTGGACATCTCCAGGATTCTAAAAAAAGAGAATAAATGAAAATATTGCAAAATACATAAAGCTTTTATAGACGATAGGTATCTTTTGACCATAATCTCACATAATGTTGAGTGGTCAAAGATGGCAAACAGGTTAAACCTAAAATTAGAACTGTCTTCAAAATCAGCTTCCAGAAGACCCCGTCCCGTTAGATTATTATCACTTATATCATCTAAACTGCAAGTTAGCGGTTAATCAGACAGTGCATTTTATTATATACTGTACATAATCATGAAATATGATTCGACACACTTTTAAAAGTTTTGTGTAATAAATACTGACATACATATTATATTTTAGTATGGAATAGAATGAATATTTGATTGAGACTTCCTAACATAATAATAAAAATATATTATATGTGTAATAGATATGTGTTTTCATACATAATTACAATTGATTTAATTACCTGAAAATCAATAACAAAGTTCTGAATTTGCTCCAAAACGTGGTAGCCTTCCTCTTGGGGGTATTGAGTTGAGCAGCATAACACTTATGTTTCATTGGTAAATTTTTGATCTGAAATGTAATAAAACACATTGTATATTCTTGAATGCCGGTTTATCTAACAAGAAAATCTATGTATACCTATGTAAAACATTATAGAGAGAATAGGTAGATATATATACATCGAAATCCATTCTGAATAATTAACGAGGAATAGACACACATACAAATTAAGGATTATTTACCAACAAGGCTGATGTTGATCTTTATCATAAAGAGTTGTCTGTTACTGATGTCATTATATCAGTAGGTATGTAATACAATCATGTATTACCTGCTTACCGTCCGTTAACTTGGCTGTACTTAATGTATCCAAACAGCACGTTCCAGGCAAAGAAAATCTAGCAGCCCCTATGATGGATATTTTTTTTCTATCTACAGTTATTTATAAAGTAAGGAACAAACTTACCTTACTGAGCACAAATTAGGTTGCTATCTCAAGCATAACTTGAAAAATATTCACTTTATAACACTATATTAAACAAAATTTACGAAAATGCTATTAAACGACGCGTGCGCCTTTCGCTCGCAGCGCAGAGTGTTGTGTGTAGCCAACATCATCCATATAAAGTCCCGAAACTTAATCATATTATCATTATTATTTAACATAAGTACATATAAATATTATTTTACATTCGAATAACTTTTCATGTAGGTTGACGATCAGTGTTAAATACTGCCAGTATAGATGATTACCTATTGTTGTATTATTACCGAGTCTCTATATATTTGAAAATATTGTGTAAATTGTAAAAAATTGAGAAAACTTAAATTAAACAATATCAATCACTATTAACACACTAGGAATAAAGATAAATTGCGGTGCCAGGTTTTAGATTAGCAAAGACAAAAAAAGGTCATTCTTAGGTAATTGTGTGCAGTTTAATAATAAAATTTCCGAACATATTACAACGCTATACACAGAAGGAACATTCAAGTTGCACGTGAAACAACATTTTGATTAAGAAATCCTACTACACAGTTTATGATTACTTAAACAACCAAAATACTTGGACAATTTTGTCACCTACGTATTTTAAAGAAATATTATAATAATTGTATTATATAGTAGGTACCTACGTAAAAAGATATTTAAATCAATGGTCCCGAGTTTCTTGTCCATTCTTCTCGCAGTGGCTCTGTACATTTGTTTGCTGAACGTGGCAGTACAGAGTACAATATTTCAATATTAAAATTTCTTATTGACTTTCACAAGAGCGTCGTAGATGTCTAAATTGAATGAATGATTTTGACTTTGACTAGACTTTGATTTAATGTCATAACTAACGAAATCTATGGGTTCCTGCAGCGGGTTTGAGATTCAGTACATGGTGATAGGGTACTTTACTAATGCTCACCTAGCTAGCTTTCAACCACTTTGAATTAGGAAATGTGAAGCCGAGCACCTAAAAGCACATGAATAAATAACCGTATTCATGTGCTTATAGGTGATAATCGGACAGTTTTAAAACACTAGCACCAATATATTTGGGAACTAGCGGGGTTCAAACCCTACCATTTTGCCGTTATACTACGAGTATATTAGTCTACCAGTCCGAATTAGCCGAGTAAGCTTATACTTTTGAAATGATAATTTAAATATTATATATAATTATATAATATGAATACCTATTCATAATATGAATTTCATGATGTTTATTCGGCATGCATAATCGATTATAATTAATAGTATTTTTACGTTCCGTAGTTTACCCACAACAAGGGAGAACTAGACAAAACTAAAAAATTGCAACACTGAATAAAATCGGAAATAGAGAAACCCCTTCTCAAACTAAAAACTGACTACTTGATCTGAAAACACACATTTTGAATGAAGAAACCGTTATTCTTGACTGGAAATTTGTCTTTTTACTTTAAAATTCATGGTTTTGATTCAAAAGCTAGTGATGAAAACTTTATTTTTTTTATGCCTGATAGGCTAGCTTTGAATACTATGAACTATATATCACCTGATTCGAGTGATGATGTAATCGAAGCTATTGTTCAGGCTAACCTAGAATTCGATTTTCTTGTTATAACCATAATTATGTTTAAGTATGTACATACGTATCTAAGGTAGGTATGATTTCGATCCCCAAGCCGCCTGCCAAGCGTGGCGATTATTGCAAACATCCCTTTAATGACTCTTCAGCAGTGCACAATTCGGCTGTTACAACATGATGGATATCATCTACAAGTTTGTAGATATAATATATTTGTGTGACTTCTAAGACTGAAAAATATTAAATACGTACCCTATATCTACTTGTGGAAGTCAATTAAAGTGTGAGCGTCAGAGTGTTTCAATTAGCATGTTCCCGACTTTAACGAGTTGGGTATTTCATATTTTTCAATATTAAATGTCAAGTCAGTTTTGTTCTGAAACTACGATAGTGAATTCCTCACTGAGTTCACAGTATATATAGGTTCATCGTATCAAAATGGAATGTGGACTTTACAATACAATTGGTAGCAGAAAGGATGAATAAATTTAAAAAATCTAACTACTTTATAGAAGTCATCATTATCATCAACAGCCATAACATCCACTCGTTATTTATTTATTTATATATTACAAAAAGTAAACTTACAGCTAAGGAGCCAAACCGTTTACAATTTTAGACAAAACATAATATTCTTATAAATAGTTCTAAAGGGATCGACATGGATGTCGACATTTTGGACAGTTAGGAGGAAACAGTTTATAAGATTTACTGCCCTTGCCGTGGGTGCATTATTGGCATATCGGGTGCGTAACTTGCTAGAAAATGCCAACAGACGGTGCCGACGACGCTCACCTACGCTAGTGTAGTTTTGTGGAACATAATAGCTTACTCGAGATAGTGCTGAGGGATTATCTACTGAATTGCGCAACAGCATACAGTAATGCATAATCAGTAGAAGCTTGCGCCTGCGCTCTAGAGTAACAAGCCCTACCATACCAGATACAAACAAGGATGGGAAAAGGAAGGGGTAGTAACCGTATATCTTCTTATAGAGGGACCTGGCAAACTTACGCTGAACTCTTTCCAAAAAAGGAATGCTTGGAATGTTAAAGGTATGCCTCCCCTTATAAGAGCTGCAACACATGCTTGACAGACCTCTTGGAGACCGCTGTGTTCGATGGCAATTCTTCAGAAAGCTGCTGCCCGCTAGTTGGATCTATGTATATTAGCTAGTGACTTGTGAATTACCCAGGTTAAAGTGTCGGGCTCAGCTGGTTGTCTTCAAGGACTGCAGCAGATTTACTGTTTCTTAACCAAAGAATATTGCATCAAGTAAATATTCTTAGATCAAAAACAAAAAATTTCGGCCAAGATTGGTTTTCTTTATTAAAGATACGTTATAACTAATTTTACAATCTAACACTTTGCTTTGAAAACTATAATATTCTTCACATAAGATAAGTCACTCTCTGCAGTAGAGATGTACTTTATCGGTTCAAAGTGGTATATAGTTTGGCTGTTAATCCAATATCTCTTAACGTAATAATATCGTATCAAAAATCCATCAAGAACATAGCTACATTTAAGTTAAGTATTCCTTTTCTGAAGTGAAGATGAATAACTTCAACAATTAACAATATATCATTAATGCCTCGAAAACTTAAAAATTCTTCATTTAATAGAAGCCACCATCTGCAATCAAAATTTAGTTTTTTAGTTATAAAATAAGATTGTTTTGTTTGAAAAATAATGTCTCTTTACCTAATAATACCGTATCAAATATCAATCAAGAATTCAAATTTAAGATCAAGATTTGTTTTTCTTTACTGAAGATGAATTACTATAATAATTAACAATCTATCACTATTGGCTTGAAAACTTTAAAATTCTTCAGATTAAATAAGTTTATGTCTATAATGGACATGTGTTTTCTTGGTTCAATAAATGATATTGTTTTCATGTTAATCTAAGATTCTTAACCGAAGAATACAATATCAAATAAGTATCAAGAATAATGAAACAACGATCAAGAATTTGATTTCTTCACTTAAGATAAACACATTCCACAATCAATAATCAATTACTTTTGCTTTGACAACTTTAACATTCTCTATCTAATATAGGTCACTTCTGCAGTTGAGATATTTGTCTTGGTTATACCAAGTATATTGTTTTGTTGTAAATCCAATGTATCTCAGCATGACAATACCAATTCACAGTTCAATAAAGAATATATGGCTCAGATATAGAAAACAAAGATTTTTAAGAGGATAATTATTTTCTTGCTCGGAAATATGTTTATCCTTGTTATTTACTTCTCATAATTATTTTAAATGAATAAAAGAAATTTCTTGTATTAAGAGCATCGTTGTTGAAGGAATGGAAATATTTTCTTAATCCAATAAAACTTTTATTATTCTTGGATAAAATTTCAGAATTCTTATGCTAACTCCGTACATATTCAGAATGAGAATTCATAAAATATTTCATTCAAAATATAATATTTTCTATAGTCAAGAGCAAAAACATCTCTGACGAATAGTTATAATCTTGATGTAAAAATATAAAGTAAGAATAATATTATTTATCTTGGAGAAAACGACGTAACTTCACTCAAGATATTATTTTTATTTTAAGTAAATATTTACTTGAGATTAAACAATACTCCCGAGAATAATATTATTCTTGGATTGATACTTTGTCAGGACCCATTTTTTTCCGTGTAGTTACTGCACTATATATTGATTAATAGTGTAATAACATTTTTTTGCTATATAAATCCTTAAGCCTGCACCGAGGCAGCAGTACGTAATTGTGGTTCATTTGATCCCGTGCTGTATCTTTATTTCTTAATTTTGAGTTCTGCAATTCATATATATAATATTTAAGGATTCATTCTATAAATCATACAATTTAGAAACACGATTACTTAAAATTTCCTCGATAGAAAAAAAATCCAAAGTTATATCTAAAAAACTAAATAAACCCTTAGTACGGCGTAAATATTTCACGGAAAGCCATCAGTCTTTGATTAATAAAAAGATCAATTTATTTTCTATAACGTATACACGTTATATTTTCTAAATAGGTATTCGTTTTTATAATACAAAGGAAATACCTAAATTCACGCACGTTCCGTCCATTTTAGCCAGAGCCGCGACGCTTCCTCCCTATCCGCTTCAGTACCGCTGCGGCCGTCGGACGGGGAACACGTATCGCTTGAGTTCACGCACGGTTTTAAAAACTATATTTGAGTTTACGTAACGATTTTGTTTATTTACTATGGGGAACAAAGTAAACAAATCAAAGAAGTGAAGAGGTTGGCGAAAAATTAATGCAAATCGCTTCCATGAAGAAATAAAGTAGGTAAAGTTCATATATTTGTTCCTAATTTTACTTACCCCAATATGCATTTATTTTAAAATCACACTGAAATGTTTCAAACACAATCAAATTTATCTTTCAAGACTCCTCCAGGCCGAGAGTATGGAAAACATAGAGAATACTCTTACTTCGTAAGTATACTCAACCTACATACCTATAACTGCGTAGGTAGTTTAAAACGAGTATTTACTTTATTTCAGCAATATTTACCTACTAAAACGAATTCAAATTTTACCACTATTTTTTCTATTTATAGGGAAAATGTAAGGGAATACATTTGAATCATGTGATGACGCGATGCAACAAATATCACTACAGGCAGAAAATTTTGAAAGAAAATTCTATGCTTCGTTTGTATCACATGTAATACTTATACAATTATTATATTATACCTTCCAAGTTTGGGTACTCAATTAAATCTAATAATTTAATTAGATTTAATTGAGTACCCATAATCTTTAAATTTTCTATTTATAGGGTGAATGTACCAAATGTTGGCATTTCACAGCAAAGCACATATTTTGATTTATGTGATGACACGCTGACAGAAATACCACTACAGACGGGAAATTTTGAACACAAATATTTTTTACTTAGGTAACTGTACCTAGTTCTGTACCTAGGTAAGTATAGTAAATATACAATAAACAAAACTTTTAAAAACTCTTTGACAAAATATAAAACTGACTTCCCAGACGTGAATGAACATATTAAATCCATACGTTGTAATCACTACGATATGTACTGACTTCAACAATAGAATTCACACTTTTTTGTATTTGGAACACAAGGAACTTAGATGGGTATAAGAAAAAAATAAATGTTGGTTTTGTGGCGTGAAATAGAAATACATTTTTAAAAAAGAAATACCAAACCTATACTATATTTTTAAATATAGACCTACTTTTAAGTACTATTTATTAATTACAATTAATAAATAGCTCAAAAAAGTTGTTGATTGCGTAAAAATGGCCAGCGTTAGTTGAAATTAATAATAGTTATAAATATTCGTAGCCCATATTTGTCCGTTTTGTTTGGCAAGCAATCAATCATTACTACATTTCATCCAACTTATATAATTCAAGTACACAGATTTTGTTTAAACAGTGTGCCGGGACACTAAAAGTGAATAGAATAAATTAATAAAAAAAATGTCTGCTATTCACAATTTCGCTTCGGTCTTTTTAGTTATACTTTTAAATTGTCTATTTTACAGCCGGGTCTTTTATATATATAAATTAATTTATTTTATTGTTCAAAAAGGGTATCATTAGATGATACTTCGTGAACTGTCAACTAATGGTACGTTTACAAGTCATCTGATGAACCGATGACTTGAACGTACTTGAACGTGACGTGTTTAAAGAAATAATATAATAAATTTGATTTCAATTGCTAATTTACTAAACCATCTAAATATTTCCGAATTTCCAGGGTATTGGATGATACGGATTGTAAAATTTACCACACTCCAGAATTGTAATTCCATAAAAAAAACTGGTTAGTTTTTGTTATGGAATTAAATTATCAAATAATAAATAAAAAGTTCCTTTAAAAACTATTTGTTGATATATAATGTTGTAATATATAAATTAAAATATCTGTTTTATTACTGGGTACCATATACACAGGCACAACATTTTTGTCTTTCAGCGGAGGAAGAAATAGATGATAACATGAATTACTCACACAAAGGAAATAATGCCTTGAAGTAAGTTCGATATTGATCATGATGGTTTTATGTGTCCTAGTAAAATTGTTTCATGATTTATCTGTGTACATTAAGCATAATACTTACATATATTTACTTCGAAAGTGGTGATTGGTGGTAACTTTGTTTGCTCTGAGATAGTTTTTCTCTGTGTTTTAATGTATATTTCAAATATGGTTATGGTTACACAATTATGAATTTAAATAAACGAAGGTATGCTTAACCTTGTTTTTAGATAAATAAAATGAAATATATTTTGATTTAATTAAAATTTGTTTAATTTTTAGGTTTCTACGCATCAGTTGCCTGGTGAATCAGATCAAGAGAAGATTATATAATAATAAAACCAGAAGAAAAAGTAGAAGAGATAAGAATAAGTGGAAATAGAGTTGTGGTATTCATGTATTTATTTGAACAATTGCAGGAAATTTCGCAGCATGACTCTCCATTTAGTTGCAATTTTAATCATTTAAAAGTAGTCGGAGAAAAAAGAACAGGGTTTGTATCAAAGTACGGGTGTGTTTGCAAAATGTGCAACGCCAAATTAAGTTTTAATAATTGTGAAAAATCCAATAATAACAAAGAACTTGATCTCAACGAAAATGTGGTAGGTGGTTTCATATCTATAGGTGTAAGATACGCAGGTCTAGAACAAGTGTCAGCCTTACTTGATATACCTTCTATGTTGGATCATTTGCCAAGTGTCACGCAAGAGTCTGTGAACTATGGAAACGGCAAAAGAAAAATGTATTGAAGAAGCAGCAAAAGAAGAGTAATATTAATGCAGACGGAGTACCTATGATTACCGTAGTTGCTGATGGATGTTGGTCAAAAAGATCATTTAAAAACAAATATAACGCATTGGCGGTTGCTGCGGTAATTATTGGTTACAGAACAAAAAAAAGTTCTTTAAATTGCAGTTAAAAACAAATATTGTATGATTTGTACACGGTCAGAGAACAAAAAAATCCCAACTTAAAAATTACGAAGTATCCTCAAGTGGAATGGAATCCGTAGCAATAGTTGAAGGGTTTAAACATTCCTTACCAAATCAGGGCTTGATTTACTCCAAGTTAATTGGGACTCCAGTACATATAAGAGCATATTAGAAGCAAAACCTTATGGAAACTTATTGGTAGAAAAAAATGAATGCACTAATCATCTGTTACTTTTGCACGAAACTAGACGAATTAACCAAAAACACCTGCAAATATCGCAAAGTACTTGGAAAAAATATACTGCACTTGCGTAGATGTGTTAAAGGAGTTGTCAAACATATAAATTCAAACGATTCAAGTTATTTACCCAAATAAGTAATTGAATGCACCAAATCACGTTTTCGGAAATCACAAACTATGCAAACCTTATTTCTGCCAAATTATAGATCAAAATGAACCAACAGAATTAAAGATTTTGTTGCTGAAATGAAGTCTAGTAATATTTTTGCTGCTATCATGAAAATCATGTCCAGATTGGTAAACAATGCTAAAAGCCTAATGACTACTATTTATATGATGTAAATAGTCATATAGTAGAAGTATTAAACAATGTTATCGCGAAATTTGTTGGCGGTAAACGAATTCATTATTCAAGTCGACAGTCTTATACAGTTCGCTAACTACACCGCTAACCACTAAATAATCGTATATTTGCAACAAGATTTTAATGCAAAGTCCTAATCCTATTGTTAGACGCTTAGAATTTAAACGCGATAAAAAAAGAATTGATGATTTAAAAACGGAGATCATCAAAATCTTTTGTGACAAAAAAGTGTACAAACACTACCAATGGCAAATATTATGGCGAGTCTTGTCAAAAGCCAGATCTAGAACAAGCTGAATTTGATTTTGCTAAATCAAAACTTATGAAGAAAATTAATCTTTCTGATGATGATCGCCAGTCACTTAAAAAAAGAACTATTTTGCAGGCAGATTCAATTGAATGGCACCAAGAGAGAAAGTTACGCCTTACTGCGTCTACTTTTGGAAAGGTATGCAACAGAGGCCTTATAAAATGTGCACCTCTAGTAAAAAATCTTGTAAATGTGACTGGTGAATTAAGCCACGTAAAATCCATTCGTTATGGCAAGGAACACGAACATATTGCGTTACAACAGTTTGCTTAAGTACTCAAACTCAACAAAGAAGCTAACTTCAATGGTATAAAAAAATGTGGCTTATTCATCGATTCTGAACTGCCATTTTTGGTGGCAAGTCCAGATGGATTGATATATGATAAAATCATTGAAATCAAGTGTCCGTATTCATCTAAAGACAAAACAGTAGAAGAAGGAATAGCAGAAATCTGGAATCAGGAGAGAAACGGAAACTTGATATGAAATGGATCCTATGGAATCTCTAAGGGATCTTTTTAAAGAAATTGATATATTAACTTTACCGAGTCTGTATATATTTGAAAATATTATGTATGTTCGGAAAAAATTGAGTAAATTTAAATTAAATAGTGACAACCACGGTTACAACACTAGGAATAAATATAAAATAGCAGTACCAGGTTTTAGACTAGCAAAGACAAATAAAAGGTCCTTTTTAGGTAATTGTGTGCGGTTTTATAATAAAATTCCTAATCATATTACAATGCTCACAGAAGGAAAATTCAAGTTTCATGTGAAAAATATTTTGATTAAGAAATCATACTACAAAGTTTGTGATTACTTAAACGACAAAGATGCTTGGAAAGTTCCGCCTCTGCCAAGCTATCACATGTCACCTACTTAATATAAACAAATATTGCAATAATCGTATTATATTGTATATAACACATTGTTACAAGATGTTTAAAAGAATGGCCCCCAGTTTCTGGCCCGTTCTTCTCGCAGTGGCACTATAAATATATTTTGCTGAACGTGGCAGTACAATGTAGAATATTTCAATATTAAAATTTGTAATTGACATTCATAAGAGCGTCGTAGACGCCTAAATTGAATAAATGAATTTGAATTTGACAATAAATAAACAACATGATTTGTTTTACCAGGTGCAAGGTCAGCTACACATCACTAGGAAAGCAATTTGTTTATTTGTTGTGTGGACTGAAAAAAATATAAAAATAGAGAAAATAAAAAGAGATGATGAATTCTGGGAGAAGAATATGGAAAAAAAAATTAAAAACATTTTACTTCGATTGCCTGCTATCAGAAATTATTGATATTGATTCAAGGCTAGACAGAAATTCGTGAGCCAAAATATATTTTAGATGCAATAAACAAAAAAAACAATTCTTCCCGCGATTCTAATGCCTGAAACAAAGCGGGAAAAAAACTTAGTTATTTTCTCTTTCTGACTTTCATGTTCCTTGCCATAACTAACCAAATACCTGTGTAGTCAACTTCATTATCAGAAATTCAATCGAACCTCTCTGCAAAAACTTTAAAATTTATGAACTATTTCATGTGAATAATGTGTTATCTATGATCTGTAAATGATTTGCCGCTAATAATCTTCTCTTAAATTCAAAAAAGACGAAATGTTTAAATTTTTCTTTACCAAATGTTACTTAATGTTGAACTAAACATTAGGCTTGGCCCTAATAAACTCGCTATTGACAATACGACAGTCTTCTTAGGAATCAAAATGGATCCAACTTCACAGTGTGATCCACATATATGAATGATTAATCCGGAAGTCTTAGTTTGGCTGCATATGCAGTTCGTAAGATAAAACAGTTAACAGACGTAGCTACTTCTCGCCTAGTTTATTTCGCGTACTTCCACAGTATTATGTCGTATGGTGTATTGCTGCGGGAAGCTGCTGCTGAGATAGAGACAATCTTTATCTAACAAAAGCATGCAATTCGAGACAATATGAAATTAATCCTAGGGAATCTCTGAGGGATTTTTAAATAAATATTAATATTTTTTACTTTCCCAAGTCTGTATATATTTGAAAATATTATGTATGTTCGAAAAAAGTGAATTTTAATTAAACTGTGACAATCACGATTACAGCACTATAGTCTGTTTTTTTTAACAAACGAGTACTGAGTATGTCTCTTGCACATTTCCGATATTGAGAGAGTGAGATGGGTCATTGCCGTCATTGGTCAATGCCTTTGTTCTTGTTTTGAAATTGTTAAGGGCCGTTCATATTGAATACTTGTGAACTGTAGTGTAGAAAAAATTACGTCATTATTTTATGATTTAAATTTGCATACTTAGTATATTCGTAACAAAATTTTCTGGTCGCGTTTATGATATAAAACAATATTGTAATAGTTATATTTATTATGCACTAGAACATATAAATAAATAATTTTACTTCAATTCTTGTTATGTTAAAAAATATCGTCATTCTTCTGTTGAACTTTCTACGCAGGTAATAGTCGAAGACTCAACTGAATGTCACTATACATGTAACTACAGCGTTCATTTGGAACGGACTTTATGTTGTTTACGTGAGCCAATAGCAACGCAGTAAAATGTTCAGTACCCGTTTGTTAAAAAAAACAGACTATAGGAATAAAGATCAAATATCGGTGCCAGGTTTTAGATTTACAAAGACAAACAAAATATCCTTCTGAGGTTATTGTGTACGGTTTTATAATAAAGTTCCCAAACATATTACAACGCTCACAGAAGGGAAATTCAAGTTACACGTGAAAAATATATTAATTAAGAGATACTACACAGTTTGTGATTACTTAAACGACAAAAATGCCTGGACAAATCCGTCTCTGCCAAGCTACCGCCTGTCACCCACGTAATTTAAACAAATATAGTAAGAATTTTATTATATAGTAAATGTAACGCATTGTTAAAAGACGTTTAAAAGAATGGCCTCAAGTTGCCGTCGATGCTTGCCCGTTCTTCTCGCTGTGGCTCCATACAATTTTTGTTTGCTGACCGTGGCAGTACAATGTAGAATATTTCAATATAAAATTTGTACGATAAATGACTTTGACTTTGAATAAAGCATTTAAATATTGAAAATCATGTCACATCACTAACAATCACTGAAAAAATTCGGTTTAAAGTTTGTAAAGATTTCTACTATTCTCTTCTACTACTAAATATCTTTCGATTTCTTATTTAGCTGATTTTTTCAAGTAAGTGCCCATTACTACGCAAATAGCCGAGATTGCTGCGTAAGTACTATTACTATAATGTAGATTTATTAGGTGTCTCTCAAAAACCTACTAGGGGATGTAAATTACTCTGTCCAAAAATATACCAACATCGGATATTCTTGGTGATTATTCGTGGTCGCACATAATATACCTACGTATGTATATGTATACTTTACGGAAATCGATTTAGTACGTCTACTCTGAGTGAAAAATGTAAATTTGAAAAGGGTCGATCACTGGGATTTTTACCCTATTTATATGCCCGTTCTGTATTATATGTACCTACTGACGTACCTCGATGTCGTAGAAAAAGGTTTTTTACGTGAATAAGAATATATTCAGTAACAGTATATAAATAAAAACTAGTCGTTTTATTATGTATATATATAAATAAGTAGCACCCTAGCTAGTCAATTGGAAATTGGTTACGTTTACTTGGAAGAGTAAATTATGTATACCTACTGAAGTAACGATAAGTCAGAAATAAAAAATAATAAATGTGGAAAAACGTTTTTTACCTGAACATATTCAATAAAAGTATTTGAAATGTATTGTTTTATTATGTAAATAAATATTAGTAGCACCCTAGCTAGTCGAATGGCGCAGCTCGGCGCGGCGGGTCAGCGCGCATAGCTATTTAGTTGCTTGATCTTGTTGGCGGCAGCAGAGGGGGCGCGGCGGCAGCGCGGCGCGCGGCGTTGAGGCTCTGTTCAGACGACGCCGCGCGCGCGCCGCAAGCCCCGCGGCGCGAGGGCGGCGTGTGCGCGGCGCGGCCGAGCGGCGCGCCGCGCCTGCGCCGCGAGTACTGTTCCGACGACGCCGCGCGCGCGCCGCAAGCCCCGCGGCGCGAGGGCGGCGAGCGCGCGGCGCGTTCGCGCGGCGCGGCGTCGGTGTACGATTTGTCATTACGACCCGTCTCTCGCGTCGGCGAGAGCGAGACTGTATGGAACGACGAATCGGTGGTGCAAGTTTTATGTTGCGTTTCATAGCAACGATTGAAGTCGAATCGAAGACAAAACATAATAAAATTGGTCGAACTCGTTGGGAGACGATTTCTTACTTAGTATAGGTACACCTATGTAGGTAGGTAGAGGTACCAACTTATTTTCTTGCTATTGTACCTAGCTATATATAGATCAAATTTGGACGTCTTTGTACTTAGGTATACCTAGTTTAAATGTAACCAATGATATTATATATGAAAGGAGGAATGTAACCAATTGTTTTTAAAAGATAGGTAGGTATTTATCATAGGTATTGCAGGTAGAGGGTCGTCGTCGGTCCCGGTTGTTGTATTGGATGGCAGTCGTTTCAGTTTGGTAGTAGGGCATTTTGCTAATGCCCGCCTGGGTAGCCTAGCCACCACCATCATGTAGAAAATCTGTCGCCAAGAACCTTCTTTTATTGGATTGTGAATATTGTGACTGAACATGCAAGACGTCCACCTGATGTTAAGCAGTAAATTCTGCATATTATAACATGCACTGCGCCCATCACCCTGAGACATACTTTTGTATGTCTCAGGGTGATGGGCGTCTATACTGCTCTCAATGAGTGCTATCAGAAAACACTTTAAGGTGATTATCTCTTGTGGATGGTAGCTAGCTAGGCGAGAATTCGGAAAATGCCCTTTCACAATCTCCACAATATGATGAAGTTTGAGCCAGCGGCGCGGGCGCGCGGCGGTGGGCAGGGCGCAAACCATGATAGGTAGGTACCTACTGTGTGTAGAATAGTAGATTGTTATAGTACAAGGATCGAAAGAATCAATTCCCATACGAGGTATTTAGACTATCTACTAAGCGCTATAACAGTCCAAGTAGGATTTGATGACTCAGCCGTGTTAAGCACTCTACTTTTCACTTCATATATAAGGAAAACAAAAAATAGTTGATTTTCAACAACATTAATTAATAATAATGACATGAGTAGCACCTATTTCAAAATAAGAGAGGTTACAAAAATTTGTACCAATAAAGTTTTTTTTAATGCCTGATAGAAATTAGAAGCCGTCTCGATCGCTCCCGACATGGCGGTCGTTGTAGCATGGTGGTAGGGCATTTCGCAAATGTCCGCCTGGCTAGCTGCCACCTTGAAGTAGAAAATCTGTCGCCAAGCTCCTGTGTGTTACGAAAGCTATCCTTGCTTGAGAGTCAGTAATTCTAAGTTACTCTAAAAAACATTTTCGACCACATCATCACTTACCATCAGGTGAAGTGGTCAAAGCCTGTCACCTGAATAAAATAAAAAATCTACCCTCGGCAACTAGCTGAAAAAAGCAGTTATTTACACTGCGACTACGTAGGTAGATATTTTGGAAAAAAAACGTATTTCTGTGGTAAAACTGCATAAATCCTGTGAATTAAATAAATAGGTACCTACACATTGCAGTGGTTGTTTTATGATGACATTTGTGTTTACAAGAGGAAAGATTTGTATTTTTGTATGCAACGAATAAACTTTAAGTACAGGACCGATTTGGATGAAATTTGGTATGGAAATAGCTCAAGACCCGGGGAAGGACGTGGGATAGTTTTTTATCCAACTGCGTATAAAGAGGTTAATGGTTTTATGCGATAAACGACATACACGCGGGCGGAGCCGCGGCCGGAAAGCTAGTATTGTTATAAGATATGCCGTTATATCGTTTATAACGTTCAATGAAATAACCGGCACGTTTCGACTAAAACGTGTAACCGCCGCCGATTTCATGGCGCCTACGACCTTTTGGACGCTATATACGAGGCGGGATTCTGTTGGCCTCACGCCATACATTGACGTTTGCTAAGCGTGTATCATCCATATTGCAAATACGTCAGCAGCAATGAGTGCTCAAAAGTGTTAAGGACAATGCAGTCGCTGTTCCGAAATATATCATTATTACCGGATTGAATTTTAATAGGCAAGTTTTATTTAAGTCACGGGTTCGCAATAGAATAGAATAAAATATCATTTATTTGATTCAAATGTGAGTACAATAATGTTGTTAAAAGTAAGTAAATCAATTTGAGATCTAGCACATTTTACCAAATTACTGGCATGCAAAAACGTATACTAAAAATGTAATTTCTAGAAGTAGGTAGGTAGGTAAGTATTTATTCTTATGGTAAACAGGTTTCTTAAATCTAATCGAATAAAACTAACCATTCGTCTTAAAAATAAAATATTCATCAAGAGAGTAGAAAGAATGATGCAGCAACCAGATTTTTAGTTCATTCTTAAATTTGTGCAAAGGCAATTGTTTAATATATTGTGATAATTTATTATATATTTTGATTGACATAGAATAACAATTTTTTTCTGATAGCGTACCGACTTACTAGCATACTTATTTACCAATCTATCACTATTTCTGGTATTTCGAGACTAAATTTCACTCGATGTATTATAAAGGTAGCTGTGTTGTTTTACAAAGCACGATATATCAAAAGTATACTGACATGGAAGGGGAAACACTTTTAACTGGCCAAAAAGTGGTTTACATGACTCCATAATAGGACCAACTTCACAAAGTGCTCGTACCTATGCATTTTTTTGTACAATGAATGCTCGGTCGAAATTTGTACTTCGCCCCCACAGAATAAGACCAGCCCAATATATTCATATTTATTTTATTATTAAGTTATTGAGCAAAAACAATAAAAGAGAAACCAGTCATTAAAAATTTTTTTGACAAAAGATTGCACGGCGGTTAACAGATTCGAACTATAGGCTTTGGATTCCCAGTCTCTTTAGCCGCCACTGCGCCACGCTTACTTGAATCGTATAGCGAAAATAAGCATCCATATACGCGGTATCTATTGAGCTTTACCACTTGACTAACTATTCAGGGCCCGTTTCAGAATGTCGTAATTAAGTTTCGGGTTGCTATGCAACACATAAAATAAGTGAATGATAAAAATGACAGTTCATTTGCAGTGCGTTTCAAGGTTAAAACCAATGGATAGGTTAAATCGATGACTGTGAAACGCAAAGTAGTCCGATAGCGCTAGGCTATTTTGGGATCATGTTGCTAATTTCTTGCATGTGGATACAGTCGTACCTATAAAGCTTATTATTGCGTTTTGTGCCACATCTGTCACTTGCATTTTCAGCAATTCAATGATTTGTGGCTCATTTGTTTAATTCAAATCAAAACTTCCAATATTATTTTAAAGTTTAAAAATATAATGGCATCGTATCTAAGATAGCCTGCGTAGTGTGCAAAACCAGTTTGTGTCATTTTCATCCAGTGCAAACAAACAAACGGACAGTATGTTAGAACAATATAAAAAAAAATACAATTGAAATGGTAAATATTAACTTCATCGGATCACCTAAATATGGCCAATAAATAATTTTGTGCCGTTTTAGACCATAAAATTATTGGATTTTTAAAAATTTTGGTTTTTTATGCTACCAACGCCTCAAAAATATATTAAAATCATTAGGGTTTACATATTTAATAGACAATGTAAATTTGCATGGAAAATAGACACTGTAAATTTGTGTACCTAATTTCCATGCATGGCAATTAAACACCAAAAATAAACACGCTGCATAAATAAGCACATACGTTCGTTCTGTAGGTACGATTACGGTAGGTACTAATAATATTCCATGGATATAAACGACACAAATTCAGCATAGTGTTTCTTTAATCTATGATAATTGATAATATTTAAGACGTAAAATCTAATAACTTGTATTTTCTTTTGTGGCTTTTACAGGGTGTTCTAGAATAAATATATATATTTTCTAATGCCATGGATGACTTCGACACAAAACGTTATGTAGGTACAACGGATACCAGTGAACTGAAACTAGTAACACCCATTTGACCTATTATAATATTCTTTGAAAACCGTTTAGGCACCATACTACCTAGGTACTGGTTAAATATCAGTATTCCCGTGGAGAGAAATGACACAAAATACATGTGTACATTTAATACTATTTTATTATTATCATGAAAGACAAATTTTCAACTTGAATTTTATTGTCGTCGGATAATGTTCGCAAAGACAAATACCTACCTAAATTTCTACCTAAGCAAGCACCTAACATGACACAAACTACTGTAAGTATTACGTTTGGCAAATGGTCAGGAAACTATATCCAAAACACAATCAACTTTAATATTTTTGAAACCTAAAAACCTAGCGCTATCGGCACAATAGATACATGGAGCTTCTTAAGGCTCGGAAATTACGAAATAGGGCCAACATGATATGGGAAATCTCATAAACCAGGTACCGGATGGTACTGCAATTTAAATACACGATACTCAAGGATATAAGTAATACTTTCATCGATTTCAAAACATGTTTCCTAATAATTGGCTCGATAGAAAAAAATCTCAAAAACACCTCTGAAAATAGAGGATTCCTACTTTTTCCGCCAGATTTTAGTGTTTTAAAATTTGTTTTTTTTTTCTAAAATATTGATTTTTTAAGTACAATAAATTTCATTGATTATTTTAATCCAAAAAAAGCACAGTTAATGCGTACTGAGCCTGTTTACAAAATGTCACATACGCCCTTTCATTCCGAGAAGCGTTAACATCATGTCGCACTATTTACTCCAGCGATCTACGTATATTGCTATCATCCTCGCTCATATCGCGGTCAGCCGCGTCGTGCGTCGGACCTGCGTCACTTTTCTCGGCGATCTCAATTAAAATAAAACATGGGTAAAATTATAAATAAACGCTTTGGGAGTGCAAAAAAGATGTATAAAAATCGTCAAAAACGCATGATGGACATAATAAGGTATGCATCTATGGCTTCCTTTCTCCATGTACCTATGTATATATCTCTTATATTAATGAAATTATCATATGATTGTGAACCCTAACGCAATAAAATAAACACTTCAAACATTTTACAAGACGTAGGTACAACTTTAGCTACCTAAAATAATTATTATAAGCAATTTATAGAATTTTTCGTAATGAATGAAAAATGAATTATTTTAGATGGATCATGATTAATTTATACAGTTTCTGACAATAAGGCACAAAGGCTATGTACATAATTTTCGACTAATCAATCGTCGTTCAAATAGCGCATAGTAAGTGACATCGCTTCGCAATTGAGAGGCACGTGGATCGAATCCAGCGTAAAGAGATTCTTTTTGGTCTAATTTTAATTTTACGACATAATTCTTAATAATACAATAATAATTTTACGTATGTACGTGGACCAATATAATGTGTCTGACAGTAAGGCATAAACGATATGTGTGTAATTTTCGACACCTTGGTCAATGATTGTATAGTGTGTAACTACTGAAGTCGAATCAGAAGATCGAGTACCGTGGATCGAATCTCACATACCTAGATTCTTTTTGGTGACTTTTTTATTTGTATTACTTTTTATTTGATACGTATTATATTTACGTATAATTAAGTTTTCTGACGCGTATTCAATTTACGATTACAATGCTTGCAAATTTATTAGGTATCTCGAGTTTCCATGTTTTCATATAATTAGAGAGTTTAGTATATCTAATGAACGTGAACATTAAATAGGTACTACCTAATCTAGCTACCTGAACACGTTTTTTTCATAGATCTCGAAAAAGTATGTCTTGGATGGACACGAGTTGCCACAGCGTAATAGTTACAGTAGAACAACATTATATTTTAATTTACTACATAGTAACAAAGCTATGTTGAGTAAACACCGTCCTTCTGTCCACTACTATAGAAAACACAAACTTTCATACATGGAAAGTTATTGAAATATTCATGGTATTATCGAGTACGTAATATATTAGTACATATAAATTAGTAGTAAAAACGTTTGATGCGATAGAGATAATGAAATTCTGAAATGAAAACTTAATACAAAAAGAAGAAGCCTAAGCTTCTGCTTTAGAATGAGACTTTCCATGGTTTTCTTGAATAGCATAATAATTAAGAACTGACTAAAAGAAAATGAAATAATTAGCACCATACCAATACTTACGTAAGAACATCGAGTAAGGTGCATTATAGGGGACTTAACTATAACGCCCTTAATAACCAAAGTGTAGCGGATATACTACCAAAGAGAGTATTCCCCAGGACGTTTTGGTGTTAAGGGGCGGCCGGTAATTCAACAAAAGTTAAAATTATACACATTATAGCCATTATGCTTTTAAATGTTACATCTTCTGTGTTGTATAAACAACATATGGTAGCCATATAAAGAACCCCATATATTGTAGGATAGGAGGATGCTTCTTGGTTATTGATACTATCCCATAACTTACTTACCAATAAAATTCTTACCCCCGGTTTCTGAAACGCAAATCAGCGACAAATTATTTTAAATGCTTGTTAATCCATTGTCATACGCAGATTGGGTTGCTAAAAACTTCATGTGACTGTTTGTCAACACTAATGTCAAATCTCCAATTAATCGACAATTATTTCAATTTTGGGTTTCTGAAAAGCTTTTCGGTACGTTAACGGTTTGTCAAACTGACTAATTCTAATTGCCCAAAATCGACCAATTATTCTAAGATTAACGTCTTGATATCGTAAAAATATATAAAAATAGTTTTAAGCATTCCTACCTACAACGTTTACTCTAATAACTGATAAGATAGAACAAGAACAGAATTATATCAAGTATGATTACTCTAAAAACACATATTGCTATTTTTCATACCGAAGGTACTGGGTAGCACTTCACCACTATCTCACCTGATGTTAAGTGACGATGCCATCGATGATGCAGCTCGCTTACCCTGAAGATACCTATTCACGTAATTAACCAGAAACACAGACTCAGGCAGAGTGTTCCATTCCCTAGCGGTGTGTATGATGAGCGAGTATAGAGGTTAGAATAAATGGCAATACTTCTTCCGGGTCTTTGATAAGAATAGGAGTACCGCAAGGATCAATTTTAGGACCTTTTCTGTTTCTAACATATATAAATGATCTGCCTTGCATGGTTAAAAATTTCTGCGATATAGTTTTATTCGCAGATGATACCTCCCTGATTTTTAAAGTAGATAGGAGGGATAGTGAACTTATTCAAGTCAATAATGTGTTATCTATGATCTCTAAGTGGTTCGCGGCTAATAATCTTCTCTTAAATTCAAAAAAGACCAAATGTTTAAAGTTTTCTTTACCAAATGTTACTTATGTTGAACCAAACATTAAGCTTGGCCTAGAAAAACTCTCTTTTGACAATGCGACAGTCTTCCTGGGAATTAAAATGGATTCAACTTTACAGTGGAATCCACATATACATGATCTATCCGGAAGACTTAGTTCTGCTGCATATGCAGTTCGTAAGATAAGACAGCTAACAGACGTAGCTACTGCTAGGCTCGTTTATTTCGCGTACTTCCACAGTATTATGTCTTATGGTGTATTGCTGTGGGGAGCTGCTACTGAGATAGAGACAATCTTTATCTTACAAAAGCGTGCAATTCGAGCCATATATGAAATGGATCCTAGGGAATCCCTGAGAGATCTTTGTAAAGAAATTGATATTTTAACTTTACCAAGTCTGTATATATTTGAAAATATTATGTATGTTCGTAAAAATCTGAGCAAATTTAAATCAAACAGTGACAATCACGATTATAACACTAGGAATAAAGATAAAATAGCGGTTTTATAATAAATTGCCCAAACATATTACAATGCTCATAGAAAGAAAATTCAAGTTGCATGTGAAGAATATTTTGATAAAGAAATCTTACTACACAGTTTGTGATTACTTAAACGACAAAAATGCTTGGACTGGTTCGCCTCTGCCAAGTTAGCGCCTGTCACCTACGTAATGTAAATAAAGTATTGTAATAATTTTACTATATAGTATGTACTTAACACATTGTTAAAAAACGTTTAAAAGAATGGCCCCAAGTTTCTTGCCCGTTCTTCTAGCAGTGGCTCTATAATTTTTGTTGGCTGAACGTGGCAGTACAATGTAGTATATTTCAATATTAAAATTTGTAATTGACCTTCATAAGAGCGTCGTAGACGCCTAAATTGAATAAATGATTTTGACTTTGACTTTGACTTTAGAACAAGAGTCCGATTATAGAACTACGTAAATATATTACTAAAGACTACGTGATTATAGTGTTGCTGCTCATTTGTTACTCAATAGGGTGCTATAAAATAACCATAGCAGCCATTAAACAAACCGCAGCTGGGTAGATTGTAATACCAACAAAAGCATTTCCAAGATAAGTAGGTTATGGACCTTCCAAACCCCAACCCTCTTTGAGAAAACACCTTTCGGCTAAGGGCGTTAAGATATGGTTTAAAGCTCTGATGTGCGGCTACAACATATTCACGTTGATGTTAGAAGTGGTATTATTTTGTATTGATGCGCAGGAGGTCCATAGTTAGAATCTCACCGCGGTCTTTCACTTCACCGCATGATGCGAGGGCGGGAGTTTTTAGAATCATTGATAGGCTTGATAGTTGTTGGCCTTCAAGTAGAAAATATATTACCAAGCATCTAATGGTATGTTACGACGGCTGTTCTTGCCTATTCTTCTCTACTGACTTCATCATCATCAGACGTCAATCACTTACCATCAGGTGAGATTATAGTCAAAGCGTAGCCTAGCAGCAATAAAAAATGCCACTCATCATTTTTTTATTTTAATCGATTTTTACGATATAAAGCAACAAGTAAGGGGAGACAAACACGCACATTTTCACGTACACTAGTGACTTTCACTATCAATAAATTATTACTGACATAATAACTATAAAATTAAAGAGTATTATAATCATCGTGATGGTATTGAGAATAAAGGGTTTTTTTTTTTTTGTAGCTGATAGGTAAGCCTTTGACCACAATCTCACGTGATGGTAAGTGATGATGTGGTCGAAGGTGTTAACAGGCTTAACCTAGAATTACTCTGGCTATCAAGGACAGCTGCCGGAACACACCGTTAGGTGCTTGGCGACAGATTTTCTACTTGAGGGTGGTCGCTAGCCAGGCGGGCATTCACAAAATGCCCTTCCACCATGCGGTGAAGCTCAAGCCCGCGGCGGGATTCGAACCATGGACCTGCTGCGCGGCAGTCCATAGCCAAAGCCACTGAGCTATCACAGCTGGATTCATAAAAATTAATGAAATTTGATAATTCCACTAGCGATAACCCATCAATGTTGACATTTTAGGGATTAGAGCGTACACTCGCACGACTGGACTCTGTCAATTAGAAATCCGAGCGCAAATAGTATTGTTGGATGTGAATGCCCAAATGGGCTTGTATTTTGACAAATAGGAACGCTTCGAACTCCTCTCTCTTGTTGTTTTACGTTTACGATCATCCGTCATATTTAATTGGTAACCATAGTAACGGTGGTGATGCCAAAAATGATTTGGGATTAATTTCATGTCAAAACAGAAGAGACAACGCTATGTGTTAAAAAAAGACAGAACACTAGAGAATGAATGAATTTGAACGACATTTTCAAATTTCATGTTATCATAGATAAACAAGCATTTTAATCAGGTGTTCTGTAATTTTTCATTAATATGCGTTCCAGAAACCCGTTGAAAGTTAGCGGATTGTTAATTGTGATGGCTTGTCAGATGAATTGAATTTTGATACGCGTACCGAAAACCGGCGATTAATATCGGACACCAAAAATATTATTTGTAAATCAATAAAAGTTTGTTATTTTTCTAGTATAGAAAATGGAGGAGAAGAACGACGCATTGTTGATATACACTATTACACAAAGAGTCTATTTAGACAAATCTCGAAACATTCACCTTTCGATTATTTTTTTGATTAATATGCAGGGTTATTGGTAAAATGAACGGATGGCAGCCCTACTCTCATAGAATGTCCGATTTTATGTCGCACTCCGGTGCATCTTCGCAACATAATCTACCTATACAAGTACATACATCAAGTGACGGCACGGGTGTCGTTTACAAACATAAACGTATCTTTCGTAATCTTTGACTAATACAGTTAATAACAGTAATACCACGGTTTTATAATCGATATGTAATATTGTGGTATTATTCATACAAAGTAATAAATTTTCAAACAAAATACTTATCTTTCTCCTTGGGTGATTTCAATAATGGTATTATTTTGTTAGAAGTTTTGTTGTTCCACCCATCTACACAATAGCATCCACGAGATGTATTTATTATTATTAACAAATTGAAACAATAACTGTACCTACCTACTACATTCTCCATGTGATTTTTTGTTAGTGAAATCTTAATATGACTTGTAGTAATGACACGAGCAGGTACCCTTGATTGTTAGCGGAAACAAAGCCAGGATCTGAATGAACTACGCTACTTGATAAAAAAAACAAAAATTGGAACCGACTCCAACACTCAAAAGTGTGAAATAACTTGTTCAAGTCGGTACCAGGATAGTTCAAAAGTACCTATTATCACAATATTGTGCACGTGGTACTAGTGTTGGACTTGGACAAGTTAATTCACACTTTTTGGTGATGAAGTCATTTCCATTTTTATTTAAAAAAAAAAACACTTCTTTTATGACCCTTGCTACTTACGGGATCGATTTTCATTCATTGTCAACGACTATATCATCAAGATAAGTAAATATTTTTCAGTTATTGGAGTGTATGTCAAAAACGGCTTGACCGATTTTGATGAAATTTAACTGGAACCAAACAACAAGTATCAGCTTTCAAACAATAAAAGATTTTTTTAAATCGATTCACCCAGTCAAATGTTCTGAGGTAACAAACATATAAGAAAAAACACACGAATTAAGATACTCCTCCTTTTTTTGAAGTCAGTTAAAAATACCCAATAGTATAACCCGCTATTTGTATTTTGATCAGGGGTAAAAAAAATTTTTTATGATGTTCTGTGTAAATTTTACACAATATACTTGTTTTTGTATTAAATAAACCATCTTTTGTGTAACAGCTTACGCCTTGCATCAAAGTAGATACATAGTTCATGTTCATCAAAACCATAGTTCATGTTCATTAAAAATGAACATACACAAAAACTGCAAAAATCAAACAAGTTGGTAATAATCAAGACTAAACTTGTTCTACTGTAGGTATGGTAAATTTATTAACTCTGTCACACTATGATATTTACAGCATACAATCAACTAATGGTTGGTATCATGTATGCGTACTAGATGGCGCTTCAGCACACATCACATTCGTGTGTGACAAGATAGTTTCTACTAGTTCTACTAGAGAGCGCTCTAAATTTTTAATCAAATAAAATATTACCGTTGACTTACGGACGTGGCGCCATGTACACCGCGAAGTAAACACGCGAGGAGAAGTGGGGACAAAATCTAACATCTGGTTTTAGAATTCTGTCCCTTAAGCAGTAGTTTAACTACGAAGAAATTACCCGAATTCAGTCACGTGATCAACCGTGCGGCCTTCCCTACATCGAGGAGGTAAAAAAAGATACAACTAGACTGATTGTTCACATGCTTTACTGCGGTGTTTACTTACAGTTTAGTTTTAATAAGCTGTCAGCAGATTGACACTATAGAGGTTGTAATCTTTTCATCATTTTAATAGAAAAAAGAACCCAAGGAGTTTTAAAGGCAAATAATCATACAATAACCTCGTTATCTGGTGGCCTTACTATATTACCAAAGACAATGGCGTTTTATTAATCAATTCTGCGCGCGCTTGTGTTCTCTCAAATAAGTAGATAATATATATAATTATATTTTTACCTATACACAACAACTGACGACTATCGTTGGGTGAAAGGACTGGAATTAAATTTATTTTCTCAGTAAAATTGTATATACCTACATAAGTACTCGCGACCGTTGTAATGGAGTTGTCGCGCCGACGAAAATACTGTGTTTTCTTTAAAAAAATGAAAATTTTCTAATATTTCGATAATAGTAACCCTAGAGCTCTGATCGTCATTTGTCATTGAATTCCAGGATACCGCGGAGTCGAACTACTGTATATATGTCTATTGTGCTATCGGTCTAAAGATAGTGTTTTATTTATTAAATATGTTTTGGGTAGTAAAACCGGAACTTACTCGAACATTCTGACCTCAGACTAACAATTATATAAGTAATGTTTAATTTGTTAACTGCTAACCTGGCTAACCTTTTGCGAGTTTTTTTTCTCAGATCGGTTGTCTAGAATAATTTGCTTATGCAATAAGACCGTACCTTTGTATACGATTATTTTTTGTCTCTTTGTAATGTTATTTTTAAGTAATGCAAATAAATAATTTTCTATCTATCTATCTATCTAGATGCTATGCTGCCTATGCCATGTAGGGTTAGAAAATACCTAATTAATTATTTTTTTGGATTGTCACTATACCGGTAAAGTCTTTTTCTGCGGCGTTTTATAAACGATTATTAAAAATATCAAAAATAAATTACTGTAAACAACGCAACGTTCAGAAACACTCATTTAAAATAGTTAATTCATTTCTTTTTTTCCCATTAGATGGTGCGTAAACTTGTTTATTAATCCAGTTAATTATAAAAAAACTCGCATCTGGATATAGTATATTAATATATCTATCATTTCCACTTTGAATCCTTTTGGTTGGACTAATAATTATAAAGTTTAATATACTTTGCGTTTACCATCGCAAATTTTGGGAAACGGGTGCTCTGTCTCCGTCCAGCCCCCGCTATGGTAAATGCAGTGTTATACGAAACTTTGTAATTATAAGTCCAAAAAAAAGGATTCAAACTGGAAACGATAGGTCTAATAATACGCTATATTAACTTGTTAGGTTTTTTGTAATTAGTCGAGTTTATAAGTAGTTTACGCACCATCATTGGATACATTACCTAACTATTTAAAATGCGTTCCTAAAACTTCGCTTGAGAAAACCAACGTAGGTATCAGGCAACAATTTACTTATTAATATGAATACAAGCACTATCGCGTGCTATGCGAAAATCATATTTTACAAATCCGGCGCGAAATTGGAGGATGCGGGTTCAATTACCGCCCGGGGCATAAAATTTTGTGCTCCATCCATTAATACCTAAAATATAACAATTTGCTTGCTATGCGCCCCGGGGGGTGAGTGGGGGGGGGGGGGCGCACTAAGGCCACTTGGAGATATGTTTTAAGTACAACATAAATGTGTTAGTAAAATACCAATCCTATACCTACCTACCTACGTTTTCAACAATCAAATAAAAATATCAGACTGATAAAATGTTAACCATACTAAATTTAAAAAAAATTTACGACTTCAACATTCAAAAGTGTGAAATAACCTGTTGAAGTCGGTACCATGATAGCTCAAAAGTACCCTATCGCAATATTGTGTGCATAGTACCGACTTCGACAAGTTATTTCACAGTTTTAGTGTTGAAGTCGGTTAAATTTCCTAATAAAATACACCCTTTTTCGTGACTCTTGTTACTTACGGGATCGGTTGTCATTCACTGTCAATGACTATAATATAATCAAGATAGGAAAACTTTTTTCAGTTATTAAAAAACGGCTTGACCTATTTGATGAAATTTAAATGGGACCACACGGAGTGCACCAGCTTTCAAATACAAAAAGATCATCAAAATTGGTTCACCAAGTCGAAAGTAATGAGGTAACAAACAAAAAAATTAACAGTCGAATTGAGAAACTCCTCTTTTTTGAAGTCAGGTACAATTTAAATTTTCTAAAAGACCACCAACATCGTTCATGTAATACGCATTTAGGTATTCGTTGTGTGTGCATAACTGCATATTATATACATTATATTACAATACATTAATTATTGATAGTAATAATAACTAGGTACCTATCTGATGATTAAAAACCGGGCCTTAGTTAACTTTTTATTTCTATTTGATAAAATACGTAGGTACTGAACTATTTAATCAGTACTATCAGTACTATAATATTATAAATGCGAAAGTAACTCTGTCTGTCTGTCTGTCTGTCTGTCTGTCTGTTACGCTTTCACGGCGAAACTACTGGACCGATTTGAATGAAATTTGGTATGGAGATAGTTTGAGACCCGGGAAAAAACATAGGATAGTTTTTATCCGACTGCGCTTAAAGAGATTAATGTTTTCGCGCGATAACCGACATACGCGCGGGCGGAGCCGCGCCCGGAAAGCTAGTAATAAATAAAAAAGCTGATAAGTACTTACCTATAAATAAACTACATAAATAATACTTACCTACCAATGACTAGGTAAACTGTAGGTATTTATAACGCCTTTTTTTGCTGATAGGTAAGCCTTTCACCACAATCTTACTTGATTGTAAGTGTTGATGTGATCGAAGGTGTTAACAAGGCTTAACCTAGAATTACTGGCTCTCAAGGACAGCTGCCGGAACACACCGTCAGGTGCTTGTCAACAGATTTACTACTTGAGGGTGGTCGCTAACCAGGCGGGCGTTCGCAAAATGCCCTTCTACCATGCGGTGAAGCTCAAGCCCGTGGCGGGATTCAAACCATGTAGGTACCTGCTGCGCGGCCATCCATAGCCAATGCTACTGAGCCAACACTGCTTCACTACTTGCAGAAGAAATAGGTACTGCATCTCCATAGCGAGTTTCGGCGGTTCAACTTCTCTTTATGAATAGTTAATAATTGAAGGTGTTCATATTTATTCGAAAATGGGCATACAATTCATTAGTGTAAATACGTAGGTATCTCGTACTTATCTCTTCTTATTTTATTCCCTACAACGTAATATTGGGTGAACCCAAAATGTGTAATTTTATGTCTCCAATAATTAACAATTTAAAATACGGAGAGAGAGCACCGCTTCCCAAAATTCACGATGGTAAATGCAAAGTATACTGAACTTTATAATTATTAGTCCTACAAAAAGGATTCAAACGGGAAACGATAGATCTAATTAATTACTATATCCAGATGCGAGTTTTTTTATAATAAACTATATTTATAAATGAGTTTACGCACCATCTATGGCAAAAATATAAATGAGTGTTTTTAATCAATATAATGAACGTAGTTTACAGAAACATATTTTTGTTATTTTAACCGACCAAAAAAGGAGGAGGTTCTCAATTCGAGTGTATATTTCTTTTTAGTATTGTTATACTTTCAAAATCGGTTAAGCCGTTTTTGAGTTACACTCCAATATCAAAAAACATTTTCCTTGATGATATAGTCGTTGACAAAGAAAGACAATCGATCCCTTATTTTGGGAAACGGTGCTGTCTCCTTAGTACCTACGTATTTAATCAAATAGAACTAAAAAGTTAACTAAAGCCCGGTTTTTAATCGTCGGATAGGTACCTATACATTTATACCTATACTAGTTACTATTACTATCAATAATTAATGTATTATTATATAATGTGTATACCTAATATACACACACATGACACAACGAATAAGTACCTAAATGCGTATTAAGTACATAAAAGATGTTGGTGGTCTATTAAAAAGTTTATATTTTAACCGACTTCAACAAAAGAGGAGATACTCAATTCGAATGTTTTTTTTTGTTTGTTACTTACCTCATTACTTTCGATTCGACTTGGTGAACCAATTTTGATGATTCTTTTTGTATTTGAAAGCTGGTGCACGGTGCACCCCGTGTGGTCCCATTTAAATTTCATCAAATCGGTCAAGCCGTTTTTGAGTTACATTCCAATAACTGAAAAGTGTTTTCGTATATTGATGATATGGTCATTGACAGTGAATGAAAACCGATCCCGTAAGTAACAAGAGTCACTAAAGAGGGTAAAAAAAATTCAAACAAAAAATGGAACCGAATTCAATACTTTAAAGTGTGAAATAACTAGTCGAAGTCGGTACCATGCGCACAATAATGTGATAATAGGTATTTTTGAACTACCATGGTACCGACTTCAACAAGTTATTACACACTTTTGGGTGTTGACGACCTCAACACCCAAAAGTGTGAAATTCCATTTTCTGTTTAATTATTTTTTTAATAATCTTTTTTTGTAGAAATAGTTTGAAATTACCCGGTGGGGTTGCCGTATTAGAATGTCAACCCCCCATTTATTCCCGTGGGTGTCGTAAATGGCGATTATGGAAATGGTACCAGAAGTTGCAGCGCCTTCTGAAGAACTGAAAATGTATTATGCGAAGGCCTTGTACAACAGTGGACGTTTCGGTTCATATCACATCAACCGAAACGTTGCAATATACCTAAAACTACAAAGTGGCATCGGCCGACTTTCAGTCGCGCGCGCAGTCGCGGGCGCGCCGCCTCCATGCCGCGCGCCGCGCCGCGCGCTCGCCGCCCTCGCGCCGCGGGTCTTGCGGCGCGCGCGCGGCGTCGTGGGAACAGTACTCGCGGCGCAGGCGCGGCGCGCCGCGCGGCCGCGCCGCGCACACGCCGCCCTCGCGCCGCGGGGCTTGCGGCGCGCGCGCGGCGTCGTCTGAACAGAGCCCTGTGTGCCTTACTCACGCACACATACGCGGAGCACATAGAATACCTGAAATCGCTGAGCGCCAGAAGCTCGGTACCCCCTTAAGATTTATTTTCATTTGTTTTGTTTCTTATATCTAGAGGTAATTTATTGAATATTTTTATTATTGTATACTGTGTGTATGCCCTTTTTAGGGTTCCGTACCCAAAGGGTAAAAACGGGACCCTATTACTGAGACTTCGCTGTCCGTACATCCGTCCGTCCGTCCGTCTGTCACCAGGCTGTATCTCAAGAACGGTGATAGCTAGATAGTTGACATTTTCACAGATAATGTATTTCTGTTGCCGCTATAACAAAAAATACAAAAAGTTGGCCAAGTGCGAGTCGGACTCGCGCACGTTAAAACAAAAAAAGGTTAAAATATGCAGTCTAATGTTTTATAGCTAATGGTACGGAACCCTTCGTGCGCGAGTCCGACTCGCACTTGGCCGATTTTTTATTTAACTAGTTCTGGTGCTAGGAGTTGATTTTGATGCTGAGGGTTTGGGTTAAAGGTAAAAAGATTCTTATGTTTTCTTACGAATGTTGACGCTTCCATGATACAAATACTCGGAAGTGTTAGTTATATAAGTATTTATCACAACGACTGCTCAAATAAACCATCAACCAATCACATCGCTAGGTTTCCAATGAATATTTTTATCAAATCTAATGCGATATTAATTTCCCAATATCCATTCGCATGCAAGTTACAAATATTAAAAAAAATTAGCACATCTAATAACTCTAGTCTGAAAAAATCGTTTATAATTTTGTTTAATAATGGATAATTCTTCACTAACTTTATTTATTGGTTATGAAATATATAAGCCATCTCTAATAATGTTACTATTTGAATTTTACTTTAAGCTTACCGTAAAGAATGCTAATGAATAAAATTATTCAGATTCTTGTCTACTTTGCATATATTAGGTATCTTAAATACATATACTAATATAGTTCTTTAAAAAATGGCGTAGGCTGAAGAACGCATAATTTATGGTTTTTACCACTATCTCTTATGTTCAAGTCTTTTCTAACGCCCGATTTCGAACAAGAGCTTTCAATGTCAACAACAAATTGCAGCCAAATGCATAGGAGATTCCTTATTGCACCAATCACAATAATTTTTTTATGAGATAGCAGGGCAAACTGGCACGTGGTTGCCCTGGTGTTAAGTGATCGCCGTCGCCCACGGACATCCGCGATATCCTTTTTAGGGGCTCCTGGTCTCCCACAAATCGACCAAAACTCATTCGCTGAGCCAATAATTCACATTTATATTAAGTGGTACTGCCCCGGTCGTGCCGGCCCCTTTTACCTGTAACCCATAGGGACATATCGCTGGATACTAACAGTAAGAAAAATGTCATGCCATTTTCCTCGTGGTATCAGGTCAAATGCTGTTGCCATGGGAGCTAAATGCGATCAAAAAGGTGGGTGCTGGTGAAATCGTTATAACGCAACCCGAGAATCAAAGTCGACATTTGTACTCGTTTAGGCTGAACTTAATTTAGTAAAACGCGTTTAGTAATGCGAGCGGCGAAATCGGCACTCAATCATCATATTAAATATCATTTAATATCGATCTACGAATATTGATTATTCGTCGATAGCGATTCATTCATTAGCGTCACCCGTCTCATATGTTTGTTTTGATTTAGAATGAGACAGTGGTCAGTAATCGTTGACGTTATGTATAATCTTATCTATGTTGTCGATAAGATAAGATATCGTGTCCAGCTAATTGTAACATTTGTAACATTTACGGAGTTTGATATACATACTGATTTGCATTGAAACTTGTTTGACTGCCTCTTTGATTTTAACGCGCATCTACATTTGGATTTAACATAACATTAATGAATATGTCGGTGATAAAAAAAGCTTCTCGACATCAGCTTTAATGGAACCTCTTATAAAGTGGGTATCGTGCAAATGAGACGACACATATCACTTGGTTTATTCTTAATCCACAGTATATAGGGGTGACACTCGAAATGGCCTCCCATCATGATTGTTCTGCAAGTCGAGGATGGCATGGCTGTAGGCGGAGCCGTTCCATCCTCGCGTTGCAGAACAATCTTCACAATCTCACTCTGTTCATCACGGATGTCGCTGGTTAGGTTAACTCGTTATCACTGTGACACATCCGACATCCTGCTCCATGTGCTGCTGTCATCTTGCATCATCACGATCACGGCTCAGAAGATTATTGTCGTCATGGATGAACGCTGAGAAGAACTCGATGTGTTGCGGTATGTGCTGACGCTTCGACAAATACATACTGTATTTGTTTTTTTTTGTAACGTAATTTATGTATTTGGTTTTTATATAGATCTTACTAGAAGGTTTATATAACATAGGTAGGGTTCAATAAATCCACTGTAATAACAAATATTTTCAAGTTATTTTATGAAAACATTAAATTAATATTTTAATAAAACACTTAAAAAATATAAAAATATATCTTGTGACAATTCCGCCGAATTTTTCTGTCAAGCTGAGGTGACGTCACAAACGCCACGCAGCCAAACCGGAAGATTTTTCGACGCGTTTCGGTTCTACACGAAGCATCCTCAGGAGGTCTTTACTCTACGAGCGCACTGTATTAGGAGCAACATAATGCATTATAATGTACTTTTTAATCAATTTTTTTACACCTATATAAAATTTGATTTCGATGTACGGCTCAATTCGTTGACATTGTTTATAAAACATTTTTTCTCAGTTTATTTGTTTTATCAATATATTTTTTTGGCCAGGTGATGGGGCTCTTTAGCAAGAGTCCGTCTTGGTGTGTATGACACGTCCGCAGTGTCAGATATTCTGCTTCGAAGCACTAGTGTTTTTTTTAATGTTATGTGACGGAACAGGCTCCAGTCCCACCTGATGTTAAGCGGATTAACCTCTGCCTATAACTGATGCATTTCGTTATAAGTCACGAATAGCACTGCTCGTGCACCTTGAGATATAGTTGTTAAGTTTCATTTGCCTGTAATTTCCCCTGTGTGCAAACAGTACTGTGTTTAAAGAGCACTGTAGCAAATTAAATTGCTGGGTATAAACGAGACATAGAGGTAACGTCGTAGGGTGACGAGCGCACTGCACTGTCATGCAGAACGATAACGGTGGTACTGTAACTGTAATTGACATGCGTGCGCTTACTATCAGGTAGGCGGCTACCCTAAACTAGTCTGTTTCGTCGCTTCATCACATATATATAACAATAAGAGAGTGAACATGTTTTAGGCCATTGTAAACAACGCATAATAATGTTATGTATGGTTATGTTGCCAAACTAGGCGACCAAAAATCAATGGTATAATTATAACTTTTGAGTAGTTATGAGAGTATTAACCTACTAAGTATTCAAGGAAAATCAGACATGCGGAGAAAAAGGGATGTAGGTAAAGTCCAAGCGAGAAGGGAACGTATTTTGTCACTGTGCCAGCTCTTTATATGAGAGACTTTATCGTTGAAAGGAACTTTTTCTAAAACTTTCTTTAGGTTTTTAGACTGTATGTTTGACACCCGCGTAGTGCACTCGGACTGTATAACACATCGTAACACCAACACCTTAAATAAATGCCTTGTGCAAGGGAGGGCCTTAGGGGGGGGGGGGGGGGTTCATAATCTCCAGGCTTGACCGGAGCCTTTGGGGGATCGTAGTGTAAGATTTCAGCACTTCAGAAGGCACTGCTTATTGTTGTTGATTACCTATTGTTTGTTAAATAACTAGTCTCACAGAAATGAAATGTTTCATTTATCAAAATGCCAGTCGAACGATCCCATTGTGCCGGCTATATTGCCGCTGTTATTGCTGCGTAATATCTAAAATATCGGTGTTTTTCCGAGCGCCAGTGACAATAGCGTTGGGCCTTCCTAGAATGTTCGCCAGAGCGAATGGAAACGTATCATTCTGCGCAATAATTCCTTCCACGTCGGAAAATTGAGTTTCTATATGGAATCACCATCGTAAAGCTTGTCGTTGATATGATTTCGGTAGATATATATAATAATATACCTATATTTTTTTTAATATCAGTGATGATGTGCATTAATGTCGTTCAAAATGTTAATTATAATGTTTAAATAAATAGATAACCGGCGAATGTTTTCTGCGTGGCCAATTTAGTACTTTGCTATTTAATGCTTAAGCCGCAACCAGCAATTTATAGATATTTATATCGATCAGGTTGTAGCATCAGGCAAAGGAGTTCGATATTCCACACAGGCTTTTCAAGTCCTCGACAACTTACAGCAGATGTATCGTGTTTGGACTCATATATTTACTGATTGTGAGCAAACAGCGATAAATACATACCATGATGAAAACGCATTAAATATATTCGTGTACTACCTAGCCATCCAATAAAGTATACGCCGATTTGGTAAAGATAATTAATTGATTTATCAAGGTGATTTAAATCTACAGAATAGTGTACTTAATGCACAAGAATCAAGTCTAGTAAAAGTGTACTTAGTGCACCCAGGTGAATTAGGTATATATTAGGCCTCCATTTCAATTTACAACCTGTAGTGTCACCACAAGCTTTAAATCTACAGCTTCCTGTAACTACAATATCACGAATGGCAACTATTAAATACCTAGTATGTTGGTTGTCCACATAGAAAAGTGACTGTATACCTAGATTGTTATAGCTTAATCAAATTGTATATATTACAGTGTGTCCTAAAGGTAACGCTCTCGCATCTTAAGTCTTCTTGTTACTTCTTTTTTTTTTATTGTTTTGTGATGAATTGAGGAGACGGACCTATCGCTCCACCAAGACAGATTCTAGCTATAAAGAAACCTACTTGGTAAAAGAAATATATAATCAAAATTGGATGTAAAGGAAAAGTCTAAGTAAAAAAGAAAGCATATTACAAAACATTGAATCCTCAAATTAAAAAATTGATCGTTTCAAAGACCTATCAAAAAGTAAAATTTTAGTAAAGAATTTCAAAGCACACATTTTCCTCCAATAAATATTTTCAGCAAAGATGGCAAATGAAAGAAAGTTGTGTACCACAGATCACAGAAACTAAAGGATGTTTACTGTGACTCGGTTGGACAAGATAAGAAATGAGAATATCAGAGAAAACTTAAAATAAAATTTGTGCCTGAAAATTTTAAGATTTTTTTGCGTGGTGTATACATGTCATGGAAGTCTGGAAAACACATGAGCCGTAAATATGTGTACGAAAAGAAAAATAATGATTACTTTTTGTACCGACACCACTTAGCATGAAATAAGGACAGGAAGAAGATACGTCCTTAGTTAGAAGATGATTTGCATTCGAAAACAAACGAATGAAGAAAGTAAGCACAAAAATCTCTTAGAAATGATTGTAGAAATGACAATAACAAACAAGAAAAACGATTTACCAGAGAGAGCCCGCTTGTTGTGACTGTCGTTGTTTGGATACGGAAGGTCAAGGGCGCTTTTAGGGAGGAGGCGGTGGAGGGGTGCGGTGTGCCGAAGCGGGGGGAGAGGACGCCATGGGCGGGGCTCGAGCCAGAAATAGACTCAGCAACATCGTTTGTCAACACACGCCTACGCAGCGTGGCAGCCCAGCGCGGGGAGAGAGACCCCCCGGCGCTCGGCGCCCCCGGGGTGGCAGGTGCCGAGAGCTCACCTCTCCCCAATGCTGGGGTGAAATTCGCTGAATTATGTTCACAATTTAGAGTACTTCGGCTGAAACTTGGGAGTTTTGTTTTTGAAGGATTGGTGTATGTGCCGCTTTCAAGGCATTCGTGTAATTCTATGTTTGAGCTCTCCTTTGTTTGCTTCTTCTTGGATTTTAAATTATGTTTACTAATAGTCGGTAGCTTAAACCATTCAACAGAGACTTTGTATACTCAGTAAACATTGTAATAGTACTAAAATGTGTGCAATAAAACATGCAGTTTTGGTTCCTATCTGTGGAATATATCTTTCATTATCGAATCGGTTGCAGCGAGCATTATTGTGTCATCGATATGTAATCGTTACTTTACAATGGAAAATTTATACAAGTGACGTACCTTGAACCTTTTGTATAAATGATAAGACAGTATCTGTGTTATCAATCGTCTCGATTGGAAAGTTGATTTAATTTCTACAACATATTTCTTTTCGCCGTATTATGATACGCCTCACTCATTGTTAGGATATTATAATATCTAATTGACATAATTACGACCCCCTACATTATAAAATATAGAATAATCAAACAAGCGTTGAGTTGATATTGGGTGATGAGTTTTGGTATTTTCCAAAACTTTTCAGAACGCTTGGTCGATGCGACACCTTGATCAAAATGCTGGCACCTATACTTACGAGTATTTTGCTCGACGAATAAGCATAGGTAGTGCCAACTGGTAGTGGGCTGGAGAATTTAAAATGCTTATGTCCTGCAATGACTTGTATCTAAATGCTTTCTTTGTAGTAGCTGAAAATTATATATAGTTCGTGGTATTTTGTTATAGGTACAACACAAGCTTGTGCATACATGAGAAAAAGGAAATACAATCAATAAAGCTTTTTTGTACCCTAGCCTATCTATGTGGGGTGTCATCGCTTAAAGCTCGTTGAATCATACGAATGTAACTTTTATATTTTGTTTTCTCAAAAATTAGTCAATAATGGGTGCGAATAAATATGTAAAGAAGTGCGTTACTCTCAGGTTCTCAATTAACAAAACACCATCTTACAGATTCAATTGGATTGGTTAATTAATTATGTGCATAGAAATTATCGAACATCCGATTGGTAAAAAATCTGTTAACAAGTACGATACGGTGCACTAACAACTTTCTGTAAGGACCAGTGATAATTCTAGATAGTATATGTTAGTATATAATTTTGTTACGTTCGCCTGGATAGCTACCACCAAACAAATGACAAATGTATTTAAAACAAACATTGGTGGCAAAAGTATTTATTATATTTAAGCTATTATTTAGAGGCATCTTGTTATGCTCGACTGGATATCTATACTATAAAATAACAAATCTGTCGCCGAGCATATAGTGTTCCGGCAACTGTCCTTAAGTGCCAGTGATCAGTTTAGCTGTTACATAGTAGCTGGGAGTTTTGTTATTAACGTTTGGAAAGGAAAAGCTACCACTATCAAATAACAAATTTGCCGCTAAGCATATAGTTAGTGTTCCGGAAACTGGCAGTGAACATTTTCAGTAGTACTTCGTGGAAGTGATAGTTAGAAATAAGATTTGTATCGTGCCAAATTTTACCAAGCTACAATGTAACCAACGACTCTTCCTAACATTCACCTTCTTACAAGCAAAACTGCAATTTGTACTATATAATGAATATAAAAAGCAAAGTGAATACAAACGCGATGTTGGAAAGCAAACATTTGTCTGAGACTCTCCGGCCCGCCGCGATGTTTTGCTAAAAGCGATTTATTTAATGCGCTTCTCCATTCGATCAGGTTCAAGGTGAACGATCTACTGGTATATACTCTATATTTTATAGACCAAGGAATGTGGGGGACTTAGTAAGTAGAGGGAGTATTGGCGTAGCTTGCGAGGGATGTAAATAAATAACTATGAACGTTTGTTGATGGACAAATATAATTTTCTAAGCTTAAAGTTTTACCTTAAAACTTGTGATAAAATGAACATGATCTTATTGAACCAAGTGAAAGAAAAAAAATATTGTTGGTGATGATCACTTAAGACGAGGCTGCGGAAAAAATACTCTCATTCGACTAGTTTTTTTAAGCAACTGAAATATGCAATCAACACGAAAACTTAAATATTTGATATTTCAAACCTTTTTCTATCAGTTGTACAGTCAGAAACACATTTGAAAGAAATTTACTCGATAGTTTTAATTTTTCAAAATGAAGCCTTTTCTTTAAATTATTGGAGTTTTCTTGGAAACTACATCAGTTACATATTAATAATAAACACACATAGAAAGGAAATGTAGTTTATTATCCGCTGTATAAGTAAAATTTACCTAGAGTAATTAGTATTGTCATAATAAATTAAATAGTGTTTTAGACTTACGACCTTTAGTTCTGTGCAGGATTACGGTCAATCGGAAGATTCGATATTCAACCTTATTAGCTTAGGATTACGAAATAAAATCAATGCGTAAGAGCTGTCCTTCAGTGCCGCGCTGTGCGCCGTTGGACGTGGACCTATCGCTCGCGCGCTATCACCTGTGCTGTGCAGTATAAATACGTATCTTGGTAGGTATATCAATCAATATGGGAAATAAAGATAACTAAAAAATAAAAAACGAAGCAGAAGAGTCGATACAAAGACTTTGCAAGAATTATGAGAGAGCGTATAATATTTCAGTTTATTTTTACCTATGCAAATTTAATATTCGTTTGTGTTTCGGTGTTTATTCTATTCATGAAACATATTTTCTCTATCGAACTAAGAGATTCTATACCTACTAGGTTACTAGGTTCCTATAGTACTGTAATGGAGCTATAAAATAACTAAATGTCGTACTAATCTAAGTACGATTAGTTGGATACTATAATAATATCTGGTAATGTATAGTTATGGTCTCACCTGATGGTAAGTGATGTGGTAGAAGGTACCAAACAGGTGATAACTAAAATTATCTGGCTCTAAAGTACAGCTGACGTTCAACCGTAAATGGAGTTGAGTGTTGCTAAATAATAATAACACAAGCGTAGCAAATCAAAGCATTTGGTTTGGTGGGTATATCGCAATAAAACATCGAACATTGTTCATGTCCCTCAAGACTAAATGTAGATTTATATAAATGAAAGAATATTCAGAATCAGGCAAGTAGGTATATATTCAAGAGATTATCTACAAAGTCACCTGCATAGGTACTTTTAAATATACATTTTATCACTTAGACATGTACATATAAGTAACGATTTATACAAATATAATAGAGTGGAATAAATAGATTCTGAACATATATATAATAAAATAGACTGTGCTCATAAAATGCACCTTCTTTCTCAGGAAAAAAAATAATAAATCAGTCAAAGTCCGAGATCACTCGGAACAGGGAGAACTGTCGGAGTCGCCATCTCATATAATAAATTTAGACTGTGTTCTTCCACTATATGAAAATAAGTGAGTAATCTTTGAATAAAGTATTATTAAATTTGCACATTTTATTCACAGGAAATTTCGTAAACGAAATATATTAAATATTATTTCGTTTACGAAATAATATTAAATATATTATTTAAATATTATAAATACCTATATTAGGCAAAAAAATATTTAGACCTATCCATAGCAGAGCAGCAGGTAAACTTAAATAACAAAAACGTATAAATGTGTATATACATTTTTTTTTATTGCTGATAGGTAAGCCTTTAACCACAATCTCACCTGATGGTAAGTGATGATATGGTCGAAGGTGTTAACAGGCTTAACCTAGAATTACTGGCTCTCAAGGACAGCTGCCGGAACACACCGTTAGGTGCTTGGCGACAGATTTTCCACTTGAGGGTGGTCGCTACCCAGGCGGGCATTCGCTAATATGCCCTTCCACCATGCGGTGAAGCTCAAGCCAGCGGCGGGATTCGAACCATGGACCTGCTGCGCGGCAGTCCATAGCCAAAGCCACCGAGCATCATGCTTTTTACACTGAAAAAAAAAACTTTACATTATTATCGCCCTGCACTTGTCACACCTCTGTAGGGTCGGTATAAACAATATATTTTTTCTGAGTACCTTCACAAAAGACAACGCATTGACATAGTTGTGCGGAGTAAGACTTAAATTTTATGGCCGGCCTCCTATCTGAAGCAATATGCCTTTGCGTATGCCATCGTTGATATGTATTATACTCGCCTTTGCCCCCTTTTCGGTTATTAGTTAGGGTATTAGATAGATGGTAAAGAGCGATGTTTTACTCTTGACGTGCAAAAAATCTGACGTGAAATTATCTGAATTTATGTATTTAAATTCATTTATTCATATTCACTACATATATGATAGTGCTTGTAATCATATTTAGAAATATAGAAGGGTAGCGATATCATACCGAGAGATTGTTTTGGCTAATGCACTCAATTACAAAAACAATAAACTTTCTTCCTGCATCATTTAAAAAACAAAAACTTTTATACTTTAGCCGCACCAGCCTTGAGAAAAGGGCTGTAAAATGGCTTAGCTGGAATAAGGGCTCTTAACTTAATGTTGTCTTAGGTTTTCGCGATTGTTACACATAGTAATTAAACAACATTAAACGGTTTAAATCTCGTATATTTATCATTATTTTTGTCCTGACGTTTCAAACACTTTGCAGTGATCGTGGTCACGGGGACTGCAAACTTGAAAAAAAACTTGACTTTCCGTTTCCGATACTCGTTATTTCTCACGCACACTTTTGCATATCATTAAAACTGTATAAATTGAAAACAATATATGTTTTATTTTATAAATGATTTTTTGTTAATTTATATACATCTTAACTTAATTTGTCGATAACCTCTGTAGACTATACCACTTACTAACAATCTAAGAATCCACTATTTTTATTTTAAAGTCTAATTTAGTCACCTGTTCCAGTACCTCTCACTTGTCTGCCATGTTTCATTAAAAAAGCCTGTATAACATGTTCCCTACAATGTTTCTGCAGCTGTGTGTTTTTTTCATAAAATATCCCAAAGTTTAAGGCCCTTACAATTGCGTATGTAGACTCTTCTGCAAGTTTGGTAAAAAAAAATCTTATCCTGCTGTTTAGAAGTGGCTAGATATATATCTGGTTGGTCTAATTTTTACCATAGTTGGTATATGAAAGCAGAGTGGTAGTAAAATAACACCTTTCTGTTAACCACTGTAACTGAAAAATTAAACGAAATAGGATGTATACGAATTACGAACATATTTTCAACATAAGTAATTAATAGTCAAAAATTATATGATAGCAATAAAAAAAACAACCTGCATTATATTATTATGGGAACGTGTACAGTAGCACAGTTATGAAAAACTATAATTCATATTTGTATGACGAGTCGTGGTAAAATATATTGCCCACAACTAACATTTAATGAAATCAAATCAAATCCATTTATTTCAGGTCAATTGTACCCATATTCACCGAATATAATATAATATTTTGCTCATTCAATTTGATGGTATTTTACTTTATTCTAATGATGTGTAACATGTAATCTGATTACTCACATTCCAAGATACTGAGAACAATGTTGATTCATTCATAAATTATCGTCCACGCGGATGCCAAGTAACATTACTTTCGTTACTACGGAGAATTTAAAAACACCCCATTTATCAATATATATCGTGCCGTTTGGGCTGTTATGTACCACCATCATATTCCGACCCTTGTCTCACTTATGTTGGTTTAGTGCAGTATGTTTTTTTTTATAAACACGGAGACTGCGACGCAACAACATAGCAAAGAAACTTTAAAAAAAAAAGACATGAAAACAATTTTTTAAATTAAACAGTCTGAAATAACTGGTTGATATCGGTTCAATATGATCTCAAATTTGTGTTTTTATCAATATTGAACAATAACTTTCATCTATATTCATAGTTGCCACTTACATTAGTTGCTAGAAGCACTGCGATCGTCAAGGCATTTTGGCAAATTACTTTTAGTAAGTTGACTGTAACTGGCAAACCGTTCGCCGGTGTTGATGAAATTAAAATGAAACCAATAAAGAGTTAAACTGTACTAGCAAACAAATAATCTTCTATATTGTAAGGTTCAGTAAAAAAGTTATGTGTGGTCAAACATAAAATAAATAATAGACAAGTCAATTTAAGAACCCTCTTTCTATTGGGAAGTCAGTTAAATATGTATAATATGATATACCAATAATATATACCAATAAAGTCGAGCAGACATGAACATATGGTAATAAGTAATAAGTCTGTCGACCGTAAGAATAATTTTGAAAAGTAAATCAAATAATCAATTTCTTACTAAGAAATATTAGTAATGTTGATAAAAATAAAAACGTGACATCAATTGCAGTATATACAAAGTTACTTTATATATCTTTTTTTTTTTTTTTTTTTATTCAAAATTTTTTTTTTTTTGAGACTTTTGGTCGCTTAGCGACTACTTTATATATCGAAATTCGTCACGTGAATAAGATTATAAAAAAAGTTGAAATCGTCTCAATGGTATCTGTGTTCGCGAATCTAATATCAAGTATACAAATATGTTTATAAGCGAGACGCGTGCGCCGCTGCTGCACATCGCCTCGTTCGGTGCAGCGGGGATCGTTGCGCCGCATGGGCGGAGCTAGCGTGGGAATTATTTTTGACTGCCCCCACTTAAATACTAAATTTTAATTTAACTAGGTATACCGAAGATTTAGATTACTGACCCAGTTTGGTTTTTGAGACTGAAATATTGCAAGATGATTTACAATTAACATTTATGACTACTTTAATTATGAACAGATTTTGATGAAAGAGTTTTTTTGTTTGGTGGTGTAGATACCTTTTATTTGGTCCCATTTAAAATTTCTAATGATTTCATTTCAGTTTTCTTTAATTCAATTAACTGAAAATTTATTTTCATACCTGGATGATTTAATCACAATTGCTATACTCTTGTCAATGGTAAACAGTATTTTAGTGACTGATCTGGTAAGAAAGCATCACTAATAAGAGTGAAAATATATTAAAAAAAAACTAAAATAACGTCTATTCTAACACTAAAAAGTATGAACTAACTTGTGGAAGTCGGACCATGATAATGTGAGGTCAGTATTTTGAATCAGACGCGGCGGTTCAGTTATTTTTAATTATTTTTTAGCTAAAATATATTAGTGGATGTATCCTACTCGGTTAGTTCTAGGTGATGACAGCGCGATAAGTGATGTCACAAACATGAGGTAAAAATACTAGTATTGAATTTCTATGTTTCGAATATATTTAAATACCCGATGGCAGCGCGAACTGTGAGGTCATAAACATTGGATAAAGATACAGTATAGTTTCATAATGCGCCTGTACAGACCTCGATCAAGAGTTTCAAGTGAAATATAATTTCCGCGGTATGCTCTGAACGACTGAGCCAACATGACATTATAAATCATAACTCTAATTTTTGCTCTCGTTCTTCAACCATCGGACGGGGATGGAGCGACACCTATAGTTCAATTCACGTTGTAAGTACCTATTACAAACTAGACCAATATTGCAATTGGTTTTAAACTTGTTAATGATGGCACAACCATATAATTTTAATATTGTTATGTTTGCAATAACGTATCCTGCGGATTATATTAAAAAATTTACAAATTTACGAAGGAAAAAATATAGTCATGTGCGGAATTCGAACCCGGTGGATAGACCCGGGGATAATTTTGTAATGTAATCCGTAGTGCAGGCGTTTGCAGTAGCAAACATAACAATATTAAAAGAAATATAATTGATTTGGTATGTAGGCGTTAAGTTAGAAATCATTGCGACTTGTTATGTCCAGTGGTGACGCTAAATATAACTGGAGCAACTTGCGTCATTGACGATTACATATTTACCATGAACTCTCTGGGTTCTTGCCACTGGGGATGACCAGGTGTTTTCTTTGTCTTTATCTTTCAAGAATTTAGCTTTTCGGAAGTAAGTACTTATTTTGTTAATTAATTACTAATAAGATTAATATAAGCATGTTAACTTGCAAAACAGAGCCAATTTACCTTTTTGTGATTTCTAGTTTTAAAATAAATTGCACTAGAAATGTACAGTTCATAATTATGAATAATAAATATATTTTTTAATTGACAAATTGACTTATTTTGTTAGCTGGAAGATTCAAACTCTTATCAAATATTCCGCAATTATTATCTATATATTTATAGATAAGCGCCTGCTAAAAAAGTAACAAGTTCATATAGATAAGCTGGCAGACAACTTCGCTTAGGCACGTACCCAACCCTAACCTACGCCCCGTAGCAATTGAACCGAAAGACTCCTACATGACTGAGTTACGCGCCTTGCAGAACATACAATAGGAAGATATGGAACACTTCTTGTTTTGTTCAATATACCCGCGGTTTCATCTTCATGGCATTTGGTATACTGTGTTATTCCGAACTTGAAGAATTTAACTGGTGCAATGAGATGGATGACAGTGTCTAGTGCTATACGATATATAGACAGTAACGATTCGGTACATCTAGAACGGTTAAAACTTGAATAGAGTACGTAGAAATAGAAGAGAGTTCGTGGAATATGACAGCTTGACATTTCAATGAGAATCTTCATAGGTAATGGTTATCTCTTTAATAAAACCAAACATGACCCTCCTTATTTCCGCTAGCGGCAGGTATGCCATTTGCGAGAACCATATCCACTCTGATACTAAAATTTAATACCCACGCCTATTATAAGTAATAAACTGCTAGGATAAACTTTTCCACTACAATATAGTCCATTAATTTCGGCCAATTTTCGCGAGAGTATTAAGTTTAGAAACTGGCACCGCTTATGTTTCATGAGTAATTTGAAACACCCAAATATTTCCATTACAATACTGTTTACGGGACCCAATGACCTAAATTGAACGGTAGTGTTAAATTGTAAATTTACCATAAAAATCACAAGCGAATCCACATAATCTTATTCCTTTACTTGCTGCACAAAATATAAAAAAGAAACATCAAACATGAAAATAATCTTGCATTATTAAATTTAATTGTAGCAAAAACCATTCATACACTAATATCACAATGCCCTAACATCATACTACAACAAGAAATTCACTTTTACAATAAATCATTTACCATTATATCCTAAATAATTTAAATTAGTAATTTTTAAACCTACCGTTTCATCCATTGCAAATGAAAGCAAAACAGCTAGTTTGGAGCCTTATAATAGTGAAGAGTTGACTGGTATCAACGGGGCTCGTTATTAAATGTAGTGACGATGAAAAAATCGCAATGAAATAACGGAATAACTTAAGTCCGGTATTCATGCCCTAATCCCCAATGTGTATTGTCTACTCCCTTAGGCTCCCAAAGTTACATGAACTTGCTTCTAACCACGTAACAAAATTATAAACCTAGCTCCGTTACTTTTAATATGTAATTAGTACGAGTATTTGTGTAGGTGCAGGTCTACGTTATCCCGTGGGTGCTAGTTGAACCGAGTGGGAAATTTCAATAAACAAGTGGGTGATCTAAATGAGTTTTCTCTTAGAGTACACAATCCGAGCAACGCCCACAACATACATTTTCTCATCCCCTAAGGTAATTTAAAAGTCGGTGTTTTCCCACCCAAACGTTTTACACTAAAAGCTTTCAGTTTAATTGAGCCGATGTCAATACAATATGAGTGTAAAGGGATCTGGTTGAAGCAACCTGCCGCCGCCGTAACACCGCACCGGCTACTAACCACTATTCAACTTGCGAAACTAGCGAAACACCATTAAGGGTTCCACAAATAGAAACGTTGCAAATACATAACTAGGTACTCCCTCCCGCTGCACTGAACGTCAGCTATTTATAATAAGTCGATAGCATAATATCACTTTGGTTTCGAACCGGTTACGTGCGCCTTTAGTGCTAAAAATAGGTGCAACCCTCTAACACTTATATAATTGTTATTGGTTGTAGAGCGGAGGCTGTGCTTCCTGGGCGCACCCCGCGCCACCCTGCGCCCAGCTCCGCGCCAGGCCAGTTCGCTTCTGTCGGGCTCGGGGAGCGATCGTCTCGCCTATAACTCTCCCCGACTCGCCTGGGGTTGTACTCCACTTGTGCTTGTGGCCGCTTCGATCTCGATGTTTGTTGTCGCCGCGCCGCGCCGCCCCCGCCGGCTCCGCCACCGCCGTCTCTGTGTACTCGTGTATTTGCAATGGTAGCGCGGTTTGTTTGAAAACAACTGCCCTACATTTTGCCGGGAGTACGCTTTAGTAGTGTAGTAGTATAATGCACTGTTATTAAAATAAAATCTCGCATTGCGACGCGGTTTCAGTTAATGACTATGCAGTGCAACTGAAAAATTGTGAATGTCACGTGGTATAAGGTGTAACGTACTTTGAGTGCTTCTGAAAGACTTTGTAACAATGTCGGTGAAACCAACAGCTGTGAATACCAAAGGTAGGTAACGAAGGTATATTAATAACAATGTAGAAAAAGCCAGATTGTAAAGACAGACTGGCGATACCTAAAATAATATTTTTACAGTTGTTTTATATACAGCTGTATTTTTTTATCTAAAAGAATTGGCCAAGTGGGTGTTGTCCCTCGCTCTGTTAGTGTTTTGCATCGCAGGAATCCGTGATAGAAACCAATGTTTGTTTGTTTTGATCACAGCTATGAAAAATATATGAATTATCGCCGTGTCTTAATATTAATCATTTAGGCAACACAATAAGTGGTACCTTTATAATATATACTGAATACCTATCCAGAGTCCTGACTAGTTCAGTTTCTAAATGAGAGCCCGTTCGGCTAACATTTTGAAGCAATGATAGCCGATCGGTAATCGCTTAGGACTGCCGTGCAGCAGGTCCATGGTTCGATCCACATCGCCGGCTTGAGTTTGTTCATCGCACGGTGGAAGAGCATTTTGCGAATGCTCGCCTATCTACCTAACAGTGTGTTCCGGCAGCAGTTCCACCAGATAACATAAGAGGCACATGAGACTTAACAACTGTATGTTTCAGCGTGCAGTACAGTTCGTCAAATATGACGAAATCCATCTATTTAGGTTGTTAAATTTATTTTTATTCAGATGTTGTTAAATATATTTTTTTTGTTATGTTATTGTGACAGAACAAGCTCCGGGCCCACCTGATGTTAAGCGGTATCCTCTGCCTATAACAGATGCATTTCGTCACAAGTCACGAATTGCACTGTGCCCGTCACCTTGAGATATAGTTGTTAAGTCTCGTGTGCCTGTAATTTCACTGGCTCTCAAGGACTGCTGCCGGAACACACCGTTAGGTGCTTGGCGACAGATTTTCTATTTTTTTGCATCAGTTGGACCTCGTGCAAATTCCGACGCAATCACATAAAAAAACGTATCATATACCTAAGACGTTTGATTGTTAAACAGCAGATTTTTAGCAATATATATTTAGTTTGTTGCAGTTAGAAAATTATTTAAATTGCGATTGATTAAAATTGCAAAGTTGACTCTAAATTACGTAACGTAAACATCTGAACAATTTATGTACCTATAAGTATATATGTAATTAGAAATAATTTTAAAATATCTATACCTTATCAAAACGGATAAGATACATTAAATTTTAGATTTAAGTTACTATTTTTGTGTCAATAAGCTTACTTTCGTTTTTCACCGTACCTGATCATGATTCACCATCGCTGCCTCTCTTTCACTCTTACGCAGTCCGACAGTGATAGAATTTCAGCATTTGTCATAATGGTAATTGTAAACTCTTGACGCTTGTGGGCCAATGACAATCGATCTTGTAGACAGTATGCATGGTTGAGGTGAAAATATTCAAAATAAAAAGGTACTACTGAAAAATTACACCCCCATCTTTAACATTTTACTATTTCTCTTCATATAAATGTTATTTAAGAGATCGCTTGCAGTGATAAAGCTGCCAATGGTGACCCTCGTATCATAGTTTTTTGTGTGTTAGTCTTTGTGTTGTATGCAGTATAACAATAAAGAGTAACATATATATCAAAAGTTTGGAACAATTCATACTTTACAGGGTCGCTTACGTTTTTAGTCAATACCAAAGGGTATATCAAAGGAAAACGCTGCTTCTGTTCTGAAAATACTAAAGTGTATATCAAAGGATAACTTTCGTTTTGCATGCGTAAATGCTCGTTAAAATAAAATTAATGAAATTAAAAAATGGCTTCATGGATTTGGTGTAAAGTTTTCATCGTATATCAACCTACCAGCCTAAGTAAATAGTCTTCTGCTCTTAAGGTAGAAGTGTGAAAAAATTCGACGGTCCAGCACCCGCTTCCATAGCATAATTGTAAATGCACTAGGACAGTATTCTTGGGTTGCGGGTTCAAATCCCGCTAGAAGATATATTTTCCATCCGTAATAATTTCTTTGTTTTCGCTTAGCATGCGTAAATCTCAATGATTATCTGGAATATTACTACATATTTAGATTATTACCTTTATTTTTCTCTAAAGGGCGGAATGCCTCTTTACTAACAAAATACTACGAACTACATACAACACTACAGCTACTATAATAAAAGCATTTAGACAAACTATAAGTCATTGTAGACTCACAGGCAGTCCAAATTCTCCAGCCCACTACCAGTAGGCAGCGTGCCCAGCATGCCGGCAGCATTGCCCCGTTGAATTGCAATGCTTATTCGTTGAGCCAAATAGGTGTCAGCATTTTGATAACGACGCATCGACCAAGCGCTCAGATAAATTTTGGGAAATACGTTGAGGCCCCACGGACACTACCTCTCTACACCAATTTATTAGTTGACTATATTTAAAAGAACCTCACAACTTCGTCACTCAAAAAATAAAAAGCTTTGAATAAAATGTTGAACGAGTGTTCGCGAACCGGCAACATTTCATCGAAGTGAGTGAAAAGCCAAGGCCGTCCAAAAATAGATAACAATGTTCCGAAGCAAAGTAAAACTGGTAAAAATGAAGGGTCATGTGCGAAGGTTACCAGCGCCAGCAGCGGTGCCATTAATCTCTTCATACCTACTTACATAGGTCTACATATACAAGACCTTATAGGTGACCTGAGTATTTACTTATTACTCAGAGATAATTATGATAGTGATTTATGAACCGAATGCGTCCGTGTAATAAATAGAGCCAATTAGTATGGCAATTATATCAAGACGAATATTATTATATTACTAGTTAAGTAGTACCTCAAGGGTATTTTGAATTACCGACTTTCATAAGTAATTTCATATAATTTCAGTGTTCCTTAATAAAATTAATGTAAATCAAATAAGTGAGAACTTTATGTATCTCTCAGGGTGACGGGCGCAGTGCGGTTATTTGCATAGGTTATCGTTTAACATCAGGTGGGACTTGTACTCGTTCCTTCACTTTTCCTATTAAAAAAGTACAATCAGCGAAAGCTATATACGATTTCCTTATGAATTCGTGCTCTGAACGTACCGATGCAGTTTCAATATCCAAATTTTAAAATATGTGTTGTAAAATTCATTATAGTATATTTTACATATTTGAGTGACCTGCATACATTATAATACAAGCACTCTAATACGAGAATCTGTATATTCAAACGATAGTTCAATTCCTTAATTGTCAATTATTATCACTTTAGCATAGATTCTGTTATATTATTTACTTGAACGAACATTGCATATAAAAATAGCATTACCATTGCTAATAGTATTTCGTCTGAAATATACAACGTTTAATAAACCAGCGAAAAATATCACTTTTTGGGTAAAAAACACACAATGTTATAAAGACAAGTTTAATCTGATTAAAAACATCATATCTCTGGTATTCATTAAACCGGTACTAATAAAAGTAATGTTAAAATTAAAGTTTTGTACGTGAAAATTTTTTCCTCAAGCTGGCGGCAAAAATCAATTATGTTATGAGTTTTGAATACCGAAAAAGCACTTTGTGTGCTACAGAGCCGACAAAGATTTATTTTATTATGTACAAAATATCGTTCCAAACAAATAATGATACAGACAATTCCCGCACCGGGTGTTACGTCGTAAATACATTTTAAATATTGCGAAACATTGATCGTGCTCATTTTCATTATGATTGGAGATTTCTTTTTTATGTGTAACATTTGAAACTGTAACCCACAAAATTCTCAAGCGTGAATTTCCAAAAACTATTTACCATTATGCTTATCATTTAAAGGGAGGTTTTGCCATAATCCCCACGCTTGGCAGGCGTCTTGGGGATCAGAGTTTTGGTTGTACATTTCTCAGAAGGTGCTGCTGCCCACCTTTCGGTATTTTTCCCTTAGTTGCCTCTTACGACACCCTCGGGATGAGATGGGGGGGGGGGGGTGCCATTCTAGCCCGGCACCCCACGGGCAGTTGGTAGGCCCTCACTAGATGGATTGACGACATCGTAAAAGTCGCGGGTAGCCAATGGTTACAAGCGGCTAATAGCCGTACTTTGTGGCGTTCTATGGGTGAGGCTTTTGTTCAACAGTGGACCTCCTCCGGCTGATGAAGATGATTGACAACCATATCGTACAACGCATGAATCGTCAGTATTAGGAGAGGGGCGAAATTTTGACTCTTAGAGATGAACATATTAACTATAACTAACATACTTAAAAAATACACAAGTTGATTTGTGAGACTCTTCCTTATTGGATAGTCGTTTATAAAAAATAAATTACGCTTTGTTTTTGTACTTTTCTTATTATAGGGGTAATAAGAAAAGTACAAAAACAAAGCGTAATTTATTTTTTAAATGTTGTACATTTGCACACAATTATTCCTTATAAATTATTGTGAGATCAGAATTCAAATTATGTTATTCATATTTTTTATTGTTTTGAATACCTGTTTTAAGTCTTTGAAGGTGGATTCGTATTTTTGACCAAAAACGAATCATTAAAATCAGTTTATATTTAGCGGATTATTAGCGTAACAAACATACAGTCAATGAGAACCTTACTCGGTAGATTTTTGGCTGAGGTGAATGACAACATTTCAGATTTATGCCTTTTTCCGTGGGAAGGTTACGACAGTGCCCTAAAATGAACCTACCAAAATAACGTAATATTATCTTTGATAGCATGTCAACAGGGTGAGCCGCTGGGTCCAGCTATCTCTAACCTTGCTCCACTCAATAATTCAACGTCTCCAATCAAAACTTAACGTTTGGCAAACTTTCCCATATAGATGACCGAACCTTAGGAGGCTATGGGAACATTGGTAGTTGACTTCCGAGTACTCTTGAATTGACGCTTTTCATCCTTTAGTACTAAATTGAACCTAACGCGAACTATCGATTATTGAAAATTCTCTTGAGTTTAATAAATGGTGATGGTCGCGTCGTCTCTAAGGATCCCGATCTAGAAGAGTCACTTTTTGTCTAAGCAAACATTCAAATGTTTTGATATGCTTTTTAGAAGAGTATTCCAAATCAACGCCCACAATTAATAGATATGTATGGATGTATATGTATTCCCATAGGCTTTTACTATTATTTGATTTAGCATTTTCGTTCTTAAATTTATATTTTATAGTTCATGCTTATTATAACTTAGTAAAAGATACGTTAGTCACGGTTTTGAATGTTGAGATGGATGGTCGGGCTTCGTTGCAAGGCTTAGGGGTTATTAGGAATAGGCAACATTATTAGGATGCCACTAGTATCTTTGTCTTCTCTACACAGTACATATAAATTAGTGAAAAAATATTGCGCCATTTTTAAGCTTTTTTGAATGTGGGATCGGCTCATCTGCCAACTAGCACGGAAATATCTTTTAGATACGTGCCTAGGGTCGCAATCGTGCTCGTTTTTGTTTGTTGGAACAGAATGCTATATTTTTTTTATAAATGATCGAGTTGAACAAGTCGCCCGCTTGATGGTAAATTTCAAGTCCATTACAGTTGCAGTGTCACCATCCTCGTTCCACATGGCACTACACTGCGTTCGACACTCCGAGACGTTATTCCTGATCTCGTTCGCCCAGTAATTCAACCGCTACAGTGCTCTTCACGCCTATACACAGTAGTGTTTGCACAGTACTGCTTTGAGGTAGAATATCTGAAGCTACGGTGGTACCCACCAAGAAGGAATCTTGCTAAAGAGACCTACCAGTTGGTACGCCTCTGGCTTATTCAAACAATTTTCACTACGGACTGTGCGTAAAGTGTATCATGTCGACGTGGAACGCGTTCATGTATTTCAGGCTTTATCAAAACTTAAGGCTCATTATTTGTTAAACCTGCATTGGCCAAATATAGTTCCAAATTGTCATGGCCCGGATTATCTACCACCATAATTTAATCCAGTTCGTGATCCGTAAAGGTCAGCTGGTGACGTCACCGGTGACGTGTCACAATCGCGCGTATTCGCGTGAGACGCGTCGCGTGACAGTGCGCAGTTAGCGCGAGTATATTATTTTGTACTTTATTACGACCCCAATTGGACACGGTTTCCAGAATTGGAAGTAGTTTGTGTCAGTAAAATAAACAGTGGTTTCGGTTTCATAAAACTCATAGCTCATGCAATGGTTTTTGTTTATGCGATTACTGGGAAAATTAGTACTCAAATACGGGCTTATGACATTATAGGTCACGTGTATCCAAACCATTCTAGCCGGTGGGGTGCTGGACTAGTATGTCACTCCCCCATCTCATCCCTTGGATGTCTTATACCTACTTCAAAGTCAGAAACACTGAATGGTGTGGCAATGCAAATCTTTTATTTTTATATAAATATATGTGTAGAAAATTTAGTAAGTATTAATGCTACAGGCAAAATAATGAATTATTTGTTCTGAATTCAACATCATTCGACGGCGTACTTCGTATCGTAAAACCACAAAATGTAGCGGTGAGCGAGTGCCGTGAATGAGGTGACAAGTTCATTCATAAACTCAATAAATATAAATGCGTTTTAATTGAATGACCTTATTGCGGTACAACAATTGCGCATATCCGGCTTCAATACCTAGTCGAACTGTTCAATAACATTCGGCTTCATACAGAGCCGAGCTATACCTACTTTTGTCTATACAAAGTATTCAGGTGCCATCTCACACCTACCAACAGTCATCTAATGTTTAGTGTCGACTTAGCATTAGCAGTCACAATTTTAAACGTTACCAAGATCAACGAAATCTCGGATCGCTCTAGTAATTTATGCCACTATTATATTATAATATTATTTTTTTTGTAAAAAGACACACTCAGGGGTGTAGTAGTCCCTCGTCATATTCTACAAACTACAACCTCGACCACATCGGCATGTACCAACATGTCTGATACGTAGTGCTCAAAGGCAAGCCAACCAACAATTTAAAATGTGTCTTAGAAGAAGAAGAAGAAAGAAGAAAATTGTTTATTTTGCAACAAATAAATAATAATAGCAACAAAAAATACAAATTATAAAAGGAACATACTTCTATGTGTCGCAAAACCTTCGCCTTAACTCAGCGTTATGCTGGTCGTTCAACCAGCGCTGGTCTTCCATTAAAACTGTTTGAGTGACGTCACTGACGAACTACTAAAGTTAGGTATAGTTAAGATATAACAATAACCATATTTGTATGAAAAGCAATGCATTATGTCTTGTAAATGCAATGTGTCTTTTTTTAAATTTAATTATTAATGATTGGAGAATATACCCACTTTAAAAATAATTAAATTAGGTATAATACTACGGTACCTAGAAAATTTTATTTTATTGTGATTTGAATTCCTCAACCCATTGAAGATTATTTTACTATTTCAGTCAGTATGTAAGGTCAGCGTATTTAAAATAATAGATAGTACATACAACTAACGATAAAAATTAACACGGAAAACTTTACAGTATATACTATACTTATCAGTGTCATTAAAAATATTGCGGGTTCGTAACTGACCCAGTATTAGGTCAGTATGAAAATATTTAGTAATTAATTGCAGAACAACTTTCCATTACGTCAATAATTATAATTTATAAGTGATGTATGGAATTATATAAATTATGTGTTGCTCAAGGAATTATTTAATTATTTAGCAATACAGCTACATGAGTATTCTGTAATTTTTGAATTATTTCAAAAAACTGTTTTTATATCACTGTAAAAGTTAACGCATGAGTGTGTATTCTACGCTATATCCGTACATTTTCGAATTGAGGTAAGTTATAGGTAACAATTTTTGTCTATGCGGCGAGCATTCGCAAAACGTCTTCCCTCCCCCCCATGCTGTGAAGTTCCAACCCATGGCGCCATTTGCACCATTGCCTCTGGACCATCATTGATTCACGTTCCTCTAAGCTAAGAGGTGCACTCGATACATAATGAAGTAGTGACAATGAGAGATATACATTGCCGAAGTTAAAATTTATATACATTTTTAAATCAAGAACGTCGCATAGTTAATCACAACTAAGTAGTTTCGTGAAAAGAGAATTATCATTATGAGACTGGTAATGGATACAGTTTGGAAAACAATGTCAATTTATTCCACTACGACACAAATTAATCGAACCATACAAAAAAAGCTTTCTCTTCGTGCATTTTGAACGAAATTGACAGCATACGTAGGCATTTCAATATAAATCAAAATATTGAATCAAGTAAATAAACAAACGAAGATTACATCGTCAAAACAACAAACTCTTTCTTACAGCTGTGTCATTCTTCCACCGGGAATGAATCAATCCATCCGGAAGAGCTATATCTCCGTGTATTCAGGGCGGGTTTGACGCACGGCTACGTCTGGCCGCCTCGCGCCGGGATTTCCCAGAGGAGCGGTGACTCACGCGGCGCCTAATGTTGGATCACCTGTTGAATTGTCATGCTCTGATACTGTTGTTCGGGCCTCTTAATTACGGTCAGCCCATTTTGTAACGTGGGGTGCAATTACGTCGCACTTTGATCCCGTTTCCTAGTAATACAACACATGTTTTGTTGACTCTATTCATGGTCGTTGTTTACCCAATTAGTAGTCCTCTGTACCTGTTTTATTTATTGCGTCCCTTCGCAGTGTCAGATAGTCTACCTCAAAGGGGTATATGCAAACGCCAGGAACGTTTAGGTTAGCTAGTGAAATTACGGGGTGAACGAGACCTATGTTGCTTCAGTCCGGTCAAAGTCAAAATCATTTATTTTGGTGCCTATGACGCTCTTATGTAGGACGATTACAAAATGTTACTCTAAAAAGATGTCGCTTTAAGCAAAAAGGTTAAAGCGCAACTGCGAGAAGGACGCGCATGAAACTCGTGACCATTGTTGTCACACTATCACCTGTGAAAGACTTTTTACTTGTCTTTACTAATATAAAACCTGGTTCCGCTATTTTACCATTATTAATGATGCAAGTCGTGGCTGTTAGTTTGTTTTTAATTTTCTTAAATTCATTCAAGCTTAAAATATATTTTCATAAGTAAATAGATTGGTAACGCGTAGCGGTGACACTGCAACTGGTATGGACACGCTAGGCAAGCCGACTTAACATCAGGTGAGCGACTAGTCCGTTGCATCACTTTGTATGACACAAAATGTCTTTCTTGTTGTGGTGAACGCTACATGGAAGAGAAAAGTTGATTAATTTTGATGTTATAATATCTTAAAGTAATTTTGACGCAACATAGTTACCTTTATATTGTTCATACTTGCTTTCTTTTCATTTAGCACTAATTGCACAAATCTGTTACCTTGGGCCGGAACCTTGTTCTCTAAATAATAATTTTCTAGAAACAAGTAAGTGCATTCTGATCCATATATGGTGTCAATTTACCTAGATAATGTGTGCCGACCGCTGGCGGTTATTCTCGGCCTAATCTTGATAAGCTCGCCCGAAATAGCATTACCATAAACACGGACCTTGCCGACGCGCATGTCGCGCGTTCAATCACTACACACTTGTTAGCAACAGTTGCTCACATATCCAGCTCTGATAGAGTTTTGTATTAAACAAGTTACCTATATATGCGAAATTGTATCATCTTTCAAAGTTGAACTTTTTAGTTTTAGCCAGAATCGTGTTCATTTTTATATTAAACTAATTTTAGTGATTTATTTTGTTAATCGAAAGATTATTCTGAGAATTTCTGCATGGCATTTGAGTAATGATTTTGACTTTGAAATTGTTTTTTTTTATTTATGGCAAGTGACGGTGTGGCCAGGGTTGGATCACGTAGACCTAGAAGATATCACTCACTCTGGACTATTATATAATCCCCACGCTTCGCAGTCGTCTGAAGAAAAGCAGTGTAAGATGGCAATTCTTGAGAAAACTGTTCTGCCCACCCTCTTGTATGTATCCCTTTGTCGCCTCTTACGACTTCATCATCTAACCCGAAGACGTAGCAACCCTGTTAGACTATATACATATTTAATACCCACTAGTGATATTGTTGATCTGGCTAGTTTTTAAGTTATTAAAAATTTGTTGTGTCCAAAATTCGTATTTTCTAAATAGCTTTTTCATAATCATAAAATATAACAAAACACGCCTGCAAGAGAGTAAACAACTTACAATTAGTCGATACTACGATCGGTAATGTTTCGGCTTCCGTCGTTAGCCTTCATCAGGATCCTGAATGAGGTACGTCCACCGCGGTCGCGTCACGTTTCACACTTAAATTATATACTGTACTGTACAGAAACAGCTGGATTCTCCACTGTTGAACACAGCCTTTATTTATTTATTTGGGGTATTTGCCATAATCCCCACGCATCGCAGTGTAAGTTGGCAGTTTTTTTTAAGGCGCTGCTGCCCACCTTCCAGTATTTTTCCCTAAGTCGCCTCTTACGACACCCACTACATGATATTTGGAGATGTAATTCTAACCCGGCACCCCACGAGGCCGGTCTCACGAATTATATACATGAATCTTAAAATACACAAATCTTAAAATATAAAAATGAGCCTTAGTTTTTATGATATGACATAACTCTGTGTGTAATATAATTAAAAAACCGACAAAACACATTAAACACATCCAATACTATTTGCGGGATTCGAGCATATCTGATGAAATTAAGTTTGAAAGTTGAAAGTTTTGTTAGTCATCATCCACAGAGATTCACCACGGAGCTCCAATCTCAAACGTAATATCACGTTTTAATTCAATTTCAATTGGCTGTTTATTAATATATTTAAATGTGTTTGAAACTCACGACAATTTCAAGTCCATTTTATTAAACTTATCATACTCATAAAAACTTCAAAAAAACACTTCAATTTGCATTCAAAAAAATCTTTCACACGAATCATTAAAAATTCAAACTAGCATTTGAATTTATATCTATATATTTTTTTTTTAATAAAAATGCAAAATGATTGTATAATTTTCCTATACCGGACATTTTACAGTTGGTTTCTCTGGCATACAAACAGGTAATATATTTTTTTAATAAGCATGTTATAAGTGGCCAAATGAGAGTACAAAGTTTGCAATATGCAAGGCTATAATGTACTGATAATTAGTAGCACTTTCAAAGTATACCTATATAAGGTAGAGGTACTTTCTGGTAATAAATAATCGCGAACATTTGTATGAATAAAGTTTGTTATCTGTCACAAACACGATTACAACATTAGGAATAAGAATATAGTACATTACTGCAGCTGCCAGCAAAGAAGGCATTGATGGACGAACGTGTAAATGTGGGCCGAGGCACACATATCTAAGACCATCAATGTCTAGTTGTGGCCAAGGCGTGTATAGTGCTTTTCTCAAATAATTCGCGGAAATTAAAACAAACTAGTACTTAGGCAGATTTTTTTATTTGAAGATACAGTTGTTAAATGTACAATTGCATTGAAGTCATTTGGATATTGTTTTAAATCCACGTTATGTTTCATTAAAACTGTGCATTTTAGCATTGAATAGATGACCCATAGCGTTGTCGGCTTAACTTTCTTGGCGAGTTCGCCGAAATAAGCCAAAAAAACGTTTTCGGATAAGGATTTCTATTTTCTTTCATTCTTCTATTGAACAAAATTTTCATAGGTTTTCAAATATTTTTCTTTCGATTTTGGCGGTAACAAATTTTCTCTTATGGCTCTTGCCGCCTCTTGAATTTCAGGTGGCGTTGAATTAAGTTCATCACTCCCATTGTCTTCACTTGAACTCATTTTGTCGAAACAATAACTTTTCAAAATCAATGACTATCAACAAACAACAATAAAATTGCCCGCGTTAAAGTGTTCATCTGTTTTTTTTTTCAATAAACAGCGTTCTATTTGTAAGCCAGATTGACATTTAAATAAAACCTTTGATAAGTTACCTCTATGGTTGCCATGCTTCGAAGTAAAAGATCGTTCCATTTTTAAATTACACGACAGATATGAGTTTACTATGCAATTTATTTGGCCGCTAGACACGACAGATATAGATTTTCATACATTTTTGGCCGGCCGCTGTGCGCATGTATTTGGCCAGTACAGCAATTTCGATTTATCTCGAAAAAGGTTGTCAAAATAATGCTCACATTCCCAAGCATGTTTGAGAAAAAATAATAATGCCAGACTTTACATTAGCAAAGAATAATAGAAAGTCCTAATCGAAATTGTGTGCGTATATGATAAATTCCACCAAATTCTACTCTGTCAAGATACCGGTAAAAGATCAATAATACACATAATGTTAATTATTCATCCATAATAATAATAGTAATGTTTATTTATTTCAAGCAGTCATACATATAAATTACAGTACACAAAGTTATCAAACAAACATTGGAATTGGTATAGGTTTTTACAATTTCACAATATAATAACAGGGCCCTACCTCACGAACAAGTTTTTAGCAAACTGTATCTTGTGAGACAGTGTACCTACGCCAGCTAATTAAAGCAATAAATATAGCCCAATGTGCTATGAAATTAGTTGAAAAATATGAGTTATAAATAACGGTATATGTGACTATGATGTTTGTATATGATCCAAATTTATCTTTAGCATAAAATAGTAAAATACGCTCCTTCAGAAACCATACACTTACGCCAACGAATAATCCAATCATAACATTTCTAAACGCTTTAATTTACTAAACGTAATAAATTGTACTTGGTAACATAAACAAATCATATATTCCCGATAGTTTTTTGACTGAATATTACATTCGAACAGAGAGAAAATTTAAGCTACGCTAGCTGGTTAAAACTAATTCCTAGCTCTATCAAAATTGAGATGTTCGTCCATCGTTCTGCCCATGGAATTCTGAATAATCGGCGCCACACCCACATATCAAAAGCGTCAATTTTACGATTAATAATGCAACAGCTCATATTTTACAATATAACCCTATACATTATTACTAAAAATGTAATTGCAATGGAAATAAGAATCCTAAAAGAAATATTACAAAGCCAATCCATGCTGTAAATATAATTAAACTGTGCATAACGAATAAAATAACAATAGTTAATAAATAACAATAGTTTTAAAATGGGCAGCTCCTCGCGTGTTTATCGAAAGCAAAAATAAAGAATTGTAACAATTTTCTTACAGACATAAGTTACAAATTGTTAAGACATTTCAAAAACAATGTCCCCGAGTTCTTGCCTGTTCTCACAGTGGCTCTATACCTTCTTTGCTGAACGCGGCATGAGAACGATATAATAATAAAACTTTGTAATTGACCCTCATAAGAGCACCCTATACGCCTAAATTAAATAAATGATTTTGACTTTGACTCTTATACGAATCGCAAACATAAACTAGCAGTTTGTCAGCAAACAAATTGAGAATAATATATAAAACATTTGCAGATGACACTGGACTAACAAACCAGGGGCGAATGGGAGTAAACGAATCAATCTGCATTTTACTTTGTCATGCTGAAATCTATCCAAATTGAAGAATTTTACGTACGATATTTAATTATTAATGTATAGGCTTTCGTTTAAATATCGTAGTCGCAGAAGAACTGTTCTGTTCTCAAACACAATATAACAAAAAAATAGATGATACTATCATCAATAGTTGATCGTAAACATCAAAATTAGATACGCAAATTAAATTCTATTCCGCATTTCGCTTCACGCTCACAATTTTCTAACGATTCACAAATTACAATAACCGCTTAACTATTAATTTTATCTTCCTCTGAAATAGCTAAACGACCAATGCGAAGATTGTGATTTGTATTAATAATTGCAGAAAGGACAGTTAATGCCGGAATATGTCTATTTTGACTAGACAGGCGCCACCGCGCCGCCCGACGTTGTCAGGCGCCGCCGCCGCCGCCGTGAGCTGGAGGATGATACGTGAAGACATGAGTATGGTATGAGTAAGGTGGTGACGGGGCGGCGGCGCCATGGTCGCTGTTCACTGTCCGTCCTCGGGTAAATATAACCGGTGATGTGCGGCGACGGGGTGCCCGTTAAATCTGATAATAAATATGAGGTAATAATGCTTTGCTAGGCGAAATAAAATTGGATGGCCTGAGTTCAAAGAGATTATGCGTTCAGTAGCGTAAATCATACGTTCGTCAGCTGTGCCCGCGTATACATTTGTTTTACTAGGTTGTTCAACTATGGTGGTCAACATCTACCTACTTAGTAAAACTCTGAGATCTGACTGACAAGCAACGCATAGCCTAAACTGGTATCTCGATGAACTTTTGAGCAGGAATCCTTACATAACCTAGGTGAACATTAAGAAAAAATGAAATATCACTCCCTAAGGGGGTAATTTTCAAAGGAGAGTAGAAGATAATCATTTTTGACGTAACAAATATGGATATTAGTGTTTAGAATTACCCATAGGGAGACGAGGGTAGAGCATATATTGGATTATGGATGTAATATAATAATCAAATAAATAACCAAAACCACGTAGCGGGTAAAAATATAGAAGTAAAAGCAACGAATACGGGTGGATCCATGACGCCAATTCACCAAATTTCTTCACGTTTTCATGACCCGTCGTCGTCTCTCTGACGAAAACTTTAAAGGTACGAGTAGAATTACTAACGTTCTACAGTGGCGAACCAAGTATTCCGTTGCAGTCGTTTGTAAATCGGTAATTATCATTAGTTATTTTATGTCGTGAAACGTCTTTGTTTTTCTTGGACACAAAAGGTTGATACACAGAGTGGGCTAAGGGCAAGGAGATGATGAATTATCATAACAAATCCACACTAGTCTAATCAAAACTTTTAAGCAATGATAGCTCAGTGGCTTTGGGGTATGGACTGCCGCGCAGCAGGTCCATGGTTCGAATCCCGCCGCGTGCTTGAGCTTCACCGCATGGTGGAAGGGCATTTTTGCGAATGCCCGCCTGGCTAGCGACCACCCTCAAGTGGAAAATCTGTCTCCAAGCATCTAACGGTGTGTTCCGGCAGCTGTCCTTGAGAGCCAGTCATTCTAGGTTAAGCCTGTTAACACCTTCGACCACATCATCACTTACCAACAGGTGAGATTGTGGTCAAAGGCTTATCTATCAAAAAAAAAAAAAAAACTTAATCTGGTGAAATCTAAATGACTGATTGCTGATGCACTTTTCATATTCGAAACACGGTGTTCACTTAATGCGAATGTTTTCTTCCATGAATGCGTTTTAGCTTTACTATATTATAGTGGGGCATTTTACAAATGCTCGTCTCATGAAGTACCACCTTCATGTAGGAAATGTGACGACAAGCACCTAAAAGTGTATATCGACAGCCAGTTCCCATTCTGTACTTAGTCAGCCAGTACCAACCACGACAACATCAATCACCAACAGGTGAGATGTGTTCAAATACAAATCTATCAGCTGTAAAATAATTATAAAATCCAAAGGGTATACAGATGATAGGCCTAGGAAAGTCAGCATATGTCCATCTAGTGGGCACTGTCCCATTGTCCTGTCCCTACTGTTACTGAGTGTAGTGTTTCACATTTGTACAAATATGCTATGAGATGCATAAATTATAATACCGTCTCGTGCCGGAATTAATGTCTCAATGTATGTGAGTTGCACGTACTAAACTTTATTCGGTCACACATATTGAGACACTTGCCAAAACTGAATAAATTAGTCATGCATGAATGTGACGTGTTTTTTAAAGAAACGGCGATTAGATGTATCACAGCCAAATGTAATATGTTAGTTTCTCGCTAAGCGGTTGTTGGTTAATCAAGATAAACAATATTAAATTGAGATAATGATTCTTGACGTCACGTACTCGGTTATTAATCAAACACTTTTTAATATTAGGCAAATACCGCACTCACTCGTCAACTGCTCAGAACTCGGCTCGCTCGGCACTATGAGAGTGATATTTGTTTCTGATACTTTGGCATATTTCTAAGTTTATCGTATTTCGAAATATTCCATAGCAATATATAACTAGGCTTAAATTGTTATTAATGCATATAATTTCTGACATTGATTTGTGTATGTTTTTGTTTTAGTATTTAATTGAATAAATATGAGCATAACTTCGATTTGGACATGTCTGTGATAAAATTGTACTGCCTGAATAAGATATATAAATAAAAATAAATTGATTGCTATATTTCTAATTAGACTACATGATCTGGTACCCTAAAAAACTAACGAAAAAAAAAATTAAACCCACATGTATTTATTCGAGTCGGACAAGCTCGCCGAGGGCAAATAATATGTTCTGTGCCGAGGGTTCCGTAAACATATACAATAAATTCGTTTCAGGATCCTAAGCGTGAAACCGACACGAACTTGGTCTGTTTTTAATATATGTTGTTTTATTTAAAGTATTTGCTCATAACACACCAGGCTTGGCACCTACTTGTTTTGGCTTTACTTTAATGTTTCCCTTAAGTTTAGTGAATTTTTATTACTAGGTATTTTACTGTACTGTATCAGCCGGATTGCCCACTGCTGAACACAGCCTCCCGGATTAAAGGGGTGTCTACGATAATCCCCACGTTGTGCAGGTGGTTTGGCGATCGCAGTTCTTCAGTAGACGGTACTGCCCGCCTTTTAGTATTTACGTGGGTGTCGTAAGAGGCGACTAATGGTCGCCTCCTATATCTCCACAGTAAGTGATGGGGAGTGACATTATTTCCTGGCACCCCAAGGGCAATTTTAATTACTAAGTACTTGTCAGTAAATCCTATATTCTATTACAATGACACATACACTGAGATAATTTTGAATCGTCTACTTTGATAGCCATGTTTCCCTGCGGCCTAGCACGGACCGGAGACATAAGTATCTCCCCGGGGAAGGGATAAAAATTTATTCATATTGATTTTTTTCACTGTCCGAGTTTGTACGCTGGTGGATAAATCCTTTATCTTAGTTTGGATCGTCATACATAACAATATACCTAAAATAAAACTACCTAGCATATATCAATAATGTCAGATTTTTTTGACTCATTGAGCTAGTCCTTGCCCGCTATATCACTATTAGTAAGTGATGCCGTCGTCGAACGTGTTACTGTTACTTGTAGTGTAAATTACAATATGCTCCCGACATTATATTATTCACTTAGTAATGATATACCCCCTCCAGAGAGCAAATATATTACGTGATTTCTTACGTCAGACGGAGGCTATTTTTAACCACGTTCTGTGTCAATTCTTTAAAACGGAGACATTGTTCCACGGAAAAGTGAAAAGGTGATAGTTTTAATGAATAGATTCAGGCGTTACTTTGCGGAAAACCATATTTAATAATAACAAATATAAAAAAAATATTTTAAATATATAAGTATATCATATTTTAAAAATATTTTCTATCATGAGATAGTTTTACTTGCCTCTATAGATAATATTACTGTCTTTTTAATTAGGAAAATCAGGGGATATTATTTTTATCTCCAGTACATGGCCAGCTGGGTCATATACCATGTAATTGGAGGCTAGCCTATCACCTACCATCATCCTAAAATATTCGGCTTTTAATCTTTAATTTAAACCAGCTAGACTTATAATGTTGCTTCAAAATATACAACTTTTAAAAGGTATTCCTATACTTAAGCCTTTCAAGGATTATACAGTTTCAGATGGACATATTGACGAACGGACAGCTCGAGCTCAGGTCTGATTTCCTCGTGCAGAACCCTGATAACGAATACATTTCCTCCTCCGCGGCACATTTACTCGCGCGTGTTTTGTCAGTCAAACTGTCTGTCTTTCTTTTTCGCGAAATTCGTTGTCAGTAAGTGGATCTCATGAGGCAGGTCATATAAATAGTGAGGGGTTAGGATTAGTCAGTTTCGTCTAGACAAGGTTGATCACCCACTCGTGAGTGCGGCTGTGGAGCGAGCCAACGGCGCGGGCGCCGGCGCGGGCGCATGGCGACGCGGCTTTACCGACACAATCGTTACTGGATGACTTGCTAATACTATGCAAACACTTCCTATTGAAACATGCAATGTGTAACATGCTAGTCGAAAATTTTTTTTTGCTTCGTTACTGCATGTTTCTGACATTGGCTAACCTGAGAATTTACAGCTCTATATCCATTTATTGTATAATAAAGTGGAATTATATCAACTTCTCCAAAATCTTGACGCCATTCACTTTTTCGAAAATGGTTGGTATGCTAATTATATCTTAAATCTTTTAAAAACGATGATGGGAGATTTTTAAATTTAATAGTTTCGACCTAATCTCACTAAGATAATTTATATTATCTATATTTTTTTCCAAAAAAAAATTTATTAAATTTTGAATTCTTAACCAGTTATTCAAAATTTAATAAAATCGCGTATATTATGATATCTATAAATAACGAATTGAAAGTGTCCTCTTATATTTTAGAAATATGTTTTGTATAATAAGATGTCCGAAGAATTCAAATCTCGGAAAAATATTTAGCTTGTGTGATTGGAGTGGAAATGAGCATCGGCTCACCTGGTGGTAAGTGATAATATCTGTCAGTAAATGAATTAATTTGTTTTTCTCATAATGATAACGAGCACTATCGCAGACTAAAAAATTCGGCTCATTCGCGCTAGGGACGGGGGTACGATTCCCGCTCTAGTAGATAAAATAATAACGAATTAACAGTTTTAAAGTTGTTTTGTTTAAATTTAATAATTCCTACCATTATCTAGATCACTATCTATCTACTAGAAAGGTAGTTAAATATATTTTTCTTTCAACAACACAGAACGACACGTAAACAATATCATGGTGTCAAGTTTGGGCTTTGCTTTTAAGCCCGGCAAAGTCAAAACTCAAAGCATAATCATATAATTCATTTAGTCTCTACGATGCTCTTATGAAAGTCAATTACAAGTTTTGATATTGAAATTTTCTACATAGTATTGCGACGTTCAGAAAAAACATTTTAATAGAGCCACTGCGAAAAGGTTAAGAAACTTGAGGCCATTATTTTTAAACGTCTGCTAACTATGTGTTACAAACTATTACAATATATGATTAAATTACGTAGGTGACAGGCGACAGCTTGGCAGAGGCGGAATTGTCCAAGCTTTTTTGTCGATTAAGTAGTTATAAACTGTGTATGATATCTCAATTAAGATGGTTTTCACATGAAACTTGAATTTTCCTTCTGTGAGCGTTGTAAAATGTTTGGGATTTTATTATAAAACCTCACACAATTTCATAAGAAGTCAGGCCTGAAGCCAACTTTAATTGCTAATCCCCTGTTAGTACTATACCAACTAACATACTACTACTTTTCAAACCGGAACACATTGATGTGAAAATTACTGGTTGTCAGTAGAAATAGGCTTGGTGGCAGCTCTTCCCCGGGACGAGTTCTGTTGTACGTAACAACAGAACTCGTCCGGAGAAGAACTGCCGATACGATCAAAAATAATAAAGATTGACATATTATTATTATTTTTTTTAATTTGCAATAACCCATACTTTAACGTAAGTATGCAATATCCCGAAGAACGGTAGGAAAAAAATGAGTTATGACTCAATGTCATGTTAGCTCAATTGGATTAGAGCATACCCCGGCTAAAGGGGTGGATGGACGCGGGTTCGAATCTCGCACATGACTTAAATTTTTCCTCTAGTAAATTTGTAGTTTCGTAATTAACATATTTCTGCTAATTACAAGCTAATTATAAATAGCTCAAAATCTGTTGAAGTACAGTTATTACCACTTGTCATCTCGAAACAATAATAAGCGATACTTATTGTTAAAGAGTTGCACCTATTATTATGAATTTATTGTAACGGAATATTGAAATAATTAACGAATGGTTTATGGAGCGATTGTGTCCCCACTGCGTCATTTCAGATATGTGTGACCGATTATATTGATTTATGATGTGACGCACCAACTAACATCACATTACTAAATTTATATTCTAGCTAGTTAATCAGTCATTTTCTTCAACGTGTGTGCCCATTTTGACGAACATTTTAAATAATGCCCTGATATTATAACTTACTTATCTTGTTGACAAATATCGATAAATCAATTAATGATGTGGAAATATTAGCACCACTATTTAGATATTCAATCTTATACTCGGAGTAATATTTGCATATTTGCATATATGCAGTCGTGTTCTTAGAAATGCCTGTATAAAAATTATAGTTAGATTTTTTTTTATTGTTTCTTACCAAGCTGGCCCACCTGATGTTGAGTGGACTAACCTGTTCCTATAACAGATACATTACGTCACAAGTCACGAATTGCACTGCGCCCGTCATCTTGAAATACAGTTATTAAGTCTCATTTGCCTGTAATTTCACTGGCTCTCGAGGACTGCTGCCGGAACATACCGTTAGGTGTTTGGTGACAGCTTTTCTGCGTGAGGGTGGTCGCTAGCCAGGCGGGCATTCGGCAAAATGCCCTTCCACCATGCGGTGAAGCTCAAGCCCGCGGCTGGATTCGAATAATAGACCTGCTGCGTGGCAGTCCATAGTCAATGCGTCTGAGCCATCACTGCTTCAAAATTTTAGGGGATGGTTAATCCTCCAAGCTGACTTCGTCTATGGAAGTTCTAGATTTGCTTTGGTACCGAGGGATGCTCTATCGCTCTTTCTATTAATAAAATTCCCTTGATTAATAAAATTCTCTTGGATTTTGTGTCGTAAGAAATCGCATCGTATCGCGTCTTCGCGCCACTTGTTGTTCTCTGTCCCTTACCTAGGACCAAAGGTTACTGAACTTCTAATCTTTTATAAATCATATTATATATGTAATAAAGTAAACCTATATAATATATATATATTATAATAAATTATTGCACTTAAGCAGTTTTAAATATTTTTTTATCTTTGTTATGTTATTGATTGTCGAAAAGAACATGTAGCCCGTGTTATTGTCCTCAAACTACAGTTAGTACCTTTTCAGAACACGTTAAATACGTTAATGTTCTGCAAGGTTTGCGTTCGCCATTTGACCAAATGTCTCAATAAAATAAAAATTAGACTTCCTTACCTTTTTTAATTATTTTAGAATGGTTTAACTAACTTGACTGATTGAAATTTGTTTGCTAGAGCCTATAAAAAATAAACGTTAGTCAGATTTGGTTGCACCAGTTAAATATTTGAGGAACAAGTATAAATTAAACAAAAATTAAAAAACCTTCCTGCAAATTATTTATTTTCATTAATCGTTTTATCGTTCCATTGTAATTAATACAGCAAGTTATATTTATATAATTGTTTCTTAAAGCCCTTCATTATGATACCCCACTTGATGGGTTTGAGAGAAAATATATTTTTTTTATTTCACAATATGGCGTCGAAAACCCGCCAGTTTGTTTTTTCTATTTTTTCATTTTGTGCCTAGTGTCACCTGCGCTATCAAAATGCTAAGTGCATTTTGATGCTAATGCTGCGACTCTAATGATATATTATACTTTAAAATCGGTAATGCCGTTTAGAAGTTATGGTGGAATAGAGAAACTCACAAATATACATACATACATGAACCCTGAAAACATAACACTCCTTTTTTGGGCCGTCGTGTAGAAACGGAGCAATATTATTCACCGTTTTGAATATTTCGTCTCGTTAACAAATTGAATGCTTGTTGGAATTGTATGTCATTAAAGTAATAAACACAAAATATTAAAAGCTTTTATTTAATGAATAGATTCAGGCGTTACTTTGCGGAAATCCATATTTAATAATAACAAATACTTTTAAAAGTATCCTAAAAAACATTAAATAATATTTAAATAAAACACTTAAAAAAGCATAAAATTATATATCTAGTGACAATTCCGCCTAATTTTCCTGTTATCTACGTGACGTCATAAACATCACGCAGCCTAACCGGAAGAATACCCGACTAGTTTCGCTTCTAAACGAAGCATCTTCAGGAGGTCTTGACTTACCGAGCGCACGATCGAGACATAGCTTTTATTTATTTCCATCCGAGATGTTATTAGTTATTTATTTTAATTATAGGAGACATTTCATAAACTTGTTATTAACATGATACAGATGGTATCACATTGTATAATTTGAATCCTATAGGTATCAAGTCTTTCATAAGTACCTGGCTTATTTAAAATTTATGATCTTATTGAACTTGCCTAAAACGTTTATTTAAAATTTTTTTTAAGTCTCTAAGGCTTTTTTGCATAATTCCTCTTTTCCAATTAAGGCGCTGACGAGTGCTAAATAGTTTTGCTTGAACAGATTTTTAGTAAAATATAGTTTGGCATTAGTCAGCGTCTTAAGTGAAAATTGTGCATAAATAGTCGTTATTTAATTAATTCAAGATGCCGCGTTTTTATTATTATAAATATATATAGTGTATTTAAACTAAATTTAAAAATCCAGTGAAACAAATTGTACCAATCAGTACTAATATTATAAATGCGAAAGTAACTCTGTCTGTCTGTCTGTCTGTCTGTCTGTCTGTCTGTTACGCTTTCACGCCAAAACTACTGGACCGATTTGAATGAAATTTGGTATGGAGATAGTTTGAGACCCGGGAAAAAACATAGGATAGTTTTATCCGACTGCGCAAAGAGAGGTTAATGTTTTCGCGCGATAACCGACATACGCGCGGGCGGAGCCGCGCCCGGAAAGCTAGTAAAGAATAAAATAAAGGGCAGTCTAAGACATAGTGAAACTTGGGAAATCTTTCGTGGGACTGGAAAATATAACAATTTATCATAAATAATGTTGGAACGATACCTGGAAAAGAAACAATTTTAAAAACCAAAGGGAACCGACATGACATCCAACAGAATACTAGAATTGCGATTCATCATCCAGTTACGCAAATATATTTTTCAGTTGATTGACTGTAACTTAAAAACTACTTTACTGATTTCGATGAAATTTAAATGGTACCAACTTGGAGGTGTACTCTACCCAACAAAAAATAATCATCAAAATCATTTTATAATTGGCGGAGTATTCACGTAACAAACATACAAATAAAACAGTCTAATTGAGAAACTCCTTTTTATTTTGACGTAGGTTAATAAGACACAAACTGTTTTCATTTAATGAAGATGTCTTGTAACTTTTATATCAAGAGCGTGCCTGGCACGCGAGACTCGTTTCTCAAGTCACCCAAAGCACATAAGTACGATTCTCTTTTAGTTTTATTTATTTAAGAATTTTATCTTATTTTATCGCAAAGATCATCATCACATATTCTGAATGATTTAATCACAGATTCGAGGTTAACATTTAATTTCAGAGGCAAAAATTAAAGTAGATGACCAACATCACCCCAGTCTCCTCTTCTAAACAAATCTGATTGCAGACTAAGTCCAAAGTAGAAAACCAAATAGCATGTAAGAAATTTCAGAAATAACATTGAATGGTAAAGTTGAACAAAATTCGTATTATAGTTTACCTCGTAGTGTATTCGGATGTACCACGTAACATTAGTCGTTAGTTCAACCGGCCGCGACAGTGCCGACAGTTGTTGTATCCGAATTAACTGATATTTGTATTTTGGCAAGTCTTTGCCGAGGTCGTGCGATGTGTCACTCCCGATGACGTCCACTTCTACGCCTCAGGGTTATTATCAACCGGATGATTCAGCCCAGAAGCCACCGGGAACACTGTTATGACATCCGACACCTAGGATGCGAAGTTGTTGTCAATTTTACTTTATCATTTCGTTGTTTTTTTGCCTACCTTGTACGTTAAGTTGTACATACTTCTTTCAATTCGTTAAACTTAAAATCCTTAACAGGGACAAAGCCGCTACTTACCAAGACTGACAGGCTATATAACTAAATTCAAAACAAACAATCAAAATGACAATATTATGATCCATCTTCAAAGAATCTATTTAGGTGTTAATGATTATATTTCCGACTTTCTTGAGTGTGTTTCGTCTTATCGGAAGTCGATGACAATCCCATGGTAGAGTAGCAACAAAGTCTATTTAGTGCCATGATATTACCAAAAGTTCCATGTGTTTGTTACTGATGAGGGACATTTGATATTTCTGTGCATGTATTCCACTGAAGAGAGGCAGGACAGAAGACCAATGCAACTTTTCTGTGAGGTGTTATTTTTGACAGTCGTGGTATAGATTATGCCTTGAATCGTTTCAGTGAAATCGAACTCATACAATGTTTAAAGCAATTATAAACATTATTTAAAGTATTATAAGAAAATATCATTTATAAGTAAAACTATACACTTAAAACTTAAAACGTAACACATAAAAATATAAAAAAAATTTTTGCAAAAAATGGAATCGACTTCAACACCCAAAAGTGTGAAATAACTTGTAGAATGTTGTCTTAGGTTTTCGCGATTGTTACACATAGTAATTAAACAACTTTAAACGGTTTAAATCGCGTATATTTGTCATTATTTTTGTCCCGACGTTTCAAACACTTTGCAGTGATCGTGGTCACGGGGTGACTAATTGGTTTTATTTGTCACATGAGTTATTAAGAAATTATTTGGTCTACCGTCAGAAATTTTTATATTAATCATAACGTTCCCTATTCACGCAGTATTCGCTCACGGTGTCCAGAGGTCTTGCAGATTTGTGTCGGCCATGAGATTTAATTAATTTAATAACAGGATCCCAAGCAGGTGGTACTTGCCAACCATCATCTCTATTGAAATTTGGGTACTTTTTGATTTCAATAGCCTCGCGTAACATTCTTGGCATAAACCGGGTCTCTCTGGCAAGGATTTGTGGGTTGTCGAACCGAATGTAGTGGTTGGGTTTGTCCTGGGCATGTTCACAAACTGCAGACTTGGTCGAGCGTCTGTTCTTCATGTCAGCAATGTGTTCTTTTACCCGGATACCAACGCTCCTCTTTGTTTGCCCAATGTATGACAGCCCACATTCACAATCAAGTTTGTAAACACCTGCATCTTGTAGGGGAATATTGCACTTAACAGGTCTTAAAAATTGGTTGATCTTCTTGTGCGGCTTGAAGTAAGTTTTTATTGAAGCTCGTCTTAAGATATTACCAATTTTGTCCGTGACACCCTTGATGTAAGGTAAGATGGCAGGTTGTCGCTCAACTGTGGAAGGCTTGGGCCGGCTTCTGTGACGCATACGTGGGAGCTTGTGATTATTGCTTCGCAGTACTTGTTTTACATACTGAAGCTCCTCCTTGAGATGGTCAGTGTCACAGATGCCATGTGCTCTCTGTAACAAAGATTTGCCTACGGTAGCCAACTGACATGGATGGTGATGGGAGTTACCATTGAGATATTTATCTGTATGGGTGGGTTTCCTATACACTGTATGACTTAGGGAGTTGTCAGGATTCCTGATGACTAAAACATCAAGAAAAGCTAAGCATTTATTGACCTCAGGCTCCATTGTAAATTGAATTTTGTTATGTAAAGAGTTTAGATGGTTAAGAAATGCAGAAACTTTATTACTGGGGAGGATGGTAAAAGTATCATCTACGTACCGTTTATAGATCTTCGGCATAGCCACAGCTGTGGAAAGAGCTCTCTCCTCGAAGTCCTCCATGAAAATATCGGCAACAACGGGGGAGACTGGAGAGCCCATAGCTACACCATCAATCTGTATGTAGAACTTATTTTCCCAGAATATCCATGTCAGTTGGCTACCGTAGGCAAATCTTTGTTACAGAGAGCACATGGCATCTGTGACACTGACCATCTCAAGGAGGAGCTTCAGTATGTAAAACAAGTACTGCGAAGCAATAATCACAAGCTCCCACGTATGCGTCACAGAAGCCGGCCCAAGCCTTCCACAGTTGAGCGACAACCTGCCATCTTACCTTACATCAAGGGTGTCACGGACAAAATTGGTAATATCTTAAGACGAGCTTCAATAAAAACTTACTTCAAGCCGCACAAGAAGATCAACCAATTTTTAAGACCTGTTAAGTGCAATATTCCCCTACAAGATGCAGGTGTTTACAAACTTGATTGTGAATGTGGGCTGTCATACATTGGGCAAACAAAGAGGAGCGTTGGTATCCGGGTAAAAGAACACATTGCTGACATGAAGAACAGACGCTCGACCAAGTCTGCAGTTTGTGAACATGCCCAGGACAAACCCAACCACTACATTCGGTTCGACAACCCACAAATCCTTGCCAGAGAGACCCGGTTTATGCCAAGAATGTTACGCGAGGCTATTGAAATCAAAAAGTACCCAAATTTCAATAGAGATGATGGTTGGCAAGTACCACCTGCTTGGGATCCTGTTATTAAATTAATTAAATCTCATGGCCGACACAAATCTGCAAGACCTCTGGACACCGTGAGCGAATACTGCGTGAATAGGGAACGTTATGATTAATATAAAAATTTCTGACGGTAGACCAAATAATTTCTTAATAACTCATGTGACAAATAAAACCAATTAGTCACCCCGTGACCACGATCACTGCAAAGTGTTTGAAACGTCGGGACAAAAATAATGACAAATATACGCGATTTAAACCGTTTAAAGTTGTTTAATTACTATGTGTAACAATCGCGAAAACCTAAGACAACATTATGTTACGGTATACGGGCCGAAAACAGCAACTGAAATAAGACAGTGGGAGTACTTCAAGATCAAGCGCGTGAGACTCCTAACATCGCTTAACTTCCTCAAGCGATGTAGGGATAATAATATCATACCAGTGTGCGTGAGAATATCCCCAAAAAAGGACATTACTGGAAGCGCCGACATACTCCGTCAAACAAGTAAGAAATTATTATGTCGTAGCATACGCCAACATCGTTTTGATATTTACAAAATCAACCAAACCATTGAGATTCAATCCATTCAGTTAGAAAAAGCACTATCAGCATCGGATTTCCAAAAATGCATGCAAACAACTAATAATCGCGCTGCCGCTAAATATGACGAGTTCAAAAAGCGTAAAATCATAAAATATGAAAAACTTGCAACAAAGCAATTGCCAAATTTGGAACGAAGCGTAACCTCGCGACCGTCAAAAACAGCTGATAGTGTCATAAATCTATCGCAACAAACTATAAATCCGGTCGCCCTTCAGGCCCTCGAAAATGGATTGAACTACGCGGTTTCCCCAAGATCAGTGCCTTTTGAAGAGATAATCTGCTCTGTGGAACATTGTCTTGCCAAAAACAGTATAAAAAAGGAAGATTTGGAAGCGTTACGCCAAGATATCTCTGCTGTTTTGCGTCGAAGTAAAGCGCCCACACCGAATCTACCTCGTGAACAATATCTTGAACTTACCAACCTACGCAAGAACCAAGACATAACCATTATTCGAGCAGATAAAGGTAATTCCACTGTAATCATGGATACGTCGGATTATAACCTAAAAATAAAAGAACTTTTGTCGGACGAAAGCACATATAAACCAGTAAAAAGCGATCCAACAGCTAAAATGGTAACAAAAACTAAGGAAATAATTTGTAAATACTCCGATACTCTTGGGTTAGACGTCACGGCACTGGTACCTTCGTGTGTGAAACCACCAAAACTGTATGGATTACCAAAAATACACAAGACAGACGTTCCTTTGCGCCCAATCGTAAGCCAAATTGACTCACCAACATACAAACTAGCTCAACACCTTGCTAAGATACTGTCTCCACTTCGCGGTCAAACTAGTGCGCATGTCAAGGATTCTTACCACTTTGTCAGTCAAATGAAAAATCTACAACTGACTGATGATGAAGTTATGGTCAGCTTTGATGTACAGTCGTTATTCACCAGCCTACCTGTACATGATTGCATTGAAATTGTCAAGAAAAGACTTAGTGAGAATGACCTTCCCATGGAATATGCAGAATTACTGGAACATTGCCTAACATCTGGCTATCTATTCTGGGAAAATAAGTTCTACATACAGATTGATGGTGTAGCTATGGGCTCTCCAGTCTCCCCCGTTGTTGCCGATATTTTCATGGAGGACTTCGAGGAGAGAGCTCTTTCCACAGCTGTGGCTATGCCGAAGATCTATAAACGGTACGTAGATGATACTTTTACCATCCTCCCCAGTAATAAAGTTTCTGCATTTCTTAACCATCTAAACTCTTTACATAACAAAATTCAATTTACAATGGAGCCTGAGGTCAATAAACGCTTAGCTTTTCTTGATGTTTTAGTCATCAGGAATCCTGACAACTCCCTAAGTCATACAGTGTATAGGAAACCCACCCATACAGATAAATATCTCAATGGTAACTCCCATCACCATCCATGTCAGTTGGCTACCGTAGGCAAATCTTTGTTACAGAGAGCACATGGCATCTGTGACACTGACCATCTCAAGGAGGAGCTTCAGTATGTAAAACAAGTACTGCGAAGCAATAATCACAAGCTCCCACGTATGCGTCACAGAAGCCGGCCCAAGCCTTCCACAGTTGAGCGACAACCTGCCATCTTACCTTACATCAAGGGTGTCACGGACAAAATTGGTAATATCTTAAGACGAGCTTCAATAAAAACTTACTTCAAGCCGCACAAGAAGATCAACCAATTTTTAAGACCTGTTAAGTGCAATATTCCCCTACAAGATGCAGGTGTTTACAAACTTGATTGTGAATGTGGGCTGTCATACATTGGGCAAACAAAGAGGAGCGTTGGTATCCGGGTAAAAGAACACATTGCTGACATGAAGAACAGACGCTCGACCAAGTCTGCAGTTTGTGAACATGCCCAGGACAAACCCAACCACTACATTCGGTTCGACAACCCACAAATCCTTGCCAGAGAGACCCGGTTTATGCCAAGAATGTTACGCGAGGCTATTGAAATCAAAAAGTACCCAAATTTCAATAGAGATGATGGTTGGCAAGTACCACCTGCTTGGGATCCTGTTATTAAATTAATTAAATCTCATGGCCGACACAAATCTGCAAGACCTCTGGACACCGTGAGCGAATACTGCGTGAATAGGGAACGTTATGATTAATATAAAAATTTCTGACGGTAGACCAAATAATTTCTTAATAACTCATGTGACAAATAAAACCAATTAGTCACCCCGTGACCACGATCACTGCAAAGTGTTTGAAACGTCGGGACAAAAATAATGACAAATATACGCGATTTAAACCGTTTAAAGTTGTTTAATTACTATAACTTGTAGAAGTCGGTACCATGATAGTCCAAAAGTACCTATTATCACAAAACTTTGCGCATGGTACCGACTTCGACAAGTTATTTCACACTTTTGTGTTTTGGAGTCGGTTCCATTTTATGCAAAAAAAAAATTTTTCACACTTTTTAGTGACCCTTGCTACTTACGGGATCGATTATAATTTATTTTTAACAACTATATCATCAAAATAGCTAAATATTATTCAGGTATTTTTGCTTAACTCAAGCATCACCTTTCAAACAAAATTTTTTTTTTTAAATCTGTTCACCCAGTCCAGAGCTGTGAGGTAACAAACATAAAAAAAATACAGACCAATTGAGAACCTCCTCCTTTTTTGGAAGTCGGTAAAAATATCTAGTGACAGTTCCGCCTAATTTTCCTTAGTCAAACCAGAAGAATTTTCGACGCGTTTCGATTCTATATCTTGAATTCTTCTATATCTTGGCTGAGCGCACGATCGAGGTGTGTCTCGAAAATTCTTCCGGTTGGACTGCGTGGCGTTTGTGACGAATTAGGTAAAAAATTAGGCAAAATTGTCTCTAGATATATTTTGCAATATTTTTTGAAGTATTAAAGAATTAATATGTATTTTGAAAAATATTTATTATTGTTAAATATGACTTTCAGCAAAGTAACACCTGAATCTATTCATAATCAGTACTTCAGTACTAATCAGTACTAATATTATAAATGCGAAAGTAACTCTGTCTGTCTGTCTGTTACGCTTTCACGCCAAAACTACTGGAACGATTTGAATGAAATTTGGTATGGAAATATTTTAAGACCCGGGAAAAAACATAAGATAGTTTTTATCCAACTGCGCAAAAAGAGGTTAATGTTATTGCGCGATAACCGACATACGCGCGGGTGGAGCCGCGCCCGTAAAGCTAGTTCTTATAATAATTTGAATTTAGTTTATTTCTCCCTTCATTATGGAGAACGATGTAAAAAATAATGACGTGGAAATGTATAGTAGTGAATGTGAAAAGGACCACGTGTCACGGAAAAGGAGTCGTTCTCCAAGCTCGTACAGAGATTCGTCGGATTAGGTTTTGGGTACAAGGATATAAATGCGGACGTAAGTAATTTGAAACACAATAAGTGGCTTTCTTGACGAAGATGATTTTTCAAAAACATTAAGAGCCCCATCCATCAAACACATCACGTGTTGCTGGGCTTAGTATAGAGCCAACCAAATCAGCTAATGATCTAGGTGTGCGCCGACCACCTACTGATAGCGAAGCTGATGAGCAACAGCTTAAATTGTCCGATCTGTCAACTATATTACAAGACCAACCTATTCCCAGATCTATATCTAATCACACAACTGCAAATATTTAACAGTAACAATAATTGGTACGCTATTCGTTTTTATTTCGCTCAAAAGATTAATAATGTTAATATATAAAGCATTTCTTTATAAAAAGACTTACTCCTATGTCCGCTCCATATTACAAAACACTGAAATGTATTTAGGATATAAGTAGATAGGTTTTATGTTGATGGCACATATCTTACTTTAATGGTTAAGCCATAATAACCGCGTTATGTAAAAATTTTAGATTATTCACAGGTCATTTTGAAGATCATTTTTTGGGATCTTGTAGTTATCATAGGTCAAAATATTATATTTTTCGTCATGGTAATTTAATATGGATATTTTTTTCCTTTACAGAGAGTTCTTAGTTGAGAATAGGTGGGTGAAATGCAAAATGAATGTACCTTGTCTATGTCCCACCATTACTTGAAACATGAAATCGTAAAAAAAAATATTTATTAAATGTATTTCTTTGTATTCTATTAAACTTTGAGAAGAAATATACTTGTATTTCAATGTAATAGGTTCATTTTATATTATAATTCACTATTTATTGAAATATGACAGATAAATCTACATCGCCATATATTTGTTGTTTCGTAACATCAGGGTTGGTAACGACGTTTTTGATGAAAATAAACATTATTTTGGTTAAATGGTTGTTTTAAATTGGCAACACTGATAACCGAACGGCAGTGTCTAACAGACGTCACAGTACAGCCGTTTTATTTGTAATAATCACGAATTTTACTGAGTGCAGATATTTGTGCAAAAAAATTATCAGACTTACTAACGCACATTTGCTTCATATCCATAAGTTTATTTAACTGTTCTTTATACATTTATATCGGAATATTGTTAAATATGCTTTCGAACACGAATAATTGTCGATTTCGTGAGTAGTATCGGCACGAGGTTATTTCGAGATTGGATTTTCTCAGATTTTATTTATCAGTTTCGTTGCATTTCGTTATTCAGTTTAGTAACGAGTGTTACTCAGTTTTGTTATTCTTCTGTTACGTTACTAAACTGAGAAGCTAAGGCCAAGTACATACTGACCAGAACTACAGGCGTCGTTTTCTAAACTTAAAAACCTGTCTATTAACCCTTCAGCTGCCAAGCTTTTTTTGACATGAGCTCAAATTGCCAATATAAACATGGCTGCCAATTTTTTTGCAAAGTTGCAATTTCAGCAATTAATTTATTAATTATTTTTTTCTACACATATAAACACCTATAAATCGTCGTAATTCTTATGGAATAATCTACCTGTCTCTATTAGTTTTGTAATAAAACAATTAAACATATCCACGATTTTAGCAACTAAACCTAAATATGGCAACCAATTTCTTCAACAGACATAATCAATGTTATAAAACCGTTATCATAATAAAGTTGTAATTAATCGCTTTTTTTTTGTTTTTTTATGGAAATAAATTTTATTTAATTTGGATTTTATAAAACAGATCAGATAGTTTTTGTGTTTACAAACGTACAAAACGACAAACAATCGAATCTTTCTCCTTCTATACTAGTAGTTTGCCACAAACTAAGGCCTCGCCATGTACCGAACTTGCTCGCGATGTACTTTTATGGAATACCTATGCTCTGTCACAATTAAAAATACACAATATAACATTTATAAACGGCGGTCTTATCGCTATCTATTCTATTGTATTTTTTAATAATACGTACTAATATTTCATTTTACAAGAATTTTAACTTTTATTCGTTTTCATCGCTGCTAGTTGGAGCGGCGGCGGCGGCGCGTCGGTGCGACTTCGTTCGCGTGTTGTATTCAACTCTACACCTACCCAATACCTACTAGCTCTACCTATTATAAGTACTACCCCTGTATTATAAGTTATAACCAAGGAACAAGAAAACAAAACAATAATTCATATTAGTCCAGCCTTGTTCGAGCGAGATTAATGCATCACGATTGATTTTATTATAGATCTAAATTTGTATAAGTAAGTACTTACAGTTTTTTTAGGACATGTGATCTACGCCTTACTTATCAGTTTTGTTACAATTTCGTTACTAATTTTTATATCTCAATTTACTTACTATTTCGTTACGGTACATCTATTTTGCATTTCACCCAGGTACGTTTTACTATAATGTTCGGGAAGTGTGTGTGTGTGTGTTGAACACGCGGGTGAATTAAAAGGTGCAATTGGTACACTCATAAAATCATTATTTTCTTTACAAGACTGCCCAAAAAATGGAGTGTTATGTTTTCAAATCAAATCATTCATTTATTTGCTAGAGTACATGTCACAAGGATCTTAATATTAGTAATACAGATTCAATGGATTCAGTCTGCAAGCAGACGTGCAAATGTTTATTTGAAGCTAATTCATTAATTATAATATTTGTACCTAAAAAATATATATATTTATTTACAATAATCTAATAATTCCTTCACACTATAAAAACAATTGCTAAGAAGCCAGTCAGTTAAACATTTCTTAAATTTCCTTCCATTTAATTGCCTTATGTCATTACCATTAGGTATGCAATTATAAATTTTTATACACATATTATAAATGTTTCTTTTGTATAAATCTTTTCGGGCTAGAGGTTCATATAATAGGTTACTGAATTTAGACCTTTGTTGGCGCTTAAATACATCGGAACGTTTTACAAAAAAATCAGGGTGTTGTTTAGCAAATATACACATTTCATTGATGTACATGCAAGGTAGAGGAAGTATTTTGCATGATTTAAAAAGAGGTTTACAACTATCAAGAAACCAGGCTCTATTTATCACCCTAACACACCGTTTCTGTATTTTAAACACTCGTTCAATGTCTACTGAGTTACCCCACAATATCAAGCCGTAACTAAGCAGAGACGAAACATGACCATGATATGCCACTAACGCGGCTTCAGTAGATACAGTGTGTCTGATTTTCTTTAGAGCAATCTTCAGGGTTTATGTATGTACATTTGTGAGTTTCTTTGTTCTTCTATAACTTCTGAACGGCTTAACCGATGGTAATGTACGAGATATCATTAGATTCGTCTTGATAGTGACACTAGGTACAAAAAATAAAAAAAAATAAAAAACTAGCGGATTTTAGACGCCATAATGTGTAATAAAATACATATATATTCTTCCAAATTCATCGATTGGTATATCAAAATGAATGGCTTTAAAAAACGGTCCCATAAATAGGTATATAACATGCAGTTTTTAATTCAAGGGAAGGATAAAACTCTTCACAAAAATAAATAAATGTTTATGAGGGTACAAAAAAAACTATTATTTACGATAATTCGGAGGCTACCAATGCGTCTTTCACGAACCAAAATCTGCGTATGAGTCTCCACGATCAATTAAACTAGATCGAAATGTCGAGGTTAGCATACATTTATTGTCTTGAAAGTGTCATTTAAACATGTTTTATGTTCACCCCAAGATTAATATGTATTGATATTATAAAACAGTTAAAGTGAAATGATAATTTGGAATAAACAAAAATGTTAGCCTTGACTAAAGATTTTATTTAAAAGCTGATAAAAAATAATCGCTCGGTAATGTTCACTGCTTACGTTCTACGTATCTACTCTTCACGTTATCTACTTACTGGCTATGTTAAGACAATACGTCAACTTGTACTTTATAACAATTTTGGGATCTGTTACAACCAAAAATTAAGTTTTTTTGTGACGAAACAAGCTCGAGGCCCACCTGATATTAAGCGGACTCTGCCTATAACAAATGCATTTCGTCACAAGTCACGAATTGCACTGTACCCGTCACCTTGAGAGGTAGTTGTTAAGTCTCATGTGCCTGTAATTTCACTGGCTCTCAAGGACTGCTGCCGGAACACTCTGTTAGGTGTGAGCGCCAGATTTTCTACTTGAGGGTGGTCGCTAGCCAGGCGGGCATTCGCAAAATGCCCTTCCAACATGCGGTGCAGCACAAGCCCGCGGCGGGATTCGAACCATGGGCCTGCTGCACGGCAGTCCATAGCCAATGCCACTGAGCCATCATTGCTTCGCAATTGAAATAACAAGAATAATGAATAGATTCAGGCGTTACTTAGCGGAAATATATATAACTACATAGTATAAAACAAAATCGTTTCCTGCTGTCTGTATATGTATACTTATATGTTTAAAACTACGCAACGGATTTTGATGCGTTTTTTTAATAGATTAGATAGATATTAATAATAGATATAGAGTGATTCAAGAGGAATGTTTATGTGTATAATACTTGCGTAAAGTAAAGAAACACTGATAATTTTAGTGGTTTCTAATGTGATTTCAAGAGTACCTTTAACCTTTTTTCATGGTGGAAGGGCATTTTGTGAATGCCCGCCAGGCTAGCGACCACCCTCAAGTAGAAAATCTGGCGCCAAGCACCTAACGGTGTGTTCCGGCAGCTGTCCTTGAGAGCCAGAGTAATTCTAGGTTAAGCCTGTTAACACCTTCGACCACATCATCACTTACCATCACGTGAGATTGTCGTCAAAGGCTTACCTATAAGCAATAAAAAAAAAAATTAACCTTCCAAGAGTAACCTCAAAAGAAAACATGTTTGTATCGTCTAAATCTAATGGCAAAAAAGCTGTGAACTTTGTATATAAAGATATTGTAGTATATTTAGTATCAGCATTGCACCCGTGCGAATCCGGGGCGGGTCGCTAGTTTAATAATTACAAATATTTGAAGAAACATAAAATTAATAATTTAATAAAACACAAAAAAAAAAAAAAAAAATTTAGAGACAGTTCCGCCTTATTTTCCATCTCCAAACACCACGCAGCCAAACCCGGTAGAATTTTCGACGCGTTTCGATTCTACACGAAGCTCCCTTAGGATGTTTTGACTCTTCGAGCGCACGATCGAGAATCGTTTTATGTTTTCTTATATTTGTAAAATATTCGCCATCATTAAAAAATATTGTTCCTTTGGATACATCTGTAATGAAATGTCAGTAATTATAGATAAACAATTAAACACCCCAAATAGTGGCTTACTAATCTTTCAGTGGGGCTCGTAAGAGGCGACTTAAGAGGCGCGTACTTTTCCATACAAAAAGAAAAAGCTCTTTTCTACCTCTTCTTATAGCGCCGATTTCTGCGATTTTTGTGTTCATGTATTGAACATATCATAGACTAGGCTTGTACGTTTTATTTGGAATAAATTTAAGTTTTCTAAATAACTTTAAAGTTAGAAGCATATTATGCTTTCTTTAAAACTTTAAAGTATCTTTTAACTTAAAGTTATTTAGAAAACTGGAATAAATAAAACGTACAAGCCTAGTCAATGATATGTTCAATACATGAACACAAAAATCACTGAAATCGGGAAAATATTAAGAGCTAGAATAGTTATTTGTTATACAAGAGTGCAAAGTTGCTTTTTAACCGCGTGTTCAATTTTGATGACCGAGCAAGCGAAGGATTCTAAAATTGAATCACGAGCGCAGCGAGTGATTCAAAATTAGAATCCTGAGCGTTAGCGAGGGAATAAAAAGAGCACGAGGGGAAAAATCTTTGCACTCGAGTGCAACACGTAACTTTTCATTCCACCTCAGCGAGGAAATGACAATGCCGCGTAAAGAACCGCGTACAAAGCAAATTGAAAAAAGAACACCAAGAAGGGAAACATATTAAAAATAAAAGAAATACTTTTGAAATCGATAATCTCCTAACTACAAAATCTAAGGTTTTAAGATTGATGGACGATCTGATATTAAACTATTTATCATGTTAACTTTCCTCTTGTTGTGCGCTAATTTAGCGCTAAGCTTTGTTTGATATTTATGTCATTGCTGTTCATGATTTAATATTTTCTAATTCTGAGATATTGTGTATGTACTTCTTATATATTCGCTCTACTTGACACGCTTGTTTGGTCTCTGTGTCGACTTCTCCCATTTTACAATCTAGGTCAAACTTAGATTTTGGAGTTCCAACGTGTATTAATATGGTGTTTATTGCTGTTAGGCCTACTTTTAGTTTCGTGCGCTTGTAGTTTAAAGTCCAATAGTTACCTGCCCCGAGAACACCTTCAACTTCAAACGTAGCATCGACCTGAGTCAGGTATTTAATAACAAAAACTTAAACGGCAACTTTATCATTGATGTCATCAGTTATTATATCTTTAAATATTCTCGGTATTCCGTAAGAGCTGTTTCTGGGAAAGCTGCATTTCGCGGAGACTGCTGTGTTTTTGTACAAAGAACAGTGCCAAGTTTCGGGTCGTTTAGCGAATCGGTCGGGTGGCCCGTCAGCAGCTGGAGCGCTGCGGCGCGGGCGGCGTCGTCGCGTCGATCCGCTGCGCTCGCGTCAGCGCCTCGCCGCGCCGCGCGCCTCGCTCACCCGCCGCCAGCGCCTCACGCCTCGCCTCAGTCAGTGTCCGACCGCGATCCGAGCTCACCTGTCGCTCAATCTAGTGTCACACTAATTGTTTCGGTGCCGTTCTGCGGCCAGTGCCAGTGTTCACATAAGATGTTTGCGCTTGTCGCAGTGGATCTTGTTTTTGTGTAGATCTTGAAGTGCGTCAAAGTGGATTCCGGCGGACTGTACCAGGCCGTGGAGCACGCGAGGAGGCTCGAGCGCTCCCAGGCCATGTATGTCATAAATTTAGGTGAGTCCGCTTCGACGATCCCTCGTCGATGATCTACATTCTTCGATATGCTGCACGACTTACTTGCGCGGACCTATAATTGGAACAAGACTGAACCGGTACTGACCCGGCTAAAAGTTCCATCGCAGATTTATCGCTTTGTAATTCGTTTTAGGCCTGTTAGTTTTTGTCGTTATCGTATGCAAATGGCCTCGGGGCTCGTTTTCGAAATCAGCTTTCTCTTTGGTGCGCGCTTTTGAAACTTGGTCCTTCGATTCTATGAGATGAGGAGTAGCCTCCCGGATATCTCGGTCAGCATCATAATAAGCGTGCTTAAATTATTCCATTTCAATTTGTGTGTTATTCATAGCGCACAGTATCTGTCTATGTATGTTTTTATTACAGTTCACGTACATCGTGTGGGCGTGTGTTGGTGTGTTTGCGCTATCGGCCGGTTCTATTTTCGTACCCTTCTATTGTGTGCGTGCTAGTTTACTTCGCGATGGATATACGAGTGAGCATGTGTGTTCGCCGTATCCGCGTTCACTCTGATAACATTTTCTTCACTTGATACCATTTGATACTGCCGCCAATCAAGCCTTCGTCAGTTTTTGGGATTTGTATGATGAACCTTCAATCAGAATCAGAATTACATATATATTCTCATTAAATTGGCAATACAATACCAAGCAAAATTACCTCGGTAAAATATTCGATCTTTAAAGTAAAATGCTCGGTATTTTTGTATCTCTGGAAATTATAGCCGCTGTGAATTTTGAAATGCATTTATTTGTGTACGCTACGTTATCAATCTAACCGGCACACACACATGTGAAATCGCTACTATCTTATAAGGTCGTGATTACCTTATCGTTTGTCTTATCTCATTCGAACCCTTTTGTTTGTTGTTAACTGTTCATTATCCGACTTTTGCATAACTTTCGCTAATCAGAATATCCATCCTACTGATAGGATATCTAGTACCTATGTATCATTTGGTCTGTTTTAAATTATACCCGTATTTAGTTAGCCCTAAGCCCCTGAACTTAACATTAGTATCGACTATAGTCAAATATATTAAATATTTCATGGAAATGCAAACGGGATGACATGGGAGGATGCAATTTCTATTCTGGCACTCCAGTGAACTGTTTTGAATGTATTATATCTTCATCATTTGTATCAGCGCCATTGTTGTTTTAAACTTTGCTCGGCCACATCGATTGTTACGGTTACCATCTGACCTGATATATCGACTATCTCAGTGCAGTCACGTCCGGATTTATAGCCTTACACCGGATTCATTAGAACGTTATTATAATCAACAAGTCATAATTTTCTTATTATGTATAATATAAGCTTTCAAATCATATTATCCCAAACTTACTAGTTATGCTTTCTTTATAATTATGTACCATATTATATTGAAAAATCTAACAACAGCAATAAAATATTTTGAAGTGTTTATTGTGAATGATATAAATTATAGGTATTATTGTAGGTACCTTTTTAAAATATATATAAATCAGTACATACTTGAATTTAAATGACAATCTTTTAATAACATAATAATGTTATGTTAAAATAGCAAATTCCGTGACGATTCTATATTCGTAATTCTAATGCTATAAATCCGGACAAGACCTAACTGAGCTAGTCGATATATTAGGTCAGATGGTAACCCTAACAATTGCTGTGGCTGCCATTTGGCCGAGCAAATTTTAATTCAACAATGGCGCTGACTCAAAGGATGAAGATACAATACAGTTTGACCAGTTTACTGGAGTGTAGATGTAGTAGATGTGGGGGTAGAGTGTAGTGGATCATGGAATCTCACACGGTGGAAATCGTAAAAGAGCGACAAAAGGAAAACCAAGAAGGGCAACAGCGTCTTCTGTAGAACCGTCTACAGAAGACTACGTTCCCCTAGCCGCCTGCCAAACGTTAGATGGCAAACACTTTCATTATTCTGCGATGACATTCTGGGTACCTGGTGGTATGATCTGAGCACTGTCACCCAAGAACATCCGCAGTACCAGAAGTCTCAAGGATGCGTTGCCGGCCTTTGAGGAGGGAATATACTCTCTCTGAGTCTTAATTTACAGTATCATATTTTGTAAGTATATATTTAATTATAATTGAAATGAAATAAGATAGTGAAAAGTATTGCAAGCCACCGTGCGATGGACATAAACAAGATTAACTCAACCTTATTCAGTTTATAACGAATCAAGCATAACTCGGTTGTGTTCAAAGTAAGGCTCTAAATCTAAGAAGAAAAGAAGCTAAGAAGAACTTGTATGGTCGGATTCAGCATCCCTCAACTTCTCAGAATATTTCAATATTCATATTATACGAGTACCAAATTAAACACTTGTTCATAAGAAAATGCAACTATTGTTTGTATGCAGGCGCACGAAATATGTTTTCACACAAATGTGTTTGTTGTTTGGTTGTGGATTATTATTTACATTATATTTTTATTATAGAATTTATATTTTTAAAAAATTAATAGACATTATAACTTCTGTATAATTTTATTTTATTTTGATGCAGTTTCAATCGGATTCGTATGCTAAACAATTTTTTTATCTTATATTTATTGCTATATTTTCTCTGCTGTTTAGTTTATTGCCTAGTCGTCAACTCAGTGTCGTAACCTAGGATAGTTTCCTAGATATAACTATGAGCCATTTCGCGACTGATCTGATGAATGTCTATAATAAAAGGAAATCTCTATATTTAAGAGATTCTAGTTGTGTTATTTTCATTCCATCTGAGTCCGTTATCGACACCAAATATTTAGCAGAATTAACTCAGTGTAAATGTTACATGCAGTCAGGGTCGTCGCAGGGGATGATATTGCTGCACGGTGCTTATAACGTACCATCTTGTATTTTTACGTTCTAGTTTGTATTACATTCATAATAGTGTCTTATTTAATCATCTATTTCTTGTGGGTGTGCTGAGAACTCATAATTAAATATTATTTCATACAATTAAGTGCAATAATAGTATTATTTTACTTATGATTTAATACGACTTGATAAAACAGGATCCATTTGGTTTAATAATCTATTTTATTTATCTATTATAACTTATAGCGATATTTGTGTCGCCAAACAAGTTTTTCTAAAGCATTTCAAATTTCATTTATTATTTGGTGACACGATAAAATTTAAATACAGCTTGAGACTATAATTAAGCAATATATCTCTTGGTCAGATCTTATCACCGTTACGGCATGAACATTTTCAAAAAGGCTATTTAAGATGTGTATGTCTTTGGTGCGGTGGCGCTATCGAAGGCGGAACTGTATGTGGCGCGCGCTCGATGCGCTATATAATTGTCGCGATTGACACGGTTCCCTTATCCGTTACCCGGAACCAGTTCTGCAGCACCCTGAGGGCGCGGCGAGGGCAGCGCAGACTGGATGGCGCGGGCCGGCCCGCCACCGGCCGATGACCCCCCTTGCCGGATCCTCTCCACATTCCTTCCAATTAACTCTTAAAACCCTTATCACTTCTATAAATAGAATATTGACGCAGGACTGATAACGAGTGTACGCTATCTTTGTGGGCTAATATATCTGTTTATCACGTTTTGTTGAAGCACGCAGTAGGTATGTGTTGTGTACGGTTTAGCTTCCCAAATACGTACCACTACGTTAGGACTTATAGACTATGCTCGCCTCGGTGCCTGATGACCATATCATATATTGTTGTTTCGTTTTTAGGTTCCGTACCCAAAGGGTAAAAACGGGACCCTATTACTGAGACTTCGCTGTCCGTCCTTCCGTCCGTCCGTCCGTCTGTCACCAGGCTGTATCTCAAGAACGGTGATAGCTAGACAGTTGAAATTTTCACAGATGATGTATTTCTGTTGCCGCTATAACAACAAATACAAAAAGTCAAGGTTGGTCAAGTGCGAGTCGGACTCGCGCACGTTAAAACAAAAAAAGGTTAAAATATGAAGTCTGATGTTGTATGGAACCCTTCGTGCGTGAGTCCGACTCGCACTTGGCCGATTTTATTCCTTTTATTGTTCTATTAACATTAAAATGCTTCCTTCTAAAGACCGGAGTACTAGTACTCGGTGATTTATTTGGAGGCTTTTGAAGGATTCCATTTTCCTATTGAAGTGGGTTCTGAAATTTTATACAAATTGGCTTATGTATTGTCTCGATGATTGCGTAGTATTCGCTCTACAAAAGTAAGGCAATCGTGTTTATCTTTAGAAACATACTGTCTGCAAAGACATTCTACGTCTTTTTAGGGTCGAAAAGTTTTTGTTAAACGACACATTTTAGAATAAAATAAAATAGAATAAAATATTTTTTATTGCAATAAGTAAATTGGTAATGTTTCACATCATACATAGGTAGGTAATCTTAAACACAATTTTAAAATTTAAATTGTACTGGTAAACATCACTACTCTATGCTTAAATCACAAGACTATCCTAGGGCAAAAATAGTAACTCTGTACTGAATTAATAATATTTGCACTGAGTTTTGCGTTGATAGCGACAATTGATGCGTTTTTTTTCGGTCGATTGCGTCAAGGCAGTGATGACGCACAACACAACGTAAAAATAGTTACGAAATGTTTGTCTGGTCTAGACGATGCTATTCATCTTCATTTAAACATACGTGTAAAGTTTACATACTTAGACTTATATTTCGATTTTATATTTATAAAATTTTACTAAATGCTTGATTAATTTCCTGTGCGGTATAGTCGAAGGTGACCCATATCTGATAGCTTTGACCGTATGAAACTGGAACCCGTTGTCTCCGGTTTTAAAGTTTTATTTTCTATATCTTTATGAGAATCTGGCTTTTGACCCAGGTAGGTACCTAATATAATTGTCGAGTCAAATTCAAATTTTCAAATTCAAAATCATTTATTCAATTTAGGCGTCTACGACGCTCTTATGAAGGTCAATTACAAATTTTAATATTGAAATATTCTACATTGTACTGCCACGTTCAGCAAAAAAAGTTTATAGAGCCACTGCGAGAAGAACGGGCAAGAAACTCGGGGCCATTCTTTTAAACGTCTTTTTACAATGTGTTATAAACAATATAATACAATTATTACAATATTTGTTTAAATTACGTAGGAGACATGTGATGGCTTGGCAGAGGTGGAATTTTCCAAGCATTTTTGTCGTTTAAGTAATCACAAACTGTGTAGTAGGATTTCTTCATCAAAATATTTTTCACGTGCAATTTGAATTTTCCTTCTGTGAGCATTGTAATATGTTCGGGAATTTTATTATAAAACCGCACACAATTACCTAAAAAGGACCTTTTATTTGTCTTTGCTAATCTAAAACATGGTACCGTTAATTTATATTTGTTCCTAGTGTTGTAATGATGGTTGTCACTGTTTAATTTAAATTTACTCAAATTTTTCCGAACATACATAATATTTTCAAATATATACAGACTGGGTAAAGTTAATATATCAATTTCTTTAAAAAGATCCCTTAGAGATTCCCTAGGATCCATTTCATATATGGCTCGAATTGCACGCTTTTGTAAGATAAAGATTGTCTCTATCTCAGCAGCAGCTCCCCACAGCAATACACCATACGACATAATACTGTGGAAGTATGCGAAATAAACTAGCCGTGCAGTAGCTACATCTGTTAACTGTCTTATCTTACAAACTGCATATGCAGCAGAACTAAGTCTTCCGGCTAGATCATGTATATGTGGATCCCACTGTAAAGTTGAATCCATTTTGATTCCCAGAAAGACTGTCGCTTTGTCAATAGAGAGTTTATCTAGGCCAAGCTTAATGTTTGGTTCAACATAAGGAACATTTGGTAATGAAAACTTTAAACATTTGGTCTTTTTTGAATTTAACAGAAGATTATTAGCAGCGAACCATCCAGAGATCATAGATAACACATTATTTACATGAATGAGTTCACTATCTTTCCTATCTACTTTAAAAATCAGAGAGGTATCATCCGTCAGAGTCTTCGCCATAAAACCGATTGCCGAGAATATGCGCCTAGTGATATCTGTTGATCTTGATCTAGTCAATACCGTGGCGTCCGTGGCCATTCTGATAGGCAAGGTCAAAATATTTGCTAAGTTATTGCTAAAACGAAAATGCTTCTTGTCTTGATCTTCACTAGTTTCAATCGGGGTATGTTATGGACGAGGACTGCTAAGGCACTGGCACCTAGACACTGCACGGTCATTTTATCACAAAGTTTTAGACACGTGTCAAACTGCACGTGTATACATTTCGGCGCGCAAAATCGGATTTGTGACATCTTTCATTTTCCAAATTATGTGTATTCGTGTTTCTATGTAAGAATGGTGAATATTTTAAAATTAGATTGTTCCTGAACGTGCACATCTTTGAAGATATACAATAACATAACTGTTACTTTTCCTGTTCCCTCCAAAATGTTCTATGAAGTTTTTTGTAATGTAACCACCGCTATATTAAAACGTGACTTGGATACGACTGCGACTTGACGAAACGACTTTCTACATGGGACACAATTTTGAGTATTTTTATGTCAGTTAAGATAATACTTGACGAATGGCTCATGTCGGTACAAACGATTGGAATATAAAACAAAAATAAACTATACTCGTATGTACTTACATGAGTATAACATTGCAAGTGCACGCCAGTGACGCGATAAACGTTTTCTGTATATTCGTACATATGTTCTTTCTAACAATAAGTTGTTTTGATATCAACTCGTGGTAGACGTCACGTTCGACATGAATGACTTTGTGAGGGATTTCCAGCGAGTTCAATTTTTAATTATTTTGTTGTCACATTCATAACGCCGCGCGCAGCTCTAGGACGCCATGTGTTGAACTATAGCCAACATGTCAGTGTAAACATCTATAAAATATCCAGGATTTCAAAAGAGAGGTTTATATACAATTACAGGTTCCCTAGGGTTGAGATGCAAATCCGAGCAGGCAGGCTTTACACCAACCAGTAAAACGGAAGTGTCGCACAGATCACATTTTGATTTGCCCTTGAACCTGGACTGGACAACGTTCATAATTTTAATAAAAATACGCAGTTAATTTTCCCACGGTAATAAACTAGTCCCAGACTTAATATTAATAAAATAACTATTCCATGTCTGATTCATAATCTTACCTGTTGTTCAAAGAGAATAAATTTATTTATTTTATTTATAAAACCTTTTAAGATATAATATGCTTAATTTAAATGTTAAAACGCGCTATTTATATCCATTTTTATGATCCAAATGAAACTTCTATATGTCTTTAAATTGAATGGTATACTTCCACATTTTTAATCTAACGATATACATAATTTGTTTGATAATGATCTATATCAGATAAAACTTGTCTATCACATATATGAGCTTCATTAGTAAAAATAAACCTGACGCAAATTTTTATTCATATTTATTTTAAGCTCTAAAATTATCGGTATAGGAAATTTTAACTATGTATTTGATAACTGAAATTAAATGATCGTGTCGGTATTTGTAATATATTTGTGAGTGCGCCTATTATCGTGATCATCAGTCCTTGTTCATAGATACTGTTACTGCAAAAACTGGAATAAAAAACGCTTTAAGCCTTGGCACCGTCGCGTCGTGGCTTCACGTTTCCGTCTCGGTTTTCCGCATCGTGTTGGATTATATTCTATACTACTAAGAAAAAGTTACCCGCAGTCTCTCCGTCGCACAAATATACAACTAATCCTTCAAAGTAAAATGTTACTTGTTGAACTTATTAAGTTTGTTATTATTAATTCATTACTCTTCTTAGATCGAATCATAATTTGCATAAACATTTAAGAGAATATTTTGAAATTGATCTAGCACACAATTGTTTATTTGCCTGCGATTTTTTTCCACAAAGTGTTTATCTGTTATAGTTTGTTTTCAGAGAACTCTTCCAAGGAAGTAAACATTTACTTGTCGGCACTAGACCATGAAATTGAATAACGTAATTTTTTTTTCCTTTTTATTTCTTTTCTTTCTGTATACATAGTATTGTACCACAAAACATTGGAATAGGAAGTTTTGTCAAAATTGTTCATAGGCATTTGCTTTTTTATTGTTCGATGAATGTATTTCCGGCAGAAATAATGGATCTTGACGAAATGATTCACATAACAATTATATTGGTATATATTAAAAAATTGTTGCTAATATTTTGTTTGTTATATTTTCCCCTTTAGTTCGATTTTCCCAATGTCTTAGTTCAAGACCTTTGTTTGTGTCTTGTTCCTCTTGCCACGGGGCAGTTAACAACCCAAACCGCAACGGTACAATTTGCTACTCTTCCCGTTTTGAATTATTTTATAAATTTTTAATAATGCTTAATAATAATCTACTCTTCGTTGCAGTAGTGGGCGAGAAATTGTTATTCTCAAAGGATTTATTGTTCATCTGATCAGCATCTATGTGTTTCACTTAGAGTGTAGGCGCCGCGCCGGCATTCCCATGACCTTTGAAAGCTGTAACGTGGGCGGCTCGTTGTTTACTTGAGCTTTCTTATACTTCTGCGAAAATTCGCCTACGAAAGTGAATTTCTGTGGAAAAGAATTCTGTATTTCTTACATATTATATGAATCTAATAATGATAAATGTATCACTGATATTGTTGCTTTGATCGTATCATTGTTATTTGTTGTGTTTTACACTGAAAATAAGTTATAACATTTCATATTTTAACGTCTTTTAGGTTTAACAATGTAGTTGTTGACATTCTTTGATGAAGTGTTTACGATCTTGAAATCCGAAAGCAAAAGTTGTAAAACTTGGTTAGTTATTTATTTATGCATAAGTTATATGTTTAACTAGTTACTTTGAATAATATTTGCTAATCATATTTGTTCGGCAAGTAGTTATAAAGTTTACTTCACTCACCTCAATAATTATATATAAACATGACATCATCGCGCTGTTTCTAAGGTCTGTAATTATTTTTATCTGTTATGGTTGGTTAGTTGTTTGGTTGTGGTAAGTACTCGCCTCGAGTCATCTGGCCAGTGACGACTAGCTCTTGATAGATAATTTATGTTATATTCCGTTGTTTGTTAAAACACACTTGCCCCACATTTCATCACTAATAACTTCTCTATCAAGCGCGTTCATGGAGACAATTTTAAGCAACATTGAATATTAACGACTTTGCTGACGCCACAACGAATATATAATTATTCTCAACGAATATAACTCAATCTGATTATATCCACTTGCGCACTGTAAGAAAACATATAAAGTTGTATGTTGTGTCTGCAGAAACTATCGGGATCGCAGTACTATTGTATAAATTATACATACTCAGTATTCTACGAGATGTGTATTAGTTTATAAGAATCATTGCATCTTATCAGATATTCCGTTGACATTATTTCAAATTGTCTAATCTGTCATAAGTCGTTTGGTTTTGTGCTGTCTCAGACGGAATGCGTCAAGATACATTTATAGAAGCGACAATTGCTCTCATTGGCGATGGCGTGGGCAGGATGCAGTAATAACTCCGTGTCAGCAGTTCAAACACCAAAATTGAGCAGATCGTACCGCCACCTGCCGGCTCCCTACCTCGTTATGTACGACCTATTACTATTGCGTCAAACGCGTTCATCGCTCGACTATTTACGTTGTGTCCCTCCGGAACTGCACGGATGTCGACCAGTTCATTGGTGCCAGAGTTAACTTGAGGTTACTAGTCCACTCCAGTCCTACATTGTTTCTCGAATACTTATTGCTGCTCGGTGACTGTTACTATGGATATGGGAACTTTTTGTGCTATTTCAATAACAAAGGTGAATCTTCTCGCAAATATTGTAATATTAATCTGATTAGGTTTTCAAAAGCCTTCGCCTTATCGACAAGCCTTACTAAATTATATGTAATCTGTTAAAATCTTAACGAGCATTTGAATTGTTCTTGGTTTTACGGATAATTCATTGTTTAATGCTTGTCTATGCAAACATTCTCAGTTTACCTGAACATTATACTGAGATCGCTTCATGTTTTATGTCTATATGGTTTGATACAGAGCATGTACATGTCAGCTAAGCTTACATTCAAACATCGATTACTTCGTATATGTGTCGTTTTCTTCAGTTAGCAGTCAGAAAAGTTCGGCCACAAAGGTTTTTAATCAATTCCAATACGAAGTAAACCTACGTGTAGTGTTTGTGACAGTTGCAGTCGGAAGATTCCACGGCAGTGAGGACGGTGCAGCTTGTCGCGCCGCCAATTCGACCACATCAATTGATTGGACTAATTCATGGTTATTGCTTCGGATTGTGGACGCATTGGGGATCATTATGATGTGTTTTGTTTACTTATATATGCCCCATCTTCTTAACCAACTGCAGCTGTTTGACTCATTGTATACTTTCCAAATGTGTCCAACGATTTGTTGATTCTATGACAATAATGCTTACAAAAATGTACTTGGGTTATATGCATATCTTTATCATGTAAAACTCATCTTGTTAGCTTTTATGTTTCATTGACTAATCTTTTGTTAATACAAAGGGTAGTTTCTATTTTACTTTCATAATATAAAAAAAACACACACACGATTAATATGTTATTTATCTATAGATCTTTGTTATTTATTTTGTATATAATCTCATACTTAGCATTAATGTTTGAATTAAATGTAAGTATGAGGTAATTCTCGATATTTTTTTTATCTCGGCTTCTTCGCTATAATTTCGTGGTTGATAATCTTATGATATTCCAAAGTTGCAGGTTGGTCCATATAGGCCCAAACGGGAACTTTTTACGAAAAACTCCCAATGTTGCTCCATGTGTGGGATGTTGCGCCGTCTTGCTGAAACCTTTGTCTTCCACGTCGTAATTCGTATATGTAATAACTAATATCCGACGCGTTTGAAACGTTCGCCATTATTGACTCCTTTTTAATTTACAGTGTTGCCAATATAATAAATAAATAAAATATCAATTTATTGCCTTATTACAAAATAAAAATATGTACAGAATAATAAAAATTAATAACAGTCATAAGGCAAAAGGGTTATGCTTAGCATTATGCAGTGCTATCACTCACTTGAGCGTGCGCTGCGCTGTTTTTCAGCATATCCCTACTCGGGCGGATGTTTGCCGAAAAACATTGGAGGTAAAAAAAGCGGTTCACAAATTAAATAAATACATATTTACAGAGACAATACAAAAAGATACATAGTTACAGAGACAACTTACAATCATAGAACTAAATTACACAAAAATTCGTGGCCAATTAAAATATAAGACTTATCCTATTACTATCAATCTTTATATACAATACAAATATATTATCATAAAGTATAGTACACATATATTACGTCATATTCGGTTGATATATACGTATAAAGCTTTACATGTAATATTATATATACATCTTCAACATACTACCTCCTACCTGCTAACTGCTAAAATCTATATTATTATTTTTGTTATTACCCTGCCATTCCATACTAACCACCAATTTGGTTGATCTAGATCTGTATGGTGGAAACGTTTTAATATTATTTAATATATTCCTTTATCACAGCTCTAAGCCCATTACTTAGTGCGGGACACAACGGAACCCTTCGAAGGTCACGTAAAGAATTAGTCATGTCGTCTATCGATTCTATCATTACAGTAAACATAAGTATATATTACACCACGACTTTAATTCTTACTAAACTTTCTGTACAATAGTAATCAGAAGATGTTAAAACGTTGCTACAAAAATAATAATTAAATCTACTTGTGTGATTTGTATGTTACTCTAATTCATATGTTTAAATCATCTCTGCCTTGATCTAGTGATATTATCGTAAACTAAGTGATCGTTGTCGATTTATGTTAATTTGATAGTGGTCTCGACCTGCCTCACTTTATTATACGGCGACCGAGCCATTACAAGGCTTGATAAGAATCTGGTGTCCTTTTACTATTTTGTTTTACATTCCATTAAAAGCTCATTAACTCTCGCGTATAACAATAGAAAGATTTCAAAAGAGACTTCATTAATACGTCTCCAAAGGCACGGCTACAAAACACCAATAATACTGTGAATGACAACAGAAAGTACATGTTGCCAAGGAGTGAATAAATAGTTTAGGGACAATGAGTTGGAATCCCCGGAACAAGATGCGGTGAACTAAAACACGCGACATCCACGTGCCCGAAGGTCTAGGGCACCAGCTCCAATGCCATCACTCTGGCTCGGTCTACACTTACACAGGTAGGGTGACTCTAACCTGCGAGTGTATCTGCAAGAAATTTCCACCTTCTCCGACTGGAATATGTGTATACACTGATTGACTATTAGTTTTCGTGGTGTTTCCAAAATTACATTAGAAGTCTTTTAAGTTGGAAGTTTTGGTCAAATCGTCACAAATAGGTTATTTTTTCATATTTTTTCCTATTGCTCCAAGGTTTAAATATTTTCTCTTTTTAGATGTGTTGTGAAAGTATGGCAACCCAAGCTCGATATGTTTATGCAAATACATTTGTACAATACATTTTTTACCAGTCCTGTCGATGCTACGAGATTTGTTTATAATATCATTAAATTGAATGTTCAGACCATTATTTCCATCGCCATTTTATTTGTTCCACTGAAAACGATTGATCACTCGATTTGGCTGTTAACAACTCAATAATATTTTCTGATTACGCAACAGCTAAATTGAAATAATTGGCAGTCACAAAAATGTAACACTGTAGGTACCTAGCCTTCGGACGTAATGGACTAACGTCTAAAATTATCTTGTCTTGGACGAGCTAAATGGCGTTTCGAGTTTCAAACGAGATATTCCCACGAGAGGAATAGCAAAATAACAACAGAAACAACCAACAGTTTACTTTGAACAGCATTTAATTAAAGAGCTGAGCCTTAACAACATGATTACAGGGACAGAAAATTGTATTGTGTTTTAATTAATGATCTGTAATCAATGTTCTGTAAAATCACTGGAGTACGAACCGGAAACTGTAAGGCGCAAAATGCGAAACAACGCAGCGCCGGAAATGACGCGCGAGCGACGATGCCAACTCGACGACGGGAACACGCGGATTTTGGCTCAGTCTTTTTGCCACTTTTACTTGCAGTTTTGTTGAAATAAACGTATTTCATTAAAAAATTAGTAATACGCCGAGAACTGATGCCTCGCGCTGTACTGTACCTTGTATATTTTAGTTAAAAGAACATATTACAGGCACAGGAGTCTTAACAGTTGTATGTCGCAAGGTGACGGCCTAAGTGCAGGTAGTCACTTGTGTCGAAATGCATCTGTTATAGGCACAGGTTATCGCTTAACATCAGGTGGGCCTTGAGCTTGTTCCGTCACAATCCAATTAATAAACGGTCAAATGCGTGTCGAGCCACGCACAATGTAGGGTTCCGTAGAAGCCCGTTATCTTAATATAGAACGATTCTGTAGTTCTTTATTCTCCCCCACTTTCTTCCTGCTAAATCCAAGAAATAAGAGTACGATTGCTGCCAAGTTATTTTTCAATTGTTATTCGAATATTAAACAAAATTCGTTTGTGAATTCTTTAGGTAGATAATCGAATGAAAACGTAATGATAGCGCGATCCAGAATCCGTTGGTACATTGTAAGAATTTGAATGTCAATTAATTTATTTGCTGTAGCATAAATAATTATTGTATTATAAAATAGTTGAAATATATATTTAAGAAAAATAAAAAGTATACACCTATATATGCAAGTGTGATATAATCAAACACCTTGATACAATTTATTCTGCTTTGCACATTTCACTTATGGATCACACAGTAATTGGTCAATGCGTATATAAACAGAATCACACTGTAAATTATTAACTTCAAGAATACTTCGGGTAATAGATGTTACTCCATCGAGTTCTACCGACCGACTGACTTAGACGATCGTTCTCCCCACCCAGCTAAACATGTCATCGGAAGTAGTGGTGGATAATATAGCATCTAGCGCCATAGCATAGCGGGTTATTGCTTTGTAGCATATACAGCGCGCTATGCATATATTCTCTTCGCGCTATAAATATAACGTTTAGCATCGAGCGTCCACTAACGTGGCTGGGTAGGCCCATAACGCGGATATGCGCAAAGCGTGTTAACGCGACCGAAAGCGCGCGATGACTGAAGCTTGGCGCTATCACGCTATGCCGCTATGCTGTGTAGCGGCATAGCGCCAAGCTTCAGTCATCGCGCGCTTTCGGTCGCGTTAACACGCTTTGCGCATATCCGCGTTATAGGCCTACGCGCTATATACCTACCTGTAATGTGTTGGGTTGATTGAGTGTGACCGCGCGCGATCTATTGGCTCGCACTTACCTATAAGTTAGCGTTATAAACAAAGTTTGTGTATTCTAAAAACTGTGAAAGGACACGTAATGAATGTTTGAAAAGAAGTGTAAATAGACGATTTAGATTATAAGTAACGATAAAAAATGGATAAACGTAGTAGTGATTTACCGGTATGGAACTTTTTTGAAAAGTCTAGTGATGGTAATAAAATTGCTATTAGTAATTACTGTCGTGGCGAGTTCTCTTTTAAATCAATTATTAAAATGTAAATAGAAAGATCATCTCCATGGAGAGATAGGAAAAAAATATCATTACTGTACATATAACTGTAAATACAAAACAAACAAAAAATGAATATAAAGTAGAAAAAAAAAAACAAAAATGTTGATTTTTGTATATACTAGAAATGAACTTCTAAAAAAGTACAACGAAAAGTATGAAGGAAAGTTCATTCCATTTATTACAATAAAGCAGTGTAATAATTCTGTGTTAGAATCAACTCGTTACTCATTAGAGCCACGCTAGTGTCGAGCCGAACGACAACGGCAGACAGCAAGTTGCGCCTGACGCTATTGTGACGACACCTAGCATATGCATCTAGCGCGAGCGCCTTGTTTCGTTATAACGATAGCGTATAATAAAGCGCGCTATTCGAATATAGTTTATAGTCTCTAGCGCGTTGGTGCTGTATAGCGGATTTGAACAATACTAATCGGAAGATATCCAGATAGGTGGGGCCGACCAATCAGAAGACATCATAGTACTTAATCAATAGACTTACTGGTAATTGACACATTCGATAAAAGACAAATCAGTAACTTAATATTTGTAAATCTTAAAATAATACAAATAATTATAAAAATACCATAAAAATACTGAACATAATTTACAAAATCATCACACAAGTAAGCTTATAAATGGGCTATTATACTAGATAATAACTCTCTGGCCATAAATACTGTAACATAAAAAGCTTGGTATCAGCCGTATGGTCGTATATCATAATATCAACAGATACAACAACACTTCCTCTGTCGAACACCATAAAAGATCAGGGCAGCCGCGTGTCTTCGAACTACAAATTAATGCTGTTAAAGCCAGAATTGGTCGAAATCCCATTAGGAAGTAAAAATATTATGATAACTCAACAATAATCTTATTGCGAGAAATGAAAATTCCCGCTAGGAAAATGTCGCGTATTATAAATAAGACCTGAAGCGCGGTGCTTATCGTCGATATACAGTACATGCCCTAAATCAATCTTTAAAATTAAATAGAGTGCCTTGCCCGTTGCGATACGCAAGTGAAGGGCACAGAAATCTTCTCTTTACCGATTAAAAAAATTACACGATTGAATAGCACTACAACCAGCAAATTGATGATGTGTGAAATGAAGTGAGCGATGACCGTGGTACGACAGGTACAGACAGCAAACACTTCTAGTGTACGGTACGGTGTATATATAAGTCGAATCTTTGTACTGTCCTAACTATATTTATACATATTATTATAAAGAGGAAAGATTTGTATTTTTGTATGCAACGAATAAACTTAAAACCTACTGCACCGTTTTTGATTTAATTTAGCATGGAAATGTAATTTAAAATGAAGTTTTTATCCCACTGCGCAAAAAGAGGTTAATGGTTTTGCGCGATAACCGCAATACGTGCGGGTGGAGCCGCGGCTGGAAAGCTAGTCTATTATGTATGACATAGGGTATAGTTATTGTTTTAAGATTTTTATTTTAGATTAAGTTTTCAATGTCAGTCTTTACCCCTTATAAACATTCAACCACTTCATCTGAGTCACTTTAAAGAATTTATTCTATAGATTTTATATTTGGTACAAAATTATCCAACACCCAAGTTAAACGACTATTACTGCTAAACTAATAAAGTTATATCAACCGCTATACTTTTCCTTTAAAGTTCATGATTACAGATTTTTCAAGCCAGCAGTTTAGCTTTTAGAGGGGGGGACGCCCTGCTGGAACAAAAATTTGCACTTTAAAGTGTAATATTTCGTAAATGGAGCATTAAATCGAAAAACAGTATTAGCAACCCCTAAGTCATTTTAAAAGACCTATTCAACCATACCGCACACAAAGAGATAGACGACGAAAAAAAATTTCATCCCCACGTCACTTGTATGGGAGGTACCATAAAAAAAAATATTTTTCAAAATTTTATTTTACCGCTTTGTCGGCGTAATTGATTTACATATCCATACGAAATTACAGCTTCCTAGGACTAACGGTCTCTCTGCAAAACCTCGGACAGACGGACAGACAGACGGACATGACGAAACTATAAGGGTTCCTTGTCAGGACTACGGAACCCTAAAAATGTGCAGTCCCAACTTCCGAATGAGATAGTTCTACTTATGTCCTCCTATATGGATAATGTAAAACCCAAGTGAAGTTAAAAATGCAAATAATGAACAGCAGCACTTTATCTGCTTTTAGATGATTAATGGAACAAAAATTGTAGAGAGTGTATATCTGGACACTATGTTGACAAGTAATGAAAAGCGTGAGGGATATATATGCGGTTGAAAGGAGAGAGAATGATGCAAGCCAAGTGTATTTACTTGGCTCCCGTCATTCCTCTTTCAATCCCATACTTACATGACAAGCTGAATGGTCCTAAAAGGTGTGACTAGAAGTGTACGTAGGTATGTTGTGATGAAATATGTAGCAGTTATAGTTTACTAAATCTGATGTGAACAATATTAATGCTTATTTAAGCCCATTTAATATGCTGTATAAGGTATTGATGTTTCTGTATCGTTATTTCATAAAAATGCAGATAATTTTTTGTAAAATAAAAAAATTTATTTGGACGATCGGTCGCTATTGTACAAATGTACAACCGGTATTATCTTATTTAAAAAATATTACAATTGCAATAAATATACGAGTACAAATGCTCGATCGTTAAACATATTATTTTATGTGTTTTCACGAAACAGAAATAACTAAAAAAAAAGTATTATTATTTAATATACGAGTATAACTTTGTCCCTCGACAGGAAATCAAACATTTACTACTTAAAAACGATGGCAACTTTTTATTCTAATTGATATCGCTTTGCTGGACCAAGATAAAACTAGATCCGATTGCTTTCCAGGACTATTTTCAGGCAGCCATAAATGGACTTCCCGTCTGTGTTCTAACTACCGGCGCATATACAGCGTGCCGTGAATGCCTGTCAGTATGTGTCTAAATCTTCCTCGGCTATTCTGGTTATGCTATAAACGGAGTGGCTCTGTTCCCGGGTATTATTAGCGATGGCCAAACGCGCCTCTATATCTATACACACTTCGCACCTGATTGGATCGCGGCCAGAATTAGCTCTCGTTAGCCAGGATTCCACTGTCACATGGATAGAAATGGTTCAGCTTTTCTCCAGCGTTATTCTAAGCTAATATAAAATAAGGACAAAAGACTAATCAGTCTTTTGTCCTTATTTGTATGTGTGTGGTTTATAAAAGGATGCCGACAGAGTTGCTTGAATCCATAACAATTTAATAACACTTAAATCATATCAAGTGTGAACCGGTTATTAATATTGTTTATTCGGACGGTGCGGTGTGTTGAATTGCGGAAACTCGCGTCAATAACAACTAAAGTAACTAGTCTGATAGCCTCTTTTCCGCTAATAGCCGACCACGTATTGTGAAAACTTCTATATACAGCGTTTGGGATCCAAGTCTGATTTCAATAAAATATTTCGTATTCCAAGCTATCTATTTCCAAGAAGGTGGATCGTACGTGGCAACGCAGTGGATATTTCCTTTAACATTATATTTTCTGCAAATAAATTAACAAACTCTTCGATATTTAAGGATCTTTACCATGGCAAATAAAAACAAATATATAAACATATATAACATGGAATGCTCAGCTTTTGATTGTGAGTCAAAGTCAATTAATATGTCGAATAGTAGACAGCAGAAGGCGTGGCGCGTCGTCGCTTTTTGTTTGAGTTGGCGTGCGCCGCGCTGCCGAGGTCGGTCATCCGCGGATGCCAAGAGATCGGAGGAATCTCGGCTGGCATCGCAGCACTGGCTCGGATGGCTTACCGGCTTACCACCGGCATTCTTGACTCAATTATCTTTATGTCCCGCACAATCAGCCCCGTATGGGCGAATTGGGTTGCAGTTTGCAACGTTCACATTCTTTGACTTTAAGTCTTCGACAAACATTTATTGTGATATTGCACACCTTGATCAATCTTGTCCAGCAAATCTTCATTGGCTTTTTAAGGTTTTGCAAAGCAATGCCGTTTCAAATATAACAATATATATTGTCATCAGTCTTGAAAAAAAATGTATATTGCCCAGGGAGCTTGATTGCTTCCGCATTAGATACTCGTTAATTAATTACGTTGGATATGATTGGTAGAGCCAATTGTATTGTCGATGACCAGCGTCGTATGTTTGGCATTAGACGTACAATCATGAGAAGATTTATGCCGTCCGGCGATTAACGAGATGGCGAATATGTGCATACCTACTTGTATTGTACTGCCACATTGGGTTGGGAGTGTGATGGGGGCCGGCTCATTTCGTTTGGCTGATAGATGATCTTACTATTGCGTGTTGCATTGGAAACGTTGACTAAATTAATGTTGTTTAGATAAGTGTATGTGAACTTTATGAACTAGTGCTCGTGTTTTATCCTCTGATCTTTTATCGTACAAAGCACTACAGTTAAAATCTGGAGATCTTAAGAACAGAAAATAATGCTTCATTTTGTAAAAATCTTTATTGAAAAATTTTAGTTTTTTTTTTATTTCTTTTCGATTCCATTACAAAATTTATAAAATATTTTCTCGAGGTTTTGTATTGATGTTTTTAGGCTGAATTTCAGCAATCTAAACTAATCTAAAGTATACGATATCACTAAAAGAAGATAATTTTAATCTCTTTAATCAACAACATTTGATACGATTTTATCAACATAGATTTCCAATGATGTTGCATTATTTTAAACTTGTCATGGTATTGACTTCTATGAAATCTGATATCAGGCAGACGTCTGTAGCAAAGGAAGAAATCTATTACAGAGAGAGGAAGAAATCAAAATACCGTCGTATTGATCCAGAATCTAAAAACAAATATGGCCACTTTGCTACAGCTAATTCTACATCTACAGCTGCTGTAACATGCCATAAAGTTATAACCAATGGGTTTGCCTTTATCCATGACAGAAATCCCAACAAATTTAAAAACTGCTACTAGGTTTGACATTCTATAATAGCAAAGTCCTATCACATTAGAATAGTTTATAGAATAAATTTATTCGGGTAATAGTTAAAATGTTGTAAGTCATTCTCAGTATCGCATGTCATTCTCGGTATGTCATGTTATCAGTTTAATAATGTGCCATTCATCCATTTAGTGCGCAGTATGAAACTTTATGCTCTACCCATTTTGTACAATATTGTAATCAGAAGTGATAATCTCCCGATCCTAACACAATTTAGTATCAGGTTATGTTCTAAAATATCAATTGCCGCTTCACACGGGACTTGGCAGAAAACTCTAGCAAAATTATTAACATACATAATTAGTTCGCCGATCGTCATAACCATTTGGAATATGCAAGAGAACATTGAATGCGTTTGGAGACAAATGTCTGTTGGATTGAGCCGCTATATTTAGCCGTCTAGGTGTGAGCATCAATAAGAGTACCTACCGTACCTACCTTTAATTACTGTGGTGTATTGCTGAAGAACGACAATTGCTCGATATATCAGCATTAATAGGAAAAAACCTGTGTACTATATATATTTTATGGCGTGTATTGTCCGCGTCATCATTGTCAATCAGAAAACACAGAATGGACATGACTGGGGTATTGACACAGACTTTAGGGAAGGATGCTTATAAAAGTATGACGTTTAAGGAAAACCGCACTCGGATTTGTGATTGAATATTTAAGTTGGATGTTACACTGTTTACTGGCGCGGTGTCTATGTGAGTAATACGCTGCGAGCAAGACAAATGTGCTCCGCCATGCTAACATGCTCGTCAACCAAGAGTTAATAACTCATAGAAAGCTATAAATTATCACTAGATGGTGCACGCTGGTGCTCCTTGACCGCGATGCGGCGCCGCGGCAGACGGGGCGACGCGCACTGCGCTCGCGCTGCAGCGCTCACACTGCGCCCGCGCATCTAATTGCTAACTAGAGCTCTCGATAACGCTTATCTCATCGGCACACTTACGTTTCTGTTGTTCAAGAAATTGGAGCAGCTGTAGCTTCTTCAAATAATTGCTTTGTGACATGTTGACTGGGTTTGTGTGCGGAACGAAAATAAACCTATTTACGTGATGGAGTTTCATGAAGCATGGCAATCACATATTCAGTACCAGAAGAATATACGAATCGAGCATGCTGGAGATGTATATAAGTATTATACTTAGTACGACTGAGACTTCTCGATATCATTAGATGTAATTGGAGGAAAGGGTATTAGAATTTAAAATGTGTTTGTTGTTGAGGAGTTGCCACGAGTTGTAGCGCCCGCGCGGGGAGCAAGGTGATGCATCAGAATAGTGTCGTATTGTGCAACGGCCCCTGTCACACCGACGGGGCCAAGGTCCTTGTTCAAATTAACTATTGGACACTACCCGCGACGCGGGCCCGATACAATTTAATTTTACGATGCTGCGTCTTGATACTTGACCCATTTGAAAATCTGGGATGGTTTGTGCCGTACGTGATGTAATAGGACTGTGCGGTGCTTTTGGGGATGACCACTGATAGTTAACGGTTGTGCCACTGCCAAACGATTGGAGAAAATACTCTTTTGACATATTGTCTTGAACTTGAAATATCAGTACTAATATTATAAATGCGAAAGTAACTCTGTCTGTCTGTCTGTCTGTCTGTCTGTTACGCTTTCACGCCAAAACTACTGGACCGATTTGAATGAAATTTGGTATGGAGATAGTTTGAGACCCGGGAAAAAACATAGGATAGTTTTTATCCGACTGCGCAAAAAGAGGTTAATGTTTTCGCGCGATAACCGACATACGCGCGGGCGGAGCCGCGCCCGGAAAGCTAGTATACTATAATACATTAATAAATGTTCCAAAAGTACCAGTTAAAACGGGCTTGGATTTTCATTGGTAATATTTTAATAAATGAAATAAACTATTAGGAAACGACGAAAATTAACAAATGGGATAAAATTGAGTAAAGGTGAAGTTACTAGGCTGTGCTTCAACTATAAATAATACGTGACAGGTAATTAGTACAAGAAGACGTTATAAACCGATAGTATTTTTCCAAAAAGGTGTCCATAAATGGAAGCGAAAAACCAAAACAGCCCAAATGTAAAGGGCAGCAAATCGACACTGATGCCAATCAACCGCCGGGTGATTGATGCCGTAGCAGCGTCTGTCAGCGCGCGGGCGCCAACTGCCCGACAACTGGGCCGGGAATCGGGAAGCGGCCCGCTCTCACGGCGCGCCGGCTTATATCAGACCCATTAACAGTTCACATTTTTTGTGTCTCACTGGCGCCGCTCACTCCGCTGAACGCCTTCCCTGTGAACCTATCTCGGGAGAAGTAACATCTGTGATTTATTTCGCCAATTAGGACCTTCCATAACAAGGGTTCTGGGCAATGACCTTTCTGTGGAAGATTATTATGTACGAATGTTAACACTTCAACAGACATATGTTTAGGTGATTGTGATATCGTTAGATCTTAGTTACTGGGAGGTTTCTGATCACTGACCTTTTCAACGGTTCGGTTGCTGCCAATTGCAGAACAGTTTTATTGTGGAATTAGTGAACTCATCTTGGGAATTCCATTTACTCGCGTATGTTTACCGAATTGCTGGTTTTATTGCTGTGAAACGGCGGCGTACGTGTAGTACGCACGACTGGAGTTGTTTCCTCGAGCTGAATGGAGTGACGTACGACAACGTCCCACCAAGGCCGAAAACAATACCTCACACATTAGCATCCAATGCGGTTTGCGTTTTTTTAGGCTTCCGTACTAGAAAACGGGACAAAACTTCCGCTGTCCGTCCGTCTGATCTTACAGGACTGTATCTTTGGAGCAGTTACATACCTATATCCATGGTTTCAGTATGGCGGATTGCCTAGTAAATAATAATCATATATATTAAATAGAAGGGGATCCCTATTCAAGAAAAACATCTTTGTATTGGCTATAATATCGTAAAAACGGTAAAACATACAAACATACTTGGTATGATTGTAATCTAAAATCTAGTGTCCGTGTATACAATTAATAGAAACGGTCAAGTGCGGATCGGACTTTTTTTATGTTATTGTGACAGAACAAGCTCGTGGCCCACCTGATGTGAAGCGGACTAACCTTTGCCTATAGAAGATGCATTTCGTCACAATTCACGATTTGCACTGCGCCCGTCTTACCTTGAGACATAGTTGTTAAGCCTCATGTACCTCTAATTTCCGCTATAGATCTAGAACTAGGTACTATTTATATTTTTTGTGTATATTCTACTTTGATACGGCTCTCTCTGTGTGCAAGTCCAACTCACACTTGGCTGGTTTCTTTTTATATCCGAGGAAATTCCCATAGTCAGCTGATACATGTGGGTCAGTGCAGCTGTAGGAAAAACACCGAGGTGACAGTGGACGGCACATCACTAACAGTTGGGCTCTGTTGTTTATTTACGTAGCGGAATGTCACGCCTCAGGATTTTCCTATGTGCATTGCGACATTATTGTAAACGTAACTATAATTAGTCTTCAGTAATTTAATGAACGCGGTAAATGTTATATTCATAAAGATTTTAATATATTTGCAATGACGCATGTACCGCGGATTATGTCAAGTTAGCTTAGCAGCAGCATACTCGCTCTGTACGGGTTGATGGCGCGTTTGAAGACCGCACATGACTTTAATTTTTCCTCTCGTTGTAATATTGTAGCTTTAAATATATTAGATACCTGAGACTATAGAGATTACATATAAGTACATTAGATATTACGATATCGTTTTTAATTTACTATTTAGCAACGGGTTGTGTAACAATGGAACTCGAAGAAATTTTGTGAAATATACATATTAATATCAACAAATAATATGAATCTGCAAAGTGCGGGTCGGACCCGTAATGTCGAACAGTTATGTAGCACCCGGCTAGGTCTTGCGTAAAATTTACCGGAAATTTCTCCAACCAGTTTCGAAATAATTTGAAGTTCTTCGCCTGGGAGTCACGATTGTGTACAGTCCTAGCAGATTGTTACATAATAATGAAGGACGAAACTCGCGTTAATATTCTAACTCAAATCTTTTCATGTTGAGTTTCCCATACCGTGGTTGGTTGCAGGGCCACACTGTATCAGCCGGATTGTCCACTGCTGAACACAGCCTCCCCCATTATGGGGGGTTCGCCATAATCCCCACGCTTGGCAGGCGTCTTGGGGATCGCAGAGTGAGCTATCAGTTTCTCAGAAAGCGCTGCGGCCCACCTTCTGGTGTGTTCCCTTAGGCGTCTTTTAAGACACCCACGGGTAGAGCTGGGCGATGACATTCTAGCCCCACGGGACAAGAAAATATTAATTAAGTCAAATTTTTTTGTTTTCTATACGAGATAATGTGATTATATTAGGTAATAAATCTGTGACGTCAATCCGTCCGTCCGTTTGTCCGTCCTACGGTTAAGGGGCCTTTAATCTTTGCCATCTTACACTGCGATCCTCAAAACGCCTGCTAAGCATACAGATTATGGCAAATCCCGCCCCCCCCTAATAAGGAAGCCTGTTTTCAGCAAGTTCAGTGGATGATCCAGCTGGAGTTTATGGAGTTTAGTACAAAGTACAATGTAAAACAACAAAAAATAAAATGCGGCCTAGTCTGAGTACGTTTTTTGATAAGTATTTGTAATGACATGTATCTATGTTGTTGTGAATCTCTTTATGTGTGAGTCTGATCTGTACTTTTCGGTTTTTGTTTATATTTTGACTACCTTACTGCAAAACGAGCCCTAATGTTATCATAAAGCAACAATCTCTATTTGTTAACCTACCATCCCGTAGTGAGAGTGAAAGCGTCAGTCGGAAGAATGTCGGGTGTCCAGCTGACGTTATCATCCCGGGCGGAAGGGCGAAGACCTCTCCGGATGCGTTATCAAGCGGTGGTCGCCTCTCCAGTCGCTCCCACCACTCCCACTGCCTCGGCTGGTACGCAGTAGCTTATCTGCTGTGGGTGGAGGAACTACGTCATGACATGACACCATTTCAGAAAACTGAAGTGCCTGACTGACCTTTTTCCCCAATTCTGTCACTTTAATCATCATAATATCGCGTTTTTCTATACTGTTGGGGGTTAACACATTTGCCGTGGTTCCAGTTGTTAGCGAGCCTATTACTATGCCATCATCATCATCGCCAGGCATGACGTCCACTTTTTACGTCAAATGTCTCCCCCATTAAGCTGCCTATGCACTAGAGAGGGAGGGCGTGAGGAAGATTATCGGTGTAAGAGGAAAAAAACACCAATAGTTCATATTCCTAGCCTCGCTGAGCGTAAAGATCCTATTGGTGGCTTTATGACCTCGCAAATCTCCAGAGATGATATGCGGATTTAGGAGGGTTGCCACTATCCCGGCTATGTGTAAAGGTAATAGTAGTGGAAGATAGAAATTTTTTATCTAGGACAGCCGCCGTAACACACTTAGATTTCTTACTAAAGGGCGGTAGCTAACAAGGCGACCATTCCCAAAAACGACTATGCGGTGGAGCTCAAGTTTAAGCGCAGCAAGATTCGAAGCATGGACCCTCTATGCTGAAGCCTATAATAATTAACAGTGGGCCATAATTGCTGCTATTGTATGTACATAATATATTCTTATTATTTTAGTGCGCGATTTGTCTATATTATAGACAAGACGTTGTAAAAATAAAAATAAAATATTCTGGTTTAGCATCAGGCCCTGAAAAATCTATAATCCAAAAACTAAAAATTCGTTCCTCATGCAAGCTTGCGGCAACAAACAATCAAACTGGTATGTTTAATATTAAACAGGTTGTTGAGAAAAGGTGTTTAAAAAAATACACAATACTTTTACAAAAACAAAACACCGGTACAAAGAGAAAATAATAAAAAGAAGTATTCACGCTTACAACAAAAGCCCACGACACCGCTCGAAATAGATTGTATTTTAAAAAGTCGCACACGGAAACTTCGTCCATCTTCAATGCTGCAAAAATAGAACGTTGACACGCCAATTGTACATGTGACAAGCGATGGTATTCAAACTGTGCCGGAACCAACTCAATGGTGACGTCAGACCACATTAAATTATGTAGCATAAATTATATACGGAATTTGACAAATTATTTTTAACCACGCTAAGGCTCGATTCCCATCGAAGTGGCTGTGGTAAGCAGCTACTTGTTCGGCAAGTGGTGATAGATACAAAGACAGTACAACTGCCGGCCGATGCCAATTTGTTGTATATGAAGCTTACAACAACAAAACAATTTTTATTCCCATTGATACCACCCAAAGGCACAACCAGTGGTGTCGACACAAGTCGCTGCTTACTATGACACAACTCAGGTTTATTATGTTCAATACTGTCAGCAATAATAGAAGCTCTAATACGTATGAGTTACCAGTGTTGAGTGTGCATGGTTCTTATTATCAACTTGCTGTTTAGTTTTCAGTTAAGTTTTAATAAGCTGTTAGCAATTTTGGACAATTAAATCGTTGTAGGTTTCATAAACAGATTTCATTTATTTTCCTTAGAACAAACTTTTTTAACTGTACTGTAAATGCGAAGGTTTTTATGTTTTATTTTCGGTGAAATATTTTTTTTAACTTTAAAGTTCTGAAACATACCAAATGGTTTTCCATGGGGCCTGACCTTATGTCGAAAAGATAATATTGAACAACTTAGTTATTTCTCATTCTTCTAGAATGACTGAGACTTGTAACACGGGTTTAATTAATAACAGTAGATTATACCACTGAACCATTGTTTTACCTAAAGTTCGAACGATTGTACTGACGAGAATTTTCGTATCATTATTTAATAATCTTCTATATGGTGTTACTTTCACCTGGTAATAAGCAGTCTATATAAGAATTACGTAAAAGATATGTTTGTTTTTAGTCTGTATATTTTCTATGTACTTACTAAGCCAGATTATCCACTGCTGAACACAACCTGCCCCTTTGAGAGGGTAGGGCTTGCTATAACGCTGGGCAGGCGTCTTGGGAGTCGCAGTGTAAGGTAACAGCTCCTCAGAAGGCGCTGTTGCCCCACCTTTCGGTATTTCACCCTTGGTCGCCTTTACAGCACCCACGGGAAAAGATGAGGGAGCGACGTTTTAGCCCGGCACGCCAAGGACAACTTTTTTACTCACTGGGAGTGAAAGGTAATCTGTGGTCTCGTTCTAATGACTCAGCCTTACATTTGGAAAACCATTATGCTATTATACAGTTCCGTACACAAAGCGGCAAACGGAGTCATTTTCATGTAGTGATATGCTCCCTGAGTCTACCACTTATATTTCTGTCCGCCCGTGTGTCACGAGACTCCGAGTCTCTAGCTCGTAAACAGAATGTTAAGTAAGTCACATACCTGAAATTTAGATGTTTCGTGTAGAATGTTGGCCCAAACTGAAGAAATTTTATTAAATATATTGTTCAGTTGGGTTTTTTCTTACAAGGAAGCGGAAAATATTTTTTTGTACTTTTAGCATATTGGTTTGCATTGTTTAAATATATTTTCCATATATCCATTTACAAACGTAAAGAATGTCACTATCATAATTGTCATCTCTAGACCATTCGGTTATGGAAGCTTTCTATTTAATATCTATATATCCTCAAAATGTATCCAAAGTGTCTATACACACATGTACAACTAATAGTACATTATTGCAAGGCCGCGAAATAGGCAATTGCAGGTCGAGTATGAGTTTGAATTATTGCCTATCAATGATGCGAGTCAGGCAATTGCAATTACCGCATATGTATTTGCTTTACTCCAAAAAAAAAGGGAAATGTAAATAACCTTTTGGCTAAATATATATCATGTGGGTCTTCAGGTAAAAACTGCTTGGTGTCAGTAGTCAACATTCTGATTTTTTTTATGTATTATTTTTCTTTTGAGTTCGCTAGAAGCAGGTTTTCTTAGGTGAAGTCCAATCAATATAATTTTCAGTTTTGGAACCTTTGGAACTAATTTTAATTTATATTTATCATCAAAACAACATAGGGACGAACTGTTGGTTTTACCAACATTATTTTTACTGCCTATGTCTAAGAATTATGATGAAAGAGTTTTAAATTCAAATGACAACCCCGCACGCCTTCAATGAATTCTCATACCACATTGCCGGTGCGTTTTTGCTCCAAATTCATAAAACACGACGGCAATGTATTTGTTTTTTCTATAATATCCTTATATTCAAAAGTAATGAGCATATTCCCGAGCATGTTTAAGAAAATTATAATCGGTTTGCTTATTTGTAATAAAATTTAGTTTTTAGCGTGAAAATTAAATTTGTAATACAACTTATTTTAATTTTAATAAAATAGTTTTATTTACCAATCACTACTTAATATGTTAGTATACCGTACTTGTACTACTTCTCCTTTCGTTTTATGATAAACCACTAGAATGTGATGTTGTTAAACCGTTGACGAAACGTGAATGCAAATTTTGACTTATGATTGTTTTTTTTTCTATTTCAGGTAAATACGACTTCGGCCACTCATACCATTTACACAACCTGTGCTCACATCACAAAGGTACGAAACAAATAACAAAATTATCTTAACTTTGGAAAATTTTCAATTAATCCAGTCGGAAATTTATCAATTCTGATACAAAAAAATATTACACGCAATTGTTTAAATAAAAAAATTACGATTCATGCTATTTTTATATAATTAATATCATTCTAAATGTCAGATTATCGTCAACAATGTAATTGAATGGCACAAAAGTTTGAATCAGAGTATGAAAATGTATAAAGATTGTCAATCGGTTCATTAGCTTAATTCACTGAACGTCAATTCTCCAAAAGTCCATTTCCCCGGACTTGTTTCGGCACCTTAGGTCCTATTACCGGTTCGAGGTACTTGCACGAGTTCGACTTGCACTTAACTGATTGCACGTAACTTATTAGGTATATTTTGTTTTACATTAGAGTTTGTACTATATTCACACTAAAAACAAATATGATGGAAATACACGTTTCTGGATTTTTGGATTTTACCTTGCTTTTTTGCTGCTTTTAGTTTGAATATCACCATCTAGGATCCTTTGAAGGGATCCTGAATCTTTTGAACTTAGTAATACGGTCTCGTTTTCTCGTATGGAATCCAAAATATATTATATAACTTGAAAGACCCCATACTAGCTTATGACTAAACTTTTGCCAAATTACACATGTCTCCCTTCTTGTAAAATAGAGTATTCTTTGAGATATTGTATCTAATACTTTTGATTATGACAGAAATAAGTAAATTGAAGAGTACTTGGTCCCGCCTCTCGGCATCTTCCTCGAAAGGATCTACCTATGCAAATTTTCAAATATGGCGATAGGGTCTTTCGTAAATAAATATTACACAGTGTATCATAATGATGCGCATGTCTTATTCGTTTTGCATTATTGTTATTAGATTTAAATATCACGATTAAGGATTTTGTCTTCTCTCATTTGATAAACAAAGGTTTGATTAGAGAATCCATCCCCCTATTTGACCTTAAGGTTAGTGTTTTCGTATTCCTATACAAACACAGTTTCGTCATATTTTAGTGTGTTGGAACTCATTGATTTTTATTTTATATCTGAATGTTAAAATAAGATTTGAAAATACATGTTCCGTAAAATGTACAAACCAAGAGCATAGATTTAGGCTCAAAAGGACATATTATGTACATGCAAAATGTACAAACCAAGAGCATAGATTTAGGCTCAAAAAGACATTATGTACATGCAAAATGTACAAACCAAGAGCATAGATTTAGGCTCAAAAGGACATATTATGTACATGTAAAATGTACAAACCAAGAGCATAGATTTAGGCTCAAAAAGACATATGTACATGCAAAATGTACAAACCAAGAGCATAGATTTAGGCTCAAAAGGACATATGTACATGCAAAATGTCACCAAGGAGTGGTATTTAAAATATGACTAAAATACGTTTGTATAGAAAGCACGATGAAGACCATAAGTGATTACCTATATTTATAACATCCTTTCATCGTCTTTAAGGTGAAAAACATTCCTCGAAATTGTCACCCGTACCCGTGCTATGGTACCATTGCTGCTTGTAAAATAAGTCAACATACCCTTAAAATATGAAATATTCCAAATATACCATCAGCCATATTAACAATAATCTATTTCGGGACTTTTCCACATATGGCGTGGACCTGCGCTAATCATCGAATCCATTTGCGACTCTATTTTTAGACTGTTTGTCGGACGCTGATGTCATTTGCATTGTTAAATAATTGCCCGCCGTGTTCCACTAGCGATAAATTATTATTTAGAATTTAGATTTTATTTTTAATAATGTTTTGGATATATAAGTGTCATATAAGGTGAGCCTTTGTGGACATTTCCATACTGGCCAGGCTTATTGCGTGTGAGCTTGGTGTTTTAGTGATGAGAAGTACACTGCTTTCCTTCCGTAGTCGTCCGATAACTTCAAATTATCTTTTTTCATGCTGATCATGCACGAGGCCCACCTGATGTTAAGCGGATAACCTCTGCCTATAACAGATGCATTTCGTCACAGACAACGAATTGTACAGCGCCGGTCACCTTGAGACATACAGTTGTTAAGTCTCGTGCGCCTGTAATTTTACTGGTTCTCAAGGACAGCTGGGGACAGTTTTTCTACTTAATGGTGGTAGCTAGCCAGGCGAGGATTCGCAAAATGCTCTTCTACCATGCGGTAAAGCTTAAGCCAGCGATGAGGCGGTATTATCGCTCGGTTATCATTGCTTCAAAATGTGCCGATGTGTGTTTGGCTAATCTTATATCTAGCTCCATCTTTATGTATCTTATTTAATTTGATGTTTTTTTTTTATAGTGGTGAATTGAATGTAATAACTGATTACATTCAGACGTACATTTTCTTACCCTTATTATTCCGTTTAACACCTGTGACAGACTCATAATAATAATCTTAACATAAAAAAGATGTTATGTTTGCTTGCAGACAACATTCATTAACGTGTAATCAAAAATAGTATTACAGTTATTTATAGCTGTGACACATAGTCTGTCCAAGTGATGGCGGTAACGTGGATGTCGATATCGAAAGAATGGAAATAATTGTGTATAAAAAACTTTTGTTTTATTTACTATTATTTTGTTGGTTTGACTAGTAACGCTTCTGATACTAAGTGGTGATGTGGTTGGCAAATATTTTATGAAATCCATGCATATTCTTCATGCATGAGCAATATACCTAACTATGGCAATAAGGTATATAATATTATTACAACTTGGCGGCTCTCGACATCAAGTCATCATTCTTTCACAGATTTTCAATTTTCTATTCTCAGTTGTCTCGTAAACTTGCTTTGTCTAGCTCCTTTCGTTCATACTTTCTACATCCCTTCTTACTAACCATCTTCAGTGTCACCAAGATATTTAAATTAAAAACTATTACTTAATCACGTGTTCCATGTGGGCCTAGAATAAAATGATTATGAATAACACTAACGAATTGATTTTAAAATATATTTTGAGGCGTCGTTATTTATTTTTATTTAATAATATCAATGGTAGTCTTGAATCATTCACGACTTATGAACCGATTTATCGATATTTTTGATTGAAGTGGTCCCGCACGCTGCACTGGGTCAACAACGACAACCACCGCCACTCCGTTTGCACAACTGGTAACCACTTCATCACAATTGTTTTTCTCTTCATTAATTTTGACATTTACTTGAACCACGAGAAATTAATTCAATTTTGGAACGGGGTTACCTTGGCTTGTTATTTTGACATTCTCTCTGACGGTGGTTAAGGAAATTTAAAAAGAGTTTCTTAGCTTCCAAAAACGATTATTTAAACAAGATGTAATAAAATATTATAATGGTCAATTAAATTACTCCGTTATTAATTATATTTATATTAGTGTAAAATAATTATTTTTCCTTATTATTATGTTTACGAACGATCTTCGTCATATAATATTCCAAAATAGATTGTTTATAACAATGTGACATAAATCAACAGCGTATAGATATGTATAGCTTGTAGCATTGTTCATCGGAAACTAATTTGATTTACAGAATGCGACAGAAATAGCTTGTTATTCAAGGAAAGCTTGCGATAAACAGAAATATATTAGTTGCCATCTCAGACTTAGTGAATGTTGTTGACATGATGGATGATATAAGGGTTTAGGTACTTTCAGTTAGTAAATAAAATACAAAGAAAGCTACGATATGAATAAAATGTACCTATTTGTTATACATATAGCACTACACATTATGAAGTTTGATAAAAATATATTTCAAAATTACATTGAATAACATTGTAGTAAATGTTTAGTTTTAATAGATTGTTGAGTGAACAGTTTGTTGAGTTTCAATTAGCCAATACATCAAAGCGTTCGAACGCAAGATTGACATATTTCAGTGGCCAGGTCGTAATAATAAATCATTTATGTAAGGTTGGTTGCACAAAGGCATTGTTATTCTCGGCGCGTCATCAGAAAACGATAAAAATACCGAAATAGCCGGTGTCGAGGCGGTCGGTACACGGGTCGACGCACCACTGTCAAGGGAACCGATAATGGACTCTATAAATAGCATCCGTCGATATCATTGCGAATTCACCCTTTCTTACGTTCATAACAACTTACGACAACGCAATGTGCGCAACCATCCAATGGAATTCAGAAACCTCTAAAATTATCCAAAGGGCACGTCGTCGTCGACTTGAAAAAGTTACCTTAAATAAAGCTATTGTTCGTTTTAATTCGTGTTTCGTGTTATTCTTTGTCGTGGGAGGTTCTTGTTAAACAAAGATTACAGAAATAGAATTGTTATAATTGGCCGCGTAATTGTAAATAGTAAAATGCTAAGTGTTCGAGGGTATACAGAAATAAATCTCTGACTCAGCGGAGAGACTTAAGTGTTTCAACGTCCTCGTGCGGTACAAAGTGAAGTGATTGTTTCTGTTCTTCGATAGCCTCAGCTAACGTGATAATGGCACCGATCGCTGTAAAAACTATTATTACCGATGAATGCTTCACAATTAACTGACATTATCTGTAGAAATGCCGCATAATTAACGACAGCGTTGATTATTCCACAAACATTTACAATTAACGGAGTAATTTTATTTTAAAGTTGGATGCCAACTTTTTTATGTCAACTGTGTTGAGTTTATTGCATTGTTTAATTTTAAATTGTCTGCAAACATACGTAAATTATCCAGACTTAAATCCATGTATTGCGTTAATTCGTTTAACACGTCATACATATCAATAGGTCATCCACAATAATTGTTCTCTGGTTTTCTGTTAATTACGATCGAACAGGATCAACAGTACTTTAATGGCTATTATACGGGCTATATGAACCTGAATGGTTTTCGATTCCTTATTTCTAAACATTAATGCATTCTCGTTTGACTGTTTGTTTGGCACGCCCTCGCACTCCAGCTGTCCATCAATAGCAGCTAAATATACCGCGGCAGCACGCGCCGCAGTCGTGCCAGCCTTGGGTGGGTATATATAGCCCCAACACCCGCTTTAATATCGATTTGTTTCAATCCTGCGCACATCTACCACGGTCTAAGGGACTCTAAAGAAATGCTAAGTAGATTGAGTCACTTACGCCCATTTCTCCCCGAATTAGATGATAATAGGACACACTATATTGCTTTGCCAGCTTTGCGACACAACATGTCCCACTACATTGAAAAAAATTGACTAGAATTATTAAATAGTTACGTAATCAAAAGCTTGGGGGCTTTTAGAATCAAATAAATTTATTCACATCGTTCAACTGATATATCTACTGAATTCTACTGTCAGTGTATGATATGATATAAATTATACGAGCATGTGGTACATTATATTATGTGTCACGTACCAGTTTGACAGTTTTATGACACTTAAACTAAGATGTCAAAATGGAGAGATCAGAATGAGCATGGTAATAAACCATTGGTTTGATAGTGTCAGTTTTGATTTTGATGTGACAATTGATAAGGAAGTGAAAGGATATTTTGAAACTTGAAATGTAAGTGTAAGATAATGAAATCGATAAATTATTTTGATTTTATCGCTACAGCTAGTTACAGTAAAGGGAAGGGCGCCAGGGCTGCGTCCACCCATTTTATAGTCAGTGTTATTTGCCAAATTCATGTTTTTAACTTTATAGTTTCCGTAATGACACATTCCACTGTTTTATTTGATTACTCATATTATGTAGACACGCTGTCGACGCAATTAGGTATTTTGTATGGATAAACACATTTTATTTTTGTCTTGTGTCTGAAGGCCAGTTCTCTTGAAACTCTAGCCAGACATCTGATATTGTCACCATATTAGACATAAAAACAGTTTTTGCGTAAGTACAAGGATGCAAAAACACGATATTTTTTTATTAAAAAACATTACCCTCTTCATTTATACGAGTATAATAAGTATTAATATAAAAATGTAATTGACAATGTGACAAATGTTGATCCTATTATTACTAAGAATCCCAACGTATTAATCCATATTGGAACTAATCTAGAGTAAAATCATGTTTAAATTTATCCGTTTCCAATCAATTATCTAAGACCTAAGTTACAGAATGACTATAGAATGATTGAAGAAATGAAATCCATAAAAATATTTCTAGATCATTTCTACAAAATCTTATTGACGTTGAATACTTAGAACACCTTAAAGTAGAACTAGCTACAAATTTAAAGTTCTTGTAGCGTAGCTTGCTTAGTCGATCAACTAAGTAAGCAACGTCCGCTTTCGCTTAGGTACTACTGACCCGTCCTTTCTTCAGAGGGCTCGTGCACCCGTCGAATCATGTTGTTGTCTTAGGATAAAAGGTATATAGCTTGGTGGTAGTGTATTTTACGAATGCTCGCCTGGCTAGTTACCATGCACCCTCAAATAGAAAATCTGTCACCAAGTACCTTACGACGTGTATTTAGTAGCCAGTGTTTCTAGCTTAGCTTGAACCCATATATTTGTACACATAATTACCTACCATCAGGTTCGATAGTGGTCTAAGGCTAGCCTATCAGTTATAAATAAAATTAAAATTCTGTCTCAATCTCTGACCAGACTACATCGTCACTCACCAACGCACTCAAAGGTGACTTATGAGCGAAGCTAAAGAATATTTTTGTATTCAAATCCATTAAATATCAGCTCCATATAAAATTCTGAAAATTCTAAATATGTGTAACAAAGTGAGTTTAAGCGTTGAGATGGATCCTTTTAAAGTATGATCTTAGCTCACAAAACAATAACATGACGGTCAGAGCACTGTGGCGTGACACCAGTTTTCATAATACATATTGTAAAAAAACCGACACGTGTATGGATATAATAATGGTACAAAATTAAACACGGCTCGGTCATGCGACTTCGCAAGTAAACAGGTTTCCGTGGACTCATTCATTTTGGATATTTCGTGCCGTTTAAATTCAACGATTCAGTGACCGGTCTAATTATAGAGAAATATTTCTTTCTTCGCCTGTTTAAAGTTCTATTCGGCAGAAACATTTTTAATTTGAATAGATAGTGGTCAAAGGCTAACCTATCGGCATAAAAAAAAAAAAAGAATCCACTTACATTAAGCGTTATATTAATCACTTTGAAGGTGACCGAGGTAATAGGTTGTCTCGTTTCATTTGAAAACCATTTTTTATTTGCATAAATTCATCACTTCGTATGAATATAATACCTTGGTCATATAATAATAAAATATATATTATATATGTGCATACATCCTGCAAATTTGTTGGTGGCCTGATCGGGGTCAATATTGTCATTTACTGTATATCTGCATTGGATTACGTATTCAGAATATTCGTACAAATTAAAGCAGTTTCTAAATTATAATGCATCTGTATTGCAACACGTATACGTGTAGAAGGTAATGTGGTTCCCATTTTTTGGTTTTGGATTCAAATAGTTATTAATAGGATTAAAACAATATAAAGTCAGCTTACTCGTACAGAAGTAATGAAATGGATTATTATAGTATTTCAATACAATCCTACGATAACATAATGTATTACTAACTCCGGGAATAAACTTACAAGTTGGAAAGTAACGACAATCTATATATAGCAAAGGCAACTTGTTCGACTCTTTGTTCGACTGAAATAGAAATCCTTCGTATAATGGACGCCATGCTTCACCCCATAAATACCTATTTTTAGTATGCCGAAACAGGTCTGCCGAGATTCTCCGACTTAGACGGCTTATGATTAAAGTTAAGTTACTGGTATTTATTTTTAGCTGTCGGAATAGTGACTTAACTACACGTGTAACATCCAAGACGAAGAATGCTTATCGTTTATTTAAAATTAATGAAATTAAATTGAATTACTTGAAAGAGTGTCTACTGAGTCAACATGTAGAATTTCTTCAAAAGCATGATTTCAATTTACTTTGTTATAAAATATTTGCAAACTTACCAAATAGACGTCATATACTGACTTGTATAGAAGTAGCTAGTATATATTGTATTTTAGTAACATTATCATGATATTTACTTGAATATGCTCAAGTTTAATAGTTCAAGTTCTTGAATAATTCAATTCGATGCAAACTCTACAAGAGTTAGAACTTTTACAAGCGACACGTCATAATAAGCTTTCTATAAAAATATCACAAAAAACGTCCCAAGAGCCGGTGTATCCAGAATTAGGTCCCACAGCTAAAAATAACGAAGCACGGAATGCGCCCATCTGTTTATAGAGTAGACACGCGAAGCGGGGGAGATTTACTAGTCTATTTATGTGTCCAAAAGTGAAGGGGACAGGTTGGGAATGAACAGGTTGACAAAAACTGCTGCAAGTGGTACACTTGTGTCTGTACTATTCATACACAAAGGGTTACCGAAAACGAGACACGCGACGATGCAGTGTGTTACTTGTACAAAATGTGGTGAAATATATAATCGTATAAAGACAAGCCTTCGGTTTAACGAGACAACTGATTGAGTATGCCCGGGTTGTGGCTGACAATATTAAACGATGAACCTAGAATACCATCTCGTCTGTTGCTAAAGGATAATAAGGTAGCAAATTTTCAGAGGGCTTAAATCTGAACTGGTAATGTCTTTTCAAAATACCATCGACCTATCATTTATATTTTGATAGCATTCCTAAATCTCCGTTGTAGTCTGGCTCGCACAATTACTCATACAAGCTCCATGAAAGTCCTTGTAAAAATATTGTTTCATCCAGCTCAAATGATCAGAGGAAAGGAAGAAGAAACATATTCGTTTTAATTTTCCCAATTAGAAGGTACTTTATTGATCTACTAAAAACAAGTTATCGTAATCATCATTATCAACAGCCAGAATACGTCCACCGTTAAACGAAAGCCTTTATTAACCATTTGTATCCATCGACACCCCTCGACTTTCACTATGTCATCAGACCATCTAATGCTGGCCTACCTACTCTTCATCTGTCAGTGTAATACTCCTTAGTCTTCTATGTCATCTGGCGGAGCGTATGAATTTGGTCTAAGGTGCTAAAGCCTTTTCGGAACCTAGATCGTTCAGGAAACCGGAAGTCATCAAACCTAAATATCGAGATGGTTCTTAATGACTTACGGAAACATCTTAAACACATGGCTCAACAGCGAGTTGGGCCTGTGAGTCTTCAACAAGATCATGTCACCTTTTTTGGGGAAAAGACCCCCACTCTGCTGTTTCATGTCTCTGACGTTATTTCTTCAAGTATGATGGAATTGAACAGCTTTTCAGGACCAAGAGTAACGGCTTTCTACCCGCTCTCGGAAGCTCTGTAATAATTCCGTCATCACCTGGCACTATTTCGTTCTTAAGTTGTTTGAGAGCCATTCCAATGTCGTATACATAATTATATATAGTGTCAGGTCATATTGGCTCTTTTGTCCTGAGCCGTACTGATAACGAGTTTTCCTATCGAGGTGTCCTGAAACAACTGACCACAAACCCCTTCTCGAGCTATCTTACTATCGCCGGTTTTGACGAGATAATCCTGTCGTTATCGATCTTCACCGTCATCATTAGGCTTTTTATTTTGACCTATAGAATGTTTTGATAACCTTTTGTAGTCATGTTGTTTTCTCTCGATTGTGACCCAAATACTTTTAGTATAATAGGGGCGCAAGTCGTGTCTTTATGACTTCTAGATCTGCCAATTCTATTAAGCCCAAATCTGATTAAGCAGCCCGTATTTTGATATTTCAGCTGAAGATTGCAATTCTTCTCACTTCTTCTTTCAGCAATGTAATGTATTGGTCCGAATGCGTTTGAGGTTTCTTTCGGCATGCGATCATAAAGATCTGAGACACCACCAGTTGGATAGTTTTTACTAATCCCGTTGTTCATCTCGTCCACTCGTTTCGGATTCAGCTAGGTACTGGAAGTGTTTATTAAATTCGAGTTGAAGGCCTTCGGGGTTTTGTATTTGGGCAGGGCTACGACGGAGCGTAGACTTTATCAGACTTTATAATATTTCAAGTTTGACGTTGATATCCAATGTGCCTCTGATAATGCGATGATGGCTACCGGTTTTCATCTTATGGATCAAACAGACATCATCGAATAGTCGCTTCTTCGTCACCGTCAATCTCACTTTTGGTAAAAACATCGGTGATTATCCAAAATAACAAGAAATACGAGTGAAAAAGTAACATGCTTCAAAAACTAAAACATTTTCAATGTCGATGCTATTCGATAAATGATATTTTTACGAAAACGAAACGAGGTGGAGACTATTGCTAACCAATCAACAATGTTTTGTGTTGCCACCATTTTGAATAATTATAGCGCAAGTGGCGGTGGTAACTCAGTAAACATAAGTACGAGTATCGCGACTTGATGAAAAGAAAGCATTATGTACACCAGATAGTATAAAAATACCAAACTTTATTCTAAGGATTAATTATTTTATGAAAGTTTTAAAACTTACAAACAGGTAATTAAACAGAAATGAGATAAACGAAAGTTTGAATACTAACTAAGCACATAATAGAAATTTGAATAGCAGTTCCTACAAATCCTTGAGACAAAGAGCATTCACACGTGAGTCAATAGGCACGGAATCCTTTGAAGCGATACTACTGCCTTTGTATGGTAAACTAATTATAGATCGCTATTTATAGCTGTGAATCACTCCTGCGCAGTCGTTGCGATTACTTCCATCCAACTATGAAATATTGCGTACGTACACATGACTGTCCTATTTTTTTATTGTATCTAGACTGTGTTAAACAAGTGTTCGTAAGCTATTTTCGGACGTATTGCTAAAACAGATGGTTGTCTGTGTCTGCTTAATGTTAATTTTTCAATTCTGTGCATTGTTTTTAGTTTCTTTGTTATCGTGTATTTTAACTTCCTGGATTTCGATATCTATTTATAGCGATTCTGTTTTCAACTTGTCCTTCGGCACGATGTTCTGCGTCGTTATAATCATTATCTTGATTATTATCAGAATGTAATGTATTTACTAATGTGAATATGTAACTAGACCTATATAAATTGTGATTATTTCAGTACTTACATCAATATCACACGATGTTATATTAGTATTTTATAAGTCGTTTACAAAGCGCGATTTTAGAAGTGCCCGTAATTTAAATTTACTATTACAAGGACTTGTATTCATTAACAGCGTATTCTATTATTTATTAACATAACGTTTTGTTTCATTAACATAAATAACATTATTAAAATTGTATAGACCGGACGCTGAATCCATTGCTTGGGAGTTCACAGAATCAGCGGCGTAAATACGAGAATACGATCACAAGAATACACGGGCTTGTTTTGAATCATTGCTTTCAGTTCTTCCTTCAGGTTCATTGACTTGATGTTCCTTTTTTAGTTCATCTCTGTTTACAAAACCTATGTCAGCGGTTGCAATGGTCCACAAAAGTGTTCTTACTATAAAAAATATCTAGTTAAACTCTGGATTGTTCTAATGATATTTTTGTGGGGATTAAATAACAACCAACAAACAATAACTCTGAATCCAAAATTAAGAACTTGGCGAGTAATGTCGCATTTGACATCTTAACAAATTCAAACAGCAATGTGCATTGTTTTTTTATGGTTGTGAACAATCGCTTTTCGTAACGGTTTACTTGATATTGGACCTATTCGTAAAAAGGGTTTTTTTTCTAGTACAAAATACTATTCACCTATAGACTTATTCTTAAAAGAGCCAGTTAGTCCCAATACACTTATTCTTATAAAGGTTTGTTCGATATGATCGAACTTTTTCTTAAAAAGGGCCTGTTCGCTAAATGGCTCCTTCTACAAAAAAAATGCGTATTTATGACTTACTAAGTATATATACCCGTGGGGTGTGTAATTCTTCTATATACTGCTTGTTAGCAGGTGAAAGTAACTCAATATAGAAGTTTATTAAATAATGATACGAAAATTTTCATTACCTACTATAATCATTCGAACTTTAGGTAAAACCATGTTTCAGTGGTATAATCTACTGTCATTAATCAAACTCATGTCACAAATGTCACTCATTCTAAAGGAATGAGAAATATCTTATTTGTTCTTAGAAGTTCTATAACATCTTCTCGACATTTGTGGTCAGGCCTCATGGAAAACCTTTCCGTATGTTTCAGAACTCTTAAAAAGTTTACTTCAATAAATTATTTTAGTACGTTCATATTTTCAGTGTGGGCGGCTTTTACGAATGCCGTTTACCAGGTCGTCAGGTTTTGCCAAGTTTATTTCATTTACGTTATATATCAGGAATGTCATGTTTGTTTTCTTTTTACTTCGACTGTTATAAACGTCTCGTTTGTAATTGGTTCAACTTTAAATTCATCTCTTAAAGTATTGTCAGAATTCGTGGTTCTTTAAATGAGATTTTGGCTTCGGTTTGAGTACATTAAAAAAGGAAGACGAATGGTCCATTTTTAATCTTTCCGGTGGCGGCTGCATTTAGCTGTTTAGAAATAGCAGCGGACGCGGCGCACGCGCATAGTGAAATAAACAGTTTACTCAAACAGAAATAGAATTAGTTTCGCTTCTGGATGTGGGGCGGGTGAAGAGTTTGCTTTTATGGCGGTTTATTTCGGTCGCCGTCGAGTTTGGACCGCGAGCTCTGAACGGACAGGATGCAGCCGTGGAGGTGGTATTTTACTTCAGTTTATACATACGTAGCCCAATATCTACCAACATATTAAAACCTCTCAAGGGAACCGGAATGGTAAAAGGCATCGGAACATTTGTGAATCTACTAAGTTCTACAAGGAATCAATATATGTACCATTTTATTATGCCATTTCAGAGGTTTCAGAAATTTTCAACATCAGCAGAGGTTACTTACTGTCTTGTAATTGACGAGAAGAGGAACGTATAAGTTAGTGATGAGTCTTTCACAATCATAGAAGATACAATTCTTTGGAAACGGTATTCAAACGATCAAATGTTATTTCATGGTGGTAGGACATTTTGCGAATGCCCTACCACCTAGAAAATCTGTCGTCTAGCTCCTAACGGTGTGTTCCGGCCGCTGTCCTTGAGGGCCTTTATTTTAGGTTAGCCTCTTCGAACACATCGTCATTTACCATCAGGTGAGTTATTGGTCAAAGGCTGACCTATTAGGTATAAAAAAAGATGTCTATATACGTATAGACTATATAAATTCTTATTTGAGCCGAAGGCAAGCGAAAAGCGCGTATCTCTCCGAATATGTCTCCCTTTTTGTATCATGTGGTTAGTATTGTCAAACAATAATAATGAAAATAGTTGCCTTAATTACTGGTCTACAGAGACTGGCTCGATTGAACCAACATTTTTTGTGATTACCATTTTATTCATACCGTCGCTCGTAAGGTACGTCGCGCGTCGCAGCCATCAAGAAACCCGTTCCATATCTTCCTGTTGGATGTCGTAAAAGGTAAGTATTTATATCTACGTGAATAGGGTGTTTCTGCACATTAGGCGCACAACGTGGCTCTTTGCCATATTTTATCTGGTCGCTCGAAGGCAGGCGTTGTACCAACGAGAGCATTCCTGAGAGGGTTGACTCCAGGGTGGCGGCAGTCCAGAAAAGTAAAACTAAAACTTTCTACAATATGTTCCTGTATCTTTTGTATACATTCTTTGTAGTATTTGAGGCGATATTATACCGACCACCCATGCGTGGGGTAAGGGCCGGAAGATGAGTGAGAGAGTATTTTCAGTTTCCAAAGCAAGGTTTACTATTGTCGAAGCATACGAAGACGCTGTATAGGCAAAGTAACCTTGTTATAAATAATTTTGTTTTAAATTCATTCAATTCAGCTACATGTTTTTATTTTAAGTACTTAGTTGTTTTTTGCTGATATTTTTTATCTTTCAGGTCATGAAACTCGCTCTCGTCACATTTCGTCGTTTGACTTGAAATAACTTTTGTGTTTTTATTTATTTAATACCTTATTGCACAAAAATAAAATAATGTTCAATAGGAGGACTTAATGCTAAAGCATTATCTACCAGTGACCAGTCATCCAGCGGAGGAAACAGGAAGCAGCTTGAAGCAGTGATGGCTCATTGGCATTGGCTATGGACTGCCGCGCAGCAGGTCCATGGTTCGAATCCCGCCGCGGGCTTGAGCTTCACCGCATGGTGGAAGGGCTTTTTGCGAATGCCCGCCTGGCTAGCGACCACCCTCAAGTTGAAAATCTGTCGCCAAGCACCTAACGGTGTGTTCCGGCAGCAGTCCTTGAGAGCCAGTGAAATTACAGGCACATGAGACTTAACAACTATGTCTCAAGGTGACGGACGCAGCGCAATTCGTCACTTGAACGAAAACGCTTAACATCAGGTGGGCCTCGAGCTTGTTCCGTCATAATAACATGCATACAAAAGTAGAGTAGGTAATTAAGAGTTTTGCTAAATAAAATAAACTCAAACAGTATAATAAACAGTGAATAAAAACTACAATGAAAGCTACATTACGTTTTCTGTACGAAACTAAATTTAATCATAGAATAAATATCACTATTTTATGTAGACTCATAACGAGTCTGCTGATCATAACAAATTACATTGTAGTATTCGTGCACAGCGTATAATTAAGCTGTGCTTATGCTTTAAGCAAATTGTAGTAAATGTTTTGTCGATTTCATACTTTTAGTTGGAAAATAACAAATCCGATGTTATCCATCACATTTCGTGAATCGTGTGCATGCTCTATTTTAGAATAGTACTAAATTAACCGTTTTTTAGTTTCTTTCATGATCCGTGAGTCGGCTAGAGGTAAATATATAGCCTGGTTAGCAGTTTGTACTTAATCTGTGGTCTAGGCTGCTGTGAGTGTCAGTTAATCTGTGGCTAGTCTCGCTCGTCCTTCACTTGTCGCGCTCACTCTCTGCCTGTTCTAAATATAAACCACAGCAGCGCCTTTGTTGACGCTACCTTTTATTGTACTACCCACTTTATGACCGGTTATTTTAAATGATATTTATTTAATATTTGTATATCTCCGTTAAAGCAAAGATCTACGAAGTCTTTTTGATTATTATATCACGACGACGTGCAATGCTAAATGGAAAGACTTATTATAGAATTTTGACGCTAATATTGCAGGGTGTAGAGGTCACGTTCGTTATTTTGTTCTTAAGAATGTTTCTATCCTCGATCACTAACGATTCATTCAATGACAATCGTGGCAGTTGTGCGACTCCGTTTTCATTAGCAGAATGGGCAGTCAGTGTGATCACTATATTGTTTTTGGGAGTCCTGGCTCAACGTGTTGAGTATTTCGCTTCTGTAGTAACTAAAGCTAAATTAACACTGCATTACCACAACTGACATTACAAGCCGTTAGGTATTTCACCACATTGTCTTTCTTGAGGGTGGTATCCAGCCAGGCGAGCAATCACAAAATGCTCTTTCACCTTGAAAAAATAAAGATTCCTTCTATGAAGTCAAGTCATTTATGAAATTTTGGCTTCGCTATTGTGAAGATCAAATAAAAAAAAACTGTGAACCTTACGATCTCTAACATAATATTGTTCTGTTCCTACTTTATTTTTCCTTTGGTTGTTACAGAGAAGGACATATTTTATAATTCGATTATAAATTGTAATTTTCTTATATAATGATATTTTTATTTTTAACAAAGAGCTACAATATAATAACACAAAATTAATGTTACCCTACTACAATGATAAAAGCGAAATACTTTGCGGTAACTTATCTAAAATTATTGTGATGCAGTTAAAATGAGTGGTCAATCCATCTTAAGATGGAAATGGCGTATGATCTTCATCAAAAAACCCAAGATTAAGAATATAATATGATTGTACGGTAGTCGTAGGCGCCGTTGTAGAAACTTCTACGGCGTAGCATAGTGCTCCCGGTTCGTAGCATATATTGCAACTTCTACGAAAATGTGGGGTCTACAAAGTGGATTTGCCAACTTTTGTTTATTTTCAGCAAAAACTACAAATATAACAAATTATAACCTCAAGGATTATGGTTAGTATGACTGGACCTACACTAGAATATTTTTGGTATTAAATGTGTTTATCTTTAATTTTATTTTTTCTGATAAAATCTAAGTCATAATTATAAAAAGGCACTAAAGCTGGACATTTGAATGGACAACTTATATTTTATTACTCAATTATTCACGGTTTCGACTGCAGACTGTTTTAATTATAACTTCTAATGCTGGAAAATAAAATGAATGCTATTCAAACAATATATAATTAATTATTTGAGGTCGCGATAAACGAATATTTATAACCTAGAGCCAGACAGAATGGGCTTTAAACGACTGTATATATATATATATATACAACTTCACCTGTACTGTACATAAGAGCCAAGCTCGACAGTCTACTGAATGGTCTTTGAATAGGCCGTAGTTGAGATATTGCGTTTTCCATGATAAATCTAGTATGACACCACGATTTGCTCAGATTGTTTTTACTATCTTTTTATAATATATTTTATTGGATATTTTAGCCGCGGGTGGCCGCGCCATTTATTTACTTCTGTACAATATATAATATGTATATCTTTAAATAAACAAATTCATTGAATTGTTGCTTCATTGCTTATTTTATGATGTTCTACAAAATTTCAGTGTCGCCCTCGTATTATTTAGTCTACATTGGATTATAAATATTAATCTGCGTTATAAAACATTATGCTAAACTTAAGATGACATTAATATTAATAAACTACATTATATTTATTCAACAGTCTGTGATGATAATAAAAAATATTTTCCATTTAAATTTATTTTGAATCAAGCCTTCATTATACTTACTTTTAGATGTATTGCATAAAAAAATACAAAAAAATTAGAACTTAAATCAAACGTAGAAGAAGCTTTCAGACGTCCTGTAAACCTCTTAAGTTACTAATGTTAGGTACGTAGATCGTAAATAAAAACAACTATTTCGGAGTTTTGTAATCCCCAATCCTGTTCGAAGTGGGCAACAGTCCCGCAACAAGGACCCTCGTCCTTGCCCGGACGCCCACGAGGGCTCTAAATATAGCCGCGGCTAAAAATAACAGAAACTTTATCCCCCGCCACCACCTCTCGAATCAGCTCACCCCCGCAGCCTCCCTCTCCCCGCCCGTCGCTGCGCTGCCTTCTCCCCAGCGACCTACATTTGAAGGGGGGATGCCTAGTGGTAGAGATTCCACTGGAGTCCTAATCTAGACTATATTGAACGACTCCTATAAATATAAGCTACAAATACGAGTACAAAGTTTCTTGCACTCTTACCCCTGGACATTGGTTCGAAGATAGTGAGATAAACAGGACTTGTTTTGTAATTCTGATTTGACCAGTTGATATTGCAGGTCCCTAACCGAATACAAAATGGACACGTCTCACTTGAATAATCTAAATATTAATTACCTCAGAATTTAATTAAGTTATTTCGGTTTAAGAAACCAACAAACAGCCTTGGTGCTGCTATTAATATTTTGAATCCAAAATTATACTGCGTAATCAAAATAATGCACGAGCTAATTTCGAAAATGGTGTTGACCTTCAAACGTATTAGTGCTATAAATACATTAGTACGAGGTTCTACCTATTTTGAAACCTGTCTAGTATTCATGAAGTTAACATATTATACTTTTTGAAAATAGGACTCGTGTTGAAAGTATTGGATAATACTTATTTAACACTAATTGAATCATACGTTATACAAATATATTCAACGTTTTTCAACTGCATGCTAATGCTTATTTAATTTTACCAAATTTTGTATTAAACTAGAAATATAACAATTTAAAACAAAATATTTTTTATACCAACGTTCTCGAACAATAATAGAATATATTCAGATTTATTGGGGACATGGACCTGATTCTGTCCCGCACCCCCCACCCGCCTCGTGTTCCCCCCCCCCCCCCCCAGTGGCCTGATCTAGGCGATGTAGGTCACAGGTTCACTGGGTAGACATTGCTTTAAACTGGTAATATGGAAGCTATAAAATAAAACGAAGCAATTGTATATACAAGTCATTACGTGTCTTGAAAAAGATAGGTGCTTAGAGAAAACTGATTCCCTCGAAAATTTGGTTAGTAACGTTTTAAAAAAATCGTTATCTTGAACAAGAAAAATGCTTAGAAAAAATCCTTTTCTGCAAAATTGTATACAATGTTTCAGAAGTCATTATCTTGAAATATAAAGATGCTTAGAAAAACTTCTTTTCTGAAAATTTGTATATCACGTTTTAAAGTAATGTGCGAATATCGTCATTATCATGCCTTTATGTCCGTGGTAGTACGGTTCATTATGATAGCTCGGATTGGCAGAGCATGAATAGTCGCTTCGAACTTTTCTATCCAGCTCGGGGTAGAAAAAACTTTCCAATTTTGTTTGCTTATTAAGAAAAAAATACAGTGTACGTCCTATTAGATGCCTATACATAGGCATATGTACTAAAATGTGTAGATACATGCACTTATAACTTCTAATTATAATAAGATTTTCGATTACATAAAAGAGCTTAGTATCGTAGTTTAGCTTGTTGCACTTTAAACGCGTTCTGTACTAAACTTTAGAAACTATTCCCATGTAACAAAGCTCATTTTGGTTTCCAGCTGAAATGGCGCACGAGGCGGCGGGTGGCGCTGAGAGTTCCCCTCAGCACACGCCCTCCCCCCCGCACGCGCCTCGCCTCCCCGTAGCAGACACCAGCTTCCATCATCAGATAATGCAGGTGAGCATCTGCACTACCAAACTTTACTGCTATTTCTATACTATCATAAGTTCCACCATCATTGTTTATATTGTAGTAAATATTTTATGATCTGTCTTTCTCTTTCGTTCATTTTCTGTTATTTTTCTTTGTAATATCTGAAATACTTCCTAGACTTACGTTTTTGCTTATTTACTTTTAGTGTTTTATTTTTAAAAAATCAAAATGTATGTTAATATATGCATGCTTAAAGTACGAATCGAGAGAAGAAAAATAGGTTCAATATATTTCCGTAGTGGTAACCACGGGCATATATTTTACAGCATATCTAGGATATTTTGCATGCTCCCCTGGCTTGCTATCTATCACCCACACGTAGAAAATTTATCGCTAAGCACCGCTATCCTTGATCGCTATTCTAGGTTAAAACTGAAACCACCTACGACTATACATTTTAAAAAATATTTTCTTATTCCCTAAATACTTATTATACTTATTAGGTACTGGGTTCGACCCCCAAAAACAATTTTTCAGTAGAAGTCTGGGGTGTTAGATATGGGCCTAGAATATGGTACGCCCCCATAACATGTGAGGAAATGTTGAAGTGTCTGAAATTGTCTGAATATTACTTTGATTATTTCTTGATGTTTTGTTAACTAACCCTGTATCACCTTCTTTTGTATCCAGATTTGTATCATGTTATTTTCGTTATTACTTTGTATATTATGTATTTACAGCTTGTTATTTCCTCATTGATGGCTTATATAATAGGAAGAAGTAAACAACAAGCAGCGAATAGGAAAATAGACACTCAAAAACATTTTGATTTATTTAATTGGCAATAGTAGGTACAAAAAACACATAAGTTACTGAAAAGTAGTATTAGCCAGTAACATTAGATAGATAGATAGATAACACTTTATTGAGACACCATTTAAAAATAACTTATAAAGATAACAATACAAAATATGATGTAACAATAGGCGGTCTTATCGCTTAGAGCGATCTCTTCCAGACAACCTATAACTGGAGGACAACATTTTACAAAAAATACATAGACGGTAGTCTTCATAATACAAACGAAATAATTACTTAGAAAGTATCTAAAATATGTACAATTATAAATAAATAGATAGATAATGCTTTATTGTTACACCACATAATACATGAAACAGAGAAGATTGACAATTTACAATAATAGTGTTACAATGGGCGGCCTTATCACTGAAAGCAATCTCTTCCAGGCAACCTTTGGATGGAGAGGATCTATAACACCGATTATAAAGGGGTGTAGCATTACTAGTATATAACTAATAAATAAAAAGAAAGCAAGCAACTAATTCTTGATTTTAAATATAACACATGTGCAACTAAATATATACAAATAATATACGTATATACCTACATACAAGACAATAAACATGTAAGCAATAAATAAACGAAATATCATAATATATATTTATATATTTAAATATATAACATATATACAACAAATATTAAAGTAATATAGTAAAGATATTCCAATGTATAAGCAAAATGAAAATAAGAGGCTAAGGCAACAAGAATAGAGCTATTCACCCGCGTGCAGTTGAAGAGAGATGGAGAGAACGCTAGCCGAACAACAAAATTATTGTATATGGAATAATTTTTTTGGCCCCTAAAAATAATGATTATACTTCACTTACAAATAATGATTATAGGTCACTTAAGAAAAAGGCGGCATGCGATCCGCCATGTAAATTTATCCCCCGATTTTGTTCTTGGATCAGTATCCAGAGGCAGTGCTCTAGATTCTACAGTCCTGAACAATTATTTTGCATAAAATGGCCTAGGCCTGCTGTAGACACCTGTCATTTTCTTTTCACAGAAATTATTTTTTACTCAGAAAATATAATGATCCTGTAAAGCACTAAAGATTTGACGATGAAGAAACCGGGGACATACGTAACGTCGATCTCGTGAATTGTCTTTCTGTACCTCGCACGTATTGTTCAGTCTTAAAGTGAGAATCACTTGAATATTCAAAATAATTGAGAGATGTACAAAGGGAAAATGTATAAAGGGTTGTCTGCTTTGGCTATAAAATTGTATTGAATCGTGTTTTCATTTTTAAGGATCTTAGTCCCTAATTCACATTATCAATAAGATACATACAGACAGAAATACAACAATAAAACTACATTATTATCGAAACATCCCTTAATGGATCGCAATGCACCGTGCGTCAGCCAATCCTTAGCGGGAATCTATCAAATTGTTGATTAAATACAAAATATAAGATTAAGACTATAAAGTATTTACAAATTTCCTTTAATCTTGGTAAATTTCAATTGTAAAATAATAAACAAAGTTATTTGGTGATGCATAATTGAGTTCCGGGTTCGTTACTAGTAGCGGACGTTCGAACAAGGTTGCTCTACATTTCATAAAAGTAATTATAAAACTGACGATTCTGTCACTGCTTCTTGCGTAATAAAACGAGGGTCCAAAAATATATACATATTATACAAATTGAAAAATATTTTATGTAAATATTGATATTATGTTATGCCTATAATTAATATGTTAATATTGTTAATAGTCTATTAATGTTCTGATTTAAAAAACTTATTTTTGAAATCGAAATCATTAAAAAATTCATAGAATCGTTTTTTTTATTTTTTATCGTCTTCCGTGTTTAAACATTATTTTTATACATGATCTGTCAAGAGAGCAGACCAGCCACGTCGACAATCTTCAAGTCTAGTATGCTAATTATTTGAGTAGGAATTTCGACGTCAAAACCTTGCAGTGCATTCTATATATTTTAACATCGATTTAACGCGTTACATAACGTACATTTTAATTTGTATTTACTCATTTGTATATCCATTTAGCATATCGTCTGGCCGCCACATTAGTAGGTAGGTGCCTAGATACTATACTGTATATACTGTATAGTGAGCACGTCATGTGATGTACGCCTGAATATAAATTTCTCATTTTAATGTTGACTCTATTTTTTTACGGACGGTATGCCTTTATTCACAAAATACTACGAACTATAAGTATACAATAAATGCAGCTACTACAATAAAAGCACTTTGACATCCCATAAGTCATTGCAGACTCACAGGCAGTTCAAATGCTCAAGCCCACTACCAGTTGGCAGCGTGCCCAGCATGCTGGCAGCATTGCCAACAAATAAGTTGCAATACTTATTCGTTGAGCCAAATAGGTGCCAGCATTTTGATCACGCATCGCATCGCCCAAGCGCTCTGATAAGTTTTGGAAGATACGATGAGCTCCCGGTCCCCACGGATTTCAATTTCTCAAGTCATTAGCACATTAAGTAAATTTTAAAAAAAGCAATATTATCAGATGCATAAAGAATAGCTTGAGTGAATGGAACACGAGAGGCGTATCCAAGTTTTAATAAGTGGAAATCCGTGGTCGGTCTCTTCCGGAAAGACGTTGAATTTTGTATTTCTTTATTTGCGTAAATGGTGGCATGCTATGAGTATTTGAGTCTACACCAAAAACACTCGTAATCATTCATTTTTTAATTTCACGTGATCCTGCCCCATATGATGAAAGCACAAGATACATTTATTCTATAGCGCAAGTATCAAGTAGTCTTGAATTCAAAATTAACTCTGCTCATATTTATATTTTTAAAACTATCTATAGGTATACATAATATGAATACATAGTATAATAAATTGACCGACGTACGTCACCATGCAAGCAAGTAACAAGTTTGTGTACTTATATGGCGTGTGATTTATTTTACTTGGTTTTCCTTATATTATTGCGTCTCATTCAACCCTGTTTATAACTTATTCTGAACCAAGATGATATATAAAAAAAATTGAATTTTCATTAACATAGTCTCCTTAATGTTGTGGCCCCATCCGAAGATACGTCTGAAAATATGTATCGGTAGTGACATAATATAATTATAATTGTTCAATAGCACATGCTATTGAACTTGCCGTTTGGTAGGTGAGTTCCTCCCAACCAGGAACACGGCTGTTACTCGTTGAAACTGTTATTTTATAGTCGTCCTATTGGTCACACTGACACGGTGAGTAGCACAGAAAACGTGTTACACAGGACAGAAGACTTTGCCAAATTATCAACCAAAAATATTATTAGGATCATGTAGGTTACAAAGTAGCTCGTTCAGTGAGTTAATTTTAACAAGTTCATAGAGTCGTTTGTGTAGGGAAGCATATGAAAAGCGTGGGATGGCAAATCTGTTGAGCAATATCCATATGTGCTTATTGGCATGTATGGGCTATGGACCGCACAGGTCATTGCACAAAAAACTGGGATGTTACCGTGACCTTTTCCCGAAATATTGCGCGGCCGTCGCCAAATCTATTCATCTTGTTTTTATTTTAACGCTCCCACCACGCTCACTTTATTTATAAAAAACTCACCCGACCGTGCCAGATATAAATATCACGATATATACGAGAGTATACATCGGATACAAGTATACTCGGCAGCACGATACGATTCTCGTACTAAATTTACATCCATACGAATAAAAGAGATAAATTTAGATTCGAATGTGGAATCGCGGCCCCATACAACGCACATGTATCTAAATGCACGCATTACAGTTTTATTCGAGTACGTATCGTATTGAACGAATTATACTCGTATTACGAATGATGTTTTGTGTCGAATATCCGCGTTTATAAATATCTCGTGCGTATCTCGGGTGGTTCTTTTTTTTCTGAATGTCATTATGTTTATTATTTTGTGTCTGTTTTGTGATAACCTATATAATAACGCATACGACGCGACGGTTGGTTTGAAGCATTAATAATTGAACACTAAATGAATACGTAAACGAAGGAAAGTTATTGACAAATGATTTTACCAATCATTTGTCAGTAACTTTCAATTAGTAAGTCAGTACTTAATTTTAATAAACCTAATGATTTTGTGAGAAATCAGAATCGTCTTATAAATCCAAATACATTAATGAAGCGTAAAAAGTAAATACAAATCCACAGCAAGGCCAGTACCTGTCAGCGGGATTGTCCACTGCTGAACACAGCCTCCTCCATTGAAGGGGATTACCGAATATCCCCACGCTATGCAGGCGCCTTGGGATCGCAGTATAAGATAGCAATTTCTCAGAAGGTGCTGCTGCCCACTTTCCTGTATTTTACCCTTAATCGTTCTTACGACACCCATAGGAAGAAATGCGTGACTTTTCTGGCCCGGCAGCCCACGGGCCCGCTAGCAGCAAGCTCAATTGAATCCAATCAAAGCCGCAGCTGCAGGTCAAGCTGCCTGCGGTGTACAAATACCGCAATTCCAAGGTAGCTTCAGCTACCAAGTGAACCTTTTGTCATCTTCCTCCGAAGCAATCCGCGCGAAGAGCCACCGTAACAATGGTGCCTGTAGGAATACTCGCGCGCCGCCCACGCCGCTGCGCAAAACATCCGTTCGCGCGATCTATTCGCGGCACGCGCGCATTCCGCCCGCCCGCTCTTTTTTTCTCCATCAGAACCGAAATAATGTGCGCGACGCTAAAAATATGCGCAGACTTCAGGCTCGTTGCGCCGACGCATGATATTTTTCACGGTTTCTCTTCTTCCGCGCACTCCCAAGGTTATAATTGCGAAAAGAACCTATATCCCCAAATTGTAAAGAGATGTATACTTGGTTAAATATGTCCTATATTATCTCGCGGTTATGTTTGTTGTTTACTATGTAATATATTAACATGTATAAATCAGTAAAGTTGTACTAATCGAGCTATTTTAGAATGTAGGCGTTACTAATACAAATAACAAAACCTATCCTCAACAAACATCGACCATAGTTGTGTTAGCATTGTCACAGAAACAGGTAAAACAAAGGCGTCGATGATTAATAATGACTCGACAATTTATATTAATTTATTGAATCTGCCTTGTGATTCATGACAGCTGTCACAATGGTGGTTAACTACCCTCGTGCGACCCTAATGTAACGCATTAGTTTGTGGCGTAACCGCAATATCCCGGGTGTCGAGTGGTGTCCTACATGTATGTCCTCTCTCGTTGTCAGAATCAGAGCCCAAGAAAGAACCATATAGAGGAGAGAGCCAAACAAACGTTAGAGAATAGTTTCCTGCTGCAAGTGAGTCCAAATTATATAATATTGTGTACAGAGCAAGCACTCCACGTGTTACGTTCAACGCGTCATCTATCTCTAATGTACCTAATGATGAACGCTCGCCCAACTGTTCATCACCAGATATAGGTAACATCCGCATATTCACCAAAATAATGTCGTTAAATACTATATTTGTATGACTTCAGCTCATATACTTACTGTGCAAATTTATACAATATTAGGCACAGCTAAACATTTTGTTATGTGTCTTTCTAATGTATAAAATAGTTATAATTAGCATCGTTAATTTAATAGCTCGCCGTTTATATTGAAAACAAATTATTGTAATATATAACGTACTTATACCTTGTGATAATATTTGGGCAGCATTTTCAAACGATAATAATATATACCTCCAAATTCGTAGACGAATAATAAACGTTTTACAATTGTGTAAAACTGTGCTATAACTAAATGGTATGATGATATCAATTATGGGCACAGGTGATACTTCCACGTCTATTTATTCTATGAATTTAATTGTTATTGTTTAATATTATGTATGTACCTTTAGAGTAATTAAACGTTCATACAGAATAGTTGACCGTTGTTGAATATGACACAAGTGTTTGCAAGTTGCTGTAAATAACAAAGGTTTTATGGTATAAGGTACTAACTACATACACTTAGTGAAATCAACATTATTGATTATTAAATTATGAAAATGTATCTATTTTATTATAACTACGAGTAGTTAGTTATACTGTTGCTCGTTCTATGTTTGGCTTTATAGAATTCTATGTTAATTTGTAATCATTTTACTTTTAGAACATGGCAAAGCATAACGTCATCCAAGAGACGAGCTCGTTGATCAATAACCTTTCGTCAATAAACAATATTTGGATGTTTATTGTTGATGCTACGAACAAACACAAATGTATGACATACAATCTGTGAGGTTATTTGTTTTTAACTGAGTTTATACAATCAAAGTAACTTTGACAAAGCAACTTTGATGTAAGTTAAGCCGCGTTGACACCAGAGTATAGTCTAACAGAGTCCACTCGGGTTCTGACACTGGTTGTGTCAACACAGATTTAACGTGGCTTGACGTTCAAGTTTGTCTAATATTGACACGAACAAAATAGCTACCAAGTAGCCCTAACATGTACTCCTTGTCAAAGGTACTTCGAAAGTATAAACGCGGCTTTATACTCCTAATAACTTAACATATAATAGACCCACTTCATAAACCCCATATTAAAAATGATAACCTCGCGGGTTTTATATTAATGACAATATAATATCCCAGAAGAGACAGCTCTAATTTGTGCTGGTGACTGTTCCAGCTAAAGAAGCAGCAGCAGTTGCAGCAAGAGATCCTTCTGCAGCATTTCCAACAACAGAGGCAACAGCTTGCGCAGGAGCACGAGCAGCAGCTCCGACACCATTTAAAGGTACCGTCGAACTTAGTCAATGTACTGCACTGACATATTCCATCTTTCCCCAGTTATGTTCAAGACTTATGCGATTACACCGAAAGATCACTTTAAATATAATTGAATATTATATTCAATCGTTTCTCATCTCCAACGAAAATTAATACGACTAAAGTAGGCAATTAAACGTTCTTGAGAATAAATTGACAAATGTATGAATCGGATATAATAACAAAGAATTATTTGAGTACCTCATGTGATTATAAATAGTGATGATTCGTTAATCTCCGGTTCAAATAACTCTATACAATGAACATCGTATAGCCGGTACATCATTGCCGAACGATGATTGCTAAAACGTGTTCCACGTACACGTGTCTTTAGTAAAAACTTGAACTATTAATGACCTCGCGTCGTGACCGAAATAACATCTATATAATAGGATATCTTACATAAAAATTAAAGACTAAGAACTCCTCTTCTCTATGTCTGATTGAGTCCAGATTAGAGAGCAATAAATCCATCACTACCATGTAAAATGTAATAATAAGTTTTACATGGATCGTTTTATTAATACCAATCATAATCTATCAGTGTTCCTCTTTTGGAACGAAGATACATCTGTTAATAAATGAAAGAGATAAATGATGCTTAGGCGAAAATTGTCAACGAAAACATTTAAGTTGACGCAATCTCTAAATTGACCAGTGATCTCTTAGTAAAGGAATGCACAAATTGAAGCACACCATCGCTTCCACAACTCCATTCTGAACTGAGGTTAGTTGCGTAGCTCTAATCAGCGTAATCGCAGAAATGGGCGTAGAGCTGTCGCCACCGCCGTTATACGTTATAAATAGCGCTGAATGGCGACCGGAGAGTAATTACATCATTCATACTACGAGACGAGTTGACAATTGCACTAACGCGCGAGAGATTGCGCGGTGCTCGTTTGCACGCATTTGTTAACTGACCTGATGAGAGGTGCAATAATTAGATTGTAGAGGTATAAAAGCCACACATTAATCTGCCACCGGGTGAAGGGGATTATTTCGGCACACTGAAGCGTGCTCAGGCCATGTTCTCTATCAAGCTTATTCATATCATACTTCGCCATTCAAAATAGACACAAAACTGTAGTTCTAAACTGTACAACGCAAGCCTTGTCTCAAAATCCTCAATATGCAAAGGGTATAGTTCTCTCTCTGTTGACGCAAACAACTAGCAATATACTGTGCCACCACAACGATCCAATTCAACCTCATTCAATAAATGTAGATGCGCTATCAATTAAGTAAGTTATGCAAGACGTCCCGGTATGACAACAAAGGAAGCTTATTTTTCTTATAAACATGTATTACATTCGTAATCAAACAAATTTCAGGGCGTCCAATTGTCTCTAACTCAGTAAATACATATAAATATAAAACCCAGATTTATATCTACCACTAATCTAATAAGAGACAAAATCAACACAATGCGTGCTTTTCAATGTTTTTTTACACGTCTCATTCAACAAATGAACAGGTGACAAGGTGACGTCAATTAAACACAAACACGTTTGCTAGTTGACGCGAACACAAACCGAAAACACGGCTGCCTTGGCATTTTCGACTTTATAGATTTCGTGTGGCTACATAAATCACGTCAAAAGTATTTTCTCTAAAATCGGACAAAAATACTTATAAGTTTATAATAGAAATTATGAAACATTTTGTAATTATTACCTGTCCTTGTCATTTACGTTGTTATAGAGCGAGAGGAATACAAATAGTTGCACCGTTATAGTTGTTAGGGTTGTCCCTTATCGTCAAATTATATACTTTCTTAGATTATAAAGACATATTCATGGCTAATTTCACTTTTGTAGATATCGTACTTTTTATTCATGTTATTACTAAATGTCTCGAAAGTAGATAAAATCAGGGGATCAATTTGTTATCTTCACTCAAGGCTACGTCCGCTGTAATATATAATTATAAAAAAAAACATACATAAATATAATATCTATAGATCAACGACGCTATAAAACTTGGCGAGTTTAAGGAAAAATATGCTGAAAGGTATCCGAAATGGAAGACACAAATTATATAAATACTTCTCTGAGCAACGTCAGAGCTTATTTATAAACACCTCCTACGTAATGTTTTGATACTGTAATTAGTGTGTTTTGATTCGAATTCGAGTTGTTTGGTATATACACCATGATAACATTGCTCCAACCTTGTATAAGAAATCCAAATAAATATTCTCTCTCATATGTCCAATGTGCCTGAATTATTTGTGCATAGTTGTAATATGTGGGGAATGTGGAAGATGTCCAAGTAATTGTCAGTAGGATGATCATTCCGCGCTGAATACCAGCATACTGCTCGAGTCGATTGAAACTGTGTGTGAATCATCTTCATAGGATGCGTTACTCACGATGATCTTACCTATAACTATGTACACTAAAGATCGTCAAAATGTAGCGAGTCACCCACATTGTAACCATAATCTAGTAATGAATTATGATCTAACGATAAAAAAAAACATACATACTTTGGTGAAATCCAAAGTATCCGCATGTTGTAATCGCTAAGGCATTTGACCAAATCCATTTTCCTAACATATAGTTTTCGACGCATGCCGTGTTCCAGCTATGGGAACAGAAGAAAGCCATGGAAGAAGCGGCGCTTCGCGAAGCGCGCGAGGCGCTAGAAGCCCGCGAGGCGCGCGAGCGGCACGAGCGGGACCGAGTTGAGTTACTGCGCAAAAAGGACAAACATGAACCTAGTGCTAACGCATCTACTCAAGTCAAACAAAAACTACAGGTAACTACTCTATCTTTGACACGATAACTGTACGTCTAATAGTAACAGTTATTCAAAACCAAATACTCATCATTTCAATGTAGTATATATTCTATACAAATATAGCATACGTATTGTGTTCTTATATTCGTGTTGGTAGTTATATATTATGAATGTTACGATCACAAGCTCGACTTGATTCTATTGTATCGTAATGACCGGCCCAGATATAACATCTCCCCATTTTATGTACGAATCCGCTGTAACGTCAACTCTGACGTATTTATTCGTCGAGCCAAGCCAAGTATATTTCCATTCATAAAGTTATCGCGATGTGTTCATTGGGGCCAGCGAATATTGTGGCCTATAAAAAGCCAGAGGTTTATTTTGCTTATGTAGGACAAAGTTTAATATAATAATAATAATATTCTTTTACAGGAATTCCTAAAGAAGAAACAGGCAAATGCAAATGGAACAGTTCCCAGTCCATCATTCTCAGTTAGAAATTGGTAAGTTATTTAAAATTAATAACACGCTGCTCATTTATTAGTAGTTCGATTATCAACCTTACCGCGAGTATCTTAAGAATAAGCCAAGGGAATGTAGCACTTGAAGATCATAGCAAATATATCATGGATTTTACGATTATGTATGCTGCATGGATCACATTTTATCACATGACCTTCTTATTACATTTTCAGGGGTATTGTAAAATCATCATCAGGGGAGTCAATAACATCGACAGGAGTGACCGGTGCGCATCCGTACAGGCTGGCGGCGCCGCTGCCTTTAGCGTTGAACACGGTGCCACCACAGCCCTCACCCGCAGACTACCCTCTTAGGAAAACAGGTTAGTAACGTTCTGATTCTAACAAAGATGTGGCACAAAGCAGATAAAGAAGGCTTGTTAGAAATTATTTTATTGAAATTGAGATTTTAATGTTTTGAAAACTGCATAGAGTACATTTGGTTTTTGTGTTGTGTGGATTTGTTGTCATATTAACATATTACGTTGATGAAATTACTTATACTTAACAGAAGAAGCAGTCACTTGTTGTACTGAAATTTTAATACTTTTGTTTATATGAGTTTTAAATGACGGTCACGTCATTTCGATTGAAGTATTTGAGATGTGTTTTTTTTTACTAAAAAGAGCCTTGCGTTGTTGTATCGTATGTACGTTTAACAAAGTAATGCATGCGTGTGTGCACTAACGCAGCCTCGGAGCCCAACATGCTGAAGGTGCGGCTGAAGGCGCGCGTCATCGAGCGTCGCGCCTCGCCTCTCGCGCGCCGACCCATCAAGCGTGTCAAGCACAGGAGTAAGTATATCAAGCCAAGCTGTACACTGTATTATTTATCAACCAATATTAATACTAGATACATTTTATCTTGTGTTTAAGATGAGGTGCATGAAATTATCTATCTATATATTTGCATTCATTATACATTGTATCCTACCGACTGCGCCATAAATGAGGAACGACATTCAACTTTGTTATTTACGTAGTTAGGAGGATTAGCCTGCATTTATGCCATAATTTGAAAGCGACGTCATAGCGCAATATGTTCTTATGCTGGATCGTAGTAAGCAGCTGAACGTGTCCAGAAAGGTATTTGAGTGCCTGTTTGGCTCTTAATAAACTGAATGATACAACAACGATAGAGACGCACCTGCTAACTTATTTTATGTATATGTAATACCTGACTTCCACTACAGCAGAACCGAGGCATACCGAACTGAGTCGATTTCTTTCGCAAACTTGGCAATTTGACTCGGCGTCTCTTTGTTTTCCTTTAATTGACGCAGTTTCACAGTAAATGTATTGAGAATTGGTGGTATACTGTGAGGCTAGTGATGACAGGTTCTAATAGTTATGGTTGCACAGATTGCGAGGGCACCTCCCCGCGCGGGTCCCCGCCGGGCGGGGGCGCCACTGCGCCCATCCGAGAGGAGGAGGAGTCCCCCCGCGCGCCCGAGCTGCTGTTCTCGTCGCCCTCCATGCCCAACATCTCGCTGGGCCGCCCCCACGCCCAAGCCCCCCGCGCCCCCCATCCGCCCGTCGCGCATCCCCCTCATCCGCCTCATCCGCCGCCGCTGCAGCCGCAGCCGCGCACGCCTGTGAGTCTTTTACACTCTATTCTTAATAACTCTCGCGACGCCTCTAGAAAAGGTTCTGGCGCTTGAAAATTGTATTTGCTACTGTAGTGATATTATTGCATTTTATAAAAAAAATCTCTACGATTCGTCTGAATGTCAAGCAAGTCTGCCGACTGGAACAGCTCTGGTAAAATATATTGCGCCAGTAAAGCTTGAAATTAAATCTTCCATTATAGATAAAATTGACCAAATTATCCAGCTACATCACTTTTTAAGTAAAGGTTTAATGTGCGCTCGTACCATGTAAAGTTAAATTAAGCCAATGCGGCAGCTGGTGCGTCCACGCATTGTATACTATTGACCCCGACATCGAGCCGATGTTCGTGTTAATAATGATAGTGTGTTTGTGATATATGTGTGTGTGTGTGTGTAGGTGTCTCTCGGCGTGGTGTCGGAGGCGGAGGCGTACTGCGTGGCGCTCCGCAAGCGGCCCCTGGGCCGCACGCACTCGGCTCCGCTGCCGCTCGGGGACCCCGCGCTGCAGCCGCATCATGCGCATCACTACCTGCGCGATCAGATACGGAAGACTGTATGTACCTATCTACCTATCTTACACGTTTCACTTAACTACACCACAACCAAATACACCTCAATACACTGTTGAGAAAATATTATTCTGTATACGACATTTTGTATTATCCTATCGCACTAAAACACTGTAATTTTTATTGAAAATATACTTGCGTATTTATTTGGCAGCTTATTAGATTCTTATTGTGTACGGTGCAGGTCTTGACGCGAGCGCACGACGCGGCGGCGGCGCAGCTGCGGGAGGAGGAGGGCGAAGTCATCGACCTGACTTCGCGCCGCGCCCCGGCTCCCACCGGCCCCTCGCCACCCGGGATTCCCGCGCCTCCGCCCACCGAGCCTGCGCCCCTAGCGCGCGCGCTCTCCTCGCCGCTGGTGGGCGCGAGGCTGCCCGCCACCGGCCTCGCATACGACGCTATTATGCTCAAACATGGGTGAGTGCAAGCATACTAGGACTTGGTTAAAGTATAATCGTCGAGAAGGAAGAATTTCGGTCAATGACCTTCTTAGGTCGAGTATGTAGGAACATTGCGATAGAGGTTGGTCGTAGTAATGTTGTTGTATTGTTGTGTACAGTTGCGGATGCGGCGCGCACGCGCCGACGCACCCCGAGCACGGGGGCCGGCTGCAGTCCGTGTGGGCGCGGCTCTGCGAGACGGGGCTCGCGCACCGCACCGAGCGGACGCGCCCCAGGAAGGCCACCTTCGAGGAGCTGCAGGTGAGTGTGCACTGCGCGGGTACTGCGGGAGTGTGTGGGCAGTGCAGGAGTGACCGCTAGTTGTGTGCCTGCAGTCGGTGCACTCGGAGGCGCACGTGTCCGTGTTCGGCGGGCGCGGGCGGGACGGCGCGGGTGGGGGGGCGGCGGGTGGGGCGGGCGGCGCGGGAGTGCGGCAGCTGGTGCGGCTGGCGTGCGGCGGGCTGGGCGTGGACTCGGACACGGCGTGGTCGGAGGCGCACACGGCGGGCGCGGCGCGCGCCGCCGCCGGGGCGGTGCTCGACCTCGCCACGCGCGTCGCGAGGAATGATCTCAGAAACGGGTATGTACACACACACACACACACACACACACACACAACCTTATACATATACTCACAACTTCATACACTTATACATTCACTTGTATATTACTAAAAAAACACAACATTTTATCGCCGAGATCTTTCTCCACAAAACCTACAAAAAAAGAAACGAAACATATAAAAAGGCCTAACCGTAGTTTATAATTTATATTATGTTAAGTTGTAAAAACAATTTCAAATCTACACTACACTCATACCTATACACACTTCGCTATTTTTAGTTATGTACTCGTTCCATAATCTAAAAACCAAAACTAAACTCGGCAACAAACATTCATGCACTAAAACTTATGATTATAAAAAATATATTTTGTAACAGAAACGCGTCTAGTTTGCCTTATAGATTAGTGTAACTACTTAGTACTTTCAGAATAACATCAATTACTCTTATACACACTGTTAAACACACCATACTCTTACCTTCACAACCTTTTGTCCTTAGCTTCCACACCCGCATATTTTTTTATAGTGCCGAAATCATGCTTAGTCTCGTGTTACCATAAATAATGTGACTTGAATCTGCTATGCTACTGTACTCTGCTATGTATACATTGTTATTTATCACATGTTGTAATGTGATTCCGTTTGTGTCGGCAGTTTCGCCGTGGTCCGCCCGCCCGGCCATCACGCAGAGCCCAACCAAGCGATGGGCTTCTGCTTCTTCAACAACGTGGCCGTCGCCGCGAGGATCCTACACACGCGGCTACATCTGCAGAGGATACTCATCGTCGACTGGGTAATTACACTTGTTCATTACTATTTCTCATTATTTCATGCATTATTTTCTTATATCTAATAATATAGGTTCTTAGAAAAATTTCAGACAATTTGAATGCGTTGCGAATGCGACCGGTATTTGAGCAACTAAACTCGTAAACGCAATAGTTTAAAGTTACATTATTGTCAACTTTTAATTAACTTTTTTTCCAAACACAGAAAACTTTAATTGGATTTCCTTAAAATATAATGGTAGGAAGATGACAATGAATTCAGCTGATCGAAAACAAAATATAAATGAATTATACGATTTGCGTTTTTTTAATAGCATGCCAAACAATCTTTTTCCACTTGAATATTACCTGCTTACAGTCAGGTAGAAATTGTTGAAATATTTGGAAATTGTCTATGGTTGGCAGTTGACTAAATAAAAGGCGACATTATGTTACATGCTGTTGAAATGTATATATTGATTTAGCGATGATATTAACATGCTAATTAGGTCTTGAGAGCTTATCACCTGAGGTCGGTGTTGAATCCACGAATGGGCTAAGATCGGTTTATGGACGTGGAGGCTAAGACGATGGCTAACAGGGACGATGGTTGTTGTCTTAGGACGTGCACCACGGCAACGGCACGCAGCAGATATTCTACGAGGACCCGCACGTGCTGTACATGAGCATCCACCGACACGACGAGGGAAACTTCTTCCCGGGGACGGGCGCCGCCACCGAGTGTGGGGCCGGCGCCGGACTCGGGTTCAACGTGAACGTGGCCTGGGGGGGCGGGGCCGACCCGCCCTTAGCCGATGCAGAGTACCTCGCCGCCTTCCGCACTGTCATCATGCCCATCGCCAAGGTATGCCTCCCATACCATACCTACTATCGATCATCCAGCTCGAAGGACCATGTTTTTGACGTCCGATACAAATATCAAAGAGCAATCTCGTTATTTTTACTATTATATAATTTCACGATCTGGGGGTTCGGGATAAATATTGAAAAACGTTATTATTTTTTTGCTTTAAATTTGCATACTTAGTATATTCGTAACAAAATTTTCTGTTCGTGTTTATGATATCAAACCATATTGTAATGGTATAATGTATATATATTATGCATTAGAACATATAAATCAAATAAATCTACTACAATTCTTGTAATCTTAAAAATTATCATCATCCTTCTGATGAGCTTTCTTCAGATACGTCAATAATAAATTGGTCTAAGATATTTTGTACCTACATGATTTTTGACTCCGTACATCAAACGATTGAGACATGACCACAATTTTTATCTATCCAGTTTAGCTTTTCCTTGTAACAAAAGAGTTCAGACTTCGTAAATTTTATAACTTTTGTTATTTCCGGCCATAGCCCTTCACTTGAGACCAAACTAGTTCAATTGGGTTAAGCTCACAGTGATACGCCGGCAAACGTATAACGAGACGTCTTGTTGACTTATATAATTTTTTTTTATCAAAACGATCTTTTTTTAGCTTATCCTAATTCAAAAGTTGCAATTTTAGTATTGATTCGTTACAATGAATATTTTTCGACGCACAGGTAGTCGAAAACTCAACTGAATGTACCAACATGTATTTACAAAGTTCGTGTGGAACGGACTTTATGTTGATTACGTGGGCCAATAGCAACGCAGTAAAATGTTCAGTACTCGTTTGTTAAAAAAAAGACTATAATCAAGCGCTAAGTCTCCCGGTATGTGGATCTTTTTTTTTTTTTTTTTTATGTTATTGTGACGGAACAAGCTCGAGGTCCACCTGATGTTAAGCGGTTACCTCTGCCTATAACAGATGCAGTTCATCGTTCAAGTGACGAATAGCACTGCGCCCGTCACCTTGAGACATAGTTGTTAAGTCTCATGTGCCTGTAATTTCACTGGTTCTCAAGGACTGCTGCCGGAACACACCGTTAGGTGCTTGGCGACAGATTTTCCACTTGAGGGTGGTCGCTAGCCAGGCTGGCATTCGCAAAAAGCCCTTCCACCATGCGGTGAAGCTCAAGCCCGCGGCGGGATTCGAACCATTGACCTGCTGCGCGGCAGTCCATAGCCAATGCCAATGAGCCATCACTGCTTCAAGTGCACAAATATAATTTTCTGAATAGGGGATGGTAGCATGCCATCATTACTTTTCATACACTTCCAAGATGTTTAATATTATTTGTACTGAACTGGCCCAGTAACATATCGCAGACACGAACTTAAGGTGTCAGAAAAGTGGGGCTTTGAACTCAACATTGTCTTCAGGCTGTGTAGGTTTAAAAAAATATAGTTGTATTTTGATTAGTCTACATTTAGGGTATGAAAACCTTTACAATTTCTTAATTATTTCTATATTATTATAATATCTGAATTATAATAAAAATAACTGTACGTGGTAACTGCCGTGCTTATTATAATTCATAAAGAATAAAGATACAACAAATCCCATAGCATGATAATTTGTCAATTTACTAAGGGATAAACGTAGCCCCTAAAATGCTGCCTTGAGGAACAGTGTAATTTAAAAGTTCCTCATAGCTTATGACATTATCACGGATCCTATTGATCTTTACTGTGTACGGTTTGAAAAATAGCTACGAAAAATGTTCAATACTGCACCTTTGGTTCCTATTTGTTCCAACCTCATGAGCAGGACTGGCACAGAGATCGAGTCGAAAGCCTTGGGCACATCCAAGTTCCTCGCGATATTGTTAGTGAGAGATGAGCAAGAGGTTAAGAGCGTGTATAGATTATAATTATGCAATAAGTAATTGGTAGAGTATCGGGGGGTGAAGGCAGCGCGGTTTCATTACGTAACGTGAGGTTGCATTGCGGCAGGAGTACGACCCGGAGATAGTGCTGGTATCGTGCGGGTTCGACGCGGCCGCGGGGCACCCCCCGCCGCTCGGGGGGTACAACGTCTCCGCGGCCTGCTTCGCGCACATGACCAGGGACCTCATGCAGCTCGCCAACGGAAAGGTACCGTATACTTATTGTAATTATATTGTTTTATCAAAATTTAATATTTTTTTTTTTTAGAAGATGTAAATAGGGATATAAATTTTTACAGTTCATATGCTAGCTCTTCACCACTATCTCATCCGTATTCCGCAAGCGATGATGTGGTCGAGGATGGTAAATGGGCTAAACCTACAATTATTGGCTCTCAAGGACTGCTACCGTAACACACTTTTAGGTGCTCCGCGACAGCATGTCTACTTCAGGGTAGAAGCTGGCTAGGCGAGGATGCCCTTTCACTATGCATATATGTTAGCATTAAAATCTTACTTTGATTGCTTACCGCAATGTGTTCGTAGGTGTTCACGCATTAGAACTAGAATTACTGGTGTTCATGGACAGCTACCGGAAGACATGTTAGATACTCGGCGACATATTTTCTAGTTGCCGGTGTTAGCGAAATGCTTGACTTGCACGAGGTCGACGCTGAATCTCGCGGCAGGGTTCTACCGTCACTTCCTGGCAAGTTCATTGACACTGAGACGTTATTGCTTCAAATATAACGATTATGTAAATAAATAAGTTTAAATAATATGTAAGTAGGTATATATAATAATTTTAACCATCATTTCTCATAGCTGATCATTTCTCTCCATGTAAAGGTTGTCTGGGAGAGATCGCTTTTTAGCGATAAGAATGCCATTTGTACAATATTACTTAAGTTTATGTTATTGTTTATGTTATGTTGGTGTAGAATAAAGAGTTATGTATGTATGTATGTATAGTGAGACATGTTGTGTAGGTGGTCCTGTCCCTGGAGGGCGGGTACGACCTGCCCGCGATGTGCGACTGCGCGCAGGAGTGCGTGCGCGCCCTGCTGGGGGACAGCGCCGCCGCCCCCCCCGCCGCGGAGCTGGCGCGCCGCCCGCACGCGAGGGCGCAGGCCGCGCTCCGGGCTGCCATCGCAGTGCAGGCGCACCACTGGCCCAAGGTATACACACACACACACACACACACACCTACCCGACACTGCTCTACACTCCATCACAGGTCAACTATAATTATAATGTCGACAAACATGACATCCAGCCAATCTAGAATGGAAACTAGCGAGGACAGTGGCTGAAATAAACATTTAGTGACAGATTGTCCCCTTGAGCTAGCCAGGTGGATATTTGAAAAATGCGCTCCTACTGTGCTGATACAAGATGCTGCCGGACAAATAAATTAGCCCACATTCCTACGCAGGCAGATAAACATATATGTGCCTCTATTTTTCTAAACATGATTACTAGCAGCACTACCGCGTGCTAAGCGAAAATCATATTTTACAAATTATTGGAGTACAAAATGTTTTGCCCCGGACGGGAAAACACTTTGTACTCCAATAATTTGTAAAATATATATGTGCCTTTTCCCGCTGATTGTCGATCGTTGCCAAGACAAGTATTTAATGACTTTATATTTTTGTATAAATGTTGCTTTACCTCAATGGAACGCGCATGTACTTGTTTCGGCAACTGTCGCGCCCTACATACCCGAGGTGAATGACCGATATTCCCCTCGGCCCGCCCGCAGTGCAAGAGTAAAGATGAGGTGTACGTTACAGATAAAGCGGTACAGCTCGTGGGTGGGCATGTCCGCGGCGGAGGCGGGGCCGGGCGTGGCGGCGGCGCGGCTCGGCCGGCTGCAGACGGAGCGCGACGCCGCCGACACCGCCGCGGCGATGGCCACGCTCTCCATGCACCACGTGCCGTGTCTCACGTCAGTACCGCTCTCTGCCTTCTCTACCGCATACACACTGTACACTGCACACTGCACACCTCGCTAATGTGCATTCCGCCGTCTCGGAGCGTCTATCCGGGAGACTCGGGTTCGATCCCCTCTTTGAGAAAAAAATATTTGCTCTGTATCCAAATCATGTTTTGATAAATTGGTTGAAAAACTAAATCTTTACAGAACCTTTGTAGCATTTGTCTGGATTAAATTTTTATATTTTAAATGTTTGCTCAATGCGAGTTCTCGAACACTTGATGATAATTTGGATAAGACCACCAATACACATTAATACTGGAAAATGACATCATGTCGAAGTTGACTCTTTACTGCCAGAACTTCCCGACACGAAAGCAATAGCGTTTTGACATATTGTATTGAGTCGCGTGACCCACATAAAAAACTAAAAGCTATTACACAGCATTTTTCACCGATTTGAATTGTTTTTTAGTGAAGATGGAAACATTGTCTTTTATAACAGTACCATAAATTTGGCATTGTTCCCCAAAACATAGTAAATATTTATAGTGTGTGCAGAGTCCTATGTCCTATTGGTCCTTCGAGCCGGATTTGCTAAAAGGGGAAGTTGACACATTGTAAATATTGTTTATCTTTTATTACAATTTATTATACCAAAAGGTAAAGAAACATATGAAGTTCGATAAGAGAGTCGTCTGAATACATACTGATGCATAGATACAAATAGTAATTAAACAACATTCAACGATTTAAATCGCGTATATTTATCATTTTTTTATGCCGACGTTTCAAACACTGCAGTGATCGTGGTCACGGGGTGATAGATACAAAAACAAGAAAAGTCCATTGTTTTACAAATTTACGAGCGAAAAAATTATAGTTACGTGCGGGATTCGAACCCGCGTCCCCTATAGCCGAGGTATGGTTTGACCGACTGAACTAAGATGACATTATGACTTACAACTATAATTTTGCTCTCGTTCTTCAACCATCGTATGGGGATGGAGCGACACCTATAATTTTAACTTATGTTGTACTACAAACCATCCATTGCTTTGTTTGGTAAATAATTATAAATAGTGTAAGAAGCATGTTGTTGAATGTAGATGTCCGTTACAGATCCGGCGACAGTTCGCGGTCTGTGTCCGAGGAGCCGATGGAACAGGACGAGGGGAAGTGAGGGGGGACACTCCCCGCTCCCCCCGCGACTACTTGACATTCCCGCCGCTACTGCTACTGCGCAGTACTGCGGCACGCGGCATGCGGCACGCGGCATGCGGCAAGCGGCAAGCCCGCCCGCAGCGGTGAACACGAGATTTATTTATTTAGGTAGCGCTGCGCCGCGCGACGCAACCATCTTAATCTGTGTATATTTGTCTACTCAATGTGTAGGTTAGTGCGACGTGTCGCAGCGTGTCGCAACGTGTCGCAGCGTGTCGCAGCGTGTATAGTAGGGATGCCGCGTCGCGCTCGGAGCGCGGCGCCGCAGATTCTTGTCTGTTATATTGTATAGATAACTTTATATGTGAGTAGTAAACGTTGTAAACGAAACGTGTCCTGCCAAATACTTATGTTTTTTTTTCTCTGTAAATCGCGATGTGTTATATGTATATTACATAAAAATGTTTATTTGTAATGATTCATAATGAATTTAGTGAAAGGTGTAGCGAATTTTATGTGTAGATGGTATGAATTAAGACAAATCTTAATTTGAAAGCTTTAAAAAAATGTAGAAAAATAATTGTACAAATATGATTAAATGTTATATATATGGATGAGAAAGCTTTTGAGTATAACTAAGGAGAATGTATTAGGGTTGTCCTGTGAGTATGGAACTTGTAAACTTGTGGCTTGTGAACTGTCAGAACTGTTTGTGAAGGCGCACCCCTGTCTGTGTACCTACGGCTAATGAACTAATCTTGTTGTACCCTCGTATCGAAGCGTCACTTGCGACGGCCGAGCTTCCTTCTTGTAGTAAACTTTAGAACGTCCCTTTCTTGCTAGAAAAAGTATTGTACTTGCGTGGAGTCACCACCACCTTGTCGTTATGAGGCCGTTACAAACTTCAACTCAATGCGTATCGAATACTTATAACAATATTTTCTACTATACCAAAGATGTAATCAAATTTATAAATTGTTTACACATGTATTAGAAATGTATTGTAATGGAGTTGAGGAACATTAAATCCTTTGTTTAAATATCGTTGAATGCGAGAATGGCGAGCGGGATGACTCATTTTGTGTAAAGTTTGTCATTCTTTTGATGTATCTAAATAACCGAGATGATAATCTCTCTGTGTGGCGACTGACACGCTGTCCGGTGCGTCCTACGTAGCACTGTTGTACTGTACTGCACTGTACTGTACTGTACTGTACTGTACTGGTGTTTATTGGATGTGCTTTATTTTTGTAATGATTAACTTGTAAGCGTAAAACGAATTAGATTTTTGAAATTTTCTAAATAGCATTTCCGATCTGTACCTTAATGAATAAACTTATTTATAGCTCTATATCTGTGCGCGCTCAGCTCGGAGCGAGCGCCGCGCCGCTCGGATATACGATACATATTTACATATTTGTCGGGAGGGGGGGAGGGGGGGGAGGAAGTAGATATTGTTGAACACAATTGTTGTATATTTCCTTTACGTGTTATACGTTCGGTTCCGTCGCGTCTCCGGAGGGGAGGCGCTGGGTTGCGATATGATGTTAACCGCATTTATGAAAGATCTTATAGTAGTTATACGGCTCGTTACAAGTTGAAGAGTCTTTGTTATATGTTTTTTAAAACAAAGTTGTGCAATATTTGAGAGTCATTTATAAATGCGGCTCAAGGCCACGCTAAGAAGATTATTTATTGCGCCCGCGCGGGGGCCCCTTGGGGGTCGCCCCCCGCAGGGGGCCCCCCTCGGGCGCCTCTAGGGAAGGCTGTCGTGTGCAAGCGCATGTATATTGTATACGTACCGGAGGGATGGGATCCTTGTACGATAAACAGATATAAAACAATGTTGTGTCTTTGAGAATTTTATTGTTAAATTGGAATACAGATGAAATAATTATTTAATAAATGTATATATATATTTGGAAATATATCTGTATTTTTATTTACAGCTTCACCCATTTTGTTCATTTACTATTTACACATAACGAAACTTGAAAAATAAAATATGTATAATATTTAAAACAGTATTTATGCACAATGATGCAACTATATAAAAACAAGATACGATCCAATCACGTACAAAAATAAAAAATTTCTTACAAACTATATGTTTTTTTTACAATAATATTATACAGTAACAGTCGTTTATAATTGAACACAACGGAAACAGCTCAGCTTGTCGTTAATGTACAGAGGTGAGGTATTTACCAACTAAACTAAGTCTCATATATACTTGCATTATAATTAACTATTGTGAAGTCTATTTGCTCTCTGAATATACGTGAATTATCCTAATCAAAACATGTCAAGCAGTTCCTTATTTAAGAATTACATATTCATTGCGATTGTAGTAGGATTTCAAATACATTGAATAGTTACAATAGAAATTGTCAAAAATAGAAACAAAGTCAAAGTCAGTGTCCATTAATAATGAATTAATTATTAATAATTATATAACTGAAGAATAGGGAAAACCAAACTAGTCAAATATTTCTGCCTTATTGTAGTACAAAAGGTTTGACGTTTATTGACGTATACAATATTGTTTATTTCATTGACATATAGTGAAATATGTATGTGTATTTAAGACAAAGTGCAAAAGTTGTTTTTTTTTGTAGCTGAGAGTAAGGCCCTATCTTTATTTATACCCTTTCTTGTGTCTGTTACTTTGCTAATAAAATAAAGATTTGAAATATAAGTTAACACTTCAGCAATGCGCCACTGTCCACATTCTGAGTCCAGTTTGGTATAGCCGGATGATTGACAAAACTATTTTTGTTGCACGGCATCGCGACCACGTGGTTTAGTCATCGAACAACAGAGCAGTTAGGACGTAGCGCTTATATACGTTGTGGCTGTCTCATATAATGAGAAACAATTGTCAAGACAAACATAATCGACTAGAATATTAAATGACAACATTTTGGTGGCGACCCTTTTCGCAGAGTCTTAGATTTAACATAGTTTCCATTCTACGTCTAGCTAGCTAATATTTTCGACCACATCATCACTTCCCAACACACGCGAACTATCACGAGAGGTCTTAGAAGATCTTAGAACAACCAATTAGTAATAATATGAATATTAAGTTATCTTTAATAATTCCCTGGTTTTTAACAAGAGTGATAAGTAGGCGGTGCACATAATAGAGTACAAGTACAGTTAAAATGGCGTACGAATTAAAAAAAAAATGTAATGTATTATTATCATTTTCAAGTAATTCTCTAGTGACAAATCAGCTTTAATGTTATTTTATATTGATCGATCCGTCTGAATCTATCAATAACTGAATTATTTAATTCCAGATAACTTGGGGCCGTTTGGTCATGTAGCTCATATTTGACATCAGTACTATTCAGTATTATAAATGCGAATATATATATATATATATTATAAATGCGAAAGTAACACTGTCTGTCTGTCTGTTTCGCTTTCACGCCAAAACTACTGGACCGATTTGAATGAAATTTGGTATGGAACTAGTTTGAGACCCGGGAAAAAACATAGGATAGTTTTTTTCAACTGCGCAAAAAGAGGATGACATACGCACACGCGCGGGCGGAGCCGCGCCCGGTAAGCTAGTAATGTTATAAGTTTTAACGGGAATTACGTTACTTAATGAATAGGAACCCAGTGTTGGTAACACGAGGTTGTCTTCCATTCCCACTGGCGCTACATCTCTAGCGATGTTGATCACAAGTACGGTTCGTACTTCTCTAGCTTCAGCAGCGAAGGATGTAACAATTTGAGATAATACACGTGGAAACTATCATGGATTGAATTTTTGCTCTAAGTTGAGAAGGTAGGGTCGAATATACAACGTCAGTTTTGTAGACTGTCATTTTAAGTCAGCGCCTGTAGGAATAAGTCCTTATATTCTTATGACTAAAAAAATATACATCTACCTACCTAAAGGCACTATATCGTGCTTGTCACAGCACTATAAGTTCATAACAAAACATGATCTATATGAAGAATGTGATGCGTTGGCGGCTACAGCCGGTCTGGTGGGTCTAGAGAGCTGCAGTGGCAGTTACAGGAACTGACCGGGCATTCAGAGTGTTCACTGTAAATATATATGAAACTTTTTACTGTATTTCTAACGATATTCCTTCTAGTACCGTTGAAACTAAAACACTGCAACTATAATAAAAACATATTTTAGACTAAAAAAATTCGGCTCGAAGGACTAAAAAATGGTGTACAAAGAAGTTAAGAAATGGGGAGAAAGCTCTAAGATCATAGAGTTGGTCTCTGTTCGTGCCCATTCAATTATTTGTTGTTATTGACACGTAGGGAACAAAATTAAAACCACAAAGAACTGTCATGATTATGCATCTGAATGGAATGGATATGGAACGAAACAGTGGAGTACATGTGGCTAAGATGTGAATGTTATGATATATGTCGTTATGATAGTGACTAGAATGGACCAGATTAGGAATGAGCAAAGTGCCAACATATAGTAGTGCTTTTGAGGCTTCGTTCCGGATACATTACGTCATAAAAGCTAACATTTTAATTGTTATATCAGATACACCAAACTGTTTATACTGGAGTATTGTAGATGTACAGTTTGTTCTTGCAATATTCTTCTAGTAGAGGAACCCAGAATACTATATATAGATGATATATACTTATGTACACACTATATACTAATGAGTATAGATGTTTCTCTATGGAGAAACTGTTTTAATGATGACATTGATAAAGTTATTATGCGTTGACCAATCTGTACTGTACATTGTAAATACTCTCGCCTACCGGGGTCTGCTGAATTGCGTTTATGAAGCATTTTGAAGTAAACCTAATTTCTCCTTCTTCCCATTCTTATCGTCCTGACAGCAAAGTTTTCAAATACTTACAACAAAAACTATTAAAAACTTACAAATAAATAATCCAGTTTTATCATAAAAAATTAAAATAAAATATATAAGACCCTACAATTTACAGATATATCATATATAGGTCAAAACACGCTAACTTTATCGACGACATCGGTGAATAATAGCGAAATATCGAGTGGAGGACTGTAGTAGTGTACCCACCTGAACCACGTAAGCAGATGCGCAGCGTGCCCCCCATGCCGGCAGGCGACGCACCAGCTGAACCAGCCGCCGAAGGAGGCGCCCGAGCCGCCCGCCCCCGCGCCGCCCCCCGCCCCCGCCCCCGCCCCCGAGCCCGCACTCGTGCCCAGGTGGAGGGAGCACACCGCACAGCGCGGGAGGGGCTTGCGGCAGTTAGGGCACGACGAGATTTGCTACACAACAATATCCCTACATCACAAATTGTACAAGCAAGTGTGCGCTGTACATAGGACTGTGCGGTCCGCTGCGAGTGCAGTGCATGCACCCGCGGCCCCCTTCCATCAACCACACCTTGAACACGCGTACTTATCAATGTAGAGGTACAAGTTCTGTTCAGAAATATAATAATATTCAAAACCCCTCTTTTAATTACGATCCAATTTGTAGGGCATCAAGAAACCGGACAGAAATAATAACGTGACGTCACGACGGTCTACCTTAGCAGTAAAAGTTAGCGGAATTAACACTAAATACGTTTTATAATATTTTTTATTTAACACCTCGTGGGGTGTCGGCTTAGAATTTCACTCCAAAACCCTAAACTTCTGTCTTTCTTTCTTTTTTAAACTGTGACCTCTCAGTACCCACGTTAGCACAAACCTTAACAACAAAGATATACGAAGAATATGCAAGAACTTTTATTTTAGCTTCATAATGCGTACGGCTGAAGTACTTAACATTCTACCAAAAATCTATCATATTATATGCAAGTTATCGATACGATAGGGATGGAGGTAGTACCAAGCAAGTTAGTATATAACATCACCATCCGATGTTAACTTATTTTCGAAGCGCTCGTAGCGAAGTTTGCTTAGCTGTTCTTAACCGATCAGCTAAGTTAAGCAACGTCCGCCGCGGTCAGGAGTTGGTTCCGGTCGTTGTCTAAGGATGGCAGTCGTTATAGCATGGTGGTAGGGCATTTTGCCAAATCTCGCAAGGTTAGCTCCACCACCCTCAAGTAGAAAATCTGTCGCCAAGCACCTAACGGCGTGTTTCGGCAGCTGCCCTTGAGAGCCAGTAATTCTGAGTTAGTGATCAGTGGGTAGTGGTCAAAGGAAACCCTATCATGCATAAAAAAAATAGCTTTAGCAACGTACTTTACTAAGGCAAGGAACAACTGTTGTACTGTGTATAAGGTACTCTTTGTGAAATATAGATAAATCTAAATACAGAGGTTGTTACTAAACGTTGTGTTCTTTATTTTCAAATAACGGAATACTCCCGTAGTCCACCACAGCTCACCAGCACCATCTCTGTTTTTCAATAGATAGTATCTGGGACTCCTAAGAGCAGGTGAACAGGTTTTTTCTAGGTAAGCAGATTCTGTCGCCGATCGTGTCGTCTCTTACCATCAGGCGAGACTGAAATGCTTGCCGGAGCGGCGTGCAAGCTGGTTTTGAAAATGAGGTGTTTTTTTTTTTATTGCTGATAGTATGATTTTTGAGCACAATCTAACCTGATGGTAAGCGACAATGTGTAGCAGGCTTATTTTTTTATGCCTGAAAGCCAGTAAATGATGATGTGGTCGAAGCTGCTGTACAGACTAACCTTGAATTACTGGCTCTCAAGGACAGCTGCCGGAACACACCGTTAGGTGTTTGGCGACAGATTTTCTACTTGAGGGTGGTAGCTAGACAGGCGGGCATTCGCAAAATGCCCTACCACAATGCTGTAACGATTGCCATCCAAGACAAGAACCGGGACCGACGGCTTAACGTGCCCTCCGAAGCACGGATATATCTCATCCAGTGAGGGACCTGTTACTTCCAGTGTAAGGATCGGCCCGGTAGTTGCGTGGAGACAGATGTACCTTCATCTTGGCAGCGGGCGGCGGGTGGCGGGCGGGCGGGGCGCGCGGCGCGTGCCTCGTGGGCGGCGCGGCCACGGACTTGCCGCAGTAGGTGCACGCGGCCGACACCAGCCGCGCGCACCCCCCGCCCCCGGCCCCCTCCCCCGCCCCCCCACCACTCGCGCACGTGTCCAGCGCGCACCGCGCCCACCACAGCTGCCAGCTGTCCAGGATGTTGCGGTAACTGCAACACACATACAACGCACCCCTTCACTATCTATGTCACTTACACCCCAGATATACGGCCTACATTTGAACTGCTCATTGCACAAAAACTGAATCCACGGATAAATTTTGCAGTTCAAATGCAGATCGCATTCAAAGGTCAAACTGTCTGGAAACTAAGAGAACACGTGACAAAAAATATTAATTTTGAGTTTTTAATATTACTTTGATAATAATAAAAATTTTTAACATTACAACAGAATTTAATGTATAGCTGTTAATATTTTTTTTTATCAGGTAAAACTAAGTTGTTCAGTCATAAAATTACAACAAAATTAAATCGGCCAAGTGCGAGTCACACTAGCACATCGAGGGTTCACACACTACGATAGTTGAATATACTCTTATTAACCTACAACTCATTAACTCAGTTACATTTAGTCATTCTGTTTACTGACATTGTACTGCTTAACGGCATCCATTTGTTGTTCAGGACACAGTATTGCTCTATCCCCTTGAAGAGTTGTTTGATGTACAGTGGTGTAACTAAATTAGTATGTACCACCCTTAGGAATTACGCTGGCTGAAAAAAATATTTTAGTTAAGTTTCAGACTGTGCAAAGAAAGAGCATTCAACAACTTTCTAGGGGTAAAGCTGTTATACAAAACCATTTCGACGAATTGAGACAACGCGGAATACTTTATCAATAACGTTTTAAAATACTAAAATTATTACGGAACGAATTGTAAAACGAACAAATTCACAATCGCAAATATTTCTTTTGGGACAAAAAGATGTTATTTTTATTCTTGAAATTACAATACATCAAAAATGGGACAGTTGGTCCCAGTGCTCTACACAAATTTATATATAGGATTTCGAGACAGACACAAAGAGGGTAGACAATCATATTGCAAACTGCAAGACTTACAATTGCCGATATTTATAGAAATGCAACTGATTTCCACAGCACGCTAGGAAGAAGGATAAAAGAGTGCAAACATCTAGTCGGGGACATGATAAATCCAGTCTTTCCTATACTGTTATACCCTTATCAGGTGTATCCCCCCATCAGAGTACTGTGCTTTAGAACTACATCTGAAATACAAGCATTAAACTTGGATTACATCTGAAATACAAGCATTAAATCTCAACCTGCCAAACTACACACACTATTTTAATTATAGAAATAATATAAGGGGAGGTGGAGTGTCTGCATATATTCACAACAACCTGAAACATTATTTGTCTGAGTCCAAATATGAAGGCGAAAATAACTATCTTTGGGTACGTCTCGAAAGATACGCTCTTGAAATAGGAGTAGTTTATCATCCAGGCGATGCCAATTTAAATGATTTCCTTGTAGCATATGATTTACAACTACAAAAACGAAAGAGGGCAGTTGTGTTTGGAGATTTTAATATAGACCTACTGAAAAAAAGTAAAGAGACTAAATATTACGAAAAGACACAAAAAGAAGTAGGGCACAAAATACTTAACAACTTAACAAAATCAGTAAAAAGTATTGTACTAGAGAATGTACTACTAGAAAATCTATTTTGGGTCATAATATAAGCACCAATTTGAAAGATGACAAATTTCATATGGCAATGCTGAACTCCTCTTTCTCTTGAACATAAACAGCTTTACTTAGAACTAAAAAAACTAAAGACTTTACCTACGATATATACGCAATACAATGCAATAGAATATACAAAACTGTATTCCAAGGTACAAAGAGCCTTGCCAGAAGAAACGATTTCAGATTATTTAGTAGGTATTAGAGAAAAATATTAATCATTGTATTGAAGACAGTAAAGTAATTAAAACAAAAATATTGAATCCACCAAAAAAGACTGGATAAATAAAGAAATAATTACTGAAATTAATCACAGAAACTTTTTATGGACGGAACTCATGAAGAATCCAAATGATGATATCACAGCAGAGTTTAACATAAAAAAAGAATACGTAGCTAAATTGATTCAAGAAACAAAAGATTCTTACCACTACAATGCATTTAATAAGTGTATTCATAAACCTAAAAAAATGTGGAACTTAGTAAACAGTTTAGCAAGCAATAAAATTAAAGAAAGTTGTGCTCCTTCAATTGACTAACAGATCTCAAATAGTGAAAATTCACAAAGTGACCCCACGCCCATGAGTTGTGGAGTACCACAGGGGTCAATTTTAGGCCCATTGTTGTTTTTAACCTATATCAATAATATATATGAAATTGAATTGCATGGCCATATTACTTTATATGCAGACGACACTTGTTTATTTTATTTCGGATCTACAATTCATCATTTAATTTCACAAGCTCAACATGATCTCAATAAAATTTTCTTATGGTTTCAATACAACTTATTAACAGTTAATATATCAAAAACATCCTACATCATATTTAAGCCAAAGAATAAAATAATTCCGAGTCACGCTCCTTTAACGATTAATAATGAACAATTACAACAGAAAAACTGTGAAAGTATTTAGGCTTACGATTAGATAGTATGCTAACGTGGAATTCTCAAATTGAGTATGTAATAGACAGACTTTCATCACTTTTAGGCTGTCTTCGAAGTATAGCTCGATGTATTCCAATTCGGTTGAGGTACACTGTATATAACGCTTTGGTTAAACCACACATACTTTATCTCATTGAAATCTGGGGAAGTGCAGCTAAAACAAAATTAGCCGCCCTTTCACAAAACAACCCAAGTTTCACAAAACAAAATAATAAAAATGTTCTTTCGCTATCCCTTTTTAACACCTACCACACAAATATATAAAGAGACAAAAATTATGAATATCAGACAATTATACATATACAACACTTGCATTTTTATCCGTAAAGCACTTAGCAATAGCATCCACACTAACATATCATTCACAAAATATAAACAAATTCAAAAACGTAGTAGTCGCCGGGCTAGTTTTCTTGTCTTACCAAAAATAAGAACAAATTATGGTAAAAAAATGATTACTTACGAGTATGAAGGAGCACAACTTTACAACAAATTGCCTATTAATGTAAAAAGTGAGGACTCATTTAATTCATTTAAGGCCAAACTAAACGAATACATTACATCACATTGCTTATAGTCAATTAATGAACTAAAGAGTACTCACTTTAATACAAAACAAAAGTGACCGACGGCACGAGTGAAAATGTTTATACTTTTAAGTCCAATATTGTTCTCATGTAAGTGACATTGTCTTAATGAGAATAAATTCTTTAAACCGATAATAAGTTTTGATTTGTAACAATATTTTTCATATAACTGAAGTTTGTCTGTCCATCGTCACTTTCAAAAAGATATTACAGAAGGATCCACTATTGAGTAAGACATTACTAGTCTTGCAAGGGTACGAAAGGGTTTATTAGTTAGCGCATAACGCGACACGTTCTGCAACCCTGCTGTAGGAGCGTCACTAATAGCAATCATAATAATCGATAACACTAACACTTAACTATAACACTTGTTCATACACCTGCAAACTAAATTACTCAAAAATTGCATCAAGATGACAACGTGGGTGAACCCTGTGGTGACTACTTAAGGTGAACGATGTCGTCTATAGCGAGTAATTATTTTATTTTAAGATCGTCTAACTTAAGCACGTAACACGACTTAAGTGAGTTCATTTAAGACCCCACTTTTTAAAAACATTTTTTTTATTAAACCGCGATAAATTATTACGATATTAAATACTCTTATATTATTGAATACATACTTATTGAAATTGCATTTGTTTCGCATTAAGGTAATTTTTGATATTTTTGACAGTTACTTTTATTTCATACTCGCAAATGTCATTACTTTGAAGAATGGTTACTAAACCTACACATGCTACCAAGTTATAACGGCATTAAAACTGTTCAAATTTAGCATTTCCTGCCACAGACGGGAAGATGGGATTTATAAAAAATGCAATTCATTATAAAAGCTCCAAGCCAAGCGAGAGGATTATGGCAAACCTCCACCTGTTAACAGGGGAGCCCGTGTTCAACAGTGGCAATCCGGCTGTTATTGTCATCACTAAAATAAGTAATTTAAAAAAACCGACTGCAAAAATGACTATTTGTAACTAATGCACTAAAAAGACAATATCGAGAATAGAACACAAAATTATTGAAATAAATTATAAACAAAGTGACTACATCGGTTTAATAGACTATATTATGAGCTGAAAGCCGTTTGGAAGATACGAGGTAGTGAAGAAATTCATGAACAAACACACATACATACATAAAAGATACATGAAGAAAACATAACCCTTCCGTGGCCGTCCGATATAAATGTCATGAATCCACCTATAAACAAGAGGCTTTGAGTATGAGTTTATTATCGCTGACTTGCCAAATGGCTAAACAGATTTCGATTAAGTTTGCCTAGTAGATACCTTTGGTTCTGTATTATAACATAGGATACTTTTTATAATGACTTACTGACGAAGAGCAATATAACCTAATTCCATACGGGCAAAACCGCGGGAGGAGTTAGTCAAGTAATCATCTGACTTTAATTTCAAATTCCGACAAAAAAATTAAACACTTTATACTACGTAAAGAACAATAAAATAAAGTATGCACAAGTCTATTTGAAACTAAAATTAGCATATGTATACAAAAATAATCATGCGTTGGCTCAAATCCAGAGCATAGTCCGTTCAATCGCCTCAATCAACACGATCATATCGCAGCGCACATATTGCACATGTTTATGTTAAATCATATCAACATAGCGGTCATCTATGTACACCCAATGTCACATTATAAATATAACGCGTTAATAGAGATCACGCATGTGTAGATAAACATATATAAGGGGTTATTTCGACCTGTGGCACAAGGGTAGCGTGGCCGAGCGGTCTAAGGCGCTGGTTTAAGGCACCAGTCTCTTCGGAGGCGTGGGTTCGAATCCCACCGCTGCCAATTTTTTTTAAGAACATATTAAATTAACTGTAAGTTCGAGATTCAACCAGGTGGAGAGCACTGTACTAAAAACCATTGCATTACACACTAATTGCGTTTTCTTTTATATGTTTTTTCAGTTTTTTTCTGTAATTTAAAAAGGAGCGCTCTGCAGTTTATATTTCTAAAATTGTAACTTATGATTAGTATCGGAGATAAGGGGCAGGGGTGGTAATAAAAATAAATTAAATAAAATGTAACGAAATAAATATAAATGTTCTAGGTCTCCATTAGCATTATTTTTTGGGTTCTGTACGAGAAAACAGGACCTTATGACCTACATTGTTCGTCTGTCTGAACGTCCGTTCGTCCGTACATCCTATATACCTGTGGGGTGTATCTTTGTAACCGCAAGTAGACATTTTAATAGAATGTGTTATACTAGCAAAGTTTTTTTTGTTGTACCCAAAGGACAACAGTTTTGATTTTCGCCGTTGTCTGTCTATCCGTCCGTATATGACGGGTTAGCCTGGATATGTGCCTAACATTTAAATATTTTGTTTCCTTATAATTAAAATTAAATATAATTTTGACACAAAAATAAATATTGGCCTACAAATTAAAATAAATTATTATATGTAGAAATACATAAGAAGGGTGTCATCGTCTGGAACATATTGAGCAGAGTACAAATATATATTTGTGACTTTGTAAGTCACATTCGCGCTAAATATCCCAAATATAATTTATGTAACAATTTTTAAACACATATTTATAACTTTGAAAAAGTTTTGTGCTTGTATTAGAAGAGGCATGTGAGGTAGAAATCTGAGTTCATGCTTCATCGGTAGCGTGGCCGAGCGGTCTAAGGCGCTGGTTTAAGGCACCAGTCTCTTCGGAGGCGTGGGTTCGAATCCCACCGCTGCCATATACTTTTACTGCAGTATTTTATAATTTAAACAAACTGATGCATAATGTTGTCATGGGTTGACGCGATTGTTACACATAGTAATTAAACAACTAGTTTCATGATTGTTCATACACACGTCATTACCAAACGCATCACACCGAGTCCCTACGAGGCGACGTCACGACCGGCGATTGTTACGGCTAACGGACTGCTCCGTCAGGATATCAGTGTTTACGTTAGTCGCGGGTGCATCTTGTTCCACACGCTTAAATATCCGCACATATGATTCATAAATTATAAACAAGGGCGTGAGTTTTTATAATCGTAATATTTTTTTACGTGATTGTGATGTAACAAGCCCTCGGCCCACCTGATGTTAAGCGGACTAACCTCTGCTTATAACAAATGTATTTGGTCCGAAGGAATTGCACTGCGCCCGTCACACTGAAACACACGTTCTTAAGTCTCATGTGCTCTTAATTTTTCTGGCTCTCAAGGACTGCTGCCGGAACACACTGTTAGGTGCTTGGCGACACATTTTCTACTTGAAGGTGGTAGCTAGCCAGGCGAGCGCAGAAGAGCATTTTACGAATGCAAAATGCCCTTCTACCATGCGGTGAAGCTCAAGCCGGCGGCGGGGATTGAACCATGGACCTGCAGCACCGCAGTCCTTAGCTATAACGGCTCGGCTATCATTACTTCCTTTCCTAGCCTTATTACAGTATGTCATTATATGTCTACATATTGTATTGTCAACACGTGACTAACCTAATGGCACAAAAGACTAGACGTACTAAAATATAAGTTTTCGCTGACACACACATTAATGTGACACCTATGTTACTATATAACAAGTAACACTTAGGTTTATCTAGGGTTGACTATACGCGGATAACTTGATAATAATTAAATACAATTTAAATGTAATTTTGCTATCATAGAACTTGCAAGTGGCAGTTTTAAATTTGTTGGACTTCTGTCGTGGGAAAAGGAAAACTCATTGGTTTGAGTTGTATGACATGTGGCAGTCGCTGCAAGCATACAAATAGACTGCCAAGTAACTAAGAATATTTTTTTGTGCAGTGATGCATGCTTTGCGGATCACTTATAATAGAATAAATTATAGTCATTTGCAACACTATAATGTTTATTCACTTTGTAATTTTGTAATGATTTGGCGATATAGCTTTAATATCATTTGTATTAAAGCTATATCACCAAATGCAATGGTATGATTTTTTACCGTGGAGTAGATTTCCTCCCTTGGTTCAGCTGCCTGGTGTCAGAAATATATAAAACTCAATATCATGGTAAATTTAAAATACTGCAGCATCATTTACATCTACGGTGACAGTCGTTGGGCACAGAGATAAAAGTTATCCTCGTAAAGGTATACTCTGGATTGAAGGTTCAATCTTGAATTGTTAATAACAACAACAAAACTGACACGCAAATATATCTTTTCTCTTTTTTAACTGTGTTACTTTTTGAATTAGAATAAGTACATATAAACGCGAACCCAATATTCATTTTATTGAACTTAAATGTTATTGGTTTAATTCTAAGACATTTTATTTTAAATTTCAATTATAAAATATACAGGTACAATTAAATCATTTCCATAAAACCCTACAGTCCAAAAAGTAAATGGCAGCGGTGGGATTCGAACCCACGCCTCCGAAGAGACTGGTGCCTTAAACCAGCGCCTTAGACCGCTCGGCCACGCTACCGATGTCTACACCGCTGTAATAATCCTGACCAACCAACCTATGAAGCTAGTTTCATTAATAAGCTATTCAACAATTTAAATGTATAGTTAAGTCATAAATCATCATCATGTAACATAAGCAACAATAAACTCAACGATGTTATTGCAATACATTGGTACAATATTCCACATCTAAGAATAGCAACTAAGCAATTAACCCCCGGTTTCTGAAACGCAAATCAGCGACAAATTATGTTAAATGCTTCTTAATCCATTGTCAAACGCAGATTGGGTTGTTGAAAACTTCATGTGACTAATGTCAAATCTCCAATGAATCGCCAATTATTGCAATTTTGGATTTCTGAAAAGCTTTTCGGTATGTTAACAGTTTGTCAAACTGGCTAATTCTAATTGCCCAAAATCGACCAATTATTCGAAGATTAAGTCTTGATATCGTAAATATATATAAAAAATAGTTTTAAGCATTCCTACCTACGTTTTCTCGTAAAACTGATAAGATAGAACAAGAACAGAATTATATCAAGTATGATTACTCTAAAAACATATATTGCTATTTTTTATACCGTAGGTACTGGGTAGCAATTCACCGCTATCTCACTTGATGTTAAGTGACGATGCGATCGATGATGAGGCGCGCTTACCCATAAGATACATATTCACTCCCTTTTTGAAGACCCCCGTAATTAACCAGAAACACAGGCTCAGGCAGAGTGTTCCATTCCCTAGCGGTGTGTATGACGAACGAGTATAGAACAAGAGTCCGATTATAGAACTACGTAAATATATTACTAAAGACTACGTGATTATAGTGTTGCTGCTCATTCGATACTCAATAGTGTGCTATAACATAACCATAGCAGCCTTTAAACAAACCGCAGCTGGGTAGATAGTACTACCAACAAAAGCATTTTCAAGATAAGTTATAAACCTTCCAGACCCCAACCCTCTTTGAGAAAACACCTTTCGGCTAAGGGCGTTAAGATATGGTTTGAAGCTCTGTTGTGCGCCTGATGTGCGGCTACAACATATTCACTTTGATTTGAGAAGTAGTATTATTTTGTATTGATGTGCAGGTTAGAATCTCACCGCGGTCTTACACTTCACCGCATGATGCGAGGGCGGGAGTTTTTAGAATCATTGATAGTTGTTGGCCCTCAAGTAGAAAATATATTACCAAGCTTCTAATGGTGTGTTACGACGGCTGTTCTTGCATATTCTTCTCTACTGACCTCATCATCATCAGACGTCAATCACTTATATCGATAAAAAGCAACAAGTGAGGGGAGACCGCTTTTTGCGAAAAGAAATATGCAAGAAAATGCAGTTCCTTTTCACCGTCTAGCAAAATCGAAAAACACACATTGAATGCAGCGCTGTATACAAGCTTGCCATAATTTACACTTATAAATCGATCAATCAAAGCGGCACGCTTGGACGGCACAATCAATGAACTAACATAACAAACACGCACATTTTCAGGTACGCTAGTGACTTTCACTATCAATAAACTATTACTGACATAGGTAATAACTATAAAACTAATGAGTATTTATAAACATCATGATGGTATTGAGGATAAAGGGATTCATAAAAATTCATGAAATTAGATAATGCCACTAGCCACTCACCCATCAAAGTTGACATTTTAGGTATTAGAGCGTACACTCGCACGACTGGACTCTGTCAGTTATAAATCCGAGCGCAAATAGTATTGTTGGATGTGAATGCCCAAATGGGCTTGTATTTTGACAAAGAGGAACGCTTCTAACTCCTCTCTCTTGTTGCTTTAAGTTTACGATCATCCGTCATATTTAATTGGTAACCATAGTAACGGTGGCGATGCCAAAAATGATTTGGGATTAATTTCATGTCAAAACAGAAGAGACAACGCTATGCGTTAAAACAAGACAGAACACTAGAGAATGAATGAATTTGAACGACATTTTCAAATTTCATGATATCATAGATAAACAAGCATTTTAATCAGGTGCTCTGAAATTTTTCATTAATATGCGTTCCAGAAACCCGTTGAAAGTTAGCAGATTGTTAATTGGGACGTCTTGTTAAACGAATTGAGTTTTGACACGCGTACCGGAAACCGGCGGTTAGTTTTTAAGGGTCTACTAATCACGTCTTTATCTTACGGGGGATTCAATATACAAACATTTCTTTCGGGCTTGGTTTTGGTGATAATTGTACGGAATCGTAAAATTAGCGACATACAAGGAATACTGCTTATTTTCTCTAAAAGCCATAGCACAACTATAAACGCGATTACATAAATTACTGTAAGCCATATAACTTTACTAGATAAAATAAACCATTTTACAAAACATGCAATAACTACTCTTCAGATATATCCAGTGGCGTTTACGATGTCACGTCGGGTTAGCAGTAAAATTAGGCGGAATTATCACTAGATATATTTTTAAATTTTTGTTCTAAAATATTAATTAAACGTTTTCTTAAAATATTTTTAATTTTTATATATGAACATCCGCAAAGTAACGCCTGAATCCTTAAATTATCGTCATCAATGTAACCCTTTGTCGCACTTACTTATGTAGTAAAAAATGTTACTTAAAAAAACATAATTGTCGGGAAATATGGAAGCATCGGCCTCGTGTTGCAGTGCAGCATCATGCGAGTGCAGGTTACCTGTCGAGCCAGTTGTAGACCCTGTGGTCCCGCAGCAGCTCGGCAGTGCAGCAGCGCGCCGCCACCAGCGCTGCCGACTGCACGTCGCCGCTCTTCTCTACGAACCGCTGCAGCAGCGTGATGCCCTCGGGGCTGATGCCTGCACATAGACACACACTCCCTATAAGCCGCATTCAACACTGATTACATGCCCCTACATTGTACCACCGCATATACGGGTAATCGAATAATAATCGAACATCTGTTATGCGTTATGGCAACATTTACTCAGTAATGTACTGAATTGTAAAGTGACTAAAATATTCACAAAATTGCTTTAATATCTAACTTTCAGACTAGATCTTCCTATTATGAAGTTCTCTGTTTTTATATGGCAGTCCACATAATCTGTGCGTTTATTATTCTTTCCTGTGTTTTCAAATTCAAATTCAAAATCATTTATTCAATTTAGGCGTCTACGACGCTTTTATGAAGGTCAATTACAAATTTGAATATTGAAATATTCTACATTGTACGGTATTGTACGGGTTGTAATCATATATTTTAAACCTTTTACTAAATCAGCATAAACGAATTACTACAATAAAAAATTCTAAATACTTATGCAAGAGAAGAAAGGACAGAATTTTTTGCTGTCAAAAGTTTTACTCAAAGTTAGTTAAACGACACCTCATTTTCCTCCATCTACACGCTTTTACATTCTAAGATCGATTTTAGTTAATTAAATGAAATTTATTTCTTTGACGTAGTCTGTATACTTATAATCGTGTAAACTAATGCGCGTGAAGTGAATTCGAGCAATTAAAAGAACAAAAACGATGGATTCTTTAAAATCGATGTACACGCCCGAACAATAAGAAGTGGTCGGCAATAAAGACAAGTTTTTTTTAACTTTTTTTATAATTAAATAAAATTACAAATGTAAAAACCTAATAACGAATGTGACCTCCACAATCACAGCTTGAATCCTTCTGGGCATGCTTTCCACGATGTTTTTAATAACGTTTTGAGGAATACGTTCCCACTTCTGCAATGACTCTTTTTAGCTCCCTGATGTTTTGTGGAGCAGGTTGCACTGATCTTACCCGTCTCTTTAGAACATCCCACACATGCTCAATTGGATTGAGGTCAGGACTTCGAGCTGGCCAATCTAAACGACGGATCCCAATTTGTTGCATGTACGCTTCCACGTCGCCAGAACGGTGCGGGCGAGCATTATCGTCCAAAATGGAATCTTCCCCAAGTGCAGTCAATGTGGGTTGTGCATATGGAATTAGGACTTCCATTATGTACCGGTGTGCATTTAATGTTCCATTTTCTATGAAAACTAACTCCGTACGCTCCGTCGAATTAATTGCTGCCCAAAACATAACGGAGTCTCCGCCATAAGGAGTAATTTCTTCGAAACACACTTCCGCATAGCGTTCCCGTGGTCTTCGCAGCACTCGCCGGCGTCGGTCCTCTCCACACGAAGAGATTCTAGCTTCATCAGAAAACAATACTTCAGCACTCGCCGGCGTCGGTCCTCTCCACACGAAGAGATTCTAGCTTCATCAGAAAACAATACTTTATTCCAGTCCTCCAGAGTCCATGAAGCACAGTTCCGAGCAACACGGTGCTCACGGAGTAATTTAGGGCCCCGAGCTGGGCGGTAACTCTTGATATTGGCAGCCAAAAGCCTCCTCCTGACCGTCCACAAGCTAACTTCTACTCCTCTTACTTCTTCAAGGCTCTTCTTTAGGTCCACACTTGACGCCTTACGATTACGCAACGCCTGACTCACCAAAAAGCGGTCATCTCTTGGTTCTGTGCATCGTTTTCTTCCCGAACCGGGTCTTCTTTTGACCGAACCAGTCTCTTGATACCGTTGCCAAGTCCTCTGGACAGTTGAACGACTCACATTTAGCAGCTGAGACACGTCAGTTTGCGAACAACCTTCTTCAAGTAAGCCCTTATCGCTTTATCACTCATATCAAAAAGTGGTATTTAATGTAAAAAGAAAGATTAAATTGTTTAATTTGCAGAAAATATCCAAAAAGTTTTAAAATATCGTAATCAGTTAAAAATCGTTTTAGCAATTCGCGTCATAGTAAAGCAATTTTAGAATAATCCACAATAATCATTATTTTTCTTTTAATAATTTCAAATTTTAAATTTGGAACGTAAAGAATCATGCCAGGATGCTTCAAAAAACATGCCAATACATCGTCAAATTAACAAAAAATTCCTTGTTCTTCTTCATTGAAGTAGAGAAAATAATTTAAGTGCCCGTTTTTTTTGCAAAAGAGTTTATATAATAACGCTAATAAAGTTCTCAAAGATTTGTTTAAGTTGAATAACAGAGAGGCGCAAATTGCGCTAACAAATTGGCTACACAAAATGACCTATAATGAAACAGTAATCCTACTCAATACTGTAGAATGATACTTAGTATTTCTGCGCTTGCTTATTCCACACTCCACACTCTACATCATTTCATCTACTTACATTAATATATTATATTTATACACATATACGTTACAACAAACTACATAACACTATACTCAAATTACACTTAACTACCTTTACACACTACATTCACATCATTACTCACACACAGAATTTAATAAGTTGTTATAACAAAAACAATTATTTGTATCACTTTAGGGCTATAACTTACTTTTCGACTATATTTTATTGCTTCTCTGTATAAGGCTACGTATAATTGATATTAGTGTAAATTGAAGGGTATGTAGAACCTACGACACAAGATTACTCTTAGTGTAGGTTCTGTACGTCAATACAGCAACAAAAAATACAAGCCACTATGTTGTGCTTAGTTACATTATAATAATTATTATAAATATCCTTTGTTAAGTTGCATTTGTACCAAACTTTGTGAATTAAATATATTATTATTATTATAAATAAAGGGAATATCAAAATCGCGTGAAACTAAAAAATAAAAATAAAAAAACAATCTTCCAAGTGACAGCGAAATTGAACGCCACTCGATATGTCAACGCCAAGTACACCAATGCTAGTTGAGGCGGCAAGGGGAGTGTCGTCAAAACGGAGGGATACGACAAAGGGGGATATCTTAGCGGTAAACGGACAAACTTGTGTCTTCTTGGGATTAAATTGGACTAAGTTCAGTTAGTCAGTAAAAATACAAATCTTTCCTCTTTAGAATACAAGTGTAGATACAGTTGTAATAGTTTTTTTTAGTTAAGAGCCATTTCACAAAATCACGCTACTGAAGTTTAGGTAAATGCGCTGGTATCGCTTGCACGAGCGGAAGAAATGACGACGGAATAGCATGACTGTGAGTAACATATTTTGATACTTGCACTCATAAAGAAATATAAGTTGTGATTTTAAAAATAATGTGATTGGAATGAGTAAATAATCAATTTACTGTCGATTATTTACTAGTTTTATGGGACAGAAGTAGGCATGCACGTTAAAAAGTCTACCTACATTGTGCATCATATATTAAAATTTTATCCTTGTTGAATGTTGAAGAAAATATATAAATATTTGAATCATAAATTCCAAAAATAAATTTGAATAATTTAAAAATTGAGGGGCGTGAAATTATATAAATATTTGACGTTACGGCATTGATCTTGTTTTTCTAGGGTCTATGATTTCTGGGATTAGGCAATCATTGTAAAATCATACCAATTTCGGAAGCATTTATACTTGCTAAAAACATCATCTTTATATTTTATCCTTACTACTTTAAGAGGAAAATCAGGTCCAGTCCACACAGCAAATAAACATGTATTTTTTTCTAGCAATATGCAACTGGATAGTGCTAGTCATGATTTTGGTTCATTTCTACTTGAGATTTATCCAATTTGAAACATTTAAGTTTCTTTTCTCATATGGCAATATCAGGATCTATTCCGAAAACAGAGCTAAGGCATTTTATTTCGACTAAACCTTGCACAATCCGTCAGCGTCGCTCCTAAAAAACAGTATTCCATTTCAATGAAAAGTCCACACTTTTACATGACCGTGTTTTCTTGTACGCTGAGGTGAAAGCCTTTGGTTCATTGTCTCTGCCGTGTTTTACTGAGGCAATGTTATCCGATTTGTATGTACAGTATAATCTCTTTAATCCTGCACTTTTAAAAAACAGAGGGTGCCGGATTATTGGAATGTTCGGATTACTGGATTATAGAGAAAAAAACATAATAAATAAATTAAAACTAAATCGTTTTTACATTTATCCAGCCATCCATCGTTGGCCCAAAAATCTTGTTTGGTAATTTTTTAATAAAATTTGATTGCTATTGCTTTCAGAATTTCTCCATATAGGGGAGTAGGATTATATTAATTTAGATAGGAGTGTGTTTATAAAGCTGTTGCATGAACCACATGTAAAGAGCATTTTCCATCTTTGGACAATCACCAACGCTTTATGTTTTACGCTTTCCTGGCCAGATTCTATCGTCTTCCCGTGGTCTACTATGCTTTTTTTCATAAAATCGTGTATAGCAGCACGCCCAAAACCACATGTTTTCTCCACTATCTTACTTCTTTAAAATATCCATTTTATCTTTCAAGTCTGGTATTTTGAGTTTTTTGTTTATTTAACATATTTAACTACACACTCTTCTTACTTTAAAGAAACAGGTAAACTATATACAACGAAGAGACAAAGACTGTATAGTGACAGCCTTTAAAACAGATAAATGGTCAGCTAAATAATGCTATAAATAAATAATATTGTTCAATGATAGTTAAAAGATAAGACTAAAAGTTCACAACAAAAATAAACTAGGTTTCTCCTTGAAGAGAAAAAATATCTAGTTAATTCAGAGCACTAATAGGCAGTATTTAAAAAAAATCAAAAAGATAATAAATGACGCACGTGCACGTGATAAGTTTTGAGGTGAGACTGCTAGACGACAGACTTCGCGGCACTGGAGCGCATAGGCGTATAAGGCGAGGGAGGCGCGGGCGGAGGGTGCCGGATTATTGCTCAATTGATACTCTGCCCCGTGGGGTGCCAGGTTAGAATTTCACCACCCCATATCATCCCGTGGGTGTCGTAAGAAGCGACTAAGGGAAAAATACTGGAAGCTGGGCAGCAGCGCCTTCAAAAGAACTGCTAACTTTCACTGCGATCCCCAATACGCCTGCCAAGCGTGGGGATTATGGCAAATACCCCCTTAATAGGGGAGGCTGTGTTCAGCAGTGGACGATCCGACAGTTACAGTACAGTACTCTCAATTTCATGGCGCCTAGAAGCTTGTTCTTTTAAATTTTCTAAAAATAGCTGTTGTTTCGTTTTTTAACACAATGGTAAAAAGGATCCTTTCGTCCCATTGCTAAAACTAATATAATAATACAAAAGATGTAGTTACTTAAACAACAATACTCATATTATGGACAACAGAAAACTCTAGCTAGTTATTTAAAAAAATACTGATATGATCAAAACTCTGTGGTCACACTATAAACTTGCATCTAAGCGTCTCGCGTACGGAACGTCGGAGCTCGGCAAAACGAACACAGGTCCTACCTTGAAGCAGTGATAGCTCAGTGGCTTTGGCTATGGACTGCCGCGCAGCAGGTCCATGGTTCGAATCCCGCCGCGGGCTTGAGCTTCACCGCATGGTGGAAGGGCATTTTTGCGAATGCCCGCCTGGCTAGCGACCACCCTCAAGTTGAAAATCTGTCGCCAAGCACCTAACAGTGTGTTCCGGCAGCTGTCCTTGAGAGCCAGTCATTCTAGGTTAAGCCTGTTAACACCTGCGACCACATCATCACTTACCATCACGTGAGATTGTGGTCAAAGGCTTACCTATCAGCAATAAAAAAAAAAACCTCGATGTGCGCTCGCACCGTACTGATCGCCTCGCGTTTGTACATTTCAATTTATGCTAATTTAGAGTTGCATTAAATATGTTTTCGTGTCTAACATAACAGAGTTAATATTACAATTATTTGAGATCATATTAATTGAAGAATGTACTTTCTTTTGGTATAATATCTGTATGGAATTACACTTTATTTCACGCAATAAATCGTGTTAAACTGCTGATATAATTCGTAGAAATTGGCGCACGAACTTTTTTTTTTCTATAATGATGATTAATTATTGATATTCTGGTACATTATGTAGCAACAAGATTATATGCCTGAATAATAGCTTTTTTTTAAAGTTAATTTGATGATTTGTTATACAAGAAATGGAACTCTGAAGTTGGCTATGTGTACCATAATTCGTAAAACAAGGTGCGGGAGATTGGTCACTACAAAATAATTAAAGTTATGTTTGTAAATCTAGTACATTACTCGAAATTAAAACAGATTATTCTATTTTTATCAATTATTCAATAAATTGTAGATCTTTCCTGTGATAGTAAATTAAGCGCTTAAAATCTTAGATTACGCGCGTTAAACGTGAAATGGCTCTTAAGCTTATAACATCTTTAAACTTACCAACTGATGACAATGTTCTAAGGCAATTAGTAAAAAAACATCAGAATTCAAAACTTTCATTAACATTAAAATGCATCACGCAATCGATTCATCCACTACTTGGATGTTCCTCTCCCCGTTGCGGTTTCAATGCATTCATACTCAACCCTCTATTGGTTGTGTTAGTTTAACCTGTTACGTAGGTGTCATTTACCCCCACCACTCGCTAAATTTACTCTAAATTTCTTTCCTGGCGGTGGTGATTATTAAAAATATTTTTATCTCTGTGTTCGGTAAACACAGGTAAACAATGCCATCAGTTTTAGAACGCGCGGTCGCGAATTTGTATCTGTGTTATCTCGATCTATTGTGGATGAAGGCGAGCGGCGCGCACGACGCCGGCGTTCACCCCTGATTTTGAAGGGCAGTCAGTGCGCTCTCAGACTGTCTCGTGCGCGGTCGTACGTTTATTCGAAACAAACGGAGTTAGATAGATTCCCGGTCGCGGCGATCGGATGTGCTAGCAAAGGATTGCTATAGATATTAGTGAATATAAACAGTGTTTTTTTTATGTGAGTGACCGTTATTTTGGAAGCCGTGCGTTCCCTTTGGTGGATGGATGAGCAAGCTGTTGGCGGGCAGACAACATCTTGGTCAAAAGAGCGTATCCTTTACAAAAACTCCTTAGCATATGTTAATTGATCAATTAAACATTTGTGGGGTGTGTCTAGTGATAGGCTTCTTTTGACGGAGCGACGAGCGGGTCCTCTGAAGGTAAGTCTCTCCCACCCATTTTTCCCACGTGCCTAAGGGCATATATATCATCTGGTGTCTTCCTGTGACATTCCAGGAGCCCAGTCGAATACGCCACGACATCCTGGTATAATTTGGGACTACGGGGATCATAAGGGGCACCATTCCCAAACACTCTGCCCTGAGCATCCGCCTCTTTTTTTATCCTATAGATCATGACAGGCCTTATGATGGTCATTATAAATATTTTGTTTTGCAAAATAAATATTTTGAATTTGAATCAATCGTCTGTAATCACTAAGTTTTGTAACAATGAAAACAAAAGTAAAGGAAGGTACTTGCGTTGATCTACTACCAAGCTAACCAGGAATTGAAATGAAAAGAAACCAGTCTTACGGCTGTGAGCTGTGTTTTATTGTTTTTTATGCTTTTCTGAATTCTTCCAAAATCTCGATCCATACTTAAATAAAATATTTTTCTATACCTCAGTTTAATAAGGAAACGAATAGAATATGGCGCTGGAACATAGTTTAAAGTTTTAAGGGAGATGCAGTTCCAATTTCAATTCATTTTCTTTAAACCGGGTTCTAACAACAATAACATGCGTGAGCAATAATAACAACTGACCCGTGAGCAGTATCCCGGAGAGGTCCCCCTGGTCGACGAGGTGCTCCGTCATCTGGTTGACGTACTCGTGCAGCTTGGTGTCGTTCAGGAACACGCAGGCGAAGGCCACGCGGTCCTCCAGCTGCATCTCCGTCTCCGCCAGCACCGGGGCGAGGTCGGGGTGCGGGGCGAGGGCCGGGGCGGGGGCGGGGGCGGGGGCGAGCGGCGCGGGGTCGGCGGGTGGAGGCGCGGGCGCGGGTGGAGGCGCGTGCGGCGCGGAGGCGGCTAGGAAGTGGAGCAGCGCGCGCAGGTAGGCGTCGGGCAGCGCGCGCGCGGCGGAGACGAGCGCCTCGCGCCACAGCCGCTCGTCGCTGAGGCCGGCGAGCGCGAGCCCCACGACGCGCAGCTGCGGCTCGTGCGCGCGCGCCAGCACGTCGAGCGCGGCGCGCACGCGCAGGTGGAAGGCGGCCAGCGCCGCCGCGCGGCACGGGGTGCCCGCCGCCTCCGCGCGCTCCACGCCCGCCATGGCGTTCTCCCACCCCCACCCCCACCCGCACAGCTGCAGCGCGCGGGTGCGCTCCGCACTCCTACATATATACAATACTCACACTACACCCCTCTCCTTAACCAACACCATACACACATTGCTCTACTAAATATTGAACCTATATTAACGATTAAAGTGCTTAATCACCAAAACATTAACAGTAGCCTTTTTTGCAGTTTATTTATATGGATCGGATCTAGTGTAATGACCCCCTCCCCCACATTATTGTCTGGAGTAATGGAATTAAACCTCATTTTGAAATTTCATGCGGTGAGTATACAATGTCCATTTGTTTATATTTGTTCGTTCTCCACGCTCGAAAAACTAAATTCTGACACAATTATTAAAAAAACAAAGCTAATTATGAAGATTAGAAATCATATGAATAAGACAATATGGCTCCTGACTTTAGACAGATCGAAGCAACACATTATTTGCGAAAGACATAACAATCACAGTAAGACATGGGGATTTAAATTCCAGTCGAGTACCCCACGCATACATAAACTATATTGTAAATAAATCGGGCCATTTTCAATTACAAGGCACGTTATTGTGGTCCTCCGCGACGGATGTGTAAGCGGTGGACCTACCTGTACATAGTGACCCTCCGATTGGGCAGATCGGGCAGCAGCATGGGTACGATCTCGGAGCGGTACCCACCGTCCCCTGCCGACCGCAGCACTGTGCGGACGCCGGGGTGCTTCCACGGACTGTTACGGATGCAACCTACATAAAAAATGAATACATACGTAATCGAGCACGTCATTATTTATAAAACACTTTCTTTACAAATTTACGAGAGGTAAAATTAGCAGTTTTATTTAATTTTAATTTATTTTTAATTAGCATTAATCATGTGCGGGATACGATACTATAATTTTTCTTCTCATAAATTGTAATATTATATAATCCGCAGAACATGCGTTATTGCAAACATAAAAATGGCAAACTTTCTTCTTGTTCGTAAATGATGAAGTTGTCGAAGGTGGCAGCAGGGACATATCGACACCTTGCTCTTAGTTGAGCATTCATCTCATAGCGGTTTTAGTAAAGATAATAGAACTGATCTAAATTTTCTATTATAGATATTAGTAATATTTCAGAAACACTGGATATATGGACAATATTGGATTTTGTTGCTATTTTAATCTATTCCGTCCAACATGTAACTGAACAGTTGAACAATTTTCCTAGTAGCTGCCCCTATAAATACAAGTCAAGGTTTAGGTCTTTTTAAAAAATATGGCCATAAACTTAATATCCAAACTAAACTATCATCGAAAAACTGCTTTTAATTTTAACCTCATATAAGATTGAATTATGGATCTATAATTAATTATACTGTAGCAAATCATAAAAGGCTAATGAATCATCACACAAAACATCAAGGTCAACAATTCTATTGTGGGGATATATATGTTTCTGTTATCCTGGATCCAATCAATGTAAGGCAGGTTAAAATACCAAAAATGAATGATATGGAATTTGGTGGGATAAAATTTGATTTTATATTTGTATTTAATTATAGTTTAATAGTCTTTTTTGTCGGAGACGGCACATAAGTGACACAGAAATTTAAAGCAATCGTCGATGTGCCACTTGCTAATTTGAGCGAGATCCATAAGTATTCACATTGGGACTCCCATTGACGCGTGTGGAAAACTTTGTAAATCATTGTCGCTAATAGCACTCCCCCTATCTATCTTTGCCTGATAAACCCACACGATCGCGCCTAAATACATTTATAACGACATTCAAATTACTCTTTGTTGATAACAAAATCGTTTAATCCTCTGTTAATATTATGATATCGTAATTATACATATATTAAAGCACTCATGTATAGGTTATGACAATTACACTTGCTCCGTCTTACCACAAAAGACTTAAGCACGCCTTAGACATGTGTTGAACAGATGTTTCAAAAATGTGGTACCACAAAACGGCGCCTAACACGCGTTTAGGCTTAAACATTCCTTAGTCACGTTTTTTTTTTTTTTTTTTTATGCCTGATTGGTTAGTCTTTGACCACTATCTCACCTGATGGTAAGTGATGATGTGGTCGAAGATGTTGTACAGGCTAACCTAGAATTACTGGCTCTCAAGGACAGCTGCCGGAACACACCGTTAGGTGCTTGGCGACAAATTTTCAACTTGAGGGTGGTAGCTAGCCAGGCGGGCATTCGCAAAGTGCCCTAACACCATGCTGTAACGACTGCCATCCTAAGACAACAACCGGGACCGACGGCTTAACGTGCCCTCCGAAGCACGGAAGCGCTCAGTAGTAATGTCACCAGCGGTCACCCATCCAACTCCTGACCGCGGCGGACGTTGCTTAACTTTGCTGATCGATTCAGAATGGCCAAGCAAACTTCGCTAAGAGCGCTTCAAAACGTGTTTATATTTAAACAGCCGCAAGCCTTGGTTTAACCAGTGTTTAACTCAGTTCTATAATTTTTAATTTGTTAATTGCAATGGATATGGACAACTTACATAGATATAATACATCGTGCACGCGTGAATCCATTTGAGTATTATAGTGGAAGCGATACAGATTAACCGATTTTTATAAAATAGAATTGTGGATCTAGTAATGGATCACCTACCATGTGATCCTCGGGGTGGAACCTCGTAAGTCCCCAATTACACGTTGCGTGCGCCTCACGGTGCTGGGCTCGTCATTAGGTAAGCAAGGAATGTTATTGTTGTATATGTAATTATAAATCTAATAATATAATATTTATTTAAAATTATATTTTTGTAAGCCTAATTCATAGCTTTTACTTGACATTTATCTTCAAATTATATTTAGATATGATTTTTTTTTGAGATTTTATATAGACGCAATAAACTTAACACAAATTATACTATTATTATTTTTCCGAAACACCGAATCGATTAATAACTCATAGGAGAGCATTATTTTTGTACTATTTGCTTGTGTTTTTAATCTAATAGCTACACTCAAGCCTTCTGATGTACTGTATATTCATCTATAATAAATGTAAATAATAACTAAAATATATAATTTTGGTGCAAAAGGATACTTTTACTAAAGTTACAAAACAGGCAGATGAAACGCGCACCGAGTTAGGCAGTGTTTAGGCAAACGCGTGTTAAACATGGTTTTGTGGTAAAAAAAAATAAAACGCGTTTAAGCGCTATTTAACTTTTAGACACTGTCTACCTAAACAGGCGTTGAAACCATGTCTTATGATATTTTTGTGGTAAGACGGGCTGTCTCATAGTTAATATCTTTAATAAGAGTGGGCTTAACCTTAATGTCTTTGCAAACAACCACACGGACCCAAATAAACTGATATGTTTTCTAGGCAGCTGCGGCCCCAGACTCCGCTTGAAGTTGTTTGTTAACTGCTGATTGCAACATATGCTCCACAACGGAAATGGGGTGGGTGATAGTTATCACATTTTCAGCCTTGAAACTCATTTTGGTTTATCGAGAAAATTGAACTTGGCCTTAAGTATATGATCAAGATTAACATATATTTTCCTTACTGCCACAAACTAATATGTTATGCTTAAAAACTGTTCAAGTAAAGCTATTTAGCACTTTTCAGCGCCTCCATATTATTCATGACAATATCTTCACCTGTGTTTGTATTATGTATGTTTGCACACCACTTACCATCTTCCAGTAGAGACTTGCTCAGCGCCAGAAAGTGCCACAGTCCGCTGAGAGCATCATCGTCTGCCAAATCCGCGTTCTGCCACAAATCTGGCTAGAAACAACAAAACGGGTTAAATTAAAGGCAGCGCCTTTCAGGCAGCAAATTGCCATTTAAGAGCGTTCAAAAACATGCAGCCTATACTCAAAAATCTACACTCAGATAGCAGTAAACATACGAAAGCGATTTAAATAAACCAATCCGAACTTTCATTAAGATGCATTAACAACTATATATCGTTTCATTATAATTTATATTGCAAAAAATACAACCTTTCTTAGTGCCTCACACCTAATATCAACCATGTAGAATACTGTTCTTCTTACTTAGTAGAGTACTTTCCAAACATTAGCGATAATAAACAAAAATAATAAAGTAAGGAGATTGTAAAATATTGAGTAGCGCACCTTGAGTCCGTAGTCTGTCTGTGCCCGACGTTTCATGACGTAAGAGATGTCCCTGACGGCCTCGTAGAAGGCGTCGGGCAACGCTCGCAGCGTGCCCCCGCCCCCCGACCACAGCAGTGGCCCCCCGCCGCCCCACGCCACCGTCACGCGCTCGCACACTGTGTACTCCACTATGCTGCCTGTACACACAACCATCATTAATAAACGAGGACCTAGCACGCTTCCCTAGAGTATGAGTCCTCAACCAACTCTCATAATGGATGTGTTTATTCTCCTATGTTTACTTTTTAGAATTTTTGAAATAATAGGAAGTAAAAAGGTAACATATAGGTCTATAAACGTATTGTAACATGGAAATTGGCATCACATCATTGTCGAAAACAATGCATAAGCTAATGTTGTCTTAGGTTTTCGCGATTGTTGCACATAGTAATTAAACAACTTTAAACGGTAAAAAATATACGCGATTTAAACCGTTTAAAGTTGTTTAATTACTATATGCATAAGCTGTTTGATTCATCAAGAAATATTTATCTGATACGTTTGTAGACTAATAGTCAAGATGAATAATTGACAGTTCAATTAGTACACTTTTTTATTGTTTAAGCTGTTAATGAGCTATTACAACTAAATGTATAATATCAGATATGTTGTTATGTGTAACATTATATACTTACCAGTAGAAGCAACAGCGAGGAGTCGACCCTCGTGAGCAGGGTGGCAGCTGAAGGCAACAAGCGAGTGGGCATTGCCGGAGGCGGGTGTGACGTCACGCTCGATCACGCTGGCACCGGCACTGCCGCCACCGTTGGCAGACTCGCTGCGGGAGTACTCTTCAACGTCAGCCTCTATCGCTGCCGCGGCTAGTTGCTGAAACATAGAGCATTAAGAATTTTAGAGGTGTTGGTAAAATAAATTTTATATTATAGATAAACATGCTTTTGAAATATAATCAGGCGTTTTCTTAGCATTTGCTTTGTTAATAGGAAACAATGGCTATTTTTTATGTATGTTTTTAAACAAACTAAACATTTTTTATGGAAGACCTCAGGATAGTGTAATAACAAAGATACTGACTGCATCGTTTGGGGCGCTGAAAGTATTATTGTTCTTCGAGTCACAGTTGGCTTGCTGGATGTCGTGGAGACGCAGGCTGGCCGAGTCCTTCTGCAGGGTCAGGAGCAGGTTCCGTCTGAAATCATTACAAAACTGACAGTTTAACAGTGAGCTTAAACTAATAACTAGAGATGAAACGGATATTCGGTAACCATCAAGCCTATCCGGCTTAGTTTTAAAATTTGGGTCGTTTGACGGTGTTGAGATGAGCGGTGGTAAAATTTCGACGCAGGAATAAGGTCAAAAAGCTCGTCGGAACATTCCCCGAAAAACAAGCAGTAAATATACACAGAGAACCTACATCTCTACGGAGACTGTTAGGATCCAGTTTGTAGGAGAGCATTTTTTATCAGTACTAATATATAATATTATAAATGCGAAAGTAACTCTGTCTGTCTGTCTGTCTGTTACGCTTTCACGCCAAAACTACTGGACCGATTTGAATGAAATTTGGTATGGAGATAGTTTGAGACCCGAGAAAAAACATAGGATAGTTTTTATCCGACTGCGCAAAAAGAGGTTAATGTTTTCGCGCGATAACCGACATACGCGCGGGCGGAGCCGCGCCCGGAAAGCTAGTTATTAATAAATTCTGCACACTACATTCTTGTGGTCCGTACTCCTCATTGTTTTTTGTTTTTTTTTTACCTTTTTTAATTTTACATCGTTCTCCAACTTATCAATATCCTTCCTAAGCGGAGAGCTTTGGGATCGTCGAAAATTCTGGCGCCTCGTCGCTGTAGGGAGTCGAGAGGCTGAAGTTGGTATTTCGGTACGATATTCCAAAGGTGGGAGCAGTACTCTACGTGGGGCCGCACTTGTGTCTGTAGAGTAAAAGCCGCTGACTAGGTGTAAAGGACCGCAAAATTATTAAGGACTGCATTTTTTAAACATCTTTTATCACAATTATGCCCCATTACATTTGATTACGTCGAAGATGGTAAACACGTTTATCTTAGAATGAAAACTGGCTCTCGTGGACAGCTGCCAGTGCCGTGCAGGTAGGCTTCGCGACAGATTTTCAGATTTTTTTTTTTACAAAATCTGGCAACATGCAAATTTTGGAGTGTTTTTGTTACCTGGTAGGACACCACTGTATCGCGGAGATCGGGCGAGGATGCGTCAGCGTCAGGAGCGGCTTGTGCAGTGCGCGCGTGTCCCACACGCAGGCCACGTTGTCTCCGCGCGACGCCAGCTGCCACGAGTTGAACGGGTCGCCGCAAGCGCCGTAGCAGTGCCGGCTTGTCGTCGTATTCACGCCTTTATTGGAAAGGTCTGCAACATTTTCATAATACTAATAAACAGTACAGTAACCTTAGTCACCCAACACCCAAGTAGGGTGTTCCAGTAACTGTCCTGAGATTAAGGTACCTACGTTTGAGCCAGTTATCACCTTTAACCGACATCTACATTAACCCACAGCTGATAGTTTTAAGATTGTGGTATAAGGCTATAAAAAAGTGTTGAGCAGCAAATATCAATACGTTTTTTTATAATTATTCTGTTATAACAAAGTTATATTTTTCTTACCTCTCAGGTCAAATATCTTGATGTACTTGAGGTTCATAGAAGCAATGAGAGTTCGATTGGAGCAGTATGACCAAGTGACGTTGTGGGCTGTCTCCGAGAGGCCCATTTCTGCTACAGGCCGAGATGGGTCAGCTGAGAAAATTCCTATTCTTATATTATGCACAAATATATGACATCAAACAGAAAAATTAATTATACATAATATTAAACAACCAACAGCTATGCTAATCATTAAAGAAAACTAGTATTACACCCATATAACCTCAAAGAGGTTCACAAAGGGTCTATTCGGTTTGTACCTTTAAAACTATAATATGTCAACTAACATTTACCCTCCTCGGGCAGTAAGCCTCTGTTTACATCCCACAGAAGAATGCAGTGGTCACTGCGATGCTTCTCCATTGCTACAGCAAGCATGTTGGTCTCTGTGTGACTCCAAGATACTGAGTTGCATAGTCGAGAGTGTTTGGGACCTGGGAATTTATTAGAATTCTTTACAGGAAACAGTTTTTTTTTTAAATTGTCATAATAGTATTAGATAATCGGTTTGATATTTGTTCTCAAAATAGACTTACTAAACTCTCTTCCCACTAATCCCAATGGATCATAAGTCTGCTTTAAGGTGGTAAGTGCCACTCGTCCACTTGCATACCCAAGAGCAAGTAGAGGTTCTGGCTGCTCAGGGATAGCACTGATGTCCACACACCGCACACCATTTGCACTCTGCGATGCCACCACAGTGGCTCCTCGAGTAGAAGATATTGGAATAACTGCAATATATACAATGATTTACCAAATTGTATTAACTAAACCAAGTTAATTTTCATTTTAGGCCAGTAGTAAGGTGTTATAAAAAGTTTAAGTGAGCTTTCACTTTCCTAAATATCTTTATATTCAGTCAAAGTCAAAGTCAAAATCATTTATTCAATTTAGCCGTCTACGACGCTCTTATGAAGGTCAATTACAAATTTTAATATTGAAATATCATACATTGTACTGCCACATTCAGCAAAAAATAATTATAGAGCCACTGCGAGAAGAACTGGCAAGAAACTCGGGGCCATTCTTTTAAACGTGTTTTTACAATGTGTTGTTATCAGTACTTCAGTACTAATATTATAAATGCGAAAGTAACTCTATCTGTCTGTCTGTTACGCTTTCACGCCAAAACTACTGGACCGATTTGAATGAAATTTGGTATGGATATAGTTTGAGACTCGGGAAAAAACATAGGATAGTTTTTATCCAACTGCGCAAAAAGAGGTTAATGTTTTTGCGCGATAACCGACATACGCGCGGGCGGAGCCGCGCCCGGAAAGCTAGTATACAATATATTACAATTATAACAATATTTAATTACATTAAGTAGGTAACAGTGCAGACATTTATCACAGATTTCATATTTTACTTCACAGTTTTGGTTCAATAACTGGCTAAAAACATGCAATTTTTTATTTTTAGTATAAAAATATTTCAATGGTTCATATTAGTTATTTTATTCAAATTATGTGTTTTGTCACATTTTCATTAGGTTAGATTTTTTAAAGTGCATTTTGAAATTTTCTGCAAGGTAGAAAAAGTAATTCTGGTACTATGCTCACTTTTAATTTACTTTCTTATGTATTAGGGGAGGAAGGTGAAATTTATTAAAATTATTTATGATTGAATCATTTTAAAAATAATGATCATTTTATAATAATCTGTTGTTACCAAATTTCTAAAAACGCACTAAAGATTGTCGAAGAATGGTGCAATGATAACGAACTTTCCGTGAATCCCAACAAAACTGAAGTTGGACTGTTCACAAACAAGAAAAAGCTGGGTAAGTACAAGCTACCCAGTCTTTTCAACACACAACTGAAACTGTCTGATGATGTGAAATATCTGGGAGTAACATTAGACAGCAAACTAAATTGGGCGAAGCATCTAGATAATAAGATAACCAAGGCCAGCATTTCCTTTTGGCAGTGCAAACGGATGATTGGTAAGTCTTGGGGACTAAGCCCAAAGATTACCCTATGGCTATACAACACCGTAATCAAGCCTTGCCTAACGTATGGAGCACTAGTGTGGTGGCCCAGGACCACACAAAGCACCACTATCACTAAACTGAGGAAATTCCAGAGACTAGCATGTGCGGCCCTAACAGGTTGTATGAGGACGACACCTACCACAGCCATAGAAGCTCTGCTAGGAATAACGCCACTACACCTGTTCGTCCAGCAAGAAGCAGCATCATCTGCCTTCAGGCTAAAAGCTCTGCAACTCTGGGATAGGGATAGTCTGTCCGGTCACTCCACCATCCTAGATGAATTTACGACAGAAAATCCTATCTTAAACTCAATCTACGACAAACAGCACAAAGAACACTTATTTACCAAAAGCTTCAAAATACAATTGTATGAAGAGCCGCTAGACAGCTCAGGAGCTAAGGAAGTAAGAATTTATACAGATGGTTCAAAAATGACAACAGGCACCGGTGCAGGAACTTTCTCTGACGATTTGAACATCCACATAGCGACGGGCCTGGGTAAGCATAGCTCAATATTCCAAGCGGAATGCGTAGGTATAATACAAGCAGCTACAGCAGTACTAAGAAGGAAGGTAACTGATCTTAATATTAGAATACTCTCTGACAGTACAGCAGTTCTACGAGCCCTACAACGGTACGAACACACATCAGGGCTCACCAAACAGTGTCACTATCTACTGGAAAAAGTAAGTACAAATATCCATGTCACTCTCCAATGGATTAAAGGGCACAGTGGATCCAGAGGCAATGACGCGGCAGACGAACTAGCAAGGAGAGGCTCTAGCACTAGTCCACTAGGACCGGAACCAATGATCCCGTTGCCGTTCAGCCTAATACGAGGCTGGATCCGAAACAAAACCGAATTAAAACACCAGGAATACTGGGCAAGTATCACTGATTGCAGGCAGTCAAAGGAGGCTTTCCCGGATCTCAACCCGAGATACTCCAAAAGACTCTGCAACCTAAAACGTGACCAACTCCGGCGAATCGTCGGAATTATCACGGGACACTGCTCACTTAATAAACACCTGTTTACTATAGGTGTTACAGACAGCCCCCTATGCCGAGGGTGCATGGAGGCAGAAGAAACGGCTGCGCATATCCTCACTGAGTGCGTGAGCGTAGCGCCCCAACGGGTAGAATTCCTCGGGACACCGAGGACCGTCAAGGAGGCCTGCACCGGCGTCAGCGAGCTGGTAGCCTTCCTCGACGACATCGGGTGGCTGGAGTAACGCACGCCACCCGGCATCACGCACAATGAGCCGCTGCAAACGGCTTGGGTGCGGAAAACAGCCCGCCTATCAAGTATCAAGTAAGTAAGTATCCCGCCGTGGGATTGAGCTTCATCGCAAGGTGGTAGGGCATTTATGCGAATGCCCGCCTGGCAAGTGACCACTCTCAAGTAGAAAATCTGTCGCCAAACACCAAACTGTGTTCCGGCAGCTGTCCTTGAGAGCCAGTAATTCTAGGTTAAGCCTGTTAACATCTTCAACCACATCATCACCATCAGGTGCGATTGTGGTCAAAGGCTTACCTATCAGCAATAAAAAAAAACCTGGACATTTGTTTTTATCATGGTGAAATTGAGTTTTTTCCCTAGACACCCATGAATACATTATTCATATTTTTTTTCATTTATGCAGCTTCTTTGCAAAAAATCTACAGTGTCACAAACAAAATTAAACACTCTTCTGAGGTAATCTGGTGATAAAAATTATGGCAAGCACTGTTATTTGGCATCTAATTAAATAATAATTTTGATTTTATAAACAATCATATAACTAGTCATTAGAAACTACAAGCTACAAAAATTGAAGTCATCTTGTTTGGTAACATAGACATCTGCATTGACAATATCGTCCATTTATGAATGAAATTCTATAGTTCTCGTTATCTCCGATGCCAAAGGATTAAGTACCCAATTTGGAACTTGGACGAGCTCAAGATCTTTTCTACTTGTTTCAGTATTTTCCAGATGTTCAAAGTTTTGCCAAAGTAGTTTTTCTTTTCCAACAAGAATTTGGAAAAATCAATGCAACTCAGGTCCTTAAAATTATACCTTATTTTGATCAGAGAAGAAACCATGTGTATATTTATTGAGTTTATCTCCTTCGTCCATTGCCACAAGACTAGTGAAAAATGAAAAGAAAAAGAAATGAAAAAGCACTTAAGACTGTAGAAATGTTCTAGCGCCAAATGCGCCAAAATGGCAACACTGAGTGAATGATCGGGATCGGCGGCAGTTCTTTATGGTGGTAGCCGGCACACACAGGGGACACTCTGTAGTTGTAGCTTTTACAGCGCTGGAGTTAACTTGTATGCGGCAATATCCGGGTTTCACCCAGACACTGTTTGAAAGCCCCTACCGAACGTCCCCTGGACGCCTTCTAAACTAGTACAAATCCGGGGAATCCCGGACGGATTGCAGTACTAGGTAGCCCCGCTAACCCTTACTACCCATTTCCCCTAACTACAAAAACGAGGTAGAAAATAGTTAAATATGTATGAATCAGTTTATGCAGTTGACAACGTCGAAAGACAATAAATTATATTAATTATACCATTTAAAGAACGCATTACAGACTGTTATGGTGTAACAGCAAGTGTCAAACATTGATAAAAAATATGTTTTTTAGATAAGAACAATATGTTTACATTACCATTAAAAGTTGCATTAATCATAAACAAGCTGTAAAACACATAAAACAATACACCGCCAACCCTTACTACCCATTTCCCCCAACTACAAAAACGAGGTAGAAAATAGTTAAATATGTATGAATCAGTTTATGCAGTTGACAATGTTGAAAGACAATAAATTATATTAATTATACCATTTAAAGAATGCATTATAGACTGTTATGGTGTAAACAGCAAGTGTCAAACATTGATAAAAAATATGTTTTTTAGATAAGAACAATATGTTTACATTACCATTAAAAGTTGCATAAACAAGCTGTAAAACACATAAAACAATACACCGCCAACCCTTACTACCCATTTCCCCCAACTACAAAAACAAGGTAGAAAATAGTTAAATATGTATGAATCAGTTTATGCAGTTGACAACGTCGAAAGACAATAAATTATATTAATTATACCATTTAAAGAACGCATTATAGACTGTTATGGTGTAAACAGCAAGTGTCAAACATTGATAAAAAATATGTTTTTTAGATAAGAACAATATGTTTACATTACCATTAAAAGTTGCATTAATTATAAACAAGCTGTAAAACACATAAAACAATACATACATGTAGTCTTCTTCTCAATTTCCTTAATTCTAGCCACTTCGTATAAGGTTATATCTGGACCCCAAACTATGAATTTATCATGGTGAACTGGTGACCAAATTACATCCATCTTTACACCGGACATCATTTCCATTTAATTTATCTAGAAACGATATTTAAAGATATCTTAGAAATTATTTTTCTGTTTGTTTATCAATAAAAATATACGTCACGTGATTGTTATGACTCTCAATTTGACATTTTGAGAAATATGAAGTTGAAGCTGTTGGAGTGAAGTTGACATTAGCGATGGGCGATTGCGAGAGGTTTTTTCGATTGTCTCGATTGTGCGAACCTCTCAATTGTTTCTGATTGTTCCGTCGAACATCTCGATTGTTTTCGATTGTTGTTGTGTTCGTCTTCGGCCCGATTCCAACTCGGCTTTGTGGTTGCGATGATTTGCGATGGTGAGAGGTTTCACTCGATTGTTTCCAAAACGAGATCTCGATGGCCGGACTTGTTCTTGTGATTGCGAGTTCACACTAAACAAGCAAAGTAGCAAACTTATTACTAACCCAACCAACTTACGTACGTATTATAAAAGGAAGGAATCAAGAAAATAAATATAATAATCGAAGTTTATATAACAAATCATCTATTTTTTTTACCTATTTAAACTTATGCAATGTATGCAGATCCGATGCTTGTTAAAAAATTCCCACACTATTGATTTTTTGAAAATACAAGGCATTTTAGTGAATTCAAAAATAGATATTTAATAAAGATGAATGCATCGCACCGTATACAATCACTCATAAGTTGAATTACGCACACGGGGTGGCGGGCGGCTTGACACGCAATCGCAACACATACACCTTAGCTCGAAGTATGTAAACAACTAGCAGCGAGTCGAGTCCGTCCGATTGAACTGAATCAATGAACAATCGAAACAATTGAAAAACCTCTCGATTGTTGATTCGGTTGTTTATTTTGACGAGTGCGATTCTTTCGATTGTTAAAACCTCTCGCAATCGCCCATCGCTTGTTAACGTGACACCAGCTGGAACGCGTTCCAACCTCGGTTAGAGCGCACTCGGAGTGCAACTTTTCCCTCTAACGTCGTTCACAACCTTCGGGTAGAGAGCAACTTTTTAACTATAAAAAGAGGTCGTTATAATGTTAAATCTTTAACTGACATTACCTTTGTTAAGAAAAAGGATTTAAGTAAATGGAGAAAATACTCATTAGTAATCTATGCACATACACAATGATTTTTAAATTTGATTAAGAACAAGAGAGTTTGTTTTAGTTGTCTGTCATGTGCTAATAAATAAAGAATGTAAAATTGTATATTTTCAATGTTATAAATAAATCTAGTATAGTAATAGAAAATTAGTTTTCTTCATTAAAAGATCCACAAATATGTAAATAAGCTAGGTCGGATACTTAGGAAGTATTTTAACAACCTTGATGAGAGAATTATAGGCACTCTTTTATATTTTGCAGGTAACGGTAGTTATTGCTTTTCAAACAACATAAAAATCTATAAATTTTACAAAATTCCCCGCCAAAAACGATATTTGAAGTTATAAAACAACCGAGTCGTTCGGAACCTTCGAGTAAGTTAAAGCAACCAAACAACGCACTCTTACCCTCGGAACGCGGCCCTGCGTTTTGATCATGTTTTGATGAAGATGGCGTTTTGTTTTTTTGATCGCTGGTCTTCGTGCTAGTCATACAGAAAACTAATACATACGGTGCTAGTCGATACGTGTGTCAGCGAGATAATTTCAAAATATGAGAGAAAGTACGGTGGAGTTGCTATGTAAGCTCAACAAATGGATGTCGTCGTCGTGGTCTTCTTCACTGACACCTTCTGTGTCAGGGGTAACAGCTTCAGAGCGAGTTGGCTCTCTTGCTGTAGCTACTTCTTACTCCATAGCGATGGAGCAGTCTTTAGGGTTGGTGCAACCTACGGTGTCTGTGGTCCTACCGCCCAGTGGGCAGTAGAGCCTGGGCGATCACGAAGGCCCCGCCAGGTTGATCCCGCTGGTGGGAAGCCCAGCGCGCCGATCAGCGTCCGAGGCATTGCCCACTGGGGGTATCGCCTCATTCACCGAGGTGATCCTTCTTCTTCCTTCATTCTTCTTGGCTTCTTCTGGTAATATCAGCTCTCTGCTGTAAGGCTTCGATTTCTTTTTGGAGCTTATCTCAGGTGGTCTGGTGTGCAGTGGCGCTATACCTTTTATGTGAGGTAGGCTTGAACTGTCCGCCTTAGCGAACATGGATGTGGCATTTCTTCTTATGAAGTAATCGATATTTTCGTGCTTCAAGTCTCTGAATATTGTTGCATTCCGTACGTATCTTGGTGCATTAACAATGTATCTTAGGCATCTGTTTTCTATGATCTGGAGTCTGTGCTTATTCGTCTTGGCTACATATGCATACCAGGCCGGTCCCGCGTATGTTATACGTGACCTGATATAGGCCTTGTAAATCATCAGCTTGGTGTTTGTCTTCAGCTTGGATTGCAATATGGGGCGTAGTTTGGAGCAAGCTGCTTTGGCCTTGTTGACGGTTTCGTCCACATGATTGTGAAAATTTAGGCGCCTATCTATTGTGACGCCCAGGTACTTCACTTTGCTTTGCCATTCTATTGGCTCGCCTAGTAGTGTTAGGCGGGGCGGCGGGTTTTTGCAACCAATGGCTATTGCCTGCGTCTTCTTGACATTAACTGTCAGCTTCCATTTTCCCAGCCATTCTGGCAGAGCGTCTAAGGTGGGTTGGATTCTAGCTGCTGCGTTATTCCGTTTTATAGACGTCGTGAAGTAAGCTGCATCGTCCGCGTAAAGGGCGAGCTTTGCGTGCCCAACGACTGGGATGTCGTCGGTATACCACGCGTAGCAGAACGGTGCGATGCAGCTTCCTTGGGGAACACCGGCTTCAATTTTCCTCTCGGTTGAGAGTACATTCTCAATGGCGACTTGAAAATGCCTATCTTTCAGATAGGAGGCTATCACCTGGACAATCTTCCTGGGCGCTAAGGACTTCGACAGTTTGTGCACTAGCCCCTCGTGCCACACCCTGTCGAAGGCCTTCTCCATATCTAGAAGGACTGCCACCGTATACTCCTTCTTATTCATGGCTGTGGCCATTTCGTTAACCAGTCTGGTGACTTGGAGTGTCGTGGAGTGTTCCGCCCTAAACCCGAATTGTTCATCTCTGGGCCTGATGTGCGGAACCAAGTTTTGTAGTAAGAGGCGTTCAAACACTTTCGATAGGGTGCTGAGTAGTGTGATCGGTCTATAACTCGCTGGGTTTTTGGGGTCTTTTCCGGGTTTAGGGAGGACGATCACTTTTCCTGCCTTCCATGGCGTTGGAAAATGGCCACAGCGCATGATGCCATTGTATATGCGCGTGAGTGCCGCGATCCCTCTTGCCGGGAGTCTTTTCAGAGCTTCGTTGGTTATCCCATCTATACCTGGCGCTTTCTTGTTAGGTAGGCGTCTGATGCATCTCACTACTCTACCGGGTGAGTAGTGCAGTTTCTCCTTCTCCTCTTGTTCAGGCGTCAAGTTCTGTGACCAGTAGGTAGTGAGTTGGGCTAGCACTTCGTCATCGTGTTGCTGGTCACTGACGGGGTTGGGCTTGAACTGTGTCTCAAGATGAGCGGCGAAGATCTCCGCTCTATCTGTGGCTTCGAATTTGAGTAGCCCGTCAGTGCCAATCAATGGCCTTATGGGTGCCTTCTCGTTTGCCATTTGCTTACACAATTTGTGTACAGATGGGATTTCTTCACGGATGTCGTGTATATGACATTCCCATGAGGTGGATGCGTTGTCTTGTAATGCTTTCTTGACCTCGTTTATCAATCCATTTAATTTGGTTTTGAGTCTGGGGCATCTAGTGCTCTGCCACATTACTCTCGTCTCCCTCTTCTCTCTAATCTTGTCCCTTATCCACGAGGGGAGAGAGTTTTCACGCTCGCCCGTCGTGGAGTTGTGAGAGGCGGCGGTTAGGGAATCACGAATAGCTGTGGTGAGATCATTCGTTGCAGCTTCAATATCTTCAGGCGTCTCAATCGGACCGGTCTTGGTCCGTTCGTGGACTTCTTGGCTGAAGGTCTCCCAACAGATTTTCCGCCTCCTCACGGGGGCGGCAACTCTGGTTGGGAGATCCTTGAATTGAAGTAGGACCGGCCGATGGTCTGATGGTAAGTCGCTCAAAACTGTTTGAGACGGCGGTGTTCTTATTCCCTTCAATATGCACAGATCGATCACGTGCCCGTAGCCCCTCGGGTCATAGTGCGTCGGCTCGTCTGGGCCGATGACGTCATAGCCGTTTGTGCAGGCATCTTGGAATAGTACTCTCCCGTGGGTGTCATTATGCGCAGAGTTCCAATGGGTGTGCTTGGCGTTCATATCTCCCGCTATCACGGTGGGGTCGTTTGAGTTAAGTAGCTTCTTAATGTCTTTTATTTTCAGTTTGGAGCTAGGCGGTCTGTATACTGCATAGATGCGGTGGTTCTGTCCGTGAACGTTGACAAGCACACCCAAGGCTTGTATAGATTCCAGTTCCTCCACGGGTAGCAGCTGGTGTACGATTCTCCGATGCACTATGACCGCGAGTCCCCGGTATGCACCTCCTCTTGAGTCGACTTCATCTTTTCTATATGTATGATAGTTTGGAATCTTGAACTTTGCGCCTTTCTTCAATTGCGTCTCGCTGACCAGTAATATGTCGATGTTATGCTCACGGAGGAAGAGGGTCAGCAGTCTTCTCTTCCCCGTGAGCGTCTGGGCATTCCAGTGGATTACATTAAGGTCGTAATCCATGTTGGGGTGTGAGTATTCTCATAAGGCCCTGAAGAGTGGCCGTTTCAGGGTCGGTTCCTCCCTGAACTGCTTCTAATATCCCCTTTAAAACCTCAATGGTTTGGCCCAGCGAGTCACGGCGTTCGCCTTGTAGTTGGGGTTGGGGTTTGGTTGGCTTGGCTTCTTCTACTACTTGTGCAGTCTGCGCTTTCTTTTTCTTTGGCTTCTTTTTGATGGTTTTTGGTGCAGCTTGCCTAGGCAGGTTGGCCGGCGCCATCAGGGAAGTTGTTGCGGTTTCTTCAACCGTCGTGGTTTCTACCGGGGCAGTGCCTCTCCGGTTTGTCTCCGTAAGTGCCACTGTTCCCGCCTTCTTATTACGAATCTCCTTTTTGAAGACTGGGCAGGATTTATAATTGGCAGGGTGCGTGCCCTGGCAATTTGCGCAAGTGGCGGGCTCCTCGCGCGGTCTCGGGCATTCTTTTGCAATGTGCTTTTCGCCACAGCGCACACAAGCCTGGACTCGGTGGCAATTGTGTGAGCTGTGGCGGAACTTCTGACATCGGTGACACTGTGCGGGCCCCTTCTTTCCGCGCCATGCCACTATGCTAATGCCGGGCATATATAGCAGCTCGGTAACATCGTATATCGCAGGTATCAGGCTCTCCGTCTTCTTAAATTGAGCGTAAAATATGCTGCCGGGACGACCCTGGCGGCCTTTAATGTTTTTGATGTACTCGGGTTCAAATCCTAGTTCAACAAAGGCTTCTGTGATTTGTTATGTGGGTGTGTCGCACGGTAGGCCTCTAATGGCTACTTTCAGAGAACGTTCTGCTGGCAGCGAATAACTAAACCAGCTTATGTTTAGTTCCTTTTCTAGTTGCGTTAGGTACGCTTGGATCATTCTGTATTCCTTTTCATCACTTGGCAGGAATCTAATGCGAATGAATATAAAAAAAATGGATGTGCGATTAATTATGCTTGTGCGACCAAACTGGACTACGACTCACCATAGGTCGGTTGTACGCTATGGCGACACACTGAATCTCGATATCACTGTAGTGCGGTACACAAGCTCACATAGTACTCTCTTAAGCTTCGTCATTGATTCCAGGATTCGTGACGCTAAGTGATCACTCGTCAAAAACATCAACCATTTAATTTTATGATTTATTGACAAGTAATTATCAATTTAACTGTCAACGCCTACATGCAAAAACAAAACGTGCTACACGTCGATTACACGATTTTGAACGAATCGTGAAATGTCATAATAATATTGCCCATATACATTTTTAATTTACCATTAGAGAACACTAGGATACACTCCATAGCTGTGGGGGCTCATGCACTGCGATTTTTTCACTTTTTTGCTTTCACTTACTGGAATAAATTTATAGTTAGTTAAAAATATAATGTAGCAAGCTTTTTGCACTGCACTAATTAACAAAAGTCCATCATAACTCAATGTCCATCCATTGCTTTAAACAGTATCGTGGTACTTTTACAGTTAGGACTAGGTATCTACAGAGCGGCACGGAAATTGAATTCCGACATGCACTGGCAGTAATTTTTTCGAGCCTTCGCGTTGTAACTAAACTAACTGCCGTCGGGGTTGGGCAGTATTTGAATTACTTGTAATTAAAATATGAAATTGAAATACGCATACGTATTTGGTATTTGCATTTCGATTACTTTCATAAAATGTAATTAGTAATTCGTAATTCAAATACCTGGTGCCAAAGTATTTTGTAATTAGTATTTCAAATACTTGAGGCTTCAAAATACATTTTAAAATATATTCAACCTTGTGAGAATGCGAGGCGAGTGCAATAATGGTAAAGCAGCTATTAGAGTTGGCAATAGTTTTATTCACTCTCCAACAAGAGGCTGTTTTCAGACATTTAAAAATCTAGTGTTAATACTAAATGAATTCACACATATATATGTATACATTAAGCCTAAATACTTTTATTACTATAATAAATACATAAATACGACATAATCATGCATACACGTATTATTTGTTATTGTTGCAGGTTGTTGTAGCGTTAAGTTTTCTAATGTCCGTAGAGACAGAGAATGAGTAGAATGAAGAAATTTAAATTGTTCTTTGAGGTAGTGCGGGGATAAAGGATAGAACAAAATACTGTAAAGGAGAGATAGTATATGAGCATTCCGGCGACGGCGAATAGGGAGCCACTTGAGCTTATTACGAAAATCGGAGACGTGATCATATTTGCGTAAGCCATATATGAATCTTATACAAACATTTTGGAGACGCTCAAGTTTATTCAGTTGCTCTTCGGTGAGGTCAAGGTAGCAGACGTCAGCATAATCGAGAATAGGGAGTAAAAGAGATTGTGCAAGCGCAATTTTGGTGGTAGTTGGTAGAAAGTTTCGGAGTCTCCGTAAGGATCCTGCGGCTGCAAACAACTTACGGCTGGTGGTAGCTATTTGAGGATCCCATGTTAAGCTTTGGCTAATACCCAGGCTTTTGACAGTTTTACTAAAAGGGACTGTCACTCCATCAAACACCAGTCGCGGTAGTGAGTCCCAGTCTACCTTCGAGACTAAGCGGGAGCTTCCTACTAAAATGGCTTGAGTTTTAAGTGAATTAACTTTCAGGCCGTAAGCTTTGCTCCATTCCATTATTAGAGACAGATCTTCATTAGTTGCTTTCACTGCTTCATATAGGTCAAGCAATGTTGCTTGTCGGTATAATTGAAGATCATCTGCATAGAGGTGGTAGGATGAAGAAATATTTCGAGATATTGAATTTATAAAAATAGAAAAAAGAAGAGGAGATAATACGCCACCCTGAGGTACACCGGCAGAAGTGTCACACCATGAAGAGAAACGATCTTCAATGCGAACTCGTTGTCGGCGACCGTACAGGAAGAATGAAACCAGTTAATCACCGTTGGAGATATGTTGGTTGAGCGAAGAATTGCAAGAAGGATGTCAAATTCAACAGTGTTAAACGCACTACTAAAATCTAAAAGTGTCAAAACAGTTAACTGGCCGTTATCCATCCCTAGACGGATATCGTCAGTAATTTATTAAATAAACGTAAAACTGTGGAAACATTTCGTAACGAAATGATTTTAAAAGATCAAATATAATTCACTTTGTCACTACTCAACGCTACATACTATACAATACAATATCTATTTTTCAGAAGTCACATTCATGTATCAAAATATCTGTGTGTGTGTGCATGGAGGACGAACCTTTTAATTGTCAGACCACTAATTGCAATGCTTTTGAAACTTATTTTTCTTCAGTATATATTAAAAATATTTCTGCCTCATCTACTAGCAGTCTTACTTTAAATAATATCATACTTACACCTTTTTCAATTTCAAAAGCCATTAAGAATTTAATAATGACCTTATCTTCCAGTCCAGATAGATTACCAGCAGTATTATTAATTAATTATGCAGATAGTCTGTCAAAACTACTTAGTACAATTCACAATCAATCACTAAATTTAGGTGTTTTTCCTTCTGTATGGAAGACAGCTAATGTTGTTCCTATTCCTAAGGGTGGTACTCGTAAAACTAATCTTGTAGCGAACTATCGTCTTTTTTATGTTATTGTGACGGAATAAGCTTGTTCAGTCTCATGTGCTTGTAATTTCACTGGCTCTCAAGGACTGCTGCCGGAACCGTTAGGTGCTTGGCGACAGATTTTCTACTTGAGGATGGTCGCTAGTCAGGCGGGCATTCGGAAAATGCCCTTCCACCAGGCGTCTGTTTCGTTTGTGTGTATTTTAGGTAAAATGTTCAAATGTTTGATTTGTCCCTTGCTCTCGAATCATTTAAATTTTTTACTCATTCCGGGACTACCTTAACACGGGTTTCGCAGTAAGAAATCAACTTATTAAACTTACATAGTATGCTATGTCTCTGACTTATCTGCGACTGTCAAAGATGCAGCTGGTTGACGCCGTCTAAACTGATATAAGTAAGGCTTTCGATCGAGTGGAGTTGAGTGGACCATCAGTTGCTAATTAACAAGTTGTATGCATTGGGGGTCCATGGTCAAATCTTAAGTTGGTTTTCTTCATATTTGTCCGGTCGATTGCAGAAAGTGGTTGTTTGCGGATTTGAGTCTCAAGTATATGTAGCTTTTAGTGGAGTTCCCCAGGGATCACATCTTGGTCATGTCTTGTTTTTGGCTTTTATCAACGATATAGCATCAAAGGTAAGATATTCAAAAATTTCTTTTTTTGAAGACGACTTAAAATTGTTTAATACGATCAACAACTTTCATGACTCAAAACCACTTCAGCATTGTCTCTCGATTGCATTCTCAATTGGCCTATTGTTAACAAGCTTCATCTGAACGTCACATAATAATGTAAACATATCTATATATTTTGATACTTACTTTTATTTTATAAGATACTATTTTTTAATGTTGTTCTTTATTTAATGTTGTTGTGTGCAGTTCTGTCTTAAATAAATAATTTTTCAATTCATTTCAAAAATATCTATTAAATTTACCAAAAAGATTTTGTGTATTCCAACTGAATACACTTTGGGGTGTAGTAAGCTAGAAGAAGTAGAATCCATAAGAGATTTAGGTGTTGTCTTGGACAGAAAATAGACATTTATTCCCCACATCGATAATATTATAAACAGATCTTATAAAATGTTAGGTTTTATTTAGCGTACTGTAAATATAAAACTGTAAGTAGTTCAAAAGTGTAATCGGTGTAATCGCTTTAAAAGTCGTTTACAGTATATTGGTTCGTAGCATTCTAGATTATGGTTCAAATGTTTGGAACCCGTCATATCATTATCATATTGTTAGGTTAGAAAGAATTCAGATGTGATTCTTATCGTTTCGACTGTACATCAAAGGAAAATATCTCAGTTAAGCTTATATTTGAAGCGTCTGGCTCATTTCAATATGTTGACCCTAGAAGATCGTCGTTGAATAATGGACCAGGTTCTGTTATACAAAATTTTTAATGGTATAATAGATTGTCCAGAACCCAGCCCTAATATTAATTTTATAGTTACCCTATATTGGGTATAGAATTGTGAATTTTAAACCATTCGCTCCTTAGACGCTTAAAACAAATGCTGGACGTCGTTGTTCTCGACAGTCGACAGAGTGTGACGAGAGCATAATACTCTTTTTCAGGCTGAGCAGATTGACATATTAAATTTTTGTCTCAGCTCAGCTTTAAAAAATAAATTTTAAGTATAAAACTAATATTATCACTATTCTATAGGAAATACTTGTTTAGTGTTAAGTCTGTTGAAAAAACTAAATAAATAAATAAACATAAAATAAATAAATATTACATGGTAGGTATGTATACCTACCATGTAGTACATAAAAACGTATCTAATTTTTTGGTTAATATAATATGTAACTACGCTGAGAATTGTTGTATCTCATAGTTATAAATATTTTACGGGACTTAATCGCGGTAAAACATGTATATTTTTATTTATATACCTCGTAAATATACATGTTTTATCGCGAATAAGTCCCGTTAAATACTTATAACTACATGTTCAAGTCGCGAAAGTCTTAAAGTTATTATTGTTGTATCTCGTCAGCGCAAGCTAGCGCGTGTCATAAAGAGTACTTTGTGTGCCATTGTGTTCATGTTATAGTTTCCCCATACATTTAGGGAAATTCCGAAGTAGGTAGCTAACTTTTTACTTCGGAAAGATCTTCATTAATTTATTTTATAAAATTTTTATTTACGAACGAACGAATCTTAGGCCCTCTTTTGACAGATCAGCTCACAGTGACAGAAATTCACAGATTTGCATTGCAAAGAAACCACAATCGAAACAGTGTAAAGTGGTGAAAAGGTCTATACATGGCAAAGAAATAGTAGTGAGTGAAGGAAAATCAATTTGTGCAAACAATACCGATAATCGTCGCATTCTCCTATTTTGTTTGGGTAAGTGTAGAATAAAACGCCACTACCGTTCAGAAAGTGTCTCGAGGGTCAATGACGTGACGATAATGTTTACTACAAATGGCAACGCCTCATTCTCACAGTTTCTCGCGTATTGTCTCGTGGTTCTCACGCGTCGTCGCTATTTTCAAGACCCAATTTCTTATGAGAGTAGAGTCCTCGATCTTATACTCAGTTTGATCGATATACTCCTAAACAGCCATACGGCAGCGGCGGCGGTTCTCATCGTGAGTCACTTTACTGTGATTGATTTTCCGTGAATTTTCATCGCAATCACGTATGGTCACGGATAGTGAACTGCCGCGTGATTATCGAGACATAGAAATCGGTTTAATTATTATTTTGTGGAATAGCATGTTGACCGGGCGGTTGGAGTGTACCCTTGGGGGCGCAAAAAAAAAAAAATTTTTTTTTTCGCTTTAATGACCTTCTGGGAGGTCAACAAACGTCCTCCGTCAATGACCTTAACTTTGGGGTCATTGACCTTAGTAACCTTAATACAGGTCCGACACTTAGAAAAATTTTTCAACATTTTCGATGTATGGTTAACCTATGTTTTTTTTGATGCCATGTGATAGAGGCACCAATAGCTAGCATTTTTAGTTCGGGACGACCTCGTCTAGTCCCGCCGGTAGCCCACTTACAACCAAATAAGTTTGTCTTTATGTGCCTACCAAGGGAAGTATACGACTGAGGTGGGGGTCGCCCTAACAAAATTAGTAGCTATGACTGTACTCTACCCAAAACTACGAAAAAAACCAGGGGTCAATTGGACATGAAATTTTCGTCAAAATTTTTCTAAGTCCCAAATCTCTCAAATCTAGTTAGTACAGCAGGTGTAGCGAAGGGGGCGCAGATTTTAACCCCAATTAACCTATGTTTTTTTTGATGCCAAGTGAAAGAGGCACCAATAGCTAGCATCTTTAGTTCGGGATGACCTCGTCTAGTCCCGCCGGTAGCCCACTTACAACCAAATAAGTTTGTCTTTATGTGCCTACCAAGGGAAGTATACGACTGAGGTGGGGGTCGCCCTAACAAAATTAGTAGCTACGAGTGCCCTCCGCCCAAAACTACGAAAAAAACCAGGGGTCCATTGGACATGAAATTTTCGTCAAAATTTTTTCTAAGTCCCAAATCTAGTTTGTGTAGCAGGTGTAGCGAAGGGGGCGCAGATTTTAACCCCAATTAACCTATGTATTTTTTGATGCCAAGTGAAAGAGGCACCAATAGCTAGCATCTTTAGTTCGGGATGACCTCGTCTAGTCCCGCCGGTAGCCCACTTACAACCAAATAAGTTTGTCTTTATGTGCCTACCTAGAGAAGTATGCGACTGAGGTGGGGGTCGCCCTAACAAAATTAGTGGCTATGACTGTATTCTACCCGAAACTACAAAAAAAACCAGGTGTCGATTGGACATGAAATTTTCGTCAAAATTTTTTCTAAGTCCCAAATCTAGTTTGTGTAGCAGGTGTAGCGAAGGGGGCGCAGATTTTAACCCCAATTAACCTATGTTTTTTTTGATGCCAAGTGAAAGAGGCACCAATAGCTAGCATCTTTAGTTCGGGATGACCTCGTCTAGTCCCGCCGGTAGCCCACTTACAACCAAATAAGTTTGTCTTTATGTGCCTACCAAGGGAAGTATACGACTGAGGTGGGGGTCGCCCTAACAAAATTAGTAGCTACGAGTGCCCTCCGCCCAAAACTACGAAAAAAACCAGGGGTCCATTGGACATGAAATTTTCGTCAAAATTTTTTCTAAGTCCCAAATCTAGTTTGTGTAGCAGGTGTAGCGAAGGGGGCGCAGATTTTAACCCCAATTAACCTATGTATTTTTTGATGCCAAGTGAAAGAGGCACCAATAGCTAGCATCTTTAGTTCGGGATGACCTCGTCTAGTCCCGCCGGTAGCCCACTTACAACCAAATAAGTTTGTCTTTATGTGCCTACCTAGAGAAGTATGCGACTGAGGTGGGGGTCGCCCTAACAAAATTAGTGGCTATGACTGTATTCTACCCGAAACTACAAAAAAAACCAGGTGTCGATTGGACATGAAATTTTCGTCAAAATTTTTTCTAAGTCCCAAATCTAGTTTGTGTAGCAGGTGTAGCGAAGGGGGCGCAGATTTTAACCCCAATTAACCTATGTTTTTTTTGATGCCAAGTGAAAGAGGCACCAATAGCTAGCATCTTTAGTTCGGGATGACCTCGTCTAGTCCCGCCGGTAGCCCACTTACAACCAAATAAGTTTGTCTTTATGTGCCTACCAAGGGAAGTATACGACTGAGGTGGGGGTCGCCCTAACAAAATTAGTAGCTACGAGTGCCCTCCGCCCAAAACTACGAAAAAAACCAGGGGTCAATTGGACATGAAATTTTCGTCAAAATTTTTCTAAGTCCCAAATCTCTCAAATCTAGTTAGTACAGCAGGTGTAGCGAAGGGGGCGCAGATTTTAACCCCAATTAACCTATGTTTTTTTTGATGCCAAGTGAAAGAGGCACCAATAGCTAGCATCTTTAGTTCGGGATGACCTCGTCTAGTCCCGCCGGTAGCCCACTTACAACCAAATAAGTTTGTCTTTATGTGCCTACCAAGGGAAGTATACGACTGAGGTGGGGGTCGCCCTAACAAAATTAGTAGCTACGAGTGCCCTCCGCCCAAAACTACGAAAAAAACCAGGGGTCCATTGGACATGAAATTTTCGTCAAAATTTTTTCTAAGTCCCAAATCTCTCAAATCTAGTTAGTACAGCAGGTGTAGCGAAGGGGGCGCAGATTTTAACCCCAATTAACCTATGTTTTTTTTGATGCCAAGTGAAAGAGGCACCAATAGCTAGCATCTTTAGTTCGGGACGACGTCGTCTAGTCCCGCCGGTAGCCCACTTACAACCAAATAAGTTTGTCTTTATGTGCCTACCAAGGGAAGTATACGACTGAGGTGGGGGTCGCCCTAACAAAATTAGTAGCTACGAGTGCCCTCCGCCCAAAACTACGAAAAAAACCAGGGGTCCATTGGACATGAAATTTTCGTCAAAATTTTTTCTAAGTCCCAAATCTAGTTTGTGTAGCAGGTGTAGCGAAGGGGGCGCAGATTTTAACCCCAATTAACCTATGTATTTTTTGATGCCAAGTGAAAGAGGCACCAATAGCTAGCATCTTTAGTTCGGGATGACCTCGTCTAGTCCCGCCGGTAGCCCACTTACAACCAAATAAGTTTGTCTTTATGTGCCTACCTAGAGAAGTATGCGACTGAGGTGGGGGTCGCCCTAACAAAATTAGTGGCTATGACTGTATTCTACCCGAAACTACAAAAAAAACCAGGTGTCGATTGGACATGAAATTTTCGTCAAAATTTTTTCTAAGTCCCAAATCTAGTTTGTGTAGCAGGTGTAGCGAAGGGGGCGCAGATTTTAACCCCAATTAACCTATGTTTTTTTTGATGCCAAGTGAAAGAGGCACCAATAGCTAGCATCTTTAGTTCGGGATGACCTCGTCTAGTCCCGCCGGTAGCCCACTTACAACCAAATAAGTTTGTCTTTATGTGCCTACCAAGGGAAGTATACGACTGAGGTGGGGGTCGCCCTAACAAAATTAGTAGCTACGAGTGCCCTCCGCCCAAAACTACGAAAAAAACCAGGGGTCCATTGGACATGAAATTTTCGTCAAAATTTTTTCTAAGTCCCAAATCTAGTTTGTGTAGCAGGTGTAGCGAAGGGGGCGCAGATTTTAACCCCAATTAACCTATGTTTTTTTTGATGCCAAGTGAAAGAGGCACCAATAGCTAGCATCTTTAGTTCGGGACGACGTCGTCTAGTCCCGCCGGTAGCCCACTTACAACCAAATAAGTTTGTCTTTATGTGCCTACCAAGGGAAGTATACGACTGAGGTGGGGGTCGCCCTAACAAAATTAGTAGCTACGAGTGCCCTCCGCCCAAAACTACGAAAAAAACCAGGGGTCCATTGGACATGAAATTTTCGTCAAAATTTTTTCTAAGTCCCAAATCTCTCAAATCTAGTTAGTACAGCAGGTGTAGCGAAGGGGGCGCAGATTTTAACATGTCATGACATGACACGCGGACTTTACCTATAGAGCATTTATTATTTACATTACATAATATTTAATGGGAGAATGGTGTGGAACCATTCTCCCATTAGATCAAGACATCCCCAACCTTTATTCAATTGTAACCTATGCTAGGGTAGACTCGCGAGGTTTACAGCTCCGAGAGCCCCAATATTATTATAACGAGGATAGATTTGTATTTTTGTATGCAACGAATAAACTTAATACTACTGGAGAGATTTGGATGAAATTTGGTATGGACATAGTTTGAGACCAAAGGAAGGAATATAGGATAGTTTTTATCCAACTGCGCAAAAAGAGGTTAAAGCTCTGTTTTGACGACGCCGCGCGCTCGCCGCAAGCCCAGCGTCTCAAGGGCGGCGAGCGCTCGGCGCTATGTTGCGTTACATTTCATACCAACGATCGAAGTCAAATCGAAGACAAAACATAATAAAAATGGTCGCACTCGTTGGGAGGCGATTTCTAACTAAGTATAGGTACACCTATGTAGGTAGGTAGAGGTACCAACTTATTTTCTTGCTATTGTACCTAGCTATATTTTCATTTGGATGTCTTTGTACCTAGGTATACCTAGTTTAAATGTAAGCTATGATATTATTTATAAACGGAGGAATGTAACCAATTGTTTTTAAAAGATAGGTAGGTAGGTATTTATTGTAGGTATTGTAGGTAGAGGGTCGTTGTCGATCCCGGTTGTTGTCTTGGATGGCAGTCGTTACAATTTGGTGGTAGGGCATTTTGCGAATGCCCGCCTGGGTAGCCTAGCCACCACCATCACATCAAGTAGAAAATCTGTCGCCAAGAACCTTCTTTTGTTGAATTGTGAGTATTGTGACTTGTGACTGAACATGCAAGACGTCCACCTGATGTAAAGCAGTAACTTATGCATATTATAACATGCACTGCGCCCATCACCCTGAGATATACAAAACTATACTTAGTGCTCTCAATGAGTGCTACCAGAAAACACTTTTAGGTGATTGGCGACAGATTTTTTCTTGAGGGTGGTAGGCGAGAATTCGGAAAATGCCCTTCCACAATATGATGAAGTTTGAGCCAGCGCGGGCGCGCGGCAGTGGGCAGGGCACAAACCATGATAGGTACCTACCTACTGTGTATAGAATAGTAGATTGTTATAGTATAGTACAAGGATCGAAACGAATCAATTCCAATACGAGATATTTAGACTATCTACTAAGCGCTATAACACTCCATGTAGGATTTGATGACTCAGCCGTGTTAAACACTCTACTTTTCACTTCATATATAAGGAAAGCAAATAAGAGTTGTTTTTCAAAAATATTAATTAATAATAGTAACATTAGTAGCGCCTATTTCAAACTAATAAGAGAGGTTACAAAAATGTGTGATATATTAAGTTTTTTTTAATGCCTGATAGAAGCCGTCTCGATCGGTCCCGACATCCGAGGACAGCACTCCCGAGTGCTGTGCTGTCCTCGGATGTCGGGTCCTCGCGTCGTTGTAGCATGGTGGTAGGGCATTTCGCGAATGTCCGCCTGGCTAGCTGCCACCTTGAAGCAGAAAATCTGTCGCCAAGTAACCTGCGTGTTTCGAAAGCTATCCTTGAGAATCAGTAATTCTAAGATACTCTGAACAAAATCTTCGACCACATCATCACTTACCATGTGGAGAAGTGCGAAATTTTTGCGAAAAGTGATAGTGTTTAGGTAAATTTTTCGTCTTTTATGTACCTAATTTTGTTTGTTTAAGAATACTGAAAAATAGCAAAAACAATCACCCAAAGATTCGTTAAAAAAAACGAAAATATTATATATAACCTTGGAAAACAACTAAAAAGTCCCATCAAAAATTTCCATACAAAAAGAAAAAAATGTTTCTACCCCCCTAAACAATCACCGATTTTGATGATTTTTGGAAAGGTTATAGATATTATCAATATTGAGGTTTGTATGTTTTGCTTTTTATCATTATATTAAAGGAATTTGAATTAATGGGTATTTAAATACCGATTTTTTCTCAAAACATGTATCTCTAGTTTGTGAATTGTTTATATGAAAAATAATGATAAATAAAGAAAAAAGAAAACCTAGAAACCTTGTTTGTTCTGTCAGTTATAAAATAAGACCAAATATTTTAGATTTGATTAATGTTTACTATAGTAGAAAAATTTTCTCCCAGAACTCAAATTATGCGGAAATTCTAAGTCAAAACTTGAAGAAGCTGCAATTGTCCTTATCGCACAATTCTGTTCGGAGGGCAGGGTAGCTGCACAGAATAAATCATAGTAGTTAGGTAGGTACTTGCATTAGTGATGTCAATATGCATTTTCGATATGTTGGATGGTGAGTGATGGGAAAAAATCGACGGTGTAGATATTTCGATTCTACGAATATTAATGTTTTCTGAATATTAAATTTGAATTATCGAAAATAAGAAATATATTATAGACGTACATAACCCAATATGCAAATATAAAAACATGTTCACAGATCAGTTTTTACCTATTAATAAATTTCATATTTTTACCTATCCTTCTAAATATACCTTTGTCGTGAAATCTTAGCTTCTAAAGCTTACATTATTACGAACAACATCGGCTCAATCAAGCCGATATTGTAGATATATAATGTAAATTAAATGTCACAGCACATTTTGTAGCAAATCTAGTAGTCTCTAAAGTAAGTAGGTATAGGATATTTGTTATTCGATACACATTAAACATGTTTTTTTATAAAATGGATTCATCACACAATAAAAAACGAACAAAAATTAAACCGACTTCTAATACCAAAAAGTCTGAAATAACTAGTCAAAGTCGGTACCATGACAGTTTGAAAGTATGATCTCCATATTGTGGTCATACTACATAAACTATGCTTAACACGACAACACACATTGGTACACATACCAATATAAGAATTCGCAAGTTACCAGAAGAGTAGTTCATAGGAGTTTCATACTGTAAATCTTGTTACAGAAAAACATATGTATAAAATATATTATTAGCTGAAGTTGTGATTATAAATTATGAAACTCACGCAGAGAGTTCACTTAAATTATATTAACTTAAGTTCATCAGTAAATAATCAGTATATGTACATATATAAATGTGGCTCAATCAATAACTAAAACATAAAAATCAATATCTGCTATTTTTCCTTAAAAAATACTTTGAGTTAGTTCTTTTTTTATTCTTAAATGTACTTATATAAGAATAAAACAAGCACGATATCAATCTTTATTGTAAAAGTTCAACTAAGGTAGGTATCTAAACTAACAATCAATATTAGGAAAATAACGATATACCTACAAACAATATGGGTATATTTTTATAACCATTTACGAAAAACTTAGCGAGAATATACATACATTTTGAGATCATAGTTTTGTAAACATGCGAATTTTGCGACGGTCTTGCCCTTAATAATATAGATCCCATAAATAATGTTATTATTATTACGAAGCGTGCGGACTCGGTCGCGTCGCGGCTCGGGCCGCGCGGGGTGAGGGCCGCGCGGGGCGCGGCGTGGCACGCTTTGGCTGCTGTGGCACGCTTGTGCACTATTGTATGCACTTCGTAAATATTATAGGTAGGTACTTATTATTTATCTAAATATCACCTCGGTAGGTAGGGGTAATAATAATAACATAGGTCGTTTTTAATTCAGAAGTTTCGAGTTCAATTAGAACTTCGTACTTAGTTAAAGTCAAAGTCAAAATCATTTATTCAATAAAATCTCTACAGTAATTTTATTAAGTATAGTTTATTACCATATATACAAATAAAAATCACAAGAGTATGTTTGTTGCTTCTTCACTCCTAAACGGCTGGATGGATTTGGATTAAATTTGGTATGGGAATAGCTGATACCCTGGATTTTTTTACTAATACTTACATAATATTTTTACTTCCTTATGGGATTTCGACCAATTCTAGCTTTAACAGCATTAATTTGTAGTTCTAACAGCAAGCGGCTGCCCTGATTTTTTTATGGTCTTCGACAGAGTAGATAAGTGTTGATGTATCTGTTGATATTACGATATACCTACGAACATACGGCTGATACCATAGCTTTTGAAGTGTCTGGAATATGACCGACGCGACGGCTCAATACCTACCTACATTGTAAAAAGCGAATACTGCTATCCTATTTTCTTTAACACCTCATTTCATATTATTATTTGATAATGAACACGAAATAGTAGGTATATGAAATGTCGTGAAATCGAGGGTTAGTGGCATACGCACCCAATGTCAACTCCCCCCGTGTCAGTTGCCCACGATCTCAGTTCCCCCCGATATATTTGATTGAAAGAAATAATTACCATATATTAAATGTACCGTTAGCAAAAAAGAGTTTCTCTTGATAATAAAATATTTATTTCAATATTATATTTCAATTTCATCATTGCTAAAATTACATTTAGTCAATTGTTTCGAATGGTTTTTATATCTTGCGTATTAATAACACATATAATTGTGTTATTAAAATGCAAGATTCAAATTTCAAAATGTATGCATACTAGCTAGGTATTATATCGAGGAAACGGGACTGCTGGTACTATGAATGAAATTCTATTATTCTCGTAATCTTTCAATTCTGACGGGTTTAACTATAAATCACCATTCAGTCCAGCGCATTTCTTACACATTATAAAATTTAGGTTAAACAATAGTCGGCAACCAGAAACACAGATGAAAGTGAAAACAGAATTATGCAAAAACTATATAATTATCAGTGCAAATAATTTTTGAAAGGCTTGTTTTGAAATTTTTCAAAATTATAATATAATTGTTGTACTTTGGACATTCCAGCATTCAGAAGGGTGAAAAACACATCATGTAGAAAGCATAGCAAAGATTTGAAAGTTCCAATAACTAATTTCAAGGAACCACTTCAGATATTAATCCCTGCAAAATGTAAGCCCCTTGTATTGTTTGATTACATCAAAGATGAAAACAGAATTATCGCATTAACCTTATTGTAAGAGAAATAAAAAATATAACCGCAACAGTGTTCTAAAGCAAAGCTTATCAAGGCAATGGTTACTGTTTTGTGGTCTCAGCATGGTGTTATTCACTATAGCTTTCTCCGATCTGGTCAAGCTATAACGGCAGATGTCTACCGTACCGAACTCCGAACAATGATTGCAAAACTAGTAATGAAACATCCCCGACTCATGAATCGATCTTCACCATTATTGCTTCATGATAACGCGAGACCTCATACAGCACGAGAAACCGTTTTAACTCTACAAGAATTGCGATTAGAAACCATTGGTCACCCTCCGTATTTTTTCGTGATTCGGTCAATTTTCTATGTGATAAAAAGTTTTCGTCCCAGGAGGCAGTACAAAATGTTTTCACACAGTTTGTCGAATCTAGATCACCAGAGTTCTATCGCAAAGGCATTGATGACATTCTTATTAGATGGCAGCAATTTATAGATAGTGATGGTATGTGGTATTTTAATCAAATAAAAATGTTTAATTAAAAAAAAACAATTTCAATTTGTCAGTACAAAACGGCAATTTCATACTTAACCCCTTATAGTATCTAACTTTTAGTTTTTTCTTTTAGTAATTTTAAGTGTTTTATGTTTGTTGATTTCCTTTTATTGAGTGTTTAATATTGTTTATTTTATATACTTTGTACAATTTAAGTGATTTATAAATGCTGTTTTTGCCTGCTTTAATGTTAATTTTGTTCTTGATTTTTACAATGAAACTTTCAAATTAATAAATGATCGTAGAAAATCAGTCTTTCCTTTTACTTATAATCCTTTATTTATTCATATACTTGCATAATATATACAGTAAGTTCTTATTATAAGTTTTACAAAGTAAGCTTATCTATGACAAAAATCTCTTCCAACCAACCTAAACTTGTGTGCCCTTATTTTTTTTTAAATAACTTTAAATACACTTTCGCTGCTGACAGTACAAATCACAAAAAAATATTCGCTCAAAATTTATCGGGGGGAACTGAGATCGTGGGCAACTGACACGGGGGGAGTTGACATTGGGTGCGTATGCCACTAACCCGAAATCGAAAGAAAACTTTAATAATAGTAATAAACGCGTTCCAAATTCTAAATAATTCTAAAGCTGAAAACTTTTAAAATTTTACATTATTTATGGCCAGACTTAATTAAACAAAATACTATGAACTATTTACAACACTACAGCGACTACAATAAAAGCATTTAACAATAGCTGGCACATATATTTGGCTCAATGAATAAGCATTGCAATTCAACGGGGCAATGCTGCCAGCATACTGGGCTTTATATTATAATAGAATAATTATTTATAGGTAGGTACATCCTACAGCATATAAATTAAATGACATTCAAATTCTTACAATGTAGGTACCAACGGATTCTGAATCGCGCTATCGTTACGTTTTCATTTGAGTATATATACCTATAGAATTCACAAACAATTTTTGTTTAATTTTCGAATTAAAATTGAAATAATAACTTGGCGGCAATCGTACTCTTATTTCTTAATTTAGCAGGAAGAAAGTGGAGGAGAATAAGAACTACAGAATCGTTATAAGTAGGTACCTATTATGATAACGGGCTTCTAGGGAACCCTACATTGTGCATGGCACGACACGCATTTGACCGTTTTTTTAATTCTAGTATCTCATTTTGTAACTCCATACCGCTATGCGCCAGCCAGCCTAAGCGCGATAGGTATTTCACGTCACAGTATACCTACTATGGCCGTCTCCCCGCCTGTTAAATTTCTTACTTACTTAATTATTGATACGGCATTTTTTTATATTAGAGTATCTAATTTTTGTGATTAAATACTTTAATGTTTAGTTTAATTGACTATTATTAATATCTATCTAAGCATTGTGTGTAATGTAAATACTTATAGACATCGTTTATATATAACCCAATAAATACCTAAATAGTTTTAATTTCATTTCGTTGTACTGGATATGTTCGTATAATAAAATTGGTCGAGTATTCACTGCATATTCTGATTTCAATTTTGATAATTTGCAATGGTCATATGAACTATACTAACTACTCACCATCAGGTCCGATAGGCTATACCTTAATAAAAAATACTATGTATTTTTACAAAAGTTACGAAGACCTATGATGTATATTTTTTAATTATGTATATATTATCTGTACTTCCTTGCCATAACTATACAATACATCTACTATAGGTACATGGAGCACTACGAAGGTCCTATTTGAAACTAATGTTATTGTTCTTATCTAAACAGCGCGAGCGGCAGTACCACTCCCCCTCCGCAGCGTGCCGCGCCGCCGCATTACCGCACCCCCGCCCGCCCACTGCACTCTTAGCAACGCATAAAGAGATTTTTAACTTAGAATTTACATTCCATACGTTATAGGGTGCGCGTATAATTGAAATTTAAATATTAATCATATGATTCTTTCGTAGAGATTTGGTTAAATGAAACTTCCCTTTTTTGCTGAAGTGGTTGCTTTTCACCATATATCTCTTCAGCTCCGCGAACGGGGCTGGCTGAGGTGTCGAGCTTTTGCTCATGACCCCTGCAGTTTCTCATGCGACCACTATCGCACGGTCACTCTAACTGCTTAGGGTAAATAGAAAGGTGCTTTTGCGATTAACATCACTGTACCACAGAATAAAAAGGACACTGTACTTCAAAAGAGGCGGTCAGCTCAAGGGTATGCATGTATACGTACACGACTCTTGCACTGATCGTCTCCTTTGTATTCTATAGGTTCTAAAATAAATGTACATAATTGTGTATAGGCACATACATAATATGTAGGTAAATACTCGAATATAAATCCCGAAAAAAAAACACAAAATCTAAATCAGTTGTAACCTCTCAATTAGAAATAGGTGCTACTCATGTAAAGAAAAACAACTATTTATGAAGTCAAAAGTAGAGTGACGATATGCATGTTATATGCAGAAGTTACTGCTTAACATCAGGTGGACCAAGAGGCGCATGTTCAGTCAGAATCTAATAAAAAAAAGGTTAAAACAGATTTTCTACTTGAGGTGCCCTACCACCAAAAAAAAATTTAACGACTGCCAGCCAATACAACAACCGGGACCGTAGACGACCCTCAAGTAAAGTGACCGCTGGAGGCATTGCTACTGAATAATGCCTGTAGCGGTCACCCATCCAAGTAATTACCGCAGCGGACGTTGCTTAACTATAACGTGCAAGTAACCTGACATACTTAGGTACATCTACCTTCTTGCGCCCCCTTCGCTACTGCTGCTGTACTAACTAGATTTGAGAGATTTGGGACTTAGAAAAATTTTGACGAAAATTTCATGTCCAATCGACACCTGGTTTTTTTTGTAGTTTCGGGTAGAATACAGTCATAGCCACTAATTTTGTTAGGGCGACCCCCACCTCAGTCGTATACTTCCCTTGGTAGGCACATAAAGACAAACTTATTTGGTTGTAAGTGGGCTACCGGCGGGACTAGACGAGGTCATCCCGAACTAAAGATGCTAGCTATTGGTGCCTCTTTCACTTGGCATCAAAAAAAACATAGGTTAATTGGGGTTAAAATCTGCGCCCCCTTCGCTACACCTGCTGTACTAACTAGATTTGAGAGATTTGGGACTTAGAAAAATTTTGACGAAAATTTCATGTCCAATTGACCCCTGGTTTTTTTCGTAGTTTTGGGCGGAGGGCACTCGTAGCTACTAATTTTGTTAGGGCGACCCCCACCTCAGTCGTATACTTCCCTTGGTAGGCACATAAAGACAAACTTATTTGGTTGTAAGTGGGCTACCGGCGGGACTAGACGAGGTCATCCCGAACTAAAGATGCTAGCTATTGGTGCCTCTTTCACTTGGCATCAAAAAAAACATAGGTTAATTGGGGTTAAAATCTGCGCCCCCTTCGCTACACCTGCTACACAAACTAGATTTGGGACTTAGAAAAAATTTTGACGAAAATTTCATGTCCAATGGACCCCTGGTTTTTTTCGTAGTTTTGGGCGGAGGGCACTCGTAGCTACTAATTTTGTTAGGGCGACCCCCACCTCAGTCGTATACTTCCCTTGGTAGGCACATAAAGACAAACTTATTTGGTGGTAAGTGGGCTACCGGCGGGGCTAGACGACGTCGTCCCAAACTAAAGATGCTAGCTATTGGTACCTCTTTCACTTGGCATCAAAAAAAACATAGGTTAATTAGGGTTAAAATCTGCGCCCCCTTCGCTACACCTGCTACACAAACTAGATTTGGGACTTAGAAAAAATTTTGACGAAAATTTCATGTCCTATGGACCCCTGGTTTTTTTCGTAGTTTTGGGCGGAGGGCACTCGTAGCTACTAATTTTGTTAGGGCGACCCCCACCTCAGTCGTATACTTCCCTTGGTAGGCACATAAAGACAAACTTATTTGGTTGTAAGTGGGCTACCGGCGGGACTAGACGACGTCGTCCCGAACTAAAGATGCTAGCTATTGGTGCCTCTTTCACTTGGCATCAAAAAAAACATAGGTTAATTAGGGTTAAAATCTGCGCCCCCTTCGCTACACCTGCTACACAAACTAGATTTGGGACTTAGAAAAAATTTTGACGAAAATTTCATGTCCAATGGACCCCTGGTTTTTTTCGTAGTTTTGGGCGGAGGGCACTCGTAGCTACTAATTTTGTTAGGGCGACCCCCACCTCAGTCGTATACTTCCCTTGGTAGGCACATAAAGACAAACTTATTTGGTTGTAAGTGGGCTACCGGCGGGACTAGACGACGTCGTCCCGAACTAAAGATGCTAGCTATTGGTGCCTCTTTCACTTGGCATCAAAAAAAACATAGGTTAATTGGGGTTAAAATCTGCGCCCCCTTCGCTACACCTGCTACACAAACTAGATTTGGGACTTAGAAAAAATTTTGACGAAAATTTCATGTCCAATCGACACCTGGTTTTTTTTGTAGTTTCGGGTAGAATACAGTCATAGCCACTAATTTTGTTAGGGCGACCCCCACCTCAGTCGTATACTTCCCTTGGTAGGCACATAAAGACAAACTTATTTGGTGGTAAGTGGGCTACCGGCGGGGCTAGACGACGTCGTCCCAAACTAAAGATGCTAGCTATTGGTACCTCTTTCACTTGGCATCAAAAAAAACATAGGTTAATTGGGGTTAAAATCTGCGCCCCCTTCGCTACACCTGCTGTACTAACTAGATTTGAGAGATTTGGGACTTAGAAAAATTTTGACGAAAATTTCATGTCCAATTGACCCCTGGTTTTTTTCGTAGTTTTGGGCGGAGGGCACTCGTAGCTACTAATTTTGTTAGGGCGACCCCCACCTCAGTCGTATACTTCCCTTGGTAGGCACATAAAGACAAACTTATTTGGTTGTAAGTGGGCTACCGGCGGGACTAGACGAGGTCATCCCGAACTAAAGATGCTAGCTATTGGTGCCTCTTTCACTTGGCATCAAAAAAAACATAGGTTAATTGGGGTTAAAATCTGCGCCCCCTTCGCTACACCTGCTACACAAACTAGATTTGGGACTTAGAAAAAATTTTGACGAAAATTTCATGTCCAATCGACACCTGGTTTTTTTTGTAGTTTCGGGTAGAATACAGTCATAGCCACTAATTTTGTTAGGGCGACCCCCACCTCAGTCGCATACTTCTCTAGGTAGGCACATAAAGACAAACTTATTTGGTTGTAAGTGGGCTACCGGCGGGACTAGACGAGGTCATCCCGAACTAAAGATGCTAGCTATTGGTGCCTCTTTCACTTGGCATCAAAAAATACATAGGTTAATTGGGGTTAAAATCTGCGCCCCCTTCGCTACACCTGCTACACAAACTAGATTTGGGACTTAGAAAAAATTTTGACGAAAATTTCATGTCCAATGGACCCCTGGTTTTTTTCGTAGTTTTGGGCGGAGGGCACTCGTAGCTACTAATTTTGTTAGGGCGACCCCCACCTCAGTCGTATACTTCCCTTGGTAGGCACATAAAGACAAACTTATTTGGTTGTAAGTGGGCTACCGGCGGGACTAGACGAGGTCATCCCGAACTAAAGATGCTAGCTATTGGTGCCTCTTTCACTTGGCATCAAAAAAAACATAGGTTAATTGGGGTTAAAATCTGCGCCCCCTTCGCTACACCTGCTGTACTAACTAGATTTGAGAGATTTGGGACTTAGAAAAATTTTGACGAAAATTTCATGTCCAATTGACCCCTGGTTTTTTTCGTAGTTTTGGGTAGAGTACAGTCATAGCTACTAATTTTGTTAGGGCGACCCCCACCTCAGTCGTATACTTCCCTTGGTAGGCACATAAAGACAAACTTATTTGGTTGTAAGTGGGCTACCGGCGGGACTAGACGAGGTCGTCCCGAACTAAAAATGCTAGCTATTGGTGCCTCTATCACATGGCATCAAAAAAAACATAGGTTAACCATACATCGAAAATGTTGAAAAATTTTTCTAAGTGTCGGACCTGTATTAAGGTTACTAAGGTCAATGACCCCAAAGTTAAGGTCATTGACGGAGGACGTTTGTTGACCTCCCAGAAGGTCATTAAAGCGAAAAAAAAAATTTTTTTTTTTTTGCGCCCCCAAGGGTACACTCCAACCGACCGGGCTCTGTGAAAGTGTATGATGGTCCTAGGCTCTTTCACCTCCTGGACCAGGAGGTAGCGTGAGCATCAGTGATGATCTCTGCCCTCGCATATCAGCTCTCTACTAAATTTCTTGACGAACAGAAGAAGGTGAGCTATTGTTTCATATGCTTGGTGTCAGTTATGGTAGGTAGGTACATCAAATGCTAAGTTATTCTGTTGCCCTTGTGCTGTTAAATTAATGCATTTTCTATTGTTCGATAACAACGTAAAACAAAGTGGTGTATTCATTCACTTTGTTACAATAGAAAAAAACTTGTAAGTTGCATAACCTGAGCTCATGACAGCTATTTGCTTAAATGTGTTTTGTTATTTTATTTCATTTTATTACTTTAGTAGGTACATATGAGAACCATTGGTTTTGGATTACCTATATAAATAAAATACAGGCAGATGGCTAGTCTAATACTGACAAATTCCCCTTTCCATAAGATTCAATGATCTATATCCTCATAGGACCAAATTTGGATTTTAGCGTGAACAAAATATTTATAATATTAAGTTTTGATAATTTGTACGGAATCAACACCAATATTTAATTTAATACTACATGATATAAAGATAATGTTTATCTGAAGCTTTTTGTTATTCCACCATTTTTATATTTTCTTATTTATTTTATACATGTCTTGGGATGTGGTGGGATAATTTGAATTGAACTATAAGATTTTTTCTATAAAGTAGTTGAGTGGCATCAAATATATATATGATCTATTGATCATCTTCTTCAGCTTGATTTTGTTTCTCTCTATTTTATAACACTGAATCAAATATGTTTTAATCTGTAAGTGAAGCACTTGTGGCCAGTTCTGATCTATATTTTCATATGTTTGTATATCTTCGATAAACGTGTCTGTATGTTGAACGACTTAATCCATTCACTCAGTGGTAGATTGTCCATACATGCTCCGTTTCTACTGTCTGACTGTTACATATTCCCGCAGGTCTAAAATAATTGTACTTTATTGTTGCTGCTGATACTTACATATACGATAATGATTTATTAAGACATATAAGTTTGAAATATAATGTAGTACAACAGTATTTGCCTAACCTACCCATAAAACAGAATATACATAGTATTTTGATTTAACCATTGTATATTAAAAATAAACATTAACTATTTTTAATTATCAATCTAGATTCAAGACCTGTTCAATTCCATCATCACTTAAAATCAGGTGAGAATTGGGTTCGAGGATATTATTGTATTTTTTTACACCAAACAATACAATGACTGTTTACATAAATGACTACATTTGAAATTCTGTTCAGTAGCTGTTCAGTAACCAATGCTCCAGAGAGACAATTAAATATCTATTGTGTGTGGCACATGACATAATCAGTATTCTGTTCTCATACTGTCATGCTGTCTGAAGTAACAAAAATAACTTGTTAAATAGGATTTCTTCTGTGGAAGTATCTTTATCTATTTATTTTTGTTTAACCTCCATACATTAACCAGTTAGCTTCACTAAGTCTGAAGCCAGGTGTTAATGAATAAAATTCAATTGCTATCATTATCTATGATGCACACAAACTACTGCATTGCTGTTTGTGTTAAAAAACTAATTGTGACTCCCAAAATTGAACAACTTCAAATAAGTTTGAAATTGGTCAGAGAAATTTCTAGTAATTTGTTTATTTTATGTCTGATAGTTTAGCTTTTGACCACTATCTCACCTGATGGTAAGTGATAATGTAGTCGCAGATGTTGTTCAGGCTAACCTAGAATTATACAAGTATTATGAGGATCCTAGCCAGATGCTACATTATAATTGCATCACTGTGGTTTCAATTGGCCGTTCTTGCTGCTAGATAGCACACAACAACTCTCAAAGATAGCTCTTCTCCTAAGGAAAAACCCCCATTGATACACCTGTATTAGTAGTTGCACACTGCTCATTTGGAGTATCATTTTCTTCTACTCATCTACCAGATATGTAACAATACTAAGCCTGAAACTGAAGAAATCAATGACTATGCCAATATTAATAATCAGACTGCCTCATTGGTGTAGATGGAAGTGTCTCTGCTGTCTCATCTGATCTGGGAGTCCTGGGAACACAAACCTGAACAGACATATAATGTTTAGTGGTACTTAGTTTCAGGAATGTTTCCATAGATGGCAATAGGCTAGAACCTTTTTATACAGGATAGGTCTGACAAAACCCAGGTGCTTATACAATATAGAAAAATAAACAAATGGATAGGCAGAGTTACAATTTAAACATTAATCAGTAATCAATGATTAACCACCCGCATAGCACTTAATGAGATCATTGTCTTGGAAATTTCTATTTCTCCACAACTGGAGTGGAAAGCCAGTTTTTGTTGCACTACAAAGTGTTCTCATCATGTATTTGTTAAACAATCAACTGTCATTAAGAGCTGACACATACCTTATTTGGTGCTGACATGCAATTGTTACGGTTATGTGGATCATTTATAATGCTGTAGGTAGAAATAGTAGCGAGAGGCATACTAGCAAAATCTCTCTATAAGTTACTTAAATACATTGTTTTGTCTTGAACTATCAGTTGCAAGTGCAATGTGCGCGAGGCAGTGTAGTAAACACCAAATGCCGCTCGCGCATCTGAAAAGAATCCGCCGCGGGTCCACATACCAGTCTCTTAGCAAGCTGTGAACTGTTCCGTCCATCCATCCGTACAGATTATAGCTACTATTGAAGTAGTGTAGATAGATAAACTCTTCATCCAATACCTTAAAAAATTAAACAAATGTGCCGTACAGCGACATCGGGATGTCTCCAAGTCATTAGATTGAAAGGGAGTAATTTATGATAAGGTATCGCAGTGCGTTTACTAATGTACTCACTTTATACATAGTCATCAACCACCCTTATTCTACTTGGGTTAGTACAATATATCTTCTCCTACACGAATTAACAAATATGTTTTCTGTAATAACAAACAGGCACAAGAAGATAATTTGACTGTAAACAGTCATTGGGAGTGCTTTTTCAACTGGTGGTGGAACCTTCTATCAGTCGGGCAGATGGTCGGTTGTTCATTGAGCAGCATAATCCACTCACATCGACGTGAGTAGGCGGTGGCATGCTGCTCATTAGGTGAAGGTTTTCCCTTAACCGCCTTTTCCATCCAAATCAATCTGAATTTTATTGTTGTAACAGTGATTCGCCGAACTCAAACTTCCAAATCTAAACGAATGTTTATCATATAACATGTGAACCAGTCATGCATATTATAATCATAATAACAGGCTGGATATCTAGAGTGAGTTCAATGGTCTATACTAGTGTATAGGAGTGAACCACGCGACTCAAAGCTCATTAGTTTAATTAGATAGGTCGTGTCTCGGCTAGATAGAAGGTATTGTCACTTAACGGACTTGTCTGCCTCGCAGACATCATCATAGTTAACTGGTAACATATGATATTAATCACGCAGGCGACTCGCCAAAAACTAAGCCAAAACATTCTATAATGTATATCTATGCGTTGTCGTGTGTGTTGTTAGGTGTAATATGTTGTTGTGTTGTCATAGAAGACATATTGTACCGGCCCCAGATGAGTAAGATGACGACGAACTCCTACATATTGTACGTAAAATATCGCGATCATACTGCCCTTTGTAACTAATGCAAATCATTTATTTTTGTTAAACGTTTTATCGTTTCATTGAAAGCACCTCATTTTGATAGGAAAAAATAAATTTTGTCTCAATACGGCGGTGGCGTATAAAATCCGCTAGATTGTTTTTTTACGTACCTAGTGTCATTTGCGCTGTCAAGACGAATCTAACGATATGTCATATAATGAAATAGGCTCAGCCGTTTAGAAGTTATGGTGGAATAAAGAAACCCACAAACGTACATACACAAACAAAAGTGGGGGATCCCGCACATGACTTAAATGTTTCCTCTCGTAAATTTGTAATTGTGTAATGTAATCCGCAGAGTCGGAATCGGTTATTGCACAAATAAAAATATATAAAAAATCATACATAACACTCCTTTTTTGGGCAGTCGTGTAAAAATACTTATGTACTTATAACTTATACGTGAAAAATACCACTTCGTACTATTTACGTCAATCTTAAATCGAAATAAAAACTACCGTTCTGCAACTAGGTATTCTGCAACTCTAAATTTCGTGCTGTTGTAAAATCAAATGTTGACGCAATTGATATCCAAAATCGTGTACAATCTAGTTTATTTACTAGTCTAATCTAGTTTATTCACCTGTCACGATACAATACGAAAACAGTGTGTTGAAGTACTTAACTCTTTGTAAACGTGTCAGATGTTATCTGGACGATCTGATACGCTCTCCGCACCAAAGGTTACATTGCATTGTTGGAGAATGCCGCCCGTGACTGTGCCGATTTAACGAGGGTTTCGGTTATTAAAATTGCTATGACGACATTGATGACATGCCTCTATACGCAACTTATTAGGGATCCTTAGCCAAAGAGAAAAACGGAGCCTCTTTAATGCCATTCTGGTGGCTGTTTGCTGTCTCCATATGAGTAGAGTCGGTGGTAGAGGACCATGAATTTAAATGAAATATCTATTTGCCACACAAATAACACACACAGAATGAAATTAAACTTAAAAATATATGAGGTTGTTTGTAAATATTGCGGGCAATAGGGTTTACGAGTTAAAAATAATCATCGAAAAAATTTACGAGCTTAGATAATAAAGACCCAAAAAGTAATACAAAACATTTACTTTTTTGTTATGACGCAAAACTAAACATTGTAAATTCAATTAACTTTTTTTTCAAGTTTGTTGAAATGCAAGTTTTTGTACCCAGTCGATTAGTCCCAGTATCATAATTTATTCATCAAGCAAAGTACAACTACTTATTTGTTTACAATATATATTGAATAATAATTCAATTTCTTTATATCACTTATATTATATCATTCTTTATATCAAAGAAATTGAATTATTATTCAATTTCTTTATATCACCAGACACAATTTGTTTCTACAGAAATATTTCTATACAGTATATGAGTAATTGGTCTATCTGGTTTCTGTGGCGCATATAATGAGGTATTCCAGATGATTCCACATGGTGTTAGTTATTATGACAAAACGGTATTCCTCACAGAATTGTATCATTTTGGCCATCTAAGCCTTTCTCACGTACCAATATCATTAGTTTTCTATGTTCCATAACATGACGCTGTAGCCTACGCTGTACTTACTATTTTACATCCAATTTAATGTTTTATCCTATGCCTTATTCTATGACCAATGACTTGAATGAAACTCCTCGTCTCTATATTCAGATGTAGACATAACTATCCCAAATGACGACTGCAATGTCTGTAATAATGTAGCTAAAGCACATAAAGAAGCATTCACAAGATCCAAATGATTCACTGTTCAAATGTTAGAACATGGACACGAAGTAACATCCACTGAACCTGGGCCTGACATTTTGCTTAGTATCCATTATGATTTTCACATCTGAGATAAGAATAACGTCAGCTGTGTTATCGATCTTTGTGACACACATTGGTATGTATGTAGTAGAAACTATTAGACAATGAGTTCGATAAGGATCCACTATCAACGGGCTACTAAGCGCATAGCTCCCTTATCGCACTCACCGCGGAGGCTCTCACGGTATTCCTCAAAACAATGGTAATTACTGTGTTAGTGGTTGCATTCGAAACGACATAGTTGCACAGCTCGCCGACCTCCGCCTCCGGTTGAAATTAACATAAGTTTCGCTTTCACGGGGAATATTTGAGCTCGTCTCTGTCGAAATGTTACGGTGTTTGGTTTCGCATGGGTCCTCTCCACTGTTATGAAAGTGAAAGGAATGTGAATTGGTAAAACACGATTGTAGAAGAGTTGTTTGAAACTGTTATGTTTTGGGTGATCCTTATATTGAGGAGCTGATTGGCTCCATCCATACATATTTCCATAGGTGATCGGCGCAAGATATTAAATTACAAAAACTCTCCATATGACCTGGAAGTCTAGGAATGTCTTATGACGACGAGTCTATGATGAAGTCCTAGGATGAACTAGTTACTTATGTATAACATAAGTATCGGGTCAATAGCATTTAAGAAATGGTTGGATTCAGGCACGCGTGACGCGAAAACTTTCTGTAATATGTTCTTTTGTCTTATTTTTTTAGAATTCCTTAACATTATAGTGTACCGCGATAAAAGGATAGAAATACTACCCTAGTAAGTTCACTTCAGACCCATGGCACCCCTGGAGGACACCTCTACGGGTGCCACGGGAAAGTTATTATAATACACTTAATAATTTTATCTTCATAAACCCAAATCTGGATTGAAGTTCACCTAAGTATACAACTTTGTTGAAGTTGATCAACATTGTAGATTGACTTTAGTAAATAACTGAATTTTAAGTATACAGAATAATAACAAAATATTACAGTGCTTTCTTTTGTGTTCTATTTATGCACCACTTACTCGTAGAAACCGACTCAGTGAAGCACTTCAGTTTGTAAAATTCAATAAATACATATTTTTCATTACTTAAACTTTTTAAAGTATCCACATTCGTTATCGATGTTATCACAAGGGATGTTTTCAAATCTGCTTTATCCAGCTGCAAATTGAATCATTCGTCACCCAGACACGGTGCTGTGCAGTCGTCACTGTTAACGAGATTAACATGCCCTGTTGTTCTGTGAGTATTTGCCTATTCCCGCGCTAATATGACTCATTAACAATCCCATTGTACCACGTGAATCATGCTATGTGATTCACTTTTTCCGTATCAAACCAACCATGTTCACTTCCTTTATCATAGTTTTGTAACAAATTTGCTTCTCATTTGCATGATGTACATGTATAGTTTCTTGACATCAGACAGCTAGACTAGTCTGTTGGTTCAAGGAGGTATCGACCGTTGCACTTTGATCGCCGACAGACGACTGCTGTCTCATTTAATCCATGCAATGCAGACTGCACAGACAAGAGCGAGTCGGGACACGCTCTATGAGGGTTCCCCATCGCAACAAAACGTTATAATATGTTTTTTTGGTCACACTCTTAAACTAAATGTAAATCTAAGCTTGCTGTATTTGTTGTTTTAATTCACAGCGTATGAGTTATAATATATCGAAGTTCCAATATTTTAAACAGTCTAACGATCACAATGCTAAGATTTGAAAAAATAAAATTGCCTCTTCATGCATTCCCGCTAAAAACGAATCTAGTTGAATTTCTAATTCAATATTCGATTTTGGGTCAACTTTCTACCCAAATCATCATCCTAATTCATAGTGCCATAATGTGGGTCCGTTTTGCCCTATGTGGAACCATAAAAAGCCAAAATCGTGAAAACTTGTACGTTTATTTCGCTTCTTGGTAATAATATAATATTACTCTTGTTGGTAATGTGTCTCTTTGCTGGAACAATTTTATTCAATGATTTTCTTGTAATGTTGGTCCCGGCCGCCCGGTGGCCCGTTTAACCTTCTTAAGCAATTACATCCATCTGATTGGTAACCTACAGTAACGAGGACTAATTACTATTGGTTTCTGACTCGTGTTTTAAGGTTCCGTAACAAGAAAACGAGACCCTATTCCTAAGCCTCTATGTTATGTAATGAGCGGCAAACAGCGTAGGTACCTTTAAAGCGATGTTTGTGTTGAGACTTATTAGATCATGTCATGATTTTCCCAAAATATTTATTATTTAATACAGAACTTAATATCTTAAACAAATTCAAAATAAATGAAAATTGGTATTTTGTAACTTTTTTTGTTTTTGCTCTTTGGTAAGAACGGAAAACATGGAAACGTCAAACATGGTGCGATTATGGATGATAGAGAACTAGTAATTCTAGGCTAGCCTGAACAATCATCAACAACATCATCACTTACCATCAGGTGAGCAGCCGAAGGCTAGCCTAAATAAATAAAATAAAAAAATATATGTTATAATCTATAGAGTTATAACATTAGTTAAGTAATGAGGCTAAAGAGCAAGAGTCGAAATTAAAATAACTTTCAAAAATATTATTTAAAGATATTAAATACATATAACACAAATATAAATACTTATCGTACACCTTTCGTTAAAAAAATTCAGTAGAGGAAATTGTCAATATTATGCACTTATAAAAATGTATGTACGGAAAGGAAAGACCTATGCGAACGCTCCGAAATCAGATATAAGATGTTCTGAAAAAAGGCCAGGTCAGGAAGTACCCTAAACCGACGCTTATGCATTAAAGGATTGATGAGTGTAGATGAAGCTAAAGAAATATGTAAGGATCGTAGCAAGTGGAAAAGTGATCTCTGCCTACCCCTACGGAGGAGAGGCGTGATTTTATGTATGTATGTAAAAAGTACACGTCATCAGTATTAATAGACAATGATAATAATTAAAACTTCGGAATAAATAATGTATTTTTATTAACGTTAGGTCTCAATGTGACGTGTGCACATAATGTTGCTGTGAATATAATCTATAACATTATAATATGTATAGTGCCGTTCACAAACTTGCAAAGTAAGTAATGTGTGAGAAATCGATTAAAAGTCCATTAAATGTCGAGGTCATCTAACATCGCTATTATACGTAAGTACTTTCGATTAGAGCGATAAATGCTAAGATTTTTTTACCTGTAGATGTGTTGTATGGCCTCCATATTTACTAGACGAATTCAGGGTAATCACCTGAGTCACTACCAGTCTGGCACTTCCAAGCGTCCGGTGAATACATCGCCGCTAATCGTGTTTTTTAGGAATAATCTGTGGACAATATGCCTTTCTTGTGTCTTTAGACTCTGCACCAATTATACAGGCACTGTGAGAGATAAGAAAACTGTTTCATTTTACGCGTAATTATTGCTTTTATTGATGAAATAGAAAATATCGTCATTTTGTTTTATCTTAGGAACTAATCACAATGTAATGGATGAGCGAGATATGTGTATCGTTTGGTGTGAGAGAGTGAAAGAGATAGCATAATGGTGATCGGAACGTCTCGTGGCGGTTTGGTGGTAACACGAATTGCTTATTTATCTCTTTCTAACAACAGATTTGACGCATAATATTTGAACGTTCTTTCCTTGTCATTACAAACTGCATATACATGTGCGTAGGTATGTATATAGGTAAATTCTAGTAAGCTTTTAGAGCAGTGGTGTTCGGATATAACTAATCTAAATATTTCAAATCACTGGATAAATGCATCTTAACTTGAAGCTAGTCACGGCGGAGCCGCTTCACTACACTGAACAGTTTAGCCCGAAGTAGTAATAAAACAGACAGACACCGCACCGCATATTATAACAACTTTGAACGATGAAACCAAAAATTAGTTTTTGTTGAAATCTTAGAAAAAGATATAGATTACTGTCATGTCGTGAAGCAATCGTGAAAGAAATTGATTTATTCCTGGATGAACAAAGAAATTTGACCAGTATTAGTGTGTGAATGCATAGCGCATACTTTTACGTCGCGGTAGAGGCGCGCACGTGTCTAAAACTTCCGCCCCCATAAACTCCGTCCATAATCTACTATTATAGGAGTTTGATGGGGACATAAAAGTAGCTTTTTTTGGCAAATTATTTTTAATACCTACCAATAAAATAAAAAGTTTCCAGTACTAAAAAATTCGGCCGCGGAATTGTCTGAACCATTTTGATACTCGTGCATTATAGTTTACTATTTGTTGCGTTTTGCTACCTATTAAAAGCCTGCGGAACGAATTGATTTATACTACATTTTATCGTCCAAAATATTGTTGTTACACCAAACTTTGTCCGCACGAGATTTGCGAAGGTATATCAAGATTTCTATTATTGTAGAGTTATATTGAATTCACTTGCATGTAGTTTTTTATATTACAGAGTTTACAGACATCTTTGGAATAAAAAAAATGTATATATATTTTTGAGTCCAAATATTTCCTCAAGAATATGCACCTTTAACGTTTATTTTGTACCACATTGCCTTGTGGATCATGAACACTGCAGCTTTTTAAAGTATCAAAGATATATTTCTACGCAATATAATCAGGCTTTTAGTGTCCATATAATAATAATACTAAATGTCCGAATCCTGGCAAATGTCACATTTAATTTTTCACAAGCTTTGATAGGCAAAAGTAGGATGACCCCGGTTGTGATAGGAACCTACGCTACGCGCTAGCAGCTATTCTGGTGGTGTACGTAAGCGTAGCTGAATGCCCCCCTCTCCCCCTTTAGGTAAACAAACATGTAATTAGGCGCAGAAACCACGCGCCAGTGTAATTGGTATTACGGTCAGGCAGACATGCGCTCGCGCTGAGTATTGACGGCATACCTCTATCAGTCTATCACGGAACCACCCACACGATTTGTACTTTATGACTAACAGATTAAGGTCTTTATACTTACTGTAACTTACAGCTACTTCTGCCTATCAGATTTTGAACCTTATTTTGTTGTATTTAGGAGTCAAAATGTGCTCACTGTTGTGACATGCCCTACTCTACATACAATGAGGAGGATGCCCGTTAGACAAAGGCGAATGTTACGGTGTCTCAGTCAGCTGATGACCATTTGAGTTCAAGTTCAGGACGTGATTTGAAGCGTTTAGTTTGAGATCCTTTACGTGGTGGTACGCATCTTTGTGATGTAGCTTGTATGTGAACTAACGTACATTGTGCTTACTGTAAATGGGATTATATTACGTTAAGTGCAATCGGATTTGTTCCCGCGAAAGACTTATAATTATGTTCAAGCAGCGAATTTAATGTTACTGACACAAAAAGGACGTCACAAGAGCATACATATAGCAAAAAGTTTTGGCTTCGGTGTTATAGCTGGGCGCCTACCTGACGCCAACCATTCCACGAAGTGATTTGAAGCAATGATGGCCGAGCGGTAATAGCTATGGACTGCCGTTCCGCAGGTCCATGGTTCGATCTCCACCGCCGGCTAGAGCATGGTGGAAGGGCATTTTGCGAATGCTCACCTGGCTAGCTACCACCCTCAAGTAGAAAATCTGTCGCCAAGCTCCTAACGGTGTGTTCCGGCAGCAGTCCTTGATAGCTAGAAAAATTACAAGCTCATGAGACTTCCCAACTGTTCGTCTCAGAGTCTCAGCGTGCGCAGTGCAGTACGATCGGATGAAATGCATCCGTTATAGGCAGAGGTTATTTCGCTTAACATCAGATGGCCCTCGTGCTTGATCCGTCGCAATAACATAAAAGAAAAATGCTTCCTTTGATACTTACTACGCTTTTCGGTTAATACGGCTGATAAGAAAACTGAAGAATGCGCTGATAAGCTTGACAGCTAGTTCGGCTTTTCAACATCCAATAGGGAGGTTATGAAACAGTGTCATTCTGAAGCTGGTACCGTATATTTCTAGTATCAAGCAATATTAACATTTAACTGTTGTTGAACCTAAACGTCTGCGTCACTACACCCAGCGCCCAGCGGTGACTTGTAACGTAATGTTTCTGTCTGTCTAGTGACGTCATCGGTTGTCGACATCTACAAGAATCAAACATTGTCTGACGAGGGAGGTCTTATGGTTTTTATTAGTAGTATGTTATTCTGAATCATATAAACATATATTTACTTATGCCTTTAAATCTGAAATACTGGAAGTACCAAAATTAGCGATTGTTATTCCAAACTAAAATAAAACAGCGCTTTCGGTTTTCCCTCTACGTAATTTGTATTCTTGATAACTGTAATTAATTCACCGAATAATTGATTGATCGAACTTACCTCAAATTTCTTTTTGATCTGTAAACCTATTTTCCATCTCCGTCACAGAATTAATATACATCACCAGTGCCAGTTCTCTCTAGTGTTTATAGCTCCCAAATGGCTGAACCGATATAGATATTATTTTGATGCTATAGACCAAACAAATCTTTTCAGCCGTTTGTAATCTACTCAGGCATAAGAACAGCCAGTACACCGGATCTCAATAAATATCATAGACTAGCTAGATCCTTCGGAATGTTCAGATATAAACTGAAATGTTTGTAAGGCACCTTTTTTATAGCCGATAGACTAGCCTTTGACCAATAGATATCTCACCTGATGGTAAATGATGATGTGCTCGAAGATGCTAGATTCAGGCTTAACTAGAATTACTGGCTCTCAAGGACAGCTGCCGGAACACACCGTTAGGTGCTCGGCGAGAGATTTTCCACTTTAGGGTGGTAGCTAGCCAGGCGGGCTATTCACAAAATATCCTACCACCATGCATAGAAGAAGTCTGAGTTTGGATTTCTTATATCGCTTATATTTAGTTTAGTTAGTTGTTGTGGTGTCGTTTATTTTGCCCTCATTGTCATTCACTATGTTTGATCTCGCCATGCCGGTGTATCTACTATCTATTCAGTGCGTTATAGGCATGGAACATGCTATGAGTACTTAGGCACTGGTTACACATCTGCATGTAGGTAATTATATGAGCGTCCATACTATCATTGTTTGTTGTGGCCGTGTCAAATTCAGGGGTGCACTCCACAATAACATAGAATAACTAAACAGTAGGTTATCTCTACTCAGTCAATTGTTGGAAATTAGCTGCGCCCCGCGGCCCGCGGCGTGAGATGATGATGAAAAGTATCCTTGTTATGTTAATCCAGGACCTAAACAATCCATATTCCAAGCTTCATCAAATCGGTTCAACCGTGTTAGCGAAAAAGAGTAACAAACATGTATGTTTCAGTTACATCCTGTCACTGACGACTGTGATGACTGATGAATGATGATACTTGTCAAGTGTGCCTACCTATTAGAAATAAGTCGCGTATAATTTAATTACCTACTTCTTTTATTTACAACATGTTATTTAATTGTATATGACAGCTAAGGGAATTATAGGTAAGGTATAGAAAAGCTAAGATATTACCTAGGTATTTAGGCAAATTAATAAAGTTTGTTTATTGAATTGATCGAGCTATACAGTTTCAAACTACACTTTTCGCTGTTGTCTGTTTGTTATATACAAGAAGTTATACCTAGTACTAACCTAGGCCTATACCTAACTATAAATTAAGCCCAATTTCACTAACCTAGGGTTATAACGCGGTTTACTTTATATTCCTAACTATTGAAATGTGGTGGTAGCCTTTTTTACCATAGATGTCTAGTGATGTTGCGGTATTTGAAATTTTAACTAAACTGTAATCTACGAGTAACTAACCCGACAAAGGCGAGCCCGAGGACACTAGGTTGACTTCATAATTAATTTAATTGTTTCTACTCGCGGCGGCTAGTATACGGGTATACAATTGTTATGTTGACGTCATTCGTCTGAACGATGATATGACTTCATATCTGGATCGCATCAGGTATTGTGTGGGTGTGCACTTGTTCCTGTGGTTAGCCGCGCAACTCTGGAATATGTATTACTTCCGCTGTACGTATAAAATTACTTCATACTATATGTAAATCTTCTGTATATTCCATTTCGGAAATAGAATAAAAATTTTATAAATTCCGACGAATCCACTCATTGTGACTAATGGCGATGTTTGCTATATTGTGTAAAAGCTACATACAATATGAATTTCAAAACTGATGAAAATTAACGCAAAAGAATAATCCCATAAATGAGAGTTAAGTCCGCAACTTGACCAGTACCTCGGCTTGCGACATGCTCAAACCATCAGACAGGTCGTAGAAGTATAGGTAAAGTCATTGCACGATATTCTCCTTATTATTAACATCCAAAAAATAAGAGGTTGAATTCTACTGTATTTTTTTAATGCATATAATTGTGTAGTAATCACGTAACAAATGATTACTACGCAACTATGAATATATATTACTTTTGATGATTTTTTTACTTTAAACTTCCTGAACACCGGTCGAGTAGTAGTTTTAAGCTACAGTCAATTTACTGAAAAAAGTAATTGTATACCAGGATGATTTAATGTTATGGCCAGTATTTAAGGCGAGTGACAATGATTTTGTAAGCAGTATACATTACTAAATCAGTAAAAAATTTATTTATTAAAAAACGAACTTATTTCGAACAATATGAAATAACTTGTGGAAATCGACCCACAAATGGACTAGCACAAAGAGTTCCACTGCTACTATAATGCAAAATAAATTTACTTGGTACAGTGCTCTTCACGCTTAAACACAGTGTTTGCACACTACTACTACGTGGCAGAATATCTGACACTGCTGTGGTACCCGCTAAAGTGTACACTTGGTAACTTAGTAGCACCTCACGCAACGTTTCAATTAGTTCCGCAGTATCAGCCAGCGTGTCGTGTTGTATCGGGGGCGGGCGATACAAACAATAGATCCATGTAGATACGACAAGTATTTATTGCTTTTGATAACATTAATGGGCTTTATGAGTAATCTTTATTGCCAATATCGACTATCTATTAATGATGTTGCGGCGGAACTTCTTGGTGGAACTGAAAGTAGAGGAATCAGATGTAGATAGATAGGATAAAGTCTTAATCAGTGCATTAAATGTATTTATCGAATATGAAATCTTTCAGGCAGATAAACACAATTAAAATATGAATAATTACCAAAACTTATGCACTTCGATTTAAACAAAAAAGGAAGATAGGATACGCTCTAATATCACGACAGTATAATGTGGAAAAAAGTAATACAAGCATATAATGCACATAGCTGCACTTACATTGTACATATGAGACGTTTTAATAAATGACATAGACAGGAAGACAAGCATGTAGTAGACGCACATACACACTCTACTGCAACTCAATCAGGAGACGTCGCGTCGTCGCCTGATTTTAAGGGGGATATTTTAGACGAACGCCCCCATACAAAACGCAGCTCCAATCTCATTTTAATAATAGCGAATAAAACTCAACGATTTTTTACCTACGTAGTCACTACCCTAATATCTAGGTTTGTGGTGCATCAGATTTTCATTAAATTATACAGTTTTGAAATTACACTAGCTCAAAAACTCGTAATTTTAGATAAAAGAAAGACCCAATTTAAAGCAAAAATAAGCATGTTTTTAATATTTCTATTGCACCACAAACATGGGGAATATAATGAACTTTCTAGAATGGGAAGTTATTTATACATGTGTACTATACTCTTTAAATAAATCTGGAGCTACGAATAACTGGCTCAAACTCCTAAAAACGAGTGCTATATACTAAACGCTATATAATAAAAAAAAAAAATATTAGTCCAAAAGAAAAAGGATAGGTCTAATAATACACTTTATTTACATGCATATAGTCAAGTGTATGTCCTTAAATTGCCGTGTTCGAGGTACGGGTGCCGTTTCTTCTGCTTTTTAATAGTTCAGTGCTTATACACGTTACTTTTCAGAACATCAATCGATTCTCTTGTTGTGCTGGATAATACCCATGCGATAATACCATATTATTTAGTGAGTAAGATAACGTACTCATTAAATACTTATCAATTTTGATATGATATGGTGTTTTGGCTTTCTTTTTTTGTTAATGATAATGATGTTAAACTAACCTATTTAAACAAACAATGTCCTCCCATTGTTCACCATGGGTGTCATACGAGGCGATTGAAGGTAGAATACCGGAAGGTGGGCAGCAGCGCCTTCTAAGTAGCGTCTAGCGTACACTGCGATCCCCAAGATAACTACTAAGCGTGGGCATTATGGCAATCGCCACCTCTTAATTGGACTGTATTCAGCAGTGGATAATCAGATTAATTATGTAACAAATTTTAAGTCTGTTCTGTTTTCTCGTAAGAAATTTCCTTCTTTCAGTGTCGATTAGATGCGGCGCGACGACAATAACATAAGTTTGAACTGGCCGCTCATGTCACCATACAAACGTTGAAGGGAAATCACTCCCTTATTTGAGGTTTTATTTCTAGATTTAAACATGATATCGATTGCTCTCTTCATTATCTAGGCTTGTATCGTTAGCAATTTGTAAATAGATTATTAACCTGAAAGTTATCAGCCTCGAAACATTTTCTATTTAAATCCGGATCTAAAACCACTAGTGCAGGACTAGTGGTTTTAGATCCGAGTTCAAACTTATGTTTTAATAAATTTGATTCCAGCAGGTTGAAATACCTTGTGGAACTGCGTGATATCATCATTTTCTATAATGATCGTTACAAATATAAGTATCATGCTGTGTCCTATTTGGACTCGGCTCTCCATTGTATCAGTCTATAAAAGGCAAAGGTCTATTTTTGTAGCTACGCCTCATTATAAATTCCGGCGCTACTATATTTTAGTGGGTTGTTAATTCCGTCGCTACTGAAGCTTTCGAAACGTCTCGTATCGTCGCGCCGCAGGTCTCGTCCTTGTTTGGGATCGATATTGTGTGGCTCCATTATTGGTAAGAGTTGCTGTCTTGTGTTGACTTGATACTATTTACAGTAGACACATTTGGGAACTGCTTTGTTAATTCAAAGGTTATTGTAGATTGTATCGATGAAAACGACTTTCCTTTCCACATTACTAAAGTACTAATGTACATTGGAAGCCAAAATGACAACGCTCGAGGTACACTTGTGCTTTGAGTGTCGACATTCTCCAATGCGGATCAAATGGAACATTTTTAACATTAAATTTATCGTAGGAGACGATTTTAGCTTAATGTAGATCATTTTCAGAAGGGCATTTGTGGCGCGTAGCTTAACCTTTCACCAAGGATGGCTCAAATATTACCTGGTTCAGTTCACCTCGGATGTCTATATATGAAATTCTTTATTACGATATTGTTACTGCCTACCGGGAAGTTTTGCAGGCGGAAAATGTCCTGGCTCCGTACGTCAGGGAGTGCTGTGTTCCTACCTGTCCACTTCCTATATACATCCCAGATAACCAGACGCAATGTAACAGTCTCTGGAAAAGAAAAAAATAAAGAGCTGATTGCCAACCGTATTTTATTATTTATTTGTAACTAGCCTAGGCTAGCATGTAGTAATTATGTCGAAGATGTTGTTCAGGCTAACCTAGAATTACTGGCTCTCAAAGATAGCTGGAACACACCATTAGTGTTCGACGACAGATTTTATACTTGAGGGTGGTAGCTGGCCAGGCGGACATTCCGCAAAATGTCCTACCATCACGCAAATAATGCATGCATGTGGCATTTGAATAGATAACTAACCTGGCTCGTTGTACCTCCAGTGTCTGCCTACGCGGCCCCGCGGCACCGTGATGTCGAAGAAGCCGGCGGCGCAGCCCACCCTGCACAAGGTGATCATGGTGGGCTCGGGCGGCGTGGGCAAGTCGGCGCTCACGTTGCAGTTCATGTACGACGAGTTCGTCGAAGACTACGAGCCCACCAAGGCTGATAGCTATCGGAAGAAGGTACGTAATCTCCACTTGCAGCATGAGGGTATATGACAATAATATAAAAAAATAAATAGTCCGGCACTGTAACTATTGATAGTTGGGTATGGCAGAAAAAGCATGAAAGTAGAATAATGCAGTGGAGATTAGAGCATTGAGAAGCATAATTGGAGTCATTCATGATTAGTGTGACAGGATAAGGAATAGTGTGATAAGGAAACGATGTGATGTGAATGAGGATGTGGTGACAAAAATCGAGAAAGGTTTGTTGAGATGGTTTGGACATGTAGAGAGAATGAATGATATGTGATTGACGAAACAGGTATACGTGGGACAAGTGAACGGACGTGATGGAAGAGGAAGACCAAGGCGAACGTCCCGAAATGAGATTGAAAATTTTATGTATATATGTATCATGATATTATGTAATTCTTCTTATTTTTATCAGCTCTTCGAGCTCCAGGTTTTAAACCTGACCGAGACAAATATTTGTGCGATGAGCATAAATAATTGTTTTACGATCTTAATTGTTAATGGATGTTGGTTTGTATATCCGTGTATTCCTTCACGACACTGAGGATCCTAGTGCAGGATATGATGTGTGTCAAAACTCTGTGTTGTTTTAAGTAAACAGGGTTTAATTTTATTATATATGTATATATGTGTTTGTGTGTGTGTGTGTGTGTATGTTCTTTAAACTATTTCTAGTTACCATTTATGCGTCGACACATTTATATTCTCTGATCTGGCTAATGTGGCTGGCAGGCATAAACACTTCTCAAAATGTAGTTGGTTAGCATTATTGAAAATAAACACAATAACCCCTGCAAATCGTCGTAGATATGTCTAGACATTTACATTAGTCAAATGTTTTAAGTCACATACCATGAAACGGTCGGGGCTTTTAACATTTACGGGGCACAATTCTTTACTCTGGGTGGTTATTGTTACCTAGCAGGAAACGAACCGCGATCTCGAGATTTGGTCGTAACTAACGATTAGCTAAAGAGCTGCATAAACTTGAACTTTTGTCCAGTTCTAGTGAGATCAGTCAGTCTGCGACGGCTATACCAGCGGTGGCAATAACTAAGCCAAGACTTTATAAATTCCAGGTGGTTCTCGACGGCGAAGAAGTTCAGATTGATATCCTGGACACAGCGGGACAAGAAGACTACGCTGCAATTAGAGACAACTACTTTCGATCAGGGGAAGGTTTCCTCTGCGTGTTCTCAATCACAGAACCAGAGAGCTTTGATGCTACACAGGAGTTCAGGTATATTTTCTTTTAAATAGATGATAGATATATACACAAAGGTAAGTGATGATGTGGTTGAAGATGTTGCTCTCAAGGAGAACTGTCGGAACGCATCTATTATCAGAGAGTTGAAATACATAGAGTAGTTATATCCGAACATCACTGCTCTAAAAACTAACTAGAATTTACCTATCTACATACCATAATGACAAGGAAAGAATATTCAAATATTATGCGTTATCTATTGTTAGAAAGGGATAAGTAATTTGTGTTACCACCGCACCGCCCGCGAGACGTTCCGATCTTCATAAAACTGCGATCTCTTTCACTCTCTCACACAAAACGATCCACAAGTCTAACTCATTCATTTTATTGTAAGAAGTTCCTAAGATAAACAAAATATCGATATTTTCTATTTCAATAAAACAAAACAATAATTACGCGTGAAATTGAATATTTTTCTCATCTCTCACAGTGCCTGTATAACTAGTGTAGTGTCTTAAGACACAGGAAAGCATATTGTCCACAACTTTTCCTAAAAAACACAATTACCGGCAAAGTATTCACCGGTCGCTCGTAAGTGCAAGACTGGTAGCGACTACGGTAATTACCTTGCATTCGACTAGTAAATATGGGGAGCTCACAACTCATCTACAGGTAAAAAAATCTTAGGGCCCGTTTCAGAATGTCATAATAAAGTTTCGGGTTGCTATGCAACACATAAAATAACTGAATGATAAAAATGACAGTTGACATGCAGCGCGTTTCAAGCTTTAACGCCCTTCTCACACATCCGCTGCGAAACTTCAGTTACGAAACCGCTGTAGGAATTCCGCTGCGATAAAGTGTAGTTGTGTAGTTGCGGAACAGGCGTCGGAACCTGCTAGTCATCAGTCAGACATCGGAGCGAAATGTCGTCGTTATCAGAGTCAGAGGAGGAGGAAATATTATTGTGGACTTTAACTTTGAAAAGGCGTAAATCTCGTAGAATTTGGGTGCACGAGATTAATGAAAAAAGGAAGAAATTAGGAGAAAACCTATTATGTAAAGAACTAGAGTCACATGAAGATCGTTTTTATACATATTTTAGAATGAGCCCAGGGAGTTTTGAAGATCTACATAATCTTTTGAAGCCACATATTACTAAACAAAATACAAGGTTTAGTGAAGCTATTTCTAGCAGAGAAAGATTAGCCTTAATACAAAAAAAATATTCGGCATGTTACTAACTCTACGATAAGTGAAACATGTTGATTTGTTCATGATCATTTTGATTTGAGGTTGTTAAATCAGTAGGTATAGCCGTATTGCCCTCTTGTGGAAGAATATAATAATTAGCATTGTCAGTAACTGTTGCGTCACTGATCATGGAGTAATTTCCTGGAGTAGCAGGAGAATGCGTGGTATCACTTAGAACAGAGTAGTTGAAACTACCCGTTGCAGTAGAGTTGCTGTTTGAAGTTACAGCCTCCAGATCACTTAATTCAGCCTCCATCAAAATTCGGGCGATATCAAATTTTGCTTTTATTTGTGTTCGCTTTGATAGTGTTTTGAAGTATCAGCGTATCCCAAAAATAATAAATCTACTCCATCACATTTTACATCAACTTTATCTTCACTTCTGTTGCGATCTCTTCTATTTTGTAAGTACTGGATCATTCTATCTGTTGGATCCGGATCCGGATTACTTCTCCTATGCCTTCTATAAATTTGTTGGGCGTTTTGAGTTTCTTGCGGGCGGGTATCTTGTGCAACGTCTTGTGTAGTTACGTCTCCCGTAGATTGAGAGTTAGTAGAATTAACTTCTTCAACATTCAGAGATGCCATACTACCTTGAGTCTCATTCAATGTAATTGCTGGATCAATGAAATTCATTTGATCTGCCCAAGTCCAATTTTGAAGCTTTTTTGCAGCTTGGCCACTTGTACTCTTTTTAGATAATTTGTACTTTTTGTAGGAGTCTTTTAAATTCTTCCACTTCGCTTTCAAAGTTACGACTGAAAAATAACAAAATAAGACAAAATTAATATTATTTTCATTGCAGATTCCTAACTACTCGAGATTGCTATAAGACATTATCGTTTTCATATCGTATAGGAAATTCAACAGTTTCAAAAATAGTGACCGAAGTATGTCAGGAAATATGGAATGTTTTACAACCATTAGCCATTCCACAACCTACACAAGAAATGTGGCTCAATATCGCAGAAGACTTTTTTGGGAAATGGGGATTTCCTCATTGGCTGGGTAGCGTGGATGGAAAGCATATTACCATTAAATGCCCTCCAGGTAGCGGCTCAATGTTTTACTGTTACAAAAGTAAATTTTCTATTGTGTTATTGGCTGTTGTAGACGCTAATTACAAATTCATATATGTTGACATTGGATCGTTTGGAAAAGATTCTGATAGTACTATATTTGAAAAAACACCTTTTTTACAACTATTGCGAACTGGTCAACTTAATGTACCAAATGCCCAATCATTACAACAAGGCACAGATCCTTTGCCTTATGTTTTAATAGGGGATGGTGCCTTTAAGCTGGAAACGTTTTTGATGAGACCTTTTGTAAGAGAAGCGGCTATGCAAGATAGAGATAAAAAGAGATTTAATCAGGCGCTCAGTCGAGCACGTGTAGTTGTGGAATGTGCTTTTGGAATAATGGCACAGAAGTTTAGGATTTTCCTAAGACCTTTCGAAACAGATTTGACAAACACAATAAAAATTGTAAAAGCAGCTTGTTGTTTGCACAACTTTATACAGACGAAAGAGTCAGCCGTACATACCAGTTCCAGCTTTGAAATAGAACAGCTAGGTGCCTTTCTACCACAAAATAGACCTGGCAACCGACAGAGAGCATCGGCGGCAGCGTTTGAGGTCAGAGATAAATTCGTTCAATATTTTACACAAACGCAGAGAACTTAACGTTATCATAATATTATCTATAATAAGTACAAATAAATAATTATACATATAATACATAATGTTATCTTATAAGCAAAATAAACAAATACATTACAAATACAGTCTATTATTATTATAAAAAGACTACATACCTTCCTCATTTAATTCCCTCTGGATTTCTCTCCATGCCTGCAGTTTTTTCATATTATTTTTATAATCCGGTTGATTTAATAAATAAAGAGTAGGTCTATTTCTGACCTCTTGAATTAATTTTTCTGTGAAAGCGACGTCCATTTTATGAAAAAAATGTAGTTTCGCTTTTAATTTTTGTCGATTTCCACAAACACGTGCGAAAACAACGCGGCACCGCAACAAAATGGCGGCCGGAGCGCGGTAGTGTGGCTGGCGTCGGAGTATTATCGAGGAAACCGCGCGGGGAAAGAGATAGAATATAGTTAAATCTATGCGTTAGAACAGGCAGTTCCGTGGCAGTTCCGCTTCTCCTACATACGGACAAAACACAGCGAAATTAATGCGGTTCCGCTGTTAAGGTTTCGCAGCGGAGGTGAGCTACGGGCATAACCGATGACTGTGAAACGCAAAGATAGTGTTTTGTTTAACAAATATGTTCTGGTTAGTAAAACCGGAACTTACTCGAACATTCTGAAACAGGCCCTTAGTCTATTATAGTATTTAATATCGGTTCTCGAAAATGAATATTATAAAAACTGTGGTACGTTTATGATTTAAACACATTTATTTTATCCCTAATCTATCTTTTGAAGCTATGATAGTCGAGCGGTTATAGCTATGGACTGCGGTGCTGTAGGTCCATGGTTCGATCCCCGCCGCCGGCTTGAGCATTAATGTATGGTGGAGGGGCATTTTTCAAATGCTCGCCTGGCTAGCTACCATCCTAAAGTAGAAAATCTGTCGCCTAGCACCTAACAGTGTGTTCCGGCAGCAGTCCTTGAGAGCCAGAAAAACTACAGGTTGTCTCAGGGTGACGGGCGCGGGGCGCAGAGCAGTTCGTGACTTGTGACGAAATGCATCTGTTAGGTAGAGGATACCGTTTAACATGAGGTGGGCCCCGTGCTTGTTCTGTCACAATAACATTAACCCATAGATTAACAAGGAGTAGCCACCCTTTCTTCATCTACCAATGGGTTTACATCATAATGACATATGGTGAAAGATGTTCCGTAATAGTCATAACTAGTGTAAGTCATCGTAAGACTTCACGCCTTGTCCTTATTAGCTGTACAATGCGACACAACATGACATGTGCTCTCCTACCGACCGAGACTAATGCGACAAAATTCAATCAGAGCTATCCTAATCCTAACTGGCAACACGAACTATAGTTAAACGTCGGCACGTTGATTATATAACCGGTTTGTTATTGGTTGCTTTAACTCCAAACGTTATTTAGCCAACAAATTAATAATTTTACAATTGAAGTACAGGGAAGGCCGAATTAATCAAATGTCTCTGCTTATATTGGGATTGCGGGCAACAGATTATGTCGTCGAATAACATGGCAATCAGGACGTAGCGTTAATTGTACATTCCGATTGAACATCGATGACCTACCTTCGTCCATGTCATCATTTACCATCAGGTGATGTAGTGGTTAAAGGTGAGTCTATCAACTACAAATAACTGATAAAAAATTATTTGCTAACGTAGAACCTGTAAATGCGCTGCTGCCTTCGTTATTGATACACGACATAAATATTCGGGTAGGTTCATGTAAATCTAGAATGATGTTCGAATGTGTTAGTTGACGATATTCCAGAGAGCAAATCCTGCGCGTGAAAAACGACGAGAACATCCCATTCCTGCTGGTCGGCAACAAGTCCGACCTGGGCGAGAAGCGGCGCGTGCCGCTGGACGCGTGCCGCGACCGCGCCGCCGCCTGGCAGGTGCCCTACGTCGAGACCAGCGCCAAGACCAGGGACAACGTCGACAAGGTCAGTCTCTACCCACCTCTCCTCACCTCACCTCACCTCACCACTCAGTACCCCGAGGTGTTTGTGCCTACTGTACGCTGAGTTAGCGCTCAGACGGACCGTAGACAAGGTCAGTACCACTCCAGAGCCCTGATGATCCTTGTTGTACCACTAAGGGATTATAATAGTTGGTCTGGACAACCGGACGTTGGACTGTACTACGCGTAGAGACTAGCAGCGCCAAGATGAGGGACCACATGTTCACAGGTAAGTATTATTTTCAAATACCCTGAGAATATTGAAGTCCAGCAACTATATCGATGATACCGTTCAAGTAAATGCATTTCCACTACTGTCTAAAATGATTTTTTTACAACAGATAACTTTAGCCTTTGATAAGTGATAAGTGATGATATGATCGACGATGGTAAATAGCCTGAGATAACTGCCTCTCAATAACAGCTTGCGAATCAAACCATCACCATCTTATGGCCGCGGCAGGGTTTGAACTAGGGACCCCATGCGCGGCAGTCTTTAACTATTGATTGGACTGCTTCAAAACCAATCTGATGAGGGATCTTTTGATGTTAGATTTACTTTAATTTGAAGCTTACCGTAAGGTACTAAAAACGGTGAAGAGTAAGTAGTACATTTATTTTATCTGATCCAGAAATATTTGGAGTATTGAATAAGCTCTTAATCTTTATTTCCACAAGCCAAGCCTGAGCTTTGCACTCGCATGTTATATTTAAGTTAAGCTTTATAGAACAATTCTATGAGAGATACATATGTCGTCGTGCGGCTCTGCTTGGCTTTGTGTCTTGTATATTTAGAGTTGTGCTGCCCGCTAGTAACTAGATTATTTTAACATTTTATATAAAACTTATAAAGGGTAAAAAATTCAATATGTATCAATAATACGAATAAAAAGGTAAAGTTATGAGAAGGCGCCGCGCAATGCAACTCTGAAATATATTTAAAAGTATTATGAGTACCTACTGTGGATGAATATTCTCAGTGTGGTCAAAAACTGTCCCTTTGAATTTCGTCGGCAAATTTCATTTCATCCTGGTGAGGTCATGCGTGTTGTCCGCTGTTCTATATCTTTTGAAGAAAAAAATACAAAATCTCATCTATTACCATTAAAAGGGAGTACCTCTTTGGCGCACAGAGTATTTAGGAAACCTCTGCTTGCTGAATTATTGGTACTATAATCAGTTTAATTCGGTGCAAAAACAGATCTTTATGTCACTGAATTCAGAGTTGAAGATATCATATAGCAAGGTTTATCAATAAAAAGTTAACACCTGAAAGACCTGAAAGAAGACATGTGTACCATAACACCTTCCAGAGTCTTTCTTGAGTAGATTCCAACAATTATTTTACAAAGACTAAAGGTATATTTTTTAATGTTTAAAACTATTTGCCAAGTGTGTCATAGTTGCTACCTCGATATATGTTACAAGTCAAGAGATATAGAAGAGCGGAGTGTGTAATGGGGTGTGGGGTGCGGGATGGGGTGCTTTCCGTGTTGTTTGTAATGGGGCCGGTCGGTGGTCGCAGGTGTTCTTCGACCTGATGCGAGAGATCCGGTCGCGCAAGTCGGACGACAGTCGCGCGACCAACGGCGACGTCAAGGGCAAGAAGCGGAGGCGGATCAAGTGCAACATACTGTAGGGACCATACAGGGGCCCGGGGGCCGCTGTCTGCCCCCAGCCACACTGTGCGCTACCAGACGTGGGATACCTACTTATATACGCTGCTTACGATGTGCTCACGAACGTAAACCTTGAAAATCGTTTAATTTACTATGATAAACAATCAAAAGCACATTTTCAGAATCTCCAAAAAAGGAAATAGTTGCGCGAACGCGCCAGTGGCCGCCACAATCGCGCCACCCCCGCCAGTGTTTGTGACTTGTGTGTGTGTGTGTGTCAGTACGCGTGTGTGCGTCGGAAGGCTTGCTCTATGCGTGTGTCATGTTTGGCGATTACAACGTCCCGCCTTCCAGAGAAAAACTTACATGAACAATCGTAAGTGCAAAAAGGCACTCGATTTGAATATCTATATTTATTTGATTTCCGCGGTACGGAACGACATAATCTCAGGACATCGACGCATAAAGATTGATATTAAATAGGTGTAAGTTGCCAAGGCTACTGTGTAAAATATAATATATTAATTCGGCCATTCTTGGTGCTGGCATTTTAACGAATACTGTTCTCGATGGACCGGTGTGAAGTATATTTTAAATTGTATATTTAACTTAATGCCTACACGAGTGTACAATTTAGAATACAATATAACCGGAAGCGATAACACACTCATCGCTGAAGCCTTTTATGACTTGTTATTATGTGACGGTTTGTTTAGAACAGTATTCCTATGAAAGTTTTTATATGACTATTGTAATGTTTAAGCTTGTGCTTGCACGGTATTGTATAATCTTGATGATTATCTTTTACTCTTTGGTACATAATAAATAAAAAACCGTTAAACTCACCGTAATGGACAATAAATTATTATGATTTTGAGGTGCTGTCAATATTGATATAACGTTACGAAGTACTACCATATGAATAAAGCATGGTACAGAATGAGAGCTTCACTCCTACACACAGCACAGCTATGTGTGCGTCACTTGCCAATAACGGTACACGCAGGGTTACAGCGGCGTCCGCTCGGGTAAGGAACCGGTTTGAACCAGCTCATTGATTCTGTTCCTTTCTTTATTAATGTGGTACTGATGTGTTTTTTGTTGTTGGCGCTTGACAAGTGAGCATTGCTTTTTCAAATCTATAAATTTATATTATGTCCGAGAGATTATAACTACTTTTAGTCACATCAATAAAGAAAGGAACAGATCCAATAACTATGACAACTTTTTCCGATTACTGAGCTGGTTGAAACCGGTTCTGTACCCGAGCGGGCGCCGCTGTGACCCCCGCGCGTCTTGTCTGTGACTAGTTACGCGCATATAGCTATATACGTGTAGTAGTGAAGCTTTCTGTATCATCTATCTGAAGCGTTCTGTACCGTTCTTTATTCTTCTTTAAGTTTCGACAGAAGCTTATAATATAAAGTGAGTAAGACACCAGTACACGCGCTTTGGTTCTTAGCGATAAGGTTTTGTATTTATTATATGTAAGTGCTGAATGTTAGTCGTGTACGTGAATGTAGCGAGTGCTGAGATCGGTTGTATTTGAATAAGTGTACGATAAACTACTTTATTATGTATATCTGTCACTAGAATATTGGTTGAATCCCACACATATACGTATGTGATAGTACTTTCCAAGTACTAAGTCGTCCTAAAATTAATTTATTTAATAAAAACGACCAAAATCTTTAGTTTCGTCCCAGTAATACATTTATCAAAATTAACATAACACTTTTCTGTCTAGTATGACGTCACAATATTGTATTTCATTAAAAAAAATATAATGTTGTCGTATGTATAATTACTTCTACGTAGGTTTATTTAGCTGCCTTTTAAAAATTCTAGAATATTGCTAGTTAATGCATATAGTATTAAGTGAAGCACGTTTGAACGATGATACTCGATGTGTAATGCAATTTTGTATCAACCAAGCGTTGATATTAATTTATGTTTATCAAACTAAATAATTAATGGCATTGTTATTTATATAATATTCAGTTATAGCAGAAGAATAGATAATAAAACAATAGTCCTATTTTTGTACAACTTATAATAATACCTATCTGTATTACTTATGTAAAATATAACATTCAACCAACAATGTAACTTTGTCCGGAATGAGTTTTTATTGTCCATTTGAAGAAATATCTCAACCTTACGTATTAAATTACATCTTCTGTGTTCTGTAACTATATATATATATTTATATAAAGTTAATTGAACTCAAATGAACAGAACATATTTAGAAAGAAAAGTTATAACGCTTACTTAAGATAAAGGTTTTCGAATTTCATAAAAATGAGATTGTCGATTGAAATCACAGTTAAATAAGTATTGAAGTAATATCTGATATTTTATGTTATATTGGAAAAAAGCATGATATTAGGGTGATCCATTTTACCCATTATTTATAGCTAGTTGTATGTACGTAAGTTATTGTGTCCGTAGGGTAATGGTTCACAAATTGTATGAGATGGTGTATGATATGTAAAACCTACACTTGATACAAGTTTATATGATGAAATGATATTAAACGCAGGTAAATAATATATGCAACGTTATTTGATTACTAATTTTACAGACATTATTTTAGAATAACATTTAAAAATATATATATTGACAATTTCGCCTGATTTTACTGCTAAGCCGACGTGACTTCATAAACCAACTGAAACAATTTTCAACGCGTTTCGATTCTACGCTAACCTTCATCAGATCAAATAAATGTAGTCAAACTTGAAGGAAGGCGCGGGTATTGAGTCAAAAACAAAAAACTCAGAATAAACTTGATATCAAATTCTTAGGAAGACATTATAGAGCATTGACTTAAAACTTCTGTAGAGTCGAAAATACCGAGTACAAAATGACCTCGGAGTAACGCCGGATCCAACAGACAAAATTGAACAGAAGAACGTAGAAAAATCTTTGTATGAAATTTTCTTTCCTTCATGAACGCATTCAACACATAGATGTTAAAATATTTTACATAAAATACGAAAAATAGAACTGAGTGTATGTGCTGCATACCTACAGAAAAGATTCGCGTTTTTTTGTGGGGAGCCTTACTGTAAGGTCTTACTGGGATCTTGAAACTGAAAGTCCCAAAGACCTTTTCAAACAGGATTTTAATACCAAACCGTTTCATTCACTTTCACAATGACATGATATTAATAATATTATAACTTGGTGCATAAATGAAAAATATTCCATTAACTGTTACTTTGACAGCTGTCACATCTAAGTCCTGTCTTTAGAGTTAAGCCAATAACAAAAGTAATATTAATGCGTTTCTTGTCAATTATTCCTTTTTGTCATTTTAATAATATTTATTAGCCGTTAATTTGGTTCCAATTCTAGTACAGTGGGTGGAGTGGGAAACTTGAATTCCCCGTGGTGTACGGGGCATCGCCCTTTTATATCTGATAACTCCCAAAAGTACTACATTGTATCTATGAAATAATACACAGTATAACTTAGCTTTTAATATTTATTTGCAAAGAGAAAAAAAATATTCCAGTGATTGTAACCTCTAAAGATCGAGTGTACAGTGTATTTCACACTAGGTCGCATGCTGTTTATACAAAGGTATTATTGTTTTTGAAAATCGCTAACTATTATAAATTTCTAACTCAAAATTAAATATGGGATATATAAGCGATTTTGTCATAATTTTACTAAGCGCTTAATTTGTAAAGCAGTCTGACGCTATTGTATTCTGTACAAGGTAGGGTACAATAGGCTGACTGCAGGGGTATTTGGATTGTCTTCTTTTTATTACTGATAGGCTAGCGTTTGACCACTATCTCACGACGTGATGGTAAGTGACGATGGCTTGAGAAAGTTAAATAGAATATAAGAAAGTAAGGCTCAATGGCCGCTAGCTAAGGGAACATACTAGACGCTTAGCGAACAATTTTCTACTTGAGGGTATAATACCCTTTAGCATTATTGCTCTAAAAGAGTTGCAGAAATTAGGTAGTTTCAGCTAATTGTATAGGTATTGGGAAGTGGTTGGTTAATTTGGAAATATTTCACAATACAGATAGTTGCTTGGCGACAGTTATTTTGTGGATAAAATCGCCTTATGTTTTTATATGGAAAAACTGTATTTTATGTTTGTGAGATGTCGGCTGAGATGATTTTATGTAACGGAATAAAAGGGGCAACTAGTACAACATTTATGTAAGTTACACGTGCATGCCTATGTTATATATCAGTCGTGAATGTTCTTTTGTGGCTTTCTTTAACACCTTCACTGCTAATTCATCACCATTAACAACATTTTCTTTAATAAATTATTTAGCAACACGCGATAACTATAAAAGGTAATATCTATTCATGCACGTATAATAATAGATAACTCTTTATAATATCGAGGACAAAACCTGTCGTTTTGATGTAACTGCTTTGAAGCGTTCAAATTGCTTTTGTAAAAACACATTTTTGAATTGCTTATTTAGAACATAACACTAATAATTTCCATATAAGATATTGCATGCACTTTTTGAAAACGTATGCTTTTCCCTCAGGCATTCCTGACGCTGATCAGGGCGATGTCCCGCGTCAAGAAAGGCCAAGCAATGGGAGAGGATGTCGCGGAAGAGAAGAAACGGGCCTGCTCTCTTCCCTGCTGCGCGATATGCTAGTACTACTCTTTATATGTAGATAAGAGGGTGGCAAAAGTCGTCACACCATTTTGTCACACACGTGATAAATGCATTTCCGTTCTCCGATCAAACTATCAGCTATGGAGATTATAGCAATGAGAAGGTAAAGAGAGCAATTAGTAGCAAAATTTTGTATCAAAGACTGTATGTCTCCTAAATAAAAATTGACTCAAAACTGAATTTCAGCAAATAATATAATTCGGTTTGAAAAGGATATGATGCACAGGAAAATGGCAGCTTGGTTTAAATCCCCTTTAGACTACGTATCCACCGGAGTTGTGAGAGGAAAATATCCTCCAATAGGATCGTTTCCTTTCCGTTGCCTCACTGAGCGCAGCTCTCCTATTGGTTGAATTGTTCCTTGCACACCGCGATCTCCCTCGCACACTGCTCTGGTGGATACGTAGCCTAAAGGAGGTTTTGATATCATTGGATGTGTTTATAGACGTGGTGGGCAGCCCTCGGACCTAAAGCTGGCTTAAAATTATCTTAAAATATTCTAAATCCTTTCATTATACAACAACAGTTGAACTAATCAACACTTAAGGTACGTCTCCAAGATCCACAAAGTTCCTCCATCCGCGTGTAGAACTTGACTTCTAGTTCTACACGCACAAAGTTTCTAAGAGGCGATTCGAAAACTTAGGTAATAAAAACATATCACGCTTGTTTTTAGAAGGTTTAGAAAGGGGTATTTAAAAACCCACGTGTCGGCAGACATGTTTTGGTTCTGCGTGTTAAGGGGCGAGCCTATTGACATCGTAAAACACAATTGTGTCAAACCGGGTGTCAGATAAATGCTTATCAATAAGATATATCAAAATAGTAGATATAGGTAGCAAATCACAAACTGAGATACATAAACTCGACTATTATTATATAACGGCTGTTTTAAGTATTATTTTATTGGTAAATGTAAATAAAACTTTAATCCACATTTGATATTTTATTTCTAGTAAAATGTTACAAAACTTATCTTTAACAGTCAGTCTTACACCTATGTAACATATTTATATTATATTTGCGCTTATAACAACTCGTATTTACATTGAACCATAAATTCATCAGATATGAGAATTTGAAAAATGTATTTTAATGAATTTTATAATAACGAGACTAGAGTTCAATAGATGCAGTACAATTTAATTCATTTCTAGTTGAAAAGAAAAACTAAACATAAGTTATAATTTATAACGGCAATAAAACTATTTCGTCATTTATGTCATGGGTGAAAGCTATAAGCCTGCAATGACATTGTACAGCATTTATTAAAACGTTTTAAAATATATTTCTCACTAGGTCCAAATCCGGTGGAACCAGGTTCGATTCCCGCTAGGGATAAAAATGTTGTGCTCTAATAATTAAATGGGATTTTCGTTGCCCATAATTATATATTATAATTTAAAAATATTATTCTAAGTATTATTTTTTGATGGAAGAGTAACGTTAGATATAAACATGACCTACTTTATTGGCCCTATAATTTTTGTTTGCTGAACGTGGCAGTACAATGTAGTATATTTCAATATTTAATTTGTAACTGACCTTCATAGGAGCGTCGTAGATGCCTAAATTGAATAAATGATTTTGACTTAGCGTGTGTGAAGTGGACGCAAGACAAGTCCTCACGGTCGCACGCACTCCTTGCGGCCAATTAAATAAGCCGGTTTAGTAATTTCTAACTAAAAGTATAATCCTTGCAGTTGCTTAACGTTAATTTAACTAATAATTTTCGGATGGCATCCTGTGCATTTTATCTAATATTTATTACAAAATTGAAACAAATTCACAGAAAAATACAATCAAACAAACGTAATTCAATTCAAACTCGGTAAGTATATCACAATTAAGAAAACGTGTCATGGACCAATATATTAAATTATCAAAATGATTATATCCCTGTGAATAATGATAATATATAAACTGATAAATTACAACTGAAAACCACTTGTTGACCATTGAAAACACACAACTGTAAAGTATACTTTTACGTTTTACTGAACTTCTGATCTCTGGAGAGATCTCTGATAACTATGAAATATAATAACTATGAAGAATGGTTGCCGAATGCAGCTTATACCTAACATTTGAGCTTTTTATCTCACCTATAACAATCCGTGTATAAGTGTAATGTTGGTTTGGCAAGTCGTGATGGGTGGGGTGGGCACTATAGGACCGGCTAGAGTAGGGTTGCATCAGCCGAACTGACAGCGATGTCCGCAGCCGGCGGGACAGAGCTGGTGGCGCTGCATCCAGTCCCGCATGTGGTGCAGGTGTCCCCCGTGCGAGCACCCCTGGCACCACGCGTACAGCCCGCGGACCACCTGTATGTGCGGAATGTTATTATACTTCAAACACTTCTCTCTCACTGTTATCTCGCTGGAGCCGGCTCAATCTATGCGCGACTATTAACCAGTTTCTACTAGTTACATATAAAACAAAACCAGATATCTGGTGCATTATTGATGTCAGGACCCAGTGATTACACATTTTCAACCGACTATTTTTTATTTTTCTCGTCTTTTATTATACTATATTACGAACATAGGGCCGAGGTGGAAACCCTGGGGAACACCGAAGGGTACAATCTTGGCTGAATATTTAAATCTACAAATCATGACACGTTGGAAACGATTTCGGAGATAGAATTCATAACTCGTTAACAAAGATTCACAAAACTTGCTCATCCAAAAGCTTTCTGATGAAAATAACTGATTATGTATGATATACTACATTGAACGCTTTGAAAGAGTCCGTATAAATGGCGTCAACTTCATATTTGGTTTCTGTAGCTTCCATGATGTCACAAACATAACAAATAAGATACGGTAGATTTCCTCAGTAATAAATCAAAACATGGATTAAGCAATGGAATGAAATAAATCCAAATTATCACTCAATGAAACATTAAATAGTTTCATTTGTTAGGACCGATTTCTCTCAGATTCTCCGTAACGGAGATTTTCAGAATCTTAACGGTAATCAGCCTTACAAAAATAGTAAGACATTAGATTTATTTAACTACAAATTGAAACAAAAGTGTTTCAAGGCACTTTAAAATCATCACATAATCTTATTATAAAAATAAGTATCTTCATCGATGGGACCTAGCGTTCTAATATCAACTTTGTAAATCGGTCGTTGGAGGTGAGCGTATCTCGGTGCAGTGAGCGTATGCGCGATACACTACATGTGTAGGCGATATGGGCGGCAGGTCCGCAGTTGGCACAGTACCTGGTGACAGAGCGCGCACACGTCGGGGCGGGTCCCCTGCGCGAGGGAAGGGGCGGGAGCCGACGCGAGGCAGGCGCAGGGCCCGCGCGAGGGGGGCCGGGGCCGGCGGCCGCAGCGCGCGCAGCACACTCCCACGCTCGTCGACTGCTGCGAGATCATCCACACGCTGCTCACCCACGCGCACCTCACCACCTGACATACAATATAACAAACGCGACAATCACCTACAACATGCGCACAATGTACCTACTATCATACTTGTAAATAACAGAATGACGAGCTTTTGAACTCAATCTATATGAAGTGAGTCAATGTGAAGACTTGATACGCTGGAACATGCCAGCCTAGAGAACACCTATCGACTGTGTACCTAGAATTCTATATTTATATCTATTGGGCTATGGCGCTGGTAAGATTTTTTATAAAACAGGCGTACGGATGGATAATGAAAGTCCAGTGAAAACCCTTCGTGCGTTTTTTTGGAATATTGACCATGTAAGGATGCCGCGTTTATGAGCGTTCGTTGTACGATAAAATGAAGGGCGAAGAGGAAAAATAATGTATAGTTGGCACATTCTCTGAATCGAAGTCTATAGAAATAAAAAACTCTGGCAACATTGCGCCTATGTTCGAGGCTTTGAAAAAATTCATAGGTGTAGATGTGCTTGTAAAGTTAGACACCCTTACAAGCGCATCGTCATTAATGAGTTTCTTTGCGCGATTATCTGCAAAGCATCGAGCTGGTATTAAGCCAGTTTCTTTCTAGAGGTGTCTTCAGGGTTCCATATATTATAAAGATGATAACGGTACAGAAGCATTACAGAATAGAAAGTACGTCTACTTTCTAATAGAACTTTTAGTTTTTACTTAATTTATAAATATGGTAAGCGTTACACTCTACAGCTTCAATCGGTTGGTTATAAAAACAGGTATCTCTCTATAAGGGTAAAATAAAAGTCGGTTAAAAATAACATTAAAAGTACTCTGATAAGCTTTAGATAGACAGGCCTTGGTTTTCGAAGCATTATATTTGACCACATTGCCATTGCCCCATCCGGAGAATAGCATGTAAGACATGGCTGAACTTTCGCCTCCCTGTGAGTTTAGATTTAATCATCGCTTGCGTATCAAAGTCAAAATCATTTATTCAATTTAGGCGTCTACGACGCTCTTATGAAGGTTAATTACAAATTTTAATATTGAAATATTCTACATTGTACTGCCACGTTCAGCAAAAAAAAAATTATAGAGCCACTGCGAGAAGAACGGGCAAGAAACTCGGGGCCATTTTTTTAAACATCTTTTAACAATGTGTTATATATACATCATAATACGATTATTACAATATTTGTTTATATTACGTAGGTGACAGGTGACGGCTTGGCAGAGGCGGAACCTTCCAAGCATCTTTGTCGTTTAAGTAATCACAAACTTTATAGTATGATTTCTTAATCAAAATATTTTTCACATGCAACTTGAATTTTCCTTCCGTGTAACACTATAGGTAATACAGTACTGTCATCTGAATACAAAATGATATCGAGGATAAGCAGATTAATAATATAAAGCAAGAAGAGAGTAAGAGAGAGAACTAAGCCTTCAGGTACCCCGGTATTTATTGAGGTTGGTTGAAGGAACTCATTTAAAGATACAAAATATGAAAGAACGAAAAAAAAAACTCTGAATCTATCACTGGGTGGGACTCGCTCATTTCATTGAGCTGATGTGGCGATGAAACATATAGCAGCCTGCATTATGCTGCTCATTACAAGATTTCGGCACTCGATCAGTCTCCAGAGAAACTCGAAATAGGCGTATCAAAACGACAATCAATTCAGGGGCACATCATTATTTTAGTACTATTTAAACAGGGAGTGAAAAAATGTCACAAAAATAAAGATTACTATCTATGCAGCTCTAAAATTTGTAAAAGCATAGAGTATTATACTTAGTGAAGATGTAATTGTACATACCTCAGTAGCGACGTTCCACAGTTTGTGTTTGTGCAAGAACTCTATGTATCCGAGCAGCCAGTGCTCCTGCGTGCCCTCCTCTATGTACGGGAACAGGTCGCTTCTGTACAACACGAACAACGCGGCTCTTACCAATCTATACTACTCACCGCTTTCACTTCAGCCGTACAGGCTATTCATACATACATGCACATATACACACTTGTTTAGTCATTTTCAATTTACTTAAAACGAGTTGATTGGACTTGCTATAGTATGCTAGATGCTATAGTTTCACGGAACAATTTCTTATTTATCTCTTTTTATTGTGAGAAACTTCTATTACTAGATCAGGACATTCTAGTAAGAAATTAATCTTCCTACTTACGGATATTTGGTATTTTTTTTCGAATTCGTAAAACTGGTGAATTTTTCTTTTGATAATTCCTAAGTCAAAATCATCCACAACATGATTATCTATACAACTTTTTTTTTGGCTATTGAAATATTAATTGGCTTGAATTTTCAATTGATGAATTACCCGCTTTAATCACATTTCTCACGGTTATAGTATATACCATAGCATAGTTATATATACCAAACTGTAGCCTCCGCAAAGATATTGGCAATATTGGCATCACTTTTAAATTCAAAGCTATCTTTGTCTGCTTTTCTTTTCTTAAAATATTCGGCCACTATAAAAATGACGAACAGCACGAGATAACGCACGACCCATCTTTGCGCATTCCTAAGGCGCGGTACATGAACCGGCGGCGGTTGCAGCGAACTGACAGAGCACAACAGCCGATGCCCCCCCTCCGGGGGGAGGGGGGGGGGCATAGCCGCGCCCATACCTAAGGCGCAGTACAGCGGTATTGGTCAAACTATAGACGCCAGGGTTTGCCATAATCCCCACGCTTGGCAATATCATATATTATATTATATAAATGATAAAGTGATGGAAGATGGTGCATACTAGATATATATTGTTAAATGGCTCTAAAAGATTGATATCCGAGATCCTGGACACGTGCAATCTCGCAAAATTCTATAACAATCTTGATGCTGCAGAGCTGTGAAGCTCAAGTTCGTAGGAAGATGGAACAATATTTTGTGGAATGTTTCGAAAAACACGACTTCATATCATAGAAAATGATGTGAATTCATATCGTCTATGGAAACTGATCAGTTGTATTTTTCACACAGTTTGAATACTGACATCTAATCATTTAGAATGAATCTATTCAGGTCGGTAGGTGATGTTTGGTTAACACTTAATATTCATGCGATGATGATTTTATTTATTATTATTTTAAACAACATTAATGCATCCTAAGGCAATCGTAGCGAATGTTATTATTTATTATTTTTGGATTTTTGTACGAAAGAAAGTCTGATACTGAGGAACTGAGAATATTGGTTACATTTTTTTAATGCTTGATAGGTTAGTCTTTGACCACTCTCTCATATATTGGGAACAATCATTTTCATAATACTTATGTAGTTTTAACAGCGAAGTTATTTTTATGTTAAAAGTAGGTACTTTGTTAGACCCTGTGAATCAATTCAATTAAGTTATTAATATTTTTTTCAAACGTCACAACAAAAGCCCTTTTTAGTGACGTGAAGCGCGGTCAGTGCCCCTTTGTCGTCAGCTTCAACCAGAAGGTTATTCACTCTGCTAAAAGTTGTCTAGTTGGGTCTGTACAGTATGATAATATAATAGTTGAAAGGACGTGTTGTTGAAGTGAGAGACAGAGCACCTGTAGTCCTGCAGCACGATCATGACGACGGCGGGAGTCTGCACGTCGGCCAGGTCCGCGTGCCGGCGCAGCGCCGCCGCCAGCAGCGCCGCGCCCTCCCACGCGGCGCCCGCGCCCGCGCCCGACGCGCTCGCCACCACCGACAGCGGGCCCATCTCACCTTCCTCCTGTACATATACACCACACCACACACATCTAACTAGACTCAAAACATAATATATCTAGAAAAAGCTAGTGGGAATTTAGCGGATAGATAACTCCCGCCTTAAAGGTATCGACAATAAGACAAAAACTGAGTGAATAGAATATACACATTACATAACAGGCTACTTGACCGTAATACGGCCGAAAATGTTTATTATTTAAAGCGATCCTTAAAAATATTATAAATATTATTTGATAAGAATATTGTTCGGTAAACTATGCAATCGGGTTGAACCCTATCTCTAGACGTATAGTATTCATACTCGCGCGGATGCGAATCCTGTTGTTAATGCATTTCTGAGGCAGCGCTGTCATCTACTGCAGGTAGGCTAATTTTAATTCTCTTCTCACTTTGGTTCGAGAGCTCCTCCGGACTGCGCGAGGTCGTGCGCGGTATTTTGTGGGATTTGTCACGGAGTTTTGGGGTGAAACAGTGTTTGGTTGTTTTGTGGGGTCGCGGCGGCCTATTTGACATTGGTTCGGACGCCGGGCGTTCGGGATTAAACGTTTTGTCTTGATTGGAACTATCAGTGAACTCGTGGTTGACGAAGGCGGACCCCTGCCTATCTGCGGGCTACCAGCGACGTCGACATCTGGACTGAGGGAAGTTTATGCAAATAGAATCCCCAGATTTACCTAACTGCAGTTAAAATAAGTTAGGTGTTTTGGCATAATAATCCCTTCGGCGGAACGCTCAGTGAGCCATTAGTTGGTAAGTGGATTCCTGCATCCATATACTCGCACATAGGTCAGCTGGTGTCTTCCTGTGACTTCCAGGAACCCAGTCGAATACGCCACGACGTACGTGGTAAAGTGTGGGGCTACGGGATCTCCCCTTCCCATACAAATGTATTTCTAATGAATACATAAAAATACTAAAAGTTATGATTTTTCATCTTCATTTCTGTTATTGGTTGAAAGTATAATTATTATTGCCATTGGTTGATCGAATACGTTTGAAGACGTCACAGATTACATGGAAGTCTTAAATAACGAGTATTTTGCTTGACAAACACAACAATCAACAGCTATTACGTGTATAATAACTATTACATGTCGCTGGAGTCACGTGAAACGCTCGGGGAGCGTTTGTGGTATTTACGTCAGCTTCAATAGTCTTCATATTTCTAAATATGATTCCAAACGCTATGACATGTAGACCGAATACCAAATTTACATATGTTTGATAATAAAAAATTCCCCGTTGCGTCTAATCGGGGGATGTGGGTTTGTATCAAGCTCGAAACCAAAGTTATATTCACAAAAAAATTGTGAATGTAACTTAACCTTTAAAAAAAATTAAAATAATTTTAGTAGAAATTATAGGTAAAAACATTATTCGATTAAAGAGGCTTTATAACGGTTCATGACAATTTAAGATTGTTTCCCCAAAATATTGACATATCCTATTGAGTGTAGTGTAGAGTAGATAGTTACCGAGAGGGATGTGTGCCGCAGCAGCGGGGGCAGGTCCGCGTGATGCGCGCCCGACGCGCCGCTGCTTGGCGACGAACTGCCCCCGGGGGAGCCCCCGGCGCCGCCCCCGCCCCCGCCCCCAACCCCGACACTCGCCGCGCTCGAGCCTTGGCTCGCTCCAGTCATCGGGACCGTTCTCATACCTGCCAACCAGCCGTCAACATTCTTATTGCTCGCTGCAGTTTTATATATGTTTTATATAATCTCATTCGGTAATATTCTAATTATGAAATTAAATACAGACTTTTATTGGCATATTTTATGTACATACTTCTTTAAGAAAATTAAAAAGTTAAATTAAAGCATTGTTCTCCTAACAAAAGAATGCTTAAAAACAATTTTTTAATTATTAAAGTACAATGTGTCCCGACCAAAGAGGTTTCAATTCAATTTAAGTACACATTATCTATGGTGAGCGAGATGCGCGCGCAACGCGCTGCGCTGGTTCCGAGCCAATAGACCAATAACATACTTTTTCCATTTTGGCGCTATTTCGTACATACGAATTTGAGTAATATTTTGTTGGATAAAACTTTAGTAGCAAAAATGTCAAGCAACACCCACGATACTGATGATTTAACTCCACCTGACATTCTAGAAACAGCTACGAAACTGACGAATAGTTTTTTGCCAGAAAAATCAAGAAAAGCGTATAGCCACAGAGAGTTGAAATACAGGTAAAAAAATGTTTAATGTAGCCATGAGATTAAATAAAGTAGTGTATGCAACTGCATATAATTAGGTATTAAAATATTCGTGTAATCTTATTTTGAAACGCCTGCGGCTCGTTTCAAAAAACTACACTCATGTTTTAATACCCTCTATTATATGACAGTTGCATAAACTACTATTTTAGAACAGGTATGGAGAACCGTATTTTAAAATTTACAAAGAAAATCAAAAGTTGTTGGCCATGTCTTAGAAATGGTTTGCTATAAAATTAAACTGTACGAACAAACTTGAAGGCGATATCGAATAGTGATATACTGCAACTAATTAATGCAAAATTAATGGCTTAATTTTTTGGGTGGGGTGATTTATTTTACAAAATTCTTATATAAAATGTTTTATTAAAACAGGTGGCTTGTGTCTAACTGCATTGCTAATGGAAATGAACTTTACATTTCACGTTGTATTCTGCAATATGTTTAAACCATGCATTTACATTCACAGTACCTCTGAGAAAATGATTCGTTCTGGAGTACTTTTTTTTATTGGGTTGTAACGGAACAAGCATGAGGCCCATCTGATGTTAAGCGGACTAACCTCTGCAGATGAATTTAGTAACAAGACACACGTCTAATTAGACGTGAGAGAGAAAGAGACGTACAGTTAAGTCTCATGTGCTTGTAATTTTACTGGCATTCAATAAACTGTTGCCGGAACGCACTGTTAGGAGCTTGGCGACAGATTTTCTGAACTGTTAAGGCGAGCATTCGAAAAATGCTCTTCCACCATGAAGTTAAACTCAAGCCGGCGCGGCGATAGGATTAGATCCACTCGACCATCATTGTTTAAAGAAAAAGTTCGAATTTTAATAAGCATAGAATGCTTATTGACATTCCCCAAAACTGTACTCCCAAAACTATTCTTAAAAACTGTTTTTCCTGTTATTTATTTATGCATTAACGCCTGCCCAGCGGATAATGTTACAAAATAGGTCAGTGGGATTAAAATCATCGTCACCCGTCGCTATAGCTGAGAATGCTCTGCCAATTTTTTTTATCTATCGTAGTGAGTGAGTCGTATCTTAAATTTATCCTTTGTGTAGTGCAGGGGAGGGTGGGGGAGGGGGGGCGCTGTGGAGAAGGAACAGTTGTGTAGTGCAGTGAGTGACCTCGGGGCTCCCTGTCGTCGGCGGGGGGCGAGGGGGCGCGCGGCGCGGGGTGCTGGGGGGGAGCGCTGCGCAGAGGGAACGCCTCCTCGGGGAGGGTCCAGTCGGCCGCCTCCACGTCCACGTAGTGCGCGCTCGCAGCGGACACCCATCCGCCACACTCTACAACAAGGACAAACAACACCGAACGCTGCACCAGACTAACTATAACATATTCAATAGTACCTTTCATAAAATACAAGTCAAAGAAATAAAACAATAGTTATTTGCTGAACAAGTGAGTAAAGTCGGTGTCTGATGAAAGGCACTCGCAATATCCCGAGTTAGCGAATTAGTCTAGAATCAAAGGGTTGTAGTCTAGAATTTAATCACGAGCAGAACCTCTATTAGGGATTTTTAAGAAAAGTAACACGTACAACTTCTCACCTCTGCCAACAAGACAACGGGACAATTTTTGAGTTAATATTTTACAATTCGAATAAGCATTGCAATTCAACGGGGCAATGCTGGCAGCATGCATATTGATCTGGAGCAATTGGACTGCCTGTGACCTATAGGTTATCTAAATGATTTAACTGTAGTAGCTGTAGTATTTAATACCATAAGATTATTTTAATTTACAAACATTACATAGTTTTTACATAAATGGTACTGTAACGATACGATACTTTGCGTTTCGTTTCACAATTCAATAAATGAAGTAATTAACATAAGACTATGTCAATCTAGGGGAGAGTCTTATAGAAAATTCAAACAACTTACAAACGTTAACTATCATACAAATGATTGCAAAAAATATTTATTAGAGAGGATTTATTTAAGAAACTACGCAACCTCCTTAAAAAAATTGCAGCAGCCTTGTAAACACTGCTTACATAATTATAATAAATAAACATATTAACTAACATAAACATAACTATAAATTTATATTAACCAAGTTTATTTATTATAATTAATTATGTTTACAAGGCTGCTGCAAAATATACCGAGATTAGTAGAAATGTATTGAGTAGACTACCAAAAAGGATTTATGTGAGAAACACAATATGGCAATATATAACTCATATAAAGCCTTTGCTTCAACTCGTGGAATTTTACGTGATGTAATCATGATGATGCGGAAATTAGGGCATGTGATTGGTAGACTGAGTTATTGTGACAAAGTACATATGTTGAAAATGTTCCAAAATGGAGTAAGTGAAGTTAATGAATTCTGATGGGTCAGGAGTTTTGGGGAACGCTTAATTTGGGCGTTGTGATTGGTAACGTGAGACATGACATAAATACGAGAAGGCAGAGCGCGCCAATTTCTTATATGTTTGTCCGTCGTAGCAATATCATCATCATTGATGTACATACACGCACCGTTATTCTAGAATATTCTGTATTTCTTCTCGGATACTGTGATAACTTCAAGTTCGCTGTATGTCACTTCCGGGAGTCAGTTATTATTACTGAGCCGAGTCAGTACAGATTTGTATCGCGTATATTTTGTTATAAGCTCCTATATTGATGGTTTGGACCGGTGATTATGAAAGGTGATGTATGTAGGAATAAAAGACTTGCTCGGCGAAGGTAAATTGTAGTTTTTTTTTTTTTATATATTGAACTGGGTACCACTTGACCACTATCTCACCTGATGTTAAGTGATGATGCGGTTGATGATGGAGCGCGCTTACCCAGAAGATACCTGTTCACTCGCGTTTTGAAGACCCCCATATTGTACTTAACCGGAAACACAGACTCAGGCAGGGTATTCCATTCCCTAGCGGTTCGTATAATGAACGAAGAAGCAAATCGCTTTGTTCGGGTAAATGGAATATCTACCATATAGCGGTGGCGTTTCTGAGTATCCCTGGATGTCCGGTTAAAGAATGGGGATGGCGGAATCAAATCATGTAGTTCTGTGCACACTCCCCGAAATGTATCCGATAAAAAACCGATAAGCAAGCGACTTTGCGGTGATGCTCGAGACTTTGGGAGTCTCTTGCTTACAAAAACTTGCGTAAAAACTATTTTCGAAATGAAATTCTCGTGAGTTTCACACATATTTAAAATCGTGACAATAATAGCCTACTGACAGTTCTTGTCTTCAATCCGTTCCATTTCGTACCAATTGTTATGTATACACTGTAGTCAGCAAGTGTTTTGGCGTGTGTCGGTATGGTTAGCAGATGCTGGTGTCATGTAATATATACACATTTGTTTGTAAATGTGTGTAATGAGCAGTGTAGAGAGAGTGAGAGTGAGAGAGAGAGAGAGAGACGTACCGTCTGCGCGCGTGTGCTTGGCGTACTTGGGCGGCGGGATGTAGATGCTGAGGGTGGGCATGCCCAGCACGCCGCTGTTGTGGAACGTCTCCGCCCACTCCTCCACTTCCTCCAGCGGCTCCTCTTCTACTGCACTATACATATATACAAGTATACCTACATGAACACTAAACATTATCAAACGTTGTTTTTAAATCGGTGCAAACTTGAATCATAAACAATAGATTATATTTTTATATATTTCCGAAAGAAAAGGTAAATTCTAGGGGAAATCGAACCCACACACATGAGTACCGTCCAGTCGCATTACCAATTGTGTAGCAAAAAGATAACGGGTCTTTCAATATCAAGTTTGACAGTTGATAACATATACAATATTTTGAAGTATGTCAAATTGGCTGTCATTTATTCATTTTGTTCAACGACACGTGAAATCGATAAGTTGAGAAACGTTCCGCGCGGTTCGCAAACAATCAACCAACACCCGTTCATCCACGAAAAGCAAGCACTGCCTATAACGTCGCCGCTGTCCATGAGAGAGTGCAACAGAATACGGCAATCGAATTCGCGTCGGTTCGTAACTCAGGCCTGCACCCATAAAAAAATCAACTAAGCCAGGGACTGAAAGTAAACGATAGACAAAGTCACGTGATCGCTGAAGGGCTCTGGAGCAGTTGAACACTGATCCTATTTTTTATAAAATCAGTGATGAGGCCCATTCAGCGATGATATCCATTTATCGATGAATGGGTCAACAACGTAAACTAACAAAATTATCCAATTTATTTGGTGAGGTCAACAAATCCACGTGAGATCCAAGAGCGTTACAAAAGTGTATTGTGGATTTTGTGTTGGCGTCATCGTTCATATTTCTTTGAGACCGTCGTTTGGCCATCGTCGGGGCCATCACAGTTAGCGGCGAGCGCTACAGGTGGATGTTATACAACTTTTGTCCCAGTGTGAGTAGTGCAGTGTAGGTACCTGTACGGCGGCGTGTGCGGGGCGGGGTCCGTGGGCGGCGCGTCTCGCGGCGCGTGCAGGGGGTGAGGGTGGGGGTGGGGGTGCGGGTGGGGGTGTGGGGGCGGCGCGGGAGTGGCACGTCCGGCCGCCGCGCGCCACCCGTACACGCACCGCACGTACTCCCACACGTGGCCCACCTACACACGTACATTACACATGCTACACATACAGCAAAGTTTTAAGCGAGGACATACTGTACCCCAAGTACAAGTTTCCATACACAACTGATTTTTAGGTAGCCATGAAAATTAACGTTTTTCTTCATACATTTTGTTTTAGCACTGCTAACAGAAAATATCATCATCATCATCAGCGGGAAGACGACCACTGTTGAACAAAGGCCTCCCCCATAGAACGCCACAAAGTACGGTTAGTAACAGAAAATATAATGTACTAAAATGTTGTGTAGTACAAAACGTTAAACATTACCTGCACAACTCGTACTGGAGGTACATAAATGATATTGTGTTATTTATCAAACAAATATATTTCTTCAAGTGTTATCTACATTCTACAGTGTTATAAATTATAATAATAGTGTAAGAAACATCCAACAAGATGGCGATGCTTAGCAACTTGATGCCATGCTATCAGCTATGGCTTTGAAGAAAGACATAGTAACTGAATAAATTCAGGCGTTACTTTGCGGAAATCCATATTTAATAATAACAAATAAACTTAAAGTATCTTTAAGAAAAGATTAAAAAACATTTTAATGAAACACTTAAACAAATATAATATATCTAGTGACAATTACGCCTAATTTTCCTGTTATGCCCACGTGACGTCACAAACGACACGCAGCCTAACCAGAATATTCGACTTGTTTCGCTTCTAAACAAAGTATCCTAGATATATTTTTTTTTCATTAAAATTTTATTTAATGTTTTCTTAAGATACTATTAAAATTATTTTTTTTTTTTGCCCGCCTGGCTAGCTACCACCCTCAAGTTGAAAATCTATTGTCAAGCACCTACGGTGTGTTCCGCCAGCTGTCCTTGAGAGCCAGTAATTCTATGTTAGCCTGAACAACATCTTCGACACACATCATCACTTACCATCAGGTGAGATAGTGGTCAAGGGGTTCATCATCGTTTCACCTACCTCAGATATATGTTAGGAACAGTGGTACAGCAGGTAGGTACATAGATTTAGTAAAGTCCAGTGTAGGAGGTGGGTGGGACTGACCATATGCCTGTTGTTGTCTCTGGCGACCTTCGCGTTGTGCTCCGCCAGGTCGTGTGGCGGCGCGCCCCGCATGCGGTACTGCGTCGCGCACGCCACCACGGGGCACCGCGCTCCCACCCCCACCCCCGGCCCCACTCCCACCCCCACCCCCGCCCCCGGGGCGCGGTACCGCGTCAGCGTGGAGGAGGCGCCCAGCGGGAAGGCGCGCTCGAGGGCCGCCTGCGCGCCGGGGCTCAGGGACCCCGCCGTCGGCTGCTTGCGGCTGGAATTGCACACGTGATACTGCACCAACGGTCCACCTCTCTACTTGCTACTATTTATCTATTCAGTTAGAGACATACATTCATTTAGACATGCCAGACAATTGAAATAGTACATTACCTACTGCAAAGGCAATTCCAGGGCCTGCAGTCTCGACATTGATAGCGATCGTTAACTCACCGATTTTTGTCGTTAAATCATATCGATCCATTATTAGCGACATTTGGTAGTCTCGACTGCCAAAGCTACCGACTGTCATCGCAAAGTTATCGAATATTTTCGCTGAGTTAGCGATTTATCGTAAAGTTATCGAATTTACTTGCGACCATTTTTGACAGCCCGATAAGTGTTCGCTATCTTCGATACCTTTGGATTTGAGGTTACAAAAACAATAAGTAAATAAATAATAATTAGAAAATTATGGCTGTAGAATATTTAGCGTGGGATTTGGTCGTGCTTGAACACAGACGTGACATGTTAATGCGGCGACAAATTGCACGAAACCGACGCGAAAATGAAAATCCTTTGGATTTAGAGGATGGCCAATTTCAGCCCCGGATCTAGGATTTTTCTGAACCGGGGCAGAAACTTGTTTTGGCGCCCCCCACCAATAGTTTTTTTTTGTTTCGCCCAGTAACGGCATATAGCCAGTGTCAAGTAATATTAGTTAACAATTTTATGCATATTATAATATGTATTACTTAGTCAAGGTCAAGTAACAGGATTAAAGTTTAGTCACAGTCAAGTTATACCTCAGTAAAGAGGTGTGAACTTTACTAGTTCGTACGGGGTTTTGCTACTAGAACAAAAAGTTAACTTAAAAAAAAAATTAGTTTTTCAACTTTATTTGATTTACCTACACCAGAGCACGCACGTAAAATTTACCATTATTTCCCATCTGCACTTGAAAAAAATAAATTTTGGCAACATATTACCAAATTGACAACACCATTGTTCCCTCTGGCGGGTAAAGATTTAATTATTTAAAAAAGTATAATAATATATTTGGGAATGGGGGAATATTAACCCGTTGAAAAATACTACAACTTAATATCCTAATACGAGTACTAATAACATGACAAAACTATAGCCATATAATTACTTACTTATTTTTTGGCGTTAATGTGATGTAAAATTATACAAATACTTATAATAAGCATACAACAATATACATACATCCAAGAGGCAAGCAAGACAGTATGCACATCTTCAATCGTTAAGCCTCAGCTATTTATCGAAATCATGCTACAGCTCTACACAGCGTATACTTTCAGCGAAAAAATCTATTAGCTCTTCAAAGTTTATCTGATAGGCAGTTTTATTTTCGATGGCAAGTATCCCTAGGCCAGATAGACGTTCCTGACTCATTGTTGAACGCAGATAAGTTTTTATTATTTTCAGTTTGCTGAAACTTCGCTCACAGCTTGGAGGTGGCGTCGGTATAGAACAATATATCCTCAAACCTATCGTTACATTTGGAAATGCTTGTCTCAAGTCGTGCTTGCACAAGTGTTCTAAGAGATCAAATGCACTCGATTTTTCGCTAATTTCTGTTACTAGATTTTTGAAAATGGCTAGTTCTCGGCAAAAATCGTTTAAATTGCATTTAAATATTTTGAATATTTTCTTGATCTATAACAATTGACAAATTTTCTTCTATTATTATGTCCAAATTGCATGAATTATATGGTACGACCCACAGTGAAATTCGTTATAGAACTTGTAGGTACTTATGGCGGCCGATCGGGCCCTCAGCACGATGCGGCGCGGCGCGCTGCTCGGTAAGTTTAGTTTATTGCCAATCAACGTAGGTATTTTTATTGTACCAGGTTGTGATTTAATTTTGTTCTCGTGTAAAATATTTTCACTAAATATACCTATTGCTGGTCGCTTAACATTTCAAGTTAAAAATTATTTCCTACCTATACTTAAACTTATGCTTACTTTTTCACTGTGTTTTGTCGTTTTAACTACAAAACAAGTTGTAAGTACAAGTATTTTAACCAAATTTTAACTCGATTTAGTTTAGATAGGTATCTCGAAATAAAAGCTCCGATTATAAACCGTAAATACACCGTGAGAAGCGCCCATTTAAAGCGCATGGTCGAACGTTTTGTAGGTACACCTATTTACAACGCGGCCGCGCTTTCCCGCCAAAAAATAATAAGCTGGCTAAATCTACGAATTTGCAATTAGGTGCAAGGGCGCTTTCTGATACCAATTTTCATTTATGTGTGTTCAATAGTGGACGTATTCTACTGATGACGATGTTGCTGAAAAAAATATGAATTTTGCTCCCCCTGGAGCTAGCGCCCGGGGCAGATAACCCGGTTCGCCCCCCCCTAGATCCGGGCCTGGCCAATTTCTGTACTTATACAGAATAAACAAGTTCATGTTCCATGAGCTCGTTGATGAACTGCATCCATCTCTTCAAAGACAACGACCTTACGGACTTTCTGTGGAGTCGCAAGTGAGTATCTTTGGATTAGGTACCGTACCTTAATAAAATTTATATTTATTAGGTCTAGTACCTATCTAAGATTCTTAATTAAAATTTTCTTCCTATCAGATTCTGACGGCACTTCGATTTTACGCAAGTGGGTGCTACCAACTACCTGTTGGCTTGCAGTGGGGCTGCAGCATGAGCCAAAAGTCAGTAAGCCGAGTAATACATGCTGTAACTTTGGCTATTAACGAAAAGCTTTTAAGAAGTTACATCAAATTCCCTATGACCCAAGAAGAACGGTGTGCAGTTAAAGAGAAGTTTAGAAATGCTCCACAGCCATTCCCAGATACGATTGGAGCCATAGACTGCACACATATAAAAATTTTAGCTCCGAAAGTCCACGAAGAGGCATATGTGAGTGGCCACCATGAGGGCCATTCATTAAATGTGCAAGCTGTTAGTTAACCTTCAATAGTTATTTTTTCTTGTCTTTATTGATTTTATAAATTCTTTGAAAAATAAGTACTTACATACTTAATATGTTATAGGTATGTGACCCTGGTCTTTTAATTTTAAATATTAATGCTCGATGGCCAGGAGCTAGACACGATGCTCACATATGGGCAAATTCACCTGTGCACTCAACAATGAAGAGACATTTTGACAATGGGGACCGCCGTACATGGCTGCTTGGTAAAGAATAATAACTGTACCTACATTATAATCTTATGAAGAGATTGCCCATTGACTGCCGAAAGTAATTTCTATGTTTCATCTTTTAGGCGATGATGGATACCCTCTGGAACCATGGTTGATGACTCCTATGAAAAACCAACGACCTAGGACACCGGAGTATAATTACACAAATTCTCATTGTTCAGCTAGAAACATAGTGGAAAGATGCTTTGGTGTGCTGAAGTCTGTTTTTAGGTGTCTCTCTCACCAACGCCAGTTGATGTATGAGCCATACACTGCTGGCCTTATCGTCAATGCATGTGCAGTATTACACAACATGCGTATAAAATACAAATTATATGAACCAGAGGCCACCACATCAACACAAATACAGGACAATGATGGTAGAGTTAATGATGATGGCGTAGAAATTACAGGTATTACCTAATGAAATGATTTATTTTATGGTATTCATGTAATATTTTAGAATCAGAATCAGAATATTTATTCACCATTATAAGAATGTTTGTTACACTAGGTACGTCATTTTACATAAGTAGTAATGCAAATCAATTTACATATAAGTTTGGATATATAATATATTCATAATATATTGTATTATGTTTAGGTATACTTATATTTACAAACAGAACATAATAGTTTTTCCCAGACCTTTACACCTATTTCATTGGCATTTCCATTTATTTGACCTAAAGGTTTAGATCATTTATAACATAAAGTCCAACTTATGTAATAATTGTAATTTCTATGTGAATATTCCTAAAATCTTGTTTTTGTTATACAGGATTAGAATCTGACACTGGGCGAGCTGTTGCAGAGCGCATACGAAGAAGACTCATTAACACTAGTTTTACATGATTTTATATTATTATTTTATGAACTCGATTCAATAAAAAACATAAAATTATTTATTACTTTTATTTACAAATTTTATAAAAAAGAGTTTAGATGCAGCCTGCGCAAACGCCTAGGATTGTGTCTTGGCTGCCTCAGCCTGCATCTTGGCAGCGTCTGCTTGTACTTGAGTTGCAGCTGCCAGCATCTGTAATAAAGTTAGATGTACTAAGTTACTTAATGCTCTCTAGCGTACCAGTGATTCAAATAATAAAAAAGGAATATGATACTAAATCATACCATGAATGTTTTATTACTAAATATCTAAATTTTCCGGAGGCCGGCAAAGTTTCGTGTGTGCAGGTATGGGCGCACGCTTACGCTTGAAACATTTAAGATAGTCATTATGTAAACACAAAGTACTTCGGACATACGCAAAGTATTAATTTAGTATCAAAAATAGTCGTTGTAGGTTGTACTTACCTGACGCTCACGTTGCTGTTGCTGGCACTCTGGTTCGGGCCTGCGCTTGTCTCACTGTTCCCCACCATTACCGTTTTTTTAACAGTTTTTTCACCCCGAGATCAAAAATTTATTCAAATTATTTACTTTCTGTGCAAAACAAACTTGACATTGACAGTTTGTCAAGTTTTACGTCTGTGTTGCAAGGAAGCGAACTCTCTTTTTCCTTGTTAAGTATGTGTTTTCTTAAAAACAATACATGCTACTTACAAGTTTCGATGCAAAAAAGTGTTAATATAATAAGGTTTACCTATATTTTGTAAAATTTTCAAAGAAAAATAATTATTTGAGAAAATCTTGTCCACCAAATTTCCCTAAAACAGAAGATTTTTTTTTAACTGCCAATTTTTTACCATAAAATCACTGCGCTATGAATACGGTTTTCGTTAACGTATCGACGTCGCAAAGTCAAGTTAGTGAGCGATTTTGCTCGCTATCCCGGTTGTCGAGACTTGCATTTATCGTTATTGTCGTTACGGCAAGCGAATTTTTTCGTTAATATTTAACGATCGGTAGTTTGCGATCGCATCGCTATCGATGTCGAGACTGCAGGCCCAGGTCGGATATGAGTTGCCATTTTCGCCGATTCGTATATAATGCTTTTTTTAAAAAAATGCAAAGACATACATAAATTAAATTTACCTTTGGCGCAACTTTATATCAACTAGGTTTTGAAGTAAAAACTGCTTTATGTTTTCAACAGGCAATATTTTAATAATATTTATGTATTTTGTTTTGACTTCGGTAGAAGCAGGTTTTCCGTCGCTAATTTGGCTACTGATCTCATTTTAATATATAAGGTGGATATTAATTCATCTATAATATTGCGGGGGATAGTGTAGAATCGATGACGGAATGTTTTCCTCTCATGTTTAATTTTCACATACACAAAAAGTTGTACTATTGCTTAAGCTGTGGACGTTGGCTTTGGGAATAATAGCAAGGACAACAACGGTCTACGAACACGGTGTATCTACTCTATTCACACACACGCACGATTGGTACGCGAAGTCAATGAACTGCTATACTAGGCACAATAGACAGCTGTTTTGTGTACCTATTCTGCCTAGTCGGTCTTTGGCGGCTTGCGACTAAAGAATGCGCGACGCGGTAACGGTTTAACACAATACGGCATACCTAAGTAGCTGCAACACAATACAGTACGTACCTTCTTAAACTTGAAATTAGAAAAAATGTAGGTAAGTAAAATTTTTTATAATTTAAAAGAGTTTAATCGATTGGCGATTATGCAAAGCATTCGGCATTCTAGCTAGATTGTCCGGTAAGGCCTTCGCGTTCGTCAGTATAGGTACGTGAAACAGCTTCATCTACCACTAGGGCAAAACAACTGTTTTAGTGATCTAACTGACATCGGGTAGCGTTCGTACGTGTGAGAATGAAGTAAACCGCGGTTCTCGCTATCATACTAAAAGGCAACGCGCCGCGCTAAGAAAATAGTTATACTGATTTTTTGTATGTGAAAATTAAACATGAGTGGAACACATTCCGTTATCGATTCTACACCATCCCCCGCAGTATTGTTGATGAATTAATATACACCTTATATATTAATTATCCAAATAAGAAAATCAAGACGAACTCTGCTTTACCGTCAATATTTTTTACCGTTTGTAACGAAAATAAATGCATCTATGGCTATCTGTACTAATATCAATGAAAGAGATCGAAATCCAAATGCCACTCCCGCGCGCCTACAATAAATTTCCAAGTAACATAAACAGCGCGTTTTTTGTTTCCAACTCATAAAACGCACTGGCAATGGATTTGTGTTTTCTGTGTGCGTATAAATACGATACTACAAACTTAAATCTTGAAATATATTGCAAATATGTGATGGAAAGGATTTCACGAAAAATCGATTAACGTAAGACACATGTCAGCAGACAACCCCCCGCAGTGCTGGTCTCGATAATTTCTTTTATATATAGTTACCCAAGCGAGGGCAAGTGTCTGTCGGGCACGCTGGCGGTGCGGAGCGCGGGCAGCGGGCGGGAGGGCTGCGCGTGCGCCACCTCCCCCCGCGCGGATATACACACGCCCTGCGGATTGGCCCACAGCACCGGGTGCGCCGCCTCGGTGAACCGGTGACGGTATAGGCTGCAGTCCTGGCAACACCAAACAAAAGAAAAACGTAGCAACCACATCCAACCAGTAATCGGGACGTTCGACCTCAATCCATACTAAATTGTTAACATAATAACGTAATTTTTTACCATAAAATAGAATTACAACAAGATATTTCGTTTTCGTTTTGAGCTGGTCCTTCGAGCCAGATTCTGAGATAGAATCAAATAAAAGGTTTATGAAGTTTAGTAGTTGGAATTATAATTGCATTTTCCATATTCAATCACCAAACAGCTTGATTTGAAAGCTAGCCTCGCGGCTCGTGCACAGTAAAGTAGATGTGTCATATAAATGTACGAAAGTGAAAGTAAATTTGTAATGTTGTACGAGAGAGAGTTACCCGGCTGGTGGAGAGGAAAGCGTGCGGAGAAGCCTGCCAGGCGATGGCGGTAGTGACGTCACGATGCTCGGCGAAGGTGGCGAGCGGCACGTGCGGCCGGCGCACGTCCCACACGTGCACGGCGCAGTCCAGCACGAGCGCGCACGACGCCACCTGGAACCTACGGCACAACTACATACTGTAGCCAGGCAACTAGTTCCCTTCAGTACTTCACGATGTATTTTACATGTGAGCGGGAGGGAGGTGTAAATGAGAAGGAAAACGAAAGTGGTAAGCCTCACATCTGCCCATAGCACTTGTTCTCTGTGACACAGCACTGCAGTCGCCACTCCGAGACAGTAGTTATGTTTCTTTGGTCAAATATTTTCACTTGCCCTTCATTTATTTTATTTATTTATACACAAGACAGTATACAATCAAGTTATAGATAGGACTTAAACTAATACAGTTTTGAGCTGGATTGTAATTTGTATCCCAAAAAATTTTGCAATAGCCTAAGCTCTTCTTAGCCTCTTAGTCCCAGTGGACTAGGAGAGTACTTCGAAACACTTTGTTAGTACTTAGTGATATGCATGTTATGCATTTATTGTATTAATTATGTGCCACAGCATGTACACCTACACTGAGAAATAGTGCACAAACGAGGGCTCCCTGACAAATGTCCATCTCTAATGTACTGTGGGGGGCGCCCAACAGGTCTACAGTTATAACTGGCAACTTTGCGTCTATGCTCGAGGCTTTGGAGTCTAGCCTCCACCAAAATGCATCATCACCAATGAGCTTCTTTACTCGGTTATCTATGAAGTCCAAGGCTTCGAGCTGGTACTTAGCCGAAACGTCCCACAGATGCAAGCAGTATTCCATATAAGACCGGATCTAGAATGTAGGGTTCTACTAAGTTCACATATTGTTATGTACGTACGTTTTCTGTGGGCGCCATTTGACGTGCCCGACGGACGCGATCGTGTATATTGTGTGTTCCAGGTTTGGCTTGGCGTGGATGTCCCAAACCTGAAATATTAAAATTGCATCTTTACAATATCATGCTGCCCCCATTAGCGTTCAACCATCGACGTATTAGAATAAAGTTGTTGCTAATTACTTTACACACGGAGCGGAATCACTTTACATATCATGAGACCTATCATCTATGATGGAACGAACCGAGATTTTAGGTGGCATACTACCAGTTGGCAGCGTGTCCTGGATGCTGGGTATATTTTGCTTCTTTTGATAGCAATGGTTGTTCATTGAGCCAAATATGTGTCTGCGGTTAGATAGCTCTGATAAGGTTTTGATAATAAAAATAATCATTATTATCTATTAATAGTCTTTTCTTAACAATATATAATAATATACCAACAAAAAACAATGCATCATTAAGTAGCTGATCAGCAGTCGAAGCTGAGAATCTGTACTCCAGCTACATAAGGCACTGGATGGCAGTACTTAGGCCTATCGCATGTTTGGTGACTAAATAATTTATTTATTTATGTAAATGGTTACCATTATGTTATTATTATTATTTAACTAACATAGCAATATGTATTAAGTGTTACTAACACTATGGACATTGGTCTGAATTAAATGGTTTTTTTTTATTAACAACTAATACGTAACACTTCTTATTAATTTATTCGCACAATCTTCAAATACGTAACGGTGGACTTACCAGTGATTCTAAATATTTTTGCGGCTATAATTTCAACGACTTAGTTATACATACCGATAGCCTTTCGTACGTTACAAGTCTATACAAGATCTTGGTTAGACTTGTAAGTTTTAAGATAAAGTGGGAGTATTAAAAAAGACGTAAATGTTTTTGACTATGTAACATTTGTTCATAATCCTACATAATATTATAAGTAGTTTATGTGTTTGTTGCTACTCCGTAACCGCATTATTATGAAACTTGAACAGCTGTGAATTTGCAATTAGGTTGTATCTCGATGATTTTGCTGACGAATCCATTGGTTATTTGTACATAATTTAAAGTACCGTCGTTTGTAGTAAATAATTTGTAATGTTTACACTTCTCGTATATATTTGTATTGTGTAATTAATAATTTTTTTATCGCTATAAAAAGCATTATTTTCTGCTATAATATGTACCTTCACTGCTATGAATCTTATTTCAACAGTTATTTATACATGACAATAACGAGGTGCTAATTTAGCAATTGTAATCCCCTATAATCTGTCGGACACAGTTTGTGTGTCGCTGCCCTAGTGCCTAGCACCAGACTGCGTTATCATGTGACCCAGTTGACTATCTCGCGCGTGTAGATTATGCAAATATGAGTGGCGTCGGCGAAGCGAGGAGTTACGTCATTTGCAATGTTATAAATAAACTATAAATGGATGCTATATTCTACTAGTAATAGGTAACTATCTGACAGACTCACGATTATGTCTGCGTTCTTCTTGTTATTCTTCAAGCTCTTATCCCACACATGTGTGGTCAGTAGACTTTGTCTTTTCTAACAACACAGGTCAATAAAAGAACAAGTTACACACTGAAAGTTTTGGGCATCAGGCAGCTCATTGTTTGAATTCCGAACGTATTTTTTACACATGAGGTGCAAATTGAACTCCATGCCGGAAAATACATGATTTTATCAGTTTCATCGCGTTTGTAGCTAGGTATTGTAACTATTCTACACGATCATCGTAATAGCGAGCTTAATATAATATTGTGAATATTATCTTAAAAATTTATTGAACACTAATGCACAGAATTCCATAATTTATGGCTAAAAATATTGAAAAAAAATAGTTTGTCTGTAACTAGTATAACCAATTCAATGATTATTATAATAGTTATTTATGCAACTGTTATATAATAAAGGGTATTAAAACACCAATGTGGGTTTATCACACGAGGCGAAGCCAAAATGTCATGCTATAGACATCAGAGTTCACTTTAAGAATAATTCATTGACAACGAATAAATTAATAAGAAGTGTTTCATACAGTTACCGCTTTGATTTCGGACTCATCAAGTTCGCAATAATCAAAAAACGCACAATCTTCAACTTGCAATAATCAAAAAACGCACAATCTTCAACTTCAATTGGATTGGTTAATTCATTTGGCGCTTAGAAATGATCGCATCCGATTGGTCGCGTCAAGGTAATGTTGTTACGCCGCGTGTTACACTATCGCCGCGATTATGCGTTCTGCTGTTTTTGAGCTCGAATTTCATTTCCTTACATATTTATCACTAGCTGCGCCCCGCGGTTTCACCCGCGGGTTGATGGATGATGATAAAATGTGTTAACCTAGCTCATGGTACAATAATATACTACGCCAGGTATTACACTCCGAGACCGGTTGTCACGTGACTGGGACACAAGCTTGTCAAGCATACCGTCATCAACGGCTCTCAAACTTTAAACCTAATTTGAGGAAATTGGGGCGCAGTAAAATAACAGTTAATAGATTTCACCTTTTTTTTAATAAAGAAAATCACGTGAAATTGTTTTAAGTTAAACAGATTAATGATTCTTGAATAAATTATGGTTATCAAGTTCGTACAGTGTATGTTCGTAGTTTTCTTATAATGGGTACCGTCGATGCTAATAGGCCTAAATTTTTCGTAGATTGAAATCAGGTAATTATTTTCTATGCCCAAGAAAAAGCCAGTTATCTGTATTTTGGTGTACAATTTAGTTTCAAAGAAAGCTCAAAAATATCGGAAGTAAAACCAATTAGGTAGATACGTTATATAACCAAAGAAATTTTACATTACATACCATATTTAGTAGTCGCAGTAAGAATGAAACAATTTTGCAGGAAATGAAAAAACTTCAAATCACTGCTTTTTCTACTTTTACTCTTACAGTTACTTTTTGCATGGTGGAATGGCATTTTGCGAATGCCCGCCTGGCTAGCGACCCCCTCAAGTCGAAAATCTGTCGCCAAGCACCTAACGGTGTGTTCCGGCAGCAGTCCTTGAGAGCAAGTGAAATTACAGGTACAGAGACTTAACATGTCTCCTGGGGACAGGCGCAGTGCAATTCGTGACTTGTGACGAAATGCATCTGTTATAGGCAGAGGTTAGTCTGCTTAACATCAGGTGGGCCTCGAGCTTGTTAGCTTGTTCCGACACAAAAGAAAAAAATTACATGTTTTTATTATACTCGTAGCTTCCAGAAATGGCCCGACCACAAAGTTTACGAATCACTGCGCATATGTGCATGAGCGAGAGCGAAACAGATGCAAATCATATACGTGAGACAGAGACGGCGATAGTTGTCAAAATGGTAGAACCATAGGGAGACAACTTTTTTCATACCATTTACTGAGATGAACATTGATTCATGTGTGACTTTCTATTAGACGTTTGAAATATTGTATTGATATTTTATAACAAAACATTCGCATGAAAAAGAACCATGAACTTGTATTCTGCTGCAATCACGTTTTAATAAAGAGCCAATTTGGTAGTGACGCAAGCCTGTGATTCTTCGGGAGTAGAAGACCTTGTTTTCTTAGACCATGATCTAGCTTATTTATACAATTGCTTTTTGACATTTCTTGTCGAGCTAATTTCTAATCAGTTGTTTTTTGTTTCCATGGCAACGCTGCCCGCGACACCGGCGCGCGCACTTCGGACGACGTTGTTGACGCGAGCCTTCATCCGGGTTGAGACGTCGCAAAAATTTCTAGTGTGGCTTATTAACAGTTTTTTTGGTATTTTCGTCAATTTACACAGTATATCTTTATAAATTATAGCCTATGTGTTATTCTGATGTATAAGCTATATTATTGTAAAGTTTCATTCAAATCCGTTCAGTAGTTTTTGCGTGAAAGAGTAACAAACATCCATACATCCATACATCCATACATCCTCACAAACTTTCGCATTTATAATATTAGTAGGAAGTAGGATAGGAAGTAGGAAGTAGGATTCATGAAATAAATTTTGACGGAAAGTCGCCTGTTACGCACACATATACATATACTTTTCAGCACGTGTGCTTCATAAACAGACTTGAACTTAAAAAGTCGTTTAACTTTGCTGACATCGGGCATAAATTAACATGAACTTTACGAGAATGAGAAGTTAAAAATTAATGAACTCTAGACGATGGCACTACTCTACGCTAGGGTGCATACCATTAGTATATTCGTAACTAAATTTTCTGTTTGCGTTTATTATATAAAACAATATTGTAATAGTATATATATTATGTACTAGATTTATAACATATAAATCAAATAATTCTATTAAATTTTTTGTACTCATATAAATTATCATCATCCTTCTAATGAACTTTCTGCAGATACGCAATAATAAATTACTTTAACATATTTTGTACATGATTGTCGACTCACTGCATTTTTGTTTCTATGTTGATTATCACATGATTGAGAATACCATACGAACGAACAGACAGATAGGCAGCGGACCCAAACTCCATGAACGACCATTAATGCTGTTTTCCGGCCTTTGGGTAAGGAACTCTAAAAAGCCTCTGATTTTCTTACTGGTTTATTGAGGTATTGTTCCGTGGTAGATGTAATTATACTTGATTCCACAGACTGACCTTAATAGTCTTGTCCCGGGAGGCAGTGGCGAGCCAGGGCATCTCGGGATGCCAGTCGCAGGCGAACACGGGGCCGGAGTGCGCGGTGAACTGCTGCAGGCAGCGCTCGTGGCGCCGCACGTCCCACAGCTGCACGTTGCCGTTCTCGGAGACGGCCGCGAACGTGTTGGCTTGGTGCGGGCTGAACTGCACGTCGCGGATCGACTCCGTGTTGCTACCGACCAATACGAACACATTCGATACGTCGTCTGTAAAAACTGCTGCGGATAGCTGATTCAGATCATTATAGTGAGGATATACTACGATCTGCCGTATAGGGGGTGATTCACATGATAGACATTTTGCGTATGCCCGTGCACCTGCAGGTCTGTTTCTACAGCTGTATTTGAGAATTCCATCGTAGGTTTAGTCTGAATCAAATCTTCGACCACATCATCACGTACCAACACGTGAGATAGTGGTCAATGCCTAAACTATCAAAAAAAAAACACACCTTTATGGATGAACAATAATTTTATATGACTGGATCTGTGTACACAGCGTATTGCAAATATATTTTATATATTTTATGTCACTTGACTAACTTCAATTTAATTCAACAGAAAACAGAGAAATGTAAACACTGTTACTTCTGCACAGGCAATGGTACATAAGTACCATCACCACTAACTTCTTAGATCTTTTTTAATATGGAATTTAGAGTTTAACCACTTATACTAATTTTAAAAAGAATGCTTGTTTTTAGCAAATTGTTTTTAGAAATATTTTTAAAAAATCCCCTGTATAAATGTACCTTCTTATAATGTACTTACAATACCAGCATTACCTAAGGTAAATAATTACCTTACATAAGTTGGTTCATAACAAGCAAAATGTATATTTTTATTATGATAAGCAAAATCTATAATTATATCAAACTTTCAACCCAGATAATGAAGTCCATTGTATTGATACAATGATAATTCTAATTCAGTAATTCATATTTTATGATAATGCATGTGTCAGGTCAAATGTTATTAACATAACATATCACAATAACGCACTATATATACCAATATAAATACGTAGCATTAATGTTAACCTAGATTTCCAAGATAAAGATAGACAAGATAGACATGTTTTTTTTTGCCTCTAAAACCTCTTAACGTCAAGAATGCTATCCAGAGAATGTCCACTATCTAGAGGGAGAATTTTTCAAAGAGAATTTCATGGGTGAATCCAAAATTATGAAGAAAAGCAAAATAAAGGTTAGAGGAGCCTTGAGATCAAACTCATTATAAAATATTAGCCTTGGTTAGCGAAATAGTGGTTAGAGAAAAACTGTTAGGAATGATTTTATTTTAATCTAGGTCTTCATGATTTTACCTTATAAATGTTCGAGCTACCTCCTTCATGCGCAGGTCAAAGCATTTCATCATGCCATCTTGGGAACCGGAGATTAGAAGAGAGGGCTCTGTGAGGTGAAAGCTGACCTGGAAATGATGGAGGCATTCAAAAATAACTATTGTTATGTTTGCTAACTACTAGGCTACTCTCATGTTCTTAGTCAAATGAAGCTCTGTAGTCTGATACGTGGCCGGCAGCTGTAGTGCATCATTCCCTATAATGGTAGCAAAGAGTTTTATTACGGGAAAATCGCAATAAATGAGGACATTTAAATTTTCTACATTTTATTTTATTGTCTTTCACAGTGTATAACAATAAACAAAATGTGAAAATACCAATCTCCATTGTTTTTCATCTCTATCGATACGATATCAATATTATCTCTATCCAAAATTATGGCAATGCTGCTGCAGAAGCTTAACATTAAAATGTTGAAGTTGAGTTTGTAAAATATATAAATTTATAACCAATTTTGACAACCAACCATTAATGTATATTTCTAGGTGATGCAATATAAAACAGTTATTACAAAATTTGTTTTCGGTTAACATAAATTATTATATGTATATACAAACTTCTTTATTGGTATTGTTTTACTTATTATAATAATATCATTATATTTGTATATAACCTATAATTAAAATTCCCATATGGACTAGATAATGTAATATTATATTTATAGTAAAAATTTCACCAGCAGCCTTAGTTTTTACATACTTACATATTTAGAAGTAAGCATACCTTGTTGACAGTTCTTTTGTGATCAGAAAACACGTGCTCCTGCTTTGAGCGTCCAGATTTACCCAGGTTCCATACTACCACTGCACCATTTGTAGCTGCGGTGGCTAAAGTATTCTCTAAAAAAAGTTTACTCAATCAGAATTGTTTTTTTTATTTATCTGTATGAAAAAAGGTACATAAAATATAAAAAATATATCAATTATATGTTAAGTAAATATAATGTTTCATATTGTGTAAGATATGTTTTGCATCTTTTCTATTATAACGCTTCTAAATGCAAAAAGGCACAAAAAAAATCTTCAAATCTAATTTTTTTTAAATTGCCATAGTCTCAATGAAGGCATGGGTCCTTTTGCATGGACCACTGCTCCACCAAGGGAATCTAGGTAGAGCACACGGCCATAACAGACATTTTTACTGAATATAAGTACAGGTCCAGTCATTCTCATCAATATTGATTCCTAAGAATCTGACATATACAAAGTAGCAGTGAATGGTCCCTGTAGTTAGTATATAGTAGACTAACAAGGCCTTCAATCGTAGGTAAACAAAGGGCAATGAAATAAACTTTGCACAAGGCCAGCATATTAATAATTTATTTTGTTCAGGAATTATATTTATTGGTTAATCAGTGGCATGAGCATCACATACATGCTGCTAAGTTCTTCGGGTTCGATCAGAGTCAGATTTGTTTTATTGTTTTTTTACAGAACAGTTTCAATAACTAAACAAGTCTGGATCTGTACCTCAAAGATAGCCTGGTAAATAGTCTCACTAATTATGCCTCTGTTAGAGGAGGGCTTACATCTTTTGGAATGTACTACATAAGGCTCTGTACAGAGGACACCGTGGCTGCGACGCAAGGTACTATGCGAGGGCGCGGCAATCACTCGGTCATAGTGCAGTTGGTACGCAGTTTCAGTGCGGTGACCTAATCATACCCGATGCTGCACCTCAGACCTCAGAACCTAATTGTGACAGTTCTTTTCTATTGGACAGGCATATGTGGTTACTACACAATCAGGCAAGTCTTACTTAAACTTCTTTTTACGTCTATCCAAGAATTATTTGCTGCTAATGAGCAAGTGTGGTACTAATAGCAAATTATATTTACCTAAATATATAAAGATTGGTAAGTATTTGCTAGTTTTAGATAAATATTTGAAGCGCTCGTAGAGAAGTTTGCTTAGCCGTTCTGAACCGATCAGCAAAGTTAAGTAACGTCCGCCTCAGTCATGAGTTAGATGGGTGACCACTGGTGACATTACTACTGAGCGATTCCATGCTTCGGAGGGCACGTTAAGCCGTCGGTCCAGGTTGTTGTCTTAGCATTTTGCGAATGCCCGCCTGGCTAGCTACCACCCTCAAGTAGAAAGTCTGTCACCAAGCATCTAACGGTGTGTTCCCGCAGCTGTCCTTGTGAGCCAGTAATTCTAGGTTAGCCTGAACAACATCTACGAGCACATCATCTCTTACCATCAGGTGAGATAGTGGTCAAAGGCTAACTTATCATGCATAAAAAAAATAAAAAATAACCTCTAAACATTGAGCTAGCAAGTTCGATACAGTATTAGATGTAAGTGAAACAGGTGTGCAAATTCGCATGCTCAATTTTAAGCGGTTAAAAGTGGTAGGTATTTAATGACACCTTTTATACAAGTTTGTGGCTACCTTCAATAGTGCTCCAAGCTACATCAATGGATGAAAAATTTAGATTCAGATTTTTCCCCACCCGCAGATTGCACACTTCAGAAAATTCATTGTCATCAATAGAGAAAACTTTGAAAACTGAAAAAGATTAGTACAAATCTTTAAATATACACACCTATTGGAATAAGATTAAAGAATGAACATTCTGAAATTAATTAGTATGAATCTAATTCAAACTGAAGCACTGGTAGCGTAGCTTGATTACAATTTCATAACTGATGAACTAAGTAAAGCAATGTCTGCTAAGGTCCATGATTTTGATGGGAGAGGCTTTTCAATGGTTTCAGATGAGCAGTGAAGCAGTGATGGCTCAGTGGCTTTGGCTATGGACTGCTGCACAGTAGGTCCATGGTTCGATTCCCCCCGCGGGCTTGAGCTTCACCGCATGGTGGAAGGGCATTTTTGCGAATGCCCGCCTGGCTAGCGACCACCCTCAAGTGGAAAATCTGTCGCCAAGCACCTAACGGTGTGTTCCGGCAGCTGTCCTTGAGAGCCAGTAATTCTAGGTTAAGCATGTTAACACCTTCGACCACATCATCACTTACCATCAGGTGAGATTGTGGTCTAAGGCTTACCTATCAGCAATAAAAAAAAAAAAAAAAAGAGTGCATGTTAAGCCGTAGGTCCCATTTATTGTCTTAGAATGACAGTCATTATAGCATGGCTGTAGGGGATTTTGCAAATGCCTACATGGCTACCTACCACCCTCAAGTAGAAAATCTTTCACCAAGCGCCAAACAGTGTGTATCAGCAGCTGTCCATAAGAGCCAGTAATTCTAAGTACAACAACTTCTTTGATCGCATCATCACCTAGAATCAGGTGAGATAGTGGTCAAAGGCTAGTTCATCAGCTATAAAAATATGGGTACATATTGTTACCATTTCTGCCGGCTATTACAACTTGTGAGCAGTCTTTATTGAGAGCCAGAGCATTGGCTGGTCCTTCCTGAGATACACATATAGTATTCGAGGGAATCATGGTTCTAAATTACTAATTAATTATTATTCACGATATCATTTTACAAGCATCACTTAAACAAAGTTACTCTACGCGTCACAACATGTTAATTAAATAAGCAAGCTAAATAATTATTTTGATTATAATAGTTTTATGTAAATAGATTGGCAAAAAGCACACGGTTCCGTCCTTCCTCACGACAATAATCTATTTGTTTTGAATTGAATTATTGATGTTTATCTTTTTAGTTTTTAGGTTTTTTTTTTTTTTTTTTTTTTTTCTCCCTATCTCGGGAAGTGGTCTCGCACTTCTTGTGCATTTGCCAGTGTCCTGTTATCTTCATATAGTGCTTCTTGACGACTTCTGTTCTGGTTAAGCTGGGAAGACTTCTCAGCTTCAGACTTCTTGATTATATTTAGACTATCTTGGTTTTATTTTTTGTTAGTATTAAGATTAACAATATGGCAAAAATTAGGAAACGATAAGATTATACAATAAATTATGGATCGGGATTCGAGGAAAAAATAGGGTCAGAGGAGTTAGGAAGGATAGGAGGATAATAAATAGGTACATAGTATTGTATAAGTAAATAAGTATCTATAATGTAGCATACCTAATCATAATTTGATGTCGTTAGCTTCAATAAATGAAGCTAACACTTGATAGATAGGGAGACAATTGCTATAAAGTAAGGAAAATATATTAGTAGGGAAAGGGACTTGAAGATGTTCAAGGTCTTTGAAAAGTGGAGCGTGATCATAACGGGGACACTTTAAAATAATATGATCGATGTCACCCACGTCTTCTCCACACTCACACAATTCCGAGTCTAGAATACGTATCCGAGCAAGATGTGCCGGAGTGCACATGTGGCCCAAACGCATTCGAATCAAAACAGACGTAGCACGTTTACTTAGTTTCACTTTAGTAAACCAAGACTTAACCGGGATCATTGGTTGTACTTTATAGAAGTATTTGCCCTTTAATCTGGCATTATTTGTCCAAGCTTCGCTCCATGCACGTTGAAGGTCTAGTTTAGAGAGAGCAGCTAGATCCTGAGGATAATTCTTATATGGGAACATGTCTCCACACTGTGTTGCTTGGTTTGCAAGTTGATCAGCTTTCTCGTTTCCCTTTATTCCACTGTGACTGGGAATCCAGGCAAACGAAACTGACCACCCTCTATCCACGCACTTAATAAGCATTTCTCGGGCTTCGATTATAATCGGAAAATATGCATTTCTTTTGAAGGGAAATTTCATAAAGGCTTGTAACGCACTCATAGAATCTGAGAAAATGACGCTATTAGAGAGTTTCATAACAAGGATGTATTCAAGAGCCTTATAGATTCCATAGCATTCTGCAGTGAAAATTGATGTTTGAGGAGGGAATTTTATCTTTTCTACAATGTTGAACTGTCGATGGAATAGGCCTACACCAACACAGTCATTATTTGAATGTTTTGAGGCATCGCAATATATTTGATTCCAATCTGGCCATAATTCATCAATTATGTTATTTAAACATTCATTGGCGAATGGGTCTCCTTTGGAAATATCTAAGTTAAGATGTATATCTGGTTGGACTAAAAGAGATTCATAACTAGTTTCAAATATGGGGAGTTTATGGGTGCGGTGAGTTAAAGCTTCGATCTTATTGAATTTTATTAGGCTATTTATCAAACATGGTAGGCGTTTATGAGACCAATATTTAGATGTATTAATCATTTCTGAAAGGTTTTTAAGTTTTGAAATCAGTGGGTGTTTGGCGAATTGTGTAATGCGACAGAAAAATCTATCTGCGAGAAATTGTCGTCGTAATGGCAAGGGTGGTTCAACGCATTCTACTTGTAAAGCGTTTATTGGAGAACTTTTCATGGCACCAGTTATGATTCTAAGAGCTTTCGCCTGGATGCCATCCAATCTCTTCATCCCAGCTGAGCTACATGGCTCCAACAAGAATGTCCCATAATCTAGAATACTTCTTATAAGAGCATTATAGACCAGCTTTAGAGAAAATGGATGGGCACCCCACCAAACGCCTGATAAGCACCTAAGAATATTAAGAGACCGTTCACATTTTTCTGCAATATACTCACAGTGGGGCAGTCCACTTAGTTTGGCATCTAAAATTAAACCTAAAAATTTTGTTTCTGTTTTTACAGGGATAAGACTTCCATCATATTGTAAGGTTATGGGTGGCGGTACACGTTGTCTTGTGAACAGAAGAGCACAGCTTTTGGATACAGACAGATCTAATCCATTGTTATCAAGCCATACTTTAAGATTAGTTAGAGAGGTTGAAAGTAAAAGACAGGCACTATTAACAATACTATTCACGTTGTATAATAATAAATCATCAGCATATTGTAAGATTGAGGTGTTGCCGATATATTTATCTAAATCACTGGTGTATATATTATAGAGGATTGGGCTAAGCACTGATCCTTGAGGGACTCCTCTCCAAATGATTCTCCTTGACGATTCTAATGTTATTGAACGACCAGACATCAAATTTATTATAAAGTTAGTTAAGTTTAGCGGAACTTGGAGACATCGTAGTTTGTTTTTTAAGATTGTCAAGCAGACGTTATCGTAGGCAGATTTGATATCCAGAAACACAGCTGTAACCGATGCATTTTGGGAGAAGGCCAATCGGATGTCGGCTAACAGGATTGCTACACTGTCTAGGGTACTTTTTCCTTTACGAAATCCGTACTGTGATTCTGGAAACAAACCTTTACTTTCCATAAACCACTCTAGTCTGTTTTTTACCAGATGTTCCGCAATTTTGGTTATGACAGGTGACAAAGCTATGGGTCGATATGAAGAAACTTCTGATGGATCTTTATTAGGCTTTAAAACGGGCAACACTAGTTGGGACTTCCATTGCGACGGAACGTCACCTGTCAAGATCACATTGTTTATAACCTCTAAATAATACTTTAGGCTATTCTCTCCAAGATTCGTGAAGAAGGAATATGGGATACCATCTTCTCCTGGTGCAGAGTCCTGAATGCCAGAGAGGATGCCTTTGAGTTCGTTTAAAGTGAAAGGCGAATTTAAGAAAGATTCATCATGATTGTGTGAATTTTGAAAAGGACAAACCAATTCAAGTTCAGGAACGAATGGAGGAGCTAAATAATCCAAAAATTCATCAGTCATACTTGATGGAATTGTTCTAAAAGTGGAATCGGAAATACCTAATCTAAAACGTCTGATAAGGGACCACATAACCGAGCAGGGGGTATTGGGAGAAATTGTTGTGCATACACATCTCCAGCCTGAAAATCTTTTTTCTTTTATAAGTTTTTTAGTGTCAGCCATAATTAATAATAAATTTTGGAAATTTTCATTTGTCATGTTTATATTGTACTCCACCTCAGCTTCTTTCCGTCTTTTAACAGCATCTGTGCAGTCACTATCCCACCATGGTGGGGAAGGTAATTTACCATCTGAAGCATTTTTGATAGGAAAATAAGCATTAGCTGCTTCTATTAATAATGCAGTAAATGCTGCAGAACAAAGTTCTGCCTTACATGTTACGTCAGGTAGAGTATGTAATTTTTTATCTATGTATTCATTATATTTATTCCAGTTGTCCTTTATTAACCTATACTTCATTCTAGGTGTAGGAACTGTATTTTGCACTTGTTTATTTGGGAAAGATGTGATCACTGCCACAAGAAGATTTATGTGTGTACCAAGATAATTTTGATGCTAAAGACTCTGTAACAATTGAGAGATCAACAGCACTAACATTTTCATTAGGGCGGGTTCTACGTGTAGGTACCCCTGTATTTAAAACACAGAGATTGTGTCGGTCTAATATATCAATTAATATTTCTCCATTGGTATTAGATAAAGAGCTACCCCATAACCTATGATGGGAATTAAAGTCTCCTAATAATATATATGGTTTCGGTAGAGAGTATAATATATTATCTAGAGTTTGGAATGTTACAGAAGATGGGTGTGGGATATATATAGATGCAAAAGTTATATTAGTAACAACTGCTGCTACAATATACAAGCCCTCATGTTGAGGGAGGGAAATTATTTTATAAGATAAATTATTTTTTATACATAAGGCTACTCCATCATATCCATCTATTCTATCTTCTCGGAGACAGGTGAAACCTTTGATTTTAAAAACAGAATCTGGCCGCAGCCATGTTTCTGCTAAAGCGATGATTGAGGGGTCATATTTATGAGTCAGGTACATAATTTCAGATTTTTTATTATTCACACTTCGACAGTTCCACTGCACCACCACATGTGGGTAGTGCAGTGGAACTGTCGTTGTGTGATTACAGTTAATTATCATTTGACGGTGTAAATCCATGTTGGGCATGGATAATTTTATTTAACATGTCAATAATAGGGGCAGCGTTGTTCGGTTTTATTATATTTGATTGCGATAAAATATTTATTAAAGTGATAATAATATTAGTCAGTGAATGTTCTTCATTATCAGATGAATTAGATTTGTATGCACATCCGTTACACGGAGATGGCATATCATATTCTTTTATTAGGGCTTGATGTGCTGCATGGTCATAACCTTTCGCAAACTGATGTGGTGAACGAGGTTTTAGGGTCACAGTTTTTCTGTAAGACTTAGTTGATGAGAGTGGAGGAGGCATTGCATTTTTATTGGGAGTGGGATGAGCTGTTGATGTTATTTCTGCATATGATCTGGACACAGGAGGGTGGAGTTTGGAAGCTTCTGAATACGATACACAGCTCTCAGCCATAGATTGTTTAATACGTTTTTGTCTTTCGTGTTCAGGGCAACATTTGCTTGTGGCATAATGTGATCCAGAGCAAAGACAGCAAGAGCTATTATGCTCCTCAACATTACAGCTGTCAGCTGTATGGGCTTGGCCACACTTGTAACAACGTGGTTTGGACCTACATTGGACTTTTGTGTGACCAAAGCGGCAACAGCTGTAACATTGTATAGTCGGGTATACATAAAGCTCTACAGGTAATGCATTAAAGCATACAAAAATTCTTTTGGGTAGAACCTGTCCATCAAAAGTTATGACTACAGTTTGAGAAGGTTTCCATTGTGATTTTCCATCTATGATAGTTTTGTAGTTTAAACGTCTGACTTTTAATATCTTTCCACATCCAATAGGAACATTGATGTTATCTGTTACTTCTTCAGGAGACCAATCAGCTGGAACTCCACGAACAAGCCCCATGCGGGTGACATTAAATGTTGGTATAAACGCTTTAAAATTATTTTTGTTAAGGCTATCGTGGTTAAGGAAATCATTAGCATCATTAAAGTGTGCAAATGCGAGGGATATCCTATTTCGGCCTATGCGTTTTAGACTGCCATTTATTATGTTTTTAAAATTCTGTCTTTGGAGGAACTTTCCAAAGGCAATAGGGTGCAGTATGGTGCCATCATCAGGATTCTGCTGCTCTCTCTGAATATGAATAATGTATGGTGCTACATCATGGGACTCATACAATGTGCGACTAAAAGGCTGGGGTTGAGGACGGGTCTGATGTATGTCTGTTGTATCTTTCATGGTCAGGACTTTGTTTGCTTGGGATGCGTCACTGTTAATAAGATTTTTCTTTTCTAATGAAAACGGTGCTTTTTCTGATATTGGTTCAACAACAGAAATACATGCACAGTCCGTTTCTTTAAGTTCTAAAGCAGAGTTGCGTTTGCGTTTTCTTTTGTTACAATGCTTACACATCTTGCTTGGACGGCTACGTTTCAAGGAGCGAGAAGACATGGACCCATCCATGAAAGACCCATCTGTCTCCATGCCTGATTCGTTTGACATAACTGTTATAAAACACGCCGCAGGTGGGACAGAGCCCCCTGGGTCAGGGGGCTCCTCCATGCCAAGAAAAATCAACAAATGAAACTTACCGAGTTATATATACACAATAATATATACTATATACAAATTAAACTAAAATTATTTACAATTTGGACTCTTCTGACCACTAAATACACAAAATTATTAAATTTAAATATTTTAAAAATTTAAGCGCGCCCGCCAAGTTTGAACGTTTCCCGCCTTTTTTCTGATTATCAGTTTTTAGGTTATTTTTTAGACATCACATAATTAGAAATAACCTAATAATAACAAAAGATATAGTACCGATACCGATTTTGAAATAGTTTTTTAACCAACTTAAAAAAAGAGGGGGAACTAATTTCAACTGTTTTTTTTTGTGTGTGTTATTTCATACCTTTTTACAGGTTGAACCGATTTTGATGTTTTTTTAAAATCCGAAATCTGTTATTTGACATGACGAGGTCCAATAAAAATTTCAGAGAGACCTAAGGAGTCGACGATGACTTATCCCTAATAATGCGTACTTAATTAGCTTCGACTACATTGATTATGATCTCATTTTCACTTGTCGATGTAATATGACAAAACAACTGTGTACGGCGATGGTTCGTTTTACTTACTTTTTAGTGCACATTTCGCTTTAGAATATATTTTTTTTTTAAGTCCTTGTTATTGTTATTTTTTTTTAGTTTAGGTAGTTACTTTTTGTTTTGATGGTACTTATATTTAAATAAAACTATTCCGTTGTTGAATGTAGGCATTTAATTTGCTTTTCGGGGTATATGTATTTATCTTATTCAGCTCTATAGAACTTGAACATATCTATGACTTTATTTTTGGTATTTATGCAGTATTGCCGCTGTGACAATAAATACTAAAAATGAACTGTATGCGAGTAGGACTCGCACACGAAGGGTTCCGTAACCTTCGTGAAAACTAAAAAAGGTTATAATATAGTGTACAATTTTGTACAGATAAAGGTACGGAACCCTAAACCCTACGTGCGCGGGGCCGACTCCACTTAGCTGACTTTTTTCTTACGTGTCTGACCAGCTATTCTCCCCACAAGGCGCAATTCTCGAGTGATACTATTAAAATTTTGTGAGCAGTTTAGATAATTATATGTCATTTATTTTCTTGAATACATTTTTTTTGTTTTTCCATACTTTAGGTATATAGGTATTGCCTGGTGACAGAAAAACAGAGGGATAGTGGAGTCCTAGTAATCCTAGTAATAAGGGTCTCGCTTTTACCCTTTCAGTATAGAACCCTAAAAGAGCCATTTCGTGGTGTTCAAAAATGTTATTACAATTAATTTATAGGGTGACGAGGAGAAATAGAGTGCCATTTTTATATACAGTGTTATTTAAAAATGCTAACAACCTCTTAGGGTTGACTTCTGCTAGTCCTAACAAACATATCGAGATGTTTTTTTTTTGTTTTAAAATAAAAAATTTTATCATTGTGTTTCATATTTTTTTATTTTTTTATGACAGAATAAGCACGAGGACCATCTGATGTTAAAAGTCTCTTGTGCCTGTAATGTTTTATTTCATATTGTTTATTACTTTGCTGGATGTAAATATTCAAAACTCTATTCAAAGGGAGCACGGCGCTGTCCAGTGTTGCCACCATGGGCACTCTTGACTTGCGGTATGCTATAAAACAGATAAAAAATATATATTTTTCAAACCAAAATATATATATTTCAAAATGTTTGCTAGGCCTAGCAAAAGGCAACCCTAAGAGGTTGTTAGCATTTTACCAATAACCCTATATATAGCTTTGGAATTTCTAAACACATAGACATACTCAGTGACCAAGGTGCTAACTTACCGGCTGACCCTTTTAAGAAGACATAAGAGTTTCTAAATATCAAACAATTGTGGTCATCACCCGCAGACACAAGGTACTTTGGAATGATTTCACTCCATTTTTAAGGAGTACCTAAAATCGTATGTGAATAAAAACCGAAATAACTGGCCCCAGTATGTGAATATCTCTATGTTGGCATTCGAAACCGCTATATCCAACTACGCATTAGCCATGAACTATTGTTTGGACGTAAGCCCTGTATTCCCGACTCAATATATAATGATAATTCTAAGACTACGCATACTGAGAATGTCAATCTGTTATAACATCGCATGAAACACGTGCGACAAAACCTTACTACCATGCAATATTTCTTCGCATGATGCTCAGATATATAGTGGATCTAGGATACTTATCACATGTCTGGTAACGCGAGGGAAACGTCCATGCTTGCCACCTCCATATTAAGATTAGCAAACAGCGTAGCATGACATAAATCTTGCTGTAAGTAATCGTACTAGTTTAATCACATTATAATTGATTTGCAATAATTAAAAAAAAAACAAGTACAGTCTTATGTTTTGCGTTTTTTCTTATTGTGTGTATATCAACATCACTGTCATAAAGTTACTAATGTCAATGTCAAAAATATTTAAAAGTCAAAATGTGAAGATGGATAATTTTGCTTTTCTCAATAAATTTATAATTTCCGATAAAACTCTAGAACTTTGAAGTGTTTGTGAACAATACGCGTTTTATTAACTTCTGTTAGCATGCAAGGCTGTGTACAGTTCATTAAAACTCTTAGCATTATCTGGTGATAATGGATGGTGGAGACAGAATTCTGGTGGCTGCTGGGCTGACGGCGGCTGTGGTGGTCGGAGCGTTCGTACTGTGGGGTCCCGGAGGTGCCCCAAAGGTGCGAAAGCGTCGGGGTCAGATTGCTGGGCTTCAGAATCTTGGAAAAACCTGTTTCTTGAACACACTTCTACAGGCGCTGGCTGCTTGCCCTAGTTTTATAGAATGGCTCAAAAAGTACGCGAAAGCTGATGCCCACAACAGCATGATCACCACACTGTATACCGTCATTGAAGGTTTGTTTTCCTGAATTTTTATTTTAATGTCTTATTAGTGTGACTATAAGTTATAACCATTTTCTTCATACAATTCTATACATTGATGCAAAGTTTAATAGTATACTTATAGAAACTGATAGGGATGAAGCTATATAGATAAACATAGTTTAAATCGTGTTTATAAGAACTTTCATAGAGAAAATAAAGAAATGGAAATAGTATAATAAATAGGTACTTGTGTGCCTATGTTATACAATGATTTAATGTGTTTGCAGAGAGTAGAAAATACTTAGCCTGCATACTTCAAAGTCTTAATATTCTGGTTTATTCCAATGTTTACATATCAATAATATATATATTGAAAGTCAAGTAATTTTTTTGTATTCCTTATTATTATCATAAAATTATACTCCTGGAAGTCTCACACAGCTTGATTTATGCATTCCTTCTTACCGCATACTTGCAAAATGTGGAATGATCTTCCAGCTAGCGTTTTCCCGCGGAGCTACAATATGGATTCCTTCAAAAAGGGTGTTAAAAGAGTCTTACAGGGTCGGCAATGCATTGGTAACGCCCCTGTTGTTGCAAATGTCCATAGGCGACGGTAACCGCTTACCATCAGGTGGGCCGTCTGCTTGTTTGCCACTCCATCACATAAAAAAAAAACATAAAAAAAAAATATTGCACAGAGCATTAAAGTTTTAAATAATAATGATTTATAGCTCACGAGGGACAGTCCAGATGTAATAATGGCTCTGTTTGAGTTGTGAATGTAATGCTTTTGTCATAGGTTTCAATAGTGTTTCAATGTTTTTAGTTGTAAATGGAACCCACGAGTCAGCTAGAGGGACTCCAGTTTGTCCTCTGGGGGTGTTACAGTCACTGAGAGCAGCTGGCTGGGTGATCCCAGCTGACCAACAAGATGCACATGAGTTATTGCATGTCTTGTTGTCATGTGTTGAAGAAGAAACAAATGCCATGGCCAGGAAGGTCTGTATCTTAAAATGGAACACAATATTTTAAGAACAAAAAGAAGACTTCAGCATACAGCAAAATTTTGTGTGATTATTGAGAAAACTTAGATTTCTCAATTATTTTTATATAATATTAATGTTTTATTCACTAATGAGAAGATAGAGTAGTTATATATATGGTTGAAACACCTTTTAAGCATTATGTTAAGCAATACTTGTGTTAGTTGTTATTGCTCTTCCAAATTCATTGATTACCCAATTCTCTAATTTATATGTTAATTGCTGATTAAAACTTTACACAGCAATACAAGTTTATTTATACTGACATTAATTTTGAGTTGTGCATGAATTTAAGTTGAGTGTGCCAAGCCAAAACTTTCTAGTTTGTGAGTGAAGAATGTCAACGGCAAGTAGCTAACTTAGTAAATAAACCAATTTAAAAGGTTAAATTGCATATACATTCAGGCAAAATAGTATTAGGAATGGATGATTTGTTTATGATTCCATTTTTTTTGTTGTAGTTAAATTGGCACTACTGTTTTCCATTTAGCCGCAGAGCTTGAGCTGCTTCTGTTATTTAGATTAAATTCAGTGTTGTTTTAGTAAAATATATCTAGTGTGCATTGCGAATTGCATAATTGACAAAATCATCGGACAAAGAGCTTGGCATAATTTTGCATCACTAATGGAATTTTGTGATCACAGTCAATTTAAAAGTAACAGTAGAGTTACAGTAAATCGACTTTATCAACTACTCATGCTTATGAATGGTACAATGCATTCAAAAGCGGTTGAGATTTGATGGAAAATTTACCCTGCTCTGGTTGGCCATCAACATCTGCTAGTGAAGTTAACATTGCAAAAGTGAAGGAAAGTGACTAACAATCCTCATTCAATTTTGAGAAAAAAATCCACTGAACTGATGTCTTATGAGTTGATCTGTACCATTTGAAATAAACACTTGTGTATGAAACATGCTCGGCTAGTCCCAAAAGATCCAAATTTGCTCCATAACCTCAGTCACTTATAGTCACTGAGGACATGCTAGAACGAGTCAATTCTGACCCAACATTCATGACATGCACTGTTACTAGTGACAAGTTGTGGGTTTACGAATTCGACATGCAAACTAGTCACCAAGGTTCACAGTGGCGCCTTTAAACTGAAACGCAACCGAAAAAACACGCCAAATTTAAAAACAATACATGTATGCGCTAGTTCTGATAATACCGTAAAAATAAACAATTCCGGAAGACACACGGAAATGGACAGGAAGTTATAAGAAAGGTACTCACGCTGAAGCTGTGGAGTCGATCCTTCGGAGATAGTCCTGAGACGGGCCCGTCTAATCACTCTTAAAACTGCACTAGGGATTATTAAATCACACGAAACAATTTTGTATAATTTCTTTAGGTTAATTGCCGCAGATGTCCATTCAGGGCATTTGCAAGGTCACGACTGGTTGCAGTACTTTGCAACACTTATTTGTTCTGTGCGTGACAAGGACGGGGAGCGGAATGCTTGTTAGGAAGGAAAGGGATGGAATGATTATGCATGTCTTCCTTCATATTTCTAACAGATACGATTTCGGCGTTAACATCCCCCCCGGCTTGACAGGCCGAAGAGCCTTCAAATAGGCATACAAATTTTAAGGTCACTCTAATGTACCTAATTAAACTGAATAGTCATAGCTATATACTATCACACAACTAAACTAACAATTAAGATTCAAATATTAGCATTTCTCACGATATAATCTACCTTTCTAATTATATACTAAATTCTAATAACTAAAATAGAGCAGGTGTGGACTGTATTATTATTATTTTATTGTGAAGGTAGAGGATAAACCTTTACTACAGGTCTTCGGTAGAGACCACTTTTCGTACGGACATCCAAAACTCTTACAACGCCGTCTTTGCCTGGATACGTGCGCTCAATCACTCCAATAGGCCAATTTAAAGGAGCACTGTTTTCAGATTCCAGCAGAACAACAGTCCCAGTTTGGATAGAAGTAGTAGACTTCGTCCATTTATTACGCACTTGAAGAGTGTTAAGGTATTCGACCTTCCATCTTTTCCAAAATGACTGGACAAGATGATCGACCACACGTTTCCTATGCAAGAGATTGGTATTAACATCCGATAAGTCTTCCGCGGGAAGCGATTTAAGGGGCGTCAGCACAAGAAAATGTGCTGGAGTTAACGCAAGTGGCTCGGCAGGGTCACTACTGAGCACGGAAAGAGGACGCGAATTTAATAAGGCCTCTATTTGAGTAAGCACTGTCGACATCTCCTCATAAGTGAGCAACTGAGTCCCAACAACTTTGACCAAAGAAGTTTTGATCTGGCGGATATTGCTTTCCCATATACCCCCATGGTGTGGTGCCGATGAAGGGTTAAATTTGAAAGTTATGCGATTCTCGCGTAGTTCATTAGCAAACTTGTCGCGGTACTCTTCTGAATCAAGTAATTGATACATTTTATTTAAATAAGATTTAGCACCTATGAAATTAGTACCACGATCTGAGTACAAAACACTAACCGGTCCGCGCCTAGATAAAAAACGCTTGAAGGCGTTCAAGAATGCCTCGGTACTTAGATCAGAAGACAGTTCCACGTGTAGGGCTTTCGTGACTAGGCAAATAAATAAACAGATGTACGCTTTAGTACTACGCACGCCTCGCCCGTGACGTGGGATAACAGATACCGGACCAGCGTAGTCAATTCCACAGTGGCAAAACGACTTAGCTTCCGTAACTCGGCATGCAGGTAGGCTCGCCATCATAGGAAACTGATTTACAGGTCGCGTCTTGAAACACACATTGCATTTTTGCACCCGACTTCGAACTATGTTACGAGCGGCCATGATCCAATATTTTTGTCTTAAGAGAGACATTAGTAGTTGCGGTCCAGTGTGCAAATTTTTGCGATGGTAATGGTCAATAATGAGGTCTACGATATGATCGCGACGTGGCAGTATAATTGGATGGCGACTGTCATATACCAGCTGGGAATTTGTTAAACGACCGCCAACACGTAAAACTTGAGTTTCTTTGTCATAAAACGCGTTGAGCTTTAGAAAGGCAGGTGGTAAAATCTTTCCGGCCTTAGCCTTGGCAACTTCATCGGCAAAATAAACGCTTTGAAGATTCCTGATGATTATTAGTTCCGCATATTCAAGATGAGAAATATCAAATTTCGATGGCAATTTTTTGACAAATCTTAGAACATAGATTACTATTCGAAGTAATCTATTCCATGAAGAAACTCGATTGGCAAGTGCATAAATAGGTGGCAGTGACTGCGGAGACAATTCTGTTGTCGCCATAACGTTCACTTTAGCTTCAGGAATTTCACCTGCAATGCTAATGTCAGAGCAAAGTGGCCATTTGGATCGAGGTTCATATGCGAACGATGGACCATTAAACCACGTGGGATGCGCAAGTAACTGCGCAGGAGTCAAACCTCTACTTAAGCTGTCTCCTGAATTATTAGCTTTTCCGGCAATGTGGAAGAAGCGACTAGGGTCAATCTTCTCTTGAATCTGAGATACTCTATTTCCGACGAACGTCTGCCAACGTGATGGTGTTGAACGAATCCAAGCGAGAGCTACCTTGCTATCGGTAAACGCATAAATGGAACATGCTGGTAATGAATAGGTGTCGATTACCACTCGCATCAGCTTGGCAAGAATAAGGTTCGCGCAGAGTTCTAGTCGAGCGATGGTAACAACTGATTTAGAGGGTGCTACCCTTGATTTGGCACAGACTAGGTTCATAACGGTTTTGTCAATTTTTGGAAAGTATATGTGCATATAAACCACTCCACCGTATGCAACTTCAGAGCCATCAGCTAACCCCAAGATAGAAATGACGCAATCGTCGGTAACTCCGACGTGACGCGGTAGTTTTATATTTTGCAATAAGGGCAATTCCGCTTCAAACTTTTGCCATAGATCTACAATATGTTGCGGAGGGGTATCATCCCAATCAATATGCTGATTCCAAAGAGATTTGACAATTAATTTGGCCAGAAGTGTAACTGGCGCCACCAATCCTAACAGGTCCCATAGACGGGCAATAACGGAAAGAATGTTGCGCTTGGTACATTGGCACGGTTGAGAACTGACACTAAATGTTAATACATCATCGGCAGGTACCCAATGCAATCCCAATATTTTTAATTGGTCAGCTGGACTAAATTCTACGGCTGCAGAAACCCGGTTCTCAGGCGGAATACTTGCCATCACTTCGGGTGAATTACTTGAGAATTTTACGAGCTCAAAATCACCAGCAGCAAATAATTTAATTAGCTGATCAGATAATTCAATGCCATCTTCGGCTGATAAGCAGCTCGTGGCAAGGTCATCCATATATATGTCCTTCTTAGCAACGCGTGCAGCTGTCGGAAAGCGGTCGCCTTCATCGCTAGCTAGCTGGCGAACGGTTCGTACTGCTAGGAAGGGGCTACAGCTTAAACCAAATGGAACCCGAGTCATTTCGAAGACTTGAATTTCGTCACTAGGATCGAAACGGTACAATAGCCTTTGAAAACGCCAGTCATCTTTGTTCATTAAAACGCGTAAATACATTTGTCGTATATCGGCACTTAATGCAATAGGCAGCAATCTAAACTGCAATAATATTTTAAATAAATCATTTTGTAAATTAGGTCCGGTATGTAAAATTTCATTTAAAGAAATACCATTGGTCGTTGAGCTACTTCCGTCCAAAACGACACGTAAACGAGACGACTTCTTATTATTACGTACGACTCCATGATGAGGTATTACATAATGTGGTTTATTAAAACTCGCGGCACTATTATCAATACGTTTTAAATAACCCTTTTCTAAATATTCCATGAATACATTGTCATATTCTTTCTTAATAGATGGATCAGATAACAATTTACGTTCGAGAGATAAGAATCTACGCTCCGCGCGGCATAATGAGTCACCTAAGCAAGAAGCATTTTCTCTAAAAGGCAATGACACGATATACCGCCCTTTATGATCGCGACGTGTGGTGTCTATGTAGTGTTTCTCACATTCCTGTTCCTCAGGTGATAACGAATTAATCATAGTTGGAACTTCTTCTAACTCGAAAAATCGACTCACATCGTTGGTAAGTGACTCGCTTACAGTGCAATATGTACGAACTATATTGCAAGAAGGATTAATCACTGGAGCTTGACCTACTACAATATAACCTAACACGGTTTCTATAGCTACCGGTTCACCGGGAGCACGCGATATTGTGTGTGGGCGCAGAATGCGCGCGAATAGATCCGAGCCTAAAATCATATCAATGGAAGCGGGCGAAGCGAAACGACTGTCCGCTAACGGGATGTTTTGTAAATAATCAAGTTTTCCGATATCGATCGGTGAGACTGGTAATGCGTCAGTAATTTTACTGACTACCAATGGCTCAACAGTAAACTTAACCTCATCATCATGCCGTGATCTCAGAGTCAAGCACGTGACTCCTTCAATCGGGTTCGTGACGTCACCTATTCCCGATACGTATTTATTTGAGTTTGTATGCAACGGTAAATTCAAGCGCTTTACGCATTCTCGTGTAATTAAATCCTTCTGGGAGGCGCTGTCGATTATAACCCTTACTAATGACACATTACCATAATCGTCAATTACGTGACACTGCGCAGTGCCTAATAAAACAGACGTCGCAGGTTTAATGTCAGATGCACTTGTAGTATCGTCGCTAAGGCCGACAGAACACAACGAGACCGCTCTGTTGACACTGCATTGTTCAAACCCAGTTGCGGGCGCGCTGTCGGCTGATGCCGCGGAAACTGTATTTTTACTGATAACAGGGGTAACATTCTGATTTAAAGCAGCAGTACCCGTACGCGGCAATGAATTCCTATTGAATGAGGACTCGTTATTGTTAAAATGTAGTAAACTATTGTGCTTACGTTTGCACGATTGACACGTGCTTGTGGAGTTGCAATTAAGCAGCGTATGTTTATCACTGAAACAATTATTGCATAGCTTATTTCGTTTAATAAGATCAAATCGCCCATGAGGAGACATTGCCAGGAATGCAGGACATTGAACCAACTTAGTGTGATCCGTTTTTCCACAAGAAACACATTTAACGTGATCCTGAACGCTCACAAAGGCTTTGACGTTAACATTATTATTATTAGAGCGTGACCCCGATCTCGCCGATGACTGAATGGTGTTGGATTTTGTATTTCTATACAACTGATTAGACGACTTCGTATTATTTGAAATATTACAAGAACGCTGCAAGACGTGAGCATAGTTGCGCATAAAATCAACAAACTCGAAACAAGTGGGTAGCTTATTAATTCCATTGTCACTTAAAGACATTTCGAAAGCATTAACTGATTCCATGTTAATTTTCTTGCAGCCAATATGTATAAATAATAAATCTTCTAAACTACTTATTTGCAATTGATGCAAAGCAGATATAATCGAAGAGAATTTATCAATAAAATCTTCCAAGCTAGTGGGTGAATATGAGTCAACCACAGGAAGGTTAAATAATTTATCTAAATACGAAGCGGCTAATAATCGTTTATCGTTGTATTTGTTTAACAACGTATTCCAAACGACCGTGTAATTTTGTGCAGAAGGCAATATTCCAGAACATACGTTAAGTGCTTTACCCCGTAAACAGCTTATCAAATATTGTATTTTCTCGCCATCAGTTAACTCAGGATTTTCATGAATAACCATACGAAAAGTCTCATAGAAAATTGACCAGCCGTCTAGATCCCCAGAAAAAGTACCCAGCTCTAATTTAGGTATCCGAATATTATTTCTAGGCTTTAAATTACTGTTTGAACAATCCTTCTGATCTCTTATTTTGTTTAACTCAGCTACCTTGAATTTAATTTTTGTATAAAGTTGTTCAAAAGCAAGTAATGACTTATATGATGGTTCCCTTTTTTCAGTCAAAGTAGCTTCGTAAACACAGCGTTCTTCTAAAGCATCCGTGTAACTTTTATGTATAGAATCAATCGTATAACTACTCGATAAGAATGCCTCCACATCAGTGTCGTTATTACAATCAAGAGATAACATCTGATCATAAATAGATTGTAGTAATTCGAAGTACACAGATATTTTATTTTGAATTCTTAACAATTCCCTGTCCGATAGACTATGTGTTTCTTTGGCGTCCTTCTGTGCCTTAGCCATAGTGACTAATTTTAAGAATGCCTAATATACCTATAAATAACTTATAAGAAGCTAATCAGGAAGACAACTTGCACATCAGGTTAATATTACGTAGTTAATTCGTAACTTGCAAAGTTAACAACCAACATGGCGCTGGCGCATCGCGTCTTTATTAGAAGCACATGGTCGAATGCATAATTATTTTACGTGTATATTGATATTCGGTGAGGAGGACCAAAAAATATGTATGCGCTAGTTCTGATAATACCGTAAAAATAAACAATTCCGGAAGACACACGGAAATGGACAGGAAGTTATAAGAAAGGTACTCACGCTGAAGCTGTGGAGTCGATCCTTCGGAGATAGTCCTGAGACGGGCCCGTCTAATCACTCTTAAAACTGCACTAGGGATTATTAAATCACACGAAACAATTTTGTATAATTTCTTTAGGTTAATTGCCGCAGATGTCCATTCAGGGCATTTGCAAGGTCACGACTGGTTGCAGTACTTTGCAACACTTATTTGTTCTGTGCGTGACAAGGACGGGGAGCGGAATGCTTGTTAGGAAGGAAAGGGATGGAATGATTATGCATGTCTTCCTTCATATTTCTAACAGATACGATTTCGGCGTTAACAATACATATTGAAAAAAATATATCCATCCCTAATAATATAAAATACATTACTATTGTTGTTTATAGCCGGGCTGCCTTTCGGATGCTCTCGCGCTTGGTGGTGGACGCGCTTGGTCAGCCCTGGCCTCGCCTGCGTCACCGCCCACGATGTCTCTCAGGGCGGACTCCTCCCCGCCGACTCCGGGGCCGCTCAGCATCCGACCGGCCTCTGCTGCGCCGGGAGATGAGCCTGACTTAGTGGACCCAGGTAATGTAATAACTTATTAGAATGTATTGGCTTAAATATTTATACAAAAAATAGAGAATATAGGAACAATATAATTTTTCTCTTGTTTGGCTCAGAGCCACTCCCCTCACTGCCTCGACTGACGAAGGGCGTGTCACGCTCGTTCTGCCACCTGAGCTCTGTGGGACGGCGCTGGGTGCAGCCCCCTCCCGCGCGCCCCGCGCCCACGCCCCCCTTCCGTGGAACGCTCGCCTCCAGGACGCAGTGCACCGTCTGCTCCACTAAGGTACCTCTCATAACCATTCTTACAAAATTACGGCATTAGTTACACCATATACCTCAACTTGTCTAAGAATGTCTCGCGGCTCAAGGGGCTGCTTGTCCCTTGGGCCTAGACTGCTGTTCAACTTGAAATGAAACCTTGTTTTACTATTTCGTCACTTGGCAAGTGTTGATGCTAAAATTACAATGTTATGAGGATCATGATCAACTTCTTTTTATGTCTATAATTTTGTCCTAAGATTGTTTAGAAGCAGTGATGACTCAGTCGAAAAAACATCAGTGGCATTAGCTATAGACTGCCGTGCAGGTCCCAGGTTCGAATACCGCCGCAGGCTTGAGCTTTACCGCATAGTGGAAGGGCATTTTGCGAATGCCAATAAAAACGAGAGGTATTAATGTATTAAGGCATTTTGCGAATGCCCGCCTGGCTAGCGAGCTAGGCGGTCATTCGCAAAATGCCTTACTCAATTCCTCTTACCTTGTTTTAAATGTTATTATGACGCGATATTACGACTCGAGGCCCACCTAATGTTAAGCGGACCTCTACCTATAACATGCATTTCGACACGAGTCATGAATAGCACTGCCCCCGTCACCTTGAGACATAGTTGTTAAGTCTCATGTGCCTGTATTTCACAATTTCACTGGCTCTCAAAGACTGCTGCCAGAACACACAGTTAGGTGCTTGGTGACAGATTTTCTACTTGAGGGTGGTAGGCGGGCATTCGCAAAATGCCCTACCACCATGCAAAATGCTAAAGGAATGCTATTATGACCTTAATTTGTGCGCAAATAGACCCGAAAGTGTAATATTAGGATGAATTTTTATACATGTACTTTTCGTTTCTTTTTGGCTTATATAGTGTTATTCATTCCATTTTTATCTAAATATTCTTTGGAGAAAGCATTAATATTCATAAAAATATCAATGTATAATAAAATTCAGTTCTTAAATTTAGCTTTGTAGTGAATCTCATTACAGAGTCCCATTCGGTACGACAAATTCGACAGCATCTCGCTATCCATGGCCAACGCTACTGTTGGACTCTCGGGCACGTTCAGTTTAGCAGGTAATCTTTACACAAACTTATTGAAATTAATGAACATAATGAATATATGTAGATGAAAGTAAAATGCGCCAAATGAGATGTAAACTACTACTCACGTCGATGTGAGTATGGCTTTGTTGAAAAACAACTAACAAGTGCTATTCTTGTGCAGTTTGGCGTCAGGAAAGAATTGCCATAAATCAGAATCCAAATTTTTTAAAATATGTGTCTAGTTAATGACAGATATCCAACATCACAAGGGTAGGAAGACGATGATGATACACCTTTGAGACATATTTGTCCAATTCTTAGCTTACACAATTATTTAATTATATTCAAAATTTAATTTAATTTTAATTCTAAGTAAAATAAAATTCAAAGTTATAAAATTTACAGATTTCTATTTGTCTACATTTATACGCTTTGCCACACATTCAGTATGAGAGTGTCTTTTCAGGCTTACTTCGAGCATTCACCGCCCCTGAGATGGTGAAAGGCGTGCGTTGCAATCGGTGTTTCCCCGACCCTCCGCCAGGTTTCCCTCCTAAAGACGTCCCTGATAGCGCTTACACCAAGCATATCAAGACGGTCAGCTTTGGAAAGGTATTAGTTTAAAGCATCCTAGTTATTCTTTTATATGAGGTATTAGTTTAAAGCATCCTTCATTCTTTTATATGCTCTTGAGGTTGTGAAAGGCTTCTGTTGCAAATGCTATTTTCACGACCCATCACCATTGTCCTTAGGAATTTTTCGACATCACTCACACCAAGCGCAAATAGGTCAGCTTTTTTGTTGTAACTCATGCCATTTGGTCTACTCAATGCCCTTAAAAAGCTGTAGGTTGATGCAGACTTTGTTTTTTACAATGTTAAAACTCCGATCTCACCTGATGGTGAGTGACAATGTAATGGAACATAGAGCATGGTTGTATACAAAGCTTTCACACTTATTTTTTATTGCATTATTCCCTAGAGATGTCATTGCTTATATAAAAACCACTTACTAACCGACTACACAATACTACACATATTTGGCATACACTTCATATACGTTTTATTTGCCCTTATAAATTCATATTTAAACATTTACATTACTTTCCCTCTAAGAATGTAGCCAACACCTTATATATATCAAACACATCCAGCATATCACCTTTAAGATGGTATGCATTAGTTCTAACGCATGTCATTTGGTCTTTTTGAAGCACATGCTATAGCAGGGGTATACCGTATGTATTATATAGGTATACATCGCTTTAGGGAATATATGAGTTGCTACGTATGCCAGTAGGTTAAATGAATGAACTTTAATAGTCAAATGCTATTTTCATGCCACCTCACTTCAGAAATATACTCAACACTTGAAAGAATAAACATAATACTCCTGAGCATGTTTTAAAATCATTCCAGTGTGTGATGTTTGTTGTATCGTGTTGGCAGTTACCGTGGTGCCTTTGCCTGCACGTGGGGCGCGTGGAGTGGGCCGGCGGAGCGCTCAACAAGCGTTGCGACCACGTGGCCTTTCCTGAGGCACTCTCCATGGCGCCATACGCCGCTGCGCAGACTCTTAAGGTCACTATATACACTTACCCATAGCCTCTTTATGACTCCCTACACGGTAAGTTTTGTAGGGATGCAATTTTAACCCTGTCCTCCACAGGGTAATAGGTAAACACTTATTTCATAAATTAATGTCAGTAATAGTGAAGAGGTTAATTTGATTATAAATTTTTTGTTGTGTTATGTTGTTCAGAACCCCGTGGATATATCGGGACTGGCGGGGGGCCGACCGCTGCGCAGCGGGTTGAGTGCGCTGAACGCGGGGGACGGTGTGGCGGGCGCGGGGGGAGGGCTGGGGGGCGCACACTACCGGCTGGCGGCTGTCGTCGTGCACGTGGGGGGGCCACGGTCGGGACACTTCGCCACCTACCGACGGGGGAACGGGTTCGAGTCCAAGAGGTTACTGATCTCCTATGTTATATGTACAACGCGAGAAAAGTGTATGTGTGTGTGAAAATGTCGCTTTGTAGTCGCCAGGTTCCGTGTTCGATCTTCAGTTCGGGTAACTTATTGAATTTTTCTAACAAAGAGATTTTAAGTAAGAAACGATCTGGTATTTGGAATTGTGTCTGATAGATTTTTTTTTATCGGATACATTTCTATGAGTGTGCAATGAAACCTCACAATTTGATTCCGCTATCCCCATTCTATAATCGGACAAAGTCAAAGTCAAAATCATTTATTCAATTTAGGCGTCTACGACGCTCTTATGAAGGTCAATTACAAATTTTAATATTGAAATATACTACATTGTACTGCCACGTTCAGCAAACAAAAATTATAGAGCCACTGCGAGAAGAACGGGCAAGAAACTCGGGGCCATTCTTTTAAACGTTTTTTAACAATGTGTTAAGTACATACTATATAGTAAAATTATTACAATACTTAATTTGCATTACGTAGGTGTTAGGCGCTAGCTTGGCAGAGGCGAACCAGTCCAAGCATTTTTGTCGTTTAAGTAATCACAAACTGTGTAGTAAGATTTCTTTATCAAAATATTCTTCACATGCAACTTGAATTTTCTTTCTGTGAGCGTTGTAATATGTTTGGGCAATTTATTATAAAACCGCACACAATTGCCTAAGAAGGACCTTTTATTTGTGTTTGCTAATCTAAAACCTGGAACCGCTATTTTATCTTTATTCCTAGTGTTATAATCGTGATTGTCACTGTTTGATTTAAATTTGCTCAAATTTTTACGAACATACATAATATTTTCAAATATATACAGACTTGGTAAAGTTAAAATATCAATTTCTTTAAAAAGATCTCTCAGGGATTCCCTAGGATCCATTTCATATATGGCTCGAATTGCACGCTTTTGTAAGATAAAGATTGTCTCTATCTCAGCAGCAGCTCCCCACAGCAATATACCATAAGACATAATACTGTGGAAGTACGCGAAATAAACGAGCCTAGCAGTAGCTACGTCTGTTAGCTGTCTTATCTTACGAACTGCATATGCAGCAGAACTAAGTCTTCCAGATAGATCATGTAAATGTGGATTCCATTGTAAAGTTGAATCCATTTTAATTCCCAGGAAGACTGTCGCATTGTCAAAAAAAAGTTTTTCTAGGCCAAGCTTAATGTTTGGTTCCACATAAGTAACATTTGGTAAAGAAAACTTTAAACATTTGGTCTTTTTTGAATTTAAGAGAAGATTATTAGCCGCGAACCACTTAGAGATCATAGATAACACATTATTTACATGAATAAGTTCACTATCCCTCCTATCTACTTTAAAAATTAGGGAGGTATCATCTGTGAATAAAACTATATCGCAGAAATTTTTAACCATGCAAGGCAGATCATTTATATATGCTAGAAACAGAAAAGGTCCTAAAATTGATCCTTGCGGTACTCCTATTCTTACCAAAGACCCGGAAGAAGTATTGCCATTTATTCTAACCTTCTGGAGCCTGTCTGACAGATATGACTTTATAAGATCCAGAGCTTTTCCACGAATACCATAATGTGAAAGTTTTCGAATCAGAGTGTGGTGCTCTACACAGTCAAATGCCTTAGAAAGGTCACAGAATACGGCAATAGCATCCTGTGAACTCTCCCAGGCTTCAAGTATACGTGACATCAATTGAGGACCTGCATCTGTCGTGGATCTGCTCTTCGGACATCCAGGGACACTCAAAAGGGCCATCTCTATATGGTGGATATTCCATTTACCCGAACGAAACGATTAGCTTCTTCGTTCATCGTACGAACCGCCAGGGAATGGAACACCCTGCTTGATTCTGTGTGTACAATATGGGGGTCTTAAAAACGCGAGTGAATAGGTATCTTCTGGATAAGCGCGCTCTATCATCGATCGCATCATCACCTAAAATCAGGTGAGATAGTGGTCAAGTGCAACCCAGTCCGGTATATAAATAAATATAAAAAATGATAGCAGTAAGCCCGCCCTCTACTACATAGGATCAATACATGTATGACAAAATGTGGGTATTGGGACTCTTCTGCCCACCTCTGAGCAATACAGGTGAGACGATCAACCGATGATCGAACACATTGAGCTATATATATCCAACCCCCGCAATATTCTTGATAACAAAATGTTATGTGTTTTAATGTTTTTATTTTTGCATGCTCCGCGGAAAATACTACAAAATTACAAAAAAATATTAAAATTATAGGGTTTCATCATTGTTAATAAGCTATAGTCTGTTTTTTTTAACAAACGAGTACCGAAAATTTTACTGCCCTGCTATTGGCCCACGTAATCAACATAAAGTCCGTTCCACACGAACTCTGTAGTTACATGTAGTGACATACAGTTGAGTCTACCGACTACCTCCGCGTAGAAAAATAATGCTTGTAACGAATCAATACTAAAGTTGCAACTATTTTTTTAATAAGGTTAAAAAAAAAGATTGTTTTGAAAAAAAAATTAAGTTAGCTAAATCAACAAATCTTCTCGTCATACATTTGCCAACATATCACTGTGAGCTCAACCCAATTGAACTCGTTGGGTCTCAAATGAAGGGCTATGGCAGGATATAACAAAAGTTATAAAATTTATGAACTCTGCAAGTGGATAGATAAAAATGGTGGTTATTTCTCAATCATATGATAAACAAGATAGAAACAAAAATGTACAGAGTCGACAATCATGTACAAAATATGTTAGAGCAATTTATTATTGACGTATCTGCAGAAAGTTCATCATAATAGTTTTTTAGATTACAAGAATTGTAGTATAATTATTTGATTTACATGTTCTAATGCATCTCAGCTCAGAGCTGCAGCCAGTATAGAAACCTTAAAGGTTGTTTACATTTCGCTTGCCCAATCTATCCTTACCTATTGTTCCACTACATGGGGAACTGCCTGCACTACTCTATTATTGCAATTAGAACGGGCTCAAAGAGCAGTGCTCAAAGTAATTATTAAAAAGCTGATTTTATATCCCACGACACTTTTGTACAAAGATGTCGAGCTTCTAACGGTGCGACAACTCTACATTCTCAATGCAATACTCCGTAATCACAAAACCATAACATATGATCGTCGTAAGGATCAAAACCATCGAAGGCGTAATCGTGTATGTCCCATATTTTCGTACAATTGTCTTCTAGCTGGTAGACATTTTACAACAAGTAGCCGGCTTTACAATAAATTAAACGTCCAGCTCCATATTTACCCGCTATCGTCATTTCAAGTTAAATGTGTCACTACAAGGTATCTTTTACAACTAACTTACTCGGAAACGGAAAATCTTCTAAAGGCTATTATATGAATAAATAAACATGAAATCTCTTACAACACACACACCCTCATATCACTTTCATAACACTCACATTCACCATTCACACTTACACACCCAATTTACTTAGTATGCGCAATATTATTTAAAAATTTGTAATTCATTTAATGATCATATATTATATAGTTTATTTATGTTTATATAAATCTAATTGAACATACAATTTAAATTATGTACTTAGGTCATTTCCAGTCGGAGGGCGCTGATGACTGTAACACAGTTTATAACTACAACAGGCATCAATGATCCAATTAGATAGTTTTTACAACTTGTATACTCGTTTTAAGTGCGTTTTACTACAAACTATATCCAATATGTATGTAAATTCCAAAAAATGGTCAATAAACTTATTTATTATTATTATTATTATAATATAATATATTGTTTTATATCATAAACGCGAACAGAAAATTTTGTTATGAATATACTTAGTATGCAAATTTAAATCATAAAATAATAACGTATTTTTATCTACAGTAAATTTTAGTACTTCAATATGAACAGGCCTTAACAACTTCAAAACAAGAACTAAGGCATTGACCGATGACGGCAATGACCCATCTCACTCTGTCAATATCGGAAATGTGCGAGAGACATACTCAGTACTCGTTTGTTAAAAAAAGCAGACTAATTGCAAAATAAGTCTTGTTTGTAGTATAACGTAAGTTGTCGCTCCATCCCCATATGATGCGATGGTTGAGAACGAGAGAGAACATCCAAAGTTATCTGGAAAAATTATAAATTTAGAAAATAACATTATCTAAGATGGCACATATCTGATAAACTCCATAATTTCCAATATATAATGTAAACAATAATGAGATATAATATTGTTTAGATGGTGGTACACATCGGACACGTTGGTACACGAGGTGTCCCTACAGGAGGTGCTCCGTTGTTCCGCATACATGCTGTTCTACGAACGGGCTCGGGACTCCACGGCGCTCTCTGCGGCCGCCACGCAGCACTTCTAACGCATCTGTGGTGACTTCATCCCTCTACGGAGTTCTACTGTCTCTGATCTGGTCACTTGGGAGATGTGACACTTGTACCTCGAAATATTATCTGTGGTAACTTGAGCATTTCTAGGTTATATAAACACCTGTAATGTAATGACTCAGAAAATACGTCATTTCTAGCTGTATGTATGTCTGTGGTAACACGGTTACCTACATGACATTTCTAGATCCTTCTATTGTGGTAACTCGGTGACATGCGGCGCTTCCATGTTCAATTATATCTGTGGTGATTTATCAAGTGTGGTTGTAATTATTTCAACGTCAATAGCGTTATAAATTATGAATAATGAGATTTGACATCGAGTAAGAGAACCATAATAGTTAGGCTCCTGCGAATCTACACAAAAACGCGAAATCTTTTTGTCTACGGTCGAAAGATATACACGGTTTCATGTTTTCATGGCTTGTAGAAAACATCTACATATTGTATATCTAATGGATACTCAGAAGCATATAAGCTTTTGTGTATAAGCCCGTCAATGCGCTGACGACGCGAAACGATCATAGGTGTACGAGCTTTTGTTGAATGTACCTAAAGGAAGAAAACTTCACAGGAGTTGCGCATTTAATACTCCCAGAAGTTATATGAGTAAAAGAAGACGTCTATTTGTCACAAAGAATACAATTATCTACACATTCATTCAGACTAACAACTTTTAGTTCAAATGGGGATTAACAGAGTCCTTAAGGGTCGGCAGCGCATTGACAGTACTAATAGTATTGCAGATGTCTATAGGCGATGGTAGCCGCTTACCATCAGGCGGACCGTGTGCTTGTTCGCCGCTCATCACATGAATGTGGAAAAAAGACATAACTAAACTACTCTTGAAAAGGGGATGAACTGATCAAACGAATGAACGAGATTGTACATATACCAAAATTTATGTTGTAAGGAAATGAAATTAGGACCCATTGGTGTGCCTGTTCAAAGAGGCTAGTAGATAAAAAATAAATAATTCCGACCTCAGTCTTTTAATATTGTCTATATGAAATTGTATATATTAAAGTCTTGAAAAAAAGATATAAATCGTCATTGATAAATATGATAACGATATAGGTTTATCTATCTTCTTTCGAATTACCATTTTTGCACGCTTTGGCGCCATCGCATACGCGCGGGCGGTGTTCCTTCGCTGGGAACCTAGACAAAATAATTTAATGGGTGGTAAGGCACCGACAATAGCGCCGAAGCAGGCTTATATCTTGCTACTATTTAATACAAGTCCATGTGATTCCTGAAATAAAGTAATTATCACCATTAAATAAATAATAAAAACTTCTTTATACCGAATAAATTTAATGAAAATACTAAAAAAAGATCTATTTATACAATAGCGTCTAAAAAAGAAGCAAGTGACTTGAATTTTGCACTATTTGAATTAACCACATTTTAAATCCATCTTATAGATAAATTATCTCTTGTCGTTATAATGCACACGATCATTATAAAAAATCTTTCTGATGTGTTCATGTTGTTATGATTAGGACTGACTGCACTGAATATTATATTTTCTCTGTCGTTAGTATATAAGAGCTTAGAGATTCTATTTTAATACGATTACAATTCTCAAAGATTTTCAATATGCATTTATAGAAACACTACATATCTAGTACTTAAAATAAATGTGTACTTTTAAATGATCGAACTGTTTTTGAAAATGGCGTCGTTTGCGAAATAGTTTGTAAAGGCTATGGAAATGCAAAGTCTTTCTCACGTCGCGTTTCAGAAAACAACGTGTAATTCTTACTATAGCAAAGTGACTCGTGATACCCATAAACCTAATTTGTGCATAAACTCCCCTTAGCAAAAATGTTGCAACACCATGAATATTTTTCAGTCATTTGCGTTTTAAAAGTAAACAGAGAATATAAGAGGAAAATAGTTATTTGTTATACAAGAGTGCAAAGTTGCTTTTTAACCGCGTGTTCAATTTTGAGGACCGAGCAAGCGAAGGATTCTAAAATTGAATCACGAGCGCAGCGAGTGATTCAAAATTAGAATCCTGAGCGTTAGCGAGGGAATCAAAAGAGCACGAGGTGAAAAATCTTTGCACTCGAGTGCAACACGTAACTTTTCATTCCACCTCAGCGAGGAAATGACTAAAAAGAACCGTACAGCGTACAAAGCAAATTGAAAAAAGAACACCAAGAAGGTTCCGAGTCTGAGTTTTTAACAAATTAAAAAAAAATATTATGATATATTCGGCACCATAGAGGTAGCAGTAAATAGGTTTAATGTTTTTTTTAATTCACAAACTTGTGCGCACGATGTTCTAAATTCAATTTACTTTATCCTCTAGAGAATAAAAACGGCTTTTCCACTCAGATATTGAAGATTAAAAATACTCTTTCCGAGATGGTGGGATGAAAAACTAATTTTATAAATAATATCGAATGTGTTGCTATTTCCAATATTTTAATATTTGATAAAATAATTACAAAGATTTGTCCAGAATAATAAATTGTTATAATATCTTTATGCTTTTTATATGATATTGCTTAAATTATGTAAATACTCCTGTGCCATGTTATTTGTGTGATAAAAAATTAAATAAAATTATACTTCATAATATTCTACCCTTTATTAAACATGGTAGGTAATTCAATGTGTAACTCAGATATGTTGTAGGTACTATGCTATGCATTCATGGCCGTGATAATGTCCTATTTATAATAATTATTTAGTTTTACATGTGTTTGTATAAAAAAATGTCTAGCTGAGCTATACTTAGCTACTTTTATTTCAGTATCATGTCTTGAAGATTCTTTGTCACTATTGTTAAATTATTTATACCAAACTAGTTACTTATGCTACATATGCTGCGATTCGAAACTAATGATCTATCAGTAATATTTGTGAGTTACATAAAGTGAAATAGTATTAAAACATGATTACTTAACTCATCGTTTCCAGGCGGGCGTCGAGTGCTAGACGTTATTTTTCCACCAATATTAATTGATATTAAAGAAACTTTAAAAAAATTACAACATCATAATCAAAATGTACAGCCTAATTTTAAATACAACACATTTTAACAGGAATATTATATTATGCCATAAATGGATTGCAACAGGTAATCTGGTTTGCATCCAGCAGCAAATTCAACTGTCAAGTTAACATGTTTTTCGAGCGTCCTGAACGAAATGTATTGTAACCCTATACTTATATTCAAGAGGAAGAAATTATTTTCTCTAGCTCATCTCCACTCAGTGATGTAAGTCCTGGAGGCCCCAGTATCTTACAACGCATTACCTTCCTACAGATTTCCAAGTTTCATATTAAATACCTACTTGTTATAACTAAATAATGTTTATATGTTGGCTTAATTTAAATATAGGTATAAACCTATCCAATTTGTAAATATTAATGTAATATTTAAGTACATAGTTGATTCTGTTTATTTTATCACTTGCATTGAAAATAAAATTTTCAGGTTGTACAAACTGCTCAGTAAATATGGTATGAAGGTGTATAGTAAGTTGAATGCTGTTACTTATTGTCGTGGATAACGATGGTGCCTAAAGTCAGCTACAGAGTGGTAAAATTTACTAACATACCCAAAAAAAATGTAAAATGACACTACATCATGTGTGTTGATCACATTATGAGACTAGTACCTTGTCACTATAAGAGATGTATTTAATTTAATTGTCTTTAAAAGATTTGAAACTCACAATCTTTCTGTGACAGGGTACTAAATTGTTGGTTGTTTTTTTTATAGTTGATTGTAAATTAATATTTCAACATTGCATATTTTCTCACTTGGTATGTCTGTACAATATTTATATGTATGAATATTTTACGGAAATGACGTAAAATAAATGAAAATAATATTTTTTTTATTATACTAAAAATATTTTTGTGTAGGCTTTTATAATATTTTATTATTATTTTAGGAGGCTCAATACAATCACTTGTATAATTATTGTACAGTCACCTGCACTAACATGTATACATTCCATTTTGAAATGATGCCACTTATGGATGCATACTAGCAAAGAAAAATTTTGAAAAATTTACAAAAACTTATCAACATTTCTATGAAATTTTATGCTATGGCAAAAGAATGTACATCTTAGTTCAAGGGACTGTACATACATTGATAAATGCGCCTACACATGCACAATATTATTTTTACTTAGTGGTTACGCCAGATAGTTAAATGAATAGCTTATGTAAGATCTCATTTATATTATGTACCCGCTAACAGTCAATGCTGCTAACACAATAGTATTAGCCCACCAAACTAGTTTATAAGATAGTTCAGATTGTATTTGGCCTCTCGCCCATGTTCGTACATGTGTCATGTTATGAAGGTATTAAATGATTAAGCTTTGAAACAACACTAATTTATTTTATATTACTTTTGCTCAATGATGTGGTGCTGATTTCTTAAAATGTAATTGCTGCAAATTGCGATTTACATTGTTTTTATAGCATATAGCTTTATTCTGTGCAGTAATATTTCAACCTCAGATATAGCTACTTTCTTTATTTAAGAAAATAATTTAAATATGACAAAGTCATATCATACAATATACTTGTATCCAATGCATATTTTTAAGAACATACTATTTTCATCTCTAGTGGGAATCTAACCTGTGTCCTCTGGTTTTTTACACCTGTAACCCCTCATCCAAGACTGTACCAAAATCATTACAATACTTGTACCAGTTAAAATAAATATGGTTTCAAACACAGCTTGTGTAAAACCAAAGACTAGTATTTTGCATTCTACATTCACAAGTTGTGGCTCTTGTCTCGAGTGCATCATCTTAACATTTTACACAATATTTAAAATCAGGTCTTGTTTATATTTTCACATGGATTATCAAGTTATCAACCCCATTATACATTAATGATTGATAATATAATTTAACTGTATGCTTGCACAAGTACAAATGACTTACAGATATAATTAAATTACAAAGCTTTATAACTTGACACTATGAAAATGGGTATAAATTTTAAACTAGATAAATTATATGTGGCTTGTGTTGTGTTAAATATGTCATTGTTTGACTTTATAGGTACCTAACTTATTGTTAGTTTTTGTGCTTTGTTTCTATGGGTTGAGAATGTATGGTACTTCCAGAGAAACGCAGTGGCAATGTAGGTAGATAGGTTGGTTATGTTTACAAAATAAATTATGTTTTTAAGGAATATATTGTGTACATATTAATTATCCTCTTTTCCTATTCTAGTCCCAAATATAAAATATGACTAAATTATATTTAGTTTTGTACTACAGTATTTTCACATAAGGCAAGCAACAACACTGCCTAGATCACAATTTTATTAGGTAGGATTTAAAGAAGTAAACAAATAAATGAATTATAAATTTTTATTTCTTATAAAACAAAGACTTATTGGTAGTTAAACACAATCTGTCCAACAGAAATATTCAAATAATGCTGCAGTGCATCAAAACTTATCTAAATATCACATTAGATTCAGAATAGTCCAATATTATGACATGCTGTCAATGAGCGATGCTCGCATTGTTGATGTGATGGCTGTAGGCTTAGCATCATTTAGTTTGAACACACTTTCAATTACCGATATCTCTGTGGATGTAGTGTCCATGCCGCAGAAGGCACACCAGTCATTAACTACCATTCCAGCAGCAACAACATCACTGCCTCTGTTGACTGTGCCAGCCACCAGTGGCACTTGTAATAGTGATGACAGCTCGTCTTGGTCCTGTATTGTGGTTTTGGGATGTACTAGCCCCCCTCTGTTGCTGAGCGCGGCATAAGAGCCGACAAGCACGTTTCCTGCGACTGTTTGCCTGAACACTTCAACGTCTAACGTGTCTGCGAGTATTTCCTCCGTGTCGCGGTCGAGGTCCGGATGCACTAGCGCTACATAGTCGTTGCACGCTATGACGTTACCAAGGGCGCTCAGGCGCTCCTCTACGCGCTGCACTTTCACGGTATCCGGCAGACTGTTTCTGATATGTTGCAATTCTGTGTCGGTGGTAGATGACGGCACCAGGAGGCCATTCTTGTTAGCGACGGTCATACGGCCGATGATTCGGCATCCACCAACGCTAACGTGCACCACGGGGACTGTTTCTGCAAGCTCGGCTTCAAATACGCTGTAGAAGTTCTCTGAACCTCCAATTGCTACGAGACAATATGAATTTGTCAATTTACTAAACACTCCCACCTCGTTGTTATTCTCGAATTGTACACGGACCGCCATGATTTTGAGCTCTTTTAGTTTTACGCACAATTTCAAGGTATTTCACAATATAATAATTCCCTTCACGTGGGAGACCAAACAAGAAAAACTTTGATTTATCAGAGCAGAATTTGCAAGTGAAGACAGTCACAAGTTGACATTGACAAGTGATCAGTAGTGCTGCCAGGCCTGTTAAGTTGAGAGTTAAATTTTTTTCGCTAAAAGTTACATTTTTGTGCAGATGTAATTTTTTATTTTAATTCAGTCATTTTACACACACATTACCTAACGCTCCACGTGTTTTCATTAAGGGTAAGATGATACTATGGAGTATCAATGAATACGACCTTGGCCTTTTAATTTCATCACATTCTTCATTAATTTCATTCTCAAATACGTAGGTACGTAGAAAAATGCCCTACTTCCCCGAGTACACGTATATGTGGGGTATTTTGCTGCTTGGGGTTACCAAAAATTTTTCCTGAACGGTTCCATGTATACAAGACTTCTTGTTCAATTCACGCCTCGTACATTTCCTAAGCAATCTCGTTTATAACTTTTTCGACTAGCGTCACTATATACCCATTCAGCTTATTCTACTCCACATTGCTACCTTAATGTGCTGTTTTATCTCTCTGTCTTTTGAAAGTCAAACTACACGTACTTGTCTGACCTCATCTCTCATCTGTCATTTATTCGAGTTTAATCCTTCATCTAACAACCAAACATTAAAAAATAAACACTCCTCTATGCATTACTGGTTAGGCACGTATCAGGTGATCATAAATGCGAGCACTGCCCTATTTATATAACCAATATATTCCAATCCTTGTGTCCTATTCAAATTGTATCTACATAGAGTTGCCATATGATATAGGAAACATTCAGATGTTCTTATAGCAATGCTGAACGTCAAAATATGTATAGAATTTTGCCATTAATTCGCGTATTTTATACCTATGTTTTTTTTATTGAAGATATCAACTCTTCTATAGGTAGCTGCTAGAAATACCGTATGAATACTAAAAAGGTGCTAAATAATAGCGTGTGAAGCAAACCTGGAAAAATTTTTAAATGCAGACTGAACTTTTTTTTGATGATTTTGACAAGTGTTTTAGGGTAGCCTGAAAAACATCTTCGGCTACATCATCACTTACCATCAGGTGAGATAGTGGTCAAAGGCTAACCTATCAGGCATAAAAAAAAGTGTGACAAAATTCGTCTGACATTGACTATTTAGAATCAGATTTTGAATTCCATACATACTTATAAGTCTTATAGTCATTATGCTTAAGTGTTTGAATAGGTATACACTTGAATACTTTTTAAACAAAATTATGATAATATAACTATAGCAAAAAATTACATTTTATTATTATTTTATTTTACCTTATTTTAACCTGGAACAGAATAAATAATAATAATAATAAATCTTTATTTCAGGTAACAGACATAATAAATAAATTTAAAAATGTACGGACCCATAGAACATAAATACCTTAATCTAAAATAAATATTTCAAAAATTGTATATTTCCGTGACACTACATAACAGGTTGACTCTGCTTCCTTTCCCTGAACAACCGGTATACCACCCCTGCAGGCCAAAAGTCCGGTGTCAGGAACATCTTGGATTGAGCTGCTGGGACCTTAGACTTAAAGTCCGTGATCCTAATCTGCTCCAACCGCATCAAACTCAGAAAGATTTACTCCTCACACCGGCCCTTCAGTCTCTCCCGGACGTAACGCAAGATATCTTCCCCTTTTGTCTCCTTGTCCAGTCGAGAAAGGTATATTTTAACGGTCGGTGCTACGAACCGTAGTGTAAAGGTCGTAGCAATAGCTGTACCGCGATGATTGCTGTTCTGCCGAGGTCAGATGTCGCGGTCTGTCATGCTGAACAGCACGCTGTACATCCACAATCTGTATCTGTGTTTTCATAGCAGTTTGAGATGTTTTCGAAAGCTGTGCGTATGACTTCTTCTGATGCCGTGTTGTAGGTGGTCGTATAGTTGCAGTCGGAGTGGACGTCATAGGCTGTGACAATGGCGTGACGTCAGGTGCAGGTCGAGTTACGTGGTTTTGACACCGCGGTGACTCAGTAGGCAATATTGTCGCTGAACTGCAGAGTGGCGATATTTGTTGTCGAGTGACGTCTCGATGTAGGTTAACGTTTTGCAGACTAGGCGATTGTGAAAACGTTTTACTCCGCAAATCACACATTTCCTTTCTCAACTGGTCAACTGTCTGCTCTGAAATTTCCAGCTTAGAGCGAATTTCCGTAACACTGAACTTCAATATAACGATGTCCTTCAGGAGCGTACTGGCATCAACGTGGTCGAAACTAATGCTTGGAATCACATTGAGGTCGATTATTACGTAGGTGGGCAAATTATCTTCGTCAGTCTCCTTAAATACTCGGAAAATGTCGTAAAGATCCTTTTTTCTTCGGCCGTCCCCTTGTCGTACTGTGAAACGAACACTGGTCACAGCAGTATCAGCAAGAACTTTTTTGGCTTCTAGAATCTGAGCCTCCGTAAAATGGGATGAACAGATCTGCTCCAGGCTAACTTCATCCATCACATCCAGTTTTTGCCGGATGAAAGCAAGTGCTTCATGGACGATGATAGTGTCCGAACGTTTTGAATGCGCCATTTCGCAATAATTTCAACACGTGTATAATAACTGGGTCAGGCATCGAGGTGTCGCTGTATGCGACTACTCTAGCTGGCTATCGAAACGACACTGATGAATAAAATGTTATTACACCCTATTAATAGAACTATAAGTAGATGAAGCGCGCTATTGAGTACAAAATAGGTAATTTAGCATAGTTGCACCCTAAAATACACAGTCCACTTTCTATCTGAACAGACTAAACCAAAAATTCCTTATAAACCTATTTAAAGTCAAAGAACGGACAAGAAGCTACGGGCCCATTCTTTTAACAATGTGTTACATATTTACTATAGAATAAATTATTTGTCTTTGCTAATCTAAAACCTGGCAAAAGACTCATATTTCATAAATATTGTTATTGTGCACTTTGATAACAGGTGCCATTCGGGACTCTGGCAAAACTGTGAAGTATATTCCCGTTGCTTGATTTAGGTGACTCAAAACCTTCGGTATTAGAAATGGGGACGGAAACACCCATGCCGGATCTAATTTCCATGCAAACGAGAACGCGTCGTGGGCTACGGCTTGATTGTTGTTTTGATCTTTTGATACATAATGAGGAACTACGTGGGCATACCTGGAGGCAAACAAGTCCACTAGTGGGATTCCCCATTTCATAAATATTGTTTTTGTGCACTTTGATGACAGGTGCCATTCGAGAGTCTGGCAAAAATAAGTCATCGGCGTGGCTGTTGTACCTCCCTGGTATGTGATACACGTTGATGTCAATATTGCACTGATCGATTAGGCAAAAAATGTCGTAGGTTATATCCATCAACTGAGAGGATTTGGTCCCCCCTTCGTGCCGCAGATAGGCTACTACTGTGCGATTATCGCATTGTACGGTCACTGTAGACTGACTCAGATACGGGGCATTGCTCTGAAAAACCTTCAATATTGCCAGCATTTCTTTTACGTTGCAGTGGAAGTTCTGCTCGTTTGGGGACCAAACCCCATAGTGACTGATTGTCCAATTGGGCACCCCAACACATGTCGGAAGCGTCTGTTGTGATAAAATGCATCGCTGATGGGAAGTGTAGAATTAATGGGAGTTGCAAGTTCTGCGCCCACCATTGTAAGTCGTTTATTGCATCCACAGGCAAAGTGTATGCCCTGGTTGTGTCCACATCTAGCGTGTTGGAGAACTTCAAGAGAGCTCGGTAATGCAATCTTCCTCTTTGAACGACAAAACTCGCAACGTATAGTGCCCCTGTTCCCCTTTGTAACTTTTTTAGGTCTGCCTTCCCCGAGTCCACAATCTCGCAAAGCTTGGCTAATAATGAGGACACTTTTTGATTTGCCAACCGTTTGTGGTTTAACCAAGGCTCCCATAGTACTCCTAAGTAAACTAGGGCTTTGTTTGGTGATAGGGTCTTTACAAAAGACTTACATGGCTCGCGAGTACCTCTGGATCTTGTTCGGCCGGGAAAAAATCATCTAGAAAAACCAGAATTCTCATACCCTTTTCCCTCATTATTTGAGCAATCCAGTTCGTCAAACTTGCGAAAGTTTTGGGAGCCGTGCTGAGACCAAAAGGTAAGCACGTCATTTGGAGAAACTGGTTTTTGTAAATGAGGCGTAAAAATCGTCTGTGAGACTCTGCCACCTGCAAATGAAAGTACGCCTGGGATATGTCTAGTTTGCACATCCAGTCCTGAGGCTGGATGAAATCTGGTATTCTGAAAACATTTATCAGTTTGAAAGGATCGGTCAGTACGAACTCGTTTAACGCTCTGAGATTGAAAACTGGCTGAGCCGAGCCATCGCTTTTCACTACTAGAAAGAGGGTAGATAAAAAACTTGGAATTAGATTTGCAGTTTCCAGAATTCTTTGGTTCATCATTGTTTAGACAACTTTGAATACCCTCATGTCAGTACTTACTTCTCTTAGCATTGAAGCCCGAATGAGATGACCTTCGTTTCTGGCCCTCACGCCTGTATTATTGATACCTTTGGTTCTGTTTAGCTCCGCGAGAGCGAATGGAACCTCTGTTACCACCCCGCTGAGGCTGGATGTTGTAAGCATGTCCTGTGCATGTGGCATGCCCCTGATTACGTAAATGAGTAATTTCACTTGTAAGTTGTTCTAGTTTACGGTCACCAGCAATTGCATTTTCCCACCCTTTTTCTGTGATGACGGCGACGCACATGCTTAAGCTTTTTTGTTTTTAGATGATGAACTAGAACTACTATTATTAGAACTGCTTTCACTACTTCTGCTGGTATTAGAGCGTTCGCGCCGCCTTGTATTGCCTTCATTTTTCTGAGCAGTTTTGGACGAACCAGGGACCGGTTCCTCTTGCGAGGCTTTGTAGCTTTCGTTATCCATATCTATAAAAGATATCACACTTTACACTAACCTTCATCACAAATAAAAATTTTAAAGAAACACTCGAACGAAAAATTCGTTAAATATTGATAGGGAAAAATGGCGGTTGTGGAAAATGTTTTAAAAGACTCGCCCGCTTTATTGCGAACAACCTCCAGTGGCAAGGAAATGAACGCCATTGAGCCAGACTGGAGCGCGCAGCAACAGGTCAGGATGCGACAGTCACTTCTAAAGAATAAAAAGAGAGAGGCCCAGTAAGCTGTGAGCGATTAGTTCTATAGCAATGATTAATGCCAAGTGTCTGTCGCCTCTGCATGAAACTTCCCGCCATGTTTATGACGACCAATCAGAGACAATAGTTCCTGCCAGAACGTATCCATCCGAATTTGGACAGGACGGTTCGTCATTGGCTAATCCAGAATGACTATAGATAGAACAGGATTTCAGTGGGGCAGTTATTAAAAATGTCATAGTATATCAATAAGTTTTAGGATATTCTATAATTTCATAATCACAAAGATTATATGAATAATAACAAAGATAAATCTTTATTTAATTATTATGAAATATATAAACATCTCTACTGTATATAATTCTAACATACGCTTTTGTAAGATAAAGATTGTCTCTATCTCAGCAGCAGCTCCCCACAGCAATACACCATACGAAATAATACTGTGGAAGTACGCGAAATAAAATAGGCGAGCAGGCAGTAGCTACGTCTGCTGTCTTATCTTACGAACTGCATATGCAGCAGGACCAAGTCTTCCGGATAGATAATGTATATGTGGATCCCACTGTGAAGTTGAATCCATTTTGATTCCCAGGAATACTATCGCATTGTCAAAAGAGAGTTTATCTGGGCCTAGCTCTGAATAAGGAAACCTAGGTTTCCTTATGCGGAGGGGCCTAGCTTAATGTTGTTGAAAGATGGTGAAAAGGTACACAAAATTAAAGAAATTTAACCATAAGGCAATGCTAGTGACCACAGACTAGACTACAGACATAGCCACAGATATTTTTTTGACGAGCTCAAGATCTTTTTACTTTACAAAATTACAAATATACGAGAGGAAAAATTATAGTCATGTGCGGTCCCGCGTCATCCACCCCAATAGCTGGGGTATGCTCTGATCTGACCGACTGAGCTAACATGACAATTGTCACAAAGCTTATTGTCATGTTAGCTCAGTCGGTTAGAGCACACCGCGGCTAAAAGGGTGGATGACGCGGGTTCAATTCCCTCACATGACTATAATTTTTCAACTCGTATTTTAGCGTACGGTAATGAGAAAGAAGCGATAAACACCCCAGAAATATTCTAGACCTAGCGCCAAATGGGCCAAAACGGCACAGTAAGTGAATGATCGGGGTCGGTGGCAGTTTTTTATGGTGGGGGCCGGCGCGGCGGCGTTGGGAAGGTTTTGTTGTTGTTGTAGATTTTGCAGCGCCGGAGTTAACTTGTATGCAGCTTACGAGTGAATATGCATATATGCAGCGCCGGTGTTTCAATTCAATTAATTGCTTATATTTCAATCAACATCCAATCAATCCCCGGACACAAAAGTGTCCGGGTTTTACCCGGACACTATTTGAAAACCCCTACCGGACGCCCTCTAAACTAGGACAAATCCGGGGTAACCCGGACGGATGGCAGCCCTAACTTCAAGTATAATATGTTGACGACTTAGGGCAAAACCAAACGAGCGTAATTTTGTAAGTCGTGAGTCGCGTATTTTCGTTCGCGTAATTTTTGTTGCATAAATGTGGATGACTCATTTTGCGTCGTCGCGTCGTATGGCAAAACTGCTCTTTTGTGTGAAACCGAATCCAACAGAAATAACGCGACCGAAAATAACGTTCATTTGTTGGTTTCACCCTAACGAAATGTGAAAGTTCCATTCCGAGATTTTAGTTTGCAGTAACGCTGATCCTGAACGTACCCTACTGAATGGAGAATGGCAAACTCGCTTGAAACCTTATCTATCACACTGGAGCTGTCTTTTTGCATATAGTTTTTTAACTCCTTTGCTTTGCTTCTGATAAATTCAGTGTCGTCTAGTTCATGTTAGATGCAATGATGCTAGTTTAATAGTACATGCGAAGAAACGATTTTAACGCGCCCCCCTGATCCTCGCGCCTTAGGCTGCAACCTAATTAGCCTAAGGGTTAATCAGGCCCTGGGTGTGGGGTATCATCTAATAATTTTAGACAAAAGATTTCTTCTAAAATCAAAAGTAAAATAAAATACTTCAAGTCTGATTCCGGTCTCGGTCTTTTAGAGTTCCGCATTGTAACAGCCTGTAAAAGAAAAAAAAGACTACAGCTGACAGGCTAGCCTTTGATTGACCACTTTATCATTTTTTGGTAAGTGATGATGTGGTATAGGATAATAAACAAACTAGATTTATTTTAGATTGTGGTAGCAATTCCAAAATTGATTTTAATGTTGCCTATAACCTCGAAACGTCGAAAGTACGTCGAGCCAAATGTTTAAGTTCACTTTTTAAGTCTGTAAAAATAACAGCTCTCTCCACCGATTCCACGTTGAAGTAGAATAAAATACCCCAAGTAGAATCAGCAAAGCTAACCTAGTAAATGAAATGAAAAAATATGCAGACTAATGACAACTATTGGAATACATTAATTTGAATATTATAACACATAATTTATAAGGATATAAGTTTTCCTCTCGTTGTAATTTTGTAATGTATACCTAATCCGAGTAGCGTGCGTTTTTGCAAAAATAAGAATATTAAAACACCTTTCAGTACTTATACATATCAGGGTGAGTATGTGAGTGCATGTTTCTTACTTCATTATACGCTAAAACGACTGAACTGATGGGATGAAACATAGAATACTTAAAGATAGTTTTTATTGCGTAGTGATTTTTATTTAACTGCCAGTACATCCTTTTGGATGTACTGGCCATACATCTTTTTGGCGGGTAGGCGTGAAATAAGCATCAATCAAAAAGTTACTCATTTTATATTAATCAAAATAAATACTTAAACAGTTTATAACTACCAAAATCTTATGTATAATTAAAATACAGTAAACAATACCTGTCGGGGAGTGTTATCCATACTTAAATCACACAAGAATTCACTTTTATCAGCACTAAGTACTACAAGTTGACACTACAGGCAAAATGGATGCCATGCAAAAAACTGTAGCAGAGCTTCAGCACCTCTTTGTTCAGCGAATGGATTCATATCAAGGTGAGCTGCAAGCCATATCTTCCACACCCACTGTAGCAGCTCTATCAGCAGATTTCACAGCATTTCGTACTTTTATTATGACCGCACTAAGCTGCCTCCAACAACAGTTGGGTATTGTTGTCCAACAACAGGATGCAATGGAGATGCGTTGCCGCCGTAAAATTCTACTCTTTCATGGTGTCCCTGAGGCTAAGGATGAAGATACTGCATCAGTAGTGGTCAAGGCACTTGGGCAAATGAAAGTCCCAAACATTACAACTACGGACATCAGTCGCTGCCATCGAATGGGTCGTGCGTCTGCCCCTGACAAGCCCAGACCAATCCTGTTTAAGCTGCGTGATCTAGATGTGAAAAACAGGATTTGGTACGCCAAGGCCGGCTTGAAGGGGTCAAGTATGACTTTGTCTGAGTTTCTGACTAAACCGCGTCACGACACTTTTATGTCAGCCCGTCAGAGATTTGGTGTCCAGAAGTGCTGGACAAAGGATGGGTTTATCTTCATAATAGACGCTGAAGGTGCGCGGCACCGGATAAGCAATTTCCAGGAGCTTGACAAGATTGCTGTGCCCACGGCGCCTAAAGCTGCATCTACAGTCGCCACCAGCAGAGCAAGAGAAGCTGCGGCTCCACCAAGAAGTCGGCGAGCCCCTTCAACCAGCAAAAAGTAAATCAAACTGTTTCAGTGTTGGTTTTCTTTGTTTTAGCAGCTCATTAGGTATGGTTAACGTTTTTCAATAGGTTTACCCTCAACGTCTGTATCTTTTACAAATAATTCCTGATATTATTTATTATATTTACGTAGTTAGTAGGGTACGTACAACATTTGTAAAAAAAAAGACAGGTAAGATATATACACAAATATTTTTATAATTTTGTAGTTTGCTGTCATTTGTCATGTCACGTCATTGTCAAATGAGATACGACTGTCAGTACTGTAACTCCGTTGTTTTTTTTTTTTTTTTTGTCTTTCTTTTTGCCTTCGTTTTATTTGTCTCTTTGTGTTTCGATAGCTAAAATGTGTTCACATGACTTTTTATTGATGTAAGCGTTGCCATACCGCTTTTTGATAATATTTAATCATCACTGTCACTATGTCTTCTGTATTGTATATATATATTTATTTTTAGTACTTTGTTACCCCATTTAGGTCCCTACTAAGTATATTTTTATGATACATACCCGGCAGGTGTGTTCTTTTTTAGTTTGATTTTAAGTTTTGGTTTTTTTTTTAGTATTAAGTACTTACTTTATTACATATTGTTAATATTCTGTAGTCTATGTATATATATATATATATATATATATATAATATTGTATAATATAATTATGCTTAGCTTATTCGATGATGATTTATGCAGCGATAGCGAACAATATCTATCATTATCTTCCGATAGTAGCACAGACAACAGTTTTGTCAGCCTACCTTCTCTGGCTGATACCCTCGACTCTCAGTTTTCTGATGTACCTAAAAATTTTAACCTGGTTCATATTAACGCGCAAAGCATCCCGGCTCATTTTTCCGATATGCAGGCATCTCTCCCTAACAAAAATATTCATGCTATAGTAGTCTCTGAGACCTGGTTGAAACCTTGTCTGCCTACCATTTCTTACTCTTTGCCTGGTTTTCACCTAATTCGCAATGACCGCACCGGCAGTAGGGGTGGCGGAGTAGCCATATATCTCAGATCAAATATTCCCTTTTCGGTTATCAGCACTTCGCCTCAACCTCCTCCCTCCAACGCCGGTGAACATCTGTTCCTTGAGGTACTATTATCAAATAGTAAAATTTTACTCGGAGCCTACTATAGCCATTCCTCTAGTGTCAATTATTTCTCTTCCTTTGAGAAGATCCTAGAAGATCTTCTTCCCTTATACGATCATAATATTATCTTGGGTGATTTCAATACCTGTCTCCTCAAAAAAGACCATCGCTCGATTTCCCTCGAGTCAGTAATTAACTCTAGCAACATGCATTTACTCCCTCTAAGTGCCACTCATCATGCCCCCAATTGTAATCCCTCACTACTTGATTTATGCATAGTATCTTCCCCACAACATGTTGCTAAGCATGGTCAATGTCCCGCTGACAATTTTTCATATCATGATTTGATTTTCCTATCGTATAAAATTCGGCCCCCAAAAGTAAAACCCAAAATTATTCTTCAGCGCAATTTTAGTGGTATAGATCAGGAACAATTTTCTAATGATGCCAGGGAAATTGATTGGTCACCGGTAACCAACGCTGTGACCGTCGATGAGCAAGTGGCGATCTTCAACTCGTTAATAACGCAGTTATACGACAAGCATGCTCCCTTACGAGCCATAAAACTGAAGCAACGACCAGCAGCTTGGCTTACAGAAGACATAAAACTGTTAATTCATAAAAAAGCCACTGCTAAATATAGGTATAAATGTCGCCCTAACGACACTAATAAAGATAAATACGTAAAAATACGAAATCGCTGCAATATGGTGTGTAGGGATGGTCTACGTCGCCATGTTCATAACTCCGTTGAGAACGATGATCCAGCAAAGATCTGGCAATTTCTTAGGTCTATTGGAATTGGTAAATCTCGTCAAGATTGTATTCCTAACGATTTAAATATAGATTCTCTTAATCTCCATTTCTCTTCAACGTCTCATATTGATGCTTCTGAAAAATCAAATACGATTAAATATCTTTCGTCCTTACCAATTCCTGACTGCTCTCCTTTTATTCTTAATCGAGTACTCGATTGTGACGTTAAGAAGAGCTTACTTTCTGTCACGTCCAATGCTGTAGGCGGCGATGGAATTAGTCGTAATATGCTCGTCCCAATCCTTGATATCGTACTTCCTACACTCTGTTTCATTTTCAATAATTCTATTACCAACGGCATATATCCAACCATATGGAAGGAAGCTCAAATCATTCCTTTACCCAAAAAACCTAACCCCAAATCTTTTTCCGAATATCGTCCCATATCCATTCTCCCATTTTTATCTAAGGTTCTAGAGCGCCTTGTTCACAGTCAAATTAGCAAATATCTTTCCAGTCGTGAGCTCCTTAATCCCTTCCAATCTGGTTTCCGTCCTGGGCACAGTACTGTCAGTACTCTAGTAAAGATTACTGATGACATTCGCTTTGCAATGGAAAATGGAAACATGACTGTACTCACATTGTTAGACTTCAGTAATGCTTTCAACACAGTTGATTATGACATACTTTTAGCAATACTACGTTCAATTAACGTATCTCCAACAGTACTCGATTGGTTTCATAGTTATCTGTTTGGGCGCCAGCAACGAGTACGCTGCGAAGAGAAATTCTCTTCCTGGTGCAACTCAATTGCAGGTGTCCCACAGGGCGGCGTTCTTTCTCCTCTCCTTTTCGCACTATTTATCAACACAATTTCACAAAATCTTTCTTCTTCCTACCACTTATATGCAGACGATCTTCAAATCTATTCTCAAGCACCTCTCGACAAGCTATCTGACGCCATACACTCTATAAATGACGACTTAACATGCATTACTGTATGGTGCAAAAGATTTGGACTTATAATAAACCCAAGCAAGACCCAAGTGATAATTCTGGGAAGTTCACGGTTCATCTCAAGGGTGGACTGGTCTATTATTCCTTCTGTTTATTTAGATGGAGTTCCCATTCCCTATAGTGCAACTGTAAAAAATCTTGGATTGACTATCGATCGTTGCTTGAGTTGGGTTCCTCAGCTGCAAGTGACTAGTCGCAAATTGTATGCCACTGCAGGCGTTTTAAAGAGATTGCGCAACTTTCTTCCTGTTACTACTAAAATTGCACTAGTTCAATCTCTCTTACTCCCTATTCTCGATTATGCTGATGTCTGCTATCCAGATCTCACTGAGGAACAGCTAGATAAGCTTGAGCGTCTTCAAAACTTCTGCATAAGATTTATATTTGGCTTGCGCAAATTTGATCACATTTCTCAATTTCGATCTAAGCTCAAGTGGCTCCCTATACGTCTTCGCCGGAATGCTCACATACTCTCTCTCCTTTACAATATTTTGTTCAATCCTTTGACCCCGCGCTATCTTAAGGAACGTTTTAATTTCCTTCACAATGCAAATGCTCACAATTTAAGGTCATCAGAAAACCTCTCCCTCAGTATGCCTCAACATGGCACAATATTCTATGACCAATCTTTTTCTGTCAAAGCTGTTCGCCTGTGGAATTCATTACCGATTTCTATTAGGCAAGCTCAATCTTTATCCATATTTAAAAGCCAAGTCAAAAAGTTTTACTTGTCCGAGTAATAACACCCATTCTGTTTCAAACTGCTTATCTCTTGCACTTTATCATCACAATTGTAGGATATGTATACGAAATGTACATGTACTTATTCGCAAATAGCATAATAAGGCATATTGTATTGTATAGTGTGTCTGTGTATGTATATAGATATATATGAATATAATTTATTATATTTGTGTATGTCTGACAGAGTATTGAAATATGTATATTACGAGTATTATTAGTATTTATGGTATGTATATTATTAGTATCTAGGTCATCTGTCTGTTTTTGATAAAAATATTTTTTTTATTTTTTGGCTTAAATTTTAAGTTAGCATAGTTTGTTTAACCTCACTTTTTATATTCGTTTGTTGCACCCCCGTCTTATGATTCCTGTATTTCCTCTCCATTCCAAGGTTGCCTGGAAGAGATCGCTGTTAGTGATAAGGCCGCCCATTGTAACACTTGATTGTAAGCCTTCATGTTTTAATACTTTGTAATTTAATGGTGTGTACAATAAAGAATTATCTATCTATCTAGTACAGAAGGTACTATATTTTTTAACAAGCACGTCAATTCATTATTTGTACTGTAATAAACGTAGGTGGATGGATATTCAATCATTGATAATAAAGCATTTGCACAATGATCTATGTACTTTATAGCCTATTAAAAAATAAAAGAACATATTTAAGTATGTAAACCTAGGAGGAAGAATATCTATAGTATTCTTCCTCCTAGATGTAAACCAATTCAACACCATAAACAACATGTTTCTGCGCCTTCCGTGTTTTATCACAACAACGTAAGAAATATATAGGTAAGCTATGGTTTTATTTTAAAGCAACCGTTCTGTTTTGACGATTGAGCAAAAACGTTGAAAAAGACACGTCTCTTGTATATGGAAACACATAAAAACTTAAAGAAACAAACGTAAGGCGCGGTTTGCTTTATTAATATTTTTGATAACTTTCACCACCTCCACGCACATATACGATGAAGATTTCAACTGACTTTTATTACTTTTATTATTATTTTAGTCAGAAGATGTGGCTTTTAAAGTATGATAGCGTGCGATGAACGATGCGAGTGCGAATGTTTGACTCGCAGCGAGCGATGGCTTATGGAATCTCACGTCAGAAATATTTGTTAAAGTCAGGACTGACTACTGGATTGAGCACGACCCGAAAATATTCTCAATGGAACGCACTAATATTCCAGTCAGAGAAGCAATTGTAACAAGGTTAGGTTAGTCACAATTTCAATCCATAGGATGTTTTTAAGTTACCGTATCCTGGAATCCAGTGCTAAGGAAATACACTATCCGCGTTTTAGGTACCTTTATTAAAACCTGTGGATGTTGACCGTATTTTTTGTCGAGTATTGTTTGCCGATACATAAATAGTTCAAATGCGGGTAGTGGGATAAAATACTCGCCCTTCAAGACGTTGACCCTGCCTATTCAGTCGGCGCGTGACCACGACCAATGCAACTTAGTGGAAACGTCAAGCTAAATAATATACCTACATGTTTTTATCGCAATAAACTACCAGTACTATCAGTACTAATATTATAAATGCGAAAGTAACTCTGTCTGTCTGTTACGCTTTCACGCCAAAACTACTGGACCGATTTGAATGAAATTTGGTATGGTAATATTTTGAGACCCGGAAAAAAACATAGGATAGTTTTTATCCAACTACGCAAAAAGAGGTTAATGTTTTTGCGCGATAACCAACATACGCGCGGTCGGAGCCGCGCCCGGAAAGCTAGTACTTATAATATAAGTCGCGAAAGTTATAAAGTTACTAAGTATGACGTTGCAAATTCATTATAACACTTTTTTTTATTTTTAATGGAGAATAGAGGTTGTGTAACATATATCTCTCTATTAGCACATGTGTTTTACCTCAATTCCGTCTATGAACGAAACGCTTCAATTTTTGTATTCGCCGCTGAGCCTGCGGTTGTTTACAACGTTACTTTTTTAAATATTTTTTGTGTATTTGCGTCACAAAATGAAGAGATTTTGATAGCTGTTTATTTAAAAATCGATTATAATTCAATAAACAAATAAATCTTCATTAGGTATATATTACTTTTGAAACTCCCGTGAAAAAAGCTTGTATCCCTATTTTTGATGCTGGTAACCTTTAAATCATAAGTGGCTAGAGGCAACCCTAGTTCAGCTCTTACTTCTCTTAACCTCAGATCTTGTAAAAATTAAGACTGAACTCTGCGAACAGTGAAGAGAGGCTAGTTTTCAAAATTTTCCGAGCATTCATATGAAAACATTTTAAATTTTTTAAATTAAGTTAAATCATTGTTTTTTGTTCACATTATTTTACCTTATAAAACAATAATTGTGATATAATTAAATAGTTAAATAATTTATAAAGTGACTTATTGCAATTATGTTTGCCATAATTTACATTAATTTAAAACCTTGGACAAACTAACATATTTATGCTCGTTACTGTGCCCGGCGAGGCATAGTTTTACTCAGCCTCACTTCGCTGTTCTCAGTTTTTATTAGGGTTCCGTCCCCAAAGGGTAAAAAAGGGACCCTATTACTGAGACTTCGCTGTACGTCCGTCCGTCCGACCGTCCGTCTGTCTGTCACCAGGCTGCATCTCAAGAACGGTGATAGCTAGACAGTTGAAATTTTCACATATGATGTATTTCTGTTGCCGCTATAACAACAAATACAAAAAGTTAGCCAAGTGCGAGTCGGACTCGCGCACGTTAAAACAAAAAAGGGTTAAAATATGAAGTCTCATGTTGTATAGCTTATGGTACGGAACCCTTTCGTCTGACTTACTTACTTTATCCAGACGACCTAGACTGACCTAGAGTGACAACTTATGCAGGTTATTTTTAGCTCTCGGGACTAACATAAGGAGGTGATTTTTGTCTACCTATAACTTTCACATCTTTTGAGTATGTAATTTGTATTTTATTTCACATTCATCTAGTCATAACCGAACAAGGCCTTCTTCTTCGCGAATGAAATTGAAACTTTTTGGAGTCTCCACCACAGATGAGTACATGCCTCTTCTCATCTATTATACCTATTGTCAATTTTGTGACAAATTTATGTATGTTTTGTCAACTCCACAATAATTCTAGATGACCACAAAATTATAAAAATATATTATAAAGTCGCACAATGTAGACGAACACAACAAAATGACAGTAAAAGAAAAACCGGAAAAATGCGTAAATTCATCGCTTTGAATTGCTTGGTGGATAGAGTGGACACCGAGCCGTTTCCAAGCGATGCGATACAAAACCTGAGGCAGGCCTTGGTTGCGCCCTTCGTGTACAAACCAGTTCTACAAGAAGCCTTACAACACGTTAATTTTAAATTCCACAGAACTTGCAGCTTTTATAATATCATAAAGGTAATAATTTTACGAGGACTGCAGCACGGGGCGCCTGAATGGTCCTGTCGTGGACCTTGGGCCTCATCGCATGCATGCTGGTAGAGCATTTTGCAAATATATCGCCAAGTATCTCTATTATTTTTAAATATGATTACAAACACTGTCGCGAAAATCAGCCAGTGGCCGAATGGGACTGGCAACGGGACTATGTAATCTTTGGAATAGGCATCTGGCGCGAAATCGGAAGACGAGGGTACGATTCCGTCTAAATTTAATAAAAACAAATTTTACTCCAATAATTGCTTGTAAATGTGATTTCTAGGTTTAGCCTAAATCTTTTGAAGCAATGATGGCCGAGCGGTAACAGCTATGGACTGCCGTGCTGCAGGTCCCTGGTTCGATCCCTACCACCGGCTTGAGCTTCACCGCATGGTGGAAGGGCATTTTGCGAATGCTCGCCTAGCTACCTCAAGTAGAAAATCTGTCGCCAAGCACCTAACGGTGTGCTCCGGCAGCTGTCCTTAAGAGCCAGTAATTCTAGGCGAGCCTGAACAACATGTTCGACTACATCATCACTTACCATCAGGTGAGACAGTGGTCAAAGGGTAGCCTACCGGTAAAAAAAAAACCTAAGTAGGTGTATATTTAGAGGCATGATATTGATCAATATTTGAACACCAAGGTCGCCAAGCACCTAACGGTGTTATGGCAGAAGATACTTTCATACCCGCGACTTTCAAGATATCGTCAGTCAAATAAATCTATATGACAAAAGTAAATTTAAATAGTGACTTCAGTGATATGCAGTTGAGTTGAGCAACCTGTTTAACGTTTCACCGACAATCTTTTGAGGGTGAAAGGCAGCCCAAATGCACCAAACAGGCAGTGTGCTCAGCATGCTAGTTGCATTGTTTTCAAACCGTCACCATTTTGTTTTCAGGAGTGCAATGTATGCGAAGGCGAGACTCTTCTGATGTTCTGGGGCTGCGAGCGCTCTGACAGCAGGGTCACTATGAGCATGTCTGCATCCAGCTGCTCATCTGCTGTTATGCTCGTTGGTAGCTTTTATTTTCTTGATCCACTTCGCCCACGACGAAACTACACTGAGAAAAACCTGAAACTCATTAATCTCATTTTGGTTGATTAACAAGATCATCATATGCTTTGTACATAAGTTTTATCTAGCTTTTATCCTACGTAGTCTCTTATAAGAAATATGTGATACTTTGCATAACTTTGTAATCCTTCGAGCCGGATTGAGATAAGCACGTTGGCACATCATCACATTCGCTATATATTACAGTACGTATGGTATTAGGTAAGTCCATATTATGCTATCACACAAATTATCTGTCTGTCTGTACATTTATTAAAACACGATAATTCGTCTCTCAATTTAAACATTAACTTTTTTATACGAGCTTTTTAAAATGAAAAAAAAAACTATACATACAGTATGAAAAAGTAAACGATTTGTTTCCAGGCAAATGCCCAAACAGATAAGGAGCTGCGCTCTACTGCGCAGCAGACGGATATCAGTTGCCGTTCCCCCGGGATCGCGTCACCAGGTACCAAGACAATTAAAAATAATTAGAAAGTTGACTGTTTTGGCGTTATTTTGTGGATCTGTGATTATTCCGCAACAAATATTCATCTCTGTTAACTGTACTTTTCTATTTCAATTCTTCCCGAAGTTTTCGTGGGAGAAGACACCTAAATTTTTGCTCGATTTTACTATTAGGACGAATAGAAAAAATTGACCCTCCTGGTCTTACTAATATTTCGCTTCAAAACGGAGAAAACTGCCTTCTCTTAAACTGGATTTGTTGACGAATATGATTTATAACGAATATAAATTTGAAGCGCTCTAGTATCGAAGATTGCTTAGTCGTTCTTAACCGATCTGCTAAGTTAAGATAAGCAACTACCAAAGTCAAAGTCAAAATAATTTATTAAATTTAGGCGTCTATGACGCTCTTATGAAGGTCAATTACTAATTTTAATATTGAAATATTAAAATTACCACCGCAGGCAATAGCAAAAAGCTGCCTTAGGGAAAGGTAGGTAACAAGCCCACGATGGGATTCGAACTATGAATCTTTCAGGTGGGGATTCCATAGTCATTGCCAGTGGACCATTACTGTACCAGATGGATTTTCCTCTGCTATAAAAATATAATAATAAACAAATGGGCTCGTCTTTAGAATCGGTATACACCACAATGCACCTTCATTCTTTTTTTACAGATAGATATTGTTATTTTAAATAATCACGCGAAATTTTATCTCCCGGAAATCAATAGTTTTTGAGAAATAAATTATTGAAGTTTTAATTTTAACCTTGATTATTTGTGTATTTTGCAGTTCTACTAAGTACATGACATAGCCTAATGGATTCAAAATACCGTGAATTATTCAGGTGGCTTAGATAAGGTATATGGTGTGACAGAACCGAATCGGAGCACCCACCTTCCATGCAGTCTTGTCTGCCCTACCCCTAGGGTGCTTTTTATAAGCCGGAGGCGCGGAGGGGGAGCGGCGCTCCCCCGGCGGAGCGTAGCGAGTACGCTGTGACGAGGTAGTGAGAAGACTAAAGCGCTGCGTACCCACAGCGCCGGAGCTGTCATAGAATTACTTCACTTCTAATAAGATATTAGTGTCTTACGCCTAACCTTTTTTTGTTGACGTTTTCGTGCTTGTTATTTATGACTAATTATTTTCATGAAGAAGAAGAAAATAATTTTGAGAAATTTTGTTAGCATTAAAAATCTTGGTTTCTGTAATCCCCTCCCTTCTTTTTTTTTATGCTTGATAGGTTAGCGTTTGACCACTATCTCACCTGATGGTAAGTGATGATGAGGTCGAAGATGTTGTTCAGGCTAACCTAGAATTACTGGCTCTCAAGGACAGCTGCCGGAACACACCGTTAGGTGCTTGGCGACAGATTTTCAACTTGAGGGTGGTAGCTAGCCAGGCGGGCATTCGCAAAGTGCCCTACCGTTATGCTGTAACGACTGCCATCCTAAGACAACAACCGGGACCGACGCGGACGGCTTAACGTGCCCTCCGAAGCACGGAAGCGCTGGACGCGGGGATGCTACAACCCCCGTCTCTCCCCTCCACCCCTTCCTATAGTAGATATGTATGTATACTGATTCTAAAGTCCTTCCAACAAATGTGCTTGATAAAAATAAAACATTAAAAAGTGAACCTATTTTTATGTAGGTACTTACGTTTTTCTTAATTTTTTTAGCATAAATACAAACTTTATACTACCTCCCTGTATACTGTATAGTGACCCCGTTAGATGTCGAAGAGCAGCGCCAACTGCGCGCGCGGCTCGCGGACTCGCTGACGTTCTCGTCGCCGGCGTCGTCGCTGCTGCAGCCCACGGGCCGCTCCATGTCTATACTCGGCTCTGTGTGCGCTCTGCTGCTCAACAAACAGGTCTTTTATCATCACAATACCTATATTGTCACAATATTACAGCGGCCTGCGGACTCGCAGATGTTTTCAGATCGAAGGCGGCGTATAACTAACTGAAACTTCGATAGAAGCTCGAAGCACAGTAAAACCTGAATAGCAGGCAAATCGATACCACAGCATACGCACCCGCTCCGTTTGTTTATTTATGTATTGTACAAAAATGTCACGATCTCGCATGAAGAACATGAAGAACCTATAGTTTATGTGGGTACCTCAACAATACTGCGAACCCGAATTATTATAATAGTGCTTCCACGATATCTGGTTTCTTCATTTCCTACTAGGTACACATTAATATCTTCTACACATATCACTAGGTGAGTTCTCTGTCCATATAAATAATTAGATATTGAACTTTGTATGAGCAAGCTACATACATTTAAGTAAAGTCATAATTTTACACTTTGGACTAAATTTACAAAATACTTCATAATTCATTCAATCATATCAGTTCGCATTGGCTATCAAGAGCGCCACGCGTATTTAAGTTCCGTATTTTATCAACTTTTTGTCTCCTAATATAAACCAGTTTAATCACTAACAAGTCTTATCATTTAGTTATGTATCCATAGGTCGCAGCCCGAACAAACTTTATAGGCACAATATGATGGAATTTTTTAAAGTTTTTGAGATGCAATTCCTATTCTAAGCCTCGCCTGGTACCATCTACGACCTCATCACCGTCTATCAAAAGGTGAGGCAGTGATCAAAGGTACCTATGATCATGTTCTAAAGAAAGTAACGATAGCGTCTCCAATAGCGATATCTTGTAGTTAAAATAAAAACCGGAACACATCAATATACCTAACAGTTATAAATTTGCTGTGAACTTAGTTTGTATATACTGGCACAATTACATCTCCTCATTTCACCTACTTGAAAGTTCCTCAATATATATGTAGTTTAATTATAAAACATTCGTTCTATTGTAAAGTCTTCTTTAGAATCAGACGCAATTTCCGTTTTGGGGCTGAATAATGACAAATAACCAAATTACCAGAAGGCATTTCGAAATCATGGGGATAATATACCAAACGTATCATATACACTTTACCACTATACATATAGCTACAGGGTTATTGGTTAATCGACCTATTCCTGCTAGGACGTTATAGGGGAGGTTATTACCGATGGATTAGAACATTATGTCCCCTTCAACCTCCTAGCAGGAACAGTCGATTACCTAATAACCCTGTGTATATACCTACCTATCTTGAATAGTTATTGAAAAATTGAAATGAACGTAACAACACGGCAATTTCAGCAAAATGCCCCGTCACCGAAGGAAGTGTCGAGCTTCACGGGCAGCGTGCACTCGGACAACATCTGCCGCATCTGCTTCGGCGGCGAGTCGGCGGAGCGTCTCGTGCGGCCGTGCTCCTGCCGCGGCACCATCGCGGCCGTGCACCGCTCCTGCCTGGAGCGCTGGCTGCTGCAAGCCGCCACCTCCTACTGCGAGCTGTGTCGTCATCACTACGTCGTCACTAGGACTCACAAGTTAGTGCTATTACTCTACCCACTGTATCACCACGATCCATCACCATACCTATTACCACCAAGCAGTCATTTTCACATGGTGGCGGTGAAATCACAGGCACATGAGACTTGACTACTTTATGTCTCAGGTGTGATGGGTTTAGTACTGTTCACCATTGCATCTGTTATAAGTCGATCGCTATAGTTACTGCTTTTAAACTTGATAGCTTAAAAACAGTGTAGTTGATGGCAGTTCTTCAGAAGGCGCTGTTAACCAACTTCTGGTATGTTTTCCTTTATCGCTATTTACGACTCCCACAGGTGAGAACTACTTAAATACCAAAAAGGTTGGACGAATCTATTTCTGTCCGAGCCTACCATAGTGGTTCTGTTTTTCTATCGATTTATTAATATGTATGCCCAACTGGTTATTCAAATATTTTCGCTCTAATTATTTATCATTAGCACAGAAGGTATTTCCGTAGAGAAAAACAGTTATCAAAGGATTTTCTCAAAGCAATCCCTGAGATAATTTTGGTCGGATTCAATACTGAAATGTGTCCAGGGGGCCAACCCTCACCTTCTTGCTCGCAATAGTAATAAATTTATAAGTATTACTTGCTATATTATCTCGCTTTCTCATTCGTGATTCATATTTAATCGTTCTTTTCCTCGCTATGTAGGATCAAACCAATATTGCTCGAGTCTACGTAGCACGATTTTTTAAAATTATGTTTTCGTAAAATGTGGGAGTTGTCCCCCAGTTGTGAACTATATAGAATGATGACAGGGGAATGTCACATCTTATAGCCGCCGTGTTTTCTTTGAACCGATATACAGAGATGGTATAGGTAGTAGGTAGGTAGGTAGGTATGTATGAGTGATAGTCGTGTTCCCCAGATGGTCGTGGGTGCGGTCGCTGGGCGCGTGGGCGGTGTCCGGGCGGGGCCGCGCGCTGGCGTGCGACGCGTGGCGCGCGCTGGCGCTGGGCGCGGCCAGCGTGCTGGGCACTGCGCGCGCGCTGCACGCCTGCGACGCCGTGCTGCAGGCGGGGGCGCGCCGCGGCGGGGGCGCTGCGCTCGCTGCCAACCTCTTCTCCTCGCTGCTCATCGGGGTTATAGGTCAGTATCATTGTTGGAAATCAGGCCTTGGGTAAAACCACGTTATTCTGAGTTGGAACTCTTTATTGACATCTCACTATATCTCATATTGACTCATATAAACATAGTAAATTGTTTTAATTTTGTTATGTTTGCAATAACGCCTGCTCTGCGGGTTACATTACAAATTTACGGGTGAAAAATTATAGTCATCACATGTGCGGGATTAGAACCCGAGTCCATCCATCCCTATAGCCGGTTTGTAGTACAACATAACCAGTGCCGGATTAAGCATGCGCGGGGCCCGTAGCAAATTCATTCAATGGGCCCTTGATCTGCTATGAGTTCTCAAGTATAAAGTGCTAAAAAACAATTCAATACTCAATAGGTACGTTTATTTGCCATCTATAGGTTACAATTTTGTGGGTAATTAATACTAATAGTCTAGTATTTTAATATAGGCCCTAGCATGGACCAGGGCTTTGAATAGTACAAAAAGCCAGAGATGAGTATTTTGGGCAATTTACAATAATTTTGATAAGGAACTACAAAAAGACCCTACGTTCCTATTTTCTTTTAGTGTTTGGTCTGTATGAGAAGTATGAAATTTTTTTCATATTGTAATATTAATATTTTATACTGAAAAAAATATAAAAATATGTCTTGGGTTATACCATTGCATTCTAACGTCAGCCATGCGCAACCCATTTAAAATATTAAATAAAATGATTGTGTATAGAGAGAATTGTTCTGATAGGAAAATTGTTTAAAGAAATTTCCCCCTCTTTAAGAATATTTTTTCGATATCGTTCATGGTTTTTAAGTTGTTATCGAAAAGCTGAGACCCCTTTTTATATATGTTTATTGGTCATAATCTTAATAACAAATTAAAATTTCCAGAAAATAAATCAAAATAAGTTTTGCATACTTCATAATAAGTTTTATATTTTTGCCACAACTCTAACAATTTTTCGCAGGAAACTCACTTCTCGACTAGACTATTAGTGGCTCTCCTCGCTAAACAATGTTATCTATTTAAAATATATTTTTTATATAAATTTATGTACTTTTAATAAAAAAATATTGTAAAAAATATATTCTATTAGATTTTATCATAGGTTTTTTTATTTAAATTTTTTTCATGATGGTTATATACAATGTAAAGTCGTAATGATTCCCATTCTATACTTAAAACTATTATTTTATCTCCGTATAGAGAGAAATAATAATCTACTTAAATATATCTTACCTTATATAACGTAAATCTCAGAACCACTCTTCTATCTCTTGAGGTTTTAGAATTACAATGCGATTAATATAAGAATAGGACGGGCTCTCGGCTAACTTCACTCATATAAGTACGATCAGCAGAACAAACTTAAAAAATAGAGCAGCGCCATTTATTTATACGTAATTTTAAATTGGATCCGAAATTGTTAATTTTAATAAATTCTCATTTTTAGGGTTGACAGCACAGACACTATCTTGATTTATTGACATCGTGGGTCTTATTTCTCCGTCAGTGTACTACTTGTTGATATTCTTGTTTAATTTGTTCTTGTTGACTGTTTAATTTATTTTGGTTGATTGATATTTTTTTTATTACCTGTTACTACGATTACAATGAGTATGACTCAGTTGGCCATGAGCGGCCAGGACATGAGCGGCATCGAAGGGCTAAGCGATTCCAATTAAGATACCTAAGTACAAAATATTGCTATCAAATAAAATCAGTTCATATTATTTCTGCGTTCGCTGTACAGTTTACCTACCTATGATTACTTGTTTTTTTACACGACTGCCCACAAAAACAAAAAATGTGTGTTTGTATATGAGTTTTTTTAGTTACCACAACTTCTAAACGGCTTGACCGATTTTATTTGTAAGATATCGTTAGATTTATCTTGAGAGCGCAAGTGACACTAGGTACATAAAAAAAAAGCAAACTGGTGGATTTGAGACGCCATATAGTGAGAAAAGCATTGTTTTTTTCCAAACACATTTGTATTGGGTATCAAAATGAAGGACTTAAAAAGGATTCCATAAAAATGTTATTTGCAGTTTTAATTTCAATGGAACAAATAAATACTTTGCAGTCAGGTTTTTTATTTTTTTAATCAATTCAATTTGTACTTGTTTTATATTTTTTTTGCACACTGTACCAAAATCTAGTTTTGACGTCACAACATGGCGCTTGGCCGGTCCTATTCTTATTTTAATCGCATTGTACATACCTACATATTTTATTGAATTGTCTAGAACATTGCGATCGGCATAAATCAATAAAGAACACATAACTAAAACATATATCTTTCATAAACATTATGTTTACACATAGAAAGATTACAAGTTACACAATAAAATATTCATTAATTTCTTATTGGTTGGTAGCTAACAGAACTTTATTTTAGTTGGCGGAATTTTCGTTATGATAATCGATGGCAATCTCAAGGAATCCCGGTTAATGACCTTCGATCACAAATAATTTGCGGTGTACCTTGTGCTAACTTTTAGAAATATGTTAAAATTTATATTTAATAATGTATCTCTCTCTATGGTTATGAAAAATTTAATTGAAGGATATTCTCTCTTAAAGTAATAAAATATTTTATAACGTCTATTTCTCAATATTTCCAAAAATGTATTTTCTGGAATATAAGTACCTATATTCCAGAAAATACATTTTTCGTATATGATAACTAAATTATGCTAAAAATAATGTAGACTGAATCTTACAAACAAATAGATAATTTTAACAATTTAAATCGAGCCATTTAAATTCTGCTACACATCTATACTAAGTGTCGGATAGGAATAAGTACTAGCATACGTCGGACTTTTTATAGAACTGATTATTAGGCCAACTGAAATATTACACGTTTACCTATACAGGCCAATTTTTGAAGAACTTGTGCGTTTACCGAATTAAATTCGGTGTTTTATTTACGCAAAGAAAATAGTCGGTTACCGAGTGTCTGACGTGTATTATCTTAGTATAAAAAGTTATAACGTTTCACGTTTTTGTGACATCCAGTAAATTCAATGTACCACATCTTCATAAGTTTCACTAAAAAAATAACGCTCAGGCAAAGATAAGTGGGTTTAAATATGCGGGGCCCCTTTTGCGCGGGGCCCGTAGCAATTTCTACTCTTGCTACGTGGTTAATCCGGCACTGGACCTTAACCCCGCAAAAATTTGAGTTATGGGTCATAATGTTATGTTAGCTCAGTGAGTCAGAGCATACCCCAGCTTTAGGAGTCGAAGGACACGGGTTGGAATCCCGCACATGCTATAATTTTTTTCTCTCGTAACTTTGTATAGTAAATTATTACTAAAGTACTACTGGCGGGCTAAAATTTAACAACTACCTAAACCATTGGTAAGTTATGGTGTGCTCTATTCAGGCCAGATTGTTAGGTACTGGGCAACAGATTTTCTATTTGCGGGTGGTGGCTAGCCAGGCGAGCATTTGCAAAATGCTATACCACAATATGTGCCCACGGCAGGAAGTGAACAATGGACTCCTTCCGCGGCAGTTCACAGCCTACTCCATCATACATATGCACGTGTTGGTGTTCGTAATCGCTTTCGATGATCGTCAGCTGCGTGGTTGCAGGAGCCCTGAACGGGCTGCTGACGACGTGGATGCTGCTGAAGGTCCAGGAGCACCAGGCGGCGTGGCAGGCGTGGCGCGACAGCACGCTGCATGTGCATGTGGCGCTCGGGGAGGCGGCCTCCGACGCCACGGTCGTCGCGGCGGACGCAGCCACGGCCGACCGCGCCACCAACGTCGCAGACCCCTTCATGGTGGCGTTGCCCTTTGCGCTGCCTGATCCTTGAGGCAAGCTATTTCAACTAAGTACACTCTTAGATTCGCTTCTACGCAGTTTTTATTGCTGTATCAGTGAGTCAGGTCGTCCATTTATCTGGACACCATCCTCCCAAATATATGTTTTGAATACATCTATAGCTGTTGTCAATTCCATGTGCTTCTAGTAACCGCGGCAGTGTGTTTTATCTGAAATCATCCTGAGGGTGGTTTTGTAGCTGCTACCCTGCTTGCACTTTGTTGCTTAGAAGCCGTCGCTTTTTGTAATATACACAGACAAAAAAATCGCGAGGTACTGCAGTACATATTTGCATTAGAAAGATTAATTTTTAGAAAAATTAATTACAGTTGCTAATGACCCTCTTCTTGCATTACAGGGGCCTCACCGACGATGTCTCAGGCATTCCTGTACCTTCTTATCTCAAGCTTCACTTGCTTCCTCGTGTTGTTCTGTGTGATCACTGTGCGGAACATAACGAGACCTCACCAGGACTGTTGACTATATGGAAGTTTAATTATTTGCGCTACCGCAGCGAAGGAGACAAATTATTGTGCAACAGTGCTAAATGAAGACAAAATACAAATCAGGACATTTGTAAATCGTTGCTTTATTCGTGATAATTCGTTTTATTACTTGACACTGGCTCGAAGGTTTAATTTATCGAATTCAGAAAGAAGAGCAAGTGAACCGATTGCTGTTAAGGTGCTGGCTCTGTCGGCTCTATTAAATTTAGGTACATACAGATAACTGAGAACACCGTATGTATGGCACGGTACTGCAATCAGTAAAGCTCGTTTACTCGCATTTGGAGTACAACTTTTCACACTAACGTCACATCATTTATTACTTTTGAGTGCAACGATATTAGTTATATACTGTTTCAGCCAGATTGTCCAGTGCTGAGCATACCCTCCCCTATTAAGGTAGGTTTGCCATAATCCCCATGCTTGGCCAGCATCTTGGGGACCGCAGTACAAGATAACAGTTCCTCAGCCGGCGTTAAGGCGATTAGAGTCGCCAATGGCCTTGAGCATCTGGACCTAATCGAGCTTACTTTACTCGCGCATCGCCGCATACGTTCCGCGCTCGCTGCACAAATATAACGGTCAAAGAATATGCAGATGCGCGATGCGCTCCGGTAACATGGCACTTTATATTCCTACCGTACGATTCTAGTGAGTATCCGCAATTGCAACTGCGACTGAGATCAGTCGTCAAATGAAAATGTATAGTGTACCTACCTAGGTTGTTCTGGACGTCTTTATTCCTTTTCTTTATTTTTCAATGTCATCTGCCGAGTGAATAAAGTTACTCAGATTTGTCTGATACTCGATATTTAGGCTGTGCTGGCCTGAGAGTCATTATTCCGAATTTGGAATTATTTTTTCAATGCCATCTGCCAAGTGAAGAAAAATGCTACGGTTTGACTGAAAATTGATATCTAGGTTGTTGTAGACGTTATTATTCCATGTTAAGAATTTGTTTTACGTTGACGTCTGCCAAGTGAAAAATGTACTTCGATTTGGCTGAAAATCGATATCTAGGTTGTTTTCAGTTCGCACACAGACTCTTTAAAAAATCTGCAAATTTTAGTAATATGCTACGAGTTTTCCAATTAAAATAACCTGTCATTCGTACAACTTTTGCAAGAAGATTTAGCCCTATTATTAAAACATATTTATATAATCAAGTCCTGAATTTTTCAGTTTATATATCACCATATAGCATCATACATACAAACACGTAAATAACACAAATTTAGTTAAAATATAAATACCACCTGTGTGGATAATTTATAAAAAAAAATGTATGAAACTGAACAAGATGTTATTTTATGGATAATTTGTAAGTTAAATTTATGTTTATAACTATTTTGCGTGAAAAATTGTACTGAAGTCAACTGTGCACTGTACAGCTATCAATTAAGGTCTTAACGATACAAACTTCAACGTCGAAGTGTGAAGACCACCAGCAATACAAGATTTGGAAAAAGTGTTATTGGCTTAAATAAAGATTTATATTATTGTTTATATTATTATTATTATTCTGGACGTTTTTATTCCAAATTTGGAATTTATTTTTCGATGACGTCTGCCTAGTGAGAAAAGTTACTAAGATTTGGCTAAAAATCGATATCTAGGTTTTTCGGGGCGTCCTTATTCCAAATTTGGAATTTACTTTCCGATGACGTCTGCCAAGTGAAAAACTACTTCAATTTGGCTGAAAATCGATATCTAGGTTGTGCTGGGCGTCATTATTCCGAATTAAGATTTATTTTTTTAATGGCGTCTGTCAAGGGAAGAAAGTTACTCCGATATCTAGGTTGTGCTGGGCGTCATTATTCTACATTTGGATTTCATTTTTCAATGACGTTTGCTAAGTAAAGATAGATGACGTATCTTTAAAACGCTAAGATATATCGGATAAGAGTAAGAAAATTATAATAATCAATCGTTTATTCAAATCTCCTTATAAATGAGATTATAGCCGAGTTTAAAAACGACGATATAAAAGGAAGATTTGTATAATGGCGAAAATACATTGAAAAATAAGAATAGGGACGACTGTGTCGTACGCAAAAATACAAAATGGCCAACGTTTGTGCTATTGGATATGTCAGCCCTTGAGAAGGAAGTATTTACCTTTAGATTTTCCCGCCCATAGGTGGGAAGCAGTCTTCCACCCGCTACTCGCATCAAACAAACACTACTTTCCGGGTACGAGATGAATAATTTCTTGTCTAGGAAATAATAATATGGGCAATTTATCTACAGCTATATTGTAAAGATTGGTTCCATCGTGAAAAGGTAACCGATATACTTTCCCATTTATTAGGAGATTTGAATAATTGATTTATAAGTACTTTTCTTTAAACTTTCGTGAACTAAACTCATGTTTCTAAATTACATTAACGAAAACCAAGCGGGGTAGATTTAAATCGCTCCCGCCGCTCCTCAAGACGATGACACCCGCTTCTTCAGTCTACTCGTGACCACGGTCAATGCAACTTGATCGAAACGTCGAGGTTAGTCAAAATATTATTTTGATGTTAATTCGTGCGTCTTTGATAAGTAATCATAATTTTCCTACTCTTATCGTACTGCGGCGATAGGGAACTGCTAATCATCCCACGGCCAGCAGGTAGGTAGGTAAACTCAGGGAGTAGGTTTGAAAAGTTTATTAGGCCAAGCCTTATCAGGTTGCACAGCCGCACAGTTCTACTGAAGTTACATAGACCGGAGGGAGACACTGGCCTGACAGTACACGTGATCCAGGTCCCAGATGTGGCGGTCTTGGTCAGCTGATAGTTCTGGATCTCGGTAGTGAGTGCTCGAAACACCCGTCCTCGGATTAAATCAGTGAAGTGGAATCCTGGAAGGAAGACACCGGCTTAGTAGCTGATATTCCTCAGCCAACTGTTGCCAAGCCGCGCCGACACGATCGTGGTACTGTTACCAGCGACTCACATTTTAAAACTCACAGTCTAGCGCGGTAGGCAGCACAGCTGTTTACGTTACATAGGTTTTAGTCAGCACTATGAAATAACAATAATATATAAGGAACTCACCCTAGAGGGATTCACGCACTTCACAACAAGTTAATAACAATTAAGATCGATAGTACAAATAGAAAAGCGTCCAGGAAAACCAAGATAAGTATCGATTTGTAGCCAAATCAAAGTAACTTTTTCCACTTGGCCGACGTCATTGTTAAATAAATTCTAGATTTGGATTAAGACAAGAAGAACAACCTAGATATCGATCTAGGTTGTTCTAGACGATCGATCTTTTCAGCTAAATCGAAGTTACTTTATCTACTGGGCATAAGTCATCGTAAACAAATTCTAAATTTGGAATAATAACGTCTAAAACAACCTAGATATCCATTTTTAGTCAATTCTGAGTATTTTTCTTCACTTGGCAGACGACATAGATAAAATTATTCCAAATTCGGAATAATGACGCACAGCACAACCTAGATATCGATTTTCAGCAAAATCGGAGGAACTTTTTCACTTGGCAGACGTCATCGAAAAATAAATTCCAAATTTGGAATAAGGGCGTCCAGAAAAACCTATATATCGATTTTCAGTACTGTAACTGTGACAGTCAGTTCGTCCACTGCTGAACACAGCCTCACTTTTTAAGGGGGTATTTGCCATAATCCCCACACTTGGCAGGCGTCTTGGGGATCCCAATGTAAGTTGGCAGTTCTTTAGAAGGCGCTGCTGCCCCCGTTTAAGTAGTTTTCCCTTAGACGCTTCTGACGACACCCACGGGATGATATGGGGAGGTGCAATTCTAACCCGGCACCCCACGTGGCTGCCCACCTTCCAGTAGTTTTCCCTTAATCGCCTCTTACGACACCCACGGGATTATATGGGGAGGTGCAATTCTAACCCGGCACCCCACGGTGCTAATCTCCCTTACCTATCTCTCACTATTTTCGAGATACGTTATCCATCTTCACTTGGCAGACGTTATCTTTATGTAGTATTAATTAACCTATATCAAAACACCTAATACAATTATCAAGAAAAGCTTAGAACTCCAAAAGATGTATGTAGCCCCATACAAACTCTAAATGTAGTAGAGAACCATTTTGTACCCTACAAACTACTAAAGCCGGAAACTATTTACCATAATATAAAAAATATATTATCTTTAGTTAACCAGTTATAACATGAGAGCGTTATAGACATTACTAATTAATTTTGTACATATATTATAAAACTTTTCATTGATCTTGATAAGGCCGCCCATTGTAATTTACCCACAACTTTGTCAATTTCAAGTTTTGATTCTTTTCATATGTGAGACAATTCGAATAAAATTTGTCTACAAAATACCAATAATAAAGCGTCACCGCGCATACTTCACGTCGCAATCAAGTTGGCCCTCTGCAGCGAGCGAATCATTGCACGCACACAGCTACGAATCTCGCGTGTCAATGCACTAATACAAAGACAAGATCGTTATCAGTCGAAAGCGCGAGCGGAGCTACGAGCGACACAGCCTCCCCGTGCCAACGCTTGCGCAACACTGCCGCCCGCGTCCGCGCAGAGCACCTCGGAACCGCAAGCGTTCTGAATCTGAATAATTCGACATTTTCTTAGGAAAATATCAATGGATTTACAAATGCTATGTTATAATTGTAGTATAACAATCTAGAAATTTAATGGTGCAATTTATTTTTCAAAAATCGTAGCCGTTTAGAAGGAGTTCACCATATAAGTCAAAAAATAGTATGTAGTTTGAATTTTTTTTAAGGCAAAAGTAATAGGAATACCGTAAAATCATATGTTGCAAATGTTATACATGAATTCATCTATAAAATATTTTTTTTTCAAGTCTTCAACTTCAGCGGTTACGGAGGAGTTCGCTTTAGAAAGTACGAATTTGACGTACCCAAGGGCCTTAATGCCCACCTTCCGGTATTTTACCTTTAGTCGCCTCTCACGACACCCACATGTAGAAGTGACATTCAGAATCTGACCCGGCACCCCACGGGGCCGGTGATTAGTTATATAATAGTTCCGAATTCCGAACCACTGAATGTTGGAACTGAGTTGAGGCAGGCACTTCGCACTTTTGGTACCAAGCTACATCGGCGCATTCTTCCGGACGGGCTTATTCTACGGTGGGTCCCGGTCGTCGCGCACCGCCCGGCCGGGCCCGCGCCGCTCGGCCTCGCCTCACCCCGATATACGAGTATATGCACATTCGCACGGTACTGCGTGCCGCGTCCTCATTCGCCGGGATTATTTATTGTTCTGTCTAGTTGTTTAGTAGGTTCTTTTTTTTTATTTTTATAATAGGTTCGTAAACTGGTTGCTACAGCAAAAAATCATAAAAATAAACACATGAAATAAAAAACGTTATTAGCTGAACAGGCTTCTAAGTACGAACACAGCATGTACACAAATTTAGCACTCCGCATGAAAAAAAAGAAAACAAATAATTATTACCTACGGTTAAAAGAACATAAATAAAACATAAGAAAATTAGTTTTGCATGTCATTACAACTATACCTGTCTATGAGAAACTTCTTGATTTTGTTGACCGATGTATCGAAAATATAAAGCTCCTGACATTCACTGTTGAAGGTATAACACAAGCGATTTATAGGTGAGTTTTGAGCATAATTAGTTCGACAAAAAGGCAGGGAGAGCGTACAGAAGTTTCGCCGTGAGATAATCGTTCGAGGAACACAAAAGTTGATATTTTCGAGTGAGTCGGGAGTGTCAATTTTGCCATGAGTTAGTTTATAAAGAAATACGATGTCGGCTATTTTTCGCCTAAGGCAAAGTGGAGTCGCTTTATAATATTCAAGTCTAGAGTCGTAGCTCGCAAGACTGAGACATTTGTTATTAGCATAAGAAAGGTATTGAAGATAAGTTAATAAAATATAATAGTTAATAAAAACCGACAAATATTTATATTCAATATATCATTGATTTATCGATAGTTCATCAACTATATATGGCGCGTTTTACACCGGAGGCACCGGTTCACCTGAAGTGACCCTGTAACCGCGCGCTCTCCGCCCTCTGTGTCTCGAAAACAGTTCACCGTATAAAAATGTTTTAAACAAAATTTGTAGATTTTGTATTCGACAATAATGATTGTAGATACAAATAGCAAAAAAACCCATAGAAAATGAGATATTTACAAAAAAAGCGCAGAAAACCGATTTTTGTGAGCTTTGACCTTGAAATTTAATGGTTGCGCACATCCAACCATATGAAGGTTTTGAGACAATTTTTAGGGTGTCAATATACAAGTATTTACAGACTTACAGCTGGGTATCTCGAATTCCGAGGTGAACTTACTATAATGATAGGATTCCAAATGGGGCTGCAATACTCTAAAAGACTACGAACATAACAATTAAAGAGGATAACAGGGATTTCGGGTTCCTTGAAAGACTTTGTTTGTCTTATGACAAAACCCGCGAGTCTGCCACCCTTCTTAATGATATGATCAATATGTTCTCTGATATCTAGCTTTTGATCCTCAATAACTTCTAAGTCACGAGTACTCGTCACTTCTTTAACCAGTGTCCCATTTATATGATATGATGCAGCAAATGGGTTTCTTTTTCTAGTAAATTTTATGTGGAGACACTTTGTTGGGTTGAGAATCATCTTGTTTTTTAGACACCAAAGATATATGAGATCTATATCGTTCTGTAAAATAGTGATGTCATCTCTTGAGTTTATTAATCTGTAAATCTTTAGATCGTCTGCAAAAAGTTTGTACTTCGAGGTAATTATGGAACAAAGATCATTTATGAATAATAAAATAAACAGAGGACCGAGATGAGATCCCTGGAGTACGCCAGAAGGAATTGTTTTGATTAAAGACTTAAAGCCTTGTATGATAACCAGCTGAGAGCGATTGCGTAAGTAAGATTCGCACCATCTGAGTAACGAACCACAAATTCCAGCGTGTCCCAGCTCCATGATTAGAATGCTGTGATCGACAATATCGAACGCCTTGGAGAAATCTGTGTATATAGCATGAACCTCTGAGCCTTTTTCGATAGCATCAATTATATCACTCGAGTATTTAAATAGGTTAGATGCTGTCGAACGTCCCGGTAAAAAAACACGGTGCGGGTCGAATAGATATTTGAGATGGAAGTATAAGATTTTTGGACCATTGATTTGAACAATTTACCCACAGCTGACAAAATGGAAATTGGCTATGTCCCGACGATCACCTGTTTTATGAATTGGTTTGAGGTTCGTTTAAATTAAGCTAAAAATCACACTGCATAGCAAGAGTCAGTGTAAATATTGACAAGGATCCGTACCTCAAAATTTTCTTACATTTGAAAGATTTCGCAAGATAAGGATATGTTATCTTCTCTTAAATAAAACCACACTGAACACTTGTATACACCACAACTTAAATGATAGATTTCACAAATACACATAATTATTCGTTAACTTTATATAATATAGCCAAACGTCTATTCTCACTGAACGCCAAGTCAAAAGTGAGCTCCACTGACTTAGCATCAACTGTGCGGATATTACGTAAATATCTTGTCATAGAGAAAACAATTTAATTCATCTGACTTCAACAATTTAATTCATACTAATAAACCACTCAACTGATTTTGATGAAATTTATTTTGGATCACCTCGGAAGTATAGTCTCTCCAATAAAATAATTATCAAAATCGAAACATGTGAAAAGTTATGCGTGGTCATACATAAAACAAATATACGTGTCGACTTGAGAACCTCCTCCTTTTCTGGAAGCAAAAGCTAAAGGACTGCAAGGCGCCTGGTGATGATGGAATCACATCTGAGCTTCTGAGAGCGGGTGGAACACCAGTACTCAAAGTCCTCCAGAAGCTCTTCAATTCCATACTGATTGGAGGTACAACGCCAGAAGCATGGAACAGAGGCGTGGTGGTACTGTTCTTTAAAAAAGGTGACAACACCTTGCTGAAACACTACATACCCATCACGCTTCTGAGTCATGTCTATAAGCTGTTTTCAAGGGTCATCGCGAACCGTCTCAGTCACAGGTTTGATGAATTCCAGCCTCCCGAACAAGCCGGTTTCCGAAAAGGTTATAGTACCATAGACCACATTCATACGCTACGACAAGTTATACAGAAGACCGAAGAATATAACTTGCCACTATGCTTAGCGTTTGTGGACTATGAGAAAGCCTTCGATTCGATCGAAACATGGGCGGTGCTTGAGTCTCCAACGATGCCGTATCGACTATCGGTATATCGAAGTGTTAAAGTGTTTGTACAATAACGCCACCATGTCAGTCCGAGTACAGGAGCAGAGTTCGAAAGCAATTCCATTACACAGAGGCGTGAGACAGGGAGATCTCATATCTCCGAAACTGTTCACTGCCGCGTTGGAAGATGCCTTCAAACTCCTGAAGTGGAAAGGACTCGGCATAAATATATACGGCGAGTACATCACTCACCTCCGATTTGCCGATGATATTGTGGTCATGGCAGAATCGATGGAAGACTTGAGCATGATGCTCGAAAGCCTCAATCGAGTTTCTCAACGGGTGTGTGTTACCAGTGATGACATACGGAACTGAAACGTGGCCTCTAACTGTGGGCCTTATAAGCAAGCAAGTCGCACAACGAGCAATGGAGAGGGCCACGCTCGGTGTTTCTCTACGAGATCGAATCAGGAATGAGGAGATCCGTAGACGAACGAAAGCCACCGACATAGCACGGCGGATTAGCGAGTTAAAGTGGCAATGGGCAGGGCACATAGCACGCAGAACTGATGGTCGATGGGGCCGAAAGGTTCTTGAATGGAGGCCACAAACCAGCAAGCGCAGCGTCGGAAGACCACCCACAAGGTGGACGGACGACATTATTAAGGTCGCAGGAAGACGCTGGATGCAGGCCGCTTCCAACCGTTCTATTTGGAAATCTATGGGGGAGGCCTATATCCAGCAGTGGACTTCTTGCGGCTGAAATGATGATGATGATGATGATGAGAGAAAAGACTATCGGAAGCAAGTCGTTGACGCTACAGTGGTAGTTTCTAATCAAATCCGTACTTTTAAGTGTCTACGAGTATAAGTCTCTAAGAGCCAGATAGATGGCGGTAGTGATGCCATTTTTACTGGCACTGGCACTGGCACTGGCATATTAATGATGGCGACAACAGATATTATACTTACTGTTAGAAAATGTTGGTATTTACCATTTCTGTTACAGTGATTAATATAGGATTATATTATTAGGCAAATAGGATTATATTATTAACCATCCATTCCCGATACTTTCTTAACTGCTGTATGTAGTGAATGCATTCAAGTCGGTGTTACAAAATAGCTCTGTCGTTCATATATACGAGCAATAATTCATATATCAGCAAACATTACCAAACACGATCCTACTTTGAGTTCACTACCTACCTATTGGTTGAGATATCATAGTTCATGTGGAAAAAAACGCAGGTAGGCGTTTACACTGTCAACACCTAAAAAGTTGCTCTGTGTTATTTAATTTGTTTTATCTAGTAAAACTGTGATTTTGGTGCTTAAATGTCATAAAGTGTGTTGCACTAACCTGTAAGCTATTAACCTGTGATCAATTTGATACTTGGCTCCAATGATGACATCAGTTCAAGAGGTATTAGATAACCAAAGGCGTATAGAGGAATCTTTAACCTCAAAAATGGCAGAGATGGAAAAATCTCTGCAAGCAGCAGCTTCTTCGCAAAGTAAGCCAAGCATAGATAGTCTGACCCTGGAATATAGGGCTTTTAAAGATATTGTTATGTCCACCATGCAACTTTTGAGAGTACAGATCCAGGCTCTAACTGTACGTGTTGAAGACATAGATTGCCATAATAGACGCAATGCTCTGTTATTTCATGGCATCAAAGAACAGGAAAATGAAGACTGCCCTGCAATCACTCTAAGTGTGATCAACTCCACCATGAAATTAACTGAGGTAAAGGCATCCACTTTCTATATCTGCCATCGCTTGGGTACTAAAAACAACAACAAGACTCGTCCTATTCTGGTTCGGTTTACTGACATTATTACTCGAAACCTGATTTGGAGGGAAAAAAAGCGTCTTAAGTCAACGTCAACAGTTATAAGTGAGTTTCTAACAAAATCCAGACAGGAAATTTTTACCACAGCCCGCAAGCACTTCGGGATTGATTGTTGTTGGAGTCGAGATGGTATCATTATGATAAAGCTTCCAAACGATGATCGTAAGCGAATAGTAGCTATGGAGGACCTCAGTCAACTGATGGCGTTATATCCTTCGAAGAATACGAGTGGAGCATCGGAGCCGACAGTGGCATCTCCTCGGCCTCGACCGGGATCCATACTAACGACTAAAGTCATTCCAGAACCTCGTACAACCCGCAGAAATGCTCCATTGAAAAGCAAATCCAACAAATAGTATTGTTTGTTTACACTTCCATACACAGCCGGAACGTGTGTACCTACTTAAAGTAGGACTGAACCTAATATTCTTGTTTTTGTTCGTTCATTTCACTCATAAAATGTATCGATAGTGGGACATTAACTATAGGTACTAAATATCGCTTACTATTTTCTAGATTTAGGTCATTTAAATGTTTTGTAGTTTCCGTTAGATGTCAAATTAATATTGGTATACTGACAAATTAAAATTGTAACCAACTGTTTCTGCCGTCCCATTTTCTTTCAGCGAAAGTGCTTCGAAAATAGTTCTATTCATTGCATATGTGGAACGCTCCCACATATGCAAAATTAAATCGATAGGTACACATTTTGGCTACGGTTACTGTAATAATTTGTTTTTCATTTTTCTTTGTTTTGTTTTAATTATCAGTATGTTAAGCTTGGGGCCTGTTTCAGAGTGTTCGGGTAAGTGCCGGTTATACTACCCAGAACTTGTTTATTAAGTAAACACTATCTTTGCGATTCACAGTCATCGATTTAGCTTATCTATCGGTTAAAGCTCGAAACGCGCTGCATGTTAACTGCCATTTTTATCATTCAGTTATTTTATGTGTTGGTTAGCAACCCGAAACTTTGCTGGGACATTCTGAAATGGATAAAGTAACTACTTATATAGCTAGCAGGCGGTGCAATAGTACTTGACAAGCTCTATTTATTAGGTGGTAAGTAATTGCAATTAAATTGATACATACATATAATATATATAACTATTAGTTAGGTAATCTCTGAATTTTTGTTTGTAACAATTACTATATATTATTTACAGTCAAACGAATAAGCGTGTAACTTAATTATTTAATTAAATATATTTTATCCTTACTGTAACTAATCATCATATATAATATTTAGTAGTTTTTAATTATTTGTACCGTATTATATTTACTATTCATATATTATTTTTTAATAAAACATATTTTAAGTAATATATTATCATATAAGTAAGTAAGTTTATGATTATAAAATATACATAATACCCTGCAATACATACATGGTTGTTGCGAAGCATAATGGTTTATAAAAAATTCCTCAAAATTGGTCTATATAACGCAGGATCACTGAACACGGGTCAGGATGACTTCGTTGTTGGTATGACTCGTCACGATGTAGACATAATGGCAATCAATGAGACTTGGATTCGAACTGGTGAAGGTTATCGCGCTCCCTGCGTCCCTGAATACCGTTTTCGTTTCATGCCTAGGTCATCTGAATTTCGAAGAGGCGTCGGTGGTGGTGTAGGTTTCTATATTAAGCGTGGAATAAACGTGCGAGTGTATCAACACCCTGCTGACCCACAATATAAGTCCGTTGAACAAATGTGGCTCACACTTTCAATTAATGGTAAAAAAATTGCAATAGGTACTGCGTACCGTCCACAATGGGTTAAGCTTGAGCTATTTTTAGACGCTTTGACAGAATCCATCAATTCTGTATCATATTATGATAATATAATAGTTTTGGGTGATTTTAATGTTAACATGCTTGATCTAAGTGACCCAAATACGCAGCACCTTATTACCACCTTAAAATGTGTAAATTTGTCGCAAATAGTGACGTCGCCAACTCACTTTACAGATCACAGCCAGACTCTCATCGATATTGTGTGTACAGATTTACACCCCAGATGTGTTTCCGTTGAATCTATAGGCTCTTTGCATGGTCATTCAATTGTAATTTGCGAGTTCAACGTTAAGAGAGAAAAAAACGTTCCACGCACTGTCATTTACAGGCCGATTAAAGACATTTGCTTAAAAACATTTAACAAACACTTGGTTTTAGTGCCATGGGATTTCGTAGCATCACTTAGTGACGTTAACGAGATGGTTTGTGTTTTAAGTAGTAGTATAACACAGTTATTTGACATTCATGCTCCACTTAAAACTTTAACCTTTAGAGAGAGAAGCTATCCATGGATAACTGACAATATTAAATTTATGATGCGTTTAAGGGATGAGGCCTTGGCAACTTATAGGGAAACTAAATTAGATTCAAAATTAAAATATTACAAAAGTCTTAAAAGTTTGGTAAATAAATCAATGTTTTTTGAAAAATCTGCGTATCACAAGCACAATATCAATAATAAACTCAATGAACCTAAAGTACTTTGGAAAAATATAAAATCAACTTTGTTACCTTATAAAACTGACATGGAACTACCTGCTTGTTTTAATAACCCCGACATAATAAATGTACATTTCTTAAATGTACCAGGTAAAACTAAAGTGTCTTTATCTCAACTTACGTATTTTGAGTTTGATCGCTTCCTATGTAACGACACATTCAGTCTAAAAACAACGAATACAAATAACATATATAAAATCATAAAAAATCTTAAATCAAATGCAGAAGGTTTCGACCAAATTTCCTTAAAGATGTTGCTCATGACTTTGCCATTTTCATTAGAAGCTCTTACTGTAATTATTAATGCATCGATCAATTATTCAACTTTTCCAGATATGTGGAAGATTGCTATAGTCCGCCCAATACCTAAAGTAAATAATCCTACTGATGTCAAGGACCTTAGGCCAATAAGTATTTTACCTTGCTTATCAAAAATTTTAGAAAAGGTTGTATCCCAGCAATTAACCGAATTTCTTGAAAGGAACAATATACTCCCAGAGGTCCAATCGGGATTTAGAAAATTTAGAAGCACTACCACTGCATTGCTTGATGTTACGGACAACATTATCAAAGCGCAAGATGACGGTATGTGCACGTTGCTGGTGCTATTGGACTTTTCTCGGGCATTTGACGCTATTAACATTGATTTACTCCTTTCCAAACTTAGTTATTATAGTTTCGACGCTGCTGCTCTGAAGTGGTTCAATAGTTACCTTAGTAATCGTCAACAATATGTAGAACTGCGTCAGGACGCTGGTGTGTTGTTTGCATCTCGCCATGCAGAGGTTACTAGAGGTGTTCCTCAGGGGTCCATTTTGGGTCCTATCTTGTTTACTCTTTACAGTGCTGACATCGTAAAGTCCATTAAAAACTGTAGTTATCATATCTACGCAGATGACCTTCAAATTTACATACATTTTGACCCAGAGAATCTGAATAATGCTATTGAAAAGGTGAACGAAGACTTAACTAGACTTGCTTCTTGGTCACATGACAATTGCCTTCTGCTTAATCCACTCAAAACTAAATTCATGGTACTGGGAACCAATCAGCGACTTACAACTCTGCCTGAGAATATTAACCTAATGCTTATGGGAAAACCTATCGAAAGAGTATTTGAGGCTCGAAATCTTGGTATAGTCTTGGATGTTGACTTAAGGTACGAGAAACATGTGGCAGCTGCAGTACAAAACTGTTTTTATAGATTGAGAACCCTATATAAGATTAGGTCATATATCACCGAAGACATACGTATCCAGCTAGTCGAATCTCTCGTGCTATCCAAACTAAATTATGTTGATACTGTTTTCGGACCTAGGCTGCTCTGCCGAACTCAACGCCTAATTCAGCGGGTGCAAAACGCTTGCGCCAGGTTTTGTTTTCCAATTCCTCCTAGAAGCCATGTAACACCCTTTTTAAATAAACATTATGCTTTAAAAATGAAGTCCCGTCGCAAACTCCACTTAGCATGCCTGCTCTTTGGGGTAATCAATTACCGGAATCCCTCGTATCTGTTTGCTAAGCTCAGTTGGGTTTCTGATGTTAGCCAGCGCCCGCGTAGGCATGGAACTCTGCAACTTTCCATACCACGGCATCGAACTGTTGGCTTTAAAGGTGGATTCCGATATGCGGCTACGAAGTGCTGGAATAATCTGCCACCACCCGTTCGGAAACAAAAAACACTTCACACATTTAAGCTTCACTTAAAAACATTTTTGATTAGCGAACAGATTAAGCACGGAAATATCAATATAGATTTTTCTTTTATATAAATAATTTCATATTTTTAAAATATTTTCTATAAGTTTCTACGGAATGAATAAGCCGTCTGGATGTGGTGAAAACATTGGCTAAGTTAACAAGTATGTATTTGTATTTTTATTGTAATTTTATATGTAGGTAATTTTTGTTTGTATTATTTTATTTTATTATTATTATTTTTTTATTTTTTTTGCATTATATATATATATATATAATATGTTATTTTTTATATTTATTCGTATTTTATTCGTAAGTAGCTTATATGGTGTTTTGATGTTAAATACTTTTTAAAGTAAATAATGTAAATAGTCTCACATTCTTACCTCTTCAATTAATGTATTTTATAAATAAGATTATGTCGTATGTAACTATGTAACAAGTTGATTATTTCGTCACCTGCAAGGCTTTGCCTGAAAATCAGCGTCAGTTGCTTGCAAGCACCTGACATTTGTGCTGAGGTAAGGCCTTTTTGGCTCCTGCTCTTATCTGTCTTTTTTTTTCCTTTGTAACTTTTTTTTCTTTATGTGCCAAATAAAATTATTTTTCTTTCTTTCTTTCTTTCTTTAGTTGTGTAATATCATCTCATGGGGTTGGCTTCGACTATAAGTTAAATAGTAGAAATCGTACAGATAGGTTTTAGCAAAAGAAAACAAACCTTTTGGTGAGAAACCTATTAAGTATTATACTTCTGAAAAATAATTACTTAGATTACTTTTAGCTAGTTGGATTCAAATTACGACATGGGGTCTCAAAATGATAAAAGAATTATGTTATTAATAATCAATAATTGTTTAATTATAAATTAACATAAAATTCATTACAATAATAATATCATCTTTATTAAATCAGTAGGCGAATACAAGCTTCACTGTTAAATAAATGTCAAGTTTAAAATAATAATTGTTAAATAAATCGTTTTGTCTCACGGACTACGCACTGCGTCTCACAAGGATACTACTTTCTTATGTAAACTAATAAGCCAAAGCGATCCTCGAACAGTGCCACTACAGACTATCACCTACATAATGCTCGATTACAATAATATATTATATTGTTAGTGCCTTAAAGCTAAGTAAAAAAGAAATCACATACATCTTGAGTTTACAATAAATAGGAGGACTGCTTTGAGACAGCGCTTGGAGAAACGAATGGGCGGACACTGACGTATAATAAACATATAAACAAATCAACAACAACATACGCTCTTTGGAAAAATATACTCTTCGAATAAAATATATTTTGTGACTACAACGTTCGACTACTTCTACCTGAGGCTAACACTTCGCGCGTGACATTCTCGTTACTAAACCTTGATAACATCCTCGAATAATGGTCGCACTTAACAACAAAATATACCCTATGCAACCATTTACAAACTAACATGTCAAAAAGTTTTTTCAGCAAGAATTTTGTAATGCAATCAAAGCACCTAATAGCTTTGGATTGGATTCCATTCTTATTGAAAGGAGTTTACATGTATAAAATTTTCAACTGAAAAAAGTTCTTGATATTTGTCAGGGTTGTTAACGAGAATGCCACGTGACCCAGACTGATGGCTGTTCACTGTTCGTCCTTGAACCGACGGTAGATGGCCTGCACGTAGGTGAACACGCACTTCCAGTCGGGCTTGCGCATCGCCACCATGTCGTCCACATCCAGCAGGGGGTAGATGCCCGCCTTCTCACTGGAATAGAAAAATTACATATTATTAGGTTAGTAGCAAGAACCGGATGTCAAATCCGTGTCAGGTGCAAACAGCTTAGTAAGTAGATGTAAACAGTGCATCACTAAATCACAAGTTATCAAACAAGAAGTTTACTAACTCAGCGACTTTGAAGGCGAGCGTAAAGTTGTGTCGGCGTTTGTCCGCCGTCAGCTTGGAGTAGTCGAACGCGTCTGGCAGGAAGTGATGCACGAGCGCGCAGAACGCCAGCCCGTCCGCCCAGCTCGTCGAGAAGTTCTCCAGCTTTACATTCTGGTACAAAACAACAGACTTAAAAACAAACTAACAAATAAAGAACCACCCATAACCCTGTCCCTTTTTAAATGTGACAACCCCACAAGTACCCGTAACTTTTACGTTTATTGTTCATTTGTACAGGCCTCAGAATAAAAATAAATTTAATTACAGTATAAAGTAATTGTGCTGGACAAAATAGAGATAAATACTTAGATCAGGTTTATTGAGTCAAAACAGAAAATGTAGAACTTATTGAGTTATTCCAGGTCGCAAGATATACGCATAAAGTTGACGTATTTTTTAAATACCGTACGATACGGGAAACCACTTGGTGCATGTGTTTATGTTATTCAGCGTGAAGGGCATTTTCTGTGCTGTAAGTCAGCGGCCAACTATAAGTTCCAATATAAAACACTATCTACAGTTAACTATACAACAATTATGGTAAGATGGGTGTAGGTATACCAAGGGAAACGCACCTGTACAACACTTTTCTACAAACAAGACATATATAACTTTAGTCATATAATATGGTGTAAAATCATTTTTTCACAACAATATTCATCGAAACACACTCAATCATGCATGTTTAGTGCACAAAACTTATTGAATTACTAAGGATTTCAAGGTTTTACTTCGGCAAAACCATGCTATCATTAAAAATATATTAGGTGTTTTAAATTAGTATATTTTACTTGATGAACAACGTCGTTAAAATTTGTAACACCTTTTGTTATATTGTTTAAAAAAGAAAACAAAATATTTTTAAAATTTATTAGATTCTTACAATTTAAACCAAAGTAATATGATTTGGTATGATAAAAAATGAGGAGTACATACATATATAAACAATACTTAGATAGGATATAATACAGAAAAAGAGCAGCCAAAATGAAGCATCAAGATAAGCATGGAGTATGGTGATGACGTCAGTCTCGTGTGTGTTAATAAATTACTGTGTGCGTGCGCGCAGCCGTCTCATGCTACTGTATCGACAACGCGGTACATTACATCCGTTACGTCCGTGCGCCCAGTCAAATAAGCCGATGCAATGTGTTACCCGCCTCGATCTCGGCGTAGGGTTTCACCAGATTGGGATTACAAAAAAATGCATCCGCTTATTGTTACCGCCTCTCAATCCTCCCCATTACGTTAATTTACAAGTTTCTTTTGGTGTTTTTAAGTTAAATGTTATATATCTAAAACATGATCAATTAATTGAAAATCAAAATTTATTTAGGCTTTAGCTATGTTGATGATGTAATCAACGCATTGGGGAGTGCGTGCAGCGACAGCGGGCGGAAAGGAGTACCTCGTAGTCCCGGGTCTTGTCGCGACACCACTGCAGCAATCGCTCTTTAATAGTGAGCGCGCTGCATTGCAGCGCGGGATCCGTGAACTTGAAGTAAGGCTGCGACGGAGAGCCCGGGCTCTGCGGAGTCTTGGGCGAGCTACAATCGGACGCTCAGGTTAGTTTCGTCGCGACACCTCGCCTAGCGCGGTTAGTCTCCCGTCTCATCGACGTTCGATTAGTTGGAGTGCTCTGTCACAATCGAGTGCTACTGGAACGCGTTGTGCTAGTTATGTTTCTCGCTATTGGTTATTTACAATGAACTCTCGCGTGAGCTGCCTTCGAGCAACCGCAGCTTCAGCAGACATTCTCATGGACGACGGTTCTACGTCTAATGATCGGTAAGTACACACGAGTTATTGACAGTTCTACATATCCGTATGTACTTAGCCAAAGCGATGCTTCTTTCATGATCATACAAAATTATGGTTTATATCAAAGCGTCTAAATATACAGTTATAATGCATATCATTAAATGTATATTTACTTGTATCTAATCCTTATTCGTATCCAGAGATATGGCTGCCAAAAATAAATAAAAATATTGCATTATAAATATAACGTATGAAGCGAAAAGGTTCGATATATATTGAAAGGGTCTAAGAATACGTCTAGATTGTTGTACTTTTCTGTTTGGAGTTGTGGTGGGTTCTGATGATGGCAAGTATATGAAGAGTGTTGAGTCTACTTACTTGGGACTATTAGTAGAGTTCTGTTTCTCGAGCTGCCGGAATTTGGCGAACGGAGACACGGGCTTCGGCGCCGACCGAGTCATCTCTATCACTGTTGACATGCACAACGCATTTAATCAAATTAACACGCATAATAATATAATCATAATACATTGCTGCTGATTAAGGGAGTAATGTATTTGCCTGGGTTAATTTCTATGTAGCAAGTTATGTTGGAATAAATATATAAGTTGGGAAATTATTATATAAGTAGTTAGGTAAGTTATATATTTGAAAATATTATGTATGTTCGGAAAAAATTGAGTAAATTTAAATTAAACAGTGACAAGCACGATTACAACACTAGGAACAAATATAAATTAACGGTACCGTGTTTTAGATTAGCAAAGACAAATAAAAGGTCCTTTTTAGGTAATTGTGTGCGGTATTATAATAAAATTCCCGAACATATTACAATGCTCACAGAAGGAAAATTCAAATTACACGTGAAAAACATTTTGATTAAGAAATCCTACTACACAGTTTGTGATTACTTAAACGACAAAAATGCTTGGAAAATTCCATCTCTGCCAAGCCATCACCTGTCTCCTACGTAATTTAAACAAATATTGTAATAATTGTATTATATTGTTTATAAAAAATTTTAAACAGACGTTTAAAAGAATGGCCCCGAGTTTCTTGCCCGTTCTTCTCGCAGTGGCTCTATAATTTTTTTTGCTGAACGTGGCAGTACAATGTAGAATATTTCATTATTAAAGTTTGTAATTGACCTTCATAAGAGCGTCGTAGACGCCTAAATTGAATAAATGATTTTGAATTTGAATTTGAAATATTTTTTAACCGGTACCTACCAGCATAGCAAATATGTATATAGGTGCAACAAATTTTTAAATCCTGCCGTATAGAAGTTACCTTAGCGATGTTATGGTATAACTTGCAACCTAACTTTGCCCCTTGGTGTTATCTTCAAAAGGTCAGTCGAGGAAGGTGTAGTTCCCAGTCTATGGAAATCTGTGTTAGTCTCGCCTATTTACAAGAAGGGGTCCATAATCAAAGATATGCCGCTATTTGGTCTTTACTCATACCCGAGCAGCATGGGTTTCTTAAAGGCCGGTCCACAACTTCAACCTTCTTCTTACTAATGAATTTATTAATGACCAGATGGCTGCGGCCTTCATGGTAGATGGTATATTTACAGATAAAAAGTAAAGCGTTCGATAGACTTGATCATACTGTGCTTTTATGTAAACTGCAATCAATAGGTATACAAGGTGATCTCTATAGGTGGTATAGTTCTTATATTGAGCGTCGAACCCAAGCTGTTGCTTTCAACGGCTTTAGATTTGCATGGACCCATCTAGGGTGCCCCAGGGATCTCTATTAGGCCCTTTAATTTTTGTAATCATTATAAATGACATCAGTCCCTGTTTTGTACACTCAAAGTTTTATCTATTTGCTGATTATTTAAAGATTCTGACTCATATGGTCAGAACTTGCAAGAGGATCTTAATAGATTTACCAACTTTTGTTATCTAAACAAACTGGATCTGAATATAGATAAATGCTTTATTTTAACATTTCAAGAAAATATACAAATATTAATTATTCTTATGTAGATAATTAAAATTAAAAACAGTAATTTGAACCGTGTTGAGGTCATTAGTGATCTGGGTACTACTTCAAACCCTTAAAGGTGAAAACTTGTAACTGGCCCAGTTTTTAACTCCTAAGATTAATTTGCTTGTTATAATAAGGCTGTAAGTTCTCCGATGAAAATAAAATATGACATCGAGATGATGCTACCCTAAATTATTGGATTCGTATTCAGTTTTCGTATTCAATGTTATAAGTCTCCGTGGGGTGTCACCCCCCCCCCCCCCCCCCCATTGCTACCTGTTGGTGTTGTAAGAGGCGACTAAAGGTAAAATACCAGAAGGTGGGCGCAGCGCCTACTGTGGAACTGATCTTAAACTGCGATCCCAAAACGCCTGCCAAGTGTGGGGATTATGGAAATCAGCAGCAGTGGACAATCCGGCGGGTACAGTATTCAATAAACTTGATATAACCTACTCCTTGTATGAGTATCAATTACCTTTAGAAGTTTTAGTGGTAGTACTACTGCTAACAGTTTTGTCTGAAGAGTCTCTCCTCACGCTCGATGTCACAGTTACTTCCTCTTCCTCTGCAAGAGAAACGTTACATTAGATTCAATACCCGGGACGGTAGGTATATACATAATATCTATAAATTTAAATCAAAACACTTGGAAAACAATCAGCAAGACAGGACACAATACTTATAAGCTATTAGTCAAAATAACACGGTTATGGGCACGGTGATATGACGCGAATGTTACACAGTATGTACAGACGACGTGAGTGACGCGACGGGCAGCGCGGGGTGACGTGAGGGGCAAAGAGGTACGGGGGCGGGTGTGGGAGGGATGGACGGGGGAGGGGCGCATGCGACACGGGGCGCGACAAGCGGCAGGCACCCACACACACACGACTCACGCGCGTCTCGCTCGTCTCCCGCTCCTAACTAGTGGAATGTGCTGTGCGCGGGCTACGCGAGCCCCGACACCAGGTCTTCGAACGCGTCGTCCGTGTTGCTCTCGTCCAGGAAGTGCAGCTCTGTGAGCGCGGACATCGTGCGGCTGCGGCCCAGCGCATACTGCGGCGCGCGGCCCCGCCGCTGCGGCGTGCGGCCCGCGGCCGCTGGGGGCGCTGCCGGCGCGGCCGGCTGGCCTGCGAAGTACGCCTCCACTGTGCGGCGCTTCTCCGTCACCTCGTCGCGCGCGATGCCGCCCTCGTACAGCTTCGGCACGGCCAGCAGGTGCATAGACTTGGCACGTGCGACCACCTTCCGCGGCGATGCCGCCTTGCCGCCGCCGCCACCGGCCAGCTGGTGCCACGATCCTGAGCGGCTCAGCCCGCTGCCGGCGCTCGCTATCGAGCCGCTCGACGCGATCGACTCGCGAGACGCGCCCAGGGAAGGTGGGGATGGGCGGACGTGCGGGGCGGGCGGGGGAGAGCGCCCGTTTGGGACGGGAGCCCGTACCTGGGTCCGCACTGCCTCGCGCTTCTTGCGCTCCATGTGGGATAGCACCTCGCGCTTCGGGAAGGAGATCTTGTCGAGCGCCCCCCGCAGTGCGTCGGCGACCCCTGCGGGCTCGTTGCGCGTGCGCACGCCGCTGGTGATGGTGGCGGCGCCCCGCACTGGGCCCCGCATAACACGCGTCACGGCCATCTCGTGCTCCGTCGTGTTCTCCTCGTGTGTGCCGTTCGTGTACGTGTCTCCGTTTCGGTACGCAGGGGGGACTTCGGCTGCAGGCGAGCGAGGGCTCGGGGGCGCGCGAGGGGCTTGCGGGGAGCGGAGCCGGTCGGTCTCGTTCGTGACGACGTCCGGCAAGTAGTCTATCTTATGAGCGCGAGCCTTCTCAATGTCGGGCGTGCGCTGCAAAGGAACGAAGGTGGAGGATATTCCGGACTTCGGGGTGTAATCGGTAATCGTGTAGGTGGGCGCTGGAGGCTTGTTGTCTTTCTCCGTGGGCCACGCGCTAGGGAGCTCACGTTGTGCGTTCTTCTCGCGTATCTGTCGCTCGTAAAACTCGATCTGCAGCTTCTGCGCGTCTACTTTTGGCAATTCCGCGGGATATTTTACTTCGTCGATTTTCCGCACGAGCTCCGGCGCCGCAAGATTGTTTTGGCTCGGAATCGCTTTGACCATATAGTTTTGAGTCGGTGGAGGTGCGTGAGTCGGGGGTGGGGGATTGCCAAACGTCAGTCGGTTCTGGGGTGGAGGTGCGATCGGCTCATATTTGTTTTGATAGTCTTGCACCTTTGAGGTTAGCGTGGCCTGCTTATCGGCCTCGGCAGCTTGCCAGGATGCTGGGGGTGGAGGACTCGCCGCGAGCGGGCGCGGGCTCAGGGGGAACGCGGGAGTTTGCTCTGAGGACGGGGAGGCGGCTGCACTCAACGAGGGTGGACTCCAAATGTACGCCGGCGCGCTCGTCGGTGAGGGGATCTTAGCCGGAGGCTTGAACGCAGACAACGGAGCGTGCGAAAACTGATTTACGGGTATGGGTCGCGCTACAAACGGTTTTACTACCACGGGACGAGTCGGGGACTGAGGAACTGCTGACGGTGGTGGAAGAGGAGCGGGTACGGATGCTGGTAAAAGAATAGGCGCAGGAGCTTGAGCCGGTAAGGGCACATATGCCGATGGGGGCATGGGGGCCGGTGCCGGGACATAGGCAGGGATTTGGGATGGCGCGGGGATGTAGCTCTGGGTGCGCGCAGGGGCAGTGATGGGAATACGATTTGGTGCGGGCAGGTGTGAAGGCGCGGGGACTGCGGGAGGGGCTCGCGGTGGAGGCGGGGCCTGTCGCGGTATCTGCGGCGCGTGGAAGCGTGCCGGCTCGCGGCGCTCCGACACCCACGGGGGCTTCACGGCCTCGGGGCTGGAGTCCGCGAACAGCCGCCGGCCACGTGGCCCCGGCGAGCTCTCCTCTGTGGCACGCCAGAAGCGGCGCGCCGAAGAGGAAGCGCTCGCCGATCGGCCCGACTCCTCACGCTCGCGGCTCTCGAACGCGTTCTTGATGTTGCCGAACCTGTTGCTCCAGTTAGCCTGTCCGACACCGTTGCTGACACCATTCTCGCGCTCGTTGGCCTCATTTTTTTTCATGAAAGCAACGAACTTTCTATCGTTCTCTGTCTGAGGACGGAACTCGGGCACGGGGGGCGCACGACTCGGTTTCTCTTCGTCCGTGTCGCTGTCGATTCGGTAGCCGGCCAGCGGTCGCCCGATGTCTATCGTATTAGCGCGCTTCATGCGCAATTTTTTGTTGTTGCTGTTACCGAACCTGCTCAGAGGTTTCGAGTCATCCTGGGTGGTCGGAGGAGCCGCGAAGTTGTACGTCGGCGGAAGCGGGCGGAAGAACGTGCGCTGAGGGTCCTCCTTCGCGGGGGGCTGCTGCGGCTGCTGCACGACGGGAGCGCGGCGCGGGGCCATAGCCGCCTGTTGCCGCTCCGATTGGGCGTTCGCATCGAACTTGTTCGCTATCGCCGCTATACTACTCTTCGTCTCGGACGGACGGCGATCCATCCTCGGAGGTGGCGGGGCGTGCTGTGGCAAAGCGTCCGCGACCGAGTGTCGGAAAAAATCAGGTCGACGCTGCGCGGGGGCCCGTCTTTCCACCGGCTGAGATTCGTGGATGACTTTGGGGGGTTCGTAACTGACGGAGTGAGCGACCGGCGGGCGCTTCTCGCGCGTGGGCACCGCAGCGTGGTATCCGACAGTGTCCTCTGTGGGCGCAGTGCGGTCCGGCGTGAGGGACTCGTCCCCCGTGGTCGCGGAGGCGGTGGAGGCGGCGGAGGAGGCGGCCGGCTCCGCGGCGGAGAGCGCGAGCTCGTCGGCGTCGACGAGGCGGCGCGCCTGTGCGAGCTCCTCGCGCGTCACGCCCACGGTGTGGCGGGCGGCGCGCGAGCGGCGGCGCGGCCGTCGGCGGCACCCGTCCAGGCGATCGGCGGCGTCCAGCGCGTCCTCGAGTCGGTCGGCGAGCTGCAGCAGCGCCCGCGCCTGCGGGTGGGCAGCAGGGGGCTGCAGCGCAGCGCGCAGCCGCGCCAGCGAGCGGCGCACGTCGGACACCACGTCGGGCGGCGCAGCGCCGAGCCCCGCCAGCAGTCGCTCGCCGCCGCCGCCGAGCAGCCCCTGCAGCAGCGGGAGAAGGAGAGACTCACCGCGTGCGTCCGCAGCGTCGCTGCCCTCGGCTCCGGCCGCGCCGAGCGCCTCCGTCACCGCACTCGCGCAAGCTGCAACACAACATTCACATGAATGATCTCATTTAAAATAAAGCCTTAAGACCCTAAATTGAAATTAAGCTTATCTGTTTTTTAACCGAAAATACTGAAAAAGTAATTCTATTAGTAGAAAAGATATTCTATTAATATCACAAAAACAATTTATGAATAATTAATCCTGATTAATTGCACCTGAGCTGAATTTAATAATATTTGCTAAATTGGGAATAAAAATATACTTGTATTTATCTAACGTCTTATTTGTCCATAAACCCCGAAAAATTGTGGTTACAACAAATGCTTTATAACCGATTTTCGTATTCGTTGACAACAAGCTGCTTATTTAGCGGCAGTTAAGCCCTTGAGTATAAAACATAATGTACAGTAGTGCGCGAGGACCGACCTTCCTGTTCCGCCATGAGTGTGCGTATGCGCGCGCGCAGCCGTCGCCGCTGCTCGTAGTCAGTGCACTCGTCCAACTGGAACGATATCAAATATTTAGTTTACTTATATGTATGACACTAACACATAAAAAGTAACAAGTTCTTGTAATTTTAGTTAGTTCGTGAAATTATCTACCATTGTAACTGATGTTTGTTTTAAAAGAGGTATAATAGCCCACAATGATACTACCCATAGGTTAAATGGTTTTGAGCATCACAGTATGATGAATGGCAATATGACAAGAGCCAACTCAGCCAAAATACAATCATCAAGTAGACCTTGTTTTTCGCCAATTCAACTTGAAGCATATCCTCACCCCTGATTCATCCATGGCCATATCACATCAAATCCAGGGTAATACCATTTTCAACCATCAAAACAGGTAGAACAGTGAACAAACGCCAGCCTAGAAATGTTCTTCTCATTGTACTTAGGTAGGTACTAGCGTCCTTATTAACATATTCTCCGTAAGCCTCTCATTAGGTCCATGTGTCATTGTTCCCGCACTATTTACGCAAAGCTACCACTATTGTAATGCAAATAAATACATACAAATGTTACGTCGCATTGTTTGTGTACGTGGGTCAACTATACTTGGTGTGGCTGCGGTAGAGAGTCGCGATTGAATGGAACTGCTGTCGACCACACAGCACGGGTACAGAAGGTAAGTAAGTACCTTATGTTGAATTACATGACCTATTCGTTAGGTAACGACTCCTCGACATTTTGTCGAATCTCATTTACGTAGTAGTGGTACCAACCACGTAGGTACCACGTTATTTATTAACTGACTTAAAAAAAAGGAGGTTCTCAATTCGTCTCTATTGTTTTATGTTTATTACCTCAGAACTTTTGACTGGGTGAACCGATTTTGATAATTCTTTAGTAATTGTTTGTATCTAAATGTAAATAAAACAGCCTATACTTACCGTTCGCGTTGGTATATTATTAGTATATATATAATATAATAAATTGAACAGTTTTTTGACGCCATTTGATAGCCTTACTTATCTAGATATTATAACTATTTTACAATTATCGACTAAGTTATGTTTAAAGTGTACTTATAGCATTTATATGTAAGGATGTTAGTGTGTGAATCGAATCGTGAACTTGCATTCTTCAAAAAAGTCGCGATTGCTAAATAGAAACAATCTTAGTGATTCTTAACCGACCGTTCAAAGTTAAAAAAAAACTGTATCTACAGTAGGTACCTACTGTGCTCCTATTCTTGTAATTTCTGGCAAATTTCAGCAACATGTTGTTAATCCAATACATGGAGGAAATTTATATTTGACGTTTTTTAAACTATGAATTAACTGTGTCTACTTACTCATTTCCTGTTTCTACTGAGTTTTTTCCTATTTCTTTGCTTTCCAGTCTCAAATAATTCGAGCGTAACTAGGTACATTATATATTACATACATTGTGTATATTTATTTTAAACAGGTTACCTCATAGTAATTAAACAACTTTAAACGGTTTAAATCGCGTATATTTTTCATTATTTTCACCCCGTGACCACGATCACTGCAAAGTGTTTGAAACGTCGGGATAAAATAATGAATAATATACGCGATTTAAACCGTTTAAAGTTGTTTAATTACTATGTGTAACAATCGCGAAAACCTAAGACAACATTAGGTTACCTCATATTAATAACATACATAGGTACCTATGGTAGAAATACTATATTTTGTAAATAAACTTTGTGAACTCGTCATTACTTTCTACGGCAATTGAATAGTCACTACGGCAAATGTTTGCTTTGTGCCACTCACACACACACAACTAGCATACGAGTGATGATAGACCGGAAGTATCGGAAGCCGGAAGCGGGCGTTGCTATGAATAACTGTTAATTGCTCTGGTTTTTATTGTCACTGTGTTAAAAATACTCCGGAATAAAAAGTCTTTTATTCCCAGACTAATGGTATTTACCCCGTGGGGTGCCGCTAGAATTTCACCTCTTGTATATTCTGTATGTTCTGAGTCGTCACAGGCGACGAAAAAAAAATACATGAAGGTTTTGAATCCTGCTCTTTACAGTTACAGTGCTCTACATGAAGGTTTTTCAGAAGGCCCTGCTGCCCAGCAACTCCTTCTGAAGATCTACCATTTTATAAACATCGTATTGTGGATCCAAATCCAAAGGTATAAAAAAAACCATTAAAACTAGAGCCGCGGAACCAAATTACTCACTTCCGAATTCTAATAGGTGTCATTGGTTTAGGTTATGAGCGGTCCAAATTTTAGAAGCAACCTCATTAATTGAATGGATATCTATATATAGCTATAACCAGGTGCTGATAAACATTCACGATTCAACTATAAACGATTTTTTATCAGTAATATTGCAAAATCATCTAATAATTTGACTATTTTGCACTTTTGTGTTGCATTTGAGGGTAATAGAAATACTATCTATAAGTTATACATTATGTGACTTCTTGTTGTTTATGTCAGTAAATACTACCGCTTCAAACGGCAGAAGTCCGTGTTGCTCTAATCTCTCTAAGGACAAGAAGCATTGAAGCACCTTATCACAATAAACTTTTTAAACAGAGATTTTTCATTTCAACCTAACGCTTCATAATTTTGTAGCATCACCACATGGTACCAACAAAGACTTCTGTGGAAGTTATTAACACTTAGGAACAGGCTGCCATCTACCGCTTGTCCACATAGTACCGACACTATTATAACGGGAGTGCTATTGCCACGTAAATTATACACAAGTATATACATACATTATTCTTAGATGGGACCTGTTTTGTAGGATGTGAAAGATATAATAAGACAACTAAAACCGCACCCGGTGCGTAAAACCAGGGTACGCGAGTTTGGCTCCAACACAAGAAGAAACAAATAATTGTTCTCTAATATTTCTAAAAACTATTGGTGCTTTAATATAAAGCTCCAATGTTGTTCACGATATCGGATAAACGTATTAAGTTACTGGGACGAACAGCATCTTAGTACATTCTTCTCCTTGATTCTTGAATACATAATCCATGGGTACCGAATCAGTGTGCCAAATAACACATGGGTTAGATATATTATTATTTTTTCGTCCATAGAAATTAGAATTCAGGATTGGTTCTGTCTTCATTCGGCTAAAACTTATGACACTCATATAATCCTAAATTATATGCTTTGTCTATATAGACATGTACTTCCAAAGTAAATATTTCGTAATTTCTTAAACTGGACTCAAAGTTACGTTTATGCACTACTGCAAATTATTTATTCATTCATTCCTCCTACCAATCGTTATACAAGACATTTACAAGTGGTAAACGTAGTATTACTTGCTCAGTGAGTGTACACTAACACGAGATGGCGACCGGCTACAGGATGACTGTCCGTTACAGATGAAAGCGAGAGTCAGGTAACTAGCATGTGTGGAGTAACGTTACCTAGGTACCTGGTGACTTGCACTTAAGCATATATTGGCTTTCATTCACTATACTTACAGATTAGGTGCCAGTCTCTTCTATAACAGATTAATTAGAAGTTACTACCTAGTCGAGCTTTTGCGTGAGTACTTACTATTAGGAATACTGTATTATAATCTACGTTATGTATATTCTATGAGTCGATTCGCGAGTTCGTTGACTATCAAGAGTGTATGAAAATGTCAACACGATTCAAAATATCATCGCAATTAGCGATCAGCCTTGATCAATACTTTAGTGAAAGTGATTTGTTTGTTCTACATTAATCTATAAATATACCCGCAGTGATAAGTAAAAGTTTAATTCGTTTCATTAGTGAGAGGAATAAGTGACAAGGCGCTCGATAATTAGATGTTTGTTTGTCGGTAAGCACCTCACGGTGTACTTGAGAGGTTTTATACTTCTTACTTTAAGTTTATCTGAAAACCATCTTCGATCTTACTAACAGATTATATAGTTGTCGAAGGATTTCATATTATTATAATAATAACAAACTTGTCAGTACAAGCTTTTACTTAAAGATTGCCTAAAGACGAAGATTAAAAAAAAAAAACAACGATATTCAGTGAGATAGACGCTACGTGGGCTCTCATCAACAGTGGTATCGGCCACCATTGAACAAAGGCGGGAAGCGACTTGGGGATCGCAGTTGAAGATGGCAGTTCAGAAGGCGCTGATGCCCACCTGCTGATATTTTCCCTCCGTCGTCGCCTCTAACAGCTTAAAATGTACGGGTGGGATTAATTCTAGCTCGGTACCCCACGGGTGGTCCGTATCGCACGGGCTATATGCACGTAATATCTTGCAAATGGTTAATCAGATTTGGTCAAAATCGACTAAAGGCCGTTATGTGCAAAATAGTGTACCTACGTAATTATATAAAGCAGTAGCTGTGGTATTGGCAGTACTTACGAGGTCCTTGAGAAGCCTCTCGTCCCAGCACTGGTCTAGGTCAATCTCCTCGACGGTGCGGCTGGTGACCTTCCCTCCAGTGCTGCTGGTCCGGACTGACTCCTGAAACAAAAGAGAGATCGGTCAGAGAGATCTTGCGACTACCTGAGCTCCGAAGTTACAAGTAATGTTTACATTATCATCATCATTGAACCCTTATCCCACTCATTCGGGGTCCGTTTTCTTTAACATCACAAATCGTGTACTTGAACATATTTAAATGTTTTTTCGCGCAAGTGATGGCTTCTTTTTTTATAGCCGGTTGTCTTAATGACTCCAAAACATTAGTTTTTTTACTTTTAAATATGGATTTCCTAGAAGAACAAAGCAGACGCACTCATTGTAGATGACGCACAAGAAAATTTGTTTAAAAATATCTTACAATAACCACGGAGTAGTGAAAACAACCTTGGAACCGCACAATGAGGCCGTACCTTTATTTTTACACGCTATGAGAAACCGTATGATGTCTGTCAGTAGCAGAACGGACAGTAGACAGCACTGTAGGTTTATCTTCGCAAAACATTACACCGATGTGTATGTAAGACACCTTGTGGCAAAGAAACCAGGTTAAGTTGTGTAGTTTGCTTGCGGTTGTGTACCTATTACTCGGCTTTATAAAGGAACGAAACTAAAATGGCGTGGATAATGATTACCTCTCACTTGCACACTAATTCTATCTACTGGTGGAAGTGAGACGCAATTGTTATCGCCGCCATTTTATATTCGATTCTTTACTCAATCGGGTTATGTGTGGCATATTAGATTACGAAGCTTATTTTTAGGGTTCGTACTTAACTAGAAAACGTGATATTTGTAATTGTAATGTAAATGTGACTATTGTTTATTGTAATATTATGTTTTAACTAAGCCTCAGCTGTCCGTCCGTCCGTGCGAGGGCTGTATACTGGGAACCATAATAGGTAGCTAAGTTTCACATAATCAGGCCTGACTCACTCCACGCTTTAGGCACAAAGAAACAGCTATATCGGCATATCCGTCCGGGCGGGATTATTGTACGCATGTGCCGCGGCAGAAGAGATCAGAGCTATGTGATAGTAAGAGAGACGCCTTTAGGTGAATATAAATATTAGGTAGACTGTGCTTCGTGACCGGAAGTGCACTTGTTTCGTAGCTACTCGTAGAGTCGCTTATAAGTTATAGCAATTTGCAGAGTGAGCCTCCTGGACCATTTTATTCTGTTACATAACATAGTATAGCGGTTCGTCTGATAAGTAGTAATAATAACAACAAAAATAAATAAAATATAGGGATACATGAAACGTGTGTTTTAATTTTTTATGTTTTTGTTCTATCGCAAAATCTGTACCTAACACATACAAGCGTAAAACTTAGTGTAAGTGTTAACAAGAAGTTAAAATCAGCCATGTGTAGGTTGGGTTCTTGTATAGGTATTTAAAATTGAATGTGTGCAAATGAATAACGATTTTATGGTACCTAGGTACATTCAGTATTGATACGGAACCCTGGGTGTGTGAGTCAAAGTCACACTTGGCCGGTTTTATTATCGATTGATCTTGTGATCGTTCTTGATTCTTGGGTATTATTACAGTATTAGGTTACGATTGTTCTTCTGTTACAAAATTCAAGATTAAATCTATTAATTTGCGCGCTGAGGATACTAAACTCAATGATAATTACCAAAATAACGATTGTTTTGGTAAATAACTTCAGTTTGATGTGTTAGCACAGAAACCTCGTATTATTCTCTTAGTTGTTTTTTACACGTATTTCGTAATCAACGTCTATCAAAACTATAAAATATCTCAATTCTCGCTCATCCTCTGCAATGTCATAAAAAATTACAACAGCTGTGCTCGAGTTGCGAAATGGCTTTCTCACCAAATAAAATGTTCACAGTAGCACCACGTGGGTGGTCAGCAGAACATTAACATTACCCTCCATTACCTTGATCGTGGTATATTTTACAATTTCCTAGTTGTGTACAATATATTTCAAATTGACTGACGTAGAGTCATAAATAGAGATGGCTAAAAATGTATTGTGCGTAAATCTTGCGTAATGTTACACAGATTTTAAATATTTTCAAGAGTAGACTATTATTTTCATTATCATAACTTTTCTGATTGATATTAAAGGAAGTCAATTATGTATAATTATAATTTGGTTTCGTGAAAGTCGCCGGTAGCCAATGGCTACAAGTGGCTATTAGCCGTTCTTTGTGGCGATCTATGGGGAGGCCTTTGTTCAGCAGTGGACGTCTTCCGGCTAATGATGATGATGATGATGATGATACTTAGGTAAGTATACGTATGTGTTATGTCAAAGTCATATTATACCTATATTGTTCAATAATTAGTGTTTGAAAGTCACATAGCTTTTATATTAGATATGTTTAGTTATGAAACGAAGGGTGACGAAGGTTTGTCTAGTGGTAGGGCATTTTGCGAATGCTCGCGTGTCTGGTTATCACCCTCAAGTAAAAAATCCATCGCCAAGGACCTAACTACGGTTAGTTCCGGCAGCTGTCTTTGAGAGCCAGTAATTGTAGTTTAAGGGGATGATTTTGGTTACTTTGAAGGTGTTCACCTTTTCAGAGGATCATTTTACAATAAGGATATTTTGGCAAACAATATGTGCTGTTGGTTTTTCATAAGTTCTTTAATACTTAGGTAAAAAAAAGTATTATCCATATGGAAGGTACTATTTTCTCTCAATTTCTCGCTTTTTTGTATAAACAAAAAGACGTAGCGGCCTTCTATTCTTTTCACTTGCTACAGTGCTCTACATATTTTTTTATTTTCACATTACTGCTTCAAGGCAGAGTATCTGATACCCAGACGGACTCTTGCTGTAGAAGTCCTGTAAAATATTTTCTCTTACAGACATTAGTTTCCCATTATCAAAGTAGTCTTAACTTTTTATTTTGTATAACTGTTTCTTACATTTCTGTTCGTAACTAAATGTAAGATACAATTAGATACTCTTTTCTCAAACGATTGAAATAGATTTTCTGGCAAGAGACCGACATAAATCTCAATTAGTTTTAGTAGAGATGCATTCTTGTGTTGCCTCTACATTATTTAAATTGTAGAGTACTCTAGACAGAGCAATGAGTAGGATAGTAGTATCACCAGAGTTTCAATTAGAACTGATGTAATGTTGATTGACGAAATAAGTATTTGGTTGTTGGTAACAATGTAGACAATTAGATTTGGTGTCAATAAACTTTCATAGATAGATACAAGTAACAAAATACAATGTTTGTTACTTATTGATATTCAGCAATGATATTGTAAAGAAATGAATATAAAATATTCGATAATTTGGTGTAGAATCCTCCTACCAGACGCGGACGTCATCAAAGATAAAAAAAGTCGCGGCGTCCAATCTCAATTTAATCGCTTTTCGTGTTAATTCAAAATCCTTAATAAAATATTTGGATGGCATCTTGTTATTGTATTTAGAATTTACCTAATTGTCATTTTGTACTAAAACCTGGGCCGGATTGACCGGGCCACACTGACCCATTGTCAAATATCACATTACAATGTATTTTTAATGACGTAGGTTAGTTAAATGAGTATGATAACAATATAATTACGTGTAGGTAAAATAAATATAACATAAAGATACCGCGTGAGAACATAACCAAATATAACCAAAAATGGGCAAGTCTCCCGCGGGCGAAAGCGTAGTTGAAATATACATATGTATAAATTATAAAATTACGCGTTCTTAAGTCTATTATCACTGAACAATAGGACGATTACAATAGGCAAACTTATATGGGCATATGAAATTTGGCTCTTAAGTTACCTTTGTCTGCTCCTTTCGGGAACACACATGCACAAAAGTATACTTATGTCAAAGTAGAGGGTAGAGACTGCAGGGAGCCTACAAATATATACGAGTTTATTATAAAGAACATACATAATAATATAAATATTAATTTTTCAAGTCATTACAGTTTCTCTTAGTATTTTCCCGGAAGCGCCTCCGTCGGGCTGGAAACCTAGTTTATTCGCGAATGTTTTTAATGATATTCGTGATGTTTGTTTATATTATCTGTCCGCTCCAGTGGAGTGAATGGGCGCGCTTCCAACCCGGAATCCGACGCGACGACACGATACGCGTCTCGACGTATAAATGTATTAACAAGATCTGTAGCGTCATCGTGATAATCTAAATTAATTGATATAAATTTCATCAACAAACTCGTCCCGGCTAGAATTGTGGCTCCCTCAACGGATTATTTAGCTACGAGCTAAATTATAAAAAGAAACGAAGATACTTGAAGACCTTTTTGGGGGCTGAGTCACCCTCCTTAGTGGGAAGGTACCCTTTATATCAACGACACACGGTCTCCGGGTGGTGCTCATCAGGTGACAAACCAGGTGGTAGACCTCTTAAACTCCTCTCCTCTGTATAAATTTCAAGTATTGAAGACATTTAGTCCTAGATATTACGGAGGTTACGCTAAATTTAGGAAAATTTCCATATAGCTCTACTTTTAAATGGCTGTATCATTTGAACTGCAAACCTTAAGTAGAAAATCTGTCGCCACGCAACTAACGGCGTTTTTCGGCAGCTGCCCTTGAGAGCTAGTAATTCTAGGTTAGCCTGAACTACATCTTCGGCCACATCATCACTTACCATCAGGTGAGATAGTGGTTAAAGCCAATTACCTATAAATAAATAAAAAAAGGTAGCCGGTGGATTATTGCACTGAAAGTGTTACGAGCAGATGTTGTAACAAATAACAATAAGTAAATAATTGAGGAGGTTGCACGCTGTAGGTATCTTACAAAATATTATCCACACAATAGGTCCAGTATAGAAAAGCACGTGTTACAAATACACAAAAGAAATGTAACACTTTTACTATCATCACAAGCATGTGAACAAAGAGTCATCGACACTGGTATTGATTGATGGGAGACAATTATGACGATCAATAAACACGACGCGACGCGCGACGGTATGACGAGAGCACACGTGCCAACTGGGACACCGCAGCATTACCGGGACAGCTTCAGATACGAACAAACGTGACCCACTCGGAGATAGTACAATATATTGTGAATCAAGGAAAAAAGTATTTGGTAAAAGGGGCGATGAAGCAAATAAGTTTCAAAAATTCCCTGATATCTAGAGAGTTATACGTAACGAGGGCAAAGGTGAAAAATTAACTTCCTAACCACTAAATAAGGATAGGATGATAATAAATGTATATTGGCATGATATAGACAGATTTGGTTGCGTAGTTTCTTAATAATCTTGCAAAGGAAGAATTGAGGGACTAACTCACACAAGCGTGGCGTTTTGTTTGTTTTGTGTGTGTGTAAATAATGTCAGAAAAACAATGATCATGTAGTTGTTGGTGGCTCTGGGCACTTTTATTATGGACTCTGTAAATATTTAGTTGGCTAATGGAGTACTGTTGACTTCTAATTACCATTATTGCGCACTTCAGATACAATATTAGCTTCTTGAAAACATGTCGATTCTATATATAGGTACCTAAAGTGACTTTTGTTTAGCAGTCTGCAGGTATCGAAGTGGTTATTAAAGTGGGCTTAAATTAGGATGTTTTTGTATTTTTTTTATGGTATTGTGACGTAACAAGCACGAGGCCCACCTGATGTTAAGCGGACTAAACTCTGCCTATAGCATTTATTTCGTCACAAGTGACGAACTGCACTGCCCCCGCACCCCAAGGCATACAGTCTCTTGTGCCTGTAATTTTACTGCGGCTCAAGGACTGCTGCCGGAACACACTGTTCCACCATGCGGTGAAGCTCAAGCTGGGGCGGTGAGGATAAAACCATGGACCGACATAACCTAGTTAGTACCCTGCCCCCCTCCTAATGGGAGAGGCATTTGGTACACAGTAGACGTAACTAAGATCTTAGCATATGTTTTGATTCCTTTACTCACAGACAGACTTAGAGAACGCAATTGATATTCTTTGCTTCACTTTCTTTACTACGTATAGTTAGTGTATGCTTTAGTGATTTTCGCCATGGGTTTTCTTAGCACCCGCGGGATGAGAATGAAGAAGGATATGTAATTGGCCGGGGTGGTATGTAGTGTTCTTTCAAGACTGACAACCATAATAAGCAGCTTTGGTCGTGATTACAAAAGTAAACGGCGCAAAAATTATTTAAAGATTGTGTAGTTTGACTTTTGGACATATTTAGATGCGGTAGGTGTATAGCAGTAGCATCTGGATCATTTTCCGCTGTCTCAATTCATGAGTATTGAATACACTTATGTAGTCCTAGATATTACGGAAGTGACACCAGATTTATGAAAATTTCCGTATATACGAAACTACAGATGTAACAAATGCAAGTAACTGAACTGAAATAAAAATGATTTCAAACCTGACATCAGCTGTAACCGATATCGCCACTGAATCCACATTGGCACATGACAGGAGCTGACAGATCGACTCACGCGCAGCTGACTCATATCTCATATTTTGTGCGACATCGCACTTTGTTCTTGAATCTGGCCAATAAATGTCATTAAGTGCGTGTTTCTGTGACAATTAACTAATTTTCGTTAATACGACATATCCGATATTTTATGTAAGTTTCCGTTGTTTACGTTCTACTATTATAAAAAACATTGCAGGCTCATCTGGCAGCCACCATCTTTAAATGCTCAGAATAAAATGAAAAATGGGGTTAGTGGCTTACGCCCCCAGTGGTCGACGCACCTGTGGTTGAAGCCCACGGTCAATTTAATTTAAATCATAGCAACTTTTAATCAAATGTACTGGCAGGCATAAACATGTTATACAAAACTAATAACTACATATATACATATATGGAGTAGATTTATGCAATATTTTATATCATAATGATACTAATTCAGTAGATATGCTATAATTTGAAAGTATATTTAAAAAAATAAAAATCTTAGTTGTTTCTAATTATTTGTAAATAAAAAAGTATCTCAATCACAGTTTTGATCATCTATATTGTTCTATATCAAGCGAATTATTTCACCTAATTATGACAATCAGTCTCAAAAGTAAAAAGATAGTAATTAAAAATCAGTCTTAAAAAAAATAACTGGAAAGTACTTAAACAACATTTAAAATGTGTAGTTTTCTTTAAAAATTTGGTAACAATAATAATTAAAAATAATCAACTTTAAAATCTAATAATTATAGAACACATAATGTATTATTATATAGAACACATCTATTACCTTTAATAATAATTAACAAGCAAAATCATCTCTTTTAATTATTTACTTAATAAATAATTAACTGTTACTTTCTTGGTCGGATTTCCAAAAACGGTTGTTGTAAAAACATGATCATGCAATTTTTATTTTCGTATTATTCAGTGAACTTGTCAATCATATTTCCATTATTCCTAGTGGTGTTCTTTCGGCCCAGTTAGTAGACTTGTTAATTGAAGATGGAAGATAAGATTTTACATGGTCATTTATTATTTACTAACAAAATTTATCAACTTTTTGAGAAATGAAAACTTAAAATTAGTTAAAGAGAAAAGTTTTGATTTTTCGTATATTTGTATATTTGTTTCAATGGGTAAACTCGAAAGGTTTTTGAATGAAAGCTACATTATTAGGCAATAAGTGACTACTAACGTAAACACCGGAAAATAAAAGATTTTTTCCCTCTTAATAATTTCGTCACGTATGCGAACGTACGTTACGTATAATCTTCTTTGTACGTATGATAATTTGATTAAGAAAGACTTTTGTTGTTTACTGTACTTAGTGAAAAAAGGACAAAAATAAATATACTAAATTTATTAGAATCGGGGGCGTCAGCCACAGGTGCGTCGACCACTGTGGGCCTAAGCCACGAACCCGAAAAATGTGTCGACTTGAACTTAGATAGAACTCTTTATTGAAATACCATTATGCTAGAAACAACTGTTTGTTACAAATATTAAATGTAAGTGTTACAATGGGCGGTCTTATCGCTCCAATTGATATAATTTTAGCCAACGGCCAATAAAATACCATACAGACCGTTGCCCCGGGCGCACGGGCCCAAAACACTGCTTTAACCCCCGGATAAATCATATCCGGTTATTGGTAAAATACAGGTTTTTTTTTTCGTTTTTTTTTTTGTTATTTTGACGTTGTAAGCACAAGTACCACTTGATGTTAAGAGTCTTGTGCCTGTAATGTATTATTTAATATTTTTTTATTGCTATGCTCGATGTAAATATTCAAAATTCTATTCAAAGGGAGCGCGGCGCGGCACAGTGTTGCCGCGGCGGGCGCTCTTAGCTTAGCTCGGAGTTTGTCATTTACTACGAGACTCAAAACTTAAAAGTTTTTAGAAAAACTTATTGTTTTGAGCCTCGTAGTAAAAGACAATGACTACTCCGAGACGAAAAATTAAAAAATTAAACATCCCCAAATTATTGTAAGGACTAGCAGAAGTCAAGAGTCCTAAGAAGTTGTTAGCATTTTACCAATTAACTTTTTTTATACGAGGTTCAATTCTATCGTTCAGGCACCCACGGGTGGTCTATATACACACAATAACATCAAAACAGTTGATCAGACTTTGTCAAACACGCTTCGAATAACAAATTGTTAGTCGTAGCAAACACGGCTAAAAACCATCATGACCATCCCGTACACTATACTTTACGTACCTATGTAAGTATCTACTACCATTAGGTACTTTTTATATGTATAGACGTACATTATTGAGTGGTCCATTAAATAGTGTACCTTTAAATAAATAAAGTACCTAATAGTAGTAGATACATAGTAGAACAGGTTGAAATCGATCGGTTACGAAATAAAAAAATCCGATCTACTTAGGTTTGCACTTACAGGTCTGCGTTTATTTTAGTTATATAAATTATTCCAGTGATTTTTTTACACAGCCGCTGCAAGGACACGCTGTAACTCTCGATTTAGAGTCGCGTCTCGTCAGCCGAGGAATGCAACAGAACCACTTCGCTATCCGTGACTCAGAGCCGCCTGGTGATGGCTCAAGGTGTCAGCTTGCAATGTAAACAAAGGTTATTGTCTCATTACCCGACTAATCGTTAGGAATCTTTGTTTGTGCTCACTAAAGAGTTGGTTCTCAGAAGATGGATTCAGCTTTATATCTTGGTTTATACTGCTTCAGGTTTCCAAAAGTTTATATCGATGTTCGTGTGGAAACCCCGCATGTCGTGTCTGAATACGTAGTATACTTATTGGCACTAATATTATCATGTCGTGGTAGCCTTTGACTTCCATTTCTAAAAGTTTAAATCATGTTTAGTAATTTCTTTACTTACCTTTAAAATGAGCCTAAACATTGAGATTGATCAACATTGAGAGTGGTGGTGGTTTAAGACCACTGAATTCACGGTTATGAGAATACTGCAATGAATAAAAAACAATAAAATAAGATCACAAAATAATGGAACGTATACAGAAAGGGCATATTATGCAGCAAACACTGTTAAGGAGTAATAACACACACTAATCAAGTTTAAACTGCCACCAAAACGATAACTTTACTGTCTTCGTTCACCGAAATTAATAACGTTTTGGGTGGGAACTGACAACAAGACTCATTTTGGTGGCCAACATTTGCCTTCGGTAGCCATTTCAGCTACTTCGGTGGACGAATTTGAGAGAGTTGAGAGTCACAACAGTTTTTAAAAGTTTTCTTAAAATATTTCAAAAATATTTATTATTATTAAAAATCGATTACCGTAAAGTAACGCCTGAATCTATTCATTAAGATAAGTATATCCTTTCCAGGTAAGACGTTACATTTATAATTATACAATATTCCGTCATAAAATAGAATCTCTGGTGTGGGATGGTCCCAAGAGCCCTAACGTGTAACCTAAATCAGTGGCCGAAATAATCCGCTACCGCGTTACAGTATTAGCTGCCTGTAGAAGATCACTGGGCCGCATTTTTGGCAGGTCGCGCGCACGATATCTACACGAAAATTTAAAAATAACAATGCGCCAGCGCACCAGAGCTAAATACTCGTCTTCCAGCCGCAATCGTTTCTAACTTTACATTCTAAATGCATTCGAATGTCAAGTGCGTTTAAAAGTAACATCTTCGTTCTGTAATTAATACTATAATTACCTATGCTTCATTTTAGTACATCAAAGCTTCTTTTATAAATAACTTTTGATGTTTTATATGTATAAAAGGTACTATAAACATCAGTGAAAGACTTCTAAAAGTAATTTTAGTTGGTATCGGTAATATAATAACAGCGTAATGGACTTATAAATTAATGTTTATCGAGTTTGTTGGTCGCTTCTATAATTTAATAAACACAAAAACCTCTTTGCAATAAGACTCTTTTTATATGGTTATTACCTGACACTTTATTACACAAGAAGGAAAGTGTAAATTAAAAAGAAAACAATTAAATTTTAAAGTGAACAAGCAGCTTATTACTCGTATGTTGGTACTTACTTTCTCAAACATTTTAATGTTGATTGAACATAAACTGCATTTTATTATGAAACATTTATGTTTAAGCAGTCGTTAATTTCAGAATAAGCTATTATGTCTTTGGTTGGAGTAGCTACTTTTTTTATGGTACCGTAAGGACATCCGATGAAAAAACGGAACTGTATAATAGGATGACTCGCCACGTAATGTCTTTTGATAAGCGCAGGACAAAAATATATTATTTGGGCAACTTAGATACTTGTACCTATATAGAGCGTCTAAATGCGAGTATATTTCAGTTTGTGTATCGAAATCGAAATTATTTACGTATTCAACGTGTCTACGACGCGGATGGTCCATTGCAAAATTTTATATTATTTGACTCCAAATTCTGCTGCCGTGTGCAGTAACAGAAGGGCTATAGAGCCACTGCGAAAAAACCGGTTCGGAGCCATTATCTTTTAAATGTCTTACAATAATGTTTTATATAAATATATTATATGTATTACAGTATATTTGTTTACATAGTTTGGCAGAAACGGAAATATCCTAGTATGTAAGTATATATATGTACGATGGTGTTTGTCAACTAAATATAACAAAAAAACTATCAATCATATAACTATAATTTAAGTGCTACCACAGATTATGTGTAACAGTAGATAATCTCCAGTGCAGTTGCAATTACCAACAATGCACTAACGGTAGCTATCACCACAGACAGATAAAACATTGGTTCGTGCTTCGAACAACGGACACGAGCATTGTTACGCTCGATGCGCACGCGCTGAAGCGCGTGCGCATCGAGCTTTCTTGCTTATAATATTGTAACGGTTTCGTTAGTAGTTCGTTTTGCTTCTGCCTATTGCTGTTATTAAGCTACAGTCGTATCTCTAATTAGTAAGATGGCATGGCAGGTGTTGATTAATATCTAATTAAATATTTCTATGAGAATAGAATTGACCACGTTCTAGGTGTGATACTCGATATGTACCGTATTAGATCAGGCAATTAATTATTAGTGATTAAATAATATTTTATTTCTAAGGTTTTCTATCCATAAAAACAAAGACAAAATATATATGGAGACTATTTATGAATCCTATAAACGCTTCATCTATGATGATGTCAAGGCTGATATGATAGCATGTAGCATTCCTGACGAGGAACAAGAATCTATGTTACTAGATTTCTTTTTTATTTATTCATGCCTGATAGGTTAGCCAAACAGTCCAGCTAGGCTAGTCCAACTTTGTGAAAGAGGTCAATCGTCGAATTCAACTCGGCTGGGCAGCGTTTGGGAAACTTCACGGAGTCTTTTCGTCCAAGATACCTCAGTGCCTAAAGACGAAAGTCTTCAACCAGTGTGTGTTACCAGTGATGACATATGGAACCGAAACGTGGCCTCTAACTGTGGGCCTTATATGTAAGCTTAAAGTCGGACAACGAGGTATGGAGAAGGCTATGATCAGTGTTTCCGGCCGCTTCCAACCTTCTATTTGGAAATCTATGGGGGAGACTTATATCCAGCAGTGGACATCTTGCGGCTGAAATGATGATGATGAGGTTAGCCTTTGACCACTATCTCACCTGACGGTAAGTGATGATGTGGTCGAAGATATTGTTCAGACTAATCTTGAATTTAGCATTGACCCATAAGGTTTCTTGTATCGGCAATGTAGTCAAGGATCTGACGATTCCCAGTATGTTTTTTTAAAGCCTTCAACAAAAGCAGATCTACGCTTTAAAAGGTAGGCGCGGGGCTAATTTGAGCACTGTAAGGACCTGATGGCGGGATCACACGGCAAATCTATAAGAGCCCATTATGTAAGTACCTAGTAATTGTATGTTGCGATTAATTCAACATACAGAAGAAACTGTGTTACCTAAATATGAAGTAAGTATTATTATTAGTGACTATATGATAGGACATACTATATAACGAGATAATATAAATTATAACTTAAAAAGCAACAGTAAGTACATACTGGTATTTTAATTATGAAAGTGACCCATAACAACATAAATGCCTGACTCTACCAAACCTACTTAAAAAGACATCAAATTACACAACGTCGTAACGAGCGTATGATTCACACAAGAAAGCTGTAATTACATTAATTCTACACTATCCGTTCAGCGAAATAAAAAAAACGGGTACGATAAACGGCAATTCAATCAACCAAAACGGAACAAAACTATCAATAGGACCAATTATCGCGCGAATATAGACTTTAACGACTTTTTCTGTTTCAATTATCATGTTACACGAGAATTATCGACACATAAAGCCATCTTCGCGTCACGCGTCTTTCTCTGCGGAAACTAAAGAAATCTACCGACTGACAAAGCATTATAAACTTTATTGCCTTCCATTACGGCATACTTTTGCAGGCGACGTATTAAAGTCACCGCAAGATAATTGGAATACCCTCAAATTAAAACTTTATACGCGTAGAATTAGAGTTGTTAGTGGCTTAGCGCGTTGGTGGTCACAGTAATGCATGCTTTAATAGTCGACGCTGCTTTCTGTGCATGATTGATGCCATAAATGGATAATGAGAGTAGTCGGTGATAGGGACTTGTAAATAAATGTAATATAACTCTCCAGTCAACAGTACCCATGTACGTTATTATGTACAATGCACAGTACTATTTTACCCAACATTATAATTTAGTGTAATTATTTGCCGTTATAAGTAGGGAACAAAATCAGCAGGTTCGTAAACTAGTGCCAATAGTCACAAGCCGTTGTGGACGTAAGTCAGGAAAATAAGTTCCTACTCGTAAATTTCATATTACATATCTCACACTCAAAATGTATATTGAATGCCTGTGCCTTTGTCATGTTAGTACAGTTTTACCCACAATACATAAAACTGACGCAGAATCAGAATCAGAAATGTTTATTGGCCATTATAACAGAAAACGTTACACTTTTTATATTAGGTTGGTAGCATGATTATATACTAGAAAATTATGACATATAATACATATTTGTAATGACTATAATTTGTAATAACTACCTAAATTATTATTTATTAATAGCAGTATAAATTTGTTATATTATTAAATTTATTGTTCATAGCATAATTCAAAAATGGAGATTCTGATTACGTCATATTCATAAATTCGTTAATATTGTATAGATGATTATTAAGAGAAAAATATTACAATCCTTCAATCTCAAAGTGATGCCCACAAGGCAGCCAAAGCATTTAGTATTGTCCAAGCTTAGATTATTGACTTGTCAAGAGGTATTCTGATACAGGTATATACATTTACTTAAAAGAAGGCCTCTGCACAATGTTATATGGATAAATATACTTTATGAAAATTAGTGGGACAACTGGTAGTGGGCTGGAGCATTTGGTGGGTCTGCTATGACTTATAGGTTGTGTAAATTCTTATTGTAGTCACTGTAGTGTTGTATATATTCGTAGTATTTTTTTTAATAAAGGCATAAAAAAAAAGTTTATGAAAATAAAAATATATCTTAAGTTAATTATTTATGAGTCTAAGTATCATCAAATTTGCTTTAGCCGTGTCCATGACGCTTTAATATAGTACCCGTAGTTAATATTCCCCACGAAAAGATTACATTACATGAAACGATATGAAAATTACAAATTTCTTAACGTAAACACGTTAATCACCGCAATTTCAGCACATTCAAACTGAATTTACGCTTTACGATGATCTAACATCGCCCGGAAGCGAACACCGCACGCAGGCAGCAATAAATCTATATTTTGCTAGATACACATAAACACCATATTATGTACTGTACGAGTGTGTGTGTATACACGTCTTATACATACACACTATTCGTTAGGTACGAGTATATATCTATATATAAACATGACGTATGAATGAATCGTATAAATCGAAACACAAACACTTGGCCCTTTCGGGATTCGGGAAAGCGTCGCGCGCCAACCACCAAATGTGGTAAGGGAGCGCGCAAAACAGCGAGCACGGAATAAATAACACCACGCACAGACTACAGCACTTCATGTACAAACATAGAAGTAAGGTCAACGCACTGCACTGCCCGCTAGATGCGCAGTTTGGCAAGCTCGGGAGCTTTGCGCATGTCGTGGAGAATCACGGGAGACAGATGAACATGTTTTTTTTTAATAAGTTTTCTTAGAAATTATCTTTGTTGTGTACGGAAATGAGAAATTTGAAAAACTATCACAATAAAATAAAATAACGAATATGATAATCATGTTTTGCAGAAATCTTCATAAAATACAGTGTCTTTAGTCGTAAAAGATTATTTTACCTATTTACCAACAAATTTATATTTGGACAAAGTTTGTGAACAAAAGTTTACTTTTGTTTTAAATTTACAGTTACGTAAGCTTGAATTAAGTGAGCACAGACTAATTATTGTTGTCTTGAATATTTCATAAAAGCCTGTAAAGCAGACATCGAACCGAACAATGAACATAAGCATTTCAACGTTTTTACTAATAAGAATTCACGAGACGCATTCCGTTTGCCGTCTGTTCGACAAGACGGTATCTCCGGATAGTTAGGTTAGTAATAAAACTATAGCCTATAAGTAGGAAGTACTGAAACTTAGATTAGATTATGTAATTTCAATTGAGCCCATCGCAGGTAATTTTTCAGCCAGATTTTAAAGATCGACCGATTTGCTTAAATTTAATCTGACTCAATATTGTTTATAGAATTATATAATATTTTGTATAAAAACTAGCACAGCTCGCCACACCTGTGGCTTTTATAAGCATTTGTTAGTACCGAAAGCAGCTATGGTGCCGACGTCAGGGCGTGTATTTCAGTAACTGAAACAAAGCATGGGCGCGGAGTTGCGTCACAGGGAAGTAGTAAAACTTGTAAATAAAGGGCAGCCCGTGCCCGTGCCCGCCCATGCCACGGTGCCGTGCACAAGGTACACTGTGTCTGGGCTATAAACTTGTATTGATTTGTATGACATGATAAGTTCCGTAAAGAATATTCTAGAATTAATAGAATATTTCACAGCAACGCCATTTTATTTAGAATCTCGTAAGCTCCTGCCTGGCCTGAGTACGATTTGCGGGCAGCAAAGTTAGGTTTTTCTTTTACAAAAGAAATTTTTAGTAGTCGTCTATAAATACGTCCGCCACCTATTACAGACGAACAAAATGTCAGGCGTGTGTTTTTGTCACTACTGCTTACTCTTCTGGTCGTCTACCTACGTCCGTCCCCTATGACGATTAATAATGAATTAGAACAAAATTTTTACCTCCTTTCACCATCTCGGTAGTCAAGTGGCTAAGGTATCCTATGCGTATAATCGGAAGTCGCAGGTTCACTTACGCACCGGATGAAAACTATGTGCTCTAAAAAATTTGTTATTTGTTTAAAATGCGCTTGCGTTTGGAATCACATTGAAAACATCTCTACATTATTAGAGTATTTTTATTTTTATTTTACTGCAAATACGGGTTTCAATTAAAATGTTGATGCTTCTAAACAAAATAATTATGTTTAGGAAAAAATAAAATTATATACGTGGGGTGCCGAGCTAAAATGGCACCCCATATCTTCCCGTGGGACTCGTGGGAGTCGTAAGAAGTGAAGAAAAGAAAAATAATAGCAGGTGGGCATCAGCCCCTTCTGAAGATCTGAAAACTTACACTGCGCTCTCCAAGCCTGCCGAGCTTGGGGATTATGGGGTTTGTTCAACGGTGAACGTTACTGCTGTAGTGATTAGTGATTCGAAAATACCTTTATAACGCATAAACATCTGATGCAAAAGTGAACTAGGCAGTTCATATTCTTCTATCGGTGCCTCTCCACTACTGAAAATGGGCCGTTAGCTTCGCAAATTCCTCTCTATTTTTCGTTAAGAGATTATGAATACGGTTGCTAAGCATGGATATTAAAGAGGCGCTTGGCAATAACCTGGAGATCGTAGAAATGTGATTGTACCGACGCATGCTAAGGATGAGTGAGATCTACAAAGTCACAAGCGAGGAGGACTTACGACGCGGGGACCTGTGTATAGGTTTCGTGACTTCCTTCTGACCCTCAATAAAGGCTCAGACCGAATATTTTTTATTTGGTCTGAGAATAAAGGTAAGCTTTTTGGGACCCGTGCTTAGGCTTGATAAATCAATATTTGATAGGTATTAGTTTTCTTAAAAAGTTAAGCCTAGTAAGAAAATAACAATCAATTATTATTCGTCATCTATGCATGCCTAGGTAATAAATAAAGATTATTATTATTATTATTATTAGGTGACTTGTTACAATGAGGTTTTTTTTAATATGTTTTTTGTTACTAATAGGCTAGGCTTTGTGCACTAAGTATCTCGATGGTAAATTAAGACGCCGCTTAAGATATTGTTCATGCAAGCCTTGTATTACTGACTCTCAAGGACTGCTGTTGAAACACATGGCCAGGTGCTTAGCGACAGATTTTCTACTTGAGAGTGGTACCTAGCCAAGCGGGAATTTGCGAAACACCATACCACCATGGTGTAACGACTGCCATCCTTTATAAGACAACAACCGCGATCAACCGCTTAGCGTGCCCTCCGAAGCACGTAAAGCAGGTATGGGCAATCGTTGGAGTGCTGCGGCCTGCGGGCCAAACTCTACAATAATTATACAGTAGCGGGCCAAAACAAAAAAAAGTCTTATTTATTACACGAGTGGCCAAAAAAGGAGTGTTATGTTTTCAAAGTTCTTGTATGTATGTTTGTGAGTTTCTTTCTTCCAACATACCTTCTAAATGGATTTAAATGTATAGATTCGTCTTGATATTGCCAGTATAACTGGGTACATAAAAAACATACTGAGGGGTTCGAGACACCATATATTATATTGAGAGTTTTATTACTTCCAAAGCCATAGAGTGGTGTACCTATTAAAATAAAGCGGTTTAGAAAACAATTTCATATATACACACATATAAATTGCAGTTTTAATCTCAATGGAACGATAAAACATTTAAAGAAAATAAATAATTTTTAGAAGGGTTTTTTTACTTTTTAATTAATTTATTGTTAATTTAGTTTTGTTTAGTTATACATTGATTAGGTTACTTTTGAAGTTAATTCATGTGTAATGGTTAATGTTATATATAATTGATGCTGTACTTCGGAAAACAAGATTAGCTACCCTTTTTCTTAATTTCGGACAATCTATTAGTAAATTACTCTAATAGTAATTTAATTTTGCAAATGTCAAAAAGTCTGGCGGGCCGGCTCAAAACCTGATACGGGTCGAATCCGGCCTGCGGGCCGTATCCCACCAATGACGTAAAATATTAATGCCACTATCCAAATCATGAACGCAGAGGATGCTGCATAGTAGTTAACTTAGTTGATAAGTTAAGAAAACAGTAAGAAGCTACGGTAGGAGTGCTTCAAAATATACGATTCTGTTTCACCAATGTGGAACAATCGCAAACAATCTATGGCCTATTTGTAGCGCAAGCTTTCAATAAAGCTCCTGTGCAGCCGCGATGGGCTGCAATTGACCCAGTGCTGACTGGCTGAGTGTACGAGTATATTTGCCGCAAGCCACTAATAGCCCAGTGTGAACGCCCGCCTCGGGTTACGCTATTAGGGAGAGACCTTGGTGACGGCGGAAGCGTGAGCGGAAGCGGGACGGAAGTGGTTAGAAAGCGGGGATAACGGAAGCTCGCATGGAAGGTCAGCTGTTTGCGTTTCGCTTTTGCGCGCAAATTTTATTGCGTCATCGTAAATCTTTAAAGTATGAGTAGCAGTTTTCTACAATTAACGGTTATACTTTAAATTCAATAACGTCATTAAGTATTTTTTCATTTCTCCTGCCCGGTGTAAGTGCACGAAAACAGCTTTTTAAGCTCTAGTGCATAAAGCCTGTTTTTAGGCACAAGTACATAAAAATATGTTATTTTTACTGTTCAAGCAGGCACATTTTGTATTATATTCCGTGTGGCAAGATTGCCAGGATCTTTCGTAATACACTTAGATAGGCTATTATTAAAGGCCCATATATACGTTTTTTGAAAACAGTAAAAAAAAAAAAAATTGTTCAATTGTCAGTTTTATTTCCTCGTACTAAAAGTAAAAATTCTGGTACATAAAACCTACTTTAACCTCAACTTTTCTCAGCTCTTATTTAACGAGCTTAAGTTAAGCGCTTCGGGTCAAATGACATGTTTTATGCACTCGTTGTACAATTTGCTAATAGCGACTGCATAGAACTTTATTATGTGTGGTCAAGTAAGATAAAAAATAAAAATAAAGCACCTTCGTTGAGCCACGATGACACTGAATAAAAAAAATTGTTTTTTTTATTTTCGAATATTATTATCACTATTATAAGTCGTTAGTTCAACATTTTATATGTCTTATTGGTGATTAGTAGAAACAGTCAACAGATATTAGGTGTTTTATTCTTTGACTGCGGGTATAATATTGTGAAAATGTCCACACTTTGGCCACACTGACAAATTTCAACCTACGAGTATGTCAACTAACCTTCGCTCTCAGTCGATGTAGCTCATTCGAACATTATATTATATTAATTAACATTATATTTACATATAAATATTTACAAGTATCATATAATGTCCCAAATTATCCACCGAAACCTTGCTTAGCGCATACAATAAAAACTTTAAAGCACAATGTAAAACTGTACAGCTTATAGTTAATCAATTTTATTATAGCAATAAAGTCAATTTCATTTAAAATTATGATCACAAAGATATATTGATAATATACAAAATATATTGTATCACTTTTCTGTATGGTACAGTATTCCGTGGCTTAGCTTATTGCCAATCGAATCAGCGTAGAAAGCTTTGTGGAGATTCAATCAGCAGATAAGTAATTGTACGTTACGGCTGTCTGTCATTACAGCCACACTATGTCGCGAAGAAAAATCGGCTTGGTACATAATTGTACTTAGACAATTTTTTTTATATCAGATAGGCTAACTTTTGACCACTATCTCACCTGATGGTAAGTGATGATGTGGTTGAAGATGTTGTTCAGGCTAGCCTAGAATTATTGGCTCTCAAGGACAGCTGCCGGAACGCAACGTTAGGCGTTTGGCGACAGATTTTCTACTTGAGTGTGGTAGCTAGCCCTAGGCGTGGCATTCGCAAATAGTCCTAACACCATGCTGTAACGACTGCCATCTTAAGACAACAACCGGGACCGACGGCTTGACGTGCCCTCCGAAGCATGGAAGCGCTCAGTAGTAATGTCACTAGCGGTCACCCATCCAATTCCTGACCGAGGCGGACGTTGCTTAACTTAGCTGATCGATTAAGAACGGCTAAGTAAACTTCGCTACGAACGCTTCATTTGTTTTTTATTTTTTTAATATTAGTATTTAAATGGATGCATAAATTCATTCATAATTTGAAATAACCATCGGATCTAACGTCGAAATTATATAGGCAGACTAATATTATTATTTACTACGTGATTTATAGAATTAGAGAATTTTTTTTATTATTTTTTTTTTTTTTTTTTTTTTTTTTTAATAGGTAGGTTTTAATTACCATATAATTAGAGAATTTAAAATATACTTATAATTTTTTTATCATCACATGAATCACATAAACAACCGGATGACATCCAAGTTGAACAAAGGTTTCCTCGTTAGTAGGGGAAAAAAACTTCGTAAGCTGTTTTCTAGTATTTTTCCCTTCCCTCCCACAGGAAGAAATAGGGGGTGCCATTGTATCTACACATTGATTATTGTGGCTCTTCATGTTCGCAGTGAAATTTGTCAAACTATGAAAAACTAAAAAAGTACTCTTTGACTCGTTGATGTAACGCAATACCAGTATTTGGTGCGCTCCTGTCGGTTCTAGTTTGCGCCACCATATCTCGGGAATGAAGCAATAAAACAGAATTGTGGATTGTTGATGGTATCAAATTAAACGCCTCTTTGTGCGTTTCCGAGAAACGTCTCAATCAAACACTTGGAGTGTTTGATACTCGTGGGTTTGACCCACTAGTGAAGGCTACAACACTGATCCATGCTGGTCATTACATCAAACTCTTTACATACAAACGTAGGTTCGTCATATTTTAAACTAGCTTTCCGGGCGCGGCTCCGCCCGCGCGTATGTCGGTTATCGCGCAAAAACATAAACCTCTTTTTGCGCAGTTGGATAAAAACTATCCTATGTTTTTTCCCGGGTCTCAAACTATTTCCATACCAAATTTCAGTCATATCGGTCCAGTAGTTTTGCCGTGAAAGCGTAACAGACAGACAGACAGACAGACAGAGTTACTTTCGCATTTATAATATTAGTACTGATACCAATGTTCAAACTCGTTGAAATGTTGCACGCATGTCTTTGAGTTTAAAATTTAGACTTCTGGTTTGCCAGTTTTTCGTTTAATTATTATTTTATCTTTATATGAAAATAAAAATTCCCTTTCAATACTGTATTTCTAAATGATTTTGAAATACAGTTTTTTTTTCTTCAGGAAAAGTGACAAACTTGAAGCGTAGATTTTATGCCCAAGGATATGCGTGCAAAAAATCAACGAATTTGAACACATGGTATTTGAAATGTAATGAAACTACACTTAAATGTAAAGCGCTACGAAAAACTACACTACTCGTAGTCGGTATGTATCTAAAAACTATTTTTTCATTTAGTTTTGGATACTTAGCGCGAGGCCTACTTGCTCCTTGTCAGGCGTGTGGTAGAGTAAATTACACACACAGTTATACTCACACTAAGTTTGACGCTTGTTGTATTATTTTATGAGCAAAATAGAAAATATCTATAATTAATTTATTATTTAACAAATTTTTACTGCCGCCTTTATTTCTTACTTTTTGATTTTTATTAATTGTTAGGATATCCACCATCTTTGTATAATGTGAAAATGTCAACCATGTACCATTTCCGAATTAAAAGGAAGAGTCACATGTTTCGTTAATCCAAGAAAATGAGCGTCAGGATTTTTGGGGTCTCTCTGTTTTTATGCCTGAGTGAGAAATTCCATGGGTCTCGTAAATGAGTAACAAAACTAAAATTTATATAGTTTGTATAAAATATTAAACCAACTTCTAAAAAAGTTTCACTATAATCTCACCTCAAGTTGGAGATGTTGTGGTCGAAGTTATTCGGAGATTTGAAAAATACCCTAGCACCATACGGATGTATTTTATTTTTGGAACCATTGATAGGTCGACAGAAGGCTGCACGGCAGCCCATACCTACACTTTGCCCCTGGGTGATCAGCATTACTGCTTCAAAATATTTGTAGTAATGCCATCATGTCCATCAGGATCAACAGAGCGGAACTAACTGCTGCGAGGTGAGAGACAGGGAGACGTTATTTCGCTAATGTTCACAATGACAATGAAAGACGTTTTCTAGTTCTTCAACTGGAACGGATCTTGCATTAAAATACTAGCGAATAGACCGCAGTTTTTCCCGCAGTTTTACCGTATGCAATTATATTTATGGCAGATCGTCTCCTAAACATTGTACAATCAGGAACCTCAGTGAGTCTAAAATCAACGAAATTTATGTCCATGTTGCACCCGTATCGATCGATATTGGGAACAATGTGACGTTTTTAGGCTGGTGATGATGATGACGTATTTATGCATTATCATCATCATTTTCATTTTCTATACTTTTCTAAATAATGTATGTGATTGGATGAGTATTTTATTGTTCAGTACCGTGATAAAAGACAGTATCAATCAGTACTCAGTACTTAATATTATAAATGCGAAAGTAACTCTGTCTGTCTGTCTGTTACGCTTTCACGCCAAAACTACTGGACCGATTTGAATGAAATTTGGTATGGAGATAGTTTGAGACCCGGGAAAAAACATAGGATAGTTTTTATCCGACTGCGCAAAAAGAGGTTAATGTTTTCGCGCGATAACCGACATACGCGCGGGCGGAGCCGCGCCCGGAAAGCTAGTCATATATATACGTTATTCGTGTCTCCAGGCTACAGCCATTTGTAAAGCAATAAAATATCTTACTATAGTTGACGTGCTTTTGTTTGATCAATAGCATACTGTTGATACATACAAATTGTACAGTAACCCACTCAATTGTATGTGCACCAGCATGTGTGCCAACTTATCCTCCGTAAATCTCGATGCTAAGATAATGTTCATTCAACTGCGAAACTATTTTAAGTTTGACTTCTCGCCAGCTGAAGTGTTATTTTTCTAGTTTTTTTTTCCATTTTATTTTAGTTAATGTCACGAACACATGGCAGTTGCGTTATTTCTGTGTGAGTGTGTCGCAAGCTGACCTCGCGGGTGCGCCCAACTTTGTCACGAGCTTTGTACGATGATGGATGCAATGTCAGGATTGACAGCGGTGGCGGCCGTGTGTCCCGAGAGATTCGAGTGAAAATAAAGTGAACATCAGATAGATACCTAGTGCAGTTTGAGGGTTAAAAATAAACGCGATATATCGAGTTGGATCAGAGATGCGATCTGTAAACTTAAATATAAGATTTCTTGAATTCCGTACTCGTATATACGGTGGGGGTAGAAAAAGGGTATAGCTTACATTACAAACGCCGTGCACATTATTTTTGAAACTAATTGAATGTCCAATAATATCCACTAACTATTCTTTTAATAGATATGGATGCGGTTTATTTTAAGCCGTAATATAATAAGTATGACGGTTATCACAAAGCATTCAGCTGATATATGGTATACTAAAATATTTTACATTCGTAACTACGTGTAGTAAAAATAAGTTATTTACTCAAATTAATCAAACGTAATACGAACTAAATAAATCACAAAGTTCATAGAATAGTAGACACTTACCTTAATAACAATTAAAACTATAAATGTAACACAATCAGAAAGAGAAGTAAAATAAATAACTTACCAAAAATAGGAGAAATGTAAAAGCGCAATCCTGAAAACTACACCACTAATTATCGCCTACTCCGTCGAGCAATCGATAGAATATCTCGAATACCTTCAAGTACTGCACTATTAATTAGGATAAAAATTAAAACCATAAATTATGGTTTATATTTTTTAATTTCATGTCATGTTATGGCGCGAACCGATCTGCGCGGGATTGCGGGACGGACTGCGCGCTCTGCTGCCTCTGACGTCACCTAGCCAAATATAGTGGCGTCTGCATTTTCCTACGCTTTCCCCTTTATTTTCAGAACGGCAAGGTTGAGTTTAGTATATTTTTTGTCGGCAGTCGCGTTGTATGGTCTGCATGAAAAGTCCGGGGCATGTTATTTTTGCCGGCGCGTTTACCGCGCGCGTGGTAAGCGCGCTCGCGCGTGGCTTTAAACGGCAATAATGTAGGCGAGCATCTCTCGCACTTTTGTTGAATGTTTACTAGGAAAACAGTAAGGTACTAGGTATGTAGGTTGTTCACCTATATTCCCTACGCATCATGTGTGAATTACGTGAACCGTAACGTAACTAGGTAATATTTGCTTGTACTCTGTTCGTGATGGTACTTCTCGATTTGTTTTCTAAATAACTGATCTCGATTGGAGCGGAACGTTTTCATAATTTGAATTTCTTTTTCATTGTAATTTGATTCTACTTTAAAAAAGTTGAGTGTTGCATGTTATCTTTGTATCGATGTATAAATTTTAAAAGAACAGACCACTACCGACGCGGTGAAGGTAGAGGAGTCAGACTATTTTTTATTGAATAGAATTACGAAATTAAGAATTTGATAGGATTAATTATTAGACCTAGAATGGGACGGCAGGAGTAAGTAAGAAGCAAACTTGTACTAAAGTTAACAAATGTATAGTCAAAAATTTCACGTAGGTAGGCAATGAATGAAAAAAAGTCTGGATACGTACGAGCGAGTTGCTCTAATTTTATAAATAAACTAGGCATCTATTCGAGAAGAACAATAAATTATACAATGTAAATATTCGAAAAATGTACGATGTTATGTGGGAAGTGTTTATGTTGAGTGGTTTCTTCATATTCACTTCGTTTTAAAGATAATATTACCCAACTCTACCCATAGACAGTCCCTATCCGTTATGCACATATGCGTAGCTTTACATACATGTATTATGTAGGAAGGTAGTAATAGAAACTGCATTTTTGCATTGAGATAATACGTATATACAAGGTGTAGAAGTAGTGATATGCTGAAGCTGTGAGGTTGAGGACCTAGAGGGCTATCTGAATCACCCCCATGTATGTTCCGCGATTTTTCGTATTTTAGGAGTTATGACTTTTTTAAATTTTTCACCTATCGCCGAGTACGATGAGATTTTTATCTATGGTGACGTAATTGTGTGTGTAATTGTAATAAAATACAGGGGTGTCTAGGTCAATGCATTTTTGTTAGTAAATGTAAATGTCAAAGAAGATAGGTATGGAGTATGGACATAGACTATGGGCACAGTACTAAAGCATTAGTGAATATGAAGTAACCGCGGATCTTGAGCCGGAGGGTGTCCAAGTCCATCAAAACAATCGTCTTTACGCGCGTCTCTTTAAAATATTATCCGGATGTGTGGACTAATGACGTCATCCCATTCTGCATGAAAAAAATATCTCTTAACCAATCGCGTGGAGCATTAAATACAAGGGCTTTGCTACTTGTGTTACAAAAAATACACATATTCACAGCATAACAAGTTCGGGCATACGTAGATACGATACAGAATACAGACTTATTTTTACACGACTGTCCAAATAAAGAGTGTACGTACGAGTATGTATGTATGTTTGTGAGTTTTTTATTCCTCCATAACTTCTATAACCTATTTTAATGTGTGAGATATCGTCAGATTTGTCTTGACAGTGCACGTGACATTATATACAAAAAAACTGACGGACCTTAAACGCCTTAATGTGAGATAAAAAAAATCTTCCAACCTCATCGAGTAGGTTATCAAAATGAAGGTTTTAAAAAACGGTTCCATATATATATATAACTTTCAGTTATAATTTCAATATAACGATAAAACGTTTAACGAAAATAAATAATGTGCAGGTTTTTTACTTTTTGAATTAATAATACTTGTTTATTGTATATACGAAAAATTATACTTAAGAATTATTCTCATATCTAAATTCATTTTGTTAATATATATATATACCTAGTTTTTTTTTGTTTTATTACAATTATTACATAATTCCTAAAGATGATATTAGGAAATATTTTTAAGAACTGCGGGTCACAAAATGATTATTTTAACCCCACGAATAACAATATATATTCTATTCGTAGTTTTAACCTTTAGTACTGATGTGCTAACGGCTATCCAGTGCGGTTATTGTCGCCATTATGGTATAGTGCGCCAGCAAATATGATCGAGGGGCAGTAAAAAGAATATGAAAAGAAAGATATGCAGACCTACATATATAATTAAAAATTATAATTTATTTGAATTTACAAAAGTCGCATTACATGTTCTGTGTTATAAAAATTAGATAATAAAAATGTATAAGTAGCTACTCTATTGTATTGGCTGTGTACCTACCTGTACAGATAGATGTATGTATGGAAATAAATAAATAAATATTTGGGGAAACATGCGTTTAGACATCTCTGCCTACCAATTACATCATAATATGCAGGAGTTACGATAATTATGCGGATATGGGACCAGATTAGTAAAATAAGAATGGAATTAAAAAAGGGACGGTGAAAAGAAACATGTACTTACCTACCTACTTTAATAATGACAAGCTAATGATTATATCATGCTTTGTACTTATTAGCGTATTAATGATTATAAAATACCCATATACATATGGTCAAATTATCTCGTTTTTTATACGAAAACTCTCTTTAACTTTTTATACGAGTATAAGTACTTTAGTTATTCTGTGAAAGGTAAATCAGTACTAATATTATAAATGCGAAAGTAACTCTGTCTGTCTGTCTGTCTGTCTGTTACGCTTTCACGGCGAAACTACTGGACCGATTTGAATGAAATTTGGTATGGAGATAGTTTGAGACCCGGGAAAAAACATAGGATAGTTTTTATCCGACTGCGCTTAAAGAGATTAATGTTTTCGCGCGATAACCGACATACGCGCGGGCGGAGCCGCGCCCGGAAAGCTAGTTAAGTATAAATCTATTTATTAATTCAATGGGCCCATATTTATTATTTTCAATTTAATTTCCGGTAGCTGTCTTTTCAAAGCAGTATAGGTAATGTGAATCAATATACATATACCAAACACTTTATAATTCCAATCTGACATGTGCGGATCCAACACGACGACGACGCGGCGCGCACTCGAGTTTGTTTACCCTGCGCGCGCGCAGAAATAGATCATACAACTTTTATATCCACTTGTCATGTCCATTTGGGCTCGCATACAAGGTCGCCGGATGAAAGGCTTCAATCTCAAGTTTATTGAACTTGGGGTTGTTCGTTTTGCATTGTTTGTGCATTTTGACAAGAATAAAACAAGTATACTTTATTTTGAAATTCAGGTCACTTTTCCGATATTTATATTCAATCCACGATCAATCGTGCTTTCGATTAGTGACGACCTTCTGAAGATCGTATAGAGGCAAATCGCGACCACTATAAATAACTATATATTTTAAATTATTGTTGTTATAAAAAGGATTTGCCTGAATAAAATTATGGGCAGTTATATATTTCAGGTTGACCATTGGTATTAGTATTCCTATGCCATTCCCGCCAACCAACCTAAATACGATACTTTTTAAAGATATACTAGGAATTCTCAACTTCAGTCCATAGTATGTAGAAGTGCTTTTTATATTATTTTATAAAGGTTTTATATCTCTATCTTGTGCGGGGATATATATACATTCTTGATGATGTTTATAGTGGAATACGCGTATTATATTTCCACACACAATTTTTCAAAAAATATTCCTTTCTTATTCCAAAAAAATAATACAATGATGTATTTATTACTGTTGTATACAATAATATCCTAATTGTTATCCAATTATTCCTGAAACTTTACAAATTCATTTCATTACGAGTAACCACTTGCCTAATTTTATTTACCTGCAAAAAAGACTGAGTATTTCTATTGCTTTAAAAATGTGATTGACTGTGCTATTATTATGATGAACTAAACTTTTTCTACTATATTTGAATCGGTTTGATAAGCATGATTTTGATTATATAAACACTACTTAAAATCACATAAAAACCATATTTATTACTGACTGTACCTCTTTGTGATTCGTTTATGAGTGGTATTCGTTTGCATAGAAAATTAATTACGTACCATAATAAACAAGTACCATGTATCAGTAGTATTAGATAGGAATAGATTTTTGAACATTTTAGTAAGTAGTCACCTTACTTGTCAACGTAGAGCGTATAGCTGTCATCTGTGGTACAACTCTTTTGTACCACAGAGTTGTTTTTTTTGTTTGATAAAATTGAGAAAAAATGCTATCTTATTATGCCATGGAACGATGGACAAATGGGCCTTATCCATTAAACCCCGAAAGGAATTCTATGAACTATTATTATTATATTTAGATAATAATAATTTAAACTGGTACTGTTGCATTTCCTGACAATCAAGCCTATAAATAGAGCAGTCCGCTGCACTAAGCCAAGAGACAATCAGACATTACGATCTGCAGGTGCCATATCATCTATTAGAGGTGATGGCACACCATAGTAGCATTCTTGTATTACACTGACGCACAAGAAGTCTTCAACAAAAGCAATAGAGGCAATAATAATTAAATAGCAATACCTATTTATATTTTACACCGCCGAGCAGTAATGTTCGCATTACCCTGTACCGGTTTAATACTTACTTAAAAATAGAAATAAAACAATCTGTTGTCATATATTATAATATAACATTGTTTGTTTGACGCATGCAAACTGTAAACATCTTGATTTTTCTACTCCATAATCTAGAAGTGCCGGTAGTAGAACGGTGCCAACTCCTAACGATGCATAGCAAAGTGAGCACGTAAACGGTGCAACTCAGTTTATTCCGGGCGTGGACGTTGACTTGTCGCCTTGTCCGGGTCAGATTTGTTCCAGACATTGCATTGTTTGGGTATAGCGTTGACAGGGTTATGATGCCTTTGTGCGATTTGCTTGTCACATCCTCTTTGAACTTTTCTCGATGCATGTATGTACTCTATTGTTAGTGTCTGTCGCATTAACAATCTGCGTAGGTAGTTGATCTTCGTACTTATTGTTCTATGTACTTGCTAATTGTTATTGGACATTTATGATTCTAATATTTTAATACATAATATATTATGTCTTTCAGAGCAGGTAATTCTAGGTTAGCCTAAATAACATCTTCAAACGTATCGTCACATATACTATCAGGTGAGGCAAGGGTCAAAGCCTACGTGCAATAATAAAAAAAAACAAATGTTACTAAAAATAAAAAATGAAATTTCCTTAACTCTAATTACTAGTGTACTTATTTCAGCCATCTATACTGAAGTGGGTTGATTTGACCAGGTAGGTAATTTATTTTTATACATAAGAATCTCGTGTGTTTCTTTGAATTGAATACCCACTTATGTATTAATATGTAATGAAATTTATTAGTTACTAGCTTTCCGGGCGCGTCTCCGCCCGCGCGTATGTCGGTTATCGCGCAAAAACATTAACCTCTTTTTGCGCAGTTGGATAAAAACTATCCTATGTTTTTTCCCGGGTCTCAAACTATTTCCATACCAAATTTCATTCAAATCGGTCCAGTAGTTTTGGCGTGAAAGCGAGACAGACAGACAGAGTTACTTTCGCATTTATAATATTAGTACTGATTCATAATCTAGGAACTTAATTTCATCATCAGATATAAATTATCTGATAAGGTAAGTTGTATATTATGTGATAAATTATCTTGTTTGAAAACAACTCGGTAAAATCCTAAATAATGGAACGGAAACAATATACTATAAATTATCTTCTGTGAGGACATTCAGACAGGTGCTGGACAGTAATCATGTCAACATAATTTCACTGACTATGGACTTCCAAATTATAATTGATATTTATACGTTTAAATTATATAAATTGGACAAGCTGCGCATTTTGTCAATTAACCAAAATGACCGTACAAAACGGCGGGACTACGGGCAAGCAAAGAAAAATTTCGAATTGGTAGAAGAAAGGTAGATCAATTCCAATACCATTATTTTTGGTTTGAGGCCTGCGATTTTTTTCGTAAGTTGTTAAGATATGAAATAAGTAATATTACATTAGTATCAATTTGCAAGCCATTAGACACAATTTCTTACTGCTACTAAAATATCATGTTGAATCAGAACTAAAATTAGATTTCGAGAGATAGGCAAGTAAATACCTATCAATTAATACGAGTATTAGACGTCCTTTCATTAGTTGACAAAGATTTATAGTCCATAGGCGTCATCTATGATTAGATAGATACCCTCGATACACTAGCCTACCTGGTTGTCGTTCCGAAGCTTGGTTATGGTGCACTCGGAGTGCAACAGTTCACTCTAACGTCCACGTCGTTCACAACCTTCGAGTAGAGCGCAACATTTAACTACCTATCAAAAGCGATCGTTAAAAGGTTGAATCTTTAACTGACATGACCTTGACATTTCTTGATGAGAGAATTATGGGCACACTTTTCTATATATTTAGCTATTTCCACGCCAAAAATCGATATTAATTACTACCTTCAATATGTAGCAGTAGAGTTCGAAGTTTACAACATGTAGATAATATTGTGTACATTAATTAAGAAAATTTACCATGTAATATATTGCTAAAGTCAAACTTTCATTGTCATAATATTTGTAACAGTTACCATATCAAAGAACGTAAGTACATAATAAGAATAAAAAAGTAAGTAGGTATACCTAGTGGTAATATAGACCAGACTATTAACACCAAATGCAAAATAAATGATATTAAATATTTCTCTTTCTGAGCGCAGAGGGTTTTTTACTAACTTAAGGAAACAGGCGAATTTCTGTTGCAGGGGTCAATATTATACAATGCGGTGAATTCTAGGAACATCTTCTTTCCTAGGTTTTCAACATCAATTTAGTATAAGCTTTCATTGTCCGAACCTATTTCCCTAATGGTAAAGTATAATATATTTTTTCCCTATTTCAAAAAGAAAGACGCAAGTAATGCAAATAACAAGTAGGTAGCCGGTTGAGCACTGACCTGGTCGAGGCGGAGCTTCCCCTCGTGCTGCTCCGCGACGTAGCCCTGCATGCCGGCCATCAGCACCGACGCGCCCAGGAACTTGTTCAGCAGCGCGCGGGCCTCGCTGTCCTCCCTCGTGTCGCCCTCCTGGATCACTGCACGGCAACAAAAAAATAAAGATGATTCAATTACATTTCTTAGATATGCCTATTTCCTCTTAAAGTCACCGTATTTAAGGGTTCCATATCTGAGGGCAAAACTAAGTTCCTCTGCCTGCCCGTCCATCTTTATGTTACGGTTCTAGATCGTAGATTTTTCTATAATTGCTTAATATCTTAATAAATATCTCATAATGAAAACAAAAAGTCTTATAAAAGTGTTTTATATAACTTCTTTTGTTTTTCTACTATACCGTAAATTAAAGTAAAATGGGTAGTGGCCATCGGGATGTCATCTTATTCTCCGAAACATTTTGCGCTTGGTGTATGCGACGCGTGATCATAAAGCTATAACAAAGTCGAAGACGAAATCATTTATTCAATTTAGGCGTCTGCAACGCTCTTATTAAATTCAATTTCAATATTGAAATATTCTACATTGTACTGCCACGTTCAGGAAAAAAAATATAGAGGCAGTTTAGTTTAGACAAATATATTATTGTATACCTACAATTGAGTAGAGTAATCTTATTTATAGAATTGCCATTTTAAGTCTTACTTAAATTTTAGTGTGAACAGAAAAAGAACTTCCATGTTATAGATACTTTTAAATTTAGAGATTTCTTTGTGAAATCGACACCCACATTCATAAAAATAACTACTTCCACCACTGATAACTTGGAAATATGCAATGTCGTTTACTTGGATCAAATTTGAATTTGAAAATTCGCGTTTTATATTTTTCAGTATAAAACCCCCCCTATGTCAAGTAAGTTACTTGCCGGTTTTTTTAAACATCTGTATGATAATACCTAAATATAATATTGTACCCTTTAGGGACATACGTACTGCAACTCTGTGGTACCGCGGTAAAGTTTTATAATATTTCCCAAAAGGACACTACACCATTAGCAACCAATAATAATCAAAACACAATCTCGGGACAAAAATAATATGATTCACTTCTCACGAGGTGACTCACCACCTTTTAGTCAATGGTTCTCGAGTTGGAAAGATAAAGACATTTGTTGAGGATAAACGCATACCTAAATAATAAGAAACATAACGGTTGCACACTCATACTGTCAATCTAGGTTATCTAATTACAACTCAGTCACATTAACTCTGCACCTGGCGTCGATGCCGTCATATCCGCGCTCTGATACGCTGTTTGTTGTAACAACTTTTTCTTTTTGTTTATGTTCCTTTGGTATTTTATGGTCAGGAGGACAAAAGAGCAGGCGGTGCACCTGGTGGTAAGTGATCACTCACGGATATCCGCAACTACACATCAGAGGTATTAAGGGCGCAGTGCCAGCCTTTGAGGAGGGAATATGGTCTTTACTTGAAGGTGGTATCGGCTCGGAAATCGTTCAGATTTCAGTTGGCAGTCTTTCAATTTGATGTGTGTTTTTTAAGGAATTTTTACGTAACATGCATTAGGCCCGCCTGATGTTAAGTAATCTCTGCCTATAACAGATGCATTTTGTCACAAGTGATGAGCTGTTATACTGTCACATAAGTGATGAACTGCACTGCACCCATCATCTTGAGTGTGCCTGTTAATCACCGGCGCGCAAGGACTGCTGCTGGAAGACACTGTTAGGTGCTTTGCAACAGATTTTCTACTTGAGAGTGATAGCTCTGATTAGCCAGGCGAGCATTCACAAAAGTTTATCCACGGTTTTGTGAGCCTTGTAGGGAACAACTCACCAATATCAGCATTCTTCATCCTACTCAGAATATCTTGAACCCCTGTGACCTTGGTGCTGCTGTCTAAAAACGATCTCTCCGTAGTGGTCGTCGAGGCCTGCCCCCGCGTGACCGTCTGTATGACCGGCTCATGGCTGATGACCCTGTGCGTGATGACAGGTTCCTGCGTGATGACGGTGGAGGTCTTCTTGGTGGTGATGACGGGGTCGTGGTGGGTGATGTGGGTGGTGTGCGTGGCGGTGGGAGCGCGGCGGTGCGTGGTGCGCGTGGTGGTGGTGGTGGTGCGCAGCCCCTCGCCGCCGCCGGAGCGCTGCGTGGTGCGCGTCACTACCGCCTCCTCCGCCGAGCCCAGGCTGTGCTCGCTGTCTGTCCTCACCAGACCTGTACACAACACACGACTTTATTCAAAGTGGACGGCCCTTAGTGTGGGACGCTAAGTGCGTGGACACTTTAGCGCCGTCACATCTTTCTGAAACCAACGTGAGGGCTGGCGCTGCGGCTACTTCGGCGGAGCAACTCAAGCGGCGCAAATATGCTAACCTCGGTATGGGTTACATATTTGAGCCGTTTGGTGTAGAGACGTTGGGTCCGTGGGGACCGGGAGCTCATCGTATTTTCCAAAACCTATCTGAGCGCTTGGTCGATGCGACGCGTGATCAAAATGCTGGCACATATTTGGCTCAACGAATAAGCATTGCAATTCAACGGGGCAATGCTGCCAGCATGCTGGGCACGCGGCCAACTGGGAGTGGGCTGGAGCATTTGGACTGCCTATGAGTCTGCTATGACTTATAGGTGTCTAAATGCTTTTATTGTAGTAGCTGTAGTGTTGTATATAGTTCATAGTATTTTGTTTAATAAAGGCATACCGCTGGTTAAAAAAAAAAAATTCAAAGTGGACATAATACTCGTGAGTTATAGAAAGGTTTACTTACTGCTAATGGATGGTAGCTCGGTAAACTTTCGTATAATAACATTCACTTTTAGCCAGTCTCGATAGAGCAATTTACAGTATCTGTGTATAAAACCAGGAGACGCGAGTTTGACACCGGCTTGAAGTATTTTGTTGGCATCTATGTACCTACTACTGAGCGCTATCGTTCTTCGGACGGCACGTAAACTGTCGGTTCTGGTTGTCGTCTGAGGACGGCAGTCGATAATGTTGGAGGTTTTCTGGCGGCCTGAAAACCCTAACTCTAGCATCAGAGCATTTTGCGAACTGTGTAGTTAACACCCTCAAGTAGGTGTGTCCTGACCAGTAATTCTAGGTTAAATCTGTTTACCACATCTGACCACATCAACAGTTTACAACAGGTGAGATAGTGGTCTATAGGCGAGCCTTCGACTTGAAAAGCTATGAAATAATTATATAGCACGATTATTTCGTCATAATCATCAATGCTGATGGGGACATTGAGGTAAGTACCTACTGACCTCTACTGGAGTTAATTGGACCGAAACCGTCGCGGCTGCTCCATTTAGAGGTGTACGACCGAACAAAAAGGAGCATAAAGCGTGCCGCAAGAAAAAAGTCGTGAACTAGAAATCGTTTTTACGAAATTTGGCTAGTACCAACGTAAATTCATTGATGAAATTTGATTCATTCATATTATTGACTGAAATACAATGTTTAATCATTAAATATGTTGTACTGTGTCTTCACCTCCGTAGAAATCGACCACATTTATATGTAGATATAATATTACTTGTTGAAGCGGGCGAAGCGTAGCTTGCCATATCATACCGTTATTGCTTGGATGGGTGACCACGAGTGGCTATACTTCCAAAGGATTAATACAATTAATAATACCTGAACCGAAAATACGGTTCAACTCTTAGATTCTACAAAGACAAGAACGAAATTTTAGGCGTACAGTATTGGAAGGTTGACATTGCACTGCAAAAATAACTGACATTATTTCCCGAATTTTTGATAACTACACGTGAGAATATATACAGATCATCAAAACATACAGTAGTATCGACAGAAACTAATACTACACTAGGTACCTATGAATGATAATGATTAAACCTTTAAAGGATGGGTGTTGTGAGGTATCACTGACCTGGATGCGCATCGTCACTGGAGACGCTGTCCCGCAGGGTGGTGGTGCGCAGGATCAGCCCGGCCTTCGGGTACGTGCTGCGGTCGGTCTTACCACTGTCATCTGGAAGAAAAACGTATTATAATGAAGTAAACGCGATACCTGAAGCCCAGATCAAGGAAAAAATATACCCGCTAAGAGCGAGTCGAAGTCACGCATCGAATGTTCCGTATTCTGTTTCCTTTTATTCAGTCACTCGATTGTCTAATTTATTTTCAAAAAGATATATAAACATTTCAGAATATTTTACTTTTGGGGATTGAACTCAAAACCTCCTGGTTTGGACATGACATGACGTATATTCCTGCCCTGCCACAGACCAACGAGTACCTACCTGCAGCCCTCTTATATCTGTACTATCTATTATGACTCATAGAGGTACCCATATACAACATTGCCAAGCATTGGGTACCTACGATAACGAATTGTCGAGATGAATAGTTGTGAATTTTGTCTGTTGGCTGGTAACAGTTAGAAATGCAATTGTTGCTGATCCCGTTATTTTCTGTTTAGGTAATATTGTGATGCGTTTAAACGTTGCTGTAGTTATTCTTGAGAGCTAGTACTTAGTTAGGTTTTAGCCTGCTGACAATCTACGACTACCCATATCATCACAGCTTCAAGAGGCATCTTACAACAATAGATTTATTCGTGAAAATGGTACCCGTGCGTGATGGCGGCGAATAATATAATCGCTAACCTATGGCGTATAATTAATTCATTTTATTATTGATTTAAGGTGGTAACAGAAGGGAGAACGTAGAAGGAAACTGATAAGACATGCTGCGAGTACCGACATAGTCATTACGTAATCCATAATTGCCAATAGAATTATTCGCCGCTTAGCTTCCGGTGAGAATGTGGTCAATAGCCAACGAGATGAGTTATTTTCTCGATGTCAATAGCTAAACTATCAACACCAAAACGAACATTGATATCCATATTGATGCTGAATGTATAATTATTAATTAAGCTCTCAATATATTTAAATAAATTAGCCAATTTTTCAAATATTTTTAAAATATTACTTTGTGACGCTTATGTATTACTTGTTTATAAGCGTGGCAAAACTCACTGCAAACAAATTACCCTAACTGAACTTAGTTCGATTTGGTATTTACCAAGAAAGTTCAATTGGTGCGCCTGTTTCTCAACAATGTTCGGAACATACATATGAATCTATTAACATTAATTAGTATGTCCACATTGTTTTAAAAGCGGTGTTGCCTTTTTACACGTACCTACCTACTATTAGGAGGCATAGGTATATGCGTTGTGAATAAATACATTTTAAATAGGTAAGTCGGTACATGTTTTAGGAGGAAAAGTTGAGAGGTTTCTACGTGTAGGCAGATTGTACAACTACTGTATATTTTGTATAGTTCGCGAGGGACGCGATGCAGTCCCTGTAACTAGCGGCCCTTTCGTATGGGTATTTAACAAAAATTTCTAACATTATAAATTTAAACACAAAAAAGTAGTTATTATGACATAACTGTAATAGTTAGGCTTAAGGTATTGTGGATTTTTTTTGATAGATATTGATGTATTTTATAAAATTGTAGTAAGTAAGTACATAACTTTGCTATATTTTCAATAATTTAGTACGCGATATAACGATTTTTTTTGGTATTTTTTTTGCACTCTGGGTTACAATATCGAAGTTTTTCAAACTGGTCCAGCAGTTTCAGAGCCTATTAAATGCAAACAAACTATCAAATCTTTCCTCTTTATATTAGTTTAGATGACATCAAAATCCCAGGCATGGGTAAAGTCGCGAGCTTCGTTAATTAGTTTTATAATATATCACTATTTTAATTTGTATTACTAAAATTATTGATTTGGCTTGCCTGTAGTCTGCAATCACTTATAGGTTGTATATATACTTTTATTGTAGTAGCTGTATACTGTTGCATATAGTTGGTAGTATTTTGTAATAAAGGCATAGCGCTGGTTGAAAAAATAATTAATCAGTGAATAACGATAACGTTCGATTACTGCCACTGACGTCGACAACATTGCAAGCATCGCCTTATTAACTCCGCGCGCCGGTAACACGAATTATTGACATGAAAACAATCATAGCACAAATTGTCGGCCAGCTGAGCAAAGTGACTACCTACTTAAATGTTTACAAACACACATTTTTAATTAACTACATCATCATTTTTTCACCATCACCATTTGTATTATACATATTTCAGAGAACATTACGTTACGCGGAAATATAGGTACTCACTACAAACTTGTTTGACACCACATTTTTTATTTAACTTTTATTTAAACTTATAACTCACTTTTAATCAACTGTATTATATCCACAAACTCCTGATACATGTCGCTTGTTAACTTTCCCACGTTCAAACACCGACTGGCTGAAATCGTCAAGTTAATGCGCCCGCGCAGCTTCGAAGTATGAAAGTTATTATGCAAGAGTATCATCGTATGTACGTAAGGTGAAGGCGCGCGTGTGCGTTACATTGTATTGTCAAATTGGGCGGAAACACGGAAGGTGGTGAAGAGATTAATTCACAATGGTGCCATTCGTCATGCCGTTCGAAATATTAATGGTTTCTTGTGGATTGATACATGATATTTTTGGTACCTGTAACGTACAAATCTTGACATCACAATTTTATGGAATAATTTTTGGATTGTCCTAAAGACCGGTACCTACTGGGGATTAATAGATAGTTATATTTGTTATGCAAGAATACGAAGTTGTTATTTGATGCGAGTACTTTTATTGGAACCTGAAGAAGCGAAGCAGTCTAGGTTTGTACCATTAGGGAAGCAAGTTGTTCAACATAAGGAAGTATTCGAAAATTTTCTGACACCCCACTTTTGTTGTTTAATGTTGCCGCTGAAATGGTTTGAAATATTATTGAAAATGTTTTGCCATTCATGAACCTTAACATATTAAGCAGAAGAGCACAAAAATCTAAAAGCCGCATGGCGTTCGAGCTCCGGGACTCGTTCGGAATTACGTGCATCTACCTTATAGAATCCTGAGTGTACCGATGCATCGGTACACTCACCGTAATCCTCGCGTACCTTTGAAACCATCGCGATGGAGGATTACGGATTACGGTATAGTAAAGTATTAACTTTGTTGCCGAGACCAATACACATTTTTTTACGTCAATCCACCGCGGAAATTGCTTGGTGCAAGAAATACAGCTTATATATAATGAAGTAAAGTTGCGTTAATTTATACTGAAAATTAGTAAAATTTGTAATATATAAAGTCAATTCCAAAATTTTTAGAGAGGTTTGAATTTCAAATTCCTTTTCCACGTTAGCCGATAAACAGCACTTTTCCACCCAGATTTGGAATGATAAACAACACATTTCAAAGCTTGTGAGATGAAGAAGACCTTACTACCGCGCTCCAGCAGTGATCTCTCATATAAACCCTTCCCTCATACAAGATATAACATTTCTAACACAAGCTGTATCCCGCGGTTTCACCCGCGTAGTCAAGGATTGTAATAGTGATGATGATGAAGAAAAGTATATTTTATGTTAATGGGCCAAAAATATATTATTACAAGTTTCATCAAAATCCCCGTGGAAGAGAACACCATCACACTTGTACACTAACGTTCACCTTTTAGTAATTTTGTGTTCATAAAATAAAATGTACTTTTGAATACCAAATGCTAACGTAAATATGATAGAATTTTGCAGGCACGACTTGAAGAGCTTACATTTTACCAGGTTTACCAGTTTATGACATAAATCAAAACCTAACGGAATCCCACAAGTTATTAGTTTCCCGTTCAGACGTATTAGCAAATTATGAAAGACTCATAATTAAAATTAGAGCAAGAATCGTTATAAATTGATTTCATAATTCATACACTGTTTTTCTTAATAATAAAAATAAACCTTAATAATAATGTAATTTATTAATTTATTTCATTTTACACACCGTAAATGGGTTGAATGTACAATTAAGGTTTATCTCAAAAATTTTATGGACCTGTGCTCATGCAATAAATTATGGTGCGTTAGAATTAGAATTTTGTTTTAAGTAAACATAAAAATTTATTTTTGAAAAAAACACCTAAAATTTTTATAATATAAAACAACCAGTTTCGCTAATTTGCCTGCTAAGTCGCCGTGACGTCATATCACACCACGAAAACTAATCGGAATAGTTTTCGATGCTATTCGATCTACACGAAATACATCATGATCTTGAAACTTCCAACGTTCGTACGTTGGAAGTTTAGAAATAGTTCCAGAATAATTGTTACTAGATATATTCTTATATTACTTAAATGATTGGCGAAAATATTAATTTCACGTTTTCTTAGTATTAATATTGGTTTCCGCAAATTGGCTCCTGTTACTGATTAGCTTATACCTCAGTTAAGTATCTTATTTAAAGTTTGTTGCTGTCTTGTGTAGTTTAATTATACTTTCGATGATAGTAAATTGACACGATTAGACTAATTACGATTCATTGAATCATTTGACTGCAGTCGTCATCGCTAAAAGAAACATATTTAGCCTAGAGCATTAACTTTCGAGAAGAGACGAAAAAAAATAGCTGTAGGTATACCTACTTCGATTAATCGAGGTTGATTAACTAAAACCACTAGGCCTGCTTATGAACGATGACTAGTATATCACTTGTTGGCTTGGTAAGTTCCATAGAGGTAAAGAATTTGAATGATATATACTTATTATTTTCGTGATCGTTATACCAAAATCTACAGTTTGGGTAACCCACGAGAAGACAACGCCTTGAATCCTAGTCGCTAATATTTTGAAGCATTGTGAGGTGTTGGTTGATTTATCGAACGCATATCCTACACCTATACAATACAAAATGGGTCTTATGGACAGCTGCCGGTACAAGCCGTAGTTTGATTGGCAACAGATTGACCTCACATTATACTGACGAACTCAAGTCTATGGTGGGATCCAAGCCTTTCACTGCGACATAAGCAGTCTATACTTATCACCTCGAACTTAACACCAACCGCGAATATTTCCAAGTGGAATAAACTTGTCTAATTGAAAATCTAGATTACTTAAATATTACTTACTTGCGCTCTTGATATATTTCTCCGTAAGGGACTTCACAGAGCTCTGTCTGACTGTTTTCTTATCTTCTCTCTTTTCTATCTTTTCTCTACGCTCCTCGACCTTCTGTCCTCTTCTTACTTCTGTGATCTTATCATCCCTTCTTGTACTCCTGTTGCTTTTGTCTCTTACATCGTCCTTTTTGGATTCTGTTCTTCTAGTGCTTCCTGAGTCTTCCCTACTTGTAATGTCTAAGATCTCGTCACTCCTGGTATCTTCTGAGAAGTCGTGACTACTAGTTTCGTATATCCTGTTATCCAGGGTGTCAACTCTCCGGTCATGATGTGTGAACTGCTCGAGGCTAGCACGATCTTCTTTCTGTAAAGTGTTTGGAAAGGTCAGCGAATGATGAGTAGGTAATCTATAAGCTTTCTCTCATTACTACCATTTTCTAAGTGCCATATGCCTGTAATTTCACGACATCCGGACGCTTCAAACCGGAATACAGTAATGCGAACATTTGCCTACCATTTGCTTGGCGGTAGTATATTTAACACTTTGGATAGGTACAAAATCTCCTGATATTATTTAGTCATTAATATTACACGCTAATTTACAATTTAATTTATATTATGGAATAGGTATTTTTCTATCAGCCAGATAACTGCTGAACACTGACTCCCCCATTAAGAGAGATAGAGGGGGGGGGGGGGGGTTACCATATCATATTGAATACAGAGTCAAACTTATGCTATTCACTATAAATAATAATGATTATTTACTAAACATAAGTATAAGAAGCCACTAACCGTGTGAACATTGGATAAGGTATTGCCCGTGTCTCCCCCAAATTTCTTGGTAGTGGTTATGGCAGCCAGGCCGTGGATCCTCGATGGGGGCTCTCCTCCCTGGGACGCCAGGAGTTTCTCCAGCTCCTCGGGCTGCGAGGAGTACGCAGTCACAGAGACGGTGCCCTCTGGTTCACCACCGTTTCGGGAGTGGAACTCTTGCCTGATCACTGTGCCTTTCACTGACGGACAAAGTTATTCGTTAGGTAATTTCTTTTGGTCAAACTAAATCTGAGTTGGTGTTAGGCACCCTATGGTCTTCTGATCTTATTCGGGCATATAAAGGCGTGGAAACAATTTACAACATGAAGTATGAAAAAAATTCACCAGTCCCATGAAGCGGGATATACGAATATAAAAATTAACTTCACAGTTATGCAGTATTAGCTTGTTAATAACGTATTTCAAACCATCATGTTTTGTTTTAGAAATAATGAATACCTACCTAAAAAGTGCTTATTTAATTTACAAAATTAGAAATGGTCACTTAATTTTCTATATTATATCATGTGGGCTAACATTTCACCCAGAAGGGACTATCCAAAAATGAAATATCCCTTACAACATCCAATTGAAATAACTTAAATAATTACAGAAAATGCCACGCCATCGAATATTAAGAAAATATTTACATAAACATCAATAGTAGATAGTTTAAGTGTTAGGTAGGCACTGTCATTATAATCATACTAACATAAATAGGGTCTTGAGATATGATGAGTTGACAAAAAAATATTATGATGCTTATGTATATTCGAGAAAGGGGTTAGCTACGGAATCCGTATCTAAAATTTACAACACGCACTTGATTACTTTTTTTCAATATACTTATTTGTTGAAAAACCACCCGAACGATCAAAATCATGCTTATATGTGTTAATCGAGTATTTAAGTAAAATTGGCAATATGTATGCAAAGGCTAATTTCGCTAATAATATTTTGGTACTGAATATAATTAAGAAAAATTATGTAAGTAATATTTCAGTAATATTACTTTCATTACAATTGCACCTCCTCAGACAAAAACATTAGCCGTACTATCAACGCATGTCGAGATAGCGCGATAATGCCATACATTCACCTGTCTAAATATTTGAACAATGACACGGTCTTGAAATAAAGTATGAATCATAATTATAACAGAAGGGCAAAATAAGTACCTTGGAAGTTAGTGGCACCGTTCCGCAGAGCCTTGATGCCGAACAGAGGCTTCCCATCAGCATCGAGCGGCCCGGGCCCGTAGCTAGATGTGATCACGTCTATAGGCTTCGCGATCACCTTCGACGGACTCGGAGCCCGATATTTCTGCTTCTCATTCTCTATCTTCTTGGAGCTGTAAGTCCGTGTCTCAGACGTTATCTTCTTGAGATTCCTGTTCGTCACCCAGGAAGGTTGTTCTTCTTGGATGGGTTTGGCTGGTATTTTTTTTTCTATGTCGTATACAGTTTTTGTAATAGTTTCTTTTACAGTGTCCGATTTGGGGCGTTTAAAATCAGGAGATGGCGTGCGTTGTTGTAATCGCTCAGGACTTTGTGCCTTCCGCTCGGGGCTGTATGTCCTTCGCTCAGGGCTGTTCGCTTTACGGTCAGGACTTTGTGCTTTACGGACTGGGCCCTCAGCTTTACGTTCAGGACTTTGTAATTTACGAACAGGGCTTTGAGCTTTACGTCCAGGACTTTGCGCCTTGCGTTCGAAAGTTTGAGGCGTGCGTTCAGGAAACTGTACTTTACGCTCTGGACTTTGCCTTTGCTCTGGTGACGGCGATCTCTTTCCATTTGTTTGAACTATTTCTATAATATCCTTTGAAGAAGTTCGTTCAGTAAAACTTTTAGTTGATGTGAACTCTTGCACCGTTTCCTCTTGTCTTTCATGCTTTACGGTCTGCTTTGCATCGGTTGTCTTCTTCATCTTAGTGTCAGTGAATTTAATTTTGTCCGACTCTTTAAGACCAACCTTTTTCATATAAGCAGATGCATATTCATTAAAACGGTTGCCTTTTGGCTTAGGTGTGGACTTGTTTGGAGATACTGTCCTCCGTTTATCAGGGCTGGGCTGGCGAACAGGTGTTCTGGGTGCAAGTGTTGACTTGGGAGTTGGTTTCTCTGGACTATGCGGTCGCTCCCGGTTTCCTGTATAGGTTTTTTCTGGTTCCTTAGCATGACCATTAATAGCTGGTTCTTTAGTTTGTGTGCGATCAGGAATTACCTTGTGAGGTGTTAATTTTGTATGACGCTCGGGAGATAAAGTTTTCTGAGGCGCCATTTTGGGTATTGTATTTGGGCTTGAAACCACTTTATAGTCCGGAGATTGATTTTTATAAGTGGTAATATTTTGCTTGTTTGTCCTCGTGTAAGTATTAGTATCGACAACCTGCTCGTTTTGAGTTTTAGCTACCCTGATTTGAGCCCTAATGCGACGCCTTTGCTCATAGCCCGCGACTTTTTCCAACTGAAAAGTATAATGTTGGTTAAAAAAAATCAACAAATTTACGGGAAAGGTAATAAAAATAAATTAGAGTATACTAACCATTTGTTCTAGAAGGTCCAGATCAAAGATGTCTTCGATACAGGGCTGGTGGTGGTCCACGCTGCGGCGGCGCTCGCTACTAACGGTTGAGCGCTCAACGCTTGTTCTCCGTAACTCCACCCCAAACTTGCCACTTCCTCGGCGGCTACTAACTTCAGAATCTTCAACAACAACTCTTGTCTCTTCTTTTATCTGACTTGTCTTGGTTGGGCGCAAGTATCCCGGTATTTTGTCAGGGTTGTCTGTTAACGATCGTTGCCTTGGTGATTCGGTACGCTGCCTTGGTGATTCGGTACGCTGCCTTGGTGATTCGGTACGCTGCCTCGGTGACTCAGCACGCTGCCTCGGTGACTCAGCTCTTGTTACAGCTGGGTACCTACCTGTTTTCATAGTTGTTACTTCGACGCTCTGGCGCATCGGTGACTTAGGTCTAGGCACTTCTGGAGAATGAGCCAAAAGGCGGCTAGGGCTACTTCGAGGCTTCTCGTCAACTCGAGGATGTTGAGGTTTGATTAGTGTAGCGCTTGAGGGGCGGTCTGTAGGACTTGAAGCTACATTAACATAACTTTCTGTATCTGTCGCTTGAAGAGATACATCTTCTACTGACGAATGTAAAATAGTAGTCGAATCTGATTTAGTTGATTTTTTTATTACGCCAATATCTGTTAGCTTGGTATTTTGTGTGTTATATGAGGTGTCTTTTTGGGTTTCTTTTTGAGTAGAAGCAATATTTTCAAATAGAGCTTTTGCTTTCTTCACCGCTTCGCTACTACGTAATGTAGTAATCTTAACAGCAGGAACTCGCTCTGATGGCTTGGTTTTTGGCTTTACTTTAGCCTGAGATGTTTTAGGGTCTTTCGTATGGGGCTTTGACTTATCTTTAAGATTACTAACAGAGTCTTCTTCTACAATTTCTTCTGTGTATATGGTCTTTTTTGTATCGATAGTTTCTTGATCATCGTCAATAATTTGGCTCATGATTTTTTCATGCTGTTCTTTTACTTTAGCCTCTGTTTCTTCAATTACTTGTGACTCTGTTAAATATTGCTCAGCGGTTTTAACAAACTTATTGACTTTGTCTGATACACTCAGCAAACAATCGTCACTTTTTAATGACTCATCAACTTGAGACAAATCTGGCCTTTGCACCCTTTGAGCTGGTTTCACTTTAGTTACCTTTACATTTTCAGCCGTTTCAACAAAAAGGTGTGCTTTATCATTGACACTGAGCTTAGTATAGTCATCCTGATATACAGTATTGTTATCGTATTCCTTAATAATTTTACGGGATGGGCTACGACTATCCTTTGTATCTCTGGGACCCTTGGCGAATTTATTAACTTTCTCTGACACCGTCAATAAACATTCATCAGATTTCAAAGTTTTGTCTTCAAAGTCCGAATGGACTCTCCTTTCGGTATTCTTAAATGAAGTAGTAATGTCTTTAGGCTTTGTTACGGAATTAATTTTGCTGGTAAACTTATTCACCTTATCATTTACACTAAGAAGGCTGTCGTCGTGTTCAGTATCATTTTCCGATTTCTTAACAAACAGTTCCTCATCTTCACAAATCTCTACTATATCATCGACAACAGACTCAGTTTCGTGAATAGTGTGATAAGTACGCTTGATAAAATCATCGTCAGGCTCACTTACTTCATCCGGAAATCTTGGTATGCCTACATCATCGGAAAAGTTAACAGGAGTTGGACAAATGCGATCTGGAGAGTTTTCTCTTGAAGACTTTGATTGTTGCACATCAATGATAACATCATCCTCATCAGTAGACGTGTTCAAAGCAGTAGCAGATTTAGGTTTACTAGGTAGTTTAGAGTGAGGCTCTCTTATTACCGGTTTTTGATATTTTGGAGACTTTGTCGACATGTCATTCACTTGAATTTCTGGTTTTGATTTCATTCTTTGAGGAGACGAAGTTTTCTTGGGTTTTATCCCAATTTCACTAGTAGTACGTGTAACAAGATCTTTCTTTGGACTGACATTTTCTTTTACACTCTTAGGAGTTGGCGCTCGTTTTGGCTCGGACTCACTGTTTTTACTGAAAGATGACGGAATAGACCTATTTACCGTCTTAGATGTTATTGTTTTTGTAAACAAATTTTGTTTCGTAACTCCATTAGTTTTTTTGACATCCGTCGTAAGTTTCTCTATTTTTGTGGTGGCTAAGGTGGCAGGAGTTGGTTTTCGTGTTAAATGTGTAGGAATTTGGTCTCTTGGTCTAATCCCACTGGTTTTTGGCACTTGGGGTGAATGAGGTCGTTCGACTTGCAAGACAGGTTTCTTAGGAGAAATACTTCTAGATTTTGTTGGAGACTCCGGACTCTTTTCTACTTTACTAGAAGGAGATGCAGGAGTTTTTTTGGCAGGAGAAACATTTCTAGAAGAAGGTTTACTTGATATTTTATGTTCTTTAGGTTGACTGCGGTTGCCACCTTTACATGTTTTCTGTTCTTCTACTGTTTCTATCAAATTTTCAATAATTTGGTCAGTTTGAATTGAGCCTGTGGTGATTACTTCTAGATCTTGAAGGCTAGTAGTCGTTTTTGATGGACTTCTCTCACGGCTTGGTGATGTTTTTTTGCGCTCAGGAGATAGTTTTCTCAGGGAATTTTGTACTTTGTTCAATATTTCTTGCTCTCTTTCCGAAGTAATAAATTCATTACTTGATTCAATTATTTTTGTCGTTTTTATTGGAGATGGAGTTCGCAACTCTCTTGGTTCATCTGATTTTGAGACAGAGGTACGATTTTCTATTAGTCCTCGATCCGGAGAACAGCGATCAGGTGACGAAGATGTTCTCGAAGGTAGTATATTACTCTCAACTACATTTGATGTATCAATATCTTGTGTATCTTTGAAAATAATTGAGGAGTCAAGTTTAGAAATTCTTGAAGCTGTAGGTTTCATATAACTTGGTGTTTCAGGGCTGACACTAGGTCTTCCTGAAATAGAATTTTGGGGATGTTTATTTTCTGATAATAAGGTATCTTTCATTGGTGATTTGGAAGTAGCTTTTTTATCAGGCGATAAAACTGAATTTCTAGATGACTTTTGTGATGGTTTTGTCGGTGTAAGCGAATGAGAACCATCACTTAGCTGACTTTTTTGAGAAGGCATTTCCGAAATGTTTTTTTGATGTTCAGTTTTATGCGTTGTATTTTCTTGAATGTCTTTTACAATAGTTTTAGTGGTTTCATTCGTTTTTGTTTTTGTATAACCTGATTTATTTTCTATGACATGGGCAGATAAAGTATTTATGTTTTTGGGTTCTTCTGCTGAAATATCTTTTGGAGAAGGCTTGCGGTCAAAAGACGAGTCCGGTTTTTCTGATGTTTCATTGGTAGGATATAGTGATCTGGACGGAGATGTCCTACGAACATACTCAGGAGAAGATTCTCGGGTAGACTCAGGATTTTCTCGTGTAGGTGTGTCCTCGTTTCTGAAAACTTTTGGTTTTACTGCTGTTCTTTCTGAAGTCTGAATATCTTCTGTAGTTATTTTACCATATTCGGTTGATTCATACTTGGACGTAATAGATGCAGTAGATTTCATATACCCTGGGACTCTTTCAGTGCCAAGGTGCGTTGGTGATTGCGCAGCTGGATATTTAGTATCCGATTTTTTTAATGGTGCTTCTTTACTTGGAGATGAGGGTTGTTGGTTCTTGCTAGTTTTTCGTTCAGGAGAAATATCTGAAGAATATTTTTGTTTATTAGGAGATGGTGTGCGATGCTTGTGAGAGGGCGTAGGTGATGGAGCATTGTGATTAGGCAAATCTGGTAGATTCAATGATGTCTGTTTCTTTTGAACTGACTTTGTTGTAACCGAATCTTTATTTTTTTCAGAAATAAATGTTGTATCAACTTTTACAGACGTAGCTGTAGTAGTTTTCATGTAATTTGGAACTTCTCGTGGCATGCTTGAATGTGAAGTATTTGTTTCTGAATCATTTTTTGTCTCAACTAAAATATCGTTCATTGATTTCCGCTGTGGTGATGTGGCTGGACGAGAAGGTTTCGTAGGAGAACTTGCTCTAGGCGTATTATTTGGAGTTCCTCGTGTAGGAGACCTATTTTGTGGTTCTTTCTTTCCCGGATTTTGAACTGAGCGAATATTTTCTATATTTTCAGTAGTCTCGGTGTCATCATATTTAGAAGTAACAGCTGTGGTAGACTTCATATAACCAGGAATTTTCTCAGGAGATTGACGAGGTCTGCTTCGTATGATATTATCAGGATGTAATACATCTGATTTCAATTGATTATTAGACAAATGTTCATTCTCAAGCCTACCAATAGGAGATGCAGTTTTTCGCACCGGAGATGATTCTTTAGATTGTGGTTTGGATGAAGAAGTCAATCGTGGTTGTAGGGATTGCTTGGGGAAACTTTGCTCTGATTCTGGTGTTTCTCGAGTAGGAGATTTCAACACTCTCGCTGGTTTATCTTTCTTTGCCATTTGCTCAGTTATATTTGTCGTCTCTTGCACATTACTTATTGTTGAAATTGTGTCAAACTCAGAAGACTCATACTTAGTAGTTTTGGATCTGGAAAATTGTTCTGGGCTCTTTCTTGAAGGCGACGCCTCTTTAGGATATTTCTGAATTGGTTTTCGTTCTGAGCTAGTATTAGACCTCGATGGAGAGCCTTCTGTAGGTTCAGATGGTTTAGTTGGAAATGTTGAAGATTTCCTTTCAGGACTTTCACTTGGCTGTTTAGAGAAATTGTCATTTCCTCTATCTTCATGGGTGGTTTTACTAGAATTTGTTTTTGTAATAATATCCTGCAGTTTCGTCGGAGAACTATCTCTGGAAGGAATTTTAGATTTTATGGTATCACGAGATGTCGTATCGGTGGTCTTAGTAATATCTTCTTGCTCACGGGTTATGAAATCAGTTATATCAACTTTTGTGCTTGTTACTTTTTTAACAGGGGGATAATCAGACGATGGTGACGTTAATGGAGCCGGGCTTTCACATGGCGAAACGCTGGGAGAGCTTAGGCCAGAATCAGGTTTGTTGGTGAATTTTCTAGTTGCTGTAGTTAATGTCTCAGTAGTTGTGTCATCTACCATACCAAGAATTTTTTTACAACGATCTTCATAGGTTTCTCGTCTTTGCAGCGGTGGTTTAGGTTTAGCATTGAAATGCTCTACAATTTCATGCTCACCAGTTTCAGGCTCACTAGGGCGATCTTTTTTTATGATTTTGTGTTCAAACTCATCATGTTTGTCATCGGCTGGTGAAACACGGAAACTAGTAGGTGGTTTTTCTACCGGGGAGGCTTTGTTTACATCAGGGGCTGGTTTTTTCAAGGAACTTTTTCTCGGCAGGTTCTCTTTTGTTGTAGGCATATGCTTCTCTTGTGAAGGAGATCTACACGGTATCTTAGATGGCGATGGAGACCGCGTTATGTCTAAACTCTCAGGTCTTTTTGCGGTTTGTTCAGATTCAGGATAAAATTCATCAAGATCAGTGACTATTGGTTTTTCTGTAAGTGGAGAGCCGAAATATACAAAACCACTGACTGAAGTTGTTGGAGAACTTTGGCCAGTCGATGGTTCATTTTCAATTATTTTCGGCTTTCTTGTAGGGCTTGAAGAAGGAGTAATTAGCTGACGTGGATGATCTTTAGTGGAAGTCTTCTTATTTGTTTCTTCAGTGGTTATTTCTGATGCAATAAAATCTGTCGTATGTTTGTACTTCATGTCTTTGCTGGGTAGTTTATCAGGTGAATTTCTATCACTTGGACTCGTTTTCTTAGGGAATGACGGACTATCAGGCACTTTTTTAGGTGAGGTTTTATCTCGACGAGTCGAAGATTGATATTTAATTTCCTTATTCGTATCATTTTCGGTTGTTGTAGAAGTCACTTCAGTAGTTTTAACAACTTGACTTGCTTTCTTCTTGTCGTATGTTCCGTATTTTGAAGGTGACGTTTCACGGCTTGGTACACCTTTATCAACAGGAAGATCATCGTGCTTAAGAGTACGTTTTGCAGTTATAATATCTTTAGTTTTTCTGTCACTCTTGGTAGCGATGTTAATTGTTTCATCGGTATCGTCTGTTTTACCGTAAATATCATCATTGCCTGTGTTTATGATAATGTTTTTTTGTAAAGATGCTGATTTGCTTGGGATGTTTTTCGTCAAAAGTGGACTTTCCTCCCGTGGACGAGTATTATCAGGAACTTGGTCATAATCTGTTTTATTTTCTCGGCTGTAAACTTTTGTTTCTTCGTCAACAAATCTATAGTGGTCCTGTGTTAACAAAGTAGTTTTGTTAATATCTTGATGTTTACGATCAGGGCTTTGTGACAGTATTTCTTTTGTTGGAGATTTACGGTCGGATTCAGCTCCCTGACTGGAAGGCTTATTTATCTTATGCTCGGGTTGTTTGGCTGCTGTTGGTCTCATGTATCCTGGTTTTCGTTCAGGACTCATACTTGGCCTCTTTGCGGTTGTATCTTGAGGAAATTTACTGGAAGGCTTTTCTGGACTTTGTCGTGATGGAGTTGATGGTTGCTGGTAGGCCAGTCTTATTTCTGACCGTGGAGAATCTTCTGGGGGGTTCAAAATCTGGGCAGGTGAAGAGATTCTAGTTGGAGAATCTGCTGCTTTTTCATTGCCTGGTTTTCCATCATCGCTTGGACTTGATCTTGGTGATAAACGATTTGAGCGCTCAGTGGTAGTTTCACTATCCCGGCCGAAATCTGTGCGTTTAGGCGAATTTGTAGGGTAAGTATCTGATGTTTTTTTATCAGGTGATTGTTGCATTGGCTTTCTTTCAGGACTCTGGCTCAACCTAACTGGAGATCGAGGGCTTTCCTTTTTATTAGATGGTGATGTAGTTCTTGGGTGTCCATCTGTAGGAAACGATTTGGAAGATGGTTTTCGTTCCGGACTAGAACTTGGCCTATCCATGAAACCTTGAGGTCTTTTTTCTGGACTTGCACTTGGTCTTTTACGTATGTCTGATCGTTTTCTGTCAGGGCTATACCCATGCCTGGTTGGAGAATGACCTGTCGGAGGTTTTCGTTCAGGGCTATTAGTTTTAGTTGATCTTAATTCAGTGATTGAATTGGTGGAGTGTGTGCTAGAATATCGATCTGACGTCACGGTGCGTGTTGGTGAGTAGCGGTCTATTTTGTTAGGACTTCCTCCGCGGCTAGAAGGTTTCCGAGATGACTTATCGGGGCTTACACTACTTCGAAGAGAAGAAGTGCTAGATTTCAAGGTCCTGCTCCCTGGTGATGAAGCCCTTGTTGATGGTCGAGTAGTGGTTGGAGTATCTGAACGAAGAGTGCTTGCCCAAGCTTGGTGTGTAGGACTCCAATCAGAGCTAACCTTACGTGATTGATAATCATTTTGGTACGTCGTTTGATAATTATCACTATTAGTTTTTCTTTCAACAACTTCTTCCATTTTTGTATCTTTCGTGCTATGACAAATTCTTTCATCAGTAACTATTCTATCTCTTGAGATATCATGAACTTTCTCCAAGGGTACAGTCTTACCTCTGGGAAGGTCACTACGATAATCTGCAGGAATTGTGCTGTCTTTTGGAATATCATGGAATACTTCTACAGGAACAGATGGAACCCTAGGCCTGGAACGAACATCTTCAGGAACGGATCTTTCGTTTAGAGTTTCGTGGTGTTTTTCTTCAGGGACTGTTCTATCCTTTGGAACATCACGGGATCTTTCTTCGTTGACTGTCATATCCCTTGTGACCTGATAGAATTTCTCTTCCTTATCTTGACGATCTCTTGTAATGATGTGCTGTCTCTCCTCCGTATCATCATTGACTTTATGAGTTTCCTTGACGACTTTATGTTGGACATCATGATCACGCGTAGAAGTAACTTGACGTCGATCAGTTTCATCTAATTCATTGTCAGTTCGCCTATCAATGGTATGATGGTGAGTTTGCAAGAGATCGTTTCTTTTAGTATTAGAATGATCAATTATTTTTTTGTTAACTCTAGTTTCATGAAGCTTCTGTGAGAAGACATCGTCAGTTTGAGTGGAGTCAGTTACCTTTCTGTCGGTTTTAGTAACGTAGTGCTGTTGAGTGTTTGAGTAGTCGTCATCGTCTTTAGCTGTGTATTGCCGTATTTGTCTTCTAAAATCTTTATCGTCAACGTTTCTCTGTGAATCCACAATGTCTTCTGATCTATTATCTACAGTGTGTCGAGTGATTTTGGAAGTCGAGTCCCTTGAGTCCAACTTGTGCTGCGATGAGTAAGACTTGCTCTCGCTTTTAGTCTGGTACTCTGAACGAGTGCTCTGCGCAGGCGCGCGAAACTCACGCCGCGTGCTCGTCACCCGCGTGCCGTCAGGCAGACATCGCGTCTCCACTATAACTTTGGTGTTATCGTCGGGATACTCGACTTTTCTCGACACCAGTTCTGCATCAGTATAATCACTCTTTCTCAAAGTCTGCTCGTAGTCATTTCTATTAGTGATCCTTGTCACTTGTTCATTACGGTTAGTATCGTGCGCAGTTTGTCGTGCTCGGTCATAGTCGTCGTTGGTAATATATGGCACTGTTTCGTGTTTCGTCGAGGACACTTGCTGGAACTTGGAAGAGGTGTTCGACGAGCTGGTGGTGCTAGAGACGCGAGTGCCGTCGTCGGTTTGACGGACCACGTGCTCGTGCGCGGCGGTGGCGGACGAGTTCTCGTCGCGGCGCAGGCTGGAGTGATCATCGTGGTACTCAGTGGTGGCTTGACGCTGGCGGTCGACGGCGGCGAACTGCCCTCGGCCGCCCTCTACATCATACCGCCCTTCGATGTTTGCATTCACGGACTTGACATGCGTCCTCCCGTCATCCGTCCTGCGATCCTCCGATTCTACATTCCAGCCCGCGTTTGAAAGCTCCTTCAGATCTGCAACCAGTGATGATTCATTGTTAGCTTAAATGTTTGTAAAAATAAGTGTGTTGCATTTGGTTAGGAGTTACAAAGCGTTAGTGAGTTAGGGTACAGTAGTCGTTCGGGTGAGCACCTTGGCCACGGTACGTGAACTCCTTGGGAGGGGAGCCTGCGTCGCGCACCTCCTTGCTCTTCATGGACTGGAAGTTCTGGTCCGCGAAGGACTTCACGTGGCCCTGCTCCGATGTGAACTCACAACCTGTTGGAGCGGCACAACTACTCTACAGAGCTCTCGCTACACATTTACATCTAGTTAGACACATACACTAAGCAAAATAATAAGCTTCTACAAATACTTCAAACAAAGAATAACAATGAAACAGTTTAGGCCATGATAGTTTCAATGTCTATTTCTTTTTTATTCCTTATTTGTCCTGTTATTCTGAGTTTAAGGTGAATTAATGGACACTAAGCTCTAATGACACAAAAAGCATTGTCGTAGCTTTCAAATACAATGTGACTACTCGTATAACAAGGAAACACCTTCGACTTGAAGATTAGCTTTGATGTGTCGATGTACCTAATATTGCTAAGTAGCATTTGCTATACAAAAACTTGCTCAAACATGACATGTATCTTTAAGTTTTGATATAATAGATTCGTATTGTAGATAACCTACATCTATAAATCACAAAAGCTCCAAACTGTGTGTCCCGGCAGCAGACCTCGTGAGCCAGTTCTCATTTTATTTTATGTGTCGGCATTTAATAAAAGTTATTCGTTTGGTATAGTTAATTATGGACAGTTGGACGTTGGTACCGTGACTTGAGTCAACTATCGCAGTGATAGCAGGGTTGCTATCACTGCGCACTTAGGGCACCATTATTAAAGCAAAGAGGTACAAATTTGACTAAAACTATAGAAAAACATGTTATGCTACGGTACAATTAGCGAATATAAGGCGCAGATGGAGAAAACAAGCAAATAATCAACAATACCATTTAGAACAGTCCTGTAGTATATAAACGTGATCCTTCATTGCATTTGGCAATTTATCTATATGTATAGTTTGGTACCCTACATACTATATACATATATGGATGGTGATAAGGACTCTTTATTCCGTACGCGTATATTTACCTTTTCCCCCCGGGGAGGGCTCCGGCGAGTAGAGGTTGCGCAGGCGTTCCTCGCGCAGCCTGTACATGTGGGCGCGGATCTCTTTCTTGCGGGAGAAGTCTTCGGTCTGCTGCCACTGGAAGCCGATTGCATTGCAGTGTTAATTTTCTCTTGCAAACGTAAATCAATGTGAATTTTCTATTCAGAGTTCTTAATTATTTGGTAAAAATGGATTTAAAGCAGCGTCACCTAGCGACGAAAATGTCGGCCTTTAAAAATGTATTAGATAATATATGTACCTATAAAACATATCGTGATCAATATAAATTAGACAAGAATATGTCGAACAAATCGAAACATTTACTGACTGTCTAGACTGTGCATTTGGTGCTGTGTCCGCATATTATGCAGTAGTTAATTCAAAAGTTGCTGGTTCGATTCCCGCAAAACACAAGCTTGTATGTTACGAGCATGCTAGTTTGTCTTCAGTGTAGCTAAATGTTTCAATGTATATATGTATATTTATTGACAAAAAAGGTACTTGTGTATTCTATTCGTTGTGTAGTACGGTCTGTAGTACACGCTTTGTTCAGTACAGGCACTAGATGGAGCTATGATGTTTAAAATATGTAATTAGGGATATTACCTGTAGTTAGTCTGTACCTATACTACCTGGATGAGTTTACCTAGTTTAGTATTAGATGGCTATATATTTATTTAAGTATATACTTTCTTTATTTCGTCAAATAACGATGCAGATAAATAAATCAAAAATAAGTCAGTCAAATGCGAATACGCGCTACGCATGGCGGCTACGAGTCTACGACCTTGTTTGTCCAAAAAGCGCAAAAAATAGAGAACATAATAATTAAACTATTCACATGGATGCGGTTGTCCGATTTATTAAGTTTACCACGGATTTGTTAATCATAAAATTGTCCAATGTGAGATGTGACAATTCATTAGTTAACAGAGTTAAAAAAAATTAATAAAAATAAGAAAGAAAGAAAGCGGCTGCATTTAATATATTTTTTTATGTATTAATCAAGCATTTATGGAAACACCATCAACAAGGATTTATTGAAAATGTCCGTACATAGTATATATATATTTTCTGAATGTCGTAGAAAGGTGAAACATACAAGCGTCATACTAGGTACAACTACAGTACAATATCTAACTAAAGTATAACAACTAATAATATAAACTGCAGACAGTCAAGTCCGCAGCCTGCCGTTAAGGTTTTAAACTGTATGAAAAACAGTAACGATTTTTGTTTAGTCTAGCCTTTGACCACTATCTTACCTAATGGTAAGTGATGATGTGGTCAAAGATGTTGTTCAGGCTAGCCTAGAATTACTTAGAAGAAGTTCTTAATTAGAATTAATTCTCAATTAAGACATTCTTAGTAAGAACTAAGCACAGCTAAGCAAACTTTACTACGAGCGCTTCACACATGTTTTTGATACATTCTATCTCAGTGTACGAGTCTGACTTCCACCCGCACTTAGCCGGTTTTATTACTCATGTTAATGTATTTTTTATACCATATAACCACCAAACCGCGATGAAAATATATTAGCATGAGACATTATTCACTTGCTATTCCATTTTTATCAGGCGCTAAATTTTAAGTGTAGGTATGTTTTTATCTGAGTATGAAAATCTTAACAATTGTTATGATCGAAATTGGGAATTAGTAAGACTGTTTTTGTTATATTCTTGAAGCCACATAATCCCGTATAAGAGAAAGACCGCTTCAACCAAATCGTCGTGTTCGATGTCATAATAGACGATAAACCGAAAGGATAGGCCTAAAGAGCAGCCTTCCAATAACACTGGTGGTTGATGTTCATTAGGCATACAACAAGGATCCTCATAACACGAACGGTATCAGGTAAGTGCATATACTACTAACAAGACAAGATTGGAGCCAGGCCAGCTATCATTCTGTGTGTTGTAAGCAAAAAAGCAGTTGTATGCTTTCTCCATTACCTACGTTGTTAGATAAGACGTATTGTATCAGCTACATGACAGGGATAAGGGTAGGAGCATGATAAATAAAACATTCTCGATAACTACTTATTTATTGAAATAATTAGTTTGTTTATTACTTACCATGCGACGCAGGACGTCTTCGTCGCGGATCTGTGACACCTCACTCTCTGACATGCTGAAAACAAACAAACAGCACTTTATTACTCGTTTATTAATAATCAAGCAAGAAAGATTAGTGCATCTAAAACTTTTCAGAGTATATGGTCAACGGGATTCATGACTTAACGCTTGAAAAGCTCAAATTTACAATAATATAGAGGAAAGATTTCTATTTTTGTATGTAACGAAGAAACTTAAAAACTACTAAACCGATTTGAAAAATTCTTTCATCATTAGAATCCTACATTATCCCTGATGAACATAGGCTATAGAATGTTTTCAAAAAAGTTGAATTTGGTTATGATATAATAGATATAAAAAGCACGGGTGCGAAACCGGGGCGAGCCGTTAGTAATAGATAAGTTAACAAAAAGTCAGTTTTGTGAGAGCTCCATGAGTGTTCCAGCATTTGTATAAGCTAGTAAAGCAGCTTGGACTTTAGAAGAAGCTAAGCTTTTTACTTATCACGTGACTCATTAATGACATATTTACATCTGTTATACAGAACTTATATTCCAAATGGGATAAAATATTCGAAAACAACCGATGCGATGTCAAACTGCGATTAAACGATTTGAACATGATCAATTTAGTGAATAAATAAGAACGCTATAAATCATATAGCAGAATGCCTCTTTAGTGCGCGTGGAGCTTAATACAGCCATTGGGTATTTTCGAATAATTATTTTCCATTTGAGATGTTGCTAAATGTAACAAGTCGTTTTAGAACAAAACAATGTTTAGAACGCTATGATTTGTTTTAAAATTACTTGTACATCATCATAATAATGCACTTTGTTAATAAACACAACCAACAAAACATTTTATCTGCATAAATAACATCGCGACTCCTTTACAATTTGAACAACTATTATCATCAATTTTATACCGACAAGGTACTAAAATGTGATCACTTTTTTTTCAGGGTTACATCAACCAATTAGTGGTCATCAACGGTGGACAGTTCATTGTGAGATTTATGACGACAAAGACCAATTCTATCCGACCTCACCGCCCACGCGTATGCAGAACAATCGGCCAATTCTCGTCAGACTCCATTAGACTAGAGATTTGCTACAAAGTAGACAGTCACCTGCAGTAAATAATAAAGTTAATGGATGGACGTAGGCCGAAATCGCTACATTAGTAAGTAAACATAGCTAGCTACAGACCTGTTCACACACGAATGCGCACTCCTCAACAGTAAATCATTGATGCAGGTTTGTACGCGTAGGTTTGTACACGAGTGTTAGTGCGGGACATACATTAAAACAATAAAATGTAACTTATGATTGCTTAGGTAAATAGTACTAGTGGCAAGTACAATCAAAAAATATGGAGGGATTTGCCCTCGAGTCGAAGGCATGTTACCACCAATTGCCCAAAGAAGTTAAGATGAAGAGGTTGAAAAATGTCAGACTGAGGGTGTAGGACAGAGAGATTTAGCTTTCGCATGCGAGTGAGCCAAACAGAACTACGCAATAATTGAAAGGCGCAGGAGAATTTTCTTAAATAAATTCATAAAAAAGTGCTCTTATAAAAACGGAAAAATCTATCATGGACTGTACTGGTAAAATTGGCAGAGTAATCGCGTAAGAAACATAATAAAGGAACATTCATTCGAGTTCAGAACCTCCTTCTTTTTTGAAAGACGGGTAAAACACAACAAAATGCAGCAGGGGCGCCCGCCGAACGTCTGCGCCAGGAGATCGAATAAAAAATGGATCTTTCTTTATCTCATCCCGTATTCACAATCTTGTACTCAAAGCGAAGGTCCGATTGACCATAGTCGGCGAGCTTATCTCATCTCCCATTAACCTTGTGAGAACAACAATATCTTCTCCACTAATTACCAGTCCTGTAATACAAGTCAGTAAAGTAAGGCTATCACCATGCCCATAATCAGAGGTGGTCTGCACGCCCTTGTGCTACTTCGACCCCAACGTCGCATATATGGCGGTATTTTTTCTCGAGATCTTGCAACTGTATATGAATAAATCTTTATTGCTGCTAGTAATGGGTGACATATGGTGTTTGGTAAATAACCTGCAGTCATGAGAATTGGAGCATATCCTTATATGTTTCGTTGTAAATAAAATTTACTTGTAAATTATTTTGCTATGAGTATTGAGGAAAATCTAGATATGGACGTGACAAAAACAATTCTAAGGATTATTTAATGTTTATACGATTGATTGATTTGTCTCTGGTTATTGTGGAACGACGCAGAATTGGTGCTGATTGTGCCAAAGTATATGTATAATAGGAAGTTGATATCGGGCTAGCTTGTTTTTATTTTTATATGACAATGTACATCCATGTTTACTAAGTGCAAGTGGGCCTTAGACTAAGAAACACGAGTTTATTTGTTTTACAAAAAACACAAACTAAGTAATTATTTTTTTAACTTAGGTACTTACAAGAAGAATGTTTTTCAAATGCACAGGTTTTTCCATTTTATATACATATCTACGCATAACTTTTGCCTGAATCATACGACTTATAGTATATGTAATATTATTTATTTGTCTAATCTTCAAGTCAAGTAATTTTTTGTTTTACACAATTTCCCCTTTAATTTCATTTCAGTCACTCATATATAATAATATATGAGTGACCATGTAATAAACAAAAATAATCAATTATCAATTTACCAAAACGGCTTCAAGTAGATGCCTATATATCTGGTCTAATCATACTGATCAGTGCTGATGTCGAGCGCACATACACATTAATAACTTAATAAGTACTTAAATATAGAATGCAAAATATAAAAAATACGACATTGCTAAACAGTAATAAATAACCTGTACATAACAGGACCATGACCACAATTTCATGGTCCTGTTATGTATACATTGAGCTCAAAGTGTTGAGTCAGCATAGTACATAAGTAATTCAATAAGTTCTTTCACACTCTGCCGAAGTTCCAGCTTTGATATTCAATTCTTTTTAAATAAATATTTTTATATACTTTGCTCTAGTGGAAACTTTTTTGTTTCAAGCACGTATACAATATCGTTAGTAACTTGTTTTACAGTTACTTAACTAATAGTAATTTATCACTACTCTCTGTTACGTTGAAGAGTCCACACCTCTTGTTTATCGGAGGCCATTAGTGAAGATATATGACGGACAGACGGACACTCCAGCGCATTAGGTGATGTCATGGGACGACAGTTGAGAATAAAACTATATCTACCTACCTACCTACATTATATAGGTACGTTTATCAGGCCGTTTCAATTTGTTGTTCAACTGTTTCCTGTTTGATTCTTGGACGGTTATGTCCCCTTATTCACCGTTTCAAATGTAACGAACATAAAACATACGGTACCTGGGGCATCAATAAAATGTGAAAGCGATACAAACTCTTTGGATGTAAAAAAGTAAATACTGGTTAGCTAAGCTGGATTATCCGTCACTCACCAAAACGTAAACTAATTAACTTATGTTATAAAGTAGAAGTCAATTTTTGTCGGTTTGTTTTAGCGTGTTGGCGACAATGCAAGAAAATAATTAAACATGGATATACAAAAGGGTGTTTGTTTGAAACAATTCAAGAACAACTCAATCTGTATATCGTTTTATATTTAGGAGTTTTATAGTGATAGCTCAGTGGCTTTGGCCATGGACTGCCGCGCAGCAGGTCCATGGTTCGAATCCCGCCGCGGGCTTGAGCTTCACCGCATGGTGGCATTTAGGCCTGGCTAGCGACCACCCTCAAGTAGAAAATCGGTCGCCAAGGACCTAACGGTGTGTTCCGGCAGCTGTCCTTGAGAGCCAGTATTTCTAGGTTAAGCCTGTTAACACCTTCGACCACATCATCACTTACCATCAGGTGAGATTGTGATCAAAGGCTTACCTATCAGCAATAAAAAAAAAAAAATTTACTCATTAATTAGGATTAAATGCTACGTCATATTCATAAACCAATGGAAGGAAGCACGGCCAAAGGGATGTTTAAAGATATAATTTGCTGTCGGCCCCTAGATATAAGATACTGCACTGTACATAACATTTGACATGAACGCTTGAATAGGGATGAAAATCCACGCGTTGAAATTGAGTTATCCCGGGTTTACAATAATCTTCACGCACGTGTCACACGAAGGTTTTCAATACTTTTGTGAGAAAATTAAAAGTGAAATACCTACAAGGAAATTAATAGATATACGTTACTCTCCAGGTGCTGACACTGCTGTAAAAAATGTATTAATGTTTGTAAACATTTTTAAACAGCAGTGTGGCAGCACCTTTAGATTGAAAGTTTACTGCCTCTTCTACAAGGTACCTATGCCTTGCGGCGTCTCATCTAATTCCATTTCTGAGCTTGGAATAATTTTTAGTCATTAGCACTGAACGAACACAATGTGCTAATCACAATTCATGCTGAGATTGCGTTTATTTTGTATTTATATTCATTATATGCACGGTTTCATACTTTACCTACTAAGACTTTTCAAGCAATAAGTGTTAAAAAGCTTTATTTTTCATATATTTTTTTGAATTTTTGTTATTTCATAAAGCTATTTTTTCCGTGACAAAAATGTTTATAAAAATAGCGTAACTGTAAGAGTTTTGAACATCTATAAAATCATATACACGTCTATAAAAACCAATTTTAGGTACCCAAAGAATATCTGTACTTACGAGTTAAAGATACCTACGTGAAGTATGAAAACCAGACAACATATTATTTAATCTGAAATAACAGCCGTAATATTGTATAAATAAACAGTATTGCATCACGGAGAGGGTCTCGCTGTAAACCGGCTCAGTAGCCTCGTGCCGCCGCCGCACCGCCACCGCCGCCGGCCGGTCCAGATATGCAGATAGCTGAGGTCACAGGACTCAGCCGCACACACACACACTGTACACACACTAGCGTCCTACAGGTGAGGTTCCTACTCTGGACACTGAGTAAAGTATACCACACTAACTTTTTTTACGATTTTGAGGTAACAACCGAACACGAGGCCCACCGTGTGTTAAGCAGTAACTATGCCTATAAGAAGAAGCAAACATTTATGGCCTATATAGGATTGAACACATTCTTACCAGACTGTGCTTCGGCTTCAACTAAGTGGTCAAAGAGTGTATCCAGATTTAATCTAGAACGGGAACTGGCTCTCGAGAGCAGCTAGCAGAACTTCCAGTTAGGTGACAGAATATCTAGTTATAGTCAGCTAGGTGGTAGCTAGCCAGGCGGGCATAAGAAAATGCCCTACACCGTGCAAACAGTATGAGTTTGCTGGCCAATCGAAGGCTTCCGACATAGCCTAACGATTGCCATTCTAAGATAACAGCCAAGAGCGACGGGTTTAGGTGCCCTCCGAAGCACAGAAGCACGCAGTACAAAATGCCACTAGTGGTCACTCATCCAAGTAGTGAACACAGGGAACATTGCTTAACCTAACATTGTAATTTTTGCATAGGAAAGGAAAAAGGCCTTTTGTAGTTCAAATATTCTTGTTTGTAGTTCAATTTACTTTTACTAAAGATGTCGCTCCGTCCCCATATGATATGACGCTTTAAACAATGAGAACGAAAGGATAAATTCAAACTATGACTCACTACCCTCACGGCGGCAGAATAAATTGGCAGGACATGCTCAGGCCCGAGGGACGGTCAGGAGAAAAAACCTTTGAAAAATAATTTTGTTTGATTTTGAACTCAACACAAAATATCTTATTTAAGTAAATAATTCCCCGTGGGGTGCTGGGTTAGCTAAAGGTAAAACACCGTAAGGTGCGCCTTCTGAGGAATCTTAAACTGCGATCCCAAGAAGTGCGATCCGCCAAGCGTGGGGATTATGGCAAACCCCCTCAAAATGGTGGAGGCTGTGTTCTGCAGTGGACAATTCAGATGATACAGTACATTAGAAGTAAATAATATTAACTAACCGCGAGCCGTAGTTTCAATCACATAGAAAATTAATGTTTTAAAATGTATGATGATGATGAATTTGTAGAACTGTTTTTAACCCAGGATCCAGGAAGGAGTAACATACATACACTCACACACTATCTTTCACATATAATTTTAGTGTGATTCCGTTTACACGCTAGGGACTAGACAGTGATGGCTTGCGAAATACGGAAGAGTAATAATAATAGTTCTCTTTGTATGTTTGAAGGGTGCCGGTGAAATTACAGGCACATGAGATTTAACAACGTGTCACAGGGTGATGGACGCAGTGCAGTTGGCTATCTGTGATGAACTGCATCTGTTATAGGCAGAGGTTACTGCTTTATACCAGGTAGACCTCGTACTTGTTCCATCACGATAGCATAAAAAAAAGATAAATATAATAAAATTACTTCATCTGCTAAATATTATGATTCGATGGATAACAAAATATAGTAATATATGTCAACCAGTTCTCACTTCCTGGCCATAGTCTGACAACATCTTAGTCTACCTCATCAGCGTCACACGAACAGGTACTGCACTTGAGATAGACTAGTGAAGTCATATCTAAACAAATATCTATTATTAATATTAAAATTACTCTAATAACTCTCGTTAAAATCCTTGAAAAACATACCAATATATTCTGATTCTGGTCAAGAATTCGACACACTGTTACCGATTCGTCACACACACAAACCCACATACTTACACGCACACAGGCACATAACAACGTGGTGCTTATATTGTTGATGTATGCTAATGAATATAATTTAAATTCGAATAACGCTTGCAAATATAAATGCCTTTTAAAGTGAGGATTATGTCACTGTGGTATTTTTGAAGAGATAGCGTCTTTGAGATAAGATTAATTAGAAGTCTGAATATACAGTAATACGATATATACAATAATAACAAATACTTTTAAAAGTATCCTAAAAAATATTAAATAATATTTAAATAAAACACTTAAAAAAGCATAAAATTATATATCTAGTGACAATTCCGCCTAATTTTCCTGTTATCTACGTGACGTCACAAACATCACGCAGCCTAACCGGAAGAATACCCGACTAGTTTCGCTTCTAAACGAAGCATCTTCAGGGGTGCGTTCTTATTTGTCGTCCGACGACGTCCGACGACGCCCCGAGCGTTTTTATATGCCCGGGGCGATCGTCCGATGATCATCCGGAGCGTTCTTATATATCGCTCGACGACGCACCGGTCGCCCCACGAAATCGGTGGATAAATATCGCCCTGACGTTTCATTTGACAGTTGGGACTTGATTTTTCTGTCTTTTAGTTACTTTTTGTTTACGTAGACTTCTGTTTACAAAATTGTATTATTATTATTGTTATATTTAGTATGTTTGTTTTAGTTGTGTGTCGTGGAAAAGTACATAATTGTAAATACATTTCTTCCGAGTCAGTGAAACATTTTAAGTAGTGTTCTTGATACAGATATGATACAGAGCCGTTCTTAAAAGGCGGACGACGAGCGTCGCTCTGCTTGGAGCGATCATCCGTCGTCGGACGACATATAAGAACGCACCCCAGGAGGTCTTGACTTACCGAGCGCACGATCGAGACAATAAAAAAACACAAGAATCTATCCATTACGATATATACAGTCTGATGTAATTTTTGTAACTTACTTTCCCGAAACTTTTGTAATTGTACAATGGCTCTCACTTGCTTTTATCTATACCATACACACTTATGTATTTTAGTACCTACCAAGTACAATATTTAGACAACCTAGCAACAACATCGAAAAAAAACAAAATACTACGAACTATATGCAACATTACAGCTACTACGAGAAAACGTTTAGATACATGCCATTGCAGAGTCCAGGCCTTCGATCAGGAATACAACTAGATTTCGGGTCACATACAAAATCAAAGCTCTATGTTGTCCGCGTAAACATATGCTTATACACCTACATTCATTTATTAACGAACTGAGACAAAAGCTTTCAAGTTCAACCTAATCACAACGACAGCACCTTGTAATAAAGTCACAAATCCTTTAAATATTACGAGTATTCACCATAGAAAACGATACAAACTGAAAAGACGTAGGTTAAATAACTTACAGAGTGAAATCAACCTTACACCCTAACAAATAATAGTTATTTGTTATACAAGATTGCAAAGTTGCTTTTTAACCGCGTGTTCAATTTTGATGACCGAGCAAGCGAAGGACACTAAAATTCATATTACATTCAAAATTAGAATCCTGAGCGTTAGCGAGGGAATCAAAAGAGCACGAGGTGAAAAAACACGTAACTTTTCATTCCACCTCAGCGAGGAAATGAAAAAATGCTGCCGCGTAAAGAACCGCGTACAAAGCAAATTGAAAAAAGAACACCAAGAAGGTTCCGAGTCTGAGTTTTTAACAAATTAAAAAAAAGTTGTATGATAAATTCGGCACCATAGAGGTAGCAGTAAATAGGTTTAATGTTTTTTTTAATTCACAAACTTAGTGCACACGATGTTCTAAATTCAATTTACTTTATCCTCTAGAGAATAAAAACGGCTTTTCCACTCAGATATTGAAGATTAAAAATACTCTTTCCGAGATGGTGGGATGAAAAGTACTTTATTACAATACAAATCTACTCCAGGCATATTTCTGTTTAGTAATTAAACAACTTTAAACGGTTTAAATCGCGTATATTTGTCATTATTTTTGTCCCGACGTTTCAAACACTTTGCAGTGATCGTGGTCACGGGGTGACTCTGACAACATATTTCTGTTTACTAAATTTTGGCCAAACATTCTCAGTGGTGGTTAAAAATTGGTAATTTTGTTAAAAAAATAATATTATTGATTAAATTAAAGTTTAAAATATAACTTATTTCACATGTACTTACCGAAATTAAGACACTCTGGAAGATAAATTTGCTTTTTTGGGCATTATGCTTAGAACTTAAATATGCATTGTGGTATTTTGAATAACGTGTGTACGTTGGCTGGGTTCCAACCGAACTAATCAAAATAAGAGCTCACGCCGCAAGTGCGCTGTTATTTGTCGAGATGTATTTTTTGCGCCGACCCTATATCTAGGTATTTCTGATCGAAGGTCCAGGCAGTCCAAATGCTCCAGCTCACTACCAGATAGCAGCGTGCCAGGCATGTTGGCAACATTAGCCATTGAATTGCAATGCTTATTCGTTGAGCCAAATAGGTGCCAGCATTTTTATAACTCGTCGCATCGACCAAGCCGCTCAGATAAATTTTGTAAAATACGATGAGCTCCCGGTCCCCACGGACCCAACGTCTACACACCAAACGGCTCAACCACTACCGAGGTTAGCACACTTGTGCCGCTTGAGTTGCCACGCCGAAGTAGCCGCGGCGCCAGCCCTCACGTTGGTTTCAGAAAGTTGTGACGGCGCTAAAGTGTCAACACACGCAGCGCCCCACATAAATTTTGTAAAATACGATGAGCTCCCGGTCCCCACGGACCCAACGTCTCCACACCGCACCGCTAAGGGCCGCCCTGACTTCCACGGAACCAGAGTCATTTAGTAAGGTCTTTTACCATCGTTACGCATTTGACTATTGGTATTTAACACAGTATTTTAGTTGTGACACAGTATATTAGTAGTGTTCGGCGGGTCTATATTTTACTGCTGAACATTACAAACACTATTTTACTTTGTGGAATGTCTAAAATGGAATAAAGGTTGATGAAAATGTGGTACTGGTACAATCCTTTAGTAACTAATTATAGACTTTTTGCCTCCTTACGTTGGTGAAGTTGCTTCAGAATCTTGAGATGCAGGGATCTCTGAGTCTAAGAGTTATTGGTATTTTTTTAAATAAATAATTCTCAGGAGCAGTCTTGAGACTAGAACTGTGCTCGATAGATAGCACGAGTACTGCTCCATAACCTCTCAATTGGATGCTGTGCGCATTTGGCACAAAAATGCTTAATACCCTCTTTTAAACTCTATGTTATCTGACAAAGGGGAAACGAGAAATCCCAATCGGTAACAAAACAGAAACATTAGATGTAAACTATACCAAATCATCCACATCTTTACAAAGTAGAATATCGATGCGGAGGTTTATATTTTTATACAATCCAAAAAAAGTTGGGAGCTATTCAATACAATTCTAACAAACTTTCAGTATATCTTACCAACATGTAATATAGTGGGCAAATGGCTTTAAATATAAAAGTTAATACTAAAGCTGTATATATAATACTTATATTAATTTGTATTCATTTCTAGTTTCCAGGCTATAAAATATTATAGCGGCTTTTTCATACAATTAAATGCATAATTAATTTATTTCTATGAGCCATTTAAATTCCACTTGTCCTTAGGAAAGTTTACGAGTATATAGATATTTCAATGTAAAAGACGCAATTTAGTCCATTAGTGCCCAGCCGAGGGGAACGAGGGGCGAAAGGTAATGAAAAAATGCAATTGAATACCCTTGTGTATGGGAACTTCACTTCATTTTACTATGTTTTATCTGCCTTGTTGCCAAGAACTCCAAATAGAAATTAAGGAAAAATTACTACAGTATAATTTAATCCAATAATCGATTTAAACTATCATATTTAGATATATATCTGTTTCCTCTTTTCAATTCTCTTTCCATCTTCCTAAATTATACACGTATTTTATAGTAATATTTTTTTCAACACTGATATGCTTTTATAGATGTAACAAACCTTCAGCCTACCTACGGCCTACAGGCAGTCCAAATTCTGCAGCCCACTACCAGTTGGCAGCGTGCCAAGCATGCTGGCGGCATTGTCCCGTTAAATCGCAATGCTTATGCGTTAAGCCAAATAAGTGCCAGCATTAAATACGCGTCGCATCGACCATACGCTCTGATAAGTTTAAATAAGTACATTTTAAGTATTTAAAATATATAAGTTTAACGGCCAGGATAGGTATGATTAGGTACTCGGCGGTTGTTTCTTCCTCCCGGGTACAATGAATGAGACTCTCGTAATACGGGTAATCGTAGTTTAATGGTACAGCACACACAATATACATACAGGTACATACGATGGGTAGGTATGTTACATTAGGTATGAACGTCCGTCGGCTACAAACGCGAGCGCAGAGAACGTGGCGCTGTGGACGACTGTCGACTCGCCCGGTGGCGCGGGCGGACTCGCTTCTCGAATGATCGAGGCGTGCGGTGAGGAGGGGCGAGAGAAGGGTGAGGAACGCGGAGCGCAGGCGACGGCGATGCATGTTGATTCACATATACCTACGTTCGTATAGCTAACTTCACGCGCACTGTTACATACTCCCCCTCTAGTTCGAACATGGCGACCTCGCGTTCGGACTAGGACTCCTATATTTGCGCGGCCGACCACGACGCCTTTTCTCCTTCACGGGTAACGTAACCTGACCAACATACGGCGTGATGTGCGAGACGTGGTATTTCCCTACGCACTTACCTGTCGCTGGATTCTCCAGCTCGAACGTAGTGGGACTCACAATCTTCATCACTCTGTAAGGTCCGTCTCTGCGTGGAATGAACTTCGCGGTTTGCCCTCGGTTAACGTCATTCAAACCCTGAGTTTTGAGGAGGACATAGTCACCTAAGTCGTAGTCTGGTGGCGTGCGTCGGCCTTCATCGGCATACCGTTTGGAACGGGCTTGCGCTTTCTCATGGACGTCACGTGCTTCGAGAAGTCTCGTCGAAAGCGTTTTCAAGTACGGAGTCAGAGCGGTAGGTATTGTTTCGCTATCCATTATAGTCTTCATATCAGTGAGGACGTCAGCTGGGGCTCGTAGTTCGCGGCCGAATGTCAGATAAGCCGGCGAGAACCCAGTACTCGCGGTCACGGCGGAATTCATCGCGAAACGGACGGCCGCCAGATGCGTATCCCATGCTGTGTGGTCTTGACCTACAAGTATGGCGAGTTGCGGTTTGAGGTCCCGGTTTTTGCGTTCAATGGGGTTCGCTTCTGGGTGGTATAATGGCGTTAGATTTTGCTTAATACCTAGCGCATGGCATGCTTGCTGCATTACTGCCCCTACGAACTGCACACCATTGTCACTAATCATGCGGCGCGCGACGCCGTATCTCAGGAAAACCTCTTCTGTCAACATTTTGGCGCATTCGGCGCTTGTAGCAGCCTCTAATGCGAAGAGCTCAACCCAACGGGAGCATATGTCTTCTACAATCATAATCCAGCGGTTGTTATTGGCGGTCTTTGGTAGTGGCCCGAATAGGTCAACCGAGATCACCTCAAATCGGCGAGCAGAAGCTGGAGTCTGGAGCAATCCAGCAGGTTTTCTATGGTCGACCTTATACCGTTGACATTCTGTACAATTTCTAACATGTTCGGTTACAGATGCTTTTAAACCAGGCCAATAGTACCGTGTGCTTAAACGCTGGTAGGTTCGGTCAATCGCTAAATGACCTGCTGTGGGAGCGTTATGGAAATCGGACAACACCTGCTGGCGTTCATGTTGGGGGACAACAAGGCATGCTGTTTCGTCTTCGCCGGCCTCAGGTCCGTATCGGTACAGCACTCCATCGGATAGGATGTAGCCGCGGTTTGACCAGCCTCTCCCCCTAAAGTCGACGTCATCTGCCTCCATATCGTCGATTATCTGTCGGAGTTCAGGATCCTTTCGCTGATTTTGACGGATGTCGACGGCGTCTCTATGTGGTACGTCCACTATAACCTCGCACACTTCGCACGTAGTGGACTCCTCCTCGCAGCAAGCGGGTCGACTCAAGGCGTCAGCGATTACGTTCGACTTGCCGGGTGTATATTCAATCTTCAGATTGTAAGCTTGTAGCGTCAACGCCCACCTTGCCAGACGGCCACTCGGAGACTTCAAGCTCATAAGCCATCGTAGTGGTTGGTGGTCGCTTTTAACAACTACTTCGGAACCTTCGATGTACCCACGAAATTTCGTAACTGCCCAAACGACTGCTAAAGCTTCGCGTTCGGTCGTCGTGTAGTTTCGCTCAGCTGGCTTCAGCAGTCGGCTAGCATATTCCACCGGTCTTTCGTCGGGTCCCTCCCCCTGCATCAGAACAGCTCCTAAACAGTAGCCGCTGCTATCTGTTCTGAGCGTGAAGGGCTTTGACTCGTCCGCCTGTCGAAGGATTGGGGCGGCCACGAGCAGTCTTTTGATCTCTTCAAATGCAGATTGCTGTTCCTCGCGCCATTCCCAAATGCAGTTCTTCTTCAACAGGTTGGTCAAAGGTCTCGCGACTGAAGCAAAGTTGGGGATGAAACGCCGAAACCAACTCGTCATTGCTACGAAACCCTTGACTTGTCTCACATTCTTCGGAGGTGCCATGTCTGCAACTGCAGCGGTCTTCTCCGGATCTACACGAATTCCACCAGGGACGATGATGTGGCCAAGAAACTTGACGGCATCGCAGGCGAAGCAGCTCTTCTTACGATTGACCCGCAAATTAAACGTAGCTAGCCTATCCAGAACTGCTTCCAGGTCTTCCAGGTGATGCTCAAATGATGGCGACAGGATGATCAGGTCATCAAGGTACGCTAGAATGGAGACTGGTCTACCATTCTGAAGGTTACATGGCGCTCCAGCATCTGCAGGTCCTGCCTGTTTTCCTGCAAATAAATTCGACTTCAGCCTATCGATGAGCCTCTGGAAAGTGGCTCCAGAGTTGCGGAGTCCCATTGGCATCCTTTTAAAACGGAACGTCCCGGATGATGTCACGAATGAAGTTTTGTCACGGTCTTCTTCAGCCACACCCACCTGAAAGTACCCTGACTGGAGGTCTAAGGTTGACATGTAGGTGGAGGTCTTTGCAGCATGGAGCACGTCTTCTATCCTGGGCAGCGGATACCGGTCGGGTTCCGTGACAGCGTTCAGTTTGCGGTAGTCCACGCAGAGTCGCATACCGCCATCTTTCTTTGGCACAAGGACTACGTTCGCGGCCCAGGGAGACTCACACTCTTCAATAATGTCCGCTTGCAACAGCTTCTGCAGTTCCAGGTCCAGGATCTCCTTCCTTTTCTGCGACATCCGGTATGGCGGCGAGGCGATGGGTTCTTGCGCATCATCGACTCGGATACGGTGAGTCGCGTAGGTAGTAGGGGGTCCCTCTGCAGTGAAGCGGTCGGCTTTATTTACAATAAGCTCATTTATTTTGGCCCTTTGAGCAGGTGTCAGCGTATAACCTTCATCTTCTCTCAGCTTCAGACTCTCAACGACGACGTGCATCAGCTCTGCATCGGCGGCGGGTGGTAAGTCTGGTGGATGAAGTTCATACGAATCGACAAAAGAACACTTTACGTCAGGTGTATCAGCAAAACACCAGGTGCACTGCGGAAGGTCCAGTACGACGTCAGCGCCTACAATAAAATCACGTCCAAGGAGCGTCCTATTATTCGCTCCTGGTAATACTAAAAATGTAGTCAATATGCTGCGTCCCTGTAAAACAACTGTAGTCTCGCAGGTCAATGCCTGTCTCACCTGTTGAGATCCGTCAGCGAGTCCAATCGTGCGGCGCGTCTCCACGAACTTCACACCACTAGCAACGAGTATGGCATGGAGACCGGGACTGGCGATGCTATGAGTTGCGCCGGTATCTAGCACAGCAACACCCTCACGGCCAGCTACCTTAATACGTACGATCGGTCTAGTCTCGTCGGAACACTCAATCTCAATATTCTGAAATTCGGTTTTATTATTACTTCTAGGATTAGAATTACACGTCTCGCACTTAGAACGTATTGTACCGGGCTTACCACACCCATAACAGCGTAAATAATTGCCTCTCTCAGAAGAAGACGAGGCGGCGTGGTCGGCATTTTTATTCGATCCGGTTTTAGAAGTAGACCTACAGTCTTCTGCAACATGGCCGAAACGTCGGCATGTTGAGCAACGCGGTCGGTTGCGTCTCTTCGCAACATTCGGTGAAGACGAGTTCGATTCGGTAAAATTATGAATATTCGTACTAGAGGGATTCAAAGTATTCATGTCGGCATTCGAGGGGTTAACGGTTAGAAAATCGACACTCGAAGGGTTAAGTTGTTTACGAATATTATTATTACGTAAGTTACTAGAGTAATTACTGGCATGCATCGCTACCGCGGGTGCGTTAGGTATAAGGTGAGAATGGTTTACCTCGCTCAATGTTTCCTCCACATACCTCGCTCGTTCAAGAAGCTGGTCCGGGTCCGTAATTGAGTCACGCGGTAACCGTTTCCGAATTTTTCGATTCAACAATCCATATATAATGTCGGTTTGCATTAACACTGGCACTTTGTAAGGTAATTGCGCGAATTTGGCACGCACTCGCGAAATAAATGATTCGGCACGGTCATCGGCACTTTGTTCCTGCGCGAAGATGTCCCTGAAGACTTTATGAGCCGGGCGCGGCGTTCCGTACATGGCACGTAGTCGGCGAATGGCGTCTTCCCACGAAATAACAGATGACTTGATGCCGCGCCAAAACACGGCGGCCTGGTCGGTTAGAAGTAGTGCTAAGCCACGTAAGGCGTGTTCGTCGCTTACTGCGGTACACTCTTTGTATACAGTGATGGCATCGACGAAGGCCTCAAACTCGTCGGCAGAGCGGGAAGCACCATCAAAGCGGGCCGTGCATCGGGAGAAATTACCGGTCGGTGCCGGTGGGAAATTATTGCATGATGACGGGGTTGGCGTCGGCCCGTCGCTCACACTCGGTACGGGCGTAGCGGCTGCGGTGTTCCTCATCACGTTAGAGATGAGCCTTGCAAGCTGGTCTTCCGTGATGGCGATGACATCGTCGCGGCGCGCCTCCATGACTGGTGTGGGGGGCTGTGACGTTTGTGCGAGAGTCGAGCGCGCGGTCGCGGGGTCAACAACCTCATCGCTTCTTTGCTCATCGTCGCTGCTCTCGGAGTTGCGGTCGTCTTTTTTCTTATTCCTTGTTTGCGGCGCCATATTGTGTGTGAGCACTGCAGTCACGTCGCGTCGCTGCGGTCAAAATCTCTATCAACGCGCGACGGAATCAAACACGAAGTTACCACAGTACGCGTTCGTTTCCACTTAGTTTTGGTCGTGTGTTCACTTGAGTTTAACTCTGGCCTCTAGTTGGGCGCAAATTTAACGGCCAGGATAGGTATGATTAGGTACTCGGCGGTTGTTTCTTCCTCCCGGGTACAATGAATGAGACTCTCGTAATACGGGTAATCGTAGTTTAATGGTACAGCACACACAATATACATACAGGTACATACGATGGGTAGGTATGTTACATTAGGTATGAACGTCCGTCGGCTACAAACGCGAGCGCAGAGAACGTGGCGCTGTGGACGACTGTCGACTCGCCCGGTGGCGCGGGCGGACTCGCTTCTCGAATGATCGAGGCGTGCGGTGAGGAGGGGCGAGAGAAGGGTGAGGAACGCGGAGCGCAGGCGACGGCGATGCATGTTGATTCACATATACCTACGTTCGTATAGCTAACTTCACGCGCACTGTTACATAAGTCATTATTATTTAGCAACCGGCTATAACTCGCGTAATTTCCTGGTCTGGGAGTCACGATTATGCACAGCGTCGAGCGCGGGCCTCAGCACGTAATATAGATGTATTTATTTAATATTAAAGTAGAAATGTTTTTTTATATAATAATAACAAATACTTTTAAAAGTATCCTAAAAAACATTAAATAATATTTAAATAAAACACTTAAAAAAGCATAAAATTATATATCTAGTGACAATTCCGCCTAATTTTCCTGTTATCTACGTGACGTCATAAACATGTCTCGATCGTGCGCTTGGTAAGTCAAGACCTCCTGAAGATGCTTCGTTTAGAAGCGAAACTAGTCGGGTATTCTTCCGGTTAGGCTGCGTGATGTTTATGACGTCACGTAGATAACAGGAAAATTAGGCGGAATTGTCACTAGATATATAATTTTATGCTTTTTTAAGTGTTTTATTTAAATATTATTTAATGTTTTTTAGGATACTTTTAAAAGTATTTGTTATTATTAAATATGGATTTCCGCAAAGTAACGCCTGAATCTATTCGTTTTTTTATATATTCTTTTTTTTATCTGATGGAAGCACGTACCTACCTAATTTAATTCATATATTTATAGTATGTAAAAACGTGTCGTCTGGCCAGTCTTCGTCGAAAGGGACGGAGGTGGATCTAAACTCCATGATATGATGACATATATTGGTCTCATGTAAGGTGAGAGTATATTTTATTACTAAAGTTTGAGATCCTTAACGGGAGGCAACCGGCCACATATTATGACGGTTTCAAATATACAGTCCATTACAGGTCAGGCAGGTGGACAGATGAGGCTTAGTAATAGGGCCTTGTTTTCTGGTAACTCTAAAACTCATAGTTTTCAAAGAACAAAACCATCTCCATCATCACGATCCATAGCACTTTTACTACCTGTCTGTCAGTAGCCCAGTAATTATACGAGACCTTTCACTGTCTCCACTATCCTCATGATTGCGAGGCCCCGCACGTCTCTCTGCAGGTTTGTATTCAGGTCGCTGCTGGCCATTCATGGCGACATCTCGGTTGAGGAAACATACCCCGCACCGGATGTTATGATGTTAAACAAATTCGGTTTACGTAGTTTATAAACATTCAAGCCGTTAGTAAGTTGGTACGTTCCTTGAATGTACAAAGATTCTTAGAGAGCGATGCAAAAACATATATCAATTCTAACAGAGTAAATTTCACATACAGGTAAAGTGCTTCTGAATTTTGCGATTTGAATAGTTAGTCAAAAATATAAGACATAATATTAAGCATTGCAATTCAACGTGGCAATGCTGCAAGCAAACCTGAAACTACCTAAAGCCTGGCATTTTAAATCACAGCATCAACAAGTTATATAATGCTTATAATAATGTTTAGTTAATAAATACGAATTTATTTTTAATTGACTGATAAAACATTCAAGTTTGAGATGTAATACGTTGACCCCGGGTTTCAATCTTATCAGATGCTCATCGGGAAAAGTGCACCACTGCCGCGCACTACCCGGCGATGCGGACGTATTTTAATCCCTAACTTGAGTGTTTAACCCCCTATTAAAATATTTTTTTATGAGAAGTTCTTTAAATTCTGCCGCTACTGAGTGAAACAAACTATTCCAACGCGATTCAGTCCGAGGACAAGATGTTAATACATTCACACATATGAATTAGGGATGCATGACATTTATACTGCTTTAAACACGTCGTAAAATAATTATTAATATCAATTAAGACTCCAATCGAACAGATCGGCAATTGATAATACTTAATTACCGTACAAATCGATTCAAAATGAAACACAAGCTTGATCCAACACGACCTTGTTGTAACACAATAATTGCAAACGTACTAAGTACTAAGAGCCAAAAGTTATGCAAGAACAAGTTAAAGTTTAAAATTAAATATTGCCATGTCCTTGGTCGAGCGGAGTGAGGTAAACAGTGCAGCGGATATGCAGATGATGTCATACGGACAGACTGTATCTTATAAGATGTTTCATAAAATAAGGTTTTGCGATAAGTGATCTGACACGGAGCAAATTGTTATTTTATTGAATGCGTCAGTGGATACAAAGTTACCTTGTGAAGAACAAGGCTGTCGTTGTAATAGGTGGAATACGTTCGCAGAGGGAATTTGTTACGTCTCGCTCCCTGGTCTATTCAGGCTAGCTGCACTGGGATACAGAAGACTATATTTTTTCCAGGCTATAGCTATAAAATCGGTTATTTAGTTTTTTAACTGACTTCAAAAAAGGCGGAGGTTCTCAATTCGTCTATTTTTTTTTGTTTTGTTCGTTACCTCAGAACATTTGGCTGGGTGAACCGATTTTGATAATTATTTTTTAATTTGTAAGCTGATGCTTGTCGTTTGATCGCAATTAAATTTCATCAAAATAGGTCGAGGGGTTTATGAGTTACACCCCTATAACTGAAAATATTTTCTTTGATGGTATAGTTGTTAGCAGTGAATGACAATAGATCCCGAGCAAGGGTCACTGAAAATAATAAAAAAAAAATACCAATAATGGAACCGATTTCAACACTCAAAAGTGAGAAATAAATTGTCGAAGTCGATAACATGCGCACAATATTGTGACAATGGGTACTTTTGAACCATCATAGTACCGACTTCAACAAGTTATTTCACACTTTTGAGTGTTGAAGTCGGTTCCATTTTTGGTTAAATTTTTTTAGTCTGTGACATTAGCAAAATTCCAATAACTGTACAACACGGGTATGGATACAACGAGCTCACAAAAGTCTCTTTTACGCAATGTTTAAAACATCATATTTTATTGCTGCCATCGACAAATGATATTACGTCTGAGCAGTTTCATATTTCATCAATAAATGGTACCATTTTCCGTATTTATAGAATTCAAGAGATGACATCACCTCAATGTGCTTTATTGTTTGCAAACATTAAACATGAAACTATGTAGGTACTTCTACAACGAACTGATGTACACTTGTTGAAACAAATAATAGTTGGAAATGCCTAATACGAAAAGATAGATAACTCTTTATTGACAACAACATAATAACAACAATAAAATTATTACTAAAAACATTAATAAGTGTATCAATGGGCAGTCTTATCGCTCAGAGCGATCTCTTCCTGACAACCTATCAATGATATGGTCCAAATATTGGTAAAAACTATGTAAGTACCTATAGTATTTTCCTAATAAATGATTGAATGGCTGATATACGAGTAATGTAAGTAACCAACACATTACGAAAATGGATGAAAGATGTAAGGTATGCAAATCATTCTAAGACATAAGTACATGACTATTGCGCTTTGCTGGTGCATAGTTAGAATATATCCATACAAAACTAGTATACCGAGGTATACGCGAATAGTTTTCACATCCTTGCGTACTGGCCTTGTATACTCCGTATTATAACGCAGCTCGCAGGACCTGGAGTAAACCTTTTCCGGTTTGGGAAGTCAGTAAAAATTACTTATCTTGTAATTTGACTCCACTTCATTGAAATAAATCAGGTAAATCCCTGACATTAGTACAATTGACATCGGAAGCCGGTCTGTACAAACAACGGAGGCGTTCGCGATAAAACGGCTAAAATCGCGGCATCCGATGAGATCAGACAAACCCACGTGCTGGAGTGATCTCACAGACTAATCGCAAAACAAACACGTCTAAGAAACTTAGGGCTGTCATTTAAATGTTATTATATTCAAGGTAGATAAGATATACAAATAATTTTAAGTTTTATTATAAAAAATCCAATGAAAATGTGGGTTGAGTAGTACCTATTAGAATTTAATTATTTTCTGGAATCCAAAGAACTATATATCAGTGCTTGTGTATATGAATTTAAATTCACTGTCAAACTGTCCTTTTGTTCTGATCTTTTAAGAAAATTGTATTAGATTGGTTAGCCTTTCGCCATTATTCTGTCCATCAGAAGAAGTCACCTAGTCGCACGTGTCATTTATGCTTATCCCAAGGGCTTAGGATTCATTTTTGTTTGCATCTAGGTGACATGTTTTATCTCACTTGTAGGAAAGTGAAATATGGGGTCGAAGATAGTAAACAAGCTTAATCTAGAATGGGGATTGGCTCTCAAGGACAGCTTCCGGTATAAAGAGTTAGTTGCTTGGTGATAGATTTTCTACCTGAGTGTAGTAGCGAGCCAGACGTGTATTCTCAAAATGCCACCATGTGGCGTAGTTCAAGCCTGCAGCAGAATTCAAGCCATTGCCTCCTCGCCAGTTCATAGTCTTTGCCACTGGCTGAGCTATCACTATTTCAAAGTAAAAAGGTAATATTACAAACACATGATCATATTCCTACCCTCAGGATAGCCCACAGTTTTTTTTTTATAGTGACCAGGGGTCGAAACTGATCGTACAGTCAAATTTACTGATTTTACTGACTGTAAGACTAAAAAATACTGACCTATTACTGACCTTTTACTGTCGTAACTTTAATCTCTGAAATGGGATATAAAAAAGGGGGTTTCAAACAGAGTAATACTTGTAAAAGATGACTTGAGACTTCGCATGTAAAAGTCAACTTTACGAAGCCAAAACAACTCTTGCCGCAAGAGTTGTTTTGTAAATTAGTAAAAGAATATTTTATTTTCTGTTTGGCATCCACCATCCCCATAGCAAAAAGGAATTTATCCAAAAATATTATGCGATCAGCTTTGTCAATGCATTCGAGCTCATCTGGTACGGAATTTTCTGAAACAATTTTCTCCACAAAAGGGAAAAAAACACTGATGAAAATGGCGCCTCTGTGGTAATTGGCGCTTTCGTCACACATAAGCGATGAAGCTGAATTTCATAATTTTATTTTCAGCCTAGTCAATTCTTCCCACAAAAGATTCATCACGTTGGAAAAATCCAGTGAACATCATGAATGTCCTTGCACTATGTGCCGTGAACACTACTTCTTATTTCCCTGTGGTGCTCTTCAGGAAGCTAAGGATGTTCTTGTAGGGCATAGATGTTGGCGGCGTTTTAGACTTTGGTAAACGTTGTGTGAAATATTCAGCTATTGCTGGCCGTTGTTCTAAAACCCTCTTCGAATTCTCCTCACCGCCCTAGCCACCCATCAAAAAGTTATGCAATCATGGAATTTTTTTTGTCAGTGTCCGGTAGGTAAGCGTTATTCCAAAATACTGAGTTTACTGACCAATTTCAGGAAAAACTGACATTTAGTGACCGAGGTTGAAAAAACTGACTTTTACTGACTTTACTGACCATTTTCGACCCCTGTGACTCATCATAATGACTCTCCTGATAAAAAACGAAGATGGAATCAAAAGAAAAGATGACCATTATACAGCCGTAAGCTAAGCTAATCGCTATTCACATGATAAACAGAGAGATACCTACTTGCATGCCCCGCTTAAAAGACCCACGATTCCACCACTTAATTAAACTACAGAAGTCAAAATTGCCATAGGTACTTTTTGGTTCGTAATTAGTATATGGATGCTATGCCAGGCCCGGAGGAGTTGCTCGGGATTGATATGCTGTGGAAGGAATAAGATTAAGGAACTCTTCAGAACATTCACCATGGAACAAACGCTTTGAGAAACTATGGTTCTAAGCATTTAAATTAGGGGCTCTAGGTGGTAAATTACTTTCGTGTCTTCAATAATACGGACAGCGCGACGGTGCAGCCTATCCTATTGATGGCATGCATAAGTAACTTGGTGGATCGATCCCAGAGGTAGCTACAATATACAACACAAGAGCGCACCTTTATACTGGAGGAAGTGCTGATCAGGCGTGAAGAAACGCTTCACTCTGTTCCAGACTCCGCGAAGCAAATTTAATAATATGCTCTCTGTACTTAGTTTCTCCGTGGCATAGCCCTAACCTACCGATATGTCAGTAAACAAATTAGTTGTTCACCTATTGACACCCACACACCGCGCCGTAAGTAAGCTGACAGACGACTCGACGACGCGACGGAGAGCTTACAAAGTTCTTATGTTACCTCCATTACTTATCAATCTACTATTTATTCAGATTTAGGCACACATTTATGAATGAGCTCAATATAATCAAATTCTAAACTAATATGCACTTAAACCTGAAAATGATTAGATACTTAAAACCAGACAAGTACTCGCATACCGTGGGTTCTACATCTGGACGCAGTATATTTACAAAAAAAAACGTAGTTTCATTTTGTTTGGGATCCTTAGAGTATGTTCGACGCGCTCTTGACCAATTTTTATTACCTATTAGTAATATTACTATAATCACATAAGCTTGATGCTTGTGTGTGTGCGTTTTAGGATAGAGCTAGAACCAAAAATCGTAAAAAAATGTTGCTTGTCCCCCGGGACGCCATCTTATATTTTAAAGTTTTTGTCTTTTATATTATTTGTGAAGCAATCCGCTAAAATAAATAACACATACACTGAAAATTAAAGTGAAAATTTTAATGTCACGTCTATTCAGGTTATTCAGAAATTTAGGCGGAGTTTTCACTGGATTTTGTTTTAGACTTTTTTAAATCTTTTTCTAAAAAGCATAATTTAATATTTTCTAAGAGTAATTTTTCAATACTTATTAGTATTAATTATGGATTTCCACAATGTAGCCCCTGAATCTATTTAGTAATCACTAAAGGTAGTAAAGGTAAAGGTACCACGTAGACTTAGTATCAGGGTCCCGTTTTCACGCACGAACCCTAAAGCAATAGTAGAAGAGAAGATCTATTGTATTGTGTTTTGTGACCCACGCACTATTACCACCTCGCAGACGCAGCTAATGTTATTCAAAGTGGCGACTGATTGTCTTTCAATATGTTTGTTTGTAATTTGTCATTTAATCGATGACTAGTTATACAAATAATAGCGAGCATGATCGATGACCGTCGTTATTTGTTTATTGTCAGAGTTAGCGTTGATGAGGTGTTTAGTACGGTTTTTTTTTAATAACTAGCCTTTGACTAATATTTTAGCTATTGGTTTGTGATCATCATTTACTAACACATATCCTACTTGTGTGGGGTCGGTAAAATGTGTCTTCTCTAACAACGCAACATTTGTTTTGGTTTCAGTTTTAGGGCCAACTGCCTCCCTGAACCAACCCTCCTTGGTATAGATGTATCTACTCAAAAATGGTAAGCACTGTACAGTACAAATCCTAAACGTGATAACGACATATAAAAGTAGAAGACTGTTTCTGTCGCCAAGCACATAGCGATGTGTTTCGTCTGGTTTTATAAAGAATCAGTCATATATACTATTTTCAGCTTGCTAACAATTTAGACTACAATATAAACATTCCACCAGGTAAAATTGTGGTTAAAGGTTGACCAATCAGTAATAAAAAAAAAAAACAATGATACCTTGGTAGAAGAATAGTTTCTTCTACCAAGGTGTTATTATAATGCAATAAACATTGCGACTGTCCATTGCTGAACACAACCTTCCCTATCAAGGGGTTTGCTATATCGCCATGCTTGGCAGACGTCTTGAGATCAGTTAAGATAGCAGTCCTGAGAAGGAACTTTTATTCACCTTCCGGTATTTTACTCTTAGTCGCTTCTTACGGCACTCACGGATAGATATTATTCTAGCCCATGCGGCAGTTATTAAATTTCGAAACACTACCTAGTAAGAAAAAAAAGACACAAAATTTTCTAGAAACTTTAACACCTAAGATATAAATAGATTCAGGCGTTGCGGAAATCCATATTTAATATTAACAAATATTTTAAGAAAACATTGAATTAATATTATAATAAAACACTAAAAAATATTAAAACATATCTAGTGGCAATAACGCCTAATTCGCGCCTAACTACATAAATATTCTTAATAAATAGGTAAGTGCTACCACACGTATTCATAGAGCTGAGAAAGACCTCATTACGTCAAGTTTCATATAAACAAGTCCAAAGGAGAAGCATCCATGTCAAACATAAACAATAGCGAGGCACATTGTATAAGCTACAGGAATGACCACTTCACTCCTGACAGGGAGGCACAGAGCCGTGAAGGCTGCACCACTTGTTCACCTTTTATTGCGTTGTTGGTTTTAGAGTAAAGCGACTGTTCTATATCCTCTCATTGGTTATTGCAGAAGGCAACTAAAGTAAAATAATGCGCTGAATGAGCAACGCGCCACTACTATTAGTAACGGCGAAGTTTCTTTGGGTTTTGTGGTTTGGCACACCGCTTATGACTCAATAACATCTTGCTTCTTCACAAGCCGGATAGTGGCGGATAAACTAACAATGAGAATTCAAAACAAATGAGGCCATCAAACTGCAGTGATCATGGCGTAGGAAGATAATATTCGAGGTTTGTAACCCTTACTTTATTTTATTTCTTGTCGTCTAGAGGACACAGTAATATCTCAAAATAATAAGTATATATCCATATATTCAATTCATAGATATATCCCATATATTATACACAAATCATCTAGAATAGTCGATCATGCTACTAGTTATTCTATTCTAATGCATGTATTCATTGATAATATGTCAAAAAAAAATTGCCCAAGGCCATGCCTGTTTTTAGCAAACGTTCAGAATTTGTGTATAAGTAAAAGTAAGTAATGTAAGCATTTTTAATCAATTTTATGTTTCAAGTTTTCGGTAAGGATTAATTTGTTAATATCAATGTAGATATAGTTATATAAAATTTGCCTAAATTTAAGGAAAAAATAAATATTGGTTTAATTGCAATTATTTATACCACGTCAGCGAATAATGAATAAAAGCCTGCTATTACTAAAAATCGCTGTACCTAAAGGGTTCTTGTAGGATTCGTATATATTTGTATTTTACAACTCTAAATTTAAAAGAATTTACTTGTATTCTAACATGCAACTATGAGTTCAACTAGATTTTAGAATAGATTACGAGAATTTTCCCAGAAAAAGACAGCAACGCGAGTACTTTTGTATCAACTACAATTCCTCGAACAAAAGAGTTCAACGCGAGCATTTTCGGTTTCAGAATGTTTGCTAAGGTATATGAAATTTTGTTTTTTGAACTTTCTTCCTCCCTAATAATAGATATATACATATCTATTATATATTTTTTATTCCTTGTAAAAGATTTCATGTTTCAAATTTAATAGTTATTTTTTTATTACCTTAAATGTTTGTGGCAATTCGCCTACTATTCTTACTCTAGGTATACTTACACCGCATATACCTAATGTTTTTATTACATCAACATCCTCATTAAATTTCAATCTAAGCCTAAACCAAACTCGTTGTTTTGAGAACTACGAGTATGTTCCTATATCAGGTTTCACCGATCCAAGCGACGCACGTAGTGTTGGTAACGTGCTAGACTTGTGTAGCTTGCGAACGTACTAGCTCGACAACCGCTCTTATTTGTGACTCAATAGATGGATACAACTACGCAAAATAGCTCTCTAGCTCACCGTCCAACGAGACGCATGCCCCTATGGGATATACGATCTTCTTTTGTTTAAAAGTAGAAGACGCACCCACGTTTATGTCTTTAAATTTGTTACCTATACATTTAATATAAATTGAATTTAGGTACTATAATAACACGTAAGAGTTTTGATACTTATCAAATATGTTGCCAGAATCATAAACTAAAATTACACGCGGGAGTAACAGCCAGATGATAGTTGATTATACCAATGTATAACATTGTAGGTAGAATTTTAATACTATAAATTGAAATGCTCCTTTCAAATTCGTCATTTGTAGCTCTATGACACCTCGACGGTACAAGCTATGAATGCAAATTGAATATAACATGTTTATTCTGCAACTTATAATATTATTTTAGTTTGAAAGTTCCAGACAATCTCGACTAATACTACGCGTGAGTACAGCCGGTTATTTAAATCATTAATTATTATAATATTATTAATGCTTACCAACAGAATTAATATTTTATAAAAACAGCATTATTAATGCTGTTTTTATAAAATATTAATTCTGTTGGTAAGCATTAAGCATTAATTCTGTTGATTACTTCCAAAGGAGTATGCTGCTGTAAGGGATTCACTTCTGAGCGGTGTACTAGTTCGTCATGGCGCAATGTCGAGAGCTCTCGCGGATGTACAGCGTCCAACACTAAAACAAACCGTGTTGTTAAACACGGCTGCGTTTGTTATGTTTACTTGCTTATTTCGGTTGTTCCGCCTGTTTCTCGGAAAGTTATGGCATTAGCTTTATACTAATATTGTAACGTATTCGTGTGTCTTGTCTCTAGTACTAAATTATGGGCTATATTAAAGTAGGTACAGTCGCCTGCAATAAGAAGTATACACATTGTAATTTTCAAAATTGTGGCAAAGATTTCTGTGTTTCTCTATGACACAGTCACAGAAGTATCATAAAATCAAAGAATAATTTGACGTTTATATTCACATTTATGTAAGCTACGATTAGTAAGAATAAGGTAACATTGCATTATTTTGAAAATTACGAAGTGTATGCATCCTATTATAAATGATTCTGAGTAATTTTGTACTATTTTACATTGACTTACATATATTTGGAGTCTGAGAGACAGGACACAATATAAATGAATGGGAACAAAGGGAAATAAAATTCTGCTCTATCGGAAATACAAAATAAAACAGGCCAAGTGCGACTCGGACTTCTATGCTGAGTACCAACACACAGTATAATATATGTATTCACTAAAATCGTTATTTTTCATTAATATCACCATTTCACACAGAATTTGATATTTTGTAGATAAAAATGTATACGTGTACATTTTTGCTCAACTCAATAAGCTCTACCTAGACAATGACACCCTATATGCTAGGGTGCATTTTTTTTTTCAGGTATGGTCTTGTTCATTGAAGCCCCTGAAAAATAATTTAATTTAATTTCTCGTTCCGTCTTTGAGTCAACGTTTCAGACAACAAATCGTAATTTAAGGTTTGCGACACATTCCGTTTACAAGGTAAGATATACTTTATTAGATAGAACAGTCCGTGACATACAGACGGATGGCTCCGTTTTGCCCTTTGAGAAGGAAGGCCTAAAAGATTAGAAAAAAACTTTTCTTCTATGAGGACCCCATATTTTTATACTGTTAATTGAATGGAAGTGCAGACTTTAAACCGATGTAGGTTTACAAAAAACAAACCTGAAACTATCTGTAGTCCTATATGTTAATTAATCATACTTACAGTATGTCAACAGGTAGAACATTCCCGAACGTGTAACCATACAATAAAATATGCAAATAATAGAATGAAAGTACTTAGTCTTTATTACAATCTAACGTTATCAACATTTATTTGAACTATGGTTAAAAGTTAAATATGGTTTAACTGTAAGTAATTAACAGTGGTCATTAAACCTGGTTAACCACATAAACAGCAATTACTTTGCGGTGTAGTCGAGAAGTAATCTTGTGACCACCTATCGACTTCCCACGGCGCGGCGCGGGCGCCTGGTGACGTGAAAACCGGCGAAGGGAACCACCAAATCATTGGCAGTGAAAACCCTCTACTGTCTTATGATACTTATATAACACAACTCTCCAAATAGACAAACTGTCATGACTTTGGAGCAACTAAAGATATATTCAATCTAACTAATTAGAATTACATTTAAGCATCAAAATATGCGTTGTTTTCGAAGGGATGGAATTAGAATTTTATGGTAATATACTTGAAGAATTAACGTATATATAAGTAAATGAAAATATACTTAAGGATTGAGGGGTTTATCAACAAAACTCTACAATCTATATGCAACACTACAGCTACTAAAGCGTATAAGCATTGCAACTTAAATGCCATTGCAGATCCATAGGCAGTCTAAATGTTCACACCCGCCAGTTGGCAGCATTATCCTTTTGAATTGCAATACTTATTAGTTGAGCCTTATCGCCTAAAACGTTTTGTCAAAATGCTGGCACCATTTTGATCACGCGTCGACCATGCGCTCTGATTAGTTTTGGAAAATAAGATGAGCTGTCAGCCCTCACAGACTCAATGTCTCTACACCAAAGGAGATTGGATAAAGAGTCCAAAAGTCAAAATGAAATTCTGCATTACTATTCCGTTAGACAAAATGGCTGCTGAATAGTATCTCTCTTCAGAAGCCTATAAGCCTCTTGGACGGTAGTAAGAAGCTTGAGGAGCTAAACTGATTGTAATTTAGTACAATTAGTATTGAAGTTATGGGCGTGGTTAACGCCCATAATGACGTCAGTATCAGCTCGGATGACATAGTGCGAAGTCACAAAGATTACCTTACCTCTTATGATAGTATCTCTATGAATGAAACAGTGGCACACATTTAAATTTTTGTGGTGTACCTAATTTCTGTGAATTAGCTCCTTCAGTTGATTTAAATCATAAATCAAAAGTCTGTTTGTAGGTGTAAACTAATCACACATTTATGGTTTCAACTCTATTTGGTTTAAAGCTAATAAAGTTTTATTTGCAAAGCCTTAAATACAACATTACCTTTTTAGGCGCTAGTCATACATTTGCCGAGTTTTACCAAGATGGCGTTTTAGCCTTATCGGTCGATTATCTAAAGTATTTGCAGAACCTGTTCGTATTATGAACAAGCAACAGCTCACTCCCCACACTACGTCAGCATAAAAAAAAATTAATGTTGTTTAAAAACAAATCTAAAAACCACGTTTTAATCCGCCTTAAATATAGTAAAAGTAATCGAGAAGTGCTTGAAATTTGAGTTTCATTTATTTTTCTTTTTTTTTGTTTGCATCTAAAACGACAGATAGGTAAACAACACGACTGCAAAATATTTCACAAGTTATTTCATACATTTCAGTTCTGAAAGTCGGTTCATTTTATAAAATATTTTTTAATGAAGCCTAAAATCGTGTTCATCTTTTAGAACAGCAGATAATTAAATCATTCAGATAAGTCATCCAGGTAGCAAATACATTTTGCAGTGAATTGACTACAACTTATAAACTACTCAACCGAATTTGATGAAATTTATATGAGAACACCTCAGAGGTATACCCTTTCCAATAAAATATTAATTATTAAAACCGGTTATTAACTACTTGCCAAAAGTTATGTGTGGTCATACATAAAAAAATTATATACGCGTCGACTTGGGAACTACCTTCTTTTTTGAAAGTCAGTTAATAAAATGTTGAACTTTTAGTCCCTAGTTTTGACACAGTCCTTTGTAACGAATTATAGACTGCCATGTTGGTGAAGTGGCTTAAGAACCTCGGGATCCGGGATTCAATGCCTGGTTTCAAGAGTTTTCCACTAAATTATTCTCAGTAACAGTGTTGAGTCTAGAACTGTGGTCGGTAGATAGCAATAAGCCCGCCACTACTGGTTTAGACGTCTTTGCTGATGCTTACAAGGTATGTTGATATATGCACTTGTGATATGTACGTATTCGATTTGATATTATTTTCAGATTTGAATTGATGGTGATATTGCAAATTAGCAACAGCACTCTAGCCGGGTCTCCACCAAACAAAAGTTGGCAACTTTACTCACGACCACGTGTTGAATTTTGTTGGAGAATATATTTAAATAAATTGTTATTTGGCGTCTGTGCTCTAAATGTCCAAAACACAAGTTATATTAGCATAGGAACAAAATAAATAAAGCACGGTCAGGTCGTCCCACGGTCGGCGATCGCAAACCTGTTCTACCCAACCTCTATAAATAAATGTTATATATAACAATATGTTTGTATATGTTTCTAGGATGCGCCAATGTTGGCGTGCTGGAACTCTGAATGTGATTCATATATTCTTAATAAAAAATACTAAAAAGAGGTTTACTTGAGGAGATCATTTTATATATATATATATATGTATATATATATATCACTATTCCTAGTTTATTACTAGACAGTATTTTTTTATAAAGGCGAAAATTAATATTAATTTTTTACGTATTTTACTTGACATTGTCGGTCAAGTAGAATACATTATATTTAGGGCCTGTTTCAGAATGTTCGAGTAAGTTCCGGTTTTACTACCCAGATAAACAAAACTCTATCTTTGTGTTTCACAGTCATCGATTTAGCCTATCCATCGGTTAAAGCTTGAAACGTGCTGCATGTCAACTGTCATTTTTATCATTCGGTTATTTTATGTGTTGCATAGCAACCCGAAACTTTATTAGGACATTCTGAAACGGGTCCTTAGTCTTAACGCTTAACAGGTGGTAGGTCTCTTTAGCAGGACTCCGTCTTGATGGGTACTGTCAGAGATTCTGCCCTGAAGCAGAGCTAGACATAAGAACTGACGTCTCGGTGTAACGGAATCGATGACACTGCAACGGTATTGGACAGGCGCGCGTGACGCTTACCGTCAGGCTATCGACTGCTCCGAATCGTTACTTCATAAACATAAATAAACTAGTTACTAGTATTACTACAAATAATGTACTAAAATTTATAATCAACCAAACGTCAAATTAAATAGCTAAGTTTTCAGTTCTCATATTATAGTTTAAGTATTTATTGGTACCATAAATTATTGGTATAAATATATAAGTACTATAACCGCTCGTGTTTAGACCTTTGTTGTGTTAATTGTAGTAATGTAAGCAGAGATACTGTCGAAAGTTTCCTACGTGAAATAATGTATTTTAATTAAATATCGTGCGAAGTTACTGAATTAAAGTTTACGATCCTCAGAATACATTTATTTAAGATTATTGCACCTATAGAGAAGAGCAACAAAAAATAACAATGGAATATGTGTAGTTTTAGTGGATTTACAAAGAAAGGCTAGTCTGCGAAGTATTTTAGTAGGTGATACGAGTAGACAGTCCGTATCTAACTGTCGCTTTGCACCACGTGGGGTGCTGCTCTAGAATTGAACCCCCATATTTACCCGTAGAAGTCGAAGGGAAACGGACGAAAAAGGAGCGCCTTCTAAAGCACTAAGTATTTTTATTATTAACAATATATTATGAACTAGCTTTCCGGGCGCGGCTCCGCCCGCGCGTATGTCGGTTATCGCGCGAAGACATTAACCTCTTTTTGCGCAGTCGGATAAAAACTATCCTATGTTTTTTCCCGGGTCTCAAACTATGTCCATACCAAATTTCATTCAAATCGGTCAAGTAGTTTTGGCGTGAAAGCGTAACAGACAGACAGACAGAGTTACTTTCGCATTTATAATATTAGTTCTGATAATAACCAAGCTCTTGCTGAAGAGATCTACCATCTACGATGAGAGGAAATAAGTGTACAATTCTTGGAGATAAAGCTGTCATCGCTTGAAATAGCTTGAAACATCACTGAAGTCAGGATTCCAAAGGTCACCAGTGACGTAAGACCCTTCTGTGCTTGGTTTCATTATTTGATTTCCGTATTTTAGAAAATAATCTTCAATTGCATTTCTTCACGAAATGATTCGTGATGAAAATATTTGTGAACATCAATGTATTAAGTTTAACCTGTGGATTCCCTTCGAAAACGAAACATGTGCTTTGGATGCTGCTGAGGTGACTCAATGTTCACAATGGTAACAAATTAGTCCTAGAATGCGAAATTGCTTTAATACAACTGCTGAAACACACTGTAAGCCAGGTTCACGATATAATTGATGACTGTAGGTAGCTAGGCGATCAATTAAAATTCTCTATTTATCCATAATATTTGGAAAGTCAACAGATTAAGGCTTAAGGTAATGAATAGATTCAGGCGTTACTTTGCGGAAATCCATATTTAATAATAACAAATACTTTTAAAAGTATCCTAAAAAACATTAAATAATATTTAAATAAAACACTTAAAAAAGCATAAAATTATATATCTAGTGACAATTCCGCCTAATTTTCCTGTTATCTACGTGACGTCATAAACATCACGCAGCCTAACCGGAAGAATACCCGACTAGTTTCGCTTCTAAACGAAGCATCTTCAGGAGGTCTTGACTTACCGAGCGCACGATCGAGACTAAACGGCCAGCGGCTAAACACGCCTTTATATAGGCCCGATCGTGACTCACTGTTCTTTGTTGTAGCTTACAATTGGTAAAGATATACGTGTTTATAGTGATAATTATATAACAATGTTATTGAATTGCTAACAGAATATTTTTAAATTATATATGGTATGTTTAGTGTTTACAAATATGAGAAATATTGAATAATATAGTAAACAATATTAGGAAACTAGTTTTAACTTAAAATTATGAAAGGGTCGCAGAGTGACGTCAACACTGGTTCGGCGGGTAGCTCGGTTCGGCCAGCAGGCGGCTTCCACGATGAAACAGTCACAGGACCTGCTTGTAGCTGCTCGGGACACGTGGGGATGACACGGTGGGTGGCGTGACTCGTAGCGTGACGTCATCACTGGTAGCTGGTTCGACGGGTGGCTTGGCTCGGCACGTTATGAAAAAATAATAAACAAATATTACAAATAATGTTTAAATTATTAGGTTTCAATTTGATTTAATCTGTACTTAATTAAATGCTTTACATTTTTCTTGTAATTATTCAATTTGACTCCTTTAATGGCTTATTTGATAATTGCGTAGTCCATTAGACATTGATTTGACTCGTTACGTAATACTTGGAGGGGAGAGCAAACATGGCCAGTTGTAGGGAGAATTCGAGTCAGTCTTCAAAAGATTCTTGAAGTGGCCGGACGTTACAGTACTTAATACGCAAAGTGCCGTGTATAATATACGACAGTAATATAGGTATACAGTGTTTGATAGTGAGTTTACCCCAATTGTGGAAGATAAGTGTGACATATAGCAGTTGTGACACGGCAAGCCGGAACCCCATCACAAAATAGTTTGTGGCGGCAGATTATCACTAAAAATACGTAACAGTGGGGATGAAACCAATTGAGTCTGTTCATTCAGCAGCGCGAAGCCTACACTATGTTTCGATATTTCTAACTGTTCTAATACACATAACCTAAACCCCTTGTCACAACAGTGTAAGATTTCAAACGTATTACAATCGAGGAGTTGATGACCGCTTTCAATTAAATGTTTGGCAAAATGAGACTGTTCGGGATGGTCGTTTCTAAACGCGGATTTATGTTCTTTATATCGGATATCAAAATTACGGCCAGTTTGACCAATATAAACGCTGTTACATTCGTCACAGGTAAGTTTGTACACACCGGATTTTTTACCGTTTTCCAGTCGATCTTTACCGTTACATAAATGACGTAGATTTTGATTTGTACGAAAAGCTACATGGACGTTATTTTTCTTTAATATATTGGAAATTTTTTGAGATATTGGCCCCATATACGTTAAGCTGCCTACGTACTTGATATTTCTATCAGAAGGGCAAGAATAAAGAAGTGACCTAGCCCTATTACGTTGTTTGGTCTGAATTAATCGATCAACTAACTGTTTATTGTAGCCGTTGGAAATAGCAATTTGGTATATTATATTAAGCTCTTTATTATAGTTGTCTTGGGTCAGAGGAACCGATAACAATCTATGGACATAACTTCGAAAAGCGGCTAATTTGTGTTGAATAGGATGACAAGAACTGGAGGGAATAGCAACATCTGTGTGTGTTGGTTTTCGATATATTTGGAATTGCAATTTACTGTCAACTCTTGTAAGCGTTAGATCCAAAAAGTTGATAGATTGGTTTGATTCTAATTCCAGTTTAAATTTAATTTTTGGGTGTATATTGTTAAGTTTCTTCACAAAGATATCAATTTGGCGGGAAGTACCAGTCCAACAAATGATTATATCATCAACGTATCTATAATAAAATAAAATTCTAGGTTCTTTTACTATGTGTTTGCACTCAAAGTCGTCCATAAAAAGTTCGGCCATAAGTGGACTTAAAGGTGACCCCATAGCTAATCCCTCTTTTTGAAAATAATACTCATCATTAAACCTAAAATAATTTTGCTTCATACAGACAGTAGTCAAATTTATAAGGTCATTTACTTCCCCAGGATGTAATCGTTGTTTCTCAAAATGATTCTCTAAGACGCGTAAGCAATTTTCGTAAGGAACGTTGGTAAATAGACTGTCGACATCAAGAGATAATAATTTGGCACCGGAAGGGATGTCAATATCTTTAACTTTGTTAATCAGATCTAGGCTATTCTTTAAACTATATTTAGGTTGAAAAGATGATTTGGTACACAACAAAATATTGAGATGTTTTGCTAGGTTGTACGCTCTCCCCTCCAAGTATTACGTAACGAGTCAAATCAATGTCTAATGGACTACGCAATTATCAAATAAGCCATTAAAGGAGTCAAATTGAATAATTACAAGAAAAATGTAAAGCATTTAATTAAGTACAGATTAAATCAAATTGAAACCTAATAATTTAAACATTATTTGTAATATTTGTTTATTATTTTTTCATAACGTGCCGAGCCAAGCCACCCGTCGAACCAGCTACCAGTGATGACGTCACGCTACGAGTCACGCCACCCACCGTGTCATCCCCACGTGTCCCGAGCAGCTACAAGCAGGTCCTGTGACTGTTTCATCGTGGAAGCCGCCTGCTGGCCGAACCGAGCTACCCGCCGAACCAGTGTTGACGTCACTCTGCGACCCTTTCATAATTTTAAGTTAAAACTAGTTTCCTAATATTGTTTACTATATTATTCAATATTTCTCATATTTGTAAACACTAAACATACCATATATAATTTAAAAATATTCTGTTAGCAATTCAATAACATTGTTATATAATTATCACTATAAACACGTATATCTTTACCAATTGTAAGCTACAACAAAGAACAGTGAGTCACGATCGGGCCTATATAAAGGCGTGTTTAGCCGCTGGCCGTTTAGTCTCGATCGTGCGCTCGGTAAGTCAAGACCTCCTGAAGATGCTTCGTTTAGAAGCGAAACTAGTCGGGTATTCTTCCGGTTAGGCTGCGTGATGTTTATGACGTCACGTAGATAACAGGAAAATTAGGCGGAATTGTCACTAGATATATAATTTTATGCTTTTTTAAGTGTTTTATTTAAATATTATTTAATGTTTTTTAGGATACTTTTAAAAGTATTTGTTATTATTAAATATGGATTTCCGCAAAGTAACGCCTGAATCTATTCATTACCTTAAGTCGGCAAGTATAGCTGAGCAGGCGAAATTGTATATAAAATTGACTAAACTCCATCGGTTAGCTTCCCAAAATGTCTGGTTCAATCAGCAGTGTAAACAGTTAGGTGTCATTCCAAATTATATTAATTTACGTACCAAGTCACACACTCGGGCTAGTAATATCGCGTTAGATAAAGCCAAAAAAATTTGGTTAAACGAAGAAAGTAGACGTTGGTTTTCTATTAGGGACAACCTCAAACTTCACCTAAAGGTGCTATATTCGGAACTTAGTTTTAATTTACATAATATTGAATTTGATATTTTAGATAATAAAGCTAGGGATTTAGCTTCTAAAGTTACACATGAAAAATACATATCACAATCTAGGAAGTTGGAGAGATTATCACGTAATTCACGACCTAATAATAGCAATGTTACCTCAATTGACCAGAGCCAGGCTCATACCTTTCACCCACGTGTTGAAAACTTAAGTAATACACAATTTCAAGCGTCAGAACTTTCTCTTTTAGAAAAAGGTTTAAAATATAATTTGACCCCTAATTTATCACAGAAAACTCTCGAAACATTGTTAGTAGATTCTGAAATCTCTTGTGTTAAGGTAAAGTTGAGACTGCAGTGAAACACCAAATAGCTGTTCAAATTAAAAAAGCTTACTCCTCTAGTAATCACCATAGCTCTGAGATTGGGCAGTTTCATTCTTTACAAAATAAATTAAGCCAAAACAATCTAGTGGTTTCCAAATCAGATAAAGGCAACAGTGTGGTTATATTAGACAAAAATGATTACAATCAAAAAGTTAACGATATTATTCAAGGTGAAGAATTTGAACAGTTGAATTCCGACCCAACTAAACATTTCACTTTAGATGTCAAAAATGCAATTAAGTCTACTTCATTTATACCTACACATTCACTCAATAATATAGTACCAATGAATCCTAGATCTCCCTGTCTATACGGTTTACCTAAAACACACAAAGTGAACATTCCTATTCGACCCGTTGTCTCTTATGTTGGCGCCCCTGCGTACAACCTAGCAAAACATCTCAATATTTTGTTGTGTACCAAATCATCTTTTCAACCTAAATATAGTTTAAAGAATAGCCTAGATCTGATTAACAAAGTTAAAGATATTGACATCCCTTCCGGTGCCAAATTATTATCTCTTGATGTCGACAGTCTATTTACCAACGTTCCTTACGAAAATTGCTTACGCGTCTTAGAGAATCATTTTGAGAAACAACGATTACATCCTGGGGAAGTAAATGACCTTATAAATTTGACTACTGTCTGTATGAAGCAAAATTATTTTAGGTTTAATGATGAGTATTATTTTCAAAAAGAGGGATTAGCTATGGGGTCACCTTTAAGTCCACTTATGGCCGAACTTTTTATGGACGACTTTGAGTGCAAACACATAGTAAAAGAACCTAGAATTTTATTTTATTATAGATACGTTGATGATATAATCATTTGTTGGACTGGTACTTCCCGCCAAATTGATATCTTTGTGAAGAAACTTAACAATATACACCCAAAAATTAAATTTAAACTGGAATTAGAATCAAACCAATCTATCAACTTTTTGGATCTAACGCTTACAAGAGTTGACAGTAAATTGCAATTCCAAATATATCGAAAACCAACACACACAGATGTTGCTATTCCCTCCAGTTCTTGTCATCCTATTCAACACAAATTAGCCGCTTTTCGAAGTTATGTCCATAGATTGTTATCGGTTCCTCTGACCCAAGACAACTATAATAAAGAGCTTAATATAATATACCAAATTGCTATTTCCAACGGCTACAATAAACAGTTAGTTGATCGATTAATTCAGACCAAACAACGTAATAGGGCTAGGTCACTTCTTTATTCTTGCCCTTCTGATAGAAATATCAAGTACGTAGGCAGCTTAACGTATATGGGGCCAATATCTCAAAAAATTTCCAATATATTAAAGAAAAATAACGTCCATGTAGCTTTTCGTACAAATCAAAATCTACGTCATTTATGTAACGGTAAAGATCGACTGGAAAACGGTAAAAAATCCGGTGTGTACAAACTTACCTGTGACGAATGTAACAGCGTTTATATTGGTCAAACTGGCCGTAATTTTGATATCCGATATAAAGAACATAAATCCGCGTTTAGAAACGACCATCCCGAACAGTCTCATTTTGCCAAACATTTAATTGAAAGCGGTCATCAACTCCTCGATTGTAATACGTTTGAAATCTTACACTGTTGTGACAAGGGGTTTAGGTTATGTGTATTAGAACAGTTAGAAATATCGAAACATAGTGTAGGCTTCGCGCTGCTGAATGAACAGACTCAATTGGTTTCATCCCCACTGTTACGTATTTTTAGTGATAATCTGCCGCCACAAACTATTTTGTGATGGGGTTCCGGCTTGCCGTGTCACAACTGCTATATTTCACACTTATCTTCCACAATTGGGGTAAACTCACTATCAAACACTGTATACCTATATTACTGTCGTATATTATACACGGCACTTTGCGTATTAAGTACTGTAACGTCCGGCCACTTCAAGAATCTTTTGAAGACTGACTCGAATTCTCCCTACAACTGGCCATGTTTGCTCTCCCCTCCAAGTATTACGTAACGAGTCAAATCAATGTCTAATGGACTACGCAATTATCAAATAAGCCATTAAAGGAGTCAAATTGAATAATTACAAGAAAAATGTAAAGCATTTAATTAAGTACAGATTAAATCAAATTGAAACCTAATAATTTAAACATTATTTGTAATATTTGTTTATTATTTTTTCATAACGTGCCGAGCCAAGCCACCCGTCGAACCAGCTACCAGTGATGACGTCACGCTACGAGTCACGCCACCCACCGTGTCATCCCCACGTGTCCCGAGCAGCTACAAGCAGGTCCTGTGACTGTTTCATCGTGGAAGCCGCCTGCTGGCCGAACCGAGCTACCCGCCGAACCAGTGTTGACGTCACTCTGCGACCCTTTCATAATTTTAAGTTAAAACTAGTTTCCTAATATTGTTTACTATATTATTCAATATTTCTCATATTTGTAAACACTAAACATACCATATATAATTTAAAAATATTCTGTTAGCAATTCAATAACATTGTTATATAATTATCACTATAAACACGTATATCTTTACCAATTGTAAGCTACAACAAAGAACAGTGAGTCACGATCGGGCCTATATAAAGGCGTGTTTAGCCGCTGGCCGTTTAGTCTCGATCGTGCGCTCGGTAAGTCAAGACCTCCTGAAGATGCTTCGTTTAGAAGCGAAACTAGTCGGGTATTCTTCCGGTTAGGCTGCGTGATGTTTATGACGTCACGTAGATAACAGGAAAATTAGGCGGAATTGTCACTAGATATATAATTTTATGCTTTTTTAAGTGTTTTATTTAAATATTATTTAATGTTTTTTAGGATACTTTTAAAAGTATTTGTTATTATTAGATTAAGGCTTCAAAAATTGATAAGTTTAAACCAATCTTATAGCACAGCTTAAAGTCGTCCGCTGACTGTGAGCAGTCTCATTGTGAGTTAGACGTGAAATTACGAGTGTTTGTGTCGGTTCGGTGTTAACAAAGAGGTGAATATGTATGGAAAAGCAGTAAACTGTGTATAATTCTCGCTCGCAGTCCAATCTAACCAAAAGAAAGAGATGATTAGTGCCATTTTCTATGTCACTGATTAGCTTATTTCGAAACGTGCGTAACTTACTAAGTCGTATTTAACCGATCGACTTAGTTAAGCAATATCTGCCGCTAGTGGAATTACTACTGAGCGTGCACGTGCTTCGAAGGGCACTTGAAGCCGTCGGTCCCGGTTGTTGTCGTCGGCGTAGCCTCAACCACATCTTCTGCCGCATCACTTACCATCAGGTGAGATAGTCATCTAAGGCTAGCCTAACGAAAATTAAAAAAATAACAGAATTCCTGAAAGGCACGAAGAACTCAAACTACAGGTTGCGCGGGTATAAATTTTACCCTCTCAAAATGTATTTTAAATGTGTAAACTCAACTCACAAGCAAACTGAACAATACACAGTTAAGTACACTTATAGCGTCGAAGGTTTCGCATTAAACAAAACTAGATACAGTTCACTGAGCTGCACTGAGCTATACACATGGACAACTCCACTAGCAGAGAAGCAATGTGAGGAAGACGAACAGAGTACAGAACTTTTTTTTAATATTGTGTCGGAACAAGCTCGAGGCCCACCTGATGTTAAGCTGACTAACCTCTGCCTACGAGTATAACAGATGCATTTTTTGACAATTCACGAATTGCACTGCACCTTGAGACGTAGTTGTTAAGTCTCATGTGCCTGTAATTTCACTGGCTCTCAAGGACTGCTGCCGAAACATACCGTTAGGTGCTTGGCGACAGATTTTCTACTTGAGGGTGGTCGCTATGCTGAGAAGCCCAATCCCGCGGCTGGATTCGAACTATGGACCTGCTGCGCGGCAGTCCTTAGCCCATGCCACTAAGCCATCACTGCTTCAACTGCCTATTATTAATCGTTTAGAGAAAATTGTCAAACGGACGCAAAAGATCGTCATCTCACAAAGGGTATTGACCGTTTCCGCAAATACGAGTACTTTACACTGCTAACTTCTTTTGTAAACATATTCATGTTATTCAAATCAAATAGCTATGTTTGATTTGCGTGAAGCGTGCTGTCATTGCTTTGGAAACTGGAGCCCCTGGGTTCGATCCCCGAGTTCAACATGCTAAACTTTAAGAATATAAGGACTTTTCTCTATGCTTCCGTCAAAAGACGTCCGAAGAAAATATAAATCGCAAAATGAGCAGTGAACGTGCGGAGTAGCTGCACATTGGGTGCACAGTACATCTTCTTATCGCCGTAGATCTATTGCTCCATTTATACGTACTGTGTTATTATTTCCAAATCGGTAGCGGATAAACTATCAACAAGAACATTCCTTAGAAAGGTTAGTGTCAGTCAGGCGGGGGCGGCCATAGAATCAAAAACAAATCTTTTAATAATCCTTATATCCTTCTGTCATATTTGTTGTTGTAATATGTTCTCGCATTGTTCAAGAACATAATATATTGTTCTAACATATATAAAAAAATAAATCTATAAAGATAAACAAAATATTCAGAAAACATCACATTAATATTTTATAAAAAGACAAAAATAATGACATTTCTACCAAATTTTCTTACCAAAACAACGTTACATCATAATCGTCACTTAGTCTAGCCGGAATAATTTTCTACGCGTTTCGTTTCTGCACGAAGCATCAGCCTTTTAATTTAAAAGGGTTTTTAAATCGGTTTCAGACTGGCCCCATATAAATTTCATTATGGTTTAGTAGTTAAAGTCAAAATTACTATAGAATATGTTAATTAAGTAAATAATTTGTAATTTTGTAAAATAAAACCAAACTGCATATCACTCTTCAGTTGTAGAAATCAAAAGACAGAAAAAGAAATAGATTTTTTTTTAAGTACCTAACTGTTTACGTATAAAAAATACATCTTTATTTATTGCTTAACTGATATAAAAACCTATAAATCGATAAACAGGTGGAATAATAGATAGTATCCGAAAATAGCTGCACGTCTTCTTTATAAGGACATTAGGTTGTGTCGCCGAAATTTCGTACTCCAATCGTATTTCGGCGACACAGCCGTACCCCCGGTAGCTTAATAGATAAAGCATCCGGCGCGAAATCGGAAGGACGCGGGTTCAATTCCCGCCCGGGGCAAAACATTTTGTATTCCAATAATTTGTAAATTTATGATTATCGCTTAGTACGCGGTAGTGCTTGTAATCATTATATATAGAAATACTTTCTAAGAGTCATAACTGAATTAAATCTCAAAATGCATTGAATAAAAAGCGTCACAAGTATTAATGTATGTATACTTTATTTAACCAATAAGATACTCGTATATTTATCAGCTTCTCGTTAAAAACCGGTACAGTAGCATTGATAACAAGAATTTCGAAATAAACAGTAATTTGCAATTCTAATGGCAGCCGCCAGTTGTTTTGTTCTGAAAACGGGACAACCCGACAATAAAACAATTGGTATCAATTAGGTAGGTAACTGGTTGTCGCTGAATTTTCGCCAAAAATGTAGTGCTATGAACTGCGATGACCTAACATTGCCATTTTTACACTTTCTAGTAGTAAAACAAATACGGTATCAAAACTTTGCAACATTCTTTTACCCGGCAATTTATATACAAGATAACGTGAATCCTATTCGGTAGGAAGCATGAATTGTATGTATTTAGGTCTATTCGTCCAAATTAACATGAAAGAAAAGAGCTTTTAAACATTATTACGTAACCGGCTGACATTTTTATCTTGCGTCTTCAGAAGAAGAAGCAATCAGATATAACCGCAGATTAATGCCGGGTTAAACTATGACAATTACCACTTAGAGTACATTTTCATACACTAAAGAGTAATAGGTTCGAGGTGTAAAAGAAAAATATTTTTTTACTAAAAGCTGTTTTTTTTTATAACCTATCTGAGACGCGTTAGTCTTTAGCAATCAATGCGTTCCGAGAGCTTTTGAATCGGTGTTCATTGCAAAAATTAAATTAAGTATCTACTTGTATTGAGATATTCAGAAAAACTCAAGGAAATAATTTTAATATTGTTAAGTTTGCAATAACGCCTGCTAGGCGAATTACATTACAAAATTACAAATTTACGAGAGAAAAAATTATAGTCATTGTGAATCCCGCACATGACTATAATTTTTTCTCTCGTAAATTTGTAATTTTGTAATCAAGGAAATAAATTTGAATAAAATCAAAAAAGTTTCCTACTTTTTAGTTTTACACCTTTTGCCACATTTTCAAGCCATTTCCCTTACCCACCTGTAATCACTTTCAATCAGGCATATTGGACGCCAAGGATTTTAGATTCGCATCACTCACCGATATAAATAAACAGCGGTATCCCACGCTCGCGGGCAATCTTGTCAACCCGCAGCCGCGCGCAATCACGTGCGCTATCCCGCGCGCAGAGAGGTGCTACACCGACCCGGACGACCGCTCGACGCGAATCGCGAGGTGCGAACTAGACTAGGCTGCTAGGCTGGCTGGAGGTAAAGAATAATTCTTTAATTTTTAAACGCGCGAGTGCCGGCGATGCTCGCGAAGGAGTGTGAGCCGCAGGCGGGCGCGGGGGTGGCAGGATCGCGCCTACGCACCAGGTGACACGATCGCGAAAAACGCCGCGTATATTTTGCAAAATCACTTTCGTGGAGGCTGTTGAGACAGACATTAAATATTTGGAATTATTTTAATTTTATACCGAGTCTATGTACTCGTATGTAGCTTCGCGTGATTTTGATAGTACTAGAAATAAACGTAAATTGATTACCGTAGAAACTACTATATATGCCTCATAACTCATAAGCAATCTAAGTGTGGCTTTAATTCCCGAGAATTTATTATTGATTGACCCAGGACGAGTTTATTGACAAGAAATTCATATGGAGCAACAGAGATACACTGACGCGGACGTGACGTCAGAAACGCCAAGTAACACGGCAATTATCAACGCGTGTTGTTAGAAAAGAACCACATCAGAAAATTATTAGCCTCAAACAATACAGCAAAGTTAATTCAAATTCAAATAATTAATTTAGTTATCTTTTTTACATTACAGTTATCTTTTTGCGTTTAATATATGTCTATAACAGAAAATATTATCATAGGCATTGTGTTACAAGACTGCTTCATTTTTATATAAACCGGACCATACGGTTGACTCTCTGGTAAGTCACGTAGTCCCAAAGTCAATACAGTGACTAATAGAGCCTTGAGTATTTAATTGTTATTGATATGACTATTAGCAGCTGCCGTGGGTGGAACACGTTTGCGAACATTCTAGTGGATATCCTTATAGCTGGAATAAACTTAAATGAATTCGCTCCAAATATATTCCTTTGAGGTAAAATAAATTAAGAAGTCTTACATCATTCGAAATCATTTGATGACATGTTTTAGTTGTTTTTAATTGCAAACTACATGAACAGACGTGAGCCAGATACTCGTATGTTTGGTTTCATCTAATAAGTCGCAATATATTGTCGTCTATAAGAAACAGATCCAGACTTCGACAGCTACTGAAAATTTCTTTGACAATCGTCATAATTTAAGCCGCAAGAAGTCCACTGCTTGATATGGGCCTAACCCATACATTTCCAAATAGAACGGTTGGAAGCGACCTGCATCCAGCGTCTTCCTGCCACCTTAATAATTTCATCCATCCATCCACTTAGCGGGCGGTCTTCCGATGCTTGTCTTTGACAATATAACAACAATTTTCTGATCCGGGAATCAAAATCGAACCCACTCGTCCAACAAGGTAGGTAGTATGGGTTACGTAACTATTATATAGATATATATATATATATATATATATATATATAATAGTTACGTAACCCATACTACCTACCTTATATATTTATATATATTTCGGAGATGGAAATGGATTTGGATGAATATCGAGCGCACCATGTTCCGCCATTTTGGAAATATGCAAGAATCAGTGTGCACGTCCGGCACGGACGGCAGCCAGCGAAAAAAGTACGTGAACGAAAGACAAGACCGAACTACTGACTCAGTGAAGGACACTCATTTAAATTATTTATAATTCTCTCACATATATATATACTATTTGGCTCAATGCTGTACTTAACTATCTTATTTCTTTATAACTATTTCTTTGTGTGTCATATAAATTATTTTTCTTCTTTCTTTCTTTCTTTCTTCTATACAAGCTGGTATACACTTTTTACAGATTTAGAGAACATTTGTATAGTGTCTGCAAGCCTGCACTTCGTACAAAGATAGCTACACTATTGTAATTATATATGAAAATGTATATAAATAATAAAGTAATATATACATGATCTAAACTACAATGATACGAAATTACAGTAAAACAACTGCATATAAAAAACGCTGCGTTCCCCCGCCCCGTGTATTATTGCCAACTACACCTGATAGACCTGACAAGCGACTTATGTCATCCCGTGACGTGTATCCGGCGCGGCGCGATCGTTATCGTAATCGCGAGGATGCGCTGAGCCTCAAGTGATCATTGATCACGCAACTACACCTGCGGCTGCACTCGACGGTCTACAAGCTGTAGGGCTGTTCGATACCTAGCTAGACGTGCAGCTTGTATTAATAACAGTTTTTATATTCATATTTCATTAATTATCTTAATCATCTTCACTTAAAATCAAACGATAATTATTTTTCGTATAAATACATAACTTCCTATAGGTGCCTATTGATTCATCATCAACAGCGATAATATCCACCGTTGAGAAAATGCTTCCCCCATTAGGGTATGTAATATCGGAATATTTTCGATTCCGGAACTGAGTTACGATACTACTGGTTCGATTCCGGAATTCCGAAACCGGTTCCGAAATTAGAAAAAAGTATAGGAAATAAATTAAAATCTATAAATACATTATAAAGGCATTAAATTGTTTTGTTAAATCAAATTTTTATTCTAACAACTAAATAAATCGACAAAACTCTTGGCTGAGATCAATTGAACCGCCTTCTATTTTTTATGTTATACATAAATATAACATAAAATATATTCAAAAAATATCAAATAATCAACTTTTCAATAATATACATTATAGCAAAATCAACGTGTGCTAGCTATTTGCAATTGCAAGGTAGCTTATTAAATAACTACTATCTAATAAAATTATGATGAATATAAGATTCAACAACTCACAATGAACAATATCAACAAGTTCTCCTCTTTTGTGATCATGATAATAGGTTTAAAGAACAAACCTTAAACTTAAATTAAAAAACTCTAAACATACGTTGTCGTATTTATTTGGAAATTCACATCTTTTAATCAATTTATACTAAAAAGAAATATAAAGTAAATAAGATAAGAATCACTTATTCAAAAAAGATCGCTCTTCTTGATAATGTGTTCTCAAGAGTATCAGAGCATCTAACATTTTGTCTGAGAGCGAGCTTCGTAGGCGGTTACAAAAGTACCCGGCACACGAAAATACTCTTTCGCTCTCAACACTTGTGGGAAGAACACCTAAAATATAATTGTATGCCTGTGTCATATAAATACCACGTTCTCCACCATTATCGGACATGGCTTTCTCAGCTTTTACGAATCCAGCAAGATCAAAATGTCGTTTTTGATTCGTGCGAGGTTCTTTGCATTTACTAAGTTCCTTATCCAGCTGTTCTTGCAGTGTTGATTCATTGACTTCAGTTTCATCAACACCTATATATCACAGGCTTCGGCATCACCTTCATCGTTGATCTCACTTGAAACGGCATTTTATTTGTACTTCAATAGTTGCAGCAAAGTAATAATCGTCTCTTAAATGTCCTCACTATTAGGTTTACGAAAAGAGTCATCATCGGTTTGTTTGAAGAAATCGTCACAGAAAGTAAAGGTACCGATTGAATGAAATATCGTGCTGACCTAGCTAAGCAGATACTATATAGAATTCACAACATAATAATTCGATCCCCAAGACGCCTGCAAAGAGTGGGGATTATGGCAAATCCTCCTCAATATGAGAAACCTCCGTTCAACGGTGGACGTTCCAGTGGATGTGATGAATATCATAACTTAAGAATTACAAGAAAAGGAAGAATATGAACTACGAAGGGCATTCAAATCCGCGAACATCCATCCCCACAGTCTTTTGTTGTAATATTGTAAGCTAATTTGCTTAGCAGACATTAATGCGGTAATTATAGAGTTAGAATCGTTGTTAATTATATTGTACTTACCTACTAGAACTATGTATGTGAAATTATCTGAAAAAGATTTTTTCAACTTCTACATAATGCTATAAGTATGACAAGAATGGCTGAGTTCATAGAAATAAACAATGTTGGGCGAGCGGTAGTAGCTACGGACTGCCGTGCCGCAGGTACATAGTTCGATCCCCACCACCGGCACCGGCTCGGGCTTCACCGCATGGTGGAAGGGCATTTTGAGAATGTTCGCCTCGCTAGCTACCGCAATGCACTCCCTGCAATAGATAATCTGTCGCCAGCACCTTATCACGGTAATGTATAGATAACATTACCGTGACTTTACGGTGCGTTCCGGCAGCAGTCGTTGAGAGCAAGAAAAGTTTCAAGCACATGAGACTTGACAAGCGTTAGTGTAGCTCAGTGTTAGAGGCAGAGGTTAGTCCGCTTAACATCATGTGGGCCTCGGGCTTGTTCCGTCACAATCAAATAAAAATAAATACTCTAGTTTTGCTAGTACAGCAAATATCACTCGTACTAGTTATAATATACATTACTCTCTCTACATATCACTAAAATGTACACATTAACCTTTAGTTTATATTCAAATAATGACGCATTTGCTGAATATGTCTGAGAGAACATATTTAAAAAGAAGAGAATATAGATAAAGATTGTTGATCAGGTGCATGGCACGGCATACCCCTAGTATATGCACAGATTGCATCAGGATCGCGTTTCGTGTAGGCGTGCTAACAGCTCCACGCGTGTCACCTCGTGATGGTGCAGTTTAATCGTGATTGATGTCTTTACTACTGGACGCCGCGCCGTCTAATCGTGTATAACTTACATTCAACTAGACAAGGCTATCGAGCTAAAAAAAATTTTACCAAATAATGGAACCGACTTCAACACTCAAAAGTGTGAAATAACTTGTTGAAATCAGTACCATAATAGTTCAAAAGTATCTATTATCACAATATTGTGCGCATGGTACCGACTTCGACAAGTTATTTCTAACTTTGAGTGTTGAAGTCGTTCAAGTTTTTGATAAAAAAATATTTTTTACTCCTTTTAATGACCCTTGCTACTTACGGGATCGATTGTCATTCACTGTCAACGACTATAGGGAAAATATTTTTCAGTTATTGGAGTGTGACTCAAAAATGGCTTGACCGATTTTGGTAAAATTTTAATGGAACCAAACGACAAGCATCAGCTATCAAATAAAAAAAGAGTTATCAAAATCAGTTCACCCACTCAAAAGAAAGTTCTGAGGTAACAAAGATAAAAAAAACGAATTGAAGTTCTCAATTAGTTTTATTTTAAGTCTTTTAAAAATCCAATAAATACTCCTTTACCTACTTTGTGTGATTATTGTTATACTTGGGGGTACACGTGAAATTTTGTAAAGACTACTTAGTTTGATCCTCCATCGTTAAAACATTTATTAGGGTGTTGCAGAAGCTAGCCTTCATAGAGCCAGCTACGGGAGTGTCAGTGGACACCTCCTCGTGATGTAGCATGATGGCTGTCTCTAGCAGTGCACGTCTAATGATGATTAACTTGTGCAGGACAAGAATCGTGGTGGGGAACATTACCTGGTTACGTGAAATCTCACAAGAGCAGTTATATGTCTGCCTGTCTGCATGTGTTGTTGTCAGAACTCATCCAAAAAATGTTCAAAATTATAATGAGGTTTATGTAAGGCAAAAAAGAGCTAAGTTTAATAATCTACTATACCAGCCATCTTGCCATAGACAGATTTATAAAAAAAAAATGTTTATAACATGTGCATAATTATTTATAATAAATTACCACAAAGTATCAAATTATTACAAAACTATAAATTAAAATTAAAATTGAAAGATTGGTTACTGGACAATTGTTTTTATAGTGTTAATGAATATATGAATTTTTAAATTATTGTAATGTATAATGTATTTAATTGTAATGAAATTTGATGTGATCCTGACAATAAGTAAAATACCATTTTTTAATTATTTGTATAATATTTGCACGCCTGCCTGCAGACTGAATACATGGACGGAAGTAATTTCAAGACCTTATATATACATATATAAATATCGAATTGCATTCTAGCAAATAAAAGATTTGATTTGTATTGACGGTGAATCTTGATTTCAGTGTAGTTTTAATAGGTGTTTAATAATTAAACATGCGCTGGCAAGTGTTTTGTGGGATAATTAAGGAGCCGCCTGATTCTTATATTTAGCTCTATTGCCATAAAATAACGGGGATCATTCCAATATCATCCCTGTTATTAATTGTTGAAGTGTATGTGCTTGCAAAATTTAATGTAATAATATTCATTACGCGTAGAGGTTCCTCAAATTATCTAAAAATATCATCGCTAGCGTGTGTTTTCGTAAAGCATGTCTCGGTTCACCTCGGTGAAGTTTACTAAATTAGGAAATTCAAATTGCAATGTTTCACTTCTCTCTACCAGAGTATAATTATTATTATTATTATTACATAAATTATTACAAGGATATCAGATATACCCAGTGAGGAGGATACCGTTAATATAGGATATCGATTATCACATTTCAGAAAGCCGTAAAGGCGCGTTGGAGATTTTTTAAATAATTAAAACAGATTAATATCTGTTTTGCATATACAATGTGATTTTAATTATTATTATAATTTAGTTTTTCACTGTTGTTGAACATACTAACTATTATCGACAACGGTATTGTCTAATTGAACTGTAACTGGTGATGGGCGGGGACACCGCCACGCTCGTTATAATCACTTATGTGAACCCAAACTATTACGTAAATGAAGATGTTTGTTCAGGTGCAGCAGGTAGCGGCCATTACTATATATAATAGATCTGAAGGGTGCGAAAATAGTACCGACTTCACCAACTTATTATAGTTTCGTGAGACTACCACCTCAATCATTACTAGCTAATGTCCCTTTAGTCTACACCGTTATAGTTTTCAAATTCCGAACGGGATGTTCATGAAATATTACAGTTTATTTCAACAACAAGTACAGAATTATAACTGTGCTGAAGTCGCCATATGTTGAATACGGAACGACCCGTTTTATTTCATTAGACACCATTGAATGGTCGTAAATGAACAGTATCAGAATGCAGTGCGACATTTTCACAGAACATGTGTTACTCTAAGATTTACGAATCTTAATAAATGCTTCTTCAGGTTAATATCGATCTAAAGATGCAGTTTAGACATTACAATTTGATAATTAAAACCTGCTTCGCGAATAAGGTTATATAATTACAACTAAAGGAGATGTTCCCTTCTGATGGTTTAAATTTTTCCTTTCGTTGTTTCCTAAATAATTTAAAAATAATTATTAATAAAATAATAATATATTATTAATATTAATTATTATTATTAATTAATAAATATATTATTATTTATAATTAAAATATATATTTTAATAATTAATTAATAATTATATTAATATTTACTAATGGTATAAAGACGAAAGATTTGGAATTTTTATTTTCGTATGTAATGAATTTATTTAAAATTCAGTAATTTTTAATTTATTCACTGACTGATTTGTAATTTTTTTTCACCAATACAATCTTACATTATCCCTTATGAACATAAGTTATAGAATATTTTCAACGAAGTTAAAAATGATTGTTAAATACCCGCGCAAAGCCAGGGCGAGCAGCTACTCGGCATACATTGAAGATGTGAAGATATATCATTTACTCTCACAATAGGTTATAGGTACTTATTTATAAAATCAATATGGCGATGTGTAATTACTACTATAACAATTCACGATAACGACGACTAATAATAGTTAAATTAAACAAAACAAACGTGCTGCAGATAGGGCACGAGCAGAGATTCACGCATTCCAATACATTGGTAACAGAACTCGGTAATTTCGAAATAATATACCTCGGTCTCTATGAGTGTAACATGGGCAACCGATCTCTGCTCTGGCAACGATACAGAACAAGGGGTAGGTCAGTTATTAAATCGTAGATTAATCTATTGCGCCTAAATTTACAGTTATTATTATGTTTGTATTGACATAGGATATTATGTATTTGCATAGCTGCTGTTACGTGGGTTACGACACCTCAACCTACCCCTTCGGTGAATACAACCGTGATGGTATGTTTTCTTTTTAGGGTAGGACAATAACGTGCTTACAATATCGTGACAGTTTTGTATGATGGTAGGACATTTTGCGAATGCCCCACCTAGCTAGCTATCACCCGCAAGTAGAAAATCTGCCACCAAGCACCTAACTGTGTTTCCAGCAGCTATCTTTATGCGCTTTCACCATATACCGTCAGGTGAGGTCAAAGGCTAAACTATCAGCAATAAACGCAACAATCCGACGTAGTTTATTATAATATTATAGTACGTGCGCCCCGCGTTTTCACTCGCCTAGACAATGATGAAAAGTGATGATACTTACTGATGATGAATCGACAAAACTCTATATATTCCAGGTTTCATCCAAATCTGTTCAGCCGTTTAGGATAGGTACATCCCCTCACACATTTGTGAGGGGATGTACCTATCCTAATTTACAAACAAACTTTTATATTTATAATAATAGTGTCATTGGTGTGTAATATTATTATGCCTTATAATTTTTCAGTTGCAGGCCAATGTTATAACTATGCCCGGAAACTGGCAATAGACTCGCCACATAGTATCGGGAAAATAAGGGAGTTATAACACTTCTGCTTATAATAATCTTGACGATAAGATGTGATGAAGAGACGAAAAAATGTGATATGACACCTGGTTTAACTTGTGAACTGCAAATATTTTTTTCGAGTACGAGTATATCATAAATCACAATGTCATTTAAACATGACTCACGAACTTGAAATAAGACTAACTACGCAAATAGATTTAATATAAAAAAAATCTCATAATTTATTTCAAGTATTTGATCAGGGGCCTATGTAATTACTTGAGTATCACCATATCTGGATTCTGGACATCCATTCGATATAATTTATTTTATTCTCTAGCTGTAAATCATGTATTCTATATTGTTGACGTAGATTCAGCAACAACACCAACCCACATCTAATTAAGTACTAAACCATCATAAAAATCATCGTTTTATTAACACGCCACACACCGCCACGCCATGACCACCACAAAGCCAAATGAAATGTGGGCAGTTATGTACGTTATGATATGTTCGCGGAAATGACGAGAGATTCAAGGCTCCATCTCATTGTTGTAGGTACGTGGCTATAACTCCAAATGTGGCGTCTGACGAGCTCTCGTCATTATTCCGAGAAAGGAAAACTAATTTATACCATAATAAAACCAGAAAAATTAGTATTAGTGGGGGCTGCAGGAGATTAAATGCCTACTCTAGTGCAAAAATATACAATCGTGAAAAATGCATACTCTGATATATGAAGAACACGGGTGTTTGAGCAGTGTGAAGCGTGACGCGACACCGGCCCACGTACCACACTCAAAATCCTGAGGAAGGCTTCCGGTAGAAGCCGAAACATTGTCGATAGCGATATCGACTCATAGTAAGTTCACGCTCAAACACCCGTGTTCTTCATATATTAGATATAAATATGAGCGTAAGTTTTTATAGTATAATGCCTACTCTAGTCTGGATGCGCAGGGTTGCACATTAAGATTTTTTGTATTTCAACTCTATGGTTGTACATATCTCTAAATTTTATTGGTATTATTGTAATATGTATTTGTATTACTGTGTATAATAAATTAGCTGACGAAATAAAACTGTTAGAGGGTCATGTTTATAAAAATAATGTGGCTAAGTCAGTGGTTATTGGAAAATTGTTTTTATAGTACTAAAGAATTTATGGAATTTTAATGAAATATATATGTATTAATTTGATTAAATTGTTAATATGTTTTATTAAATTGTTAATATTAGCATTAGCCTTAAATATTTGCACGTCTGCTTGCAGGCAGAATACAGAAACAACGAATTTTACACTAGACTCAAAATGTATATTAATTATTGTATTCTTGCAAATAAATTATTTGATTTGATTTCATATAGTGACGCATATCAATTCGTAACTCCCTACAGACAGATTTTTTATTTGTTAATAATTATAGTGTCTTTAGATAAATCAACGCACTCCGGAAAAGCTATGTATTTACCGTAACTAATCAGTAATCACATTGATTTAGCTGCGCCCCAAGGTTTCACCTGCGTAGGCAATGATGAAAAATGCCCTGTGTTAATCCAAGACTATATCTATATTTCAAGCTTCATCTAAATTGGTCCAGCCGTTTTAGCGTGAAGGAGTAATAAAAACACATCGAGCAGTCGGCAGATGCGGGCACGTAACCAATTAGTGATCTTGTAATTATTTAAAAATATTAAATAAAATCATATATAAAAAGTACATACAAAAGTATATATACTAAAATTAAAATACGTTTGTAATATTAACTTCATTATAATTAAACTTCATTATAAGCAAGAATTTTTAATAAAACATCAATATTTCTTTTGGTTTTCTTCTTTTCTTTTTGCAACTGTTTAAATCTACATGTAATCTTCAGTAATAACTAATAACCTTTCAACCTTTGTACCTATCTTTTGTATTTATATTATACAATAACAATTATTACGTTATTTATATAATGGAAGGCGCGGCTGCATTCTGCAATTAGTGAAAAATTAAAGCAGCTGAGAGGCACTTTCACGTGTTTATGTAGTATCTTAATTATTTATTATAGAATAAAATATTGAGTATGCATATATGGAGAGCCTTGTGCATACATAATCCTCCATAATACTATTTTGTATTTATATAAAGGATACTATTATCTTTAAGTAATGACATTCTCTCTATAAAAACCTTATTTTTACCAAAATTGGGTCGTGTGTGTCCTCGCGCTGGATTTCGCGCCTCCATAATAATAATTGAATGATTAATTTCGATTGTACGAAGGAAATAAAAGATAAAACAGCCTTGCACTGCACCCACATGCACGCAGGTAGGTACATATGTATGTATGTATGTATACAGGGTTGCTAACAATAATGCACGTATATGTATATTAATTCTAGGCTAGTCTGAACAACATCTTCGACCTCATCATCACTTACCATCAGGTGAGATAGTGGTCACAGACTAGCTTATCAGCAATAAAAACTCTGTTGGCTGAGCACTATTCGATCACCTAAGAATTTTATGTAAAACTTACGGCCGTAGAGGATCTGTATAGTCATACTGTTATGAAAGTCATCGACTTCGTCTCCGTACTATAAATGCTCAATTCAAGCATAATAATTAAATCCTAAGATCTTCCTATAATTACAGCATTCTGAATGCTACAGGCTTAGCGAATCAGCATTAAACGTAACTCAGCAGAATCCACTACCTGGAAAGCCATTTGGTAAACAATGATTACCGAGTGATACAAGTTTAAAACAAGTCTAAAGTACGTAATTACGTACCTAAGTCCGAGTTGCTCTAAGATTATTGCAAATGTTCTTTAAGGAGACATTATATAAGAACATACAAGAAAAACCTGTTATTTAAGCTGAAACACCAAGCGTATGAAGAATGGGAGGATACGATTTAATCATAAATTATGCGACATATACGTATTTCGTATAGGTATATGTAAATGTGTATATAATGTTCAAATCAAATCATATTTTATTTGCTAGAACACTATGAAAAGTATCTCATAATTAAAATAAGTGATAATGTAGATATTCTTTAAATTCTCTATGAAAATTTCCTTTAAATTAACAAACTTTGCAATACTAAGTATTAAGACTAAATTCCTCTTCCTACACACTGTAAAAACACGTCTCTACTTACTTTTTGCCTTTGCCTTATAAGCCATTTTCTTGCTTCCTAGGTAGCGCGACATTACTAATATCACGCGAACACAACCACGGGCCGAAGCTAGTATCGAAATGTAATAGCGTGGGAACGATCAAAATGATTTAAAACAATAATGTTTATGTCCTGAAGATGTTTTGTGTAGATAAAACAGCGCATGCGCATCGCGGCTCCGGTTACGATGCAATGCGACTTGAAATACAGGTTCGCTATGATTTTTATAAATATATATATATATATATATATATATATATATATATATATATGTATATATATGTATATACATTGTACAATGTATGTTTTATGCAGGAACCACGACGTTGAGCTAGTGATAATAGTTGCAAATGCTTCAAGTAGGTTGACTAAATGCTTACATGGTAGTGGCAGTAAATAATTCGTAATAATCTGTATCTAATACTAATATTATAAAGACGAAAGATTTGTATTTTCTTTGTATGCAACGAATAAACTTAAAAACTACTATATAGACCGATTTGGATGAAATTTTGCATGGAAATTGTTTGAGACCGGAGAAAGGACATATATTATGAGTTTTTTATCCAACTGCGCAATAAGATTTACGCACGGGGGAGCCGCGGCTGGAAAGCCATAGTTTGTTAATAAAGGCATACTACCGTTAATAAAAAAAACTTAATATTCTTCTTAACGTAAGTTTCTTAACAAGTTTAATATATATAACTTAAGGTATCTGAACATCTTTATAGAATATATATTAAGTTGAGAACTATCAACTTAATATATATTCTATAAAGATGTGTATATTTATAGAAAGGATTTAATTTCTCGTATTAAACTCAAATTAATATTCTCGATATAAAACATTATTTGTTTCTGCTGCCGAACTATATCGTAAAATCAACTTATTTTCGTATTACATACATGGGTAAGTAAGCAATCAACATTTTCTGGTAAGGATATTGCAGTCGAGCAAACTTTTAAATATAAATTTCGGTTCGTATTTCTTTGTATGTACGAGTATGTAATCGGACATGTTCGTATTGTTCGTCCTTGCCTTAAACCTAAATCCATGGCAATGACGACGTATGTACCAATATAGAGCTAACATTAAAAAGGTACTAAAAATTGGATACAATAATAGTTAAGTTTATTATAAATATGGTAGAAGAAGGATCAGAGTTCAATAAATGCAATATTCATGGTACAAGCACGACGCTCACCTGGTGTTAAGCGGTATGCGCTGCGTATAACAGATGCAGTTTATCACAAGTGGTGAACTATTTACACTGCGCCCATTACCCTGAGACAAAGTTGCTCATATGCCTGTAATTTCACCAGCATCACACGATAGCAGTAGATATAATGTGTGGCGGTAGAAATATGGTGGCAAATAACGAATTTTTATGATTGTTGGGCATGAAAATATAGTGTTGTAGTAGAGAAAGATGGGTCGGTGCGTAAAATGTATGGAAAGGACATTGACGAAGCTGTAGCAAATAGCAATACAAGGTGCATGAGGATGGAACGTTTGGAAGTGAAAGAATTCTGACCAGATTGGAGACGTTCTGGAAAAAAGCCATAAGTCAAGAAACGGGCGTCGTCGGTGAAAATTTTGTTGAGAATGAAGGCAAAATGAGAGATAGGTATCTAGCTAGTTAAAATAAGCGGTAGCTGGCTACACCGAGGTTTATCTGTTACAGCTTACAGCTGATTCAGTTAAGGTAACGCCTCGTATCGAGCATTCCATCACTTACCATCAAGGGAGATTGTGATCAAAGGTCTGCATTAAAAAAAAAATATACTTTGACGACTTTCTCACCTGTTAGTAAGAGATGTTATAGTCGAGGATAATAAACAGGACCACTCTGGAACATATCTAGTTTGTCTATCAATTTGTTACCTATTTCAGAACTGATTTTGATGGGTTTTAATTTCTCAAAAATAACGTGCTGCATCAAGACCGTCAGGAGCTACTTCCAGGATAAGTATTGTTTTTTTTAAGTTTTCATATAGGTTATTCTATAGATATTCATATAGAGCCTCAAGAATTTAACAATGAGCCTCATGGCCGAAGTCGGGTCATCCAGTTCTTTTATAATTTGCATGTCGATAATATAGGTATAGACTTTGTTTAATAAAACATGAACACAAGATCAATATTCATTAACAAATGTCATGAAGGCAATGATGAAAATACCACAGACACAAGAATTCAAGACGCAGGTGAACAAACAAACATTCGTCCGAGCGCTCACCTCGGTGGAGCCGATACCTACCCAAGTACCTACCTATAATGTTGTGATGATGACGGCCAGGGACCAAGACATTCCACCACTCTCCGAGACAGAAACAATGTAAGCATACCACGACATTTAAACACTAAATACGTTCCGCAATAATTCAATTATAACAACCCAATCGGGGTATGATATACCTACCCTCAGGCATGACATTCCATAACTCATAAGAATTGGTTCCTTAAGGAAAGTCACAGTCCACACCCACAAAAAAAAGGCTGTATGTGAATGGAAACGTAAGCCTAATTTATGCGGACACACGTTTAAAAAAAACAGCTGTCAAAGAACCCGCCGCCCGGTTCGTTTCAAATGCGTAAAACACGAAGACGAAATCGTAAAATAATAAAAGTAATCAGAAAAATTGAACTCACCTGAATAAGATTCACCACTGGCTGCTACTCGCCACCCATTAACATTTAAAAATCGCTTTTAAACTGCTTTCTTCCCGCACAGTTTTCCACCTCTGTTAATATCCTTAGTTAAAGTTAATAAAGCCCTCGCGTGTTATTGTGAAGCTGATTGTTAGTGCTTTTATTAAAGTTGGGTGAGTGTTCGCAAGTCGTTTCGTTCGAGTCGATCCGCTCGGTATGCACTTTTGGGGTCACTAAGGGTCGATCAGTTTTATTGTTATTGTCGCGGGATGAGAGCGGGGTCGACGTGCGGCGCGCGCGGGTTCCGAGCGATCACTGAGCCGGCTGTAGCGCGGGCGCAGGCTGCGCGGGCGCACCACGGCCCCGGCCGCTGGACACCGCGGGATGCGCGCCTCCTCCGCATCCCTCCACAGCCTTCACTTCGCTCCGATACCGACCCGACTCTCTACTCCGCCACTTATCACACACCTTCCAAGAAACCGAATACACACACAACACTAATTAGTTTAAGTGCGTTATTTATTTTGACGATAAATGTCTGCGTCTCGGAATTTAAATATCGAATACTTAATTGACAGAGTCCCTTTCGATGTAAGACTCGAAGAACAAATGGAAGAAAGTGACGATGGGGCGATAAGGAGGTCAATGGAAGCTCGAGTTATCGATGGAGACAATGAGGTATCGAAATGCAATCGTCTCACAATGGCCTGACGATGGAGTGATAGCGGACAATGCTAGCTCGCACTTACCATTGTCGAATAGAGACGGAACTACCATTCATTGTTGCAGATCAGAGAAACAAAATCCGATAAAGAGTGAATAGAAACGAGGTTAATGAAATTTGAAGTCCAAACGATGATCAATTGATTACAGATTAGTTAGATGCTGTTGAAATAAGTTAAATGAAATTATGATATTGAAATCCTCGAGCTAGGCTCTTAATTTAAGTACTATCTATAACCAAATCATGTAGGTTCGATACCATATGTCTTCTCTATCAACAAAAGAACTCAATTGCTTTGTTTTATGACCGGCCGCCTTCCTGACGCCAACCTGTCTTGTATCTGCTCTATATAGTGTGGACGCTGATATGCGCAATCCAATGTAAAGGAACACTTCACTCACATTTTTCCCCTTGCTCACTTTTTACGATGAGCTACCGGAGGATATAGAACAATCCTTTTTTTTAAGCCGGAAACTGTACTTCATATGACTTAATTGGAACAAAAGTTTCTTTCAGATTGTTTCAGATCGTTTCCCTTGGTTTATATAAGCTAGATCGAGCAAGCTTAAAGTATTCTATTATTCCATTACTAAACGTTTTCACTATTTTAGAAGCATACGATTCTAAGAAAACTTAGACAGCAATTCTAACATGTTATTCCTACTATACATATTATATTGCGTAAATTATTACGAGTTTCATCAAATAAGGCTACATTACTCGTACTTATTAGATACTTATTTAACTAGAAACCAATTACCCACTGACACTTCGCTTAAAGTTACGAAAAGGAAACTAGACAACATGTTTAAAATACCATATATGCCTTCATAAGGTAATGTAAGACTCATATCAGCAAATTTTGAATGTTTTTTTATTAAGAGAGTAGGTATAAGTACCTAATAAAATATAATATATTAATCTAGACGATATGATAAATACAATGCCTAAGTCACTGACTGATTATTTGAAGCTCGATCAACGAAGTTAAGCAATGTCCGCAGCTGCGGTCATGAGTCGGATGGGTGACCGCTAGTGGCATTACTACTGAGCGTGCACTTGCTTGATCTGAAAACACGACTCCATATATTTCTCTCAATAGAAAAGTGAATACAGCTCTAAAATGTCGTTTAATCAAGTTTTGTGTTAGTAAATCGTACCAATACAAAGTTTATTTCTAATTTATTTTATTTATTGCAAATACACAAATTATTACAGGTATATCCTAATTCAATTGTGTATGCAACATAATTATGATTAAAGAAGAAAAGTACATTAATTAAAGATTCTAAATATACCTTCACCAAATAACACACGAATAGTAATCATTTAAATTACAATCTAATGTTAAATATTAACAATTCAATAAAGGTCAAATAGGTAATGTCTTACAAAATTTGAGCATATTGCTCTAATAGTGTGTGCCTGTGTTGAGCAGAGAGCACTCGCTTATATAAACAATACTAAATAAAATGTTTACCTAACATTATCAAATATCACATACATACACAAATCAGGCATCTAGGCCTCTTCTGTAGGGGTAGGCAGACACCACAGATTTCCACTTACTACGATCCTTACAAATCTCTTTGGCTTCATCTACACTCATCAATCCTTTCATACATAAGCGTCGTTTTAGGGTAGGTATTCCTGACCTGGCCTTTTTCACAACGTCTTCAATCTAATCGGAAAGTTTGCCTAGGTCCCCCTTTCAACAAATATTACTTTAATTAAAAACAATATTATCTTAAAAATGTATGTCCTCCATTTTTTCCTGTAATTGCGCTTAATATCATATTTAGTTATAGCGCCCACGTTGCACCCCCATGTAGGAAGGCTAGGTATATTTCTATCTAACAGGCACAGCTCCAGATTCCTTGGACTGGGACTCTTTGTCCGATAAAAAAAAAACGTTTTTCTTACCAAAGAATCGAACCCAGAGTCTCCATTCCAAAGCAACGGTTTCACCTCTTCACTCGGTGTGTACATACTCCTGTTTGTATTACCAATCAAAAATTGAGTCACACTAAGACAACAAAATTAAATCGTGTGGGTTTGATATCAAATAAAGCTGAACTGATTTTGATGAAACAATGTAAATATATTTTTTATTAGGTACTTAATTCATGAATTAGGACATACCACTGGGTAGTTCCCTAAAGAACAACTTTAAATCTCGTCGACGCGACGTGATGTTTAGTGTGGGTTGCTCGAAGGCAGCTATATCATAACAACAAAGCTATAAAATGTAAAACAGCAGTCGTAACAATTACCAATAACTTGTTAAGACTACTTTTATTGCAAATTACACAATAACAGTTAAACAAAAAGACCGCAAGACTCGATTGCTTCAAACTATTGCATATGCATGATGAGAGGAACCTGTAATGACGTTATTGCAGTCTTAGATGCCCTGCTGCATAATAAGGTCTGCATCACTAGCGCGGTGGGCTGAGGACACCTGGTGCATATTCTGTGACTCGCAGCTGAGTCATATATTATCAATAGAATGTGTTTTTTTTATTTAGTTTCGCAAACGTTACAACAAAAGAGCATAAACATAACATAAACACGAATACAGCTAGTCGTGATGCCTGATCAATGAAGGCTTTATCTGAGGTGCTTGGTGCTGATTTTGAAGCAGTGATGAGCTAGTAGGTATAACTATGGACTACCGTACAGGGGATTGTGCGAATGGTCATCTGGCTACGATTGTCGAATAGAAAATATGTTATCAAGCACTTAACAGTTTTCTGGCACTTACCATTGTTGGCCACATCATTACTTCACCTGTTAGGTGAAATGGTAGTCAAACGTGAACCTATGTACTGTACTATATCAGCTGGATAGTCCACTGCTGAACACAGCCTTCCCTAATGTTGAGGGGTTTGCCATAATCCCCACGCTTGGGAGACGTCTGTGTGAGATATCAGTACCTCAGAAAGTGCTGCTGCCCACCTTCTGTGTTACCCTTACTCGCCTCTTACGACGCCCACGGGTAGAGATGTGGTGTGGTAGTGACATCCTTGCCGGCACCCCACGGAGTGCCAATCCTATGTAAATCTGTGTAAATGGTTCTACCATAAATGTCCTAATTCAGAACCCAAAGAAGTAATGTAGGTACTGAATCTGTTTAAAATCCATTCAGCCTTGTTTAAGGTGAGTGGCAACAAAAAAAATACAATTTACTAATTTAATATATTTCAATTGGACCAGGATCACAATCCTCGACAAAAGTCGTCATGATTGAAGCAACAACTATAGATAGCAGCAGGATGGTGTCCTGTAGTCGTAAGATGAATCATTTCGCATGTTTTAGAAAGCGATCACTTTAATTCGAGGTTAAAACCTTCCTCCGTTCCTTTTAATCTGTGGTTTTAGCTGGTTCACCTTTGTATGGAGAAATGTTAGTTAACGTAACATTCTATCAACAATGGCCACAGATTGCATAATACGTTTCTTCAGTAAGCTAAATTTAAAGACATATGTTCAAATGATCTTCTATGGTAAGAAATTGTTAACGGGATTATGTTATTAAAGTAATACAAAGATGCGAAACCTATGAATAATTACAACTACATTATAATTCATTTCTTTGTGATGATGATATTAATCTCATCGTAACGATATTAGCATCGAGATATCGTCAATCGAAAAGATCGAAAGTTTGGAACTCCCAGCAGACGTTGTTACAATGTATATTTTGTAACGTAATCGTGTATATATATGATACTCTGACAAAATAGAAGAATATGATATAATAAAACCTAATCTTCGTAAACAATATAACCAGTTTGTGAGAATATAAACACTTTAATAACTTTGATATTTATCGTACATTTGAATTAGCATACAGACAACTTGTATTATTGACATCATTAGGAATATTATAAGCAGATTGCAGATCTATAAAAAACTAACAGAAGTAGGTACTTATGGCTTATAATTGTCAATCAACACCTATAGAGTAGGTATCTCGTATTTTAAAATTAAGTTGCCTCTCATTCGGGTTCCCTTAGCGTGGAACTTCTTTGCGAGGAGCTTTTTTGTAGATTCCTACTTTGGAGTATACGTTTGAGTGAGTGTGTATTACATTAGTTTTTTTATAACTCATTGCAGGCCAGCCTTTGATACTATCTAAACTGGTGGTGTGTGATGTTGCGGTCGACGAATTTGTACAGGCTAACTTTGAAATGCTGGTTCTTAAGGACTCATTGCTACAGATTTTTCACTCTAGCATTAGCTAATACGTGAAGGGCATATCGAAAAATGCCCTTCCACGACGGTGAAGCTCAAGCCCCTGGATCGAACTAAAGCCATTGCCGACGAGTCATCTGTAATAAAAAAATATACATTATTTCTCGTAGCATATCAATGATAGTCAATTTTCGACTAAACTTGTGGCACTATAATGTTTAAGCGATTGTAAACAAAATTATTTCCTCTCTATAAATTCTTTTTTTATATTATGAATTGACGAGACAGTCCTGTCGCGCGTTTGATGGTAAGCGTCACGCCTGTTGATTACAGTTGCAGTGCACCATCTTCGTTCTGCTTAAGGCCCTTGGGTACGTCAAATTCGTACTTTCTAAAGCGAACTCCTCCGTAACCGCTGAAGTTGAAGACTTGAAAAAGATATATTTTATAGATGAATTCATGTACAACATTTGCAACATATGATTTTACGGTATTACTATTACTTTTGCCTTAAAAAAAATTCAAACTACATACTATTTCTTGACTTATATGGCGAACTCCTTCTAAACGGCTACGATTTTTGAAAAATAAATTGTACCATTAAATTTCTAGATTGTTATACTACAATTATAACATAGCATTTGTAAATCCATTGATATTTTCCTAAGAAAATGTCGAATTATTCAGATTCAGAACGCTTGCGGTTCCGAGGTGCTCTGCGCGGACGCGGGCGGCAGTGTTGCGCAAGCGTTGGCACGGGGAGGCTGTGTCGCTCGTAGCTCCGCTCGCGCTTTCGACTGATAACGATCTTGTCTATGTATTAGTGCATTGACACGCGAGATTCGTAGCTGTGTGCGTGCAATGATTCGCTCGCTGCAGAGGGCCAACTTGATTGCGACGTGAAGTATGCGCGGTGACGCTTTATTATTGGTATTTTGTAGACAAATTTTATTCGAATTGTCTCACATATGAAAAGAATCAATACTTGAAATTGACAATGTTGTGGGTAAATTACAATGGGCGGCCTGCCTTATCAATAAGATCAATGAAAAGTTTTATAATATATGTACAAAATTAATTAGTAATGTCTATAATGCTCTCATGTTATAACTGGTTAACTAAAGATAATATATTTTTTTATATTATGGTAAATAGTTTCCGGCTTTAGTAGTTTGTAGGGTACAAAATGGTTCTCTACTACATTTAGAGTTTGTATGGGGCTACATACATCTTTTGGAGTTCTAAGCTTTTCTTGAGTTGGTTGGTGGAGTGAGAGTTGTTATTTTTCGATGACGTTTGCCAAGTGAAAAAAGTTACCTAGATTTGGCTGGAATTCAAAATCTAGGTAGTTCTAGACGTCTTTATTCCGAATTTGGTATTTATTTTTCGATGACGTCTGCCAATTGAAGAAAGTTACTCCGATTTGGCTGAAATTCAAAATCTAGGTAGTTCTAGACGTCTTTATTCCGAATTTGGTATTTATTTTTCAATGACGTCTGCCAAGTGAAGAAAGTTACTCCGATTTGGCTGAAATTCAAACTCTAAGTAGTTCTGGACGTCTTTATTCCGAATTTTGAACGTATTTTTCTATGACGTCTGCCAAGTGTGGAAAGTTACTCCAATTTGGATGAAATTCAAAATCTAGGTAGTTCTCGACGTCTTTATTCCGAATTTGGAATGTATTTTACGATGACGTCTGCCAAGTAAAAAAAGTTGCTCCGATTTGGCTAATAATCGAAATCAAGGTTTTTCTGGACGTCTTTTTTCCAAATTTGAAATTATTTTTTCGACGACATCTGCCAAGTGAAGAAAGTAACTCTGATTTAGCTGAAATTGAAAATCTAGGTTGTTCTGGACATCGTCATTCTGAATTAAGAATTAATTTTTTGAAGACGTCTGTCAGGTGAAAAAAGTTACTCCTATTTGGCTGAAAATCGATATCTAGGTTTTTCTGGACGTTTTTGTTCAATATTTGGCATACATTTTTCGACATCTGCTAGGTGAGGAAAGTCACTCCAATTTGGCTAACATTCAAAATCTAGGTAGTTCTGGACGTTTTTATTCCGAATTTGGAATTTATTTTTCGATGACGTCTGCCATGGGAAGTAAGTTACTCTGAATTGGCTGAAAATCAATATTTAAGTTTTTCTGGACGTCCTTATTCCAAATTAGGAATTTATATTCCGATGACGTCTGCCAAGTGAAAAAGTTCCTCCGATTTTGCTGAAAATCGATATCTAGGTTGTGCTGTGCGTCATTATTCCGAATTTGGAATAATTTTATGTATGTCGTCTGCCAAGTGAAGAAAAATACTCAGAATTGACTAAAAATGATATCTAGGTTGTTTTAGACGTTATTATTCCAAATTTAGACGAATGCCCAGTAGATAAAGTAACTTCGATTTAGCTGAAAAGATCGATCGTCTATAACAACCTAGATATCGATCTAGGTTGTTCTAGACGTCTTAATTCCAAATCTAGAATTTATTTAATAATGACGTCGGCCAAGTGGAAAAAGTTACTTTGATTTGGCTACAAATCGATACTTATCTTGGTTTTCCTGGACGCTTTTCTATTGGTACTATCGATCTTAATTGTTATTAACTTGTTGTGAAGTGCGTGAATCCCTCTAGGGTGAGTTCCTTATATATTATTGTTATTTTATAGTGCTGACTAAAACCTATGTAACGTAAACAGCTGTGCTGCCCTACCGCGCTAGACTGTGAGTTTTAAAATGTGAGTCGCTGGTAACAGTACCACGATTGTGTCGGCGCGGCTTAGCAACAGCTGGCTGAGGAATATCAGCTACTAAGCCGGTGTCTTCCTTCCAGAATTCCACTTCACTGATTTAATCCGAGGACGGGTGTTTCGAGCACTCACTACCGAGATCCAGAACTATCAGCTGACGCCAAGACCGCCACATCTGGGACCTGGATCACGTGTACTATCAGGCCAGTGTCTCCCTCCGGTCTATGTATATTTGGAATAAGGACGCCCCGAAAAACCTAGATCTCGATTTTTAGCCAAATCTTAGTAACTTTTCTCACTAGGCAGACGTCATCGCAAAATAAATGCCAAATTTGGAATAAAAACGTCCAGAATAATAATAATAATATAAACAATAATATAAATCTTTATTTAAGCCAATAACACTTTTTCCAAATCTTGTATTGCTGGTGGTCTTCACACTTCGACGTTGAAGTTTGTATCGTTAAGACCTTAATTGATAGCTGTACAGTGCACAGTTGACTTCAGTACAATTTTTCACGCAAAATAGTTATAAACATAAATTTAACTTACAAATTATCCATAAAATAACATCTTGTTCAGTTTCATACATTTTTTTTTATAAATTATCCACACAGGTGGTTTTTATATTTTAACTAAATTTGTGTTATTTACGTGTTTGTATGTATGATGCTATATGGTGATATATAAACTGAAAAATTCAGGACTTGATTATATAAATATGTTTTAATAAAAGGGCTAAATCTTCTTGCAAAAGTTGTACGAATGACAGGTTATTTTAAGTGGAAAATTCGTTTATGTAGCGTATTACTAAAATTTGCAAATTTTTTAAAGAGTCTGTGTGCGAACTGAAAACAACCTAGATATCGATTTTCAGCCAAATCGAAGTACATTTTTCACTTGGCAGACGTCAACGTAAAACAAATTCTTAACATGGAATAATAACGTCTACAACAACCTAGATATCAATTTTCAGTCAAACCGTAGCATTTTTCTTCACTTGGCAGATGACATTGAAAAAATAATTCCAAATTCGGAATAATGACTCTCAGCACAGCCTAAATATCGAGTATCAGACAAATCTGAGTAACTTTCTTCACTCGGCAGATGACATTGAAAAATAAAGAAAAGGAATAAAGACGTCCAGAACAACCTAGGTAGGTACACTATACATTTTCATTTGACGACTGATCTCAGTCGCAGTTGCAATTGCGGATACTCACTAGAATCGTACGGTAGGAATATAAAGTGCCATGTTACCGGAGCGCATCGCGCATCTGCATATTCTTTGACCGTTATATTTGTGCAGCGAGCGCGGAACGTATGCGGCGATGCGCGAGTAAAGTAAGCTCGATTAGGTCCAGATGCTCAAGGCCATTGGCGACTCTAATCGCCTTAAGGGCACCTTGTTTCGAAGATTTAGGCATTTTACTCGCTCAGTCGACTTGCATCCGCGTTACGCGGGAGCCGACTTGATATGAACTCCGGTGACCTTTGTCGGCGGGCGAGAACGCCAAAGTATAACATAATGCAGTAGGTACGGAGAGTTTGATTTTATTGACTGTATTCTTTTAGTATATTGATTATTTTATTGACTACAATCCCTTAGTATATTCTTTTATTTGATTGAAACGAAAGTTTATTGGACTTATGTAGGTATTGACTGTAAACATAATTACTCTTACTAAACTTTTTGAATTAGTGAGGTGATAATGATGATTGAAGGAGAGTTTGTGGTACATACCTAAAGAATACAAACAACAAATGAATAAATATTGTACATAATTGTTATATACAATATTTATTGAAACATTATACATAACATAATTGTATACAATTATTACATATAATTATGTACAATATTTATTCTCATTTATTATACATACAGGTGGATTTCATATGAGAAATAAAATGCTTATTTTTAATTAAAATTCATTATAATTTAGAGTTCTAGTGCTTGGTCCAGACTCATTTTCATTCGATATGGTCTTATTATGATCCAAAGTTGCATTTGGATCTTTATTAAAATTATAGTCTAGGTCCTCACTGAACTGCCCCGTGGGTGACGGAATAGGACCTGATTGCAAATTAATCATGTTTTGCGATAAAAAATTCTCATTTTCTTTATTTTCGGATTCGGTGGATTCGCATTCAAGTGTCAGATTCCGTATGGGCATACCACGAGTATGTCTGGGGTTGACGATTTCTGGCAGCAGACATTTGTGGTAAAAGTGTGATAACTTTGATTCCATCTTTGATTTCCAAAATTCATCATCTTTTTCGATTCTTTCGATATGTACTGGTTCTTTTTCCCCGGCCCAAATACCAAATAGACATTGCCGTCGTCCTGTTACATGCAGTTGTCCTTGGACTTGAAAAAACCAATGACTGTTTTTATTAATTGCTGTAGTCCGCGTCTTTTTATTAAATTTTAATATCTGGATTTTATTTTCTTCTATAGCCTTTGTCAAGCCAAGTTTTGACGCCGCAAAAGGACATTTAACTTCTACTAGAACATCATTTCCAATAAGCCCGTCAGGCGTCGCACCAATAAATGGGAAATCTTTATGTATAAACAGTCCACAAGGCTCGATAGACACATTTTCTTGTTGTTGTATCTTTTGCAACGCTAGCTGCTCATTTTCAATACCATGGGCAATAGATACAACATGGCTTATATTTGATTTATACAATATGTTTTTCACTAAAGGAGCGGTCTTTTGATACTTGTCGTTTGCAAACAGGGCCAAAATTAGAGGCAGTAATTAGGTTTTTCCGAATTTCTAGCCACTCACTACTGTCTCTTTGTAATATCGTATTTCGCTCGATTCCATCTCTGTCAGCAGTTAGCGTTTCTAAATTTTTAAGAAATTCTTTTTTGGCTATTTCTAGATCACATTCAGACATATCTGGATCGGAACTGGCAGAGCCATAATCATTTTGTTTTGATACTGCCGCTTTCTTGATTTTTTTTGCTGGATGTTCCAAACTGCTTTTTCTTTTCTGGGCCCTCTCTCTTTCTCTTTTCCTTTCCACAACTTCCGCCAACGCTACTGCCGCAACTTCCGCCACTCCTGCTAGGCCGGCTGCTGACAAATTTTTATTCGTCAGCGTTTTAAAGACATGCGATATTGCTGCCTTGTCATTAAACGATAACACCGCAGCGGAGACCCTCCCTTGGTAGCCTTGTTTCAAGGCAAAATTTATACGTTTACCTCCTATAAATTTTGCTATGACATTGTTGAAGCATTCGACAATGTTTGTATTTACGTTTTCTACTAAACTTCGTGATTTTGCAGCTACATTTGAAATGATCAAGTTAAGTCGGAAAAGAAATGTTGAGTTTTTAATAGACTTCAACCCATCACTAAAAACATTTTCTTTATCACAGTTGTAATCCTGACACATTCTGTGATCTCCGTATGCATGTGATAGGGAATTGATGATATCGTTGTGAAGCAACTTTATAGCAATATCTTTCGTATTTTCTGATGTACTATGGTGTTTTATTGATCTAACTATTGCTTTTCTCATGGACATTATTCTTAGGTTCGTCAGAGTTTTTCTACAAGCCAGGGGAAATTTTGTCTCTGTAACCAGACTCCGCATTTTTTTGCACAGATTTCGCAAAATGTGATTTCTGCATTCAATTTTTTCCACTGTTATATTGTGGGATTTATATGGATCTACTTTTAGCACCTTTGCATATGTCGAGGCATCTCCATCTGCAATCATTCTTTTATAAATAATGCCATACATTGGAATTGATTGCTGAAACCCTTCAGTTATTATGTCACCTTCCATAGAACATGATGAACCATCAAAATTCTTGTAACATTTGTGCTCATTGGGTGGAGAATTCTTGCTTTCCGCGCGAGCGCACACAAGGCAGTATTTATTTTTTACCGCCAGGAAAATAATTTTGCCGGTTCTTCTTCCAATAATTGCTGCAGTCCCAGACGCAGCCTTATAGTTGGATCCGTACGATCGAGCACACCAAGAAGCGTCAACGTAAACATCAACCACTGGTATGCCATTTTTGGTGCGACCTTCTGCGATTGCCAACTCTTTTTCTTCTTCAGCAGCAGCTTTCATGGATTCAGCTGCTGTGTTTTCAAAACTATCGTAAACTTGTCCCTGCAGTTTGTTGTGAAATTTTGTAGAAAATATGTGAATATTCATGGAGGAAAAAAGCTCTTCGAACTGAGAATAACCAATCCCTGAGGCTACCATACCAGTGGTTGCCGCAATATTTACGTCTATATTTGCTGTGTCTGTATTTTCGGATTTTATAAGGCAAAGCTGTTTGCACATATTGCATTCAAATTTAAATACGGACAGTAGACCAATTCTTTTTTCACTAATTAGCCGAAAATTTCCCGCTTTGCAGTCAAATAAATTGTTGTGACGTGCTTTTTCCTGTAATTGAGTAAACAAGTAATTGATGTCAATGATGCGTCTCCCTGAAACTGGTTGAAACTCGTGTTCTTGATTTTCAGACTCTACGAGGAGAGGGTCATCTTGACTAGATTTTCTGCAACAATAAGTGACTTTAGATAATTTGTAAAATTTGAGGTCATTTAGGTCAGCCATACGGGACCATAAGTTAATTACAAAGGAGCGCTCTCGAAACTTACTCAGTATCATCAAATTCACCTGCTGCTAGGATGATGCTTGTCTTCGGCATTTGTACAGAGCAGACGTGTTAACATATTTTATTAAAATTAGATAAATAGTGTTATTCTATATTAATATATAATGCCTAGTGAATACAGTCTAAAATTGTAACATCGAGAGTAAGTCGCCTAGGACCTACTGTGTTTATCAACGGAAGCCCCTGACGATTCTCTGCTGCGCCAGCGACAGTTCTCACCCCACCGTACGCCGAGTAAACGAAACAGTAGCATATCCGTACTTCTCGCACCTGTACCAAGCCCGCTATCATGAACATTCACCGCTCGCCACAGCGTAAGAACTTACTTGCTGGGTCAAGTAGCTCACACTCGAGCCCGGACCTATCGTATACCAAAGAGTTTGAAGAAGCCAGTCAAATCACCTACCGTAAGAGAAAACAGGGAGCTCGAGACTGCGACTGCGACCAAACGTTAATAGACGCGCTAAACACGTTTCGAACGGAAATGATAGCAGTTTTAGATTCTAACTTAAAGCCTTTGCGAGACGACATCTCAGCTGTAAAAAAACAAACTGATGACATCAGAAGCTGTACTGAATCTATACTAGCTGAGCACTCGATTATGAAAGCTGAAATAGCTAAACTTAAAGATGCGAGTTCTTCTATGGACTCCAAGATAACCACAATTCAAAAAGAGATTGATAAACTTAAATCTACTCCAACAGCATCTTTAAAGTCAAAAATATCTGAAAATGAAATCATTATCAATGAGATACAAGAACGGGCACTGAGAAGTAAAAACATTATAGTGGTCGGCATGCCTGAATCTTCTAATGTGGACAATTCTGCACGCTACTCTGAAGACCTTAACTCCGCTCAAAAAACACTCCAACAGCTACTAGCAACCAATTCTAAGGTAATGAGAATTCTGCGCCTTGGCTCATATACACCTGGAAAAACTCGCCCCTTAAAGGTGAGCTTTGAGACATCCCAGGAAGCCAAACATGTCCTCAAAAACAAAAACAAGCTCCAGGGTAGTATTAGGATATACTACGACCAGACTCCTACTGAAAAATCTCTACTGAAAGAACTAAGTCAAGAAATGGCTCAGCGCAAAGAAAATGGTGAATTAGATCTCGTTATTAAGTATATCAAAGGAACACCTAAAATTGTCCGCCCGACTACAAAAAACGACTAAGCCAAGTAACAAATCTAAGCGTCTCTGAAGATAGAAACACTTACCAACTAAGCTGTACCTACCAGGATTTACTCACTACAAAGCAAGGTCTAAACTTCTTTTACGCCAATGTGCGCAGCATTTGCAAACCAGGCAAGTTCGACGAATTGAAATGTATACTACGATCTTTCAACACTGCCATTCACGTAATTGTATTAACCGAAACATGGCTAAAATCTAGTGAAGAAGCCATGCGACATAATCTCCCGGGCTACACCCACTACTATAATATCCGAAATGACACCATAGGAGGTGGTGTTTCTATTTACATACACAATGATCTCAACCATTGCTTAAAGGATGAAACATACTTAAAAGGAAATCATTACCTATGGATCTATCTCGAAAAATACGCACTTGATATTGGCGCAATATATTATCCCGGAAAAACTAACTTTAAGGAGTTCCTGGAATTCTTTTCAAATCAACTAAATAGAAGAAAAAGAGCCATAGTATTGGGAGACCTCAACACTGATCTTCTCGTGAAAGACAGTAATAACAAATTATACCGGGAAATGCTACATGAATGTGGTTATCAAATCTTAAATAAAATTGACGAAGAATTTTGTACGCGAAAAACAACAAAGTCTAAAACACTTATTGACCATGTTTGCTCAAACCTTAAGGATAAAAGTTTCCACATGGCTCTACTAGAATCTTCTATGTCAGACCATAGACAAATATTTTTATCAATGAAAAAATATAAACCTCCTCCAAAGCGACGCATAAACTATGAAGCTGTAGATTACAAAAAACTAAAGGAATCTTCTAAATACATATTCCAAAATAATAATGACCTCAGTTACGAAAATTTACAGAACTTTATCAAAGACCGAATCAGTGAATGCAAGACCATAAAAATGAAAATATTAAACCTACCCCAGCAGGACTGGATCTGTAAAGAAGTAACTTCTCAAATACGAACTAGAAACGAGATATGGTACAGACTTAAACAAGACCCGGAAAATGACGAAATAAGAAAACAATTCTGTAAAGAAAGAAATATAGCAACAAGTAGAATCAGTAATTCGAAGAAAAGATATTACCGTCATGAATTCTCAAAATGTTCCCGAGATCCCAAAAAGATGTGGAAGCTAATCAATACCCTATCTGCTAACAAAATTACTACTCAGTGTACTCCTCCAAAACTGCAAATCAACTCAAAGACTGTTACGGAAGGAAAGGACATCTGTGAGACATTTAATATCTTTTTTTCTACTATCGGTGCTAATCTTGCCAACTCAATTCTCACACAACACCAACCATCATCTACAACATACAATGACGAACAACACACTTACCAACTTACTTTTCTTAGACATTGCCAAAAAGATGAAATAGTTAAAATCATAAACAATCTTGATACAAACTGCAGCGTAGGAATAGATGGCATTTCAACCAAAGTTTTAAAATGTCTAAGCGATAAGATTGCGGATGCGCTGACTGTCTGTGTCAACAAGTACCTAGCAGATGGGAAATTCCCACACCATTTAAAAGTTGCTAAAGTTACTCCGATTTATAAATCAGGTCTTAAAACTGACCCTAGTAACTACCGGCCCATTTCGGTACTACCGGTTATCTCAAAAGTTTTTGAAAAAGTTTTACACTCACGTATTGATCAATACTTAACAAGTAATAATTTCTTATTTCAACACCAGTATGGATTTAGATCGCAATCTAACACATTATCAGCAACAGCAGATTTAATCACCAAAATGAAAACTAATATAGATGCAAAAAAGATGGCACTGGGAGTATTTATTGACCTGAAAAAGGCGTTTGACACAGTAAGTCACTCAATCCTCATTCAGAAATTGCATAACATTGGTATAAAAGATACAGCTCTTAAAATTTTTGAATCATATCTGGCCGATAGATCACAAATAGTGAAAATAGGTGATTTTCAGAGTAAAGCCCAGAGCATATCTTTCGGTGTCCCCCAAGGATCAATTTTGGGTCCACTCTTGTTTCTAATTTATATCAATTCAATACATAAGATTCCTTTACACGGAAACATGTCCTTGTACGCAGATGACACATGTCTGTTTTACTTTGGAACCTCAATAAATGAACTGATTGCTAACGCTCAAGAAGACCTCAATAAAATAGCTGATTGGTTTCAGGATAACTTGCTCACGATCAATGCGTCAAAAACTAGTTACGTTATTTTTAAAGCGAAAAACAAAAAAATTCCTCCCCATTTACCACTTAAAGTTGCCCAAGATATACTTACTGAAAAACCATCCGAAAAATACCTGGGCTTAAGATTAGATTGCCATCTAAACTGGAACATACATATTAATTATATACGTACAAAACTAATCTCACTATTAGGTTCACTACGTGGTATAGTACGATGCCTACCTAAGACAATTCGTCAAACAATTTACAACTCTTTAGTTAAGCCACATCTTCTGTACTTAATTGAGATATGGGGCAGCGCTCCAAAAACAAGACTTAAATGCCTACAGATTGCCCAAAATAAATTAATTAAAATGTTGTTTGGTTACGACTACCTGACATCTACAGTCCAAATTTACAAAGAAACAAAATACATGAATATTAAACAACTATATCACTACTACACCTGCATATTTATTAGAAGAGTCCTGAATAAAACAATTCATATACAGAATATCACTTTCACTAAGATTTATCAAATACACAACCGAGCTAGTCGACGAAAAGATCACATCATACTACCGCGACCTCGCACAGGTCATGGTCAAAGATCAATTACTTTTACGGGAGTAAAAATATATAACAAACTGCCAAAGGAAGTAAAAAATGCAGGTTCGTTCAGTATATTTAAAAATAAATTGAAGGTCCATATACAAAACGACATTACATTACTAGAACAATAAAATACTGAACTAAACTGACTGTTTATAGTTACACTGTGGCGCTCACATGCGCTCGCTGTCAACCGGTTCTATTGTTATATCTGTCAGCAGCGCTCTCGGCCTAGTCGAGCCGCGCGGCGCGGAGGCGCGGCGGCCCGAGGTGGCGGCGAGCGCTCCTTACAACACTTACGTATTTACAAATTGTATTTAAATTCATAAGGTGTAAAAGATATTATTTGTCCATACATTATTATTTGTCCTCTTCACATTTTAAGTTACCGTATACCTTGTTACACTAATTTGTCCATACATTATCAATAATAATTGTCCTCTTCACATTTTAAGTCACCGTATAACTACAAGTATTGTGTTACACTACTAAATTTAAACTAGACTAGTACTTAAGTGACTGTATTCATCAAATGTCGAAGCATAATATATATAACCTTAGATTAATTTCTCATATAAGTGAAATGTAAATTTCTTGTTGAGAAAATAAATTCTATAAACCGATGTTATATTGGTCCACAACAGAATTTGATTCACTTCCATGATTCATTTCTCTAAAAAATAAATGCAAGGTATAAATCAAAAATGAAATTGGTACATGGAAGTCTAAAATCGTAATATTTTTTTTTTAACGAACTTCAATATAATACATTGGTATTGTTTGCCAATGATTTTAATTGTGGAAGTATTTGTTATCAGGGATTTAAATACAGCTTCATAAAGGTTACCGATTAAAACGATAACCGTATGTATGGGTAACAGATATAAACGGTCACCGAAATGAAACGGTAGTACAAATTATATCTACAAATTCCTCTCTAGGCAGGCAACGCATCGGCAGCGCAGCTAGTGTTGCAGATGTCCATAGGCGGTGGTTACGTTTACCACCAGGCGGGCCGTCTGCATGTTTGTCACCCAAAATATAAAAAAAAAGTACCGTTTTCTTTACGATTACCCATATGATTACGGTAACAACTAAATACCGATACGTTTCGGTATTTTTGTAAGACAGATTTTCAACTTGAGGGTGGTAGCTAGCCAGGCGGGTATTCGCAAAGTGCCCTACCACCATGCACCTCAGCCGCCGCCCGCGTTCGCCCCACGTGACTGCCACCGCTGACAATGTTACGTACCTACTCAGCAGAATATTATTTCGATATTTGAATTGTTGTAGAGCCGCCTCACATTAGCCGACATTATTATTAAATAGGTAGGCATACCTACTCTTGCAACGGACACTGTAACTCACTTATTAATGAGTTACAGTTTTAGGATTTATCAAATTATCATACAGCCACTATTTCACCTGTTGGTGATGATGTGGTCGAGAATGATGTATTAGGTCTAAAATGTCTGGTTTCTCAAAAACTGCTGCCGTAACACACTAGTAGGTGCTTGGCGACGGATTTTTTTTGAAGGTGGTAGCTTGATGGTAGATAGCATGGTGGTAAGGCATAATGACCGCCTAGCTAGCTACCACGCCCAAGTATAAAATCTGTCACCAAGCACTTAACGGTATGTTTCGCTGTATCCTTGAAATCCAGTAATTTTGCGTGGTGGTAGGGCATTTTGTGAATGCCCGCCTGGCTAGCTACCACCCTCAAGTAGAAAATCTGCCGTCAAGCACCTAACGGTGAGGTCCGGCAGCTGTCCTCTAGAGCCAGTAATTATAGGTTTGCCTGAACAACATCTTCAACCACATCATTACTATAGATAGGCTATACCTAAATAATAAATACTATATATGTATATTTACAAAAGGTCCAAAATACCTATGATGTATATTTTTTAATTATATTTATTATCTGTACCTACTTGCCATACACAATACATATACATAAGTACATGGAGCACTTACTGAAAGTCATATCACATTCATGACACGTGTCATATTTGAAACTAATTTTGTTATTGTTCCCACTTCCCGTCATTCATATCAAATAATATAGGTACTTGCTATTGAACCTATTTATCAAAGCAGGCGAGCAGCGTGTCTCGAAGCAATGCACAAACGTGCCGGTCCGTCACACCACCGCATCCCCGCCCGCCCGCTACGCTCTCATTGACAAAAAAATACCTATACCGAAATGGAATTCGGTAATCGTATCATAATTATGCTAACAGATATAAGTATACCAATTACCCTTATTTCATTACGGTATTTACCGAAATCGTATATGTAAATACCCATACCGTAATATCCCTGTTTCTTATGATAACTATTATTAGTATATTAAATTATTATTCCTCCTATTGGTTAATCAGTGGCTAAGGAGTACAATAGCAGTTAGATTAGCTATAAACAAACAGGTAAGTATAGGTAATAAGTATGTATTGTACTTACGCGTTCTGGTCATCGGTACATTTATTCGACGTGAAAGTATCTTCTTTGGTACAAGATCTCAATGCACTGAAATAAGTGGAAAAAATACATTACATTTCATTTGAACAAATATTTGTGATAAAAGTAACAAATACTGTGATATCTGCCTAATAATCTTCCTAAAATGCCAGAAGTACCTTAGTACCTACTAAGTATTATAGAAAATAATATGGTTATACTGATTTTGGTAGACTGTGTCCCATCCATTATGCCAAAGTATCTCCTTTCAAACGTTACTAGTATATAATTCCATATTTCTTTCCTTACATATTATACTGCTTTGACTATACTGTGGCATAGAAACCTAACCTACATACTAAGTACAGAGTAAAGTAGGTAATATTTTAAGAGAACAATATAGGTTCCTACTTAATAAATAAGATAATAATAAGAAATAAATAAACACGTACCTACATGCAAGTACTGTATGTACTTACTTAGCATTTCTTTGTAATGCATTCGTCCTGTTTGTCTTTGATATAGCTCGTAGTGACTTTTTTCGTTTATTGCGTTTGTTAGCCATAGTGACGACTTAACCAGATCGAATTTAGTTTATTTTCGTAAATCACTGCACGTCGCGCGTCGGGTGGGAAGAGCACTGGCACAGGTCCATCGTCGGTAAGCGGCACCGCGCGACTGACGAAGCCCGCGGGCGTTGCGCCGCTCGCGGATTTGTAGGTGTTTAGGCATCATTAATAGGAAAATAACACTACAACATCCACCTCAGCGATTTGCACTAGAAAAATTATTAATCTAAAGATTGGTGTAAAAATAAGGTCAATAAGTTTATTATTTTAGGCACAGTATTGAAAATGAATTTTAAAAAGAGGCAACTTTGGTATTTTTTTCTATCGAGCGAAGTTCACCTGATTGTGTAAATGTAAGCGAATTGTACTCTGTAAGATCCTTAACTGAAACATATATTTTTGTCAGAAATTTACGTCAATTTTTGACTGATTCATATTGATTTTAAAAATAGCATTTGCGGTATAAGAAGCCCTTAACAGTGCACTGCGCTCGTCTTGTTATTCTTGTCTACAGTAGTGCTTGCAGACTACTGTGTTCGTGAAAGGCGCCCTGCTTTGAGGCAGAATATCTGATACAACGGTGTAGTACCCACCAAGACTGACTCTTGCTGATGAGACTTACCACCTGGTACTTACTAATGTTTTATAATTTACGTATGTGGTTGTTAGCACTCCTCTACTCCCATCCGTAAGGTTGTACGGAATATGTATACGAATATATAGTATATAATTATGTTTATTTATTTTAATTTCGCAACAAAAGGTAAATGTGTCGTTATCCAAGAGAAATAGTAAGTAGTTTCCTCAAGGCAGTGCAATTTCAAGGAGATCGAACTCTCAGACATTTTATAGTATGTTTGTATAGGTACAAGGGTTGAAAGGAATCAATTTCTGTACTGTATGGGTATTGATTCCTTCATACAGCGAGGGCGTACTCCTGACCTGTCCTTTGGAACGTTCGCCTAGGTCTTCCACTTCCAACACTTCCGTTCACTTGTCCCACGCACACCTACTTAGTCAGTCTCATCTCATTCATTCTCTATATGTGGTACAAATTTATAATAATGCCATGATGTTCTTATGTTGTCCAGATTTTGTACTGACCCCACGATATAGGGAGATGTTGAAGGAAACATATTATAATGGGTATATTGTAGTATGTTGACATAGTACTGTTCGAGGGCCATGCAGGTATCACAGAACCGGTGTGGCACCCCGGTCGACATTGGCTGCGCCGACGCACTGCCGCGATGACGTCACACACTTGCATCACCATTGTGAGCCAAAACGAGTTGGTGAATCAGAAGCTCCTTGCCTAGGACTTGCAACTAATTATATTTTACTGTCGCGGGGGAACAAACGTCTCAATCTAAGAAAACCAGTTTTCTGACTTGGAGGTAAGTATACTACTGTTTACTGGAAATCTTTGTTAGAGTTACGAATATAAAGGGCTTTTTGTATGGTGGTAGGGCATTTTGCGAATGCCCGCCTGGCTAGCCACCTTCAAGTAGAAATTCTGTCACCAAGCACCTAACGGTGTGTTCCGGCAGCTGTCTTTGAGACCAGTAATTCTAGGTTAGCCTGAACAACATCTTCGACCACATCACCACTTACCATCAGGTGAGATAGTGGTCAAAAAGTAGCCTATAAAAAAAACTAAGTAGGTGTATATATATATATCATACTGGTATATTTTGTACACATAGGTATATCAATATACGCAATTAAGATATTTTCGTCACATGTGTAATTTGGAGTAAAATTAGCAATTTTATTTTATCGAGAATATTTAAGAGCGTGTTATTGGCCGTAGAGAATATGATCAAAATTAACTTATATTTTCCTTATGTACCTACTGCAACAAACTAAATATGTATATTCAAATAAATCTATTCAGCGTTTGTCAGTGACTTAATAGGACTCCGTTTTACCCCTTAGGCACAGAGCACAAAAAACATTTTTAACCGTCTTCAAAAAATGGAGGAGGTCTCAACCTCCTCCATTTTTTTTACGTTTGTTACCTCAGAACTTTTGAAAGAGTGAACCGATTTTGATAATTATTTTTTTATTTGAAAGCTGATGCTTGTCATTTGGTCCCATAAAAATTTCATCATAATCGGTCAAGCCCTTTTTGAGTTACACTCCAATAATTGATAAATATTAGATCTTCATGATACAGTCGTTGACAGTGAATGACAATCGATCCCGTAAGTAGCAAGGGTCACTAAAAAGCTTGAAAAAAAATGTTTAACCAAAAAATTTAAGAGACTCAACACTCAAAAGTGTGAAATAACTCGTCGAAGTCGGTACCATGCGCATAATATTGTGACAATAGGTACTTTGAACTATCGTGGTACAGACTTCAACAAGTTATTTCACACTTTTGAGTGTTGAAGTCGGTACCATTTTTTGGTTAAAATGTATTTCAGTCTTCACTATGTTGCAAATTCCAATGTTATAAGAATAAAACAAATATTATTTAACCTAGTTTATTGACTACCTAGTAGGTACATAATACACGTATCTCTTCTAAGAAGGAGCAAGAGTTCAATTCGATTCATGACAACATTTCAACAAAATAATACCGTCATCGGTGACCGCAATGTCCCCAATTAAAATAGGTATTGACTGCCTCGTTGGTGCAGTGCCACGTCCAAACCGGGAGGTTCTGGATTTGATTCCAGCTTGCGCCAATTAATATCCATTTTTTCCTTGAAGAAAGTCTCTGTAACAGTGTGGAGTACCTATGGAACTGTGCCTGGTGGATGGCAATAAGCTCGTCTGCTACGAACATGGAACCTAGACATATTTATTATTATGTGAGGACGTTGTAAGTAGTATTTGCAAGTCTGCCTCCTGAAAATAATCTCAATTCTCGCATTATTTTCCTGAAACCTAGATATTTAAGTAATTATTAGCAGGATATACCTACAAGTATATTTAGACTAAAGATGTCGCTATAAGTACGTAAATACGAATAAACTTTTATCGAATCATGTGTAACTAAAATTTTGATATTTATTTTAATATATAGGTAATTATTATTTAGGTTTAATACAATGTACTTTGTTTATGAATAAATAACTCAACAGATGTTATACCTGGTTAATTGCTTCATAAATATATTTTTACGTAATTTAAAACACAATATTATAATATTTTGTAAAGAGAAGTTCGCTGTCTCTCTAGTCTTCCGTATCTCCGCAGGACACGGGACTCTAGCTCGTTATTATAACGTTACAAGCCGGGAAATTCCATATTATATTGAATTATATTGTTTTAATATTTTTAGAGGGCTACAATACATAAGATTTTTACTAAAAAATATTTGATTGCACCCTAACATGAGGGGTCTCATTCAGTAGACTACAAGTATACCTATATATAAGTATTTATATTTTATTGATACTTAATTATACTTATATACTTACATGTATAATTAAGTATCAAAAAAATAGGGGCGCCAAAATTGACTGTTTTAGAACATTTTGTTTCAGGGTCTATCACAAACACTAAACTAGTAAGGAAGCAGAACTTTCAGTACGTTATGTACCTCTATTTAATCAAGAAATACTGAAAACGTCGAACTTTATATTTAGTTTCGAATCAGGGATCGAAAACTTCAAGTCAAATTTCAGGGATCAAATTAACAATTATATTATATTTCATGACAAAATAAAACACAACTTATTTAAAAAAAACAAAAGCTCGCAACGCATCCTCGAGACCTCTGGTGTTGCGGATGTTTGTGGGCGACGGTAATCACTTATCACCAGGTGAGCCGCCTGCTCGTTTGCCCTCCTATCCCATGTCATAATAATCGAAATCAACCATATCTCCTACGAATAGCATTATTCCAATTAAATTCCAAATTTCTAGAACGAGATATTTCCATAGATAAGAGGAGACTTGCTTTACAACTTTTCCGAACCAATACCAATACTATGTTGAATAATGTCAAATACTTAGTTACTTATATTAAGTACTCGATACAAGTATATAATTAGAGGGCACTGGTAATATATTTTTAGAAGATAAGCAAGATTAGTCTGACTACAAAATTCGATTGACTATAACACGAATGCAGTTCTATCTGAGCCAAGAATATTTTGTTATAGCGTTTAGGCTCTAATTATTTTGTGAAGAAGTAATGCATGTTATAATAATTGTATTTGGTTCAGCAGAGCACAGCTCACGGCGGGCGGTGTCATTGTTTTGCATGTCCATTGGCACCAGCTCGGACAGTAAGTAAACATTCGATTGTTACTCTGGTATGGCCGATCGGAATAATGAACACGTTTAATTAAGAAATATGAGTTGAATTTCTTGGAATCCTATATATAAATGATTGCGGCACGTTCGCAGATTTAAGTTATCGCTCTAGGTCAAATATGACTAATTTAAACATAAGGATGCATCAAGTCATCGTCAGGGCCAAAATAAGAAAACCTTCTTATTGTGAGTAATTTCGAATTAATTGTTATCGAGTGGGATGTACGAGGACTTGAGTACGTAGTCAATACTTTATTTTCTAGCATTCAATTATGTAAATTAACACATACTTTATGTATATTATGTATTAACCACATCATTTTGAAGCGCTCTTAGCGAAGTTTTCTTAGCCGGTCTTAATCGATCAACGTCCGCCGCGGTCATTAGTTGGATGGGTGACCGCTAGTGACACTACTACTGAGCGCTACCGTGCTTCGGAGGGCACGTTAAGCCGTCGGTCCCGGTTGTTGTCTTACGATGGCAGTCGTTATACAGCATGCTGGTAGGGCATTTTGCGAATGCTCGCCTAGCTACCATCCTCAAGTAGATTATCTGCTACCAACATTGTGTTCTGGCAGCAGTCCTTGAGCCAGTAAAATTACAAGCACATGCTAAGACTTAACAACTGCAGGTCTCAGGGTGACGGGAGCAGTGCAGTTAATCACTTGTGACGAAATGCATCTGTTATAGGCAGAGCATACCGCAGGTGGCAGTGCAAGCATATCAGGTGGGCCTCGTACTAGTCCCGTCATAATAACATTAAAAAAAATAAAAAAAACAAGGGAAACAACTACAAAGATTTGTAAATATAGTCTTCAAGTTCCAAAACAAACATTAATGCACTAACCAAAGTTAGCAATATTACCTGATTGCCTACTGTCAAACCACCACATGGTGCGTAAAGCTGAGAATAAGGATGACGTTATCAATCTGAACAGTGATAAATCAAGCCTTTTATTTTTTTTTTTTATTTAGGGAGGACATAGATGCTGGCTACCGCCTGTGCGGTCGTCCAGCTCCACCGGGTTTTGGGCGAGGGCCTGGCCCTACAATAGCCCGGGAGGGAGAAGTGCCGAAGGCACTTCTCCCGAGACGGGCGTAGAAGGCGAAAAGCGCCTTCTACCTCCGTCTCCTGCGGACGCCGAAAACGTACCGCTATTATAGGAGGGGTTGACAGCGAGCTCAAGGGCACCACTGTGGTTCGGACCTCGGCTTGTCTCACTGTCGAGAGACATGGGGGGGATCGGAGCAAAATGCCTCTGTGCAACTGCAGTGTTGCACAATTGGGCCCTACTGAATAAAACTCTTTGACTATTTGGAGAGCAATTTATCGTGACCTTGTTTTTGCCTCGAGCTCGCCGGCGAGCTCGGTGTTTGATTGTGTGACCTCTAATTACCTCACACCTGGGGATTTTACCTCGACGACTTGCGGATAACGCTAAAGCTGCCAATGTAATGACTGCGATGGGGTCATCCGGGTCGTCTAATACCTGCCGTGGTCGGCGACGGGGGGGTTTGAAAAATGGGATAGAAGAGGCGGTCGAGTAGTTCGATGCCTGGACAACCAATGGGTTCGAGTGGTGGGGCGCTCGATCAAAGTATCGGCGAGCGCAGTCCTTATTGAACTGCGCTAAAGAGGGAAGGTTTAGGTCGCAGTGCAACTCGGTGTTCCGGACATACCACGGAGCGCCGGTTGCACTACAAAGAAAACGATTTTGAATGACTTGAAGCTTATGGAGATGGGCCTCACTAGCATGACTAAACACTACTGATGCGTAAGTCATGATGGGGCGGATGCAGGCAGTGTAAAGTGTCTTCTTATTACTAAGAGACATTTTACTCTCTTTGCGAATCAGGGGACCAAGGCGACCCATTACAAAGGCCGCTCTGTTTCGGACGGTTGTTATATGATCGCTAAAGGTGAGATTCCGATCAAGGGTGACTCCGAGATATTTTGTTTTACTAACCCAGGGGATGGGTTGGTCAAACAAAGTTAAAGGTTGCGGGTAACGGGGGCGAGTCTTCTCAGTAAAGTACATAGCTGCACTTTTAACTGGGTTGACCGCGATGCGCCATTTACGGAACCAGTCACCGATCTCGGTGATGGCCCGTTGGAGGGCGAAAATGGACTTTCTGCTGATACGCCACCCAGTGGTATAAATAGCGGTATCATCCGCGTATTGGGCCAATAGGACGTCTGGCTGAGAGCGTGGGATGTCGCTGGTATACAGCGCGAAGAGAATGGGTGATAGCACGGAGCCCTGCGGGACTCCGGCTCTGACTGGGTGGGGGGAGGAGAGGGTGCCTTCCACGCGATAGCGAAAGCTTCTGGCTTTAAGGAAGTCTTGTAGGATGAGCACAAGACGTTCTGGCACGCCAAGTTGGTATAGCTTGTAAATCAAGCCATTGTGCCAGACTTTGTCAAAGGCTTTCGCCACGTCGAGGAAGACTGCTAGCGTGGTCTGGGGTTTGGGGTACTTGTTAAAGCCCTCAATGATGTGCTCCGTGAGGCGGTGCACCTGTTGGACGCATGAGTGTCCGGGTCTGAAACCAAACTGCTCATCTGGGATAAGGTGGTGTTCCTTAGCATGGGACTGGAGGCGGTTTGCAAGTAACCGCTCGTAAAGTTTGCCTAAGGCACTGAGGAGGCTGATTGGGCGGTAACTGGTGGGGTCAGATGAGCTTTTGCCTGGTTTGTGAATGCCAATGACAGTTGCACATTTCCAGGTGTCTGGGAATAAGCAGTGGCTCATAGCAGCATTGAAGATGCTGACTAGGAGATGGATGAGAGGAGGAGAGAGGGTTTTAAGAACCCTGTTGGAGATGCCATCGGCACCGGGGGATTTGCGCGGTCGGAGGGCCTTGATCAGTCTCGCCACCTCAGCGTAAGTCGCTAAGGTGGCAGGTGGGAGTTCAGAGGTGACCACAGAGCTTTTACGTTCGACTTCAGCATCCACCGAATCGAGGTGAGCTTGGTCAACGTGATCTACGTTAGGGGAACACTGAGCCTCTAGGCTATCAGCTAGGCACTCAGCTTTGTCTTCGTCAAAGAACGCTGGGACTAGTGGGACTGGTCTGTATAAGGGAGGCATGTCGTTATGGTTACTACCTTTCATACTTCGCGCCAAGTTCCAATAAGCATGGTGGCTTGGCACGAGGTTTGAAAGTTTATCGCCCCATTGTTGATCACGCAACTCAGACATGCGACTTTGAACCATGCGTTCAAAGTGGCGTTTCTTAGTTTTGTTCTCTTTACTGGGGTAAGAGTCGTAATGTCGGGTCACTGCTTTACTCTCCGTCACCAATCGTCTCACATCCGCTGGAATGACAAGGCGCCGGTCGTCCGGCACTATGACCTCCTTTGTAGATGCACCTACTACGGTGGAGAGGTGATTGGTGAACGAATCGATCGCAAGGGTTACGTCATCTTTTGTCAGGATGTCGTCAGGGATCTTGTCTAGGTCCGGTGAACTGATAGCCTTTAGGGCATCGCCTACTTGCTTCCAGTTCACTATCGTCTTAGTGGGGCGGGGGAGGTCAGTCGTTGGGTCGGGACCTAGTCGCAGTATAATGGGTCGGTGGTCAGAGTGAAGCTCGTGAACCACTTCTATGGAGCGTAACCGGAGTGTTACGCCTCTGAATAGTGCCATGTCAAGCAAGTCAGATCGGTGGTCTTCCATATAAGGGTAGTGAGTGGGCTCAGTGGGCGCAATTATGTCAAAGTTAAGTTCTGCGATTAGGTTTTCAAGTGCAATACCTCTGGGATTGTTGACGTTACAATTCCATAGGATGTGCTTACTGTTGAAGTCGCCAATCAGAATGACGGCGCTTCCTAATGAGAATAGGGCTTCTAAGTCAGCTCGGACGATCGGCTTTTTGCAAGCTTGGTAACAGGATGCTATGACTATAGGTTGATGACCAGTCATAGCTAGGAGGCAACAAGATGCTTCCATATTAACAAGAGTTGGGGTAGGTAGAGGAATGCAGTGCAGGGACCTTTTGTAATAGATAAGAGTGCCTCCCCCACGGGAGTTCACTCTATCATCACGTACCGTTCTGTAATTGGCAAACCTAGGGTTCGCCTTCCCCGGTTTTAGAAAGGTTTCCTGCACGCATATGATATCGATAAGGTGGGTACAACAAAAGTCGTGGACGAGGTCACGTTGTCTGAAGAGGCCGTCAGCGTTAAATGACGCTAACGAAACTGCACTCTTAACAGCACAAAGTGTGTTGTTACGCGACTGTTACTATGTTGTGTCGGATAGTAAAGTGGTGAAATGCGCACCGAAAAGTGCGGTCGAAGCAAGACCACCAGCCCGATATGATGTTGTTCGTCCGAAACAAGGGACTGGGTAGGTGGTAATGCCAGACGTCTTAGAGCGCCTCTGCGCGACGGCACGGCGAGCTCGTAGCTCGCGTTGCTCGGCGTTCGGCGGCTGCTCAGCGTCTGCACAGAAAACAAAACTTCGTCAGGACTGCGTATTCCAAGGCACTGGTCTGCAACTAGCGTCGGAACGATGACCCGAGTGAGACGGCAATAGTGCGGGGACTATTGCGGTCTCACTGGGAGATACTGGCGGAGCTGTAGACAGGTGTGCTCGGCGTGGCGGCACAGGTCGGAATGATTGAAAAAATCAAGCCTTGTGACTTTGCCAAGTCATACATAAGCTAAGCCGCGGCACTCTGTGAAAGATACGTAGGTAGATGTAAATTTATGAGCCTATACCTGATTCAAGTGCAAATAGTCGTACCTACGAATTATTTTGGTGCTATTTTTTTTATTGCTGATAGGTAAGCCTTTGTCCACAATCTCACCTGATAGTAAGTGACAATGTGGTAGAAGATGTTAACAAGCTTAACCTTAAATTAATGGCTTCCAAGGACAGCTGCCCGAACAAACCGTTTGGTGCTTGGCGACAGATTTTCTACTTGAGGGTGATCGCTAGCCAGGCAAAAATGATCTTCCACCAAGGTGAAGCTCAAGCCCGCGGCGGGATTCGAACCAAGGACCTGCAGCACGGCAGTCCATAGCCAAAACCACTGAACCATCACTGCTTCAAAATATAAATGCTATATTCTTTGTACAACTTCTTTCGTAAGGCTGCTAGCATAGTTAAGTACAAGTCTTCAGAGTCAGTAATGTGAACAACATCTACGATCACATCATCAACTACCATCAGATGAGATAGTGATCAAAGGACAGCATATGAGCTATAAAAAAACTGTTTGTGCGAACGTTGCACTGGCCACGTGAAATTATTTTTAGAATAAAACCTTACTATCTTGTAATAAATAAAATCTGTATGTTTAACTGTTTTACTCTTCCCATGTTCTATTACGAGATCGCACAGTGGGACATTGTTAAGCCAGTACTGTAACTGTACGGCTGTATTTCATTAAACTTAAATCCTTGGACTATTTCAATTGCTTCAGAAGTTAAAATTAGCGATTTGTAACACTACATAATGTAGCATTACATTCTCTATATGGCTTGAGATCATCCCCCAAGTATGGTGACCACTCGGTGACAGTTATGTTAAGTTACCGAGTCGTTCGGTTACATTCTTACATCTGTTTTGTAACATAAATGACAATATATTACCCAGAAGTAGCAATTTTTTCGAAATGTATAGTTACTTACATTGTTGACTAAAAATGTTTAAATAAAATCCTCGTGATATGTACGTGACACTACTAAGCCGCTATCAATCTTAAAGGTATATTTAGTAACAGAACTTGCTTAGGCGCTCCAAGCCGATCAACACATTGCACCTACAACGTCCGCCGAGGTCATGACTTGGATGGGTGACCGTTAGTGGCATTGCTGAGCGCAGACTCGGAGGGCACGGTCCCGGTTGATGTCTTAGGATGGCCGTCGTAATAGCTTGGTGGTAGGGCATTTTGCAAATGCCACTTGGCTATAGCTACCACCCTCAAGTTTACAATCTGTCACCACGTTAAGTGTTCCGGCAGCCTTCCTTGAAAGACTATAAAAACTACTAAAAAGACTACTACTACTATTCTAGGTTAGTCTGCACGACAACTTCGATCACATCATCACTTACCATCAGGTTAGATAGAGTTCAAGAGACTAACGTATTAGCTTGATAAACTGAGGTTTATTCTTTAAAACAAATTTAGTACATGACAGAATTGAACAGATATTAGTAAATATGCACGCAGGGTTCCAAGCCGTTTCTTACGTCACTAGGGAAATATGACCTCAGCTGTATCCACGATGTGAACACTCTACTGTTACACCTTTGAGAAGACAATAACAACTGGCCAAGTACAGGTCGGGCTTCGTTCTAGAAGGTTTCAGCATTGTATAACCACCTACCGGATCATATAGTCACAGCTCCTAGCCTCTCTTCATTTAAGGACATATACCTGCCAGCCAAAGCGTGAACTTTCATATAAACTCAACTTGTTATTAAGAAAAAACTCACATGTAAATAAAGTGTATTATTAGACCTATCGTTTATGGCTTAAATCCTCTTTTGGACTAATAATTATTATTTTTATTATATAGCGTTTAGTATATAGCACTCGTTTTTAGGAGTTTGAGCCAGTTATTCGTAGCTCCAGATTTATTTAAAAAGTATAGTACACATGTATAAATAACTTCCCATTATAGAAAGTTCATCATATTCCCCATGTTTGTGGTGCAATAGAAATATTAAAAACATGCTTATTTTTCTTGAAAGAGATGCTTAAAGTTGGCTCATCTTTTATCTAAAATAAATAAAATAACGAGTTTTTGAGCTAGTGTAATTTCAAAACTGTATAATTTGATGAAAATCTGATGCACTACAAACCTAGATATTAGGGTAGTGATTCCAAGTAGGTAAAAAATCATTGAGTTTCATTCGCTATAATTAAAATGAGATTGGAGCTGCGTTTTGTATGGGGGCGTTCGTCTAAAATATAATAAAATAAAATAATAAAAGAAAAAACACTATACAAAGAGGGCATTCTATCCCATTTACCAGATATAGACTTACAAGAGGTGAGTTCAGTACAAATATGTCATGATAAAATAATAACTAACTAACACTTTATTTTTATTTTATTTTTATTTATTATTTTAATTAACCTGTAATATTCTTACCAATAAATTGATTATTTCGACCCGCGAAACGTTTTCAGTTTGTTGGTTTTGATCGTAGATCAGCATACTATAGGTACTATCGAATACATTAGCTCTTCTATTGGGTAGGTTTAGTAACGCATCCATGTTTTGAACCCTCCCGAAATTCTAACACAAATCAATACAAAATAATCTAAATTTTGTGTAGAATAAGATACCTATGTCCGGGGATCTCATTCAGCAATGATTGCCCTAAAAATGTATAATGTACTACTAAAAAAACTAAATCCTTCAACAAGAAATTGAGGTTGTGCAGGCATTTTGATTGATTGACAACATTGTTTGTGAAGTTTATGATCAACATTAACATTCCTGAAGCGCTACAAAACATCTATTATTTAGATTTGAAAAATGTAGTCTTCTGTATAAGGAGTACTTAGTGTGGGACGGTCTCTGCATAGCCAGACGAGATCACTGATCTTATTCACCACAGTTTTTGACATAACATACAAAAGAGTAGGTATATAATACTAAGTAAAGAGCAGTAGAACTCTTTGTGCGAGTTTGTCCGCTATTTCTACTGCATAGCAGTAAAATTCGCATTACGGTGTTCCGGCTTGAAGAGTAGGTATATGAATTCCAGTAAAATTACGGATATTTGGGACTGAACAACTTTATGTCTCAGTTAACTTTATGATGGGTGCAATATAGCTTGCCACATGCGACGAACTGCGTCAGTTATAGGCATTAGCCCTTTTTTTTCTGTGGCATTAGGCAGAGGTTATCGCTTAACACCAGGTGGGCCTCGTGCTTGTTCCATCAATACTGCAACCAAATGATTTCCTAAGTCTTTTATATATATTCCTAAGTAGATTTGATTTTCCGTAAGGCTTTTATTTCTCACAAACCTTTTTACTGAAATCTATATTTCAGCATAGAAATTTATATCTACTATTTTTTTGGGGGGCCAATACATGAAAAGCCGAAAAACAAAATTTGTTTTTTTTTTCATTAGAAGTTATGAGACGGACAAGAAGCTTGCCTAATTGAAAGGATTACGCTTGCGTGTTAAAACTGCACCCTCGTTCTGCTTGACACTGCACTGCGCTCATGACTCCAAGGCATTTAGTTTGGGTCTCTCATTTGAGCAGTAATTTCACTTGCTACATTACCCTTCACACCTAAGCACAGTAATATCTGCACATTACTGCTTTGAAACATAATATCATCTGATATTATGGTTCAGTCTACAGTGGTACCCACCACAACGGAGACACCAGTTAATTACTTTTTAGTAGTTACCTACTCAGTAGGTAATTGAGAGGTCGTTCTCAAAGACTTTTAACTGCTAATTCCTACCCGACTACAAAGGTATTTTTTACAAAACACGAGTAGCTTTTTACACGACTGCCCAAAACAAGGAGTGTTCTGTTTTCAGGATTTATGTATGTAGGTATGTGTTTGTGAGTTTCCTTATTATGCCGTTACTTCTACTATTGACTATAATGTATGAGATACCATTAGATTTCTCTTGACAGCTCAAGTGACACTAGACATACAAAAAGAATAATATAATAAAAAACTGATGGATTTTAGACACCATATTGTGTGATAAACAAATATTTTTTCCCCCAAACCCATCTGAAAATGACGGGTTTTAAAAAACAATTCCATAGATATAAATTTGCAGTTTTAAGTTCAATGGAACGATAACACGCTATAATAAATAAGCGCTCGTAGCGAAGTTTGTGCTTAGCCGTTATTAGTCTATCAGCAACGTCCGCCGCGGTCAGGAGTTGGATGCATGGGTGACCGCTAGTGCCGGTGGCGATGCTTCGGAGGCCGTCGGTCCCGGCTGTTGCCTTACGATAGCAGTCGTTATAGAATGGTACAGCATTTTGCGAATGCCCGCCTGGATAGCTACCATCCTGAAGTAGAAAATCCGTCGCCAAGCACCTAACGGTGTGTTCCGGCAGCTGTTCTTGAGAGCTTCGTAATTCTAGGCTAGACTGAACAATATCTTCGACCACATCATCACTTACCATCAGGTGAGATAGTGGTCAAAAGTTAGCTATGTATGAACGTAAACTCATGTATGAACGATAACGCAACAATTTGTGGCAAAAAACTCGACTACGTTAAACTCAGTTGGTTTTTATCAATGGTTTCAAAATTGTGTACAAATATGGGCAGGATCGCTGTTTGAGGGCAAGGAATAAAGATCCGAAGGTTGCAAGCCTTTCAATTTGTTTTGAGGTCACTTTTAATATTAAGGTTGCGTAATTTCTTTATATATGTTACCTGTGAAATTACTGAAATAGAAGAAATATTATTTTCCTACAATTAATTTCAATATTCGGGTTTGGGATACTCCTGACATCAACCAACTCTGTACACTATCTATCTAATACCTCACCATTCAGGCCATTCCAATGAGCCCAGTACAGGATACTTCGGCTGATAGTGAGGAGTTAGGTATCCTAAAATTTCCAGGTTATGCTGCAGCATCAGGTACTAAGTTCTAGCCATATTATGGAAGACCTACACAAAAAGTTATTCAGGTTTCTAACCAATTCCGTGTACGGGTTAGAGACCCGTGATACACGAATGGATAGACCAGAGTGTTATTATCAACGCTCCGTTCTTTCTATTGGGTACGGAACTCTAGAAATTGCATGTACTATGGCTATAGCACATTACATAAATCTACATAGCTCTATTCATAAGTATATATAGGTAATTTGCGTGCGTTCAGTATCAGCTGCCATATAAGGGTAGGTTGTCGGTATGACGTCATAAGTGCGCCCACGCACCCCGACTCGAACCATTGCCCTGGCATATAGCTCGTGAATGAAATCATAATATACACCTTTTATGAAAGCTAGTAGGCAGATCTAGATGTTGTTTTGTATTGAATGATCATAAATGTCAACAGTTAGATAGTTTTATCGAACGGTTTCGCCCTCAATATAGATAAAACCCGTTTTATGATCTTTTGCACGACGAGTTGCCGCCCTATATACTGTGATCACAGGAAGCGCTGCCCTGCAGACGGTCAACATAACAAAATTTCTGGGCTTTTATATTGCCAGTGGCCTCACATGGGAGGTTCATATAGACGACCTGTACTCCAAGTTAGGCCGTACCAGTTTCGCACTACGACAGCTGAGCTTTCCGCAGAGCGGTACTGTGGTGCTTTGCGACCATGCACAGGATCCTCGTCCATGGTGTGGAACTGTGGGCGCGTGCCGCGGATGTCGCGCGTGCCTTTGTCATGTAGATAAAAGCGAGCCCTGCGCACAATCGTAGGTGTGCCTGATGTGTCATGCAGAGACCTCAGATAAGATATTTTTATCTATAATAATAAATTCATATAGGACTGTCAAAGTTTTAAATTTTAGACCATTCAAGTTAGGAATCTGAAATTTATATTATTTACCATGTCCTCTTTTTAAAAACACTGATTTATAAATGGTTTTGTGTGATCAAAAATATTTACAGGCTGTTGCAATGCAGTCCCCTAAAAGAGCGCGGCTCAACTCGCAATTGGCATTTTTTAAATATGGATTTCTTGTTAATTTTGTGTTTGAATCGATATACTTACTTCAATATCAATAGTTTTGATTGTAAATACTCTTTGATTGTAATAACCTATGTTATTAAGTAACTGATTACTGGTCACGGTTGTATTCCTCGAAAGAGAGTGAGGTGCCTGTCTGTGACATGTTTCGCTAAACATTAGGTCTCATAGTAGCACGTAAAGGTCAGCCTCTTGCCGCTCCAGTACCAGGCTCCGCAATGACAATCAGAATTACATTAAAAGAAAAGATAATAACTATCCCAACTAGGAGTCGAATCCAGGATCTCGAGATTCCTAAGCGAGGTTTTCGCAACTGTACCAACGAAGGAATCAGCTTTAAAGCAGTGATGGGCCAGCGGCAATATCTAGGAGGTCCGTAGTTCGAAGCATAAGTGCAACCTTCAGTGCTACGTCGAATTTCAACGTTTGGGACATGATTTACCAAGAGGATACCTAGCTTGGCCCACTCCATAGCTGATACACGCATGTTATATGTGTGCGTTTTAGTCAGAAGCCATGTTTCGGTACCGTATGGGCAGCTCGTAATAGTTATACACCTTGGTCTTCAGGCATTGCGGGATTTTGGATTTGAAGACGTCCTCCGGTTTTACATATATAGCACAACTTCAACAATTTTTGACGGCTATTTCCCAGTTAGCTACGTTGCGGTGCCTACGGTCACGTAAAGTGGCGCATAGCACGTGCGGCGCACGCGCACCAGGCGCACGCACGTTCGTCACGCGTCGCGCCCCCCGCCCCCCGCCGCGCCGTCCCCCACCCCCGCATTCATCCACAGCCGTGTTACAATGCACTTGTCCCGTTTGACACATCACGATTTACAAATGGGGATTGCTGGTACCACATGCACCAGGTCATGTCAGGTTAGCAATTTGTAACTAAATATTTCCTATCTGATTGCAGGATATGTATGACTCATATTAATTAGTTGATATATGTACTTATCTCTAGAGAATACAATATTTAATATGATAGAACGAGAATTAATTGAGAGTTTTTTTAGAGATTGAATGACAAATTTTTCACCTTTATTATCACAGAGGTAGTCGCTAATCGCTATTCTTACAACAAGAGTCTTCCCAAGTACGGGGGGTTCAGGAAGGCCGCCAGCCATAAATAATTTTAAAGTACTTATACATATTTCTTTCATTGTTAGTAAAACATATTGTATAGATCACACACGCATGGGACAGAGTATTAATTGATAGAACTTATAAAACCTATCATTTAGTTTAGCAATGACAAACAAAAAGTTTGCCTTAAGGGATTGTGTGCGATTTTATATAGGTGTAAGTAGTAGTAGTATAGAGTTTATATAAGTTCTTTAAGATTTCAATGTAAATATAAGCAATGTAAGTGCTCAAAGAGGGCAAAGTTAAGCAGTTGAAAAACATTTAGGTACTTAACTCTGTGAGATTGCGGTGAAAGGCTTACGGGTCAACAATAAAAATTAAACACATAAACGCATGTTTTAGAATGACAGGTGCAGCGCTGTCACACGCAGAACAATGACACACCAAGTTCTGCATTTGTTATGGGCAGGTAGTAAAGTTTAGCATCAGACAGACGATATCTCCTGAAAATATGTCGAGCGTGAACACTGCATGAAGGAGTAAAGTTTTATAATCAACAGCATTAAGCTAAAATAGCATATTGGAATAGGCCTAGCTTCTCTTAAAGATACAGTCCCCCACATTTTGTTTTTCCCTTCACCATTTTGTAATAAATGTTGAATCATCAATCTCAATGCTATTTAACAACATCAAAACATATGACAAGTGAGCTGAGTATAGTCGTAAATAACCTATTGAATAATGTTGTGTTGTGATCTATGGGTATGAGTCGACGAGACTAGCGCCGCGTAGGTGGTGCTCATCGAGAGGGGGTTTAAATCTCGTTGGTGGCGCTCGACAACCTTGCAAGGTGAGGTAGTGAGGCAGGCAGTACAGACTGGCAGACGTACCTGTCTCTCCACATTACCTACTAAGACATGATTATCTGGGTGACTGATATACTAAAACGGTGGGCGACTTAAAGTGAGTAGGGAAATAACATTATGGCAACTATTACATTAATTAATAAACATCTAAAATTAGGTTTTATAAAGTGAAATTTGTAGAACGGCATGTAAATTGAAGCACCAAACTATAAATCATCATATGTATTGTTATTATGGTTAGGAACCATAAATAATGACTTAGCAACTAATATATAATACATATAGTACTAATTTATAGTAAATTTTACATAGTGCAGAGTTTTATTTATGCGACCTCTTGCTTCTCTTTTTATTATTTTGTACTTTTTTGCGGAATATTTTTAAAAATTGAAAATAATTAATTTTATTTTAATATGTAGATGAAATATTGCTACGACGTTTTCCAATTAGTAGTCGTTTATTTAGTTTTTGATTTGAATTGAACTTATTCAAATATTTTGAAACTTTACATTTCAAAATATTTATTTTACAGGGCTATTTTTTTAAGATGGTAAACTACAAACTATATGTATAGGTACTACTCTACAGGTACAATCACGAAAGCACCATAAGCAAACTAATGAACTCTGCAGGCCTCATGGATGGCAGCAATCACTATTCGTTGGGATACCTAGGTATTATAATATTGTAGCCTCATTTATAACACCTCATTTATACTAAAAGGCACGAAAATCAGCTCCCGGTGGATCCGATTTCTTTATGTGCACCAAAGACTCAAAGAAGAAATTATATGACCGCAATTAGTATATTTGTTGCTCTACCGCGCCGCAATAGCCGCGGTGCCAACCACAGTGTACAGTGTAATAGATATTTACTGAAAATATATATGTTGTTTCTTATTAGGATGACACTACCCGGCAGGTAGCTATTGTAAATTAAAAATTAAATTTAAAACATGCCATTTATGATAATGACCTAAAACACCCTCTACAAATTACCTTCAACTGTACACAAAAAGGTAATAATTATTATTGATTTTCAAATTTTGGCGGATAGGCCACGTAGCGCTTATTACGCCACGTTGGCGTAGCAGGAAAATTAGGCGGAATTATCATTAGGTACATCATTATCAATAGTGATATATCATTATAGAGTTGGTAGGCTTGCCACTAGATGGACTGACGACATCGTAGAAGTCGAGCCGCTAATAGCCGATCTTTTGTAGCATTCTATGAGGAGGGCTTTGTTCAATAGTGGACGTCTTACGGATGATGATGATTGATGATTTTTATATTTTTCTAAAACATTAATAGCAATCAAAATATTTATCTTAAAATTGTTATCAAATACTTGTTATTGTTATCCACAATAAAGACTAAATTCAGCCGTTGGTCCCGGTTGTTATCTAAGGATGGCTGGTAGTTACAGCATGGTGGTAGGGCACTTTGCGAATGCCCTCTTGGCTAGCTACCAACCTCAGGTTGAAAATCTGTCGCCAAGCACCTAACGGTGTGTTCCAGCAGCTGTCCTTGAGAGCCAGTAATTCTGGGTTAGCCTGAAACACATCTTCGACCACATTATCACTTACCATCAGGTGAGGTAGTGGTCAAAGGCTAACCTATCAGGCATAAAAAAAAAGTTACGCAAAAAATTGCAAAATCATCAATTTTTGTAACTTCTTTAATATGATCGGGTAAATGCCTACCATACCTATTATATGTTGTAGAATACGATCAATGGATGGAAAAAAGTATATACAAAATTTTGAAAGAGTGGGCCGTTTCCAAGGTCGGCTGTAGAGCATGTACCGCCCACCGCGTTTCTAGAAATTATTATAAAGACGGACAAACAGGCGGCAGCAGAGTTCAGACAATGTGCCCTCCAGGCATGCCGTGTAACTATGAGATAGTGCCTAACGCAAGCAACTGGCATCAATGTCAGCTTAATGCCGTCTACAACCACATCACCACTTCTCAACTGATTACAGATAAGTAACTATCTCACAAAAGATGGGCTATATAGCTTATGTCAAATGCCGTCATCTCTCTATTGATAGAGAGACATCCAAAGGTTTTATTTGTAGGATCCTGACAAACGATTTAAAGCGGTTACCTCTGCATATAACAGATGCATTTCGACACAATTGACGAACTGCACTGTAAAGAACTCCTGTATTTAAGTGCCCTTCCATCATGCGGTGAAGTTCAAGACGATGATGGGTATCGAACCATGTACCTGCGGCACGGCAGTCCATATAGCTATTACCGCTCGACTATCACTGCTTTCAAAAGAGTGATCGATTTTTCATCAGGATATAATTATCAGTTGAGCACCCTTCCGCTGATGGACTGATAATTATAATTTTAGATGAAGATGGACTAGACTGATAATTATAATTTTAGATGAAGAAATATTAGCACCCATTTTCTGATGAACGAACTCTATCAATAATGAGACGATGATGGATGGTATATGCCTCATGAAGCGTAGACGCCACACTTCACATGCAAAGCAACAACAGAAAGCGACTTTTGTGTTTTCACTATAACTACTAGTATAAAATATTACGTGGGTTCCTAGATACTCCGGTACTAGTATCGATTGATCGGCTAATGTGATAGTGAGAGATTAGAAAGGATTGGTGTTCATTCATTGATTTATACTTAGGTGCGGGGTGCCTACTCGAAGCGTTGGCCTTTCCTAATTCAACCTTTCAATCGATGCGCAGTGGGCGTAATTTTATGTATTACCTACCAATATAATATTATCACTATCTATCGATCATCTGAGGATATTTTATACATATTTAAGTACCTATGCGTTAAGACGGGTTCAAGCCTGCCCGAGAATATGCGCTCAAAAATTCGTAGATATCAGTTCCCCTCGTTTATTTATGTCAAAAATAAAATAACTCATGTGACAGCTTGTGGTGCCGAACTAGAATTGCACTCCCATATCTTCTTGTAGGAGTCGTATGAAGCGATTTATTACCAGGACCTGGTTCTTGGACAGCTGCAACCCACTATTTAAATCTTCGAACAATAGTGAAAGGATTTCCACTATTATTGTTATGGTTGCAATTACACCTGCTCAAACTACAAACATATAAAATTATAGTCATGTGCGGGATTCGAACCCGCGTCCATCCACCCTTATAGCTGGGGTATGCTCTGACCGACTGAGCTAACATGACATTTTATAGTCACAAAAAAGCTTTGCGACTAGCACGTCGGTTGTTCTAATAGCTTTTACATAATATTTTATATAAGCCGCAAAGATGTCTTCGCTGATTAGTCACGCGATGGTTGTGTTCCTTTGGCTACAGCATTTAGTAAATAATGACCTAGACAGAAGCTGCACAGGTGGTTATCCATGGAGTGGAGAAGCCCCGAGATTGGCTCAGGTGGAGAACCCAGGTGGAACACGGGGCCACCGGCCATGCCTCTACACTCTACAGGCACGCTATGCACCAGGGAACAGATTAAATAATAGGCTATATGACTGCCTTCCCCACATATTCAATCATTTTGGATATAACTGGATATAGTCTGAGCAATGTATAATTTCAGAATAGTTTGTATTGGGTTCCGTACACTAAGGACAAAACTGAGCCCCATTAATGAGTTTCCGATGGCTGTGTGTCCGTGCGTATGACGCGGATCTCTAGCTCGTACTGAAATAAATAATATAATAAATCAAGAAAGTTTTTTTCACTCCAACTTGAAGGGTGTCATCGATTAGAACTGATTGCGAGAAGGTATATATTTTCGTATAAGTACAAATTTTAATAATCATCAAAGTGGTTAATTTTAGAACGTTTTTGTAACGGTTAACAAGTTTATTACATATTATAATAATTGTAGTAAGTAGTTAGTTAGGAATCTGGAATATTGGTGTGTTACTACTTATTTATTATATACAAAATAAATAGTAACACCAATATTCCAGATTCCTAACTAACTACTTCTACATTCATCTATACTTAACCAAAATTATTCCTGAATACTACAATTTATAATGTTGAACCTGTTATCATCAACAAACAAATGTCTCGTGCGGACTGTAGCAATGCAGAACCTCTAAAGAGTGAGGATTCATATAAGGACAGAGTGTCCGAGTCACATTAATTAGGCTCCGTTTAGCTCAAAGACGTTTCGTTACAAAATCCTAAATATGTTTGTTTTGAACGCAGCATAAAAACTACAGAATAAATGTTATTTAAAAAGATGATAATCATCAATATACTGCCGCACATATTCTAACTGGTTTCGTTTTTAAGATAAACCTCGCAACGAGAATGGCCTAACTAAAGTGTTTTATTTTGACAGTCTCAATTTATCTATTTTCTATGTACCTAGATATAAATATGTACTCTACTCGAGAACGAAAACACTTTATTAGGTTTTATTATAAAAGCTAACGTGGTTTTCACTCATTTAAGTAAATAATACGGGATAAGTTATGAACCAGTGCTAAGCGAGACGACAACTCGTGCGTCCCGAGTTCTCCTTGAAAAAGAACACCGAATGTGGTTGAAACTATAGTCGGAGCTATCTGACTGATTCACGTGAGTTATCCCGTATTATTTACTTTATTAGGTTTTAGGCTAAGTGTAGAATAAGTACTTCCACAAAATTTTGAAAATTTATGTTTTATTAACTTTCCGACAGCACGGCTCTACCCGCGTGTGTATCGGTTATTGCGCAAAAACAGTAACCTCTTTTTGCGAAGTTAGATAAAAACTATCCTATGTCCTTCCCCGCATTTCAAACTATACCAAATTTCATCCAAATCATCCCAGCAGTTTTGGCATGAAAGCGAGACAGACAGACAGATAGAGAGACAGAGTTACTTTTGCATTTATAATATTAGTAGGGATTTTCTTCTAGGCGGTAAGTGAAAGTCCCAGTATTTTTTTTACATAATTAGGCTAGTAGTAATAGTGTCGCAAGCACACGACGCGACGACCGCAGATGGCGTAACTCCTCTCTATTCGCTCCCATTACACTCCTGAAACTGTACACCGCGACCGCACGCTACCACAAACCACGTGGACATTTCATAATTCACACTGCTTGCTGTTTGTTGTCAAAATACAAGCTACTATTTTTTACCACTTTCTCACCTGATGGCATGGGATACTAAAATGGTAAAAAAACTTAACCTAGAATTTAACAGGCTCAATACGGCTGCTGGAACTAATGGCGAGGTGGTTGGGCTTCCACATAAACAACACAAGGAAAAAAGCTCAGAGCTGAAAAACGTATGATTTTCGTTCATAATTGTTAATTATCAGTGTTATCGTAACAACAAACCATATTATTTTATATATCGACTCATGACGTTTTCAGTATAAACAAATATTTGTTATTTTAATAATGCAACGGATAATATTTTTTACATAAATTCCTGATTCATAACAAGAATAGGATAATGATAAACGCCGTAACAAAATGGTCTAACAGCAATAAACTTGGTGGTCCCAAATTTATATATATTTTCAAAAAAATTTTAGGGCAGTGACGGCTTAGTGGCATTGGCTATGGACCGCCACGCAGCAAGTCCATGGTTCCAATCCCGCGCGGGCTTGAACTTCACCGCATGGTGGAAGGGCATTTTGCAAATGCTCGCCTGGCGACCATCCTCAAGTAGAAAATCTCTGGCCAAGCACCTAATGGTGTATTCCGGCAGCAGTCCTTGAGAGAGTGAAATTACAGGCACATGGGAATTACCAACTATGTCTCAAGGTGACGGGCGCAGTGCAATTCGTGATTTGTGACGAAATGCATCTGAGAGGCAGAGGTTAGCCGCTTAACATCAGATAGGACAGGAACATGTTCCGTCACAAAAACAATGAAAAATATATATAAATCTACATACTTAGTACACATGATTAAAATTGAAATTGAAGCTAAAACTTGCGGCAAGAAAAGAATCATGAACCCGCTGCGCGACATGCCATAGTCATCGCCACTGGCCCATCAGCAAAGTCAAATTCGTCGCGTCTACGACGCTCTTATGAAAGCCAATTACAGATATTTACAGAAGTATATTACGGCGTTCAGCAATAGAGGCATAAAGCCACAGTAAGAACGGCACGAGACGAGACGCGGAACATTTTTTTAAATGTCTTTACGATTTCTAACTTTGAGAGAATATTAAAACATTAATGTTCGTTACATATGTGACTGATGCGGCGGTGGCTCGGCAGAGGTGTAATAATTAATGAATATCGTCTAAATAGTCATCGATTGTATTTATTTTATTACCTATGTTATTTTAATCAAAATATATTTTATATGCAGCTTAAATTCTGCCTCGTCTATAATGTGTTTAGGAATTTTCATATAAAACTGTACACTATTCCCTAAGAAAGACTTTTTATTTGTGTTTTATAATCTAAAGCCTAGCATGGCTATTTACCTTCATTTCTAGCGTGGTAATCGTGGTTATTACAGTTTAATTTACATTTAAATATTTTTTTGAGCATAGGATGTGGAGACCGTTTTATATTTACTGTAAAGTTAACATGTAGATTTCAATAAAAAAAAGACTGAGATTCGCTAGAATCAATTCCACATATCCCACGAAGTACCCGCTTTTTCAAGATTTATTTATTATGGGTACACGTGATTTTTAATATGTTTTACATTAAAATTATGGAATTATATGGGAACATTTTATATAGGAACATTAATGTTCATGCAATAACATTTCAAGTTATGTACGAGCAATATCATTTTAAAATCGCGTATATTATGATCATGAAGAATAGTTACCAACCTTGCTACAGAAGCTACGAGCCAGAAAACTGGTTAAACATTATTTATCTAGCTTTAGACGCCAGTGACAACCATATAGCTTAAAACAGAAACTTTGATTCGAATATTTAATACAATAATGTTCACATATAGCGCAGCGATATCATGACCTTTTTTCAGGTTGTTGGAGTCGTAATTAAACCAACTTTTATGAGACTTGTTAGTGCGAAATAAAATTGTAATTTGTATAGATAGAAATAATGATTTAAGGAATGGCAGCCCAGGATATATTATTTCAGTGGGTGGACGGGGCATCGCCCATTTCTACAAACTTCATAGGCCTCGGACGACAAAGTGAAAACAAGTCCAACGAGCAATTATCCTGCGCCAAAACGATAACAACGTAATTAATAACACCATTATCGCTAAAAGCCTTCTAACTTCTAAATAAATCACTTTCACAATACATGTCAGAAAAGTGGCAAAGATCCACAGATTACTTAGCAGTTTGTAGGACAAGAAAGTGACAGTGAACAAAAAGTCAGAAGATGAGATCACGATCGTATGACAAATGAACCGAACGGTGGACATCTTTGGAACTGATCTTCAATTCATAAATTGCGTTACGACTTTGCTATCTGACAGCATTGATTTATCGACTCCATCGTGAGTCACATTATTGCTAATAAGTATCGGCTAAAAGCTTCAAGTTTACGATAAAATCTCCTATTCCATTTTTCATTTAAATATGCTCGATAAATAGTTACCTATAAATAAAAAAAAAACTACTGTCTAGCACCCGCTTCCATAGCATAATTGGTAATGCACCAGGACGGTATTCTGGGGGTTGCGGGTTCAAGTGCCGCTGGAAGTTATCTTTTCCATCCGAAATATTTTCTATGTTTACGCGTAGCATGCGTCAATGCTCTTATAAAATAATACTAATCCAAATATGTACTTAAGGGGCATTTCGACGGTTTGTAATTATAATCTCAGTAGTGTGTGAAGGTTAAAGGATTGTGATGGTTTATTTAGTAGGGAAAGATAAGTAGGCACTGATGTGCTATAGATAAAAATTAAAAAATAAATATCTTTCTTCTTAAAATTCTACTTAAAATTGTAAGCTTAATTGGAAATAAAAATATTTGTATTGTATTTGTACTTATTATCTTAATATTATCTGAGGTAGACACATTAAAGAGCTGACTACTAGAGGTTCTTACCTCTCCACCAGCAACCTCACGTGCGGTCGGAACAAAGGGGAATAATAAGAGGCTATCTTCTCAAAAACACAACCTATCGGATAGTATAGTCAGGGATGCTACAGACACTCAGGGTATTTTTTTACTGCATATAGGTATTATGTAAGCCTATGGTATGTTATCATGTGATGTGTCATGAGGAAAATGCATTTACGCATACACACCCGCCGCGCCGGGGAGCAGGTGGTTATGTCGGGCTCAGAGTCAATAGGGACCCCACTACCGACTAAAAACCTCATAGTGTTGATGCTGGACCTATAACAGCTGGATGGAACGGAAACACACCATTACTTGCTAAAATTGCCTACCACTACGCAGTGATGCTCAAGCTCGAATCGCGGCGTAATAAGAACTATTGCCACTAAACTGCACTGCTTTAAAATGCGAAGGAGCACCGTTAAATTTTAAATTTACTTATCCTCCCTAGCGTGATTTGCAGACAGAACGAATCGACTTTCCGAATTTCGATTTAATTCGATAATTACCTACATTCCGAGCATAAGTGTTGATAAACGTATTATTCATCAACAACAACGAAAAGTTATAAATAATTAGACACAGTCCAATAGCAATGACATCAGAATTTGACCTCATCGCTACTCAGAGCTACTTGAAGTGTTTTCCTGCAACTCGCCAGATTTCTCGCTAATCGGTGGACAGAATGAGGCCATACATGGTGCGCACAGATAAGTTCTAGGTCAAATTCATCTTGTCACTTGGGTATCGAGCAGACCTATGTTACGTCCCAGGCGGATATTATAAATCAACCAAAAAATCTTATAATTTTAAATAACAGTCCTCCAACTTGTCTGGTATAGCACCATATTATAATATACATACTATATTCACCGCATATGGGAGTAGCCTGTTGGCTACTCCCATATGCGGTGAAAATAAGAATCGTATGTATTAAGACAATTTTGCCCTTCCATTCGGGGATATAGAGGATGTGGTGTGTTTCGACTCCTTATCTTTTTAACCGAAGTCAAAAAAAGGAGGAGCTTCTCAATTCGTCTGTATTTTTTTATGTTTGTTTCCTCAGAGCTTTTGACTGGGTGAACCGATTTGAATAATTCTTTCTTTATTTGAAAGCTGACGCTTTTCGGTTGGTCGCGTTTAAATTTCATCAAAATCTGTCAAGCCATTTTTGAGTTACACTCCAATAACTGAAAATATTTTCCATCTTGGTGATATAGTCGTTGACAGTGAATGACAATCGATCCCGTCAGGTCACTAAAAAGAGTGAAAAAAAGTTTTAACCAAAAAATGGAACCGACTTCGACAAGTTATTTTACACTTTTGAGTTGAAGTCGGTTCCATTTTTTGATTAAAATCTTTTTATTGTTTAGAATAGTATAATTTTTTCTCCCTCTGGGTTAGAATTATTACTTACACCCCTCCATATCTCCCAGTGGGAGTCATAAGGGGCAACGAAAGGAAAAATACCAGAAGGTGGGCCACAGCGTCTTCTGAAAAACTGCCACTAAGATCCACAAGACGTCTGCCAAGCGTGAGAAGTATGGCAATCAGCATCTGTCTATTACAGTTGCATATTAGGAAGACAATGAAGAGATGATGAAGTACCTATGTCAGTGGATTTGAAAGTTTAAGCGGGTTCGATGAATGTCATTGTCATTGGCAAGTCGTATTAAAAACCCATAATAAATTATCCACAATTGATATATTTAAAAATACATCGATTAAAATTTATTATTAGCTTTATCGCCTTAAATATGTTGTACAGATTCTTATTAAATATTTACAAAAATAAAATGTGTTGCATGTATAAAATATGATATACATTTTAACTAATTTATGTGAATAAGTCATGAGAATAAAAATAAGTCGGCGCGGTGTGATAGCTAATTGTTAATTATACTTAGGTACTTATTAAATTAAATTATGTGTTTTAGATTATAATGTAGCCTAATTCTGTTTAATTTGATAATTATTTATATCACTTATGTACACCCCCGACATTTATTTATTTTACTTTATTTATTTAGTCAATTAGCACGGCTTACGCCAATTACACTAATGATATGGACAAATTATAGACATAGTTCATGTATTTCCTCTCCATAGTAAGGTTGCCTGGAAGAGATTGCTATTAGTGATAAGGCCGCCCATTGTGACACTTTAGTCGAAGATTTATTTGTTTGTAAGAATTAAATTTGTATTTTATTGGTGTGACAATAAAGAATTATCTATCTATCTATTTATAAGAATGGAAATAATTTCCTTATTCATAACTGGTTACTAACAGGTTAATATCTTTTTCTCTGTTAACTGGTTACAGATTTCAGTTACCTCATGGGCCGAAGGGTCACGCACGTCAAACAGTCTGCCGAATTTCATCCAATGTTGAATCATTACCCCTACCCTATGTACAACTTAATTGTCCATAAGAACGATGTTTTATAGTGATCGATCAGTAAGGGAAGGCCATGGCATGGCATGCACCATGTGGCCGCCTTCGAGTCCAGATTGCATAACTCATAAATCTTCGTATTTATGATAGGAGACGAGAGCCGCGGCCGAACCACTCGCTTTTATGGAGATGCGTGATTCAGCACTCACACTGTGAATATCTAGGGTTGGCCAAAACGACATTTTAAGCGCTCGTAGCGAAGTTTGCTTAGTCGTTCTTAACCGATCACCTTAATTAAGCAACGTCGGCCATAGTCGTGTCGTGGGTGACCACTATAGTGGCTTTACTACTGAGCATGCACGGTATGCACGGTATTTGTTAAGCCGTCGGTCCCGGTTCTTGACTTAGGATGGCAGTCGTTATAGCATGGTGGTAGGGCATTTTGCGAATGCCCGCGCCTGGCTAGCTACCACCCTCAAGTTACCTAACGGTGTGTTCCGGCAATAGCCCATGAGAGCCAGAAATTCTAGGTTTGCCTGAACTACATCTTTGACCACATCATCACATACCATCAGGTGCGATAGTGGTCAACGGCTAACCTTCAGCTATAAATAAAATTAAAATAAAAACAGATTCATTTGAATGTTGGAACTAGTTGTTTTATACGCAAGGATTGAATTCAAACATTCACGACTTCTACAAAAGGGAAGAAGTTTTCAAGTCAACAGATATTTATAATTTATAGTAGTCGTATACGACCTTTACTCGATCGCATGATCGAGTAAAGGTCGTATGATTGTATATAATTATTTGTGGGGTAGATATTACATATGGCGGTATTACACCTCCAAGTTCGTCCACCTTAAATTTCTACTATTTTATCGAGTAGTTTTAAATTACTTTTAACTGAAAAATGTATTTGTCTATGCGTGGCGTGCCGGGTTAGAATGTCACCCCCCATTTTTTCCCGTGGATGTCGTAAGGGGTGACTAAGGGAAAAATAACTGTATGTAGGAAACACCGCTTTCTGAAGAACTGACAACTTCTACTGCGATCCCCAAGACGCCTGCCAAGCGTAGGGATAATGGCAAATTCAACCTTGCTCAATGGTGTACATTCCGCTTCATGTGATAACTCCACCTTGGCGCCTTAATTATTTTAACTCTTATTGATGGCCAGGTTTTTTTTTTTTTTTTTTATAATTAACTGGGTAGCACTTGACCACTATCTCACCTGATGTTAAGTGATGATGCGGTCGATGATGGAGCGCGCTTACCCAGAAGATACCTGTTCACTCGCGTTTTGAAGACCCCCATATTGTACTTAACCGGAAACACAGACTCAGGCAGGGTATTCCATTCCCTAGCGGTTCGTATAATGAACGAAGAAGCAAATCGCTTTGTTCGGGTAAATGGAATATCTACCATATAGCGGTGGCGCTTCGGAGTATCCCTGGATGTCCGGTTAAAGAATGGGGATGGCGGAATCAAATCATGTAGTTCTGTGGCACACTCCCCGAAATGTATCCGATAAAAAACCGATAAGCAAGCGACTTTGCGGCGATGCTCGAGACTTTGGAGTCTCTTGCTTACAAGTTCGTCGTCGTTAATGAGTCTCTTGGCTCTCCTCTCAATAGCTTCCAGTGTCTCCAGCTGGTATTTGGCAGAACCATCCCAAAGGTGAGAACAGTACTCCATACACGACCGGACTTGCGCTTGATAAAGATTCAGCAGCTGTCCCGGTATGAAGTATTGTCTCACCTTAGCCAAAACACCAAGCTTTTTTGAGGCTAGCTGGGCTTTAGACTCAATATAGGAGCCGAAATTGAGAGTCGGTGTTAATGAGATGCCAAGAAGCTCGAGATGGTTACTTATCGGCACGGACACATCCCTGAAAGTAGGAGCCAGCTGAAAAGGGCTCCGTTTGGCGGAGAAAAGACAAGCCTGGGTTTTAGCTGCATTGAACTTAACCAGATTGGCATCGCCCCAATCGGAGACTGCCTTCAGAGAAAAGTTCAAGCGCTGAACCATCGCTTCCCTATGAGACTGGATTTGTAATGCACTGGTTCGTGCGTTAGATGTATAACTCTCCACAACGGTGCTGTCGTCTGCGTACCCAAAAATACCGGGCTTAAGCAGATCATTAATATGCAGCAGAAAAAGCGTTGCAGAGAGTACTGATCCTTGAGGGACTCCGGCGTTTATAGCCAATTGGTCGGAAGAACAGCCATCGATGACCACTCGAATCGACCGATCCCTCAAGAAATCTGAAATCCAAACACATAAACCAGTGGGAAGGCCGTATGAAGGAAGCTTGCTAATAAGGCTATCGTGCCAAACCCTGTCAAAAGCCTTCGAGATATCGAGAGAAACAGCAAGCGCCTCTCCGTGGTTCTCGATGGCTTCGCTCCAGATGTGAGTGGCATACACTAGAAGATCCCCAGTAGACCGGTTTCGGCGAAACCCGTATTGTCGGTCACTGAGGAGATCATTCACTTCTAGGTATGCTAGGAGCCTGTGGTTCAGTACACGTTCCATCGTCTTACAGAGTATGGAAGTGACTGAAATAGGCCTGTAATTGGCAGGGTCTGCGCGACTACCCTTTTTGGGCACGGGCTGCACGTTTGCAAGCTTCCAGGACTTAGGCACTTGACCAGTCGTCATAGACAAGCGAAAGAGGCGAGTCAATATTGGAGTCAACTCAGGCGCACACATCCTCAAGACTACAGCTGGTATACCGTCTGGACCACTAGCTTTGTTCACGTCCAGATCGCGCAACGCTTTGCGTACTTCAGACTGTCGAATGCGGATTTCAGACATTGACGTCCCGCAGTTTGGCAGGCTAGAAGGAACAGCATTGCCAGCATCTAAACGTGAAGACTCTGCAAACAGAGAGGCAAATAAATTTGCTTTCTCTTCGGCAGTGTGTGCTAGTGAGCCGTTAGGTTTCAGCAGTGGAGGCAGTGAGGGACGGCAGAAGTTCTCTTCGATCGACTTTGCCAGGGACTAGAACGCTTTGCTACCCGAGGGGTAAGAAGCAAGTTTGTTCCCTGTTCGGCGTATGTGGTCGAAGCGAGCCTTCTTGAGAGCCTTTTTGCAGAACTTGGCGGCTAGGTTAAATGCTTTCTTCTTTTCACGTACATCTCTAGATTTGCGGGTTCGAGCATCAGCCCAGGCTAAATATGCCTCATGTTTCGACGCTTCTGCATCTCCACATGTAGCATTAAACCATGGGCGAGCTTTGCTGGACATCGGGACGTCAGAAAATGGTATGAAGTATTCCATACCCTGACGTAACACCTCAGTCACAGCATCCGCGCAAGTTGAGGGATCGCTCGAAGAAAAACAAACCATCTCATCCCAATCTGCTGACTTGTATCGCCACACCCGCCGGGTGCCTCTCGGACTGGGATCGGGCGGGGAGTACACTGATACAGACTTCACCAGACAGTGGTCGGAGCTACCTAAGGGTGATGAAACCGACACCGAGTAGCGGTCTGGATCTGTTGTCAGCAGAAGGTCCAAGCAATTGGCTGTGTGGCCAACAACATCCGGTATCCTTGTGGCTCCTTGGACCAGCTGAGTGAGGTTTAGCGTCAAAGCAAGCTTGCGCATCTCTCGCCCAGCGTGGTCTGTGCTCTGGTATGGGTATAGCCAGTCTTGATGGTGGGCGTTGAAATCCCCCAGAAGCACTAATTGAGCAGAAGGATACCTCTGTTGGGCCACATCGGCCGCCTCACTAAGGTAATTTGCGAGCCTGGTTGTCTCCTCATCTCCGCTGTGCGAACGGTAGACACTAGCATAAAGAATTTTCTCCATGCCATTGTCCACCAGAACCCACATGACAGAGAATTTGGGGTCTTCAAGGTTGCGGAGACGCCGATAGCAAATGTCATCGCGAGCATACATACAAACTCCCGCCTTAGCCTTGAAACTATGTTCAAGAACATAGCCAGGGTAGGCAAGGTATGACGCATCAGCAGGACATTTGATCTGCGTCTCCGTGAGGAACAGAATATGCGGTCTTGCGGTCTCAAGATGGTGGTGGACCGGGTCGATATTGGAGTGCAAGCCTCGAATGTTTGAGAGGTGCACTTGGAGAGAGAGGACGTGCTTCCGCTGTTGGACCTTTGTTCTGTTTCTCTTGTTCATTTAATTGGGAGTGAAGATAGGTAAAGGGAAACGGAAGTGGAAACGAGGCGCAAATTACCAACCCGTGACACAAATTAGGCCTTTCCACCTAAAGGAAACCAATCCTGGAGACCGCGGGGACGCCCGAGCCCCCCCAGAGGTGTCCATCGGGTCCTCTCGTCTGGTCGCCAACCAGCACGATGGCGCACCTCCGGGATTTTTCGCGAGATGGCGGGGCAGCCTTTCATGAGTGGCTGGCTCACTACTTGGGCCCCCAACTATCTGCGGTCGGCCAGCGGAGAACCGTGCCTCGGATCCCGCTGCTCTCCAAGATTGGCTGCCAGGTAAATTGATCTTCAATGTGTCACGACTAGCTATAGTAAAAAGCGCAACTGTTTCCGACCCGTTCCCCATAATGGCTTCACCAGACATCATGCCGTAACGCGATCGCTTGGCGGCATGGCTTTGTCTGGTGGGTGGTAACACGCCGCGGCCTAAGCCTACCACCTGAAAAGTACTGCTCTTTTGGCGCCACCCAGGGGACACGTGTAGGACATCGAGGGCTAAATCCTACGGACGCGAGCAGTATAGTCCCCCAGGTGGTTAAAGCATCCGGTGCGTAAATGGACGCGATCTCGAATCCTACTCGTGATAAAAGTGTTGTACTTTAACATTTGTAAATCAAATAGTTTTTTGTTACAAGTTAAAATAACGTTATAACAGTACAAGTATAGCCCTAAAGAGAGCTAGTTTTGCCAAATTAAAAATTCAGTAATACACACGAAATCTAAAGGCGATAGCGGGCCTAAGCGGAGCATGGAGCTCGCCGCCATTTAAATCCTGTTATAATAACCGTAGAAGAAAATATAAATTCAAAAGTAGCAATGGTGTGCCAGCCCTGAGCGTCACCCCTGCGCAAGCGGGACAAGGGCGGCGAGTCCCGTCCCGATACGGTGCGTCAATGTCTGCGACACGGCCTACTGCGACTGCACTGTGTACCTACTCGTATGTGCCTACTTACAATCACATTCTCCTTTACACATTAATTATATATCTCGTACTTATAAAATATTGTGGGTAATTGGGTAATTGGGTAATTGTAATAATTAATATTGAAGCAAGATCGCGTATATCGTGTGTGCGTATTATACGAGTACTTCTATACTAATATTATAAAGAGGAAAGAGTTGTATTTTGGTATGTAGAGAATAAATTTAAAAACAACTAGACTGATTTGAAAAATTCTTTCAATATTATAATCCTACATTATCCCTGTCCTATCATGAACATAGCCTTTCAGCAACATATTTTTAGCAGAAGATAATTAGTTTGTAGCACTCAAAATATTATATGTTAATCTTGATCATATATCTGTAGTTTTTCCTGAAACTTAAAAGTAGGTAACCACAAACAGTATTTTTTTCGTTCAAGAAAGTCTTCTGATTTTTTCATATGTACAGTCGCCTGCATATAGTATGTATATTATATATATACACCTATATATATTATATATGTGTAACTATCAAATTATATCATAACCACATAAACAGTTCCAACTAACCAATGTATCTATCCAAGATTTTCAAAACTATCTCACAATAATGTTGTCTTAGGTTTTCGCGGTTGTTACACATAGTAATTAAACAAGTTTAAACGGGTAAATCGCGTATATTTGTCATTATTTTGTCCCAAGCAACGGCGACGTTTCAAATACTTTGCAGTGATCGTGGTCACAGGGTCGTACCGAATGATAAATGTACCAAATAATGACAAATATACGCGATTTAAACCGTTTAAAGTTGTTTATTTACTATTTCATAACATTGAAGTTCATGAAGATGTAAAGTTATTTATGCAGACTGTTATTTAATTAAGGAGATACCTACTACCTACCTATTTCATTAAATGTCAAACTTTATATATGTAATGTAACATATTTAAGATGTATATAAGTAGAAGATAATGTTCGTTCGTGGAACTTTTTTACATCACATATACAAAAATTTTAAGGTACAAATTTTGTATGTGTTATATTTGTTTAGAACTAGAAATTTCCCAACAGTTTTGTATTAGGTATAGTTATTACATACCCTATAATGTGAAGCGTAACTAGAACAACATACCTAGGCAATTCCCGTCGTCGTGTTAAGGAATCATTATCGCAGCAATGTGACAAAGTAAAGACATATTGTCACAAAAGTTATATGTACATTTAAAAATAAAGGTACTTACACGATCCTGTGGTTAGCTAAGAGTCTGGATCCAATCTGTAAATTTTCTGGGCCAAGAAATGGTAAGTACGGATAGTTATATAATATTAGAAATTACCGGGATTTTGGATTGTATTCTCTATACTATACCTATTATAATAAATATACAGTTATACCGAAATTTCAGAGTTTAGTTGATGAGATTGACCCCATAACAAAAATGGTTTAAAACTGACAACTTGAAGACCCCAATTTCTGTTTTTTTTGATACGCAGGTTATGGCTGCGTGCAGAGAGGCTAGGAAATAATTGCTGGATATTTTTCTCGCACACCGATCATTTTACTAGCACGTCTTTGGCGGATATGCAGCCTAATGTTTTCTTCAATAATGACGAATGCCCCTGTCGAGTTAGTATCATTTAATATTGTGTATATTGGAATATCACAGTATTCATCATCATCATCATCATCAGCCGGAGGACGTCCACTGTTGAACAAATACCTCCCCATAGAACGCCACAAAGTACGGCCATTAGCCGCTTGTAACCATTTGCTACTTGCAACTTTAACGATGTCGTCAATCCACCTAGTGGGGGGCCCATCAACTCTACGTCTTCCGGTGTAGGTAATGTAGTAACCAGTTAACCACTCGAGAACCTTTCTTCAAGGTAACAATGATGACAAAATCCACTTTAAAGTAATTGAAACTGGGTAAAAATACTACGAATAAAATGTAACTTTTCATCCAATTCCGCAGTGTAATCCTTCGTCAGGTATAGATTATAACATAATTGTAGGACTTGAAAATTCTTGTTTAAAATCAAAGAGTAAATTAAACTTCTGCTAGATAACGAACATACAGCGTTATCTGCAAAGCGTTTTGAATAATCAACCCAATTACAATTTCCAAATTCAAATTCAGAACTCACAGCAAAACTATCTTTGTTCTCTTGTTGCACAAATAACTATTAGTAGCTAATCAGATACCTACATATACCTAACTAGGAAAAATGTAATAAGTAAAATACCACAACTTGAGAACTACTAATTATAACAAATATTGTAAGAAAACGTTATATTATTTAAAAACATTTCAAAATATGTGTTAGTTCCTCCTAATTTTCCTGCTGAGAGGATGTGACGTCATAAACGCCAACTAGAAGAATTATCGTCGCGTGTCATTTCTACACTTAGCATCATCATTCATCATGGATGGTTCACGTACAAGGATAATAATTTTCGCAAAGTAACGCCTGAATGACTACGTACTTACTACCTTTTTTATGTTATGAAGTGAAGAGATGAGCAACTCGCCCACCCGATGATAAGCTTTACAGCTGCAGTTTCACTGTCCTCGTTCTGCATCTGCTTGACACTGCACTGCGGTCGTCACTCCAAAACGTTTGTTCTTATATCACATTCATGCAGTAATTTAACTTGCTCTTCACGCCCTAAATCAGTTGATTCGCACACTTACCTTAGTCATCTAAACCAAAACTAACTTTTTGCAGCTTACCATCAACGCTGTAACAGACTGTCACACAGAAGGTACATCTCGTTAAGGCAATACGAGTGAGTGACACAGTTAGCCGCGACGCGACCATACCGGGCGAGACATATGGTCGGCCATATGGCCACTGGACACGTTACATCAGGGTAAAGTGGTCTGATCATCACTAGTAGAAAGTCAGCTGATGGATTTGATTGATATTATGAAACGTATCCTACGTAAATTGCATGCGGGTAAGTGCCTGTTCCTCTGGCTGGTTGGGTTCAACCAGCGAACTAGCCCTATACTTACCTATAACAAAATGTCGTAAGAGAAACTTTATTTAGTATTAGGTACTTACTTATTTTGGTAAATTATTACATATTTTCGTCAAACGCCATTTTCCTCTGGATAGAAAGAAATTAAAAAACTAAATGCTTATGAACTCAGCACGTTTTTTTTAACTGCTGGTGTAAAAATGACCTAAGGGTGGGTAGGTAGACCTAAAAACTACTGTGAAGAACAAGTTTAGGTAAATTAATTTTGCTATATTGAAAAAAGTATAGCTCCGATCGCGATCAATCCAACGGGAAACGATCGCAGCCCGCGTGGTTTGATGCGTGGAGCTATATAACGTGAATATTAATTCATCAACAATACTGCGGAGGATGGTGTAGAATCGATAACTGATTGTGATCCACTCATTTTTAATTTTCACATAAACAAAATCAATACTAACGATTGCCTAAGCTGTGGCGCTTTGACTTAGAGAATGATAGCGACGACCACACTCGCGGCCGCCGTGGACTCAACTCACACATACACACACGTTCTAACGCTATGCGAGGGCACGTTTAAAAAATTCGATTGTCGATGAAAATTATCAAATGATAAAATTACATACATTTGACAGTCCAAAGCCTGATAAAAGTGTAATGAAAAGTAAATTACCTATTTACAAGTAAATATCTACCACACAGCTTGTACCTACACGATGTCTACCTCCTGTGAAGTGTTTTGATGCACAAACGTTACATCTTGATTTATTGGATTTAATGGGTAAGTATAATACTTTAAAAAAATTCATCTTTGTCGTGAACACTATTTTGAGATGTACCTAACTATCTACCTGATAAAAGTGAACCCTGATAGCGGATATTGATACGGAGCCAGTGGGAATCGCCTCTTTGATCAATCATCTTATTACTTACCAACTAATACCTACTTGGCCCGCACCGCCTCGCCATTGCTACCGCTTCTGCGTCCGTCAAACAAGAAACAGCTGTGTTATACCGAGTTCATTGCCCTCGCAATGCGTTAGAACGTGTGTGTATGTATGAGTGGAGTCCACGGCGGCCGGAGTGTGGTCGTCGCTATCACTCTCAAAGTCAACACGCCACGGCTTAGGCTATAGTTAGTATTGATTTTGTTTATGTGAAAATTAAAAATTAGTGGATCACATTCAGTTATCGATTCTACACCATCCCCCGCAGTATTGTTGATGAATTAATATCCACGTTATATAAAAAGGTTGAAAATGGATTTAAAAATACACGAATTATGAACTCAGCACGTTTTTTTTAACTGCTGGTGTAAAAATTACGTAGGTACTTATGTGCGTACCCTATTTCTTCATTCATTTGTGGTACAATTTTGGAGACGAAACCAACGGTGTATCACACGTCAGGATGAAATGAACACAAAAAAATATAATTACATGCAAACACAAGTAGAAAATCTGTCACCAAGCACCTAACGGTGTGTTCCGGCAGCAGTCCTTGAGAGCCAGTGAAATTGCAGGCATATGAGACTTACAACTATGTCTCAATGTGACCGCAGTGCAATTCGTGACTTGTTACGAAATGCATCTGTTATAGGCAGAGGTTAGTCCGCTTAACATCAGGTGGGCCTCGAGCTTGTTCCGTAACAATAACATAAAAAAAGAACACAAAATCTTGAAGGTAGTATATAAATTGGAATAAAGACCACATACATAAATTATTTAAGAACTATTAGTGTGACTAATATGGTAATACGTGATGAAGAATGATTATTTTCTAACCTTTTTATTAGGCTATACTTTTTTGAATTTTTTACAGCATTTATGTTACTAGCTGCACGCCGTGGTTTCACCCGCGTCGATAATGCTGACATGCTGAAAAGTGATGACGATGAAAAGTATTAAACCTATGAGTTAGTCCAGGACCACGTATTGATCTTAACAAGTGTGGCTATCGGATATGCTATGCATAATCTAAATAAAACGCATGACATTCAATTTACATTTTTATTTGTAGATGATATACCTAAACCATCACATTCACCCACCTACAGATAACATAATTTATTCTTTGGTGCTCTGGTTTTCCCATATATTTGATTAACACCCGATTATTAGACCTACTTACTCTTTTGCAGACCCGCTGCTGTTAAAACTTATTGGAAACCCTTCAAATATATGAAGGTAGATACTTTTTCCCAAATACATAATTTAAATAGGTTACTACCATATTACGGTTTACCCAATACATAACGTTCTACAAACTCTTCAGTAACTTCCAGTTGCCTGTCCCTATAAATGGGATACTCCTTTGCGTATTCCACCACAGGCATGAACCTGTCCTGCTCTACCATCGACACGAATGTCTCAGGATCATCGAAAATCTTCTGAGCCGTCCTCCCGTCCATCAACACTTGAGGGAAAATGGCAATAGCTTCGAAGATTCCAAACATTCGACTCTTCTCACACAACGATATAAACGTGGTCTCATCGTAATCCATATCATCCAGATTCTTCCTCGTCACATCTTCTAGCGAGTCCGAGAAAACTTTAAAATAATATTTAAAGACCTGACTTTCGTATTCTTCCCGGAATGCTTTACTGGTTGTCATGTATAGTAAAGAAGTGAGATCGAATGCAGGAGGACCATAACGCACACATTGATAGTCTATAAGGATAGCATTTGAAGGTACTCCCTGGTCATATTTAAAAAGAATATTATTGTTCCATAGATCTTTGTGGATCATAACGTTTAAGGTATCATTTGCTACGTTTAAGCTGTCACAGGCTTCTATGTAAAGCTTGGCTAGTTTTTCTTCGAAATATGGTATAACTTTGGTAGAATATTTTGTGGAAAATGCATCTAAAAGTTCCACTGACACCTTCGCACCTGATCGGACGAAACGAGTGTCTTTGAAAGTAGGCTCCACCAGAAGATGCTTGTATTGATCGTAGAAGTTGTATGGACGCTTTGCACTGAGGGTTTTATTTATTTCATAGTTGGCGAACGCTGCATGGTAGCGAGCAAGCGTTGCTACTGCCAACAGTACGTGTTGCAAGTCCAGAGTTTCCATCAAAGGATGAACCATGTACCCAGCCACAGCCAAATCTGGCATCACGACGAGAGAGTCTGTGCATACGTAAGCTTTTGCGCCCCAAGGATGGGGACCTGAAATATAAAAATAAATTAAAGTTGAATTTTGATCACTTACCTAAATTTTCATAAGTAATAGAGTTGACCCGCGGACCGCGGTTGCTCCGGCCCTGGTCAAATCTGGAGTCCCCTATATACCCATACGATGTTTAATCTTACCATTTGTATAAATATGTTAGTACTCGTACTTGACGGATTATGAGTTACTCCTTTTCAAAAAAGTTCTTGAACTACAAGATGTTTAAGTCTCTATTTATAGCCAAAAAAATTCGATTATCCGATACCGCCAAAAAAGTTTGTCGGATTACCACGGGTCTAATGTATAAGTTCTATGCACTGATATATTTTTGACCCTAATTGATGCATGGACTAAGCAAAACCTTATTATTTTGATATATGAAGATAATTTTTATTATATTACATAATTTTATTATATGCATACAAAAATAGCCAGGCTTAGATCCTGTGACTACTCGTGGAACCATACTGCAACCTCCTATATTTTTATTTTAGAAAGTTTAATAGACTTCTTAAATGAGAGTCAACAAATGCTAAACTAGGTTATTCATTTATTTTCGGCAGACATCGCGAATAGATAGTAAATAGCTAAAATGAAAGAATAATTTAGGACTTCCGGCACTACGATATTTACTTTTAATAACCGCCAGAAAGCCTAAAGCTCTGGATTTCCCGAGCTTTTTGTTATATTGAAAACCGATATTTCCCTATCCAAAAACTGCTTAGCAAAGACTTAGGAACCTAATTAGATCTTCCTACCTTCAGCTCCTTTCATTTCATCCAGCAACTCCAACATTAGTTTCTCCCTTTTAAAATAGTTATTTTCCTCAATAAACTCAGCTTTAGGTTTATTCCAAACTGGAATCCTTTTCACAAACAAGTTCACTTTGTCCACTCTATCTTTAACTTTCACATGTAACACAACCCTTATGTGGTCTCCTAGAAATCCGCTGATTCCTTCTGTCGCCGGCTTCACCTCGCTGCAGATTAGCTCATAGTTGTTTTCTGCATCTTTTATTTCTTGTTGGAGAATTATATCTATGTGCTTGTCTGTGAGGACTTGTTCGAGACTATAGCTTCTCGCTGTGCCTACCATTTTGCTAGCTATGAGACCTCCCTCTCATTGCAGACGCTTTATACCAATTTCTATTTAATGAGGACTTAAGGTAAAGAGCAAAATTAATATTTAGTCAGTGTCAATTCGTTTTCTATTCAAATAATGGCTTCATAATGAACCTCGTGGCATCTAGATGTTGTCGTACGATAAGTAGCGATATTGCAGTTATTTTCGCATTGTATAATATTTGAGAATGGTTTTAACAAAGATGGCATATCAAGTGCTAATTTGGTTAGAGCTTTGTATTATATATGGGAGTCGATATGACAAAGAGTAAAACTATATCTTTGTGATTACTGTGTCATCCTGAAGGTTTCAGTCAATATTTGAATGTCATTGATACTAAATAAATATTGTTATTTTTACAGCGTTTCACAACTAAGTGTAACGAACTCTGAGAAACTTTCCAAAATCCTTTATTACCTAAAGTAAGTTAACTAAGGACGTTAACATCCAAGAGCGTTGCCAGACGGCGGCCCAGCGAGATGGGGGGAGGGGGGCATGTCGATATACGGAGGATTGAAAGAGTATGAATTTTAAATACAGAGATTTTTTTGATGTAATGCATTACATGTCAGATGATATTATTAAGGAGACTACCTATTACTTTTTTTATGCATTGCAATTTTATTATTTTAATGCATTACATAAAAAAAAAACACTGTATATAAAATTCATACTCTTTCCATCCTCCGTATATTGACTTGCCCTGCTCCCCCCAACTCACTGGGCCGTCGCCTGGCAACGCTCTCGGAAGTTAATGTCCTTAGTTAACTTACTGGCTAACAAACAGTCGACCCACCTGATGGTAAGCGATTACCGTCTTCTATGGACTTTTGCAACACCAGTGGTGTTACCAATGCGTTGCCAACCCTGTAAGAATCTTTTAACACCCTTTTTGAAGGAATCCATAACAACTGTAGCTCTGCAGAAAAACGCTAGATCGAAGATCATTCCACATGTTGCAAGTAGTCTGCGGTAAGAAGGAACTCATAAATCGAGCTGTGTCAGACTTCCAAGTATCGATTAATTGTGGATGAGCTTTTAACCTGTGTGACGCGAGGTACGATGATAGAATCGCGATGCCGGTATAAGGTCAAAAAGCTCTTGAGATTCTCCGTTTTAGAGCCTGTAGAATACTTACACAGAGCGAACCGATGTCTCTATTGCGTGGTTATTATTAACCACTTCCATAATTCTGAAAAACATTCTACTGGGCGGTTGTTTCTTTTTTTTTTTTTTTTTTTTTTTATTTTTATTTTTTTTTTTTTTTTTATTTTTCAAGGATTTCCAACAGCCTTCTTACAAAATTATAACAAACATATAAAACACCAAGGCCAATAAAGGTAATCACAAATAGAACAATTAAATGCGCAAGAAAATGTAGATATTCTAACAATAGTTATACTGCCAACTAAAAAAACAGATAAAAACAGACAAAGCCATATAAATGTATTATGCAAGTAGAAATTACTCTTTTAACTTAATTCAACATCAAAAAATTTATGATATATCATTTTCTGAATCGTATTTTTTCTCATAGTAAATAAATCGACATACGGGGAATAGTTTGAGTTAAAGTTTCTAAAAGTGCGTGGGAAATAAGAGTTTTGACGATATCTAGTGCTACAGCGAGGGACACAGAGATGAATAAAATCTTTTCGTGATGACAGAGACGGCGTGACAATCTTTATTTCAGTCAGTAAGCTAGAACAGTCTATTCTACTCGAAACAATATTATGCAGGAAGGAAAGGTCAGCTGCATCCCTTCTTTTTTGAAGAGGTACAAGGTGATGATGCCTGCAACTTACTTCATAATCAAAGTCAGAATTCGAAATTTTAGCTTTAAAGTTAATGAAACGAAGAAATTTCTTTTGAGGTTTTTCAAGGAGGGTTATATATTTGTCATAACATGGGCTCCAAACTTGGGAACCATACTCAAGCTGACTTCGGACTAAAGAACAAAACAAAATCTTAAGGGTTTTAATGACCTTAAAGTCCTTAGTAACACGAAATATGAACCCCAAAGTTTTCATGGCTTTAGTCATGATGCTCTCAATATGCTTGTCAAAAAGAAGCTTGGAGTCAAGAGTGACACCAAGATCGACAACAGTATCAGTTCTCGCAAGAGACTGGCCATTAATTTTATAGTCATAATTAAGTGATGCACTTGATCTACTGAAAGTTATACAGCAGCATTTGCTTATGTTAAGATCTAGTTTATTAAGTGTACAATAGTTGTGAAAGCTATCAAGATCCATTTGTAGTAGATCTGAGTCCTGCACATTTTTAATAACTTTATATATTTTTATATCGTCTGCAAATAACAGATACTGGGAATTTTTGAAACAGTGACCAATATCATTGATAAAGATTATAAATAGAAGAGGACCAAGAATCGATCCTTGCGGGACGCCGGATGGGATAGGTGATGAGATCGACGAGAATCCATTTAAGACAACTGTTTGGCAACGATCACTGACATAAGAGGTGAACCACCTGAGTAGATCCCCCCTTATTCCAGCTGCGTATAGTTTCGTGAGGAGAATGGAATGGTCAATCCGATCAAATGCCTTGCTGTAGTCAGTATAGACCGCGTCAACCTGCCCCCCACCCTCCATCCCAGCAGTCACCGCATCCGTGAATGAGACTAAATTAGTGATTGTGGACCTCCCCTTCAAAAAACCGTGCTGCTGCGGTACGAAATAGTGCTTGAGAGCCACATATAACTGATCATGGATCACTTTTTCAAAGACTTTGGCCAAAACACAAAGCTTAGAGATCGGTCTATAATTTGAGATATTTCTTTTAGAACCTTTCTTATGGATAGGCGTTACCGTTACCGTTTTCCAAACTTTAGGCACCATACCATCAGAAATTGATTTATAATAGAGAAGACTAACCGGATACACCAAACTATCAGCACAACATCTTAAAATATAAGGATGTAAACCATCCGGCCCAGCTGCTTTATTACAGTCAAGGGTTTTTAATAATTTTAAAATGACAGGACGGGCTACTGTGATAGAACTCACATCAGCCATAGAATTAGCCACATTAGATTGGTAAGCAGCGGAAATTGAGGGTTGTGAGGATGCTAAATAATTTGAGTTAAAATAATTTAAAAAAGCGTTACAAATATCATCACCCGACTCTATACATATGCCCTTGTATGACATTGATGATGGATATGCGTTATGTTGTTTATTTGATTTAATATAGGACCAAAACGCTTTTGGATTATCACGAACAGAACATTCAATTTTCGCAATATAATTAAGGTAACATACGTGTTCCACCTTCTTTACACGCTCCCGCAAGACCTTGAAGGAATTTTGATTTGAAATGTTATCATAAATTTTAAACTTGCGGTGGTGTTTATTTTTTTCCTTAATTATCTTAATTAAAGCAGCTGAGTATCAGACAGGATAATGGGCTGCGCGTACCCACTTGTGCGGCACATATCTATTCCTCAGGTCAGACAGCAATCTGTTGAATAGTTCAACCGCCTCGTCTATACAAGTACAAGAAAGCAATGCCTGCCAGTCTTGTTTATCTAGTTCACTGCAAATTGCCGCGTAGTCACCTCTGCCATAAAAGAACTTAGATCTAAGCTTAGGAGCAAGGGTACTTGGAAGTATAAATTGCGGTCTACAGATGAGCGCCGGATGGAACTTGTCTTCCTTTAAGAGTGGATCCAAGCTACGACAGATCGATACTTCGTCATTAGAAAAAACTAAGTCTAAAATACTGCCATCATACATGTTGGGGACGTGATTGAATTGCTGTAAGTTATTTAAGTTTATGAGATCTAAAATTTCCAAATGGTTGCTGTCCGAGATCTTAATTGAGGGTAACATGTGTGTATGACCGGGAGAATTAGTCCATTTAATGCCTCTTTGATTAAAATCGCCTACTATTAATAATTTATCATCTGGATTGCCGGACGCAATCGATAGTACCTTGTCACAGAAATTTTCTAGTTGAGTTGTAAGTGATAGGCATAAGTTTTGTTCGATGAGGTAAAGACATCCCAGGTGCAAGTTAACAGGTGGGCTTGTTTCAGTCGGTTTGAAGGCTATTGTCACCCATAAATCCTCCGCCGTAGAGTGCCACTCAGGACGAGCGCGCGCAGCCAGCTCAGTCCGACAAGCCACGAGGATGCCGCCGCCCCGAGTCTGCCCGAGAGCTGAGTAGCAACGGTCACGCCTCCAGACCGTGTACGCATCACTAAACAACTCCTCGGTCCCTATTCCATCCCACAGCCACGTCTCGGTCAACACTACCACATCATAATTACACAATAGTAAACTGTGCTTCAAATCCATTACTTTTGTTCGCAAACCCCTAACATTTTGATAATAAACGTCAAACACCATAACCACAATCCGGTCGAGTCGTAGCTCGACCAGAGAGTGCATCATCAAACAGTGAATGTGTGTGACGTCCCCCATCAATGTTAGTTGTCTGCGAACAAAAGACTATATAGCTGTGGTATAAAGCACAGTTCACTAATGCAAAATGTTTATTGTATGGAAGTGCAAACCGATAGTTATGCTCTGTGAATATGAAATGAGTAAAAAAGTTATTTTTATTACTTGGTTTAGACCGATGGGTCACATGTATAAAAAAACCGAGTACTTGCTCAGCGCCATTGCACTGCAGCGGCACGAACGAATGCATAGAACAGCATGAGAGGGAGATAATTAATAATACAGTAAGCCACAGGTCCGAGCGATAAGAAAGTGCAACAGGTGGTTTACTATGAGGCAATATTAAATGTTCACGGTATATCGATAAAAATATGTTTTGAACTAATAAATATACGAATGTCGAATAACTGAATAGATAATAGTTAAATTTATATGGCTTTGTAACGAAATTTGAGAAAAAATAATCAGAACTCAATGTTATAAGATTTAAGATAATAGCAGTATAAGGTATGTAAACAAAAACAATTAATAATAACAGGTAAGTACATAGTCATTTCATTTTGTTAAGATGTTCTTCGTGTTGCACGTGAATTATGGGAGTGGTATCGTTCTTTCTCACTAAGATCTTGCAATTTTGAATCCAAACAAACTTGTAATTGTTTTCATGAGCTAGTTTCTTCGTCATGTTTAAGAGCTGTTTGTTCTCACGAGTTAAGTGATCGTTGACAAAAATCTTAGTAGTTACTCCGTCAAATCCCAGTGCCTCCGCAGTTAAGTTTTTATGAGAACGAGCGGCAGCCACGAGATTCTCTTTCACGTATCTGCCCACGAACCCGACGATGATAGGCTTGAGGTTTGTATAAGAGCGTGCTCTCGTTACAAAGTTGATATCGGAGGGCAGGATAGATCGACCGACCGCCTCGCCGACTTTGCATACTATATTTACAAGATTTTCATTATTTCTTATAGGTACTCCCTTAATTTCAACGTTGTTTACACGTTCCCTTTGCTCCATGGACGCAAAGCCGGCGGCCAGTTGCGATACTTTTTCCTGCAGCTGAGGGTACTCCTCACCGGTGCCATCCCGGGCCTCCAGAGCGGTTATACGTGCCTCCATTGACTCCGTTTTCTTATTCATGGAGTCCTCCAACTGATAAAAGTTATCCTTAACGTCCTTGATCTCCTGAACGAGCGCAGGCAGCTGTTCAAGACGAGGGTTGATGCTTCTAATTCCACCTCGAAGTTCTTGCAGCACCATGTCGAGTGTAGCAGGGGTGGCGAGCGTCATGGCCTGCTGCGGCAGGGGAGATCCTGTTGGTTCAGGAGTAGTAGAAGTCTGTGGCTGGCACTTACAAGTAGGACACAGTAGGCCTGATTTCTTACTTCTACCGAGCTTACGGTAATTAGTTTCCGTAATATTTGCACAGGAAAAACAGTATTTAATCGCACAGTTTTCAATGAAATCGTACACCAACACAGCGTGGCATTGATGGGATGTCTTCCTCCAGTCAGACTTCTCCGCAACAAAAGTAATAGGTAGTCTCCTTAATAATTTCATCTGACATCAGCTTTAGATTGGAGCACTAAAGTGCGCACCAGCGTTAAAACGCCGCTGCGACGCCGACGCCAACACCGACGACGCGACGCTAGCGACGACGCTGACGCCTACGGTGACACCGAAGCCGACAACGACGACTGCACCGACGCCGACGCCAACACCGACGTCGCGCCGCGCGCCGCTGCACACCGACGCGACGTTAGCGACGACGCTGACACCTACGGTGACACCGATGCCGACGACGACGCCAATACCGACGTCGCGCCGCGCGCCGCTGCACGCCGACACCAACACCGACGTCACGCCGCGCGCCGCTGACGCCGACGCTACGCTAGCGCCTACCATGACGCTTACGGTGACACCAACGCCGACGCCAACACCGACGTCGCGCCGCGCGCCGCTGCACGCCGACGCGACGCTAGCGCCGACGATGACGCCTACGGTGACACCGAACCCGACGACGACGCCTACACCGACACCGACGCCAACACCGACGACGCGCCGCGCGCCGCTGCACGCCGACGCGACGCTAGCGCCGACGCTGACGCCTACGGTGACACCGAACCCGACGACGACACCTACACCCACGCCGACGCCAACACCGACGTCGCGCCGCGCACCCCTGGACGCCGTCGCGACGCTAGCGCCGACGCTGACGCCTACGGTGACACCGAAGCCGACGACAACGACTACACCGACGCCGACGCCAACACCGACGCCAACACCGACGTCACCAACGCCGACGCTAGCACCGACGCTGACTCCTACGGTGACACCGAAGCCGACGACGACGACTACACCGACGCCGACGCCAACACCGACGCCAACACCGACGCCGACGCCAACACCAAGTCGCGCCGCGCGCCGCTGCACGCCGACGCGACGCTAGCGCCGACGATGACGCTTACGGTGACACCGAAGGCGACGATGACGCCTACACCGACACCGAAGGCGACGATGACGCCTACACCGACGCCGACGTCAACGCCGACGCGACGCTAGCACCGACGATGACGCCTACGGTGACACCGAACCCGACGACGACGCCTACACCGACGCCGACGCCAACACCGACGTCGCGCCGCGCGCCGCTGCACGCCGACGCGACGCTAGCGCCGACGATGACGCTTACGGTGACACCGAAGGCGACGCCGACGCCAACACCGACGTCGCGCCGCGCGCCGCTGCACGCCGACGCGACGCTAACTACGACGCTGACGCCTACGGTGACACCGAAGCCGACGACGACGCCTACACCCACGCCAACACCGACGTCGCGCCGCGCGCCGCTGTACGCCGACGCCAACACCGACGTCGCGCCGCGCGCCGCTGCACGCCGACGCGACGCTAGCGCCGACGACGACGCTTACGGTGACACCGAAGGCGACGCCGACGCCAACACCGACGCCAACACCGACGCCGACGCCAACACCGACGTCGCGCCGCGCGCCGCTGCACGCCGACGCGACGCTAGCTACGACGCTGACGCCTACGGTGACACCGAAGCCGACGACGACGCCTACACCCACGCCGACGCCAACAATGACGCTTACGGTGACACCGAAGGCGACGATGACGCCTACACCGACGCCAACACCGACGTCGCGCCGCGCGCTGCTGCACGCCGACGCGACGCTAGCGCCGACGATGACGCCTACGGTGACACCGAACCCGACGACGACGCCTACACCGACGCCGACGCCAACACCGACGTCGCGCCGCGCGCCGCTGCACGCCGACGCGACGCTAGCGCCGACGATGACGCTTACGGTGACACCGAAGGCGACGCCGACGCCAACACCGACGTCGCGCCGCGCGCCGCTGCACGCCGACGCGACGCTAGCTACGACGCTGACGCCTACGGTGACACCGAAGCCGACGACGACGCCTACACCCACGCCGACGCCAACAATGACGCTTACGGTGACACCGAAGGCGACGATGACGCCTACACCGACGCCAACACCGACGTCGCGCCGCGCGCCGCTGTACGCCGACGCCAACACCGACGTCGCGCCGCGCGCCGCTGCACGCCGACGCGACGCTAGCGCCGACGATGACGCTTACGGTGACACCGAAGGCGACGCCGACGCCAACACCGACGCCAACACCGACGCCAACACCGACGTCGCGCCGCGCGCCGCTGCAAGCCGACGCGACGCTAGCTACGACGCTGACGCCTACGGTGACACCGAAGCCGACGACGACGCCTACACCCACGCCGACGCCAACAATGACGCTTACGGTGACACCGAAGGCGACGATGACGCCTACACCGACGCCAACACCGACGTCGCGCCGCGCGCCGCTGTACGCCGACGCCAACACCGACGTCGCGCCGCGCGCCGCTGCACGCCGACGCGATGCTAGCGCCGACGATGACGCTTACGGTGACACCGAAGGCGACGCCGACGCCAACACCGACGCCAACACCGACGCCGACGCCAACACCGACGTCGCGCCGCGCGCCGCTGCACGCCGACGCGACGCTAGCTACGACGCTGACGCCTACGGTGACACCGAAGCCGACGACGACGCCTACACCCACGCCGACGCCAACAATGACGCTTACGGTGACACCGAAGGCGACGATGACGCCTACACCGACGCCAACACCGACGTCGCGCCGCGCGCTGCTGCACGCCGACGCGACGCTAGCGCCGACGATGACGCTTACGGTGACACCGAAGGCGACGATGACGCCTACACCGACGCCGATGTCAACGCCGACGCGACGCTAGCGCCGACGATGACGCCTACGGTGACACCGAACCCGACGACGACGCCTACACCGACGCCGACGCCAACACCGACGTCGCGCCGCGCGCCGCTGCACGCCGACGCGACGCTAGCGCCGACGATGACGCTTACGGTGACACCGAAGGCGACGCCGACGCCAACACCGACGTCGCGCCGCGCGCCGCTGCACGCCGACGCGACGCTAGCGCCGACGATGACGCTTACGGTGACACCGAAGGCGACGCCGACGCCAACACCGACGCCAACACCGACGCCGACGCCAACACCGACGTCGCGCCGCGCGCCGCTGCACGCCGACGCGACGCTAGCTACGACGCTGACGCCTACGGTGACACCGAAGCCGACGACGACGCCTACACCCACGCCGACGCCAACAATGACGCTTACGGTGACACCGAAGGCGACGATGACGCCTACACCGACGCCAACACCGACGTCGCGCCGCGCGCTGCTGCACGCCGACGCGACGCTAGCGCCGACGATGACGCTTACGGTGACACCGAAGGCGACGATGACGCCTACACCGACGCCGATGTCAACGCCGACGCGACGCTAGCGCCGACGATGACGCCTACGGTGACACCGAACCCGACGACGACGCCTACACCGACGCCGACGCCAACACCGACGTCGCGCCGCGCGCCGCTGCACGCCGACGCGACGCTAGCGCCGACGATGACGCTTACGGTGACACCGAAGGCGACGATGACGCCTAAACCGACGCCGACGCTAGCGACGACGCTGACGCCTACGGTGACACCGAAGCCGACGACGACGCCTACACCGACGCCGACGCCAACACCGACGTCGCGCCGCGACGCTAGCGACGACGCTGACGCCTACGCTGACACCGAAGCCGACGACGACGCCTACTTCGACGCCGACGCCAAAGATGACACTGACGCCCGCGACGACGGCGACGTCGGCGTTGAGTCGGTGTCGTCTATGGCACCGACATCGACAGTCTTTTATTTCACACTTGTTGTCGGAAATGTGAAACGTTCCATGTAGCACCCAGGAATCTCACCTACATTTGATGATTGAGATCTTGAAAACAAAAGCATCTGGAATGGATGATTTTTGAAATGAAATTCTCGTGAGTTTCACACATATTTAAATATTATAAATAAAACCGGCAAAAAACACTCACGTTGGGGATCGAATACGTCGACCCGGGTTTCGAGCATATCAGATACTCATCATCAGGGCGAGTGCACAGCTGCGTCTGCGAGCTCCCGACGGGCACACTCGCCCTGATGATGAGTATCTGATATGCTCGAAACCCGGGTCGACGTATTCGATCCCCAACGTGAGTGTTTTTTGCCGGTTTTATTTATAATATTTAAAAATGGATGATTTGTTTATGGTACCAAATTAAATTCATTGTTATTTTAATATTAATAACGCATGCTTAGCGATTAACATTACAAAATTACAAATTTACGAGAGGAAAAATGATAGCCATGTGCGAGCACACACAAAGTGACCTCCACCATACAATGAAGCTGAAGCCGCCGCCGCGCCAGTTGGGATAGCACCATAGACCTGCGGCACGACTGTACCAGGCACATAGGCTATTACAGTTCTGCTATCGTTGCGTTGCTTCAAAATGTACATGTGGTGACGTGGAAGCATTGACACGAGTCCCACGACACGAGACACCCCAGCTAAACCAGTCTTCCAGTCGCTCAGAATACTCACCGTTCCATCATTTACTAGATTATCTACTCTGGACGTAGTTTTATTGCATTGCCTTTATTACAAAAATAAATTTTCAATATTATAGTTATTCATTTTCTGTGCCATTTGTTTCTCATTTAGTAAAATTGTAATTTGTTGTTTCCGGCTAGATAATTGTAATTTGTGTTAAAAACTTAACTTGGCTAGAAATGTCCAAACTCTCGCCAAACCACCGTTTGGAAGAGCTCGTAGTGCAGCATGCCTAGTTGTACTTAACCAATCAACTATAGTGTGTTTTTTGTTAACAAACGAGTACCGAAAATTGTACTGCGTTGCTATTGACCCACGTTATCAACATAAAGTCGGTTCCAGACAAACTCTGTAGTTACATGACTTAGGTACATGTACATTACATGAGGTACATTCAGTAGTCTTCGACTACCAGCGCGTCGAAAAATATTGCTTATAACGAATCAATAATAAAGTTGCAACTTTTGAATTAGGGTAAGCAAAACAAAGATCGTTTTGAAAAAAATGTTGTAGCTAAGTCAACAAATCGCCTCGCCATATTATGTCTGCTGACGTATCACTGTGAGCTCAACCCAATTGAACTCATTTGGTCTCAAGTGAAGGGCTATGGCAGGAAATAACATAAGTTATAAAATTTATGAAATCTAAACTCTTTTGTTACAAGGAGTAGCTAAAATGGATGGATAAAAATGGTGGTCATGTCTCATTCATGTGATAACTAAGATAGAAACAAAAATGTACGGAGTAAAAAAAATAGACTATAGGCAACGTCCGCTGTCCGGTCGTTACTTTGATGGGCTACTACTAGAGCATGCATGTGCTCGGGGGCATTACGCTGTTTCCGGATGGCAGTCATTATTGCGTGGTAGTAGGGCAGAGCACTTCCGCTTAGCTCTCCTGGCTAGCTCTACTAGACTACCCTCAAGTAGAAAATCTGTCGCAGAGCACCAACGCTGTGTTCCGGCAGCTGTCCTTGAGAGCCAGTAATTCTAGGTTAGCCTGAACGTAATTTTCACTGCATTTTAACAATCAGGTGAGAAAGTCATCAAAGGCTAGCCTATCAATAAGAAAAACGGAATTGGGGCGCGCTTATTACTACTTAGCAGTCTCAGTTCCAGATCGGTGCTCAAATTATACTTCTCATAAAAGTTCAATAGCTGGCCAACCCGGGATCGAATATAGAATCTTAAGACTCTAAGGCGACACACTACACCACACGACCTGACGAATGACTCAGCCACTAAGGTAAACGTTTCACTTACTCGTATACATAATAAGATTAAATGCTTAATAATATTAAAATAAAACAATTTTCTATTACAGTATAATTTATTTAAAGGCATAAGTATAACAATACAAAACTTAACTATAAATGTAAATAATATCGTATATGAATAAAATTAATACAAAATATATGTGTATTGTTAGATTTGAGATGCAGAGCGCTTTGGCAACACTTCTTACATCATCTGTGTAAAGCTCTGTTGGAAGATACATTAGCTGAGGAAGACATGTCATGGCAATGTTCACGTTATACGAAGCCGAGGATAAAGTCAATGGAATACAATTCTTATAGCATTAGTAAAAAACGGTCGCATTTAGCAAAGGAAAACTATGGCGGTTATACAAGAGGTCACGCGTTCTGGCTGGTGGCAACTTTTCTTTTATCTGTTTTTTACAAATTATTGGAGTACAAAATTGTATGCCCAAGGCGGGAATCGAACCCGCGTCCTCCGATTACGCGTCGAATGCCTAAGCCTCCTCGGCCACCTGGACTCGGCCATTCTAGTCGAAATTTCGTGCTCCAAGTACTGAGCAAGCTTGTAATCATATTTAGAAAAAAATAGTGTTTATTTTTAAACAATGTCATTTCCGAGACTAATTGACGAACATTCAATAGAAACTTTCAACTTATGGCTACAATAAAATCTTCCAAAAACATAAAACGGAACAATGCTATATAATTAAGCTAAACGTAAGCCTCATACGGTGTACATTAGGATACGCACGGAACGTTTAATTCGCACGAGCAAATGTTGCTTTGTTTACACCTTTGTGTGTTAACAAAAGATATTTTTTACACGAACCATACACGGGGAATCCTTTCCCCAATAACTGTCAGAGGTCCATTGACTTTATCCTGCTCGACTTAAAACATTATTTCGTTTAATATTTTTTACATAACTTAAAACTTATATCTACGTTGCATCTCTAAGGCACTTACTGGCAAGATAAAACGATATTACAACCTTCATCAAATGTCTAAAATTGTGTATCAAATACTGCTTTTCGTCAGTTTACTATACTAATTCAATTCAAGAATACAATAAATATTAATTAATACAGATTCTTCATAGTTATTAACTTTTTTTGTATATACCTAAGTTATTTTCTAAAATAATTATAATATATTCATCATTCTTGCTAAGAAGGCACTTTCATACACATGAGATTTAGGTGTACTTAAATTACTTTATAATACATTTTATAATAGTAAAATTTCTTATACTGCATAGACATCTTAACAACATACATGTTAACAATTTTTTATCAGATTCATTAATGAAATTATAATAGAAAAATACAAAATGTAAATATGAACTGTTATATTTAGCTATTACATTACAATCTATTATATAAAATCAGTCTATACCATACAAAACAGCTACCACGTTATTTAGCTACAAAACAAATATGTAGAAGGAAGACACAATGTCACTCTCAATACATTTGGAAGACACTTACTAATAATACTACTACTATTAACTTTTAGCTAATAAAATGTCACATTAAAAAGAATTTAACATGTGTTTTTTTAAACCAAATGGAATTTATATATTCCGCTATATTATTTTATTATATATTGATAGTAACATATAAATTTCGTATCGGCTAGCTGCTGTACTGTTCAAACAAACTATTTAATTTATTCGCAAAATGTGTTAATTTAAAAGCATAAGCCTCTCACACAGTCACAAAACAAAAATAATCAACTAATGTATCACTTTACATAGATTTTAAATAATATTAACATTTTAAAGTAACAACTTTAATTTGTCTTTTACGTGTCATGTTCAGCTCAAATAATCGATTAAAGATCAGTTTTGTTTTTTCACCATATATTGTCCAATTGTAAAATTTTCCGTACTTGCGATCCGTATATGGATATATTTTTGGGACATGTGTTCTATTGACCCCCCACACATGTCTCAAAAACAAAATTGCGTCCTCTAAAAATGCAATATTCGGTCCTTAAGTAAGTTGTAACATTTCAATGGACTAGTAGTGTAGTGTGTAGGGTCGGCGTGTGAGGGTGAGTGTGTGTGCTCGTGGTCGCTTGGGTATAGTTACTGGTTGATGAGTGCGTGCAGCGCGGAGAGCGCGGCGAGCAGCAGGCGCGCGGGGTGCGCGGGGGGCGCGTAGTGGTCGCGGTGCGCGGGGGGCGCGGGGAGCAGGCGCCACGCGACCACGTGCTCGCGCCCCGTCGTCTGCGACGCGCTCACGCCGAACAGCACGCGCCGCTCCCACGCCACGCGGAGGGCGCTCAGCACCTACACACATACGCACATACACACATACACATACACACTCAACTAATATACGTACACTGAGAAGCGCCCCGGCTCCCGTCCCACCGCTCACATACCTACGGCGCGGCCGACTAGTTCCGCGCGCACTACAGTCGATCACAGAGGTTTTAACAACAATATGTTACATATCAAGCACATTCTGATAGAGTGGAACGTGTCCTTAAACGTTTTATGTATCACTTGGCATTCATGGAAAACAAATGTAAGTCACGATCCTACCAATCTCGGCTGGAATATTATAACATTATGCCCTTGAACAAACGCCGTAAAATTATAGACGTGTTAATGTTGTACAAGGTAATGAATGGCTTGGTTGAATGTTCTGATATTCTTCAGAAGTTAAATTATAACGTGCCTCGTCCTAGTAGTAGGCCACTTCAGAGAAATACATTTGTGTTACCAATCTGCAGAACCAATATGCTTAGGCATTCCCCGATACATCGTATGTATAATACCTATAATGAAGAATACATCAGGTGTAATTTCGATATCTTCAATCTTGTTTCGTTGCCCTCAATTAAATCTTATTTAGGAAATTTAGTGTAGACTGTATTTAATGTAGTTGTGTGTATTATTTTTGTGTATGTGTTAGGTAAAAAGACTTTTAAATTATTGCATTTTCACGTTTAACTTGCATAGTACATTAGCAGTATTATTAAGTAAGATATTTTTGCATGTTAGGTTTACATTTGAAAGGACTTATGTAATGTCATTACTTTTCAGTACTTCGTACTAGGAATCTTAGAAAATAGTGTCTGTAAATTGCATAAGGCTGTTTTGTAAACTTTAAATAAAAAAAAATGTCTTTACAAAGTTACGCTAATACTAATTTAAGTCATGTGCGGGATTCGAACCCGCGTCCATCCACCCCTTGGTTTGGATGCGGGTTCAAATCACACGACAACACGTTATTTATTTCAGAGGGGTGACTTTGATTCAATCAATAACACAATTAATAATATTGATTGGACAAGTGAGTTCGCGTCTCGCTCAGTGGATGAATGTGTTAGTTTTTTCAATCAAACCATATGGGAGCTCCATAAGGAATTCATACCTGTTAAAAAACTCTATAGACATTCCTATCCTGTGCGGTATAACTCGCCATTGAAAAAAGCTATTAAGGAGAAGCACAAATTCTTGAAAAAATATAAAATATATAAAAATAAATCAGATGAATTACCTTGTAAGATTTTGCGTGACAGAGTTAATAATTTAGAATCTTCGTGTTATGTAAATTATATTACTATGACTGAGCACACAATTAAAAAAATCCAAAAAGTTTTTGGACTTTTGTTAAGAACAGATCTCAATCAAATTCTATGCCTAGCTCATTAAATTATAATAATATTACTGCTTATTGTGGTGAATCCATTTGTAACTCATTTTCATCCTACTTCCAGTCTACTTTTCAGAACTCTGCAATACCTAATATGTCCACCAATAACACGGATCTTCAGGATCATATTTCGTCTAATTCTAACACAACTTCAGATATTAGTAATATTGAAATTCATCCAGATGAAGTTAAAATCATGTTAAAAAAATTAGATGCATCTAAAGCGCCCGGTCCCGACAATATTTCATCAAAACTTCTTATTCAATGTGCCTCATCTATTGCCTATCCTATTGCAACATTTGCAACCTTATTTGTTAAATCGCTTTCCACTAAGACCGTTCCCAAATTATGGAAATCTGCTTTTATTACCCCAGTGCATAAGAAAGGTTAAAAAACTGAAGTCACTAACTATAGACTCATATCGAAACTATGTATCATTGCCAAAATTTTTGAAAGGATTATATATAATTAATTTTATTCAAACTTAAAGAATATATTTAGTCCTTTTCAATATGGGTTCTTGAAGGGTAAAGCTACAGTTTCTAATCTTATTATTCTTAATGATTACATATGGAGAATAGGCAACAAATAGATGTAGTCTATACGGATTACAGTAAAGCCTTTGATAAAATTGACCATCATACCTTATTACTTAAGCTTACTCAATCGGGAATACGTGGTGACTTGTTACGGTGGTTTTCATCCTATATTGAGAATAGAACTCAGGCTGTAGTTATCAATAATTATATTTCTAGCTGGGTGCCGGTTCCCAGAGGGGTTCCTCAGAGATCACTGCTTGGTCCACTGCTTTTTATCATTTATGTGGGTGATATTGATTCGTGTTTTAAATCTTCTAACCTACAGTGTTTTGCAGATGATATGAAAATATTTTCTACTATTTCATCAAAACATGATATGCATGCGCTTCAAGCTGATCTTATTCGTTTGGAAGAATATTGTCGCCTCCATAAGCTTGAACTTAATCCATCTAAGTGCTCTGTTATAACCTTCACTCGGAAACATACTGTCATTTCCACAAGATATACTTTACAAGGACAAACTTTATTAAAAAGTGATAGTATGCGGGACCTTGGAGTGTACCATGACTCTAAACTACTTTTCGACATCCATGTTGACAAAATGGTTAGTAGGGCTTCGAAATCACTTGGATTCATCATGCGTCTTTCTAAGAACTTTACGAATATAAAGACCATCAAAATTCTTTATAGTACGTTTGTTAGGAGTCACCTCGAGTACGCCTCCCAAATATGGAACCCGTGCTATATCAAAAATATAGACCGTATTGAAGGTATCCAAAAACGCTTCTTGAGATTCTTATGTTTTAAACTAAGGATACCTTATAATTCTCATAATTACACTGTCCCCTGTAAAAAAATTCACTTCTTGCCACTTGCAAACAGACGTGCTATTGACGATTAATTATATATTTTAAAAATTATATCTAATGACACCGATTGCCCTTACCTACTTAGCAAATTATCCTTCATTACTCCATGTAAAATTCTTAGGTTTAATCAAACACTTCAGGTTCCTGATGCCACCACTAAGTATAGACAGAATTAATTCATTGTGCGAGCGAGTAGAACTTTTAATCGATACACTCAACTATTGGATATCGATCCATTCAATACTAGTATTCCAAAGGCAAGGAGGTGCCTAACCTTTAGCTTCTTTAATATTTAGTTAGGTTTTGTACTTGTATTTCTCTTAGATTAGTGTTTACTCGTTTTTTTTTGTAATATTGTTAATGTGCCGGTTTTAGGTTAACATGGTGACTCCAGTGGTCGCATATTCCAATTCCATTAAGTTTCTATTAGTGAAAACCTGTAATTGGCTTTCTGTTGTTTTCACTCATTGTTATAGATAGTAGTATAGCTGTTGGATTTCCAAAAAAATAAATAAATCAATCCCGCACATAACTTAAATTTTTCCTCTCGTAAATTTGTAATTTTGTAATGTGATCCGCAGAGCATGCGTTATTGCAAATATAAAAATATGAAAACAATATCTCTTGTTGACATGTACACCACTATTAAGCTCGGCTTCAAATTTGTATGTAATTATTTTCAAAATACTAGTATTTCCTAACTATTGTCTATAATGGGGCATGTTAGCTTTCAGAATGAAGGCGACGACGCTACTTGAATTCAATGAAGGGGCCATCACTATCAGCATAATCACGACACATTTCAGCCGTTCGTGTACTTATTCTGACGGACGCTGTAACCCCGGTGCTGCTGCTTCAGGTTAACTTTTGGAAAAATGTTGTTACAGCACCACTTCAAAAATCTAGAAACCCTGGGTCGGTGATCCCATTACCAGGTAAGACAAGTTATTGGTCTTGATTTTGACACTTTATTTTTGAGTTCCTGTCTATAGTTTTTAACTGTGTTGCATAGATAGCAGTAGTCTCGCCCCCTATAACATTACCACGAAACCGAAGTGGTGGTTAAGACAGCTCTGTCTACTTTCACCCCTCTGGCTAATGCAAGCGAAACACTATGTATGTAATATATATGTATTGTGATTAGTATATACCACTAATATAGCCAATAAATACTATAAAAACAGTACCTGCCGTCCGAGTGCGTCGTCGGGCAGCAGCGAGTGCCTTGGGAACCCCACCGCGTAGTAGGGCGCGCCCGGCGCGGGGTGCCCCTCCGACTGCACGCCCGATTGGAAACTGGACACGGGGACGTATGACACACATTATACACACGCAAGTGGCACAACCATACAAATTTACATATAACGCACTGTTATGGCGCAAGACCTCCAATAATCTTGAAAAACCCGTCATCAACAAACACCTCAGAGAAAATTTTTATATATACAAATTACGTGTCACGTTGTTTGTCCACGATGGGCTCCTAAACTACTGAACCAATTTCAAATTTGATTTGCACACCGTGTGCAATTTAATCCAAATAAAAATATAGGATAGCTTACATCTCAATTTATAGTCGTAATTACCCGTGCGAACCCGGGGCGGGCCGCTAGTATCTAATAAAAAAGTGTCGCATTATGTTCGGGCCTCTGCTGCGATAGAAATATTAAACAACATATGTATTGAGCACTCTTGACATCATAGCAGGTATTTACTATTGAAATTTGATGAACAACGTTTCATTGTTTTTCAGTTTTTTTCAGTTGTTACTTAAAGAAGGTGTTTTATGTCCCCTACTGTACTACATCTAGACTAGTCTGATCTAACTATTCCAATCATAGCAATCGATGCGCGCTTATCGATATTGTGAACACTGATATATAATGCCACAAACAAATATATCAGAAGTGCAAATAATAAATCCGAGCAAAGATAGATAATGAAGAAAGGCACATGTGAAGAATGGGCACATGTGAACAAGTATCCTGAATGGGTCAATGCTAAGAACAATCAGGTGACAACTGACTAAATTTTATGTGACGTTTGGATACACAAAACTTTTAGATGATTGCCGGGAAAATCTTGGGAGTTATTTGACATAATCATAGGCGTCTTAGAGATCGCAGAAGTTGTCAGACTCTTCAGAAGGCACTGCTTCTCACCTTCCGGTAATTTCCCATTAGTCGCCTCTAAAGACATTTCCCATTAGTCGCCTCTAAAGACACCCACGGGAAGAAATGGGAGGGGGTGACATTCTAACACGGCACTGGATTCCGGCCCGTTCATTGAGCCCGTGGGGTGATGGGCCATTTTTGTTCAGCACAATATCAACAAGAGGAATGAGCTGCCTATTCTACAGTGATGAAGACCGTTCTTCACAACCATGTCCTCAAACCGAACCATCAAGCCTAAGATGTTCCCCTGTGATTTTCGTTAAGAAGAAATAGGCCACCGCGCAGTTCTGTGAGGACCATCAACGGCTAAACCAAGTTACAAAGAAATACGAAACCCTGGATTTGTTTACGGAAATGAAGTAGATAAATTTATATAAATAATAAACCTATGCCTTTAAAAGTAGGTAGAAATCGACCCAAAAGACAACAACAAAACAGCATCTTTCACAGATAAGGGTCTTTGGAAATTCAAACTAATACCATTAGAATTATGTAACGCTCCTGCAACTAAAGAATGGCTTTTGGAGCTCATACTCGTGAGGTAAATTGGAGACGCCTGTTTTGTGTACCTGATGACTTTAAATTCAGACCTTGTGTGAACTGGTAAAAACCCGAAGGGCAAATCTCAAACTTAGACCGAAAGTATGCTCGTTTATCACACGGCGAGTGAACTATTTAGAAAACGTTGTCTCAAAAGAAGGTGTACAATTTTTTTTGTGCTATTGCTGATGTTTGATGGAAATGGTATAATTTTAAACTCCAATAAAAGCATTATGATGCATTATAAATCGCGGCTTGGCATTTATGGTAATGCGACTTAGAGGTATTAACAGTTGTTAAGACCTTGCAACATTTAGCACGTACTTGTTGGAATTCTAATTCCATATCTCATGCTGCTTTAAAATGGCTATTACAATTCCAAAACCCTTTAGGACAAGTGGCAAATGGGTTGAACAGCTATAAGAGTGTAACCTTTTCTTATTATCCCTATGATAGTGGCATGAGAAAGAAAACAACATATGGTGGAAGTTGGTGTCTTTAATTATGTTATTGTTATGTAGACTATTTAACATTAAGCTTTTAGCTAAGACACTATAATAACAGTATAGGGAGAGAGCACCGTTCACTAGCTTGTAACTTATTACATTAGTTTTTCTAGAATTTTGGGCGCCTCAGCTAGTGAAGGGTTATCCTCCCAGGTAGACACATAAAAACCACGGCTAACACTTACGTATTACAGTTTACTTTATAAAGATCTCAGGGGTGAGTTTCTTTAACCTACAAAATCACTACTTGCGACCAGTTATTTGTTCTGTTTCTTAATTTAATATGTTTAGTAGGGACGGACTAAAAGAAAAGGAGGGGTAGGTAGAGAGGTGAATCTCTCTAGCTACCAATACCCAATAGCTTGCTCAGATCAGCTGTGCGGCCACCGCCCACCGGATATCTAGCTGCAGCACCCCACCAGGACCGCGTGTTTTGCCGTAGGCGAGTCGGCGCACGTGGTAGGTATGCAGGGTAGGAGACGTGGGAGACTACCGAGATGGCATTCAGACGTAGACTAAGGAACCCTGGCAAAGACAAAATAACCATACTTAGTTTCAACTTTTGTGATATGGTATGGATGTACTCATTTTTTATGGAGCTTAACACTCACCCGATTTGGGGTTCCTTGGTTGTAGAAAAATGTGTCCTGCAGGAATTTCAGGTTACCATCAGACAAAGACGCGGTGAGGACCGCGTGTTAAATTTGGACTCGGCCTTTGAGATGGCGTGAAGTACAAGTGGCGTTCGAAGATCGAAGCTGAAGAATCAGGTTGAAGAGGTTGCCTCACTCGCCAAAATTAGTAATTTCCATATGGGAAGGCGGTCGTATCTCTCGTTGCAAAAATGGAGTCCTCTCGCCGTTGTCCTCTTCAGAAGAAAATCAGCCAACTCATGGCCGATGACGATATTGAAAAATCCATCGACAAACCTATCAAAGTCAGATGTCATACCAGTTGACACTGACATTAGCTAATCGAAGATGTATTATTTCTTTTTTTTCTTTCTAGTTTGATCACAATGGTTTGTGTACTCAATATTAGATAGGGCAGTTGGGAAGTCTGTAAGGCACAGGCAAGAAACCAGCCGTTACAAGAGTTTGAATTTAAGATCGTACACCAAGTGGTAAATCTCAATCTCGAACGCTAATGCATTATCAAAACTTCGTACTGGATGTCGTTGCGCCTGTATAAGTACAGGTTGTACTTATACAGGCGCAAAAGTAATGGCCCTATTTGGTCCAGCTACAAAATATAGAATAGAATATCGTTTATTTGCTTAAAATGTAGGTACAAAGGATGGAACAATGATTTTGCAAAGCGTGCCTGGTACATTTTGCCAAACTGTAGCATGCAAACATTAATTTAAATTAATGTACAACAATAATGACTATCACAATTTTACACATCAATTACTTATCTTCTATTTCACAATTTACCCACATACATATTATGTTATTTAATTAAATCGTTCATTGAATAAAATAAATTTGTGCATAGATAATATTACCGTGGTATCGTGCGCTGTGTGTGCCGTGGCGCCGTCTTGTTGCAGCCAGGTATGCTCCAGCCGCAATCCGACGCGATGCTGACAAATTATCTAACTTACTTGTATGTGACGAGTATAGAGGCTAGCGCGGCATGCTGCGGCAGCGACGTGTGCTGCAGCCGCCACGCCATGCTGCCGGCGGGCTGCGTCCCCCCCTCCCCCGCCCCACCCCCCGTCGGGACCACCGCCCCCGGCCCCGGCCAACTCTCTATCCCCGCTAGCTCGTCCCGCTCAGCGCTGTACACACGCCCGCACACCATACACTCGATGTACACCGTGTCCTCCTACGTAGAAATGTGTTATTAGGTTATTTTGCTATATCATGTTTAAGTGGCTCGATGTTACAATTTTAACAATAATTAGATGATTGAAGCCGGCGGTTCAGTGTAGTTCCGAGGAGAGTACAGTAGAGTAGAGTACAGTAGAGTAGAGTACAGTAGAGTAGAGTACAGTATACCTGCGAGAGTAGCCGCGAGTCCCTCAGCATGGTAGCGAGGCAGTGCAGATGCAGCATGTGCAGACAGGGCACTAGCGCCACTACGGGCGCGCCGCCCCCCACCACCGCGAGGCACGCGCCGCACACCGCCCCCCACTGCGGCCGCGGGACGCCGCGCACGAACGCACACACGCCCACCGCGCCGCCGCCTACACACACACATACACACATATACACTTGCAACCTAACGCCCTTCACCCGAAAACCAAAATGTTCTTTAGCACATCGCCACCGCAACTTCCTTGTTTTCAAACAAGTTTAGTTCAGAGATTGCTGTCAACGTGCATACGGGACATTCGTTTACATCAGATTCATTCGAAACATATATTTTGTAATTGTATGTTAGTAACGTCACTAAGTCACTAAAATATTGTATGGTGTATTGCTGTCAGGAGCTGCTGCTGAGATAGAGACAATCTTTATCTTACAAAAGCGTGCAATTCGAGCTATATGTGAAAAAGATGCCATATATGAGAATCTCTGAGGGAGCTTTTTAAAGAAATTGATATTTTTAACTTTACCGACTCTGTATATATTAGAAAATACTATATATATATTCGTATAAATTTAGTAAATTTAAATTAAACAGTAATAACCACGATTACAACACTAGGAATACACATAAAATAGTCCGCGATCCTTCATAGGTAATAGCGTGCAGTTTTCTATTACAGTGCTTAAACATATTACAACACTCACAGAAGGAAAACTCGAGTTGCATGTGAAAAACATTTTGAAAAAAAATTCCTACTACACTGTTTGAGATAACTTAAGCGACAAAAAATCTTGGACAATTCCGACTCTGCCAAGCTATCGCCTGTCCCCTACGTAATATTAACAAATATTGTAATAATAGTTTATAACACTTTGTTAGACGTTTAAAAGAATGGCTCCGACTTTCTTCTCCGTTCTTCTCGCGGTGGCTCTATACATTTTTTTTTGATTAATTTGGCAGTACAAAGTAGAATGTTTCAATATTAAAATCTGTAATTGATTTCGTCGTGAAGGAGCGTCGTAGACCTCTAAAACAAAAAACCACTCAAGTTTGTTAAAATTTAATGAATACAAATCAAAGGAAAAGAAATGTGCGTTGTTTTGACAAATAGCCGTTTGCAAACATTCAACGGTTAATAATCCCTTCAATACTCACTTGTGAGACCTCCTTCGTCGTGCTTCATGTTCTCGTTGGGCGGAGGTGGGGACTCGAACACTTCGTCACTGCCGCCGCTGCAGTTCAGTAACTCGCCCACCGAGCCGCGCTACACAAGCAAATGTTTATTTTTGTAGTACATTTCTTTCAAGTAAAACGTCGATGAGAAGAATTGTTTCTAATTTAGCTTAAATAATCGATATTATGAAATTAAATACATATCGGTGTGAGGTGCACCAGGTTGCCGTGGATGAACATAGCAGTACCCTTCTCGTCATCGACAAATTACAGATCATCATCATGAGTTCCCATAGCTTCAAGAAAAGCTACGATCAACTTGTTGCGCTTGCACGTATTATTAACCTGTCATTTGCAGAAGGCGTATTTCCAGAGCAATTAAAGTTGTCTATTGTTAAACCTTTGTTTAAAAAGGGCGATAAATCTTATCCTGACAATTATCGCCCTATAACTTTAGTCCCAATCTTATCTAAAGTACTAGAAAAGGCAATGCTTGTCAGATTAAATAGCTTCTTCGATAAATTTAACATTTTACATGAGGAACAGTTTGGTTTCCGGAAGGGAAGCTCAACGACACTAGCATGTTTTAACTTAGTAAGGTTCATAACAGAAAATATAAATGAGGGTAATTCGATACTGTCGGTTTTCTTAGATATGTGAAAAGCCTTTGACTTGGTCAATCACCCTTTGCTTTTGCATAAACTAGATTTTTATGGCATACGAGGTCAAGCTAATAAATGGATAGAAAGTTATTTATCAAATAAAAAACAGTACACAGAAGTTTCAAATATTGTCATTAACAAACACAATAAAAGTACAAGAGAGAAGGTGAAATCTGACCTGTTAGTTAACAATACTGGTGTCCCACAGGGCAGTATATTGGGGCCATTATTGTTTCTAATATACATAAATGACCTCCCTAACGCCACTCCCCATAAATGTATTCTTTTCGCAGATGACACTACAATAGTGATAAAATGTTCGGACAAAAATCAAGCAGAAGAAACTGTAAATAAAGCCCTCTCTGACCTGCTCCATTGGATGGAAACTAATAATTTGAATATAAACATTAGCAAAACAAAATTAATGCAATATCAATCTTATAATTCTAATCCTTTACAACTTGACATTACTTATAATAATCAATTCATTGACAATGTTGACAGCCATAATTTTTTAGGGCTCACCCTTGACAAACATCTAAACTGGAAAACACATATAGATACATTGTGTAAGAAGCTTGAACGTTTCGTTTTTGCCCTAAAAAAAATTAGGAATACTGTGTCCACGGAGGCGGCGTTGATGGCATATCATGTTCATGTGTCATCTCTTCTCAGCTATGGCCTGATATTGTGGGGTAATTCGGTTGAGGTAGACAGAGTATTTATGGTGCAGAAGCGATGTGTGAGGGTAATTAATAGGGCTTGGTTTCTAGACAGCTGTAAACCTCTTTTCAAAAAATGCAACATACTTCCTTTACCATGTTTATATATTAAATATTTGTGTTTTTGCCAAACGAAACCCTGACCATTTTCTGAAACGCAGCGAAGTATATACCCGTCAAAAAAGATCAAAGTTTAAAATCTTTTATTCAAACCTCCTGCCCGCAAGGATTTATACAAGCGAAACGCTTATTATATGTCGTTATCAATGTACAACTGCTTACCCAATAATATAAAAGTATTGTCTGGAAATGGATTTGATAAAGAATTGACTGCATGGCTGATAAATAATTGTTTTTATAGTGTTAAGGAATTTAAAGAATATAAATGTATAAATAATTGAAGTAATAAATGTATAAATAAGTGTAATTAATAAATCTAATTATTACGTAAAATATAAGACTAATTTTCGATATAACTGCATGAAATATTTGCACGTCTGCTTGCAGACAGAGTACAATTGTGTCTAATAATATTTTTAAGAACTTACTTGTATTCTGGCAAATAAACTATTTGATTTGATGATGATTAAAACATTTTTAACCAAAAACTGGAACAAATATTTAACAATTCGAGCGATATATGAAATGGATCCTAGGGAATCCCTGAGAAATCTTTTTAAAGAAATTGATATTTTAACTTTACCAAGTCTGTATATATTTGAAAACATTACGTATGTTCGTAAAAATATTGAGTAAATTTAAATCAAACAGTAGCAAACACGATTATAACACTAGGAATAAAGATAGAATAAAATAGCGGTGCCAGGTTTTAGATTAGCAAAGACAAATAAAAGGCCTTCTTAGGCAATTGAGTGCGGTTTTATAATAAAGTTAGAAAGAAAATTCAAGTTGCACGTGAAAAACATTTTGATAAAGAAATCTTACTACATGGTTTGTGATTACTTAAACGACAAAATGCTTGGACTGGTTCGCGTCTGCCAAGCTAGCGCCTAACACCTACGTAATGTAAATAAATATTGTAATCATTTTACTATCTAGTATGAAACACATTGTTAAAAAAATATTTAAAAGAAAAGCCCCGAGTTTCTTGCTTGTTCTTCTCGCAGTGGCTCTGTACTGTGAGTCTGTAGAGCCACTGCAAGAAGAACAAGCTAAAAAAATATTTGAAAAAAAAATGTTTTCACTCCTTTAGTGACCCTTGCTACTTACGGGATCGATTGACATTCATTGTCAGCGACTGATAAATATTTACCTATCTTGATGATATACATCAAGATCGGTAAATATTTATCAGTTTTTGAAGTGTAATTCAAAAACGGCTTGACCGACTTTGAATAAGTTTAAATGGAAACAAACGATAAGCATCAGCTTTCAACAAAAAAATATTTTTCGAAATCGGTTCACCCAGTCAAAAGTTCTGAGGTAAATAACATAAAAAAAAACAACAGACGAATGGTTCACAATTCGTCTGTTTTTTTATGTTTTTTTCCTCCTTTTTTGAAAGTCAGTTAATTAAATGTATGTAACATAAATTTTTGGTAAGTGTATAAGTGCATTATTACTTTAGTTGGTATGCGCCTAAATAGCGACGGTAGTGTATTTAATAACGCTTCCAAATAATCACACACACGAAACGCTGTAGAAGCGTAAACGACAACAAAGCGCTGAATAAATGTGTGGAAAACGATTCCATTGTTTACTTTTAGCGCTTTCAGTACTATCATTCTTTAATTGACATGAAAAATAGAACAATATACATAAAGGACAAAAGAAATGTAGTAAGTAGCACATTACATCCATTTACAACACCGGTGATCTCAGTAAGATCAACTATGGGCCAATATCAGTCTAATGCACTGTATGCTAACTATTTGATGCTATTGTTTAGCTCATGACAACATGGATTCTCGCTAGGAAATCTACCACATCTAATTCAAATTCATTTATTTGGAGCTACTTAGGACTCATATCATAGACACAATTACATATTTAGACAGAATTGAAAATAATAAAAATTGAAAGTGTAGTATGAATACAATAATAATTAATAATAAAATAAATTATATATATACACATTCAAAATTGTAATATGGCAATAAATTTATAATAAAAGTAGGTATGTCATATTAGTAATCATAAAATTTAGATTTACTCAAAAATAGTCATCTCTCATGGAATGAGGGAGCATGCCTTTCACAACTATGTCTAATTAAACGACAATCTACTCTGTTTGCAATCACAGCCAGGACAGTGTTGGTGCTGGGCCGCAGCCTGCGCACTAGAGGCGCGGCACGTCTGCGTGTGGTCGCGGGGAAACAATCAACGCGAGCCTGCGGTAACATGCCCGAGGCGGGACCACTAACTATACCTGCAAGCTGTCCTTGCTCTCGTGGCTGAGATAGGTAGAGACGGTATCGACGGAGTGTCTCCGCCCGCAGCGGGACCACTAACTATACCTGCAAGCTGTCCTTGCTCTCGTGGCTGAGATAGGTAGAGACGGTATCGACGGAGTGTCTCCGCCCGCAGCGGGACCACTAACTATACCTGCAAGCTGTCCTTGCTCTCGTGGCTGAGATAGGTAGAGACGGTATCGACGGAGTGTCTCCGCCCTCGGCGGGACCACTAACTATACCTGCAAGCTGTCCTTGCTCTCGTGGCTGAGATAGGTAGAGACGGTATCGACGGAGTGTCTCCGCCCGCAGCGGGACCACTAACTATACCTGCAAGCTGTCCTTGCTCTCGTGGCTGAGATAGGTAGAGACGGTATCGACGGAGTGTCTCCGCCCGCAGCGGGACCACTAACTATACCTGCAAGCTGTCCTTGCTCTCGTGGCTGAGATAGGTAGAGACGGTATCGACGGAGTGTCTCCGCCCGCAGCGGGACCACTAACTATACCTGCAAGCTGTCCTTGCTCTCGTGGCTGAGATAGGTAGAGACGGTATCGACGGAGTGTCTCCGCCCGCAGCGGGACCACTAACTATACCTGCAAGCTGTCCTTGCTCTCGTGGCTGAGATAGGTAGAGACGGTATCGACGGAGTGTCTCCGCCCGCAGCGGGACGAGCCACATTCGGTATCCGTCGTGCGTTGTTCCTCCGCCTCGGCCGCGCTCTCTCTCTCCCGCTCTCTGTCTCGCTCCTCGCGCACTCGCTCCGCCTGAGGCGCCGCCACTTGCTTGTTGTTGTTACCTGGAATTCAATTCATACATTTACAAGAGGTAAAAGACTAGATTAAAGTAAGGTACAAATATATTAATGGTATTACTTTTTCTAATACCTTGTTGGTGGACTGCCACAAAACATCGCTTTTCAGTTAGTATCTGTGCGAAATTTCGAACTGTGCACGAAAAATGGCATTAGATTCACCCTATTCAGACTAAAACATATCTGGCGTATGTGTAAACATGATTACTAACCCGTTCGTGGACTACAACTTTATTATTTTACTATGAAACTAATTCATAAATTTTGAAAACTTTAGCGGTTTATTCACGTATAAAAAAGTGGATATTTCCAACTATAGTATCAACTCGCGAACGTTCTGAACGCTCCTTGAAAAAGACCACCCAATGTGGTTGAAACTATAATTCAAAAAATCCAATTTTACATATGTATGTGGGTAACAGATAATACTTTCAAAAAGTTATTTTTAAATATTTTTTTTTATTTTATTGCGACGGATAAAGCTCGATGCCCAACCTGATGTTAAGCAGACTAACCTCTGCTTATAACAGATGCATTTCGTCACAAGTCAAGAATTGCACTGCGCCCGTCACTTTGAGGCAGTTGTAAGTCTCATGTGCCTGTAATTTCACTGCCTCTCAAGGACTGCTGCCGGAACACACCGTTAGGTGCTTGGCGACAGATTTATGGCTATACCTGGCTAACTTCTTCGGTTACTTGACGATAAACCATTAAAAATCACGTACTATTATATTTCACCACTTTATTTTAGATGCAAGTACAAATCGTATTACTTTAGGGATACAAAATCGAGCGTGCATTCGCCATCGGAAACAAGATCTGACTGACTCGCTTAGCTGACTGCACGCGCTTATAATAAACAAAGGATCGAAGCGTACAGTCATCGAATGAGCTTTTGCTCGAGTAAATAAATTATTTAAATGTTTTTATACAAAGCAAAAATGTTAGTTAAATTATCTAAATAATAGTTTTAGTAGTTACATGTATTACTGTATATTATTTAAGGTTTGTTAATTTAAATTTGGAAAAATATTTTTTTACTATTTTAATTTATTTTACTATATATATATATATATATAAACTTGAGATTTTTTTTTTTTTGTGCCTGATAGGTTAGCCTTTGACCACTATCTCACCTGATGGTAAGTGATGATGTGGTCGAGGATGTTGTTCAGACTAACCTAGAGTTTTTGGCTCTCAAGGACAGCTGCCGGAACACACCGTTAGGTGCTTGGCGACAGATTTTCAACTTGAGGGTGGTAGCTAGCCAGGCGGGCATTTGCAAAGTGCCCTACCACCATGCTATAACGACTGCCATCCTAAGACAACAACCGGGACCGATGGCTTAACGTGCCCTCCGAAGCACGGAAGCGCTCAGTAGTAATGTCACCAGCGGTCACCCATCCAACTCCTGACCGCGGCGGACGTTGCTTAACTTTGCTGATCGATTCAGAATGGCTAAGCAAACTTCGCTACGAGCGCTTCAAATGAAAAAAGTAGATAAGGTTCCTACAGATTTGCTACTTGAGGGTGGTCGCTAGCCAGGCGGGCATTCGCAAAAAACCCTTCCACCATGCGGTGAAGCTCCAGCCCGCGGCGGGATTCGAACCATGAACCTGCTGCGCGGCAGTCCATAGTCAACGCCACTGATCCATCACTGCGTCAAAATATATATATACAAGTTTTATAGCATAGGAATATTTTGAATATTTTCAACATTTCAGAAGTTAAGAATCAACCATCTACATACTGTGTAGAACAAAATGTTCCTAATCCAATTATATTTTAGAAATGTGTGATAAAATACAGTTCAATTAATCACTGAACGTTTCATTAATATGTTTATTGAGAAATAAACTCAAAAATATAATAATTTAAAAGCGACATCACCAATAAATTGATATTGTAGTACACATTTCAACATAAATTTAATGTTGTGGTGTTAAATGCTTCTAAAGACGCTATGGCATCAGCATTTACTTAAACAAATCAAATATCACTTCGACTTTCATTGTTTTTTTTATATGATTTCACCAGTTGTTTATAATTTACAAAACATATCGTCACGCCTATATTATCGAAAGGGTAGGCAGAGGTGTTTATAAACAACCTTATTTCTAGTGATTCAGTTTTTTATCTACCCGGCACAATTTCAGACTCTGGACTACTACTATTATTTCTTTGACTGAAAAAACAATAACTAAACAACTCGGGCATCTACCGTACAATCTGGAAACTACAAAGCAGCATTTCTAACAATTGATCAAAGAAGCAGTCTAACATTAACACTTACTAAAAATATTTAAATTATGAAGTATCTGCCTCGCGAGCCCCGGCTTCCTATCTCTGTCGCGAGGCGAGGCACTTCTCGCTCCGCCGCGGCAAACAGCCGCTGTTGACTGACTGGACTGGTTGGAATGTTTAGACAACTCGGAATGGTTGGATAAGTTGGAATGGTTGGACAAATTGGAATGGTTGGACAAGTTGGAATGGTTTGACAGGTTGGAGATTGTAGATTGGACTGAATGCACGCTGGAGCCCGTGTGTTGTTGTGGAATGCGCGGTCGGCGAGCTGGAACTAACACATAATGAATATGTTAAAAATTGTGTATTTCTGAAACAGAAAACAAAATGTCTCAAAGAAATTAATGGTACGGTTGTCTGTCTAGTTTTCTTGTGTGTGTATAGATGACCATACTTTATCACTTTTGCCTGCTTGCACATTGCATCTTGCTACCTAATCGTTAATGTTCAAAGGCACGCTGCTATCTGTACTTTCACAGTCTGTGTGGCTTTATCCCTTCTCTCAGATTACGCAAAGGAAAATTATTAATACAAAAAAGAATGATTGGAATAGTTTTGTGTAAGTGTTGCAAGATCTTGTCATTTAGAGATCAGCATATTTAAGATTTAGTATAGTAGTAGTCTATGATTAGAGGGCATAGTATTTAACGTTTCCAAACGTGTACGACAGACACACTGTCATTAAAAATTAATTTAGTGACAGGAGAGATTTAGCATTGAACATCGCCTGCTTGCCTAAATAACCTAATAATTACTTAATTAGGGTAACGTATATTTCCCAAATAAAAAATCTTATAAGCATAAATTCGCTATAAAAAACACTCGAAATTTAAAATTTGTGTATTTACAAGAATAATCAAAAAGAAATAACTAAAATCGAATGTAAAAATATATTTAAAAGCTGGCATTGTAGTTGTTTCTATGTTTTCTTACTTTACAAGCCTTTGCCTTCGGTCACTAATGACATTGTAGATACTGAAATATTTTTCAGTATTTACTCTGACAGGACTATAGAGGCTTTATGTTCGATAAACAAAGGTAAACAATGCAATCGGTTTTTGAACGCGGGGTTTTTGAACGTTTTATCACCTCCATTTGCAAATTTACGGTAGTAACGTTTTTCTAAAAGTAAAATCTGTATGACGTCAACAGGAGTTTTTTGCTGAACCACAGTTTACAGTTGTTTATGAAAATGAGTATATAAGCTATCTAAAAGTTCATACTGTGGTATTTCAAAATTTTTATTTTGGAGAAGCTCTCCAGAATTGAATTAGTGCCAGAGACGAAGTAGTCATGCACAGCCTCTGGTACTGATGGACAAAATAATATGCCATGCAATATATATATATTATAGACCATGTTAAATTATTATTAGGATTGGACTTCATATAATGTGAAGATTATTTGTTCAAGCTTTTCTGCGCGTTGGCAAAGGGCGTCAAGTTTCGTTTAATATATGTTTTTGTTTGAGATATCATGAATATGTATTAAAATCACAAAATTTCATATTTATTGTTAAATTTCGTATTTGTCTCATTAATTCAGAGAATTTCACCTGTTTCATTTATCACACTTATTTCATAAAAACAATAATTACGTATATCTAATAATAGACTGGGAGTACTGAATAGAGATCCCAGGTACTGGACTGCATCAACCGGATTGTGCACTGCCGAACACAGCCCCCATGTACGAATGGGATAAGGGTAGGAGGTAGACAAAATATTATAATAAGCATGAATACCGACCGGTCCAGTTCTGTGATTGGTGCGGCGGATGATGCGGGTGGTTATTCGGATGCGGATGGTGCGCGTGAGAGGGATGTGTGGGCGGGGGCGGAGGCAGGGGCAGAGGCGCGGGCTGCGGCGGGGGGCGGGGGGCGGTGCTCCTCACGAGCGGGTAGGGAGGCTGCGCACGGCGCCGCAACACGCGCAGGGCTGCCCCGCGCCGCGCCGTGCCGCGCCCCACGCACAGCTGCCAACCCTCGCACTCCGTGCACTCCAGCCCCAAGCTCCACGCCTCCTCCGCTATGCACTGCATCTGCACAACACACGCCATATATATGGGCTACCGCTCAGTGACCCATTCTAATGACAAGCTAATTGGGCTCAATTAATAATAATGTTATATCCACACATTTATACCTTCAGCATATTTGCTTACATCAGTTTACATACTTATAAGTTATAAAACATTTATTGCTTTACAATAAATTAGTGTTACAAAGACTATCATTGTGTTTGTTTTATACATTAACTTTCTATGGTTTTTGCAATCATTACATAAAATAAACTGTAACTCAACTCACTGTATAAAAAATGTTTGTTCATAGTATCACAGTTCATCATAGTATCAAATAATGTAATTAATCAAAAGCGGCCTTTACTTTTTTGTGACATTATCTGTAAAGCAACTCCAAAGGATCCTAATTCACTAGGGATTTACGTGTGATATGATTTGTGACATTCATGTTTATATTACATGTATCAAACTTAAGAAGGACTATATTCAGACCGGAAAAGTCGTTAGTGCACCCACCTCCATAGTCATGGGCTCATACTCTAAGGGCTGCGCCCTGGGCGGCGCGCCCACCCTCGCCCACTCCCAGCGCGCGCCCCGCCCGCCCGCCGACTGCACGCCGTAGCACTGCCGCCGCACCAGGCACTCCGCCACGCCCACGCCGCCCACGCCATCTATACCGACACATCACAGGCACACTGCTTCACAAAATGGTGCAACACAATATCAGAATTCTAGGTCCATATTAATAAAACAAATCCTAGACATGGTCTCAAGACTGATCTGAGCTGTTAAGCAGGACCTGACTAGCATCTTAGCTGTAAGAATCATATGCACCCAAATTCAAGCAATTATCTTATTGAATAATATTCAATTGTTATTACTATCTACGATGAGCAAAAGTTTATTACTAAGTCTTATTAGTTAACATGAAATAGAGCAAGCTGGTACACTTGACTACTCTTTACTAGTGGTCTTTGAATGTGTGGCACTTGTACTCTTGAGAGCAGCATTATGTGATCTTATAATGCTGCTCTCAAGAATCAGTATCTTAGAACCATCTCCAGATAGCTATTAAGATCTCACATTAGATTGTGGTATCAACTAATGAGGTCTAAAATATAATAATACCAACCCTAAACAAGTGTCAGAGGTTGTGATTGCAAACTTCAAGCATTCAAAACTCTACTCCTCGAAACTAATGACAAAGACTTAGAAACAAACTGTCACACATGTATTCTCTGAAGACAGAGCTGTACCTATAAGCAAAGCAACCATGTTTGGTATCTTGGAATAGGAGGAGAGCCTAGTGCCATCTACTGCGCTCAATTCTCAGACTACATACTGCTACTGTGATTGTTTTGTTAGAAAAGTGCAACTATGCTCTATGCATAATAAATGAATATCTCTTTGCACATAATGCAATTTTACTCTCGTTCTAAAGAACTAAACTTACCGGGAGAATCACGGCACTGTGTGAGCGTTCTCAAATTAATATAATGTCCCTTTAGCGCAGGATCAGCATCAGCCAGTACAACTCTGGTGAGCTTCTTGGCATGAGCTCGTTCGAGTGTACGAGCTACACCTGGTGTGTGAGGTAGCCATTGTCCATTACTCTGATACTCCCATACTACCACACAGTGGACTGAAGACATTGTTATCTGATGTCATCTAACCACTGTAATCAGAAAAAATTCTAATATATATTAAATATTTATTAAATAAGCAGCTCCTATCCTAATAATATTTTGAATGCAAAATTTTGTATTTCTGTTTTCACCTCTGAAATGTTGAAAAGATATTTATGAAATACCCTGAATCCTGTTTTGTACAGTATTTCCCAAAGGAGCCGAAAGAGGTATTGTTTGGTACCTCAACATCTGCTAACTGGTATCATCCTGAACAGGAACAATAATTGTGATTCCATAGATTACTTATTGAATTTGGCTTCCCTGCCCGGCTAGCATGCGCGCCGCGAGTAAATTTTGTCTACCCTCGTACGCGTCTCCCAGAAACTCTTCAGCAAGTCATTGTCTTCAACACATACATGCATTGCGATAACATTGGCAGCTGAAGATTTTTGGCACGTTCCGGAAACAATCCATCCTAGTGATGTCGCCTGTGCTAAAATATTGCCATGCGGGCCCTTCCGGATTCCGTTTTCGATTATTTGACTATAAATTTCAGCACCCATTAACATGTCGATTTTGTTTGGCGTGTTGTACTGGGGATCGGCCAAAGGAAAACCTTGGTCTAACCAGCTCATCTCCTCCAATTCAATCTTCTGATTTGGAAGCAACGTCGTGATCGACTTTAGCACATACGCTTGAACTTTGATATCGTTATGGTCACCAAACCTTGAATTAATAACAATTTCTACCATAGATCTTGAGATTGTAGTATTTTTGCCTTCCAAACCTGATACAATCCCTTTCACAGGATACTTTTTTATACCTAAATATTGTACCGTTGCCTCTGTTACGAAAGAGGCCTGTGAACCTTGGTCCAACAAGGCTCTGATATAGCGAATATCACCCTTTGACGATTGAGCCTGCACCACGGCTGTCGCCAAAAACACTTGACGCTGTACGGGCAGTTGACCGAAACACGAGACCACTGCCGCTGATTCTACCGCACTGAGGTTGGCTGGCGATTTTTCAGCCGATGAACCGCCTGTCCCCTGTCCACTCGTTGAAGTGCCAGTGTTGAAATTTTGTGGATTACCAACTCCACCTAAACCGTTAGGATGAAGCAAGGAATGATGCTTCCCTTTGCTAAGCCGACAAGTCCATTTACTTGGACAGAACCTAGCCGAGTGGTTACCATTCATGCAGTTAAAGCACAATCGCTTGTTGTATACAAACTCACGTCGCTTAATTACATCATCTTTGGCAAATTTCTTACAAGAATAAAGTTTGTGGTCTTCAGTACAATATTCGCATACCATAGTTGCGACGTGCATAACCTTATGCTTAACAGGAGAAGCTTGAGTGGGATTTGAGGTTCTTAATTTCGGAGTTGGTTCTATTGATTCAAGAGCCTGGAACCTTGATTGTAAAAACTCACGAAATTGTGAAAATGTGGGCAATACATCTGAGTTATCTAGTGAGACCCTCAACTCCCACTGTTTGCGCGTTTCCATATCTAATTTGTTTGACACTATATAAATAATAATTATATCCCAAGTTTCGACATTGATACCGATATTTTTTAAACTATGCAAACAATCTGCCGTTGTATCAGCCAAGTCCTTCAAGGATGCAGCTGACTCAGAATTAGCTGTTTTTTGACCCATTAGCCGCTTTAAAATACAATTTGCCAAATATTTTTTATTGTTATATCTAGCCTCTAGTTGGTTCCAGCACTCTATATAATTCGCGGCGGTTATAGGCAATTGTCGAACAAGCTGATTCGCTTCTCCCGTTAGATAACTCTTCAAATAATGAAGACGTTGAACGTCGTCTAAAGAAGGGTTAGAGTGCACTAAAGACTTAAACAAATCTCGAAATGTAACCCACTCGGAATATTGTCCCGAGAACTGAGGAATATTTATTTTAGGCAACTTCCACGCTGAACTAGAATTTGCTTGACTTGAACCTTTCGGAACTGTAGTACACTGAGAGTTTATCAACTCGCATTTGTAATCAAAATACGCTTCTTCTGATTTTTCATACAAATTTCCTTTTACGTAATCAGTATCTTGTAATTTATCCCAATCATCTGCCTTATCTAGAATCTCCTGGTGCACCTTCAAGAAACGATTCCACAATTCTTCCAAATTCGCAAGTCTGGTCTGAACATAAGGTTCAGTTATGCGCTCCTTAGGAGACTTTTTAAAGTTACTATGTCCCCTTATGATTTTTTCATAGACATCCCTTTGCGCGATTGTCAATTTGGCAGACATATTAACAAAGCAAATGTAAACCGAATTTAACCAAGAGAATCTGCAGATCCGAAAGTCAAGTCAGCAACCGATATATATTTTACGACAACTACAGTATTTAGTTGAACCACAGATTACCCCCTCTAGATACCACATTACAAGATTTTTATTCGTATCCGAGCTCACCAAAGTTAGAGGTAGGTGCGGGTTGCGGGGACTAAAACAAAAGCGCTCTCATTGGCTATTTCAAGGTCGCGCTAGTTATTATACTAAGCGGACACTCACCGTAGGGATGGGATGAGTCGTAGGAACATATTATACTTGCGATAATTACGTTTGAATCTTGTCGATAAAAATACTATTTGTATTTTTACCTAGACTTCTCTGAACAATCAAGGTAGTTTTCAGAACGAAAACTACCTTGATTGTTCTAAAAAATAATATAGTTAGTATTGGTTTTTTTGCAAATACCTACTTGTTGACTTAGATGCGTATATACATAGGTATATATAATTTTTTTTTAAATAAATTAACCAAAAAATGGAACCTACTTCAACACCCAAAAGTGAGAAATAACTTGTTGAAGTCGGTACCATGATAGTTCAAAAGTACCTATTTTCACAATATTGTGCTCATGGTACCGACTTCGACATGCTATTTAACTTTTAGGGCGTTGAAGTTTTTGATAAAAAACATTTTTTCACTCTCTTTAGTGACCTTTACTACTTACGGGATCGGTTGTCTTTCATTGTCAACGACTATATCATTAAGTAAATATTGTTCAGTTATCGGAGTGTAACTCAATAGCGGTTTGTCCAATTTTCATGAAATTTAAATGGGAGCAAGCATCAGCTTTCAAACAAAAAAAGATTTTTTTAAATCGGTTTGCCCACCCAAGTTCTGAGGTAAGAAAAACAAAAAAATCGGCCAAGTGCGATTTGGACTCGCGCACGAAAGGTTCCGTACCATTAGCTATACAACATTAGACTTCATATAACCTTTTTTGTTTTAACGTGCGCGAGTCCGACTCGCACTTGGCCATCTTTTTGTATTTGTCGTTATAGCGGCAACAGAAATACATCATCTATGAAAGTTTCAACTGTCTAGCTATCACCGTTCTTGGTAAGAAAAACAAAAAAATCGGCCAAGTGCGAGTCGCACTCGCGCACGAAAGGTTCCGTACCATTAGCTATACAACATTAGACTTCATATAACCTTTTTTGTTTTACCGTGCGCGAGTCCGACTCGCACTTGGCTATCTTTTTGTATTTGTTGTTGTATCGACAACAGAAATACATCATCTGTGAAAGTTTCAACTGTCTAGCTATCACCGTTCTTGAGATACAGCCTGGTGACAGACAGACGGACGGACAGCGAAGTCTCAGTAATAGGGTCCCGTTTTTATCCTTTGGGCACGGAACCCTAAAAAAAACATACGAAATGAGAACCTACTCGTTTTTTGGAAGCTTAAAAAACGATGTAAAACTTGTTATTCCCTGGTGGGTATTTATATAGGAAACCTTAAAAAAAATGAGTTTTTCAAAAATATAATTGCTAACTTATACACTGACTGCTGTTTTAATGTTTATATGATATCTGTAATTTCGTTGGAAAATGTCGACACCGTCTTTAATTTAGTTAATTTCATAACACTAGCGTTACACGTGCTTTCGCCAAAACGAGACAAAGCTTGCAACAGCTACCATGTGGAACAGAGACAAGTAACGATCTTTACCTATTTAGTACCAGTATACGCTGACCCCTCTTGTAACCAGTAAAACAAGATTATCTGACTTATTAATTAAATCTTATTCCTTCTTTTTGGTAACTTGAACTCCAAGATAACTATTCATACCATTTCATTGTAAGTACATGTAGAATTTTATCTTATTTTGTTAATTCAAAACAAAATTTCACTGGCGCTAAAACACGGGAGCATGTAGGCGCTTACGGGTCTGACACTTGGTCGAAACTGAAGCTATGATTCAAAGCGTTCATTTATATCTAACTATTTGTGCCAATGCGTGGCGCGCGACTTCCGTCTTGTTTGCGGAATCTAGAGGGGGTAATCTGTGAGTTGAACGAACCAAACATTAACAAATACAAGACGTAAACAGAAATTAATACACAAAAAAACAAACTTAAAAAATTACAAGTATATAAAAAATGTCTCAAATTCTCACAAACGACACTAACTAAGTCTCAAAAACCGGCGAAAATTTTACAAGTGTTTGAGATTTAAAACACTTAAAAAAATCGGGCGTGGATTCCCCGTATTAACCAAATATACGAAATTATTCTAAGTCCTAATAATATCACTGAATTTACTAAGTTTATGACTTCTTCACAATAAGGTTGAAATTTGCTTGAATTATTATATTCTTTAATAAAGAAAAAATGGATGGGACACTGAAAACTAGTTAAGTACCTAGCTGTGATAAAAATTTTGTTTCGTTACTTAACATTCATCAACAAAAAAAACATTTAAGCAACTATCGCATCGTCAAAAGAGCAATCCTATTTACACCTTTATCATTCTTTTGAAAATTACATCAATGATAACAGTTTTTAATCATAAAAATCATCATAATCTCTAATGAAGTGTCGAGAACGCTAAAAATGTTTAATCGTTTATAAAAGTATGGTATTTTATTAGTACAAAGTCCATCACTGCTTATTTCCTAAAACTGTTCGCAATTCAAATAACAAATAGCGCAATGGAGAATCGTTCATAGATAATCTCAATTAACGGATCTTAGCGTGGTGCGGCCGCTGCTGTCGTCCACCACTCTCTCTATCCTCGAGAAACATACTCTTCTCGTGTCATGCGTGACATACGTCTTATTTGTGCATGCTAGGCAGGCTGGTGTCTCCCTCAGGGAAGACAAGGTGATTCTATGTTAGTGTTTGTTGCTACCATTTGCAGGGTAAATGAAATACCATACATGATGATCTATTAAACATTTCAACTTTTTTTGGTTTTTGTGAGCTTTTTTGTGATTGTTGTGAGAGGTGACTAAGGGTAAAATATTGGAAGGTGGACCTTCTGCTACTGGAACTGCTATCTTACACTGCAATCCCCAATGCACCTGCTAAGAGTGGTGATTATGGCCATTCCTCCGCTTAATAGGGAGAGAACACATTTAACTGACATTTACGCTTATCTGATGATATTCCGCATTAGACTATATTGATAATTTTCTATTATGTTAGATTGGCAAAATTATATGATGAATGAAAAAAAGTGACATGCTCCATTTTGTGATAATTTTTTAGCCATCGCCGGATACACATCAGTGTCCGCCTTGATAATCCTGACCATTAGAGCGTTATATTTCTTTATGGGTTCAAGTACACTCAAAGTAGTCTATTTGCTTGTTTAGCTCAACAATTACAATCTGGAAACTTACCTTTTCTTGAGGCTAGCATTCGCCTACAATCTCACCTGATGGTAATGATGCAGTTGAAGGTGGTAAACATGGTTATCTTTTTTTTTTTTTTTTTATTTTTATGCCTGATAGGTTAGCCTTTGACCACTATCTCACCTGATGGTAAGTGATGATGTGGTCGAGGATGTTGTTCAGATTAACCTAGAGTTACTGGCTCTCAAGGACAGCTGCCGGAACACACCGTTAGGTGCTTGGCGACATATTTTCAACTTGAGGGTGGTAGCTAGCCAGGCGGGCATTTGCAAAGTGCCCTACCACCATGCTGTAACGACTGCTATCCTAAGACAACAACCGGGACCGACGGCTTAACGTGCCCTCCGAAGCACGGAAGCGCTCAGTAGTAATGCCCAACCAGCGGTCACCCATCCAAGTCATGACCGCGGCGGACGTTGCCTAACTTTGCCGATCGATTCAGAATGGCTAAGCAAACTTGGCTACGAGCACTTCAAAATATATCTATCCTAAGAAAGGAAGCTGCCAAAACACAAAAGATTTTCTACTTGACATCTATAGTTGAATTTTTAATCAGACGGAGTAGACTGCCAAATCGAAAGGTCAAATTTCAAAATAAAGTTGCCAACTTCAAATCATAGTGTTGTTTCTAGCTCAGTTTTAAGACCGGAATTATGAGTGTAATGAAGGTAAGATAAAAAATTAAAACAAATAGTTCGAACTTCGTAACAAAAGTATTAACAAGTTAAAGCATTCAATTATTTAGAACTAGCAACCCACCACGGCTTTGTACGTATCCAATACTGATACTAAATTGAAATCTGTAATATATTCAAAAATATTCATTTGAATTACATGCTGTAAAGGGCAATATTAATAAATTTTAAATGCACAATGTATTTAAGGTACTTAATTGGATAAGGATTAATGGCGTATTGCTTAAAATCGCATAGTAAATAAGCTATGATTTCTCGTAACAAGTAAAGAATAAAAATGGTTATTGTGGGTTATTCTTAGGAGATACATATATCAATGTGGACTTTTTTGTAGCCCCTTTTTTAAGGTGTACAATACTGAAGTGCATTATTTTGATCTATCTCTTAGGGTTCAACCAGCTTTTGCAATGTAAGTGCAAAAAAATCTTTTCATAACATTACATTAGAAACCTCTTAAATTATCAGTGTTCCACCACTATATGCATACATTTAAACCTTTCTCTCGAACTACTCTACTTATTTAAAGAAACCACATCAAAATCCGTTGCGTAGTTTAAAAGATCTGAGCATATTTAGGAACAGACAGACAGCGGTAAGTGACTTTGGTTTATGTAGTGATAGTGAAGTTAAGTCCGATGTCTGGAATATACGAGGGTAGGAGGATAACGAACAACATAACTTTTGGTTTCTCTGTGTATTTTTTGTGAAATAAATAGGTAAATGTGAGCTAATCTATTCAAAAGTGTAATTACAAGCTGTGTTTACAAGTGATACAACTTTATAAGTAAAATCAGTCAGTGATAACAAAGATAGGCGAGAGTGTCAAACAATTTATGAGTCAACTTTAACGCCCTTGAAAACTCTGCGAGGTCACTTGTTAGTGGTGCTACATTTTTGCTGGATAGTGCTAAAGGTGCAACGTTATTACTTATTACAGAGGAAGATGCATTGAGAAAAGGTACAAAGCTACAATATTGTTTAGAGTGTTCATCAACCTGGCATAATTATAACAAAACTTTTTTTTTTTTTGTTTGCCTATGTAGCCTCGTGTGATCTTGATTAAGATATTGTTGCTTTGTTTGTTTTACTTAACAGTAATATCTACAATTATCATGGCGTCAGTATGTGGAGGTTGTAATAGCGAAATCAAAACAAAAGAGTATATGAAATGCAATCATTGCGATCTAAAGTACGATCTGGATTGTTGCAATATTACCTTAAAACGCTTTAGTAACTTTGCTGCAGAAAAGAAAAAGAGCTGGAAATGTCCAGCGTGTACCAGCAAGGTGCCTAAGTCGGACAATACGAATACGCCCGTTCGTCCTGCGGCTTAACAGGCAAACGAGTCTGCAAATATTACACAGCGTAACGTCTCAAAGGCTAAACCCCGGCGTAAGTCATCAGACGACATTCCAGATGAAATTACCGACTCTAATCATGATATCCGTACCATAATACGAGAGGAAATGCAACTGGCCCTAAGAGCCGTGACTGGTGAACTTCGTACTGTTGGCGACAAAGTTTCGTCGTTTGAGCAGTCGTTAATGTTTTTTAACACATGTTATGAAGAATTAAGAAAAGAGTTGGATGAGAAAACACTGGCCATCGATCAATTAAAAAAAACTAACGATGAGCTAACAACAAAAATAAATGAGTTGGAAAAAGGAGTTTGCAGCAGGTTAAATCTAATAGAGCAGCATCAGCGCGAGTGTAATGTGGAAGTCAATGGCATCCCTGAAAACCGCTCGGAGAACATTTTCAAAACGGTGGAGCAGCTTGTGAAGAAAGTTGAATGCCCCCTTGCGGATGTTGACATCATACACGCTTCCAGAGTTGCAAAGTTGAATAAGGACAGTGAAAGACCTCGCGCCATTGTTGTGAAATTGCGAACCAGACTTCTGAGAGATACTTTGTTGGCCGCCGTCCAGAAGTTTAATAAACAGAACCCCCGAGATAAGCTCAACTCCCATCATCTTGGTATTGGCGGCTGCGATGTACCTGTTTTCGTGTCAGAGCATTTGAGCCCAACAAATAAGGCTCTACATGCAGCAGCCAGAAAAAAAGGAAAGGAACTGGGGTACAAATTCGTCTGGGTCCGTGACGGTCGAGTATACGTCAGAAAAGATGAACACTGCCAGGGTCTACATATACGTTCCTTAGACAGTTTTTTCTTTAAAACAACCAACTAAATATTATCATTATATAAATATTTTTATTGTGCATTAAAAATAATAAAAATGGCTACTATATATTACCAAAATGTCCGCGGCATAAAAACAAAACTTGATGTAATTTTGAGTAACATACTACAATCTTCCTACGACATATTGGTGTTTTCTGAAACGTGGCTCAATTCTAATATAAACAATAATGAATTCATAGATTCCCGTTACGTTGTATATCGACGGGATCGTTTGTGCTTTAGCTCCGGAACTGGTGATATAGTTAAGAGTGACGGAGGCGGGGTGTTGATAGCGGTATCGCGTAAAATTAAATCATCTCGTCTCGAAGTTTGGGAATCAAGCGCTGAAGATTTATGGGTCGTTGTCAATTTAAAAATAGATAATGAAATCAAAAAAATCGCTATTTGTGCTGTCTACATTCCGTCTCCTGCAAAACTTGATGTTTTGAATAAATTTCTAGATAATGCTAACAATTTCATATGCCAGGTCGACGAGGTTATTATTCTTGGAGATTTTAATTTGCCTTTTATCAAATGGACTAAATGTAACAACTATATGACACCATCTAACTATAACAATTCTTTAGGAAATGCAATGGTTGACTTCATATCTATGTCTGACATGTATCAGTTTAACGATATTTTGAATGAGGATGAAAGAATCCTAGATCTTGCTATAACTACAATAAGCAACTTATTTTTAACGGAACCTTTGGATTGCTTAAGCAAGCTCGACCGCAAACATCCTCCATTTATATGTACGTTGCCAAACATTGAATTAAAATGTCTACGCCCTCCAATTTGCAGTCAATTTAATTACTATAAAGCTGACTACCAGGGTATGTTGTCCACTATTAATAAAACACAATGGAACGATGTGTTTGATAAGTGCGAGACAGTAAATGAGATGACATCGGTATTGAACAGTGTAATAGGGAGCGCAATTGATCAATTTGTTCCAAAACATAATTTTAATAAAAAGCAGTTTCCACCATGGTTTAATAAAAATTTGATCAAACTACTCGCAGAGAAGGAAAAATTAAGACAAAAGTACCGTAAATATAAAAACCCCCGTGATCTAATAGAGTTTGAAATACTTAGAGAACATAGCCATAAAGTATTTGACAAACTTTATACTAATTACATTAGCCAAACTGAGGAAGATATTGCGAAAAATCCAAAAAAATTCTGGAGATATGTGAAAGATAAACGTAAGGTGCGTTCCTTAATTCCAGCAGAAATGCATTTGGATGATAAGTGTGGCAATTCTGGTCACGATATAGCCAATCTCTTTGTAGAAAACTTCTCTAAGTCATTCACTACTAACTTAAATACTAGATCATAAATACCATCAGAGCTTATACTCAAATATAATCAACACCATAGTTGCATAGACATCGTAGATTTTACAGAGCGTGAAGTATTAAACAAAATTAAGAACTTAGATACACTAAAGGGACCTGGACCGGACAATATACCTCCAGTTTTAGTCAAACGTTGCGCCTCTGCATTGGCACTACCGCTAATGTTAATATTTAACAGATCTTTACGCACTGGGGAATTTCCTGATGAATGGAAGAAAGCTAAAATTATACCGCTCCATAAAAAAGGTGATTTAAGCAATGTTCGGAATTATAGACCAATTTCTATCCTATCGTGTTTTGCAAAGTTATTCGAAGCGCTTGTTTTCCCCATTATCTCTCGTCATTTTAGTCACCTATTGTCTGAGCATCAACATGGATTTAAGGTAGGTCGTTCAGTAGAAACAAATCTTGTTACTTTCGTGTCTGAAATATCTAGAGAAGTAGACAAGGGCCTTCAGATTGATACAGTATACACTGATTTTAGCAGCGCATTCGACAAAGTCTGCCACCAACTACTGCTAAAGAAACTGGATTCGATTGGCATTCATGGGAATTTTTTAACTTGGTTTCAGTCTTACCTTAAGAACAGAAAACAAGTTGTTAATGTAAATGGATATGAATCCCGAATCTACCTCGCCGAGTCAGGAGTACCACAGGGATCACATCTTGGTCCAGTGCTCTTTTCGATATTCATTAACGACATCACCTTATACGTAAAAAATTGCAATTTCAAATTGTTCGCAGACGATCTTAAAATTTACAGATCAGTGGAGACTGAAATTGACGCTAATTTATTACAAGATGATATTAACAACATCAAACAATGGTGCGACATCAATCGTATGCACTTAAATGTACAAAAATGTTTTTACATAAAATATACTCGTAAAAAAAAGCCTTTCAATTCAATGTACACTTTGGATGGAAATTTTCTGCAAGAGGTAAACGAGATGCGGGATTTGGGAGTCATAATTGATGGCAAATTATCATTCACGACACACATTGATTCAATTGTGACAAAATCTGCGAAATTACTTGGTTTTATCAAGAGAAACACCAAAAATTTCAAATCCCCACGTACTAAAATTATTCTTTATAATTCATTGGTTCGCAGCAGTCTTGAGTATGCTAGCGTGGCGTGGAATCCTTTGTATGCAATAAATTCACAACGTATAGAAAATATCCAACGTGCATTTACAAGATCCATGGCATTCTCTTGTCCTGCAATTTCGCACAGAAGTCCATATGAGACTCGTTTACATTTCTTTAAAATGCAATTGTTGCGTGACAGACGAAAAATTCGGGATCTCTCATTTCTTCATAGGGTTATCCATGGTTCCACTGACTGTTCATCTCTTTTGTCTAACATCTTCTTGAATGTTCCTTATCACTATCCAAGATATGAAATCTCCAACATTTTCCACTGTTCATATGTTAAAACTAACTTGGGTCACAACTGCCCCACACAACGTATATGTCGTACCTATAATGAATTAAATGCTGCTCTTGGCGATGTTGATATTTTCAATGATTCATTAAATGTCTTTAAAAGTAAATTAATTATGTTCTTCAGTGAATATTAGACTAAACATGTTTAGCAATTAAATCCTATTTTTGTTATATAAATTATTATAGCTACATATTAATACATTATTATTTATAAGAAATAATAATAACTAAGTTAAGTTCTCGCATTGAATATAAAACCACCAAATGTTAATACTACTAGAACTACTACTATTTAGTTATCTATATTTTAATGAAAGCTGTATATGCCTATAAAAGGTGTGCATATCAGACCAATGTAATAATGACTTATATCATTGTTATAATTTGTTAATATAAGTTTTTTACTGTATGTTTTAATATGTACACTGTTGGCGTATCTAAATAAATAAATAATAAATAAAAAATAATATGGGTAAAAAATTCACTGAAATGGCAATTGACTGTTCAGGGGCGTGTTTATGAAGATGGACCCATTGTGAATTTTGCCCAACAATTATTTACTTGTTGTCTATTGTTTCCATGCGATTCTTATGGACGGATTTTGTCCATAAGGTTGAAAAATGGAGTTTAGGCAAAAAAACAAATGGTTAGAGAGAGACGAATTACTTAGCATTCCATGGATTCATCGTGCGGATGCCAAGTCCATAGCGTTGCAGAGGAACAGGCTTGAGGGGCCAGGGGCTTGCAACCCAGGTGCAGGGTTAAGAGGCCTCTTTATAATGCATCAACGCTCCCCTTTCTGCTCAAGCCTCCTCCCCTACCTAACCAAATTTGGTAAGATCCTAGTAATGCCGCCTTAGATACACGTTCTAGGATGGAAGTAACGGTTGTTCTTGGCAGGCCAAGGTCTTAAAGTAGGTTATATAAGGATTTCGCTGGTATACCCCTTGCTTCATCTTCTACAGCATATAAATTAACCACATAACCGTTTTTGGTTAATTCATTTGTGAGGTTATAATATTTGTTTGTTTTTAATGTGTGGTCCTTAAGTATGTTTGTTTCCCACGGCACAGTAAGTTCTATAAGTACTACGCGTTTTAGATCTTTTGAGTATAGAAATATGTCTGGTCTGGAAGACGAAACACCAACATCCTCAGGAATTTTGTAGTTTTGGAATATTCCGTGCTTCGGAGGGCACATTAAGCCGTGCCTTGCTGTACCTATCGCCTCCCGACAAATACCGGAAGACTTTTCGTGATGTCACTTTCCTCTGTCTGATTTATTTTGTATTTTTTTCCGATAATTATGTTTAGCCCAGCATAATTCGGGAACTCGACATGGAAATTTAGGTGTTCTAATTTCCAGAATTCACTTTTTCTATATATATGCCAAAAGCTTTCTTCAGTTTCACAATTACTCTGTCTCTTTCTGTGGCAACACTCGTGATGTCACTTTACTCCGTCTGATTAGCAATGCAACTATACTTAGGCAGGTGGGAATCTGTGAAATGCCCAGCTGCCATATAAATTTGTAATATTGTGAAGACTGATCTATCTATTCAAATAATACTTACTCATGCAACAAGCAGAAACTGTTCAGGTCGAAGCGGTATCAGGTTTTTTTTATCAAGATTTTGGTGTCCTTGTAGAGGGCCCATCCTTTCATAATGTCATCGAAGATTTCAATCAAACAAACAACGACAACTACTTGCATGCAATTTGAACGAACACTTTAGACGCTTGCTAATTACTTGTGTAAAACTGTTCACTAGTTAGGAAAACCATATATTTTTTGATGCCGTGCCAGCACAATTTATGAAACCAATGGTTACGGTTTTCAATATTGCGTTACAACGTTTACAGAGGATATTAAAAAATCAGCTAATCTGTCCCATTAATTAAAACTCAACTCAAAAAAAACCTTTATAGTAAAGACCACAACATTTTATGGATGTTAAAAATATTTTACTCGATTTTTTATATTAATACTAATCGATTTCTAGTAAATCGATTATAAAGATTACGTGTTTAAATAGATTTTCAGAAATAGCACATATCTATGCGACGGGTGAAAAAAAACTTGAAGATTAACAAAAGATTTATAGTTTTTGAGACCAAACGTAGTTCTTCAGGATTTTTAACGATCATTTTAAGTATTATAGTATAATATATAATTATATTATATAAAGCTTTAATATATAATGGTATAGTTCTGAACTCCGATAAAAGCATTATAATGCATTATCTATCGTGGCTAGGCGTTAATGATAATGAGACTTCTAAAGAAAATATATTTTAAGGATACACAATAGACACCACAATTAACACGTCACAAAGCACATATTGATAAAATTAGGATGTGGTTTCCTAATTCATAACCTTGAAATTTTAAAAAAGAACATTGCCTAAATCAACTCAGTTGAATTGGCAATTTGTATTTTGCAATAAATTGTTAGTATGAATCTCTTAGTTTTATTATTGGTCTATGAAAATAATGTATTTTTAAATAAAACAGAAAAAAATGATTTTTTTTCGTTGAAATTCGATTATTTTTGTGCAAAGAAAAATCAATTTTTATTTATTTGCTTCTCTTCTATAAGTCTCATATCCCTACAACAGTAAAACAAATCAAACTCAAAGAATACATGGATGTAGGGATTTTTAAAAATAATCGATTATTATTAAAATCGATTATTCTTTTATTACAATCGAAATATTTTTTAATATTTTTATTTTTTATGGTAATATTAAATGATTTTTATTACATCGATTACGTAAATTACGTGTTTAAATCGATTTTCAGAAACAGTCATATTTACGCGATGGATAAAAAAGGTAAAGGTTTAAGGTTCCATTTTATAAACAGCGCCATCTATGCGTTGTATGAAAAATCTCGAATTAAGTTATTACGTATATGAATTAAAAGGGATGATGACGTTGATGAAATTAAAAGGGCACCATCTGTAGCTATGTATGTATGCGTGTAAAGTAGTTTCAATGTAGTGGTGAGTAAGATAAAGTTGATGCCGTTGATGATAATCAACAAAAAGGTCTTCTAACCTCAAAGCGGCTGGCGAAAGTATTTTAGAATAAATACAATTATATATTTTATAGTATTAAAATTTTTATTCATAATTGATATACAATAGACAAGCTCGACTGAGCGTATTCGGCTTGGCTTGGGTTGTAGTAAGTTGAAAAATTTACTACAACCCAAGCCAAGGGGTAGTATGCAGTATATGGTTACGCCAAGAGGGTGGTCCTACAGGTATCTGTCCGATATCTGGTTGGAACACTACGGGTACGCGACCCCGGACTGCTCTAGCTACTAGTGTCACATTCCCTTCTCTTTCCGTGGCACTATTATCCTTTACCTTGTCTTCCTTTCTTGTCCCCCCTGGGTGTAGTGGTGAAACAGCGACGCTTTTTGCCGGCCGACCTTTCTCAAGGTGGCGAACTGTCGTTGAAATCGTTGTCTCCCACAATTTTCTCATCAGTGGCTGTAAGGAGCTGTAATAACACGCAGCGGCCACACCTCTTCTCCCACGTCGAGCCCGTGGGATAAAACTGATGAGGGTCTTGTCTTATCTTTATTTCTTTTCTTATGCTGTTGTCTCGGCAACCACGCAGCCCACTTCCAGTGGCGAGACAACCAGGCAACCGTTGAAGGCCTGAAGGTGACGATATGTCCTATTGTTGCCAGTGACTGCATCTTCCCCCCCTCCGATCGTAGCGGTTTTCCGTTCCATTGGGCTAAGGGGAGGGTAGACGAGTGGGTGCATCTGGGTACTGCGCGCATCTTTATGCACCTAAATATTTCCTGCGCATCCGACTTGGCTCTGAATACTGGATTTCAAGACTGTAAAGTCCTGTGGCGATGGGTAGAGGTAGAGAGGTTCGGCCCTGATGTATGTCGGGCTTTGTCTAATACCTGCACACAGGCGGCTTAGGGAGAGTGGTCGCTACTGCACTGCAATGGGGTGACAGTGCGGTTTCGGCAGCACCCTCTGCGACAAAGCAGCTCTTTTTTTAGAGAGGCTCTGCTTTCCTCGCTCAGCCGAGGAGGGGGCTAGAAAAGGTGCTCCAAACAAATGCTCACTTCAAACAACTTTGGGAGGTAGTAACCACGGCTGCCTGAACATCCTAACCCTACGTGGTCGCAATACAGATAAATTAAAACATAAAAATACACAACGGAATATGACTTTTGGTGCTTGGAACGTCCGCACCCTTTTAGACAGTCCCAACAACCTTTGTCCGGAACGCAAAACTGCCATCGTTGCTCGAGAGCTTGGACGTTATAATGTGGATATAGCCGCTCTCAGTGAAACCCATCTAGCCGATGAGGGAGAACTTGTTGAGCGTGGAGGTGGCTATACGCTCTATTGGAAAGGCACACCAGCTTCTGAACCTAGACGATCAGGAGTAGGCTTCGCTATTAAAACCACTATAGCCTCTAAGTTGGTAGAACATCCAGTTGCCATGTCTGACCGTGTCATGTCTTTGCGTCTTCATCTTGAAAACGACAAATACCTGAATCTTATCAGCGTGTACTCTCCGACGCTCGATAAAACTGATGATGTTAAGGACAAGTTCTACGAGGAATTGTCTCAAACCTTGACTAAAGTACGACCTGGCGAGAAAATTCTGCTGCTGGGCGATTTTAATGCCCGCGTCGGACGTGACTTTGAAGCTTGGCCTGGTGTATTGGGACGCCATGGTATTGGAAATATGAATAGTAATGGACAGTTGTTATTGGCTCTATGTTCCCAGTATCAGTTAGCTATTACCAATACCATGTTTAGACTACCCGCAAAATACAAAACTACTTGGATGCACCAAAGGTCTAAGCATTGGCATCTAATCGACTATGCCATAGTACGACAGCGGGATTTATGTGATGTTGTTGTTACGAGAGTAATGCGAGGCGCAAACTGCTGGTCGGATCATCGGCTTATTGTCACAAAAATGCGTTTGCGCCTTTACCCTCGCCGAAGGCCTTGCAGGATTAAACCGAACTGTCTCCATGTAAAAAGCCTAGAATCAGTGGAAACTGTAGCCAAATACAGGGAAGCTGTCAAGTCTTTAACAGCTGATATATATCCCCAGGACGAAAATATAGAAGAAAGCTGGAAACACTTGTCTGGGAGTATTTTGAAAGCGGCCAATGAGACCTTAGGCCTCAAACCTCGTGTCTGTCAGGACTGGTTTGATGACAACGACAAGCTGTTATCCGATGCCTTAGAAAAACATCGCCATCTCCTTCGAAAGGAATATCAGACTTCTGCTTCTGAAAAAATCAAACAAAGCACATCCCACGTCAGGAGACTCACAAGAACTGCCAAAGACAAATGGTGGCAAAACAAAGTACGCTACATTCAATGGCTTGCAGATACCAATCAACTTGGTGACTTCTTTGGTGAGATAAGAAGCTTGATAGGAAATGTAAAGCAAAAAGTAAATGTGCCCTTAAAATCCGCAGATGGTACTCTTCTAGTCAGCAAAGGAGATGTTCTGAATCGCTGGGTAGAACATTTTAATGATTTGCTCAACGTCGATCGGTTGACTGACCTAGATTACTTGAAGTCTCTTCCCGCTTTATCTCGGTCTGATGATTTAGGTCACCCTCCTTCTCTCCAGGAAGTTATCAATGCTATGAAGGCTCAAAGGAATAAGAAAGCAGTTGGTGTTGATAGCATCCCTGGTGAATTACTGAAGTATGGAGGAGATGAACTACATCGCAAGATATGGCAGTTCTTTCAACAGATGTGGGAAAGTGAAAAGTCTCCTTCAGATTTTGGGGTCTCACTGGTCTGTCCGTTGTATAAAAACAAAGGCGATCGCTCGGACTGCAACTCGTACAGGGGTATTTCACTTCTCTCCGCCACTGGAAAAGCTTTTGCAAGGGTACTACTGAATCGCCTGATGGAGATTTCCGAAAGATTACTGCCTGAGACTCAATTTGGATTCCGACCCAACCGAGGCACCTGCGAAGCTATCTTTTCCTTAAGACAACTACAGGAAAAAAGTCGAGAACAGCAACAGCCACTCTTTCTCTGTTTTGTAGATTTAGAGAAAGCTTTCGACAGTGTGCCTCGTGAAGCACTTTGGATAGTTTTATCCAAACTTGGCTGCTCTGATAAATTCATTCGAATGATAAGACTTCTTCATGACAACATGACCTGCAGTATTAAAGTTAATAGCGAGCAATCAGTGCACTTTCCAGTAACTTGTGGCGTTAAGCAAGGCTGTGTTCTAGCCCCCACTCTCTTTGCTTTGTATTTTTCTGCCGTCGTGAAGGAGACTTTGAAAGACAGTACCGAAGGTATTCGCATACGATATCGCACAGACGGCGGTATCTTTAACATTGCCAGGTTAAAAGCTCGTACAAAAGTGTCACATGACCTTATTACCGAACTCATGTACGCGGATGACCTGTGTTTTGTTGCTAATACACTTGAGGGACTCCAAGATCTTGTAACCAGGCTTGACACTACCTGTTGTAAGTTTGGCCTTAAAATAAGCATCGCTAAAACTGAAGTGCTGGCCATGGATACTGAAGACCGAGTTCCATTAAATCTACAACTAGGGGGAAAACCACTCAAGCAGGTCGACAAGTTTAAATATCTGGGAAGCAGCATAACAGCTAAGGGCGACCTCGACTCAGAGATCAACAGTAGGCTTGGCTGTGCTATGGCTGCCTTTGGCAAACTCCGTGACCGGGTGTTCCGTTCCCATAACATTAAATTGTGTACCAAAATACAGGTGTACATGGCGATTATCCTGCCAAACATCATGTACTCATCTGAGACGTGGTGCTTGTATCGCCGACACATACATACGCTTGACAGATTCCATCTGAAATGCCTCCGTGACATTATGAATATAAAATGGTCGGATCGGGTTAGAAACACCGATGTTCTGCGACGAGCCAATGTCTGCGGCATAGAAGCTTATCTGATGCGGCGTCAGCTGCGCTGGTGCGGGCACCTGGCTAGGATGTCAAACGAGAGGAAAGCGAAGCGCATCTTCTTTTCTGAGCTAGAACTTGGTAAGCGGAAAAGCGGTGGCCAGTTCCTACGTTTTAAAGATGTTCAGAAAAGACACATGAAAAGATGCAGTATTGAGCCTTCTCTTTGGGAGTTCCTTGCCGAGAAACGGCCAGAATGGAGAAGACATGTACAGGAGAAAGTACACAATTTTGAAGAGGATAGAAGGCGAGTCCTGGACCTTAAGCGAGATCAACTTAAAGCAAGACCGCCTTCTAACATTAATTATAACTATATAAATGGAATCCTAACGTGTGGTGCTTGTAACCGCACGTTTACCGCTAAAATCGGATATGTTAGTCATATAAGGGCTAAACATCAAAGTCCATAAATAAAATTTCATATAAAAAAAAAAAAAAAAAAAAAACCAAAGCCCAAGTCACTGCAGCCGAAAACGGCTAGGTGGGATTAAATTAAAAAAAAAAAAAAATGGTTACGCACTCTAATAATACAAGGAACCCGGGGAAATATAACTTATTTATTCTTAGCTACTAGAAGCCCTATAAGGCCAGCTACGGCAGCGATGATTGGTGGTTGGAGAAAGAGGCTTCTGGCTATGGCTGGTATTCATACGTCAGCTGGTAGTTGCAGAGCTGCGGTCTCATCTTTAATTGGGTAGAAAATTACAACATAAATGATATCCTAGCTAAAGCTAATTGGCAACACGAATGTAACTTTAGAAAGTTTAATCTGTAACAAATCATTAACTCTAATAGAAAAATAACATCTGAAAAATCTCTGTCTCAGTATTTTCAGCCTGATTCATAATACATAAAGAACAATTCGTTGATTATACCTGGATCTTTAATTAATGAGAAATTAAGTTTACATTTCGTTCAATCACATTGTTGCGTTTTAATTTAATATTATTACCACCAACAAGCCACAGGAGATAACAAACAGTCTCTCATAATGGACTTCAGACGTCAAACGGAACGCATAATATAAAATTTTTACCTTCAAATAAAATTTGTATTATGCTTCCAATGACGTCCGAAGTCCCAGTAATGTCTTCCTGGTGCTATGGCATTATGAGCCGAACAATGTCGAAGATGGCGGCTTGTGTTGAGTAGATTAGTTACCGGCCGGAAATGGTAGAAGGCGCTGCTGGCGCGTAAAGGAAGCGGAAGTAGCGACATCTAGCGACCATGCGATGGGAAGGAAACGATGTACTCTCATAATGGACTTCGGACGTCAAACGGAACGCATAATATCTATCAGTATTATATGAATGTAACCTTCAATATTAATTAAACGAATATGTTGATAAACTTTCTTTCATTTTTAAGAAAAGCATTACACAAGCCTCAACTAGTAAGAAAGCCATCCTGGCATCGTATATAATCGGAGTAACCGGCAGTTCGGTCCGGTTAACTCATACTTGGCCATGAATTATTTACTGCAGTAATGTAATTATAGCAACTAGAAAATCGTTCGGCTCACGCTTTGTTGTGTTCACAAGTAACCTAAAGCTCCGTTCAGACGAAGCCGCGGCTGCGCCTGCGCAAGAATCACGGTTCATGTGAGGCGCGGGCGTGGCAACCATGCGGTCGTAGCGCGGTTACTATATCATATCGCGACTGACGAATAGACACGCCAATCAATCAAAGTTAACTCAAGGACGCGGTTAGGACGTGGCTCGCCCCGCGACCGCGCTGCGCCTGAATCGTGCTCATACCATGGGGCTTGCGGCGTGGCCACGGCGTCGCCATCGTCTGAAAACAGTATAACATAACGCTCCTCCTCACTACGCTCGTCGTCGCATCAATATCGAATAAAATTATATAAACAATTCTATTACAAAAATCGATTATTTCTAAGATACGATATTAAAAAGAAAATGTGCAAAATGAATAAAGAGTAAACGAAACTATTTATTTTACGTTTTAATCAAATCACTCAGTTTAATAGTATTGTTCAGTACGGCTCGACGACGTTCATTCGATGGGTCCCCATCACTAATCTTGTCTTTGGATGATCACCCACCATGTTTGTTTACATAATAAGACAGGTAAGAAAAAACAGAGTATAGGACGATGTATCATAATGGACGTAGCGATGAGACGTTGGCACTCTGACGTTGAAGCCGCGTTGACACGAGGTGCCCTCGTACGAGTCGGCTTCTTACGAGTGTACAGGGATAGCGGTTACGGCACATCAAAGTTTTATCATTATCAATAACATTCAAGATCACAATTTCATATATGATAAACATATAGTAAATAATACTAGTACATATATCTTTTTAATATTATAAAATGCCTCTTTAGCCGTGCGGCTTTAACGCTTGCCTTGTGATCACGAGGTCCTGGTTTCTATTCCTGGGTCAGATATTTGATTTTGTGACAAAAAAAACACAATCCAGTCTGAAGTCTGGTACTATGCCCGGTAGATGGCAATACACTGACTCCCTATTAAATGGGACTTAAAAACATCTGGTGAAACGTGGATGTTTCTACACCTCTGTCAAGCCTTCGGGGAAAAAGCGTGACGATGTTATCCAGGTAATATTATAAACGCGAAAGTTTGTCTGTGTGTAACTCTTCACGCTCAAACGACTGGACGGATTTGGATGAAATTTGGTATGTAGATACTGCAGGTTTCGGAATAACACATAGGGCACTTTTCATCATCATCATCAAACATCAACATGCGAGTAAAACCGCGGATAGCAGGTAGTTATTGACCGTAAATGAAGCGAAGCGTCATTGCAATGACTCGCCGAGCTTGCTTTCATCTGTTACTATGTTGGTTCTCGTCTACAAGTCGCATTTCTTGACAAATCTTGATGATATTTGGTGTACAGATTCCTTGACAGATTTTTAGTCGTGGGCGCTTTTCGATTGGGCGGATATTTCTACCAAAGAGGAGAGAAGTTTGCTGTGACGTTATTTACCAACTGATTTCGATAAAATTAGGCAATAATATATAAAGTAACCCATTTTACATAGGATGGTGCATAAAAAAAATTTAAAAGTAGAGAAAGTAGGAAAAATAAGCAAAATAACGAGCCAATTCTATTGCACAACCTTTATTTTGCCGATTGAACCTAGGTCTGAAATAGCCGAGCGTTCAGACTGTTGCCTTCAGTGCAGGAGGTGCCAGGATCAAGCCTCGTAATAGTAAGGCCTCTGTTAAAAACGTTGTTAAATAATTTATCGTAATAATTTAAACATAAATTTACTGTGACAACAAAGTTTTTACAATATTTTGTCAACACAGTTAAAGTTATATTCTAAAGTAATTGTTCAGAATACCATTTTAACTTTGCGGTTTATGCGTAAAATATATTTTCAATAAAGAAAAACTAAATGAACCTATACGCTTCTTATACGTAGGTATATAAATATGCAGTAAATAAACATAAAAAAAGACAAATAAAAAATTCAACATTTTAAAGTCTGTAATAAAAATCAGTTTGTAGGTATCATATTAGGGTCATATTGCGTTAGTTAGCCGGCCGGCGTTACTTTTCGGCCTTTTGGTGGAAGCCTTAAAGTAAAATTAAGAAAATAGAGTTTTTATATTACTTTTTCATTCTTCTTTTCGTTCAATATCACTAAAAATAGTCAGACAACATCACATATTTTTTTTACGCAGGTAGCATGTACAAGTGATTTATACTAAATCATTAAAAACGACACCGGCATTGGAACGGTCACTGCGTGCATAAATTTAGTGAAAAAATAGTGACGCGCGTTTCATTTCAAGGTAAGTTATTTGATGTGGTTACGGGAAACAATGTAGATGTTCATTATAGTCTATGAAGAAATAAATGAAGATAAGGTACCAAATGTTTTTATTGCGATATTACTTCAGAAATTACAAAAAAATAGACGGCCGAATATTGACATATGAATTTATTAAAAATGTTAGTTCTCGGCCTAGGGGCCGAATACTAGCTTATGACTGCTTAAATTATTTTTGTCTCTTATTTTTTATATAGGTCCGCTATATAAAACTCCTTTTCAATTTACTAGTGCCATACATTTAAAGATGCTGGCTATCAGTTTTCAGCCGCATCAAATACAGCGAAATAAATAGATAACAGTTATATTTGAGTAACGGCCGAAATCTAAAATAGCGACAATATCTTGAGTTAGTTTTCGGCCTATCAAAAATTTATGGAGCAAAATTAGGCCGAAAACTAAATGGATCCATCAATTTGCCGGCCATGTTGCAAAAAAAAATCCTTACGCCGATCAAAATATATGTTATTATTGCATAAATATCTTCCTCATGTATTCAAGCTTTAGGTTGGAGTACGTAATTTTTTTAAATATTTTTGTTGCAAATAGACAAGCATTTGACCGCAGTCTCACCTGATGGTAAGTGACGACGCGGTTGACTGTGGAGCTTGCTTGCCTAGCAAATACTTATTCACTCTAGACTTAAAGTTCCCCCAGATTGTAGCTCTCGGGGTAAAAAGATGCTGGGAGGGTGTTCCATTCCTTCACTGTTCGCATTATTAACGTGGATGCAAATCACTTTGTGCGGACAGAAGGAATGTCAACCATATACGGGTGCCGTGTTTCCGTACGTCTTGTGGTCCGGTACTGGAAAGGAGATGCTGGAATTAAATCATGCAACACTAAATGATTAACACTAAATGATAAAGTGTGAACATTGAATAATAAAATGAACTCAAACTACGAAACTACTGACGATTAAGGCTTAGATTTGTGTATCAATTAAAAATTGTCTGTCCAGATGGCACCTCCAGAAGCAAATCAAAAAATCACTCAATATTCGAAGAAGTCTGTGATCTTGGCGCTTAGGGATTTCAGAGAAAAAATTGTCTATAAGGGAAGTTTGCCGACATAATGGAATTTCTATATAAGATCCTAGTTCTTCCTGAGATAAGTATCTCAGGAAGAACTAGGATAAAAGCGCGGCCTAATCCTTTTATCATAAATGAAGTCAAAAAATATCTCGTAGATTGATTATTGAACTTAGCAAAGTGTGGTTTTCCTTAAAAGATATCAGATTTACCAGACACGGTCCAAAAAAATAGTATAAAACCCTGGCAATCCGAAAAAAAAATGAGCACACTGGACAATCCTACTTCTTAAGCTTTTTAAAGAACATCATATTTAGATATCTGAGACACAAACTCAAGTCTCATGTACCTGTAATTTTACAGTATATATCATGCAGCAAACGAAATTATGATAAAAAAGTGAAGAAAGACCACTGTGAAACGGAAACTAACACACCAAACCTTACATCAATCCAAAAAGCACTGACACAAACCAGAACACCAAATTTTACTTAAAAAGATTCTGTAAAAGAAATGAAACACCGGGAAGCCTTTAGAAAATATTTGGTTATAACAAATCATCCACAGAAATAATTGAAATAGATAGAAATAAACAAACATTTTCTACTACATCTACAGCTGGTGCACGAGTACATACTCGTACACCAACTGTAATATGGCGTCAGTTTTACGAGGATAAAGAAAAGCTAAAACTGGAAAAAAAAGTTGGTGTCTACCAATTTCTTGGTCTCTACCAACTTCTTAACTTTTAATAAAGGCAAGAAAATCTGAAATGAAGTAAATAGAAAAAGGTCCGTTAAAGCAGTCGAGGAGAACAACAGTTTTGAAAAGAAATGTGTCAAAAGATAATAAAAAAGAATAGAAGAAAAGCTAATTGCTATATTTTTAATAAGCGACACAGAAGAAAACCATTAAAGAATATTAGTTGTGACTTCTGCTCTTAATTCTATAATTTAAGATGTTAGGGCCCAAATTTGAAGATAGGCATTATAAATCCTTCAAATGCAATGCATGATTAAATCTAATTAAAAATTAATTCTGAAGACATTATATATTGATGACTAGTTTTTTACACGAACATTAAACTTAACTTCATGAGTAGAAGTAATTTGAAGCATTAGGTTCAATACGTTATACTTATTTAAGAAGAGTTTAAAACAAAAATAATCCCATAAATGTTACATTTTAATAATTACTCATACATATAATGACGGTTTTATTAAAATTACTAAGATATAAATACAAGGGACATGTGTTTTTTTTATTGAATTGAGAGAGGTACCTGACTATAACGTTATTTTTATTGTGATATTGGCAATAATAATTATTAATGATTTGAGAGAGTTAGTTAAATAACAGTCATAAAGTCTCTCAAATTATTAATCATAACATGACAAAGAGCAGTATCTAAAGGAAGTGAATATTTATCAAGTGTGCTTTATTAAATTAGGTATACTTAAAAAAGGTGATGTTGGTTATGGCAACGAAACTCATAATAATATAACTAAACTAACTCTCTGAAATCTTTCATGAAATTTGTGGGTAAATTGAATAAATAATATAAGTATTCGTATCAATTTTGTACTTATTACAGACTGTCCTTAGTTAATTTTAAAGAATAAATCTATGTTGTCTTGTCATAAATCTATTGCTGGATGAATAATTAATTCAATTCGAAATTTAGAGTTCAATTTATCTGATTTTTTATGTTAATTTATTTATAAGATTTTAATTTTAAACACTGATATCACAGTGGCCGAAAAGTAAAATACATGAGGCCGAATACTGAAACATACGGCCGAAAACTAGCGTTTTCACCATTTTTATAATGAAAAAATTATATATTAAAATAACTAAGCTCCTTGAAGTCAAGAAATTTTGTGATTGGAAACTACAATGTATAAGCTACCAAGAAACATAAATTGTGTAATTATAATCCTTGCAGTTATTTTTTGGCGGTATCTTAAAGTTCGTGTTTGCGCTAAAAGGCCGAAATCTGACGCAATCACCCTATTTGTCTTTGCTACCTACCAAACAAAGAATTACAAAATTTATGTAAGCGGTGCGGGTTTTGTCTCTATTGAGGCAGTGTTTCGAGAACTTGGCGTGCAGAAGTCTGAGATGCTGATCTGCTCAAGAACTCAGTTCTCACTAATACTGGCATCGGCGCAGTCACCATCCACATAGAGTGGTAGATATTGGTACACAGGAGCTGGCTGCGGGCTGTACGTATATAACTTCTCTCGGTCTCGACAGCTTGCAGATATTGTGTTGGAGCCATTTAATTTGGAATGTTTTCATAGTTTTTTAATGTGAAGCTTTTATTCTTGAAGATAGATGAAGAAGAAAAACTAAATCAATTAGCGAATAAACTTCCTCTAAGCACTGATCAGGCAATGTCTTTGGGGTCAAGGTCTCTTCTCAATGGAGTGTAAACATGTACAATACAAAATAATAGTAATCAAGTACTATTTGTAGTTTTAGATTTTCATAGTCAAAAGGATGTTTACTATTCCATTCACCATACATTTGTCTGCCTGCCTGCCTATCTATTCCCAATGCCTACTCACTCGCGATGTCTACTGTTCGAAGAACAACTAGTTAATATTATAAACGTGAAAGTTTGTGCGCACGAATGTTAGTTATTCTTTTATGCACAAACGGTATGTAGATACTTCAGGTCCTGGAATCACACATCATAATTGTTAGCGACGCCACATAAAACTTGTATTTATATACCTATATAATAGTTCTAGATCATAAGCTAAGATATAGTTTTAAGTAAAAATACCTAATAAAGATGATACAACCACGTAATATAAGTTAGCAGTAAATAGTTCGTAAGCGCTTTGTATGTATCGCTATATAAGTATAGATAACGTATAACAAGAAATAGGTATTCTTTCAAGTAAGTAGAATGTCGCAAAGTTGAAAATCGCTTAGCTCCAATTCGGTGTCAAAAGAGGTAGGATAGGAATGTTACCAGGTTATAGAGAAAACTCTTGCCTACCTCATACCACTTGTCACTCTCGCATAAGTCCCCGGGTTTTCCAGAAAAACACAGGGAAACTCAGGTAATAATATTTTTTAGATAATGTATAATGTTAAAAGATAGCTTTAGGTAATGTAGAAATAATATACTCGTAGTTAGTCTATAATTACCTATTACGAATATTTGTGAAGGTAAAATCACATAAAAACTAGACTTTTCTAATAATCAACCGTCAATACCGACCGGTCAACCGTTTTACCGGCGTATATAATATTATGCCTGCCTCTCTGTTCCCAATGCCTACCCACTCGCGTGGTCTACTGTTCGAAAAACAACTAGATAAATAAGATAGAAATAGAATGCATAAGAAATAGAAATAAGATTTCTATATATATATATAGAAATCTTTTGACAGGGTTATCAATCAAGAAACTTAAAACAGATGCTATACCCGTAATTTTTGAAGGATATCCCAGATATTATCAGCCGTTAGCAGCCAAAAAAAAAGAAAACAGAAAAATGAAAACCTGGAACTGACACCAAGGAAACGAAAAAGAATAGAAGCTAGTGGTGTTAAGAAAGAAGATCTGCCTACAACGCCTCGGCGAGCACTGAAAGTGTTGATATCTTTAACAAAAGCGCGGACAACGGATTTGCGGCGTCTTAGACTCATAAAAACTTTAAGAGAAAGTAAACGCAGAATTATTAAAAAAAAGCTAAGTTAATGCATATTATAATAAATGATTTAATGAGCAGAGAATTACTAAATACTGAATCTTTAGATGTTTTGTCTAGGAGACAAAAATAAAGACTGGCTTCTAAGGATAAAGAAATAACAAACCAAAGCATCCCTTCCAAAAAAAATATGCACCTGAACTGAGAAAATTTGCACTAACTTTACACTTTTTGTCACCAAGCGCATATAAATACGTACGAACTTATTTTGATACTTGCTTACCCCATCCAAAAAGCATAAGCAAATGGTATCAAGGCGTTGTCACCCAGGCTTTACTAAAGAATCTTTTGAGACACTAAAAGCCAAATCAAAGGATCAACCAATAATTGGTGCATTAACTATGGATGAAATGTATCGAGTGGGATGGCCACATTTCTCATGGCTACGTAAATGTCGATGGCGCTCCTAACAATATTGCGATGGCTAAACATCTTGGCTGCAATCTGGATCTGGAAAATCTTAAAACACAATATAATAGTTTTAAGATTTCTATTCTGCTTGATCCTTGCCATTGTTTAAAATTAGTACGAAACACTTTGGGTGATAAAAAGAAATCTATGATGATGGTGGCAATAAGATATCTTTAAGTATTTTGAGTTACTACATCAACTCCAAACTGAAGAACAGTTGCATTTGGCTAATAAAATAAGACAAGGACACATTGAGTACGTCAAACAAAAAATGAAAGTCAAATTAGCTGCACAACTCTTAAGCCAATCAGTGGCAGATGCATTATTATTTTATGAATAAAATGAAACTCAGTGAATTTGTGGGCTGTGAAGCAACATGTGATTTTGTAAAATATATAAATAATATATTCGATTTAAATGAATTCGTGAAATCTCAACTCGTATGGATACAAACAAGCAATCATACCTCGAAATCTTGCGAAAAGTTTACAACTAATACATGATGGAACTGAGTACTAAAATTAAAATTTGCTGATGGTACTCTGGTCGTAAATTCGCAAAGAAAAATTGGATTTATAGGCCTTATCATTTCCTTAAAATCAATAAAAGATCTTTGCAGTTATTTGCTCGACCATGATAACCCCAAACTAAGCTTTATATGTACATACAAATTGTCCCAGGATCATCTCGAGCTTTTTTTTGGTGCAATTAGATCAATGGATGGCTATAACAACAACCCTTCCGCAAAACAATTTAGAACACCCTATAAAAAGTTGCTAGTTCACGCCCAGTTAAAATTTGCGGAAGGTAATTGTATTCCTTTAGAGAAAATACATAATTATCCTAAATTTCTCCAAAGAATCAGAATATTTTGAAAATATAAATAACTCCCTAGCAAACCATAGAATGATAGAAGATTTAGAAGAGATGACTCAAAAAGAGTACACTTATAATGATGATCATTGTTACATGAATGACCCAAGCCAACTGACAGAATATGTCCAGGAAGTAATATATTACATATCAGGGTTTGTGGTCAAAAGCTTACAAAAACATTTTTTTTTTGCGAAAATTGCTTAACAGCATTACAGGGCACGAAAAAAGCTTCATTGACCTCTTTCAAAGATAAGGAAGGTTTACAATACCCAAGTAATGACGTAAAATTTATATGCAAATTATGCGAAATTTTTTGATATGTAACCACTATAGTAAACTTAATAACAAAGATGTATATAAAATGATACGTGACGTAATACTGCAATTAATGCAATCAAATAACTACGCAAATGTCTTTCAAACTTTAAATGAACACTAGTTTAGCTGTTGCTATTTTGAAGATCATAATTATTAACTGATTAAATCAATCTGTGAAAAGTATTTCAAACTAAGAATTCATTACATGATGAAGAACGCAGTAGTAGAGAACAGTGTCAGAAACTTTTATAACAAATTAATACTCATTAAAGGTCATTAACTCATTAGTAATTCTTCAGTATCTCTGAGTCTATTTATTCTATTTTGAAAATTCTTTTACTAATAGAAAGCTTGATCTTTGTGTGCTATGTTTTATTTAATTTTACAACTAAACTTTATTGAAATCGATAAAGCACTTTTTGAGTTACACTCTAATAACTAAAAAGTTTTATTCGATATTGCTTGATCATATAAGTAATTGGCAGTGAATGAAAATCGATTTTAATCGAGCAAGGATTACTAAAATGGGTGAAAAAAATTTTAACAAAAATATTGAGCCGACTTCAACACTCAAAATTGTGAAATAACTTGTCGGAGGTCGGTACTATGCGCACAGTATTGTGATAATTGGTAAGTTTGGACTATCGTGGTTCTACCGTGGACTTTCCGACTTCAACAAGTTATTTCATACTTTTGAGTGTTGAAGTCGGTTCAAATTTCTTGTTAATTTATTTTTTTACTAAATAAAATATAGCACCCAAAAATAATCAGTTACTAGGTAACGTAGTGTACAACTATAATGGTCCCATATTTTAATGTGAATTATTATTAAACATAAGATCCAATGTGATTTTGTTAAATAAGTTTATCTTAAATGAAACGATGTTCTCAAAAACTGAAAAAAAAAATGTCCTAAATGTATCGTAAATTGTTTTCTTATTAACAATTTCCCAGTGTGTACTACATATATGTGCACCTTTTTATCGATATGTTCTACCCTATTGATCACTTCCCTACTCACACACATTCCAGCCTTTCTAGACACTCAAACTAACATAAAATGGACACGCTACCAAAGCTATCACTCCGTCCATTGTGATATAGATATTCTTCCTCCTAGATTGTGATACATCGTCCTAGGTTGGTACTACTTGGTAATAAAATGCACAGACTTTAGAGAGAAACTATATATATATATATATATATATATATATACAAATTTATCAAGGACAAAAAGCATCAAATAGATACTACACGACACGCGTATAGGTACCGATCGGCAAAGATCAATCTCGTGGAGCCGATTATCTATGAAGCGCATGGATCTAGGGCATATATTTTCGATTTGGATACTACTGTATCGTTCCTTTGTCTAAGATTTTCGGAACCTTGGTTAGAGCGCAATCGGAGTGCAACTTTTCACTCTAATGTCGTTCACAACCTTCGAGTAGAGCGCAACTTTTTAACTATCAAGGCTTCTGTCATCTGTGGTGTCTATTACTTAAGATTAATCTGTGGTGTGAATAAATAATCTTAAAAACATAAAAGCAGAAAAGGCGTCGTCGTTTCAATTGTCGTTTAAAATAATTCTTCCATCTTCTTATACACGTTGTAAACTGCTTATAGTGAATTCTAAAAAATGTACAACAACAAACAATGTAAGTTAAGACCATTCTTGTTTAAATGTGGCTCATGACATGACGGCTGGTCATGATAACCTACAATTCCATTAGATTTTCATAATTATGATATTCATTGCCTCATTTGAATAATTAAGTTTTTCTTAAGCTGTGACGTTGATTATACATGTATGTATCGGAAATAATCAAACGTAGTTCATTGGCACATTATCTCGCAGTCGCCATTGCGGCCTGCGGTATTGATTTTTCATGCCCCATGAAGCTTTGCCTAAACGAATCTGTGCAAAAATTATCTTGTTTATCGTGGAACTTGTAATTAGCACATATATTGTTTATTAGTAATTGGTGGAGACCATATAAAATTTTAGTTTTTATCATATATTGACAGACAATCATTGTTCATTTAGACAACACTCGCAACTCCGGGCGCTTCAACACACCGGGACAGTTCGTGCCAGCGGCAGAGGTAACATCGAAATAAATTAATTAGAGAATTGTTGACAACAAACTAGTTTTGCAAAAAGCTCTCGAAATTATTGATTGCTTTAAAAAATTATATATATATATGAAAGAATCTATTTGATTTTAGTACATTATCAACAAGCTACAAATGTGTGGTTTTTATAACAATAGTTTACTGAGTGCAGCATCAAGTTACATTAAAACTAAAGTGCATTCTGTTATCACAGCATAATGCGGAGCCCCACCAGCCCTGGTACTGGTTAAGAGTCAACGGTTACTCTCTGACTGTGCTTAGGTTTATTCCATCTACCTCCCATCATTGCAAGAATTAACACAAAAGCTAGACATTTTGATGTTGCAGTTCTTGCCATGATGGATTCCACCAGTGGCATTTTGATCTTGCGCAATTAATGAGGCCTGTGGTGGTGGTAGCCATTTTGAAACCTGTCAAAACACTGCTGAAAAATTCCATAATAAAAATCCATTGGACATTTTTATTAGAAATAGTCACTTGACCAAAGTGTCAAACAAATCTTATAATGCCTTAATCAATTGCCCAGATGAAGACCCAAGCCTCTCAGAGGGTAGCCCGGTGGGTTGAGAATGCATTATGATCACGAGACAGTTATCTCGTGCACATACGGGGTTCTCTAGACTAAGTAGACAGTAAGCTGCACCATTCTCCTAACATGTGTCAACCTTCTGAACTTGTAACAAAGTAAAAGTGTGTTTCAATATTGGTAGGGATTGTGTTGGTGTAAGTGGTACAATTTCTTTGGGAGGCACATGATAGGAATATGGATGAAATTGGACAATGTGATTCCACCTTCACTGTATGAAAGATTGATGGAATGATGAATGGAAGTAGTTAATTTTATGTTTTCTTATTTTGAAAACTTGCAACCTATCCTTATTCAGTCTGATTATAACCTTTGCTCAACAAGTAACCCAAGAGTTGTAGCTTTAGTTTTTGTCAGCTATAAGTTTAACATTAATATACTGCCCTGGCACCATATCAATCTTGCCTTTCTCACAACTACTCCCGAACTTGTCCAGAGTCGCAGTGATGCTGGTATGGAATTGATCACTTTGTCTTGTAATATAGAGCTCCATATAAAAAATACTGAATGGCTTGAGTTGAGGAGCTGTTGATATAGTTTTGGGTGAGCATGAGAATCCTTGATTACGGTATAACTGTAATGACAGTGAAACACAGTAAACCGTCTTTCAGCTAGTAGTAGCACACATCCTTCAGTTTTAACTTCATTTTTTCTCTTATTATTTATTTCTCCTGGATTTCTGTTGCCTTCCTGATATATATTTTTTGATATGAATGTGTATGATTGAGTGAGAGGTGGCAGCACTCTGTCCTCACAGCTGAATGATACCAGCTGCTGCAGTCTGCTGCAAAGCTCTACGAGGGACCACACCAAGCTCTATCCTCCAAGGTAAGAGATCTCTTACATTATATATTTTATACTACTGAATTCATTGCTCATAAGGCTGTGTTAAAATATTTGGGCTTTTATGAGGGTTTTTAACTGCTGGTTTATTGTGTTGTAGGGGGCTCAACCTTTCTCTTAATAATGTTGTCTTAGGTTTTCGCGATTGTTACACATAGTAATTAAACAACTTTAAACGGTTTAAATCGCGTATATTTGTCATTATTTTTGTCCCGACGTTTCAAACACTTTGCAGTGATCGTGGTCACGGGGTGACTAATTGGTTTTATTTGTCACATGAGTTATTAAGAAAATTATTTGGTCTAACGTCAGAAATTTTTTTATATTAATCATAACGTTCCCTATTCACGCAGTATTCGCTCACAGTGTCCAGAGGTCTTGCAGATTTGTGTCGGCCATGAGATTTAATTAATTTAATAACAGGATCCCAAGCAGGTGGTACTTGCCAACCATCATCTCTATTGAAATTTGGGTACTTTTTGATTTCAATAGCCTCGCGTAACATTCTTGGCATAAACCGGGTCTCTCTGGCAAGGATTTGTGGGTTGTCGAACCGAATGTAGTGGTTGGGTTTGTCCTGGGCATGTTCACAAACCGCAGACTTGGTCGAGCGTCTGTTCTTCATGTCAGCAATGTGTTCTTTTACCCGGATACCAACGCTCCTCTTTGTTTGCCCAATGTATGACAGCCCACATTCACAATCAAGTTTGTAAACACCTGCATCTTGTAGGGGGATATTGCACTTAACAGGTCTTAAAAATTGGTTGATCTTCTTGTGCGGCTTGAAGTAAGTTTTTATTGAAGCTCGTCTTAAGATATTACCAATTTTGTCTGTGACTCCCTTGATGTAAGGTAAGATGGCAGGTTGTCGCTCAACTGTGGAAGGCTTGGGCCGGCTTCTGTGACGCGTTCGTGGGAGCTTGTGATTATTGCTTCGCAGTACTTGTTTTACATACTGAAGCTCCTCCTTGAGATGGTCAGTGTCGCAGATGCCATGTGCTCTCTGTAACAAAGATTTGCCTACGGTAGCCAACTGACATGGATGGTGATGGGAGTTACCATTGAGATATTTATCTGTATGGGTGGGTTTCCTATACACTGTATGACTTAGGGAGTTGTCAGGATTCCTGATGACTAAAACATCAAGAAAAGCTAAGCGTTTATTGACCTCAGGCTCCATTGTAAATTGAATTTTGTTATGTAAGGAGTTTAGATGGTTAAGATTACTAAGGGTTACTTTCTCTTAATGTCTATTTTCTTTCAGTTGAATTGATAATAGGATTATATTTAGCTAAGTTATACATAAATAAATAGTCCATTAGATACCTATACTTAAATGCAGTAGTATTGGGATACAATCTGAAAATGATAATTTTTTGCAGTTGTAATTTTCAGAGTAGTAAAAAAATGGTCTTACAACAATTATTTTAATAATGTTGCATCAAGGTTAATATTGCATTTTGCTCAAATTAAATGTCTACAGCTTTTCCTCTACATAAGCCTAGCCTTCTCAGAAACTTTCTGGCACTGCAACTAGCTCTAAATTATGCTAGGTGAAGTCATATATTCTCTCAGTTCCAATTAAATTTATTTTTTTTACAAATTTATAATTATTACAATGAGTAGGTAGGTGATAAAATATGTTGTATGAGATAATATATTTTGAACTTACATAATATGCTTGTGCAAATACTTCATAATTAAATTCAATCAAACTACATATTAACATTATTTGAACAGTTGTCTGTTTAAGCCATTTTTGATTTAATATCAAAGGCCTATCTAAATCTTAAAGCTTTTGTTAGTTTGACTCAATATACAAAAAAGTAATATTCATATATGATAAGGTCAACTCGGCGAAAACTGTCTGTCGGGAAAGATCGTACAAAGAGAATTACAGTTTTTATACATTGACAGATGTGGCAGTGCATTAAGTGCAAACGGATAAATCTAGTTGTTTTAATTTGGTATGGTGCGCGACTTGCATTGTGAGTATAGCACGTACTAACAAAAATGTTAAAGAGTGTTTAAATCCTAGTTATTTTTCAGATCTGTGCAAGTAAATTCATTCTTTATGAATATATCTATTCAATTATTATATGACATTAGTGTTATATACGTTTTGTACCATGTTAATCTTGATGAAAATAAAAACTAGCCTCTAAATATGTAGTGGGGAAGTCCGTCTAGGTTTTGGAGGGTAATAAATGTCATATGCCGGTCATTGCCACATACAGAAGTCATTGTCGTTTAATTAAGTCTCTTTTTAAAATGACCTTCCTTGTTGGTTACATTTACTTACTTACACTAAACGATTTTACCTTGAAGTATGTTAAATCGTAATTTCTTTTCGTTATTGTTTAATAGAAGACTGATTATTTTGTTAAAAAAAAGGAAATAAATTTTGCTAGTCATTTTAGGTTTTTACTTAAGAGCAGTTTCTAAGGTTAGAAACGTTAAGGACAAATTACTTAGCATTCCATGGATTCACCGTGCGGGTGCCGGGTCCATAGCGTTGCAGAGGAACAGGCTTGAGGGGCCTGGGGCTTGCAACCCAGGTGCAGGGAGAGGCCTCTTTACAATGCATCAACGCTCCCCTTCCCGCTCAAGCCTCCTCCCCTACCTAACCAAATTTGGTAAAATCCTACTAATGCCGCCTTATATACACGTTCTAGGATGGAAGGTACGGTTGGTCTTGGCAGGCCAAGGTCTTTAAGTAGGTTATATAGGGATTTCGCTGGTATACCCCTTTGCTCCAACTTCTACAGCATATAAAATAACCACATAACCGTTTTTGGTTGATTTATTTATTAGGTCATAATATTTGTTTGTTTTTAATGTGTGGTCCTTAGGTATGTTTGTTTCCCACGGCACAGTAAGTTCTATAAGTACGTACGTTTTAGATCTTTTGAGTATAGAAATATGTCTGGTCTAGAAGACGAAACACCAACATTCTCAGGAATTTCGTAGTGTTTTTCATACGTGTCCATCAAAAGAGTCCAATTGGGAGCTGCGCCTAAGATGGAGTAAGGCTTGGATTTAGATTTTGTAGATGACCCTTCTTTTACAAAATCGACGTGTCGTTTGTTCGTGGTCAAACCTTATTTTGCTCTAGCTACCGAGAGACTCTCTTATGATTTCGAGTACTCTATCATGGCGACGTGAATAATGACCCCTATCAAGGAGCACCTTGCATCCTACAAATAAGTGCCTTGCTGTACCTATCGCCTCCCGACATATACCGCAAGACTTTTCGGTGGCTTTCCCCCATCTTACTAAGTTACTTTGGTCTGGGAGAGTCATCTGAAAGGCTTTTAGATAAAATTTTAATAAGGCAGGTGACCAATCGTATATCAAGGTACGCCACTTTAACGCCAGAGGGATACAAAATTCACCTATGGTTAGCCATTCCCTTTGCATTTCTAAGCTCATTGCATGCACTTTATAGTTGTCATTTTCGTCTTGTTGTAGAAAAGATTTTACTATGTCTTTATCCTCAACTTTCTTTTTCGACCCAAAACCCGCTTTGCTAGACTGTGCACCTATCATAAATTGTTTGTGGAATTGAAGCCTCGAATCAAGGTTGGAGGCACTTTTGTATTTTGGGAGATATGCGACTATATCGTCTCGAGATTTTAATAAGACGTGCGTTTTGGTAACTCTGAGGTGTTTATAGAGCCCCGATGGTTTCTTTAATTTTATCCCAAAATTAGTTTGATCCCTAAATAAAGTAGATGGGTCTGCCGAAACTGCAAGGCCCAACCATGACTTCAATGTCCTTATGACGTTAACATCCGGCTTTGTTAAAAGGGATTTAGTAATGTCGTATACTAAAAAAGGCCAAGTCAGACGTGATGTTAAGTAGTTGTCATATACCAAGCTTTTTTAATGTTACTTATTGGTTGTTGGTCCACCATACTAAGGTCTTTTATAAAGCTATCGACAACTGCGTCAAGAGATGGCGTCCTTTGTGATCTATCTTCCTACCAAGAAATTTAAATGGCATAGCTTCTGCAATTGTGGAAACACATTCTCCTCCTATCAATAGTCCCGGGTCGTAAGAGGTAAATTTGGTATTCCGTCTACCCAGACACAGACAGTGGCATTTACTTGGTTTTGTTCTCAAACCTTCAGTCCATGTGCAGAACTCATTCACTTTGTTCATTGAAAATGTTTTTTGAGTATTGAAAAGGGTTTTTATCAAAATTAACCTCGTGTGTTTTGCTCTATTCAAGTTATCGCGATTTTCTGTTATTTGTAATGATATTCCTTGAATAAATTTTAGAATTGATCTTAATGCCCTGGACAGTTGATGACTTAGATGATTATCGCCCATGGCCTTGGCATTCCTAAGTTGCTTTATTAACTCTCTTTTCGTCCTCCGCATTTTCAACTTAAAAGTGTTTTCTTTGTTTTGGTGAGCATAATTAGTTGGTGGTGGATAGTGCTCGAAAAAGTATTCATAAATAGTATTCTGGAAAGTATCTACTTGGCTGTTTAAATCTTGTTTTGATCCTGGATGCTCTAGGATGATTGCCAAGTTTTCAACAATATCTTATTATCTTGTTTAACAAAATTTTACTTAAAGGTTATAGAATAGCCAAAATAAGTCAATTTGTAACATTTTAAATGAAATATGCCGGTCTTCGCTGAGTTGACCTTCCTAAAATTATGGTTGTGTTGATGGTGCATGGTGCTGGATATGGTTTTGTTGAATATGCTTAAATGTGGTTGGGGAATACGTTTTTTTTTTATTAGAGAATATACTACTCTGTCAAAAAAGTACTGAGAAAAGATCGAAAATACACGAAGTGTTATTCATCCAAATTTATTTTATCACCTTAAAAATATGCTCCTTCTGAGAAAATACTCTTACGCCAACAAATAAACCAATCAACAAAACATTTTTAACACTTTTTTCCAGAATTGAGTTCAGTTCTCGCCGCAAATTTTCCTTTATATTTTATACTGAATAAAAAAGAGTGCCACAAAGTGCTAATTTGAGTTTACGAAAAAAAAAGAAGTTGGCTGAAGCCATAACAGGTGAAGAAGGTGGTTGCTGAATAGTATTTGTTGAGTTTTCGGTTTACACAAATTTGGCCTTTTTAGTCAAATTTGCTTTCTTTGAAATATTCAACTCAAAATGTTCTATATTGACAATAATCCTATTTCTTACTGTGATCAAGACTCTTTGAGGTCAACTGAACTTTGCCTACAGAAACTATGACAAGTTACAAGATGAAGGTACACAGGAGTTTATTTTTTTTAATTTTTGTTAAGCCAGCATTTTGGCATACTGTATTTTTATTCTATTTGGGGGCGATATGTCCTGCACTGACGTCTTGCTTGGGATGTTTTGGTATACTGTAACTAGAAGCAAGAGTGCCTACCTAAGTAGAGAATCATAGTTGCATGTATAATCTTTTCCAACATTAGAACTAAAACAAATAAAAATAACAATGTTCATAACTTGCAACTAACAATCTATAATTTTCTTAGTGTGAACACAAGAATGACCTGCAGATATTCGAATTAAATTTGAAAGATGAAACTTATTTTCAACATTTCTTCATCCAATCTTCTATATAGCGGATAATCTACCCAGAATGTATGTGAAAAATTTTAAATTTTTGTGTGATTATTTCTGTAATTTCTAATACTCATACCTTAAATAGTCCCCAAGAGTCTTTTCATTCCTAAATGAAATAGGATAAATAGCATTAAAACAATATTGGTATATTAGCATTTATTACGCTATCTATAAATTTTCGCAAAAGCAGTGAATGCATTTCAGAATATCTCAAAAACTTATGGATCCTAGGAATGTTATCCTGTATAAATATAAGGGTTAAGGTTACCTGCCCTTACCCTCCTGTGTGATGGGTATCACCATTTACTATGTGTATATGCCTCTAATAATAATCATAGGTTACAAGTCAAATAAAAAATAATGTTTTTGTGGTATAGAGATTTAATTCAGTTCATGTCAAGTTGTCCAACCTAACCTGCAGTGGCCATCATTTATTTCTCTTCCTACTCATCACCAAGCTATAGGAAGGGTGTCCTCTCACCTTTTGACACGTGGCTCTTTTTTGCGTCTTATATGATAAATTATTCAATGTTTGCTAGCAACAAAATCAACAGCAGTTCTACCCTGGAACTCCGCGACCGCAACGACAGGGGAATCAACAACATCAACAAAAGCAGCAGCAGCAGCAGCAGCAACAGCAGCAGCAACAGCAACAACCACAGCCACAGCCAATGCAAACTAATGTCCAAGAGCCACCCATCCAGGTAGCTCTTTGTAGTTATCGTTATATTTTTTGAGCTTGAGACCAATTCCTTGGTGTGGTGCATGGAGTGGCACCTTGTAATGCCAGGTCCATAGTCATGCTTGGGGCACTGCAACCTACAGTATAAGGTCAAGGGGCTATTATTCAATCTAATTAATTCATACCATGCATTCCAGATAATCCTCCAAGGCCAGAGTAATACATATATGTTTTGGTGGCTTCCCAAAAAGGGGAGCGTTCCCAAGGTAATTTAGTAAGATTGGGGGAAAGCCACCGAAACATCATCTCAAAAGAGTTGAGATATAACGTTAGTAAGGCATGAGACTAATAGTATATCAAGGAGCGCCATTTCAAAGTCAGGGGGTTCAAAAATCACCTACGGTTAGCCATTTGCTTTGAATTTCTAAGCTGATTGCTATCACTTTTGTTGTAGATCTTCAATTTTCTTTCTCGACCCGAATCTAGCTGCGGTTTGTGAACCCATCATAAATTGTTTATGGAATTGAAGTATCGAATCAAGGTCGGAGACATTACTTTTGGGAGAGATGTCTATATTATCTTGAGATTTTATTACGACGCGGGTTTTGGTGACTTTGAGGTGTTTATAGAGCTCTGATGGTTTCTTTAATTTCATTCAAAAATTATTTTGATCCCAAAATAAAGTAGACGGTTCTGCTGGAAGTGCGAGCCACAACCATGATATTTACAAATTATTGGAGAACTACATTTTGTCCTGGACAGAAATTGAACCCGCTTCTTCTGATTCGCGCCGGATGCCTAAACCACTTGGCCACCGGAATCTACTCTTTCGAGCCGAAACTTAGTGCTCCAATTGTATTACTTTAACCGTCATGGAGACGGTGCGCTCGAATGAATATGTTTCGATGGTCCAGTGGTTTAGGCATCTGCAGCGAAATTGGAGGACGTGGGTTCGATTCCCGCCGAGACAACATTTTTGTGCTCTAACTAGAAAAGGCAAAGTCAGATAAACTACTAAAACACCTAGGCCTGTCAAAAAAACCGTAAATTTCATCTTAGAAAGCGTGGTGCGGTGACTAGGTATTGTGTGGTTTGTGATATATGATATCTTTACAAGTTTGGTTAGGCAGGATTGGAGGATAGACATTGTAATTGGTTCCTTGCTGTGTTGCAAGTCTCTGGCTTAACCTGAGCCTCTTCCTCTGCAATGCAATGGACCTGGCACCTGCACGGTGAATCCTTAGAATGCTAAGTTAATAGTGGAACTATTATAATAACATAATAACAATTCCACTGTATAATATAAGGTTTTATATAATAACGTTTACATTTATTACACTAAATTCAATGTTATATATTGTTTACTTAGGGCTTTGGTAGATTGGCTTTACTGATATCATATCATATGTGCTAAGTCACACATGATTTTAAGTAGTAGCATATTTCCAAGCTTTTGAAATTATATTTACTGTCTGTTGATCTAACATAATGAGGTCACTTATAAAGCTCCACAACTGTACATAGATATCCTTTTTGATCTGTCATTCTACTTAGCAATTTAAATAGTGCCACTTCAGCAATCGGGAAAACACATTGTTGTATTGAATAGAACAATGTGTTTTCTTTGTCTTCTTACCTTTATCCCACACATGTGACGTCGGTACAATATATATTTTCTAACAATATACATAAAAGAGATCACAGGAACTATATTGTATAGTTATTTATTATTAATTAACCAGCAAACACGTATGTCAGGTATTCAAACTTTTGACGGTTAATATGAAACTCACGAGAATTAAGGCCATAACACACTGTGAAACACAACTGCGACTAAACCTTTTTAATACTCTTGTTTTGAAACTAGTTTAGACGCAACTTCAATGTGATAAAATTATGTTATAAAAATTTTAGTTTTTAGAGAAACAGACATTTATCTGGTTCAAATGTCGAGTTCAAGTGGTGTAGATATGTATCACTATCTTCTACAAAAACTGGAAACCCGTCACTTTCATTGATATTAAATATCTGACATATTTAATCAGTCGCCGTCTTGCGAGAGTAGCTCGATAAACTTGTATTACACAGACAACAGACCTTTGCTGCCTGGCTAGCATGCGCAAATAAGACATATGTCACGAATGACACGAGACGCGTAGAGAGAGTGGTGGACGATAGCAGCGGCCGCACCACGCTAAGATCAGTTAATTGAGATTATCTATGGACGGTCCTCCATTGCGCTATTTGTTGGTTGAATTACGAACAGTTTTAGGAAATAAGCAGCGATGGACTTTGTACTAATAAAATACCATACTATTATAAACGATTAAACATTTTTTACCGTTCTCGACACTTCATTAGGAATTATGAACGTTTAAGATTAAAATTGTTCCCATTGATGTAATTTTGAAACGAATGATAAAAATGTAAATAGAATTGGCGATTTTTCTGCATAATGTAGGTAGGTATTTCATTTTTATCTCTGTTGACGATGGCTGCTTATCTGTTTTTCTTGTTGATGAATGCTAAGTAGCGAAACAAAGTTTTTAATTTTTATCATAGCTACTTCACCAGTTGTCAGTGCCCCATTTATTTTTTGTTTATTAAACAATAGAATAATATTTTATAGCAATATATTGAGTGCGGAACCCTAAAAGGAATTTATTAATTTAGATTACTTTAAATGGTTACTGTTGCGAATTTCATGAAAATTTTATAAATTTTTAATACTTACTCATTTATTTACATATATCAGTTATTTTGAGTACTCAGCGATGTACATACCTATAATTCCATTACTTTAAAAATAGTTGAAAAACAACAACCTACACTACTTACAGCATTATTCAAAGATATTGTATTTAAGCTACGCACACACGAGTTCGTGGGTTGTGTTCAAATTACGTTATTGTATAGATTACGCACACATATATCAAAAGTCTGCTAACACTGGACGGAAAGTAAATTTGTACTAAATCGTCGATCGCCCCCATTATAATTAGACGCGCGAGAAACACTCGATTTATCTCGTCCTCAAAACTGAGGTAGAGAAAATACACGCAAATAATACTCGCATAAGATATATAATAATCGATAAGTGTCAAAAATCGATTAAACGAAGGGCGCGCATGTTAGTGTTGGTCGACAAGTTGCCACAGGTAGCACAAAATGTACGTAAATACGGAGGAGTTCTTTGCTCTGCCATGTTAGCATTCATAGACATATGTCAATATGTAATTTACACGAGACAAAATTTACTCGCGGCGTGCATGCTAGCCGGGCTGGTTTATACTTTTTATTTTTGCAATAATTCATCCCCTGCGGATTAATTACAAGTGAGTAAAATTTAATTTTTCCTCTCGTATTTTTGTAATACTTTTCTACTGTGAATACAAAGTTAGTATTTTTATTTTCATCACGACCATTTTGTTTTATAGAACACACTTAAAAAACTTTTAGCCCGCGTTTCAAATCATATTGAAACAACTTGTTGCATCGTTTATGGTCTCCTATAGAATTCTATGGCAGAAACTCGAATTAAATTCAAAAGTGAGCAGGAATTGCAATTCGATTATTTTGTGTTTTACCGGGGCTTAGTTTAACAAGTATTATATGGTGAGGAAATATTTCAGGAACCTGATGTGCCGATGAAAACGGAGCAGCCTGAGGTCGAAGACGACCCTGCGCAAACCAGCAAAAATGAAAACCGCCCTGCATGGATGAGGTCGAAGCTCGGTGGAGGTAAAAGTTTTAAAATAAAATATAACTAACAATTCCCCTGTTGGCAAATGGTTAAAGATATGAGTTAGCTAAGTCTTGTCATAGGTCTCAAAGACTCCTATAAAACTTCTCACAGAAGCAATGATAGCCGAGTGGTAATAGCTACGGACTGCTGTGCCGCAGGTACATAGTTCGATCCCCACCGCCGCGCCGGCTTGAGCTTCACCGCATGGTGGAAGGGCATTTTGCGAATGTTAGTCTGGCTAGCTGCCACCCTGATATAAAACATGTGACGCCAAGCATCTAACGATGTGTTTCGGTACCAGTCCTTGAGAGCCAGTAACATTACTGACATTTGAGACTAAACAACTTTATGTCTCAGGGTGAGGGGCGCAGTAATGTTCGTAACTTGTGAAGAAATCCATACGTTATAGGCGAGGTTGTAGGTTATCAGGTGAGCCTCGTGCTTGTTTTGTCATAATCACATTTATTTCTTTAGTCAATTAGAACGGCTTACGCCAATTACACTAATGATATAGACAAATTATTAACATCAATTATGAAAGAAGTGTACAATTTAAAATTAAAATAAGAATAATGGTTCATAGTTAATGCAAAAGATAATAATAATAAACAAAAATTACTTATAGCTAAGCAAATATGTCAATATTTTTTGAAGCGCTCGTAGCCAAGTTTGCTTAGCCATTCTGAATCGATCAGCAAAGTTAAGCAACGTCTGCCGCGGTCATGACTTGGATGGGTGACCGCTGGTTGGGCATTACTACTGAGCGCTTCCGTGCTTCGGAGGGCATGTTAAGCCGTCGGTCCCGGTTGTTGTCTTAGGATAGCAGTCGTTACAGCATGGTGGTAGGGCACATTGCAAATGCCCGCCTGGTTAGCTACCGCCCTCACATTGATAATCTGTCGCCAAGCACCTAACTGTGTGTTCCGGCAGTTGTCCTTGAGAGCCAGTAACTCTTGGTTAGTCTGAATAACATCCTCGACCACATCATCACTTACCATCAGGTGAGATAGTGGTCAAAGGCTAACCTATCAGGCATAAAAAAAAATTAAATGTACTACTTATAAACTTTTAACAACTGTGAGGCAGCATACTACCGTAGTACGCTCTCCAGTCGTCAGCAAATATGTCACAATGACGGTTGGTGTGTACAATATTATTTAAGTCTGCAAGGGACCGCGGTATCGGGGAGTTGGCCTGAGAAACTGTCCTACAACTCGGGGTGGCCAGCAATTTGTGATCCCTACCCCTAAGATAGTGATCTGGTACAAACAATCTACATATTTGAGAATGGAGGCCAGGAGCATCCACATTCCCACGAAGTATTTTACAGACCATCACCAGCTGGTCGCAAGCTCTTCTTACTTCCAAGGTGTTATATTCTAGAGATCCAAGCAAATAGTTTGTGGGATACATGTATGGGTAGAACCCATACTTACGCTTAGAAAACATTATTTAAAGAAAACATTACGTGCTTCGCAAGAGACTTGCAATATTTGCAAAATGCCTCCATGAATTTCAGCCAATTAGTAAGAAGCACAGTAACTACTTGTTGCTGAATAATTAAACAGCATCCTCGATGACTTGACTCTACAGTGCTGGCAACCTGAAGTGTTGAATTTCTCACTTGGAACATAAGCGTCCATTACGTTGTGGGTGATTTTGACATAATGTCATGGACATTTTAGCTCTCCTTAACAAGTAAGAAACTCATCATCATGTTCCTACTCTCAATGTTATTCATGTGGATTGTGGTGAGGTCGCTTAAATAAAGGACACCACAAGAACATATAATATTTCCAAATTGAATTACAAGCATTATCACGTGCTATCCGAAAATGACATTTACACATTTTTAGAGTACAACAATTTTATACCTGCTGGGAATCCCAAGAGAATGGTGCTGATTCCCGTTTAGGTCAGACATGTACTCTAAAAATTTGATATTCAAAGTATGTTTTGACTTAGCAGGCCACAAAGACTTCTGTGTAATCGAGGTAGGCATTTACAAATTTTAAGAGCATAAAATTTTCCGCTTCAGCGAAATTCATTGGAACACGCGTCATTACGTCTTAACCGCTCGGCCATCGGGACTGGGTGGATAGACACGAATTCTTCGCTCGTTGATACTTTAGCTATTCGCATATAAATACAATATTGTGTGTGTGCAGTGAACAAGATAAGCAACAAGGAGCGTCGGCGGCGACAGAACGAGCTGCTGCGGCGGCTGCTGACGCCCAAGAACGCGCTCATGGTGCTCAACGAGATGTTGCCGCACGAGCAGCTCACTACGGTACCTACCTCACGTACCTACCTATACACACGCCTACACTTACCTACTAAACACGGAATCATATTTCCTAAGCCCCCGCCGTTGTTCCGTCGCGTCGGTCCAACATCAAAGGGTGAACTGACCGGTCGGTACTGCATAAACGTCGTAAGGTGATCACTCCCTTATTACAGATTTTAGGAAGCTTTTTCGAAGCGCTCCTAGCGAAGTTTGCTTAGCCATTCTGACACAATTAGTAAAGATAAGCAACCTCCGCGTCGGTCAGGAGTTGCAAGGGTAACCGCTGGTGACATTACTACTGAGCGCTTTGGAGGGCACGTTAAGCCGTCGGTCCCGGTTGATGTCTTAGGATGGCAGTCGTCATAGCATGGTGGTAGGGCATTTCGCGAATGCCCGCCTGGCTAGCTACCACCCTCAAGTAGAATATCTGTCGCCAAGCAGCTAGCAGTGTGTTCCGAAAGCTGTCCTTGAGAGCCAGTAATTTTAGGTTAGCCTGTACAACATCTTCGACCGCATCATCACTTACCATCAGGTGAGATAGTGGCCAAAGACTAACCTATCCGGCATTAAAAAAACAAGGTCCAGAAGCATAATACCGATTGATCTCGTCATTATCTAGGCTTGTATTATGTAGAAATTTTAAAAAGATAGTTAAGTTGAAAGTTGTGATCCTCGAAACGTTTTCATATAAAGTTTTCGAGGCTCTATAACTTTCGACTTAATTATCTTTTTAAAATGTAGTCAAAGTCAAAGTCAAAGTCAAAATCATTTATTCAATTTAGGCGTCTACGACGCTCTTATGAAGGTCAATTACAAATTTTAATATTGAAATATACTACATTGTACTGCCACGTTCAGCAAACAAAAGTTATAGAGCCACTGCGAGAAGAACGGGCAAGAAACTCGGGGCCATTCTTTTAAACGTTTTTTAAAAATGTGTTAAGTACATACTATATAATAAAATTATTACAATACTTAATTTACATTACGTAGGTGTTGGGCGCTAGCTTGGCAGAGGCGAACCAGTCCAGGCATTTTTGTCGTTTAAGTAATCACAAACTGTGTAGTAAGATTTCTTTATCAAAATATTCTTCACATGCAACTTGAATTTTCTTTCTGTGAGCGTTGTAATATGTTTGGGCAATTTATTATAAAACCGCACACAATTTCCTAAGAAGGACCTTTTATTTGTCTTTGCTAATCTAAAACCTGGCACCGCTATTTTATCTTTATTCCTAGTGTTATAATCGTGAGTGTCACTGTTTGATTTAAATTTGCTCAAATTTTTACGAACATACATAATATTTTCAAATATATACAGACTTGGTAAAGTTAAAATATCAATTTCTTTAAAAATATCTCTCAGGGATTCCCTAGGATCCATTTCATATATGGCTCGAATTGCACGCTTTTGTAAGATAAAGATTGTCTCTATCTCAGCAGCAGCTCCCCACAGCAATATACCATAAGACATAATACTGTGGAAGTACGCGAAATAAACGAGCCTAGCAGTAGCTACGTCTGTTAGCTGTCTTATCTTACGAACTGCATATGCAGCAGAACTAAGTCCTCCAGATAGATCATGTAAATGTGGATTCCACTGTAAAGTTGAATCCATTTTAATTCCCAGGAAGACTGTCGCATTGTCAAAAGAGAGTTTTTCTAGGCCAAGCTTAATGTTTGGTTCAACATAAGTAACATTTGGTAAAGAAAACTTTAAACATTTGGTCTTTTTTGAATTTAAGAGAAGATTATTAGCCGCGAACCACTTAGAGATCATAGATAACACATTATTTACATGAATAAGTTCACTATCCCTCCTATCTACTTTAAAAATTAGGGAGGTATCATCTGCGAATAAAACTATATCGCAGAAATTTTTAACCATGCAAGGCAGATCATTTATATATGCTAGAAACAGAAAAGGTCCTAAAATTGATCCTTGCGGTACGCCTATTCTTACCAAAGAACCCGGAAGAAGTATTGCCATTTATTCTAACCTTCTGTAGCCTGTCTGACAGATATGACTTTATAAGATCCAGAGCTTTTCCACGAATACCATAATGTGAAAGTTTTCGAATCAGAGTGCGGTGCTCTACACAGTCAAATGCCTTAGAAAGGTCACAGAATACGGCAATAGCATCCTGTGAACTCTCCCAGGCTTCAAGTATATGTGACATCAATTGAGCACCTGCATCTGTTGTGGATCTGCTCTTTGTGAAACCAAACTGATTCTCATTCAATATATTATGCTCATTAAAATGGGATAGAAGTTGTTTGAGCATAATTTTTTCGAATACTTTACTCAGAACAGGTAAGATAGAAATAGGTCTGTAATTGCAAGGGTCAGATGTAGCCCCCGACTTCAGAATTGGAGTGATAGTAGGCACGGAGAATTGGCCATTCAACCTTAAATGGCGGTGTCTTTTGAACTGTAACACAGTTGAAATTGTCACTTTAGAATGTTTTTTCTTTTTATTTTATATATTAAAATAGGTACGACAGACGACATCTAAGAGTCGCCGGTAGCCAACGGTTACAAGTGGCTAATAGCCGTTCACTGTGGCGTTCTACGAGTACTTTAGAATCTTTTGTTCAGTTGTGGATGTTTTCCGGTTGATCATGAAATTGAGTTAGTTCTTGGTTATGTTACTTATTTCATTGCCAAAAATTTATAGTTTCTTAAACCTCTTGGTGTTTTATATCTCATAATTTCACCATGTTTGGAATTTTTTATTAAGTATTTGTGTAACAACATTTATGGTATGTTTCAGCAATTCCAAGTGGAGGCGGCTGCCACCCAGTTCTTCTCCCGCACGGGACACAACTTCTGTGCAGACCTCTCTCTCGAGGGGAGCAACTACAAGGGATATGGTGAGTTTACTCAAATTATATTTAGGAGCGATCGCAGCGGAATCGCTTGGAATACATTTTAAAACAAAAAAAGGATGCCGGTGTTCGATTTTTATCGTATAGATAGATTAAAGATAATATAAACTTATCATATTACATTAAAAATTGTGTATCTATGTGGGTATAACAACAACGATAATTATCTGTAAGGTTGCCGTGAGACGGTGCGGCTGGTAACACAGAAGCCAAAACCTTCACAATACAAGAGGTGCACAGACTATACATAGGATTCACAGCCCCTAGTATATTATTAAAATGCGTTATATATGTTGTGTATGATTTGTCAGGTGACAACAAACTGAGCGCCCGCAACGCGGCCGCCGAGCAGGCCATCCGGGACCTCATCATCAAGAAGATGAACAAAGTATTGTCAGCTGATGGTAAGTCGCTATACAGATAAATATCTAAAAGAAATAAAACCAACTTCGAAAACTGAAAGTATATAATAACTGGCTGAAGGTGTTTGGTCCCATGCTCATTCACAACACTGGACTCACTGGTCACAGTCTGACTTCTACAAGTTATTTCATGTTTTTCAGTGTTTTAAGTCAGTTCCATTTACTTTCACTATTTTTAATGAAGCATACTGCATTTTTTAAAATATTTTTATGAATCTATACTCCTCAGACTCCAGGGACCGTAACTTTTTCAATTCTGACATTTTTATTCAAAATAAGAAATAGGAAACATGCAACATTGCAAGAGGGAACAGTGTTAAAAGAAAAGTTTTTTTTAAAATAAAAAGGATATGAAGGACAGTTTAGTATTTTAAAAAACGAGTCTTGAGTTAAGATGACTACAGTTGTTTTAGCAAGCTTAATAGCAATGCCACAACCCTCACATGATTTGTGGACTAGATGTGTTTCTTAGGGTTCCATACATACGAAGCAAAACTGAATACTTATAGCAACACTTGCGTGTCTTGTCTGTCACATGTTTATATACAAATCTTTTTGTATGTTAATGTGGTATATTTGAAATAGTATAACCCGGCTTAACAATGCCTTCTATACTGTGCACATGATGATTTTAGATTAGCTTCTTTATTTAACTGGACTATATCAGTTCTGTACCAATTTCAACAGTACAATAGACTATAGCATATACAAACAAATGCTATGTTTGGGGGATATATAAAGCATTGTACGAGGGTTTGGTACTTTTTGCGATTAAACTATGAATAATAATGTGTTTCAGCAAGTTCCCAAAACGGCGAAGAGAGTGTGGATGAGGAGTCGCTGCCCATGATCCAGCTGGCCTCGTTTGCTCTTCACAAACTGTTCATGGAGTGGGAGGGCGATGGACACAAGGTGCCTCAGCTGCGGCACAACTCTTCATCGGTAAGTGCGCTGCTGATGATTTCAATAATCAGTAAAGCTCTGACCCAAGCTGAACTCTGAGACATTTTTATAGCATTGGTACATACCTACTAGACTAAGCAAAGATATGATCACTAGTAACGCTCACCAAAAATAAAGAATGGTATAAAGTTAAATCAATTGCTCACAATACTCTCTGTCAAATGCAAACAGAATGGTGGACAAAACATTTTTCAAATCGATATTAAAATAATTATAATTTGATCAATAATAATACCGACCACATAAAATACGCATTATTAGGGATCACTCAAATACTATTGAAATCTCACTCAAACTTAAATAGGACCACAGCACAAGCGCTAGCTATGGTATGTAAAGAAAATCATCAAAATCGGTACACCCTGTAAAGAGTTATGAGGTAACACACAAAAAAATTACAGTTGAATTGAGAACTTACCTTTTTTTTAAGTCGATACTTAGAAGGCGTTGTTATCTTCCGGTATATTACCCTAAGTAGCCTACTTACGACACTCACGGGAAGAGATGGTGGAGGGGTTGAACTTTAGCCCGGCACCCTACGGGTGTACTTAGAATGTAAGAGGTTTTTGTCAGTTGAACGGTTAAGTGAGTTAGAATATGACAGAACGTACCCCAGGTGTCGGAGGGGGCGGGTGCGGCGACGGAGGGCGAGGGGGAGGGGGTGGCGGCGACAGAGCCCATCCCCCGGAAGCCGAAGGGGGGCCCGAAGGAGCGCACGCTGCCCGGTGCGGCGAGCGCGATGCACCCCTCGACGCTGCTGTCCTACATGCGGCCCGGGCTCGAGTACCGCGAGCTCGCAGTCGAGGGAGACAAGCCGCAGAACATGGCCTTCACTATGGGCATCGAGGTCGACGGGGCCACTTACATAGGAAAAGGTAATTCTAACACTATATCTTCTATACGGGCTGTCCCACGGATATGCCACATGGAGGAAAAGTACCTTAAATATTGTAGAGATCATTTTACTGAGAGAAGACATTATTTGAATTTAAAAAACAATTTAAAATTTATTCATGGATATTTAAATAATTACATAGTTGAACCGAGAATTGAACCCGTTACATGAGAAAAATAATCACACTAGCTTTATCGTACCGATCCAAAGGCTTCATCATAAGGATTAATAATAATAATAATAGTCTTTTATTCCTAAACATAGGGTTACAAGAGGTCCCTAAGTTCGGTGTGCCTTTTGGCATAGGCCTCCTCCAGTTCCTTCCAATGGGTCCTGTCCCTTGCTACTCTCAACCAGAATGGTCCTGCTGTCTGTTTCAAGTCATCTTCCCACCTCCTGACTTGACGACCCCTACCTCTTTTACCATCTCGTGGTTGCCAGAGGGTGACTTGTTTGCTCCATTTGTTGATGGGGTGGCGTAGCATATGTCCGGCCCATCTCCATTTTTGGACATCTATCCGGGTAAGAATGTCTGTGAGTTTTGTTCTTTTTCTTACATCTACATTCCTGACTCTGTCTTTAATTTTTATTCCTAGCATGCTTCTCTCCATGGCACGTTGGCATTTTGTTAGCCTTTCCCTGTGGTAAAGTGTTATTGACCAGGTTTCGCAGCCATAGGTAAGAACTGGTAGAATACAGGTCTCAAATGTTTTCTTTTTTATGTGAGTGCCTAGATCCTTGCTTTTCACTATTTCCTTTAGGGACCAGTATTTTCTCCATCCTTGAGCTATTCGCCTGTTTATTTCCTTTGTCATTTCATCTGAAGGGGATATTATCTGTCCTAAGTAAATATATTCTTTGACATATTCTATCTTTTTGCCATCTACCATGACGTCTATTTCCCTTGAGTTTGTCATCAATTTTGTTTTACTGTCATTGATTTCCAGACCAACTTCTCTACTTATATTTGCTAGGCTCTGTATCATTTGTTCTAATGCTGCTGGATTCTCTTCAAGAAGCACCAGATCATCGGCGAATCTTAAGTGGTTTAGGCGGGCTCCATTAATGTTCAGACCTAAGTGGTCCCAGTTAAGCTGTCTAAAGATGTGCTCGAGTACGGCGTTAAATAGCGTAGGGGATAGAGGATCGCCTTGTCGCACGCCCTTTTTGATAGGAAATGATTCTCCTGTTGATTCTAGTTTAATACTGGCCTTGCTGGATTTGTATATACTCTTAAGTATTTCTATGTAGTTGCTCTGGACCCCTTGTTGTTCAAGGCTCCACCATATGCATTGGTGCCTGAGGCTGTCGAATGCCTTTGAGTAATCTATAAACGCCAAGTAGATTTGTTTATTGTATTCATTATACTTCTGTATCAACTGTTTTATTGTGTGAATGTGATCTATTGTGCTGAGGTCTTTTCTGAATCCTGCCTGCTCTATGGGTTGGCTTTCATTTAATGTTAATGATATTCTTTCCAGGATCACTTTAGCAAATACTTTATATATGTTTGATATTAGAGAAATTGGCCTATAGTTTCCAATCTCGTCTCTAGGGCCTTTTTTATGTAGTCGAATTATGTGGCACTCGGTCCATTCGTCTGGAATTTGTCTTGTTTGTATGATTTCATTGAAAAGTTTTGCCATCACAGGACTGATTTCTTCTAAGGTTCCCTTGAGCATTTCATTAGGTATCTTGTCCGGCCCTGGGGCTTTCTCGAGTTTTTGCGATTTTATTGCCTTGGTTACCTCTGAGGTAAGGATCTCTGGCACTTTGTCTACTTTGTTTTCTTTTGCTTCGTTTACTTCCGGAATTGTGGCCAACCCTGGATCGAATTTATCGGTGTACAATAGGCGGTAATAGTCTGTAGCTAATTTCTGTATTGAGAGTCGATTAGTTAAGTAAGAGTCGTGTTCCTTTAGTTTCGATATCCATTCTTTCCCATGTTCGCTTAATTGTTTCATAGCCTTTTTTGTTCCTCCTGTTCTCTTTATATTTTCTTCCAAAACTCTATTTCTTTTCTCCTTACGGTCTTTCCTCATATTCTCCTTAATTTCCTTGCTAAGGTTTGCAATTTTTGGCGTCTTTCTTTGTCCTCTTTATTTGATATGAGTGTTCTTCTTTCGTCTAATAGTTCTAGTGTCTCTTTCCTTAAATAGCTTTCTTTGCTTCTGGGTTTGCTGGCTAGCATCTCTTTCAATGTGTTTTGGAATCTCCTGTATTTAATCCCAGTTTCTGCATTGGAGGCAATAATTTCATTGAGGGATTCTGTTGTGTGGGCATTAGTGGAATGACTGTGTTCTGATATTTGATACAACTTATTATTATTTACTAGGTTTATCCTGAATCTTTTGGGTTGGTTTAGGCTTAGGCAGCTTCTTACCATGCGGTGATCTGTGTTAAAGTTGAGGTTTTTAACTATGTTGGTATCTGTGAAGGCGGCTAAATAACATAGTATCAGTAATAAAAGGAAGACCAAAAAATTTAACTTTTGATGTGAAATTTGAGAATAATGGAAAGCTGACATTGCCGTAAGGACAGACAACTGACTATGTTATTTAGTAAAAAATAATCTTTATGAACAAGCCTTTCGATCGGTATGATAAAGCTACAGTGTGATGATTTTTCTCGTGTTATGGGTTCTATTTTCGGCTCAACCATGTAATAATTTGAATATCTATGAATGCAGATTAAATTGTTTTCTAAATTTAAATAATATCTTCTTTCAGTAAAATGTTTTATCTACAATATTCGAGCTACTTTCCCTCCATGTGGCATATCCGTGGGATGCCCTTGTATATTTACATATTTTATATGGCTCTATATATAGTATCATTTTAGCCTGTACATGTTATTCACACTAATCTATATGAATAATGTCCCTAAAGAGCCTGTCCTTTAGTAGTTATTCTGGCATTCAAAAACGCGACGTAACCCAGTTGGGAAAGATTTACTGAGTTTGGTTCTATGTGAAATACACATCACTAGATGTTTGACTGTTGTGTGCTCAATCGATGATCCGAATGGCATCTGTAAAGAATTTGATGTGAGTGGAAGTTGTGGAAGCAGTAGAAGACTCGTTTGTACACTATGTATTAGTGTGGGTGTAAATACTAATGGCACCTAAAGTTAAAGATTAAAATCTGATCATAGTTGATATAACATAGGTGAGCAGCTTTTGAGAGCTTACTAGGCTCGATTTATTATACAGAACTTAATTGTAGACGGTCCAGCATTTATATATTCAAATCCTGTAAACAAGCCTGAACATTGAGTATGGTAGTGAGCCATCACGGTCACCTGGCTACTTTCCATCCTCACGTAGAGAATTTGTTAAACTGTGTGCTCTGGTAGTTGTTTTCATCTAGCCACATAAATTACATATTTTTTTCCAAAAATCATAAAATATACAAAATAAATAACGTAACATTCCAGCTGGCAACAAGAAGGACGCTCGGCGCGCGGCCGCGCGGTCGGCCTGTGTCGCTCTCTTCGACATCAAGTTCGACAAAGACGCGTGAGGAGACCTGTGTCCTCCCCCTTCCCCCTCTTTCTCTCCCTCTCCGTGTTCATTTCCGCCTCCGTTACACCTTATCTATTCTATACACTACTCTGTACTACACTACACAACTGTATATTCTATACTCGCTAATAAATTACATACGGTCGCCGCACCGCCCCGCTGAAAGAACTTCGGTCATGACCTCTATCATCCAGCTTTGTATTTCGTTTACTATGATATTAGATATGATACCGAACTAATTAAAAGTCGGTTCTACTCGGCGCTGCACTCAGTTGCAATATTTGAAGCGGATTAGTGTCGACATAGCCACGGTAATATTATCTATACAGTATTCCAACTTCCAAGATATGGACGAAGCGCGAGCTATACCTACGCGCCTCGATCTCGGCATGCGCTCGGCATGCATACAGTCGCAATTGTGCCGCAGCGACGAACTATAAATAAGTTCAAATACATATTTAATCTGACGAGTAGGATATATTGTGCTGTTTTAGGTTGCATGAATTCGTCAATAACGCATCCAGGGATAACTTTTTTTTAGGTAACCTGGAAACTCTGATTACCATACCGGTATCAACCAATGAAATACCAAATACATTCCAGCATCCAAATTACTTCAACTAGTTCAGACTAGAATCAGCTAGAATGCCAGAAAAAAAACCCTTTTTTATATTTGTGTATCTTCTTAAGCGTTGTTTGGAGAAACGTGATGATTGTCACTCTTTGAAGTCGTATGTGAAACCCGATCAAAGAAGCAATAATTTTAGCTCGGAGAGTCGGTATTTAAGGTACCGGGACTACAATAAGAGTAATTCGCAAACTTTTTGATTGTACCCAGCGATGATTTCATGGGATATATAGAAACAATGGAGGAAATATTCCGAACTTCATTTAAAACCAAACATATAAATTGTAATGTAGCTGCAGGTATCTATAACCAAGTAAAAGATATTCCTTTTTCTCCACCTTGTCCATGTTTCCCAAAACAATTTTTCATTTAGCTTTATATTAGATAATGCGGATTTTTACACTTTAAAATTAAATAATAAAGATTTTCGTTCGTCTCGGTCGAGGCGCAAATATTATTCAGTCGCTAATGTATAAGACCGAGTTGTTATTCAAACATAAACATGGGTTTTAACTAGTTCTACCAATCAAAAAACAAAACGCATTTTTATTGAACACTTCCTATTCAATTCACAAAGTATTTTGTTTGTTTATATAAAAAAAGTATATAATCACAAACAAAATGGAAACACAAAGAAGGCAAATGTAATTAAAATGCTGGAGGCGGGCAGCCCTATCGCATGTTTACGTACAGCGCGGCTGTAGGTAGTTATTTCAAGGACCGGGCCGAGTTAGAATACTGTGTAGATAATATTACCGTGACGTAGCTCTTACTCTCGCAATTCTTTCACATTTATAGCCGAAACATGTAAACTTATAACACATTTGCTTGCGCCGACGGAATTTAAGACTGCCATTTCGACTTCAGTAACATGTCTAAGGTAAAATATCACTGGTTCAAGTTAATGCTGTCAATTATAATATAGATCGATAATGCGGAGTACAAACGATGGGGTTCATTGACCGAAATTTCTCAAATCAAACTTTAACGCTGACATTGTACATGACGTCATTGTACTAAATATTTAGTTATATCGTCCTTACGTTCAGTTGGGATAATCCAAATAAGATCAATTGTAATTATTTAATAAATATCCTACTGTAATGAATTCTGGACAAAATCAATTTACCTATAGCGCATACTGTACGTAATTATTGCGTCACGAGTACAGTACAGTTTAGTTTTCGTTCGATAACTGTCACTTATTGAATTCACAATACACATACTTACATACCTTATACAAATTTGTTATGCGGATTTTTATATTGAATTATAATAGTTTCCATTGCGTTACAAATTAGCATTAGGGTTTTATGTAGATTCATAGATGTCGTGTCGGGCATCGAGGAGATAAAATATTATTTTTATCTTTATAACTACATACCATTCAGTATGATTGTGATTTTATCAAAATTGAAGGTATAGAAAAATTCTAAATTAAGTATAAATTTTAAGATAACGCATAGTTTATGATAAGGTTATATTATGTTGTCTAATAACTCGCTTTACTCGAAATGTTTCATTGTAATCAACTTTGATTATTATCACATACGAAGTGAATTAGCTTGCAAATAATAACACAGATGCTAATATCAGTTTGCACCTTACGACGTATACAGTAAAATTTAGTTTTGATTCTTTTCGGGTTTTGTTTAGTTATAGGACATCTACTAAATAGGATAAAAAGTTATTGTTAATTTTATCGTTAGCATAGACAACATAGATATTATAAGTCTTGATTATTCTGACATTAGTTGATGCTATAACAAAGACATTGCGTTACACAATATATTCTTTTTAGAATGGTCAGCAATGTTGAGAAAAGGTATATAGCAAAGTAACCATTGACTGTCTGAAAATAAGTTAAATAAATAAATGTATGTGGAAGTATTTAATTATTGTTTTATTGACTAGATTAGAGATCTTTGCTATACCCGCACTTCTATTATTTTTAGTGAGACGGTGAAGGCGCTCTCGGTCAGTGCTACTACCGAATAGTTCAACTGGTAGTACAAATGATACAAACTGTATCTCTAGTACTACTACAAAAATACAAGCAAATTCACTCGGGTTTTGATACTTGACTGATGATTCGATTAGCACAGTTGAAACAGTATTTTTATATGTGACCAGCTGTACCCGCGACTTCGTTCGCGATTGCCGTACCTGCAGACTAATTATTCAAATTAGAGCACTGTTCACATTTAAGCAACGCTGTGGTGTGCGGTGAAACACTCTTAGTAAAGCTCAGAAATGAGCTCTTTGGATTTGCAAACTGCCGGGTTGTATTTTCCAGAAGACAATAGTTAAAATAGAGAGTTCCTTCACAGTTCGCACAATAAATGTTGAAGCAAAGTACTTTGTGCGTTTCTTTAGAATTTCGATTTATCAATTAGGGTAGGCAAAACAAAGATCGTTTCGGAAAAAATCTGTTCCTAAGTCATCAAATCGTCTCGCCATACGTTTGCCGACGATCAACCCAATTGAATTCGTTTAGTCTCAAGTGAAGGGCTATGGTAGGATATAACAAAAGTTATAAAATGTATAAAGTCTGAACTCTTTTGTTACACGGAGTAGCTAAATAGACCATTCATATCATCCACCATTTTTATGAATAATTTTGTACGACAATTTTTGTAATCTTTAAAATTTTCATCCGTATGATGAACTTTCTGCAGATACGTCAATAATAAATTGCTCTAACATATTTTGAACATGATTGTCGACTCTGTACATTTTTGTGTCTATCTTGGTTATAACATGATTGAGACATGACCGCCATTTTTATCTAACCAAAAATTTTTAAGATTACAAGAATTGTAGTAGAATTATTTGATTTATATGTTGTAGTGCATGTACTATTACAATATTGTTTTATATCATGAATGCGAACCGAAAATTTTGTACGAATATACTTACCATGCAAATTTCAATCACAAAATAACGTATTTTTTCTACATTAAAAATATTGAATATGAACGGACCTTGACAATTTCAAAACAAAAACAAAGACATTGACCAATGCCAGCAATGACCCATCTCACTCTGTCAATATCGGAAATGTGCGAGAGACATACTCAGTACTCGTTTGTTAAAAAAACAGACTATAGCAGTAGTTTTGATAAATGTTTAGTTGTGCTATCAATTCCATACACAGTATCTAATACTACTGGCAGTACCAGAGATACAGGTCTATATCATTTTGTTCTACCAGTTATTCGTTTCATCTAATGATGGCCACTAAATCGATCACTTCCCATATTGATAACTCCCAAAAAGTACGTTCCACTACCCATAAATACCACTTTTTAAAATGGCTACTTTTTACAATTTACTTTATATTATTTACAGTTTTTGAGGGTTAAGTGAGAATATATTTTGAAAAAATATACTACTTCTTAAGTTTAAGGTAAAGTAGCTAAGGATAAGCGCTGCTGATATAGGTGTGTCTTAAATGAAACGCATATTGGACATAAGTACATTTTAATAACAGTTGCAAACGTACTTGATCTATACGATCATATTGCACAGGTTTATAAAAATGGCAAGGAATGTCTCATGTTATACTTAAAGCCCAACCACGCTATAGCTTTTTGACAATCGGAAACCTTGTCTAGGTCGTTTATGTTCCCTAATCGAAATTCATGAACTATTTTTGCGTAAGTAAGCAATAAAAATTCCCCGCCTGGGATATTGAGCCAGAATTACACCCCTTATATATCTTCCTATGGGACTTGTAAGACGCGACGAAATAAAAATACTAGGTGGGCAGCACCTCCTTCTGAAATACCTACTGCCGTCTTATGGTGTGATCCCCGTGAATCAAACGTGGTAGTAATGGCATACTCCCCCCTAATGGAGGAGACATTAAACGGTGATGTTATACCTGTCGATGTGAAGGAATAGTGACCAAGCACATGTCAACTACGACATCACAGGTGATCGCGCACCGACCTGCGATAGTTTTCGATTTCTGTTTGATTGAGAGGTTCTTCAGCAGTGAGCTAAGAACCCAACTCTGCGTTCAGTATCAGTAATAAGACCGATTGGTTAGATTGATCTGGCTACAGACACATTTTAGTGTTCCTGGTGAGATTATAAAGCACGCGTGTTAAAGATACTATCCTGTACCTACAGCACACAAAAAAGAGATCGATGGATTCCAGTTTTATTATAAGAAGTCGCGATGCAGATCAATAAGGAGCTTGTAACTGTTTGTTAAGTCATGAAAACATGATTATTACGAGTAAATTACCCCTAAGACCGTGAATATTGAAAATTACGTTACTTACGTATAATCCTATGCATAATTATTGAAAATTTTGATTAGATTGGTTTTCGATCTTAATACAGACGTACTCTGAATATCGCGTACTTCCTGATGCAGAGGCATAACATTATTGAACATGTGACTGGCTGGGCTTATATCTTATATCATAACTAAAATGCCTACGGAGCAAAAATAAACAAAACATGTTTATAACGTGTGTTGCGGACTCCGAACTTAGATTAAGAATTGTATATATTATTATGTTTGTAAATTAGTAGCCAGGCTAGGATACGTAGAATAAGGTTGTTTTGGTATCGCAATAGTTCACTAGTTAATAAATAAAGTGTTAGACAAAGATAGATAGCGAGCGAGAAGCAATAGGTGCTCTCCGATCGGTAAAGCTAGGTTATTAAACAGTAAGAAATTGTGTGAGCTAGACAACAGTATCTCTATCCCTTTCTACATTGTAATTGGCTAAGTAACAAATTGATAGGATTGCACTACGCAATAGTAGAATAGGAAATATGTTAGGGCCCACTGTATATAAACAGCCGATTTTTGGGCAAAATCAGGCAGTAGCAATCCGACCTCCATAGCGAAAAGACCTAAGGAATAAAAGGAACGAACTATCGAAGGAATTATCATTGTTTCATTGGGAAGAATCCACACTACGGTCCACCACAGCCTCTTCGAGCCGGATTCTAACCCCGGGTTGAGGTCTCAAGCATGGTGGTAACAAGAAGCCAAATCGACGCGGCAGAGGAGCAACGCGACGAAGAACGGCCGCAACTAGAACGCGAGTTGCAAGAAATGTTACCTACGGCGAGTGACCTACATCGCATCGAAATGGAACGTCAGAGAAGATTGTCACTGGATCCGCCGGCGTCACCGGCGCCACGTACTGCGGAGGTTGCCCATACCTCTAGGGTACCGCACACGGAGGGCAGACTAAGGAGATCCCCCGTGCGGTCTGTACGGTCAGTACGATCGATCGCCAGTACTGTCACCAGAACGCGGATGGCAGAATTGGAAGCGGCAGAGAAGCTCGCCGCCTTGAAGAAGAAAGAGATAGCGATAGAAGCGGAGCTGATAGAGAAGAGACTAGCCGTCGACCTAGCGGCTATGCAAGATGAACGAGAAAGCATACATGAAGACGCCATTACCGACCACCAACAAAAGGTGGACGCCTGGTTCCAGACCCAAGCCCTCACCCCACGGGGGGAGAAACGGGGTGCAACGAAAGCGAGTAATTCAAAGGACGAACGACAGCTGCGGTTCACCGTGCGGGAGAGATCGACCACTCCTATCCGATCGAGGAGTAACATCGACGCCCTAACGGAGGCTATGGAGAAGATAGCGCGACCGCGGGTCAAGTGCCCTGACCTACCTGCATTCACCGGTACGCCGAGCGAGTGGTTGGCATTCAAGGCAGCTTTCCGGGACTCTACAGATATCTACCAGCTGACGCCGACAGAAAATCTGCAACGACTACGAAGTTGCTTGAAAGGGGAAGCACGTGAACTGGTTGCTGCCCTACTATTCACCGCAAACGAACCTGAAGCTATAATGAAGACTCTGGAGCAATGTTTTGGAAGGCCCGAGATCATCATCGACCGAGCACTGGATGACCTGAAGAAACTACCGAAACCGGGGTCATCGGCGATAGAACTGAACAGTTTCGCCGTCAAGCTACAGAATGTAGTGTGCGTGTTCAAAAGCATTGGCCGACATGGGTATCTCTTCAACCCCATGCTGGCCCGTGAAGCTTTGGACAAACTGAGCCCGCACATTAGGTCACGTTGGTGTGACTATGCGAGTGAGCAGGAAGGGACGACGGACCCAGAGATCGTCACGCTATCGCGCTTCCTTATGCGTGAAGCGGATCGAGCGCTGCGATATAGCTACGCACCGTCTACGAGCAACGCAGCAAGCACGTTCGCAAGAAGGGAATCAAGGCCTGCGATTCTCAACGCGACTAAGAAACGGATGACCGCCATGTACAACGTAACGGAAGAAGAACAACAAGAGCCATGCGCATGTTGCGAGAAAAATCACCGCCTGCTAGAATGCCCAAAGTACAAATCCCTGCCAACTGATCAACGGTGGGAAGTAGTGCGCGGCAAGAAATTGTGTTTCAAATGCGTATCAAAGAAACACCGACGCCAAAACTGCCGAGCCAAACCGTGCGGGGTCAATCAATGCCCGCACCCGCATCACGCTACGCTGCACAGGGAAGACCGCCCGACTACATCTGGGGCGCAGGCAGACAACAGCAGCAGCACGGAGTCTGTTCTGACGGTGGCAACCTCAACCGCCACCAACCAGAAGACAGTGCTGCTGAAAATGTGCCCGGTCACAGTCGTCGGACCGAGCGGAGAGGTCGACACCTACGCCCTCTTCGACGAAGGGGCTACGATCTCTCTGATCGACAGCGAGTTGGCGCAAAGAATTGGCGCGGAGGGTCCGTCGCTGCCACTTCGAATGCAAGGCGTAAACATGACGCAACAGGAACGAAACAGCAAGTTGGTCACCGTACACCTACGAAGCGCCGATAACGTGCTACACCGACTACGAGCACGAACGCTGAAGAATATGAAATTGCTCCGGCAGTCGATTCCAAGTACACTGCTGGAGCAAGAGCATCTCCGGAACTTACGAGAAAATGAAGTTTGCTACGACACAGTGCAACCCGGAGTCCTAGTGGGGGCAGACCACTGGGAGTACATCGTGTCGCAAGAGCTACGAGTTGGCGAACCGAACCAACCAGCCGCGTCACGCACTCGACTCGGCTGGGTGATACATGGAACGATGCCACGACATATGGTCAGAAACCAGGACAGCGTGCTGCATGTCTACACACCCGAACACGGTGTAGACGCGAACGAGCAGCAGAACCAACGCCTCCACGACCTGGTAGAACATCACTTCAGCATTGAAGCTGTAGGCGTCGCACACAAGCCACGCGTGAGTGACGCTGATACAAGAGCGATCAAAATTATTGAAGAAACAACGAAGAAAACTGAGAAAGGCTACGAAGTCGGACTGCCATGGAAGAAAGATGACATGAAGCTACCTCCAAGCTTCAACATGGCACTTCGTCGTCTGCACAAGATTGAGCAGAAAATGGATGCCGATCCCGACTTCGCGAGAGAATACTCTAAGCAAATAGACAACTTACTGCAAAAGGGGTACGCCGAGCCATGCGACGGTACAGAGAAGTCGAGTCCTCTCAGCTGGTACCTACCGCACTTTGCCGTCCAGAATCCGAACAAGCCTGGCAAACAGCGATTGGTATTCGACGCAGCAGCAAGAAGTCATGGAGTCAGTCTGAACGACCACCTTTTGGAAGGGCCAGATCTATTAAAGTCACTGCCCGGAATTCTGTTTCGATTCAGAGAGAAACGCATCGCGGTAACGGCAGACATTCAAGAAATGTTTCTTCAAGTGAAAATACGCCCGCAAGATCAGCCGGCGCAACAGTTCCTGTGGAGGGGCTCAGACAGAACGAAGCCACCTCAACATTATAAAATGACGAGTATGATCTTCGGCGCCACGAGCTCACCATTCATGGCGCACTACGTTCGAGATCACAATGCGAGAGTGCACGCCCAAACGCACCCACTCGCCTGCGAAGCCATAACACGTGATCACTACATGGACGACTTGGTGGCGAGTTATGACGACAACGATGAAGCCCGCCGTGTCGTGTCAGAATTGCGCACGGTACACGCAGTCGCCGGCTTCATACTGCGAGGTTGGAGCACTAATGAAGATGACGTGCTACAAGAAGTACCCACGGAACTACGTGCGACTACGCCGACACAATTGGGAAGAAACGGGCCCGAAAGCAAGATACTCGGACTCTATTGGAACGCCGAACGAGACGAGTTGGGTTTCAACGTTTCCATGAACCGAGTGCCCAGTGAAGTACGCGCACGAGAACGCGCGCCGACCAAGAGAGAAGCGCTAAGTGCAGTGATGTCCATATACGACCCGCTTGGACTGTTGAGTCACTACACGATACGAGCGAAAATAATACTGCAAAGCTTGTGGAATTTGAAAATGTCGTGGGACGAGCCAATACCTGCAGAAGAGAACGAGCTGTTTGCCGCATGGTTGGGTCATCTCTCCGGTCTCTCCTGCCTCCGACTAGAAAGAAGATACGCTTTGGAAGAGCGGCGAGAGCTAGAGCTACATGTGCTATGCGATGCCAGCGCACAGGCTTACTCTGCGGTAGCCTATTGGCGCGTCGCGCGGCCCGACGGAAGCTACAGTCTCAGTCTCGTGGCTGCCAAAGCTAAGGTGGCACCACGGCGAGCACAGACTATTCCACGCCTAGAACTACAGGCGGCGATCATCGGTGCAAGACTTGCCGACGCAATTAAGAGAGAACATCGAGTCGAAGTAAAGAGAACAACGTATTGGACTGACTCAATGACCGTGATCCACTGGGTACGACACGACGCCCGGCGGTACACTCCCTTCGTCGCGCATCGCCTGGGTGAACTAGCCGAGCTCACCCACAAAGAGGAATGGCGATGGGTGCCCACTAGCGAGAACGTAGCTGACGACGCGACAAGGTTCGCGAACACGCCCATCACCGCCAACGACCGGTGGTTTCGAGGGCCAGACTTCTTACGACAACCAGAAGATCAGTGGCCAACAGAAGCATTCAGCGATGAAAATAATGAAGAGGTACTATTGCACGTCACCGAAGACGACAAGACGTGCAACGATTGGTTACCCGACCCCGAGCGCTTCTCCAAATATGAAACCATGGTCAGAGCTGCAGCGCGCGTACTGACATTCATCGATAAATGTCGACGCCGAGCTGCGAAAATGGAACACCGACATATAGAAGAAGCGGAACGCGCTTTGATACGACGCGCACAGAAAGAAAGCTTTCGGGACGAGATCGACAGACTGAAGGCATCTCGTCCGCTCAGTAAGGCGAGCCGATTGTTCCGGTTGGACCCGGTGTTAGAAGAGGATGGAATCCTGCGGGTGAAAGGGCGCATTGGAGCTGCTACGGCACCTCTAGAGACGAAGCGACCAATCATCCTCGACGGCCGCCACCGTGTCACACGACTCATCGTGCTGCGGGAACACTGCGCGTCGGGTCACGCTAACAGGGAGCGCGTGACGAATGACCTACGTCAGAGGTATTGGGTCATTCACCTACGACCCACGGTGCGCACTATTGAAAAATACTGCGCGCTCTGCAAAGTAAGAAAAACGAAGCCACAGATTCCAGCGACGGGAGACTTACCACGCGCCCGACTCGAGCCGTTCCAGCGCCCCTTTTCCAACTGTGGGGTGGACTACTTCGGCCCTATGATCGTAAGGGTCGGAAGACGCCGAGAGAAGAGATGGGGTGCCCTATACACGTGCCTCACGACTCGCGCATTGCATCTGGAGATCGTAAACTCACTATCTACGAGCTCTGCAATCATGGCGCTTCGACGGATGGCGGCGCGCAGGGGATGGCCGAGAATAATGTATTCGGACAACGCCACCAACTTCAGAGGAGCGGACAAGGAGCTGAGGAACGCATACAGAGAATGGACGCCTGCGCTGGAAGACGAAGCACTGCGGCATCGTATGGAGTGGCGCTTCATACCGCCTGGCGCGCCGAATCAAGGTGGCGCATGGGAGCGACTAGTGCGATCTGTCAAAACTGCACTAGCCGCCACACTGAACGAGAAGGAGCCGACAGAAGAGGTACTGAGCACTCTGCTGACCGAAGCGGAGTTCTCCATAAACGCAAGACCGCTGACCCACGTCAGCGTGAGCCCCGAAGACCCCGAGGCCCTGACTCCAAACCACTTCTTGTTGGGGTCATCCGACGGCCTACCCCTCACCGGACCGTGCAGTGAGGCCGACCGACGCACCTGGAGGGCCAGCCTAGCACTCGCTGACCACTTTTGGCGACGCTGGGTAAAGGAGTACCTACCTACATTGGTACCCCGTGGCAAACCCACAAGTTATAAGCGGCCGCTTCGGGTTGGAGACATCGTCATCGTCGTCGACCACACACTGCCAAGAAACGTGTGGCCAAGAGGGATCGTCGAACGCACGTACGAGGGACCAGACGGAGGAGTTCGAGTCGCAGACGTCCGAACGAGAACCGGCATCTTCAAGAGACCAGTGAGCAAGATCGTCGTCCTGGTAGAAGAAGAGGCTACGCAGGCTGCGCCGGGGGGAGAAATGTTGCGGACTCCGAACTTAGATTAAGAATTGTATATATTATTATGTTTGTAAATTAGTAGCCAGGCTAGGATACGTAGAATAAGGTTGTTTTGGTATCGCAATAGTTCACTAGTTAATAAATAAAGTGTTAGACAAAGATAGATAGCGAGCGAGAAGCAATAGGTGCTCTCCGATCGGTAAAGCTAGGTTATTAAACAGTAAGAAATTGTGTGAGCTAGACAACAGTATCTCTATCCCTTTCTACATTGTAATTGGCTAAGTAACAAATTGATAGGATTGCACTACGCAATAGTAGAATAGGAAATATGTTAGGGCCCACTGTATATAAACAGCCGATTTTTGGGCAAAATCAGGCAGTAGCAATCCGACCTCCATAGCGAAAAGACCTAAGGAATAAAAGGAACGAACTATCGAAGGAATTATCATTGTTTCATTGGGAAGAATCCACACTACGGTCCACCACAACGTGGATCATATCGCTAAACACAATATTATGACGCTACTCAGTCTCAGCGCGGCTACACGCCACAATCGGAAACGAAATGTTCTGTACTTTTACAAATCTGTACCTAACTACCAAGGTCTCTCAACTCAGCAATGAGTGTGACAGGCAAGGCATTTATGGAAGGTACACCGTAGCTTATTTAAGTAAGGTTCCGGTAAGTGTACGAGTACCTAGCTACATTACGTTTTACACAATCATTGTACGAGTTAATGTGAATTGTCACAGTAATTAGAGGTAAATGCAGCATATAAAGTATTTGAACAACTGTGAGGTGAGTAAGTAACATTAAAAAACATAATAACAATACCACATTGTTAAAAAAATATAAAATTACTTAAAATAATTTTGCTGGTAATAAGATGATATAAAAATCTTGAAAAATTAAAAATATGTTACTAATTTTAGGCTACTATTAATTCTTGTAAAGAACACCTGTTGTACTAATAACACTATAACGAAATATGTAGGTAGTTATAACGAAAATTACCGATTTTATGATTTTGATTCATATATTATGCAAACAAATCTAACAAGCTTCTTCACTAAAACGCGTTGCATTGCAAAAGTATACCTACATAGTTTTTTTTATCAGTTATCATATACCTTTGTGTGTCAAGGCCTCGACTTGTTTCTAGTATTCAGATTGACATAGTATTTCCGTGTGCCATAATAATGAACGAACCTGCCGCATTGAGTCCTCATCAGGCAGTCTTTGACTGTTCCCAATATGTGTCATCTGAAGAAATTTACCAGAATTTGCATTGCACAGTTACCACTTTTGTATCATTTTTCATGAATACCTAACTACGAATAAATATGTAAAGTAAGTACATGTAAGTCAAGCTTAAACTAGCAGTACGAAACCGGTACCGCGGCGGGCATGGTTTAATTAATGTATCATGCGGCGCAACAACATTACTGCAACGCGACGCGACCAATCGGATGCGATCATTTCTAAGCGCCAAATGAATTAACCAATCCAACTGAATTTGGAAGATTGTGCGTGTTTTATTAATTGTGAACCTGATGAGTTCGAAATCAAAGCGGTAACTGTGAGAAGTTACACTTCTTTACATTTTTATTCGTAGATACCTACCATAAAAGCTAAGACAAAAGCAGAGGCTGCTGAAAAAAAAAAGTATCAGTTGCGACATTGTAGTGATTAAAACAAAACTTATTAACTATAAATTGTATAAAAACCGAGCAATAATACTTATCAAAACTGTTTAACATTAACAGAAAACTTAATGTCACTTATTTAAACACAAAAAGATTTAACATAAAATCAAAGTTATCTTATCCCTACTTTTTGGCAATCATACGTGCTACCATATGAATACTACAACTTCTACGTACAGATGCGTACTTTGTCATTAAATCATTAATACCTACTACCTACGGGTATCAATAGGTTACATAAAATTAATTAAGAATTAATGTTTTCATATAATATTATTATAGGTAAGTACACCTATACCTACATTTTAACTTTTCCGTTATAAATATTTTTTCATAAGTACGTTTTGTAGTACCTACCTATTAAAGAACACCAGTTTCAAATAAATTTACGAAGACTTCTCTTTCTCTATGAGTATTGGACGTAAATATTTTCTAAAATGAGTTTTAATGCCCAAATTGATTCAGTTATCAATAACTTTAACCTCATTATTTTTTCGTCACTAATATTTTCTTAGTTACATAAGTAAGTAACATACTTAAGTTCTAAATCTATTTTTTTTCTAAATTTTAAATACTTCGAATAATTTGAACGTTGCTTACATCTACGAAATCTACAGTAAATTTCTAATATAAACCTAAGTCCTATATAGTTTAAGTATGCATCCAAAAAAGCTTTACTTTACTCACCTAATATAGGTATTTAAGAATAATAATTTTAAAGTCAGAAGGAAGAAGTTATACGAGGACTGTATTGTAATGCAACATGTTGTTCAGAAAACACAGAAATAATGTTAGAATAAAAACTTTTTTGGATACATTCACTGGTATTAGAGCGGATCCAGTTTACTACCCTTAGGAACTCCTTTAATAATTTGAGCTCGAGCTTGATGATTTTGAATTTACCACTATATTGGGAAAATGTCAACACAAATACAGTGTTTTGAAAATAAAATAAAGCGCTAAATCAACCCGCTCAAGTACGTCCGCAGTGGCTATCAGTTTTTTTTACCTTATGTGACGCTTTTTATTTGATGGCATGATGCGTGCGAGGTATAAACTCACGAAAGCGACATTTCGTATTTCCGTGTTTTCTTCTCAAAAACTGCGACCATCATTTTTTATTTCATAAAATCTAGACCTGCTTCACATAGGTACTCCCTTTTAACTTCCTGCTTTTAGCAACTAATTATTATTAAAGAAGATTATGACCCTGATAATTCACAAATGTTTTGCCCCGTCGAACGGTCATGATCAGACGACCACAAGATAAATTTGAAAGATTTTATCATAAAAGAACTCTTTCTTAAAAATTGATTGTTAAAAATAATTAAATCGGCTCAGATTTGGAGAAATCAGTGTAATACCATACGTCCGCGTCGATCTCGTCAAGGTTCTTCCTATTCCTATACACACTAAAGGCTAAAAAAAGTAAACATAAAGAGCTGAAAGCGTTGCTTTATGCATACGCATAAACTCCCTGAAATCTTATTACGTTAAATGATTGAATGACAGAACTAAGTAAAGTAGCTTGACAGAAGTTTTCAACCAATTTGGAAAAACTAAGATCCGCTCTGAATCATCATTAGAGCTACAAAAATAAATCTAATAGAAAACGGCTAAATCGCTAGCTTCTAATGGACGTCAAGACATTAAAGTAATTGAAATTCTACAACAATCTGTATGTCCACATGGAGATCGGACTCTGCAGCAACGCCACATGAGGAGGCTCCTTCCCTCCCACTAACAGCAGATGGAGCTGCGACTCGCCGTTTCTTTGGACACTTTGACTCCGTTTCTGTCCCAAATCCTGCAGCTCGATATCCCCCGGGCCGACTCCAGAATCCGGAGTCAGAGCTTGTCCCAAGTTTCTGATATCAGGACCTAGGTAATGCGGATTGCTGAAGCCCAAGGAGACTCCCGAAAGCCTGTTGACTTTCTCTGCGCTCGCGTAATCAGACGTAGACAGTTCGGTATCCTCTTCATCGGTGACGACCGTACTCTTTGTGAAGCGAACCGAAGCGGAGTTGGGCATCGCACCCTCTGGCCTAGTCTTATCTGTATCCCGGCGCATCTCCTCCTCCTCTTCCGAGTCCAGGTACACCAGCTTCGTGGCCTCAACGGGCGACAGCACCGGCGTCGGCAAGACCATGTCGGCAAAGTCGGGGACCGAGATCGGTTCCCTTGACATCTCCGAGCGGAATTCGGGCACATCGCCTTCCTTGGGGCTTTCGCCGCCGTCGGCGGGCTGGCGTTTGTCGATGATGTAGGCGGAGTGGGATTTGGAGAGGGCCGCTTCTTGTCGCACGAGGCTCTCCGTGGAGTCCTTGTCTCCCGCCAGCACGGAGTAGGAGCAGCGCGCGCCGCGACGGATGCTGAACGAGGACAGCTTGGAGATCTCGCGCAGGATGTTGTGCGGGGGCAGGGGGCGGGGCGGGGGGCGGCGCGACGCGAGGGGGGGCTGCGGGGCGCCCACGCGCGGGGGGAACGCACCCGGGACCAGCAGTGCGCAGCTGTCCACGCGGGGGGAGGGCCACTTCACTGAAGGGATGATGCGCTCCCAGGTCTCTGTTGCTGCGGAGGACAAAGTGTACATGTAATGTTATCTTAGGTTTTCGCGATTATTACACATAGTAATTAAACAACTTTAAACGGTTTAAAACGCGTTTATTTATCAATATTTTTGTCCCGAGGTATCAACCACTTTGCCGTGATCATGGCCACGGGATTACTAATTGGTTTCATATTTCACTTGAGTTATTAAGCAATTATTTGTTACTATGATCAGAAATTTTATTTTAATCATATCGTTCCCTGTTCTCGCAATCAAAGTCAAGTTCAATAGTTTTTGGTAATGAAAAAACTTTAATCGCATAAGCCTAGGACTTATTCAATATTTTTTATTAAATTTTTACGTCTACGATGCGGAAGCTCTTGTGATGTATATTACAAAATATTAACAGTAAACATTTCTATTGCCACTCAAGATATATAATCTTAATACATGTATCCTAGCGCATCATAGAATATCGAGAGTAAGAATTTTGGTACGTGTGAAATTGTTGTTAATGTAACGTTCTAATAGTGATATTGGCGAGAAATTGTAATTCGTACATTTATAAAAAATATAACCAAACCTATCGAGTAGGGTTTAAAAATAACAGAAATTAAAAGGGGATTACAAAAATATAATATATAAGTTGTATGAGTAAACTTAATGAAATATTCTAGGACACTAAAAAAAAAAAAATATAAGTAGGTAACTTATAGTCGGGGTGGGTCAGCTTATAAAGAAAAAGAGTCTTGCTTCATTAACTTTATATTTTTCACACAAGAAACTACAAAAACGATAGCCGCCATAAAAATCAACTCGCCGAGTTATGCTAACTTAAATTAGCCAATCGCGCGACTCTCGGGTCTGCGCTATAATTGGCCGGCGCAACCCGCCGGCGTGATGCGTTCCTGATTACGCAGTTAGCTTATGGGTGAATAACGAGCAGGCGGCTTGCCTCGGCCAGTACGTAAAGGAAGCTCCCGCACCGATTCAACCGCTACAAACTATAATTAAAGTCTGCACTAAAAAACCGAATAAGATTGAAAATCACGAGCTAAGTTACAAACGAAATCCATTAATTTTCTTTGGGTTTATAATTTGCAGTTTATTTATATTCGGTTTACTTGAAGCAGTGATGGCCCAGTGGCATAAGCTATGGACTGCCGCGCAAGCAGGTCCGTGGCTCGAGTCCCGCCGCGGGCTTTAGCTTTACCGGATGGTGGAAGGGCATTTTGCGAATGTCCGCCTGGCTAGCTACAACCCTCAAGTAGAAAATCTGTCGCCAAGCACCTAACGGCGTGATCCCTCGGCTATCCTTGAGAGCCAGTAAAATCCACCGATGGCATCTAGAAGAGAGGTAGTTAGACGAGTCAGTAGGTAGAGAGTTTAGTTAGTAGTAAAGTGTGTATGTAGTTACCGAAGTGGAAGCGCCACATGTCGTTGGAGAGATGTTCGGCTCCCTCACCACCGAACACGTAGAGGTGTGCGCCGGCGCGCGTCGCCGCGTGGCCACGCAGCGCGCCCGGGCCCGGCCGCCCGCCGCCGCGGACTTGCGTCCATATGCGGGACACTGAGCGAACGGAACGGGTTACTTGTTACTTTTGTATATGAAAAAGGTTTTACTATAAGTGTAAGGTTATGGGTATTATATATGTGTTGAACGCTAGAGGTAGATTATTCGCGAAAAGTATGTTATTATTTCGTTATCGTGCGCTACCGTTGATCAAACTAAAACATTATACTTGGTAAAAGCCACATATTTGATTGTTAACAAAATCGTCAAAATTCATATACCAGTCTTGGCGGGAAATGGGTTAAAGTCCGCCACGCGTGCAATTTCCAGGAGCATTATCGCATTCTTTTAATCTATTATAGCCAAAATTACCTCGACGCGTGTCGTGCAGTGTAGTGTGTGTACTCACTGGTATCGTAGTGCCAGAGGTCGGCACAGGCCCTCAGGTCGCAGGCCCCCCCGTGCACGTAGAGACGCGTGTCGTGCAGTGTAGTGTGGGTACTCACTGGTATCGTAGTGCCAGAGGTCGGCACAGGCCCTCAGGTCGCAGGCCCCCCCGTGCACGTAGAGACGCGTGTCGTGCAGTGTAGTGTGGGTACTCACTGGTATCGTAGTGCCAGAGGTCGGCACAGGCCCTCAGGTCGCAGGCCCCCCCGTGCACGTAGAGACGCGTGTCGTGCAGTGTAGTGTGGGTACTCACTGGTATCGTAGTGCCAGAGGTCGGCACAGGCCCTCAGGTCGCAGGCCCCCCCGTGCACGTAGAGACGCGTGTGGTGCAGTGTAGTGTGGGTACTCACTGGTATCGTAGTGCCAGAGGTCGGCACAGGCCCTCAGGTCGCAGGCCCCCCCGTGCACGTAGAGACGCGTGTCGTGCAGTGTAGTGTGGGTACTCACTGGTATCGTAGTGCCAGAGGTCGGCACAGGCCCTCAGTTCGCAGGCCCCCCCGTGCACGTAGAGACGCGTGTGGTGCAGTGCAGTGTGTGTACTCACTGGTATCGTAGTGCCAGTGGTCGGCACAGGCCCTCAGGTCGCAGGCCCCCCCGTGCACGTAGAGACGCGTGTGGTGCAGTGCAGTGTGTGTACTCACTGGTATCGTAGTGCCAGAGGTCGGCACAGGCCCTCAGGTCGCAGGCCCCCCCGTGCACGTAGAGACGCGTGTGGTGCAGTGCAGTGTGTGTACTCACTGGTATCGTAGTGCCAGAGGTCGGCACAGGCCCTCAGGTCGCAGGCCCCCCCGTGCACGTAGAGACGCGTGTGGTGCAGTGCAGTGTGTGTACTCACTGGTATCGTAGTGCCAGAGGTCGGCACAGGCCCTCAGGTCGCAGGCCCCCCCGTGCACGTAGAGACGCGTGTGGTGCAGTGCAGTGTGTGTACTCACTGGTATCGTAGTGCCAGAGGTCGGTACAGGCCCTCAGGTCGCAGGCCCCCCCGTGCACTTAGAGACGCGTGTCGTGCAGTGTAGTGTGGGTACTCACTGGTGTCGTAGTGCCAGAGGTCGGCACAGGCCCTCAGGTCACAGGCCCCCCCGTGCACGTAAAGACGCGTGTCGTGCAGTGTAGTGTGGGTACTCACTGGTGTCGTAGTGCCAGAGGTCGGCACAGGCCCTCAGGTCGCAGGCCCCCCCGTGCACGTAGAGACGCGTGTCGTGCAGTGTAGTGTGGGTACTCACTGGTGTCGTAGTGCCAGAGGTCGGCACAGGCCCTCAGGTCGCAGGCCCCCCCGTGCACGTAGAGACGCGTGTCGTGCAGTGTAGTGTGGGTACTCACTGGTGTCGTAGTGCCAGAGGTCGGCACAGGCCCTCAGGTCGCAGGCCCCCCCGTGCACGTAGAGACGCGTGTCGTGCAGTGCGGCCGCGTGTCGGTGTCGCGCCGGGCCCACGTTACACGTGCGCACCTGATGCCACGACTCCGACTCTACACTTGACAATATCACACGTTGTTATCACTTTTGAAAAGGCACTGTTATCATTCGAGGAGCAATATACATAAAAGTCATTGCTCTAAATAAAACAACATACGTGTAGAGCGCAGAATATTTGTCGTTCGTGGGACAGTGCGGCCCGAAATAAAAGTTGATCTTTAGAAACTTCATTATATAGGGTCGTAGCGTAGTGCCAGTCATTGGTGTCGTAGTGCCAGAGGTCGGCACAGGCCCGCAGTTCGCAGGCCCTCCCGTTTTATTGAATAATTATATCAAAACAAGGTTGGAAGACTGGAACCATATTCATCATAGCTGCACTTGTGCTTTAAGTATAGATTTAAATAACCAATTGTGTTAATTCAAAATATACGAAACTTATATGTAGATCAATAAACACAAACTAGGTTTCTTAGAGAAAAAAACAAGCAAGTAACTCAAAATATGACGTATTAAAAATGTTCGGTAAACTATGCAATCGGGTTTAAACCCTATATCTATGCGTATAGTTCATATTCGCGCGGACGCGAATCTTGTTATTCATGTAATCGAGCGAGGACGCGATCTATTGTCAATGTGTGCGACACGGCGCGGCCGCCGGTCGGGCATTTTTTAATTTGAAATCAGTTCGCCAGCAGATTTCGGGAGCAGAATTCGACTGTCATGTTCGGTCCATGAGCCCCTCGGGATTAAGCGGGCGGTTGTGCTCAAGGTTTTAAAACAGGAGGTGTGTATTGTGTGCGGAAATAGTACTAACCAGTGACAAAACGGATTGTTTGGGTTGCGGCAACCCAGTGATTTCTGACGCCGGGCGTCAGCATTTAACATTGCATATTACAGTGTGAAGTTTATAGTGAGTAGGTTGACGACAAGACGGATTCCTGTCTGCGTGCCACTACGTCACCATCGGGATCGAGGGAAGTGTTATGCAAATATAATTTTTTACTAAGTCTGATTGCAATCAAGTTAGGTAGGTAGGTGTTTTGGCATAAACCCTCTTTGAGGAACGACTCGCTAGCCGTTAGTTAGTAAGTGGTTTCTGCCATTTCTTGTACCCACGTGCCTATTATAGCACGTAGATCGGCTGGTGTCTTCCTGTGATTTCCAGGAACCCAGTTGAATACGCGACGACATGGTAAAGTTTGGGAATACGGGGATTGAAAACGGCCCCACCCCAAACAAAAAATGTACGTCAAATCAAAGAATTATTTCAAAAACGCGTTAAGTTCGTCATATCTCCCTTATAAATGTACTGCAGGAAAAGTTTTATGGAATTTCATTCCTTCCCTCCGTAGCAGTGAAGAAATGTTGTATAAAAATCCATATCTGCCCTGCTAGCGTTCTTTTAGCTTGTTTGTTTTTTTAGCTGCGAGCATAAAAAAAATTACAAACGTCTAATCTTTGAAAGAGTTTATCACAAATAAATAGGAAAAAGAGGTGGGATTTTTTCTGTACTCGATTTTCAATAAAAGGAGGTTGGCAACCTTTTTCTGCACAACGAAAACAAAAACGCGGCAATTTATTTGTTCTGTAAAATTTTGTTTTTACTAAATTGAACAGTACGCTTTGTATTACGTTTGTGTACGCTTTGTAATTATTCTAAATAATTTTCCAAAATGTTATCTGATAGTGAAAGTGACAATTTTAAAATCATGATGCCACTAGAAATAAAAAATACAGCTCAAGAAGTAAAATAACTTATTTCCTTAGAAGTCTCGGGACAAATACGAGAAAATTTATAATGTATTTTCCTCGTAGGTATGGTATAAAGCACGATTGTAGCACTGGGGCGAAAGTTCGGATTCTGTTCTCGAGTTTCCTTTAAGAGACATACTCTTAGACATACTCTCGAACAGAAATAGATCGTTTTCTCCCCTCGGTGTACAATGTAATATAATATACCTTAGTTACTGTATTCAAAGTCTCCAAGGGTGTAATAGAAAAATAAAGCAGTAGAACAATAAATACGTGTCTCACCATAATGAAAAGCCCACAGCTCATTGGTAGATCCCCTTAGATCCTTGTACCCCCCGTAGATGAGGAGGCAGTCCTTGAGAGCATGCGCGGAGTGTCCGCGACGTCCGCGCGGGCCGACGGCGGCGGCGGCACTGCGCGTCTCGCGGCCGCGTCGCCGTGCTGACGGGTAACTCGTCTGGCCGGGAAGCTTGCGCCACATTTGTGTCTGCAGGAGGACCAACTTCGTTATTGTCTTTATTGTGGGTTTGATTTGAAGTGTTCGTAGAGGAGCTTTCTTAGTATTTACTTAAAAGTCTTCGCATAGAGGTGGTCAGCATTTTATACTTCTACATTATGTATGTGGTCTACCCGGATACCCCGTACTGTGTCGGGTTATTCACTGTTGACCATCCGCCTGACACAACACAGATGCGGAACTATAAAAGAGCTAGGGCCGACTTGCACTGGGACTCTCGGCAGCGACACTCTCGGCAGCAACTCAAGCCGAGGTCCGAACCACTGTGGTGCCCTTGACCTTGCTGTCAACTCCTCCTTTAGTAGCGGTACGTTTTCGGCGTCCGCAGGAGACGGAGGTAGAAGGCGCTTTTCACCTTCTACGCCCGTCTCGTCCTACCCTTGCCCAAAATCCGGTGAGCTTGACGTCCGAAAGCGGTAGACAGCATCTACGTCCTCCGTACGTATCATCTGCGTACGTAAGTGATGTAAGTGACGTGTGACGGCACCTTGAGACATACATACGTTGTCGTTGTTAAGCCTCATGTGCCTGTAATTTTACTGGATCTCAAGTACTGCTGCCGGAACACGCTGTTAGGGGCTGCAAAAAATATGATCTACTCGAGGTTGGTAGCTACTCAGGCGGGCATTTATAAATTGCCCTTCCACCATGCATTGAAGCTGAAGCCTGAGGGGGGGATCGAACCAAGAACCTGCGGCACCGCAGTCCATAGCTATAATTGCTCGACTATTGGAAATACCCATTTTTTATGCCTGATAGGTTAGCCTTTGACCACTATCTCACCTGATGGTAAGTGTTGATGTGGTCGAAGATGTTGTTCAGGCGTCCCAAAGACCAGGAAACTTTTCGTGATGTTTGGTGGTCGATCCTTCGAGCCGGATTCGAACTAGTGACATAGGAATTTTAATTACATGTAAACAAAGAGTATACAATTGTATACACTTACTTACCTACATAAATTTATAAATTCCGCAATAAACAGTCTTTGAACATTAAATAACAGTCATTCACTTGATGGTTAGGGATGATGTAGTAATATGTCTTCAAGTTAAACTTAAAACGAAACATAATGCCGTAGACTTTTCTTTGTTCCAATTCACGATCGGTTGTCCTTGTGATTTCCCTACACTTGCGTGTCTTCACAAACGCTTGTACAATGTAAGTAAAGTTTAACTGGTGTAGCCTTTTACTGTTATCGCGTACCTGCCTATGGCACGCGACAATACTTGTTTACTTTGTTTTGGAAGGGAACTTGCCGTTTACCTAGGGTACTACATACTTATACAGCCGCGCCCGGAAAGCTAGTTCAATATAAATAAGTAGATATGTAGCATCTAAAACAACTATAAATCAGTCCATTATTTAGCCATGACGTTCAATACGGGCCACCAATATTATGGGGGGTTTGTCATAATCCCCACGCTTGGCTGGTGTCTTGGGTATCTCAAGTAGAAGTAGTAGTCGATGATGTTGTGAAAGCTAATCCTAGAATAGAAAGTCTGCTCTTAAATTAGGTTAAGTGCATGGTATGGAGTATTCGCAAGTGCCCTATCATCACGTTAGACAGTCTCACCTCAGTATCATAGATCCAGAGCGGCGTCTCATTGGAGAGCGCGCCCGCCTCCCCCCCGAACACGTAGAGGCTCCCCCCGTGCGCCGTGCAGCTGTGCTCCTGCAGCGCGGGCGGCGGGTCCCCGCGGCACTGCAGCCGCTCCCACAGGCCCGTCGCTGGAATATGTCGGAAGATGCTTTTAGTTCAGGTGCTGCCTCTTTAGTGCTGTAGCATGAATATCACGTTGAAGCCATGGTCGTGAATCGACCAAGCTTAGGTTAGTATTGGTTTATCCAACAGGAATTTTCAATAATAGTTTGAAGATTTGCACTAGTAGATGGCAATGAGCTTGTCATCGATGATCGACAGTATGACCAACAGTTACATTCCCCGTGCGTGCAAGTAAATTATACGTTTAAACGCTTATTATAAACGGCCACATAAAAAAACTCGCAGACAGATTTCGCTGTCCGATTTAGGTATAAAATTTCTCTAATTTATATAAATAAATATAGTCATGCCTATGGCCCCGTTCCGGTAGGCAGAACTGTCCCTACGTTTGGCCAGATATGTGCCAGCTGGTCTCATGTTACAGAGCCTGTTGCCATCAACTGAACACAGTACTAAACTCCAGAATGGTAGCTAGAATTTCTTTGTCAGAGAAACCCAATGATTGTGCAATCAGAGAATCGAACTCTGAATTTCAAGATTACAGGTATACAGATAAAAACAAAGACACACACACAACGAAGCCGTCCTCTTGCATTAGATTCCAATTGAACACGAACTGCGCAGTCAGCCAGTGGACGCATCCGCAGCTGTAATTGGTTGACAAGCGCCGCTCTCGACCTAATAAGCAGTATTGAGGAGATGAAAGGAAACACGAGACATTTTCCCAACAGCTCTACTTGGATTTTCACTGCACATTTGTGCCTGCGTCAAATTTGGTACGATTATAGTTCAATACCTAATGTACAACAACAAATAATAAAATACGTCTTTTGTTGCTGACTTGAATGCCATTATATTTATTTCGGACAACAGAGTATAGGTAATACATTATATTACCTATTATACAAGATGATATGATATTAAATGATATGATATTCTTACTTCGCCCGCGTGGGAATAGTCGCATAAAGTCATATTAGATTGTTACATACGTAAAAGCTTGATAATCCCTCTGGTCATCCACCCCAAGGACGTGTACCTTAAAGTGGATGCCCGGATCATTGCTAGTCCATAGTCATTTGAGAATTGTAGTTGAACTCGGCAGTCTTGAACTAGCCGCCAAAGAGGCAATTCCTAACTAAGGAGTGAAACTAGTGACAGCATTGATAATGGTGACCGTGAGCAATGTACATCAGTGATGGAAGACGGCAGCAGTTCCTGCAACAGTAGACTTTGAAGAAGACATAATATTATGTGATACATTATGGCACACACATCACAGTGACGATGAGTTATGACCAGAAATTGACATAGTGAGGTTGTAAAGATAGTGTTCTGCAAGGCGAGGATTGGCATGGATATTAGGGGAGAATGGAGACAATTTTGGGGGTCACCCCCGATAAACTATGGATAAAGAATTAACCAAGAGTATTTATTATAAGTGATATGTGTCTTCTCATTTCCACGATATGTACACACATATTAAACGTAATGATGTCGAGAAGCTTGTCCTCACCAGTCCAAGCTCCAAGCTTATTGGCAAGTTCTGTGTTTATTAGAACTTGAATTGAATAAGTTTATATTGTCTTACCCAAGTGGTACCTCCAGAAGTCCCTGAGCGGCACGGCCCCGCCGGCGCCCCTGCCGCCCAGCACGTACACATGACCGCCAAGCAGCACGGCGGAGTGCTTCCCGCGCGCACACGGCTGCGCCGCCGCCGCCCGACCGCACCCGCCACCGCCACCGCTCTCCACAACACTCCACATCTCATCTGGAAAGATAACCATGACTTTATTTCTTCATGTAGAACATTGTAGTTCATTCTTTTCTGTTGCTAGACTTGTAGGTAGGGCATTTTGCAAGCTACCACCCTCAAGTAGAAAATCTGTCGCCAAGCACCTAACGGTGTGTTCCGGCAGCTGTACTTGAGAGCCAGTAATTCTAGGTTAGTCTGAACAACATTTTCGACCACATCATCACTTACCATCAGGTGAGATAGTGGTCAAAGGCTAATCTATCAGGTATAAAAAAAAAAACCTTGAACCAAAGGCATATAGTCGAAATGTAATATGAATTCAATAAACCTGTGATTATGGGTTTCGTAAACTATCATAAAGCAATCAAATGATTGCGTGAAGTGGTAAATAAAAACTGTGGAGTGTCCTGTTGAGTGTGGGAGTTGCTGAGCACATTGTAGCACTCTATCAAAATTGATATTAGGCAACACTAGTACCTTTATTTTAATCTAGCACCTTTAAATTTCAGAAAGGAGTGCGCCAGGGATGCTTAGGTAGATATATCGCAAGCAAATGCTATTCAATATATATGGCGAATATATAGGGTTATTGTTATTTATTATTATTTAAACTCACAAATGTTCATACATTGATACATGAACCCTGAAGACATAACATTCCTTTTTTGTGCTGTCGTGTAGTTATTAGAGATTTGCTCCTTTTTATTTATTTATAACTGATAGGTTAGCCTTTGAGCACTATCTCACCTGATGGTAATTGATGATGTGGTCGTAGACGTTGCTCAGGCTAACCTAGAATCACTGGCTCTCAAGGACAATCGCCGGAACACACCGTTAAGTGCTTGGCAACAGATTTTCTACTTAGGGGTGGTAGCTAGTCAGGCGGGTATTGGCAAAATGTCCTACTACCATGTTGTAACGACTGCCATCCTGAGACAACAACCGGGACCGACGGCATAACGTGCCCTCGGAAGCACGGAAGCGCTCAGTAGTAATGTCACTATCGGTAGTATCGGTCACCTATTCAAGTCATCGGCCGTTGCTGAACTTAGCTTGTCGGTTAAGAACGTCTAAGCAAACTTCACTACCAGCGCTTCAAATACTCAATCAAGTCCTCTTTAAGCATGGATAGCAAAACTTGAAACATATAAATAGAAAGCCCCTCTAACTACATATCTGAATATTATATATAATTGTTTAGAGGTCAGTATAAGAAAACGGGAACCTATTACTGTTCCTCCGCTGTCCTTCTCCTACAAACGGACCTCCTAACATTAAAGGTTTGTATCTTTTGAACACAGAATCAACATTTCCACACTATTCAATTATTTATGTTAAATCACCTAAAAAAATATGAAAATAAGAAACTAAAAAATTTAAGCACGAAACATAAGTTTTTTCAAAGTATTTGTCAGAAACGATAATATATAAGTATAGGTACAGCGGTCAAATACGGATTGATTTCAGTACAATTCTAAATAAAAATTGGCTCGGTGCGTCCGGGGCAGCCGGACGGCCACTAAAGATTCCATTCAGTACTCTACGTAAAATAACGATTTTTGATGAATTATATGGAACCTTGGGTGTGCAAGTTCGACACAAACTTATCTGATTATTATTTATTTTATTACTTGCCTTTGTGCACTATCTTACCTAATCCATATAATAGGAATACGTACAGTAGATAAACATCTACAAGAATAATGTAGTGGTCCCATTCAAATTATTATTCATTCAAGCTTTAATTTTTAGAAATCTACAATCATTATTTGTATTTTATGCAAGCATTTAGGACAGTTATTTAGAAACAAATTATTGCTAAATTATACCTACTCTGCGTTCCTGTAAAAAAAAACGGCTTAAAAAATAATAATCTATGAAGGATTATTATTTTTTAAGCCGTTTTTTTTTATATTATATTACTAATTTATCCAACGAATTTTTCATACAAAGTTTTAAGATGGCTTTATCCAACGCAAAGGAAACAGGCATAACTCAAAATTTTAATAAAACGCGCGCTATTATGCTTGCGGCATCGTCACAAACACTCCATAATTCTTCACCCCAGAGATCAAGAAGTTTCGACATCAAAGGAGTCCCCTTCAATAAAATGCATTACTCCCCTTGCACGGCTCAGGAATCACCAACTACTTCGGTATATTCCCCACATGTGGGGCAAATGAAATGCCCGCGCAGCGCAGCCCGGCGTCCCCCAGGGCTCGTTTTTAGGCCCTCCGCTCTTGTACGTGTATAGGACTAAGTATTGCTTGAAAAATCGCGGCCCTTCACGCTCAAGAGGGTATGTTATCGTTTACAAGTTGTAAATATTGGTTAAGGGAAATGGGAAAGAAGGTTTTATTTGGTCGTAGGAAAGCAATATGAATACGGACTATGTAACTAGCTTTTAAAAGCAAAATCATACGTTCGAATCTAAAACGAGATGTTGGCCAAGTGATGCATAAAGAAGTAAGCTATCACCAATATTCTTTCGCAGTTTATAATATATATCTGTGGCATCAGCTCGAGCGGAGTGTGATGCATTTGCTGATCGATGGACGCAAGTGTGCAGTGCATGTGTTAGGTATACTGTACTGTGAGATGATTGATAATGTAAGGAATTGTTCAATCAGTTCAAAGGATATTTACCTGTAATTATTACAAAAAAAAGCTGTATTGTTACACTTAAAGAAAGAAAATAAAAGTGATCATGTCGTATTATTACACGTTATACGAGTATTCCATAATAATCTACTTAATATTTATGATTTATGAATAAGAAGTTTTTATATCCCGGTGCATATATTATATATAGAGTCATTAAATGTGTATTGCCCTCTCAATGCGTAGGTATACCTACCGAGTTCATTGCCTTCGCAATGCGTTAGAATACCTAGAACGTGTGTGTATGTGTGAGTCTAGTCCACGGCGGCCGCGAGTGTTGTCGTCGCTATCATTCTCAAAGTCAACGCGCCACAGCTTAGGCAATAGTTAGTATTAATTTTGTTTATGTGAAAATTAATTATGAGTGGATCACATTCAGTTATCGATTCTACACCATCCCCCGCAGTATTGTTGATGAATTAATAGTCACCTTATATATAAATATTTCAAAACCCATACTTTTTTGACAAGTATTTTGTTAATAAAAGATAATTTTTAAATAGTGGTCTGGCTATTTTTAATTGAAATTATCGTGAGTTTCATGCATAATTAAATGTTATACAATAACATTTAATCTAATAAAAGATCGAGTACGGGCACAGTGCCCGTCGGGAGCTCGCAGCTGCGCACTCGCCCTGATGATGATCATCTGACATGCTTGAAACCCGGGTCGACGTACTCGATCCCCAACGTGAGTGTTTTGCCGGTTATTGTATAACATTTAATAGTGGTATGGCGTTAATACTTGTCTATAATCCCGGGTCTATCCCGTGATCCCGGGATTATCTGTTGACGATCTCGTAAGTATTGGAAAAATAGCGGGGATCGAATCATCTCAGTCAAAGCTACAATATGGATTTTGCAAGATTATTGGATATATTATTATCCATATCATGTTTCTTTTGGCAGGGGTTGCAGGTACAATATTTACGTATAGCGATGTAGCCATTATTTTGCTGCTAAGAACGCGTCGCCCCAGACATGATGGCGGCAAAAAGTTTCGAGTCCTAAAGAAGTTAACTCATATACAGGGTTATTAGTAAAATGCTAACAACCTCTTACAGGCCTTTAATTTTTTGTTTCATATTTTTTATAACTACACTATACTTCATATCAAAAAATTTGTTAGGACTAGCAGAAGTTGACCCTAAGAGGTTGTAAGCATTTTATCAATAACCCTGTATATACGCAGCCTAACTTATACAAGTGCCAATAGTGGTGTAATTTGCGTGGTGGTAGGGCATTTTGCTAAAGCTCTTTCTGTCTCTAAATACTTAACGGTGTGTTCCGGCAGCTGTCCTTGAGAGCCAGTAATTCTAGGATAGCATGAACAACATCTTCGACCACATCATCACTTACCATCAGGTGAGATAGGGGTCAAAGGCTAGCCTATCAGCAAATATAATAATAAAAACAAAAGTTTCCACATCTGCTGTTCATATTAAAGAAACGAATTTAAAATTTCCAGACGGTGTGCAAATCAAATTTAAAATTGGTTCAGTAGGTAGTTGAGGAGTCCATCGCGGACAAACAACGTGATACGTAATCTATATATATATATATATATATATATATATATATATATATATATATATATATATATAAAAGTTTATAGTGTGCAAGAAGATTTTTATGGGTTAAAATGGCGAACCAACTATATTTTCAATAATGACCCCGCCTTGCCTGCCAATGCTTGGTCACCGGCAAAAGCTACAATAAACCGTAGGATATTCTACTATTTATTAACCTGACGCGCAAGTAACACTAAAACTTGGAACATAAATTTCGACCTGGAAATCCACAGTAGAGGGGAATAATCTCAGAAACTGCGGCTGTATTAACCAGATTACAAGTTTCTCGAGGGCGGAGTCGGCTCTCCTTTATGTAACCGAAGTTATCTGGACACCAGCCAAGTGTTGTTACGTTGTTCACAGCCGACATTTTATTGATGACAGCTAGGACAGGAGTCCTATCGATCTGGCTCTACTTCAGAGATATTTTCAGAGCAAAAAATTAAAAGGACCATCGCTTTTTTACACAACCTTGTAGAACTTTTTGGCTGATAACCAAAAGCTTATTAATAATCGAAGTTGAGTCAATTTATCTGATATCGGATCGGAGCGTTTAAAAGAAGTTAGTTTGGGAATCCTCATTAATTATTGTCATCGGACGATAATGATGATTGCTGAACTAACTTAAATGAATGTAAAGCTTTGTAACAAATTTTTGTTTAACGGTGGATGTAATGGATGTATCAACTGACATGCCTTGTAGTTTGCCATAATCCCCACGCTTGGCAGTTGTCTTGGGGTTCACAGTGTAAGGTAAGTTCTTCACAAGGTGCTGCTGCACCTTTGGGTATTTCTCCCTTGATCACCTCTTACGAGTCCTACAAGAAGATAAGTGTGGGTGCAATTCTGACCTGCATCCCACAGGGATTTTAGCAATAATATAATACAAACATGAGCGTCACATTAAAGTGTTTCTGATATTAACTCATATTAGTTTTCATCAAGTCTTGATGCAACTAAATTAATAAGTAAGTAAGAAAACGACAGGTTAGACGTAATTATAAAAACTGGCCAAATGCGAATGGGACTTACACACTGAGGGTTCCGTAACAACACAGAATGTGCCATAAAATCATTATAATTGAAATACAGCTCGAGTTCCATGTCGGAACACGCTCTTGGCCTCTTTATATGATTTGTTGTTGTACGTTTCTTTTCATTTTCGTTAAAATGTTTCTTTTAGGTATGCTTAGTATTAGTAAGCTCCCTTTTGTTATTATTAAATTATAGTCTAGTGAGAATAGATAAATTAGAAAGTAATACTTAGTCTTAAAAACAGATAAGTTCGCTATCTGTCCCGTCATTACCTACTCATTGTTGGTATTATGCAATATAAGGCAATATGCCATACTAGCACATATTTTGTTATAATTTCAATTGGCTACATATTATACTGTTCCGAAGTTACAGCCAGGTCTGACAGACGGACTGACGAATAGCAGAGTCTTATAGCAGAGCAGAGAATAATAGGGTCCCTTAAAAACCATAAAAATAACACACCTGTATGGCTATCACGTAATATTGTTAGTAACAATTACTTTGTTTGACAACGTATGTATTCAGTGAGCAACCGAACACAACACCAATGGAAACATTGACCTCCATATTCCTGCACTAGACACGATTAAAAACCCAAAATGAAGGCAAAATTTCTCAAACGTCCGCAAAATAAACTTACTTACCATTAAAATGACCTCACCTTAGCCACAGAGAAATAATAAAGGACATTTATCTGTATGCCTTAGTTTATGATGGAGGCATCGATAGTTCTTATATATTTACAAGCGGTCAGGAATAATACTAATTTTACAACTGCAAGTCCAGCATACGATTATTATACAGGAGGTCAGGGAACGGATACTATTTTTGACATCTAAAAGATTACAACATACGTATGTATGTAATCGCCCTGCTTCAATGTCCATGCACTTCAACGCCAATTCAGTAATTTCAGTTATCATTACCTACATACTTCAAGAACAAAATTCTTATCTCGTATTACCTTGCGGGGTGGATAGAACAATAGTAATGTCGTTGAATAATCCAAATTTATTTTTTGGGCAAAAGTTTGTCTGTAGCTTTACTGACAGATTTATTGAGGATTTTAAGCTGCCTACATGAGTTATCTCAAGCAGAAGAACCAGTACATGTTCTGTTGCTTGGGATAACTCTTGTAGCTATTGTATCTGGAAGCTATTGAGAGGAGAGCCAAGAGACTCATTAACGATGACGCACTTGTAAGCAAGAGACTCCAAAGTGTCGAGCATAGCCGCAAAGTCGCTTGCTTATCGGTTTTTTATCGGATACATTTCGGGGAGTGTGCCACAGAACTACATGATTTGATTCCGCCATCCCCATTCTTTAACCGGACATCCAGGGATACTCAGAAGCGGCACTGCTATATGGTAGATATTCCATTTACCCGAACAAAGCGATTTGCTTCTTCGTTCATTATACGAACCGCTAGGGAATGGAATACCCTGCCTGAGTCTGTGTTTCCGGTTAAGTACAATATGGGGGTCTTCAAAACGCGAGTGAACAGGTATCTTCTGGGTAAGCGCGCTCCATCATCGACCGCATCATCACTTAACATGAGGTGAGATAGTGGTCAAGTGCTACCCAGTTCAGTATAAAAAAGCCATTTCCTAAAATTCACAATAAATCTGTCAGCCTTTGCATGGTTTTCACATGGCAATGGTCATTTACATTACGGGCCATATCCGCTCAATCCTCCAAACTTTATGTCCCATTGAACCTGCCATGTCCACTCCCACCTGTCCCAAGCACATCAAATATTTAACCACCGCGCGGTAATTACCAACTGTCCTGTCCCTGCATCAGCAACCCTTCGCGAGATGTGACTATTTAGTCGAGACCCCTCAATATACAATGTTTGTTCCCTCTTCGGCTCTAAAAACAAAAACTGCGGGGGGAGTGATGGTCCTACGATTGTGGTTGAGGGGACTGTGGTTGACGGTAGCCGCAGTAAAATTTGTTTAGCGCGCGGGCTGACGTGACTTTGTTTAATTTTGTTTTGACGTTAGTTATGAGGAGTTGCTCTGACAGATCAAAAAGGATATATGTGAATTAAATAGACACACGAAAATAAAAAAAACCGTAACCACCTTCGCGAAAAACTGAAAAGTATGAAATAACTTGCGGAGGTCAGTACCGCATGCTGATTCAAACAGTGAGCTCAGATTATCACATCGTCCGACTTGCACAAGCTATTACTTATATACTTGTTAGTTAGTATTGGTAGTCAATTATGTTCTTTTTATTTATTTGTAACTCTGAACTGATTCATACTGCGTACAAGATCATTCACTCGCTTCTAATACTGTTCACCCTCTCGACAAGAATTTTAATTATTCATTCATCCAGTTATGCAAATACTTCCAGAGTTTATTGACTAACGCTTAAAAACTACTCAATTGATTTTGATGAAATTTAAATGGTACAGACTTGGAAATATACTCTACTTAACAAAAAAATATTCATCAAAAACAGTTGATAATTTGTGGTGTTATCGCGTAACAAATAATACAAGGAAAAATAAACATAAAACCTAATTGAGATACTTTTCCTGTTTTGGAAGTAGGTAAAAAAGTAAGGAGTTAAAGTAACTTATAAGTGACCTAAATTGGTAAAAATTAGATAAATTATAATTTACTTACGTGTGCTTTTTTTGAAACTTGAAAATGTTATTACTTTTTTAGAATTGAAATTGCCGTGAGTTTCACATATATTTAAATATTAACCGGCAAAATTGTATTGTAATTATTTACGTCAACAATACAACCAAAAATGTATTTCATGTGGAATAAGATAACTTCCAGCAGATAAGAATTAATAATATCACAGTCCAGCACTTGCTTCCATACCATAATTAAATATTACTTATTTCAGTCCACAGCTCAGTATGACATTTTAAAACTGATTGAGCGTTTTGAGACTATTATAAAGTTTTTAGTAAATAATACGGGATAACTCACGTGAAACAGTCAGATAGCTCCGACTATAGTTTCAACCACATTCGGTGGTCTTTTTCAAGGAGAGCTGGGGACGCCCGCGTTGACGTCTCGCTTAGCACTGCGGGCGGCAGCTCGTAGCCCGCGTGACGTCATCGGTTGGTGCGGGGGGTGGGCCGCAGTTGGTTGTGTCGTCGAGTTCTGATGCGAGTCCTCTTGGTCGTTGGTGAAATCCCGGCTAGCATGGGGAACGTCCCAGCAAAAAGAGCTCACTATATCTCCACTAGACCCGTCCTTATCATACAAATCAGTTCCATGAAGACACGGCTTCCAGGTAGGTGACAAAAACCATCCTCCGTCTCTATTGAAGTTTGGACGTCTACTAATTTCAATAGATTCTCGGATCTTGCGAGGCACGAAGAACTTTTCTCTCGACAAGACCCGAGTTTTGTCGAAGCGGATGTAGTGTCCTGCACCAGATAGCAGAGAATGTTCTGTCACGGCTGAGCTGTTGATATCCTGATTCTTCATGGAGCATCATATTATAAAGTTATATCTAAACAATTATAAATGAATTAAAAATAATAAAACCCGTCTGCAAATTATTTATTTTTGTTCAGAGTTTTATAGTTCCATTGAAATTAAAATTGCAAGTTTTATATATTTATGGGATCGTTTCTTAAAGCCCTTAATTTTGATACCCTACTCGATGGGCTAGGGAGAAATAAATATATTTTCTCACAATGTGGCGTCTAAAACTCGTCAATTTGTTTTTTTTTTTTACTTTTTTATGTACTTATTGTCACCTGGGCTTTTATCTAATGATATATCATATATCAAAATCGATTAAGCCGGTTAGAAGTTATGGTGGAATAAAGAAATTCACTAATATACATACATGAACCCTGAAGACATAACACTTCTTTTTGGGCAGTCGTGTAAATATCCCTAATGTGTGTTAATATCAAAAAGAAAACTAAATAGAATTCAGACTGCTGCAAACGCTCAAATATTCACTACTTACAATTAATCAATTGCTCGAAGCAGGACTACGGCCCAATTTTATTGCTCTGATATAATTTATTTCATCCCGTAAGGAAGGAGCTTTGCCACATAAAACGTTATTTACGATAGGAACATTATTAGCCCGTATCAACCCCTTATTGCAATCTCCCCCCCGGGCTAGACAACAAAGGTCCTAAGCCTTCCTGTCCCCCAAAGCTGATTACCACCCCAAGGGGTCGATTGAATTTGCTGTACCTACCTACGTATTTGTGTGACACATCCGAGATGCTAAATTGAATTGGGTGTTGAGATCTGGACATGTTATAGGCGTAGGTACCTAATTTTCCTGTGTTTTTATAGAATATATGACTTTCAATTAGTTGAAACGTCACTACCTACTGTGTGTTAGTGTGTGTTATCTTTACTTTAGTTATTACTACAACTAGTGTATACTTATTGCGTACTAGACTAGTGTTATCTGCGTTTTTATTGAATTCAACTTTAATTTGTATTAATGGAATTATGACGAAACGCGCTCGACGCCCACGCTTACCTCTGTACGATAAACCCTGAGTCTCATGTGCCTGTAATTTCATAATTACTTATTGGCTTTCAAACTCTGCTCTGCTACCGAAATACACTGTAATGTGCTACGCGACAGATTTTTACTTGGGGTGGTAGCTAGCCAATCCTTGCCCAAAATGCCTAAAATGCCCTTATATGTGAAGCTCAAGTCCTCGGTGGGAAGTGAACAATGGACCTGCGGCGGCGCGACAGTCCATCGGTATTACCGATAGGCTATCACTGCTTCTACATTTACAATTCAACATTGTTAACAATGGTGTGTACATTATCGGGTAGGACTCGAATCCGTTACTAGGGTAGTACTTAGGGTTTGATATGATGGAAGAAGTTTCAGTGCAACGATAAAGAATACTTTACAAGATGTTGGGAAATAATTCTTAATAGAGTACATAACATAAACACTTTATAGTTATTGAAATAACATGTCGACGTAAATGTGAATATATTATAATACATACGTAGAACCCGCAAAATCATTCCCAAACAATCAATATACGACTTTACTTACGACAATACTAACTAGGTTACAACATTCATAGTCAAATTAAATAATAAGTTAAAAATGTAATTCCTAAATCTAACTAAATAACCCACTCCTGATCGCACCGGGTGCAAATAACCCACTCCTGATCGCACCGGGTTCAAATAACCCACTCCTGATCGCACCGGGTGCAAATTAAATTACAATAAATTATTTTATTGAGATTAAAAGGATTTCACAAACATTGACATTCATCTCACATTAATTAGGTACATCAAAAAAGTAATAAGGAGGTACAATTAAAACAGAAGTTATTAGATGAATTAAAAAGTCAATAGAAAATAAAATTAACAATAGTAAAATACATGCCAAATAAAATTATAAAATGTCAAACTTCAATAATCAATCATGAATTTCTACATTGTCAACCAAGCTGTTAGCACTTAGCACGATTACTTTTGAGTTTTGTCCTATTGGTCAATAAGATTATCCATAACGCTGGCGGTATTGCCGCGACAATATTAAATATTTATAATGTAGTATTAAGGCAGGGTTTTTACGTTGCAAACTTACATTTTGAAATAATTGCCAAACAAACAAAGCCACGATAGAACGACACAATTTTAAGGCGTTCTACAAACATATCTTTCTTGTGATATAATTACTAAAAACAAAAGATAATTACGGCGACGAAAGAGACATCAAATGCACGCTGACGTTTTCCACGTGAACAAAATCGCAATCTTTTTACTCAAGGTGGCACCGACTATGCAGAGCTTCTGCCAAAGAGTTAGCAACAAGGTACGTCTCATGTTTCCTGAAAAGATCGCTTTTGTCGCAAATCTCGGCTATTCCACCCGGCAGGGAGTGGACAACGGGGGGCGGGCATAGGGGGACACGAGGAGGGATCAATTATCGTCGTCTCGGCGCTTAGCAGCTAACATTGCCTTCGGACAGAAAACCCTAATTGAGAGCTGTGATATATTCAGTAAGAGCGATCCAGTTTGTAAGCATCGCAACAATTTCAAGAGACAAGCGTAACTAACAGCTTGTTAAAGAGCACCTAAATCAGTATTTTATTAAGTACTCAGAATCATTTATGCAAAATAGATCACTTTTTTGGCTACCTTTACATATTACAATCGAAGCAATGATGGCCGAGCGGTTATAGCTATGGACTGTCGTGCTGCAGGTCCCTGGTTCGATCCCTACCGCCGCACCGGCTTGAGCTTCACCGCAGGGTGGAAGGGCATTTTGTGAATGCCCGCTTAGCTAGCTACCACCATCAAGTAGAAAATCTGTCGCCAAGCACTTAACAGTGTGTTCCGAGTAGTTCCGACAGCAGTCCTTGAGAGCCACAAAAATTACAGGCATGTAAGACTTAACAACTGTATGTCCCAATGTGACGGGCGCAGTGCAATTCGTCACATGACGAAATGCATCTGTTATAGGCAGAGGTTAATCAGCTTAACATCAGGTGGGCCTCGTGCTTGTTCGGTCACAATCACATAAAAAAACAATTTCAGAATTTGAAATGGCAGTGCCCACATTGCTCGAAGAACTGATAACCAACATAAGTTGCAAGCGCTCGTAGCCAAGTTTGCTTAGCCATTCTGAATCGATCAGCAAAGTTAAGCAACGTCCGCCGCGGTCATGACTTGGATGGGTGACCGCTGGTGACATTACTACTGAGCGCTTCCGTGCTTCGGAGGGCACGTTAAGCCGTCGGTTCCGGTTGTTGTCTTAGGATAGCAGTCGTTACAGCATGGTGGTAGGGCACTTTGCAAATGCCCGCCTGGCTAGCTACCACCCTCAAGTTGAAAATCTGTCGCCAAGCACCTAACGGTGTGTTCCGGCAGCTGTCCTTGAGAGCCAGTAACTCCAGGTTAGTCTGAACAACATCCTCGACCACATCATCACTTACCATCAGGTGAGATTGTGGTCAAAGGCTAACCTATAAGGCATAAAAAAAAAAACCGATGAGGAAGCAAGGTGCTCGAGTGGTTATCATATCAGAAGACGTAGTTTGTAGGTCCCCACTAGGTGGAATGACGACATCGGAACATTAGCGGGTAGCCAATGGTTACAAGTGGCTAATAGCCGTTCATTGTGGCGTTCTATGGGGGAGGCCTTTGTTCAACAGTGGACATCTATCGACTGATGATGATGAACCGATTTATATATGAGACCACAATTTAAAAGTATATCCATATCTACAAAGAATATATAAACATATCTATATAAACATTTTTGGGTCGAATTCGGTTAAAAGTGTGGGGCCCTACTGAGATTATGGCTGATAGAAGCGTATCTATATAATTTTGTTTGGAACAGTAACATTAACTTAAATTTGATTATTTTGTGTGAAAAAAAAATTAGAATTTTAGTTAGCTATGGCTAACCGAAGTGTGCTCGGAGCCTTGTTATAAATCTATGTTTAGAATATAAGTGCATAGAAGTTTTAGAATAAATTATGCAGTACTACATTTTAAACTTCAACTTATTCACACAACATGTTATTTTCTTTGATTCAATTCAATTAAACTGCTCCCCCGTTAAATAAAGTTGACAAACTGTCTGTCTGATTGCATGGGCTGTATTATGTACTACCAGCAGAGCAGACATTATGCAAGAGACGTCGCGTGATCTCATTTGTATTCATGGCTAGGGATATTCGCTCGGCAGAACTGTACCACTCTACCGCAGTGCCATTAGGTACTCTATATTTTGTGGGACCACGCCAATAACCTTGAGGCACTGATTGTTGCTGCTGTTTGCAGGATGATTTAGCTGTAAGTTTTAGAATCAGATGCATTTTACATTTATTGTAAGTAAAAGCGATATCTTTTTAAAATGTCGACAAAACCAAATTATGCAATTAAGCTTTCATGATAAGTTAATAAATTTTCGTGCTTATTTACTAAAAATCAAAGTATTCGCATGGGTCCAACTGCGTAAATTAGAAGCGTTTTTATGGTTTTGTTTCCCTTATCTCAAATATAATAAAATTATTTAATAAAACCTTATTACTATATACATCTTGTACGAGTAGATATAGAAATACTTTTTTTAAAAAGTATACCATTACAGGATCCAGTATTTTTTTTAGTTTATTCACTGTAAAATAAACTCGATGTTGATGAAATTTTAATGGGACCAACTTTAAGGTAGGAACCTCGCGAAATGGTCAGTAAATTGGGATAAAGTATCCTGTGTTCTAATCCAAGACCTAAGGAATATTATGTACTAAATTGAGTTAAAATCCGTACACCTAACTGCGTGTTCCGGCAGCAGTCTTTGGGAGCCAGAAAAAATACAGGCACATGAGACTTAACAACTATGCCTCAGTGTGACGGGCGCAGTTATACAATTCGTCACATGAAGAAATGCATCTGTTATAGGCAGAGGTTAATCGTGCTTGTTCCATCACAAAAACGTCACTTTCACATTTAAATTATTATTTTTTATATTAGTGTGATGGGATAAGCTCAAACTTATTAATCTATAGTACTGTTAATAATACAATTTATATGGCGATAAGTATGTTCGTTAAACACATTAAGAATATGTTACTATTGTAGCCACTTAAAAGCCTCCGCAAATGACAATGCTATAAGATGAGTATACAATACAATAAATAAATAGCAGGCAAATTATACACATCAACACTTATCAGCTAACAATTAATCTAATGCCCATATAATATTTCAGATCCAAAACGCTTCTTCATACATAGTTTTCAGCTTTTGCAGAAACTTGTGCAGTTTTCCGTGGAGCACCTTATTAAGCGCTTTCCCGGGAAAGGTATCACTCGATTTCAGCGTTTTTAATACCATGAGTGTAATTATGTATATTGTAAAGTGTTTTGTATTGCATATTAAGTTTCAAAGATCTGATTATGAATATGTCATATCTCAACCGTCAATAAAGTGTGGAATATTTTAGGAAGTCGCAAACACAACGAAAATCGTACAGTCGTCAAACATTTTGATAAGATAAGGATCAGTGCCGGTTTTAGCACTACCAACGCCCTGGGCGAAATTGTTACTGCGCCCCCAGCGAGATTGAGTGTGACATATAGCCACTCAAATTCATGAAAAAAAGTTAAGAAATAGAATTCCACAGAACTCTTTTATTTAGAAGAAACCAAAGTCCATTTTTCCACAATTTCATTTTCGATTCACAAAAATGCTAAGTGTCCATACATTTAGATACGCGATCTTTAATAAAATTTAAAATAACGAGAGAACACCATTCTGATCAGGCAAAACAGATTTCAGACTTATGACTTCATCACGGCATACCTACAACATCTATATCTGATTTAGAGTCGACGGTTAATTTCAATTGAAGATCACTACAGTTTGCGAAGGTCTGGTTTTTCTGGAATCTTTATTTACATTGTAAATTATTACTTAATTACCTGCATTGTTTACATTGTAAAAAAAATACCAAGATTTTGAATAATCATTTACTTAACTGTTTAATTTTTTTATTGAGTGATATTAACGTAGTCTTGAAAAGACAATTGAAAATTCAACTTAAAATTTATTTTACAAACGTCACTGGCTCATCGCGGATAGTTTCACCAGGTTGGTGTTTTACACGAATGCTTGTTGTGGCTCAATTTTTAGAACTTTTTTTAGAACTAACTCCTTAGTAGTTAAAATGGCACTTTTAAAGCCTTTTCGTCTATATACTTCCAAGAAAGCGTTGACTAAGGTGATCAGCTTAAAGTGTTGACTTAGGTCTGGGCTATATGAGGGCCATCAGTCTCCAGATTTTATAGGTTAGTCCGGAAGGTTGGTTTCAAGCCAGGCTTGGGTAGTTCGTGCCTTGTGACCAGGCGCAGAGTCCTGCTGGAAAATCCACGGTACATTTTTTAAAAGTGTATTGTTGAAAGATTTCACAACACGATCCAAAACTGTCTCTTGATACACTTTGGCTGACGTTTTCACTCCTTTTTCACAAAAAATTAGCTTCGTGGCGTTTTGATAAGACACGCCTCACCAAACCATCATTGACGCAAGATGATGACCACGTTGTACCTTTCCGATCACTTGAGCAGCTTGTTTAGAACTGTGAGCGTATAATGTATCATTTTCCTTAATGTAGTGCTCTTTGATCGTGCACGAAATCGAAAGAAGCTTTTAAAATAATAAACGCGTTCCAAATTCGAAATAATTAAAAAGTATAAAAAAAAGTTTTTATGTAAGTAACAATATTTATGGCGAGACTAAAATATTAGATACTTGCTCAATGGGCCAGACTATAGTTTTTTTGCAACTTCTTTTCTTTTTGGCTCTCTGTTTTCTATAGTTTGAGCCAGATAGGATTATTTGACAGGATCAACGTGTTTTGACATTTTATACTAATCAAATAATTAGTACAAATTCATGATACAATAATATTCTGCGAATTTGTATATGATCCAAGGATCATATACAAATTCAATTCAATCTGCATCTTATGAATTCTCTCTAATTAAAACTATTACTAAAAATAACTGAATAAAATCCTGAAACCTTTTTACTTTAACTTGAGATTAACAGGTAGACATAAAACACACAATATCACACGTTAGCATTTCCAATTCAAATGAGTGCCATGACCTACGAATATTATTCGTAGGCCATGGCGAAGATAATTACTATTTTTCTGAAGTGTAGCGAAGGCAGGCTCTGAGTCCGTAGCGAAGCCAGTTTCTGGCTCCGTGTAAATTCATAAATAAATATTGAACTTTCTATTATGTTTATATATTCATATTTTAGTTTTGAATCAATTTACCTTCTGAAATATACTTATAAACTCCTGCAAGATTTCACAGTTGCTTGTTGCCTTGAAATAATACTTTGAAATATTAGTATACAAACCTCTGCTTGAAAAATTCATTAAATAGTGAATGCGCGCATATCAGATAATGCATTCAAAAACACAATGAAGTAGTTATACAATTTTTTTTTTTTGATAAAAACAAAATTAACTATCTATTTGGGTAAGGTAATAAGTAAGGGTTTAATATACGAAACACTGGTCTTAATAAGTTATACAATTAGAGCACAAAATTTCGGTTCCACTGAGCATGTTCCGGTGGCCGAGTGGTTTAGGCAGTAGGCACCCGCAGCGAAATTATTATTGATGCTTTCTGCAAGCCACGGAAAACGTAAAACCAGGTTTTAGTCTAGACCAAAAAAATCGTGTTTTTGTTTATTAATTTTGGAAAAATACCTATTAGCAGGAGACGAGAGAGGAGATTCACTAAAATGTTGAAAAAATATGGATAGGTAATGTGTTATGTCTGTCGTCGAGGATTCCCGGTAAAATTAATAGTAGTGCTCCGACGTAACACTGCGTTCCGCCCTAGTGTTGCCACCTGGGTGCTTTTTGTTACTAGACTTAAGGAATTTAAGAGTAAGTAGGACTCCGAGCGAGTGGATATAAAGGGGCGCCTGCGGCGCCCCTTCGTACCTGGCGCCCTGGGCGGTCGCCCAACCTCGCCCTACCCTAACGCCGGTACTGATAAGGATTGTCCTTCGGTAGAAACAAGACGACGACGTCGAAATTATAGAAACTTGCACCAGAATATCGTTATGAAAATAACTTTACCGATTTCTTTCTACGTGTAGGCCGGCACTACAAAGATATATAGATTTTACAATACATAATAGGTAAGTAGTTATAGGTACCTATTGCGGTTGTGACCACGATGTCCAAAGTCTAAAAAGCAAAATATATATGTGGCCCTGAAACAATGTATTCAACACCTAAAACGTAAATCGTTGATAGGACTTCTGAGCATTCAAAAAATTTCAACTTCATGCAAGAAAAAACCTATAACAAAGAACCCCGCAAGCTAGTCCGTAAATCCCGCACCGCTTCCGAGAACACTTCCGTAAATTGCATTTACAAACACTCGTTCAATATTCAATCCTCGAGCGTAGACAGGTGCCAGAAGGTGCCCTAAGATGCGACGAGACCCCTTCCCCCTGAGATGAGACGTCTGTTGGGGTGCGATCCTGCTTTCGGGGAATAAGGTGGGAATTGGAAACAGATTTTTGACACAGTTGCCATTGCTAAATGATATGAGACTTTCTGCCGAAACTGCAATTAGGTACTTACTCTAGTTGAGATTCTATTAGGGTCGTATAACTAAATGTAACTCAAAGTTGAGATTGATCCTAAGACGCATTTCAGTTCATTTGTCAAAAGCTGCATCTTAGTGCACTACCGACAGTGTAACAAACCACCAATTATTTAAGGATAACAGATTATTAAAAAGCAACATTTTCTTTTCTTACGGAAATCGTAACCGCGCGTCTCCCAGTTATACGAACGGTGCCATTATCGTTTACTGAATTTTTTACCGAAATTGTGGAAGGAATTCAGAAGGGTAGCGACATCAAAAAGTGTTTGAAAGAGCACTTCTTTCGCTCAAACTAAAGCCAGAGTAGTCTGGTTTAACGCTGCACCGTCCCTGATGATGATGCTTAAAATAATTTGCATGGTGGAAGGGCATTTTTGCGAATGCCCGCCTGGCTAGCGACCACCCTCAAGTTGAAAATCTGTCGCTAAGCACCTAACGGTGTGTTCCGGCAGCTGTCCTTGAGAGCCAGTCATTCTAGGTTAAGCCTGTTAACACCTTCGACCACATCATCACTTACCATCACGTGAGATTGTGGTCAAAGGCTTACCTATCACCAATAAAAAAAAAAAAAATTAGAGCCCTTAATTCGCATCTCGCATCTGCACCTACTCGTTGGCCAAAAGACTCCTGGGGCGTAGAATCGGGAGACAGGGACCACTAGTGGAAAAAATCATGTGTTTAAAAACTTATAAATAAAGTGCTTCACTTAAAGTTATCGAATTATTATTATTTATAAAACCTTACTTTTATTCTTTAAACAGCAAATGAATTTAAGCGAAGTACTAGGGTTAACCCGTTCCTATCAGCAGCACAAAATATATAACAGCAGGTACGAGTATCAGCCCGCTGGTGAACAAGACAGTGATATACGGCAAATTGTGCGGCACAATGAAGCCAGCTCGCATTGTCGACGAGATTCTAGATAAATGTTTTGTATGTAGCTAATTTTGTGACAATGCCTTTATACAGTTTAGTACAGGTATTCAAACAAATAGGACAATGCCTATTCATTTGATGTTTGAGAGGAGAGATGCCGTGGCCGAGGTCATTTTATTATTTATTAGAATTACTATGTATACGAATTGTTTCAGTCCGCTTGCAAATTGCTATCCGCGCTCTCAAGAACTACTTAGTAAACATAATTCTAGGTTAAGCCTGTTAACACCTTCGACCACTTCATCACTTACCTTCAGATGAGATTGTGGTCAAAGGCTTACGTATCAGCTATAAATAAAGCTCAGTAAACATGCAAGCGCCAAAACATTCAAGTAATTGTAATTAGAACAGACTCTGAACAAATATAAACATTAATAAAACCGGCCATGTCAGGTCCGGCGGTCAGAATCAGATCTGTATGAGATTCCGATGGTAAATAGGTTCAAAATGTTAAATTTTTTATTCTGTGGCGTACCAATGTGTTTTAATAGCCTGGCCACACAGTTCTTTTATTAGTAATCTGTCACTGTATTGTTGATCTTCCCTTTACTCTCTTTGCAATGTCTCCGGTGTAGTGTGCAAATAGTAACACTTGTATTAATTTCAACCATATTAAGTATAGACCCTTGTCTATACTTAATATGGACCACGACCACGCTGTCTGTATCACCACTGCGTATCTATCATCTTTGCAACACAAAAAACATGGGTGAAGTACGGAGTGCACTGCGAGTCGCATTACCCTGTTCTATGTGGAAGTAGATATTGAATCAAGTAATCTGGCCATAAACAGTCGTAGGTACACAGTATCAATGTAGTTTGAGAACAAAGCCAGCCATAAAAAATATCGCAGCACTACACTAACCTACCGCTACTGGCTTGAGCTCTAAGACAATTTCCAAATTTCGACAAGTGGAAAAAACGCAATTCACAAAATATGGTTAAGCTAGGTATGTACAGTCAATTCTAGACAAAAACCCTTTCATTATTACTTTACCGGAGCGGCGCGGCGGCGGCAGCGCCCGGCTGTACGGTGCACACCGCAATTATAGCAATTCATTAAAATTAAATTTGGATGCCATTATACCGAGGTGAGGGTGGCTCTACAGCTAGGGCTCCCCAGAGCCTAGCCCTTGGCTCCTGTGGAGTTTTGGTTCAACGCCATTATTTTAATTATACGCACGTGCGTTTTAATCTAACTCCTTATGAGGATTAGAATATTACAACAGGAAAAATTTGGACTACGAGCAGGATTCCTACCCGCGACCATATGTCTTTATGGCCGGGAAATGCTCCTCTAATTGAGCTATCTTAGTCAATGAGTCATAGGTCAAATTTGTGCCTTAATGTAGAATCTTGGAAGACATAAAAAAGACAAGAAGGACAGAAGGAATTACTTATTTTGTATAAAAGGAAGGCTCCAAATATAGAGGTATCAGACCACTTGGTCTATAGAATCAGAATCAGAATCATTTATTGACCATAATAACTAAGAACGCTATTCTAGGCAAGTCAGTATACATGTAACATTTTTATATAAATATTTAAATATCTTACATCTTAATAACTAATAATTTGGTCACCTAATGTTTCCAATTAAAATGAAATAACTTAATAATAACTACATTCAGGCAATCATTATACATCGAAACGTTATTTAAAATGCATTGTAATTAGTGAAATTAATAAGAATAAAGTCACTTATTTTATACAATTCTAATGAACAGATTACAATTATAAAAAAAAGTGTTTAACAAAGTTAAATATTAGTAAAAACAACAAAAATTTGTGGAAAATATAAAAAAATATGGAAAATTATATAAAATATAAGCGAAATAAATTAAAAGGTTTGCCATCACATTTGAAGCAATATTTATTGAATAATTATAAATTGGTATATAGTTACTAGTGGCGAAATGCACTACGCCCATCACCTTAGAAAGTACTTAGAGAAGTCTGATGTGCCTGTTATGTCACCGGCACCCATACCGTACAAACTGGAACATGGTAATGCGAACATTACAGCTTGGCGGTACAAATAGTAATGGTGGCTTATTACTTCTAGGTATACCATCATCACTTTGTAGATCAGATGAGTCCGGCTTCATAATAATGTTGTTTAGAGTTTTTTTGAGCCAGTCATTCTAGGTTAAGCCTGTTAACACCTTCGACCACATCATCACTTACCATCAGGTGTAATTGTGGTCAAAGGCTTACCTATAAGCAATAAAAAAAAAAAAAAAAACTTTGGATAAAACAGAGCTTTATCAATACATACGAACTGATTGTAATATGTACGTACCGCGTCTATTTCAGAGAAAACTGTTGTGGTATAGATTCGTTGTTTCGAATCCTTTTTTTGGTTTTACCTACGAGTAGTTATCTAGTACTTGAGGCCCGCCCCGGCTTGGCACAAGTATTTAACAAAAAAATCATGTATTTAAATTTGTAATGTAATCCGCAAAGCATGCGTTATTTCCAAAATAAAAATATAAAAAAAACAGCTATTGGAGTTGGAGATTACTCAAAAATGGCTTGACCGATTTTGGTGAAATTTAATGAGGCCAAACGACAAGCATCAGTTTTCAAATTAAAAAAATATCAAAATCGGTATACACCCAGTCAAAAGTTATGAGGTAAAAAAAATCAGACGAATTGAGAGCCTCCTCCTTGTTTGGAAGTCGGCTAAAATTATAGATTTAGGCTCAAGGCATTGACTTCTATATTATATTTTGATGGCTCAAGGACATAATGTACACGCAAAATGTCACCGGGTTGGAACACGTGGTAGGTGTTTAAAATGTGACGAATATACGTTTGTATAGAGAGCACTGCGAACACTCTTTTTTGAAGTCGGTTACAAATACAAATTTTCTTCTGAATTATATTAGTGTTGATTTCTGCTTGAGATTGAGTACAAAGTTTAATAGTTAAAGGTTTAATTTTGGAAAATCCGTGAGAAATCTATCCGAAAATGGCAAGATCAGTACGATACCTCAAGCACAGGTGCAGTCACGAAAAAGCTTCTACCGGATGTCACCAAGGCATTCCAACTGACGCGGACAGTGAAACTGTCACCTCTTGTAGTACAAATGATGACAGGACACGGGGGAATATCCGAGTTCCTGTCTTTCGTTGAGAGGTCCTTCAAAACAGCGGTGAAAAGCAACTCGAATTTACCCCCCCGTTCTAGTAGCCCGCCTACCCTTCCTGCTCCAATCATAGCCCCATCCATCCCCGATCCAAAAAACACAAATATTTCCCAACTGTTGGCATGTGGAGAGCAAGGAGAGCCTGGGATTCACATCCGAGGCGTTGCTCTCTATATGGAAGGCAGTAAAGAAAGACTCGGAATAAGCTTCTGCCACGCTGGAGCCAAGAGCCGCGTCCGATTTTTTTTTTTTTTTTATGCCTGATATGTTAGCCTTTGACCACTATCTCACCTGATGGTAAGTGATGATGTGGTCGAGGATGTTATTCAGACTAACCTAGAGTTACTGGCTCTCAAGGACAGCTGCCGGAACACACCATTATCACCTGGACTAGCTTGCCTGCTGAATGGGAGCAGCTTTAAAGCAACCTTGAAGCGAAAAACGTACAACGCCATGCCAGTGAAGGTTTTCATGGGAACCCCATGTCGTTTGGTACGACTGAAAAACAGGACGGTCGTACTAATCGAGTGGACGGGCAGGACACCTTTTGCCCAAGCATGTTCGTTGCTCTCAAGTATTTCAGAAAATGCCGACAGAGCCCGAGTGATAAGCGTAGACGCAATGGTAATAGAACACTGAAAAGGAGAAGTCGCTGACCATCTTGGTTGCATTAAGGCCTCAGAACACCATGAGGTAGTTGTGTATGAAGACAGAGGAGAAAATCTTAGTTACCTCAAAAAATCCATACAAAACAATGCCCAACAATCAGTTGTTGGGGACATCCGATCCCGAGTTCAGTTACCAAAAGTGGTTCAGAAAGGCTCCAAGAAAGAACAGAGGCAGAAAGAAGCCAGGAGTGTAGCCCAAAAAAGAGTAGTGGCCGTGTCGCCGCATTCCTGACAGCTTTCGGTACAGCAGTGGGAAGCTTATTCTGACACCCATCCCAACCCCGAAACCCAATGCCCACAAAACCACCACCCCGTGGCAAAGCACCATCAAAAGCTACCCGGACGAGAGCCGACATGGGACAGGTCAGTCCACCCCGATATATCCCGGCACAGGAAACAACAAGCCATGCAGCTAATGCCTTAATAGAGTTTTTAGCCATTATAAGGGCGACCAGAGAGGTCAACCACAGAAACTGCGAAAACATCATGCAGTCCTTCAGGCTTAAAAATGAAAACCTTTTAAAGGTGAGACTCGAAGAGGCAGAAGCCGCTATATACAACAACGACACATCCCAGGTCATCAAGGGGAAAATGTTAGGTCAGTATATGGCAGCATACAATGCAACAGGCGGATTTGTGTCCCTGGACGAGGGAGAAACGGAGCGACTAGGTAGGCCTAAATACGCGACACCACAAAATGACCCGATTGTAGTAACGGCCCAGTGCACCAAAATAATGTTAGATGACCGTAATGGCGAAATCTATTTTGGGGGATCGGAGATCGAAGCATTCTGGAAAGACTGGGAAGTACCGAAAATACAATGGGTAAATGGAGTTCCAGGATGTGGCAAAACAACTTGGGTGGTAAGGCAATTCGATGTGGACAAGGACATCATTATCACAACAACTACAGAAGCAGCGAAAGACCTGAGGGAGAAGCTTGCGCACCGAATTGGAGTAAAAACCAAGGAGCGCACAATGGCTTCAGTCCTCGTAAATGGTTTTAAAAGAACTGAGAGCTACAGCCGCCTAACGGTGGATGAAGCTCTAATGAACCATTTCGGAGCCATAGTCATGGCTTCCAGGCTATCAGGAGTTGATGAACTTGTCCTCATCGGAGATGTCAATCAGCTGCCTTATATCGATAGAGAAAATCTCTTCGTATTAAGGTACAACCGCCCTAACCTGACAAACAAACATCACCCAGGAGTTGTTATGCACGCGTCGGAACCCAATGGATGTCGCGTACGCACTGAGGGAAATATACTCTGGTATATATTCCTCAGCTCCCCGTATTAAGTCCCTTAAGCTTGAAAGGTACACAGGTGCAAAAATCCCCAAATCCCTCCCCAACACTTTATTCCTGGTTCACACCCAGGAAGAAAAGGAGACCTTAATAAGCCAGGGCTACGGAGAGGGAAGTGGATCACGCACCCTTACCATCCACGAAGCGCAGGGACTGACATACGAGTCGGTCATCGCCATCAAGACCAAGAGCAGCATGAAGTTGCACGAGAGCGTCCCGCACGCCGTCGTTGCAATTTCACGGCACACTGGAACCTTCATATACTACGCAGATGACGAAAACGACGCCATAGGACGGTTCGTTAGGAAGGCGATGGTTGCGACACCAAAAGCCATCCATGATTACAACCTCAAAATGGCTATTAAAGATCGAAATAGCGCGGTAATGGAGGCCTTGTTAAAATGTGACGTGGGAGAATAACAAAATATGTAAATTTCTGTAGGTATATTATTTTATTGTAGTCCCAAATTATTTTTGTAATTGTAATCGTTGGCACGGGTATCCGGAGCGGTCATGCTCACAGAAAGGTGTTGTCTAGCGGCGGTGTTGTGTGTCGGTGGTCGCCATCTTCCCTCAAAAATGGTCGAGGAAGGCGATGGCTGGCACATGCGTCAACTCGTGAACGGGTACTGCTAGAGGATACTGGTCTGCTCTGGATGCTGGGGCTAATGACATTAACGGAAAAAAAAAGAAAAAAAAAACTTTTAACACTGTTCCCCCTTGGAATGTTGCATGTTTCCTATTTCATATTTCTTGTTTACTAATAAATTATGTCATAGTTAAAAAAAGTCACGGACCCTGGAGTCTGTGGAGTGTAGATTTAAAAAAAAAAAAAAAAAAAAGGTTTAATTTAATTAGTAGTAGTTTAATTATAAAATAAACTTACTCAAAGGAATTAGAAAGCTTTTGATAAAGTTTTATCCAGAAATATTCCATATTTTACGTAAGTATGCCTATAAGTTATAAAACGCCTGAATTTTTTAATCGGGCTTTGTTACGCATTTCCGGCAACCAATAAAAAATTCAAGAAAGCTGAAATATTCTGGCTTTGGATATAACTCTCTTCGTCCTAAAGATTTACTGCCGTGATAATCTACTGGCGCGATAAATCATGCCCCCCTGGGTTAGTATCGAACACCTTAAAGACAGATCGCGATCATTAGGGGCTCGGGAACCCCAGGGAAATTCTGCTATACTGCAATCATTTGTAAAGAACCATTAAACGTTACTATATATCATCTAGTGAACTAAGAGTGGTAAGCTATTGGCATATGCTTTTGGCATAAGTTTGGGCGACACAATGTACTCTCTAAACCCGTGATACAGAAAATTTCTAGCATAACGAGCTGTGCTAAATGATCTACCAGAATATAATACATTCTCCAGTGAACGCTCGCTGTTAAGTTCGTAACAAAGCATAAGTCCGTAGAAAAATCGTACAAAAGAACTTGCAATTATCCAACCAACTATAGCCACAGGCAAATCGTTAAAAAGTATGGTGAACAGCGTGTTTGAGGGAATCTCCGAGGTCATTGATCTTATTGAGCATTACACATCGTTCAAATTTACGCGCCAGCAGAGAAGTTATGTACTTATGTTGGGGTAAATACCTAATTATTATTTTTTCAATTCGGTAGTTATAAATCAAATCTTACGTGTTTTTGGACGTTAGTGTCTAATGTAAAAAATGTAGAGGAAATCATATATTATTTAGGTAGGTATCTATCAGTTTACAAATGAATAATCAGAAAGCCTCAGCTTTAGGTATTAAGTTCTTACGATTAACATATACAATGCATGGTAAAAGTTGCTGCTCTACTAAAGATTTGATGAGAGATTTGAGAAATAACCTTAATTTAACAATATTTTTTAAAAAAAAGGTGGAAAATGCAAAAAAAAGCCTTAATCTGTGGCACCATTGCGCAGAAACAGGCAATTGAACTCAAATACAATCACAGTACATGATTTTATTGCCACAAGACATCTCAACTCAAATAAAACAATATTTATTTGGTTTGGTGAATAATCTGCAATGCCAAGGAGGCGCTATATGAAAACTAGCGAGCCATGGCTTCTGCCATGTCTGGGAAACGCTGGACTTAGTTGCATAATGTGGCGTAGGCATAAAGTGAATTCTAATCAGGCAGTTTTCATTACTTCTAAGTATATCTTAGTATAGTTTCTCCTACAGTGTTACAACTACTAGGTAGAATTAACAATTTGATGTAGACCGACTTTATCAAACAAGAGTCGGTGTTACTGCGTTTACAAGCTACAAGTCAAGCAGGCAGGTCAATCCAATCTTCAGCTATAAAGTGGGTAAGAAGGTTGTTAAGAGAGTACTGACAAATGGTAGGTAGATACGCTTAATAACTGACTGCAGTGTAATTAACGAGTAGTAATGCCTTAAAGATTAGATTTAACCCACAGCCTAAAGGTGAGTGTGTCTATCTGTAAGTATGCTTTTCCACGAGACTGCTGGGATGGGACAAGTATGTTGGGATTGTAGAAGCTAGTTCGAGATTCAAACATAAACTGTGTTTGCTATGATATTACAAATGGATTCTAGCGGAATCTATAGTAAACCTACTTATTCTAACAGGTACTAGCTCTACTATTACTAGCTTACTATTAAATATAGACATTGAGAGTAAAAGATGAATGATATTATTTATTTACGTGGCAAATAATATCCACGTGACGACACGTAGGCGTACCTGTCTACGCGGCATACGTATTTTTTTCTCTATGGCAGCTAGTGATGCCATGTCTGCAACGCATAGATTATGTACTATACCACAAATTAATCACAAATGTAAATTCACAATGATAATTGTTTGTAAAATTCAGTAAATGTTTTATGTGTTTACATACGTATATATGTATTTTTATTTCTAGTTTTGTTCATGTTATTTATGGTTTTTGTTATTTTATGTCATGCACGTTCGTGATGTTGGTCGGGAGTGCCGTCTGAAAACCAGCGCTTAGGGTCATTCTTGAACCTGGCACATGCTGAGACGGGACTCTTTCCTAGCATCACGCAACATTGCAATTCATTGTTGTTTAATTGTCTAATTCAATTTAATTGTGCGAAGTTTTGTAATGTTGTGTGATGATGGAATAAACTTCATTTCATTTCATTTCATTTAACTTAGAACAAAATTAAATAAAAAATTCATAAATTGTATGAATAAAAGGACATAAAATGTATAATACAGAGTTATCAAGGGTTACCAAGACACAGGCTGCGCCTAGTTTGGAACCCATGACCTAAACATGTATGTTTATTAGGATTTTTTTAATTAGAAACTAGGAATATTATAATTATGTATGTATTTGTCAACACTGTTATGAAGAATTAATAAACGATATTACTAACACAGGTAATCCTACCTACAACCAAGTGGTAGGTCTCATCAGCAAGAAACCGCCTTGGTAGGTGCCACCGCAGTATCAGATATTATGCATCGAAACAGTAGTGCATGTGCAAACACTACTGTGTTACATTGTGTACCGTGAAAGGCAATAGATCTAGGTAGGCATCAGACTAGGAGGTCCGAGAATCCGAGACATTAGAACCAACATCTCGGAGTGACAAGCGCAGTGCAGTGCCTAGCAGAGCTAGGAAGGTGACACTGCAACTGTAATGGACAGGCATGAAGCTTACCATTACGCGGCGCGGCGCCTAATTAATCTCATCACTTTGTATAACAAAAATAAGCATCTACGTATATGAAAGTGTGTTTGCCTTTCGTATATCTGTCTGTTGATTACCTTCCGATAGTTCATTCTTATTATTACCAGCAATTTAAAATAACATCGACTAATTGAAAAGTCGAGTGTCGATAGTCTATAGATATCTACCTAGTAGTTAAGTTCCTACAAAAAAATTCTTATACACTAATCGGCTGGCAGGACGAATAGGGTGACCCTAGTTGGCAGCTAAGCAATAAATAAGGATTTCTCCACCATGTAGATGGGCAATTACAACTTGGACCCATTATCGTTCTAGCTTGTCGACGTGACAGACAGACGGACATGTTGTGTAACATCGTCCGGGGAGGCTTTTGCGAGGGTCGTTCACCCCACTGGGGAGAACACTCACCCCTCAAAAAGACGATAAAACTTTAAAACTATCGCTATAGCGTTCACATTATCTTGGCAGAGTATTGCTACAGCATGGGGACCTAAACTTCTGTGAAATAAACTCTGTTTTAAAACCAAAAGATTTAAATTCGTTTGTGTTAGTTATCATTGCTTGTCGTGGATGTTTCTCCCGACACAGGTGCCGAAATTTTAGAGTGCCCGGAAAAAGTTTCATTGATGAAAATGCAATTTTCTTGAGACCCTTCGGTAACACAGTTAGGGGCTGCTGCCCAATTTAGAGAGGTTCATAAAGGCGTGATGCCAGGTGATTTTATCAAGCAGGTACAAAAATATATATTTACCTTATATACCCAGCATTATTGTGGCGGAAAAATTATACAACAATGTTGGAGTGGGTCATTATGACCCTGTCGCTATTTCCGCTATTAGGTAGGTATACAAAGTTTAGCTATATTTCAATATATCAAAATAACAAGATAATATACATTACAACAACTTTTATTTGAATTATTCGTCATATCTCTATTTTTGTTTGCTACGAAACATATGTGTAATATCAAACTTTCTTTCTTAATATTTACAAATATCATACATTTATTATGAGATCTTTGTAGTATCAAACACATTATCATCAGGAACTTTTTTAATGTTTATCGTTTTGGTTTAGACTTTCATGCAGCATTCGCATTAAGAAATGACGTGTTCAGGTCATGTAATCATATAAGTGTACTTGTAACACTGAGTTATCTTCCTATTTATTTAATAAGAACAATCTTGGCACCTTTAAAGATCTTCAGGAATTTCTCTTAAATTACTCCATTTATTTCAGCATATCTTGAAAAAGAAATATTGAATCTAATGCAATTTGTCATGGTTCAACAATCTCACTTTCATTTAGCTGCCTTTGCCAATAAGGTACCCCGGGCTGCTACGAGAGCAGTAATATTATAATATTCGTTATAAACATGAATCTAAACAATAAAAGGGCACAAATAAGCAAATATACAAAATTATTTATGGCGTAAAAGAGCAACGTCGTCGCCATCGAGCTGGGTCATATTAAAGTACCTGATCGTAGATTTATGTATGTTTTCGAAATAATTTTTAAAGCACCACTATTCTTACAAAAAAATCCGCCAAGTGCGAGTCGGACTCGCGCATGAAGGGTTCCGTACCATTAGCTATACAACATTAGACTTCATATTATAACCTTTTTTTGTTTTAACGTGCGCGAGTCCGACTCGTACTTGGCCACCTTTTTATACTTGTTGTTATAGCGGCAACAGAAATACATCATCTGTGAAAATTTCAATTTAGCTATCACCGTTGTTGAGATACAGCCTGGTGACAGACGGACGGACGGACGGACGGACAGACGGACGGACAGCGAAGTCTCAGTAATAGGGTCCCGTTTTTAACCTTTCGGTACGGAACCCTAAAAACGAACTAAATATTCTGTGATGTTAATTTAATGACAGAGTAAAGTAAAATATCAGTTTCGAGTGCACATTTATGTTGAGGTTAATATTATGTACGATGGTATATAGGTAAGAAAGTATGTTACTAAAATGGATTTATACAAATGATAATCAACTATTCAGCATCGAAATAGCGTCATCAAATAATAGAACCGGTTATGAGAACAGCTCCCATCTCTTATGCTTAAAATGGGACTTACGTCATATCTCCACCATATAGAGTTGTCTATTATAGGTGTCTACTTAAAGTTAACTTTTTTATCTTTGATATGAGTATCTAACTACGTATTTATTTAACTGTAACAACCGCTTTGTAATAAACAAACACTGAAATATGTAGGTAGGTACATCAAATGCTTCCAAAAGTACCCCTCTCAATGATGGACGTTTAAATAAAATTCAAATTTGTTGAATTGCACCAGTAAATCTCAAATGATGGTTCCATAATCCGTGGATATCGTTTAAAAATACCCCCATCCCACGTCGCGGCACATACCCCTCGGCTAATGGGGGAGCATCACTCATGCGAGAGTTATCGCATATCCTTTTCATAACCATCTCTTCTCTACTCTACCTACCAATGTAGGTGCTACCCTAAACGTTTGGCATATATACGTACTAAATAAGATACTTTTTTCTACAACATATACTCTAAGTACTTATTTTAAACGAAGTTATCATAAGGTCTCATAATATAAAATGCGAGATTGTCTGTTATTTATACACGGCTGGACTGATTTCAATGCAATCAACAGATACAGACTGATTACACTAATGTCAAACGCAACGTGACTGGTACATAGTTTATTCACAAATACCAAATTATATCTATATTTATGACTAATTGAGTGGAAAATTAGTTTCTTATAAAGTTATAAAAAGACGAAAATGCATAGATGAGTGCAATTTTTTTTTACCTCGAATGGGAATCGAACCCACGTCCAACCGATTTTACGGACCGGTTGCCATTATCGAGGATCGCTTGACTGAGCCGAAATGTTGTGCTCTAATTGTATATTACTTTAACCGTCATAGGGGGCGGTGCGCGGTCAGCCGGTCACCAATCGGACTACTGTAAATGTGATTTTCACATAGCACGCGACTGCGCTTGTAATCATATTTTAGAAATGCATAAAATAGCAGTGCTTTGATGAAAACGTTGGGCTTTTACAGCATTCAACAATAACCAATCGTCTTGTATGCTTGAGTGGAGTCGTTTTCAGATCAACAGCTACTTTCAAGTTAATGAAGACATGTGAGCAACATCCACTGCGCACTGGTCTGATGAATTCCAATTGGAAGATATCCTTATACTTCTATAATATTGCATGAACTTGGTATGATGCAGCAGCATTACCTGCAATCTTTTGGATATATTTACTGGCTTTGGCTGTTCTTTAATGCTGTTTCTGGTCTCACATAGATATATGTATTATATTATTACATAACCTTATAAACAAATTTATAGTCTCTATTTATAATTATAGGACATGTATCTTATCTTCATAACCACATCTGTCTCCTTTAATCAAATACATTGTTTAATTGCAATGTTATACATATCATGATCTTGCAGATAACTCAAGTACCTACCTACAGTATTCAGCCTGCAAGCGGGTGGCCAGATATTATCAAACATTAAGTATTTCTATAACTAAACGCATCAACTGCTGCGCGTGCTACAAATCCTCACTAGGCCATCTACCACTCTCAAGTAAAAAGCTGTCACCAAGCATCTAGCGGTGGTTACAGCAACAATCCTAGAGAATCATTCTCATTCTAGGCTAGAGTGACTTTATGAGAATAATTAGATTTCGGTCTAACTTTTTCTATCGGCGCAGGGACTGACCGCTGAGCTTGTAGCCTAAAGCCAGCAATAAAATGTATATCGTTAGTCAACGAAGACGTCCGCGGTTATGAAGAAAAACACTCAAACCGTTCTAAGTTGGGTAAGGTAGGAGAGTGGGTTCAGTTCAGCAAGGAAACAGGTTAATCGATATGTTATCTAACCAGAGCTTGTCGATAACGTGGATACAAACAGTTAAATCGTTGCGATGAAAACTTACGTAAACCTAATATTGCCGAAACCTAAACCTATTACCGCAAAAAAAAACATTTTATTTGTTGTATGTGTATTATGATAAACATAGCTAAATCGTTACTGATGATGACTAGCAACACTAGAAGCAGTGTTTAACTAAATAAATTGCATTGCAATCAATCAATGTAATGGATGACGAGAATAGGCCCCACGTTGGGCGCCAGAATGTATTACTAAATTATTATTAACGGACGCATTGTTAACAAAGCCTTTGTATTTTTGTCCTTTCTTTATATTTCTAGAAGCCCGTTAAATAGATACCCACATACAAATGTATAAACATATTAAGTACCTATCTATTTTTCTTCAATGACATATTATACCTAATATTTTGGTTACACGTTGGGTGCCAAGACTAAGAGTCACCGCAATCTTATGAAACCATAATACGTTCCTACTAATGCTAATATTATTCAGCAGTTAAAGTAGAGCAGCGCAACTGGACCGTATCCAGGTCATTGACTTAGTTCGCGTTTTTAACCAGGGTCACGGGTTCGTTGCTATTCTACTAGTAAAAATTAAGTGGTCTTTACATATAGCACTAACACCGTTTAAATAAATAAATTGGTATTCTTAACAACACTTTGACCTGTTCAAATAATGTGGGAAGTATTTATTTCCTTTCTAGTTAAAATAACGTTCAGTAACTGGTTCGGTAAGAAAGCGATTCCAAATCATGTGCAGTTAATTACTTATACAAAATATATTTTATTCAACGTTACGAATGATAGTTGGGAAAATCGCTATTGTTTGCTCGTGCCATAACAAATAAATCAATCTGTGTCGAAAAGAATAAGAACCCCCAATTCTTCTAATCATTCGACATCTGTAAGTAAACCGCGGCACGCGTCGTTAATGCGTCCATTACTGGCACTCACCAACCCCTCAGCATCCCGTTGTATTTGTCAACAAACTTCCAAAGTTAGCACTGCACAAACCGCACTTAAAAACACCTCGATGCCCAACTTATGGCAAAAATTGGTTTATAGACGAGTCTTTATTCGTACAAATGCGTTTTGAGTACGGTACAATGAACCGAGAAGCGGTATTTTTGGCACGAGGATCGACAAGCACCGGGTTTGGCTTTACGCGACGCACTGAGTCTGCCGGCCGAGGCAGGGGTCCGTGCGGGGTGCGTTCAAATCGCGGGCTTCACAGACGCGCGCACTCTAGGAAGCGAATGTCTGTGACCGTCGGCAAATCGTACCTATTTGGGATTCCATCATAATTCATGTCTCGTGTCAATGGAGGTTGCTGCGAGTGAGGAACGATTCCGCAGACCGCTTACGTAACTCCATGAGGGGGTCACATTTATTTCAACGTTTTCATTGCCACTTACGCATTAAAGCGATCACAATATTATTTGGTATTACCTCATTATTTGGCTAGAATATATAGGTGGCACCTGTTTTATTAATAAAAGTTTGAGGCAGCAAAATATGAATGCTTGTAATCTGTCAAATCTGTTCGAACTAATAAAGCAGCAGTGATGAGGTGAAGAGACCCCAACGCCTTTATTTAAGAGGGTAGGCTGCGGGCGGTTCTTCATACCTACAAATATATTCCCTGATTTTTACTATATTTTTGCATAAAATCTAGTACTGATATAGACGCGCCTGTCACTTCCGTCAATCAGGAACTGATTATTATTAAAGAAAATATGACCCGATAATAGCGGTAAAATGGGTAGATACTTTTTGTTGAACAAAAAATATCTACCCATTTTATCGCTATTATCAGAGGACTACCAGTCAAAGTTTTAAAAGTTTTTAACTTAAAAGAAAATTATAGGAGATTTACTTAATAATAATAATAATAAAAGCTATTATTTCGGATAGTTAGACCCTTACACTAAATTAAATTTGTATCTTCGACAACCTTACGTATCCGTTCGCCCATTTGGCATAGGCCTCCTCAAACTTTTTCCAATCTTCTCTTTCTCTGGCTACTCTAGACCACATATCAGCCGCGACTCTTTCTATGTCGTCTTCCCATCTTTTGTATTGTCTTCCTCTATTCCTCATCCTATTTACGAAATATCAATTCATGTTTATTTTGCTCTAGTTCTCTGAGCATCTTAGAGCGTGGACAGGGCACGCCATTTGTTTTTCCTTATTGTGTGTGTGACATTCTCTATTTTCGTTGTTTATCTAATGTATGTGTTTTTTTATTTTGTCTGATTTCTTTATGTTCAACATACTTCTCTCCATGGATTTCTGGCTAACATCTAGTATTTGGTTAGAGCCCATGTTTGGAAACCATTCGATTGTCATTCATTGTCAACGACTAGATAGGTAAATATTTTTCAGCTATTGGAGTGTAACTCAAAAACGGCTTGACCGATTTTGATAAAATTTAAATGTGACTAAACGACAAGCATCAGGTTTCAAACAAAATAAGAATTTTCAAAACCGGCTCACCCAGCCACAAGTTCTGAGATAATAAACATTAAAATCAGACGAATTGAGAACCTCCTCCTTTTTTGGAAGTCAGTTAAAAAGATGTGAAGCTTACCATGAGGCGGGCGACTTGTCCGGTTCAACAAATTATTACAAAAAACCTATCCAAGTGATTATTCTGTCGTCATCTGAGACCGCAGTGCACATATAACGAGCAGACAAGCTTCCTTACAAACGCTCCAAAATATTTGAAATATCTACTTGCAATGAATACCTGATGCAAACGTGCTCCATACCATAATAACTATATAATCTATCTTTAGATAAAAGCAAGTAATATACGAGCATTGTGATAATTGCATCAACTTCTGCCAAGCTAATACTTTTCATTCATTCGGTCACTCACTGACTAAACACGGAATCTTGGAGAGAACTAATTGACCTATGATATCATACATTTGGCAGATAGGTAGTTTGTAGGAAAGAGACGTCAAATAAGAAAGGATATTGCATTACGGCTGAATTAAGGAATTGAGGCTCAATAATGTTTAAAGAAGATCCAAATAAACGTGGTCCAAACCGCGGGAATAAGCTAATAATGTAACACACACAGCTTCACCCCTTAAAGGGGGTTTTTCCATAATCCCCACGCTTGGCAAGCGTCTTGGGATCAAATTGAAGCTAAATAATATTAGAAGAAAACCTAAGTAACAAGCAAGCCGCGGGCATAAGCTAGTAATTATTATATCCGTTGATAAAAAGAGGCTAATCCTAGCTGTATTACTACGGACTTATGTTCAACTGCCACTGGCGCAGAGTCGAGGCGATGCGGAGAGTCAAAGTATTGGCCCACGCGTGAAGGTAAGGTATAATGATAGATTATATAAGATAATACAATTTAAAAAAAAATGACTTCAAACAGAAAATATTTTATAAACAAAAATGCGCTAAAAGTAAATAAACCAAACCATTTATTCATTTGAAAACGAGAACATCATCAACGTAGTCGAAGCCAATTAAATGAGCATTATTAGGGATAGCTAAAATACTACTCGTTAGATCTCACAGAAAAAAAGGCACCACATGGCAAGCACCAGTTTTCGAATATAAAAATATCATGTAAATCGGTATTCATAAAAATGTATGAGGTACCTACCAATACACAAAAAAACGAGGTTCTCAATTCTCTACTTTTCTAAATACGAGTAAAATATTTGTTTGATATCTCAATTCTCTGTTTTTTTTGAAGTCGTTCTGTTGTGTGGACCTATTCAGTAGTCTTAAAAAACAACTAAAGGACACAAACACATTTATTTTATTAAAAAATATAAATTATTATATTTACAGTACATAGGACTCGCAAATTATCAGTATATATTTCTCTACTATATTATGCATGTAATTATACATATAAAGCTTCCTCTTGAATTATTATTCTATCTAATTAAACCGCATTAAAATCCGTTGAGTAGTTTTAAATATCTAAGCATACCTATATATAGGGCAGACAAACGGCGGGAAGCGACTTTGTTTTATAATATGAAGTGATATACTGCTGACAACGCGTAAATAGGTTTGTGGGGGATTCGAGCCTAGCTGAGCAATAGTTAGATATATTAGATGTAACAGTTGAACTCCAACACGACAATGTGCGTGCGTTTTTTATTTTCTTTTTAAGTACGTAAGTTAATTGAGATAGAATTCAATATACCTATGTACTATTAAAGCGTAAGTAGGTATATGTCACGACGCGGACGCTTCGCTTCGCCTCTGCGCCATGCGCCAGTGGGAGTAGAGCCGATCGGAAGCAAGGCAGGTCTCAGGCGGCAGGTCGACGGTTGTGTGTGCCGTTGTTCGTTACGTAACGATATCAAGGCCGCAGCGGCCACTCAACTTGTACGTCTGCATTTGCTCACTCATCGGCGCTCATTCAGAGTCAGGGCACACCTAAACAGGCATGTTTGGCGATGGGCGAGGCCTTTGTTTAATGGTGCATTTATAACGGATGTTGATGAGATAATGAAATCTTTGCATTGTTTTAGAAGTCACTTGCATACAACCCCCAACTACCAAATGTACGTATGTTAAGTGTTTAGGTCACAAAATTTCCAGAATCGTGTACACGCGTCTCCGTGGTTTACACACCGAGTGCTGTTATCGAGACTGGCGAATTTTGTTTGATTATTTTAACTGTCATAAGGGACGCGCGGCCATCAACCAGACTACTAGAATTCATCTGAGTGAAAGAAGTGCTTATACAAAAAAAAATATTCTCCTTATGTTGTCGCAACTCATTTCTAAGAAATACCATTTCAAATGTTGTTCTCTAAAATGGATAATATGTCATGACCCGTTAGCACGCGATAGTGCTCCTAAATCTTGTAATATTTAGAAATACGATTATCTTTTGAATTAATGAGTAAATTACAACCAACACTTTTAACTAAAATAACTGCATTACGTCTTACTTATTCACTTTTATGAAATACCTAATTATATATAATTTGTCCATACCAGTTCCCGTACATGTGTGCTCCACGAACATTATGCCAATAGCTGACACACTAGCTGGAAACATAGATTTAGAAGTTGAAAGAAAAAGGTCTGGATGGATCACTAGTAATGGACCAGTGGAAAGCCTAATGCCATAGATTATGTAGTTTAAAGAGCATTTTGCGAATACCCGCCTGTCTAGCTGTCACCCTTATGTAGAAAATTTGACGCCAAACACCGCACACTGTGTATCGGGAACTGTCTTTGAGAGCCAGTAATTCTATGTTAGCCACAACATCTTCGACGACATCATCGCTTTCCATCAGGTGAGATAATGGTGGCTAGCGTTGTTACGCTATTCCATATTATTATTTATAGCTGTTGCTATAAATACCTAAATGTAACAAAGTGTTCGCAGTTTACAGAAAAATATGCACATGGAATAGCTTTAGGCACAGAATGAAAAGGAGTTCAGGTATATCAGACTTTATTAAACCCGTCTTAGTCAACTTAAACACATGTTAATTACACCTAACCTAATATATACAATAATTACAAATTAGCTACACCTCCGTTATAAACATTGCATAAACAATAAAAACAAATATAAACTCTAAACATAGATCCCATTGTTAAAATGAATTTATGAACACGAGCCTTAGCGACCACACGTTTGCAACTCTATCGTATGTATACTATTCAAATAATACTTCAGTCCTACGAATAATGATCATTTATTCGTAGCTTCAGTCCACTGAAATTATTTTCATCATTAAATTCAGTCACAATCATTTATTCAATTGAGGTGTCTACGACGACGCTCTGATCGAGGACAATTACAAACTTGAATATTGACATAGTCTACGTTGTACTGCCACGTTCAGCAAAACAATATGTATAGAGTCACTACGAGAAGAACGGGCAAGAAACTCGGGGGCAAATGTGTGGCATACTATATAGGGTGAATTATTGAGACGGGACAGTGAGGGCAGGTACCTTAGCCGCCATAGTTACAGGAAAACGTTTTTAAGAGACTAATCCATATATTTTTAAGATATTCTGAGCTGCATCTACTGATTTTGGGAAAAATGTACATGCAGCATCAAACATGTCAGCAAAAAATTGGCAATTTGACATAAAAACTTTTTTGATGCCAATTGATCCTGTTTCTTATACGGATCAAAGTATCAACTGGACCGACTGAGGTTTGAGTACTAGAAACGTCAGAAATTGCGACAAACTTTATCCTAGACTTTTGATCCCTATAAGAGACAGGATCGATAGGCATCACAAAAAGTTTTTGTGTAAAATGACCATTTAATTTTTTTTTATCTGTGCATGCAGTTCAGAATACCCTAAAAATTTATGGATAGTCTCCTAAAAACGTTTTCCTGAACTATAACGGTTAAGGTACCTGCCCTTACTGTCCCGTCTCAAAAATTCACCCTGTATAATAAAATTGTTAGAATATTTATTTAAATTACGTAGAGGCGGAATTGTCCTAACATTTTTGTCGTTTAAGTAATCACAAACTGTGTAGTACGATTTATTAATCAGAATGATTTTCATCTGCAACTTGTATTGTCCTTCTGTGAGCGTTTACAATTAAACAATGCAGTATACTAAATCGATTTGCAGCAGATCACTTAAAAACAATCTTACTGAATATTTATTGACTGTTAAGGATCCTTATTGTATAATTATAATTGTATTGGACATGAATGTCCTTTCATTTTTCTTTCGAAAAAGAAGCCTGCTATGGAGTCCAAATGTCAAATCCATTTATTTGCATTAGAACACATGCCATGTAGAAATCTTATAATAAAATTAAAACAGGACACAATTATTCTAATTATTCAGTATTAATAATTATTCTGTCTGTAAGCAGACGTGCTAATTTACTTTTTATTAACAAACTTTGCAAAAATAACTACTAAGACTAAGTTCCTGAAGGTCCTTCACAGTTTTCAACGTTATCAATGTTCTTTTAAAGTTGTATACATCCAATATTTTCATGTTATCTGATGTACAATTTACTAAAAGATATGCACACATAAAATACATCATTTATATATAAATCCTTTCGGGCAGGAGGTTATACAATAGTTATAAACTTTTTTATTTGTTGGCGGATACACATTTGGACACAAATATCTTTAATATACATACACCGTAGAGGAAGCATGTTGCATGCTTTAAAAAGAGGTCTGCAGCTGTCTGAAAGCCATCGTCAACCAAAACTTACGTCAAAATTAAGTTCATTATCATTACCACTCTAGGTATGTAATAAGATCTCTGTTTAGTCCCAGTAATATTAGCAATATAAGTACCACAAAGAAAATGACAATTTGATTTTGGTATGAACACGATGTTAAAAAATACAAACATAAACTATGGTCTTTACGTTATGGACCGTTTTATACGAAAAAACTCGACAAAAAACATTATAATTATCCAATCTGCTCACAAAATTTCACAAGAAACGGTTAAGAAATGCGACCTAAATAAGACATCCGCCGGACAGATAAATACGAAATTATTTTTGCCCAAGCTGTAACGGGGACGCTTCGCGCTCGCTTGATCACCTATACCGTCACCATTAACCGAGCAAAGAAGCTCATTGGTGATGATGCGTTGGTGGAGGCTAGACTCCAAAGCCTCGAGCACAGACGCAAAGTTGCCAGTTTATCGGTATTTTACAGGCTTCACTTCGGAGAATGTGCGATCACTTTACACAACCTCATTCAATTTACACAATTTTGATCAGAAAAAAATATATGTTGTAGTTCAATATACTTGCTAGATTATTTTGTGGTTCAAAACACGATCAGTACAACTTCACTCGATCATAAAAAAACACGAAAAGAGAGAAATTTTGATCGTTTTTAGAGTCGTACGTATATTATATTAATCTTTTACTTTAAAAAAATATGTCAAAAAATAGGCAATTATGTTAAGAAGATTATTTTGTGGTTACTTTTCCTCAAAATGGTTTTTTTTTTTTAAACAATATTATATAACAGAGCGGCCTGTCCGACTTGTTTCAGTCGTCTGTGAGACGTGTCTGAGGTAGGACCTGTGTCGCTTTTGCCGACTCGCTGCATTCCCTCACTAATCGATCGCTTTCCTGTTAGAGTTATTCGTTGTTCTTATATAGTTTTAAAAATGTAGCTCATTTTTAATATGACAGTATACACGTAACAGAAATGTACCTACTAAACATAGGTAGATTTTTTGCTGTTTCTTTTACTTTTGTTTCCGTTTAAAGATGACTAGATCTAAAGGAGTATTTACAAAAAAAAAAATTGGAAGAATAAGTTCTTACATACCTAACTTTAAACTCGGTATTTTTGACCGAGCGAGAACTTAGTTCGAGCGAGTTGCTTCAATTTAGAAAAAAACGCTTTCGTATGTCCGGTTGTTCTCCTCTACAGGTCGCATTTCTTAACCGATTCCGACGAAATTTTGGGAGCCGGTTTGATAAGTCAGTAAACATTTTTGGTCAATTGAGTTTTTGGATTTTTTTTCAAAATGACGGAGATATACATTATAAGGTGTTAAAAGTATGGACGCCTGCGCTAACGTATATATAATCACGCATCTCGAAAATAGTAAGAGATAGGTAACGGAGATTTGAAAAATTATCATAGGGAATCGGTAGAGCAGTCAATTGATACTTGTCATAAATTCAACATGGCGGATTCAAGATTCTAATAATCAAAACTAGTCCGATTTGGCTGAAAATCGATATCTTGGTTCTTCTGGACGCCTTTTTCCAAATTTGGAGCCGTCACGGATCAGTACGAAAATTCATACCTACCTACGTCTTTCTGGACGTCTTTATTCCTGGAATTAATTTTTCGACGACATCTGCCAAGTGAAGAAAGTAACTCCGATTTGGCTCAAATTCAAAATCTAGGTTGTTCTGGACGTCTTTATTCCGAATTTGGAATTCATTTTTCGATGTCGTCCACAGACGACCACATGCCAGTATGCAATTTTTCAGCTACCTTACTACGTATTGGTAACAAAAATAATAAAATAATTTAAGTCTAGTACATTATTCGTCGTTTGTTTCGGTAAACGTTCTACACAATATATCAAAATTACAGGTTTGTTACTTATTTCGTTTACAAGCTAAAGACTTACGGACGGACATACAGACAGACATCGGGCACTCATAAATACGGCTCCATTTTACGTTTTGAGTTCGGAACCCTAAAAACAGTGTATCCGAACCAAATCTAATAAAAATAGGTACTTATTGTGAAACGCATAATTTTATTCTATAAGCGAATAAAAATGTTCACAAGAACTAAACAACTATTTAGATGCAGTTCTGGATTTAGTAGCAGATACCTAAATTGGATCAACTAATACACTGTGACGCTAATAGCGTGCGGCTGGGGACATCGAGCGAGCGACGTGAGTCCTGACGCGCGCTGTGCGACTAGAGCGCAGCGCTGCGTAGTGTCAATAGCCCGCAACTCTCGCACGCTAAATTTGCCTACTAATTTACTATAAAGGGGCCTTAACACAGAGGATGACACACGAACATATTATTGCATAAAGGCTTAGTTTAGTTTTATAGCCAGCGCTTTACTTCATGCCAATCCTCGTTCACAACTATGCTCGCCTCTGCAACTTCATTCCTACATTATTATATGAAGGTAACAACAAACATTTTTGTTAAAAATATTTTTGATATAATACTTCCGAGCGACTTCCGATACTGAAAATGATATGACTTATTAAAGTCGGTACCAAACAGTGACTTCACATCAGCACAGTTTGACTGAAGTATAACTGAAGTTAGACTTAAGTAAGTCATACTTTTCAGTGTTGGAAGACGGCACTGATTTAATTAAAAAAAAATACCTTACTTTTTTTTTTTTTTTTTTTTTTATTGTTGATAGGGTAGCCTTTGACCACAATCTCACCTGATGGTAAGTGATGATGTGGTCGAAGGTGTTAACAGGCTTAACCTAGAATGACTGGCTCTCAAGGACAGCTGCCGGAACACACCGTTAGGTGCTTGGCGACAGATTTTCTACTTGAGGGTGGTCGCTAGCCAGGCGGGCATTCGCAAAAATGCCCTTCCACCATGCGGTGAAGCTCAAGCCCGTGGCGGGATTCGAACCATGGACCTGCTGCGCGGCAGTCCATACCCAAAGCCACTGAGCTATCACTGCTTTTTAGTGTTACATATTGCTTACAAGATCATTCATTTAAAACAGTGTTCAACTCCGACTAAACCATCAAACAACCACTCGAACTGATATTGATGATATGCAATGTCAGTTCATATTATCATCAAAATCAGTTCATATCACTTTATTCTCGTAATAAACAAACATAAAAACATCCATTGGAATTGAAAACCTCCTCTTTGGAAGTTGCTTAAAAATATTACAATTTTACCTAATTAATGTCTATATTTACAATTTACGTTCTGTTCCCTACATGTTGTTTTTCTCTTGTACTCCTTATCCGGCTAGAGTCGTTAGAATAGTTGGTAGGCAAAATATATAACCTCCGATTCGTCAATGTTGGTCCGCGCACGAATCCTACGATTACATATCATTCGCCATTTTCACAACTTTTGTTTTAATTGTTATTGATGGAGACAGTTGATTCTTCAGAGAGCCGCCCAAATTTCGCATAGAACAACGTCTCGGCAATCACCTTCTGCGCTATCGCAGACTGGTTGCGATCCAACTCCCGTAGTTGTACCCCAATGGCTTTCCCTATGATCTCCCAGTCGTTGCCCTGGATGGAGTCGGGATTTTCAACTTTAAGTCTTTTCGTGGGTATTTCTGAACTGCTATCACTGTCGTCGGCTCCATCCTCTTCCAAGTATTCTGCGGGGAACTGGCTGTCGTAATCATGGTTGAATCGACTCTGAAAATTAGACGCTTTGTTATAAATACCTATTTCGTTTTCCTTTTATTTCATTTAAAATGCGCACGTTAAACTTAGCGGGAGTCCGACCCGCACTTGGCAAGTTTTTTATTATTCGTTTTTGTACGTTAGATATTGGAATATAATCACACCAAGTTTAAAGTTTGTTCGTTTACATGTATTACCGTTCTTACGGTAGAGAAAAAAGAGAAAATCGTTTATAAAACACATTTCTTGTATCGTGAACCCCTTTAATTTTATAATTTTTGGCATTGTTCGGAGACTACATAAACGAGTTATAATTATATTTTTATTTGTTAGGCAGCCTCGGCTGTACGAAAACCCAGAAAATATGCCTTGAAAACTGCATGGCCTCACAAACGTCGACGAGTGGCACTTTCTACAGTTTTTATTATGACTTTTTTAGACATACGAGTATATACAATGAATGCTCCGGCATCTAGAGCTTAAGCAATGATGAAATGTTAACTGTTTACCCTCTATAGAAGTCGACGTCTTCGATCTCTAACGTGTTTTGCCGGATAATTCATAATGTTAATATACATTTACAAGTCTGATTTCTAAGATAAAATAGCTTTCGGTTTAGATTTATGTACCATAGTCCCGAGGCCGAGCAGGCGTCTTGGCGATCGAGGTACAACAATGTTTTTGCTTTTGTCTGTCGGCTCGCACAGGCAGATATGGATTCTATTCTGGCAACACGTGGGATACATTTTTATATTACCATCTTAATATTAAGATGAAATCAGTACCTTTATCAATTTTCAGGAAAACTTTTGATTTCGGTTCGATTTGAGAACTCTACGCTGGTTTGGTGTGACCAATCACCGGTCACCGTTTCGAACCCATACACACTGCGGCTTGAACTTCACCGCATGTTCGTAAGGCATTTGGCGACTTCTCGCCTGGATAGCTACCTCAGGTACAAAATCTGTCACCAAGAACTTATCGTAGTATTCAAACAGCAGCCTTTAAGAGCAAGTTTTTGTTCTAGGCATAACCTTCTTCAGCGAAATCATCCTTTAGAAAGTGGCTTAGATTTGGTTGAAGCGTAGCAAATCAACAATAAAAAAAAACTGACATTGCGTTTACCATATTATCGATGTCATAGTCCAGATACGTATACTCGAGGCTGTCGGCGTCAGTCCTGTCTGTGGACTCAGATTTGATCTTGAGCGGGGTTTGGGTCTTCACGTGGTTCTCCAGGAAACTGAACTGGTCGAAGTACCACAGGCTTGGGGAGTACACGTTATTCGAGTTAGATTCCTGAGACGCTCTCACCTACAATCAAAATATCACGAATTCAATAACTAAACAAAATAATATTATGTAACACTAATACTGCCGATTGGAGCACTTCATCACTTACCAATAGGTGGGACAGTTACCACATGCTTTAATTTGCGCAAAACTTGATGAACCCTGGCCGTGACATCACGTGACCTGCGCAGTAATACAAACACTTGCATACTGCGCAGGTCACTGGATGTGTTACCCCAGGGCACATAAACCCTACGGTTCAATTCACGCAAATATGCGCTATTTGCACTATATGCACGCAAACGGTCGGTTCATAACTTGCTAAACAGACACCACGATAGCAAAATGACGTCACCTCCGGCCGCAAACAACGCTCACAGAAAAGTGGTAGTGCAATGTATGCACAAACGTCAAACTCAAATCTTGACAGATAGATGAGGAGATTTTTATAATTGTTGTGGTTAGAATGTTGAACGTACAAACATCTGTTCACAAATAATGCCTTGAAATGCAATACTTCTATTATCAATTATTGATGTGAAGGTTATTTTGGGTCAATTGCGAAAAAGCAAATTGACAGTTAGAAGATGTTATAAGCGCGGCTACATATCGGTTCACATCATTTGCGCGCAAACAGTGCATTTACTCGTATTTCAATTATGAACCAAGCTTTTGCAGTGTATGCAGTGACAGCAGTGTTTGCGTGATTTAAACCGTAGTGAAAGTGTTGCGCAAATTGTACCCTAAACAGGGTGTGCTGCATGATCCAACACATTCAGATTCAACAAGTCCTGGTGATGCTACGCGATGATAAAGCGAAACACTTGTCGTAAGGTGGTTCTGATTGAGTTTCGTATATTAATTACTTAGGGCGGTTTGCGCCACTGATAAAAATCAAGACTGGGCTAAGCTCAGTTTAGCATAAACTAGATTAACTTTATCTTGCACCAAGGACTTTCCTTCCAGTAGAAAAGCTCCCTATTGTAGGGAATAAAAAAACCGACGTAGTAACGTTTGCCGATAAGCAAGAAGCTTAGCGGGCGCTGACAGCTGAATATAAAATGAAATTAAACATGAAATATCTATAAGAAATATTATATACTCGAATAATGGAATTACTCTATCTGGGACTGCAAAATTTTTTATGGCGTACTATAAAATCTAAAAATTAAGGTGAGTATACTGTACTGTAACAGTGCCGCCTGCCAAGCGTGGGGACAAATAGTGTACTGTATCAGCCGGAACGTCCACTGCTGAACAACTGTACTGATGTAACGTGGCGAGGTGAAACCTGTTTGATAATTATTATTGTTGTGTCGGTATCTACGCGGAAATTGGGGTTGTATGCCTGATAAAGTTGAAGCGCTCGTAGCGAAGTTTGCTTAGCCGTTCTGAACCGATCAGCAAAGTTAAGCAACGTCCGCCGCGGTCATGAGTTGGATGGGTGACCGCTGGTAACATTACTACTGAGCGCTTCCGTGCTTCGGAGGGCACGTTAAGCCGTCGGTCCCGGTTGTTGTCTTAGGATGGCAGTCGTTATAGCATGGTGGTAGGGCATTTTGCGAATGCCCGCCTGGCTAGCTACCACCCTCAAGTGGAAAATCTGTCGCCAAGCACCTAACGGTGTGTTCCGGCAGCTGTCCTTGAGAGCCAGTAATTCTAGGTTAGCCTGAATAACATCTTCGACCACATCATCACTTACCATCAGGTGAGATAGTGGTCAAAGGCTAACCCATCGCGCATAAAAAAAAAATACTTAACTGATAACTATAAATTATAACCCAGTAAAAAAATTATTTTTTGATCATGTTTTAAAATAGTATAATATTATTAAAAAAAAAGAGTTATACGTCTGCTTGCAAGGTAAATTGTGCTGTGCGCTCGCGCTCGCCGACAATATTTGCCTCTGCCAAGCTAGCGCCTAACACCTACGTAATGTAAATTAAGTATTGTAATAATTTTACTATATAGTATGTACTTAACACATTGTTAAAAAACGTTTAAAAGAATGGCCCCGAGTTTCTTGCCCGTTCTTCTCGCAGTGGCTCTATAATTTTTGTTTGCTGAACGTGGCAGTACAATGTAGTATATTTCAATATTAAAATTTGTAATTGACCTTCATAAGGGCGTCGTAGACGCCTAAATTGAATAAATGATTTTGACTTTGAATAGGTCACCATCATCAACAGTTAAAATTAAATTATTAATTATCCGTCTAAGACTTTCTTCTAATTGAGTGCAACTTCATTTAAATATCCCCGTAGGATGAGGTTTTAAAATAGAAAACCCCATATCATCTTGTGGTAATAGGGTTACAATATAAAAAAAAAACAGAGAATATTATTCCTGAGATTAGGTCTAATTTCGCGGAATGTCCAGTTCTTGCATCGCAGCGCTGGCGCTGTGCAGATCAGAATTGGCGTCGGATTGTTAGGTTCGCTCGCGCGGTCAGTAGGGGCGCGTAGATACTTGACCCATAGCTGGCCCTGCCGATGTACTAGTAATTGCTCGCACTCACACACACAGAAGTTTATCTTGTTTGTCTTTTGAAGAAGCAGTTAATACAATACAAATTACGAAAGTCGATATTGAGACACGTATAAATAGTAATAAGCATAAGATTAAAGTTAAGACGATCCCGTCTTTACTGACTGAAAAACCACTAATGTATTTCAAACATCGTCATCCGGAAGTAAACAAAAACAATCAGCTGCTGAAGGTGTGCTTGCTTATCATACAGTGAGGCAGCACCAAACCTAATCCATTTATATTCCTGGACTGCGACAACGCGAGTAAGAACACTTGCACAGGACTTGCGCTACAGCAGCAGCAATTGTACATAATATTTAATGTTGTGATAGCTCCGTAGATGACTTAAAGCTCAGCTACATTTGACGTTGATTTCACTATAACACTTATTTTATATTAATTTTAACTTTAATTGTGTAAAAATTCCGGATACATTAGAATTTTAAAATTCGTTCGGAAAGTGCCCTACCGCACCGCACGGAAGCTCAAGCGCGCAGCGGGATGGTAACCGTGAACTTGGTGCACAGCAGTCCGTAGCTATTGCCGCTGGGCCATCACTACCTCAAAAGGATTTGACACGCGATAAAGGATAATAAATTAATTCATATCAAAGACCATGCTGACCCTGCGCGAAAATGCGGGGGCTTACCCACCTACAATTAATAACGACGGGCGACGTAGCCATAAACCTGATTTGAAAGCCAAAAGATTATCTTGCTCACTCTCACGCAAGAAAACTGAGCAAGATAGTATCATAACATGAATCATGTTCAAACAATAACATACCAGAACCAGTTTTATCTGACCGAGAAGGAATAGTCTTACTACTACTTTATGTGTACTACTTCCTGCAACATTGTTTAATATTGTGAAAATTGTTATTTATAACAATTTAACCTAGTCGTATTTTTTAATTGATAACATTTGTTGTGTGTTACTGGCTGCAGCGCGAATACCATGGTCGTGAGCCAAATATTAATATACAAGCCGAGAGGCGGCGGCGTCCACAAGCCGGGAAAACGAGTTACAGGTGTTGTCAGGTACGCAATAGACAAACCCACCGAATACAAAGAAGTGACGCTCTCCTTCCTCGGGAAAGGCCTGTGCAAATGGTCAGAAGACTCTGGAGACTCTTCGTCTTTTTACCACGGCTCGGAGGACTACGTCACTCATCAAATCAATCTGAAGAACAAGAGGCCACAAGATATGGTAATACTAAACGGAGTGTACGAGCACCCTTTCGAGTTCTACCTGCCCGAAGACATCCCGACCTCCTACAAAGACAACATTGGTAATATAACCTACTTAATACAGTTGAAGTACGTCAAGCCCAATTTCTTAAGTTTCAAAAAAGTGTTTACTGCAGCAGTACCCGTGTCCAGTCCCGTCAGTGCTCAGGTCATCGCAGGTTCAACGACTCCCAACGATGGACCCGTTATTTTCGGCCTGGAGAAAACGCTGTTTGCATTATGCGCTATAAAGAACCCGGTGATCAAATTGAAAGCAGAGATAGCAAAAACGCATGTAACTCCAGGCGAAAGCGTGCATCTTTATTACGAAGTAACGAACCATACAAATGTGACTATCCTGTCTATCAACACCGAGCTCTATTGCCTCACTACGTATACCGCGAATCGTGGACATATCAAAAAGGTAGAGGTGAAAGTAAAAGGCTGCGAAGTAACTACGCCAGAAATTTACCAGGAAGAGGTAAGGCATTTCACATGCGTTTTGCCAACCCTGCCAGAGCTATTCTCCATTCAAAGGTCGAAGGTGATTTCAAAGGAGTATAAGGTGAGGGTAACGGTGCGGTTACCGATACCTCATGCTAACGCGAAGGTGGATATGACGATAGTCATCGGAGAACGGAAGAGTACTACCGCGAAGGTCGACATGGGCGTCGACATCTTGGACGACAGCTCAGTTCCACCTCCTTATTGGGAGGCTATGAGTGAAGAGAAAGTTACAGAATAAGGGTTATTCACAAAAAGAAAATAGGGCATGTTTAAGTATGAAAAATTTGTATTTTTTAATTATTAACCTTTTTTATTATTATTTAGGAAATGTTGATAACAACAATTGTGATAGTTTTAAAAACTAAAAATGTACAGTGGGCAGGCAGCATGTACAAACACCTTACTTAGATACTATTATATGATTTTTTAAATTGTTACAACCTTTTTCTTCTTTTACTGAAATGCCAAATTTTCAGTTTCTAGATTGTATATTACATACATTGATTCTGTTTTAATGGAATTATAATAAATTTTTTTTTAGGTCAGTTTTTCATTTTGTTATTTCCAAAATTTAATAAATAATACTTTACCTACTGGCGATGATTTCTCTCTTCAGCATAACATTGGGTTTCTCATCTAGGTTAAACATACTTATTTCTGTGTGATTTAACGAGAATATCAAATGTAAATATTTTACAAAATATACTTGACTTCCAAGTTATTGTCATTCAATAATTTGTATGGTCATCCCAATAAAATATCTCAGCAAGGTTTGGAGAGGAGAAACAAATACATAACAATTTGTTGACTCGCTCGATCGTACAATCCAGGTACTTACACAAAATACCTCAATATTTCTAGTACAGTGACATAGCAAGCAACATATTAGCATAATTTTAAACATTCTTTGTTATTCCACTAAGCAACATCACAAGATGTTCCAGGGACATCAATGCGGAACTTATTTACTATAGTGGGAGCTATACTCGTACTGCGAAATAAACTTTATAACAACTATTTAAACAAGGATGCATTTTTGCTTGAAGAGGCATTTAGCAAAGGTTTGGATATCACAGTTGTATGGATTACAAAGGGTTGAATGTATGTGAAAGTATATTTAAAACAAAATGGTACATAATATGATACTTGTTAGAAGCATGAAACATATTTATTATGTTTGCGGTAATGGGCATAGGATTAAGGAAAATTAAAAATATTAGACACAAACACTGTTGTGTTTTATGCAGGCTTTTACTAATTCAACACCCATTTATCTTCAGACATATACATAATAATTTGCTTTTCACAAAATGACAACTGTTTTTCATTCAATATGTAAGGTAATAAAGTAATTACTTTTTGTGCAGCTACCCTTTCTTTTATATAAATATGAAATGTTGTATCAGTACATAACAATGTTTTTTATTTTATTTTAGAAGTGATGAGACAAGCTAGTAGCCATCGTGATGGTAAGCGTCCCCTTTCTCATTCAGGTTGATACTACCTACACTGTGTGCCACTCCAGAGATTTTAGTTCTTATGTCTCGTTTACATAAATCAAATTAACTTCAGTGCCCTCCACACCCAAACACAGAGCAGAACATATATTGACATTGGTGGTACCCACCCAGACAGACCTCTGATAAAAGGACCTACTCTAGACCTACCGGTCTAATGTGATATTGCTAAATATAAAATTGTAATATTTATACTTATAAATCAATGATGGACAAAATTTACCAAACGGTATCCATTATATTACATAATGCCAAGAAGAGCACAGTTTTTAACACACACAAGTAATAAGTTATTTGCTAATTTTTTAACTAACCCTATGACTTATAAAGTTAATTAAACTTTATTTTATAGGTAATTTTTTTATTTAGATTTATTTTGATTAAAAATATAATGACAATTTCATTACAAATATAGTATCAACCAGATCGTCTAGATTCTATCACCAATTGATAAAACACAGCCTCATCCATTAATCTGAGGTTTGATTTAATCCCCAGGCTTGGCTATTTGGTGGTGACAGATTTTCAGAAGGCACTGCTGCTGATCTTCTGGTATTTTTCCTTCTGTGGCCTCTTACGACTGCCAGAGGAAGATATGGTAGGTGCAATACTACCCCAGGAACCTTATTAGGATTAGGGGCATAAAATTATAGAATTACTTTAATTGTTACATTTGGTTACTTAACCTGGCGAACACGCATGCGATCTGCAAGACCAACGCCAGGTTGTAGTGTAAAAGAAAAACATGTCATGATAGAAACTTGTAAAAAAATCTTCAATAAAATTACCTACCTTTTTCAACTCGCGAATGTAGCTGGTCCTCATATTATCCAGCTTTCCTTTGAGGATGGGCAGTGTAGCTTCTTCGTCGATCTCTTGGTACTTCGCTAGTAGTTTCTTGTAACCTTTCACCCTGAGAGGCCGTAGTTGATAGCTTGGATGAGACTTATCCCAAAGGTAACGCATACTCTTGTACATATTTAGTAGATCGTTCATTATAGCTTTGTGTGATAGCGACATTTCATTTCCAAAAGGCATCAGTAAGTACCTAACAACAAGTACAAGCCGCAAGTAAAACGTAAACGTTTTTGTTAGCTAATGTATGTTTAAGGATACATTTAAGCCCGCTGATATATAGTCGTAGTTCAGAATACCCAATTTTATTGGTCTGTACCTTGAAGAGTTAAATGTCGTAATTATAATCACAAAGTACTATGTATATACGGAAAATTAAATCAAACAAACTCATGTTTGGCAAACAAATTTATTGTTTTGTTTTGTTTGTTTTTTTCTTCTATGGGCAACAGGTTAGAAAATCTTAACGCCTGACATATTGTCACTGTCATTGTATGAAATCATTTATGGGGGTCTTCGATAAAATATACCCTAGATGCAACTTTTCGTATTGACAGAACGCATATAAACGGCTCAAGTTATCCTATACCTTTCTGTCTATTGAGATACACATAAAAACCTTAAAATTACACAAAAACGTAGTAAATCTATTAAGGTTATTTAACAATATTCAACCTTGTTTCAGTTGCATAAGGTTTAATTTTCAATTACTTCGTAATAAACTTATAGCACTTTTACTCTGCGCCATTGAAGAGAGCTCGTAAAATTTTATTACCCTTTGCTGTGATAGAACATAAAATACAATGGAGTCGCTTACTCCTAATCTCGTACTAAAAATATTATTTAGTAATTAGTTTTTTTGGTGACATTTATAATTGGAATTTTAACTATCCGTATTAGTCAACTAGCTTATATACCCTGGTTTAGCCCGGGTTGAAAAGGTGTGTAGTAGATTATATGCGGATGTTGGGAGATAGAAAAGGGATCTGTTATAATGAAATCAGAATATTAATTATTCGGCTTTAATTTTCATTAACATTTATTTATTTATTCCACACAGAACAAAAAGCAATTAAAAACAAATAATATAACAATATAATGTATCAGACCTGAATTGCAGTTCAGATACCTGCGTGTTACAGCAAAATGTATAAAGTAAACGTGTTTGAGTAATTATGAATGTTAATACAATGTTAATGTTATACATTGTATATGTAATACAATTATTTAATATTTATAAACTACCTTTACATACTATGTTCATATCATACATTCTGAAAATCATCTGTAATAATAAGAGTGCACGCTAAACCTCGTGCATTCAGGATTGAGCAGGTGGCTCGGACATTTCGATATTAAATTATTAACATACAACATCAATTAAAAACAGGAACACTAGAACTTGAAAAAGGTTTTGTGGTGTTTTTCCAATCAGTAAGCCAAGTCACTGTTACACGTATTAGTACATAAAACATACAAAGATATGCACACACACACATAAAAATATTGTATATATGTTTGTAAGCACTAATCCATATTATAAGTGAATATATTGCAGTTCTAATAATATTTCATACACACATGTCAAATTGATAACCTCCTTTTTTGAAGTTGGCAAATGTAAAATAAATGCCTGTGTACAGTCTGAGAAAATAAAAGATTATTATGACGACTCCGATAGACTTGTTCTGAATTAGGGCTCACTTGTTCTTGTCTTGCATGGGATGTTATTATGCGTGCGAAAGAGACAACTGCGTGACAGGAGTAACGGAATTTAATTTGTTGATGTATTAATTTGGAGGTGATAATTAAATAATTATGAATGTTTATCACTTAAAATACGATAAATATGTATAAAACTTACCGAAAATAGGAAATCCCATGTATTTTTCGCTATGTAAGTGTATTATTTTTGCAACTATTCACAGAGCACTTAGGCATTGTTTCACTCGACGATCAGTGCGTCACTGACGGCAAAACTGTGCTTCAGATCATTCTAAGCACAGTTTTGTTTGGTTAACTTTGGAGCGTTCGCGCAGAATCTAGGGTATATTTTATCGAAGATGGGGGTACATGGAAGTAATAAGTACTACGTACAACAGTACTTATTACTTCCATAGGGGGTTTGACAGGAACTACATTTTTTTTTCGTGGATTCTCCCTTGGAAACACCAACCATTCTCATTATATTAAGTTTTGAAAAAAAAAGAGAATTGGGATAACCGCACTTTTAATAAAAACAAATATTTTAAAAGTAAATTGATATTTTAATAAAACTATTTTTTTTTCTGATATTACGCCTAATTTTCCTGTCAAGCCAACGTGACGTCACTATCGCCACATAGTCAAACCAGAAGAATTTTCAACGCATTTCGGTTCTACACGAAGCATCCTCAGGAGGTCTTGACTCTACGAGCGCAATCAAGTCTCGGTTAGTGTCGAAAGAATGTCGAAAGTCTATTAAATTTTTTAAGTGTTGTATTTATTTATATTTTTAAGTGTTAGGTATCTAAAAATATTTATTTTAGTGTTTTCTTAAAATACTTTTAATATATTTGTTATTATTATATATGGATTTCCACACGGTAACGCATGAATCTATTAACTATCAGCTATTTTCATTGACTCATTGTCTACTTCTTTGGAGTCCAGAAAATGTCCCCGTGATTCTCAAACTAATGAGGTCATAGTATCTAGCAAAGCTATTCATCAAAAGTCTTCTCCACAATATGTTTTTTCTCAGAATACATTTTTTCCGTATGATGAGGCTAACCTAGGTATATTCCTTGTTCATATTGTCTGTGTATTGAAACTGCTTCCTGACTAATCCAAGCACTTCGTACAGAGTGCTTAAATTAGCTCATCTTCAAATTTAACACCTACGAGGTGTATAACATTTTTCCATCAGGTGAGACTGCGGTTAATAGCTTACATATCGATAAAAAATAACGCATGGAAACAACCCTTACTTATTATGTCCAACCAACGATTTGATCAATCCATTGCGCATTATAAAAAGCCTTTGATGTAGAGCAAAGTTCACTCAGGTGTAGGCCAACATTTTCACATCTGATATGGTACATTATTTTGCATAGGCATTGGATGTAGGTGGCCAATTACTATTATTACGCTACATAGGCCTAGTACGTATTTCAAGCCTTTCAGTCGGTGTCCGTTGTAGTGATCAGTTTAATTGGTTACCTAGAGTTGCTACTATAAGATGGGTTATTTCTATATGCTATTTTTAAATGAAAATACAATTTATGTATGAGCTACAAGCACAGAACGTGGTAGAGATACTACCTCCGAATATGATAATATACTTTGGATAAAGAAATAACTGAGTTATGTGAGTAATAATCATGTATATATTATTTATTTATTAACTATTATTTTTTTATTTTCTTTATTAACAAAATCCACAGCCCTTAAATACAGAAATTTATAATAATTAACTTAAACTTAAGGCCAATTACGGATTAACTTTTTATAAATGATACTTATATTTTAATTAGACAGTCATAATACACCTACTGAAATTATATAACATTGTTAAACTAAACATTTAAGAGAAATTACAGTTAGCCACAGAAATAATAATAATAAAACTATATGTGTCATGTGAATGTGTGTGTATTTGTGTAAGGGAGGGTGTGTTTGTGAACGTAATAAAATTAAATTGAAATGTCGATAAAATACTATGACACTGCACTCATTTGAGATTCCGAAGCAGAGCTAAAGCTTTGGCTCAGAATCTCAAGTATATCACGCCTAAACTTTGATTTACTACTGCAAAAAATATCAATTGAACTGAATTTCTTATTGTAAGTCCTTTGCAATCTACTGACGACAGAATTTTGGGCATAGAGAGTGCTGCTACAAGGGACTGCAAATAAGCCTGTATGTCGTGTACGCTTCATGGGACAGCAAAGACACAGCATTTTATGAAGGAGTTCTAGGCAATCAATATATCCATTGATGATGCCATGTAAAAAGTCATATCGGCAAGAACTCTTCTATTCTCAAGCGTAGTTAAACAATGATGTGCGCAAGACTTCTCATAATAATCAGAACTAAAATAACTTCTATAATTTAAATGTTTCGTAAATTTATACTGAATATTTTCTATGCCTTGTTTATAAATCACGTAGTGAGGGTTCCAAACTATGGAACAGTATTCAAGCACACTTCTTACATACGCATTATATAATAATTTTAGACAACCTAAGTCTGAGAAGGGGTGACTAACACGCAAAACAAAACCTAGGATTTGAAGGCTTTATTTTAAATATATTGTACATGATCTGCGAAGAAAAGTTTAGCATCCATCATTACGCCAAGATCCACAACAAGGTCAACTCTTCTCAAATCAATATTATTAATTTTGTACACAAAGTGGATAGGATTCTTCTTTCTAGTAAAAGAGATATACTGACATTTATTAGTATTTATACCTATGCGGTTGTTGGAAAAGTATTCGGCCGTTCGGACGAGATCTGACTGCAAGTTTAAACAATCTAGCGGGTTCTTAATTTGCATAAATATTTTCGTGTCATCAGCATACATGAGATATTTTGCATGCTGGAAACATCTACCAATAACATACAAATAACACGCAAACAGGAGAGGTCCCAAAATAGATCCCTGTGGAACCCCTGAACATACACTCACAAAATCAGAACAGAATCCACCAACGACAACTGCTTGCGAGCGGTTGCGCAAGTAAGACTCCATCCACATTAAAAGATTGCCACGGATGCCTAGTTCAAAAAGTTTTTTAAATTGTATCATATGGTCTTCACGGTCAAATGCTTTCTCAAAGTCTGTGTAGACCACATCCACCTGAGAGCCGCCATCCATGCCTCTAATTACGCTATCAGTAAAAACACCCAGGTTAGTTGCAGTTGAACGACCCTTCAAAAAGCCATGCTGCTCAGTTGGTAGGAGAGGAACAATCATTGGATATATATTAGTATGTACAACTCTTTCTCTTATTTTAATAAGTAAGCTACTAATGACCAACTCTCATTTTCTATATTATTTTAAGTACTAGAACATTTTTGTGATTGCATTACCTGCAGGTACCTAAGTAAAACTCACCAATTGCATAATGTAACTCTTTGCATGTTTCAATTCTCTATTTATGTTTTTTTATGCCTGATAGGTTAGCCTTTGACCACTATCTCACCTGATGGTAAGTGATGATGTGGTCGAAGATGTTGTTCACGCTAACCTAATTACTTTTGCAACTATGTGCCACCGCATAAGGTAGGAAGTGTGTGATCCATGGGGGACTAAGTTATAAAAAAGATGTCTTGTTTTTTATAAATTTGTTTAACTTCCACTTTCTACATTGCAACATTACATAAATAAAAAGCCCATTGAAAACCTATGGTTATATATTAAGGCATGAGTGATATTTTAGATTAATCAATAAGAAAAGGCGAATAAAGCATAGAAGGGTCACCATAGAATCGAGCTCCACTCACAGTTTTACTTTGCAACAACAAATGAAAGAAAAAAAACTATTATAAACAGGGCTTAAAACAACTAAAATGGTTTAAAACAGCCAACATTGACAGATCCAATTTAAAATTACGTAGTTATTAACCCCGTATCTATTGTTACCCTAAGCAAAATAAGATACACAATAGCAGCAAAATTGCGGAAAAGAGCCCGCACACCAAATTGTTACCATATTTAAGCTGTATATTATGAACCCACTACTGCATGCATCTGGCCAAATGGCTTTACTAAATGACTTCATATTTTTCCACCCGTCATTTTTATTAGAATATAATATTGGCGCCATCTAAATAAAAGCATATAGTAAAATTTTTTTGTCAGTCCAGAATAATTCGTGATCTAGTATATAACGGCCTCTTAATCGGATTACGGAAATCCATTAATTAATTTTTTTCAGCAGCATTTACGCATACTGAACGAGGTTATTAAAAACCTGTTTCGTCGCTTAAAGCTAATTGCAAAAAAAATCTTGTTTCTAGTGCAACGTGCAACTTCGTCAGGGACATACATATCCTCAATTGCCTGTCCAGGGATTGTGGTGGTCTGCAGGTATGCGACCCCAATCTTCTAGCTGCTACTACCTCTACCGTACCGAGCTGAATTTTGCCATCGAACGTCGATACTTAAAATACGATATTCTATACATGCAACTAAACTGGTGTTTAACCAGTCAGTATCTCAAATGGTGCATTCGGCTTTATCACTCTAATTACCACATGGTTCAACTTTTAAATGGTGATTCCTGCTTATTTTTAATAATGGCAATGCTCCAATGTTGAGATTTATAGTCTATAAATCCCAACACAAAAGTCTATATAAATATAGCCTTTGACCCCTATTTCACATGATGGTAAGTGATGGTGTGGTCGAAGATTTTCAGGCTAACCTAGAATTATTGGCTCTCAAGGACAGCTACCGCAACACACTGCTAGGCGCTTAGAAACATATTTTTTCTTAAGGTTGATAGCTAGCCAGCCGGTCATTTGCAAAATGCCTACCACCATGCTATAACGACTGCCGTCCTAAGACAACAACCAGGACCACCGGCTTAAAGTGCCCTCTGAAGCACGTGCACGGGCAGTAGTAAAGCCACTAGCGGTCACCCATCCAACTGACCGCAGTGGACGTCACTTAACTTACATTCATATTCTTTTATTGGTATTTTTCCATACAGGTCAATATTTAAGATATTTAATTTTAACCATATAACAATATAAATAATGAGTATATTATCATGTACTTATACATTTATTTTATTCAAATGAAAATCATAACATAATTCTAAAGAATCATTAAAATAATCCAATAATCAATAACCATGTAATAAACAATTAAATTATTAATAACAATGTCAATTATAAAAAAAAAATATATAATAACATAATATAAATAAATTCACATAACAATGAATATAAAATAACATAAAAATAATTCATAAATAATTTAACATATTTAGTTAATTCGTCATAATATTAAGGTAAGAAGGTACAGTACTCACACAAGTATTCAATTACATACCTATTATCTATAGGAATTTCGTCGGTCGCTATTATCTATGATAGATACTCCTTATCACTGTAGAACGCTTACCTGACAAGCCAGCGTTTTTAGCTCAACGTAAATATGTAAACATTTGATGCACTGGTAATGTCTTTTGGAAGCCTATTGTACACCATCGGACCTATGATGTGTGTCAACCTATTAGACTTCATCAGTGAGCGTTTAACGGATGCTAGCTTCCCTCGGCTTCGGGTTGAGTAATCGTGCGCTTCACCGACTTTAGAAAAAGAATCTAAGTTATTCCTGGTGTAGACAGCCTCTTGAAAAATTACAATAGCAAGAAGAGTCAATATTTTTAATGACTTGAAGTATGGTTTCGCAGATGTGTCTTATGATACTCGTGCTACTGCACGGACGGCTCTCTTTTGCATTATAAGGGCGCATTCTGACTCTTCACCGAGGCCCAGAGTTCGGCTCCATACTGCAACAGCGAGTGTACAGTAGCAAAGTAGCAAGACCTCACCGCATGTGTTGTCAGAAATCTGGCCAAACGGGTAAGAGCAAAACTAGCAGCACTCAGTGACATCTGGGACAACGCACTACATCCGTTTCGACAAAGCCCGGGTTTTAGCTAAGGAGAAGTTTTACGTACCGCGCAAAATCCGCGAGGCAATAGAAATTAGTCGTCGTCCTAATTTTAACAGAGATAGAGGGTGGGCGCTGTCACAAAGCTGGAGAACTTGTCTTCATGGAGATTTGAAGAATGTGAAGCAGGAGATGGTGGACACAGTTAGTTTAGCTTGTCGGACTGCGATGGTGTCATCTGAAGGAAGCAGTAGCGATGAAGATGGTACATCGCATCCTTTACCGAAAACGCAGCGTTCGCCACAACACTCCCCGGAACGACCCCCGCCGCCAGCGCCGTCGGCTCGAGCGCAGCGAGCTGCCGCCCGCAGTGTGAAGCGTGACGCGACCGCGGTTTACGTACCACACTCAAAATCCTGAGGAAGGTTTCCGGTAGAAGCCGAAACATTGTCGATAGCGATATCGACTCATAGTAAGTTCACGCTCAAACACCCGTGTTATTCATATATTAGATATAAATATGAGCGTAATTTTTTATAATTTAAGACAGTATATCACTCAATCGATTTTTTTTCGGAGGTACACTCGGCTATGCAGTTTAGGTTAAAATCACCAACAATAACGCATTGCAAGTCGAGTTCACTAATCCTATCAAGCAAACGTTCTAAGTACGGAAAGTACTACCGCTTAGTTGATCGATTTAGGACGACTAAGAAAGCTACGAGCGGTTCAAATAAGCAGTCAGTGATCACTTGATCAGGCTGTTGAACCAGATTTTATAATTCGAAGGTGTCTAATATGAAATAAATATTTCACCTTACAGTATTGACCGATCGAGAAAGAAGTGCGAGTGAAGCACCTCCTGAAAAAATGCTTAATTTGGATGTCTGTCCAGATTTTCAGTTGTTTTCCTGTAAGTGTACAGGTCATAATATATCTCAACCGATTCTCGTGAAATTTTGAGAGCGGGTTCAATAATTGTAAGGTTTTTATCCGAAACGGCGTGCGGTGGAGATATTGGTGGCGACACGAAGTTTATATACAGCTCACTGAGCCACTAGCGATATAACGGCAATTATTTTATATAATAAATAAATGCTAATAAGTGCTAGCGACTACTGCCAACGAGTGGAGGCAACACCAAATATGTGGGCTACTACTAAATAATGATAGATTCGTTTATCATTAAAAGCATAGAAAGTGAGATACTTACGATAAACCATTTTTTTTTAGTTTTGGATCGCATACAACATTTTATGAGACTTTCTATACAACTGTTTTAATGTCAAAATAAAGGTTTATTTCATTCCGAGGTGAGAAACCTGTATCTGGGCTACCCATCTATTATGCTTCGATCATAACATATTTATGATCGAAGCTAGCAACACTACATGGTGGCACAATGGCGATGGAACTTTACGTATTAATGTTCTATGACTTTAAATAAAAAAATTAAAATTATTTAGTATTTTTTTAAACTTACCACCTGGCATGTCGCTGTATGTTTCATCAGGAGCCAAAACCGAAGAAAACATTAATATAATCACATCACTATCACTCTAACCAGTGTCAATGTCAAAACATTTTGATGGTCGTTGCTGTCTCTGTCACCTCTGTTGTCACTTGTCAGTCATTTGCACAAAATTTGTTTTTTCCTTTTGGGTGAAGGGAAAAGTTTGTTTTGTTAGACTAGCAGTCTAGCACTATTTCACTAGATATTTTGTTCATATTCAAATTAACTGGATTAGAATAATGGTGATTGCGCACATATCAACACACTGTTTAATCTAGTTCAGAATATTCCATGCTACTGTTCTCCCGACGATATCAGCTGTTGTTACATTGAGTTAGTTGGGTAAGAAATGACGGGCGTGGAGCCGAGGATGGATTGACGACGGTCTCCGGTGTGAACTTGTAAACGAACGTCACTAATGTAATGCCAACACAATAAAAAAAAACGCAGCACTTGGAAAACTGATTGAAAATTCGTGGAAAATATTCGGCCGTTTTTATCACTTTGGTGGTGAATTTGCAGATAGTATTCCATGATCACTGTAGAACCAAATTACCAAGTAAGGTGGAGGCGCGGCGCGGCGTCCCGACAGCAAGATGACGAGACCGGGACCTCCAAATGAGAATCTGCCCACCGTGAGTAAATTCTAATGGGTGGTTTTGGGATTTTCTATCAGTCTCGAATAATAACTCAATTTTGAGCACTTATAACCATTGTAATTTTAAATCTGCACTGGGTAGGTGGGTATTAGAAGTGACTTTAAAATAGAAGTATCTATGTGCAAAGTAGAAAAGCCTACTTCATTTAACAAAATGACTTCATCTTGATAAAAGGGCAATAAACTGCAAAAATGTTTGAACTGGAATAAGCCTAAAAACAAATTATCTGTAAATTAACAAGAAAATGAGTTATGCCATAGTATTTATCATCAAAAGTTGTAATAGTCAAAATTTACAGATTCACTGGCTGGAACTATTATCTTCTATGTACAAAATGCACAAAGAATATCTCCATTACAGTGGGGCCAAACTAGTTATGCCTAAGTATATAACATTTTAAGGCCTGTGTGGGCTACTAAATCCCATCCCTGCCTTCCTTTGTTAAAAATTATACCTGATATGTATGCAAGTTATATCATGCATGCAAATAAAACCTTATTGTTAGACTACCAAAGTCCAGTGATATTGGTCCAGGATAAATATGTCTGCTCATATTTTGACAAATTTGGCAGTGAAAATACAATAACTCTAGAAAACAGACACAGAAAGACTATTTATATTGTATTTGGTACGACCATCACTTAGTAAGTATACACTAGGGATGCTATCTGCAAGCTAAGAGGAAAATGATAGTATACAAAATATGTAGTGCGGAGAACATACTATGCCTTAACAGTGTGAGACTTTTAACACTATTTAATACACATCTTTTATATTGATTTTGTGCACATCCATGATGAATATTTAATTTGTCCCTTCACTAAATAGAATCAAACCAATATTGTTTGAGAATATTGTTGGGAGGGTGAAATAGTTTATCTAAGATTATTGTAACCATGAAACAAAACACTCCTTTCTATGATGGTTTTGTAAATCTGGTAGTAGCAGTAAACTGCGATAAGACTCTAATTGAAATCAGTCATATTACTTTTACTGACAAGTATCAAGGTGACAATAACAATAATCAATGACTTAAATTTAAACCCAGATTTTTACATAATAATAACTTGAAGATAGATCTCAGATGTTGAAGTGACATTTGACTTATTTTTATGGCTTATCTACTTGTAGCAGCACATTAGTGCTCATGAAAACTTATCTCCTGATATACAAAATAAATTACAAGGGTTGCATCAGTTGTCAACTCATCACTGATTGATGTTTGGAAGATGAATAAGTAGGCTTGTATAGCATATAGGTCATTCTAAGTTACAAGGTACATTACATGACATGACAAAATTTTTTTTTTTATACTAACTTCCAAATTAACCTATTTATTACATAAAACTAAATGATTTCTTCGTGCTCACTTAAATTTATTACAGAAATGTACATAGTTTAGTCACAATAAATTCTAATATAAGAAAAATGTCTCTCCCCGGGTCTGTCCCCAAACTGACTTTATTTGTAAACCAGTTATTATGAATGTATTAAAATTCAATAATTACCTTATCATCATCAATTTCATACAGAACATTAACTAAGTGACACTGTGTTATAAGTAAAATTACTTATAATATTCCAATTTTTCATAAAAAATATCTACGCCGAAATTTGTCCTCACATGATGCAGACATATCTGAAAAAAGCAGAAAAATTAGGTTCTGCTGAAGGCGTAAAAACTTTTTCAGGCACACTAAAGCTTCACCAAGTTCCGATAGTTCCTAGCCTGTTCTCATAAAAATTAAAATTTGTATAACACTTGCATATGATACTCTAAATAGTAGTTTTTAGATAATATCTTTCAATAAATTAATTTTTCACCACAAGCTTTTTAAAAATTAGCTGTGTTTGTTTGTCCAAAGATACAGTGAATTTCTTGAAAAAAAACCTTTCTGAATTGTAAGGTGACAACACAATTCAGAACAGAACAAAAAAAATACCAGCCACAGATTGGTTTAACACAATGCACAGAGAAGATATTAAAAAGTTGTGCAAGCAGCCAGCTCCTGGCAACTAGCCCCCTGAGCAGTCCGCTGCTGAGGTGGGGCAAGATGGAGTTGTGTTATGATTCAACATCTAATGTGGAAGTTGGTCTTATTTTGTGGATTATAATAATCATGGTCATGGCACTATGCTATGTGTTCTCAATGTCTAATGAAGAAATAAAAATAAATAACCTAAAAAAAAAACTAAGTGCGAGTAGGAATCAGGCTAAGGAGACCAAACTAAATAAAAAATAAACTTTGGTAAATAGAAACCAGAAATATTTCCTGTTTTGCAACTCTCTTTGTGTGAGTCTAACTCGCAATTGCCCGGTTATTTAAATTAGTTTTTGGCTATTTTCTTAGATATACTTTACACAGTATCCGTTTCTTTTCAGAGTTAAATGATCAGCCTCTTTTGTCTGTGCTGACAGAATGTCCATATTTCTTGGAAGTGACAGTGTATGTGTCAAGTGTATATACCCTAGACCCATGTAACCTTGTAAAACACATAGCATACCTTATAATCTACACCCACTTTGAGTTACTATATAAACGATAATAGCACTTAGGGGTTGCTTGTATATTAGCCTTTCATCAGATATGTCATATCTGATCAGTTAAGAAAGGTCGTTATAAATTTTTTAAATATACATTGTATGTCTTCCGTGGTCATATTAGGATAATCTTAAGCCATCGGTCTTGGTTGTTTTCTTAGGATTGCAGGTGGCTTGAACACTTTTAGATGTAGGTAGGGCATGTTTGTGAATGCCTTTTGGCCAGCAATTTTTTAAATTTTTTCAATTTTTTACCCTCAAGTAAAAAATCTGTTGCCAAGCACCTAAAAAGTGTCGACAACTGTGGTTGAATGCCAATTACTACCCTGAATCAGCCTAAATACCATCTTCAGTCACATCAACACATCATTTGTTGAGCCAGTTGAGACAGTAGTTAAAAGCTAGCATAAATAAAAATAAAGTATGGTTAGCCCTCAACTCCAACTTGAACAAAATTTCTAAGTTAAATTGTTTTTTATACCTTTAAACTATTTGCATGTTGCCTGAAAAAAAGGGGGTTTAAAATGGTGCACATATTGCGCATGCTCATCTACCTTGCTACCACCCTCAAGTAGAAGTTCTGTTACCAAGCCCCTATGTATTCTGACAGTTGACTTTTTGTGTCAGTTCCATCATAGCCTACAAGCGCCCCACACTCACCCATAACACAACCCAACATCAAGTGATATAGTATGTAGTACGGTAAGTCTGTCGGCTATAAAAATATCGTCGTCTATTTTCAGGTGAAGCTGGTGGTGGTAGGTGACGGTGGCGTCGGCAAGAGCGCTATCACGATCCAGTTCTTCCAGAAGCTGTTTGTGACAGACTATGACCCGACCATAGAGGACTCCTACATACAGCATACAGAGGTGGACGGCCAGTGGTGTGTTCTTGATGGTCAGTTCATTATAATTTTCCATTCTGTCAAAGATTATTAGAAGATATGCTTCGAAACCAGTTTTCTAAAAATGAAAATAGTTCTTCTACATTAGGCTGATTGCCAAACAAAAACTTAGGTTCTTATTTCAAAGCCTTATTTTCGTAACTTGAAAGTCTGTTAATGTTTTGTTGTCTTCTTGCATTAGTGTTAGTTATAAGTTTATCAGTTAGTACAAATCCCTCGGACTATGTGTGTTTTGTTTGCGTAATTGACAAATTTTATCCTTTGTTTCACAATCTACTGTTTTATTATGAAATGTAGCAAGACAATGGGCAAGTTGTTGTTATACCAAGCCTCTGCCCAAAACAGGTAAAACAATGTCCAGAGAATCACTGCTTCATCCATATGTATAAAAAAGAAATAAAGTTTTGTCAAGTGCTTCTATGTACCCATGTCAAATTAAAAAAAGCTATAGTTACTTTGTCGTTGTAGAATTTGTTTAAATTGAGATTGAAAATACTAACCCATAGAATATGTTCTGAATATCATTGAAATCCGGTTCAGGGTAACAAACCCTCCCGCATACACCACACACAACCATCCAATTTGTCTCTCTTACACATGCATAAAAAATTCTCATATTAGGTATGATCTGTGGACATTGGTGTCGTCATAATCTAAGTGAGACTAATGAGTATTGTACCATTAGAATATTTAATTAAATTAATGAAACGCTTCAAATGGATAGTCGCCATCTTGTTAAGAAATAGGCGACCCAGAGGCCTTCGCTTTTCGAACCATTTGTTGTTGTTCGAAGTGTACATACCACAGTCCTTTCAAGAGTGTGGCGCGAAGGTGCGCGTCTATGGTGATGTTAGGACCAAAGATATATGTTTTTTAAATGGAATTGTGATGGAACGTGCTCGAGGGCCACATGATGTTAAGCGGTAACCTCTGCCTATAACACATGCGTTTCGTCACAAGTGACGAACTGCGCTGCGCCCGTCCCACTAAGACACAGTTGTTAAGTCTCATATGTGCTTGTAATTGTAATGGCTCTCAAGGACTGCTGCCGGAACACTGTTAGGTGCTTGGCGACAGATTTTCTACTTGAGGGTGGTAGCTAGCCAGGCGAGCATCCGCAAAATGCCCTTCCACCATGCGGTGAAGCTCATGCCTGCGGTGGGGATCGAACCGTGTACCTGCAGCAAGACAGTCATGGACTGCCTAGTAGCTATATTTTCATAAAAACTAACGTGAGTTGACATACTTATTAACTACGTATACCGGCTAGAACTCACGGTGTTTAACACCGGTCGGAGATAACGACTAAACACCGTGAGTTCTAGCCGGTATACATAGTTAATAAGTATGCCTAGTAGCTATTACCATTCGGCCATCATTGCTCCAAAAAATGTGCATGTATATAGCAGATAACAGTGATTGAAATTAAATAAAAAAATCTATGCATGTATATGTGTACTGCAGTGCTGGACACGGCTGGACAAGAAGAGTTCAGCGCGATGCGCGAGCAGTACATGCGGAAGGGAGACGGATTCCTGCTCGTGTACTCCGTCACAGACAAGCAGAGCTACGAGAACATTCGCCACTTCCACACGCAGATACTGCGCGTCAAGGACAGGTCTGTACTGCACTGCACTGTACTGTACTGTACGGACGTATATACACCTACCTGATAACGATAACAACGACGACATCTTACATAATTTTTTTATTTTTTGTTGGAAGAACAAAACACTAACAAAACAAGAACAAATGTCATAAATGAAATTACAACAAAAAATATTTGACATAACATGTGGTATATTATCGCCGTTTCCGTCGTCTCAATAAACTGAAAACAAATACATGAAAAAATACTGTCGCGAGTTCTGTCCAGATTTATTATTTAGTAACCGGCTAGGACTCGCGTAATATTTACCGGATATTGCTCCGACCAGTTTCGAACTTATTTTTAGTATTAAGTGACACAATACATGGCGCGAATTTACCTATTGAGTACATTCAGTGGGCGGAATACTGTCTCAAGAACGGATACTTCGTTTGGCGCGGTGAATACTACTTACAGGTGGACGGTGTGGCTATGGGCTCGCCGATAGCTCCCGTAGTGGCCAACATCTTCATGGAGTGGTTTGAAGCGCGGCACTGACAAATGCTGCCGTCAAGCCAAGGTACTGGTGGAGATACGTCGATGATGTGTTTGCCATTATTGATAAGGTTGCACTCAGTGGATTCGGTACGTACTTAAATACAATACACCCGAAGATTCAGTTCACGTTTGAGGAAGAACAAAACGGTAGTCTTCCTTTTCTGTACGTTCGTGTCATTAGAGAACCAAATGACAGGTTGGCTCACACTGTTTATCGGAAGCCGACCCACACGGATAGGTACCTACAGGCAGAATCGCACCATCACCCGTCACAGCTGGCGTCCGTGTCACGAACGCTTATAAATAGAGCTTTGCATTTCTGTGACCCTCAACACGTAGAGGTTGAACTTTATCATGTCAAGAGCGTCCTAGAGAGTAACGGCTTTAACTGAAGAAGATGTACTCAATGGGCAAGTGCAAGTCAACGTCAGCGGCAGCAAAAAGTAGAACGGTCTCCTATTTACTTGCCTTTCGTGAAGGGGGTGACTGACCAAGTCGGGCACTACCTAAAACGGAAGTTTGACATGAAGGCTGTATTCCGTCCACCCGGACATGACAAAGATACTCTGAACTGCCCTGGAGTGTACAAGATCCCATGCGATTGCGGCAATTCGTATATAGGCGAGACTCGACGCAATGTTTCCACCAAAGTGACTAGAGTATATCAGAAGTGATAAAAACTTGGATACCGTGAGGGTGGCAGTGGCAGAGCATTCCCAAATCCCAGGCGCACACTATCTCCGTTTTGATAAGACGGCCGTACTAGCGCGAGAGAAGTTTTTCGTTCCGCGTAAAGTACGAGAGGCCATCGAAATTAGACGCCACCCTAATTTTAATCGGGATCGTGGGTGGAACATTCCGCCGGCCTGGATACCAGTCCTTAACATTTGTGATACGGCATCGGGGTGGAACCGCGAAGAGGATAGTACAAGTGTAGTGTGTCAACATTCCCTTACCTACCAAAACGACAGTGACAATCACAGTGATAGTGACAGAAGTGACAGTTCGGACGGAGGAATTCTGACTTTGACAGCTGCGGCGCAACCGTCTCAACGCCAGTTATGTGCTGAGGCCCGCGCTCGACGCTGTGCACAATCGTGACTCCCATACGAAGAACTTCAAATAAGTTCGAAACTGGTCAGAGCAATATCCGGTAAATATTACGCGAGTCCTAGCCGGTTACTAAATAATAAATACATGAAAAAGCTGATATCAAATTTAGCTTTAAAGCTGTGATAAAAAAAAACAAATATGTTTTCTTTTACGAACTGTTTCAATAACCCCAAAAAAAAACGAGAACGAGAAACAGCCTTATTTTTCCTGTTTCTATTATAGGTTATTTTTAAGATTCTTAGGTAACCTGCATCTTTATGTTGATATTATTGTTTTCTATGTTTTGGCTCTTCTATGGTTCTATGGAGGTCGACTAATCTTATTGTACAAAACGCACAACACTTATATTTGTAACAAGTTATGGTAAAGCAGGTCCTTTAGTACTTAGTGTGTGAAAGAATAATTGTGAACGACTGTTTTTACCTGAATAAATAAAAAAAACTATAAAGACCTTTCAGTATAAAAATGGAAGTCCCTCCACGTGTTCCACTATACACGTGGAGGGACGTGCATTTTATACTGTATTTTTACATGTATTCACTCAAGTCTCCAGCGGGAATTTAAAAATAAAAACAGTTGCTCACGCTTGCAGCTAAGTTTCGTAACCACTCTACAATACCATGGTATTCGCGAAATTAAATTAATACTCGAACTATCTTCAAAAGATATTGGACCATAAACTACCCCTTAAACCGTCACAACATTCATTCGTCAAGTTACGGTTGTAACAAATTCATGAATAAACAAAAAACATGTATTAGATAAAACTGATATGTTTCATTTTTTCTGTCATAGACATGTTTTCACCTGAAATCAATAGTATAATTTAAAGTTTTAAGTGATTATTTATTAATTATCTATATATTAATATTTTATTAATTATCTATATATTTAAAGAAAATTGAAAGGTTGTCAATAATAATTTTTATAATTCATTGCAATTATTGTATGTTAAGAGGAGGTTCTCAATCCCCGTAGCCCCACACCTTACCACGTACGTCGTGGTGTATTCGACTGGATTCCTGGAAGTCACAGGAAGACACCAGCCGATCTATGTGCTAATACATGAACGCGGGGAAAATGAATTGGCGGGAATCCACTCACCTACTAACGGCTCACTGATCGTTCCGCCGAAGGGATTATTATGCCAAAACACCTTTTTTTATTTAAGTGTGAAAAATGCATTTACGCATTCCCGGTCCACCTCGGGAAAAGTGGCCGGGATATGTCAGGCTCGACACCAACTACTCTCACAGCAGCAAGTGCCCCTACCGACTCAATAACACACGGTGTTCCAACTCTACTGCTTCTCGGCGGGCCGCTGGGACGCTTTAGCTCTCGACCACAAACCCGCCACGGTTGTCCGTTTCCGGACCTCTCCTGGGGTGCTACCCCTCACGACGCACCAGAACACATGGCACGTCGCTACCGCCCGGGGACCAAGCCCGCAAATGGGCGTCAGACAACCCCGCTTCTGACGCCCGAGGTCCCCCTGCAACAGGTCAGATAAGTAGCCCCGTCGCCTGCTACTTCGGCCGCAGAGGATAGGGAGAGCGGCGCCTCGCTATACCGACACTCCTCATTCCCTGCTGCCCCTCCGCGTCCGCCATCCACGGTGGCGGCCCCGCCGTGGGCACGGAAGGTAGGGAGAGCGGCGCCTCGCTATACCGACACTCCTCTTCCCCTGCAGCCCCTCCGCGTCCGCCATCCACGGTGGCGGCCCCGCCGTGGGCACGGAAGGTAGGGAGAGCGGCGCCTCGCTATACCGACACTCCTCTTCCCCTGCAGCCCCTCCGCGTCCGCCATCCACGGTGGCGGCCCCGCCGTGGCCACGGAAGGTAGGGAGAGCGGCGCCTCGCTATACCGACACTCCTCTTCCCCTGCAGCCCCTCCGCGTCCGCCATCCACGGTGGCGGCCCCGCCGTGGGCACGGAAGGTAGGGAGAGCGGCGCCTCGCTATACCGACACTCCTCTTCCCCTGCAGCCCCTCCGCGTCCGCCATCCACGGTGGCGGCCCCGCCGTGGCCACGGAAGGTAGGGAGAACGGCGCCTCGCTATACCGACACTCCTCATTCCCTGCTGCCCCTCCGCGTCCGCCATCCACGGTGGCGGCCCCGCCGTGGGCACGGAAGGTAGGGAGAGCGGCGCCTCGCTATACCGACACTCCTCTTCCCCTGCAGCCCCTCCGCGTCCGCCATCCACGGTGGCGGCCCCGCCGTGGGCACGGAAGGTAGGGAGAGCGGCGCCTCGCTATACCGACACTCCTCTTCCCCTGCAGCCCCTCCGCGTCCGCCATCCACGGTGGCGGCCCCGCCGTGGCCACGGAAGGTAGGGAGAACGGCGCCTCGCTATACCGACACTCCTCATTCCCTGCTGCCCCTCCGCGTCCGCCATCCACGGTGGCGGCCCCGCCGTGGCCACGGAAGGTAGGGAGAGCGGCGCCTCGCTATACCGACACTCCTCTTCCCCTGCAGCCCCTCCGCGTCCGCCATCCACGGTGGCGGCCCCGCCGTGGGCACGGAAGGTAGGGAGAGCGGCGCCTCGCTATACCGACACTCCTCTTCCCCTGCAGCCCCTCCGCGTCCGCCATCCACGGTGGCGGCCCCGCCGTGGCCACGGAAGGTAGGGAGAACGGCGCCTCGCTATACCGACACTCCTCATTCCCTGCTGCCCCTCCGCGTCCGCCATCCACGGTGGCGGCCCCGCCGTGGGCACGGAAGGTAGGGAGAGCCTCGCTATACCGACACTCCTCTTCCCCTGCAGCCCCTCCGCGTCCGCCATCCACGGTGGCGGCCCCGCCGTGGCCACGGAAGGTAGGGAGAACGGCGCCTCGCTATACCGACACTCCTCTTCCCCTGCGGCCCCCCCGCGTCCGCCATCTACTGTGGCGGCCCCGCCGTGGCCACGGAAGGTAGGGAGAGCGGCGCACCGTAATACCGGCACTCCTCTCCCGCCGTGGCCCCTCACCGTCAGCTGTGGTCACCCATACAATACCACAGCCCCCCTCAATGCGGTGCTGCCCATACAGCACTGCAACCTACCCCTTGCCACTCCGCGTGTCGACGTCGTAGCCCGCAGACAGTTGGGATCCGTCCTCGTCCCCGTTAATTCACTGATAGTTCTTCTCTATAAAATGTTCAATCCCAGACGCCCGGCGTCAGAATTAATGTTAAATCCTTAACTTAGCGCCAATGACGTGAAAAATTTACGAGGCCAATGACGTCGGGTCATCATGACTTTGAACCGAACTTAAGACAGTAAATTTACAGTATCTTTACATGAACTGTCATGTTTTAGTAACCATTTAAGAAATTAAGGTTAATTATTAATTACTTTTAATGTAATTCTACTTACTTAATAACTAATAATTAAAAATAACGGTGAACGCAGTGTTTGACTCCAACTACTTCAAAACCTCAACTCCACTACCAGCACTCCGCAACTCAACTCTACTCTAACTTCACATGTACAGTACTAACGACACTGTACAGATATGAATATAGTTATAGACTATTAAAAAAAGGCATGATAAATCTATCTGTATAGCATAACTTGCATATTTATGTTATATTTTAAAATTAAACCTTAACTTTATAAATATTTTTTTTTATGCTAGTACAAAGATTACAAAAACTACTTATGAAAATAAGGCTATAAAATCAGTCTTTCAAACTTTCAACACTTCGACATCAGAACCTGGATATGGATCACGATCATTTTCATCAGTGTCCGACTTCCAGCATCGCCAATATTCTCTCTTGATGATCATTCAAGGCCATTTTCCTCAATAAACCAAAAAAAAGTGAGAAAAATTAACAATAACTCGAAATAAAGAAATTAAAATATGTTAAGAAAATACCGCGCCAGCAATGACGCTGGGTCATATTAATCGGTATTGCCGCAAAACACTTTTATCACACTGCGCGGGTGGCGTCGTACCTAGTACCACACTGCTACAGATAGAGGGGAGGTATATCTCCAGCTTCACGAAAGGTCAATTACACCACGAGTGTTGAAACATTTTTACGAAGGTTTAAAATCACCTCGGGTCACTATGACCCAGCGTCATTGGCGCCGTGTTAACTAGGTCGCCGCGACCCCACAAATAACTTAACACTGTTTTACAGCACGAACTCGCGCACAGTCCGGAGCAACGTTCGAATCGAAGTCACGGACGTGACCTCACGTCAGCTAGGTCACCGTATCTAAAATCACCAGAGCACGCAGCCGCGTGTGCAGTCCGGATGGGCTTTCAAAACAAACTGGGGAGAGAATTAAAAATAGCCTACCTGCGGCGACCGCACCGCTCGGAAATATATCAACAACAGGATTCGCGTCCTCGCGAATATGAACACTATACGCCTAGAGATAGGGCTCAACCCGATCGCATAGTTTACCGAACAATTATACATTGCAATATATTCAACTAAAGTTCATATTCAGAGAACACATCATTTTCTCATCGCACTTAAAGTGTGCACATGTGCATTTATTTTGCATTTTGAAGGTATGAAGTCATCATACCTTTACTAAGTAGTCATTTTGTGATTGTGCAGTAGATATTAACGTATCACCTATGTCCATTGCAGAGAGACGTACCCAATGCTGCTGGCGGCTAACAAAGTGGACTTAGTGCACGTGCGCGTCGTCAGCGAGGAGGCGGGACGAGAACTGGCGCGACAACTAGCCGCCCCCTACATCGAGACTAGCGCTAAGGAACCGCCGCTCAATGTAGACGCAGCCTTCCACGAGGTAACCTAGCCCAACCCAGCGGGGAGACACTAGCCGCCCCCTACATCGAGACTAGCGCTAAGGAACCGCCGCTCAATGTAGACGCAGCCTTCCACGAGGTAACCTAGCCCAACCCAGCGGGGAGACACTAGCCGCCCCCTACATCGAGACTAGCGCTAAGGAACCGCCGCTCAATGTAGACGCAGCCTTCCACGAGGTAACCTAGCCCAACCCAGCGGGGAGACACTAGCCGCCCCCTACATCGAGACTAGCGCTAAGGAACCGCCGCTCAATGTAGACGCAGCCTTCCACGAGGTAACCTAGCCCAACCCAGCGGGGAGACACTAGCCGCCCCCTACATCGAGACTAGCGCTAAGGAACCGCCGCTCAATGTAGACGCAGCCTTCCACGAGGTAACCTAGCCCAACCCAGCGGGGAGACACTAGCCGCCCCCTACATCGAGACTAGCGCTAAGGAACCGCCGCTCAATGTAGACGCAGCCTTCCACGAGGTAACCTAGCCCAACCCAGCGGGGAGACACTAGCCGCCCCCTACATCGAGACTAGCGCTAAGGAACCGCCGCTCAATGTAGACGCAGCCTTCCACGAGGTAACCTAGCCCAACCCAGCGGGGAGACACTAGCCGCCCCCTACATCGAGACTAGCGCTAAGGAACCGCCGCTCAATGTAGACGCAGCCTTCCACGAGGTAACCTAGCCCAACCCAGCGGGGAGACACTAGCCGCCCCCTACATCGAGACTAGCGCTAAGGAACCGCCGCTCAATGTAGACGCAGCCTTCCACGAGGTAACCTAGCCCAACCCAGCGGGGAGACACTAGCCGCCCCCTACATCGAGACTAGCGCTAAGGAACCGCCGCTCAATGTAGACGCAGCCTTCCACGAGGTAACCTAGCCCAACCCAGCGGGGAGACACTAGCCGCCCCCTACATCGAGACTAGCGCTAAGGAACCGCCGCTCAATGTAGACGCAGCCTTCCACGAGGTAACCTAGCCCAACCCAGCGGGGAGACACTAGCCGCCCCCTACATCGAGACTAGCGCTAAGGAACCGCCGCTCAATGTAGACGCAGCCTTCCACGAGGTAACCTAGCCCAACCCAGCGGGGAGACACTAGCCGCCCCCTACATCGAGACTAGCGCTAAGGAACCGCCGCTCAATGTAGACGCAGCCTTCCACGAGGTAACCTAGCCCAACCCAGCGGGGAGACACTAGCCGCCCCCTACATCGAGACTAGCGCTAAGGAACCGCCGCTCAATGTAGACGCAGCCTTCCACGAGGTAACCTAGCCCAACCCAGCGGGGAGACACTAGCCGCCCCCTACATCGAGACTAGCGCTAAGGAACCGCCGCTCAATGTAGACGCAGCCTTCCACGAGGTAACCTAGCCCAACCCAGCGGGGAGACACTAGCCGCCCCCTACATCGAGACTAGCGCTAAGGAACCGCCGCTCAATGTAGACGCAGCCTTCCACGAGGTAACCTAGCCCAACCCAGCGGGGAGACACTAGCCGCCCCCTACATCGAGACTAGCGCTAAGGAACCGCCGCTCAATGTAGACGCAGCCTTCCACGAGGTAACCTAGCCCAACCCAGCGGGGAGACACTAGCCGCCCCCTACATCGAGACTAGCGCTAAGGAACCGCCGCTCAATGTAGACGCAGCCTTCCACGAGGTAACCTAGCCCAACCCAGCGGGGAGACACTAGCCGCCCCCTACATCGAGACTAGCGCTAAGGAACCGCCGCTCAATGTAGACGCAGCCTTCCACGAGGTAACCTAGCCCAACCCAGCGGGGAGACACTAGCCGCCCCCTACATCGAGACTAGCGCTAAGGAACCGCCGCTCAATGTAGACGCAGCCTTCCACGAGGTAACCTAGCCCAACCCAGCGGGGAGACACTAGCCGCCCCCTACATCGAGACTAGCGCTAAGGAACCGCCGCTCAATGTAGACGCAGCCTTCCACGAGGTAACCTAGCCCAACCCAGCGGGGAGACACTAGCCGCCCCCTACATCGAGACTAGCGCTAAGGAACCGCTGCTCAATGTAGACGCAGCCTTCCACGAGGTAACCTAGCCCAACCCAGCGGGGAGACACTAGCCGCCCCCTACATCGAGACTAGCGCTAAGGAACCGCCGCTCAATGTAGACGCAGCCTTCCACGAGGTAACCTAGCCCACCCCAGCGGGGAGACACTAGCCGCCCCCTACATCGAGACTAGCGCTAAGGAACCGCCGCTCAATGTAGACGCAGCCTTCCACGAGGTAACCTAGCCCACCCCAGCGGGGAGACACTAGCCGCCCCCTACATCGAGACTAGCGCTAAGGAACCGCCGCTCAATGTAGACGCAGCCTTCCACGAGGTAACCTAGCCCACCCCAGCGGGGAGACACTAGCCGCCCCCTACATCGAGACTAGCGCTAAGGAACCGCCGCTCAATGTAGACGCAGCCTTCCACGAGGTAACCTAGCCCACCCCAGCGGGGAGACACTAGCCGCCCCCTACATCGAGACTAGCGCTAAGGAACCGCCGCTCAATGTAGACGCAGCCTTCCACGAGGTAACCTAGCCCACCCCAGCGGGGAGACACTAGCCGCCCCCTTTTTTTTTTTTTTTTTTTCACCCGGGAAAATCCTTTATGGATACCACCCGCCCCGGGGGGAGCGGAGTGGTTATGTGGGAGTCCTCGCCTGAAGGGCCTTACTACCCCCTCGGGGGGGTAGTAAGTGAGGTTACCCACTAAAAACCCGGGATGAGCAGCCTGCCGCCTAGTAGGGCGAAATGGGGTAGCGTTAGCAGTCACCATCTCGCCCCAGCGGCCGGCCCGTCACCGATGACGGGCCCCGGCCAATGGAGGGATGACCCGGCTCATTGGGGCCATCCCCCAGACGTGTGGGATCGTGCAAGCCAGTGGAGAATCCCCCGACTCTCCACCGATGATCCGCACAGCACTAGGAAAGAGCGAGAAGGCGCCCGAACCGCCTTCTCCTCCCCCCAGTTCGTCTACGCCGGAGCGGGTCCGCGAGGACGTCGTCCTCCCTCGCCCGCTCCGCAGCCTCTTTCTGCGCCATCACCGCTTCGCAGAAAGAGACCACCGCCTGCCACGATCCGTCGCTGCCGAGCATAGCGTTAACCACGCTCGGCAGCGACAGATCTGCGCCTATGACCGCTGTGAGGGTGTGCCGCATGGGACTCCACGCGGCGCACTCCTCCAGCGTGTGGAGCGCCGTGTCTTCTGGCGCTCCACACTCGTGACAGGCGGGGGTCGCCTCCCGTCTCGCGATGTGATGCAGGTACCTTCCGAAACATCCGTGTCCGGAAAGCACCTGCACCAATCGGAAGGTCAGCGACCCGAATCGCCGCCCTACCCACCTCCGGAGGACCGGGCGAATGGCATCCACCGTCCTCTGTCCAGGGACCGGTGGAGCCAGGTCCTCCGTCCACCGCCTCAACAGGGCGGCCCGCGCCCGCCGTCGCATGCGCGTGACCTCCTCCCACGCTGGAGGCTCCCCGCGGGATCTCCTCGCCGCCACGAAGTGGTACACTTCGGCGAGGATCTCCGCTTGGAGCTCCCAGGGGGGATCACCGGCCAACACGCATCCCGCCGTCCAGGACACCGTCCGGTACCCGCGTATCGCCCTCGTCGCGATGACCCGCTGCGGACGTCGCAGCAGGGCCTTATTGGCGCGACCGAGGGCGTCCACCCAGACAGGTGCCCCGTACAAGGCCATACTCCGGATCACTCCGGAGTACAGGCGACGACATGTGGCGTTTGGGCCGCCCACGTTGGGCAGCAGCCTCCCAAGGGCGGCTGCGGCGCCTATGACTTTTGGGGCCAGTTGTGTGAAGTGGGCCCCAAAAGTCCACCGCCCGTCCAGGATGAGACCCAGGTACCTCATCTGGGTCCCAACCCGGACCAGGACCCCATCCAGGTCTATCCGCGTTCCTGGAGGGGGTCCCCCCCGAGGCCCATGGAACATTAGGGCCTCGGTCTTGGAGAGGGCGACCTCCAGCCCCAGGGCACGTATGCGGCCGACCACGAGTGTCGTGGCCACCGTGGCCCGCCGCACCGCCTCCCCGAGGTCCCTCCCCTTGACTACGACTAGGGTGTCATCCGCGTAGCACGCAACCCGCATACTTGCGGGAAACGTGCCGCGGAGCACCCAGTCGTAGCCAATGTTCCACAGGAGCGGTCCCAACACCGACCCCTGTGGAACCCCGCAGGACACGCGACGTCGCCTCAGACCGTCGCGTCCCTCCACCAGGACCTCGCGGTCCTGGAGGTAGTCAGCCAACAGCCTACGCAGATACAGGGGCACTCCGTGATAGTGGAGCGCCTCCCGTATTGTTCCGTGCGGTAGGCTGTTGAAGGCGTTGGCAATGTCCAGCGAGACAGCCAACGCCTTTTCCCCCCCGCTGACCGCGTCCTGCGTCCACCCCTTGATCCAGAGCAGGGCGTCTATCGTCGATCGCCCTGCTCTGAATCCGAACTGGGCCTCTGAAAGTCCAGGCCCAGTTCCCCCCAGGTGCCGGATGACACGGGAAGCTACTATTCTTTCCAGCAGCTTCGCCGTGTCATCCAGCAGCACGATTGGCCTGTATGCGGCGGGCGAGTCGGCGTCTCGCCCTTCCTTCCGCAACAGGCACAATCGCCCGTCCTTCCAGAGCTTCGGGAACTGACCCGACGTGAGGCACGCGTCGAACAGTTCCCGAAGCTGACCGCCCATCTCCCTAAGGGCGATCCTGAGGACCCGCCCGGGAATCCCGTCTGGTCCCGGGGCAGTCTTCTTGCCACTCAGGCGAGAGACTGCTACCTCCATCTCCACCTCTGAAATAGGCGGAATGGAGGCCGGGTCCTCCTCCTCCTGGAAGGACGGTGTGGCCATCGGTGGAGGGGTGTAGTGGGGGTCGCTGTCGGGGAATAGCCCCCCCAGCACCCTCTCCAGGAGCTCTGGCTCCAGGGACTCGGCGACAGGGGGCGCTCTGCCTCGGAACTTATTCCGGGCAGACTTATACGGGCGCCCCCATGGATCCCTGTCGAGGCCCTCCAGCTCCTCATGCCAGCCGAGGGCCTTAGCCCGGCCGATGGCCAGCTTCAGCTCCTGTTTGGCTATCTTCACATCGCCATACAGGAGCTGCTCGGCCGCCAGCTGCTCCGCCGGCAGCTGGTCGTCCGTCCGGCCGTGACGCCGCCTCCTGCAGTGGTAGTAGAGACGGCGCGTCTCCGAGCATCGTGCTCGGAGATCCTCTATCTCCGAGCACCACCAGTAAACTTGGCGGCGCTCGGGGCGGCGTCGGGACCTCGGCATGGCTGCGTCGCAGACGGCCGTCACCGCCTCCCGGAAGTGGCCTGCCGCGATGGCCACCTCCGGGTGCACCGGGGTGGCCAGCCACGACTGGACGATAGCCGCCTCTTCAGCCAACTCGGCATCGAGGCGACCAATCGCCCAGCGCGCGAAGGACTCCCTCTCTACGCGCCGAGTCCCTCCTTGGTGGGAGGTGGCGATCTCGAACCTGATGTAGTTGTGGTCCGAGAGAGTCGCCACCTCCGCCTCCACTCTCCAGGCCTGTACACGTGCTGCGACAACCGGGGTGGCGAACGAAAGGTCCACCACGGACCCCCCGTTGTGTCGCACGCACGTGTGGACCGACCCCCTGTTGAGGAGGGTCAGCCCTGCGGCAACCGCCCACTCCACGACAATCTCCCCGCGAGTGTCAGTGGAGGGGTTGCCCCAGGCCTGGGCCTTGGCGTTCAGGTCCCCCATGAGGAGGACCTCACGTGGTGCCTGCCTTCTCACCGCCGCGGCCAGGAGGTCTAGATAGACCTCCAGCTCCGCGACGGTCCTATTGGGGGAGAAGTATGTGCCTACTACTGCATACCTCTCCCACTTGGCCACCACGTACCCCGAACCCCTCTCTAACACTGAGAGGGGGGAGCCGCCAACGGCACGACCAATTATGGCTACGGAGCCGTCCAGATCCCCAGCCCAGTAGGGATGGGACTGGGGAATGTAGTACGGCTCCGCGGCGACCGCCAAATCAATCCGCCACTGTGCCAGGGACTGCATTAGCAAATCCTGAGCCCTGACGCAGTGGTTCAAATTCGTCTGTAGGAGGTTGTGCTGTCCGACTTGATCCATCAATCGGACGTGACAACCTCCATGCTCGCCGCGCGGCGGGCAGCCTCAGGTGCGGCTCTGGATGCCGGTCGGGGGATGGCCGGGGTCCTGGCGGCCTGTCCCTTCGTCTTTGGGGGGACACAGTTTTGTCCCCCCATCCTGTGCTCGGCTGGTCGCCCCGACTCTGCGCATATCGCGCAGTGTGGGGCCCTCCTCTGGCAGCTCGCCGCCCTGTGGCCTGCGCCTCCACAGCGGAAGCACAGGTCCCCCCTGTCTGCCGACGAGGGACACTGAGGGCGCGTATGGCCGAGTCCCATGCACTTGAAGCAGCGCATGGGACGCGCCGCCAGTGCCACCACTCGCACCGAGCTCCACCCCACCAGAAGCCTGCCCTGTGTCAGCAACACTTTGGCTGCTGCAATCGGGCAGGAAACAAGGGAGGAGCCGGTCCCGCCGTAGCTTTGAATCTCTCCAGCTTTGACGTGCAGTACGTCACAGCGGCCTACCTTGGCGACCGCCGCCGCCACTTTCTCCTTTGTGGCGGCGTCGTCCAGGCCTGTCACGTGCAATTGCACGGACTTTACGGGCCTGGAGATGTTGGCCATCTCGGACAGGACACCACGGAGCTTCTCCGCGAGCCTGTCCGCTTTGTCGCTGCTTTCGGAGCCAGGAATTTCGAGCATCCTGGCTCCGGTGGCCGTCTGGCGGAAGTGGATCCGGTCGATACCCAATCCTTGGAGATCGACCTTCTCCTGCGCCGCCTCGACGATGGCTTTGTAAGTAACCCCCTTTTCTGCGGCTTCGGGCTGCAGCGTCAGCACAACAGCCGCGGATTTGGGGGCTTTCATCGTCTTCTTCTTCTTGGACCCGGCGGCAGCGGAAGCCTTTTTCGTTTTAGGCTTCTCGGCGGAGGGGGGGGCACGAGCTGCTGGGACAGGAGCGGGAGCGGGCGTGGCTGAGGAGGACGACTTGCCCTTCCCTTTGCCTTTCCCCTTTTTTACTACCGCGACCCAGGTGTCTGCCTGGGCCACAGCAGTTGGCACAGTAGTTTTTGGGGCAATGGGAGCCGCAGTCGAGGGCGTGGGCGTGGCAGCAGCCTGCGAGGCCTGGCCAACCCGCTTACGAGGGGTTGGTTTCGGGGGTGGGGGTGCAACCGTTGCTGCAGCCTTCTTCGCGTCCGCTCTGAGAGGCGGGCGAAGAACCGGCGCTGGCAGGAGGCGATCCTCGATACCAGCGAGTCGGGCATTGAGCATTTGCCCGAACGTGGAAGTCAACGAGCGCGTCATCTCCTCCACCAGCTCCGCCCCCAGTACAACGGCAGGGGGGGCCGGCGTCTCGGCGGCAGCGGTTGCTGCTGCTACTGAAGCAGCAGACGTGGCGGCAGCCGCCTGGGTCTTGGCTTCGGTGAAGCCGCACACTAGCCGCCCCCTACATCGAGACTAGCGCTAAGGAACCGCCGCTCAATGTAGACGCAGCCTTCCACGAGGTAACCTTTTTTTTTTTTTTTTTTTGTTTTTTCTCGCTGGGAAAAATGCGTTACGCATACCCCCCCATGGGGGATGGGGGGGTTATGTGGGACTCCCCGGTAGAAGACCGGTATACCCACTAAACGACCCAGCGGCATTCCAGCATCGTCTGTATGGAGGAGGAATGGGAGACTGGCAGAGCCTTTACGTCCAGTCCTCCGCCGACGACCGCCCGCTTTACAGCGGGGCCTACACGCCCCTCCCTACGGGAGGGGCTCGGGAATGACCAGGAATGCGTGGCCATTCCCGCCCGACGGAGGTGGTGAATAAGTGCAATGCGAGAGAAGGCGCCCCCGCGTCTGTCTCTCGCTATTCACCACCGGGAGGGGGAAGTCGTCTTCTCCTACCCCTTCTTCGCCGTCGCAGTGGCGCCGCAAGGGGGTCCTCCTCCCTTGCGCGCTCTGCCGCCTCCTTTTGGGAAATCGCTTCCTCGCAAAAGGAGGCGACCGCTGCCCAGGCCACCTCACCCTGCAGCATGGCATTTACCACACTGGGGAGCGAGAGGTCCGGCCCGACTATGGCGACTAAGTCACAGCGCAGCTCAGACCACGAAGGGCACACCTCTAGGGTGTGCTGCGCCGTGTCCTCCGCCGCAGCACAATCATGGCACGCTGGTGTTTCCTCTCTTCCGATCCGGTGCAGGTATGATCCGAAGCATCCGTGCCCGGATAACACCTGCACCAGACGGAACGAGAGGAAACCATGAGACCGCCCGAGCCATTCTTGTAGGACTGGCCCTAGGGCGTCCAGCGTGCGGCGGCCAAATGCGGCGGCGGCGAGGTCCTCCGTCCAATGCTGGACGACTGCTTCCCTCGCCTCACGCCGGACGGCCTCCCTCTCTTCCAGGGCGATGCGCTCCCCGAGCGCCTTTCGCCCCGCCGTCCACTCGTACACTTTGGCGAGCACCCCTGCCTCAAGCTCCCAAGGAGGGGTGCCAGCCAGAGCGCACGCTGCCGCAAATCCTACCGAGCGGTAGGCCCTCGCCACCCGCAGTGCAATGGCCCTTTGGGGCCTGCGGAGCGCAGTAGCATTCTCCCTCCTTCGGAGGGAGTCCGCCCAAATAGGGGCCCCGTAGAGGGCCATGCTCTTCAGTATGCCGGCATACAAATGCCGGCACCGTCCACTAGGCCCCCCCATATTTGGGAGGAGCCAAGAGAGTGCGCCCGCGACCTTCAGCAGGCGCGTCGACAGCCCGCTGAAGTGCGGGCCGAAGCGCCACCTGCTGTCCAGGACTAGGCCCAAATATTTCATCTGGGCCTTCACCTCAATCTTGACGCCCTCCACAACAATGTGGGCGTCAAGGGGAGTGCGCTGCCGAGGCCCGTGGAAAAATACGGCCTCGGTCTTTTCCAGCGCCACCTTCAATCCTAGTCGGCGGATCCTACCCGCGACTAGGGATCCGCCGGCCGAGGCCAGACTCGCCGCCTCTCTGAAGTCTCCTCCCCGGGCGGTGAGAAGAGTGTCATCCGCATAGCAGATGACACTCGTGCCACGGAGGAGACTTCCCCGCAGGAGCCAGTCGAATCCGATGTTCCACAGGAGTGGTCCCAGGACAGACCCCTGCGGAACACCGGATCCCGCCCCATACCGGCGGAGCTGGCCCGCACGATCCACAAGGAGGACAGCTCGGTCCCCCAGGTAGTCGGCCAGAAGACACCGCAGGTACCGAGGCACACCGTGATAGCGGAGTGCCTCCAAGATCGTCGAATGGGGGACGGAGTTGAAGGCGTTGGCTATGTCAAATGACACAGCCAAAACCCCGTCCCCTGCCTCCGTCGCCTCCCGCACCTGGCCCTTGAGTAGGGCCAACGCGTCCACCGTCGAACGCCCCCTTCTAAACCCAAATTGGGCGTCCGACAGGTCCGGCCCGACCCCCCGCAGGTGCTCGTTGAGCCGGTTGGCAACGATCCCCTCGAACATTTTACCGACCTCATCGAGCAGAACGATGGGCCGGTATGCCGAGGGGGAGTCCGCCGGGCGTCCCTCCTTCCGGAGCAAGCACAATTGCCCCTCCTTCCAAGGTTTCGGGAACCTACCAGACGTGAAACACGCGCTGAATAGGTCCCGAAACCTCTCCTCCATTTGGAGGGCGGCGATGGCCACCACCCGTGCTGGAACGCCGTCTGGCCCAGGGGCCGTCTTTTTGACACGGAGGCGGAGAGCCTCCCCTTCAAACTCCGCCTCCGTCACCGGGGAAGCCTCCTCTTCCTCCAGTGGGGCCGCCCCCTGCGGGGGATCCATCACTGGTGGGGCGAAGTTGGACCCGTTCGGAAAGAGGGTCCGGACCACCCCATCCAGCAATGCCGGCTCGAGAGACTCCGTCAGCGGGGGACCAGAGGGGCGCAGCTTGTTCCGCGCCGCCTTGTATGGTCTCCCATACGGGTCCCTGTCGAGACCCTCCAGCATTTCGGCTTTCGCCGCGTCATCGGCGGCGCCAATGGCCGACTTGAGGACCCTCCTAGCCTCAACGTACGCAGCGTAAAGAAGGTCCTCGCTGGCCTCATCCCGGTGGCTGCGACGTCGACTCCGCGTGTAGGCCCTCCTTGCCGCCACACAGGTGGCCCGGAGCTCCGCTAATTCCTCCGTCCACCAATAAACAGCGCGACGGGGAGGCGGGCGGCGGGACCGAGGCATGCTGGCGTTGCAAACCTCGGTCAGGGACTTCCGGAGCTCGACCGCTGCGGAGTCCACGTCCAGGCTTTCGAAAGGGGGCGCGAGCCAGTCCTGCACGAACGCCGCCTCCATTGCCGACTCACGGTCCAGGCGGGTGAGAGCCCACCGTGGAAAGGGAGAACGACCCGAGGGGACCGTCCTCCGGGGGCTCTGGGTGGAGATTTCGAACCGCACATATCGGTGGTCCGACAAGGTCTCCACCATCTCCACCCGCCAATTCGAGACGCGGGCGGCTAGCACGGGGGTGGCGAACGAGACGTCCACCACTGACCCTCCCCGTTGCCGCACACACGTCTGGACCGTGCCTCTGTTGAGGAGGGACACACCTGACGAGGCCGCCCAGAATTCAACGGCGACTCCCCGGACGTTACAAGAGGCGGCCGGGTTACCCCAGACCACCGACTTGGCGTTAAGGTCGCCCAAAACGGCGACCTGGCGCGGCGCCGCCCTACCGACGACTGCGGTCAGGATTTCGAGAAAATTCTCGAAATCCGCGAGAGGGCGGTTTGGGGAGAAATAAACACCCACGAAAGCTATATCTCCCCACGCGGCGGCCACATATCCCGGTCCCCTCTCTAAGAGCGAGAGGGGAGGGGAGTCTGTGGAAGACCGCGACACCATTGCCACCAAGCCATCCCGATCACCCAACCAACGGCCAGGGATCGAGTATGGCTCAGCAACCACCGCCACGTCCACCAACCACTCAGCCATGGACTGCATCAGCAGGTCCTGGGCTGTTTTGCAGTGGTTGGTGTTCGCCTGGAGGATACGATGCTCGACCCTATCCATCAATGGGACATCGCACCTCCCTCATCAGCCGCCGGAGTTCCCTTTTCAGGGACGGCGGTAGCCAAGGCAGGCTGGGTCGGCGCCTGCACTTTGCCCTTCTTGGGGGGAGGATTGCAGTTCCTCCCCTTCATAACATGGCCCGCCGGGCGGCCGCTGGCGGCACACACTGCGCAGCGTGGCGTGGTGGCCGTGCAGGAGGCGGACTTGTGCCCCTCTTTGCCGCATCGGTAGCAGCTGTCCGCCCTGTCCACCTCGGACAGGCAAAGGGCCCGGGTGTGTCCGATTCCGAAGCACCTGAAGCAGCGCAGAGGCTGATCTTCAAGTGCTCGGACTCCGCAGGAGCTGAAGCCCACTGTAAGCCGTCCTTTGGCGAGGACGGCTTTGGCCGCTGTGACTGGGCACTCGAGGCGGATGGTACCCATACCACCCCGGCCAGGCCGGATGCCCCCCCTGCTTTGCACTGCTGCGACGTCGCAACCCCCCATTGCTGCGACCGCCGCTACCACCTCCTCTTTGGTGACCGAATCGTCCAGATTGGTCACCTCCAAGGTCGCCAACTTAACAGGCCTGACGACCTTAGCCGCGTCCGCGATGACCTCCTTCATTTTGGAGGCGAAGAGGTCCGCGTTGGCACCGCCCTGAGCCCCCGGGAACTCGAAAATTCGAGCCCCGGCTTGTGTCCGGCGGCACGTGATTGGTCCGATCCCCAGTTGGGTCGGGTCGGCGTTGGCACGGGCCCGCTTGAGGACGGACTCGTAAGTCTCGCCTCGATCCGCAGCCTCCACGGTGAGCGTCACCACAACGGCTGCGGTTTTAGGGGGAACCAGGGGCTTAGGTTTCCCCAGACCAGCGGGGGCCCTTTTGGCTGCCGGAGCAGCGGAGGGGGCCTTGGGGGCTGACTTCTTCCCCTTCCCCCCTCCCCCACCGGTCGCCTGGGACGGGCAGGGAACGGTGGCTGTGGGGATGGCAGGGGGGGCGGCCGCCTTCGCCTTGCCCTTTCCCCTTTTAACCACCTCCGTCCAAGGTTGGTTGGAGGGAGTGGAGGAGGGGAGGAATGCATCCTCGGTTTGGGAGGATGGCCCCGGCTTTTTCGGCCTCGTATCCTCTTTTTGGGAGGACGGCCCCGGCTTGCTCTGCTTCTTGTCCGCCGCAAGTGGTGGACGGATGCGACTCTCCGGCAAGAGCCTGTCTTCGATGCCGGCGAGGCAGGCTCTCGTAAAGGCCCTTTCCTCCATGACAACCTTGCGGATGACATCCTCAAGGTTGGTGGAAGTTGGGCCCTCCGCCGCTGATTTTGGATCAGCCTGAGTTGGCCGGGCCGTGGCTTCGGCCAGCTTATGGTGCAGCTGGCTGACCTCTGACTGCAGGCGGTCGACCTTCGCCTGCAGTTGCCGCGTTTCTTCAGTTGCGGTGCGTTGAGCCAGCTCCCGAATAATTCCGCGCATACTCGCGGCCCTGCATTTCAGGGACTTTTGGAAAGTCCCTTTAAGATTTGAGGACTTAGATGCGACCTCCATTATCTCCCCCTCGTCCTCCTGCGCCATGCGCTCCAGCTCGGCAAGGGAGTGGTCCGAGTAGAGGACGGTTGACGCGCCGTACCCGGACTTGGCCCGCGCGGTGCGAGCCTGCTGCTCCTTCGCGGCGACCTTCTCTTCAAGGTCCATCTGGACCTGCGCCCGCTTAGCCAGGTTGAGCTGGCGTTGGGCATCTGCAAGCCCCACGTCGTGGGTGTCAGCAACGACTGTGGGAAGCTTTTTAGCCCTAGTCTTTTTGGGCTTGCTCGTCGTGGAGTCTGACGAGCAAGACCCAGCCCTCAAGTAGGCCCGCTTCTGTGCCTGCTGGCGACGTTCCGCTGTCGCCGCTGAAGCATCCGACTCGAAAGTGACGGATTCTACGTCGGAGTCCGAAAACTCGTCCGGCCGAGCAAACACGCTAGCCGCAGATGGTGCGCGGCTCGCATCCGATGCCGATGCAGACTCATCGGCATGGCCCTGAGAAGGGCCTTTTGGTTGGCCCTGAGAAGGGCCTTTGGTAAATTTCCCTTTCCGATCTCTATTTACTTTAGCAGACATTGTCACAGATTTCAGCATACGGAATAATTATAGTAATAATTATAAATTGTGATCATAAGCAAATTGTTGGGAAATTGGACAGGCTTCAATCTTTCTACTCAAGCCTCCGGAAGTTTAGAGTTCAGAAGACTGACAATACCTTGGAGGTATTTTCCCGAAGTCTAAGGATACACTTATCATCGGGGTTTTGGAACTAGTCCAGCCAGTTTGTCCCCGCCTCCAATAACGTGAGTCATCGGAACAGGGGTCACTACCAAATAAAAGACAGCGGTTATTTTCGATTATGTAACAATACGTTTGACAGTAGTAGGCGCTGGTGTTTGCCAGTTAGAGGGGTCCCTATTTTAACACACACACCGCCAAACTGTTTTTCATCTACTCATAAACATGACAAATTATCTGTAGCCTTGCCTTAAAACTACAATTTATACACCGTAAGTCTATTCTGTCATCTGTCTTAAAGAGGTGCTAAGCACCTTAGCACGTATAATACAGATGACAGACAGTTAACTACGGCCCCGGTCTGTACCGAGCATTTTCAATTTGGTTACTAATAAGGGGTTAAATAGCCCTGTGAACTACATAATATACACATATAATACAAAATATATACAGAGACAATATATACATATACATACACATATAGATAACAATACACGCGGCGCCTGACGGTGTTCTGTTGCGTTTATTTCGAAAGGAAATAAACCAATAACAGGCAGCACCACGAGAAGGTATCCGTCAGACTTGCCTTAGGGATCATCACGACTTGCGCTCTCCCCTAAGACCGTTGCCTCCTTACCCATCCGGGATGAGTAAGGAAGGCCTGAGTGTATCCAAAACGAGCAGCGCGAGGCATGCAAGCTAGGCAAAGCAACTATTAATGAATAAACCCAGACCCGCCCACCACGAGGTAACCTAGCCCAACCCAGCGGGGAGACACTAGCCGCCCCCTACATCGAGACTAGCGCTAAGGAACCGCCGCTCAATGTAGACGCAGCCTTCCACGAGGTAACCTAGCCCAACCCAGCGGGGAGACACGAGCCGCCCCCTACATCGAGACTAGCGCTAAGGAACCGCCGCTCAATGTAGACGCAGCCTTCCACGAGGTAACCTTTTTTTTTTTTTTTTTTTTTTTTTTTTTTCACCCGGGAAAATCCTTTATGGATACCACCCGCCCCGGGGGGAGCGGAGTGGTTATGTGGGAGTCCTCGCCTGAAGGGCCTTACTACCCCCTCGGGGGGGTAGTAAGTGAGGTTACCCACTAAAAACCCGGGATGAGCAGTCTGCCGCCTAGTAGGGCGAAATGGGGTAGCGTTAGCAGTCACCATCTCGCCCCAGCGGCCGGCCCGTCACCGATGACGGGCCCCGGCCAATGGAGGAATGACCCGGCTCATTGGGGCCATCCCCCAGACGTGTGGGATCGTGCAAGCCAGTGGAGAATCCCCCGACTCTCCACCGATGATCCGCACAGCACTAGGAAAGAGCGAGAAGGCGCCCGAACCGCCTTCTCCTCCCCCCAGTTCGTCTACGCCGGAGCGGGTCCGCGAGGACGTCGTCCTCCCTCACCCGCTCCGCAGCCTCTTTCTGCGCCATCACCGCTTCGCAGAAAGAGACCACCGCCTGCCACGATCCGTCGCTGCCGAGCATAGCGTTAACCACGCTCGGCAGCGACAGATCTGCGCCTATGACCGCTGTGAGGGCGTGCCGCATGGGACTCCATGCGGCGCACTCCTCCAGCGTGTGGAGCGCCGTATCTTCTGGCGCTCCACACTCGTGACAGGCGGGGGTCGCCTCCCGTCTCGCGATGTGATGCAGATACCTTCCGAAACATCCGTGTCCGGAAAGCACCTGCACCAATCGGAAGGTCAGCGACCCGAATCGCCGCCCTACCCACCTCCGGAGGACCGGGCGAATGGCATCCACCGTCCTCTGTCCAGGGACCGGTGGAGCCAGGTCCTCCGTCCACCGCCTCAACAGGGCGGCCCACGCCCGCCGTCGCATGCGCGTGACCTCCTCCCACGCTGGAGGCTCCCCGCGGGATCTCCTCGCCGCCACGAAGTGGTAAACTTCGGCGAGGATCTCCGCTTGGAGCTCCCAGGGGGGATCACCGGCCAACACGCATCCCGCCGTCCAGGACACCGTCCGGTACCCGCGTATCGCCCTCGTCGCGATGACCCGCTGCGGACGTCGCAGCAGGGCCTTATTGGCGCGACCGAGGGCGCCCACCCAGACAGGTGCCCCGTACAAGGCCATACTCCGGATCACTCCGGAGTACAGGCGACGACAAGTGGCGTTCGGGCCGCCCACGTTGGGCAGCAGCCTCCCAAGGGCGGCAGCGGCGCCTATGACTTTTGGGGCCAGTTGAGTGAAGTGGGCCCCAAAAGTCCACCGCCCGTCCAGGATGAGACCCAGGTACCTCATCTGGGTCCCAACCCGGACCAGGACCCCGTCCAGGTCTATCCGCGTTCCTGGAGGGGGTCCCCCCCGAGGCCCATGGAACATTAGGGCCTCGGTCTTGGAGAGGGCGACCTCCAGCCCCAGGGCACGTATGCGGCCGACCACGAGTATTCCACGAGGTAACCTAGCCCAACCCAGCGGGGAGACACTAGCCGCCCCCTACATCGAGACTAGCGCTAAGGAACCGCCGCTCAATGTAGACGCAGCCTTCCACGAGGTAACCTAGCCCAACCCAGCGGGGAGACACTAGCCGCCCCCTACATCGAGACTAGCGCTAAGGAACCGCCGCTCAATGTAGACGCAGCCTTCCACGAGGTAACCTAGCCCAACCCAGCGGGGAGGCACTAGCCGCCCCCTACATCGAGACTAGCGCTAAGGAACCGCCGCTCAATGTAGACGCAGCCTTCCACGAGGTAACCTAGCCCAACCCAGCGGGGAGACACTAGCCGCCCCCTACATCGAGACTAGCGCTAAGGAACCGCCGCTCAATGTAGACGCAGCCTTCCACGAGGTAACCTAGCCCAACCCAGCGGGGAGACACTAGCCGCCCCCTACATCGAGACTAGCGCTAAGGAACCGCCGCTCAATGTAGACGCAGCCTTCCACGAGGTAACCTAGCCCACCCCAGCGGGGAGACACTAGCCGCCCCCTACATCGAGACTAGCGCTAAGGAACCGCCGCTCAATGTAGACGCAGCCTTCCACGAGGTAACCTAGCCCAACCCAGCGGGGAGACACTAGCCGCCCCCTACATCGAGACTAGCGCTAAGGAACCGCCGCTCAATGTAGACGCAGTCTTCCACGAGGTAACCTAGCCCAACCCAGCGGGGAGACACTAGCCGCCCCCTACATCGAGACTAGCGCTAAGGAACCGCCGCTCAATGTAGACGCAGCCTTCCACGAGGTAACCTAGCCCAACCCAGCGGGGAGACACTAGCCGCCCCCTACATCGAGACTAGCGCTAAGGAACCGCCGCTCAATGTAGACGCAGTCTTCCACGAGGTAACCTAGCCCAACCCAGCGGGGAGACACTAGCCGCCCCCTACATCGAGACTAGCGCTAAGGAACCGCCGCTCAATGTAGACGCAGCCTTCCACGAGGTAACCTAGCCCACCCCAGCGGGGAGACACTAGCCGCCCCCTACATCGAGACTAGCGCTAAGGAACCGCCGCTCAATGTAGACGCAGCCTTCCACGAGGTAACCTAGCCCAACCCAGCGGGGAGACACTAGCCGCCCCCTACATCGAGACTAGCGCTAAGGAACCGCCGCTCAATGTAGACGCAGCCTTCCACGAGGTAACCTAGCCCACCCCAGCGGGGAGACACTAGCCGCCCCCTACATCGAGACTAGCGCTAAGGAACCGCCGCTCAATGTAGACGCAGCCTTCCACGAGGTAACCTAGCCCAACCCAGCGGGGAGACACTAGCCGCCCCCTACATCGAGACTAGCGCTAAGGAACCGCCGCTCAATGTAGACGCAGCCTTCCACGAGGTAACCTAGCCCACCCCAGCGGGGAGACACTAGCCGCCCCCTACATCGAGACTAGCGCTAAGGAACCGCCGCTCAATGTAGACGCAGCCTTCCACGAGGTAACCTAGCCCACCCCAGCGGGGAGACACTAGCCGCCCCCTACATCGAGACTAGCGCTAAGGAACCGCCGCTCAATGTAGACGCAGCCTTCCACGAGGTAACCTAGCCCACCCCAGCGGGGAGACACTAGCCGCCCCCTACATCGAGACTAGCGCTAAGGAACCGCCGCTCAATGTAGACGCAGCCTTCCACGAGGTAACCTAGCCCACCCCAGCGGGGAGACACTAGCCGCCCCCTACATCGAGACTAGCGCTAAGGAACCGCCGCTCAATGTAGACGCAGTCTTCCACGAGGTAACCTAGCCCACCCCAGCGGGGAGACAACTAGCCGCCCCCTACATCGAGACTAGCGCTAAGGAACCGCCGCTCAATGTAGACGCAGCCTTCCACGAGGTAACCTAGCCCACCCCAGCGGGGAGACACTAGCCGCCCCCTACATCGAGACTAGCGCTAAGGAACCGCCGCTCAATGTAGACGCAGCCTTCCACGAGGTAACCTAGCCCACCCCAGCGGGGAGACACTAGCCGCCCCCTACATCGAGACTAGCGCTAAGGAACCGCCGCTCAATGTAGACGCAGCCTTCCACGAGGTAACCTAGCCCACCCCAGCGGGGAGACACTAGCCGCCCCCTACATCGAGACTAGCGCTAAGGAACCGCCGCTCAATGTAGACGCAGCCTTCCACGAGGTAACCTAGCCCAACCCAGCGGGGAGACACTAGCCGCCCCCTACATCGAGACTAGCGCTAAGGAACCGCCGCTCAATGTAGACGCAGCCTTCCACGAGGTAACCTAGCCCACCCCAGCGGGGAGACACTAGCCGCCCCCTACATCGAGACTAGCGCTAAGGAACCGCCGCTCAATGTAGACGCAGCCTTCCACGAGGTAACCTAGCCCACCCCAGCGGGGAGACACTAGCCGCCCCCTACATCGAGACTAGCGCTAAGGAACCGCCGCTCAATGTAGACGCAGCCTTCCACGAGGTAACCTAGCCCACCCCAGCGGGGAGACAACTAGCCGCCCCCTACATCGAGACTAGCGCTAAAGACCACGTATGGTGTTACTCTTCACAGCTTTGTCCAATATCTCACAGGGTAATTCCAGTCAGTGAGTTCTTGTCATTCCATTGTCGATGCAACATACGCGTACTCAGTAGTGTAGCTATAGAACTCTTTGTGGATGAGTTCATCTGTGGAAGCACGGCCTATTTCTACCGCCAAGCAGTAATATTCACATTACTGCGTTCCGGTTCGAAGAGTATGGCATACAAGGGACATGTAGCTAAACAACTTTGTGTCTCGGGACAATAGGTGGCGCAGTTCCTCATATGTGTGGGGACGGGAGGTGGCGTTCGGGGAACTAGTGTCGTATTGAGTTGCGTGTATTACTGACATACAAATTACTTAATATTATTAATTAATATTATTATTTTATTTACTTTATACGTCAACGATATTGGGGATTGTTTTAATCACTAAAACCATTTACTCTACGCCGACGATACAAAAATATTCAAAATTATTAAATGTATGGAAGATTGTGAGTATTTACACAGAGATCTTATAAAATTTGAAATCTTTTGTAAGGATAATCAACTAATTTTAAATGCTGATAAGTGTAATACTATTACGTTTACTCGAAAGCATCGTCCTATTTTTTATAGTTACAAGATTTTTGGAAGAAACTTGACTCGGGTTGACAGTATTCGTGACTTGGGCGTTATCTTGGACTCCAAACTACATTTCAGCTTACATATAGATATGATTGTAGGCAAGGCATTCAAACAGTTAGGATTTATTCTGCGTATCAGTAAACCGTTTACCCAAAGTAACACTCTCAAAATATTATACAATGCTTATGTTCGTAGTGTATTAGAGTTCGGAAGTGTAGTATGGAATCCACAGTACTCTGTGCATATTGATAGGATTGAGAGGGTACACAAGAAATTTTTAAAATCGTTAGATTATCGCACAGGTCACGCGTGTACAGATTATTCAGAAAGAACAAACACAAAATGCAAGACGTAATTTGATAGATAGTGTTTTTTTTATATAAAATTGTAAATAATTACATTAACTCAGCTGTCCTTGTGGAAAATATTCATTTTAAAGTACCGCGGTCATCCTCCTCACGTTCTAAAGATACTTTCCACATCCCTTCATTTAGTACTAACTACGCGAAAAATACCTTCTTCAGACGCTCATTTAAATGTTACAATAGATTGCTAGATGGAATAGATATATTTCACGATTCTTTGTCAAATTTTAAATCAAAAATGCTAGACTTATTGTGACTATTTGAGATACAAATATGTATTTGAGATACAAATATGTATCTCAAATACTATATAATTTTTTTGTATTAATAATATATTATATGTTCATAAAGTTAAATTTCTTACAAGTTGATTGTATACCTATTCTCATGTTTTCTGAGTCCGTCATTCATGTATTTGCAATAATAAATACTAATATTTGTAACAAGTCATGGTAAACTAGGTCCGTTAGTGCTTAGTGTTTGAATGCATAATTGTGAATGACTGTTTTTACCTGAAAAAAAAAAAAAAAAAAAAATTATTACATTTTCCTTAAGCAGTAAGTTTTAACCTTATACACTACATATGTAACGAAATGCATCTGAGATGCATTTTGCAGTGCCTTCAATACATCGGTTACCGCTTAACGTTAGATGGAGGTCGTGCTTGTTCCGTTATAATCCCATCAAACAAACTTGCTCCCGCTTGTAGAAGCCCCTCCCCCGCCCCCCACTCGTACACAACCCACAAAGAACATAGTGACCCTTCTGGAGAACCAATGTTGCACTCTTGTAGTTGAACTACAATTTTTCTCGAAGGACCGAAAAAAAACCCTAGTTTAATACATTTTAATATTGTCAAGTCTGCAATAACGCCTGCTACGCGAATTACATTACAAAATTACAAATTTACGAGAGAAAAACGCGGGTTTGAGCCCGCACATGACTATAATTTTTTTATTTTACAATACAGTTTATAAGATGAAGTACAGGGAAAGTGTATGTACGAAACAAACCTGATGATAATCTTTCAATGTACGGAAGGTATAAATGTGTGGACATTCTAGCCCGGCACCCCACGGGATTGCGGCACCCCACGGGGTTATTATGTAGCAACCATGTAAAGAGTACCTCATTTTGTCCGTTTTTGAAAAGCTCATTCATATATGAATTGATTAAAAAATAATCGCTCACTCTATTTAAATATTGTGTCTGTTTCGCCCCTACGCCTTCAATTTTCAAAGACCACTTTGTCTTAAGACTTAAGGTTTATTTTTATGTGTTTTCCAGTTGGTTCGCATCATCCGCAACCACCCTCAACAAGAGGAGAAACACCGTCGTCGCAGGAAGATCGGCAAGTGCACTCTGCTGTGAACAAATCTGCACACTACTACAGGTATCGTACCGTGTCTACCAACGTGCACAAACTAACTGTCACACTCACTGAGCGTGTTGCCAACATCGAGGGACTAACTTAGTATTTTTCTAAGAGGACTCAACAATGTGGGTGGAATCGGAAGGAGTTCGTCAAGATTGTAAAACTGACTCAGCACTTTGAGCATGGAACATAATAATATTATGTTGCTAATATTGAGATGTCAACTGGGTTAATGTGTTACCAACATTTTCATTCAACTGTCATAAACTGCTTGTACTGACAACATTAAAGAACTTAATAATGTTACCAAATCAGGAGCAAGTATATTGTTAATATTTTGTTCCAGTAACCAAACCCTTGGGATGCTATCCTAGAACCTTGATGTATAAAGACTTTTTGAAGGGTGGGTATATTATGCAATGATGTTGCTAAAAGAAGAAAACAAATTATGGGTTAATATATTTGTTGTGTAGAAAATGTTTGTGTGCTAACTAAGATAACCTCCCACAGCCAGTATTGTTGCACGCATTTGAAGAATGGCGACTGTGTACAAGTCAAATTTCTCATTCAAAATTCGATTACTTTGTACACGACAAAATACAATATTTACGGTTATTTTATTTGAGTAGTTTAATGGGAATGTTGCCAGTTTTTTTAATGACAAAGCTTTCGGCCTCTTATTACAAAAAGAAAGGGAAATATTATATTTAAATTGAACATATATAATACAGGTTTTAAATAATAAACTAGCCAGGCAAAACAATAAAGTATCTCTATTCACTTTGACCGATAGACTAAGACTTGGAAGCACTTCGTGTGGCATCCATCTTGTAATCGCCATCTTGTATTTTTGATGTTTGTTGTTCATCTGTTGTATATTTTGAATATTTTATTTTATTATTGTGAATTTTACACTATTTATAACGTTATTTATAATATTGTAAAGAAAAACGCTTAAACGCTTGCGGACAAAGTATTTTATTTCAATACAATTTTTATTACACCCAGAGGATTCTGCTGCCGCAGGTATGTATTTAATTGCTGACCTTTTGAAAGCAAAATGTTAATTCCAATTGAAAAGTATTCGACGATGCGCGAAGTCGAACCATGCAAATATTGATGTTAGTTGTAGATTTATTTACTAGGGTAAGAAATAGTTACATTGCGTGTGTTGTCCAAACATGCTGACCAAAAGTTGTTGATTCAATGTCAACTTTAAGCTTGTTACATAAGGTTGAATGTTGTAGAAGACCCTATTTAAATTAGTACCCATTCTTCAAATGCTGTGTACAAAGTAAATTTACAGATAAAGCTCCTTAATGAAGGTTCAGTTTAATTTTATTCATAGTTTAAATTTACTCTATTTCTTCATTAGAAACACCGTTAAATGGAGCGAGAAGCCTCCTTGCTCTAGTTGTACGGAGTTTGTAGGCGAAAAAAATGGATATAACAACTTATATTTATTTTAATTTGGTAACATAATGAAAATGTTATATTCGTAGAACAGTGGCGGTTACGCTAAAAAATACAAATGTATATTGTTGTAAACATACACAGCTATGATAAATAGCGTAAGAATCAATAATGGAATAGAAATTATTAGCAGTTATTTAACGGTTTCCTAGAAAGATATTTTTCGATCAAATTCGTCTGTGTAGTTACCGAGTGACATTTTATTTTTTAATATGGTAATGATGTTTTTATTAATTAGTACCCAAGTATAGTACAGTGTTTTTAGTTTTTATTTGTAATAGCTGCTCATTGTGTTAGGTAACGGCTGAGGTCGCGGTGACGTGCTATAGCCACAACAACTACAAAGCTCGCTCCGCACTGCCGACACTGCCGACACTGCAGGCTCCACGAGGACGCACTACTGCACCTGTTCCTTATACTGTAATAAAACTGTTGGCTTGTCATGTTTAATGTACTGATATAAATTGGGTTTTGTCACAGACATAATGTGCACATTGTTGTCTTCTTTTATTATGCATTTGTACATTTATTTGATATACGTTCACATTTTGTATAGCATTCGTTGTGTAAGTCTAAATATGGACGGAAAATATTATATATTTCTTTGTATAACAAACATACCGATGCATAGCATTTATTTTAGTTTAAGCGTATATAACTGTAGATAATAATTTATAATATTTTAAACATATGTTAGAACAATATTTGCATTATTTATATTAGTGTAGTGGGATGAGTGAAAACATAATTTGACCAAAGAGAATCAGTATTTTTGTTTGCGAGAGATTTTATGTAAATTATAATTTTATTTTCAAAAAGGCTGAAGTCAACCAAAAATATATAATGTGAAATTTATTAGAAGTATCTGATGTAAAGTAACAATAAGGGAAGTACTGGTAGCGTGCGGGACTATAATATATATATATATATATATATTGATTACTTATTTCACTAGTATGATAGGAAGTTTTAAATGTTCAAACTGCTTAGACACTAAGGTTACCAAACTGCTAAAAAACTAAAATTCCGAACAGTAAAAAACAACTAAAGTTTAAAACAGCCAAAAAACTAAAGTATCAAGCTGCTAAAAAACTAAAGTATCTAGCTGCTAAAAAACTAAAGTATCAAGCTGCAAAAAAACTAAAGTATCAAACTGCTAAACAACTAAAGTATCAAACTGCTAAAAAACTAAAGTATCAAACTGCTAAAAACTGAAGTTTGAAGATGTTAAGTAGTAGGTGGACATATCCAGAGTGGTTATTGTTACGTGATTATTTTTGGCTTTAGTTGTATCTAGCGCATTATGAAGCGCTGGTAGCGAAGTTTGCTTAGCCATTCTGAATCGATCAGCAAAGTTAAGCAACGTCCGCCGCGGTCATGACTTGGATGGGTGACCGCTGGTCGAGGGCTTGTTAAGCCGTCGGTCCCGGTTGTTGTCTTAGGATGGTTACAGCACGGTGGTAGGGCATTTTGCGAATGCCCGCCTGGTTAGCTACCACCCTCAAGTTGAAAATCTGTCGCCAAGCACTTAACTGTGTGTTCCGGCAGCTTTCCTTGAGAGCCAGTAATTCTAGGTTAGCCTGAACAACATCTTCGACCAAGTCATCACTTACCATCAGGTGAGATAGTGGTCGAAAGCTAACCTATCAGGCATAAAAAAAAGACAAATGTAAATTTTAAACGAGTAAATATTGTATCCCGCACGCCGCTGCAACGACAACGGAATTGAATCGTAAATAATGAGAATGTAAGTAAATGTAAGTAAACCCTATGTAATATAACTTGTTCGGGTAATCGACGTGGTTTGTGTTCAGTGTTACTGCACTGAGCGGCATCGAACCAACCAACATGGACGTTATCACGTCACGATGCCGTCGATGGTCTCGTGATGCGAAATATCACAATTTATTTTATTTCACTCATTAAATATTTCAACAAAATAACCTAAGAATTATTTATTCGTTACATATTTTGTGCGCGACAATACCTTACAAGTGTCATAGAAACTTGAATTAAATTAGTGAAATATTTACTTTGGTAACGAGTTAAGATAACCCCATTAGATGTATACCTAACTCGCACAAGGAATGTACTCGTAGCTTTATCTTTAAGTATATGTAACTGTGTTATAAATATAATAATGTAGTATGACAAGAGCTTCCTCACAAACCATGGTAAATTGTATGAGCAACGGAATAGAGTTCATTCTTGCAAATCACAAGCGCGTGTGACAATTATCTGTGTATGATTAACCGAGCGCTTGTCAGTTGAAAGGAAAATACCTACTCTTAAGTATTTTGCTGTAGCTATCCTATCTCACATATTTGAAAAAGTGTACTATACGAGCGACCTTAAATATTAACTCAGCTAATTTTATCTCATACAGACTTTTAGTCATATCTTGAAATACTTTTAGGTTTATGCTCACTAGATGGAGCTATCGTCAATATTTGTCACATTTCTAATTTTAATATTAATGAAGATTTTCAATAGTAGAAGTTTTTTTATACAGTCCCACCAACACGTGTTTAACGGTAACTTCTGTCTATAACAGCTGCAGTTCGTCACGAGTGGCGAAATTCACTGCGCGCCTCACCCTGAGACATACCGTTGTTGTCTCATGTACCTGCCATTTCACCGGCACCCATATCCTTCAAACCGGAACGAAGTAATGTGAACATTGCCGCCAAGCAGTGCGTTAATGATTTATAGATACGATTTCTTTAGTCCAACCTATATAGTTCTTAAATTTTATTTATTAAATATATTAAGGTCGCGCGTAGTCACTTATTCCTAAAAAATCAGTCGTATTGAACAGCTACAATCTCAATTTGCTAAAGCGTAGTTTACACCTACAAGAACGATAAGTAAATAAGTTAGCCCCAAGCGAAATGATGTAACGTACCTATCTAATATAAACACATAGTGATGTATATCGTTGTTATTGTAATGTATGTTTTGTATGTTGTACCAGAATAATAAAGGTAGTTACGAAATACATGCTCGTTTTTATTTACACATAATCCCTAGTCTTTGATTTACTTGTAAATAGAAAAATAAAATAAATAAAGTGAAATCTGTGACATCTGCTGGCACTTGACAGTTGTCACATCTAACACCTTAATTTTGTCCTTATGACTCACTAGGTGGGGTTGAACAAATATATCCATTTTAATAAAAATAATGGAACCGACTTCAACACTCAAAAGTGTAAAATACCTTGTCGAAGTCGGTACCATGCGTACAATATTGTGCGCATCGGAACTATCATGGTACCGGTTTCAACAAGTTATTTCACACTTTCTTGTGTTGAAGTAGGTTCCATTTTTTTGTAAAATTTATATATATGTAGGTACGTTTAAACAATTCGTTCTGCACAGATGCCATCCATACACTTGATGCACTACACATTGGTTAACTACAATTAATCAGAAGCAAACAACTTGCCCCGTGGAGTGCCGGACTAGAATGTTTTTTTTTATTCTGATAGATAAGCCTTTGACAACAATCTCACCTGATGATAAGTCATGATGTGGTCGAAGGTGTTAACAGGCTTTTGATTTGTAGATAATGATTGTAATAAAATTTTATAGTATCACTGAACACTTTAGCACCAGATTAGGATTAACTGAATGATTGATAGACAATATTGTAAAAGGCGAGTTGACCGCATGGTGGAAGGGCGTTTTGCGAGTGCCCGCCTGCCGAGCTACGTAGAAAATCTGCCGCCAAACATATAACGGTGTGTTCAGGCAGCTGTCCTTGAGAGCCAGTAATTCTAGGTTAAGCATGTTAACACCTTCGACCACATCACTTTTCATCAGGTGAGATTGGTGGTAAATATCTTCAGAAACAAATATCAATATACCTATCACTTTTTATTTACTACCGATCATTCTTTTTCGTTTGTTTTCCAGTGATTTGAGTAATCTCGATTAAGGAAGCTGGAGACATTCACACCTCCACATCGTCGAAATTGTGGCAACAACACAAGCCACTAAGCAATTTAAGTCTGATTTTTATATGAGTAGTGCTGTTTTACTCCAGTAAAGTGAGGTCTCTGGCATGTAGAGATCTTACAATCTAAAAATGCCCTAAATACAATCTAAATAGAGCCATTCTTTTTACATGTCTTTACTCTTTTACAATTTGTAAGTATATTATAAAATTATTACAATATTTGTTACATAGGTGATTGGCGGTGGTTTGGCAGAGGTGGATTATAATATTTTATATAAACCCAGCACTCCGATCGTGAATTGGCATAGATATCAAGGACCAGCAGAGGCAAACATATGTGCAGGTACGTTGCCTAGGATAAGTTGAATTTTAGCAAATCATCTAACATGCGACGTGCCTCTCAATTATTTTTTTTATCTCTCAATTTCATGTCTACGTTTGGAAGTCAGTTACAACCGTGCGATTTTCACGGCATTTTCTGCCTCGCACTGCCTTATGTGGAACCGATACGACTTAGGAGTCTTCAAGAAGTTTTTCTCACTGTGACCGGAATGACATTTATAATAACTTATTTTCTTTGGTAAAAATAAACCTAGAGATTCAACATATCGCACGCTTAATAATAAACCGGAATAAGACAAAAAATCAGTTTTTTGGGAAATCGCGTTCAAAGTTTTGAGTATCTACCTTGTTGAAAACATTTTGATGGTTTTCACGTGTTTTTAGAGTTATTTTTACTTTCTTGGTCTTAAATTAAAGCCAGATGTATAGCGAATATAGCTGACATTACAATATAATTATTTTATTAATATCAAATGAATAAATGAAGTTTATTTTCTACGGTTTCGACTTATGTCAGTTTAGTATAAAAATCAATTATCAAGTTTCAAAAAATGTGTAAACTAATATGTCATAATTCTGTACAGTATTAATAAATAATATGATCTTATCAGATGTATAATTTTTATTTCACTTTAAAATTAAAATGGGAACAAAAACACAGAAATATTTTGCAATATACCTATAATTTGGTAATGTAAAATACATTTTAGAAGTCATTGTAACTGCTTTCTTAACCTAATCATATTATTATAATAATCAGTCGAATTAGCAACCTATAATAAATGTCTACTTTGAATTATTTGACGTAAATTTTACCTATTCGTCTTAATCAGTCTCGTGAGTTGTGACTTTTCAAAATATTAATCAAAACTTATCAAAAAAGTTTAAGAATTGAGTTGTAAAAACATGCATAACACAAGATGAAATCAGCCCCTTTGCAATTAAGTCCTAGTCTTAATTTTTATAATCACTTATCTCCTGTTTTTGCGTATATGCTGCCTCCATGGTTATTTCTATGACTGATTTCATATGCCTTGGTTTATTTCGCCTATTAACTTGTCGTCGTTGTAAGATATCTTTAAGTAAAATAATACTTTTATATATATACTTTTATATATTGTCTGCTTTATTTTGCGTATGCCCTCGAATCATGAATTAGGAGTGATGCTTTGGATTTTAAAAAGATAAAAAGCATACATATAAATTGTCATTCTAAAATTATATTTATTCTGACCTGCACATTATCAGAATAAAAAATAATGTTCAATGGTTCTTGTGCGTCCTTACTTATGTGCTCCAAGTATTTCCAAATGCACGTGCCTATTTCAATCAAGCTTCGCATCCGATTCCTTCCAAAAAGAGCTATTTAGAGATTCAAAAGAGCCTTTTTTATCTGTTTGAAACTCAGTTACTACCAACTAGCATCTGAGACCTATTGTCAGTCAGATAGATGCACCTACATACAAACAGTCTCTATACTTAGCAAATGTCCTGCAACAGTTAACAAGCAAAACCCAATCCTACGTAAAGGATTCCAGACATTTTGTTAACTTGCTAGCAGATATACATATACTGCCGATGGAAATAATGATAAGTTTCGATGTGACATCACTTATCACAAATGTGTTCTTGAAAGAAGCTATAAAAATCATTGCTGACCTACTCCACGGAGCTGATATGCCAAATGACAACACAGAGCTGAGTGAATGTTTTGTGTCAAACGGATCTTTAGCGAATTAATTATAACATGCAAATGGAAGGAGTCACCTAGGCTCTCCTTAAGCGCCAGTTGTGGCCAATATTTATATGGAACATTTTGAGGGAGATCATGAGGAGCGCTAGTGAAAAACCATGTTACTGGTGGCATTATGTAGATGATGTCTTCGATGGCCAAAGAAGAGTTGCCGTTATTTAACACCCATTTAATTTCATCACACTCAAAAATATAGGTAACGGTTAAAGAAAATCGTGATGGTAGTTTGTGTTTCCTAGATTTAAAGGTATATCATGAAGAATAGTAGATGATGTCTTCGATGGCCAAAGAAGAGTTGCCGTTATTTAACACCCATTTAATTTCATCACACTCAAAAATATAGGTAACAGTTAAAGAAAATCGTGATGGTAGTTTGTGTTTCCTAGATTTAAAGGTATATCATGAACTAGACGGTATTTTTTTTATCAGTTTTTTTTTTCGATCAAGCTTTTATTCATCTCTACTCAGTATCTTGTACTCACGATGTTGGTCATATATTTGCTAAGCCCTTGTGCTTGCTCCAAAGTGGAATGTTTATAGGACAAACAAAGATGATACATACATTTTTTTAGATCGGAAGAAAGATAAATTTATTTGCTTTTACTTTTTATCAATTTGGGATTATTTTTTATAATTACCATTTTTTCCACGTAAGTCATCTTCTATAAAGTTATTGCTGTTTTTTGCTGAGTTCACCACACATCTCTTTCGAAGCAAAATGTTCAAGGTAAAAAGTTTAAAGAATTTAATTTGTTAATTACCAATAATAAAATAATAGGCTTTGTTGGGTTTTCAGACATACCCTAATCTGCGTTCGTATTTTGATATCTTGTTACCTAAACGTTTGGCTAACTTTTGTTTCCACTTTGAAGTACCGCTTACTAATTTTCGTGGTGGTATGATGACGCTGGAAGCCTGAACTTTCTGAATGGTGGTGATTATGACGTGGCGGCCTTGACTTCTTCCATCGTGAGCTGGAGATTTTGTGTTTTTGTATGCTGTGTTGGACTTGATCGTCTGTTTCATGCAAACTCTTAAATAATTTATACACAACATTAAATAAAAAGGTAAAACTTTAAATTAATTCAGAGAAACTAACGTGGTTAACACTTATTTTAGAAAATAATACGGGATAACTCACGTGATTTAGTCAAACTGCTCCAACTATAGTTTCAACCACATGCGGTGGTCTTTTTCAAGGGGAACCCGCGTTGACGTTTCGCATAGCTAACCTAACCTGCTAAGCGAGACGTCAACGCGGGCTTCCCGAGCTTTCGTTGGAAAGACCACCTATTTTGGTTAAAACTATAGTCGGAGCTATCCGACTGATTCACGTGAGTTATCCCGTATTATTTACTTAAATAATTCAGAGAATATTACGTGAAAATGTATTATGGATACTGTACCCCAAGGAGAGGAGTGTAAAATTGAAAGAAAGTAAACTTGACTCTTTCGTTTGCGTTAAAATTTTACTCAAAGACGCTAAAAACATAAGGGTGATGATAAAAATCTAAACGAAAACGTGATAGTACGGTTACTAATTTGTAAATTTACAGTCAGGGGTAATGCACATGTAAGTACATAATCACGACGTTATTTATATTTCAGCTGGCTTAGAATTATTTGTAACAGTCCATACAACATTATATCCTTATCAGTACATCAAGCATTAAAAAGTTTTAGGCGATGCTGGTTCCTATTTTCAGGCGTCCTCTACAGGATTTAAACTATGGAACTAGTGATTTAATACTGTTTATTAATCAGTATTTAAAATAAAATTAAAGGACATTTTGTAATAAACTGCAGCAATGGCTAGAGTACTTTTAGACCTTAGAATCATTTTAAATGTAAACCGAAATAAATACAAGTATTATATAAATCTAGCGATAGCTTTGGCAATAAAGTGATGTAAAATTAATTAATTCTCGAATAAAAGTAATAATCTAATGCTAAAACGCACTAATACGCATTTTTTCTTAACTATACAATTATAATTTAATGATAAACTGCAACAAGTCCAAATAGTTCATGCTGTATTGTAACACCGTTTTCAACTGAAGTGAAGTAAAACGAAAACATGACAGTCTATAAGAAAATGAAGTAAAATAGTTTCACCTGTGTTTGAAAATAAACCAAATTATTTTACCTTACTCCACTATAGTCACAAAACAACGCTACATTTCACACAAGACGATCGCCGCATCACTGAATGATTCTTTATGGTATGAAATGACTTTTCGCGTGCTTTTGTAATAAAGAGAGGGGTGATCTAAAAATCGGCCATTATGGTTGGTTTCCCATGGCGGGATTTTACCGATAGATTCTTCAATCGGAGTTAGTTCGTTTTATTAACAAAAGTGGGAATCCTTAATTTTTGACTTATTTCGGTTTATTATTAAACGTGCGATATGTCAACTATTAATTAACATCAAATCTCTGATCCAATACAAGTGGCAAATATAGTTGATTTTTTTTCTTACCTCCCCCCTAGAAGTCACTAAGGCATTGGACCCTTGTCCCAATGTAGCAGAAGCTCTGTTAAAACATAAATTTCCCTGCAAAACACCGGACTTTTCTTTCAGATACACGACAACCTTCGAAATTATAAAGACATTCAAAAGTCTAAACATAAAGAGTAGGTACTGAAGATTCGTGGGGTATGTCAGTTGAAGTGGCAGAGTATAATTTGCATTATTGCACCATACTTAGTAACAATATTCAATCTTTGTGTCGATAGAGGAAATCCCCCCGACTTGATGAAACAAAGTAAAATCACTTCAATTTTGAAGTCGGAGGCTACATCTGACCCTTGCAATTATAGACCTATTTCCATCTTACCTGTTTAAATCAAATCATCTATTGCATATTATGTAGGTGTCTTAATAACTATTTACATAACACTACATAATGACCCAGGTTTGGGTATGGCAACTTAGTAAAGTTGTGTTGTAAGTAAAGTATTTGAAAAAATTATGCTCAAACAACTACCGGTGTTGGTGTGTGAGTGGTGTTCAATTGATGTCACATATTATGTTAGAAGCCTGGGAGAGTTCACATGATACTATTGTATTTTGTGATCTTTCTAAGGCATTCGACTGTGTAGTGCACCGCACTCTGATTCGTAAACTTTCGTACTATAGTATTCGTGGAAAAGCTTTGAATCTCATAGAGCAATATCTGTCAGACAGGCTAGAATGAATGGCAATACTTTTTCCGAGTCTTTGGTAAAAATGGGAGTACCGCAGGGATCAATTTTAGGACCTATTCTGTTTCTAGAGTATATTAACGATCTGTCTTGCATGGTCAAAGATTTCTGCGATTTTGTTATATTCGCAGATGATACCTCTCTGATTTTTAAAGTAGATAGGAATGATAGTGGACTCATTCATGTAAATAACAAACATTCATGTAATGTGTTTTATCTATGATCTCTAAATGGTTCGCCGTTATTAATCTTCTCTTAAATTCAATTAATAAAAAAAACAATGTTTTCCAAACAAAAAAAAAATCTTAAAATCTTTGCTAAAACTAGCAGAAGTCAACACTAAGAGGTTAGCATTTTACAATAAGCCTGTACCTATTAATAAAATAAGAAAAAAAAAATGTAAATTTAAATTGAACTCTAGGAATAAAATAGCGGTGCCAGGTTTTAGACTAGCAAAGACGAATAAAAGATCCTTTTTAGGTCATTCTGTGCGGTTTTATAATAAAGTTCCCAAACATATTACAACGCTTAAAGAAGGGAAATTCAAGTTGCCCGTGAAAAAGATATTGATTAAGAAATTCTACTACATAGTTTGTGATTACTTTAATGACAAAAATGCGTGGACATTTCCACCTCAGTAGGGGAGAATTGGGGGTTCTGCATCTGCATCGCTCTCGCTACGCTCGAGCTCGCGATGCATGACCCCCAATTCTCTCGATTATCTGCTATCCAATCCACATCAAACATACGATTAATAAGTAGTATTGTAATTACAAGGGAACCGACAACTTGTTTGCGCACGGATCATGTGTCAGATGTTTTTATTCTCTATAATCGTCTCGTTAGCGCATTTTACAACATGTATTATGTTCGCTCACTATATTCGTCGCACTGAATTAAAAAAAGCGAGGTTCCCTCTAGCTTATAAACCGCTATCGTTTTATCTGGTCAGTCTGCATTTGTTTATCTGAGCAGTTCATTTTATTTTAGACCGTTCAAGACAGATCAGTTCAGAACATAATACTTTGTCTGTCTAGTGAAACAGATGCGACCGACACATTTATAAGGCATAGGTATATAGTATCCCGATTTAAGTGTGGGTTATACAGCCGTGGTATGTTACCTAGAGTACGTACGAGTACGTATAAAGTGGGGACTTTTTATGATTATTACATTTTATTATTTTGTACTCATGTCAATGATATGTGCAGTCCTATGTACCTAGGCTATCAAGTCAGCCTATATTTGGATTTTCTAGCGTACGTGATTCAACGATATTTTTTTCGTCATATTTTTTTATCAAAGATACGATTAGTCAGACTGTCATGTTGACGTAGTTGGTAAGTTCTTGTCTTCTATGTTGCGGGTACTAGGTTTGATTCCCGACAGTAGCATAAATCTCCTCATCAAGGAAAATATGCACTTCTGGTTCTGGGTGTCATTGTGTGTGTGTGTGTGAAGAAGTGAATGTTTCTAGCACCTAAGATACAAGTCTATGAATTTAGTGTGGGCTATGAGTTTAAAAGTTTTTGTTTTTAGTATTTTCTAAGATATCTATACTTTTCACTATCTATACTATTAAATAGCTTCTTAGCAAACAACAATATTACTGTGATTATATCGATACAAATATTTCTGAAAAGAATTTCTCTTAGCGATAAGACTCCATTGTCACTATCCATAGGTTACTTTACGGGCTTTTGGTTCTTTTGATGTTTTGTAGTAATCATCTTGTATAGAAAATAAAAAAAGTTAAAAAAGAGATTGATTATAATGAATAAATAAATAAATGACGGCCTATGGTTCAAAGATACAACCTTCGTTTCATGATTTTACATAATTAAAATTATAATATACGTTTTGGTTAAAATTTAACGTAGGTACCTACATATTAATGTCTAATAAAAATACTAAATAGGTAACAGTAGTGATCAGAACATTATGTGATTTTTAAATATTTACTTAAGTAGCAATACATTTTTAGTATCGTCAAAAAATACAAATCGACTTATTGATGTTTGTTTCGCTACTAATATCTAAAAGATTTAGTTATAAGGATTTTCATAAAAAGCATTGTTTTATTCGAGAGGTTCTCTCATTACTGGTGATCAATTGAAATATGTTGTTTACCAGTTAAGTGAGATCTGTAATTTAAAAGACTCGTAATTGGTATAAGTACCTGCCACTTCCTTATAGGATTTTTGTCTCCAGTTGCTCGAGAATGTGCAGCAGTCATCGCTTTACATCCCTTGACGACAGCATAAAGTCTCATTCAGATTTGTTTATCGGTTGACAAGATGAAATGAACTTTGTTTACAAGATCGTTAAGGTATACAATCGTTAAAACTTTAACCTTTCTGTTTTTTTATTTTTGTACGTTTTAGTCAAGATTCGACTTGTGAATGCATCTTTATAAAATGAGATTATAAATAGGACTGATTTGGTGCATCTACATTTAAAAGCGGATATTCAGTGGTGGGCGACGACGCTCCAGCATCCAAAAAAAAGTGCAGTTATTTACATATTCGGAACTTCAAGGAACCTAACTATGTAAGTAAGTGACCTTAAAGTATTTATTGTTAGTATGAATGAATTATTAGTGAGTGCAAATTGCCTTATAACTTCGGTGAAAAAAATTAGATGCCATGCTGGCGTAGTTGTTAAGTAATTGCCTTCTACACCGGGAGTTTCGGGTTCGATTCCTGACAGAAGCTCAATTTACTTCCCCAAGGGAAATTTGTATTTCTGGTTCAAGGTGAGATTATGAGTGAAGTGAATGTTTCTGGCACCCGCTATACAAGTCATTGAACTAAGTGTGGACTGTGAGTGTGAGGATGTAAACGTATAAAGTGTAATGTGACTTAGGTACCTGTGTTGATCGGCAAACTAACTTGTGTTAACTCATGGATTTTTTATTTATAAAGCATTTTGCTATGCTAGGCTAAAACAATGTTCAGAAACAATGTTGTGTTAACTCGTTGCGAAGTTATCTTCTATTATAATTATTTTAAATTATTGCTTTCAGGCCGGGCTGGTCGCAAAATCCTTTCTGGGCCGATGAGATTGATGTATCGGACGACGAAACACCGGCGGGGTCCGAGCCTGTAGCACCTCCACCTACACCACAACCTCCTGCAAAAAAGGTGGCTCAAGAAAAGAAGAAAGACGGAGGCGCATCAAAGAAACGGACGGCTAGCAGCGGCGCTGGGTCTTCATCGAGAAAGAAAAAACTGCCAGCGGCGGTGTCAACAGAACTGTTGACGACATCCCATTTCTTTGGCTCGGACACGGATGACGTAGAATTACCTCTGGCGCAGCCCTCGATTACACAGGTAATGAAAAAATATTATTCGCTCGTTTACTTATTTTTATGGGTGTGATACTCAGTGTGTGTGTGTGATGATTGTTTACGGCACCATGGCCCTCTTAGGCAGGGTATTTTTTTAGTTACGATGGTGGATAAGCGTTGTTTAATGCAGGCTAGATTATTTTTGTAAACATTTATGTAACTTACTTTTGTTACAGCAGTTATATCAATAAACTGTTACGTATGAAGGTCACTTATTATTTGTTTGATTTTTTTTCAGGAGATCGGAGAAAGCAGCAAGGTGAAACCAGCGCGTGCGGCTACATTGCGGAGCTTCTTTTCACAGCGCGGAACGAGCGGGTATACAACACAACGAGATCTCACACGTGGCGGGGAGTATTACGTCGAGTTAAGGGTCTATAATTCCCGAGAAGCTGAATGTCAGCCTAGCGAAGAACGTTGGAAAAGAGCCCTGGTTACTTTAAAATTGTGTACTGACACCCAAACACCTGTATGGCGCGCATTGTCAACACTTGTAGAAGCCGGGAAAAATGAATTCAAGGCTATACAGCCAATAATGTATCCCATGAAATTACATTGAACAGTATGTTTTAACAGATTGGTACAATCGCAATTGTTTCATTTTGTCTTTACTTTATTATATTACCTTGATATTTTTATTTCTACCTTATAATAGGTAATTACTTGCATATATACTACTTTTGAATTAGTTAATGTTAGTTTTAGATTTTATGAATAAAATTTGAAATGGTTATTCTTATTTTGTGTCTAATAATTGTTTTATTTACAGCAAAACTAAAAATGAGAAATATTGAAATATTGAAATATTGAAAATTGAAATATTGAAAAATTTAAATATAGAAACTGAAATACTAATTGCAAACATTATAATAATATCTACACAGTAAATTGCAAACTAGGATTACCAAACTATACATTTAAGTATCCCATGATACCGCAATGAACAATATGTTCTAACATACTGACGCAATAATATTCAATTATTTCACTTTTATCTAGCTATCTTTACTTAACTGTTATCTTTATTTTATTTATACCTTATAATAGGAAAGCATTTACAATACTTTTTAATCAACAAATGTAAGTTTTATTTTCATGAATAAAATTTTAACTGGTTATTATTATGTTATGTCTAATGATTGTTTTATTTACAGCAAAACTATAAATGAGAAATATTGGAATATTGAAATATTGGAATATTGAAAAATTTAAATATAGAAACTGAAATACTGAAATATACTACTGAAAACTAATTGCAAACAGTAAAATTAAATCTCAGATTACGAAACTATGCATTTATATTATTACCGACATCTAGGCAGGTTAATCGCTTCATATCAATTCATGCAACTATTATATTAAGTAAATACCTCAAATATTTACCTATATTTTTTAATATTTTTTATCAGTTCAAGTTTGTTATCAAGTATACCTACTAAGGAACAAGTGAGGCAAAATGGTATATTGTAGAGAGTGTAATATTGAGGTGTCTCGTATCTCGTCGCATTATAAAAGTAGTATTCATAAATCAAACTGTTTGATCAACTCTGAGTTCCCAGATGTGCAGATTATAGCTAGTGCATTTAAATCTAGAATTGTAAGTTATAAAATAAACCCTATTTCGAATAATATGCTGCCTGAGGAATTTTTGAATAAAGCCTCTACTTCAGTTTTACAATTAATAAAAAAATCATTGATCCAACACAATGCATTAAAAGTCAACATGGAATTTTTTGTGTCATATTATTTACCTAAAAATGATGAAAAAGCCCTTAAGTCATTTAATGTGCCATTTGTAAAGATTTTTTACAACTCTGATTTGATATCGTTTTATAAAACATGTGTCCAAAAGCTGATAACGAAATGTTCAGAATTCGAAATGTCGGGGAGTGGTTGGACACTAAATTCTATCAGTCATTTAGAATTAAATATTAATCAATACAATCCATTACGGGCGGGCTCATACGTGAAATTGCCGCGAGAAATTCAAAACACCAAATCATGTTTAAACATTCAAAACAAAGATGATCGATGTTTCTTATGGAGCATAATTGCGCATATGTATCCAGCAAAAAATAATCCAAATAGAGTGTCGTCATATCCACATTATAAACATATTCTGAACACTTCAGGAATGACTTTTCCTTTGAGTTTAAATGATATTAAAATATTCGAAAAGATAAATCCTTTAATTTCGGTAAATGTGTACGGTTTGGATAAAAACAATATAGTATCTGGCCCCCTCTACAAAACAAAACATCGTAAGTTGACGCATATTAGCCTGCTCCTCATTGAGATAAACGGGAAAAACCATTTCTGTTTGATAAAAGATTTCGGAAAGCTTGTACATAGACAACTTACACAACATAAATGCAGAATTTTTTTGTGTGACGAATGTTTTATTTATTTTCCATCGCAAGAAAAACTGGTAAATCACGATTGCGCTAGAGTAAAAACAATTCTGCCTCAACCAGGTAGTAAGTTATTATTTTCGCATGTTGAACGAACTCGTAGAATTCCTTTCGTAATATATGGTGATTTTGAAAGTTTGCTTAAAGAATATTCGGATAAAAGCAAATCACAACATGTTGAGAACGTGCAAATACATCAAGCGACTTGCTTTGCTTATTACATATGCTGTGAGTCTAAACCGAGTCTAAACAAATTTGTGTCTTATCGGGGCCCAAATTGTGTAAAAAAATTTATTGAAGCTCTAACTAATGATGTAATGGAATTATATCAAATTATATCAATTAAACATGAAATGATGCCGCTAACTGAAAATGAGCTGGCATCGTTTAAACATGCTACCATCTGTCACTTGTGTAAAAAGGAATTTGTAGCTGATGACGTAAAATGCGCAGACCACGATCATTTTGATTCAGCTTATTTAGGTCCGAGTCACGTGGGATGTAATTTGAATGCTAGGACATGTAAATTTATTCCAATCATATTCCACAATCTTTCCGGATATGACTGTCATTTATTTATTACCGAGCTATCTGCGATCATAGGACGTATTAATCTTATTTCAAAAACAAAGGAAAAATACATATCAATCACAAAGTTTATACCAATTGATTCCAACAATGCCGCTCAGTTGAAATTTATTGATTCGTTCAATTTTCTTAGTTGCGGCTTGGATAAGTTAGTAAAAACACTGCAGAAAAGTGACTTTAAAAATTTAAAAAAATATTATCCTGATAGTAAATCGTTTGATTTATTGTGTCAAAAAGGAGTATATTGCTATGATTATTTGAATTCGATGGAACGCTATAATGAACCAAATCTTCCTGACAAGAGTAGTTTTTTTAATAGGCTTTCTTCTGAAGATATATCAGATAAAGATTACGAACATGCGCAAACTATTTGGAATGAATTTAACATAAAAGATTTAGGGGAGTACACCGATTTATATTTAAAATGCGATGTATTATTATTATGTGACGTTTTTGAAAAATTCAGAACAATGAGCTTGACTTACTACAACTTAGATCCTTGTCATTATGTATCATCACCTTCATTAAGTTGGGATGCCATGTTATTGTTTACAAAAGTTGAGCTTGATTTAATTTCCGATGTTGAAATGTATCAAATGCTTGAAAAAGGCATTAGAGGAGGTTTAGCACAATGTTCTCTCAGAAATGCTAAAGCAAATAATAAATATTTGTCTAATTACAATAAATACGAGCCCAATTCTTATCTAATGTACCTCGATTGTGTAAATCTTTATGGATATACGATGATGAAATGTCTTCCTACCAATAATTTTTCCTTTCTAAATGAAGACGAAATTAAAACCCTTAACAACATTGAATCGATACCAGATAGTAACAATCGCGGATACATACTTGAAGTGGACCTTGAATATCCTCCACAAATACATGATCATCATTCTGATTTACCATTCGCGCCAGAAAAATGTATTCCGCCTAATGGAAAATCTCAAAAGCTAATAGCAAACCTACATAATAAATATAAATATGTCATACATTATACTCATTTAAAAGAATGTTTGAGAAACGGACTTGTACTATTAAAAATACACAGAGTATTGGCTTTCGATCAGAAACAATTTCTAAAACCTTACATTGAATTAAACACATTGTTGCGACAAAATGCAACTTCCGAATTTGAAAGGGATTTTTTTAAAAAACAGAATAACTCTATATTTGGTAAAACGATAGAAAACAAAAGAAATCAAGTTGATGTAAAACTAGTTAATGTATGGAAAGATTGTTCTAACAGAACTAATAAAATTTGCGGCGCTGAAAAATATATAAGTGCGCCAAATTTTATGAATCTCTCGATTTTTACAGAAAATTTGGTAGCTATTCAAATGCAGCCAACACAAATCAATCTAGACCGACCAATATATATTGGCTTTACTGTTCTAGAACTCGCGAAGAGACATTTATATAGATTCCATTACGCGATTATGAAAAAAATGTATGGAGAAAATATATGCCTTTGCTACACAGATACTGATAGTCTTTTATATTTGATAAGGACTGATGATTTCTACAAGGATATGAAACTTAACCTACAATACTTTGACACTAGTAATTTTAAAGAAGATAATGTATATGGTATACCTCATGTTAATATTAAACAACCTGGATATTTTAAAGATGAAATGGCTGGTGAGTTAATTACAGAATTCACAGGACTTCGCGCAAAACTTTATTGCATAAATACTGAAACATCTTCACTTAAGAAAGCCAAAGGCACAAAAAAATGTGTAACGAGGAAACTTGACATGGCAAAATATAAACGATGTTTGTTTAGGAATATTGATTTTAGAGATAGTATGTACATTATTAAATCAATTAATCATAAAATATTTACTCAGAGGTTGAATAAATTGATTTTAAATAAATCAGATGATAAGAGACAGATCACGAAAGATATAGTAAAAACTGTACCTTGGGGACATTACAGCAATATATTATAATAATATTGTATTATATTAGAAATATATCATAATAATAAAAGTGACATTTAAAAGCAACATTGAACTGTAAATAATGACAAAATTATATATCTTGTCAACTGAAAACCGTTTTATTTTGGTAAATGTTTACTATAATTCCTAACATAATAACTATATATATATTTATAAGTAATACATTTGTAAAGTTATATAGTCTGTAAGTCTTGATTTACTGGTAAAAGTTATAATTTGCTATATATAATATATGTGAAATATATATGAAATAAATTGAAATCGCATAAAATATCATTCCTTGCATTTTTCTTAACCTATCCTAATTCCTGTCTGATTTTATAAGATTATTGTTAGTGTTCGACCGAATCCAGATTTACATCGGTCACCGAAATAATGTGTAGGTAAACCCTGCGTAAGCAAGATAAATAAAACAAGTACGTGACTCGTAACTATGTTTATTAGGTTATATATTCAATAATATTACAATAAAATAAAATATCAATAAATACAATTAGATAGATTTATAAAGGTTCTGGGACACATAACTTTTTTGTCATCTTACTTATTAAATCTTGCGTTGCGTCTAAAATGTTATCATATTTATCCTCAACTACATACTGCACACTTACACAACAATCATCACTTGCTAGGGTGTTAATTTCACTGATTTCAATTTTTATTAAGTGATGTCCTTTTCCTGGTATTTTTCTGACAACGAATGATGAATCTGGTGATATTTTTTTCTTAAAACTTAACTTTCCTTTCTTATGAATTGTTTTGAATGATTTATTTTTTGTATTGGTTTCTTTATTTTCTCGAACAATATCTCTATCGTGTTCATGACTGTTCCAGATTAAATTCATGTCTTGAGCCTCTTGTAGATAGAAAGGATCAGCGTCAGCAAAAACTATGCTTGTCATTGTTTCTGTAACAAAATAAAATAATACTTATTAAATTAACCTTCATATGAACTACCAATTAGTTTTAACTGATATTATTAGTAAAAAGTTAAAATAAACACTTACCAAAATCAGGATATATGTAAACCAACAGTGCAATGCAAATTTGTCTGCTATACAGTGGAGCTGGTGCAACAATGAATTAATAAGTATTACAAAAATAATAACTAAAATATAACTAGGTACTTACCTTTTTTGGTAATAGATCACGTGGACAAAGGTTGTTTTTAAAAGCTAAATTTCTTGGAAAGCAAACATTAGAACCGCTAACATTCGATCAATAGAAATGGACATTGTAATGATTTATCTATTTAATATAAATACCCTATACAGTATTGTCAGATATCATTATGAGGTTGATAAAGCAACCCACAACTTTAGAAATTAACAACATAGAAGTAAAATCACATTCCGGAATTAACAGACATAGCGTATTACTTCCCAATACGATTCGCTGTCTAATTTGCGGTCCATCTAATTGTGGAAAGACCAATGTAATGATAGGCTTATTATTACATAAAAACGGCTTAAAATTTAAGAATGTTTATCTGTATTCAAAAACCACATTTCAACCAAAATACTGCTTTTTAAATGAAATCTTGAATCAAATTCCAGATATAAAATTTAACATATTTAATGATAACAAAGACGTTATTGACCCGGATATTGCTTTACCAAATTCTGTTTTTATTTTTGACGATGTGGCATGCGAGAATCAGACAAATATACGTAACTATTTTTCAATGGGACGGCATAAAAATATAGATTGCTTTTACTTGTCCCAAACTTATTCGAAAATACCAAAACAATTAATACGAGATAATGCAAACTTTTTAATAATTTTTAAACAGGATGATATAAATTTAAAACATATTTATAATGAACATGTTAATTCAGACATTGATTGGTCCAAATTTAAAAACATATGTTTAAAAACATGGACTTATCCGCACTCATTCTTAATTATAGATAAATATAGTGAATTAAATAATGGTAGATACAGAAGTGGATTTGATACATTTATTAAGTTCGATTGATTTCATTTAAATACAAGTCATAACTACTAAAGTCATCATTTCTTATAATTTAATGGATGTGGTAACATCGTTATAAAACATGGAAAAAAAATGGAAACACCAAATACTCGCCTCAGTTAAAACAATTAAAAACAAAATAAAACAAATAAAGGATGAAGAAGACAACACAAACTTAAATTTAAATAAAATATTTAAACCTCTCACTGATCCTCTTAATAAAATGGCTGAATCTAATTCATATAAAAGTGATATTAAATGCACTTTTGATACAAATGATTCATCACTGTGTAATTATTCCAACGGTTCACCCGACGACAAATTTCAAAGCTATAACTCTGCTAAAAGTGAAAATACATTAACCGATAGTGAATCAGAAAAACAAATACATTCAACGCCATTTAAAAATGAAAAAAAAGTAACCAATTTAGACACTCCCCTTCTATCAATATTAGAAAAACAAAATTTGCTTGATGAAAATAATACATTAAATGTACCATTTGGAGTACGGGATGAAAACAAGCAATTATTCATGGGAAACATACCAATCTCTTTTAAGGTTTTTGGTAAAACTTCTAGCGACAATGAAATTTCTTTAATGACCCTTGGAAATATAAACTACGAAATGACACCTGGTATAAAGGAACTTTTATTTAAAAAAAAGCCGGATTTAAATTTGGTAACAGAGAGAGATAAAATAGTTTATAAAGATATGTTACACAATACTAATGCTCACAAAAGAGATTTTAATCGTTTAGGCCAAATAAGAGGAGACAAAAGCATGAAGTACTGCCAAATTATAAAACCCTTATTTTTTGATCGAGATGAAGTGGAAAACAAAGCTATCAAGCGTGGAACTGGAGTTAAATCCCCAAGTTTTAAAAAAACCTATAAATCAAATACAGATTTTATTTATTGGGACGATCCTAATGAATTAATTGAAAGACTTATGCTTTTGGTGGCATCTAGAGATGCTGGTAACAGTAATCATGACAATGAAATTATTTCAATCATAGAAGAGTTAAAAGAAGCTGGTATAATTAAAGAATAAAATGACTAAGCGTTGCGAATATTTGTTTAGTCTTTAAGAATCATTCAAACATGAATGTCAACAAATTCGGCCATCACCTATATAAAAAACAGAAAAAAGATTATATAATCCAAAGCGAATGTTCTATAAAACAATCTAGTGATGGAAATTTAAACGCCCAAAATAAGATCCTTAAAAATTTGGAACATCCAATTGATCTGAATGACAGCGCAACCAAAGAATATGTTGATAAATCTCTCATTAATATTTTGAATAAAATTTCATCTAACACAAACTTGCTTATTGAATTAAATAATCGAGTTAATAAATTAGAAGTAATATTTAAACATTATAATAAACATGAGCAAAAAAAGTGTGGTAAATGAGATTCATAAATATGCAAGGGTAAATTTTCCTCGAAGACATGTTGTGATGAAAGATATTGATGACCTTTGGCAAGCTGATTTAATAGATATGCAAGCTGTTTCTAAATTTAACGGTGGTCATAATTTTATTTTAGCCGTTATCGATACTTTTTCAAAGTACGCATGGGCATATCCACTGAAAAGTAAAAAAAAAGAAGTTGTCACTCGAGCTTTTCAATCTTTATTACATAAAGGACGAGTGCCTAAACACCTACAAACGGACAGAGGCAATGAGTTCTATAATGACAAATTCAAAAAAATTGTGGATAGTTATAAAATAAATCACTACTCCACTTACTCTACTAAAAAAGCATCTATTGTAGAAAGATTAATCCGAACATTGAAAAATAAGCTCTACAAAGAATTCAGTTTCAGAGGAAACTATATATGGTATGACGAAGTTCTTAATAAAGTGATTGACATATACAACAATACCATTCATAGAACAATTGGTATGTCTCCAGCACAAGTAAAACAAAAAAATAAAGATATATTACTGGAGAGGTTCAAAAAGAATCTTACCTCTATCCCTAAAGAAAAATATAGAAAGAAATTGAATGCCAATGATTATGTGCGCATAAGTAAATATAAAGGCACATTTGAAAAAGGGTATACGCCGAATTGGTCAACAGAAATTTTCAAAATCATCAAAGTGCAAAACACTGACCCAATAACTTATTTATTAGCGGACATGAGGCATCGTCCAATACTAGGTGCATTTTATATACAAGAACTACAAAAAACTCAGCACCCTGATGTTTATCTTGTCGAAAAAGTTTTGAAAAAAAAAGCTAAAAGGTGTTACGTTAAATGGCTCGGGTTCCCTTCCAGTGAAAACAGTTGGATTAACAAAACGAATGTTTTATAAAGATTGATTATACATAATTGTAATTCAGTCTCCATCTGGTTATGACGGAAGATAGTCTTCTGAATAGATTAATCAACAAATTGCCATTTGAACTTCATCTACCAGGATATAATTTCTGTGGACCAGGAACTCGCTTAAAAGAAAGACTGGCTCGTGGGGATAAAGGCATCAATCAGCTGGACGAATATTGCAAACAACACGATATAGCCTACAATAATTCATCTAATTTACATAAACGGCGTAAGGCAGATATAATTTTACTAAAAATGGCGAAGACACGGACTACTTCTGCTAATGCTAGTCCCGGAGAAAAAATAGCAGCTTCATTGGTTAATAAAGCAATGTTGGCCAAAGTTGCTTCTGGTTCTGGAATGAAAAAGAATTTTAAAAGCATTGTATCTCACACTAAAAAGCAGATTCGTAAAATGAAACCAAAATGTAAAAAAATGGCAATAGAACTGGCATTTGCTGCAGCAAAAGATTTAACGAAAGATTTACCTATTAAACTACCACGAATTATTCCTTTACCAAAATCAGGAGGTGTTCTTCCTTTAATACCTATTTTTGCGGGATTATCAGCTGCTGGAAGTCTGGCTGGTGGAGTATCCGGAATCCTTAAAACGTACAACGAATACAAAGCTGCAAAAAAACGTCTTTCGGAGTTAAAGAGACATCATGATAAATTGGAAGGTTTAACTATAGGCAAAGGGCTATGCATTAAACCATATAAAAAAGGTTTTGGATTATACTTATCTAAAAAAAAAAAAACTAAATCAACGGTTGCCTAGTCGGGCTCTTACAAATATAGATTTATTGAAATATTGTAATAATATTCCTTACTTTAGAGGTGTTTTTATGAGAGATAATTTACCTAAAAGACCATATCCTATTGAGTGTGGTGTCGTCAATTTAGATAGCTCAATAAATCCTGGAACTCATTGGGTAGCCTATGTGAAAATTGACGATTACATTGAATATTTTGATAGCTATGGGAACTTGAGGCCGCCTAAGGAATTTATAAAATATATGATGAAGGGAAACATTCTATATAACTATAATAATCATCAAAAAAATAATACGTATAACTGCGGTCATTTATGCCTTAAATTTTTAGAACAGTTTTGGTGTAATACAAACAAATAAATAGTGGATGTGTTTTATGTTTTCTCCAGTTTAGTATAAATTGTAGAACAGTCTACGACTATGTCTATCTCATTAAGTTTTTCTGGAAAGAAATCTATATTAGAAACCACTTTTCATCCACCTCTATCTTTAAATCATAGCTATGAGTGCGGATTATTATATTTCTCTGTTTTCAATGTTATACCAAATATATCAGATGTTAACAATATATTTAGTTACGGTGAAAAAAATAAAAGATTAAAAATTCCAAATGGAAATTATGATTTACAAGACATTGCCGACTATTTAAATAGCAAATTGGATGACTGTGAACTCAATATTGAATCCAATTCAAATACTGCAAAATGTTCTCTTTTTTGCACAAAACCTGTTAATTTCCAAGTAATAAATAGTATGGGAAACATGTTAGGTTTTCGAAAAGAAATACTAGAAGCTAATAAATGGCATGTATCAGAGAATCCAGTGAACATTCTTCCAACAACAGTCATAAGGATCGAATGTGATTTAATACACGGCTCGTACATTAATGGTTTATCTTCCCACATTATTTATGAATTTGTACCAAACGTTCCTCCAAGCTTTCGGTTTATTGAAAAACCTAAAAATATTATATATTTTCCCGTAAAAGACAACAACATATCATCAATTACAGTAAAAGTTGTTGATCAAGAAGGCAATCTCATTGATTTCGGTGCAGAAGAAATTCAGATGAGCCTTCATCTACGCAAGCAGAAATGATTGTATTTGGTCAAAACACAAAAAAATATAATATTATATCACCAAAACCAAAATTAAAAAACGGTATTATCAGCTATGCTTTCAAAAGGCATAGACGTATCAGAAATCCCAAAGTAAAAAAAATAACAAAAAAGAATAAAGATTTTTTACGAGCTCTGGGTTTCAAAATATGAATATTCTCGATATTGATAATTCACCACATTTCGACAACTCTATTGAGAGTTACGAAATACATACATATAATCCATACAATAACAGTTTTAAAGCCAATGATGAAATACGCATATCTATCCAACAACAAGACATATATGTACTACCATCTGCCAGCTCTATTTACATCGAAGGACGTGCTACGGTAACTGGAAAAGATGCTGCAGGCCATCCTACTAAAAAACCTGTCAATTTTACTAATAATCCAATATCATATCTGTTTCAAGACATTCGATATGAAATAAATGGCGTAGAAATAGATCGTATCAGGAACTCTGGAATTTCTTCTACTATAAAATCATATATTTCTATGAATTACGGTGAGAGCAAAGTTGCTGCTGTATGGGGTTGGAATATAAATGGTCAAAATTCCAAAGATGATTTCTTTAGTGTTGTTATACCACTTAATAAAATGTTAGGGTTTGCTGAAGATTATAATAGAATAATTTTAAACTGCAAACATGAACTGGTACTTAATAGAAGCAGCACTAACTATAACAGTGTTATTATTGATAAAGATGACAGTATTGAAATAGATATACTGAGAGTTCAATGGCGCGTACCACATGTGAAAGTTTCTGACCGAGAAAGGCTTTCATTACTTAAATTTCTAGAAAAAGATAAACCTATACAAATGGCTTTTAGAAATTGGGACTTATATGAATATCCTTTGTTGCCAAGAACCACAAAGCATTCATGGTCTGTAAAAACGGCTTCTCAATTAGAAAAGCCTCGATATGTTATATTTGGTTTACAAACTAATAGAAAAAATAACAAAACTAAAGATAGTTCTACATTTGATCACTGTAATTTGACTAACGTTACATTATTTTTAAATTCCCAATATTATCCTTATGATTCACTAAACATAAAGTTCGATGAAAATAAGTATAATATATTATACGAATTATATGCCAAATTCCGTCAGTCTTATTACAACCTCCCAGCTGATCCGTTGTTAAACATTAACGAATTTAAAGAGAAAGCTCCTTTGTTTATAATAGACTGTTCACGACAAAATGAAAATTTAAAATCAGGACCAGTGGATGTACGTTTAGAAATTGAAAGTGCCCAAGAAATTCCAAATAATACAGCAGCCTATTGCCTTATTGTGAACGACCGGCTTGTTGAATACAAACCACTAAGTAATATTGTACGTAAACTAACATGAATGCAATTGTAGACGTACAAGGTTTCAAAACTGATTCTAATGAATTCATTGTAAAAGAAATAGCACTACAATTTGATAAACAAATAATAAATCTTGTATTTAAGCCACCCTTCCCGTTTTATGACTTAACAAAAACAGAAAAAAGACAAGTATGCTGGATTGAAAGAAATAGACACATTTATTGGAAAGAAGGACTTATACCGTATAATTATCATAAGATTTATATTGCAGAAATTTTAAGGAACTGTAAAATATATGTCAAAGGTTCAGAAAAAGTTAGATGGCTAAGGAAAATATTAGAACAAGATAATATAATGTATGACGGAATTAGTAAGTGTATTTTCGATCTAGAGGATTATGGTTGCCCTAGTTTACTAAGTTTGTATAGAAAGTATATTTCATGTTCCGATGTTTATTGTTGTGTATATCATACTTCATACTGTGCTCTAAGAAATGTAATTTGTCTTCAGAAATGGAATGTAGAAAATAAATGTTTTTAAAATTACCTATCTTTTTAATAAAATCCTATCCTATTTAATTTTAAAAAATAACCGTTCGGATTAAAAATAACTAGGGGTGCCTAATGCATAAGCACTCTTAGAATCCTTAAATCTTGTAAAGTTACAATAAGGATGGACGATTGTGCAAACAGCTCGATCCGAACTTAGCCCATTGATATCAAGAAGAATGCCAGTTGTGATCTATATAACGGAGAGAATTGGGGGTCATGCATCGCGAGCTCGAGCGAAGCGAGAGCGATGCAGATGCAGAACCCCCAATTCTCCCCTACTCACCTCTGCCAAGCTATCGCCTGTCATTTACGTTTTTTTTTAACAAATATTGTAATTTTAATATATGGTAAGTATGTAACCATAGAGATATAAAATATGTAACACATTGTTAAAAGATGTTTTAAAGAATGGCCCCGAGTTTCTTGCCCGTTCTTGTCGCAGTGGCTCTATACAATTTTTGTTTGCTGATCGTGACAGTACAATGTGGAATACTTATTTCAATATTAAATTTGTAATTGACCTTCATAAGACCGTTATATACGCCTAAAATTACCGAAACAAGGGAATCGCCCTCTTTAGGTAAACCAACGTATTTTCGTTAACGTCACATCGGCTCAACGTTACTTACTTCCTTATTCAAAGTCAGGAATTAGCTCAACTTAATCTAATATATTCCGGGTTATCCCTTCGCAGCGTCCAAGCAGAGACTGATGGCAGTATAGTTCCGTTACCACAGATAATTTGTCAGTGTGTCCAGAGCCATTTATATTGTTGTCGAGGTATATGGTATCAAGAGATACTGTCTCGAGAACAAATATTAAATTATTGGTGTAATTTAATTACAGATGAAAAAATATAATAGGTATTATTCAATAATATAAATGTTAATTAATACCAGTTTTTGCCTCTATAATAAACATGAATGAGATAAGATGATTTGTTTCGTGGTTGGGTTATTTGTGAATACTCGCCTGGCTAGCTACAACCCTTAAGTAGTAAATCTGTATCTATAAACGTAATGGTGGTTTCCCACAGCTGTCTGAGGGTTTAGCCTTTTATAACACATTTGATTACATCGTACAAAAATTGCGAGTCGAGTGGAATTAGAAAAGCACACAAAAGAAAAATAATATTGTTTGCATTTATCACAGTTTCACAACTACATTATTCATCAGCGTTTCCAGGTTTTGTTGGTTAAATAGAGGATGATACAAATCTACGCATGATATTTGTAGTAGATACCTATATATGTTTGCACTATGAACAAAGATTCGTTATATCCCATTTAAGTATATACCTATAACCCATTGCATATCACTAACTTAGTAAAGACAGGGCGGGAGCCTAATAAAAGAGTCGGAATATTGAGCATTTGTCGGTGTTAAGCGTAGAGTTCACGCAGCGCTTTGTCATATTTTAATTATCAAGTGTTCAAACTCAGTGAAACGTTGCATGTATATACATGAGCCTAATATCTATGCTTCTGGTTTGCCAGATTTCCTTAAAGTTAAGTATTTTAAATATGACGAAACTATGTTTGTATGGAAAGTGTTGCGTGAACTCTACTCTTGAACCAACAGAGTGACACCGGCGGCGCGGCGACTCGAGAAAGGTGCTTCACGCCCATCCCGCTTCCAGGATAGAGGATAATTTCTCGCCCAAAGCCAGGTGCAGTTGTACTGTCGCAGCTGCAAACAACATCCAAATCCATCCCAAACATAAGACCGACACGGTCACAGTCTGCGATGCAAATCCTACGTGATCACTGGACCACTTTTGTACTAAATACCAATTGCGTGGTGAAGGAACCTCAATTTAAACAGTAGTAAAAAAAAGTTACACAAATGATGATGCTATGTCTAGTACCTAGTACTTGGACGAATAGGGTGGTAAGCCCGTAGTTAACCTACCTACCCTCCTATTCTGTCATTTGAGTCATAATTATAGGTGCAAGCACAGATATACCTACGATGGGTGCAAAGGCCAGCAACAACTACTTCGTTCACAGAAAAGAGAAAGCAATAGAAAGGTGAAGGGGGCGTGGCCCGCGAGCCTAACATACTCCTAAACAGGAGTATTTACGTCAACGGACTATAATGCTACTGACAGTCGACCCACGGTTAACGCGCCGCATGCATCTCCGTAAATGTATATGAAAATGTCACAAATGTAAAGAAAGTAGGAATATCCTATCACCGGAAAACATAATAAATTGTTCCTAAATGTTTTATATTTCGCTGATGAACAAAGTCGGTGCAATCTGACATATAGTGATTCATGATTTTTTTATCGATAAATTGTTAGTCACTAAATGTCACCTCATTCCAATATCTAATTTGGAGCTTTCCTGTTAGACCTACGAAAGCAAGCACCATCTGTCCCATTGCGTTTAGTGCATATAGAACTTTTATCTGGACGTAAAAATACACGTGTAGGTCAGAAGGTTAACATCAATTATATTAACAAATTGTTCAAATATTTTCAATAACACGCAATTTTTCAAGGTTAGGATTTCAACTTCAACTCTTGTTCTGTGGCTTTTAAAGTCGAACAGATATCTTGTTCTTGAGATTCCTTGCCCACTATACCGGCTTGACCAGGAATCCAGGTAAGGATGACATTTATGCCGTGAGAGCTATATTCGAAAAGGGCATTTCTTATCTTTAAAACAATTGTGAACCTAGATTTGGACCGAAATGGGTTAGCAAGAATAGATTGGAGGCAGCTTTTGGAGTCTGAAAATATGATAGTTTTGTTCAGATTGTGTGATATTACAAAAAGGATGGCTTCCAGAATTGCGATGGCTTCTCCTAAAAAGACGGAAGTGGTAGGAGGACATTTATAATTGAAAATTATTCTCGTAGATGGGATCCAAACTACAACACCAATTGGACTATCTGGATTATTAAAAGCATCTGCATGGCAGTCCAGCCCTTCTATTCTGTGAAGAATTTATTTATAAAACCTTATTAGCTTCTATTGTGTTTTTATCAATACCAAAATCCAAAATAATGTTAGGTTTGAAACGAATGCTTCGTAAGATGATGAGTGCAAAGACATAACAGGATTCTGAAGGAGAGAATAAGGAAGAAGGGTGAATTGTAAATAGCTGCGGAGGAGACAAGGGAAGTCCTCAGATGAGGCTTTATTACATGAGATGAGGCTTTATAACAATCTAGTTTTTCAAGAACAGGGTGATTTGAGTATTGAGCTACTTTAAAAAGGAATTTATCGGAGAGAAACTGTCTGCGAAGGCTAAGAGGAAGTTCTACACCCTCAACTTGCATGGCATTGATAGGGATTTCAAGCAGTGTTCATTCACCATGACAGACCAAAGCTACTTTGACAACATCACATGATTTTTTTTCTTTTTCTTCCGTTTGGATTAGGACATAATATAATGTACAGCAGGCAGCGTTGCAGCATCGCGGGGTTTGTTGCAGCAATGCAGGCGCGAACGGAACCGAACACGCGAACTTTCAGGTTATGACTTAGTCTATTTTGGAGATTTTCCTTGTCATCAATAAGAAGAATATCTCATCGGCTGCCATTCAATTCATTTGTTAAAATGTGTAATAGAGAAATACACCAACACTGTTTTATTTTTATGCTAAATAATAATATCTATAAATAACAATCACCGATTATGCAATAAGTACAATTAGTTTCAATGGAAACAAAATGATTACCAATTTAATTAGCTGGTAGTTACTATTGTGTCGGTCTCCCTGATTTTCATTCATGTGTACAAATCGGAATCCCGGTTGGCAGACGATATCCAGATTTATAGAATTACCTTAGACTTGCGTAAATCAGATTATCATAATCAGGTTTTTGAAAGCAAGCATCCTTGGCTAACTAGAAAAAAATGTATTTCTCTTCCATAACGGAAATGATTTATATACAAAAAAAATTTTTTAGGTACTTTAAATATCTTTTCTGTTAAATTTCTATTAACATTTTTTTCCTATAGACATGAAATTGTTATTTGACTTGGTTTCAGATTTCATAAAAAGATTTAAATCTCACATAAAAATGGCTTGATCGTATTATTATGTTGAGATATGTAAATTAAATTTTCTTATGTAAAAGATGTGTAAGAAGCAAAGCCCTCAATGTGCTATGCAAATGCACCCACTTATGTCAAGGTTAGCAGGGTGAATTGGCACAAACCCATTTATTTGACACGAATATATCACCAGTAGGCTGTACTTCCGCACCCACCCACTATAATAAGGCACTTTTTTTATCTACAAATTAATTTTGCGCTAACCTGCGGCTTCGACCGCTATAATTATATCAAAACAAAAATTAAGAGTATAATTAGATTCTACGTGGTAAAATTTTACTTGACAATTTATATTGACTGACAACATGTATAATTACTTGAACTCATCTGCAATTTACCTCTTGTTATATGTACCAAGACTTCGACCTTAACCTCGTCTTTTATTTTATGAATACCTATAATATGTGCCTATCCTAATACCACCCTTTACGCGAATTTCATGTGTTTGTAATAATTTTACTACAAATAAGCAAGCCTATAACATATCATATCGAAATCAAGCTGTGCTTCGCAGTAATAGCTTTATTTTATTTTTATCGTCATTTTCTTATTCAGCATCTTCACTGCTGAAGGTCGTGTCTATAAATCGTTTAAGTCAATGGAAAAATGTATCGATAAAAATGTACTGCATCACTGGCTAGGATACCACTTTTTGTTCCGAATAAATAAATAAAAAAAAGGTAAAATTTTACTAGCTATCCCAATAATTATTTTCTCGTAATCAATAATCGTGCAGTTATTTGTGAACTATTTTTCAATTGTCTTTGCTCAGATTTTACCTAGGAACGATTTTAAAATTGTTTTTTTCTTGATTGAGAGACTGCATATTTACTGTATAGATATTGTCGACTAGCAACTTTCACCAGATATTAGGGGAATTACTATATATCTGTCTCTCTCACTGAAAGGGATAGCTTGACACAGTTCACAAGAAATTCAATCTCACCACTCTTTAGATAAGGTGTATTTTCAACTGTTATAAATTGGCTTATTAAACGTTTCAATTGGGTAAAAATGGGACTAATCAGGGAATCGGATTGTTTGTAGTGAACAATAAAGATGTAATGTCAAGTATCATTTACATGTGTTGAACTGGCTACGCTCGTTTTCTAAGAAAACTGACATGGCTGCCACTCTAAATATAATATTTTGAATAAAACAAAATAAGTATTATGTGTTGTAGAAAAACACACAGCGTCGCTATGAAGAATGCTTTGTTTACTCACCCAATTTTCTGTCTCTTTTGGCATTACATTACCTGTTTGTCACCTACCAAGAGTTGAATCTCTGCTTGTGTCGAGCTGGCAACCCTTATCTGTCAACATTCAACTGTCAAACACAATAACATTTACACAGTTATTTTATCTCTGGTCATAGAGTCTTCACCAGGAAGTAATTCTCGCGACGCTGTGTGTTTTTCTACAACACATAATACTTATTTTGTTTTATTCAAAATATTATATTATGTGTTTACTTAAAACACACAGCGTCGCTATGAAGACCTGTTTGGTATCTGCTGGTGACAAACACAAACGCTATGTGATATAAAAATTGTTTATTTAAATAAACCCTCCTAGGTTTAATTAAAAACAAACACAAAATAAAATCAATTCTACAACTTCTTAATATAAAACAAAATTAAATATAACTAAATAATAATAAGTGGTTACTCATAACCTCTCTGGTATCATAAAAATGAAAAGAAAAAATTATTCAGTTTTATTCTTCCATCTTCAATACTAATACTCTAATAATAAGAGATCAATTCAGCTTAATTAAGCTCACAATCAGCATTATAACTGGATAATAATACTTAAAGTTATAATTAAATTATCATAATCAGACTTCTAAGTAGGATGGAAATTCTCAAATAATAGCTTAGATCCTGTTGGATTTCTTTGAATCTCTTTACAGTAAAATTTTTTAAAAGTATTTATAACTTTCCAATTTCCTCTTGCCAATATCTCATCTACTGGATGGTTTTCTACCCAGCTTGCTGAGGCCACTGCTGATCTAAATGATCCTGGGGTTGCTGTGATACCAGATTCTTTAAGCACAGATCTTATCCAACCACCTATGACAGTTCTTGATGCTGGGCGTGGTTTACCAAATATAGTTACAAACAAATGGAACAATCCGTCTTCATTCTTTCGTCTCTCTTGTGATATAGTAATAAGACGTTTGATCCATGTAACAGGACAAACTTGGGGGTTTGGATGTTTTAAAAGTAGCCATCCCGACTGTTTGTGTCCTACTGAGTCAGTCTTGGATCCAAATACTGGCCATAAGATGATTTGATCTTCAGAGAGGCTCATGTTGGCATCTGTAATTCTCAGTAATGTTAGATCGTGGAGCCTCCTCCCTGATGCTAGCAGAAGGATTGCTGCAGTTCTCCTTGATACTTCAAACAGAGTATTTCGTTCACAAGGTTTTGTCAACCAATCAAATACAATTTGTGGGTCCCAAATTGGTGGTTTTTGCTTTGGTGGCTGTGCTGTAGCTATAGCTTTAGTTATCTGTCGCAGAAGTAATTGATCATTACAATTGTCATGCTTTACTTTACAGAAAGTGAATACAGCTGACTTATGTACTAAAATAGTACTGTAAGAGAGCCCTTCTTCCAAATGTAAATAGGCTAGGAATCTAGATACTTGTCCTGACTCAGGGTTTCTATAATTAACCTTATTTGCATCACACCACTTAAGCCATCTTTTAATAGCCGGATAGTAAGTTCTCATTGTAGATTGCCTCCAACTGGTATTTAATAATTGTTTTTCTGCTTCTGACCACAGACTGGTTTCGTGCCCCCACCTCCAACTAACCAAGCCTGAAGGTTCAGTTGGTCGACTTGTGCTGGGGGAAGATTGGTTGGTGTTTCCACTAAGCACTCTGAGAGTCCCTTTATTGTCACTGGTGGCTCTAGGGCTCGTGATCTCAGGTCTGCCAACCAGAAAGTCTTTTCCCAAAGTGGGGCTATTATTATATACAGGCCTTTGGCGCTGTTCAAGTGCGCTAGGACTCGTGGCATGAGATTTGGTGGTGGAAATATCCACCCCAGACGAAACTCCCACTGGCGGCTGAAGGCATTTGAGAATAGAGCTAAGTGATCTTTGCAGTCTAATGAGACGTATCTTTTGACCACGGCTGTTTCTGCAGACGCGAACAGGTCGACGTCTGGAGTGCCCCAACGATGAAATAACTCTTTTGTTCCTGTGGGCAATAGATGCCACTCCGATAGGCGCCGTCCTCTTGAGAGGTGGTCGGCAGTGCAGTTGTATCTCCCCGGGAGATAATGGGCTGACAGGGTGATTTTGAACCTGGCTGTCAGCCTCAACAACCTGCATGTCAAATTCAATAGGGGTAGAGACCGTGTCCCCCCTTCGTTCCTGATATATGATACCAGAGTTTGATTGTCTGATTGGACAAGAATGTGGGCCTCCTGAAGGCGATTCTTTTGATTGCGAATTGCTGCATATACTGCGTATAGCTCTTTCCAATTCGAGTGTCTCTTCAGCTGGTCTACGGTCCAGGTTCCTGACAGCAAAATCTCGTTTAGTTGGGCTCCCCAACCCGTGCCTGCTGCATCTGTTGTCAGAAAATGGCTGAATGGTTTCTGGTGTAGGGCTCTTTTGATCTTGGCTGTTTGATGCCACCATATGAGATCGTCTCTTACTTGGTGAGGGAGAATCCGATTCTCTTTTTGATTTCTTTTGTATCTTGTCAGAAAGATTTGTAGGTGCCGGCAATGTAGCCTTCCTCTTGGTACGACAAAATTGGCAAAATTTAGCTGGCCTAGAACTTTTTGAACCTGTTTCAGATTGCAGTGTGGTCTCAGTGTCAAGCTTTCTATGGACTTCTGAATTTTCCTTACCTTTTCTTGTGACAGAGATGCTGTGTTTAATTGAGTGTTCCATGTTATTCCTAAATATTCTAGTTGTTGAGTGGGAACTAGAATCGACTTTTGGTAGTTCACCTGCCATCCTAGTGATTCCAATAGACCCACAACTTCCGCAGTTTGTGAGGTCAACTGAAAGTGGTCCTGATTTACAAGCAGGAAATCGTCCAGGTATACCAGAATCCGGTTTCCTCTGGAACGAAGGATCTCCGCGATCCAGTTTGTTAGTGATGCAAAGGTGTGAGGGGCAGATGCAAGACCGAAGGGCAGGGATGTCATTTGGAGCAATTCCCCATCGTATATCATCCTCAGGTAGCAGCGGTGAGATTCGGCTATCGCCACGTGGAAGTATGCATTTGTTATGTCGATTTTCACCATCCAGTCTTGTTCCTGTAGGAAATCTGGGACTGATGCATGGGATATTAGCTGGAAATGTTTGGTTTGGACAAATCTGTTCAGGCCTCTTAGATCGACAATAGGTCGTAAGCCACCGCTGGTCTTTGGCACAAGGAATAGTTTTGATAGAAAGCTTGGACTCATTTTTGGTGGTTGTTCTAAGACTTTTTGGGCCTTCAATTTTTTTATTATGTCTGTCATGACTGGAGTAACTTGTGTCTTGTATAGCCTCATCAAGGCCATGGAAGGGTAATTTAGGGGGGGCTTGTTTGAAAAGGCGATGCGGGCACCCGATACTATTTTCAGTATGTATGTATTTGCACCCAGTGCTTTCCATGCTGGTAAGCAATCCCGCAGGCAGCCTCCCCTGAACCCACAGTCATTTCTTTTCTTTATTGCGAAAGGAGCTGTTGTTAGAGTTTAAGTCTTTTTTAAACTTTTTCTGCGAGGTTTTATTTTTTTGATATCGAGTAGGCTCAAAGCGGTTATTGGGATAACGGTTACTGGGATTCGGCACTTGGGATGAGGTTGAGGGGCCAGGTTCATGGCTAGGGCGCTTCTTCATAATTTGCTTATTTTTTAAATAACTTGGTAAGTTGAGCCAGTTACTTGTACCTCCAAGTGATTGTATCACAGGCATTAATGCCTTGTTGTCAAACAGATGTTCTGGGCTTGGGGGTATTCTTTTTAACATATTTTGTAAGTTTTTATTCGGAATTTCTTTGATAATACGGTCCCTGCGAATTTCAATGGATTCAGCCCTCTTTCCACATACTATCTGTAGTATTTGTTCCATATTTCGATAATTTGCTGAATTTGAACCAAATAATTCCATTATCTTGTCAAATAAGTTTGTTGGTGTTAGTTCTGATGGAGAGCGGCTAGCCCAGTTAACTAATTCTTGCAAATTATTTTTTACTAAGTCTTTTTGTTCTAACAAGCCATTTGTTAGCCCTGCCATAACTCTTTCTGTTGTAGCCAGATGATCCCGTCCTTTATCAAAGTGACACAGTTCATCATTAATCTTTAACTCAGTAAAACCTGGCTTTGCCAGGAATAAATGTAGTGTTTTTGAATATTTTACCTCCTTCCATCTCTCAGAATTGAAATGCTGCAGTTTTAAGAGTGCTTCTATATGGTCATCAGAAGCATCTTTTATAACCTTAGCCCCATCAGCCACAGTTTGTATGTCTCCTAAATTGAGCTGTTCTGGGTTGGGTTTGATTAGGAATTCCGCCGAGGACGTAGGAGGTAGGGCACGTTGGTTAATAGGTTGATATGAACTATCAGGTAAATTTGAAAGTATTGGGAGATATTGTTGTATAAAATTTGTAAGTTGACTTACGTGTGTGATAAGCGAGTCGACCCTAGGGTCCTCGTTCCGCCTCGTAGGACGTGCTCTCTTGTTAGGAGGGCGCGATGAACCACCGTCAGACTCCGAGTCGGACTCTTCACTCCCACTAGTTGGCGATGGGGCCCTTTTCTCTCCGCGAGAAAATCCACCAAGCCGCCGGGAGGAAATATTGGTCTCATCTTCGATCGATTGTCGATCGTTACGCTCACTCACATCACTCATATCACTACTTCTTAGTGAATTAACACTTTTAAGGGATATTTACGTGTTAAAAAGTAGTAAATCACAGTGAATATACATATAATTTGTTTTCAGAAAATCGGTTTCGACTTTTTCGGTGGGAAAACAAAGACGCTATGACCAGAGATAAAATAACTGTGTAAATGTTATTGTGTTTGACAGTTGAATGTTGACAGATAAGGGTTGCCAGCTCGACACAAGCAGAGATTCAACTCTTGGTAGGTGACAAACAGGTAATGTAATGCCAAAAGAGACAGAAAATTGGGTGAGTAAACAAAGCATTCTTCATAGCGACGCTGTGTGTTTTAAGTAAACACATAATAGTATTTTATATCTCTATGACTTCGTTGTACCAAAATGCGGTAAACAATATTTCGTATCAAAACAGTGCAGCTATTATAGGATGATTTTTTGAACATTGCAGTCATATGATATCAAATGAAATTCTGCATACTGCGTGGAACCCTTCGTATTTAATCAATAATAGTAATACTTCAGTACTAATATTATAAAGGCGAAAGTAACTCTGTCTGTCTGTCTGTCTGTTACGCTTTCACGCCAAAACTACTGGACCGATTTGAATGAAATTTGGTATACAAATAGTTTGAGACCCGGGAAAAAAAATAGGATAGTTTTTATTCAACTGCGCAAAAAGAGGTTAATGTTTTTACGGGATAACCGACAGACGCGGCCCGGAACGCTAGTCTACCATAAAATAGAAATGTTTTAAAATTTTGAAACTTTTTTGAACCTTGCGCCGTGCCATCATTTAGTTTTCTTTACAGCTTATAGGCCACCCTAGAATTACTGGCTCTAAAGGTCATCTACCGCACCGCAACACATCGTTAGGTGTTAGGTGATACATGTGATATACTACTAATTGTCATTAATAAGTTAGTTACCTTCCTATTACTATGTAGGTACCTACTTACTTAGGTTTCCTGAAAATTATAATCTTAACAAATTGATCTGAGTACCTCGGTACTCGTGCGCAAATAGCATTTAAGCAGGTACTAATATCAATACGTTTCATAGGAGGTCATAAGTACCTATAACATTCGTGGTTTTGTATGGAAATGCAATCCATGCTTGACACTGCTTTTCATTCGTTTTGAGTTCCAATCGTTGACTATCGTGCAGATAGGTAATGTAATTATCTATTTATTCCTACGACGATGTGATGTACCTAATACTAAATCTCATGAATTAGGTACCTACCTACCTACTACTAACTTAGATTTCTTGATAATTAATCTTAACAAATGGATCTGAGTAGGTAACTACAAACTATTCTACCTATCTACAAAAAACAGCTGATTTTAATAACCTATTAATGGTCATTGACCTCACGTAATATATCGATGTTAAGGGCAAGACAGTAGTCAAAATAATTTCTAATTCGGGCGGAGCTAAAAGAAATAGGCGTTAACTTTTAACTCATAAAAATATTCAGTCGCACGGCGGCACTAGTCGCCGTACCACGGGTAGCATCGCTAAAATTGTAGAGTTTCGTGTGCTATTAGAAGCGGCAGAACAGAAGTGTACATAACAACATTTTATCTGCAGTTGCGAACCTATACGGTAAAAAATATCATCGCTTGTAAGTATAGAAATATTTAATAGACTAAGCGAAGTGTGGTCTCGGTGGAGGTCTGAGCAGTGTATATTTCCCAGTCATTATCTCGATTGCCTGATACGATTTTCTTGAAATTTTGTTAGAAAGGTGCCTATCTTCCATATCAACATAATTTGCAAGTAAAAGTCTTAATTGTTTGGTGGTTAGCAGAGATTATAAGATCCATAAAACGAGCTTATAATTTAAAATTGTAGATAATATTTTAAAAACATAAATGGAACCGACTTATGTTCCTGATAAGTGTGAAATTACTTGTCAAAGTTGGTACCGTGTTAGTTCAAAAGTCAGTATTGTGCTCAAAAAAGTAGTTCGATTTCATGAAGCGGTACGAAACGTAGCTTGTATGTGTAGAAACTACACATAAAACAGTACTAATACAGTAAAGACATTCAACCAACCACCGGGTTGGTGCGGATAACGTCCTGGAGCATATTTGTGCCTGTAGGACTTACATTGTACCTACACATGTGTTTTGTTGTTGTTATTCATAGTTCTATGTATACATTATGTGTTCCTTACTGCTCCAACATGTTAAACGTTTTTTGAAATAAAATTATTATTATTATTATTATTATGTATGATAACGCTCATGTAGAAAAAGCGAAGAAAGTGTGTCAGTGTTTTGGTAAGCAGAAAGAAATGTGTAGACTGAAGGGAAAATGGTGAGAATGTGTATTTAATTTTAAACAACCTTGTTTACAGAAAACTGTCAAATAATTTGTGTTTGGGCTTACTGTAATATTTCTATAAATCTATAGGTGAATAAATGTAATGTATAGGTATAATTTCAGTTCTAGAAAGTCATTACGAAATTTTAAAGTTTATTTACGATATTTATAACTCACTGAACTCAAGAACTCGTTCACAGTTTGTGTTGCTACAAGACGTTAATGGAGCACTTTATACTTTCGTTTATTTCCCATTGTATTACAAATCTAAAAAAAATTACAATTACGTTTCTTATGTAACCATAACCTTTTAATTATTTGTTATGTACTTATATGCTAACAAGTTTATCAGGCAGTGTCTCATTTATTTTTATGCAGTGTGAAATAACATAGGTACAAATAATAATATAATAAAAGTTCAAAATTTTTATATAAGTATTATCCCAATGCAATGCTCAATACAAAAGATAACCGTAATGAAACCGCTATATAAGATTCACCCTACCGCTACTAAAAGTGGTACAGGCAGAATCGTACCAAGTTTCTGAGTCACATTGGTTAAAGAACCCCACTCGTAGGTGCTTCGGTTATCGCGGCCATTCATCATGGAGACATTGGAGATTGGATTTTAACATTTGGAGATACGGAAAATACTCCCAACTTCTCAGCCTTCGGCCTTGCAAGTTACTGACTCGGCCTAGACTGCAGCCTCACCTTGCACTCGCTCTTCGAACTCACGCACCATCCGTGCTCTAAATGCAATATGATAAATAAGAAGAGCAAAATGGCAAATCCAGAATGATGTAATTTAAGATCCGACCACACTGAAGCTCAACCTTACTTCAGCGGGATCGCACTTCAGCACTTTGTATGAATTCTGCTATTTTGGATTTTTGTTGCGTGTCATTTGAGTGCTCTCTCGATTCCCTATGACATTTGTTCATAACTTCTTTACTTATCTGTAACTGTTTACGAGATACGTAATCTATCTTCACTTGGCAGACGTCATTTTATGATTTTCCATTATTTCTATATCATGAAAATCACTTTGTTATCTTCGGTTTAGAATACTTTCTTTCCCCATGACTCCTTCCCATTGAACAATTTGAGCCAATGGTTTCAAAACATCTATGTATGGCGGCCATCTTGAAAAATTACATCATAAGCAGAAATTTCTTAATTCCGAATAACGACGCCCTAAGCAACCCTATCTGGGTTGCTTAGGGCGTTTATTTTCAGCCGGATCAGGGCATCTTGAATTTTGCCTGCCATCTTGAATCCGTCATTTCAGTTTTTGTAAAGTCTCATTCGACTTAGAGATCCGCGCCACGCCGGCGTGCCGCCGCGGAGTTACCTCAGCGCGCCGCCGCCGCCGCCGGGTCATGAACAAATTCACGCCGACGTCGAAAATCAATTTAGAGTTTTCTGCCGTGAGGTGCATTACCCTGGATAGCTGAGGTGTGGGGGAGTGCTCCGACCGGAATCCGAACTGCTCCGGTCAAGACTTCATGTGAGGGGCTATCCGACTTAAGAAGAGGCGTTCAAAGACTTTCGAAATGCATGTAAGTAGAGTGATAGGCCTGTAATTCTCGGGTCTCCAAACGTCTTTGCCGGTTTCGGGAACATATCCACGTGGCTCATTTTTCATTGAGAGGGTAAGTGCTCCGTGCGCAGGATCCCGTTAAACAGGCGCGTGATAGCTGCCGTGGTTTTAGAGGACAGGTGACAGATCACTGTCCAATATCTTCTTCTGTGTTTTATGGGACACTGAAGTATTCATCGAGGAACTGTTCCACAGAGTCTGAGTGTTCTCTGTTCACTGTGGGATTGGGCTTGAATAAGTTCTCAAGGGATTGGGCAAATATTTCTGCCATGTACTCTGCTATGTATCTCAAGTTGCAATTTTCGTGGAAAAGACAACGAATTGGTTCTGAGTGTTTCCTAAGTTGCCTGCAGAGTTTGTGGAGTGAGGCCCAGTTCTGTGGATGGGGTCTCATTAATGTTGCCAGGTTTTTCTGAGCAGGCGTTTTTCTTTTATGAGCTTTCTTATACAGCGGGGGAGGATGGGCAATCTCGATTCTCCTTAGGGGTTTTCTTTAATTGTGGAGGTATGAAGTGCCTTCTGCGTGCATTGAGTGATCTCTTCTGCAAGATTGTCCATTTCTGATGGGGTTGTGACATGCCTTGAAGTTGAGGTATCTCATGCGGTTTTCATAAACTTAGACCAGTCGATTTTGGGCTTTTGTGGAAGTTTGTGTATCGGTTGGTGGCAAGATCCTGTTTCTTCAATATTTTGACTAATTAATTTGAGTAGGAACTTACTTGTATGCAAGAAAATAAACATTTACCCTTTTAGTACATATACAGCAGATTTAATTTTTCTATTCCACTATATAGGTAAAAAAATCAATAACACGCCGGCTACGCCGCGCTGCGCCGGGTACGTTTACCAGCGCGCCGCTGCCGACTTTCATGACCGCGGCGCGGACCTCTACCACCGAACCGCCACGAGACGTTCCGATCATGCTGCGATCTCTTTCACTCTCTCACACCAAACGATACACATATCTCGCTCATCCATTTCATTGAGATTCGTTCTAAGATAAAACAAAATGACGATATTTTCTGTTTTAACAATAAAATCTGTAATTACGCGTGAAATTAAACAGTTTTCTTATCTCTCACAGTGCCTGTATAATTGGTGCCGAGTCTAAGACACAAGGAAGGCATATTGTCCACAGATTATTCCTAAAAACACGATTAGGGGCGATGTAGGTATTCACCGGATGCTCGGAAGTGCAAGACTGGTAGTACTACTGGTACTCAGGTAATTACCCTGAATTCATCTAGTAAATATGGAAGGCATACAATTCATCTACAGGTAAAAAAATCTTAGAGAGTTAGGTACGCGTTCTATTGAAAACTACCACCTCTCTTGGAGGTCGGTAAACAAAGGGTGTCGACCTTTGAAGGTGCACATAATGTGATGATCTGCATACCTAGTAGGTACTTAATTCATATTTGCAAGGAAACGTTTTCATTCGTATTCTAAATAACATTCATACAAGTACAGGGTACAATACCATTCGAAAAGCTTCCGAATCCGAGAGAAAACTTTACCTAGATAGGTACTCTGGAAAATACACTTACACACATTACGAACGTACTTACCTACTTACGAACACCTGACTTTAACATGTAGTAAAAAGTTAAAACATTTACATTATTGTAAAAGAACACAAAAAGTGTGTTTTGTTTTTATCCCAATCCGCAGCGGGAGTACGATGAGACGCACCACGAGCGACGATTGTTCGTTAGTTATAATTTTAATAATATAAATTGTATCAAAAAGGGGCGCCCCCTGCCGCTTAACGCGCCGACGCCGATGCGACGCCGAAACTGACACCTATTCCGACACCGACGCCTATTACAACAATGACACCGACGCCGACGCAGACACCTATTCCAACAATGACACCGACGCCGCCGCCGACGCCGATGCGACGCCAAAACTGACACCTATTGCGACACCGACGCCTATTCCAACAATGACACCGACGCAGACGCCGACACCTATTCCAACAATGACACCGACGCCGACGCCGATGCGACGCCGAAACTGACACCTATTCCGACACCGACGCCTATTCTAACAATGACACCGCCGCCGACGCTGATTCGACGCCGAAACTGACACCAATTCCGACACCGACGCCTATTCCAACAATGACACCGACGCCGATGCCGACGCCGATGCGACGCCGAAACTAACACCTATTACGACACCGACGCCTATTCCAACAATGACACCGACGCAGACGCCGACACCTATTCCAACAATGACACCGACGCCGATAGGACGCCGAAACTGACACCAATTCCGACACCGACGCCTATTCCAACAATGACACCGACGCCGATGCCGACGCCGATGCGACGCCGAAACTGACACCTATTCCGACACCGACGCCTATTCCAACAATGACACCGACGCAGACGCCGACACCTATTCCAACAATGACACCGACGCCGCCGCCGACGCCGATGCGACGCCAAAACTGACACCTATTGCGACACCGACGCCTATTCCAACAATGACACCGACGCAGACGCCGACACCTATTCCAACAATGACACCGACGCCGACGCCGATGCGACGCCGAAACTGACACCTATTCCGACACCGACGCCTATTCTAACAATGACACCGCCGCCGACGCTGATTCGACGCCGAAACTGACACCAATTCCGACACCGACGCCTATTCCAACAATGACACCGACGCCGATGCCGACGCCGATGCGACGCCGAAACTAACACCTATTACGACACCGACGCCTATTCCAACAATGACACCGACGCAGACGCCGACACCTATTCCAACAATGACACCGACGCCGATAGGACGCCGAAACTGACACCAATTCCGACACCGACGCCTATTCCAACAATGACACCGACGCCGATGCCGACGCCGATGCGACGCCGAAACTGACACCTATTCCGACACCGACGCCTATTCCAACAATGACACCGACGCAGACGCCGACACCTATTCCAACAATGACACCGACGCCGACACCGACGCCGATGCGACGCCGAAACTGACACCTATTCCGACTCCGACGCCTATTCCAACAACGACACCGACGCCGACGCCGACGCCGATGCGACGCCGAAACTGACACCAATTCCGACACCGACGCCTATTCCAACAATGACACCGACGCCGACGCCGAGAACTATTCCAACAATGACACCGACGCCGACGCCGACGCCGATGCGATGCCGAAACTGACACCTATTCCGACACCGACGCCTATTCCAACAATGACACCGACGCCGATGCCGACGCCGATGCGACGTCGAAACTAACACCTATTCCGACACCGACACCTATTCCAACAATGACACCGACGCCGACGCCGACGCCGATGCGACGCCGAAACTGACACCTATTCCGACACCGACGCCTATTCCTACAATGACACCGACGCCGACGCCGACACCTATGCCAACAATTTTTTGAAGCGCTCGTAGCGAAGTTTGCTTGGCCATTCTGAATCGATCAGCAAAGTTAAGCAACGTCCGCCGCGGTCAGGAGTTGGATGGGTGACCGCTGGTGACATTACTACTGAGCGCTTCCGTGCTTCGGAGGGCACGTTATGCCGTCGGTCCCGGTTGTTGTCTTAGGATGGCAGTCGTTACAGCATGGTGGTAGGGCACTTTGCGAATGCCCGCCTGGCTAGCTACCACCCTCAAGTTGAAAATCTGTCGCCAAGCACCTAACGGTGTGTTCCGGCAGCTGTCCTTGAGAGCCAGTAATTCTAGGTTAGCCTGTACAACATCTTCGACCGCATCATCACTTACCATTAGGTGAGATAGTGGTCAAAGGCTAACCTATCAAACATAAAAAAAAAAAACAACACTACGGCACCTATTCCAACAATGACACCGACGCCGACGCCGATGCGACGCTGAAACTGATACCTATTCCGACACCGACGCCTATTCTAACAATGACACCGACGCCGACGCCGATGCGACGCCGAAACTAACACCTATTCCGACACCGACGCCTATTCCAACAATGACACCGACGCAGACGCCGACACCTATTCCAACAATGACACCGACGCCGACGCCGACGCCGATGCGACGCCGAAACTGACACCTATTCCGACTCCGACGCCTATTCCAACAACGACACCGACGCCGACGCCGACGCCGATGCGACGCCAAAACTGACACCAATTCCGACACCGACGCCTATTCCAACAATGACACCGACGCCGACGCCGAGACCTATTCCAACAATGACACCGACGCCGACGCCGACGCCGATGCGATGCCGAAACTGACACCTATTCCGACACCGACGCCCATTCCAACAATGACACCGACGCCGACGCAGACACCTATTCCAACAATGACACCGACGCCGCCGCCGACGCCGATGCGACGCCAAAACTGACACCTATTGCGACACCGACGCCTATTCCAACAATGACACCGACGCAGACCTCGACACCTATTCCAACAATGACACCGACGCCGACGCCGATGCGACGCCGAAACTGACACCTATTCCGACACCGACGCCTATTCTAACAATGACACCGCCGCCGACGCCGATTCGACGCCGAAACTAACACCAATTCCGACACCGACGCCTATTCCAACAATGACACCGACGCCGATGCCGACGCCGATGCGACGCCGAAACTGACACCTATTCCGACACCGACGCCTATTCCAACAATGACACGGACGCCGATGCCGACGCCGATGCGACGTCGAAACTAACACCTATTCCGACACCGACACCTATTCCAACAATGACACCGACGCCGACGCCGACGCCGATGCGACGCCGAAACTGACACCTATTCCGACACCGACGCCTATTCCTACAATGACACCGACGCCGACGCCGACACCTATGCCAACAATTTTTTGAAGCGCTCGTAGCGAAGTTTGCTTGGCCATTCTGAATCGATCAGCAAAGTTAAGCAACGTCCGCCGCGGTCAGGAGTTGGATGGGTGACCGCTGGTGACATTACTACTGAGCGCTTCCGTGCTTCGGAGGGCACGTTATGCCGTCGGTCCCGGTTGTTGTCTTAGGATGGCAGTCGTTACAGCATGGTGGTAGGGCACTTTGCGAATGCCCGCCTGGCTAGCTACCACCCTCAAGTTGAAAATCTGTCGCCAAGCACCTAACGGTGTGTTCCGGCAGCTGTCCTTGAGAGCCAGTAATTCTAGGTTAGCCTGTACAACATCTTCGACCGCATCATCACTTACCATTAGGTGAGATAGTGGTCAAAGGCTAACCTATCAAACATAAAAAAAAAAAAAAAAATGACACCGACGCCGACGCCGACACCTATTCCAACAATGACACCGACGCCGACGCCGATGCGACGCTGAAACTGATACCTATTCCGACACCGACGCCTATTCTAACAATGACACCGACGCCGACGCCGATGCGACGCCGAAACTAACACCTATTCCGACACCGACGCCTATTCCAACAATGACACCGACGCAGACGCCGACACCTATTCCAACAATGACACCGACGCCGACGCCGACGCCGATGCGACGCCGAAACTGACACCTATTCCGACTCCGACGCCTATTCCAACAACGACACCGACGCCGACGCCGACGCCGATGCGACGCCAAAACTGACACCAATTCCGACACCGACGCCTATTCCAACAATGACACCGACGCCGACGCCGAGACCTATTCCAACAATGACACCGACGCCGACGCCGACGCCGATGCGATGCCGAAACTGACACCTATTCCGACACCGACGCCCATTCCAACAATGACACCGACGCCGACGCAGACACCTATTCCAACAATGACACCGACGCCGCCGCCGACGCCGATGCGACGCCAAAACTGACACCTATTGCGACACCGACGCCTATTCCAACAATGACACCGACGCAGACCTCGACACCTATTCCAACAATGACACCGACGCCGACGCCGATGCGACGCCGAAACTGACACCTATTCCGACACCGACGCCTATTCTAACAATGACACCGCCGCCGACGCCGATTCGACGCCGAAACTAACACCAATTCCGACACCGACGCCTATTCCAACAATGACACCGACGCCGATGCCGACGCCGATGCGACGCCGAAACTAACACCTATTACGACACCGACGCCTATTCCAACAATGACACCGACGCAGACGCCGACACCTATTCCAACAATGACACCGACGCCGATAGGACGCCGAAACTGACACCAATTCCGACACCGACGCCTATTCCAACAATGACACCGACGCCGATGCCGACGCCGATGCGACGCCGAAACTGACACCTATTCCGACACCGACGCCTATTCCAACAATGACACCGACGCAGACGCCGACACCTATTCCAACAATGACACCGACGCCGACGCTGACGCCGATGCGACGCCGAAACTGACACCTATTCCGACTCCGACGCCTATTCCAACAACGACACCGACGCCGACGCCGACGCCGATGCGACGCCGAAACTGACACCAATTCCGACACCGACGCCTATTCCAACAATGACACCGACGCCGACGCCGAGACCTATTCCAACAATGACACCGACGCCGACGCCGACGCCGATGCGATGCCGAAACTGACACGTATTCCGACACCGACGCCTATTCCAACAATGACACCGACGCCGATGCCGACGCCGATGCGACGTCGAAACTAACACCTATTCCGACACCGACACCTATTCCAACAATGACACCGACGCCGACGCCGACGCCGATGCGACGCCGAAACTGACACCTATTCCGACACCGACGCCTATTCCTACAATGACACCGACGCCGACGCGGACACCTATGCCAACAATGACACCGACGCCGACGCCGACGCCGATGCGATGCCGAAACTGACACCTATTCCGACACCGACGCCTATACCAACAATGACACCGACGCAGACGCCGACACCTATTCCAACAATGACACCGACGCCGACGCCGATGCGACGCTGAAACTGACACCTATTCCGACACCGACGCCTATTCTAACAATGACACCGACGCCGACGCCGATGCGACGCCGAAACTAACACCTATTCCGACACCGACGCCTATTCCAACAATGACACCGACGCAGACGCCGACACCTATTCCAACAATGACACCGACGCCGACGCCGACGCCGATGCGACGCCGAAACTGACACCTATTCCGACTCCGACGCCTATTCCAACAACGACACCGACGCCGACGCCGACGCCGATGCGACGCCAAAACTGACACCAATTCCGACACCGACGCCTATTCCAACAATGACACCGACGCCGACGCCGACGCCGATGCGACGCCGAAACTGACACCTATTCCGACTCCGACGCCTATTCCAACAACGACACCGACGCCGACGCCGACGCCGATGCGACGCCAAAACTGACACCAATTCCGACTCCGACGCCTATTCCAACAACGACACCGACGCCGACGCCGACGCCGATGCGACGCCAAAACTGACACCAATTCCGACACCGACGCCTATTCCAACAATGACACCGACGCAGACGCCGACACCTATTCCAACAATGACATCTACGCCGACGCCGACGCCGATGCGACGCCGAAACTGACACCTATTCCGACACCGACGCCTATTCTAACAATGACACCTTTTTTTTTTTTTTTTTTTTTTTTTTATTTACGTGTGAAAAATGCATTTACGCATTCCCGTCCACCTCGGGGAAAGTGGCCGGGATATGTCGGGCTCGACACCAACTACTCCCACAGCAGCAAGTGCCCCTACCGACTAAATAACACACGGTGTTCCAACTCTACCGCTTCTCGGCGGGCCGCAGGGACGCTTTAGCTCTCGACCACGAACCCGCCACGGTTGTCCGTTGCCGGACCCTTCCTGGGGTGCTACCCCTCACGACGCACCAGAACACATGGCACGTCGCTACCACCCGGGGACCAAGCCCGCAAATGGGCGTCAGACAACCCCCGCTTCTGACGCCCGAGGTCCCCCTGCGACGGGTCAGATAAGTAGCCCCGTCGCCTGCTACTTCGGCCGCAGAGGATAGGGAGAGCGGCGCCTCGCTAAACCGACACTCCTCTTCCCCTGCGGCCCCTCCGCGTCCGCCATCGAACGGTGGCGGCCCCGCCGTGGCCACGGAAGGTAGGGAGAGCGGCGCACCGTAATACCGGCACTCCTCTCCCGCCGTGGCCCCTCCCCGTCAGATGCGGTGCTGTCCAGACAGCACCGCAGCCTACCCCCCCTTGCCGCTCCATACTGGACTTAGAGGCAAAGCCCAGTGGAGCGGCCCCTCTGGGGCCGGCCGATGTCCCAAGTCGGCACGGCCCCTGGTTCCTCTTCGCTTCACCGTGGGTGACCAAGCCACGGCTACTAAGCCCCACCGCCACGACAAGGCGGGAACCGTCGGGGGGTAACAATGACACCTAAGCCGACGCCGATGCGACGCCGAAACTGACACCAATTCCGACACCGACGCCTATTCCAACAATGACACCGACGCCGATGCCGACACCGATGCGACGTCGAAACTAACACCTATTCCGACACCGACGCCTATTCGAACAATGACACCGACGCAGACGCCGACACCTATTCCAACAATGACACCGACGCCGACGCCGACGCCGATGCGACGCCGAAACTGACACCTATTCCGACACCGACGCCTATTCCTACAATGACACCGACGCCGACGCCGACACCTATGCCAACAATGACACCGACGCCGACGCCGACGCCGATGCGATGCCGAAACTGACACCTATTCCGACACCGACGCCTATTCCAACAATGACACCGACGCAGACGCCGACACCTATTCCAACAATGACACCGACGCTGACGCCGATGCGACGCCGAAACTGACACCTATTCCGACACCGACGCCTATTCTAACAATGACACCGACGCCGACGCCGATGCGACGCCGAAACTGACACCAATTCCGACACCGACGCCTATTCCAACAATGACACCGACGCCGATGCCGATGCCGATGCGACGCCGAAACTAACACCTATTCCGACACCGACGCCTATTCCAACAATGACACCGACGCCGACGCCGAGACCTATTCCAACAATGACACCGACGCCGACGCCGACGCCGATGCGATGCCGAAACTGACACCTATTCCGACACCGACGCCTATTCCAACAATGACACCGACGCAGACGCCGACACCTATTCCAACAATGACATCTACGCCGACGCCGACGCCGATGCGACGCCGAAACTGACACCTATTCCGACACCGACGCCTATTCTAACAATGACACCTAAGCCGACGCCGATGCGACGCCGAAACTGACACCAATTCCGACACCGACGCCTATTCCAACAATGACACCGACGCCGATGCCGACGCCGATGCGACGTCGAAACTAACACCTATTCCGACACCGACGCCTATTCGAACAATGACACCGACGCAGACGCCGACACCTATTCCAACAATGACACCGACGCCGACGCCGATGCGACGCCGAAACTGACACCTATTCCGACACCGACGCCTATTCCTACAATGACACCGACGCCGACGCCGACACCTATGCCAACAATGACACCGACGCCGACGCCGATGCGATGCCGAAACTGACACCTATTCCGACACCGACGCCTATTCCAACAATGACACCAACGCAGACGCCGACACCTATTCCAACAATGACACCGACGCCGACGCCGATGCGACGCCGAAACTGACACCTATTCCGACACCGACGCCTATTCTAACAATGACACCGACGCCGACGCCGATGCGACGCCGAAACTGACACCAATTCCGACACCGACGCCTATTCCAACAATGACACCGACGCCGATGCCGATGCCGATGCGACGCCGAAACTAACACCTATTCCGACACCGACGCCTATTCCAACAATGACACCGACGCAGACGCCGACACCTATTCCAACAATGACACCGACGCCGATAGGACGCCGAAACTGACACCAATTCCGACACCGACGCCTATTCCAACAATGACACCGACGCCGATGCCGACGCCGATGCGACGCCGAAACTGACACCTATTCCGACACCGACGCCTATTCCAACAATGACACCGACGCAGACGCCGACACCTATTCCAACAATGACACCGACGCCGACGCCGACGCCGATGCGACGCCGAAACTGACACCTATTCCGACTCCAACGCCTATTCCAACAACGACACCGACGCCGACGCCGACGCCGATGCGACGCCGAAACTGACACCAATTCCGACACCGACGCCTATTCCAACAATGACACCGACGCAGACGCTGACACCTATTCCAACAATGACACTGACGCCGACGCCGACGCCGATGCGACGCCGAAACTGACACCAATTCCGACACCGACGCCTATTCCAACAATGACACCGACGCCGATGCCGATGCCGATGCGACGCCGAAACTAACACCTATTCCGACACCGACGCCTATTCCAACAATGACACCGACGCAGACGCCGACACCTATTCCAACAATGACACCGACGCCGATAGGACGCCGAAACTGACACCAATTCCGACACCGACGCCTATTCCAACAATGACACCGACGCCGATGCCGACGCCGATGCGACGCCGAAACTGACACCTATTGCGACACCGACGCCTATTCCAACAATGACACTGACGCAGACGCCGACACCTATTCCAACAATGACACCGACGCCGACGCCGACGCCGATGCGACGCCGAAACTGACACCTATTCCGACTCCGACGCCTATTCCAACAACGACACCGACGCCGACGCCGACGCCGATGCGACGCCGAAACAGACACCAATTCCGACACCGACGCCTATTCCAACAATGACACCGACGCAGACGCTGACACCTATTCCAACAATGACACCGACGCCGACGCCGACGCCGATGCGACGCCGAAACTGACACCTATTCCGACACCGACGCCTATTCCAACAATGACACCGACGCCGACGCCGACACCTATTCCAACAATGAAACCGACGCCGACGCCGACGCCGATGCGACGCCGAAACTGACACCTATTCGGACACCGACGCCGATGCTGTCACCAATTTTAATACCGACACCTTTTCCGACACTGACACCGAGTTCGACGCCTATTCCGACACTGACACTTATTTTTTTACTGACACCAACGCCGACGCCCTTTCTGATACCGACGCCGACAGTTAAATAAATTGATCTTCTTTTTAAAATAAAAATAAAAAAAAAATTAAGAAATTGATTTTTTTAACTTTATAAAGTCTATAATTGCGTTCACCTCTGATTTTGAAGGGCAGTCAGTGCGCTCTAAGGTTTTCTCGTACGCGGACGTACGTTTATTCCAAACAAACGGAGTTAGACAGGTTTCCGGTCGCGGCGATCGGATGTGCTAGCAAGGATTGCTATAGATATTAGTGAATATAAACATGTGGTTTATTTGTGTGAGTGACCGTTATTTTGGACGCCGTGCGTTCCTTTTGGTGGAAGGATGAGCAAGCTGTTGGCGGGCGGACAACATCGAGGACAAAGGAGCGTATCCCTTACAAAAAATCCATAGCATTTGTTAATTGATCAATTAATCATTTGTAGGGTGTGTTTAGTGATAGGCTTCTTGTGACGGAGCGACGAGCGGGTCCTCTGAAAGTAGGTCCTTCCCGCCCATTTTTCCCACGTGCCTAAGGGCATATATATCGGCTGGTGTCTTCCTGTTACATTCCAGGAGCCCAGTCGAATATGCCACGACATCGTGGTATAGTTTGGGACTACGGGGATCAAAAGGGGCCCCATTCCCAAACAAGTGTCCTAAAACAAAGCTTTAAGAAGCAAAGGTTTTAGCAAAGCAAAGGTAAGTATAGTTAGGCAGAGATTTTAAATACTTACAGAGATTAGTTATATCCGAACACCACTGCTCTAAAAGCTTACTAGAATTTACCTATATACATACCTACGCCCATGTATATGCAGTTTGTAATGACAAGGAAAGAACGTTCAAGAAAATATTATGCGTCATATCTGTTGTTAGAAAGAGATAAATGAGCAATTCGTGTTACCACCGAATAGAGATCCGCGCCACGCCGGCGTGTCGCCGCCGAATTACCTCGGCGCGCCGCCGCCGCCGCCGGGTCATGAACAAATTCGCGCCGACGTCGAAAATTAATTTAGAGTTTTCTGCCGTGAGGTGCATTACCCTGGATAGCTGAGGTGTGGGGGAGTGCTCCGACCGGAATCTGAACTGCTCCGGTCGGAACTTCATGTGAGGGGCTATCCGACTTAAGAAGAGGCGTTCAAAGACTTTCGAAATGCATGTAAGTAGAGTGATAGGCCTGTAATTCTCGGGTCTCCAAACGTCTTTGCCGGTTTCGGGAACATATCCACGTGGCTCATTTTTCATTGAGAGGGTAAGTGTTCCGTGCGCAGGATCCCGTTAAACAGGCGCGTGATAGCTGCCGTGGTTTTAGAGGACAGGTGACAGATCACTGTCCAATATCTTCTTCTGTGTTTTATGGGACACTGAAGTATTCATCGAGGAACTGTTCCACAGAGTCTGAGTGTTCTCTGTTCACTGTGGGATTGGGCTTGAATAAGTTCTCAAGGGATTGGGCAAATATTTCTGCCATGTCCTCTGCTCTGTATCTCAAGTTGCAATTTTCGTGGAAAAGACAACGAATTGGTTCTGAGTGTTTCCTAAGTTGCCTGCAGAGTTTGTGGAGTGAGGCCCAGTTCTGTGGATAGGGTCTCATTAATGTTGCCAGGTTTTTCTGAACAGGCGTTTTTCTTTTATGAGCTCTCTTATACAGCGGGGGAGGATGGGCAATCTCGATTCTCCTTAGGGGTTTTCTTTAATTGTGGAGGTATGAAGTGCCTTCTGCGTGCATTGAGTGATCTCTTCTGCAAGATTGTCCACTTCTGATGGGGTTGTGACATGCCTTGAAGTTGAGGTATCTCATGCGGTTTTCATAAACTTAGGCTAGTCGATTTTTGGCTTTTGTGGAAGTTTGTGTATCGGTTGGTGGCAAGATCCTGTTTCTTCAATATTTTGACTAATTAATTTGAGTAGGAACTTACTTGTATGCAAGAAAATAAACATTTACCCTTTTAGTACATATACAGCAAATTTAATTTTTCTATTCCAGCATATAGGTAAAAAAATCAATAACACGCCGGCTACGCCGCGCCGCGCCGGGTACGTTTACCAGCGCGCCGCTGCCGACTTTCATGACCGCGGCGCGGACCTCTAATTCGACTGCTGCCATTAAAAGTTATACGGGAAGAATCGTACCGGGGTTCTTAGTCACTTTTCCTGAGGAACCCCACTTATTATAATAATAATAATAATAAAAAAAAATTTAAGCAAAAAAAATGGAACCGACTTCAACACCCAAAAGTGTGAAATAACTTGTTGAAGTCAGTACCATGATAGTTCAAAAGTACCTATTATCACAAAACTTTGCGTATGGTACTGACTTCGACGAGTTATATCACACTTTTGGGTGTTGAAGTCGGTTCCATTTTTTTGCTTAAAATTTTTTTCACACTTTTTAGTGGCCCTTGCCACTTACGGGATCGATTATCATTCATTTTTAACAACTATATCATCGAGATAGGTAAATATTTTTCAGGTATTTTAGTGTAACTAAAAAACGGCTTAACCGATTTTGATCAAATTTAAAAGGGGACCAAACGACAAGCATCACCTTTGAAACAAAAAAAATAATTTTCAAGATCGGTTCACTCAGTCCAGAGTTCTGAGGTAACAAACATAAAAAAAAACATACAGACGAATTGAGAACCTCGTCCTTTTTTGGAAGTCGGTTGTTAAATTATAATAATAGTTCACATAATCACTTTTGCTATGAAACCATCTACAGAAGTTACGGTTCAAAAGTTACGGGCACATGTCTTTATAGGTAGGACGAAAGAACTGAGTAGTCATACAGATGTAACACAAATTTCAATCCAACTAACTACCTACTAAGTAACTATTAAAGTCAAAGTTATAATAAATATATAACTTCCCTTTATTTGAATGATTGAATATCTAAATTCCTAGAAAGTAGTTGGTCGTCTCGGAAAGTGTGTTAAATGCATTAGAAATTAGTTCTCGTTTAATTGTACAGTAGCTTATAAATAACAAAATGAAATATTTTACTTAGGGTTAAAAATCTAGATACCTACTAAAATAGAAATTAACAATGCCGTGTCTGAACTTTAATCAACTCGTTGTTATAAAGATTTTATAAATCAATATAAAGAAAAGTACTTACCCAATATTTTTTTCACTTGAGTTTCAATAATTTATGACTTGCAAATTAACGTATGGTAAAAAAATATTGTATATTTCGTAAAATAAATGCACAAAAAATTCTGGAGTAACGAACGGCACAGATCCCACGTCCAAACGGCCCGAGCGCTGCGGGCAGACTGATTTTCGTTGAGATTTCTTCTCGCGATCACGCAATTTTGTGCCAAAAATTCATAAAAATGTTTTCAACACAAGTTGGTAAGTAGTTCATTAGAGTATAGTATTAGCTATTTTTACAAAAAAGAAACGTTGCAATTACATCAATTATGCCTCTTAAATTAATAAAAAACAGTCTAAAAAGGGTCGCCGATTACAATTTATTACAGAAGAACTAATAAGTTTTAGTAAAAACTAGTCAACTAATTCACTCAATAAAGAATTAAATAATATGATATATTTTTTTCGCACTTTTTGAACGAATAGTTTCGGTAAAAGAAGATTCCAAAAGTGCGCGTTTCACTACGGTGATCACCTTAATGCACATTGTTATACACTTTTAAAAGTGATTATGTTTAGTGTAAAAGTGGTCGTTTGACGTAATGTGTGATTGGATTAGAAATTATTGGCGACAACAGAAGACCCTACGAGTAGGTATATGTCTTTTAAAGTTATCAAAATATAAGCAGATAAAATGACTGAAACCCCCATCGACACTTTAAAACTCCTTAATTCTACTAGAATGGACCAATTGAAGCGGAAAAGGTCCTCTTTACCTTCGAAAACTGGGTCATTCACCAAAAGTTTGGCATATTACACTTCATTTGCGATTCTGAGGACGACGCCTCTGAAACTCTGATAAAAGAAAATGATAAGGCATTCTTATTTGTATTATCTTCGCCATTGAATAAAGCATCTTTTAAATATAATTATTTGAAATATTAATTGTAATTTGTAATATTACTTAATTTGATTTTTAGAAATTGGTCAAATTAAAATGTCAGAGTCTTATAAAAGTGTATTTTAGACACCGTATGTACAGTTGCCGGCTTTAATACAGAAGTATCTATCTGTGGATATTGTCTAAGGATGGTAGTCGTTACAGCATTAACGGCGGCAGCGCATCAGTCGAAATCGTTGTTTGTAAGCAATAGCCTCTTTTAATATTTTATAAACTGTTTACTTCAAAAACTCTGACAAACTAATTTATTGCTCTGAGTTCAGTAAATGGGTTGCATTGCATCCAAGTAACTGCGTTTGGTGGTAGTGTCAGAATAAAACTCATGTCTTAGAGTAATTTCAAATTACTGCCTTATAGCCGCGTGTATCGAATACATGGTATTTTGTTTATGAATTAGCGGATGATATCGACATAGGAGTGTGATCTTCCTGCTGATTAAAGATATTCAATGGTGTGGCATGTATATGTTTTTTCTTCCATTGATTCAACTGATACCTTAATTTTCATAATTAACGTGAAAATTTGTATGCCTGTGCGTATGTTTTAATATAATGTTTTCGGCTGTGTTAATATGCTGACTCCGTTTTTACACGTAATGAGATTTTTATAACATTAGAAAGAGAAATAAAGATCCACCTAACCATAGACATATAACATTTGCTTTCTCTTTTCTGTGTACCTACCAGTAAAATGTCATATATCCGGTTAAATTCTCAAAATCGTAAAATCCAACGCAAACATAATTGTTAAAACTACCCGCGTACAATCTGACAATCCCGCCATTTTCTTTGAGAGCTCGAGCTGAAACAAAGTGTTCGCGGCATTTTGATATAGAACTAAGTACCTAAGTAATTTTTGTTTTATAGTTTTACTGCGTTGATACGGTGAGTACCAAATAATCTTATTGTATTATTGATTGTCAGTGAATTAGGTATACAGCTGATAAATACTAATTTATTGTACTTGTTCATTTGTAACGGAGTTAGCAGTTTTACATTTTAGGTACTATTTCAACACAAATGCATTCTTTTTTGTGGAGATATTAATTTTAGTTTCTTCTTTCCATGAAATTCACAATATTATTTAAAACGGTGATGTTAAATATTTTTTATTAAGTAATTGATAGAATAACTAACAATGTATTTATAAATTTATATAATTTCCCACTGCGTATAGATAATGTAGCTATTATGGTAAAGATTTAAACACAAGGTTACTAATAAGACTTTGTACTAAATGTAGACTTAGCTTGAAACAATAACAATAATAATCATTTATTAACAACAACAAAATAAAGTTACAAAAAATTATGTAGAAATAGAAAAAAAAAAGAAAATACAATAATACGCTACTAACACATTATGAAAACATATGTTAAATATGAAACACTACTAGTATTTTGATATCAGGTATCTAAAATATCTGGTACATTCCAAAACCGCATCACCTGGGCAAGATCTCCATCCCTGAACTAAGAGTTAACTTGTATTTCAGGGTACGAAAGATCCGACACCAAGCAACATGGGTCTGGAATGCCAAAAAACAAAAAAAAAAACTCACCAACAAAATAGTACAGATTATGATCCAGTATGAAAGTTTTTTTCTTTCCTTTATTCTTCTACGTAAATACCCTTAAAAGATTCTGAGAGAATCTGAGGAAGGGCATCTTATGAATTCTTAATTGTAATCCTATTTACAAAGCAGCGGACGTGCTGTGTTGATTTAAAAATAGGAAATTTAGACTGTCTTTACAGGCTTTTTTTTTAAACATAAAGCTTTAGTGCTAGCAAAAAAAAATTATTAAATAAATGGTATAGCTATCACATTAATATTAGAGTTAGTGTCATCTATAGTAAAGTGAGTGTGATGGATGTGGATGCAAATGTACTTGTGTGTGACGAGACGTGTAGAAATTTTTAGGTGTGTAGTGTATTGTGTACAAAGAGGAGTTAAACTATGATTAGGTTGTGTGCATTTGTATGATTGGAAGCTTAAAGTTTAAAATATTTTCAGTTTCTGTGTAGTCTAAATTGAGCAACCAATTGGTTATAACTTTTTTGACACTAAATTAAACTAGAGGATAGATATTTAGTATTTTATTTATATAGTTGTAAAGTTGAGAAGAGATTAGGGGGTAAAATCGGGAATAAAAAGTAGTACGATGTCTTTCAGTTGAACAAACTATATCAAATCTCCTTTTTATAAATTTGAGATATGGATCAAATTCAAGTGTTGAGTGCTTTCGAAGAGTTATTTGAAGCACGAAAAGTTGTCGAACGGACAGCACCTTACAGTCGGAGTACAGTTGTACTGTTGGATACCGGAATGGTTTCTTGGTCATGACTTTCAACACTGCTCTTTGTGCTCTTTCTAATTGTAGCATTTTTGTTTTTATTGCTCCACCCCAAATTGACACACAGTACCTCAATATTGATTCACATAAAGAGTAATAGACTATTTTTAGTGTATCAAAGCTGGCTGACGATCTAAGTGTTTTAAAAATATAAATAAATTTTCTTGTTCTTGCTGTCAAATTATCAATTTGAGGGTACCAATTAATCAAGCTATCGATATGAACACCAAGATATTTCATACTATTTGTTCTCACGAGAGACGTACAGGAACAGTCATGAACAGAGCTTAAACAAGTGTGTGCCTTTATATCATATTGTGGTGGTGGTTGCGTCGATAGCTTAGTGGAAAAAGTAATATACTTTGTTTTGTCTAAGTTCAAAGTGAGCAGATTGCTAGCTAGCCAAGACATAACCGTCCTCATTGCAGTCTCAGCTTGAATTTTGGTATCAGCCCAACTGTTCCCATATACTAATAAAACAGTGTCGTCAGCATAACAAAATATATCACAGTTCTGCAGTGAGAGCCTACACAGATCATTAATGTATATTTGGAATAAAGTAGGACGCCATAGTCCAGCCTCTCTTCATCACTTGTTAAACTACCTATTTTTACCACCTGTGTACGAGCTGTTAAGTATTCCTTAAATATGTTTAGCGTGGTTCCTCTAACCCCAATACTTTCCAATTTGGAGAGGAGTAAGGGGACAGAGACGGTGTCAAATGCCTTGAAGAGATCTAAGAATATGGCCAAGCATGATTCCGCATCATCCATTTTCTTAACGGTCTTATTAATAAAGCTGCTAACTGCATCTTCAGTAGATGTACCTTTCCGAAACCCAAATTGGTTACCAGCTATAATTCTGTTCGTTTCCAAGTAATTTGTTAATCTTTTATTTAATATCCTTTCAAATATTTTTGATACAGATGATAGTACTGATATAGGCCTATAGTTATTGACACTGCTTCTGTCCCGATTTATGTATTGGGTGTACCAACGCTTTTTTAAAAACTTCCGGAAATTGACCCGTACTCAAAGAGAGATTGATGATATGGACTATTAAGGGCACTAATATATGGCATGATTGTTGGAGAATCCTAGATGATACGCCGTCTCACCCCACCGCACAATCATCTCGAAGCCCATTGATGATTCTTTTAACCTCAAATTCATCAGTTTCATATATCACAATAGAATTTGTCAGTTTACATACGGTGGTTTGAGGGCTATAGGTATAATTTGGTTGCTTTATATGAGATGCCATTGTACGACCAATATTTGCAAAGTAGTGATTTACCTGATTTATTGACTGCACAGAATCTGATGTTATTGCGAGTAGTTCTTTGGGTGGAAGTACATGACGTCCTAAATGTGTAATGTTTTTAATAGTCTTCCAAGTCTTCGAGACAATGTCAAGGTCATGAACAAAAAATACGGCTACAAGGCTAAGTTTAATGTTTGGTTTAACTGGTGACGGAACAAGCTCGAGGTCCACCTGATGTTATGCGGACTAACCTCTGCCTACAACAGATGCATTTCGTCACAAGTCACGATATGTACTGCGCCCGTCACCTTGAGACATAGTTGTTAAGTCTCATATCCCTGTAATTTCACTGTCTCTCAAGGACTGCTGCCGGAACACACCCTTAGGTGCTTGGCGACAGATTTTCTACTTGAGGGTGGTCGCTAGCCAGGCGGGCATTCGCAAAATGCCCTCCCACCATGCAGTGAAGCTCAAGCCCGCGTCGTTCAAACCATGGACCTGCTGGGCTGCGGTCCATAGCCAATTCCACTGAGCCATCACTGCTTCAAAATGTTTATTTTTGGTATATGTAACTGGAATGGCTGGTGTTTTTACTACATTACTACATTAGGAATAGCTATAAAAATAGCTATTCCTATAACTTTAGCGTTTCGTTACGAAGAATTATTATATGTTCTGAGGTTTCCGTTGTAGAATTAGGAGGTGACAAGCAAGAAAATGATATAGTTGCTAAATTCCAAAAGTAATTGAAGCATTTAAGCACGTGAAAGTAGAAGCTATTTAGCATATACATACCTTTATTTAGATATGCTTTTATATTGTTTTTATGATAATGTTAAATTATGCTTCTGCCTGCGGCTGCGCTCTTGTTTTGAATTTCTTTTCCTGACAAAATGTGTTGTTTCGTGTACATAATATTGAAAAATGTCATTAATGTCCGTTAAGCCGTTATACAGGGTTATTAGAAAAATGCTAACAACCTCTTACGGTTGACTTCTGCTAGTCCAAACAATCATAGTGAGATGTGTTATTTTTAGATTAAATTTTTTAATTTTTTTTTATTTGACGGAATAAGCACGCGGACCACCTGATCTTAAAAGTCTCTTGTGCCTGTAATTTATTATTCTCTTGTGCCTATATTTGCAGTTCGTCACTTGTGACAAAATGCATCTATAATAGACAGAGGCTGCCGCCTAACATCAGGTGCGCCTCGTGCTTGTTCTATCACGATCCCATATACCTAATGACATAACCATGGAAAAAAAACGACAGGTAAAGGGTTGTCAATAAACATGTTTAGACGAGGTTAGGGTTGATAGGAGTGTAGTTTTCTCCTTTCGTAACTCGTATATATCATAGAGTAATATAAATTTTACAAAAAAAAATATACTTCTGAAGTTTTAGCACTTGAGAAAAAGTATTCGTTGGACATATTGTGGAAGGACCTGAACATGCTAAGTATAATATAATTTTTTTTATATATAAATTCTGTCAAGATATAGCTTTTTAAATCAGTTTCTGATTTTTATTTGGCTTTTATATACAGAACACCCTTATTCCGTACAACACGGGGGTAAGAAACCTGCGTGAGCCACTGCACCTGAGCCTGTTCGCCGAATAAACCGAAGCTACGCATGTGTACGAACATGTGTTCCTAGTAGAAACTTTCTACGCCGGGTTGTGCAAGGGCGAAGGGCTCCCCGTAGCGCTAAAGACGTGACAGAAGCAAGAAGTCCTTGTGTCCTAGATTTGAAGGGCGCATTCACGGTGTCAGCAGCCTCCCAGCACCCCTCTCACCCCGAACTAAATCCGACGAGTTGTGATCTAAAGTGTATTTGTATTGGCCAATCGTTATATTTTCTTAAAACCACGCGAGCAAAGTCGCGTTTAAGAGTTTAAGAGCATATAGTTGACAATTATATTTAAATTTGTACGACTTTTTGAGCCGTATCTCGAGGCAATTGCAAAATATTCAGATACCACTATTAAAACAAGGTAATTTAAAAAATAGTTACTTAATTGAGTTACGATAGTTGTTTTTAACATATTTTCAACTTCCTTTCACTTCATCGAACATGTCGAATGGGTATGTCTGCTCTGAATACATTATTTAATATATTTTGATTAAACTTTTTTTTAGCATAATGCTGGTTGTTATTGTGTATATCGATGTTGATGTAATTTGGTATAAATAGAGGTTTAAAAATTAAGATATAGGTACTTTTGTCTTCGTTTTGTCGAAAAACGTAAACAACCTGCCAATTACATATTATCAATAAATTCTGAGTTGTTTTTTGCTGAAGGGATACAATTGTACTGACAGCATATGAATGAGATAAGGGTAGAAATTTCATGACATATCTGAAAATGTGGAGCACAATAATACATATAATGTGTAAATAAGCAGTTGGCACCGCCCAATTCGCCCTACGAACTGTGCACGCAGAAAAACTTCGGTACCTATAATTTAAACTACCTACGTCATGTTATAACGACATCTGGCCATCTCGTGGTGAGAGAGACTTGCTCTTCTGTTATAATTAAGTCAAAGTAAAAGGTCAGTCATATATTATAATATATAGGCATCTACAACGCTCTTTTGTTGGTTAATTATATATGTTAATATTTATTATTATTATTATTATTTTAATATTTATTATTAATCTAGCCTGGAAATTAGACTGAAATAGACATGGCCTTGGGTGTAAAGTTACTTAATTATTTCCATGGAAAAGGTGTAGATATGCGGTGTAGCAAAATCTTTCCTTCAAATCCTTTAGTAGTAGGTATTTGCATAGACGATGTCTCTTTTAATACCCTACTAGAGTCGCGTTTACGTATAATAGGCGGTAAATAATCACTCAAAGTTTAACTCAAAATTATGTAGGTATTTAGTATTATTTTCCATCAAGTTTCTTGTTGAATTCAAGGAGATTTGGGCATTCAAAGTACTATGCTTTGAACAAACAAATGTTGGGTAAAAGTAATAACAAGTCTCCTGGCCTTAAAAACATAGAAATTCACAAAAATTGCATTAAATGGATGTCCGATTACTGTATTTCAAGCGAATGATACTTCTGTAGTCTCGGTATAGTGAGTAATTTTATTATGAATACCATATCTCATGAATATTTAAAGAAGTCAGGATTTTTTTTTTGTTACAGATATCTTTTATTTTGTTTAATAACATAAAGTGGATTATTATGGAATATAAGCTACATACCTATGTACATTCTTCAATACTGTATCTATTGAGTAACTTTGGAGAAAAAATCTTGTGTCTTATTGGTTAGGAAAAAATAATTTCGAAATGTATCTTCCCATAGCCTAGATTTTTTTTTTACATTACCTAATATGTTTTATTGCCTCTTTTATTTAGATATCTCATAAAAAAGTTTCTAAAACTCCTAGAGATTTGATACTTTAAACAGCTCAGAGCTGTAGGTCTATGCAATATAGCTTCGCACGGGTATTTAACAAAAAATTAAAAAATATAAATTTAAACACTTAAACAAGTAGCTATTGCGACATAGCTGTGATAGTTAGAAATATGGTATTTCGAATTTTGTAGATATTGATGTCCTCTATAAAATTGTGCTACATCACTTTGCTCTATTGTCAATAATTTCCGCAGCGTACGCGGTAGAATGTTTCATATCGGTTCAGTAGTTTTTAAGATTATTCGTTACATACAAAACTTTTTCCTATATAATATTAGTGTAGATTAATGAATAAAATGCTAATATTTCATACACTACCATGCAACTAAAAATAACTGCCTATAAGGCCTTGGTTTATTACCACGTTTCCAAAATATACCCAACATAAGAAAATATTTAACAATAAAAAGTGGAGCGTAGGGTACATTATATGACTATAATGTGCGCTCTTTTATTCAATTACTCTTTTTATTTTTGTCGTTCAAAGTTGTATTTTCCAATGTTATTTTTACTAGTATTTCTTGAAGGTCTCTATGTATTAGCTTTATCGGATACAGTTATATAAAAGATTTTGATTCAAACAGTGCGGTTCGTAGCCGGTTCATAGATGATGGTTGAATTTCTGGATGAATACCAGTTTATCTGTTATCTGCAGTATTGTTTTTGTAGTGCAATTATGTTTGTAATTTGCTACGACAAAGGGCTCTTCATAAAGCGACATAACAGAGTCCTTCGAAGCTAGCAACGAAGTTAGTTGTGATGTCCCGTGTCCATCGGAGTGATATATGTTTTCATATTCGGACGGCCCGTCTGCTGTTTTGGCACATATATACATTACCAAAAAATAGAACCGACATCAACACTCAAAAGTGAAATTACTTGTTGAAGTCCTCTAAAAAAGAAAATTATAGTGACAAATTTTTTCCGCAATAACAATTGTCTAAGCTTCACAATGTTGTCAATAGATGTCACTCTCAAGCCTTAACACACGCAAACGATTGTAGCAACGATGTACGAATTATTTTTGTCTATGAATAAATTAAGCTTCCCGACCACACACCCGTGTTTTTATTCACGTCGAGAAGTGGCCTAAACATATTCGAGCCGAATACAGTTATAACCTGTGGACAGCTCACCGACGATTTTGGGAGATAAACCGGCAACAGTAGGCAGGCACTGAGTAGTGCATCGCCGTACGTCTCCAGCTCCTAACACCGGGAGCAGAACGAGAATTTTCAGGCAAAGAGTGTTTCCGCTACTCGCCGCCAGAAGGCGCCACTAGTAGCAAAACGCTCCAACAGCAAGGCAGTTTATTTTCTACCGATTTATCGACCAAAGTGGAGAGGTTGGCGCAAGAGGGCGCTGCATTCGATCATTCATTCAATCAATCGTCGGAAGGTGGCAATACTGGAGAAGAGTGAAGTCTTTACTGGAACGGATAACAGTGAAGTAATAGTTGTGCAAAATTGTGAGTACATTTTATTAAAATAATAATTTCAAAAGTGCAGTGATTTGGAATTGACATAACTTTGGGACTTGTAAAATTTGCATGATAGTTAAGAACTTAGAATAGTTAGCGATAAGTTGTATAATCGGGGAACCTATGCCCAATTTCAAAATTTCTTACTGGGACAAGGTTCTATACACTTGTTGAATTTTTACGACAAAACGACACTTAGAAAAATTCTGATCGAAATACTTGCATTATAAGTAAATTTTATTATGATATGGTTCTTCACACTTGTGAATTTTCAAAGCATAAAAAAGACTTAGAATAATTTTAGTGAATATTTGTGTTAACAAAATTTGTTGTAATATAGTTCTTTTAACTTGTAACAATCTTATCGTTGTCTATTTACTTGGCTTATGGTAATTATCAGAAGATGGCATTTAGATATTATATTATTTTAACAAAGTTTAAGTTTACATTGTAGTAAAATGGAACCATTGTTTAAGTTGCAATTTAATCAGAAATCTGTAATTGAGAGGGCTATTGTTAACTATAAAAAATCGCCTAAAGAACGCATTACTCGTTCTTATATGGCTTCATGATAAAGAATGGCTTCATGACAACCCATAAAACAATCATCCAAACATCTTCAACGACTCATGAAAAATCTAGTTATTTCACTGACGATTTATACGAAGTAACCGAAGAGTTGTACATCAATTACAAGAGTGAGTTGAAGGATTTTTTGGACAAATTTCAAGTTGTACTTGGGCCGTCAAGTAGCCAACAGTCGCAAGTCAGGCACGATTCTGTAAAACTGCCAAGGATAAACATACCGTTTTCTGGTACTTACACAGAATGGCCGACCTTCAAAGATTTATTCACATCTTTAATACACTGTAACGAATCATTGGATGACGTGCAGCGAATGCATTATTTAAAGGGCTTGTTGTCCGCAGAGGCCGAGCAGCTAGTACGTCACATCCCTGTTACGTCAACTAATTATAAAGAATGTTGGTCATTACTAACAAATAGGTATGAAAATAAAAGGTTTCTCTCAAATTGTTTACTAAAACGTTTTATGAGTCAAAATCCAATCAATGGAAATGCAAACGCCGTCAAGGGTTTATTGGATACGACCATGGAATGTCTTAACGGTTTAAAAATATTGGAGTAAATGTCACTTCGTGGGACATTATAGTAATTTTCATAGTCAGCGCTAAATTGGATCCAGAATCTCGCAAGCTGTGGGAGACGCAAATTAGTACAGGAGATGAGCTTCCCACGCTCGCACAGTTTGAGGAATTCTTGGAGGCTAGGTTGGCATTAGAATTTTTAGGCACAAGATCTACCAAACCCAAGATAACAAATTTTATTAAATCAAAGGTGCACCATGCTGTCGATAGCGGCAGCAATGTTCGTGTGTTCATCCGGTGCCCATTCTGTAATGAAAGCCACAAATTAGCTCATTGTAAACTGTTTGCAAGGGAGGGTCACGACTCGCGTCATGGTTTTATCCAGAAACAGGGCTTATGTTTTAATTGTTTAGGGTCTACTCACTCTGTCAAACATTGCCGCCAAAGCACTAATTGCCACATTTGTAAAAGAAGACACCACTCGTTGTTGCATCCAAAGTTAGAAGTAGGCACTGTCAATAACACGGAGAACTCAAATTCAACAGTGTCTAATATTCAGGCAACATCAGTAGAGGGTCCAAAGTCAACATTTAATGTAACATCACATTTTTCAATGGAGTCGTCAATAAATACTCAAGTTTTACCAGCTACCGCCGTTGTCGAAGCGCAGACAAAGCATGGTTCAACTCTGCTGTTGAGAGTTTTATTGGATCAAGCATCCTTTATAACGGAATCAGCAGTCCAACTCCTTGGGCTTAAGAAGAAGCCAATTAAGTCAATGATTTCAGGAATAGGTGGCGAGAAAGGTACTTTAGCCTCGGAGCATGCAGTCATGGTGACTATTCACTCACACCTAGATCCCAATTTTAGTATGAGAGTACATGCATATGTACTAAACAATATCACGTCACTCTTGCCATCAGCAAAGGTGATGCCTTGCAACTGGCCTGAGTTAGAAGCAGTCAGCTTAGCTGACCCAGAATATCTCACGCCAAACAAAATACATATTTTGCTTGGTGCTGAAGCGTACGGCCAAGTGTTGAAGGAGGGTATAATTCAAGGTCCAGCAGGTTCGCCGGTATCCCAGAATACAGCCTTCGGCTGGATCTTATCAGGTAAGGTTTCCTCGACTGCTTGAGCTAACAATTGCCATCATGTCACAATTAGTTCACAAACTGAATTTGTTCACAAACTAATGATAATGAGCTCCTAAAGAAATTTTGGGAGATAGAAACTGTCATTCCCGGAGTTAACAAGAAATTTCTGACAGAAGATGAACTCCGGTGCGAAGAAATTTATGCTCAAACTACCAGCCGCGATGAAAACGGCAGGTACGTTGTAAAGCTTCCATTCAGAGACGAAGATCCGCAATGTCAATATGGGAACAGTAGAAAGCTTGCAATCCAGAGATTCCTTCTTCTTGAAGGCAAATTCAAGAAGAATAGAGTATTAGCGATGCGTTATTCTGAAGTGTTTCACGAATACATCAACCTTAGCCACGTAGAGCGCGTACCTAAAGACGATGCTAAATTATCGACAGCTGTTTACTTGCCCCACCACGCTGTAGTACGCGCCAACAAATCTACCAGCAAGGTCCGAATTGTGTTCGACGCTTCGATGAAGAGCTCTAATTCACCGTCACTTAACGATGATTTGTTAGTTGGTCCCAAGTTGCAACAGCCATTACGTCATATCATTATGAAATGGAGAACACATCCCATAAGCATCTGCGCTGACATTATCAAGATGTATAGGCAGGTAAGGGTAGCGCCTGAAGATGCAGATTTTCAGAGAGTGGTTTGGCGTGATAACCCAGAATCTGAAATGGAAGAATACAAATTAGTACGAGTTACCTTTGGTACGGCGTCGGCACCTTACCTTGCAGTAAAGACTCTGCAGGAGATTGTGGCAGACGAAGGTAAAGGTTATCCCGATGTAGCCGAAAGAATAAAGAATGATTTTTTTGTAGAATATTTGATGACAGGATGCAAAACAGTTGAAGAAGGTAAAATCATATATAAAGAAATTACAGAGTTACTTACCAAAGGTGGATTCCATTTGCAGAAGTGGGTGAGCAGGTGTAAAGAGTTAAATGAGGTTATTACAGGAGATGGAAGCGATAGGACGGAGAAAGGAACTAAGGACGAAGACAGTAAAGATATAAAGGAAGACGGAGTTATGAAGATTCTTGGAATTTGCTGGAATCGCGATCGGGATGAATTCCAATGTTCAGTCAACCTTCCACCACAACAAACTCCAGTGACGAAGAGAAGAGTCATCTCAGATATTTCACGGTTTTTTGACCCGCTAGGGTGGGCAGCACCATGTGTTGTCACTTCAAAAATATTCATTCAGAAGCTTTGGCTTTCAGGTCTAGGATGGAACGAAGAACTTACACCAGAACTGATGACTGAATGGCAGACTTACCGCAACAATTTTACAGAGACCAGCAAATTTAGCGTTCCTAGATGGATTCATACTTACGACAATGATGATCACGTAGAGCTACACGGCTACTCAGACGCGTCCATTTCTGCTTACGCGGCTGTGGTGTATCTACGAACTACAAATAAGAACGCAGACATTAACGTCTCTAATCACATCTCGAACTAGGGTCGCACCCGTTAAACAGCAATCGGTACCGAGACTGGAGTTGATGGGAAGTGTATTAGTGGCAGAGTTGACAGCAGAGGTAGCTGAAGTATTAAACATCCCAATAGACAACGTTCATCTCTGGACTGACTCAACAGTTGTCTTGGCGTGGCTTAGCAGCCATCCAAGCCGTTGGAACACCTTCGTCGGAAATAGAGTTTCTACGATCCTTTCACTTTACGACAATACACACTGGGCACACGTCCAGTCTTCTTCCAACCCGGGAGATATCGCATCACGAGGTTTAACACCTCAAGAACTAGCTTGCAATGAATTATGGTCTCAGGGACCTTCTTGGCTTAAGAACGAAAACATTGATTATAGCAGACCAAAGTCAATTGCCACAAGCATCAAACAACGATCTGTTAAATCACATGTAGTTACTGAAAATGCCCAAGAATAAACTGTATGGACAAAGTTCTCAACATTGCAAAGATTAGTGAGGGTGATAGCTTACTGCAGGAGAGTACTAAAATGGAGGAAGAAAGAAAGTAACGAGAAGAGATATGCAACATATTTGGAAAGTGATGAAATAGAAGAAGCAATGAAAGTTTGCATAAAGCATGCACAGAAACAAGAGTTTAGGGAAGACATTAAGGAGATAAGAAGAGCAGGTCAAGTGAAATCAAGAAGCAAGTTGAAATTGCTTTGCCCCATAATAGATTGTGATGGGATTCTACGCGTAAGTGGTCGTGTCGAAAGAGCTAATTTGGAGGGAGACTCGAAACATCCCATTATTTTGCCACATGGCTGTCACTTCACCGGCTTGGTTATTGATGAAGCGCACAAAAAGGCCTTACATGGTGGTCCTTCTTTAATGTTGAGTCATTTGCGTACCAAGTATTGGATCATATCAGCCAAGTCGTCAGTAAGGAGTCACGTCCACAAATGTGTAACATGCAAGCGGTACACAAAGACTTCGCACACACAGTTGATGGGGCAGCTTCCATCCTGCAGAGTGAAACCAGCACGCGCCTTTCGCCACAGTGGAGTAGATTTTGCTGGCCCAATTAGCCTTAGAACGTCTAGGGTCGTGGGCATCAGTCCTACAAGGGCTATATCTGTGTTTGGGTTTGCATGGTTTCCAAGAACGTACACCTAGAGGCGATCAGTGATTTGACTTCACAAGGGTTTATAGCAGGGTCTAAGAGATTGTGTCTCGACGGGGTCACGTCAGTCATATATGGAGTGACAACGGAACCAATTTCGTGGGTGCAGCAAAGGAACTTCGGCATTTAGTTGAAGTAGAGAAGTCTTCTGTCGCCGCAGAATTACGCGAATGGCTTGCCAGCAATGGAACTTCCTGGCATTTTAACCCGCCTCAAGCACCAAATTTTAGTGGTCTGATGGAGGCTGGCGTAAAGTCCACAAAATACCATTTGCGGCGTGTAATCGGCAATTCAACTCTTACTTTCGAAGAAATGTCTACTGTGCTGACGCAAATTGAGGCATGCGTCAATTCAAGGCCGTTGTCTATGATATCTGGAAACCCAGATTACCCTACTCCTCTAACCCCGGGTCATTTTTTGATTGGGGAACCTCTAGTGATAGTGCCTGATAGAAATTATGAGCAACATAATATCGGTTCCCTGAAGCGATGGCAATTGACGCAACGAATGGTGCAAGAGTTTTGGCGGAGATGGGCTGAAGAGTATTTATCTCATCTCCTACAACGTCACAAATGGACGAAACAACTCCCAGAACCTAACATTGGAGATGTTGTTTTACTGAAGGAGGATAATTTGCCTCCTGCGCGATGGCTTCCAGGTAGAGTTGTAACAAAACACCCTTGAGCCGACAAAATCACATGAGTCGTCACTCTCAAATGCAACGGTACAGAAATCAAGCGCCCATTGTCAAAGTTGTGCATTCTACCTGTAACTAAGTAAATAAGGCGTAAACATTTGTAAACTTGTATAAGGTTCATTATTGTCAACGACCATATCAACTATAGATAGAACAAACATATATTTGTAACTTTTATTTATGAAGGACATGAACAGATGTCCTTGGTGGGCGATATGTCTAAGCTTCACAATGTTGTCAATAGATGTCACTCTCAAGCCTTAACACACGCAAACGATTGTAGCAACGATGATGTACGAATTGTATTTTTGTCTATGAATAAATTAAGCTTCCCGACCACACACTCGCATTTTGATTCACGTCGAGAAGTGGCCTAAACAACAATTGCTACTCAACCCGTTTACAACCATTGCAGTGTTTTAAACGTAATACTGGAAATAGGTAGTTCCTAATAAGGATTTTTTTGTTTTCCGTAGTGTCGTGAAGTTTTCCATGTTGCTGCCTCTTTTACTAAACAATGGACAATATATGGCTATGTCGCAGACTACAGAGGACAGTGGAACATCTGCCCCGCTGCCAATTGGAGTGCGTCCAAAAGGTATCTATCGGTCTACAGGCCATCAATACCTACATGTGTAGTACTAATGTGTACCTATTATCTTCTTCTTCTTTAAGTGCCTCTCCATTAATTTTTTTTTTTATTTATGACTGATAGGTTAGCCTTTGACCACTAGCTCACCTGATGGTAAGTGATGATGTGGTCGAAGATGTTGTACAGGCTAACCTAGAATTACTGGCTCTCAAAAAATTAATGAAGGTTCGCAGTCAGCTTCTTAATTTTTTCCTTATCAAGCGCCAACCTGCTCGACGGTCTTAATCCCTGTCCACTCCCTGATATTACGGAGCCAAGACATTTTGCGTCTACCCGATTTACGCTTCCCGGATACATTTCCAGTCATGATGGTCTGTAGGAGGGAGTAACGATCATGCCGGAGTACATGTCCGAGGTGGGTAACCTTTTTCTGCTTAATAGTCCGGATAAGTTCTAGGTTCTTTCCCATACGGCGCAAAACTTCGTTGCTCTACTAAGTTTGTAACTTAGTCCGTCCAACTGATGCGACGGTAAGACCACATTTCAAAAGCTTCAACTTTTTTACGGAGCTCTGCTTTCATGGTCCACGCTATGCACCCATACAGAACAACAGGCCAGATGTAGCATTGAAGGAGCCTGGATCTCAATTCTATGGAGAGTTGAGGACTGCACAAGACTTTATGCATGTGAGTAAATGAAGCACGGGCAATTTCGATACGAGCACGGATTTCAGTTTCGCTTTCCCAAGTATCAGTGAGCCACGAGCCTAAATATTTGTACCTGTCAACGTTCTCAAGCGTGTTATGATCAACCTGGATGTTTGCGCGGATTTTCTGCGGGTGTGATATTACCATGACTAGTTTTCGAGACGTTCATATTCAATCCGAGTTTTTTGCTGTGCAACGAAACTCTGTTAACTATCTCTTGAAGGCCCTCTTTAGTGCTTGATATTAGAACAGTATCGTCAGGATGGCGTAAATTATTGATAAATTGCCCGTTGATGACGATACCGTGCTCCACCTCTTCAAGCTCTTCTTTGCAATTACTTCAGACTAATTATTGACCTATTATATACTCTTTTAATTCGGCTAGTGGCTGAATGCCGAATATTTGGCCGTTCGACTGTATATTCGGCCAACTGGATGAAAAATGTAACGAGAACAGACGTGTCTTTTTTAAAAAAGAAAATCCACAGTCTGTGACTTACGGCAACGTAACCTTATTTTTTAGTCAAAGTTTTAAATGCTTAGAATATCTTCTACTTCACTTACAACTCGGGGAGGATAGATGTCAAATATTAGTATATCCTCGTACCTTCATCTTATCTCTCTTCTCAACATGACAGTCCTCGACTCTGCGCCGCAACTTGCGCTTCAGCTCCTCCAGCAGGTTGGAGAGACTGATCCGGTCGGACTCGAGTTGGCGCTCTGTTGGACGATCTGATAGATGGACGTCAAGATCTTAATCCCTGAGTGAAAAACAATCAAAAAAAGGGAACCAGCATGTCCATTAATCAGAGTATACAAGAAAAAACGGAACCAACTTCCAACTCTGAGAAGTACGAAATAACTTGTGGAAGTCGGCACCATGCTAATGCGAGGTCGGTGTTTTAAATCAGCATGGTACCGACTTCCACAAGTTATTTCATTCTTTCAACGTTGGAAGACGGTTTCGTTTTTTTTTTTATATATTTTTTTAGTGATAAAGAATGCTTATCCTTTTTTTAGTGAGAAAATCATCCAGGTATGCGAACACAGTTTTCAGTTAATTGACCATTACTTATAAACTAATAAAACAGTTTTGATGAAATTTATATTTGGTGTACCTCATAGATAAATAAAGAATTATAAAAATCGGCAGCTCTGTAAAAAGCTATGCGTGTACGTCCGTACATAAAAAATATAAGCGTCGTCTTGAGAGGTTCCGCCTTTTTTGGAAGTCGGTTAAAAAACGTAGTCCTTAACTTTATAAGAACTTACTCTTTTATTTAGTATGATTAATGAAAAGCAAGTGCATTATATGTGGGTTTACTGCTTGATTTCGAATGTCATGTGCCCGATGGCTGTTTCCCCGAAGTCATTAGCTCGAGCGTCCGAATTGCCGAAATCCCATATCATCGATGTACCACAATTTCGACTAGCCATTAGATCGAGCGTCCGTTTCACCGAAAAGCCATTGCAACGATAGTCCTTTCTTTCGAATTTGAATTGACTCAACGTGCCAGTAACTCAAAACCTATTCCACAGACATATAAGTATAAAAAGACAAACCGGCAGGGTTTAATCAACCATTTATTATCATTATATGCATTAAAGACACATCACTACATAGTATAAAACAAAGTTGCTTTCTAAGTCCCTATATCCCTATGTATGCTTAAATCTTTTAAACTACGCAACGGATTTTGATGAGGTTTTTTTAGTAGATAGAGTGATCAAAGAGGAAAGTTTATATGTATAATAACATCCATTAAATGGTGGAGAAATACTGTTATTTTTGAGGTTTCTAATGTGATGTCGTAAATAATTAAATTTTTTCCGCTTACATTGCAAACGCAGTCAGAACCCTACGAGATTTATCAAAATAATGTACTTAGTATTGTACACATTGAAAAGGTCTACAGAAAACTCCACTGTGGTATATGTCCATCTCTTATGGATATCCTAAAATAATGTTTTTTTTTTGTAATTTACTTTTTACGACAAATAATTTCAAATTTTCACCAATACAGCTTTAATCCTTATCTAATTAAATACCTTAAATACACTGTTGATTTAATAAAGATCTATATGGCCCTTTACAGCATACGATGAATTTAAATGAATAAATTTATTAATAAAACATAAAACCGAGTGTGGTATCAATGGGTTGGCTAATCGTTCAGAGCGATCTCTTCCAGACAATCGATCAATAATGGATATGGTCAAAATATTGGGCGAGGTTTCTTATGATCTTAAAAAATATTGTATACATAAATTACTGGTGTATAGGGTTAAGTTTTCTCATGACAGTAACGACAGAGAATGGGTAGAATGAAGAAATTTAAATTGTTCCGGCGACGATGAATAGGGAGCCACTTGAGCTTATTACGAAAATTGGAGATATGATCATATTTGCGTAAGCCATATATAAATCTTATAAAAAAGAATATGGTATGGAGGTAGATAAGGCGCTAGATTAGCTTAGCACACGTTTTAGCACATAGCATAGCATTTTATCATCATCATCCATCACCACGCGGGTGTAACCGCGGGGCGCAGCTAGTTAAGTTTATAAACAATAATTAGATCAACACACTTGTAGGGAGTAATCAACAATAGTCATATTTTAAATAATAAAAATATTCTTAGCATAAGTTAACAAATCAGGTGAGAAATAGGCCACTAAAAATGTTTTACGACTTCGTAATCACCATCAAGCAATTGAATAATATAAATAAATAATAAATGGTTTAGAACCCTGCCGGTTTGTCTTTTTATACTTATATGTCTGTGGAATAGGTTTTGAGTTACTGGCACGTTGAGCCAATTCAAATTCGAAAGAAAGGACTATCGTTGCAATGGCTTTTCGGTGAAACGGACGCTCGATCTAATGGCTAGTCGAAATTGTGGTACATCGATGATATGGGATTTCGGCAATTCGGACGCTCGAGCTAATGACTTCGGGGAAACAGCCATCGGGCACATGACATTCGAAATCAAGCAGTAAACCCGCACTGTTGAGCAAACGCCTCCCCCATAAAACGCCACATAGAATGGCTTTTAGTCGCTTATTTACTGTTCTACTACTATATTGATATCTACATATCCACGAAACCACGCTTGGACATTTTTATTTATTATTTTATTTATTTGTTATAAAAAAAGAACCCACTATATAAATGAACCTGTTAAATTTTTGACTAGTGGCACCACTTTATTTATTGGCCGATAAGCTAGCTTTCTCACTGCTATCTCACCTGATGGTAAGTGATGATATGGTTGAAGATGTTGTTCAGGCTAACCTAAAATTACTGGCTTTCAAGGACAGTTGTCGGAACATACCGTTACATGCTTGGCGACAGATATTCTACTTGAGGGTGGTAGCTAGTTAGGCGGATATACGCAAAACGCCTTACCACATGCAGCCTACTACCATGCACTACATCAGGCATGTCAAACTCAAAGTCATTGGTGGGGCAAATGCATCTTACAGTCAGTGGGCCACAAATAACAACCATAATAAAAAAAAAAAACATTTCATATGTATATAGAGCGGTCATAATTATCAACCAGAATACGTACCTATACTCACTGCTGGACGTTGCTTTAAATCATCTTCAAACGAAAGGTTTGCTATAATCCCCATGTTTGGCAGGTGGGTTGGGGATCGCAGAATGCTCACCACCGTTAATCGAGAAGACACTGCTGTCTATCCCACAGTAGTTCTGGATGCAGTTTTAGGACATACCCAGTTTACCCAGGTCAGGGGGCCAACTCCCACCTTTTACGAAACCATCATAAAAAAGTAGCGTTTTGTTTCATGCATAAAATAATCATTCGCAGGCAAACTATCACCGACACACAATCGCGTCAAGCAATATTGGTTTGATCCTACTTAAAGAACGAATGAAATATGTATCACGGTTGTGCAAGCGAGATACAAGATGATTATAATATAGTATTATCCCACTCGCACTGTTCCGAACTACGATGTTATGGAACGGTTTTACCATAATTTTACGACATTTTTTTGTATGCTTCAATAAATCTATCAGTAACTTTTATACATTCACTCATCAAATAATTTTGCTGCATTTATTTTAAAGTAGAGACGAATCACTTAGCATTCCATGGATTCACCGTGCGGGTGCCGGGTCCATAGCGTTGCAGAGGAAGAGGCTAGAGGGGCCGGGGGCTTGCAACCCAGGTGCAGGGTTAAGAGGCCTCTTTACAATGCATCAACGCTCCCCTTCCCGCTCAAGCCTCCTCCCCTACCTAACCAAATTATTATTAGAAATAGTTTTTATTAGATATAAAAACATTGTACGTAATTTACACTTTAATTAAATCATTCATTCATTTTTAACCGACTTCCAAAAAAAGAGGAGGTTCTCAGTTCGTCTGTTTTTTTTATCCTTAAATAATCAAAATCAAATTTAAATCCGCTGCTAGAAAGTAACTTCTTTTAGATGGATTAACATTACTGATTTGTCGTTCGTTTTTTCGTTGGAACAGTATTATATGTCACGCAGAATTCGCGAAATGAGTGAACTATGTATTTGTTGTGACGTCATCAAAGCGCCGAGAGATTCCTTTACCGATTGTAAGCCTGCTTAATTGACGTGGAGGTATAAAATTTAGCAGTAAGATCAAGTTATTATTACTATAAGAGGTGAGAGTTGGCCCTCAGGAGGGGTAATAGAGGGCAATAATATAATAAGCAGAAAAATCTATTTACAATCAATAATTGCAATCTTTTCCCAGGAATATGACATCTTTTGTCCTAAAGTTAGTTTTAAAACTGCATCCAAGTGTAGTCCGTCACGTCGCGTCGCAAATTTCCATATCCAAGCACCGTTCGCACAATCGGCACGCGGCGGTCCGTTCGCGATCGTTCCCAGCTTATAGCGCGTTTTTGAAATATTATCTTTTGCATGGTGGTAGGGCATTTTGCGAATGCCCGCCTGGCTAGCCACCACCCACAAGTAGGAAATCTGTCACCAAGCACCTAAGAGTGTGTTCCGGCAGCTGTCTTTGAGAGCCAGTAATTTCTAGGTTAGCCTGAACAACATCTTCGACCACATCATCACTTACCATCAGATGAGATAGTGGTCAAGGGCTAGCCAATCAGTAATAAAAATAAAAACACGACAACTACGGGCCGCATCAAGAGGCCATTCTTAAAATTGGATGGGGCCGCAGGCAAATGCCCATAGGGCCGCATGCGGCCCGCGGGCCGCATGTTTGGCATGTCTGCACTACATGCTTATCAACAGATAATATTGTGGGTAGAGGTATTCATTAAAAATAAGAACAGGCTTCTTTGTTTTATACTTACTTTCGTGAAATATAATTAAACTTTGAACTTATTATAGATATAAAACCATGCATATAATTGCCAGATGGTGACAGTTACGACTACATCGTGGTGGGAGCCGGAGCAGCGGGGTGCGCAGTGGCAGCGCGGCTGGCACTGCTCAACTTCAACGTGCTGCTCGTGGAGGCAGGAGGAAACCCTAACCTCTTTTCGAAGGTGAACCTATGACAGCTTACCAACATATAGTTGTTGAAGAGAACTTAAACGAGGACTTTTTGAAGAGGTCTTACATTCATTTTCGAAATGTTAAGCCATAAGACATTTGTAAAATTGTTATTTATGCATCACCTGCTGAGGATCGGCTGTGAATTCACAAAAAAAAATATTTTTATTGTTATGAATTAGTTACTGATGTGCACTATCAGTAAGGTAAGCGATCTATGTTTACAAAAGATGGAGAGTGTGAAAGTGATATAGAAAGGAGAGTGAAATCTGGATACATGGTGAACTTTTGGACGCGTTTATAAACAGTCAGAAGGTGTCTAAGAAGGCTCGTCTGGCTGTTCACGGAGGAGTATTGGTTCCGACACTAATGTATTATAGTGAAAGTTGGGTATGGCAGAAAAAGCATGAAAGTAGAATAAATTCTTGGATATGAGAGCATTGAGAACAGACAGGATAAAGAATAGTGTGATAAGGGAACCATGTGATGTGACCATAGAGATATAAATGCTTTCTCTTTTCTGTGGGTGTGACTGAGGGTGTAGTGACAAAAATCGAGAAAGGTATATACAGGGTTATTGGTAAAATACTAACAACTTTTTAGGGTTGGCTTCTGGGAGCTTTTGGCTCGGAGTATAGGCAATAAATAAAAAAAAATATTTTTTTCATAACATTTTTTTCTTATCTCAAAATGTTTGTTAGGTCTAGCAAAAGTCAACCCTAAGAGGTTGTTAGCATTTTACCAATAACCCTGTACATGCATTGAAAAGGTTAACTAAGCATCACAGAGAGCAGCACTATATGATTATCATGGAAATGTTTCCTATTTGCGTTACAGATGTTTACTTTGGAGAAACTCTGTGAAAGCTAGGAAAATATTTATAATTTTAAAGATTGTCAAAAATAATATTTATAGAGTAAGAAAAATAACCGGAACCAGACAAACACAAAACGTGTTCCAATATTTTATAAGTTTCAATTACTCTCCTTAGCATCATTGTGTATTTTAGAGGATTCCCATTTGATTAACTAAATATAAATTGTTTTGACATAAAAATTACACGAAAACTACGAAAAACCCGCAATAAACTGCTACTGCTACATGTTACTCCGTGGGCTCCATAACCCCATTTTATGGCAAAAGTGTTTACATAGCGTGCACTAACTTTTTCAATCATATAACGAATACAAATAAACGAAAACATAAATTAAATTTAAAAACAATCTGATGAAACTATTATGTACTGAACAAATTTAATAATACAATTCTTAATTAATAAAAATCTTGACATTTTACCTAAATAATATTCCTTGACATATTAAAAATTACAAAAATTTGTATTTTATTGATCTATATAAATTGTAAAAGATAATTGTTTATAATTTTATAAACTTGACCAATATGTTACATACAGCTAGCTGATAATGAACAATTTTGAATTATAAACACGTTCGGATTTCAGGGTTGTGAAAATTATCGAAAATGTTATTTTGCAGATTCCATCAACAGCGATGATTTTACTGGGTTCGGACATCGACTGGCAGTACGAGACCATACCCAACAATGTGTCGTGTCTGGCGTCACGAGGCCGCCAGTGCCGCTTCAGCCGCGGGAAGTGTCTTGGTGGGTCTAGTGCCATCAACTACATGCTCTATACCCGCGGCAACCGCAAAGACTTCGACTTTAATATCACTGACTGGAATAGTGGAGAGAGCTAGAACCATACTTTCTACGATACGAGGGCTTGCAAGTTCTTGACCAATTTCCGCCCTCTTCTGTACCATATCATAACACTGAGGGAATCCTCAAACTAGGTTTCTTTGATGATCCTGATAACCCATGGCATTCTAGAATTATGGCCGGTTTTCACGATCTAAACTTTCCGTATAATGAGGATGTAAACGGTAAATCACAAATTGGAGTTAGCCGAGTCGTCGGCTACGTGCACAAAGGTAAACGCATGAGCACTGCGTGCGCGTATCTCGAAAGAAAAGACGTACAACAACATATGAAGGTTGCGAAGAATACGCTCTGCACGGGAGTTATCATAGATGATAATAATGTTACTCGAGGTGTCACGGTCTTGCCCAAATTTGCAAATAAACAGCTGCGGCTGTTTGCGAGAAATGAGGTTATACTGTGCGCAGGTACTATCGGAACTTCTCAAATACTGTTGTTGTCAGGAATAGGACCTGCCAAACATCTTGAAGAAATTGGCATTCCTCTGCGTGCAGACCTGCCTGTGGGAGAGAATATGAGCGACCACGTTCTGCCTCTTATCATAATATTGGTTGATAGAGGAGTCAGGATAGAGGCAGATGTACTTAATGCAGTGGCGAAAGTTGGGCAGCTGGCCGAGTTTCTGGCATTACGTAAGGGGCCGATCGCTTCCAACGGGCTATCAGACGTGAACGCTTTTGCTAACTCTTATTGTTATGATAGAAATCAGAGACGACTGAACAGAAAATGCAAAAACTATGAGCTGCCTAATGTCCAGTTAATTAATGCTTACGTAGATAGGAACATAATATCGTTGGCAATGCCTGTGTTTCCTTTAACAGGCCACCAATCTTGACGATGATACTGTGAAACAGCTGGCAGCAGCAAACATCAACAACGCCTTCATTATTGCGTCTCCTATACACCTAACACCGCGCTCTCGCGGTAACGTCCGTCTTGCCAGTACCAATGCATCGGCGCCCCCAGCAATTTTCGCTAACTATTTATCTAATAAACAGGATGTTAATATCATAATGCGTTCTATAAATATCTTAGAAGATCTAGTACAATCACCACAGTTTAAGAAGAACAACGCATCAATTTTGCACTTGAAGTTCCCGGGGTGTCCGAGCTATGAAAAATGCCGAAGAGGGTACTGGAGATGCTACGTAAGGCACATGACCTACTCCGTATTCCACGCCGTGGGCACGTGCAGCCTGGACTGGGTGGTAGACACAAGGCTCAGGGTGAAGGGGGTGAGGGGGCTGCGTGTGGCGGACTTGAGCATCATCCCAAAAATTCCCAGAGGAAATACGGAAGCGATTACTGTAGCTGTAGGGGAGAGACTCGTCGATTTTATTCAAGAAACGTTGAAAAAACAAAACGTTTCCTGATTAAAAAATTAAAAAAAAATGCTGGATTTTTTGTAATCATCTGCTTCTTCTGTACGAGTATATAAAAAATAATTGACTTGTGTTTGTTTCACAAAATAATATAAAAATACCGCTTTGAACAACAGCCCGTTCATTTTGCGAAACACCAATTACTTGTGTACTATACTGGACCGTAATGCAAACGATTTCAGTGCAGTAGCGAGTAGTTTAGCCACAAAATTACACGTTACTTTACTAAATTACTAAAGTAGTCCGAACAAGGCTTAGTAGTAAAATTCCAGAATGTGTTTTAATTTTTAAGTGAAGTATTTATCAGGAATCTCATGCATAAAAAAATTGTGGCAAAAGCAGAGGTCAAACTTCGTCCAACTGATCAGAATAAGGAAAAGTATGTAGACTCTCGTAATCGCTGCAATAGAGAGTGTAGGAACGCATTGCGCCAGCATTTCTATAACTCAGTGCTAAATGAAGATCCTACTAAAGTGTGAAAAATTTCTAAGGTTGATGGGAGTTGGAAAGTCTCGCCAAGTAAGAATATCCAGTAACACAAATATTGACCAGTTAAATAAGCACTTCTCTTCTTCAGTCAACTTTGATAAAACTGTGAAATCCGCTACTCTTGACTCTCTGTCTTCATTGCCAACTCCTGACCACTCTCCTTTCATTTTGAGTGAAATAGCTGATTGTGACGTTAAGAGAGCCATTTCTTCTATTTCGTCAAATGCAAGTGGTAGTGATAACATAAGTCGTAAGATGATTTTACCCATACTGGATGAAATCGTTCCAGTAATCTGTTACATTTTTAACTTTTCCATAATTAATGGCGACTTTCCTTCAGTATGGAAGGAAGCTCAAATAACAAAATAAAAAACTCCCCAAAAAAGTCAATCCTTCTTGTTTCTCAGAATTCCGGCCAATCTCCATTCTTCCCTTTCTTTCAAAGTATTTGAGCGCCTTGTATACCAACAACTTTCTTCTTTCCTTAACAAGAATTCTCTTTTGAATCCCCTTCAATCTGGCTTCCGCCCTGGTCACAGTACCGTTTCTGCCTTAGTTAAAATTACGGATGATATCCGGTATGGTATGAGTAACGGGCAACTGACTCTGCTTTCACTACTTGACTTCAGTAATGCTTTTAATAGTGTTGATTTTGACGTCTTACTTGCAATTCTTCGTTCTCTTAACGTACCTCCAAAGGCTGTTCACTGGTTTCATAGTTACCTGTATGGCCGCCGGCAACGTGTTCGTTTTGATGATATTCTCTCATCATGGTGTAATACGTCTGCTGGTGTACCTCAGGGCGGCGTTTTATCCCCTTTACTTTTTGCAATTTTCATTAATTCAATTTCAAATCAATTATCCTCTTCCTATCATCTCTATGCAGACGACCTACAAATATATACACTTTCTCCTTTTGACCAGTTGCACTGTGCTGTTGATCGTATTAATGAAGACTTAAAGCATATTTCTAATTGGAGTAAGTCGTTCGGCCTAAGCGTGAATCCTTTGAAAACCCAAATTATTAATATCGGCAGTTCAAGAATGATTTCCAAAATTGACTGTTTCCGCCTCCCACAAGTCATTCTCGACAGCACTCATATTCCTTTTAATCAAACAGTAAAAAATTTAGGTGTCATCATCGACCATCAATTATCATGGGAACCACAATTAACCGAAATTAGTCGAAAAATATTTGCATCAGCCGGATCACTTCGGCGGTTGCGTAACTTCCTCCCAAAATCTACCAAAATTACTCTAGCACAATCCCTCTTGGTCCCTTTATTAGATTATGCTGACGCTTGCTATCTGGACTTAACCGAAGAACAGCTGAATAAGCTAGAGCGCTTACAAAATTTTTGCATTCGGTTCGTATTTGGTTAGCGCAAGTATGACCATGTCACTCAATTTCGCAATATGCTTGAATGGTTACCTATCCGACGTCGCCGAGATGCTCATGTCCTTTCTCTTCTTTATAGCGTTTTGTTCAATCCCACTACTCCTGTTTATCTCAAGGGACGTTTTAAATTTCTGCATCCAACACATTCTCTCTCTCTTCGTTCAACAAATACATTGCTTTTGGATATGCCTGTCTCATCATCAACATATTTTAATTAATCATTTACAAAACATGCAGTTTTCTTGTGGAATGCACTACCTGTTGATATCAGACAAGCTAAGTCTATTTCTTTATTCAAAGATATGGTGAAGAAGCACTACTTATCAAACATATGCTAAATATTTTACATATGTTCATTATGTTTTGTATAAGATATGTATGTATTGTATTATATAAATTGTAGTATATTATATACTATGTAGTATTATAATGTATTGTATGTAAATATCAGTACTATTATATAATATTATAAATGCGAAAGTAACTCTGTCTGTCTGTCTGTCTGTCTGTTACGCTTTCACGCCAAAACTACTGGACCGATTTAAATGAAATTTGGTATGGAGATAGTTTGAGACCCGGGAAAAAACATAGGATAGTTTTTATCCGACTGCGCAAAAAGAGGTTAATGTTTTCGCGCGATAACCGTCATACACGCGGGCGGAGCTGCGCCCGGAAAGCTAGTAATGTATAAATACATACGTTTTATCATTATTTTTTATTATTATTATTTTCTCTTTTCGGAATCCCTAAACCGCAATATTGTAAATCCTCTCCATGCAAGGTTGCCTGTAAGAAATTGCTTAAGCGATAAGGCCGCCCTTTTCCAATCTAATATATTAATTTGTTTGTAATAATTTTATTGTTTTCCTTAAGATTGTTGATGAATAAAGAATTTTGTATTTAATTTTGTATTGTATTTAATCAACCATAGATAATAATTATGGTTATGTGATGATATTATTACATCTCATTATATTTATAATAAATATTGCTTACATTATATAAAAAAAAATGTTTTACAATTTCATAGTATTAGTCTACTAACCGTAACAGCTACGAGTAGTTCAATCGGCTAAGTAACTGTGTGTTGTAGTGCACCTTCGACGCGAGGAGAGGAGGCATGTACCACAAAGTTATACAGATTGTAGCGGGCGCTTCGACGGCTCGCTCTCGCACAGCCCGTCCGGACCGGATCGGCAAGTAGTTTTTGCGACTTGCAAAACTTAGATTTTAAATGATTGTTTAAACTCATTTAAGGTTTGTGGAAAAAGCTTACACTTAGCTTAGCTTAGTTCATATTGTCGATCCCAATTGACGAGTTGATAGAAAATAAACTAGGTAACTACCCGTGGACAGTGACCTGAGCTCTGTTTTCTACTTATGATTGCCTCCTGCTAGAAAACAGAGCTCACAATTTTTAAGTGTAACATTTCAAAACCCGAGTAAAAACAAATATGTTTTCTTTGAAACTCAAAATTAGATACTTATTTAGTTTTGTACGGATTCACCTTTGTTACCTAATTATGATACGTGTTCTTTGGAAAAGTACTTATTCACCAATAATCTTTGTTGTTATTTACATTCTGTTTTTAAAGGAAGGAAGCGCATTGACGAGCTACTACTTACTCTCCAGTAAGTAGTATTATTATAATGTTCTATGTCTCTGGTCCAAGTAATTAAGTTATTTTCTTATTTTCCTCAACATCCTCCCCTCTCATTCTTCGTTAAGTAAAAGTGCCGCTTTGTAAATTCACTATCTGTCCTTATTTAAATTGTTTATGAATAAGATTATTTCAGATAATAAATAAGGCGGACGCAAAAGCAAAGTTTACAGGACCAACAGACCTGCATAGGATGTGTGCATCTGAACTGAGGGATCAGTTCCTCAGATTCATGAGACGTAAAAGATAAAATTACTAAACAACAGTAAAAACTGGATAGTTTTGTCTAAACATTTGTAAAACGCGAATTGGTAAAGTTAAGCTGAATAATATGATCTCTCAGTTCAGATGCCTGAAAAAAAAGAACTCTTAACTTTTAGTATTTTTGTGCATACCTTTTTTTTCACCATTTAGTAAAAAAATTGTAAAAGGTTTTTATAAATTTTCAGGCTATTAGAGCGTGGAGTTACAAACATACGACCCTTTAACAGGATACCTCAGTCTAGACTGAGGGATCTACATATAAAACATGTCCTCAGACTAAATATATTCGTGACGGGAAAATCGTAACCTATAATTTACTGGAGTGAAATCTTATCCGATATGGTACAGTAGGGCTTTGATAAAAGTTATAAAAGAAAAAACTAAAGCATATTTTGCAGAATAAATCAAATTACCCGCAACTAATGTATTATAATATTATTGCAGTAAAAAATCAGAAAGATATAAGAACAGCGTTCAATATTTTTTTTCAAGGAAACTTTAGTGCACCTGACGATCAATTATAGCCGTCGGATGTTGAAATTAGTTCATATCCCAACACAATCCATACGATACATGTAACTGAACAGAATATACTAAAATTAATTAAAGACGTAGACATTACGAAAGGTGACGGATCAGATAAAATACCCTCAATTTTTTTTTTAAGTGTGCAAAGGTAAAGTCTCTTGCTGTTCCGGTTGCCTTGATTTTCAATAGATGTTTTCGTGACGGCTACATTCCAAAAGTGTGGAAACAAGCACACATAATTGCAGTGCATATAAAGGGCAAAAAGTATTAATTGAAAATTACAGGTCAATATCAATTCTTAATGTTTTAAGTAAGTTGCTTGAAAGAGTTGTACAAACTAATATATTATATCCAAAGATTGTTCCTCTCCTACCGACTGAGCAGCATAGCTTTTGAAAGGTCGTTCAACTGCAACTAACTTTGGTGTTTTTACTGATAGCGTAATTAGAGGCATGGATGGCGGTTCTCAGGTGGATGTGGTCTACACGGACTTTGAGAAAGCGTTTGACCGTGTAGACCACATGATTCTACTTCAAAAACTTTTTGAACTAGGCATCCGTGGCAATCTTTCAAGATGGATGGAGTCTTACTTGCGCAACCGCTCGCAAGCAGTTGTCGTTGGTGGATTCTGTTCTGATTTTGTGAGTGTATGTTCAGGGGTTCCGCAGGGATATATTTTGGGACCTCTTTTGTATGCGCCTTATTTGTATGATATTGGTAGATGTTTCCATCACGCAAAGTATCTCACGTGCTGATGACACGAAAATATTTATGCAAATTAAGAACCCGCTAGATTGTGTAAACTTGCAGTCTGATCTCGTTCGAATGGGCGAATACTTTTCAACAACCACATAGGTATAAATATTAACAAATGTCAGTATATCTCTTTCAGTAGAAAGAAGAATCCTATCCATTTTGATTACCCAATTATTTGAGAAGAGTGGACCTTGTTGTGGATCTTGGCGTAATGATGGCTGCTAAACTTTGATTCTCAGATCATGTACATTATATACAGATATATATATATTAAGCAATTTTTAGCTTTAATTACTAAAAAAAAGAATAAATTACAACAGAAATCGACAATTTAATTACAAAAGAACAAATTTATCAATAATTGAATGGAAAGATGGGATATAAAAATAACGTTGTGACGTCACCACGTTATTTTTGTATCCCATCTTGAATTATTTGCCTAGTACCTATTTTTCCATTCAATTACTGTTAAATTTGTTCTTTTGTAATTAAATTGTCGATTTCTGTTGTAATTTATTCTTTTTTTTAGTAATTAAAGCTAAAAATTGCTTAATTCAGAAGTGGGATAGGCTCCATTGCCTATCGTTTACTTTTCTGTTAAGCTCACAGTACTAAAAGCATTCGATTTTATGAAATTTTAAAATAAAATCATGTCTGAACAATCTAGTTCTCATAGTAGGGTTAGAAAAAGAACTAATCAAACCTCAAATGTTGAAAGCCTACAGGAAACACTTGGTGCTATTTTGTCCCACCTGACTGCGCTTGAAAACAGCGGACGGCCAGCTTCGTGCACCGAGACGCCAGCGTCGGACGCGTGCGCCATTGTGGCGTCTACACCACAGCTGCCACCGCTGCCAGAATCAGTCGCGAGCAATTCTGCGAGTACGTCGCTGGACACCACCGACCGTCTCATTGGAGCGTTAAGTGTATTAACTAAGGTTAGATCCACCCATTATTACATATCAAACTTTGATCCTAGCTTGCATAATATCGATTCTTGGTGTGAAGAAGTCGAAAGGGCACGTAATATTAACAATTGGGATGACAACGAGTGTCTTTCTCGTATTGCCAATTGCCTAAAAGGTGATGACCGTAGTTGGTTAAATGACTGGATTACAAATGACCGTACATGGTCAAACTTTAAAACAAGAGTTCAAACCGTTGTGTTCACGAAGAATCGATATAGCTGGCATTTTATATGACGTTATGAGTATAAATTCCGACAGCTACCCCACTTACGCAGAATATGCTAGACGATCTTTTCTGCGTCTAAACATCGTTAAGGGCTTAAGCGAAGACTTGACAACATCTATTGTAATATGTGGAATAACTGACGCACAGATACGTGCCATGGCGACCAATGCTCATTTAACGACCAAAAATTTGGTTGAGTTTTTGTCTATTTACAAAAAAACCAAACACTCGAGAATCGGTCAGTGGCACAAAACATACTCATGAGAAAGAACTCGATCGTAATCCGCGAAAACACGGTCATAATAATGTGCCTACCCGCGATTTAAAATGTTTTTCGTGTCAATCTACCGATCATGTACAGCGATTGTGTCCCAAACGGTTTAAAACTAGTGCACTGCCTTTACCAACGGAACCTATGACGTGCTCGTTTTGCAAAAGGAAGGGTCATGACGTCAGTGTCTGTTTTGTCAAACAAAAAGTCGAACAACGTAACAAAACGGTTAATTTTTGCAATGATCTGCAAAACGCTTCATCAGACAATGACGTCACGACTGCTGTCTAATAACTAAACTGGGTAACTATTCCGTTTGACGAATAAATTGAAAGACGGTCATATGCTTCCCTTATTTGCGTCTGTGATAAAACAATTAGTGTGCACGACTACCTACATATCATGTTATTTGTTATCAACCAAAAATGTTTTATGTACCGGTGCAAGTATTGATTTGTGATGGTGTAGGATACATTCAACAGAATAATCCTCAGTCTGTTTGTCCGTTCCAGTAAACAGATGCCTGTAAATACCACCTTTCAAGGCTATGATTAAGAAACTTTGTTTGGTATTCTTGATGCATTCATCCCATACCGGATTCTTCGGTAGAAGCCTTTGAAAAGCGTTCTCGAGGTCCTACTTACGTTAACGTTTTTCAAACAAAGCAAAGTACATTTGTGGCCACAGAAGTAGACTATCTAGATCATTCCATTTCTCAAGGTCAGGTGAAACCGAGCGAGCGAAAGATAAAAGCTCTAGTCCATTCTTCTGTGCCCACAAATGTAAAACAGGTCCAAAACCTTCTCGGGTATTAAAACTGCATACATAACTGGCCTGACGCGGACAGGCATTTCATTTTATTGGGGTGCATAACGTGATAATGTTCACCTCGATGATAATGTTTCATAATCGATTGTGTTACGAGTGAATCCGTTTTAGCTATGTATTTTTACGAGTGAATCCGTATTAACTATTTTTGACCCGTCATTACTGACCGAGCTGCATACGGATGCTAGTTCCATCGGATATGGCGCTGTGTATGTATCTTGCTCAATCAGCGGACAAAGAAACGCGTAAGCCGATTGACAAGGTCAATAACAACGAACTATACAGAATATGTTGTGCGCAATGATTTGCTATATTTCAAATACACTCCTTACCTGTCGGAGAAGAGCCTAGATTACTTTGTTTCATTCCTAAAGAACACCGTCTCAGCTTTTTGAGAATTTTTCACGATCAATATAAACATATCAATGAAGACAAAACTGTAGATCCCATTCTACGTCATTTTTGATTTCCTGTTCTTCGTACTTTTGTAAAAAATATGTTAGTCACTGTTTAGATGTGTCTTCCTCAAAAATAAGTCCCCAAAGCTCCTCACTAGCCAATTTCATCTTGGAACAAACCAGAGACCCAGTTTGATACTGTGCATATAGATGCACTCGGTCCCCTTCCCATTTCAAACGATTACAAGTATGTGTTGCCGACGTTTGACGCATTCTCAAAATACTGCCTAATTTATGCCTTAAAAAGGCAAGACTCATATCACTTAAGAAGGTTATGAAAATGCAGTTTCGCTCTATGGGATAACTTTTAGTTTGTTATAAAGGACGAATATTTGAAAGTGCAAGCTTTCAGTTTGGCTCCTTATATCTGAAGTCAAATTCACTTCATAACACCTAAGCATAAACAACAAAAACAGCGCCACTACAGCTCCTAACTGGCATCGAGGCAACCACTTGTCCGTGATGACACTGAGATGTCACTGAAAGCTACTTACAAAGACAGCGGGTTAATGCATTGCTCGAGCAAAACTGGTGAAGGCAAGATCAACAAAGGTCGAAAAAGATCTAGAACCTTTAATAATGTAGATGATAAAGTTTTTTTGAAACAAATCTGCTTAGATTACAGGCAAATTGGACTCAGGGATGCGAGGGCCCTACCGTGTGACGCAAGTCTTGCATCGCGACCGGTACTTGCTGTAGCTTGTGCGTGGTTCGTATGGTAAAACTACTCAGGCTGCCGCCGAGCATATAGTTGCTTGGCGAGGAGAGTGGACCCCAGAGTCGTGTGCTGCGTTTTTTGAGAGTAAGTTAACCTTATTTTACTTACGAACCTATTGTTGCCAATACCTAAATTCTATTATTGGTTTGTGACTGCATCGAGCTTAGGCTCTGCCGGTTGTACCTGTTTTGTGTTGTGAGTTTTCAACGCTGGGCTCCACTGTGGGAGCACTAAGCGTTGGACTCTGCTATGTGTGGGCATTGAGCTTCGGCTCTGTCGTGTGTGCATTGAGCTTTGGGCTCTGCTGTGTGGACGTTCAACGCTGGGATTCACTGTGGGATCACTAAGCGTTGGACTCTGCTATGTATGGGTATCGAGCTTCGGTTCTGCCGTGTGTGCATTGAGCTTCGGCTCTGCTGTGTGTGCATTGAGCTTCGGCTCTGCTGTGTGTGCATTGAGCTTCGGCTCTGCTATGTGTGCATTGAGCTCCGGCTCTGCTTTATTCATGACTGTTTGCATCGAGTTTCGGCTCTGCTTGACTAGACTGTTTGCATTGAGCTCCGGCTCTGTTTGACATGACTGTTTGCATTGAGCTCCGGCTCTGCTTAAAATGACTGACTACTTGATGTGACCAACTCGACTATGATATTTTCGCACGAGTTACTTTGACACTTTTTTTTAGCATAATACTTACACTTGCTTTCTTTGCTTATAGCTGAACACGAGATCTCTGCTGAGCCTCATAAAACCAACAACCAGCCAAATTCCAGCACAAGAAGTAAAGACGTGGTCCAAGGTCCACTAAATCATGGTACTATAAACAACTTAGATGCAAGCCCCAAGCCCCAAACGAGTCAATTTGCTGATTGTGGCAATGAAAGCATATCAGTCCAAGGAAAAAGCCTGTCTCTCGCTGAGCTACTGAAAAATGCGGTCGAGGACGACCGCTAGTCAGGAGAAGCCGAGTTAGCATGAAGCCGCCATTTTGTGGAGCGATCATATAAAACCGACAGCAGACCTGCACTGCCCTTTTTCTGCCTCCAGCCGTCGGCGCGTGAACATCTCCGAAAGTCTGTGTCTCGGGTGACGTCACCACGTTATTTTTGTATCCCATCTTGAATTATTTGCCTAGTACCTATTTTTCCATTCAATTACTGTTAAATTTGTTCTTGTGTAATTAAATTGTCGATTTCTGTTGTAATTTATTCTTTTTTTTAGTAATTAAAGCTAAAAATTGCTTAATATATATATATATATATAAAAAAGCCTTCAAAAACCTAGGTTTAGCTTTGCGTGTTAGTTGCCCCTTCTCAGACATAGATTGTATAAAATTATTATATAATGCGTATGTAAGAAGTGTGCTTTAATATTGTTCTATAGTTTGGAACCTCCACTACGTGATTTGTAAACAAGGCATAGGAAAAATTCAGTATAAATTTACAAAACATTTGAATTAGAGGTGTTATTTTATCTCTGATTGTTATGAGAAGTCTTGCGCACGTCATTGCTTAACTACGCTTGAGAATAGAAGAGTTCTTGCCGATATGACTTTTTTACATGGCATAATCAATGGATATGTTGATTCCCTAGAACTTCTTCATAAAATGGTGTGTCTTTGCTGTCCCATGAAGCGTACACGACGTACAGGTTTATTTGCAGTCCCTTGAAGCAACACTATCTATGCCCAAAATTCTGTCGTCAGTATATTGCAGAGGACTTACAATAATAAATTCAGTTCATTTGATATTTTTTCCAGTAGCAAATCAAAGTTTAGACGTGATATACTTGAGATTCTGAACCAAAGCTTTAGCTCTGCTTCGGAATCTCAGATGAGTGCAGTGTCATAGTATTTTATGGACATTTCAATTTAATTTTCTTACGTTCACAAACACATTCTCCCTTACCCAAATACACACACATTCACATGACACCTATAGTTTTATTATTTCTGTAGCTACCTGTAAATTCTCTTAAATGTTTAGTTTAACAATGTTATATAATTGCAGTAGGTGTATTATGACTGTCTAATTAAAATACAAGTATCATTTATAAAAAAGTATATCCGTAATTGGCCTTAGATTTAAGTTAATTATTATCAAACTCTGTTATTTGAGGGCTGTGGATTTTGTTAATAAAGAAAAAAAAAACTAATGGGTAAATTGGTAAAAATTCAATCTTGACTCAAAAGTTAACGATTAAGACGAAAATAAAGATTGACTTTTGTGAAAATGTATGAACTGAGTGCTCCTTATTTTCAAATTTATTTAAGTAGTCTAGCATCATGGACAAACCATATGCATATCATGATTTAGTTAATATTTATATGTAAATCAATTTCGTAAATGTTATACTTAACCGAATAAATGAGTTTGAGTTTTTAAGAAGGCCAGGAACTAATTATTGCGTGTGGCTAGCGTAAAGTTATGATTGATATATGCTAGGCTAACTAGACTGCTAGACATTATTGTATGCTGGAGCTTCAAGGTTTTGCAATGCTTAATATAATATTAACATTGTAGTGCCATTAGTTTCATTAAAACTGACAACATTACGAGTAGATAACAAAAGAAAAGTTTCCCATCTGCCTTAATAAGCAAGGTGTGGCAAGACAATTACTTAAATGAAAGTATAATTAACAAAAAGAAAAATATAGAATACGATTAAACAGGGTGAAAGGAATAAACTACAAGAGAGCCATATAAGAGAAATAAATTATAGATAAGAAAAAAGATAAGCAAAATGTCTGATGTCAGAAGGTGAGACATCTGATGATACATAACTTAAGTTGAATGTGCTGAGATAGATAAAATTTTGGCTAGAGATGTAATCTAAAGGTTGATACGTCTTGATCGCATAAAATGGTGCGTTCTTTCCGAATAGGACATTGAACGATGAAGTAAGTACAATGGTGTTGTCAGCTTTAAACTATTTTTGATGACCAGATTGCCCGAAAAAAATTGGTTTCGAGCTGAAGATGTACTTATCATTATAAGGCATAGGAGTAGGAGGATTCGTAAAGAGCATAGAGATATAAAATACTATTTAGAGTGGCAGCCATGTCAGTTTTCTTAGAAAACGAGCGTAGCCAGTTCAACACATGTAAATGATACTTGACATTACATCTTTATTGTTCACTACAAACAATCCGATTCCCTGATTAGTCCCATTTTTACCCAATTGAAACGTTTAATAAACCAACTTATAACAGTTAAAATTACACCTTATCTAAAGAGTGGTAAGATTTAATTTCTTGTGAACGTTGTCAAGCTATCCCTTTCAGTGAGAGAGACAGATATATGGTTATTCCCCTAATATCTGGTGAAATTTGCCAGTCGACAATATCTGTACAGTAATTGTGCAGTCTCTCAGTCAAGTAAAATTCAATTTTAAAATCGTTCCTTGGTAAAATCTGAGCATAGACAATTGAAAAATAGTTCACAAGTAACTGCACGAAAATGATTACGAGAAAATAATTATTGGGATAGCTAGTAAAATTTTACCTTTTTATATTTATTTATTCGGAACAAAAAGTGGTATCCCATTGTCAAAGTAGCCAGTGATGCAGTACATTTTATCGATAAACTTTTCCATAGGCTTAAAACAATTTATAGGTGATGCGTTGATGTACTGTGCGTTTGAGCTATAATAAGTTTTTATGCAGTTTTATATAATCATTTGAATATGTAGTAATGATAGGAAAGTAAGCGTCTTGACTGAACCCTATAGCTTACTAGTATGTCTATACCAAAAGCTTTAAAGACCGCTGAAAACAGAAGCACGTGGAAGAGTATAGTACATCGAGCGATTAACACTACTTCATACTAGACACGACCTTCAGCAGTGAAGATGCTGAATAAGAAAAAGACGATAAAAATAAAATAAAGCTATTACTGCGAAGAACAATATAATTTCGATATAATATGTTATAGGCTTGCTTATTTGTAGTAAAATTATTACAAACACATGAAATTCGCATAGAGGGTGGTATTAGAGATAGGCACAGATAGGGATTCAGGAAAATCAGGGAGACCGACACAATAGTAACTAATTAATTAAACCAGCTAATTAAATTGGTAATAATTTTATTTCCATTGAAACGAATTGTACTTATTGCATAATCGGCGATTGCTATTTCTAGATATTATTATTTAGAAAAAACTGAAAACAGTGTATTTGTGTATTTCTCTATTACACATTATAACAAGTGAATTGAATGGCAGCCAATGAGATATTCTCCTTATTGATGATAACGAAAATCTCCAAAAAAGACTAAGTCATAACCTAAAAGTTCGCGTGTTCGGTTCCGTTCACGTGGCTGCAACACACTTCGTGATGCTGCAACGCAGCCTGGTGTACATATGAACTAATCCAAATGGAAAAAAAGAAAAAAAAAACATGTGATGTTGTCAAAGTAGCTTTGGTCCGTCATGGTGAAAGAACACTGCTTGAAATCCCTATCAATGCCATTCAAGTTGAGTGTGTAGAACCTCCTCTTAGCCTTCGCAGACAGTTTCTCTCCGATATATTCCTTTTTAAATTAGCTTAAAACTCAAACTGTTCTTGAAAAAAACTAGATTGTTTACTGACATTATATAACTCATGCAATAAAGCCTCATCTGAGAACTTCCTTTGTCTCCTCCGCAGCTATTTACAATTCACTCTTCTTCCTTATTCTCTCCTTCAGAATCCTGTTATGCCTTTGTATATTTTTTCAAACCTAACATTATTTTGGATTTTGGTATTGATAAAAACACAATAGAAGCTAATAAGGTTTTCATAAATAAATTCTTCACAGAATACAAGGTCTGGACTGCCATTCAGATGTTTCTAAAAATCTAGATAGTCCAATTGGTGTTGTAGTTTGGATCCTTTTCAATTATAAATGTTCTTCTACCACTTCCGTCTTTTCAGAAGAAGCCATCGCAATTCTGGAAGCCATCCTTTTTGTAATATCACACAATCTAAACAAAACTATAATATTTTCAGAAACCAAAAGCTGCCGCCAATCTATTCTTGCTAACACATTTCGGTCCAAATCTAGGTTCCCAATTGTTTTAAAAATAAGAAATGCCCTTTGTATAAGAAATGTAGCTCTTACGGCAAAAATGTGATCCTAGCCTGGATTCCTGGTCACGCCAGTACAGTGCGCAACGAATCTCAAGATATCTGTTCGACTTTAAAACCATCTTTAAAAAAACCTTGAAACCAGAAATGGCAAATTTCTAGAATATTAAAAGGTAAATTCTATGGTAATATTCAACCTGAGATGCCCAATAAACTCTGGTTCTCAATATTCCAAAACGCTGTTAAAGTGACCACCTCTACAATATGCCGTCCGAGTCGAAACTATTCCTGTAACCCCTAATTTTTTTTTACCTGTAGATGAGTTGTCTGCCCTCCATATTTACTAGACGAATTCAAGGTAAGTACCAGAGTCACTACCAGTCTTGCACTTCCGGTGAATACATCGCCGCTTAGGAATAATCTGTGGACAATATGCCTTCCTTGTGTCTTTAGACTCTGCACTAATTATACAAGCACCGTGAGAGATAAGAAAACTGTTTCATTCCACGCGTAATTATTGATTTTATTGATGAAATAGAAAATATCGTCATTTTGTTTTATCTTAGGATCTAATCTCAATGATATGGATGAGCGAGATATGTGTATCGTTTGGTGTGAGAGAGTGAAAGAGATCGCAGTATAATGGTGATCGGAACGTCTCGTGGCGGTTCGGTGGTTACACGAATTGCTTATTTATCTCTTTCTTACAACAAATATGACGCATAATATTTGAACGTTCTTTCCTTGTCATTACAAACTGCATTTACATGTGCGTAGGTATGTAGATAGGTATATTCTAGTAAGCTTTTAGAGCAGTGGTGTTCGGATATAACTACTCTAATATTTCAACTCTCTGTGTAACCCAGTCTTCCTGGCCAAACTTATAACTCCCTCTGTGAATGTGGTTTGGACGAAGGAAATGTGAAACACATAAGTATTCTTCTGTTGTCCCAAAATAAACTCTTCTCTCTACAATATTATCCCTAGAGATATCCCTCGTCCTTTCTCCCTCAAACGTATCTTCTCTTTAGTATTTAGTCCATATTCAAATAAAGCTGTAAATTAACTGTTCATATATTATATAACTTAACCAAAAGTTGTTCCCAGGTGTTCTATATTTCCCCTATATATAATGAATTTGTGTGTGTGTATGTTTGTGTGTGTATATACATTTGTGTTCTTCCAGTAGTTAGATGAACTAACATCTAATGTTTCAGCACCAATGTTGGCTTGGGCAGTTCTCACCGGACATAACTCATTAAAACTAAACAATCTTCTTCGTTTGATGGTCCATCTAACTACGTGACATTGGTGAAATTGTGGTGGTGCCCACAGAAACCACAAAACAAGAGTTGAAGTTGAAATCACAACCTTGAAAGATTGCTTGTTCTTGAAAATATTTGAATAATTTGTTAATTTAATTGATGTTTACCTTCTGACCTACACGTGTATTTTTACGTCCAGGTAAAAGTTTTATATGCACTAAAAGCAGTGGGACAGATGGTGCAGAAGGTGCTTGCTTTCGTAGGTCTAACAGGAAAGCTCCAAATTAGATATTGGAATGAGGTGACATTTAGTGACTAACAATTTATCGATAAATTTGGCGAAAAAAAATCATGAATCACTTATATGTCAGATTGCACCGACTTTGTTCATCAGCGAAATATAAAACATTTCGGAATAATTTATTAAGTTTTCCGGTGATAGGATATTCCTACTTTCTTTACATATGTGACATTGCTATTAAATCTGAAACTTATAACAGCACAACGCGGCATTTTCATATAAATTGACGGAGATGCATGCGGCGCGTTAACCGCGGGTCGAATGTCAGTAGCATTATAGTCCGTTGACGTAAATACTCCTGTTTAGGAGTATGGTGAGCTCGCGGGCCACGCCCCCTTCACCTTTCTATTGCTTTCTCTTTTCTGTGGTAAAGAGGTAATTATCATTATTAGGGTCAGTCCTATGTTTCTCAGCAAGAAAGTGTTTAATAAAGTCAAAGGAATGGAAATATTATAACCGGATGTTTACAATTTTGGGTGGAAGTTATGTAAGTTAGTTATGGTGCATGATGACTCCCAAAATATTAGGGTACATCCATCTAATTTTATACCTTTTCTTCAAATTTGCCAATTCTTTATTTACTTTGTTTTTAGAAACATTGATTGATTTTGCCGTCTGGACGGATTTATGATCAGTTGGATTAGTTTTAATTTCATGAAATAAATCACTAATACTTCATAAAGCTTGTTCTATTTACTTTTCCTTTAAGTATAATACCCACGCAAGGATTTTCTATTGATGCTATATGTCCATCACTGGTTGTCCATTATTGGATAAGTGTCCATTACTGGGTGTCCAAAACTAGATTCTTACTGTCCATTACTAGTGATATCAAAACAATTTAGTTTTTTGAGTTTTGGTTCTAGGTGACAATTATCTGACAAATCCTATAGTTGTAAAATGATGCCTTAGGATGTCTTTCATCATTGTTAAACGTCACATATAATCCCGAGGTATTAATTATGCGGTAAAATTAAAAAAACTTTGGGTCCGTCCTAAAACTGTCCAAGATTGGCGCCGTCACCCTACCTACGATTGCAACAAAGAAGTCGACTGAAGTTCGCACAGCTATTAAATCATGGGAAACTGACTGATATAGTGTCTGCTCTGTCGCACTTGCAATTCTTATGGCTGGATGTAGTGATGTAACCACTGTCATATCGATGTTAATACGATAAAGCAGTTGAAAAATATTAGAATAAACTCTTATTTATTAGATAAAAACTTTCGTAAGTAGTACACATAACTTCTTTAGTAGTATACATAAATTTGTATAAAACTTGTGAAGAATTAGTGTTACTGTTCGATTTTGGGTAAACAAAACTAAACATGTTTTGCACAGGTTAGCCGTTGTGTTACTCGGTGCTCACATAATATAATTGTAGTTTAGAATCGACGCCATTGATTATGCAATTTAATTGTGTAAATAGTAATCGATCTATGATTGAATGCCATAATTACTTGATAAATATTTCATAATAGTTCTTCTGTATAATTACATAAAAAAAAAATAGAAAAATGTTAGCATAAACCTGCATTTTAATTTAATATCTTATAAGTTGCTTGAGCGTAGCGTAATAATAAAAAAATATTTCGACAAAATAAAAATCAAAACAATACCTATTATAAAAATATTCACAAATTCCTCTTTAAGTATTTTATGTGTGACTGTACGGACAAGAGCTTCCATTAATACTACTTATTAAAGAAGACCATCAATATGTATCTAACCGCCGCTTTTTTGCTATCTTTCGAATTTGGTCGGATAACCAGTAATCTCGCTGTTGCTTTAGTTTTTTGTTCATATCTTCTTTAATACTTTACATATGAAGCTGCAATTTTCAGTATATATATCTCATTAAACGCACTAATTTTTGGTTAACACTGAAACATGTTGGGTTAATTCTATTTTGATGTCTAACTATGACACTGTCGGTTGCGACATATATTGGATATTATTGATAAATGCGTGTATATTTTGTCTAAAAAGTTTACTTTTTATGAATGGAATAACAAGAAGAACCAAATACCGATTTTAGCGAGTACAACCGTTTGTTAGTTTTAGCGCTAGACATATTTTTTTTATTTTCGTAAATGCATAATTACATAAAAATGGTACAAATTTTTAAAACCTAATGGTGTCACAAATAAGCACAAATTATTGGTTTTTGAGAAATAATATTTTGCTAAACGTTACTCCAGCAGGAAATGAAATATCTCGAAACCTTACGACGCACCAGTTTAATTTTTGGCGCACATTTACGCACAAATATAAGCTATCTGTCCATATACTTAATTTTTCTTTCCGATCATTCGATTAAAATTTTCTTGCTGGAACAACGTTACTCCACAGAATTGGTTTTTCCTTTTTTTTAACAAAACAGCAAAGTGCACAATTTTTTTATTTGGTGCACATTTACAGTGTATACCGCTCTAATTATTTGTAGAACGCAATTTATTCCAGAAGTGATTTTCTTGCACGGGTAATGCACACAATATTGTAGGGTACATATCCTTTCAGACTTTGATGGACTACCCGCAAAATTGTAAAATAAGCATTCAATTTATTTGTTGGATACAACTATTGTGTTAAATACATGTGCGGTGCAATATTAGTGTTTAGTATTATATTTTTTGTATAAAGTATTAGGTGTTTACGTGTTATGATAACGGTGTGAGTATCTTCTTGTATAATTAGTATTATTTGTTGTATCCAGTAACACAATAATGTTTGCTTTTTAAAATACGCTTTGTACTGGATCTATTATTGTGATCTTTCTTTATATTGAAACCACATTTTAATAACAGTACTTAATGTCATCATAAACAAAAATACTAAAATAATGTAAAATAATTCCGTATCTGTAGGTTGTTAAAATTGTTTTTAAGTGAAGGAAGTTTTTTTGTTTTACTTCCTCTGTCTTTGTCATCGTCCATCTAGCGATTTTGTATGTCGGTTTTTTTTTTTCAGTGTAAATAAAACTAGCGGACCTTGTTTAGTATAAGACCCATAAGTCTGTTTTCATAAGTATTTTTCGCGAATTTTAATTAGTTGCACTCGCTTATGTTCAAGATGGAATAGCAGTCCTCGATTGGTTTGAAGTTATCCGGTATCGATAACGTGTAATTCTGAGAATCAGAGAGATATAGAGTAATTCTGAGGAGTAAGGGATATTTCATTTTTGCAACAAAATTTTATTTCTATGCAATTGCTTCGAAAAAAATATTTGGTGAAATATCTGTGTCAACGATTATGTCAAAGCTGGTGGATATCAAGACTAAGCTTAAGCAAGCAGATGAGCCATTATCAGACAAGATATTTAACACAAAAATACATATGGCCTTGCCAGAGAAGTTCAAAATTTCCATTCAGCTCAATTTGTATTAATAATGACTAATGTAAAATGACTAATTGTACATTTTGACATTGCTTTTCTGACATACTCGTATATAATTTTGATTTAATCGATATAACTAAAGACGAAATGTGACGATGAAAGATACATTTTATAAAACAACCATACATAATTCTATTTTTTGATTTAATTTTAACACATTGACATTAAGTAGTATTTTGATATATCGATTTTAATTATTTCAATTTGTTTGTAATTCATAATAGCTTTCAAAATTAATAGACATAGATTCTTTTTTTCTTTAATTTGTACGCCACACGCGGCAAGGACATGAGCTACGAAATGTAAATTACTATGTACCACCTTGTATGCTATTGTATATTCAACGTGTTCTAACAAATAAATTAATTGAATTTGAATTGAAGAGCTTACGTCTAGACTGCTTATTGGAGAAGAATGATTTGAGTCCCGGAAGGAAGGTAATGTAGCTTTGGCCAGTGTAAGCAAGCAAGGAATTAAATGACCCATGGAAAATTTGGCCGCTTGTGTATTACAATTACATAATATTATATAGAGTACCTACTATTATAATGTTTATTTTATATACTTACGTGTTGTATATAATTTAAAACCTGATATTGATTTTTCTATTATGGTCACTCTATTTCTTATGTAATTGATCAAACTCAATTATTCAGTAAAGTATAACATTTACGAAATTGATGTACATATTAACATTAAGTAAAAATATTTACTAAATCATGATATGCATATGGTTTGTCTATGATGCTAGGTTACATAAATAAATTTGAAAATAAGGAGCTCTCAGTTCATATATTTACACAAAATCAATCTTTATTTTCGTCTTAATCGATAACTTTTGAGTCAAGATTTAATTTTTACAAATTTACCCATTGGTTAAATAATAGGTTAAGAATTTCCCGTCTCGAATTTATTTAGCCTAAGGACATGTTTTATATGTGGATCCCTCAGTCTAGACTGAGGTGTCCTGTTAAAGGGTCGTAAGTTTGTAACGCCACACTCTAGTACCCTGAAAATTTGTAAACACCTTTTACAAATTCTTTACTAAATAGTGAAAAAAAGTATGCACAAAAATACAAACAGTTTCGAGCAATTTTTTTTTCAGGCATATGAACTGAGGGATTGTATTATTTGGCCGAAACTTTACCAATTCGCGTTTTACAAATGTTTAGACAAAACTATCCAGTTTTTACTGTTTTTTACTAATTTTATCTTTTAAGTCTCATGAATCTGAGGAACTGATCCCTCAGTTCAGATGCACACGCATAGGATGGACCTGTGTTGAACGTTCTAAGACACTAGATATATGAAATTTTGTAAGGAGGTAGGAATAACAGGAAGGTGGCTTTTACTTCAACGATAAATAAAAGTCAGGGGCAATGTTTAAGAGTAGCCAGCTTCCACCTTGAAATCCCCTGTTCTTCCCATGGGCAGCTCTACGTGAGTTGCTCGCGTGTGGCAAGAACCAGAAATCTTTAGGTGATTTCTGGGTCTCTACGACCCGGTACAAAAATCAATTAAATAAGTTAGCTTGGCCAGCTCTCCCGTTCATAGTACTTGACAGCGCTCTGGATACTCTATATAATACGAATATAATTTCATCAGATATTTAATAAGACAAGAAAATACAAGCTCTATCCATCAACATTGGTTTCTACGTAAACCCCCTTCTAAAAGCTAAACTACTCTTGGCTTGAAAAATCTGGAAAAAATCATGAAAATAGTGCATTTAATGAACTTTACAGGAAAATTTTAGATGTTAAGACAACTTTATTAGTTTAGCAGTGATAGTCGTTGAACTTGGGTGTTGGATAATTTTGTACCAAATACGAATTCATTATTAATTTGTTCCAAATAATAAATCCTTTAAATTGACTAAGATGATATAACGGGTAAAGATTTGCAATGAAAATCAAAATCTAAAATACAAAAATACTATAAAACCATAATAACTTATCACAAGATTCACAAAGCTATTGCTAGATGGTGCTGTAACAAATGGTTGTGAATCGCGGTACATTTTTATTCGAGTACCTATAGAAGTCACAAACGAACTTTGTTCAATTTTCGAATTACAATTTTGTGTATTGAAATAATAACTTGGCAGTAATCGTATTCTTATTTTTTAGCTTTAGCAGGAAGATAGTAAAAGATATAAAAAGATCAATAGAATCGTTATATATTGTTATAACGTGCTACTACAGTACCCTAAACTGCGCGTGATCCGGCACGCACTTGACCGTTTATTTTAATAAGTGACATAAGTAACTGTTTTTTCTAAACAGTTATTTATATTGATATGTAGTTACAGTAGTTCTACGATGTGCTTGTTTGGGAAATTAATTCTTTCAATACCTTCTAACACAATAAACAGCTAAAGTGTAGAACTCTTGAGTGAAACAACAATGTAAAAACAGCTTAATATGTTTGCTATAGATATGGGTTTACAGATTTAAAAAAAACCTATGTACTCCTATAAATTAAGAAGCTTACCTTTTCATCACATAAAAACCAAATACAATGACAACTATCCGACAGTGTAAGTAATGAAAGGGCCAAAAAAACAAACATGTCACTAATGAAGCCATGTTTAATTAATTAAAAGCTCAAACGGCCATTAGTGAGTAAGTACCATCAGCACTTTGTTATTGCGGCGGCGACGCGACGCGACGGTCGTGGTGTGCCGAATGTACTTACCACACGCTGCTCGAGGATATGGCTTTATGAACATTTGCATGAATAAGACTTTCCTATAAAATATCCTTGTCTTTCTTATAAATTAACGTTTGTAAAGTTAAATATGACATAAAAATAAGCTTAGCACTTTAAAGAGGCTGTGATATTATGTAAGCATTTGATATAAACAAATGGGCATCACTCGGAGACTATCTACAAATCATCGGTAGATAAAGTATTGGCTGTGGGGTGCCAGGCTAGAATGTCAATCCCCCTTCTCTTCCCGTGGGTGTCGTAAGAGGCGACTATGGGTAAAATATCGGATGATGGGCAGCAGTGCCTTCCAAAGAATTGTTACTTACACTGCGATCCCTCAGTCACCTGCCAACCGTGGGGATTATGGAAAAACCCCCGTAAACGGCAAGGCTGTGTTTAGAGAGAGAATCTGCACAGATCCAGTATTCGATATACATCTCTACCTCTATGCTGTCATTTGCAAGCCCAAGGATATTCATTCTGATCATTTATTAGCATCCAAAGAGTACAGTTAAGACCTGACCCCTAATGTACCCCACCATTATGTGCCAATATTTTGTCAGGCAAGCATCATAATAAGGATAATTCAATTTCGATCCTTCCCCCAAAACATTTAGCAAAAGCCAGCGGGTATGTCGTACGATGGAAATGTTTTAGCAAAGTAAGACTGTCGTGCCAAATGCTTTTGTAATATTCAGAGATATGGTGAGCGCCACGCCATTCTTATCAATGGCCTCGCTCCAAAGGAAAGAGTTTATTCCTGCCATGCACCCCCTGCTTGTCCGCCGGGGTGGACAGTGGGAACTGAGAATCATTATTATGTGGTATACGCAACAAGGTATTCTGTTGACCGGTTTCAGCGAAATCTGTAATGTTTGTCACTCAAAGTCAAAATAATTTATTCAATTTAGTTATCTATGACGCTCCTATGAAGGTCAATTACAAATTTTAATATTGAAATATTCTACATTGTACTGCCACGTTCAGCAAAACTAATTTATAGAGCCACTGCGAGAAGAACGGAAAATAACTCGGGGCCATTCTTTTAGAAGTTTTTTAACAATGTGTTACATACTATATATTAACTTATTACAATATTTATTTACATTACGTAGGTGACAGGCGCTAGCTTGGCAGAGGCGAACCAGTCCAAGCATTTTGTCGTTTAAGTAATCACAAACTGTGTAGTAAGATTTCTATATCAAAATGTTCTTCACGTGCAACTTAAATTTTCCTTCTGTGAGCGTTGTAATATGATTGGGCACTTTATTATAAAACCGCACACAATTGCCTAAGAAGGACCTTTTATTTGTCTTTGGTAATCTAAAACCTGGCACCGCTATTTTATCTTTATTTCTAGTGTTACAATCGTGATTGTCACTGTTTAAATTAAATGTACTCAAACTTTTACGAACTTACATAATATTTTCAAAAATATACAGACTTGGTAAAGTTATAATAAATATTTCAATTTCTTTAAAAAGATCCGTCAGAGATTCCCTAGGATCCATTTCATATATGGGTCGAATTGCACGCTTTTGTAAGATAAAGATTGTCTCTATCTCAGCAGCAGCTCCCTACAGCTTTAAGTTAAGCGGTACTGAACTGAAAAGGGCCGTACAATTTAAGTAACTCGGGCTTTTTGGTAACCTCTGACCTGAGAGACGATGCAGACTTAAAGAGGGAACGAAGTGCGTTGTCTGTGAAGGCCAATATGATCGCCCGCAGGTTCACTCGTTGTTCGAGGGACACAATCATGCGTTTAGGGTGTTGATGGAGCTGCCCCGACACTGCAGCGCATCGGGGATGTTCGCCGAGTCACGTGTTGATTGTTTCTACACCACCGTGCGGAAACGGTGCACATCTATGGTGCGCAGGGTCCGGGCCAGTCGCAGCAACATTCTAAGCGTATTTGCTAATAGATTTGACTGTCAGTATATCAACCACTGCTGTATGGTTCATAGGCTGAATAATAAACAAATGGCAGAATCTTAACTATATAAGTGACAATTTGAAACATAATTAATATGATATTATTATTATTATTTAATCTAAGTTATTATTGATATTATTATTTAATGTATGTGATCATTGATATTATTATTTCGCGTATGTTATTTTAATGGTTGAGACTCTCATATTTGTTTATTTTAACTTTTGAATACTTTTTTTGTTTATGTTATATTATACAATGTGTATCAATATGACTATCACTGGTCGAAATAAATGAAATTATTATTATATATTATACAGCAATATACCATACGAAATAATATTGTGGAAGTACGCGAAATAAACGGCCTAGCAGTAGCTACGTTTGTTAGCTGTCATATCTTACGAACTGCATATGCATCAGAACTAATTGAGCATATCAGCTCCCAGGTATGCCAGAAGCATTGCTTAATCCACATTTTGTAATTTTCCAAGGTATGACACTGATTGTCTGTGGGCCTGCAATGATTTATTTCCTTCGTTGTAGTAGCTGGTATGTAGTACATAGTTCGTACGTAGGTTTCTATTTACGAAGTGTTGAATTGTCCTTTATTTATTGGTCTGTAATTGTAAGAGCTTCCCCGAGCCTTTCTCAGGTAAAGGCTGCATATATGTGAGCTTCCGAAAATTTGGCAACTTATCAAGCTCTAAGGAGTGGGGCGCGTCAATATGCGTGCGATCAATTTTAAAACAACACTACCAAGATTTAGTCCACGTTTAGAGTGTGTCTAACGCAACTTCTGTCTGACGTAGACAACATTTCGGTATAAATTCCTCTAGATTACATTGTGATGATTTGGCCATAGTATCTAAATGTGGACGTAAAAAGATTTATATGTTTGTTTTCTTAGTTAGATTTATATGTTAACAGTGTGGCTGAAAGATTCTTCAGTTATGAATGGCAACTAAAGTATGATTCACTGCAATAGATGGCGTTGAGTATACCTAGCTCAAAAATGTTTCCAGATTTCTTAGCTTAGGCACATCTTTGTGTTGAAATCATTATGTAGTGGCAGTATATTCTATGGTGTAATATCACAACTATGTTGTCGCCGTAGATTAAGTAACAGTGATAGGTATCTGCGTGTATAGATATTAAGTACCCAGTTTTTATATAAAAAGACGAGTTTTTAACGCCTGTTATCAAATGTAACCACATGGTGCATGGCTGCAGTTAGATTTTTTACTTTTTGATGTGTGAAATTATAAGATTTAACATTGTTTGACAAATCTACCTGCCTGTTGGTGAGCGTTTCGTTTGTCCATAACAGTTGCAGTGACACCGTGCTCTTTCTGGTTGACACTCACTCCATGACGTTAGTACGTCTCTCAACTAGGAAGCAGTGATGGCTCAGTGGCATTGGCTATGGACTGCCGCGCAGCAGGTCATGGTTCGAATCCCGCCGCGTGCTTGAGCTTCACAGCATGGTGGAAGGGCTTTTTGCGAATGCGCGACTGGCTAGCGACCACCCTCAAGTTGAAAATCTGTCACTAAGCACCTAACGGTGTGTTCAGGCAGCAGTCCTTGAGAGCCAGTAAAATTACAGGCACATGATGAGACTTCACAACTATGTCTCAAGGTGACGGGCGCAGTGCAAATCGTCACTTGTGACGAAACGCATCTGTTATAGGCAGAGGTAGCCACTTAACATCAGGTGGGCCTCGAGCTTGTTCCATCACAATAATATAAAAAAAATATACTAACCCATGTCGTGTTTGCCCAGAAATTTCAATTGCTTCAGTGTTTTTCACGCTAAAACACAGTAGGATAATATTTGCACACCACAGCTACGAAGCCGAATATCTGACACGGCGGTGGTACTGACTACGACGAGCTAACCAAGCAAGTTAAACGTACTTCGGCTATTCGGCTCGATGAAGCATGAGCGATTGAAAACGTTTACTAACGTTTTGACAAACACTCGTGTGATATGAACGACCTTTGGACAGGGTTTATGTATTACTTTATGTGTCAACTCAGTGATTTTTCCTGTCTACTGGTTTTAATGGAGACGAGACATTTGTTTATATTATAGAGTTTCAAAACTTATAGAATCGCTACACAATGGCAACAACATATAAATAATTATTCCGCTCGAGACCACGATCAATACAAGTTAATAATTGAATTGTGGAACTTAACTAAAAAGCCATATCGGTTTACATCTTAGGGAGATTAAGCAGGTTCCATGAATAGAACTGAATACTTTTTTTTGGCATTTTTAGGGTTCTTAGATAATAAGACTATATAGTATTATTATCTGCTATGAGATATATAAGGCTATATATTATAGTCTCATATATCTCAGTAATATTACTGAGATTCGGCTGTCTGTTGGTCCGTCCGTCCATCCGTGCAACATTAAAAGGGCTGTTTAATTGGTAACCGGTTAAAATATTGAGAGAACACGTAAGGGGATCGCGCCTAAATACAATAATAATCACAAATTGTAAAACAGAACAATAAAAATTCCAGCTTACAAGTAACATGATTTTTGAACGTTTTTTGTCTTCTCTTATATTATATATAGAATGGACTTACATATAGAAGCGTCAAACTTGGCGAGATTATGGTTCAATATTTAATGTATATAATGTTGCTTTAGGTATTTGCGATTATTACATAATAATTATAGTAATTAAACAACTTTAAACGGTTTAAATCCCGTATATTTAACATTATGTTCAAACAGTTACCCCACGAACACAATCACTGCCATGTGTTTGAAACGTAGTGCTAAAAATAATGATACATACTCCATATAAACCCTTTAAAGTTGTATAATTACTTTGTAAAAGTATACGAAGAGCGGGTTGTATTCCTCGCAGGAATGATGAACTGTTTGTAAAAAATAACGGTTTTATGTTACGGTCAGGTTTGGTACGGAACCCTCGGTGTAGGAGTCCAACTCGCACTTGGCCGGTTTCTGAACCCACCGGGGAAACAACTCGTGTAATGTTTAGCTTTAGGTAAAAGCTCTTTGCGCATAAATAATTACACAATGAGAGAATGTGTATCTCGGGTCTGGTGTTACTAAAACATTGCGCAAATTTAACTAAACCTCTAATTATTTTATCTCGTCACGTTTTGGGACTCCCTTGTGGCGGATCCTGTACTACGGCTACGCGGTTATAATAAATTAGTCACCTGCTAGTAAATTAGAAATTTAGAACTAACTACTTAGTTTATGTTAAAATAATAATTAAGTTTGCGAAGTCCTTAATAATAGAGTTTAGAAGAAATCTAAGATGGTAAGAGATGATGTGGTCGAAGATGTTGTTCAGGTTAACCTAGAATTACTGGCTCTCTAGGACAGCTGCCGGAACACACCGTTAGGTGCTTGGCTACAGATTTTCTACTTGTCTCCAACGTCATAGTGTGCACATCATATTATTTAAAAAGGCACAACTTGTGGAGATGTAAAGTTTTTAATTTAAAACAATCCATTTAATGTAATATCATCTTCGTGTTTTGTATTCATGAGGCCATAGTGCACTCATGTTCATAAGTTGAATATCTCCTAAAATACAGTGGCACTGTTTGTGTGGTTTGAGCACTATTATATTTACACTAATGAAAAATGTATCTGCGTACAAATCGACCTCTCGTCTCGAATCGGTGGAGGATCTTCTGGAGCTGTCCAAAGCTGTACTCTCGGTGGCCAACACCATTGGGCCTCAGGATGTGACTATGCACATCTCGCGGCCATTAAACACGCTGACACGTTGCCTTGCATCATCAGCATTAAAGTCAGCAGACTTCAGGAGCTCAATGATTGTTTTGCAATGAAGTCGGCTCCCAAGGCCTCATTCCTGATGGATGGTGTAGATTTTTGCAAATCAGTTTCGAATTGACACATTCTCAGGTTGAGTGCCCCACAACCTCTTGATTGGTTTGATGTGGACATGTTATTAAGTACAATATGTGCTTAAGATCACAAATGAAAAGAATATGGTATAGCAGCAGGTGAACTATATCTTCACTATTATGCATTTATTTGCTTTACTTTATGATAATAAAAAAAATGAATTAATAAATAAGATCTACTTTTAACACATGTCACCTAACTACTAACATAACAACTAACATACCTAACGACATTCTTGGTTAAGCCTGTTAGCACCTTCGACCACATCATCACTTACCATCAGGTGAGATTGTGGTCAAAGGCTTACCTATCAGCAATAAAAAAATAACTATGTCCTAGCTATTCCGTCAGGCCTGAATGGATTTAGAATTCAGTTGAATGATGCATCTAAGATGACAAAACACTTTTTTGAAGCCACCAATATAGAGCGGACACAACCTACCATATGAAAAAAAAAAATACCCAAAGAGAGAATTATAGACGTACATCTAATTTTTTTTCTTAAAATTGTGTTTATTGAGTAAAAAATCATTTTTCTGAAAAAAACCTGTAACGTAACTTTATGTTTAAAGACTATCTGAGCATGTGAAAAATTTAGGGAATTGATTCAGAACATTCCGTCTGAAAACTTGCGTAGAAGTAGGAAATACCGATATCAGACAAATTTATTGCAGCTGTTTTACAATCAGCCTACTTTTTAACCCACTTCAATAAAGGAGGAGGTACTCAATTCGTCTATATTGTTTTTATGCCTTTTACCTCTGAACTTTTGGCTGGATGTATCGATTTTGATACCTATAGATTTTGAATTTCAGGTCGCTCGCTCGATGTCCCCAGCCGCACGCTATTAGCGTCACAGTGTAACTAAAATACATGATCAACTTTAAGCATCTGCTACTAAATCTAGAACTGCATCTAAATAATTATTTTGTTCTTGTGAAGATTTTTATTTGTTTATAGAATAAAAATATGCGGTTCACAATAAGTACCTATTTTTATTAGATTTGGTTCGGATACATTGTTTTTAGGGTTCCAAACCCAAAACGCAAAACGGAGCCGTATTTATGAGTGCCCGATGTCTGTCTTTATGTCCGTCCGTAAATCATTGGTCTTTAGGTCGTAAACGAAATAAGTAACAAACCTAAAATTTTGATATATTGTGTAGAACGTTTACCGAAGCAAACGACGAATAATGGACTAGACTTTATTTTATTGTATCATAATTTGTATTTTATTATTTTTGTTACCAATACGTAGTAAGGTAGCTAAAAAATTGCATACTGGCATGTGGTCGTCTGTAGAGTAAATGTATAATTAGTATTAGTTAGTATGAAATAACTTGTGGAAGTTGAAAATTGAGTATTTTAGATGAGCATGGTACCGACTTTAAAAAGTCATTGCATACTTTTCAATGATTTGTAAGTTTAGTTTGGCATAGGTATTCTGAAATACAACAAACTAATCGATGCTAATATTATAAAAAGGAATTATTTTATACGATTCTAAAATGTAGGGTCAGCACATGTAAGCAGCCATGAAGACCTCTCGCCGCTGTCAAAGTCAAAATTTTATAAAGAATTTCGAGTTTTTTTCTCGTACTTGCTGTAGCTAATAAATTATTTTTTTGGACCCATGTCAAAGAAATTCAATGACACTCGGGCCCCAGCGAAGGCTAGTTGTATCAGAAAGACGCAGATAAGTAGTAAATATACAAAAATTTTACATACATACTTGCTAATGTATTTATCTCGAATTAATATACTGGCTACAAAAACATGGAAGATGAATAATTGATTATAGAGAAATGAGAGAGTTATAGGTATAGTTTATGAGTATCAAGACATTGCCATTAAATTAAGACGTATGGAGTCGCCAATGGTCTTGACCTTGAGCATCTGGGCCTAATCGAGCTTACTTTACCAGCGCATCGCCGGAGGTAATCAACAAACGTTCGGCGCTCGCTGCACAAATATAACGGTCAAAGAATATGCAGATGCGCGATACGGTAACCGGTAACATGGCACTACTACCATACGATTCCAGTGAGTATCCGCAGCTGCAACTGCGACTGAGATTAGTACGAAAATTCTTACCTACCCAAGTTTTTCAGGACGTCTTTATTCCTGGAATTAATTTTTCGACGACGTCATCCAAGTGAATAAAGTTACTCCGATTTGCCTGAAATTCAAAATCTAGGTATTTCTGTTTTTTTATGATCGAGTGAAGTTGTAATGATCGTGTTTTGAACCACAAAATAATCAAGCAAGTATATTGAACTACAACATATATTTTTTTCTGATCAAAATAATGAATATTTGATTGTTTACGGGTGAGCCAAAAATAGGTTGATTTTGAATATACTAGCCTTAGGGACTGTCTTTGAATGAACATTTGGGTGTTTTGAGTCTTTGATTTTTAATAGTTAAAAAAAATTGGTAAAAAAGAATCACGCGGTACGCGTAATGGAAAATATTTGTGCACATTTTTGAGCCACACACATCATTTTATCACAAACAAAAAAAAGAAAAACTTGTAATGTAACTTAGTAAATTGTGTACACCTGTTTAGGCGTGTATTGTCAGTCGCTTCTGTCAGTCAGTCTTAAGAGTTTTAATAAGTAAGATAACCGCAAAATACCAAACTTACATTCCCATCGTTCATTCTACGTACTACGTTCTACCACTGAGGTCATCCTCAATAGGCAAAAATTTGCAACAACATACTTACTGTTTAGTTGGCAAGCACTTGAGTGATAATGTGATTGCTTATCTTCAGATCCAACCCGTCTGTGTTCAAAGTTTCAAAGTGGCGCCACTTGACACCGTGCTACGTGGTGAAGTATTCAACAAGTGACGTACAGTTTCCCCGGACACGACACGACGGGGTGACCCGAGACGCGGCGACCGCTCATTCACAATGCACGAGAGAGTTTCGGAAATCGAAAATGGGACACGATTTCTAGTGTTATTTTCTAAATTTTTGTTTCATTTGATTGTGTGTGTATGTATGTACCTATAAAATTATATGTGTGGATTATTTAACGTGTGCTCGTGAAAGTGTACGACTGTATGTATGTATGTATGTTTTTTTTCCTGTTCTTGCCCAAACGCCCAATTGACTGCCAAGGAAGGGTTATGTTGTTCGCACGTATCTAGTAAGTATGGATATTATTTATGAAATTGTTTTTAAAGTTATTTATTTTGATACCCCACTCGATGGGTTTGGAAGAAAAAAATTAGGTTAAAATCGATTTGGTGGTTTAGGAATTATGGTGGAATAAAGAAACTCACAAACATACATACGTACTGACATAACTGACCCTGAATATATAACACTCCTTTTTTGGGCAGTCGTGTAAAAAACCGACTTGAGGTTAAAATTTTCTAATACAATAAATGCACCAAACTGCAAATAACCTAACAAACGTATACAGTTCTTTGTGTTAATTTTACATCAACAAGTGGAAATTATGAGAACATCGTCATAGTCGTGAGATTTTAAATATCAAAATAGCAATGTTTCTTAGCTGGCAGAGAAATTTTTAAAATATTTAACAGACGAAATGGCTCGGCCGCGCGGGCTGAACTGAAGCGGCCCATAGCGGGAATAACTCAAAAATAAAGTGCCAGAATCTTGATTTACTCGTATTCTCGGTGTAAAATATTATGACTTACAACTTCACAATTCTATTATAATTTAACAATAGTCAATTTATCACCTTCATCGCCTTTACAATTTAACCAAAATAAATTGCCAAACAATATGTTTCTCTTTATTTGGTTCAGGATTCTAGTTTGTATCCCTTCAACCGACAGTAAGTGTTCTGCCACTTGAATAATAGAGTTAGTTATTAGTTGACAACTGGGAGTGGGCTAGCCTAGCATTTGGACTGCCTGTGAGTTTGCAATGACTTATGGGTTGTCTAAATGCTTTTATTGTAGTAGCTGTAGTATTGTATATAGTTCGTAGGATTATGGTAAATAAAGGCATACCGCCGATATAAAAAAAAATGGAGTTGTATAACAAAAAGCGCTGTAAAACATATTTTTCAAAGTCAAAGTCAAAGTCAAAATCATTTATTCAATTTAGGCGTCTACGACGCTCTTATGAAGGTCAATTACAAATTTTAATATTGAAATATACTACATTGTACTGCCACGTTCAGCAAACAAAAATTATAGAGCCACTGCGAGAAGAACGGGCAAGAAACTCGGGTCCATTCTTTTTTTAAAAATGTGTTAAGTGCATACTATATAGTAAAATTATTACAATACTTAATTTACATTACGTAGGTGTTAGGCGCTAGCTTGGCAGAGGCGAACCAGTCCAAGCATTTTTGTCGTTTCATTAATCACAAACTGTGTAGTAAGATTTCTTTATCAAAATATTCTTCACATGCAACTTGAATTTTCTTCCTGTGAGCGTTGTAATATGTTTGGGCAATTTATTATAAAACCGCACTCAATTTCCTAAGAAGGACCTTTTATTTGTCTTTGCTAATCTAAAACCTGGCACCGCTATTTTATCTTTATTCCTAGTGTTATAATCGTGAGTGTCACTGTTTGATTTAAATTTACTCAAATTTTTACGAACATACATAATATTTTCAAATATATACAGACTTGGTAAAGTTAAAATATCAATTTCTTTAAAAATATCTCTCAGGGATTCCCTAGGATCCATTTCATATATGGCTCGAATTGCACGCTTTTGTAAGATAAAGATTGTCTCTATCTCAGCAGCAGCTCCCCACAGCAATATACCATAAGACATAATACTGCCAACTACACAATAGCTTTCAGGCATGTTTTAATTATTATTAACAAATTGAAACAATAACTGTGACCTACTACCTTCTCCGTGTGATTTTTTGCTAGTCAAATCGTAATATGACTTGTAGTTATGATACGAGCAAAGCCCTTAATTGGCAGTGGAACCAAGACAGAATCTGGCTTAAGAACTAAGTTACTTGATAAAAATACCCAATAATATAACCGCTATCTGTCTTTTGATTAGGGTAAAAAAGATTTTTCATTATTTTATTGTAAATTTTACACCATATCTTGTTTTTATAATAAATAAACGATCTTTTATGTAATGGCTTACGCCTTGCATCAAAGAAAATAACAAATTTTCAGCAAAATTGGCGAGTTTAAAATTCACATACCTACACAAAAACTGCAAAAATAAAACAAACTGGTAATAATCAAGATAAAACTTGTACTACTGTAGTAGGTATGGTAAATTTATTTGCTGTGCCACATTACATTGACAGCATTTAAACAATACGTGAATCAACGAATGTGTTGGTATCATATATGCGTGCTAGATGGCGCTTCAGTACATCTCATTCGTGTGTGACAAGATAGTTTCTACTAGTTTTACTAGAGAGCGCTCTAAATTTCTAAAGAATAAAATATTGCCATTGACTTGCGAACGTGGCGCCATGTACCCCGCGAACTGTAAGACGCGAGGAGAAGTGGGGACAAAATGTAACATCTTTTTCTGCAATTCTGTCCCTTAATAACTTACTATTAGTCGATATAACGATCGATGATCTTTCGGCTTTAATCGGTAAACTTCGTCAGGCTTGTCAATTATGTGTTACGTCCGCCGCCGCCGCGGTCGCATCACGTCATAATCAAATCTTCGTGGTTTCCAACCATGTAGTTTAAGATTAGATTTAGGACTGCAATTTATACTTGGTGAAGCTTGTATGTATTACAGTTTTTTAGATAAAGCAAACGGAAAAAAACGTTTAAATTTATCTTTTTATTATAACTACTTGTAAGGCGATCCAACATAATAATATATATTCAGTGAACATTTTGACTACCTACTTATTAAAGTTCTAAAACGGACGGACGAACATCATTATACTCAAGTACATTACAATCGTAATAGCGTCCTGTTTACTAGTGCTAAATTCTAGCAGATACAATTTTAATATTTCAAAAATGTTTAGTTTATTCAACTTTTTACTGTGTTAACACGTCCTCATTGTGGAATAAGAGATTTTTTTTTAAATATCTTCGAACCAACAGACATAACAGTATTTGAAAAATAAATATAAATGCAACCATTTACAGCAAAAAAATACTAGGCCACAAAAATGTAAGCAAAAGAGTTATCGCAGCCACAGTGCATTAAATAGAAGTGAATTCAACTCCAAGATACTTGATGCCATCGGCAACAGCGAAATTTATATATTATTTTCCTTTCAAAGGGAAAACCAGCCACAAGACTAGACAAGAAGTAAAAGAGGAGCAAAGATACCTGATCTATGCGGCAGAGATAAGTAAATATTGTATGGTATGGCGGTAGGACATTTTGTGAATGCCTGGCTAGTTACCTCCAGTAGAAAATCTGTCGCTAAAGCTTAGCGGTATGTTCCGAAATGTTTCGTTGAGAGCTAGTAATTCTAGATAAGCCTGAACCACACTTTGACCACATCATCACTTGCCTCATAGGGTAAAAAAGACACCGGTAAGTGAACCACAGATTCACAAACTCCTCGTCCTGTTCCCAATAATAACTATTTGTTATGCAAGGGTGCGAACCTGTTATTTGGCGCGAGTACTTTTTTTGAATCCTGAGGAAGAGAAGGATTCAAAGGTACAAGACGCACTAGAACCTTCACAAACTACGCAGATGACGAAGAAGTTGCGTAACCAAAAGCCATCCATGATTACAACCCCAATTTTTTTTATTGTTGGTAGTTAAGCCTTTTGACCACAATCTCACCTGATGGTAAGTGGTAGTGGAAGGTGTTAACAGGCTTAACCTAGTATTACTGGCTCTCAAGGACAGCTGCCGGAACACACCGTTAGGTTCTTGGCGACAGATTTTTGATGTGAAATATTTATGATAGAGAGGATGTCAACTAATTACATAATTAGTTACTTGGATTTATCTACAAAATATCTTAACAACACTCAAAACTGAACTTATATAAAGTAAATTTCTAGAAATGTTATGGAGGTTCGAGTTACCTTTTCCACGCTATCGGATACAAAGCACTTATCCGCGCAGATTTCAAAATATAAACAATGCGGGAACCCAACCCAAACAATAGATAAAAAAAAATATTTCTTGCAATCATCACTCATCATCAAGTGAAATTGTGGTCAACAGCTTATCTTTTAGCAATAAAAAAAATACTTCACTCCGCAACGGACACCTTAGCTAATCTCTTATATTAACTTTAAGACGAAGTGGTCTTTGAGAAATTTCAGATTGAGTGCGTAGGCTTCGTATTGCTTGTGAGCGTGAGCGAGCAAAACAGAACTACACAATATATAAATAGCGAGAGAAAATGAGTAAATTATCTAAAAAAAAATTATATCAAAGTATATAAAAGCTTTTTAAAAACGGAAAAATCTTTCATTTTCTATCACATGGTAGCTACATAATAATTAGAAATAAAATTTGTATTTATTCGATTAACTGATTTGATTATTTCTATAGACAAAAAATTGGTTAAGCAACATTTTAGAGCGGTATTAAATTTTTATTTGTTTTTCAATCAAGAGAAATGATATGGTATCGTGTTTTCGGATCAGATATAGTTATTGTCGTACCCTCTAAAATATGATATAATTTATTCATATCTATGAAGCGTATACTCTTTCACGATCAGGAATAATGTCACGTAATAATGTAATCAATGAAGCGGACGTCGCTTTATATAGTTTAACGATAAAGGAAACTACACTACGTGTAATTGCACCACCCATGTCACGCCAAGGATCCGCACGAACTATGGCCGGAAAACAATAACGTACGATGGAGCAAAACTATACAATATAAACCCCCTCACATTAAGAATGTACACTCATGGCAGGATTACATTTTAGCACAACAACATAAATACTGTCTTGTTATGAGAATAAATATCTTTAAGCCTATATCATCCTGGGGGAGAAGGGAAAAACACCAGAGCATGGGCTGCAACGCTTTCTGAAGAACTATTATCTTACACTGCGATCCTTAAGACGTCTGCCAAGCGTGGGGTTATGGTGAACTCTTCCCCTAATGGGAGAAGCATTTGGTGTGAGCTTAATTAATCGTACTTTTATATTTAATTCTCTAACATAAAATTCTGATACAAATAACGTTTTGTCATTGTTGTTAGTATATAGAGGTATTTTTTAACTTTGGAAACATTTATGAGATGATTTATAAATAATAAGTAATTATTGTTACAGTGTAGGTACTGTTATACATTTTGGTCCTGGGACGGCACTTGATATGTAATTATTGGCCTATTAATAATAGGATTAAGACTGTAAGTTACCGAATAATTATGTAATGTAATCCGCAGAGCATGCGCAGAGCATTATTGCAAACATAAAAATATTAAAATCATAAGGTTACGTCATCATTAACAAGTTTAAAGCTAATTGCAAAATAAGTCATGGTCATGTTAGCTTTTTTGGATAAGATGATACCGGCAGGATACGGCTTAAGGGGTGGATGGACGCGGGTTCAATCCCACACATGACTTAATTTTCCCTCTCGTAAATTTGTAATAATTAAATAAAATTAAAAAAAAAGCTTTATTTGATCTTGCTACATTGCTTCTTGAGCTACTGTTATTATAACTATAACACTATGTTTAATTATTAGCATGGTCCCCAGGTTGGGTAAAGGCCTCCTCCAACGATGTCTACTTCTCTCTATCCTGTGCTATTTGCCACCACTTTGGACCAGCAACTTCGCAACGTCGTATTTTGTTTCTGGTATTGCTTCCTCTAATTCTATAAGCGTTCATATGACGGAGGTTCTAACATTGTATGTTGCTATGTGTATATATTGTGTTTTTTCTTTGTTTCTGCTCTTACTTTTAGTCTTTGTGGTATGTATTTTTGAAGGGTTATGGTCATAATCATCCACGGTGACTGGCCGGATCGGAAGATTATTTTGATTGTTTCTTGTTTTTAATTGTGTGTTTGTTTATTCTGTGTCGGAGGAGGAGGCGCTGAATTGCTATGCTTGATTGTTTTGATTATTATTCTTGTTCGTTGTATTTTTCACTACGTAATTAAGTATTCCTTGCTTAATAATTCCTTCAGGGAAGCTGTTAGACCTCCTAACCGATGTAACAATATGTTGTGTTTTGTTCTTTTTGCTTATTCTCGTATTTTTCTCTACATTGGTTCTAGTGGAATTCTCGCGTGACGTAGACAGCTTCCTTTTAGTGTTATTTTTTGTAATTATTAGTTTATCATATATAATTTTAGCTAAGTTTCCCTTATCTCTTTCCTGTTGTAGTTGTTCTTGTAACTTCCTTCTCTTCTCTAGTACATATTTTGAATAGTCTTCTTTAATGTAATAATGTATATCTGTTAGTGCTCTTTTTTGTTCCAAAATGTTTATTTTTCTGTTTAGAGTTGTGAAGGTCAAGGCGTAGTTTTTCACCTTTATTTCCTATTCCTTTTATTTCTTGGATGTCGTTGTAGCTTATTTTTAGAGAAAGATATTGTTCCGTCCATGTAATGAAGTTTCTTTCTAGGTTATCGTATGATGTTTCATTCTCTTCTATACCGAAATATACCAAATTATTTTTTCTAGCCTGTCTTTCTATAACGTTTATTCTTTTTTCCTGGTACTTTACTATTTCTTTAAAATTTTCGTATTTTTTTCAAATTTTTCTTCAAACATTCTGGTTATATTCTGTGTAACTTTTTCCGTAACATTATTTCCCATCTCTCGGATTTCTTGTCTTTGATTATTCAAATCCTTGTTTATTGCCTCAAACGCTTTCAAAACTACGTCCATTATTTTTTGTAGTTATTGGCGGAAGCTCTCAGCTGGGTGGTATCATAGAAAATAGTGGATTTGTGTTTTATCTTTGTCGATGTAATTCAGCCACTGGTCGCTAGATGGCACTTTCTGAGTTATGTTTTTATCGTATAATTCTGTAATGACTTGAATATTTTTTTGTGTGGTATTTAGGTTATGTTAGTTCATAGTTTTGCGTAGATGAACAGGAAAAACCTGGTAGAACGCGCAGTAAGTGGATTTTGATTCACTTCGCCTTTCATTTCAGTTTTTATTGTCCAACACTAAGAGGAAAGTGGTTATTTTGTTGTACCTGTAGTGCCCGTTGTATTTTGATTGTTTTTTGTCACCATTAGTTTGTTTTACACTAAAACTTTACACTCTCTGAATGTTTTTTAGCTTGTAGTACCTACTTTTATTTACAAACTGTATCACTTGTTATGCCGTAAATTATTTATTAGGCAATTTTTTATACAGAACAGATGTTAACAGTTGCACAGTGGCGCTCCTCTTCAAATTTGTAATATTGTAATCTAATCCGCAGAGCATGCGTTATTGCAAACATAAAAATATTATAAGTAATTAAAACATACCCAGAAGAAAGTATGATTCCCAACTCGAGAGTATGATTTGGTCACTTTCTTCCCTCGGTAAATTCATTGTAAGTACCTACAAATTAAAAGACGCCAAAGAGTAGCTAGACCAACATCAAAGTTCCAACAAGACGTCACGGGCTCACGTCCTCCTAACAATGTTTACTTAGGCACCTGAGCCGGGCCGAGGCTGACTCACACCAACCTTGGAGCGGGGGATCTACTAAGGGCAATTAAGTTTAAGTTTATTTCAACTTTCCCCTTACATAACTACGTGACGTGTGATATATCCCAGGTGTGGACTGCCGCCGTCGTGCCGCAAATACATGGTTCGATCCCCATCGTCATTTTGAGCTTCAGAGGAAGCGCATTTTGCGAATGCTCGCCTGGCTAGTTACCACCGTCAAGTAGAGAATCTGTCACCAAGCACTTAATATTGTGTGTGACGGGCGCAGTGCGAATTGTCACATGTGACGAAATGCATCTGTTATAGACAGAGGTTAGTCCGCTTAACATCAGGTGAGCCTCGCTCTTGTTATAAAAAAAAAAAACAATAGTGTATTCTTCCAATCATGAAGGCCCATCATATATAATATTTTTTTAATGTAATTGCAAGTACTGCCTATCCAAGTGATCATATTTTGCATTTCATCGTTTTACTGTATGTAGCATTATAGCATTCACACGCACATTAAGACGTGGTATTCAAAGGAAGCCTTTACAAATGCGCATCAGTTTGTTACTTTCGTGACTCTCATGGCGTGAATCGCGCCGCGTTGCTGAGAACAAGTAACACCAGACTTATATCTATTCTTCTATCGATATATCTAAATTATTCTTCTTTTGTTGTGTCAGCACTGGTCTACTTAGGTATATATATAAGGTCACTTTTAATTCATCAACAATACTGCGGGGGATGGTGTAGAATCGATAACTGAATGTGATCCACACATTTTTAATTTTCACATAAACAAAATCAATACTAACTATTGCCTAAGCTGTGGCGCGTTGACTTTGAGAATGATAGCGACGACAACACTCGCGGCCGCCGTGGACAAGACTCATTGCCCTCGCAATGCGTAGGTAAACCTACCGAGTTCGTTGCCCTCGCAATGCGTAGGTATACCTACCGAGATACCTACCGAGTTCATTGCCCTCGCAATGCGTAGGTAAACCTACCGAGTTCGTTGCCCTCGCAATGCGTAGGTATACCTACCGAGATACCTACCGAGTTCATTGCCCTCGCAATGCGTAGGTAAACCAACCGAGTTCGTTGCCCTCGCAATGCGTAGGTATACCTACCGAGTTCATTGCCCTCGCAATGCGTTAGAATACCTAGAACGTGTGTGTATGTGTGAGTCTTGTCCACGGCGGCCGCGAGTGTTGTCGTCGCTATCATTCTCAAAGTCAACGCGCCACAGCTTAGGCAATAGTTAGTATTGAATTGTTTATGTGAAAATTAAAAATGTGTGGATCACATTCAGTTATCGATTCTACACCACCCCCCGCAGTATTGTTGATGAATTAAAAGTGACCTTATATAGTAGTGGCGAAGCGTGGATGTGTTCTAATGGGAAGCTTGTCTAAAGCTCGCCCACCATGTGCTATTCAAACTAGTACCCTGAGGTTTCCGTGCCAAACGGATAGAGAGCGCTTAATGAAGTACTCTTTACCTGGCACAACATGTATGTATAGCATTTTCACAATCAAAGGTAGATAGGTAGTGCAATAATTCAGCTCACGTACCAGTCAGCACGAGATTCAAGAAAGTTTCCCGTCAGGTAGCGAAGTAACATTAGGCATCGCTTCAAAGACGTACAGACATAATACCATTTATTATTAAGTCCTGCCGTGCAAAGGGAATGCAAGAGAGAGCTGAATAAATACAAAAGCAAAGTATACTCAAGAAGGAGTAAGACATGTTCTATGGCCCAGGAATGCAATAATGTATTAAAAAAATACGTGTTTTGGTCAATACTCAAACGGATCGTTAAATATAAATTATGTTATACCCAAAAAAATATTTGAGTTTAATGTCTATTAACCGTTAGTTAGTGGTGCTAGTTTAGTCGTTATTTACTGATTAACTAGGCAATGTACCGTCTGCTGCGGTCATTACTTGGATAGGTGACCGCTAGTGGCATGTACTACTGAGTGCTTCCATGTTCCGTAAGCATTATGCTATCGATCCCGGTTGTTGTTTTAGGATGCTAGTCATTATAACATGGTTGAACATGATGGATGAGAATTGTACGAATGCCTACTTGACTAGCTAGCTAGCTTTCTACTTGTGGATGGTTCCACAAGTAGAAAGCTTTTCAACAATCACCTAGACGTGTTCCTACAGCTGTCTGTAATTATAGGTTAGCCTGAATAACAACTTTATGATCAGACGCTAGGTAGGTACCAGATATATAAAACAAAACTGTTTTGCAATGCATGAATATGCAAACGACCAGGAAACTGTACATTAAGTTTTACCGAAAAATAAGATCTTTTTTTACACATGTCAGGAGTATTGAATTATTTATTACGTAAAATAAAATATGAAACTTTTGAAAACTCTTGTTCACATACAAATGCAGAAGAAATACAATACCTATTACACTGAGCTGTACGTCGAGTGTGAAATAATTCATATTTACTTTATTTATCAGAAACTTTAATTAATTTCTTTGTAATTTTATTATATTAGGTATATACGTTTGTTTGATGAGAATTGATCCGAGCACATACCATCAGTCAAGTTTAAACAAATAATGAGTATCAGTAGAAGTTCCCATACTGCTTAGATGTACACAGCTAAAGCTTGAATAAGTAGAGAAACTCGCGAGAGGTTATGAAACGAAGCTCTTTCGTGATTATTCTCTTTTTACCGACGAGACCCAGAGTCCAGCATTAAAATATAATGTAACTTTCTAAATTTAACAAAGTTTAATCAGTCTGGAAGCAAAGGGGCGACTGTGGGCGTGCGGTGACTTGTACGTCGTATACCTAACTAGCTATTCCACATCTAGTTATTCTCTATGTATTACGTGTAGACAGATGACAGTATATAAAATGCCCTACCAGTAAGCACTGCTTTGGAATCACCAGGTCCTGGGTTTGAAACCTGGGTGAGACAGTATCAGTATTTTTCTGTAATTTATTTTGTAGCAGACTCTGTGACAGATTGTGGGACTGTGCCCGGTATTCTTAGAAACCAAAACATGTCTGTCAAAACGTGAGCGTATGGTGAAAAATCATCATCAGTAACAACAGTCTTGGAGACCGCAGTGTAAGATGGCAGAACTTCAGAAAATGCTGCTGGGGTAGCAGGTGTTTTTTACCTTCACAGGAAGATCTTCTTCTTCTTCTTAGTCGGCATCTTCATTACTGAAGGTCGTGTCTAGTCTGATTTGACAAATTGATGCACTATGCTCTTCCAAGTGGCTCTGTCCTCGGCGGTCTTAATGGCTCTGGTAATTGGCAGTAAAAATTGAGAAAAAAAAGTGCGCACACCAAGTACCAAAGATGGGTAAGAAACAACGAGGTAATTTAATTATTAGTTAATGATTAGCTTTTTTAAAATTTTTCTAATAGTCCAACATCCCGGCTTCATGAATAAGTTTATATTATTAATTATAAGGGAGATTTACTATAGCACTGAAAGTGAATAGATTTTTGTACGGGAAGAAGTCGACGCAGGTGAACTTGAATACTAGACTTATGTAAAGACTATTGCGCTACTTTGGGTCGCGATATTTTTGCCTAAATCAATACTTTGTGTGCTTCTAATATTACCTGGCAAGCCTTGAGTATTAATTCTAAACTTATTGTAAACATGACTTGCTCAATGTTATATTCTCACATTTAATAAAATATATTTGAATATTAAACATAAACATGATTTCTTCCATGAATGGATCTTTACCGTAGTCACGAAAATATTTTCCCTAAATATTGGCTTAATAATATGAGATACAGCTTAGTAAAATCAAATCAAATCGTTTATTGCAAATATAGGTGATAAAGCTGTTCAGTAAATATGATAGTTCTGCCATATTTGGCCATTTGGCATGCAACAATTCATGAGCTTAAAAATATACACAACCGACTTATTAACTAATAATATTTCACGTATTACAAACATTATATTATACTTTATTATAAATTATATTATATGAAAAAAATATTTTAATTAATGTTACCATATTCCCTCTTCAATGCGTCATAAATAAAATATAATAGGTAAGTAAAGAAATGTCCTTAGCAATTAAAATTAAACATTGAGAAAATAATAATGTGTCAAAGAATCTGGCAAAATGTCATAGAATTACAAAAATAATTAAGTAAAAAAATTACATATCAATGTATTAAAGTACTAACGAAATAAAAAATATTGTCTAATTGAAACATAATTTATCATTCAGATATTCATGTACATTATAATACGCTTTATTTACATACCAGAAATTGTTTCAATTTAAATTTAAATATATTTATATTAGAACATTGGATTATACTTGCCGGTAAATGGTTAAATATTCGAGGAGCCATACAGAATATGCTCTTATTGAATTGGGCAGTATAGTTAAGAGGTAAACGTACTTGAAATTTACATCGTTCACTGCCGAACCCAATATACAAATTAATTGTTGATAAAAACGAACACTAATACTTCATATATATATAAAGATGGAACTGTAAGTAGCTTTAAATTAATGAAGAAAGATTTACATGTGTCATCTTGATTAAGTTTACAGATTGCCCTCACACACCTCTTCTGTGCCTTAAATACAAATTCTTTGTCCACTGAGTTTCCCCAGAAGATAATGCCGAAACGCAATAGTGATTCTACATATCCATGATATGCAGTGATAACTGCAGACTGGTTCACAACTTTAGCAAGCATGAAAAGAGCATAAGAGAATTTATTTAGTTTACCACATACGTTTTCTACATGACACCTCCAACTTAGATTACTGTCAAGATGAAGGCCTAAAACTTTCGCACTATCTACCTCATTAATTTTTTGATCAATATAATGGACTTCCATGTCATTCAAGTAATTTATTCTATTTCTAAAAGTCATTAAATTAGTTTTACCTAAATTAATTAAATTCATTGCGAAATAATATAATATACTTATAATCATAAGTTTTCTAAAAACTAAATATTAACTCATTTTGCGCTAACATTGGAGGTCACCGAAGGTGACTGAAACGATTCTGACAAAAAAGACCCCATTGCAGTAGCGTTGTTTGTAACGTTATACGTTACATATATACGTTATTCAGTATAAAATATGTACTAACATAATATATTTACACTTACTAAATAATATTTACAATAATATTTTTTGACCTACTAATATTTACAACAAAAACATAAACAAATCATAATATTATTACTTAAGGTGACTCTACCCGCCACACTCTCCATACAAACGCTCTTTCGTGATTATGGTTTCGTTAAAAAGTTTTTCCCAGATATTTTGAACTAATATGTATCTTTTACATTATATTTACGCTTCTATTCAAGTAAATTTTCAAAAATTATTGTCTTGATTACAGTATAATCTTCTAAAAATCAAATTTTTTGCACAAATTCTACCTGAACTTTGGCCCATTATTACGTACTCATTAAATGTAATATTATAAAATCCATCTAAATAGAATCCTCGAAAATTTATTGGAGAGTCTAGATATTGTCATTTTTTTACTAACTTGCAAGGCGTATTCAAAACGACGTATATCCTGAAGTAAGTTTTCTGGAATTTCCGTGTGCTTATTTTCATTCAATGGTATAGTGTTCTCACCTTACTTGAGTCAACGAGCGGTATGAGGTACGCGGGTGACGAGTCGTGCAGGGTAGTTGTGGGACGCGGGGTGAGACGGAGGCGTTCATTGAATTGAATGATTTTACTACTCAAAATATTATTTCGATGTTTGTATTGTTCTGTAGCCGCCTCATCAGCCGACATTATTATTAAATAGGTAGGCATACCTACTCTTGCAACTGACACGGTTATAATAATGAATAATGAGTTACAGTTTTAGGATTTATCAAATTATCATACAGCCACTAAGTATTTCACGCGCGCCTGGCTAGCTGCCACCCTCAAGTAGAAAATCTGTCGCCAAGCACTTACCGGTCTGTTCCGCTATATGTCCTTGAAAACCAGTAATTTTGCGTGGTGGTAGAGGATTATGCGAATGCGCGCCTGGCTAGCTACTACCCGGTAAGTGCTTGGCGACAGATTTTCTACTTGAGGGTATTTTCTACTTCGTGCGCGAGTCCCACTCGCACTTGGCCAGTTTTTAAATATTTTTTAAATTTGTTGAGCAAGCATTTGACCGCAGCACTGATGTAAAGAGACAACGTGTTCGACGGTGAAACATGCTTGCCTAGCAGATATGGGTGAAACGGATATGTGGCACTGTCTATCTCATCCAATTTTAAACAGTTCTTTGTTCGACTAAAATTTACTAAACACAAATATATGTCTACTTTGACGTAAGTATGTGCCTATTGTTAATTGTTGTTTAAAAGAAATTATAGTTTTTTTATAGTATCTAATATTAAAATGTGAACGTTAATGCTCATATAAATATCGGCAATAAAGGTATTTTGGGAGTTTCCGTTTTGCCCGAGACCCCAGGGCTATAAGGATAATTGATATCTATTGTTATAACCCATATATAGAGAGCTAAAGTTTTTATGTTAAAGTTTATATTTTGAAAAGTTAGAGTTTACAAAGTTCTTGCTATCACCGTTCTTGAGATACAGCCAGGTGACAGACGGACGGACGGACAGCGTAGTGTCAGTCATTGGGTTCCGTTTTTACCCTTTGGGTACGGAACCCTAAAAATGAAGTCATGTAATTGTACCTCTCGAAATACTGTTTATTGTAAATCATGTATTTTAATTTATGATAGGTATATGTATCTAGTGAGTAGACAATACACGTATATTAAGGTTTATTATATTAAGGCCCCGTTTCAGAATGTCCTATTAAAGTTTCGGGTTACTATGCAACACATAAAATAACTGAATGATAAAAATTACAGTTGACATGCAGCGCGTTTCAAGCTTTAACCGATGGATAGGCTAAATCCATGACTGTGAAACGCAAAGATAGTGTTTTATTTATTAAATATGTTCTGGGTAGTAAAACCGGAAGTTACTCGAACATTCTGAAATAGGCCCTAAGTATATTATGTATTTAAACAATAAATACACTGCAGTATGCATTAAGCACTTTAGTTTTAACCTTCATGTCTATTTATTTGTACATTTGTCCATGAATATATTGGTACATTTTCAGCGTACGGCTGCCTGGAAGAGATTGCTGCCTAGCAATAAGGCCGCTGATTGTACCATTTCTATAAGATACATTATTTTGTAACTCGTACTAATTACCACAAAGTGCAATAAAGTGTTCTATATCTATCTATAAATACGTACCTATAACTTATGCTACTAAAGTAAGTATACAAGGTTAAACGGATAAACTCAAAGTCGCTCAATGAGCTATGGAGAGAGCTATACTTGGAGTTTCTTTGTGCGATAAAATCCGAAACCTGAATATTCGCCAAAGAACCAAAGCCACCAGCTCTCAGTATTTGCAAGTTTAAGTGGCAATGGGCGGGCCACATTGCTCGACGAACTGGTAACCGATGGGGAAGAACGGTTCTTGAGTGGTTACTATAATGTTTCGAAGGATGCGCTGAATAAATAAAACGATGACCGCTATGGAGCAGAGGTGTAATCACAAAAGCAACCTCAATGACAAGTTTCTTATTATTAACCTACCTACACAAATAGGTAGCCTACCCACATATACTAGAGTTACCGCACTACACCGGAAGACGTAGAGTTGGTAGGCCCCCGACTAGCGGGTGGACTGACGACATCGTGAAAGTCGCGGGTAACCTATGGCTACAAGTGGCTAATAGCCGTTCGTTGTGTTTGTTTATTGTGTGTGTCTTAGAAAATATGCTACTCAGAATCTACTCAAAAACGTATCGAAAATGTGTATTTTTTATGTTTCAGAACAATCACAACTAATGTTAAGCGGTACACTCGGCCTATAATAGATATATTTCTTCACGACGATCTGAACTGCGCCTGCGCCTGCCCGACTTAATAACTAGATGTCTCACATACAGATATGTGCCTTGCCGCAGAACACACGTGTAGGTGCTTGGCGACTTGCTCGGCTATCATTATGTTTAGTCAAAGTGTGTTTATTCAAAATGTACCAGCAGAATATTTCAAACGTGCTATTACAGACGCGTATCAAATATTCTAGCTGAGTACATAACAAGGTACGCTCCATAACTCGTTAAGTTCGCAAATTACTCTCACAGATTGCTTAATTATGCATCCGAGAAACTCCATGCATAAAACTGAATTCCCTCAAAGCCAGCGTGTCGAGGCGGGACTGACGGCATATTTAAAAGTTTAGACTAAGTAAGGTTGAGACTGACGCGAGACTCAAGCTCTTAAACGTTACTCCGAAGAGAAAATTAAAAAATAGTTACAAAGAAGTTAAAGTGACTTTCCTTGTTTTACGTTTAAAGTGCTACGAAGTTACCTTTTGCATTATACTTAATTATTTAGGATTGAAACAACAGGCTCTTTATGAATATATGCGTATTAATTCTAATTGTCAGAGTTATATGTCATCATATTAGAATAAAGATAATATTTTGTAAACTATAAATCACTTTATAATATCACCGCAATCACTAATCGCTGATGTCGCTAGAAAGCTCATCCACATATCATAGACGCGTTGAGCTCACATACTGAGATCGACTCATGCGATCTTTTCTGCCTTACACCTGCAGAATGTAGAATGAGCTTCCTCCCGGGGTATTTCCGAGCAGCAGCAACGGTGATAACTTTCCATCAGGTGGCTTGTTTGCCAATTATGGCATACAAAAATGGCCAGTACAGTTGTCAGTTTTTGCCCATTCTTATTACTGGATCTGTCGAAAAGATCTGCCACCTCTTAGCCTTTGATCACTATCACACATGTTGTTCTTGCTAACCTAGCATCACCGTCTCTCAAAGCCTGAACACACTGTTAGGTGTTTGGCGACAGATTCTCTACTTGAGGGCAAGCCAGGACATTTGAGAAATGCTCTCGTTCAAAACGCCGATGATGATGTAGTTTTTACCTGTGTTTAAATACACCAAGAACAGACTAGCACTTGACTTTTTAAAATTAATTTTGTTATTGTTAAATGTTTGGCACTGTCGCGATATAAATGAGCTTATGTTAATTGTTCATGTCAGAAAGAACGAACGACTTTCTGTTGTTTTAATAAATTTAATCCTAGTGCAGATCACGCCTAGATGGCATTGAAATTGTTAATTTTACCATTGAAATTATAAAATGCTCATGCTAAAAAAGAGTAAATTTTCGCTTTTGAAATAAGTAAATTCTCTTAAAGGTTACAGTCAGATAGACTGCTGGTCACACTGGCTCAAACTATCACTTCCCAATCTATGTAGTTACATGTATTCCCGTGTAAGAGAGACATTGTGTACCCACTCTCATGAGTGGGATAAAAGAGATAGTGATCTACAGACAAAATATATCAGTGTTTATTAGTTTTACATAGGTACATTAAAATCCTCATCAACCTTTTTATTCCAGAACGGCGAGGCAAAGTTACATCTAAACCTTTTCACCAAATGATAACTTAATAAGAGAGTATTTTAATATTTTTTATGTTTGCAATAACGCATGCTCTGCGGTTTTCATTACAAAACAGAGTATTTCTTATACTATATAATAAGATATCTGTGTAAATATGAAACTGAAATAATGCATATTGAATTTATTTATTTTTATTGTTATTGTATACTGTATCTCAATTGAATTTAAATAATAACCTTTAAGATTTGTAACTAATTAATAACTTATATTTTATATTGTATTTGTAGTTTAATTAGATCCAAGATGTAAAATAGAATAGAGGATTATTAAATACAGGCCAATCAGCCTACTTTCGTAGTTAGCGATTTAAATGAAATAAATAAATATTATTATTATTATAATACTTGCGCGAACAAAATTTTTGTTTGAATTATAATACTTTTGGATGTATTTGCAAAATCAGTCAACTCGTGACCACGATCAATACAACTTGAACGAAATATTGAGGTTAGTCAAACATTACCTTTCAGCTCACTTCATACAATGAGCGGCTGAGTTTTCCAGTTCTGCAATCTTAATTTTTTTTTTTTTTTTTTTTTTTTTTTTTTTTTTTTTTTTTTATTTATTTCACTTTCACAATGTATTCTTAAATCTATTAACATTATATCGAAAAACCACTAGGTTTGTCTCGATACTCTTATTCGCAACGTGCGCTTAACATTAATTTATAAGAGATTTACATAACACATATTCCTCCGTGAACTATTAATCTACTAAAAAGAAATGAAGCAAGCACCTATTTTAATATCTGCACAGAACAGAATTATAATAGTTATAACTGTAAACGCTGTTTCTCGGCTAAGCGCGCGACAGCCGCGGCAGCGTGGCGCGGCGGGGGGCGGCGCGCGGCGGTGTTGGATCTCGAACTGTAACCGGTTCTGAAGTACCTCACGGCTGGGGAGAGGGGATTGCGCACATGCAGGCAGAGAACTGCAGCGCCTACTCAACGATTTAAAATTTATACAGAGTGTTATTTTACTGATTTAATTATATGAAAATAATATTTTATAAATATTTTATATTTTATGTATAATAGAACTATCCATTTATTGCATACACATACATACACCCACCCTCACACACACACACACACATATATATATATATTAACAAATAAAATATACATACATATTATTTGTGCGTTTTGTATATATATCTAATTGGGTTTTAGTTTATCATAGAAATGTTTTTTATAAATCCGTTTGTAATTCATGTTGTTTATGACATGTTTTATCTCTTGGGGCAAACTATTTAAAAGTGTGGGAATTAAGAACGCTACAGTTCTTCTTCCATAGTAATTATTTACTTTTGGTATTTTTAGCATTTTATGTGTAATATTTCTAGTAACGATTTTATGCGATACAGGTATTTTTATTTCCGTGTCATGAAATTGTTCAATCAATAATGACATATTCACTTTATCTTGTACAGGTAGTATATTGCAGAACTGAAATATATCAATAAGGTTTTCTTTATATTGTTTCTTAATTTTACCGGGAACTATTAATTTGAGTAATCTGACTTGTAAATTCAATATTTTATCAATAAATGTTTTAAATGTTCGGCCATAGCTTGTGATTCCGTAAGATATAATGGATTCCGCTAGTGCCAAGTATATATTTAGTAAAATCTGGAATGGTACTTTAGGTTTAATTATATACAATTTTGCTAGTATAGCTCTTAGCTTGTCACAAATTAAGTCAATATGGTTACTCCAGTTAAATCTGTCATCTACTATCAGGCCCAGGTATGTATGACTAGTTACTTGTTCTATAGCATCACATGTACAGTTATTCATATTAGACTGCATGGTATTGTGTAAGCACATGTGACTGTGTGCAGTTATTCTAAATGAATTCCTTTTTTTAATGTGACACGAGTGAACATGAATTATTTTCGTTTTGGATGCATTTAAAACTAGGCCTGCATCATGCGACCATTTCGCTACGCGTGTGAAGTCATCCTGCATATATTTTACAGCCGTGCTGAGGTTTTTACTATATGCTAGAAGGCAGGTATCATCTGCATATTGGTAAATTGAACAATTATAGATTACATGTTCCATGTCATTTACATAGGCGAGATAATGCAACGGTCCTAGTACCGATCCTTGTGCTGTACCTTCAGTGACGTCAACTGCTTCACTATACTCTTCTCCCACCTTCACACGATATTTCCGACATCTAAGATAATCTTCGCACCATTTTATGATAGGGCCTCGTACGCCAGTATTGTCTAGATTTTTTAGTAAGGTGTCATGCCTGAGAGTGTCGAAAGCCTTGCTAAAATCAATAAACAGAAGTATAACATGATTTTTCTCATTGAGACACTGATTTACTTCATCCGTAAATTTTGATAGCAGTTGTGTTGTTGATTTATTACGTTGAAATCCAAATTGTACATTTGAGAGTATATTATTTTTTATATAAAAGTCTTGTATCTGTTCACAAATAAATTTTTCTGTAATTTTATCAATTACTGGTAGTATAGTAATGGGCCTATAGTTGCAATATTCTTTATGACTACCTTTTTTATATATCGGTCTTACAATGCCGGTCTTTAAATCCTGTGGATATTTGCCCGTAGCTATACTAGTATTTATAAACTTAACTATGACCCATAAAATTTTATCACAAATAGACTTGATATCAACACACCTTATGTTGTCTATACCTGCTGCTTTATTAGTATTTAAACTACGAATAATTTTTTCCACATTTTCTATAGATGCTTTTTTGACAAAAATGGATTTATTTTGAGGATACGTATATTCAGATTCGTTCAAGAGGCGTTTGTTACACTTTGGCATTATTCTTTTCACACATTCACTGAATTCTCGGGCGAAGTTTTCTGCTATTATCTTTGTATTGTTCTTATTTTTGTTAAAAGCTCTTAAAATGGCTTCATCGACTGAAGTTTTATTACGACCTGATAGAGAATTAAGTATTTGCCATAGTTTACGTAAGTTTAGTTTGTGTTTGTTAATTAAATCTAAATAATATTTGTTTCGGGAAATTTCTATGATTTTACGTGTATAATTTCTAAATTTATTATACTCCATTCTCAATATTGCATTTGTAGGGTCGTGTTTCCATTGTGTAAACAGTTTATCTCTTTTCTTGCACATATTATTAATTCTATTATTTATCCAGGGCTCTTGACTTCTCCTACTATTTATATTTATCTTTTTTGTATATGTAGTTTTATTGTAGCAATTTTTAAATTTTTCCTTAATGCATTCGTATATTTTTAAAGGACACTCTGTATCTTCGATTTCAGACCAGTCTAATTCGGATAATAAAGATTTGGTTTTAATATTGTCTAATAGTTGAATGTTTTTTACACCACCCTGTATTTGTGATGTACCGCTTCCAATACTCGACATTATTATCATTCGGTGGTCAGCGAGAACAGTTCCGAGCGCGGCCGAGTATACGTCTAACGAGTGCGACCGTACAAATAAGTGGTCTATGCAAGTTTGCGTTATTAAATCGCCTTGTTTCTCGATTCTAGTGTAGTCTGAAATCGCACTAGTTAGACCACACTCGGACATGCTACTGATGTAATATTCACGTATGCCGTTGTTAGTTTTTAAATCAATATTTATGTCGCCTAATAGATAAGTGTCGTGTTTTAAAAATAAGGTGTTTAAAAATAGATTTTTAACTTCTTTTGTGAATAGGTGCTTGCTTTCACTTGGTGGTCTATACAATGCGCAGATATACGCAGAATAATTATACGGTGTGGTTATCTGACCTATTATGGACTCACAATGATTAAATGTGTGGTTTATTACGTTAAAATTGTGAGTGTTTTTTACGTAAACAATAACCCCTCCACCCTTACGTTTTTTACGCAATTGGCTGTGCAGTGTATATCCATTTATATCAAACATAGAAACAACTTGCTTAGATATATTAACCTCAGTTAGTATTATGACATCGATATTTAACTTTGAATAGGTGATTAGTTGAGTTAAATAACAAAAATTTTTATTTAAAGATCTTATGTTTATATGTATCATATTAAGGCTAAACTGGTGAGGAAAAATAGCAGGTAATTGCTTACTAAAATCATTTATATCAGTACAGTCAAACAACTCTAGATGGTCAGGAGATAAACCGAAGCTGCCTGATTCTGTTGTATATCTATTACCGATTCATGATGTCTGCTTGTGTGGCTATGTTTTCAATATCTTCCTCCGACCTTGCCACCAATGGTTTCCCGTTGTCGTCCTTACGCACCAATACTTTTCCATCTTGGAACCAGACGTGTTTAAACGCAGGTCGAAGTTTCTGCTGCGCTTGCCATAGCAACGCTTTGTTTGCTTTCGTGAGGGCTCGGCGTAACATCACTTTAGATTTAGCTTCATTAGGCGGAACTCCACTGATAAGACATTCTACAGTAATTGATTCCTTCCTTGCAGCTCGTACCCACTGCTCTGCCTGTTGCAATTGAAGTAGGCCCAACTGGATGACTCCGTCTTGCCCATTGCGACCCTCCATTCGTTTAATAAATGATATTTCCTTCACATCCATATTTAGGGCTGTAGCCAGCTTACGAGAAATGTCATTCAAGTCTTCTTGTTGTTGTTTAGGTACTCCAAACACCTCCAGAATGCTATCTAGTCGCTGCTGATCTACGCTGCGAACATACTGCTTTAGAGACTTTATTTCTAGCTGCAGGTGCACCTGTTCATTTTTGAGATGGTTACATTTTCTACCGAGGTCTTTTATCTCTTTATTATAAGACTCGACTGTCTTTGTTAGATCGTCAATTTTTCGACAACAAACGCCTACAGAGGTTTCAATGGGCTGTAATTCTTTTCTAAGTACCTTCTTCATTTCCGAGGTGATATCTTTAAGAAATTTGTTGGTGTCGATGTTACAGCTTCCGATGTTTTCTTCGGTCAATGACTCTTCTTCAACCTCGTCTTCATCCGGGATAATAAAGGAAGATTTTCTAATTGGCGTGTCTTGTTTACATTCCTCACATGTCCACTCCAGGTTATCAGTATTACGCAAAGCAGCGATTTGCTTTGCCGTCAAACCTGCGCATGTTTGGCTGGCATGCACCAATTTACCGCAGGTTCTACACTCCAGTCCAGGTGACTTTTTAGTTATATTTTTATCACAATTGTCGCACTTGGATATGTTTGGCATTTTAAGCAAATTATTTGTATGCAAACACTAGAGAGGGTAGGCGAGTAAATAGTTCACGAACGTAAAACCACTCGACTTGTTCGCACGCCAGCGCACGAGCGAATTACAGGTAACATGACACGCTTTTTTCTACTAACGATTTTTATCCACATTGGCGGATATACCGACCTATTTTAGCGATAAGCGGTCGGCTCAAACAGAACTCCGGTAGAACGTGCGTTCTTTGACTGCGGTGGGGCAGCTGTGCACACATCCAAGCCTTTACATGAACGCAGACCCCAGAACTTTTAATTCAGAAGTCAGAACTGTAGACTGCACGTTGACCTAGCGTCAAAGGCAGCCACGGTAATTTGATGACAAAGTCTTTTCAGTGAATTCTCAATTAGAAATATTAATATTCCGAACTCAATTAAAGAGTAAAATAAGAATCGAAAATTTGATAAAGTAGGTAATCTTGCATTCTTTGTAACCCAAGTTTTCATCGAAAATGAGAAAAGTTCAAGTTTTTACCGCCTTTTTATTAGATATATTGGAGCTCACGTTATCAAATAAGTTTTCCAATTTTCTAGTTTCGTTTATTTTCTCGATAATATTATGAAGAAGTATTTCAAAGTAACGAGTTATACTTTACACTTAACTAGATTTCTGCATCGATGTTATTTCATCTTGAATTATTGTATTAGCCGTAGTTTCATACTGGCTCTCTTTCCACTTTTATATTATATTTGATTTGAACTCTAGATTTGTTGAAGATGGACTGTTGTATTAATGTTTATAGGTTTAGATTTTGACTAGAAAATGTCATTATTTTGCTTCAACTTTAAATTTTGTAGTTGAAATTGTTAGTGCTTCTTCGGTGTCACACAACCATAGCAAAATTTGTTTTAATACCCATTCAGACGAGGCCCGGAGGTCGAAAAACATCTGAATGGGTTTTAATACAAATGTTGCCATGTTTGAGTTCTGAACTTCAAGAGATAACCTATTCATATTTAATAACATCTGAAACGCACCGCAGTGCCACGCGTTAAGTTTTTAACGATATGTTATCGACAGGCTTCAAGTCCATGTAGTAGTTGGTTTATCATTTATGTATTTGTACAGAGTCATTATGTAAACGATATTTTGAACTCTTTTAGTAACCCCATACAAATAACTGTTTCTCCAAAAAAATCATATACGCGGTAAAACGACAGGGAGGGCAATTCTGCTGTTGCTATCTCTATAAAAGAATAGTGAATGACCGTAGCTTGCATCACTTATCGCAAGTCGCAACGATGTGGGTTTATTAAAGATATTATTATGAATCTTTAAGAAAATACGCAGCACTGTAATACCTTGAAATAATTTCGATCTTTGTAAATAAGAAAAAACTTGAGTTAACAATGTCATTTTTTTTTTTTTAATATTTGATACATACTTTTTTATGGAACTGGAACTTACACTTTTCCAAAGAAACGCTAAAACAGCTCGGTGTTCTGCTAAAAGAGGACTTCGTGCCTCTATTTTGCTCTTGTGACCGAAGCTTGTTTGACAATCTTGCTAAGTAATCGTAATTGACGGGAAACGGTTATTATATGGTCATAATAGCAGAATTGGCCCAGAGTGCCACCGATTTCCTTTTAATAACGGTTATTTAATTCAAATTATCGTATCCGGAAACAAACTTAAGGTACGTAAAATTGTTATACTACTAATGGCAGTTTTGCGTTTGATTTAAGCAATCTGATACTGTTTGATTATTGTTATCAAGTAAGTAGATCGTGTTATAGAATGAGGATCATTTAAAAGTGTGTGATGGCCTAGTAGCTATTGCTATAGACTGAACACAATAGTTTCAAGAGCAGCTGACTTTGAGGATGACGTGAATTTTTTATGTGACGTTTTAAGTGATTTTTTATTGTTACTAGTAGTGTAATGTAAGATGGGTTCTGCAAAGCGAGGATTGTAATGGCTATCGGGGAGGACGGGGGCATTTTCGAGGGATAATTAATTCAGTGTTGTTATTTTGTATATTCTCATTTGCACGATACTCACATGTAAGCGTCCCCATTGTGATACTTTTGGACTTTAAACTGATATACGAAAGGCTTTTTAAATATCCCGAGATTATATATGACGCTTAATTATACGCCGTTCTATTAACAGCCTAGCCTTTTCAAATTCAAAATCATTTATTCAATTTAGGCGTCTACGACGCTCTCATGAAGGTCAATTGCAAATTTTAATATTGAAATATTCTAAATTGTACTGCCACATTCAGCAAAAAAAATATTATAGAGCCACTGCGAGCAAAACGGGCAAGAAACTCGGGGCCATTCTTTAAAACGTCTTTTTACAATGTATTATGTACAATATAATACAATTATTACAATATTTGTTTAAATTACGTAGGAGACAGGTGAAAGCTTGGGAGAGGCGAACCAGTCCAAGCATTTTTGTCGTTTAAGTAATCACAAAAATGTTCTTCACGTGCAACTTGAATTTAATATCACAAATTGTTTTACCTTCTTGATAAATTTTAAATAGGTACTACGCATGTTATCTAATATTATTGATAAATATTTTAGAAAAACTTATTGTAATCTTTACTTTTCTTATACGAATCTAATCGAAAGAAGAGTTTTTTATAAACACTTAGGACTCTTTTCCTGTCATGCATTTAAGGGACCGTTTCAGAATCTATATACTCGTACTTATAATAAAACTGTAACAGGACCAATTCTGTACATGGCAGATATTTTGATAAAAAAATATGTACAGTACTCTGTAGCTGATACTGATGCCGAAACTGTATTTTTTTTAATTTTTGTCTGTCTGTCTGTCTGTATCCCGGCCGCGCATCACTCCAAAACTACTGGATGGATTTCAATGAAACTTAGCATGGTTTGAGTTCATACTACAAGGTAGGATAATTTAGCTTTTTATCCCGAAATTCAGTATGGTTCCCTTGGGAGAGGGGATGAAAGTCAAAATATACACTTAGTTGTAATTTATTAACGCGTAGTCCGATTTCTTACGTTCTTTTTAGGGTTCCGTACCCAAAGGGTAAAAACGGTCTGTCCGCCCATCCGTCTGTCCGCCCATCCGTCCGTCCGTCCGTCTGTCACGAGGCTGTATCTCAAGAACGGTGATAGCTAGACAGTTGAAATTTTCACAGATGATGTATTTCTGTTGACGCCATAACAACAAATACAAAAAATTAGCCAAGTGCGAGTTGGACTGGCGCACGTTAAAACAAAAAAAGGTTAAAATACGAAGTCTAGTGTTGTACGGAACCCTTCGTGCGCGAGTCCGACTCGCACTTGGCCGATTTTTTTGTTAGAATAGTGGTACTTTAAAATTTATCCCGTAAATATTTCTAAGTAATCGGATTTGAAGTTAAGAAATAACAAACATCACAACCTAAATATTACGTTCCAAATAACATGACATCCAGAATGTACAGGAACCTTTGAACGTACGGCTCATTTTAAGCTGGCGTTTGCACTTTATCGTATAGGTATAATAGATAGGTCTGTAGTCGGACCACTCCAAAAGATTCTGATATTTCAAACAATAAAACACAGTTTTTTTTATTCAATTTCCCTATGTATATTTTTCATAACATGCAATGCTCTAATCAGTCTAATCTATATCTATAACATGTTGTAGAAGGCGGGTAGGGAAGCGCGAGGGGTAAGACGCTTACATTTATCTATTTATACTCATAATAAAACTGTAAAAGGTTCAATTCTGTACATTTCAGACATTTTGAAAATATTTTTTCAGAGAATCTGTAACTGATACTGATGCAAAAACTGTTTTTTTTTTCTGTCTGTCTGTCTGTATCCCGGCCGCGCATCACTCCAAAACTACTGAATGGATTTAAATGAAACTTAGCACGATTTGAGTTCATACTACGAAGAAGGATAGAGAATACTTTTTATCCCGAAATTCAGTACGGTTCCCTTAGGAAAGGGAATGAAAGTCAAAATGTAAAGTGAGTTGTAATTTATTAACGCGTAGTCCGATTTCAATCATTATTTTTTTGTTACAATAGTGGTAATTTATTTATTTTTCCGTAAATATTTCAAAGCCTTCAGCTTTGTAGTTCAGAAATTACAGATATCACAAACTTAATATTTCGTTCTTTATAACTTGAACCGCGGAATGTTGAGAAACCCTTAACCGTACGGCTTATCTTAAGCTAGCATTCGCACTTTATCATAAAGGCTTAATAGATATATTATATCAGCCGCATTGTCTACTGCTGAACACAGCCTCCACCATTATGGGAGGGTTTGCCATAATCCTCACGCTTGGCAGGCATCTTGGGGATCGCGGTGTGAGATATCAGTTCCTCAGAAAGCGCTGCTGCCCACCCTCTGTAGTGTTACTCTTTATCGCCTCTTACGACACCTACTACGGGTAAAGATGGGGAGTTGACATTATAGCCCGGCACCCCAAGGACAGCCCGACAACCCACAGGCAGCCCAGAACCCCACGGGCAGCACGGCACCCTTATTTAGTTTTGCAAGCTTGCTACGATAAAACTCTAAAATGTGGTACATTCACCACAATCAGTTTTTATAACTACATATCTTTCTTTTGCCGGATACATTTCGGAGACTGCGCAATGGAAGTGCACAATGTTGTCTTAGGTTTTCGCGATTGTTACACTTTGTAATTAAACAACTTTAAACGGTTTAAATCGCGTATATTTATCATTATTTTTGTCCCGACGTTTCAAACACTTTGTAGTGATCTTGGTCACGGGGTGACTGTCGGGACAAAAATAACGATAAATATACGTGATTTAATCCGTTTTAAATTGGAAGTGAACAAGTTTAGTAGATTGTAATACAATGGTCGAAAGGAATTGATAACTTTCACCCGCGTTCAGCTCTCAACTTTTCAATCCGAATTTAAAAATGTAAAAAAAGTAGCTTTTCTAAAAATTATTCATTGAAAAAATAACTTACTTACTAAAAAATATTGAGAGGATAGAACTATTTGTGAAATTTTACGTAAAATTTTGTTTGGAATATTTACGGGCGGCTATTGCCCGAAGAGGAATCTCTCTGCTTTTCACTACTAATATAAGGAATAACGATATAAAAATAGCATGTTTTTTTATATTATATATTTTGATTTTAATAACATGAGCAGAACCTATTTAAAATTAATGCGGCTATAGTCCAAGTAGGAATCGATGACTTACATACGTGTTAAGCACTCTACTTTTCATTTAAAATATGAGGACGGTAAATTTTTTTTAAATATTTACTAAAAATAATAAACATGAGCAGAAGATACAAAGATACACAAGGAGTTAGAACAATGAAATTTAGGGAAATTTTTAGTTAGTTTTATTTTAACCTACACTTTTTACCTTATATTTAGTTTCTACCATGCCAAACATAGTTGTTATTAATTTTTTTATAACAACAGAGTATTTTACAACAAAAAATCTTAGACATATAACTTTGTTTACACCAATTGTTACAATTGTTACAAGTCATTCCGGCCCAAGAGAAGGAAGCATATACTATGAGTTTTTCCCGGCCTTGGGTGGGAAGGAGCCTCTCCTACCCGCTACTTAGATCAAACAAACACTACTTTCCGAGAATGAGAAATAAAAAAAATATGTTTGATCTACCGTCAAACAAACCGCCGTTTTAAAATCGAAATTCTAAAGAAACTCACAATGTACTTTGCTCTAGTGTCCTAATAAAGTTTCAGGTTGCTATGCGACACATAAAATAACTGAATGATAAAAATGACAGTTAACATGTAGCGCGTTTCAAGCTTTAACCGATGGATAGGCTAAATCGATGACTGTGAAACGCAAAGATAGTGTTTTGTTTGATAAATATGTTCTGGGTAGCAAAACCGGAACTTACTCGCAGAGTATGTTACAGCGAAAAAACTTAGACATGTTATTTTGTATAGCAGCCTCTTCCACCCGCTACTGAGGTCAAACATGAACTACTTTTTCAGTATGAGAAATGATAAAACATTTACAATTTTTAGAGCACGTATGCACACCTTGTGGTAACTTTTGTGCTCTAAAAAATTATGTAAGGAATAAAATTAGCTATGTTATTTTACCTGTATAATATATTTAGCAAATATAATTATGTGAAAGTTGGTATGGAACGATAGTTGCGCGAGCTCAACTCAAACCTGTCCAATTTTATTTAATATTTATAATGACCTAGTACCTACTCGTCCAGATAAAAAGTCTGTAAAAAGTAATGAAAACGACGCGATTAAATCTGTTAAAAGAAAGTTATTACGGTCAAAAGTCATTACTCTAACCCCCGACGATGTTCTACTTTAAGGGCGTTGCCAACTAGCATTTCCTTAAATCTGAGATGGTTAGATTAACACTTTTTGTAAGTCACATAGTTTCTAATTAATATAATAAAAGCGTAATATTGACCGGATATTGCTCCGACCAGTTTCGAACTTATTTGCAATAAATCTCTTTCTACACATTTGTACAAAAATATGCCAAAAAAATTACTTAATTTAATGAATCATAAATCAGCTATACTAATAGGTATATCACATTATATTCAAAATTTCAATCAACGACAATCTAGCACGTTGTCATACTAATGAAAGTCTTGCTTCGTTTGATTAAAATTTGAATTGCACTGACGTATGACGTAGTCGGTCGGCATAAGGAGCGACAACCTTAATAATGCGCTAGGTAAAGTCCTGGCTTAAGTCCATGGTCATGAATTAAACAGGAGACTCCGGTCGTTGTGCATGACTCTGCCAGCCTCATAATTATACCCATCTCGGGCAGCTGAGGTACTGAAATTAAATATTTTCACCTTTCTAGTCATATACAGGTACGGGTTTTGTTCATAAGCAGTAGTGAAAACTGTTATAATTTAAATGTAACGCTTATTAGTTTTGCAAAGAGAGACTTATTATTGCGAATGATTGCCTGGCTATGTACCACCCTAAAGTAGAGAATCTGTCACCAAGTAGTTAGCACTATGTTCTGGCATCTTATGTCACGGTCGCTCAGCTGGTGATCTTATAGTATACCTTACGCATCAAGAGCTGAGGTGACCGCATATATGGGCCCAACTAGAGTTAACCATCCCAGAATGCTGCCATACCATAGGCCATGCATAATCTCCAGACGTAGGACGCGGCGACCACTTCCGGGAGGGTACGAAGTGCCAGAATAGTCTATTTCAAAAACATTTTCCATGTCTTTTTGATGGTCTCTGCTGCCGCAGCATCTTCTCTCTTCACGTCCTTTCTTTTTATCCACTCTCAATGACAGAACAAAAATATGCAACCAACAGCGGCATCCCCTTCTCTCATCTGTACGCTTTTTGAGGTTCTCTAATAATAATATAATATTTTTTTATTTGATCCAAAAGAAAAAAGTAAGTAAATAATAATATTCAACTTAAAAATAATTTTGTACATATCAAATTATTAAGATTTCAATAAATATATTATACATAATAAAATCATACAGGCTTCAATTTCATACATTAATAATTATTATTAGCGGCATGCAAATAAAATTATTTATTATAATAACTATATTTCATTGCTTACATTAAAGAATATCATAAATAACTATATTATATTACTCACATTAGGATTATAAGTTCACTAGCTCTCACGGTAGGATACCCTGTGTCTGTGAGAGCTAGTACTTCCAGATGACTCATATTTTACTTGTAACAGACCTGTGTGTGCTGTAGTTTTGAATGAAAGAGTGAGTACGTTATTAAGGTTGTATATGAGTTAAGTATAAAATAACAGAGAGTCTAGAATAAAGTAACAGAGAGAGAGTATATTAAGTAATCGAGTGGAGTATAAAAGAGACGTGAGTATGTGTGATATCTGTAAAAATGACTTAGATTTGTGTTCTTAGTAGTTGTTCTGTTGCGATGTAGTCTAAGGAAAATAAGTATTTCTCTATTTTAGTTCCGCATATTTTTTTAGAATCATTCAGTATATCGATAGTCTTATTTAGCTTCCTTAAAATTATAGGACGTGAGACTGTGTCAAACGCTTTTGCTAGGTCTAGGAAGACTCCAATGTATCTCTGTCCTGAATCAAGTTTTTCAGAAACATGGTCAACCAGAGAGGCAACGGCGTCCTCAGTTGACCTGCTAGTGCGGAAGCTGAATTGATTTTCAGACAGGATATTTTGTCTTTCCAAATGGCTCATGAAGCTTTTATTGACAACTTTTTCCAGTATCTTTGAGAATGAAGTCAACAAAGAAATGGGACGATAGTTTGCAGGCTGCTCGGTGTCTCCCGTCTTATGAATGGGGCAGACGTTTGCATCCTTAAAAGATTCTGGGAAAATGTCTGTACTCAAACTTAAGTTGCATACGAATGCAAAGGGGGCAGCTATGATATGTTTAATAGACTTTAATAATTTATTGTAAATATTGTCACAACCTGGGACTGAGTTTGTTTTTAGTGTCGAAATTATTTTTGATATTCGTAGGGGCTAAAAAAAGAGAATTTACAGGGGTAGTATGGTTAGAAACAGAGTGAGCTAATTCTTGTTCGGAGACATTAAGGCGGCTCAGTATCTCGTTCGCTAATGTTTCTCCTACGGAAGTATAGTAGAAATTTGCGTCATTAAGAGATTTAATGGGGTCAGCTTTGATTTTTAGTAAGTCACAATTTTTAATCTTAGAAGATCTAATGCTGCAGACGTCCTTTATCGAATTTCATAGTTTTTTACTGTCTCCACGTTTGTTTTTATTTGATTAATATCGTGTTCATTTTTAAGGCGTTGTAAAATATTATTGCATACGTTTCTGTACTTTTTATACCTATTCACTAAATTTTTGGTCATTTGGTTTCTTTTTACACTTTAGTTGAAGTGAATCTCTCATCTTTATGCATTTAATTAATCCAGGTGTGATCCATTCTTTTCGTATATATTTTGAATTTTTGTCAATTTTGACAGTTTTGTGTTTTTCTACAGCATTGTTTATAATGTGAACAAGGTCCTTGGCTGCCTCATTTGGATCGGTATGAGTATAAAACAGTGACCAATCTATATTCTCTACCTCATTAGTAACTTTAGGATAATCAATTTTAATTATTTGTTTGCAGTTTTTATACATTGCTTCTGTTTTCCCTTCGCTACTAACCATTATATATATATAGTATTGCATCATGATCTGACACCGTTGTAACAAACCACGACTGCGGTTGCGAAGCGGCTTTTAATAAAAACGTGGTCCAGACAGTTGAGTTTTCTCGTAGGGATCAAATGGCCAGGAGTGTAACCTTGAACAGCAAATAGTTCCAGATATGAGTCTGCACGTAAATCCCTAGACATTGATTTTATATCTATGTTCATATCTCCTAGAACAACGGAAGTTTGACATTTCATACTGTATAGTACTTTTTCTAGCATGGAAAGAAAGTTTTCTATATTGTAGAATGAAGGAGATCTATATATAGCCAAAATTGAGTATTTATTCCCTATGTTGATCAAAAGCCCTGACCCTTCCATAAGACGTGGTTCTATTACTTGCAATTCAAGACCATTTTTCGAGAAGACTACTACACCGTGTTTCTAATTTATATACCTTGTGGAATAGGCACAAATATAGTCTTCCAACGAAATACCGGAGAAATGCTCATTCAATCAGCACTCAGTTAAAATAATTAAAAGTTAAGCCGAGCAAGAAAGACGACAAATTCATTGAAGTTCTTGCGAATGCTGCGTATATTTTGTGATACTATTGTTAGAAGTCGTTTGTTTTCTTCTAAACCTAGGTATAATTCACTAACATCCGTCGACTCAATTTAAACCTCAACGCCCTTCATCGTCATCTGGGAATGGTAAAACCTGCAATATATTTTCTAAAGGAGACAAAAGTACACCATTTTGATGACTTGTTACACCCACATTACCTCAGCTATATCATGTTACAGAATTTCCGTGTCAAAAGTAGGCGTATGTCTCTTTGTTTCGGCGGATGTCTGTTGTCGCTACCCTTTTGTTGCATAGTATAACTTGAAGGCATCAGCCAAGTCTATGCTTTGCCACTCCTACTCCATAAATGTCGACTATTCACTTCTTAAGCCTAGTGGCAAACGAAGCAATGTAACGGTTTCCTAACTCAGACCTGGTAATTTTGGGCTTTAATGCTCATCATGAGACCTGGTTGCGAATCTGAAAAATCGATCATGCCGGGCGAACTGCCTACGAGTTTGCTTTCACATTTGACGTGACCCACTATACTAGACTAGAGCCTATCCACAGACCAGTCAATATCAGTCAAGCACCTTCTCTGCTTGATCTGATGCTGGCGACTCACCAAGCCACTGTCTGCGGTTTCACAGAGGAACAGCTGATAACTTTAAACATCTTAAAAATGTTTGCATTAGATTAATATTTGATTTACGATGATACTTTATTTGATTACGCATGATCTCTCTGTTTCCTTCTCAGCTCAAGCGTAGCCAAACCGGCTTTTTAAATGTTATTATGACGGAACAAGCGATTAGTAGAGATTAGTAAATAATCTCTACCTATAACAGATACATTTCGTGCAACTTGAGATAATGATTGTTAAGTCTCATGTGCCTGTAATTTTACTGACTCTCAAGGACTGCTGCCGGAACACACCGTTAGGTGCTTGGCGACAGATTTTCTACTTGAAGATGGTCGCTAGCCAGGCGGGCTATCGGAAAATGCCCTTCACCATGCGGTGAAGCCCAAATTCGCAGCGGGATTTAAAGCATGGACCTGCTGCGCGGCAGTCTACAGCCAATGCCACTGAGCCATTACTGCCAAAAATGCTGCATGTGCCTTCTACACGAAGCATTCTTGGAGTCCTTTTGGAGCACACCATTAAGAATTCTCAATCGGCTATGTGACGTTGACGTCACGTCAACTTATTAGGAAAATCATGCGGAATCGTCACTAGTTGTATCTTTTCTAAGGTATTAATTTAATGTTTTCTTTGAATATTTGTAACTATTCAATTTTAAGATTTTCTAATGGCCTTAAATTGTACTCGAACTCATTTATTTCATAAACTATGTCTACATGTATACAGAACAGTGAAGGAAATCAAAGCGTTCCTTGAGCGCGCAGATGTAGGATTGAACAACATATTGACTGTGAATATGAGCGTTCCGGAGAAAACGTATTGGGAGCCAATTGAGTGGAGAATAAATCTGAGATACGTGATCATATTTGCATAAAACAAATATTGATCTAATACAAAAATTTTTAAGACACTCAAGTTTTTTTTTCCTTCGTTAGATCTAGATAGCAGGCATCAGCAAGGTCAATAATTTTAAGTAAAAAATATTGAGCTAATGTCATTTTAGTGACTGTTGCTATAAAGCGGCGTGACCTTTTATCCTGCTGCGGCATATAGCTTGCGATAATTTGTAAATGTTGATCCTCATAAAGCGATCCATTTTTATTCCAGTCTATTGTTTACAGTATATCTTGAGCTGCTAATAACGTATTGATAACAATAATCCTCATTGGGAAATTCAATGTTCGGATAGTATCAGACGAAAATGATACTCGCGGTAGTATTAGATAAAAAAACAAAGCGCGAATATCAACGCCTTCCTCCTTATCAACTATGGTACAGTTAGTTCCACAGAATAAATAGAATCAAAAATTCCTAAACATATTGATAATCTATCATGTGTGTGTGTTCAAAAACTAATCAATTTATTTTTGAGCAAGGATGGTTGTTATACCTAACCCTAAAACAGCGGCTCGAATATTATATATATTAACGTAGTACAAATACAAGATAATGTATTATTTTTGCCACGCAATGTTAAAAAGCACGATATCTTTGGCGAAATATCATTCACTTTATCATTTTATATCGACCTTCGTCAAAGCTCATTTGTAGGTCGCGGCTCACCTTTTCTCTCATTCCTCTGAGCCTTGTCATTATTATGAGAAGGGTTGAAAGCACTCATTAATCATGAGCGAAGTTTTTCATTCTTGCGAGTCATCGGATAGAAATCCGCGGAGGGAGCTTTTTGTTTAGGCTATAGAGTGGCGGTTGTTTGTCGGCAAAATCTGATTGACACCGACACAGCTCAGCAGGTACAGCTCGGGAAAAAGATACATTTTTAGACTTCTCTTCTTTCAGTTCATTTCTCTTTACCATCTTCATAAGTCGAGTCGCCGTAGACTTTGTAAGACAACAGAGAAAATCAAGTACAAAAACTATCGTGGTTTCGGACATAACTTTTTACTCACCTTTGCCTCACTGTGCGTAAGGAACAAAATTTCATCCACTTCCAAGTTTATGTCATTATGAAACTTGGCAATTTGGGAATAGTTCTGATGACAATACAATTATTTATTAACTTTATTAATGAAGGTATATAAGCACCGGAAGTTTGTAACGGATCAACGAGTGGGTTTGTTGTAATTGGATCGTCCAGGAGTATGTAATTACTATTTTTTACAAGTAGATGAGGTATTAAGTAACGATAGAAAAAAAGACAAAGTGAATATTTTGTATTGTATCGTATTGCTGGAAAAAGGAATGCACTGAAGATAAGACGCGTGAACTTTTATGTTCACGCACGTCGCTGTTTTTCAGTGCACCCCGTGGTCAGGTGGATGTTTTCCAAGATTTATTATTTTCTTGCTTGGTTGCGGAAATACAAACGTCGTCCACTGATGATGAGGATGAGTGCTGTCGAAAAGTTTTTACTTTTTATTTTTTTATTGCTGATAGGTATGATGATGTGGGCGAAGGTGTTAACAGGCTTAATTAAGGCTTTATAGCCCCAGAATTACTGGCTCTCAGGGACAGCTGCCTGAACACACCGTATGGTGCTTGGCGACAGATTTTCTACTTGCGGGTGGTCGCTAGCTAGGCGGGTATTCGCAAAATGCCCTTCCACTATGCGATGAAGCTCAAGCCCGCGGCGGAATTCAAACCACGGCTCTGCTACGCGGCAGTCTATAGCCAATGCCACTTAGCCATCAGTGCCTCAAAAATGACATGAAAAAAATACCGTGTTAACACAATAGTAGTTTTTGGTATTGAGCGGAAAGCGTATAGATATCGTATTCGACCTTTCCTTTTTCTGGACATTTAATTAAAAAAATAAAAATTCGTCGAAGAACACTTCGGCGATTTTTTATTTTTATGTGCAACAGCTAGAGAGCCAGAGTTCAAAGTTCAAAAATCAGTATCCCGCCCCTCTACCCGTGCAATGTAAATATATTCTCGACGTATCAACACTCAGGTGAGGCAGTGGTCAAAGGGTTGCCTATCAGCTCGTTATAAAAATATGAATTTGATGCCTTGTCCAAGTTTACATCAGTTAGAAAAAAAATATAGTTCATGAGTATATTTAGATTATATATTTGTACATACAATAGAACACGAATACTTCGTTATTAATTATATAAACTGTTAGTCACGCAAGGGAACCGCTCTTGATATATCTAAGCTGTAATACAGAGGAACACGTGATTGGGGAGACATCCGGAAAGTCACGTTCGGGAATGCCTCGTTTCATGATCCATTTGGCAGCCAGTTTATCATAAAATGAAGGTTGTGGTTGAACACACCTGAAAACTCTCTCAATGTTTGTTTTAACCTTGTCGTGTTTTGAGCTTTTTACTGCCGTGCGCATTGGGCCCCGTGTACGGTTGAACATCGGTCGTTCAATGGGAATTAATATACAAAGGGAAATAAACGAATCAGTGATATATAAAACTTTTGCATTAATATATCGTTGCATTATTAATATCAACAATATAGATTGACATAGATAACGCATGTAGCTCTGAAACTAAGCGAGCAACTTTTTTTCTATCTACGAAAAGGAAACGTTTCTATTATCTCAGCTTATTTACATTTGTCTCGATTTCTAATTTTGCGAAGAAGTATGAAAATTTTGAATGACCTCCGTCACAAATAACGACGAAGCGCAACTAAATATAAGAAGAGCATCGCTTTCCCTTATCTCACGTTAATTGTCACGCAAAGTAAATTGGTGTCATTTATACTGTTTATAGGTCTGTGATTAATATCTTGCATATGTCGGTGGATTTGCTCGTCAGGTGACTGTGAGTAAATGGTATCTTTTGTGTATGAAACGCTCACCCTTGGTCGAAAGTCTTAGGGCTGTTTACCATAATACCACGCTTGGCAGGCGTCTTGGCGTTTGCAGTGTAAAATGGAAGTACTTCAGAAATGCTGCACACCTCCTGTTGTGTACCACGAGAAAGTAAAGTGTGTATACTACATATTAGGTTTAAATCCATGATAGTGCATATTTTTTGGTATGCTTGAGCACTTGGCATGCTTTTAACTTAGGACTTCAAGTTGGTGATACATATGTCACTAAGCACCACGAGTTGAGAGCTGCACTTGAGTGGTAATTTCTACTTACTGTCCACATTATCACGGCGTGTTCCTGCTGTCCCCACCTTTTTGTCCCTACTGGCGGGCGAATGGGAATTCAATCTATACTTATAATAAAACTGTAACAGGTACAATTCTATACATGGCAGATATTTTGAAAAAAAAATTTACAGTTCTCTGTATCTGATACTAATGCCGAAACTGTATTTTTTTATTTTTGTCTATCTGTCTGTATCCCGGCCGCGCATCACTCCAAAACTACTGAATGGAATTCAATGAAACTTAGCATGATTTGAGTTCATACTACGAGGTAGGATTATTTATGCTTTTTATCCCGAAATTCAGCATGGTTCCCTTGGGAGAGGGGATGAAAGTCAAAATATACACTTGTAATTTATTAACGCGTGGTCTTATTTCAGACATTATTTTTAGGGTTCCGTACCCAAAGGGTAAAAAAGATTATTAAATTATTACTGAGACTTCGCTGTCGGTCCGTCCGTCCGTCCGTCTGTCACCAGGCTGTATCTCAAGAACGGTGATACTCGTAGCTAGTAACAGTACAGTTGAAATTTTCACAGATGATGTATTTATGTTGCCGCTTGCAATATGAATAAAGTTTCCACCATCCCCTCCCTTTTATGTCATGACGAGAAGTTGGTCATCTGGCCCACCCGGTCGTTTCACCTGCAGTATCACTTTGTGCTTGCACACTACTGCTTCGAGGCATGATATCCGCGGTCATACTCACTAAGACAAAGATGACCATAACTTCATCGAGACCTACCGCCTGATGATCATGGTGGAACCAACGGGAAAAACACTAACCACGAGGTACGTTAGTGGTAAAGCTAACACTGTAATAAAATTCGTATTTCCTCTCTTTATTTTTATTTCACTTTATTGGAGATTTATTGTATCTTTTGCCGAGAGATCTGTTTATTTTGGTGTGATTCAATAAACACAGGTGAATTGGCTCCGTTACGTAAATAAGATGTCGATGTAATTATTTGGTTTTGTAGGAATTTTGTAAAATAAACGATTATTTGAATAGATAAATTGCTTTCTTGTTTTGATCATCAATAGATGATTTCATTGCTTACAAACATTTTTTTCCGGTACACATGTTGTGATTTATTAAGTAAGTTTTTTTATTGTTTCTTTCAGCAGCAATTGAACTGTTTGTGCGCCATATCTACCTATTTGTACTGGCAAGCAATAACGTTTACAGTGTGTCCCGGTGTGGAGTGTTGTGTGTCGGTTTGAATGGGCGCCACTAAAATGACAGGTGAGAGTAATTTTCAGCTTCATGCCTCAGGGTGGTGGGCGTAATGCAGTTTGTTATTCCGCTAGTTACCGCTTATTCATTTATTTATATCCTAATTATTATTTTTATGTTTTATAAGTTAGGCTTTGAGCACTATCTCACCTGATGATGTTCTCGAAAGTGTTGTTCAGGCTAACCTAGAATTACGGGCTCTCAAGGACATCTGTCGTAACATACCGTCAGGTGCTTCGCGACAGATTTTCTACTTGAGGGTACTAGCTAATCAGGGCATTAGTAAAATGCCCTACCACCATGTTATAGCATGGTGGTAGGGCATACTGCCATGATAAGGCAACAACCGGGACCGACTGCTTGACGTGCCCTTCGACTCCTAAGCACGGAAGCACGGTCACCCATCCAACTCATGACCGCGTGGGACGTTGCTTACTTAGCTGATAGGTTAAGAACAGCGAAGCAAACTTCACTACGAGCGCTTCAATTAAGGTCTGGTTCTTCTTTCATCGGAAGAAAAATATCAGACTGATAAAATGAAAATACTATGGACAATCTGTCGCCATGCACCTAACAGTGTGTTCCAACAGCAGTCCTTGAGAGCCTGATATTACAGGCACATGAGATTTAACAACTGTATCGGCGTGATGGGCGCAGTGCAATTCGTCACTTGTGACCAAAAGCATCTGTTATAGGCAGAGGTTAGTCCGCCTAATATCAGATGGGACTTGTGCTTATTCCGTCACAATAACATTAAAAAAAATATTCTATTGATGCCTGTTAGTATAATATAGTCGGGTTATAAGGCTATGTGTAGGTAAAGTGGCTAAAATTTTTCTAGGGAACTGCAAGGGTACAAGTGAAAACGCGCGGTATTTTTACACAACTGCCCAAAACAGGAGTCTTGTGTTTTCAGTGTTCATGTATGTGTGTATGTATCATATTATAAAAAAGTGTTTATGTATGTTTGTGAGTTTCTTTATTTCACCATTATTCCTTAACGGCTTAACCGATTTTAATGTTTGAGATTTCATTAGATTTGATTGATAACGCAATTAAGACTAGGTACATAAAAAAAAAAAAAAACAAACAGGCGGATTTCAGACGCTATATTGTGAGAATTTTTTATCCATCCAATAAATTACATGATTTCATATATATATATATGTACATATCAGTTTTAATTTCAATAGAATGATAAAAGGCCTAACTAAAATAAATAATTTGCGGTCCGGTTTTTTACTTTTTTAATTAATTTATAATTGTGTCCATTGCGATTGCTTATATAAACGATTAATAGGACGTTGCTAAGACGCGGACCTACGCATCCGTCTAACGAAAGGGCTGACATTGTAGTGTCAGGTCGTATTCAACATACCTCTTAAATAGTCTCAACGTTCCCCCGTCACGTACCGACCGCTCAGAAACCAGTTGAAACGGAAATAAAAATTTGTTTATTTATCTTTCACTGGCATTCCAAGAATCTACTGCTATTTCCGCCCACATAGTAACTACGTGTGTAATCTGCGCTTCCGTTGGTAAGCGCCCACGGGGGCGGCGCGGTCATGGCGGTGAGTATTTATTTACACGTGGTGACGGAGATTTGCAGAAGACGTGTTTAATGGACGTACTTATGAGACGGGAATTTCAGTTGAGTCACAGGATGTATTTTCTCAAACGCAAGGTGATTTTAAGATATCGAGCTAGAGAGCAGTTCCCTATTACTAGGCCTCGATTGTCCGTCTTTCTGTGCGTCCGTCCGTCTGTAGAACCTTTAAATGGATCTTTAGAAGCGGAATAGGTAGTTTCCGATTGAAATTTTCATAAAATGTGTTAGTATAGCGGATTGCCGAACAAATTTAATAATAACTAGTGGCTCTCCGAGCTGTTGACCTCGCGAGTCTGCCCTTGCATAGCTTACAATTGAATAAAGGTTCAACAAATCCAAAATCTAGATATGCAATATAAATACCTAATAAAAGATTTTCTTGGACTTATGTCCAACAAAACTAATGACACTTGGGCCCCAGCGAAGACTAGTTGTATACTAGTTGACTAGAAATATGTAGGTAAATATACAATAATTTTACTTACTTGGTAATGTATTTATCTCGAATTAATATACTGGCTACAAAAACACGGCAATAAATATTTTATTATACGAGGGAGAGAGCCTATCACATATTTTAGAAAACTGACGTGCGTATCAGGATATCGCCATTAAATTAAGCGCAGGCGTCCATACGTTCAACACCTTATAATATATATATCTCCGTCATTTTGAAAAATTTCGATAAACTGGATCGGCAAAAAAAAAATTATGGGCTTATCAAACCTGCTCACAAAATTTCGTCAGAATCGGTTGAAAACTGCGTCCTGTAGAGGAGAACAACCGGCCATACGATAGCATTTTTGTCTAAGTTAAAGCATTGACGCTTCGCTCGAACTAAGTTTGCGCTTGGTCAACAATAATGGCAAAATATAATAATCAAAAGACGCCGCTGCCGAGCCAACGCCGTCATAGATATATAAGCTACGGGTTAGAAAGAGTACTGCCGACGCCGACGCCGCTGACCAGCCGACGCCGTCGAAGAGATATAAGCTACGGAATAGAAAGAGTACTGCCGACGCCGACGCCGCTGACCAGCCAACTCCGTCGAAGAGACATAAACTACGGGATGGAAAGAGTACTGCCGACGCCGACGCCGCTGACCAGCCGACTCCGTCGAAGAGATATAAGCTACGGAATAGAAAGAGTACTGCCGACGCCGACGCCGCTGACCAGCCAACTCCGTCGAAGAGACATAAGCTACGGGATGGAAAGAGTACTGCCGACGCCGACGCCGCTGACCAGCCGACTCCATCGAAGAGATATAAGCTACGTGATAGAAAGAGTACTGCCGAAGCCGACGCCGCTGACCCGCCGACGCCGTCGAAGAGATATAAGCTACGTGATAGAAAGAGTACTGCCGACGCCGACGCCGCTGACCAGCCGACGCCGTCGAAGAGATATAAGCTACGGAATAGAAAGAGTACTGCCGACGCCGACGCCGCTGACCAGCCAACTCCGTCGAAGAGACATAAGCTACGGGATGGAAAGAGTACTGCCGACGCCGACGCCGCTGACCAGCCGACTCCGTCGAAGAGATATAAGCTACGGAATAAAAAGAGTACTGCCGACGCCGACGCCGCTGACCAGCCAACTCCGTCGAAGAGACATAAGCTACGGGATGGAAAGAGTACTGCCGACGCCGAAGCCGCTGACCAGCCGACTCCGTCGAAGAGATATAAGCTACGTGATAGAAAGAGTACTGCCGAAGCCGACGCCGCTGACCCGCCGACGCCGTCGAAGAGATATAAGCTACGGGATAGAAAGAGTACTGCCGACGCCGACGCTGCTGACCAGCCGACGCCGTCCAAGAGATATCAGCTACGTGATAGAAAGAGTACTGCCGACGCCAACGCCGCTGACCAGTCCACGCCGTCGAAGAGATATAAGCTACGGGATAGAAAGAGTACTGCCGACGCCGACGCCGCTGACCAGCCACCGCCGTCGAAGAGATATAAGCTACGGGATAGAAAGAGTAATGCCGACGCCGACGCCGCTGACCAGCCGACGCCGTCGAAGAGATATAAGCTACGTGATAGAAAGAGTACTGCCGACGCCGACGCCGCTGACCAGCCGACGCTGTCGAAGTGATATAAGCTACTTGATAGAAAGAGTACTGCCGACGCCGACGCCGTCGAAGAGATATAAGCTACGTGATAGAATTAGTACTGCTGATGCCGACGCCGCTGTCAAGCCGACGCCGTCGAAGAGATATAAGCTACGTGATAGAAAGAGTACTGCCGACGCCGACGCCGCTGACCAGCCGACGCCGTCGAAGAGATATAAGCTACGGGATAGAAAGAGTACTGCCGACACCGACGCCGCTGACCAGCCACCGCCGTCGAAGAGATATAAGCTAAGGGATAGAAAGAGTAATGCTGACGCCGACGCCGCTGACTAGCCGACGCCGTCGAAGAGATATAAGCTACGGGATAGAAAGAGTAATGCCGACGCCGAAGCCGCTGACCAGCCGACGCCGCCCGTCGAAGAGATATAAGCTACGTGATAGAAAGAGTACTGCCGACGCCGCTGACCAGCCGACGCCGTCGAAGAGATATAAGCTACGTGATAGAAAGAGTACTGCCGACGCCGACGCCGCTGACCAGCCGACGCCGTCGAAGAGATATAAGCTACGTGATAGAAAGAGTACTGCCGACGCCGCTGATCAGCCGACGCCGTCGAAGAGATATAAGCTACGTGATAGAAAGAGTACTGCCGACGCCGACGCCGCTGACCAGCCGACGCCGTCGAAGAGATATAAGCTACGTGATAGAAAGAGTACTGCCGACGCCGACGCCGCTGACCAGCCGACGCCGTCGAAGAGATATAAGCTACGGGATAGAAAGAGTACTGCCGACGCCGACGCCGCTGACCAGCCGACGCCGTCCAAGACTATATAAGCTACGTGATAGAAAGAGTAATGCCGACACCATCGCCGCTGACCAGCCGACGCCGTCGAAGAGATATAAGCTACGTGATAGAATGAGTACTGCCGACGCCGACGCCGCTGACAAGCCGACGCCGTCGAAGAGATATAAGCTACGGGATAGAAAGAGTACTGCCGACGCCGACGCCGCTGACAAGCCGACGCCGTCCAAGAGATATAAGCTACGTGATAGAATGAGTACTGCCGACGCCGACGCCGCTGACAAGCCGACGCCGTCGAAGAGATATAAGCTACGGGATAGAAAGAGTACTGCCGACGCCGACGCCGCTGACCAGCCGACGCCGTCGAAGAGATATAAGCTACGGTATAGAAAGAGTATTGCCGACGCCGACGCCGCTGACCAGCCGACGCCGTCGAAGAGATATAAGCTACGTGATAGAAAGAGTAATGCCGACGCCGATGCCGCTGACCAGCCGACGCCGTCGAAGAGATATATGCTACGTGATAGAAAGAGAGGCGTGAAGGTGTATATAAATGTAACGTACCAATTGGTGTACGACCTGAATTGCTCTTTATTGCGTCGTAGTAAAGTTACCTTTTATGTTAATTATGGCCGTCTAATATGATATATGGCCGTCCAATATTATATACGGACGCCTAATAGCTATATACGGACGTACAATAGCCTGGTTACTTTAGTTATAAAAATACGGCACTTTGTGAGGCAGTACTGTTTGGCTACAAGCTACTGTATAGTGGAAATACTGTTTCCAATCGTGTTATACCATATTGCGTTATTCCCATTTGTCCCCACAAATTCCCCCGGGGACAAATGGGAATTATTGGCAGTAGGAAAAAAATATTTTTAATCAACTTCTCTTGACTATCCCACTAGATTTGAATTGGACATCCGTATATAGCAATTGAGCGTCCGTATATAGCTACTGGTCGTCCGTATAAAGCTATTGGGTGTCCGAGTTCTCCTTTATTTAAAGAATTTACTTAACATATTTAGCAGCTTTATCATTGTGTTTTAATTTACACTCGGTAAGCGGGTGCTGAGCTAGCTACATATAGGCACGACTCGGGAGGCGAGTCGTGGTTACACGAACATATTATTCTCGTACTCGGGAGCCGGGTGGCGGGCCCTCAAATTGTTAGAACGTATGTATTTAATCTACAGTTTATTTATACACATATATATTTAAAGCATTTTGTGAATTCTCAAAGTGGCAAAGGTCACTAAAAAGGGGGAAGGTTAAATTGTACACTTTTGAGTGTTGAAGTCAGTTTAATTTTTTTAGTAAAAAACCTTCCCCCGTTTTAGCGACTCTTGCCACTTACGGGAACGATTGTTATTCACTGCCAATTACCTAATCATCAAGATAGAATAAAACTTTACATATTTTACCTTTGAGAAAGTACCTACCTAACACAAAGTATTAAAGAGTTAAAAGCTCTATCTACGATATAATTATCATTTATCATATAGGCCTGCCTAGGTACGCAACTGTCAGCGATGTCAAATCGACATTGCGCATTGCATTGCATACCTATCTACCTACATAGCTATAAGATCACAACAAATAATAAAGTTAGTACTATGTATCTACCTACGTAAATTCATAGAATAAGTGTAGGTATATATTTGTAGTAGGTATAAGGTAGTATGAAAGTTTATATGGTAAACTTAGCGATGATTGTAGGCACTTACCTAATCAAAAATAACCTATGATTAGTTTTTGAATTTTATTGGAAATAATTTAAATCAGCTACCTACCTACCCAATACGAAATTTTTGGGCCAAATAACTTTTTTTCATATATATGTTCTACCAGAATTGGTAGATCCACGATGCCATCGTTATTACCGCTTAGAGACAGATTTTGAAACCCTTCCACCATGCGATGAAGTTCATGCACGCGGCGGGATTTGAACCATAGACCTGCTGCGCGGCAGTCCATAGCTATGAGCCATCACTGCTTCCCGTTAAGTGTTTAGTGACAGAATTTCTACTTCAGGGTGGTAGCTAACCAAGCGAGCATTCGCATAATGCCCTTCTACCCAGTGGTAAAGCTCAAGCCCGCGGCGGGATTCGAACCATAGACCTGCTGCCCGGCAGTCCATAGCTAATGCCACTGAGCCGTCACTGTTTTACAAAATATGTTGTAGTAAATGCAGTAAGTTACAAATTATGTAATAAATAATTATTGTAAATATTAAGTAAAATTATTTGTTCATAGTAAATGTAGTAGTTTGTTCTTTTCATATTGATGCCATAAACATACCTATATGTTTCAGAGATAAAACACAATTTTATAAGAAATGTAATCAATGACAATCATGTCACTTGCAATATTGAAACAGTATCTACCTACTAATGTTATTATAAAACGAAAGATGACTAAAAACAAAGAACAACAGAAGGATCGCCCTAAATAGGTAGGTATGTAATATATTACATATTTATTTAGGGCGATCATATATTGTTATCAATTCATCATATTATCTCACACGAGCAACGTACCTAACGTATATATAGGTACTACAGGTAACAGGTACCTACTCTCCGCGAAAATTTATTGCTCTGTGAATATATAATATTATTTTATCTGAAGAACCTACACACGTCGTGACGTAGCTTGAGACACTATCTCCGTCCGTCGTCAAACATAGTAATTCGTTCGGCATGGTTCGGCTTTCATTGATATATCGCAAACAAGTGTGCGTAATTAGCGTAGATGCAATACGTGTGTGTGATGCGCGAGCACTATCTTCTTACTACTCATCACGGAGTTTTACCCTATCCAACAAAGGTATAGGTGAAATAGCATACTTTGCTGCCTCGCTGCCCGCTGATAAGTTCGGGCCGTCGCGTCGGCAAGTGCATCCGTAAGTACCTACAGCTGATGTTTTCAATTGCTTGGACAGTGTTTGGTATACGAAGAGCTCACTAGTAATGGCAAATGGCTCTGAACAGAATAAATACCTACTTTGTGAATAGTTCAGTCTTTTTTAATTCAGAAGTTTGCGTTCAATTAGAAGTTCGTAGTTAAAGTCAAAGTCAAAATCATTTATTCCATAAAATCTCTCAAATAATTCTCTTAGTTTATTACTATAAATAACAATATTTTAAATAGGTAGGTATGTGTCGAAAGTTTGTGGGTATGTGTGTTACTTCTTCTCGCCTAACCGGCTGGATGGATTTGGATGAAATTTGGTATGGAGATAGCTTATACCCTGGATTAACATAAAGACTACTGTTCATCATCACCATCATCACCCTTTTTCATCAGCGCGCGGGTAAAACTGCGGGGCGCAGGTAGTTGGTAGGTACAAATAAATCATGCAGGACAAGATGTTGTACAGAAGTACAGAACGGACCTGTGACACTTTTCACCACAAACGGCACATATGATGAAACTGTGGCTAGTTTGTTGCAGAATCAATATAGAAAGTGTGATAATTTGACTATTTAGTGTAATAGGTGGGTTTTTTGTAGTAGGTAGTTTGTGTGTAGGTAAAGTAAAGAATAAGTTAGTTTGCATAGTGTACCTATATGTAATACTTATATTTCAATAGTTTTTAAACCATGCTCATTCATACAAAAACGTGGCTAGGTGATAATGTAATTGCTATCATTAACTTATATATGTACATAGTTATTATTACTTATACTATATAGGGATAGGTGTACAAGCCGAGTATATTGTAGAGATTTCATATTTCAGTAAAGTATCTTGGAGTGACGAGCAGGGATTTTACGGTAGAGGTATTTACAGATACGTAATCTATTATATTATTAATTATTATTATAATAACAATATTGAGATGAATTCACATTTCATGTTCTCCTATTGGATGTTGAAATGATGTGAGTGGAGTGTTGTTCCACATAGGGTCATAGGGTGCACGACATGGCTTCTTATAACCTTCATGCCCAGTTCACGCTAAAAGTTGCGGGTATAGGTTGCTACCGTCGAAATGATTTCAAAAGATAGCTCGCTATTTAGAACCTGGGCAAAGTTGTTATTTTTATGCTACCAAGTAAGTAAGTACCTACTTAGTAATTAACGTTCACGACGAATTAATACCTACGATTCAGCCTAATAGCAATAGAAAAATTAGCTACAAAAATTACTTATTCAGTCTTGATGATGTATAATATTTTTTTGGAAAACAATAAACCAACAACAATTAGTTGATTCAATTTCGCTATCATTACTAATGTCTTAGAAATAGCAACCTTTACGACGTTGGTACCTACCTACCTCAAGCAAATATTCTAGAGGTTAGCATCCCAGCTCAGTCCTTGAGAGCCAGTGAATCATTCATTACAAAGACATATTAATTCGATCGAAGATTATAAATTACAGGCAAATGAGGCTGACTGTACGTATATTATTTCGTAACATTTACTGACTTTTTAAAAGTTTAAATGAACTCGGGCTCCTAATGATACGCAACGCGTACACCACCTAAGGCGAATATATTGTTTTGCTTAAATATCGTGTGATAATTGTGATTTATTGTTGGATTGTTGCAAAGAGGCTGGCAACGTCGCAGTTGTGGACGCCAAATACGCGGATCCATAGTCAGGAACTCTCCGAGATATGCGGCTTTCAATATACGCGCGACAGCAGCGCCACACCTGCGCTAAGATTTCGTCGCGAACTTTTTAATATATTATTGCAGCTATTTAAGTAATATTTTGGCTTCTATCGATATTTGTCCTACGGCTAATCAGGACCAATGGGACGTAAATGCCACTGGCTATTAAAGTGGCGTCCAGTATGCGGATGCCAAAAGCAGGTGGACGCCAGTTTAAATGCACTTTTCTCTTCAGAGGACGTCTAATTGTTTGGAGGATAAAAATATTTATATATATATATATATATATATATTTTTTTTATTAGTTAGTTAGTTTTAGGGTTCCGTTACGGAAAACGGAACTATTGCCACTGTATTTCATGAAAAGATTTTCATGAAATTTTTTTCGTTTCTGATAACTTTCAAGTTAAATATTGTTTGACAAATTTGTAACGTTAGAAGCCTATATAATGAAGATATATTCAATCAACACATTATTTTGCTCGATTCGACATATAAGTCATAAACTATGATTAGAGTGAGTTTTTATTCTAGGTTTAAGGAATTTGTATCTTACCATATCTACGTACTCAAATAACATAATATCCGAGAATAAATCACTCCTGGATCTATGATCACTACACCGCCAAAATTGAGGGAGTAAACAAGTTACCAGAATATAAGAGTCCCAATACAAGAGGCGCCTTTATTTCTAATAGCTGGTGTATTGATATGTCACATAAACTGAAATTGTTAAATGTGTCTGGCCGTCATAGTCAGTTAAAGTTTTTCATGATTTTACTGCCTATTCCTCCGTTTCATTTGCTGTACGGTAAGCACATATAATTGTCGCAGTCAAGTTCTACTAATCTATAAGTCACGTCCGTCATTTGTAAATCACAGCCATGTTTGAACAAGGCGGCAGGTAAAAAACTATAGAGTTTAGGCGAAAATAAAAAATATACGAGTATGTAACTTCTTTAAGTTTCTTCCTATTATTCAATTAATCAAGCACGTTCATACACACGTAACGGGAAATATTTCACAATTATTACACAATAACACTCGAATATACACAAATCCTATTATTGCTTTTATATATATAATAATATATTAAAGCAATGATAGCCACCCGGTAATAGCTGTGTGTAAAATATCTCACCTACTACCTCCCAAACTACCTCACCGCCGGCTGTAGCTTCACCGCATGGTCGCAAGGAAAATTATATTTTAATAAAGGAAAATTATATACATATATAATATAATATTATAAAAAGTTGGAACAGACAGCAGCGTTAATTAAATCTATCTTGTAACTAGCTATGTAAGTGAAACATTCTGCGGTATTATAGCTTCAAGCTGAATAACAGTTGAATTAAAGTTTTAATTGGAAGGGACGGACTTGTCAGCGGAGGCATGTACCTGGTGTATAATACGCTTTTAGTCATCCTTATGGTTTTGCTAATTAAATTCAACTGCAAATTTTAGCAGTTATAGCAATTACAAAATTGCACGAACGAGCTCACTTCGAGGATTTAGCTATTATTATTAATACATTTTATTTGTTCTATATTTGTAAAAATAATTGAAAGTGTAATTTATACATGATTTCATGTCGCACTTATGCTCCACACATTGTTCAGGCCTTGGATGATCTGCATGGAGATAGAGTATTTTGGCTAGCTACCACCTTCAAGAAGAAAATCTATTCAAGCAGTTATTGGTGTATTCAGGCAGCTATCCTTGAGAGCCCTAATGGGCCCCAATCGAGTTCAAGCCTGTTTATCAACTTGACGGGCCAGTTTGGTTATCAATTTGCTTTCGTGGAGGGTGTCCGTCAGGTCAACGTGACAGTAGCGTCAGTCATCATCGCACGATTGGCGCACTGAGACTCAAATTGGCACTCGGCAAGGTGCAGGCCATTTGTTTTCACGGACATTACAAGCCCAGCCAATGGGATCCCATAAAGTTTCCGGTGAAACGCGCATTGGGTTTGGATCTGAGATTATTTATTTTCGAATTACCCTTGAAGTAAAATGGAACTTTTTGGCGCACTTCAGGCGCATGGCTCCTCGACTGTTGAATGCGGCAATTGCTTTAAAACGATTCCTGCTCAATATTCTTATATTTTATAATTCCTGTTGTATACATTATAATACAATTATTACAGTATTTGTTTAAATTACGTAGGTAATTAAAACAAATATGGCAGTCCAAGCATTTTTGTCGTTTAAGTAATCACAAACTGTGTAGTAGGATTTTTTAATCAAAATGTTTTTCACGTGCAACTTGCATTTCCCTTCTGTGAGCATTGTAATATGTTTGGGACTTTTATTATAAAACCGCAAATAATTACCTAAAAAGGACCTTTAATTGTCTTTGCATGTCTAAAACCTGGTACTGCTATTTTATATTTATTTCTAGTGTTGTAGTCGTGGCTATCACTATTTAATTTACATTTACAAATTTTTTTCCGCACATACTTAATATTTTAAAATATATACAGACTCGGTAAAGTTAATATATCAATTTCTTTAAAAAGATTCCATAGAGATTCCCTAGGATCCATTTCATAATATATGGCTCGAATTGCACGCTTTTGTAAGATAAAGATTGTCTCTATCTCAGCAGCAAATCCCCACAGCAATACACCATACGACATAATACTGTGGAAGTACGCAAAATAAACGAGCCTAGCCGTAGCTACGGCTGTTAGCTGTCTTATTTTACAAACTGGATATGCAGCAGAACTAAGTCTTCCGGCTAGATCATGAATATGTGAATCCCACTGTAAAGTTGAATCCATTTTTATTCCCAGGAAGACTGTCGCATTGTCAATAGAGAGTTTATCTGGGCCAAGCTTAATGTTTGGTTCAATAAAAGGAGGTCTTTTTTGAATTTAAGAGCAGATTATTAGCAGCGAACCATTCAGAGATCATAGATAATTAACACATTATTTACATGAATGAGTTCATTATCTTTCCTAACTACTTTAAATACCAGAGAGGTATCATCTGCGAATAAAACAATATCGCAGAAATCTTTGACCATGCAAGGCAGATCATTAATATACGCCAGGAACAGAAAAGGTCCTAAAATTGATCCCTGCGGTACACCTAATACCCGAAAGATGTATTGCCATTTATTCCAACCTTCTGTAACCTGTCTGACAGTTATGACTATAAAATTCAAAGCTTTTCCACGAATACCATAGTGTGAAACCTTACGAAACAGAGTGCGGTGTTCTACACATGCGCCTTGAAAAGATCACAAAATACGCCAATAGCATCATGTGCTTCAAGTATATGTGACATCAATTGAACACCTGCATCTGTTGTGGATCTGCTTATATTAAAACCAAACTGATTCTCATTCAATATATTATGCTCATTAAAATGGGATAAAAGTTGTTTGAGCATAATTTTTTCGAATATTATATAGATAATTTACTCAGAACAGGTAAGGTGCATATAGGTCTATAATTGCAAGGGTCAGATGCAGCTCCCGACTTCAAAATTAAAGTGATTTTACTGTTTCATTAAGTCGAGGAAATTTCCACTATCGACACAGCTTAGTTTTTATGTTGGTACCGAATATTTCTAGCCTACTGGTTGTTAACGGCACGTTATGTTCAATTTCAAACCTTTCTGTTACTGTTTCCATCAAATTTTATCGCAAGACCCTCATGATCAGACCTAACACCCTTCAATATTAACTTTTTGTAGTCTTACAGTTTGAGTATATATTGTCTATACAGGTAGATGAAGTGTCTGTTATCCTAGTGGGCTCACAGAACAGAAATTTCAAATTAAATGACTTAAATAATAAAATAAGATCAGTCTTATTTTTAGAATTCTTTCTGCAGATGATCTTTTAAACGCTCTGCCTACACTAAAATTATTTAAATTAAATAATATAGCATCTGCTCTAAGCAATGTTTCAGTGAAACATAATATATCAAAAGGATATTTATCTACGAACATTTCAATTTCAAGTATTTTGCCAAAGAAGCGATTTATATTTTGGTAGTACAGTGCTATGTCAAAACACTTCCCTGTTGTCTGCCCTAAAAGTTTAACTGAACATTTGTATTAGTACATATACTAAAATCTGTAGCGTCAATAAAATACTTGATTATACTTCCTATAACCAACTCAATATTATAAGCTACCAATGTAGCAATTAGATTCTTATATTTCTTAGGTAGGTGCATCCTATACCGATTAAAAATAAATTTAGTAATAAATTTATTAGGTACAATCAAAAAATAAAAGTATTTCACTATGACGACATGTCATATTAAATAATATAGATAGATAGATAGATAGAAAACTCTTTATTGTTACACCACATATAAAATATTAAAGTTTACATCATAACATTTAATTAAATAATAATAACATAGTGTTACAATGGGCGGCCTTATCACTAAAAGTGATCTCTACCAGGCAACCTTAGGATGGAGTTGAATAAACAAAACAGTTGGGGCGGGTGTAGTCTAACAATTAACAATGAAAAAAGTACAAATTCATAAAAGTATTTTAATAATAAAACGAATTTTACTATAGTTTCTAAACAAATGTATAAAAATAGGATGTAAGTTTTTAAAATAAATATATACATAATATATATACGCATAAATAAATATATACATAAATATATACACATATCAACATACATAAATAGATAATGATATATATATATACGTATATATATATATATAAATAAATAAATTATATAAAGATACATACATATCATAATATTATCCCATACAAAGCCTAGACATTGACAAAAATGTAGTGCAAAATTAATTGGACAAATATAACTTTTTAATTTGATCCTTGAACATTCTGAGAGTCGGTGCTTGTCTGATAGATACAGGAAGAGAATTCCACAAGCGAGCAGCCTGAATGGTGAAAGATTTGCTATAAAACGAACTAGTATGAGGATGGATTTCAAGTGTAAGATTTTCTGATGACCTTAAGGTGTATGAAGAACAGTGAAGGAAATCAAAACGTTCCTTGAGATAGCGTGGGGATGTAGGATTAAACAATATATTGTAAAGGAGACTAAGAATATGAGCATTCCGGCGAAAACGTATTGTCAGCCAATTGAGCTTAGAACGAAACTGAGAGACGTGATCATATTTGCGTAAACCAAATATGAATCTAATATAAAAATTTTGAAGACGCTCAAGTTTATCTAGCTGTTCCTCCGTGAGATCGAGATAGCAGGCAGCAGCATAGTCAAGAATTGGAAGTAATAGAGATTGAGCTAATGCAACACGTCATATAGCGATCCATTGTTATTCCAAGATTCTTTACAGAGCTACTAAAGGGAATAGCAATACCACCAAAGAAAACTTGAGGAAGTAATACCCAGTCTATTGTTGACATTAATACCCAGTCTATTGTTGACATTAATCTTGAGCTACCATTGTTTGTGTCTTAATGGGATTTACTTGTAACCCAAAAGAATTGCTCCATTTAGCTATGCGATCAAGATCAGCATTAACAATCTGAATGGTTTCAGGTAGTTTATTCATTGGAGCCTTAGAATAAATCTGTAGATCGTCTGCATATAGGTGGTAGGAAGAAGTGAGGTTGTGAGAAATCGAATTACTAAATAATGCAAACAATAAAGGAGATAAGACACCACCTTGCGGGACGCCTGCAGTCGTGCTACACCACGAAGAGTATTCATCTTCTAGGCGAACACGCTGCCTGCGCCCGTACAGATAACTGCGAAACCAATCAACTGCCGTTGGAGAAATGTTAATTGAGCTAAGGAGAGCAAGAAGAATGTCAAAATTCACAGTGTTGAATGCGTTGCTAAAATCTAAAAGAGTTAATACAGTAACTTCGCCATTGTCCATTCCAAGACGGATATCATCAGTAATTTTTATGAGAGTAGTTACTGTGCTATGCCCAGGTCGAAAGCCAGATTGAAAAGGGTTTAAAAGTCTGTTACTAGTTAAGAATTTGCTAATTTGGTTGTAGATAAGACGCTCGAGCACTTTTGACAGGAATGGAAGGATTGAAATGGGTCGATAATCGGAATAAGATTTAGGGTTTGATTTTTTAGCCAAGGGAATAATTTGAGCGTCTTTCCAAATTGAGGGAAATACTCCATCAGAGACAGAGTTATTAAAAATGTGACACAGAACAGGAAGTATAACATCTAGTATGGGCATAACCATGTTACGACTTATGCCGTCATTACCAACAGCATTAGAAGTGATTGAAATTACGCTCTTCTTAACATCGCAAGCGGACAGTTGATTAAAAATAAATGGCGAATGGTCGGGAGTCGGTAAAGTTGAAAGGTAACGTAAGGTATTGTTTTTATCTGAGATGTTAATATCAGACAACGAAGAGAAATGTTGGTTTAGAGAATTGATATTTACATCATTTGGAATAGATTCTTGTCGTGATTTACCTATTCCCAATGACCTGAGAAATTTCCATACTTTGGCAGGGTCCTCATTAGCGACAGATTTGTGAACATGGTGGCGTAAAGCATCCCTACACACCATATTGCAGCGATTGCGAGATTTAACATACACAGCTTTATTTTCATCACATGGTCTATGCTTGTATTTACTTTTAGTGACAACTTTTTTATGCATTAACACTTTTATATCATTGGTTAGCCAAGGAGCTGGAAGGTGCTTTAATTTTATAGCTCGAAGAGGGGCATGCTTATCATACAACTGTGTTAATAAGGAGTTGAATATAGCAACTTGGTCATTCACAGTCACTGCATCATATACCGGAGACCAGTCGACTACTTGGGCATCATTAAGAAATGCTACCTGGTCCATGCCACTAAAATTGCGCTGAGGTATGATTTTAGGTTTTGCTTTCGGAGGACGAATTTTGTAAGATAGGAATATCAGATCATGATACGAGAAGGCATCGGCGGAACATTGACCGTGCTTAGCAACATGCTGGGTGGATGATACTATAATCAAGTCGAGAAGTGAAGGAGAGTAGTTAGGGGAGTGATGAGTAGCATTTAAAGGTAGAATATGCATGTTGCAGGAATTAATGACAGCTTCTAGTGAAGAAGTACGACAATCACGTTTGAGAAGACAGGTGTTGAAATCACCCATGATAATGGTATGGATATATGAAGGGGTAAGATCTTCAAGGATCTGTTCAAATGATGAGAAGTAATTATTACAGGAAGAGTTGCTATAATAGGCTCCGAGTAAGATTTTATTATGTGAAAGAAGAACCTCCACAAAAAGATGCTCACCAGCATTTGATATAGGCGGTTGGGATGAGGTACTGACTACTGAGAAAGGAATATGTGATCTAAGATAAATAGCTACCCCACCCCCACGGCTGTCACTACGATCATTTCGGATTAGGTTAAAGCCGGGCAAGGAATATGATAAAGAGGGTAAGCACGGCTTGAACCATGTCTCAGAGACTATTATGGCGTGAATATTTTTGTGAACTAGAGATGCCTGCATATCGGGATAATGTGCCGGAATACTTTGCGCGTTGATATGAATCACGTTAAAATTCTTCGGTACATCAGAAAACTGCGAGTCGAGAGTATCGTTAAGCGTTGGAATTCTTTCGAAACTCTGGTCACTAAGAGAACTGTTAGAAGACAATGACAAATACTCTTCACTATCACTATCATCCGCGTTTTTAAATAAGTTTTACATATATCTTAATATGAGATATATATATATTATAATATAATATACTAATAAATATATTTATATATACTAAATATATACTTACAAATAATTATAATTAAATATATTAGTATAAGAGGTTTTTTATAAATATCCACCTGCCAGTTGGGTATCAGTAGGTCAAAGAATACATTTAACAAACACGCACAATACACACGGATACTAATATTTGTTTTTACCCAGAGAAGATAAAATGAATAAAAACACCAACACATAGACACAAACTAACCACATCAGATACATATATGCATAATATAATAAATTGTACATTATGTTATGACAATATTAGTTAATTATATTAAGGTCATTTTGTCACCAGGCTTGAACAGAATAAGCTATTGTTTGTGATAAGCTCTATGGTTGGTGATAAACTCTATGGTTTGATGTGAAATAAAAAACTTCAACGTCAAAACAAATGTCAAAACTGTTTTGATACGAGAAGGTAGTAAAATTATTTAGAATGATGTAAAAAGGACAAAAGCTACATATTAACTACCTACGTAAAGTGCATAAAATTAGAAGACATACATATGGTACCCAAATACGAACAAACCATATTGTAAACAAAATTATGTACTAATTATACCATCAAGAAGAGATTGAAGCTGTAATGTCATCGCTTTTTGGAAGCAGCTCGTCTCGGCTTGGCTGTAGCTATCGACTCCTTGGGAGCATCATGCACTGGAATCGGTGCTTCCGTTCCACCAATCTTATCGAGCTCTGCAAGAGGGCTGATACGATGTCGTATTCCGTCAGCACCCGATATGAACACGAAACCGTCTTTCGTCCAACATTTGCCAATGCCATTTATTTATTTATTTATTTATAATTAAAACGGTTTACACCAATAACATTAATTAAACACACATTTCAATATATAATGTCAGATTACACTCAGAATTATACAGTACAAATTAAATCATATTTAAATAAAGTAAGTATACTTTATTTAAATATGATTTAATTTGACTAAGTCACTAAGACTAATAATAATTATAATACAAATAATACATAATTCTAAACAATACAAATTAAATTATCAAAATATCTTAAGTCAATAATTAAAATACAAATAATACATAATTCTTAACAATACCAATTGAATAATTAAAATATCTATAGTCAAATTATAATCATTCATCCCTCTCACAAAAATCCAGGCATGCAGTCAAAATACTTTGCCATCCATCAGCAAATAAATCACACTTGGGCTTGGCTGCCAGGAGAGTGTTGAGCGCAAAGAGTGTACGCGGTACGGGCGAATTATGTCGCGCCACGGTTTGACAATCTGGAACGGCGAAAAATTGATGTCTCCTGCCACGTCGGTAGTTATCAGGCACAAAAAATTTACACAGCACATCATGGAGATCTGGCGCGTCAATCTGTCCTCTCAGAATCTTGCATATCACTGCAAGCTGTTGTTTTTCCCGCCTGACTTCCAGAAAGTTATACCCGAGACAACCGAGGAGAAATTTCGTGGGATACATATATGGGTAGTATCCATTCATACGCTTATACAAATACCTGAGAAAAGCTTTCTGTACCTTCTCGAGCATAAGAGAATATTTGCTCTCGTGTGGGTTCCAGACGCACATAGCACTTTCTAACTTGCTACGGACCAATGCCTCAAAAATTAACCGTATAACATGGTGGTTGTCAAAGTCATTAGAATTTCTCAAGATGAAACCCAAACGTCTAAATGACTCTTTAGCCAATGTGACAATGTGGTCGTGGAACGTTAACTTGCGATCGAATATGACTCCCAGATCTTTAATAACTGTCGAACGAGTTACGCTAACACCATTTATTTTGTATTCGTAACTTACTGGGTGCCACATTCGACCGAAAGTCATGGCGTAACATTTAGCTATGTTAAACTCCATCCCATTCTCGCGACTCCAACGATTTACAGCATCGACGTCCTGCTGCAGGGCTGTGCAGTCATCTTCAGACCTTACCTCGGTAAAAAGTTTTAAGTCGTCAGCGTACAGCAAACATCGGGAATTTTTGAGGACGGATGGAAGATCGTTTATCATTACCAGAAATAAAAGAGGCCCCAGTATAGATCCTTGACTGACTCCGGAGCGCGCCATATCTTTGGCGAGCCACCATGAATGTTTGATGCCGTGTTTTAGTTAAAAACTCAGATAGAGTTAAACCGGATCCTTTTAAACCCGTCTTTGCGAACCATATCTTGTTTCTAATCTCCAACGTACGCAATTTAAACAGGATTGGTCTGGGTTTATCAGGAGTGGACGCACGACCCATTCGGTGACAGCGGCTGATATCCTCGACAGTAACACTTAACTTCGTGTGAGTTGCTACGGCCCTGGCTACCACTGATGCAGTATCTTCATCCTTGGATTCCACAACGCCATGTAGCAGCAGGATCTTACGACGACTACGCATTTCCATAGAATCCTGCTGTTGAACAAGCATGGCCACCTGATCTTGAAAAATATTTGAATCCATTGTTAATTATTATCTGACTCGCCAACTTGAATCCGGTTATGATAATTCGCAGCATGGTTTTCGTGTCGCTCGCTCTACAGACACAAATAATATCAACTTCGTAGACTTCGTCACCAACCACATGGTTAATGGGCGGCAGGTTGATACCGTATTTCTAGATTTCAGGAAAGCGTTTGATATGGTAGACAATGACGTACTCCTGGTGAAACTGTCGGTTATGGGAGCCTCCTTGAAGCTATTGAGGTTTTTTGCTCACTACTTAAAAGATCGGAGGCAGTATGTACAGCTAAAAAGAAATAGATCTGGCGAATACTTCACTAGGTCAGGTGTGAGTCAAGGTCATGATAAATGATCTTCCAACAGTACTCAATACAGCCCGGTGTTTAATGTTTGCAGATGACTTAAAAATCTACCAGCCTGTAAACGAACTTGTCGATGGTATCGAACTTCAGCATAATATCAATTCGTTGGTGCAATGGAGCCGGTTAAATCGACTAACATTTAATGTATCTAAGTGTAAAGTAGTCTCTTTCTCCAGGTCTCCTAAACCCTTGATCCTGCAATACACATTGGAGGGTTCTGCATTGGAGAGGGTTAGTAACATCCGAGATCTTGGAATAATATTCGATAGCCAGCTTGATTTTCGAGAGCATATTATATGTATTTGCAAAGATGCAAGCAAGGTATTAGGATTTGTAATGAGGACAGCCTCGCAATTCCAAGACTTTAGGGTTGCAATCACACTATATAACGCGTTCGTTCGTAGCAAGTTAGAGTTTGGTTCATTAATCTGGGATCCGAAAGAGGCAAAGTATACTTTGATGATAGAAAGGATACAGAGAAAATTTGCTAGATACTTGTATAAACGTATGTACGGATACTACCCCTATCTTTATCCTTCTTTGTTCGTTTCTGGAATGATCGGAATAGATACGTTGGAGTACAGGCGTAAATTTTTACTAATTGTTCATTATTGCCAATTACTGCGCAATAATGTCAATAATTCAGACGTGTTAGCCATTCTTGGCTTATACGTTCCAAATAATTACCTTCGCGTTGGTAGTCGTCGCCGGCATCAGCTGTTCACGTCTCCAGCTGTACGAACGAATACGCCGGTAATGCGCCAACGCATAGAGTTGCGACTTTTTTAAATGATTTTGCGCACGAGTTCCAACAAGTTGACATTTTTGTAGATAATTTGAAAATTATTGTTGGTAGCCTTAGAGTGTTTATAAATCTGATACTTTCTCACAATATTGTTCCTGACATTTAGATCTCACAAACACTATATGAACATATGTATCAATATTTATATGATATTATTTAAGATAGTTAGCGTGTTGGTCTTTACTGTAAGTTAACTATTGTACATTGAATAAATAAATAAAAATAAAAAATAAAAAATAAATAAATAAAAAAATCTTGAAGGCATTGAATAGCTGTCATAATAAAGGAGCGGAATGCAGTAAAGTCTGATGCCAAGTTGTTTACATTGGTTGAAGGAGTTGCAGCTTGAAGCTCACCTTCATAAGCATCCATCCGCTGCATAAATAACTGCTGGAGTTGGGCCATTGAATGCTGTACTGCCTCCATATTGAAATTGAAGTGTGTGCAATGAATACCAGTATAATTATCTCAGTTTAATTTTGTGTGAAGTGACTATATGATAAAGATAACACCCACTGGTAAGTATTTTGTACTAGATTTTAATTACACATTAAATTTAGACATAAAGGAGAAGATTAACTTATTATTTTTAAATAAATTTACTCAGACAAAATTTTATAGATGTTTTATACTCTCCTACCCCCGCAGAAAGTAATAGTATTTAATGAGTGAATATGCTCATTCTGTGTCCAAGATTAACTGTCACTGCTTGTATGTCAGAGTGGTGCGGTCAATGACGTTGTACTGTGCTGCCGTCCATTGCTCTTTTGAGAAGTTATCTAAGGGTTAATATCCCTGGGGTGATCTATATATATCCATATGTGTATATCAATCGACAGTCCATGCTCCACTATTTGGTGTCTTAAATAGTGAGAACAGCTGGCCTAACTAGGGCTGGTAGCTTTTGCTGGACTGAGTAGACTGCCGGCTAGTGCAAGTACATTCACGGCATGGCTAATTCAGTAAGTAACTGTGCACAATAGCGATCTTATAGCCATTTATTGGGCACAATTGCAGCATACTCATTATAATACTCTTGTTAAACAAACTTTTCTTTTTTGTTCAAATATCGCAGAGTTATTCCTTTTCTTAGTTATGAATGACACAACATTTGATTTTTATTTATGGAAATTTTGTACATGTCAATAATAACAAGTATTTTAAAAATAAATTTTCTGTTAAGCCGACGTAACGTCACAAACAACACGCAGCCAAACTGGAAGAATTTTCAACGCGTTTCGATTCTACACGACTCTCTTCTGACTCTACGAGCGTACGATCGAGAAAAATTTAACGATCGTGCGATCGTAGAAAGATGTCTGTCGATGTGTCGATGTCAAGATCTCCTAAGGATGTCTCGTCTGAGAAGCGACAGGCGTCGAATTTTTTTCCGGTTTGGCTGCGTGTTGTTTGTGACGTCACGTCGGCTTAACAGGAAAATTTGGCGGAATTGTCACTATAAATATTTATTATTATTTGAGTGTTTTAATAAAATATTAATGTAACGTTTCCTTAAAATACTTATAATTATTAAATATGGATTTCATACGCAAAGTAACGTCTGAATCTATAAATTACTAGAACTTAGTAGACAAACGAGTATATATAAGTACATTATTTATAAACTAAACTCATGTAACAGTGTTATAATTAGACTAGATATCTGTCTGTTTAAAGTTTGTAGAAACGAATTTATCGACGTAATGATGTAAACGTTTCTTGTATTTCTTTTTAACTTTATAGCTTTTAAAAATAGCTTGGATTAGGTTACGGAACTATTCAAAGAAATAGCTTATGTGTTGGTGTTTTATTGCGTTGTGTTATGCTTTGCTTTGTAAACAGGAACGTCGTCAAATCTGTTATGACCAGTTCAAGGGTTCAATATTAGAAAACGGGACCCTATTACTAAGGCCACACTGTTAGTACGTCGGTCTATTCGACGTTTAGAGGGATGGGTCTTTTGAATAAATAACATCGGTAGGTAGCTGACAATTTCACAGACTAAAGCTTTGTACTGTGTGTGTAGCTGTGTGTAAAACCATGGATGAAAGAAAGAGAAACAACTTATCGATATCCCCGAATTTTTAGAACATATTACTTATAATATATGATCACCTTCGTCACAGAAAATAAAATTCTATGTTAGCATTGTCTATTTCTCAGAATACAGTTGTTCAGAAGTGGCGGGCCTCACTGCACCCTATAATTACACGATTGCTCTCAAGACGCAACGATACATTCTACACTGAGTAAAATGGCGATTATAAAGGATATGAAAATTCAGCTTAACATCCGATGATATCACTTAAAGTAGGGAGCGCACTGATATCAACAAAAAGGAAATGATACTGCTCTTGTTGCTTGTGACGGTGACTTGGCTATTAATGTTGACGTGTTAATTGCCTTAAAGTGCCTATTTGATTACTTCCTCATATGTCAAATTATATTCTGCCATTTATTACCGTTGTATAAAGTTATACATTATCAGCTTTCTTCTCGCATTTAGCGTTACGTCATGTTCTCTTTCCTACTATTTATCGATGACTTCATCATCTACTGGTAATATATTCAATCCTCGCACTACGGTTTACTGTACCAGCCGGATCGTCCACTGCTGAACACAGTCTCACCCATCAAGTGGGCTTGCCATAATCCCCAAGCTTGGCAGACGTCTTGGGGGCTGTAGTGTAAAATGACAGTTTTTCAGAAGGCGCTGCTGCCCACCTTGCGGTACTTTGCCCTTAGTCACCTCTTATGAGACCCATGGGAAGAGATGAGAACATTCTAGCCTGGTACCCCGTGGGGAATATTTAATATACCTTCCTCGTATTGTGGGTCATCATATTAGTTACGTCATTATATTCTAATGCAACTCTTATACATCGAATCTATGTAAGTTTAGAAGATAAGTACACAATTGTAGAACATTACCTACTTTACTCAGCCAAACAGCCACAATACGAATTAAAAAAGAAAATATGTTACTTAAACCAATGTTCACAGATTAGGATTATTAACATTTGGTATTTTATAATACAATATGGAACCGCTGATTTCGCCAGCAAAAAAGCTTGAAACTATGGTGCAGTTTCTTTTATATATTAAATAAAAGAAACTGCATTTTATTAAATATTTATTTTTTATCAGAAACACAGAATCGTTTAATATTTTGTTTTAAGCTGAAGGGTAAGAGCAAAACACAAAAACGAGGTGTTTTTTAGGCAAATTTCCGTGCGAAAATATATCGTGTAGCTTTGAAATAATAATATCGTGTAAACGTATCTTTAAGTTTGTTATCTTAAGCTATATATTTAAGAAAATTGTTTATTAAAACTGTATAGGATTAAATTTATCACACTTTATAATTTTGTATTGAATGAACTATTTTTATTTCTTTCTATCCAGGTTTCAAATGCATTTTGTCAATTATAGTAGGATAGAATTAGCACCCGTAACTATCGTCAAATTATAAAGTATCGGGATTACTTTTCTTTAGAGCTATATCAAATTTGTTTGGTACCAAACTTGGGTCAGTTTTTCTAAAAGTTCATATGATTTTTTTTAGTAAAACATTAAACAAACTTTATTCAGTCTTACAAAAATGAAATCATTTAGAGAAATTTATGTTAAAATTAAATTGCTTTTAAATCAACACTTGGTTTGCTAAAAAGTCACGAAAATTAACTTTAAACCAATTACTAACCACATCTTAGGCGAGAGAGAGTTGAATTTCTATACGGCTGCGGCGAGACGGCAGCACTCTTACACCTGTTATTTGTTTATTTTCTGATACATATTGTTATTATACGAAGCTAATAATATTATCTCAGATGACCCATTTGTATGTGACTTGTATCTCATATATATAATAGTCTCTTTTACCGAAATAGTTCGAATTTGATTTTGATAAAAGCGTAAGCTGTTGGCCTCCCATAATATATGACAACGCTGCTATCTTCATGATAACGTCACGATTTTAAAAAATTACCTCAATGTTATTTTTTGCTCAGTGTACACGAGGGTGGTAGCTAGCCAGGCGAGCATTCGCAAAATATCCTTGTACCATGCATCGAGATATACGTTACACTGTAGAAGACATTTGAGACAAAAGTCTCTGCCTTTTTTGCTATTTTAAACTTAAGTGCGCTGCAGCGCTTTACGAGATCGGACTGAAGTCTAGAACTAATTATATCGTCTAACCAAATATCCGAACACGCAGCGCCACAACGCTTGTATGTTAATGTTTCCTACAAAAATTCGCTTACAGCGCTTAAGCTAATTGCATCATCTAACCAAACTATTCAAACATGCAGCGCTAGACTACTTTTGAGGTATGGTTTCTCAATATCAAAGACTACCAGCACACAGAACGGACATGGCTTTTGTACCTACGAAACTTTGTGAAGAGTATATTAGTTAAACAATAGTAAAATAAAGTTAAAAAATAAGTATGAGGGTTACTAACTACGCTATTCAGTTTTTGAATGATTATAAAATCTAGATTAAAAAAAGTTAATCGTATTTTGCATACATACATTTAAGTAAATAATATTAAAATATAATACATATAATTTTTTTTATTAAGGTTTTGAATTAAAAATATAAATCCAAATTTCGTGTATTTATTTAGTAACTTATTTTAAGAGAATACCTACGAGTAATTGATATAATATAAACTCTTTTGCAAAAAAAACGGGCCCTTTAGATTTTTTTCTCTACTTCAATGAAGAAGAACAAGAAATAGGTTTTGTTAATTTGACGATGTATTGGCACGTTTTTTGAAGCATCCTGGCATGATTCTTTACGTTCCAAATTTAAAATTTGAAATTATTAAAAGAAAAATAATGATTATTGTGGATTATTCTAAAATTGCTTTACTAATGGCGCGAATTGCTGAAACGATTTAAAACTGATTACGATATTTTAAAACTTTTTGGATATTTTCTGCTAATTAAACAATTTAATCTTTCTTTTTACATTAAATACCACTTTTTGATATGAGCGATAAGGGCCGATAAAATTATAGCCCTACTTGAAGAAGGTTGTACGCAAACTTACGTGTCTCAGCGTTGTACCGACAACGGTATCAAGAGACTGGTTCGGTCAAAAGAAGACCCGGTTCGGGAAGAAAACGATGCACAGAACCAAGAGATGACCGCTTTTTGGTGAGTCAGGCGTTGCGTAATCGTAAGGCGTCAAGTGTGCACCTGAAGAAGAGCCTTGAAGAAGTAAGAGGAGTAGAAATTAGCTTGTGGACGGTCAGGAGGAGGCTTTTGGCTGCCAATATCAAGAGTTACCGCCCAGCTCGGGGCCCTAAATTACTCCGTGAGCACCGTGTTGCTCAACTTCAGTTTGCTCGGAACTGTGCTTCATGGACTCTGGAGGACTGGAATAAAGTATTGTTTTCTGATGAAGCTAGAATCTCTTTGTGTGGAGAGGACCGACGCCGGCGAGTGCTGCGAAGACCACGGGAACGCTATGCGGAAGTGTGTTTCGAAGAAATCACTCCTTATGGCGGAGGCTCCGTTATGTTTTGGGCAGCAATTAATTCGACGGAGCGTACGGAGTTAGTTTTCATAGAAAATGGAACATTAAATGCACACCGGTACATAATGTAAGTCCTAATTCCATATGCACAACCCACATTGACTGCACTTGGGGAAGATTCCATTTTTATGGACGATAATGCTCGCCCGCACCGTTCTGGCGACGTGGAAGCGTACATGCAAGAAGTTGAGATCCGTCGTTTAGATTGGCCTGCTCGAAGTCCTGACCTCAATCCAATTGAGCATGTGTGGGATGTTCTAAAGAGACGGGTAAAATCAGTGCAACCTGCTCCACAAAACATCAGGGAGCTAAAAAGAGTCATTGCAAAAGAGTGGGAACGTGTTCCTCAAAACGTTATTAAAAACATCGTGGAAAGCATGCCCAGAAGGATTCAAGCTGTGATTTTGGCAAGAGGAGGTCACACTCGTTAATAGGTTTTTACATTTGTAACTTTATTTAATAAAAAAAAAAACTGGTCTTTTTTTTTTATACAAAAGGTGACAAACAAGCAGACGGTCCACCTGATGGTAAGTGGTCACCGCCGCCTATGAACACCGGTAATATCCGCAGCATTACTGGTGCGTTGCCTACCATAAATCTGTAAAATTAAATAGTCTTTATTGCCGACCACTTCTTATTGTTTGGGCGTGTACATTGTTTTAAAGAATCCATCGTTTCTTTTAATTGCTTGAATTCACTTCACGCGCATTAATTTACACGATATTTATTTATTTATTTAACAATTTTAGGGAAATTAACAGCTTTCTAGGAATAACAAACGCAACATATAAATATCTGAAGGCTAATTAAAAATTTCCACATATAGCAAGTAAATTTACAAAAAGATCAAAGTTAATGAACGACTACTAAATAATATTAAGGAACATTACAGGTAATATTAAGATTTAATTTGTTAATGTAGATTATTACATTATAATAAAGATAAAAAGCTTTTTTTTTTTTTATGTCTGATAGGTTAGCCTTTGACCACTATCTCACCTGATCGTAAGTGATGATGTGGTCGAAGATGTTATTCAGACTAACCTAGAGTTACTGGCTCTCAAGGACAGCTGCCGGAACACACCGTTAGGTGCTTGGCGACAGATTTTCAACTTGAGGGTGGTAGCTAGCCAGGCGGGCATTTGCAAAGTGCCCTACCACCATGCTGTAACGACTGCTATCCTAAGACAATAACCGGGACCGACGGCTTAACGTGCCCTCCGAAGCACGGAAGCGCTCAGTAGTAATGCCCAACCAGCGGTCACCCATCCAAGTCGTGACTGCGGCGGACGTTGCTTAACTTTGCTGATCGATTCAGAATGGCTAAGCAAACTTGGCTACGAGCGCTTCAAAATATATTAGATAAAAAGCTAAGTTATTAAAACATCTGCACGTCCGAATCAAAAATGTGTTATAAGTATACAGACTACGTCAAAGAAATAAATTTCATTTAATTAACTAAAATCGACCTTAGAACGTAAATCCTTAGGTACCCGTTTTGCAAAAGAGTGTAGTTATGGAGGGAATTATAAATATGCTCCTTGGAGTATTCCAGCCATTTGGGAGTTATGTTGATAAACAGACACGTCAAACTTTTTTCATCGTCAGTAAATAATAGGTAATTTACTCAATGTTGCTAGTTGTCATATCTGTCCACTTAATCTATGAATTTCAGTTCCCAGCTTCGACAACGTGGCTGCCTATGCTGTGTCGTGAAGCATTGTATTTCACGATAACAAATCGACAAAATAATAATGTATTCGGGCGCGTTTAATTCCAAAATCTCAACTTACTTGTGAAAAGTAATTCCATCGCTTTGATTTGTTTTTCCCAACTGGCTTCTGCAGTATCTAAGGATGCAGGATGACATTTTGGATACACAATTTTCGTCGAAAAGCACGTGTGATCTCTATGAGTGCACAGCTGCGTGTGGGTGGGGACATGCCAGCTGGCTTGTCCTACCTATTCGACTTTGCTCGTTTGTAGTATATAGAGGTCAATGGTACCATGCGGTAAAGCTCAAGACGGCGCGGCGCTGCCGTAGAACAACTATGGACTATACTACACAAGCATGGACCTGCGGCACTGCACTCCATAGTTATTACCGCTGGCCTATCACTGCTCTGTTTGTAAAAGACCTATTTGTTAACATTATAAAATCTATACCTACTTGAAGTCATCATATACTCGCAAGAAAAGCTTCTCACAGAATACTACCGTATGTATCCAGTTGTATCATCAGAATCTGTATTAAGCTTTTCACGAATTGAGGAAATATATAATAATAGTAATGATTTATTACAGATAACACAGATCTATTAGAAGACAATTATTAAATAAAATTAAGTAGAATTATATAAGGACTACGTTTACATTAATAATGTAGCCCAATACTTTAAAAAAATTGGTAATTAATAGTATTAACCGTCGCATTTACAGACTAAGGGCCTGTTTCAGAATGTTCGAGTAAGTTCCGGTTTTACTACCCAGAACATATTTACTAAACAAAACACTATCTTTGCGTTTCACAGTCATCGATATACCCTATCCATCGATTAAAGCTTGAAACGTGCTGCATGTTAACTGTCATTTTTATCATTCGGTTATTTTATGTGTTGCATAGCAACCTGCAACTTTATTAGGACATTCTAAAACGAACCCTTAGTGTTACTCTAAATCTGGCAATTCGGTGTCTTATCGAGAACCTGCACGCGGGCCTCCGCGAGCATAGTGCAAGCACTGCTCCATCGCCTCCGCGAGCATAGTGCAAGCACTGCTCCATCGCCTCCGCGAACATAGTGCAAGCACTGCTCCATCGCCTCCGCGAGCATAGTGCAAGCACTGCTCCATCGCCTCCGCGAGCATAGTGCAAGCACTGCTCCATCGCCTCCGCGAGCATAGTGCAAGCACTGCTCCATCGCCTCCGCGAACATAGTGCAAGCACTGCTCCATCGCCTCCGCGAGCATAGTGCAAGCACTGCTCCATCAGCTCCGCGAGCATAGTGCAAGCACTGCTCCATCGCCTCCGCGAGCATAGTGCAAGCACTGCTCCATCGCCTCCGCGAGCATAGTGCAAGCACTGCTCCATCGCTTCCGCGAGCATAGTGCAAGCACTGCTCCATCGCCTCCGCGAACATAGTGCAAGCACTGCTCCATCGCCTCCGCGAGCATAGTGCAAGCACTGCTCCATCAGCTCCGCGAGCATAGTGCAAGCACTGCTCCATCGCCTCCGCGATCATAATGCAAGCACTGCACCATCGCCTCCGCGAACATAATGCAAGCACTGCACCATCGCGGGAGGCGGAACACGATGCGGAAAGAGTCATTATACTGCACCTTAAGCGTACGGTAACTTTCCACCTTGTATTTACACCATAATTGTGGAGTGTAAAGTGCAGTCTTTAAGAGCAATGTTTTCGCATCAAATGAGCAAATACCAAACTTTATAACTAGCATATTGGCTCAAACCGCAACAGATCGTCTTTCTCTATCTAAGTCATAGTCGTACAAGAGATCACTGGCAATAACATGTCCTAGGTTAGGCTTACGTAAACGAAGAAATATATTTTAGGGATTTTCCCAGCCGCATTCCTTTTTGTGGTTCCGAACAGCATTGATACTGACTTGGCAGTGTTGTACTGTAAGTTGTAGTTATTATTATATTTTTATATACTACTCTCAAACGTAAAAGTATCCAGCGCTAGTAAAGCTCGCCGTCCCGTCCACAAGTAACTTTATCCAAATACGGCGTAGGTTTTTGTACAAGAAAGCCGGATTAGGGACCACCCCACTGCTGAATATTTAACGTGTATAAAGGCGAGCACAGACCATCAAAAGGACAGACATTAAACTTTAATTTAAAAGGTATAACATTATTATTATACCTACTTATAACTACCTATGTTATATTCTGTAAGTTACTTATATTGTATAAGAGTGGTGAGGAATCATAAAGTAAACAATACATACGTTAGACATGTATATTTTATAATACATTGCCGGTTTTATATATAATTATATACCTACTATATGCGTATATGAGTGCTAAGTGAAAGGGAAAGCGGGTGTCCCGAGTTGTCCTTGAAAAAGACCACCGAATGTGGTTGAAACTATAGTCGGAGCTATCAGACTCATTCATAGGAGTTATCCCGTATTATTTACTTAAATGAGTGAAAACACGTTAGTTTTTATACTAAAATTTATTATTACGTAGGTAAAAATATTTGTAATTCATTTCCAATTGCTATGTAGCAAAATATTAATCCTGAGGATTTCTTACAAAAATCTGCAAAATATAACAAAATATTTCAAATAATTCCTATCTCTTTTACGAATTGCTTACAATGATGGGCCACATACTTTCATGATAACATATTTATATATATATACATATTACTATTCCTGTATATAGTTATTTAACAATTTCCCATCGATATAGCTCTCCTTGTGCCATATGCTATGTTTTTCTGACTTTTATTATGGGACATACCTACTCATGAGCTTGGACAGGTCGGTTGGGTAGTTCTTAAAACGGTATCCCGGTCTTTCACTATTTTCTATGACTATCAAAACCATAAACAATTACATTAATAGTTCCATTACTGATCTCCTGATACTGATGTCCTCACGCCTTGCCGTTTAACTTCAGTTAAACGGCAAGGCCTCATCCTTTTTTTTTTTTTTTTATATCATAATTAAAATGCCTTTACGCATACACACCCGCCGGGGAGCAGATGGTTATGTCGGACTCAGGGTCAATAAGGACCCCACTACCGACTAAAAACCTCATGGTGTTCCGTCGACATCGACTATTGACAGGGGTCGCGGGGTCACTCACGCTCTCATCCGCAGCCCCCATCAACGTCGCCGCCCGCCCACACGGGCCCAGCCTCTGGGATTTTCTCCCCCCCCCATCGCCACTTCCCGTTCCTCCGCCTCCCTTTGTGAGACAATTGTCTCGCAAAACGAGGCCACCGCCTCCCACGACCTCTCGTCACCGACCATCTTTAAGACAATGGCCGGCAAGGAGAGGTCGGACCCCACAACCGCGATCAGGGATCGCCGCGGTCCCGCTCCTCCTGGGCAAGCCTCCAGTGCATGCTGGGCGGTGTCTTCCACGCAGCCGCACTGGTGGCAGGCCGGGGACGGCTCCCTTCGTGCGACGTTATACAGGTATCTCCCGAAACAGCCATGTCCCGTGAGAACCTGCTTAAGCCTGAAGGTGAGCCTCCCGTGTCTTCTTACGACCCACTCTCCGAGTACGGACCGGATCGCTTCGAGAAGTCGTCGAGCGCCGGCCCCCCTCTGTGTGGGTCCTGCGAGGAGTCTCTCGCCCCACGTGGCGATAGCTGACGCCTTGGCGTCATCGCGCCAATGTGCCACCTCCCGCGGCGCCTCGTCCCGCTCCCGAGCCCGTGCTCTGCGTTGGTAGACCGAGGCTAGAACTTCAGCCTCAAGGTCCCACGGGAGCAGTCCGGCGAGGACGCACGCAACTTCGCAGGAGAGTGTGCGGTACCCTCGACACATTCTCACTGCCATCACTATTTGTGTCGCAAGTAGGGCAGAGGTCCCTCTCGGCGGAGAGAGCCTGCCCATATCGGGGCGCCGTACAGGGCCATGGAGCTGACCACCGCTGTATAGAGGCGGCGGCAGCTCCCTCCTCCTCCACTGGTATTCGGGAGGAGGCAACTCAATGCGCCAGCTGTCCCCAGGAGTTTGGGGGACAGCTGCCGCTCATGCGCATCGAACCTCCATTTACTGTCGAGGACGACGCCGAGATATTTCAGCGACGACCCAACAGGAATGGAGGTTCCGCCCACCACAATGGGCAAGGCCTCATCCTCATCCAACGCCGTTCAACTTCAGTTAAATGGCGTGGGATGAGGAAAGTTTTATTTAATTATAATACATTATCACAAAGGCCGTGAAATAGGCAAATATTTTTTTAATTTTAATTAATTTGCGAATGCCTATGAGTTTGAAGGCCGAGCCGTAGCGTAGGCAAGGACTTCACTAATGCGAGACAGGCAATTTCCATTTCCGCTGAGCCATATATAGCGCTTTTCTCAAAATTATTGATTCAATTAATATTTTCATATGTTAGGATATCTGCTTAGATTACAAATATCCGGTCAATCATTGTTTTAGTGTCACTTAATGTTATTATTGCTCTGTCAACAAGAAAGTCTATGTATTTTATGGTAATATTATAGAGTTCGATACTCCGACATGCTCCGTTAACGCCTGTAACATACACAACTGTAATAGCAACCTGTAACAAATAATACAAAATATCAAGCTACAGCCACGGACAGTAAATTTAATAAAACTCATAAATACTGTATATTAAATTCATCTAGCCAATTTGGCTTAACTCTGTCTCAAATAAATAATGAATAATTTTATTTACCTTTCTCGCTAAATAATAAATACACTCGAGAGCAATGAATCCGGGTCACTTAAATAATGTTAAAAATCTCGGAAACTAAAAATGATAGGTTAATGCAATAAATTGTATTTAATAGACAATGTAATACTCCTTAAATGAAAGTAAAAAAAATATGAGTCACCATACATTTTATTAACACAAAATTACATAAAGAAAAAAACTGCTGATCTCTCCTTAAAACAAAAATAGGAAACATGAAATTTTTGAACTTTATTACGATTTTCTTGAATTTTAATACTTCGTATTGCCTCCTCGTGCTTCCATTACTGCGTTTACGCGGTTTGGCATGCTGTACACCAAGTTCCTTATACGATTTTGGGGAATATTCTCCCATTCCTCTGTGAGAGCAATTTTGAGCTCACGAAGCGTAATTGGGGGAGGGTTTCGTTGTTTTACGCATCTGCCTAGCTCGTCCCAAGCATGCTCGATCGGGTTGATATCCGGGCTGCGCGCTGGCCACTCCATACGAGTAATGTTCATCTCTTGAAGGTAGTCATTCACAATCCTACCTGTATGAGGTCGGGCATTGTCATGCATAAATATAGCATCCTCACCTAAATTGACCATAAATGGACCAACGTGATCATTGAGGATTTCTTCCACATATCTTACGCTAGTTAAAGAGCCGTTTTCTATGATCACCAGCTCTGTGCGACTTTCAGAAGAAATTCCGGCCCACACAAGTACAGACCCACCACCGTAGGCTACTTTTTCTTCGATGCATGCTTGCTTGAATCTTTCCCCTGGTCTTCGATACACTCTGTGTCTTCCATCGTGCTTGTAGAGCATAAATTTTGATTCGTCGGAGAACATAACTTTTGACCAATCTTCAATACTCCAATTTACGTGGCTCTGGGCATATCTTGGTCTCGAAATACGATGCCCACGCTCCAGTTTAGGGCCGTTTGCAGGTCTAAGGGGTTTTAAGTTAGATTCAGCAAGCCAACGTCTTACTGTCCATGCACTTGGGTTACTTCCTCCGAGGCGTCGAAACTGATTGGTGAGTTCAGTTACTGTGAGAAAGCGATTTCGAAGCATGGTGTTCACCAAGTATCGGTCTTCTCGTGCTGTGGTACACCTGGTTCTGCCCGTTCCTGGTCTGCGTAGGTTAGAACCAGTTTCTTCGTAACGTCGGAGAACTCTTTGTACTGTTGACAGCGACACACCGACAGTCCTGTCTGTATCGCGCTGACTCCGGCCGGTTTCCACCATTGTAAGTATTCTGGTGCATTCTTCAGGCGTAAGCGACATAATTTCAGCTTGAATAATGAATATAGAGCACTATCAACATGGTTTATGTACCCACATAAATGACAGATTACAAACAAAAGCAAAACCAAATGCTGTAATTTCGTAGTTCCATCTTCGAAAGTGGCCCTTTTTCAAATTTGTTTTTTTTATGATATAACTTTACAATAACTAAGAAGTTTTAATACCTTCATTTAAGGAGTATTACATTGTCTATTAAATACAATTTATTGCATTAACCTAGCATTTTTAGTTTCCGAGATTTTTAGGATTCTTTAAGTGACCCGGATTCATTGCTCTCGAGTGTATATACCATCTGGGACTTTAATAGAAAAATCACTTATGTTTTCGCCAGTAAAAAAATTCGATATTTTGTTTTGGATTCCGGACGATTGTCGACTAAGAAATGTGATTAAATTTCCATAATTTTTCAAGTTTTTAATACAAATTCCGTTTTTAACATGAACTGTATATTTCTGCATTGAATGAATTGCCAATAATTTAGAAGGCTTTTTAGTTTTAGCAATCTCATTAAAACACGCCAAAATACTGTTTGGATAATATTTAAATTTTTTCTCGTTTTTCCTAATCATAAAATTTTCATATATCTTTCATGTCTTTTTCTTTTACCTTCGTTGGAAGCAGGTTTTCCTTTGCCAATATAGCTTGTGATTCTAAATCTGGTGAAGTACAATCAATCTCCATTTCACTCTCTGAAACATTGGAACTCTATTTAATTATTAAATTCAAATGTATGTAAATAACAAAACAAGACAAATTTTCAGCTTTGCCGCCAATTTTCTTTTCATCATCTGTACTGAAAGGCAAACGCATTTATGTCTATATAGCTACGTGAACGCAATTTGTACTAAGCAAAGAGACTTACTTTGGTATGCAAAGAAAGATAAAAGAGATGCGATCAATAAAACAATATAACCCCAGCATACCGTTTCATACAACATTGATACAGCGTGGTAATGTGCCAAATTCAAAAACGCTCCTGCAATGGATTTGATTTTCATTGTCCATAAATCTGATAATTCGCATGTTCTTTTTTCGAAAATAATGACAATATTTCCACGAATGTTTGAGAAAAACAAACTTGATACGTATTACATTTTGTCATTAATCTAAACATTACTTTATTTCCCGCTCAGTACCGTGACAGTACTTGCAACTTATACGTAAAATATTGAATTTTGTAATTTCTAACCTAATTTATTTTGGATAAACCGCACCGTTTAATTTCCTCGAGAGTTTCAGCTGAGTCCCGCGAGGAGGCCGGAGCTAAGCGCTCAAGTGTTATATACCACACATATTACACATTCCACAGCTCGAGTTATAATGGAGACGAATAAAATTTTGCGAAATTGAAGCGGAAGTGGTTGGCTTGGCATTTCATGTTAATTAATTTGGTTACAAGTTGGTTCACAGCGTTTGTGACACAAGGTTAAAGCCACGTTTCCATTGCTGTAAACGCTAAGCACCTACGCACTTCTTTTCAAATTTGACGGATCAATCCACTGCGGTCTACTCGAAATGTCACCCACGCAGCTCTACGCGGCGAATGTTAAACATGCGGTGGCAGAGGGTGAAATTTTATCTCGGTTCATATTTGAAAGAACTATCTGACAAAATTAATGCCAATGCAATTGAAGAGTATTGTTAAAATAAGATATGTCCGTGTCACCAAAACCCAATCTGTAGTCAATTTTATGCACATCCTACGCAGTAATGGAACCGCAGTTTAATATGAGATTGTTTTACAAGGGTCGCAAGGAATCAATTCCCATATGAGGTGGCCGTAAACCGAGTAGGAATTGATGACTTGCACCCGTGTTACACACTCTTTAATTTTGAATATAACGAAAGAAAAAAAAAAACTTTTTCTAAAATATTGATTGTTAATAATAAGATGAGCAGTACCTATTAAACTTAATTGAGAAATTGGAAAAATTGTGAATATGAAGTAAAATGTTTTTTTTTTATATTTTGACGATGGTAGACTAGACGGTGTATAAGATTGATTCAGAATCAATCTTTACAATTAAGGAGAGTGGATCGATCAAATCGCCTTTTGGCGCAATGCGTACGTGAAGGGCACAGAAATATTTTCTTTACCGATGAAAAAGTTTATAATTGAAGAGCCCTAAGCAAAGTGATAAAGCGTACGCTCACACTTCTAAACAGAGCTACTCAAGTGGTCGGAAAGGTACAAAGTGGGTGGTCATAATATTTTTTTTATACCAAATTGTGTAGCACTTGACCAATATCTCATCTGATGATGCGATCGATGACGGAGCGTGTTTTACCAAAATACACCTATTCTCTTGCGTTTAGTAGACGGAACACAGACTCAGGCAGGGCGTTCCACTCCCTGGCGGTCCGTATGATGAACGAAGAAGCAAATCGCTTCGTTCAGGTAATTAATGAAATATCCACCATATAGCGGTGGCGCTTTTTCATCGTGCGTTAGTGATAGTTTGGTGGGGAGTGTTTTATCAAGGCGTCACAAAGCTAAATTTGTGTGAAAACTTCAGCCAAAATGTATCAGGAGATAGTTTTGTGAAACACCTCAGCAACACATTTTTTTAAAATGTACTGTGGACTTTCCAGCAGTACTCTGTACCTGGTCATAAGGCACGAAGTACCGAAGCCTGGCTTGAAGTCAACGTTCCGGACTTTATAAGAGCAGACGACTGGCCCACGTGTAGCTCCTTAACCCTTCAGACTACAATTTATGGCCAGTTTTGAGGAATTGGTTTGCTGTAAACGACACGGCGACATTGAGCCTCTTTAAAGGCAGGCTCTCTGGAGCAAGCAGTGACAAAATTTCCCATGGAAACCATTGGAAAACAATGCGTAAATCGATAGATTCGTGGCCAGACAGATTAAAGAAAGGCCTGTAAAAAATACATAAATAACATTATCATTATATATTTTAAATCGTATATTGTTGTATTTTTTTATAATTTCTATGAAATTTTGTACCTACTGAGAGAACACATTCAGCGCGCTTCAGTTGGATATATCCATTTATGCAGCGCATTTCCAATTCAAAACTCAAAGACCTACTTTTGCATCGGCACGGACTCGAGCGGTTTTGCATCGAGCACGTTTGAGAAACGACTGGTTTGGGAGATCGTGTGTGAAATTGAGAGAGCTACTACAAAGAACCTTTCCAAACGGATTATTTGTAGAATTCATTTATTTGTATCTGGAGCTTATTGTGATAGAATATAAAAAGTAGATAATTCAATTGATAATGTTGAATGCGGTGAACAGAGATATCAGAAAATACCGGCCATGTGCGAGTCGGACTCGCACACCGAAGGTTCCGTACCAATATAGAATGTACCTACATATATATAAGTACATTATAGCATCGGCTCGGCGTCGTCGTGGCGTTGGAGTCGGCGTCGGGTCGGCTCGACGTCGGCGTCGTATCGGAATCGGCGTCAGACTTTGTCTAAGTAACACCACCTGATATAAATGCGGTGGATATTATATAGAGTTTATTATTCTTTTTTATATTTAGTTATTGGTCATTTAACAGCCTACACAATTTTTAATAAAAATTTTTAGATACATAGGGCCAATTATAATCCCCGGATAAAATTCTATTCCACAGACTTGGATTATACTAAATCTTTTCGTTTAGATGAATGAGTGGGCAGCGCGGTAGCTAACATATGTTCTCAACACCACTACTACCTGTAACAGGTAGTGGACGCGATACAGTACAACGTAGATCACCAACAGACGCTAAAAACTACCTTTATCGCAACTTGGGTTACGTTAGGAACAATACGTAGGGTCGGGTTGGGAAAAGGGTTAGGTTCGGAACAAATATAGTTTTCTTTTTCAAGTTCCTAACCTAACCCCCGACGGGGTTAGGATTTTGGGTCAGGTTAGGAAAAAACCGCGACATCGTGTGCCGGGTCGCCCTCTGCTATCGAAAATGGTTGAGGAAGGACGATGGCTGGCACGCGAGTCAACTCGTGAACGAGTGCTGCTTGAGGACACTGGTCCGTTTGGAATGCCAGTGCAAATCTGTTTGCAACTGTTTAGTAATAGTATACATTCCTTAAAACTGCGTGTTCCCCCATTAAGTATGTAATAGTGCTCCCCATAGTAATGTAATTAGTAATTACTTAACAAATTTCGAGGTTAACTTAAAAAATGGCACGGACCCCGGAGTCTGTGGAAAATGAACAATAAACCTAATAAAAAATAGTAACTTGATAAAAGCTTGATAGGTTGGACGCATGCGATGCGGCGCAGTCTGTTTTGTACTCCGACTGACATTTATAGTTAATAAATTATAACCACAATTAGATACCTCTGCCAGTTCTAAATATGCACACATTTCAATGTAGTAGACAGACAGACGCAAAGCGTAGGCATGATTTTATTTGAGATACTTAACATACGTAATCCCACTTTAACCCATTCGCCCCGAGCTCTTACACCGTTCTTATTAGGCATTATCGTCGAGGGGTTAATTGCTCCATGCAATGTTGATGAGCGTCCAAGACTCCTCCGAGGTACTTGTTGAATTATTCAACGCACGCGCTCTGAGGGTAGAGTATGGCGCTGGTGTCAAGTGTTTTGACTTTGAACACAGATTAGTCGTTAGAACATGATGAGTTTGTGGATTTCGTGATGTGAGACACAAAACATATACAGTATTATCGCTACTGAATATAAGAGTTAAATTCTTCATTGATTAAATTAATTTTCTTGATATTTAAAGCAATTTACAGGGCACCTTTTTCTTTGTTGTTTACGCGGATACTTTGTTAAATACCTAATATACAACACAATTAGCGAAAACCTACATGGATTGTTTTACAAAAACATGTTTTTTCAACACTGTTACTAATTAAACTATTGTGACACACTTTTTGTAAAAATATTGAGTGAACCTTGACCACAGTTTTCCGTCGATATAAACTTGGCGAATCCTGAGCAAAAACTTTTTTTGGAGCGATATATTCAACACTACAAATTCATTGCGTAAGTCCGCCTGACAATGTATATTAGTTGAATTGGTAAGGTGAATAAGGTGTTAAATGGACAAGGATGAAGAGCATCCCCGGTGGCATATACTTTACACTGAAAATACGAGTAAATCAAGATTTTGACACTTAATTTTTGATTTATTCCCGCTATGTAGCGCTACAGCACGTTCCAGAAATATGCCTATAGTTCAACTTACTTCGTACTACAAAAATGACTAATTTTGCAATTAGCTTTTAACTTGTTGATGATGACGCAGCCCTATAATTTTAATATTTTTATGTTTGCAATAACGCATGCTCTGCGGATTACATTACAAAATTACAAATTTACGAGAGGATTTTTTTTTAGAAAAAATATCGAGTCGGTTTGTACGTATTAGTTAATTTGTTATTTATTTATTCATAGCACAAGACAGATTATTATCAAAATAATACAAAATTGACTTATAAGTTGACGCTACCGAACCTCGTATTTCAGAGTGACTATTTCATTAAAGATTAGTTTTTCAAAGTTTTTTTGGTATATTTATATATGCAACGGGTTAGAGCGAGCATTTTTTTATGTATACTCAGTTTGTATAGATGTAGTAGCTGGATCGCAATCCAGCTTTAAAAGTAAAGTAATAAGTTAACATGAATTTTATATTTTTTGGGGACTTTTACATCAAGTATTTATTCGACGTCATGTTCCAGTCATATTTTGTATTTAACTAAAATGTAATTGGGAGAGTGAGCAGGAACAGGAAAAAACACGTCTTGCTATTGTCACACACACCTACAATCGTGCATTGTCACGAAAACTCAGTGATTAATAAACATCCACAAATACACACACAATTTATTAAACACAAGTTTTGGAAGTTACACAGTAGGAAACATGTCATTTTCGATTTTCCCGCCGAAACTCTCTTGTGCATTGTAAATGAGCGGACGCCGCGTCTAGGGTCACCCCGCCGTGTCCGGGGCACGGTATAGATAACATTACCGTGTCCGGGGGAACTGTGCGTCACTTGTTGAATTATTCACCACATAGCACGGTGTCAAGTGTCGCCACTTTGAAACTTTGAACATGGACGGGTTGGATCTGAAGATAAGCAATCACATTATCACTCAAGTGCTAGCGAACAAAACAGTATCTCGTTCCAATATTGCCTATTGACGACAGCCTCAGTTGTAGAACATAGTATGTAGAATAAATGATGGCAATGTAAATTTTGCAGTTATATACCTATTAAAACTCTTAAGACTGACTCACAGATAATACGAGACTAAACGGGTGCAAATAATTTTAAAAATACAATAAAAATACTGAACATAATTTACATAGGAGATCATATCCCGGCCTCAAACACGGATGGTCGCGGGTCCAATCTCGCTCATGATTCATTGTTGCTTTCGTTGTGATTTTCTTAGTTACATTGTGTAACGTTTTTTTTTACGTTCGTGGTAAAATGGGCGCAAATATTTACTATTACGCGTACCGCCTGATTGTTTTGAAACAATAATGTATAAAAACAATATTAAGCACCAACGACACAAAACGCCCAAAAGTTTTTTTTTATGGGATAGGAGGGCAAATCAGCTGGCGGCTCACCTGATGGTAAGTGATCTACGTCGCCCACAAACATCCGCTACACCAGAGGTCTCGAGGATGCGTTGCCGGCCTTTTAGGAGGGAATATGCTCTTATTGAAGGTTCCTAAGTCGTAACTGTTCGGAAATACTTCACCTGGCAGCTGGTTCTATAATATGGCAGTGTGAGGTTGAAAATGCCGTGAAAATAGTAAGGTTGTGGACTTCCAGACGTCGACTTGAAATTGATGAAACATCATGATTTGTCGGGAAGTCCGGTGGCTAAACTGAGCTGCAGGTAGTAAATCGATCAGTTCCTCAGAACACTCCCCTTGATATTATACGGTAAAAGATGCAGAGTGATCCAACATCTCTACGCAAGATGGATTTTAAATATAATTGTCATAAGTTTATACACGAGTACCTAATAATTTAACAGAAGTTTAAATAAAAATTCTTAAAGTTCTTTAATTACTATTTGTAACGATCGTGAAAAAAGATAATAATATGTTCTCTGTATGTAATATAAGCACCTAGGTATGAATTAGTGCATGAAGTATGAGTAATAAATACTCTCGATAACTTTTGAGATCTCGTTCTTTTCGAGATCTATACAAAACAATGCGTAGAATGTTTGATGCTATAAAATTAACACGTTCCTAAAATACCTCATACTTCTTACTAATTTATAAACGCCTGGTAAATCCTAACTATTTTCGGAAATCGTTATTAATCTTTGTAATTACCTATGTGCCGTCGGGAAATCAGCTTTGTGTTTGAGTACAATGCTCAGTGACTTCAGTAGTTTCCCAGTTGGGAGATTCTACTGAAGCCTTAGTTATCTTGGCCTTAAAATGAATATGTTCAAAACAAAAATTATGTTATTTAACATGTCCATGTTACACCCGTATTTTTGGCATGCAATTGTTGGCAATGACACTCCCATAGCTGTTGACTATCTAGGACAGATTGTCCAGTTAGATAGGTTCAATTTCATAGAAAACCTACATTGCTTTCAACTTGTCGAACTAATATCCGATGCGGAAGAAGGTCCTCTAGTGGTACCACTTTACAGCGGAAGACTTAGAGTTGGTATATCCCCCTGACGAATTGATGACATCATAAAGAATAGTTTCAGTTCCAATTATGCCAATAAATAGTTTCATTATACCGTCGAAAAAAATATACCACTATATTTAGAAGATCAAGTTATATACTCGAGAGCTATACCTTAGTATGACTCACAGGAAACAAAAGACAAAGATGAGATTACATTTAATTGACGTTTTAATCCACGCTTAAAATCGTTACATCACCACAAGTTGTGCCCTTTTAATGTGCACACAATGAGGCTGGAGACAATGCGAATACGAGAGATGTGTCTTTATATGCATGGATGAATCCGTTTATTTTAATTATTTATTTATTATAATCATTACATCAAAAACGTCCAGTCTATAAACAAAACGGTTATTAAAATTACATATTTAAATAATTTCTTCTAAACGCTATTATTACGAGTAGGCACCCGTATTATAATGTAACTTGCAAACAAAATTATTATTTAAACATGTAAGTAGTTCTAAATTTCTAATTTACTAGCAGGTGACTAATTTATTATAACCGCGTAGCCGTAGTACAGGATCCGCCACAAGGGAGTCCCAAAACGTGACGAGATAAAATAATTAGAGGTTTAGTTAAATTTGCGCAATGTTTTAGTTACACCAGACCCGAGATACACATTCTCTCATTGTGTAATTATTTATGCGCAAAGAGCTTTTACCTAAAGCTAAACATTACACGTGGTGTTTCCCCGGTGGGTTCAGAAACCGGCCAAGTGCGAGTTGGACTCGTACACCGAGGGTTCCGTGCCAAACCTGACCGTAACATAAAACCGTTATTTTTTACAAACAGTTCATCATCCCTGCCAGGAATACAACCCGCTCTTCGTATACTTTTACAAAGTAATTATACAACTTTAAAGGGTTTATATGGAGTATGTATCATTATTTTTAGCACTACGTTTCAAACACATGGCAGTGATTGTGTTCGTGGGGTAACTGTTTGAACATAATGTTAAATATACGGGATGTAAGCCGTTTGAAGTTGTTATATTACTATATATAATAATCGCAAATACCTAAGACAACATTATAGATTGTTATACTTCTGGAAAAAAATAATTAGATACTCCAAGTTTGACGCTTCTACCATACTCTCTATTAGACCATTTTACGTTAGCAGACAAAGAACGTCTAGTAAAAACGTTTCTTGTTTGGGCCTTTCTTTATTATATAATTTGTTATTATTATTGTTCTTAGGCAATCTTCCTTACTACCACTTATTCTGTGAATATTTTAACCAGGTACCTATTAAACACCTCTTTCAACATTACGGAGAGACGGACGGACGGACGTACAGACGACAACCGAGGCTTAATAGCCCTTTGTCAAATAAGGACCCCTATAAAGGAGAAGGTATTCAATTCAATGCCTCTTTCAGTGCAAAACGTGCACCAATTTGGATTTTGGGATCGAGAGTTATAAGTAATTTAATGGGACTTTTCGCTATTTATACCATATATCGTAATCACGAGCAAACTAATTCTTACTTTATATGTTGTTGCCATTGTGTAGCGATTCTATAAAGTTTTCAATCTCTACAGTGTACAGTATACACAAATGTCTCGTCTCCATTAAAACCAGTAGACAGGAAAAATCACTGAGTTGACACATAAAGTAATACATAAACCCTGGCCAAAGGTCGTTGATATCACAAGTGTAACAGCAAAACGTTAGTAAACGTTTTCAATCGCTCATGCTTCATCAAGCCGAATAGCTGAAGTGCGTATAACTTGCTTGGTTAGCTATCATCTTTAACCAGGTCCGTCTAGATGGGTACCACAACAGTGTAAGATATTTTTCTTTAAAGCTGTAGTGTGCAAATACCACCATGTTTAAGCGTTAAGTGCAGTGTAGCAAGTGAAATCACTGGGAAAACGATCCATAAAATGAGATACATACTCAATCTCGGAGCGACGGGTGCAGTGCAGTGTCAAGTAGAACAAGGACGGCGACACTGTAACTGTAATGGATAGGCGAAACGCTTATCATTAATTTATTTTCTAAAATGCCAAAATAATAATAATATGAAAATAATAAGATCATGAATAAACATGATAATGTGTCTCAAATTGAAAATTAAAAATGTCAATGAATTAAGACATATTGTCCCAATACATAATAAAATAAACTAGTCAAGAATTAATATATAAATTTTAATTCTTGACTAAATTAAATTATTAATTTTTGCACAAAATTTCACAAGTGATGCAATAATACAATGGCAATTGTTACTAAATAAATCAGATTCGGTGTTAGCGTTAAGGAAGCGACAATGAGGCGCTGGGTTCGCGCCACTGTGCGACTACGGGGAGTTGCGAACAGCTTGAGTGTGTGGCTCGCCCTGTGATATACATATTTGGCAGGCACATACAATGAGCACAAAAGATTGTGGACGATAGGACAGTCGATATTTCCTCTAAAATTTTTGCAGCAGATATCATGAAACAGGGAACTTCTTCTAACTCTTATAATTTCTTCACACGTACAAAAAGATGAAAGTCTAGCTGCCGCCATGCACCATGTGCCTGAACTTGATAACAGGCATTAAAAGTTCGTCTATATTTATATAAAAACTGGGTAGATACTATTTATACACGCAGATATCACTGTAGCTTAATCTTTAGCTAGAATATGATTGTGATATTATACCAAAGAATAGGGCAGTACATATATTCTACCAAAGACTTCAACAAAAAAATGCGCCTCAGCTAAGTAATTTGGAAACATTTCGTAGCAATACTCAACGCCATATATTTAATACAGAGACTTTAGTGGCCATTAATCTCTAAAAATTCATCAAGTCACATTGCCAAAAAAATATCAACGATGTGTCTTCTTTTTGCGGAATCTTGATAGTTAGATACTACGGGCAAATAACCACAATATCTACCTGGATATGATAGCTTTGATAGCTTGCAAAGTTATAAAACGTGTATTAAACAATATGCTTCTGGCATAACAATATGCACCTGGAAGCTCAGCTGATATAGTTAGTGATGGCATACCTGGAAGCTCAGCTGATATGCTCAGTGATGGCATACCTGGAAGCTTAGCTGGAATCTGGATTACGTTGGGGCAAGGATCGAAATCGAGTTATCGTTGATATATGCTTGCCTATAAATTGGCACTTAATGGTGGGGTACATTAGGGGTCAGGTCTCAGCTGTACTCTCTGAGCTGCTAAATGATCTAATTTCAGACCGATTATCGTTGGGCTTGCCATCGACAACGTAGAGGTAGAGAATTATATCTGTACTGTATCAGCCAGATTGTGCACTGCTCCCTCTTAAAGGGGGGTTTGCCACAATCCCCAATCTTGGCAGGTGTCTTCGAGATCGCAGCAGCGTATCCCTCAGTGATTGTAAGTACATTCGGCACACCACGACCGTCGCGTCGCGTCGCCGCCGCAATAACAAAGTGCTGATGGTACTAACTCACTAATTTTTATTTATTCAGGTAATTCAACAGCGTATACAATAAACATATGTAAATTAAATCTAAAACTAAAAATATGGCCAAAATAAATAACTAATGGTCGTTTGAGCTTTTAATTAATTAAACATGGCTTCATTAGTGACATGTTTGTTTTTCTGCGCTTTCATTACTTACACTGTCGGATAGTTGTCATTGTTTTTGGGTTTTATGTGATGAAAAGTAAAATGCGTAGGAAGCCTCACGTAATTGAAAAAATTACATAAGTATTTCAAGTCTATGACCATATATATATGTTACCTATATACCTATAGCAAATATGTAAACTATCATGTATGTAACACTAAAAACTAAGACTATTGTTTTTTGAATGTTATGAAATGATGAGAGGGACAAGTCGCCCGCCTGATGATAAGCTGTCACGCCTGTCCATGCATTGCAGTTGCTGTGTCACGATCTTTGTTCTACTTGACACTGCACTGTGCTTATCACTCCGAGATGTTAATCCTTGTATCTCTTTCTATGTTACATTCAACAGTTATTTCAACAGTCGTATGAGGTACGAGCTTAGTCCATTATAGGGTGTTCTAGTGAGAAGGGTGCCTTTGAAGAATATAAAAATCTAGACCGACTTACAACATTGGAACGTGTGAAATAACGCGTGGAAGTTGGGCGATGAACGTCTCAGCTCTGAGTATTTTGAATTAGCGTGATACAATACATATTTTGATAGCAGTTTATGCAATAGTCATATAATATAAAAACACGAGTATAGTTTTTTGAAACGAGCCGCAGGTGAGTTTCAAATAAGATTACACGAATGTTTTATTACCTAATTATATGCAGTTGCATACACTACTTTATTTAATCTCATGGCTATAGGTAGCTACATTACATAAAATGCAATATAAAAAACAGCGCGTTGCGCGCAGCGCCCTCACTACAGATATTGTGTACTTAAATTGAATTGAAACCTCCTTGGTAGGGACACATTGTACTTTAATAATAAAAAAATTGTTTTAAAGCCTTGTTTTGCTTTAATTTAATTTTTCAATTTTCTTAAAGAAGTATGTACATAAAATATAACAATAAAAGTCTGGATTTGATTTCGTCATTAGAATATTACCGAATGAGATTATCAGTACTAATATTATAAATGCGAAAGTAACTCTGTCTGTCTGTTATCGCGCAAAAACATTAACCTCTTTTTGCGCAGTTGGATAAAAACTATCCTATGTTTTTCCCTGGTCTCAAACTATTTCCATACCAAATTTCATTCAAATCGGTCCAGTAGTTTTGAAAGCGTAACAGACAGACAGACAGAGTTACTTTCGCATTTATAATATTAGTACTGATTTAGAGCTAAATATAAATCAATCCTACTGAAGCCAGGGGGCCAACTCTCACCTCTTATAGTAATAATAACTTGATCTAACTGCAAAATTCTATACCTCCACGTCAATTAAGCAGGCTTACAAGCGGTAAAGGAATCGCTCGGCGCTTTGATGACGTCACAACAAATAGTTCACTCTTTTCGCGAACTCTGACGTGACATTTAATACGAAGCATTACTGTTCCAACGACAAATCCGTCATGTTTATCCATCTTAAAAAAGTTACTTTCTATCAGCGGATTTAAACTTGATTTTGAATAATTTACGATAAAAATGGGTTAATAATGTGTAAATTACGTACAATGTTTTTATTTCTATCATTCTTTAAAATAAATGCAGCAACCTTATTTGATGAGTAAGTATAAAAAGTAACAGAACCAATATTGCTGGACCCGATAGTGGGTCGGTGATAGTTCGTGTCCGCGTATTATGATTTTAAGCATGAAACAAAACGCTAATTTTTTAAGATGGTTTCGTAAAAGGTGGGAGTTGGCCCCCAGGTGAGTGTTGCCTCTTATCCAATCCAATACAAACAGTTTAGTTATATCAATAACAATTCGGCGAAAGCCCGCGCCCCGCGCCCCGCCGCGCCCCGCGCCCAGGGGAGGTAGGGATAATTGGTTCCTAATCGTGGACAGGCGTAGATTGGCGCACTTTTGGACAGAGATGGGCTAAGAACAAATTTTGGATAATGTAGCCAGAGAGTTGCATAATTTTCAGTTTTTTTTCAATACAAATACATAAGGTGTTTACATTACACAGAATATGTAGAAAAAAAAAATAGGGTTGCGTCATCATTTACAAGTTTAAAGCTAATTGAAAAATTAGTCTTGTTTGTAGGTGAACTATAGGTGTCGCTCCATCCCGATACGATGTTTAATGATCGGAAAAAATTGAGTTATGACTCATTGTCGTGTCAGCTTAGTCAGTCAGAGCATACCACGGCTATAGGGGTGGATGACGCGGGTTTGAATCCCGCACATAACTTTAATTTTTTTTCTCGTAAATTTGTATTTTTGTTATTAATTAAATATACCGGCTAGCACTCACGGTGTTTAGTCGAAATCTCCGACCGGTGTTCGAACAGTAAAGATGTTCATTCTCAAGGAATGCGGGCAGCCTCGAGGGCTGCTTGACGCGCACTATTTTTTGTATTTTTGTAAGAATATTTAGAGTTCAATATCAGAAATCACCTTTAGTAGAAAGTCTGTATGTTTTTTGAGTCAATACGATAGTTTCAATAATATAGCTTCATTTATTTTCCTCCCTCTATAACACTGGGTGTAGATATTCTTGCGTCTCTGGACGAGGTCGAGAAATATAATCCTTAAGCCGGTTCTGTGCAAGAGCCGATGGGGATTCTATTAATGCCTAAAAGTAAAACGCGACTACCGAGGACAATTCTTGGTTCACAATTTTTATTTGAAGTGTTATTTAATCTATTTAGCTATGAATAGATGTACTTTTTACCCGTGGGGTGCCGGGATAGAATTGCACTTCCTCATGGGTGTCGTAAAAGGCGACTTAGGGAAAAGTACTGGTAGGTGGGCAGCAGCGCCTTCTAAGGAACACACATATCTTACACTGCGATCCCCAAGCCGCCTGCCAAGCGTGGGGATTATGGCAAACACCCCTTTAGCAGGGGAGGCTGTGTTCAGCAGTGGACGATTCGGCTGATAATACGGTACAGTACAGATGTGCTTTTACGAGTGAAAGTCGTTACATATTGCACATTACAATATCATATACGTTGTACATCGTGTATAGTTTCTGTTGGCTCAGCCGCGCCGTGGGGCGCCGCCCGCCCAGGGACATGTGCACGCACCGATGTTTCATAAAAACGTTGTTTAGTTTAGTAACATTTTAAATACCAACTTTTAACGTTTTGTGCAATTTAGCATCCGGATGTTCTTGAGCCTAATATCTATATTTCTGGTTTGCCAGCTTTTCGTAATATTATAAGTATTCGCAAAAATATTCGGAAAAATCGTTTTGTATCGAAATCTTATCTTCACATTTAACGATTAAATAAATGATAAATCGAAAAACTGGAAAACTTGAAGCATATATATATATGACTCAAGGAAATGCATGCAAACTTTCACAAATTTTCATAAATTTAACTAATATTATATAAATATTTTATAACATAATATGGAATAACTCACATGAAAAAGTTAGATAAATCTGAGTGTTAACCACATCCACTGGTATTTTTCAATAGATGGCCTCATTTAGTTCATATCCACTTCTTGGCCTCGGGCATTTTTAGAACATTGGCTTTGAGTGCGCACACGCACTATAAGGCCAGGTAGAGCTTTCCAGCTTATTTACATTATATTACACCTATATAGATAGGACCAAAAGCTCGCACTCCTGATTTAATCTCAATTTCTCAATGCAACCAACTTGTACCTAAGTACCCGATGCAAGGGACACTCGAATCTTTCATCCGTTTCTTATATCTAGGGACTGGCCTTTGTTGAACGTTCAACACATGTCCAGTCATCGCAGGTCTGACGGTCCTGTAAACTGTTTCCTTGTGGATAGATCTGAAATAATCTTATTTATAAACAATTTTAATGAGAACAGACAGCTGCGCCTCAACTGAAATGGATTTACAAAATGGCACTTTTACTTAACGGAGAATGAAGGAAGGATGTCGAGGTAAATAAGCAAATAACTTAATTATCTGTGACCAGAGAGTACCAGAGCTGCCCGCCCCCCGTCAATACGCTTCCTCTCTCTACGCACCGAACGTAAATAACAATGAACATTATTACTGAACAAGTACCTGCGGGTGCCAAACAACACGTATTACATTTTACATTACAAATGTTACAAACGTGGATCCGAACAATACTCAATAAGTAAGCGACTAATTTTGAATTACAAAAATAAAACATTTTAATTTAGTTGGTTATTTATTTTTTTATATATTAATTCCCATTTTGAAGCGCTCGCAGCGAAGTTTGCTTCTGCCATTCTGAACCGATCACCAAAGTTAAGCAACGTCCGCTGCGGTCATGAGTTGGATGGGTGACCTCTGGTGACATTACTACTAAGCGCTTCCGTGCTTCGGAGAGCACGTTAAGCCGTCGGTCCCGGTTGTTGTCTTAGGATGGCAGTCGTAATAGCATGGTGGTAGGGCATTTTGCGAATGCCCACCTATCTAGCTACCACCCTCAAGTAGAAAATCTGTCGCCAATCACCTAACGATGTGTCAGCTGATGATGATGACAGCCCTTGAGACCAAAAAATATACAGGAACATGAGACATTAAACAATGTCTCATAGTGACGGGCGCAGTGCAATTTGCAATTGTGCCGAAATGTATCTGTCATCGGTCGAGGTTAGTTCGCTTAACATCAGGTGGGCCTCGCGCTGGTTCCGTCAAAATGCCATAAAAAAAGACGTGTTGACAGTTCAGAAGTGAAAGAGATGAAACAACAGTACCTATGAAATTCTAAGATTCTTTACTAAACCGCCATATCACAGTGGTTTTACCTCTGGACATAATATAGAATATGAATATAAGGGCAGGGCAAACAGCGACCACTTTAAATGGCATTTATATTTTTTCAGTCTGTTCGAAAACATTTTGACTCACACATGTACTTGTATTCAGGTGTGACATGGGCTTAGAACTATACGATCCGCCGGCGCCTACTTACCCGCCGGCCACTGCCCGCAGCCGAGCTGCCCTTCCACGTTCCACGGTACTCTGCCCGTTACGCTCCCTGTGCTCTATCCTTGTGCCCGCACACTCACATCGTAGTTACACAAAATATATATAAACCACAAATTATATTGACTCAGGGTGCGAGCTGCGTTCAATGTGACAGAACGCATTTAGTGTAACAAATCCAGAAGCCGTTCTCTGCCCTTACAAGTAAATTACCCGTACCGGAATATACATATGTTTTTTATAGATTAGCCTTTGTCCACTATCACACCTAAAAAAAATTATGATGTGGTCGAAGGTGTTGTCACAACACACCGCTAGGTGCTTGGTGACAGATTTTCTACTTGAGGGTGGTAGCTAGCCAGGCGGGTATTCGCAAAATGCCCTACCACCATGATATAACGACTGCCATCCGAAGACAACCACCGGGACCGACGGCTTAACATGCCCTCCGAAGCACGGAAGCACTCGTTAGTAATGTCCCCAGCGGTCACCCATCCAACTTATGACCGAGGCGGACGTTGCTTAGCTTTGCTGACCGGTTCAGAATGGCTACGCAGAGGGCTTCAAAATTATTAGAGAACAGCCAACGTGCATGTGATGGATGTTGGTATATAGACAATTTGTATAGTACCATTTATTGCTATTCCCTCTATTAAAATATTGCCCTCTATTAAATTCATCTAAGAGACAGCATTGTTTGAAAATTTATTTCACTTATTACATCTATTTTATTTTCATCTATATCCGTGTACATTTATTATCACATGTTTCTCTATTATGTTTTTCATGATATGCTACGCTAGACTTGTCAACAAAGATGATTTTGCGAACAAAGTTTAGCCTCTTCTAGAATCCTTTACTAAGTCCCTTCTCACAAGTCGCAGTAACCTGCCGACCCCGTCACGTCCGGGCGCCGGACGAGCATCGCGAAGGGAGCCGTCGAAGCGCCCGCTTCAGTCTGTGGAACATAGTGGTGCATGCCTGCTCTCCTCGCGACGGGGAGGTACACTATAACCACAGTTACTAAGTTAGCCGATTGAGACGCTCAGTAGCTATTAGGGTCAGTAGACGAAAATTATAAAATTATGAAACATATATATATTTTTAATACCTATCTTAATTTGAAAGTGCCATGTTATATATATACGCCGGAGAGTAAGAGCAGACTGCGACACAAAGGGAACCTACCTTCAACGTTCACCCATCGAGCGATTAAGTTACGTTCAGGAAAAACGTCAAGTAGGTAGCCTGACAGTATACTACTGAACTAGCAACACTAGATAGATGCGGTTCGGATTTAGTTAGTCGCATTTCTGTTTGAGCGGCAGGACAGTTATAGGTGCAGATACCTGATCAGTCTACAGCAACGGTATTGTGTAACAATATAGGCAGTTTACCTAAGTTTGGATGATGGCACAGACGAATTGTATGGATATATATTTTTGTGCTTTATTGTAATGTAACTATGGACGCTATACTACATCATAGTGTTGATTAGCTAATGGAACCAGTGATATCCCGCATGAATAAAAATTGTAACAATTTTACTATATAGTATGTGGCATGTATGGCCCCGAGTTTCTTGCCCGTTCTTGTCGCAGTGTCTCTATACATTTTTTGCTGAACGTGGCAAATATTTCAATATGAAAATTTGTAATTGACATTCATAAGAGCGTCGTAGACGCTTAAATTGGATAAATGATTTTGACTTTAAAATAGTAAATCAAGTGAGATTGTGTGAAAAAGTTACTGCACCAGCTCCGGTGACGAACAATGCCGACCCAACTTGTGCCAATATATCACACCAATAGCGAACAAGTGCCAACCCTGAGCTACAAAGCTCAATTCTTGGGGATTCAGTGGCAAGTTACCCGTCGCCGTGTCAGCCCTACTCACAACGTCTTACGGCACCCGCTCCGGTAACGCGACTTCGCTAACTTTGTGTCTGACGCAAATTGAATGGACTTATCCTTTTTTGGAATTATGCGACAGTTGTTTGACTTTAAACTATTATGTTTACGAATATCGACATTTAATAATTTAATAAATCTACATAAAAAATAAGATTTTTTTATTGCCTATTTTTTAGAAATGTTCCCCTACTGAGAGTAGATAACATTTTTTGAGGAAGTCCCATAACAAAAGATTCTTTTCTATTATATAAAATTGCAACATGCTACTGTTAAATCGAGCAACTTTTTTCTTTAGTATGATATAAAATTGATTTGTTTAGTTTACATTTCATTGATTAAACAGGATATTTTTTATTGTTCCTGTACATGTCTCTACTTGTTCCTCTCCTTTTAATTGAGTATGTAAGTATATTTATTTATCAAATACTTTTCAACCTATTATTTAATTTTTCTCGTTTTGAAGATTAATTAAGTAAATCGCATATTCCTATCAGTAAAAGCCTCTGACTAACGCCTTAGTCGGAAACTATACGTAAAGTCTGGCATCATTTAGGTATTATATACACATAACTTTAATATTTTAACTTACCTAGAACACGCTCCAATCGTTCTTTTGATAACCGTTCGGATCTTAAACATCCCTAGATTGTGTTGACGTGGTAGGGGAAAGTCCTACAGTACCGGCCGGCATCCAGTACCGGCCAGATGCAGTTTCCAAAAATTTTAACAAAAAATGGAACCGACTTTAACACCCAAAAGTGTGAAATAACTTGTTGAAGTCGGTACCATGATGGTTCAAAAGTACCTATTATCACAATATTGTGGGCATCATTTTTCAATCTTTTTAGTGTAACTCAAAAACGGCTTGCCCGATTTTGATGAAATTTAAAATGGGACCAAACCAGCTTTCAAACAAAAAAAGAATTTTCAAAATCGTTTCACCCAGTCAAGAGATCTGAGGTAACAAACATAAAAAAAAAAAAAAGATTTACAGACGAACTGAGAACCTCCTCCTTTTTTGGAAGTCGGTTAAAAATATATAAAAGATGGATACGATATAGTTATTGCCATTAAAGTAATACGTTCATACGAGTTTCAGCCCCGCGCGGCAGCAACCTGTCGCGACACGGTTACTTTCAGTGTGCAAATTTGTATTGCGCGTGGTGAACGCAAGGTACACCAGTAAAGTTCTGTGGGTGATTTCAGAAGTTCATAGAATGAGTTCGATAGAAGTTAAACCTGGTGTGTATTGTTCATTTATTTAGCTATTATAAAATATGTTTTAATTCAACATTTATGCGTTAATTAATTTGTAGCATCAAACCTTATATTTTTTTCGTTCCCTACAGTACCGGCCATAAAAATGTCCTTCAGTACCGGCCACTGTTAAAGTTTATTTTTGAGTAATTTTATCTTCTTTTAGGTACTCAAAGATGCCAGGCAATGAAAATGATGGCGAGATGAAGAAAAAGAAGGGCGCTTGGGATCTCGCTAATATGCATAAGCCCGTGTAAAAGTTGCTGAACAGCTCGCCAACAATCCGCGCCTCAAACTACCAATAAAATCGACAAATCAGTTGACAACTTTAAAGCCACAGTTGCGCAGAATAATTATAACCGGTTTATAAATGGAAGAAATAAGGGCGCACATATAAACCTTCATAGGTGACGTGCACCACGACTACAGATAAACATTCCGAGAACCTTACATTGTTAATCATTAGATTTAACATAAGAGAAGTCATTCAGTAATTTACTTAGCAAAAAAGGTGATTTTCGCTGCCAGCGTCAGTATCAATATAACAATTTCTTTTTATTTCAAAGATGTATACTATGTATTTAATGCGTATATTTATAAACATATTATATATAATATAATTAAACCTTTATATCACAAAAAGCGTAGGCAGAGGTATATCAAAGCATCCATTAATATTCTCTGATAATGGTCAAATATCACAGAGTGTTTCAGAATATTATACCCATTCATTAGTTTCCCTGAGGCGTGAGTCGCGGCGGCTACAGTTAACGACAAAGCACCAATAACTGTAATTAGTGATCGCTACGTCTACTCGTTACCGTTATCGTTATATTGTTAAAGCATTCATAAACTACTAAAGGACGTAGAGGTTTAAGAAATACAATTGGAGCACAAAATTTTGGCAACATAGCCGAACCCTCGGTAGCCGAGTGGTTTAGGCATCCGGCGCGAAATCGGAAGGACGCGGGTTCAATTCACGCCCGGGGCAAAACATTAAGTAGGTACTCCAATAATTTGTAAATTTACTAAAGGACGCATTTGTCATGTTTGCTCACAAATATAAGGCGACCAACTTTCTGAAAATTTAATGCGGGACTTTTTGAGGCGTTTGTTTGGGGTGAATGCGATTTATGAACTTTTGTCAGTATACCTAACTATCAAAATTACTTAAAAATCTAAAACTTATAGTCAAAGTCAAAATCATTTATTCAATGTAGGCGTTTATGATGATCTTAAGAAGGTCAATTACAAATTTTTATATTGAAATATTCTACATTTTGTTGCCACGATCAAAGTCAAAGTCAAAATCATTTATTAAATTTAGGCGTCTACGACACTCTCATGAAGGTCAATTACAAATTTTAAAATTGAAATATTCTACATTGTAACTATACTGCCACATTCAGCAAAAAATCAAATCGTCAAACAAAATCAGCAATCAAAAATTGTATAGAGCCACTGCGAAAAGAACGGGCCAGAAAGTCGGAGCTATTCTTTTAAACTTCTTTTAACAATGTGTTACATACTGTATAATAATTACAACATTAACATTATTACAATATTAAATTTGCGTAAATTACGTAGGTGACAGGCGTGGATAGCTTGGCAGCGGCGGACTTGACCAAGCATTTTTGTCGTCTAAGTAATCACGAACTGTGTAGTAGGATTTCTTAGTCAAAATGTTTTTTACGAGCAAATTGAATTTTCCTTCTGTGAGCGTAGTAATATGTTTGGGAACTTTATTATAAAACCGCACACAATTACCTACCTAAAAAGGAACTTTTGTTTGTCTTTGCTGGCACTGCTATTTTCTATTTATTTCTAGTGTTGTAATCGTGATTGTCACTGTTGAATTGAAATTTACTCAAATGCTAATGCTTACGAACATATAATAGTACATTACTGCAGCGGCCAGCAAAGGAGGCATTGATGGACGAACATGTAAATGTGGGCCGAGGCGAAACCGAGGCACACATACGTAAGTCCATCAATGCCTAGTTGTGGCCAGGGCTTGTATAGTGTTTTTGTCAAATAATGCGCGGAAATTATAACAAAGTAGTACCTAGGCAGTTTTTTTATTTGAAGATACAGTTGTTAAATGTACAATTTAGGAATTTATAGTGGACTTTCCGGGGATTATTTTGGTTTGGGATAATTCTAAATAGGTGAAGAATTTCAGGTAGCGTTGAATTAAGTTCATCACACTCATTGTCTTCACTTGAACTCATTTTGCTGTCGAAACAATTACTTTTCAAAATCAATGACTATCAACAAACAACAATAAAATTGCCCGCGTCAAAGTGTTCATTTGTTTTTTTTTTCAATAAACAGCGTTCTATTTGCATGCCATATCGAAATTTAAATAAAACCTTTGATAAGTTACCTCCTTGGTGCTTGGTGCCATGCTTCGAAGTAAAAGATCATTCTATTTTTAAATTTCACGACAGATATGAGTTTACTATGCAATTTATTTGACCGCTAGACACGACAGATATAGATTTTCATACATTTGTTGCCGGCCGCTGCGCGCATGTATTTGGCCAGTACAGCAATTTCGATTTATCTCGAAGAAGGTTGTCAAAATAATGCTCACATTTCCAAGCATGTTTGAGAAAATAATATTTTCAAATCCTTACAAAAACCTTAAAGTCATTAATTTTTAAACGATATTTTTAAACGCTTTTTCCTAAGTTCAAGGTGTTTATTTAGTATAATATGTTCACAACAGCCTATATTAAATTTAATAGCTTTGCTTGTATAAGCAAAGCTGTAGTGTTACCACTTTTAGTCACGATTTTTCAGGCATCCTCAGAGTATTTATCAACGAAAATACTCATTCGGTAGGCACAAGTAGGACAAGCAGTTTTTTAATGATATTCCGGTATTTTTGATTGTTTCATATACCTCCTGCCGATGTTCTGTGCTGTTATTCTTCTTGTTTGTGCGCGCGTATAGGTGGTGGGTGTGTTATGTTACATGTGTGTGGTTGAAAATTAGGCATGCGGGACGTGCGGGACGCACTCAACGTTTTACGGGACTATTATATTAATTATTTCAAAGCGGGACTACAGCTCGCATTACGGGACTACAGCTCGCATTACGGGACGGTCCCGCAGAATGCGGGACGGTTGACCGCCTTACACAAATACCTACTAACAACCAACTCTAGATAAATTCACATAAGTAATAAATGTAATAATATACGTTCTGTTTATTGAACTAATCACAATTAAATAAATCATAACAAAAATTGCGATACGTATAAATAGCCTTTTTCTACAGGACAATTCTTCCGGTTAGGCTAAGTGGCGTTTATCACGTTGGCTTAACAGCATAATTAGGTGGAAATGTCATTACATAATTATATGTAGGGCATAAATAAAACTTTTTATTTACGCTGTACATACAATTATATTCATACATACATCCTAAGTTTTTTTTTACCTGTAGATGAGTTGTGGGCCCTCCATATTTACTAGACGAATTCAGGGTAATAGAAGAGTCACTACCAGTCCAGCACTTCCGAGCGTCCGGTGAATACATCGCCGCTAATCGTGTTTTTAGGAATAATCTGTGGACAATATGCCTTCCTTGTGTCTTTAGACTCTGCACCAATTATACAAGCATAGTGAGAGATAAGAAAACTTTTTCATTTCACGCGTAATTATTGCTTTTATTGCTGAAATAGAAAATATCGTCATTTTGTTTTATCTTAGGAACTTATGTCAATGAAATGGATGAGCGAGATATGTGTATCGTTTGGTGTGAGAGAGTGAAAGAGATCGCAGTGTAAGGGTGATCGGAACGTCTCGTGGCGGTTCGGTGGTTACACGAATTGCTTATTTATTTCTTTCTTACAACAGATATGACGCCTAAGATTTTTTTACCTTTAGATGTGTTGTATGCCCTCCATATTTACTAGACGAATTCAGGGTAATTACCTGAGTCACTACCAGTCTTGCACTTCCGAGCTTCCGGTGAATACATCGCCGCTAATCTTGTTTTTAGGAATAATCTGTAGACAATATGCCTTCCTTCCTTGTGTCTTTAGACTCTGCACCAATTATACAGGCACTGCGAGAGATAAGAAAACTGTTTATTTCACGCGTAATTATTGCTTTTATTGTTGAAATAGAAAATATCGACATTTTGTTTTATCTAAAGAACTATTCTCAATGAAATGGATGAGCGAGATATGTGTATCGTTTGGTGTGAGAGAGTGAAAGAGATAGCAGTGTAATGGTGATCGGAACGTCTCGTGGCGGTTCGGTGATTACACGAATTGGTTATATTTATCTCTTTCTTACAACAGATATGACGCATAATATTTGAACGTTCTTTCCTTGTCATTACAAACTGGATATACATGTGCGTAGGTATGTAGATAGGTAAATTCTAGTAAGCTTTTAGAGCAGTGGTGTTCGGATATAACTACTCTAATATTTCAACTCTCTGTATGACGCACAATATTTGAACGTTCTTTCCTTGTCATTACAAACTGCATATACATGTATGTAGGTATGTAGATAGGTAAATTTTAGTAAGCTTTTAGAGCAGTGGTGATCGGATATAACTACTCTAGTATTTCAACTCTCTGCCTACATCCCTCAACATTCATACTGAATAGGTACTCTTCACTTTGTGAGTTTTTAATTTGATTTCCAATTTCAGCGAGTCACACAATTAATATAATATAGTGTCGTCAGTTGAAAGGAGTACATAATAACATAATAATCCAAGATATAACCTCTATTACTGTGTAAGACAGCGAGTGCAGTACCATTACGGGCTTCATAACAAAGCCATTGTCTCGCAGCTCTGGAGGGAACTAATTACCTTTTTGTCTGTTTTGACGTCCATTCTGTTTTACACGGTCTTATGCATTGTTATTATTCTTCTATTCAATCATTGTCATTCACCACCTACCACCGTACATAGCCCACGCGTAGTGGTTGGTGCACACTGTGTCAACCTGGGCGTTGTTTCGACATCGCCTCAATTCAGGCCGTTCAGTATTCGTTGTGTAAAAATCCATACATCAACAACGTGTACCTACTACATTATTGTTACGAGATGGGGGTTTGAGATAAATAATGAATCACTGTCTCACCTAAACAAAATTTTCACAATCACTACTGAACTTGTCGGTACGCTGGGTCTGAAAATGATGATACTGTATTTCTAACTTATATAATTTCTATTCAAATTCAAAGTGTTTGTTAAAGGGTTAGTCTTAACCCTTGAATTTAGCCCATTATGTACCAAAACCATAGACACGGGGATGTTCTATATAACAATAAGGGGGAATACACCGTAACGTTATCTCCTTCTTTACGTAAACACCTTTTAATAACATTAAGAATAACGATCCAATTTTTGTAAAATTGTAAATATCTAAATTTGTTTATTAACGTCGTCTTTTTGAAGATTCATGATAATGATGAAGCAAATTGAATTTAGTACACAGAAATTAAGGGGAATTAATTATCTGAGGATATGTACCTTCATATATTGTATGTCATTAGCATATAATAGATGAGTCTGGTAGGAAATTAATTTTACTTATAGTTTTTATAGATTTTAGGGTTGTGGTAGTGCTTTATTATGATATAAATGAATTGTCCGACCAAACACAAGGTGTTATCACACTCAGTGCACCATCGATACGAAGTCGGTTGATCACAAAAGGGATCAGCGTTGTGCCATTTCTATCATATATCAGTTAGAGTGCGTTTCGAATTACGCCAACAGTACTAACAGTGCTAAGATAACTAACAATTGGACTGATTTGATTATGGCCGCCTGAATTATTTATCAGTTAGTACCAAGAAAAAAATTACTTATACCATTTCTATGCATTAAAAATAAATTAATTTCTTGCCTTCACAAAAAAATTATGCATTTTACCTGTGTAAAAGTATTTGAGTGAACCACGCCAAAAGCGATTTTATCGATACCAAAATCCCGCCAACAATGAATCACTACATACGCCATCTTGGGATTTCAACGATCACGCTACATACTAAAATCACCGTAAACGGGGATGTCAAAATGTGTTTATGTGTGAGTGCATACATTCTGTACATGTGTGCTTTGACAATGAGCCAAACGGTAGTTAATTAATATGTTACTGAATAGATTCAGGCGTTACTTTGCGGAAATCCATATTCAATAATACCAAATAATTTAAAAATATTTTAGGAAAACATTAAATTTATATTTTAATAAATCAAGTTAATGAATAGATTCAGGCATTACTTTGCGGAAATCCATATTTAATAATAACAAATATTTTTAAAAGTATCTTAAAATACATTAAATAATATTTAAATAAAACACTTATTTAAGTATAAAAATATATATCTAGTGACAATTCCGCCTAATTTTCCTGTTATCTACGTGACGTCACAAACATCACGCAGCCTAAACGGAAGAATATCCGACTAGTTTCACTTCTAAACGAAGCATCTTCAGGAGGTCTTGACTTACCGAGCGCATGATCGAGATGTCTCGAAGAAGCGAAACTAGTACGTAGGCTGCGTGATGTTTGTGACGTCACATAGATAACAGGAAAAATAGGCAGAATTGTCACTAGATATTATTTTATATTTTTTAAGTGTTTTATTAAAATATAAATTTAATGTTTTCTTAAAATATTTTTAAGATATTTGTTGTTATTATAATTCAAATGTAACCGCGGCCGTGAGCTATGTGACCACACAACCGCTACGAGTTGTTGGTAACTTTCATCAACAGATTATTTAATATTTACTACGGACTTAACTGTCAAAAGAGCAAATTCTGAAATGGAATGGTTATGGTCGCTATAATCGATAAAATCTAAAAGCTTTGGCTTGCAACGGAAGGCAGGGAATGTATAGGTAGTCCTTGAGACTAAAAAAAATGTCTATCTCATCGCTACTGACTGGCACTATAATAACAGAAAATGACGGTGAAGTTTTTTTCTTTGTTTTGGCTTCAAAGAATTTTGCGTGTTGTGGCCAGACTACTACAAAATGAGACCAACATCTTTAGAATGCTACTCAAGAAAGTCTACTTTTAAAAATATACAAATACTTTTAAATAATGTCAAATAGGCTTGCAATTAAAACAATCCTAAGAAACGCCTAGTTTATTTGAGTCAGTAGTCGCCATCATTAATTACAAACGCCATGGCCTAATATGCTCTAATGAGCGTTTTTTAAATAACTTAAGATTATTAATTGAACTTCTATATCAGCGTCAATTTGACAGGCGGGCAGAAAATGTGGTAATCACATTTTGGGTAGTTAATAATAATATTAATTGTCATTTATTTCCCATTTCATTGTAAAACATGAAAAAAATAAAATATATGTAATTAATTGAAGATAATTTATTTTTGCATAAATTAATACATCAGAACATTAAATCCTTTGTAACTACCTAAAAGATCTTTTTGTTTCTAGTTACGAAGGGTTAATGCGTAGGTACGTGTATTCTCTACTCGCTGACACGTTTTTCCTTCAGTATAATGGTCAATCACCTGTCTGACGTTAATCCCTTTAAGAATTATCAATGGTATATAAATGTATACAATACCAGTCGGTCACAAAATATTGTAGCTACTATCTATGCCTATCTCTATACATTGACATTAGTAGTGGCATATTATGTTTCCGCGTATTTACTATGCGTATATGGTAGACCTCCAATTAGAATAATAAAATTAAATTATTTACATAAAAAAAAAACAGATAATACTGACAATATATAAACGTAAATTATCTGTAACATGTTTTGTACAAAAACTTATTTAGAACGAATAATGTTTTGTTGACGCGGTATAACCGCGTAAGTAAGATACTTAAAAGAAAAGTTGAGTACACAATTGGAGGTTTCTGTTACAAATTGTTTGTTGTTGATTTTCCGGCTTCATATTTCTTATTTACCCGCATTTGAAGTTTAAGTCTCTGGAGTTGGGAATTTGTTGTCTGTACTCTCAACAAATAATGTGACTTCGCAACACTTTTGAGGCATCAAAATAGGTATTGTGTTGCTTTCAAATATAAAGTAGTCAAAGTATAATATCATAAAATAAATATAATATCAATAATTCATTTTGTGAAGGGACACCTACCTGTCTATAATGCAAATGTATAAGTGAGTACGAACAATAATTTGCTATATAACATTACACCAGACAAGTATGCCCTATGCATAATCAACGCAACGGAACGTGTTGGTTGGTATAACTTCAACTAAGGAGAAGCTCGCTCATTAATACTTAGTCATCACTCATCAGGATGAAGCGAGGCGTCGTTTATATGGCAAGGTGATACGTCTGCGTAGTCCTTTATGACTCAAAATATAACACAGCATAGTTATACTTGATAACGTATATAGATTAAAGCATTACTTAGCGGAAATCCATAATTAATCTTAAATAGGTATATAAAAAAATCATTTACCGATTATTTTGGAAAAATATAATATCTAATGACAAATTTCGCCTAACTCTTAAGCTAAGTCGACGTCGTGATGCCATAAGAGAGATAGTGAGTGGACGTAGGGCTTTACTTGATGGTACGTTTTCGAAGAGTGAGGACCTCCTGATGATACTTAATCTAGAAGTGAAACTAGAGTTGTCACTAGATGTATCTTTATAATTCGCAAATGTTTTGATCTAAGATATTAATTATATGTTTTCTTAAAATTATCTTAATTTTAAAGTAATTATTAAATATGGATATACGCAAAGTAACGCATGCATATATTTATTACATATTGAATTAAATTACTTACTATTATATTTTAAAGTCAGTATAAAGTGTATTTTATCTTTTCTACTGCCATGCGTAATTTTTTTATTAATGAAACAACAATTAGCCGAAGCTGGAATAGGTTTCCGTCAGTTGGAAAGCTATTCTATCTGGGTTAGTTTAGGAATAGATTCACCCTTGATATTTTGTTGAGTTACTCCACTAATGCCGATTGATAATCCTTATTGTGAACTTTTCTATAATTCTTTGTGGGAGTTGGTCCGGGGAAGTACTGCCACCATACTACCACATTACTGTTTTCTGGTTTGAAAGGTGTGGGTGCCGGGGACATTACAGGCACACAAAACTTAACAACTTTATATCTCAGGGTAATCAGCGCAGTGCAGCTCGGCACTCGTGCTGAACTGCAACTGTTACAGGCCGAGGTTACTGCTTAAGAGTACATAGGAGGCTGATGCCGGGTGAGTCTCGTGCTTGTTCTGTTACGATATCATAAAAACAAACACTAACCCCGTCATATGAATTACTTAAGAAAATTCGAGAAGCTCCACCTACATTACACGTATGAAGCACAGTGCCTACCAAAATCACACCAAACACATCGCTGCGCCACATGTACGTCGACTGATTTATAAGTAGTTGTGTTACGTTCTTATACAAACAAGGTCAAGTACAAGATCAAATCGGGCTATAACTGCCACAGTTAATATATCCTGCTTTGCAGCAGGTGGCCGAAACAATCCTTGTTACTATGCACGGACATGCTTGATCTTATTGTGCATGGACAAAAATAATGGAACCAATTCATAATAAATATTAATAATTTGGAACCAATTTTAATTATCACCGCGCTAGATGATTATATTATAATAATTACTCAGAATAAGTTATAAGATTACAATATCGTATGTATTACTTTATACGCCAGTTAAGCTTCAGCACTATGGCTCATCTGAAAAAGATGGGGCAGTCGTATTTTTGAAGCTGTCTTATTACTCGAGCTGTTGAATTTCTAGTTTTTATTGTTTTGAGTCATCTAACTTAAAACAAATCAAATAATGACACTGAGATTTTTACCTGAAATTTCGTGGACAGATTTGTCTCTACTTTGCATACAGCATCTTAATTGTATAGAAGGTAAAGCATAGTATCCAATATTTTAGGAAGTGTACTATATAATTGTTATATCAACAAAAACTACTTAGGTAAGTAATGAAACATCTCATTGTTATATTATGTAGGTACATATAATAATTCAGGTCAATCAACCTAGTTTAGTATTTAGAGAATTTCATGATTGTGTTTTTATATTAATAAACAAATGTTATTATTAATATGTATGCACAATATAAGTACCTAATCGTATAGCAAGCGGCTAAAGCCGGGAAGCCTTGATAAGAAGTTAACTTTGGACAACATCTAGAAAATGGGGAGTGTCTGTACTAACTTTACTTCTCTTGTATCAAACAAGTAAAAAATAGTACAGTCTAAGGACATCAAATGTTCCTTTCACCATGTCCCTTAAATTATATCAATTGCATCCGCATCTGTACTACGCGGTTGTTTCAACTTTTTTATAAATAAAAGAGCCACATTTAGATAAATATTTTGGTTTCCGATTTATATAGTTCGCGTTGAACTCATTAATCAATCGTTTTTAGAGTATAAATTAATCATGCTATTTGTATATATGTTGTGAAGGGTGATGATCGAACGGTTCTTGGAAACATATAACCATAAATTATATTCAATTAACATATTTTCTACCTGCCTTTTGTCTGTCTATGTGAAAACTTTATCAGTTCTAAATATTTCAAGTTCCTAGTTAAATAAACTATCACTTTTGTTACCGTACACCAAAAGTTCCTTCGAATATCATACGCGTCATCTGTCGATTTGACACTGTTCAGCCATTATCGGGTTAGTGACCTAGTATCCACGATTATTATAAATTTTATCCAGTGTTCTAATTTCTTTACGGGCTTTGGGCTTCTGTAGTAAACCTTAAGCTTTTACGTAAATTTGTAACTTATGATATAATGATGTAGGTAGTATATTGGAGTAGCGAGAGGCTTCAGGTGACTGCACTTAGCGGTGTGAATACTTGCTTACATTTGCCACATGCTCTGCCACCATGCAATGTATATAACTACTTCAAAACTAACGATTTTATGTTACATCTGCGTTGGTACAGAACCCTCTGTATGTGAGTCCATTACACTAATGCAAGTTGCACTCTCACGTAGGGCTCTAGTATTTGTTGTGTTATCAAGAGTGTCAATGCGGTTATAAGGTGAAGCTTTTTCTATTGCGGACATAATTAATAATAGGACGATTTATTTCATGAACACAATATAATACAAGCACAATACAAGCCTCGGCTCCATTAATTCTACCGATAGAGCCAAATGAACCGCGGATTTCTGAATGACATTGCTTTGGCCGCTCAACCTCATTATTTCTGCGTTGATTACTGTTCTCATTGCAGTTATTCTTGGATTAAAATCAACATGCTAATAATGAGTAAGTGTACAGCTACATTCCATTCTGAAAAGATCGTACAATATTCGCTATTTTCAGCCGCCCTTTAATTACGTAACTACTATACTGAAACATCAACAAGAAAATTAATATGATAAGGATCTCCTATAGACTATAACAGTAGATTCTTGCTAGTAATTATGAAAATTATAATTTCCAGCTACCTATTATTGTTTCAAAGATAGCCTTTCAAAGGGAGCGAAGCTTGCGAAGAGCTGGAAGAGCCGTCACGAGATCAACGTTACTTATTCTCCAGGTTTCTTCTTCAGAGTTAAACTGATCTTTGCATAAAAGTTCTCAGAAATCTTTCTTTCTCCTTGAGCCAAAAGAGTAACGGTTTCTGACGTCACGTCAGTATGTTCAAATAAGAAATCACATGGTAATTCTTAAGAATAGGTCTGTTATCGACCTCAATAAGTTAATGCATATAATATCTTAAGGTCCACAGCAGATAACGTTTTATTTTTATTTATAAATGAATATTGTCTACTGGCATTGCTCAATATTCACCGACAAAAACATCAATCTAATTAATGTGTGCCATTCATGTACCTAATACACAACAGAAAATGAATATGCAGGCGATTCAAGTAATTATTTTGCAAAAATCCATAACGGAATAACTGAATCGTTAATAAGTTTTTTGTGCAACTGTTGTTTAGCTGGATATTAAAACACGAATGTAAGTTCATGATAGTTTATGTACAGTTGCATGCGACACTTTATCTACACCCATGATATGAATCCTCTAACAAAAGTTTTTTTTTTTTTTTTTTTTTTTAATTTTAAATCTACACTCCACAGACTCCAGGGTCCGTGACTTTTTTTAACTATGACATAAATTATTAGTAAGCAAGAAATATTAAATAGGAAACATGCAACATTCCAAGGGGGAACAGTGTTAAAAGTTTTTTTTTTTTTCTTTATTTTTTTCCGTTAATGTCATTAGCACCAGCATCCAGAGCAGACCAGTATACTCTAGCAGCACCCGTTCACGAGTTGACGCATGTGCCAGCCATCGCCTTCCTCAACCATTTTTGAGGGAAGATGGCGACCCGACACACAACACCGCCGCTAGACAACACCTTTCTGTGAGCATGACCGCTCCGGATACCCGTGCCAACGATTACAATTACAAAAATAATTTGGGACTACAATAAAATAATATACCTACAGAAATTTACATATTTTGTTATTCTCCCACGTCACATTTTAACAGGGCCTCCATTACCGCGCTATTTCGATCTTTGATCGCCATTTTGAGGTTGTAATCATGGATGGCTTTTGGTGTCGCAACCATCGCCTTCCTAACGAACCGTCCTATGGCGTCGTTTTCGTCATCTGCGTAGTATATGAAGGTTCCAAAGTGCCGTGAAATTGCAACGACGGCATGCGGGACGCTCTCGTGCAACTTCATGCTGCTCTTAGTCTTGATGGCGATGACCGACTCGTATGTCAGTCCCTGCGCTTCGTGGATGATAAGAGTGCGTGATCCACTTCCCTCTCCGTAGCCCTGGCTTATTAGGGTCTCCTTTTCTTCCTGGGTGTGAACCAGGAATATAGTGTTGGGGAGTGATTTGGGGATTTTTGCACCTGTGTACCTTTCAAGCTTAAGGGACTTAATACGGGGAGCTGAGGAATATATACCAGAGTATATTTCCCTCAGTGCGTACGCGACATCCATTGGGTTCCGATGCGTGCATAACAACTCCTGGGTGATGTTTGTTACCAGGTTAGGGCGGTTGTACCTTAATACGAAGAGATTTTCTCTATCGATATAAGGCAGCTGATTGACATCTCCGATGAGGACAAGTTCATCAACTCCAGATAGCCTGGAAGCCATGACTATGGCTCCGAAATGGTTCATTAGAGCTTCATCCACCGTTAGGCGGCTGTAGCTCTCAGTTCTTTTAAAACCATTTACGAGGACTGAAGCCATTGTGCGCACCTTGGTTTTAACTTAGTCTCCAATTCGGTGCGCAAGCTTCTCCCTCAGGTCTTTCCCTGCTTCTGTAGTTGTTGTGATAATGATGTCCTTGTCCACATCGAATTGCCTTACCACCCAAGTTGTTTTGCCACATCCTGGAACTCCATTTACCCATTGTATTTTCGGTACTTCCCAGTCTTTCCAGAATGCTTCGATCTCCGATCCCCCCAAAATAGATTTCGCCATTTCGAGGTTACGGTCATCTAACATTATTTTGGTGCACTGGGCCGTTACTACAATCGGGTCATTTTGTGGTGTCGCGTATTTAGGCCTACCTAGTCGCTCCGTTTCTCCCTCGTCCAGGGACAAGACAAATAAAAAAGTTTAGGGTGGTGTACAGTGTTATGCTCTATATAAATTCATTCAAGTTTAATTGCTGAATATCTAATACAAACTATGTAGGTAATTGTAGACGTTATTGCAATATTTATTTTCATTTTTAACCGACTTCCAAAAAAGGAGGAGGTTCTCAATTCGTCTGTATTTTTTGATCGTACAATTATTAAAATGCACTTGAATAAAAAAATAATACAATAATAATTTTCAAGGATAAGGATTTTAATTATTCTGATAATTCTTGAACATATACTAAAAGCATATCTTCAGAAAGTTATGTACTACTTTTTAATGATTTCCAATGAATGAAATCTCGTTACGCCTTTTTCATATTATTTTCTCGACTTTTCTAGTAATAATTAGTTAGGAATGTCTGGTGGTGTGTTATCAAAGCTTGTATTATTCATTAATTTTTGTAAACAACAAACTAATACATAGTATATGCAATACTCATATCGATCAAAAATGGTGAGATACGACGTGAATTCGAATAATAGTTCTATTTTTAAACACGGCTCTGTGGAAGTGAAATGCGAGTGTCTGAAAATTTTCTATTTTGAAAAAGGAGTAGCGTTATGAAATTTAGTACAACATCATAACACTCATTTGCATGATATTATGGGTACTATGACACAGGATGTTTTAATGTTGGCAATATGCTAGCTGTTTCAGAAACTTTTATACAGGATTTATAGCATGGATGTAGATAAAATAAATTACAGCTTGAATTGTGTAATTTATCAAAATCTCCGGAACTTTATACATAAAAGTATAATACGTCAGGTTTATTTAGCTCTCTCTGAGATAATACAGTACTGCTATCAGTTTGGGGCAGCGCTGATGATACTCATTTCATTGCAACAGAGAGATCTCAACGAGCACTTATTAAAGTGGCACTACAAAACCGCTTTTCAATAGAATGTCACTACTGGTTGATTAACTGCTGAGCCGTTAAAAAAAATGCGTTAAAACAGGATACATTATCAAATGGAGATTGGGTTGCTCACTAATTCAAGTGAATGTTTGTCAATAGTTATGACAAATCTCCAATTAAACACCAATTAATTCAATTTTGGGTTTCCGAAGAGCCTTTTTTTGTAAAAGTGGTAATAAAAGTGTCCAATCAAATATTCTAAGATCTAGAAGACGTCTTTAAATAGTACAAAAAATCGTTATGGCCTTAAAAATGGTTTTAGGCTTACCTACCCACATTTTTTTTCTAATTAACTGATATGATAGTACAAGAACAGAATTATATTAGGTATGCTAACTCTCAAAATGCATATTACTACTACTTTAATATACTGTCGTCAACGTGATTATGGTGTTGCTAATGAACAGCTACTGTAAAAAGGTGTTGAACACGGTGCTATAGCATCCTGATGCACTTATTCACCAAATCGCAACTGGTTACATAATACCAACGAAACTTTCCCAATAAGGGTTACGGACGGCCTCCTGACCGCAAACCTTTGAGAAATTCTTTGTACTACCATTCGGTTCAGAAGGGCGGGAGTTTTTAGAATGTCTGGCTCGGTAGTTAGCACTCAAGTACCAAATTCCTCCTCAACCTCAATTTCAAAATCATACAAGGAAATCGTTTTTAACAAAATACGTCATGATACCAATTCTCCTGAATTCATATTGGTGCTATATATTTTTTAGCGATGATATCAAATTCACTGATTTCTAAAACATGCGCCGGTAGTTTGAAGTAGTACCTTATCAAATCAAGATATTTTTAATATAAAATATATGTATTTAATTTACCTGTTCGCAATCACTTTATAGCTTTTACTCGAAGACTATGAACCGTGGGTTTATGATCTGTGCTTTTACTATAGGTACACAACATAACACAAAATAAGTAATTGCAATATAACAATCTAAAATACTTCCTAATTTGGATAAAAAATATCGCAATCACGGCCGCGGATATAATAAATAATAAGATTTTTCCAATGAATTCTCATGACAAATAGTTTTTTTATTTCCTGTGTAATAAATATTTAAATGATAATAATTATGACTAGATCGCAAAGTATATTATTTGTCTATACAATATGCTGAACCTGTTTAACCCCGTAAATTCATATTACAACCATTATACATTGCAAAACGTTTTACTTTCAAAATTAAAGTACATTTTAAAATAAGGACATTTTGTTCCCTTGACGCTTTTCATAGCGGCCCACTGCGCACTGGCCAGCAAAGACGAATTCAATACATACCGCATCCGATCCGCAATCAAATAAACTATAGCGCAGTATTATTATATGTTCTATGCTCTATGGTCGAATACTTTAAAAAAATCGTTTTTGAAGCTGGATTTATTGTAAGGCAAATCGCTTAGGTCTCGTCCTCATATTATGGACAGAAATATACTGTTGTAAATTGCTGCTTATTGTGGATCGAGCTGCCTTAGGTACCCATCGACCCGCGATAGACTCAGTCCTAGACTAATTGTACGAAATATTCCATGGAAATAGTACTCAGTTGAGCTCTATAGATACGAATCGGGACTATTAGACGAAGTGGAAATGCATCTACCTCGAGTTAATGAAGTTGTTTTGCCCAATCAACCTTCTTACTCTGAAATTGACTGTCATCAATACGACAAAAAATATCGTTAGGTATATTTCATGAAATTTTCTTTTTAAGCCGACTTCCAAAATAAAACGATAGGTTTTCAAGTAGAAGTTTATATTTATAATGCCCAATTGCACCAAACTAGGGTTTAATGATGGCTAGAGTGCACTAGGGCGCTCTCCATACAAACTAAGTTTTGTCATATTTTAAATACTAAATGTTCAAACTCGGTGAAACTTGCCATGCATGTCTTTGAACCTAATATCTATGCTTCAATGAGAAATTAAGTATTTAAAAAAAAAAACGTAAAATCGTTTTGCATGGTCCAAACTTCCAAAAAAGGAGGAGCTTCTCAATTCGTCTGTATGTTTTTTTTTTATGTTTGTTACCTCAGATCTCTTGACTGGGTGAACCGATTTTGAAAATACTTTTTTTTTTGTAAGCTGATGCTTGTCGTTTGATCTTTTTTTGTTATTTTGTCATTTAGGGATAAAATATATAATAAATGGAAAAACTGGCAAACCAGAACAATAGATTATTAGGCTCAGCAAACTGGGTGAGTTTGAACACTTGGTATTTTAATAGTATTAAAATATGACGAAATTATAAAAAAAGTTTGCATGGAACGCTCCGTGCACTCTACTGCTACTACGCGCACAACTTTATTTTACATTAGACCAATACAACATGATGGTTTCGGTTTTGTCTATGGTAATAGAACGTCAAAACTAGTGGCAGTTTTTTAATCAAATATATACAAATTAAAGCTCAATCCACTCGGGACAAAAAAAATTGTGTTCTAATAATTTTTTTAGGGACGTTTACATATTATATTTTATATAATCTCATTCGGTAATATTATAATTATGAAATTAAATACAGACTTTTATTGGCATATTTTATGTACATACTTCTTTAAGAAAATTAAAAAGTTAAATTAAAGCATTATTCTCCTAACAAAACAATGCTTTAAAACATTTTTTTAATTATTAAAGTACAATGTGTCCCGACCAAGGAGGTTTCAATTCAATTTAAGTACACATTATCTATGGTGAGCGAGATGCGCGCGCAACGCGCTGCGCTGGTTCCGAGCCAATAGACCAATAACATACTTTTTCCATTTTGGCGCTATTTCGTACATACGAATTTGAGTAATATTTTGTTACATAAAACTTTAGTAGCAAAAATTTCAAGCAACATCCACGATACTGATGATTTAACTCCACCTGACATTCTAGAAACAGCTACGAAACTAACGAATAGTCTTTTGCCAGAAAAATCAAGAAAAGCGTATAGTCACAGAGAGTTGAAATACAGGTAACAAAAATTAATATAGCCATGAGATTAAATAAAGTAGTGTATGTAACTGCATATAATTAGGTAAGTATTAAAACACTCGTGTAATCTTATTTTGAAAAAAAAACTACACTCATGTTTTAATACCCTCTATTATATGACAGTTGCATAAACTACTATTATGTTTGACCACACATAACTTTAAATTAGATCTTTCGATCTAATTGTTTATTATCATTTATCAGGTAGAGTACTTCCAAATTGGTTTATTTTAAAATTTATCGTTTCAGGTAAAGTACATACTTTTAAAAAATGTAATTCTAAAAATTTTTACTAATAATTTTTTAAAATAATTTAGTAAATGTAAAGACAAGAACGGTACCGTCTTCTAACATTAAAAAGTATGAAAAAACTTGTTGAATTCAGTGTCATGTTGATACGAAACAGAACTGACTTCCACAAGTTATTACATATTTTTTGAGAAAAAGGTTCTGTTTTTTCACCCTTTTTAGTGATATATACATAATGATTAAAAAACGATTTTGACTCGTCTACGTTACTGGGCAGATAAAGGCGTAGTATTGTGATGCATACATTTTAAGTTGAAAATAAATCAGTTTGCAGGTAACGTGCCGGACACGTAATGTAAGCAATTTGAGCTCGATATTGCTTGTACTGAACAAAGCTTATACTGTTTCTACCCGCATATCTAAAATAAACTCTATGCTTAATATCAATAGGTCTATATTCCTATGATGTAAGTTTTTCATATCCACACCGCACCATAGAACATATACTCACGTAGAAAAATAATTTATAAAGAAGAAACAAAATGAATTCTTATGACCATTTCTATCAGTAAACGTTTTGTGCACAAAATAGGTTTGCTTTGTCGCGGAGTTAAGTTAGTTTATTTAAAGAATTCGGGTTTTGTATAAATTACTTAGCATACATTTTTTTCTATGCTATATGACATTGCTTCTTGCCAAATTTCATGATGCTGGGTTAAAAGGAAATATCCTATATAGGCTATGATTTCCTAGTGAAATCGCAAAATATGATTATGCGATCATATATCTTATAATAATAATTTCTTTTTATTGCAGATTCTAAGATCCATAATAATGTTATCAAAACGTCAAAAAATACATATAAAAATTCGATGTCATAAAATATTACGTTATAAAAACAGAAAAGTAATAAAATATATATCAATAAATTGTAACTTAGGTCACAATAGCAACCCTGTGTTTATACCTAACTAATAATAATTTTTTTCATAACTAATAATTTTTTTCATAGCTGAAAGAGCCCATAGAGCCGAGTAGGTATTTGACATAAATTTCAACTTGATACCTGTATGCGTGCCTGAAAAATATGGTCTTGTTTGACACATACAGGTGACGGACAGACGAATCAAAGTCAAAGTCAAAATCATTTATTCAATTTAGGCGTCTGCGACGCTCTTATGAAGGTCAATTACAAATTTTAATATTTAAATATTCTACATTGTACTGCCACGTTCAGCAAACAAAATTTATAGAGCCACTGCGAGAACAATGTGTTATATACAATACAATACAATTATAACAATATTTAACTACATTACGTAGGTGACAGGCGCTAACTTGGCAGAGGCGAACCAGTCCAAGCATTTTTGTCGTTTAAGTAATCACAAACTGTGTAGTAAGATTTTTTTATCAAAATATTCTTCACCTGCAACTTGAATTTTCTTTCTGTGTGCGATGTAATATGTTTGGGCAATTTATTATAAAACCGCACACAATTGCCTAAGAAGGACCTTTTATTATTTGTCTTTGCTAATCTAAAACCTGGCACTGGTATTTTATCTTTATTCCTAGTGTTATAATCGTGATTGTCACTGTTTGATTTAAATTTGTTAAAATTTTTACGAACATACATAATATTTTCAAATATATACAGACTTCGTAAAGTTAAAATATCAATTTCTTTAAAAAGATCTCTCAGGGATTCCCTAGGATCCATTTCATATATGGCAATAACAAAGTGATCATATAAGTGTTTGGAACCCTGGGAAAATGAAGTACATAATAAAAAGGAATTATTTTTAAAGACATTAGAAATAAATCAGTCAGCTTTACTTGTTTTGAGCAAAGCAGAGTGTTATATAACGTGTATAAAACGCATTTTAGCTTTGACTTAAATATCAGCCGTTCTTTGGCTCGGGCTGTGAAACATTTTAGTTAAAATGACTTGATTGCAAAATTACAACGAAAGGAAAAAATAACAATATCGAATGGGATTCTAATCCGCCCCTATTGCCGTGAGATGCTCTGCCAATTAAGCTGTCGTAGTGCGGGAGTCATAGTTCAAATTTGTCCATTTGCCCCTTACTTTTACATTAAAGCTTAGCAAACGTTAATGCAAAAATTAAAATGTTAGAATTGTCGGATTGCGTCATCGTAAGCCAGTTTAAAGCAGATTAATAATAAGCTTTGTTGGTGGTTCAATTCAGTTTGGCTGCAGATGTAGCTCCCTCCCTTTAAGACGGCTATACAATAGGAGCGAATGATGCATTTCAGGTAGGACTCACTCGCTACCATAGATTAATTAAAAGAACGTGTCCCGGTTACAATGACGGATGATTCTGCTCATAGTTATTTTTTTTATTTCATTGTAATTTGAATGCGTAATCACTAATCAGGCGTTAATGTAAAAAATCAGCCAAGTGCGAGTCGGACTCGCGCACACAGGGTTCCGTACCAATAGCTATACAGCATTTGACTTCATATTTTTAACTTTTTTGTATTAACGCGCGCGAGTCTGATTCGCACTTGCCCATCTTTTTGTATGTGTTGTCATAGCGGGAACAGAAGTACATAATATGTGAAATTTCAACTGTCTAGCTATCACCGTTCTTGAGATACAGCCTGGTGACAGACGGACGGACGAACGGACGGACGGACGGACAGCGAAATCTCAGTAATAGGGTCCCGTTTTTACCGTTGCGGTACGGAACCCTAAATATTACAATGTTGAAACGGCTTGTTTCATGCTCTTGCTGTACAATCCACTATTACTCGTAGTATCGTTTCTCTTAAAAAAAGCATACTACTCTATAGACGAATTTTATAAAGATAAAGATTAAAATATAAGATCGTTTTATAACACCTTTTTGTAATTATTTATATGCGTATAAGATAATAAAGATTAATCAAATAATAATAATGTAATTTTAAAACTATGTATATACATTTAAAATTATATATAAATTTGATTTGACATGCACATCTATGTTAAGTATTATATTTGTATAATATTAGATACGTAAATAAAATGTTGAGTGCAATACCCTAACAGGGTGAATGTACCTACTTAACTAAGCCATATTATGTAACATCTTTATGTTATAATACATTTGAGCAGAATAAATAAACAAGTATTGGTTAAGAAAGCATTACATAGTTTATGTACATATTTCTCCCATCTCCAAGTTGTTTATCAATCTCAGGTCCCCAAAAGAAGCCACAACAAGTCCTTTAACTAAAAACTCCAAATTCGAAACCAATTAAACAATACTCAAAACAAATTGTGGTTTCCACTCCACCAAGTTGTCTTCATTGTGAACGGTTTCCTCAATTACTGCGAGTGTATTTTCTTTTTATTTCGTTCGTCCACAAGTTTGTTGACAAACTCTGATTGATAAAGGGTAATCTCAACCCTGGTGGGAGATTACGTAAAATACAAGTATACATACGTACTTATATATAAGTTATTCTACTATACGGTTACACTGTTTGTTGGAGAATAATAATGTAAGTAGTATGGTGGTCATCACGGTTTTTTTTATGCATATAGGTTAGCCCTTGACCATTATCTCATCTGATGGTAAGTGATGGTGTGGTCGAAGGTGTTGTTCAGGCTAAACTAGAAAATTAGTGGCCCTCAAGGACAGCTGCCGGAACACACCGTTAGGTGCTTGGTGACAGATTTTCCACTTGAGGGTGGTAGCTGGCCAGGTGGGCATTCACAAAATGCCCTACCACCTGCTATAATGACTGCCATCCGAAGACAACAACCGGGACCGACGGCTTAACGTGCCCTCCAAAGCATGGAAGCGCTCAGTAGTAATGTCACCAGCTCATGACCGAGCCGGACGTTGCTTAGCTCTGCTGATCGGTTCAGAATGGCTAATCAAACTTCGCTACGAGCGCGCGCCGTGTACGTTACGTGCTTAAGATACTTTTATAAAATGCCTAACTGTTCCGTGGACATCGAAGACTTAAATATCGGTGTGAAAAAATTAGGTGAGGATATAGAGACGACAATAGAAAGTGGATATTATTTAGTGATTGGTGACGACGGTGTGTTCTTACAAGTAATGAAAGAATTGATAGAGAAATTGCCTCTGCGCCCTTTAAAGGTCTTTTTTCATAGGTAGATATTATAATCAAGAATAGAGTTTAGAATAGATATTTGCAATCAAGGATAGCTCTTGAAACACACCGTTAGATTTGTTCACAAGTTTTCGTCAAAACCAGTCGGTGTATGAAAAAATGAGATACATATATCATTTCCGTAATAAACTGCCATTCAGGCAGTCCATCTTTTGAAAACTGCCGCGGGCTTGAGCACCTCATCCTGTTAGGGCATTTTGTGAACACTCGTCAGTCAGGCTACCATCCTCAGGTAGAATATATCCTGTATAAATGTGTGTTCCAGCAGCTGTCCGTGAGAGGCTAGTACCACCTAGGTTAAGCCTGGTTACAATCATCGTCATCACTTGCCAACAGTTGATATGAAACGTGGTCGAATATTAACCTATCAGCTGTAAAAAAAGGCAATTTATAGGTACTACACTCGCCCATTACAATATAATTTTAATGCTATAAATAAGCTCCAGAACATGTAAGAAAAAGGACGTTAAGATAAAAGTACATTTTTATTTTATTCTATCATAATAAAACGTCGCCGCTCGTAACTACGGTTTATGTCAGGTTTTAAACAGTTTTTCAATATTTTAACGGCATAAAGGCGACGCAAGTACATTCGGAATACAGATTTATATAATTCATATTGTTTGCAAGATATTTAAAGAAAGGATTGAAAATATTATCCGTTCTCCCGTCGACGCTTCATTCTGTTATCGTTGTACACTGGACAAATTAGGCTGTTTTAGAATTTTATATGACTATTCAGTGTAAAGCTGATGGGGTGCTAAGGGCATACCCTCATTTTGTGTCATTTTTTGTGTTCCGTTACGGGAAACGAGACCTCAGCACTAAGCCACCGGTATTCATCTGTTCGACCTTTTAAGTTGTGTTTCTTTGAAACCGTTATAGGTAGCCGGTTGAATTGATTTGTCCAAAAAATTATAATAACAGCTGAATATTTTAAAACAAAGGTTCTTTGTTTCCCGAGAGCTATTATCTGGAAGTTTTCTAGTCTGGAGTGAATAGGTATCTTTTAGGCTAGCATTATCCACCGTCGAACGCGTTGTCACTTAACATCAAGTGACACTGCGGTCAGATTGAATTCAGGGTGAAGTATATTGTAAAGCAGAATCCTAACCGTAGCGATAAATTCAATATAGTACGCCGTCCGAAAACAAAATATTATCGCCGCGAGTGCATCATGCTTTTATAATATATTTCATCACTACCTACGAAAAATATAAGAAATCACTCGAAACTCTATGAATCATATTTTATATCATATAATTCATTTAAACGTATATTGTTATTTTTTTCCATATGGAACAAATTTGGGTTATTTACGTTGCGGCCCAAAATTTGAATTTTGTTCCAGCCGTTACCTCTGTGAATTATCGTTTTTCGAATAACCATTCCTTTGTTAGAAAAAAACAACTGAGACAAGTCTGTCCCAGATACTGAAAATAGGCACTCGATATGCTAAAGCAGCACTCACAGACACACACGCGACATCGTGACCGTAAAAGTTATATTTAGATGAAAGCCAATAGGGGATAATTTTGACCTTCCAAATAGACCTTGACAATTGGCTCACAATTTTTACATCCAGGGATTAAAATTCAAATCGTTCACGAGCAATTTAATGAAGGCAGTAATTACGTTAGAAGGTAAGGGCGGCCGCCCTCGAACGCTGTCACCCCATGACAAGGGTACTCATCAATATGTCCCGCTGTCGACGCGACAATGAAAAATGTGCTGTACATAAAAAGGGGTAGTTTGCCGCCGCGCCGCTCCGCCTGGTATGCTAACGCAAAAGTATTATCGGGACTTGGAGTACGGAAGTGACTGATAGGGCTTCACCTTCAGTTATGTTCTTATCTAGCTATTACTTAGATATGGCTTTCTCATAAAGACTCCCTACAAATCTTTTATTGAAACAAAATCAGTGGTTTAATTTCAATGGAACACCATCCTAATCCAATAAAAGAAATATCTTTAATTAGATTGAGATGGAACACGACGAGGCGCACATGATGCATTTCGTCTTCAGCATCCATTATGTATGATGCGCCTGTAGTTAAGGTCCCCTTATAGTCAATCAGTAGGCAAATTTTGCGTGCGAGAGTTGCGGGCTATTAACACTACTACACAGCGCTGCGCTCTAGTCGCACAGCGCGCGACAGGTCGCTCGCTCGATGTCCCCAGCCGCACGCTATTAGCGTCACAGTGTATTAGTTGATCAACTTTAGGTATCTGCTACTAATCTATCTGCTAATAATCCAGAACTGCATCTAAATAATTGTTTTGTTCTTGTGAACATTTTTATTCGCTTATAGAATAAAAATATGTTTCACAATAAGTACATATTTCTATTAGATTTGGTTCGGATACATTGTTTTTGGGGTTCCGAACTCAAAACGCAAAATGGAGCCGTATTTATGAGTGCCCGATGTCTATCTGTATGTCCGTCCGTAAGTCTTTAGCTCGTAAACGAAATAAGTAACAAACCTGAAATTTTGATATATTGTGTAGAACGTTTACCGAAACAAACGACGAATAATGGACTAGACAATATTTATTATATTATTTTTGTTAACACTACGTAGTAAGGTAGCTGAAAAATTGCATACTGGCATGTGGTCGTCTGTAGAGTAAATGTATAATTAGTACGAAATAACTTGTGGAAGTTGAAAATAGAGTATTTTAGATGAGCATGGTACCGACTTTAACAAGTTATTGCATACTTTTCAATGATTTGTAACTTTAGTTTGGCATAGGTATTCTGAAATACAACAAACAAATCGATGCTAATATTATAAAAAGGAATCATTTTATTTTGTTATTGTATATAACTGATAAATAAGATAAAAAAAGACAACACTGTGCCCGTAGAAATACGATTCTAAAATATAGGGTGAGCACATGTAAGCAGCCACGTAGACCTCTCGGCGCTGTCAAAGTCAAAGTTTTTAAAGGATTTAGAGTTTTTTTCTCGTCCTTGCTGTAGCTAATAACTGATTTTTTTGGACTTATGTCTAAGAAAATTAATGACACGCGGGCCCCAGCGAAGGCTAGTTGAACACAAATATAACGGTCGAAGAATATGCAGATGTGCGATACACTCCGGTAACATTGCACTTTATATGCCTACGATTCTAGTGAGTATCCGCAGTTGCAACTGCGACTGAGATCAGTACGAAAATTTATACCTTCCTAGGTCTTTCTGGACGTCTTTATTCCTTGAATTAATTTTTCGACGACGTCATCCAAGTGAATAACGTTAATCTAATTTGGCAGAAAATCGATACCTAGGTTTTTCTGGACGTCTGCATTACAAATTTAGAATTAATTTTTCGACAACATCTGCCAAGTGTAGAAAGTTACTTCAATTTGGCTGAAAATCGATGTCTAGGTAATTCTGGACGTCCTTATTCCGAATTTGGGATTTATTTTTCGATGTCGTCTGCCAAGTGAAAAATGTTACTCAAATTTGGCTGAATATCGATATCTAGGTTTCTCAACGTTTTATGCCAAATTTGGAATCAATTTTTTGACGACGTCTGCCAAGTGAAGAAAATCTCCGACTTGGCTGAAAATCGATATCTAGGTGGTTGTAGACATTCCAAATTTGTAATTTTTATTTTTCAGCCAAATCACTTTTCAGCGAAATCGGTGGAACTTCTTACACTTGACAGACGTCTTCGAAATACGAATTCCAAATTCAGAATAAATACGTCCAAAGCAACCTAGATATCGGTATTCAGCCAAATTAGAGTAAATTTTTTACTTAACAGACGTCATTGAAAAATTAGTTACAAATTCAGAATAAAAACGTCTAGAACAACCCAGATACCAATTGTCAGCTTAATCGATGTTTTTCACTTTGCAGACGTCATCGTCAAATAAATTCCAATATGGAATAAGGACGTCCAGAAAAATCTGGGTATCAATTTCAGCCAAATCGGAGTAACTTTATTCACTTGGCATATGATATTGAAAAAATAAGTCTATATTGGGAATAATGACGCCCAGCACAACCTTGACATCAAGTTTCAGCCGAACAGAGTAACTTTCTTCACTTGGCAGATGACATCGAAAAATTAATTCGAAATTCGGAATAAAGACGTCAAGAGCAACCTAGATTATGAATTTCAGCCAAATCGGAGTAACTTTCTTCCATTGGCAGGCGTCATCGAAAAATTTACTCCAAATTTAGAATAAAGACGTCCAGAAAAACTTAGATATCGATTTTCAGCTAAATCAGAGTTACTTTCTTCACTTGGCAGACGTCTTTAAAAAATTTACTTCAAATTTGGAATGAAAACGTCCAGAAAAACTTAGATATCGATTTTCAGCTAAATCAGAGTTACTTTCTTCACTTGGCAGACGTCTTTAAAAAATTAACTTCAAACATGGAATGAAAACGTCCAGAAAAACCTAGATATCGATTTTCAGACAAATCGGAGTAATTTTTTTACTTGGCAAACGACATCGAATAATAAATTCCAAATTTGTAATACAGGCGTCCACAAAAACCTAGTTATCGATATTCAGCCAAATCTGAGTAACATTTTTCACTTGGCAGTCGTCATTAAAAAATAAATTCCAAAATTGGAATAAGAACGTCCAGAAAAATCTAGACATCGATTTTCAGCCCAAACTTCCTTCAGTTGGCAGATGATATTGAAAAATTAATTCCAAATTCGGAATAAAGACGTCCAGAACAACCTAGATTTTGAATTTGAGCCAAATCGGAGTTCCTTTCTTCACTTGGTGTTGTCGTCGAAAAATGAATTCCAGGAATAAAGACGTCCAGAAAGACCTAGGTAGGTATGAATTTTTGTACTGATCCGTGACAGCTCCAAATTTGGAAAAAGGCGTCCAGAAGAACCTAGATATCGATTTTCGGCCAAATCGGACTAGTTTTGATTATTAGAATCTTGAATCCGCCATGTTGATTTTATGACAAGTATTATTTGACTGCTCTCCCGATTTCCTATGATAATTGTTCAAATCTCCCTTACCTATCTCTTACTATTTTCGAGATACGTGATTATATACGAGTACGTTAGCGCAGTCGTCCATACTTTCAACACCAAATGTATATCTCCGTCAAAAAAAAAACAAAAACTCAATTAACCAAAAATTTTTATTGACTTATCGAACCTGCTCCCAAAATTACGTCGGAATCGGTTAAGAAATGCGACCTGTAGAGGAGAACAACCGGACATACTGGATTTTTTTTTTTTTTTTTTTTAATTATTTTTTATTTAAATCTACACTCCACAGACTCCAGGGTCCGTGACTTTTTTTTAACTATGACATAATTTATTAGTAAGCAAGAAATATGAAATAGGAAACATGCAACATTCCATTTTTTCTTTTTTTTCCGTTAATGTCATTAGCACCAGCATCCAGAGCAGACCAGTATCCTCTAGCAGCACCCGTTCACGAGTTGACGCATGTGCCAGCCATCGCCTTCCTCAACCATTTTTGAGGGAAGATGGCGACCCGACACACAACACCGCCGCTAGACAACACCTTTCTGTGAGCATGACCACTCCGGATACCCGTGCCAACGATTACAATTACAAAAATAATTTGGGACTACAATAAAATAATATAACTACAGAAATTTACATATTTTGTTATTCTCCCACGTCACATTTTAACAGGGCCTCCATTACCGCGCTATTTCGATCTTTGATCGCCATTTTGAGGTTGTAATCATGGATGGCTTTTGGTGTCGCAACCATCGCCTTCCTAACGAACCGTCCTATGGCGTCGTTTTCGTCATCTGCGTAGTATATGAAGGTTCCAGTGTGCCGTGAAATTGCAACGACGGCATGCGGGACGCTCTCGTGCAACTTCATGCTGCTCTTGGTCTTGATGGCGATGACCGACTCGTATGTCAGTCCCTGCGCTTCGTGGATGGTAAGGGTGCGTGATCCACTTCCCTCTCCGTAGCCCTGGCTTATTAGGGTCTCCTTTTCTTCCTGGGTGTGAACCAGGAATAAAGTGTTGGGGAGGGATTTGGGGATTTTTGCACCTGTGTACCTTTCAAGCTTAAGGGACTTAATACGGGGAGCTGAGGAATATATACCAGAGTATATTTCCCTCAGTGCGTACGCGACATCCATTGGGTTCCGATGCGTGCATAACAACTCCTGGGTGATGTTTGTTACCAGGTTAGGGCGGTTGTACCTTAATACGAAGAGATTTTCTCTATCGATATAAGGCAGCTGATTGACATCTCCGATGAGGACAAGTTCATCAACTCCAGATAGCCTGGAAGCCATGACTATGGCTCCGAAATGGTTCATTAGAGCTTCATCCACCGTTAGGCGGCTGTAGCTCTCAGTTCTTTTAAAACCATTTACGAGGACTGAAGCCATTGTGCGCACCTTGGTTTAAACTAAGTCTCCGATTCGGTGCGCAAGCTTCTCCCTCAGGTCTTTCGCTGCTTCTGTAGTTGTTGTGATAATGATGTCCTTGTCCACATCGAATTGCCTTACCACCCAAGTTGTTTTGCCACATCCTGGAACTCCATTTACCCATTGTATTTTCGGTACTTCCCAGTCTTTCCAGAATGCTTCGATCTCCGATCCCCCAAAATAGATTTCGCCATTTCGAGGATACGGTCATCTAACATTATTTTGGTGCACTGGGCCGTTACTACAATCGGGTCATTTTGTGGTGTCGCGTATTTAGGCCTACCTAGTCGCTCCGTTTCTCACTCGTCCAGGGACACAAATCCGCCTGTTGCATTGTATGCTGCCATATACTGACCTAACATTTTCCCCTTGATTACCTGGGATGTGTCGTTGTTGTATATAGCGGCTTCTACCTCTTCGAGTCTCACCTTTAAAAGGTTTTCATTTTTAAGCCTGAAGGACTGCAAGATGTTTTCGCAGTTTCTGTGGTTGACCTCTCTGGTCGCCCGTATAATGGCTAAAAACTCTATTAAGGCACTGTTACGATTTTTGTGTATAGATGGGGTTATGAAATAAAAAATTAAAAAAAATTAAGGGGAGAGAGGACGGAGGGTTCCACTCTCCAGGTGAGGAAGAGAAGCCTCCAGACACCTAACTACACTACCTACCTACTTTAGGATGTCGACAGATACACCAATAAAAACAATATTGAAGCGTTCAACAATTTTTTAAATATATTTATTTAAAATTAAAATTTTCACCAAAACTCATTTAAAAAAAGAATAGATACATCTAGAACACTTTCCTTAATTAGGTCGGGTTATCCGTTAGTACCAGGTACAAAGAGTAACATAGAACATGGAAATTTGATAGCAATCACTGGTACTAGCGAACAACAATTTACTTAAGTTATTATGTCTTAGGTTTAACTACTTAATTTACAATTTCTGTGTGCCAGCAACGTAGATCCACAAAATTTAAGTTTATTATGAAGATATTATTCTATAGTTTAGTATATAAGTGTAGGTAAAAAAAATATATAAACCAGCTTGCTCAGAAAATTCTATATAGATCTCAGGGTAAGGTCGTGAGTCGCAAAGTGTGAAAGATGAATTCCGCAAAGAAAAAAAAAGAAGAAAAGGGTGCCACCCGGTTATAGGAGACCGGGAAATTCATAAATACCGGTGCAGCGTGGAGATTCACAGCCTTGGACCGAAGACTCAGTTAAGGCGAGCAGTCCGGGATGTCAGGCAGAGCGCTGACCACAGGTACTGCTCTGGCTGTCTACCGGAGTTGGGGCTATGGTAGACGTGGGTATGGTTGGGTATTTTACCAGCCCTAACCCAGAACTCCTTTATTTTTGGAGAGGTTCGAAGGCTTTCGGAGGACGCCACGTGGATGCGTCACGAGTCCAGGAACGAAGTCGCCTCCTTGTATTCGGTTAAATTGTTTCTTTTTCTCAGCCGGTAGGTCTCTTATATCCCCTGGAAGGCGGACGTCGAAAGGAGCACTGCCTGGCTTCGTTTTGCAGCCCTCGCTTCAGGCAGTGCGTCGATTGGGGGCTGCTTAAAGTTCCAAGCGGAAAAAAAGAAGTGTAACGGGCCTTTGCAGGCCTATTTATAAGTTTCGGGATCTCTCGAACCTTCCATCAGAGGGGAGGCAAAAAAAAACAGATAATCTTCCTCTCAATCACAAGAAAACGGATTAATACTCTGTGCAAGGGGTGCGTTCAGAACCTCACTTGATGGAACAAACAAATCGTTCCGACCCTCACAAAAAAAACCGTAACAGTACCCCCCCCCCTTAAGAATTTTTGAAGGGTACCGACAAAAATTTAGCTGGACCCCCAGCATCAACTCGAGCAAAGAAGTACAATGCCATACCTGGACCAAGGCTTCGACATAATATGGCCGTCTGAAAATAAAACAACTGCTAAAATCTCTACCTACATGTCTATCCTAATTACTGAACTCTACCAAAATTATTACCCAAAATGTTCACACATCCTATGTGCAGACACAAACCTTAATGAAGAAAATATATTTGGTGTGAAACCTCTTCGTAGCTGAACTACTAGTCTCAAAAAAAAACAACTTAAAATTATTGAACGCTTCATTAAACAAAAAAAACTAAGTTGGGCAACCCTTTGGGGCCAAATTTTCTAAAGCCCATAACTAAAAACTAAAAGACAAGGACCGAAGAGCTAATTAGAACGAGGCTATTTGAAGCAAAATTAATTTACCCTTGTCCCTCTGGACAGACCTCAATTCTTAATGTGAAGTAAACAAATAAAAGGGTGAATAATCATCCCTTACTGATACAGGTCTAAGCCGTAGAAACAGCCTATATTAAGACCCATTAGTAGATATAAACAAACAAACAAAAAAAAATAGTCTTGGCCCTTGACAACAAATAAAAAAACTATAGAAGAAAAAAGTTACGGGAGAATTACCCCACGCTCCGGCAACCAGACAGGACGTTTCCCCTCCCCATAGGAAGGGCAAGTGAACTCGCTATGGCGGAAACGGGTCGCCGAGGTGCTAGGTAACAAAACCCAACAGACAAAAAAAATGGGATAAGTACCCTAGGGGGATAGACAAAGTAACAGAGAAGAAGAGGAGAAGAGAGAGCGAGAAAGAGGAAAAAATGCCTTGGCTTCACCGGCACCCAGAAGGGGCACTGATGACAGAGTGGCCCACGGCATGGTTGCCACCTTCCAATAGGATCCACCTAAAAAACTAACCTATAACTAGGATAGGTATATAGTTATTCTATATGGTAGTATACATTATAGACCTATACTTATATATGTACCAGCGGAGATGAAAGAAATAAAGCGTTGTTAACGCTTAGAAGCCACTCCGGTATGTCTGTAAAATAGTTACAAAAACTTTAAATTTCAGCTAAATTGCCAATGATAAACTATGTATCAATATGAGCACTAACTGAGTAAGATTTAATTACTAATCCCTGCAAAAGGAGGGTAAAACGACAGTTAAAATGACTGCCCACTCACCAATAAAATTAACTGGAAGAAGGCCAGTTGTTAATATTGTTTATGTCTTGTCTAAAGAAAACAAAACAAACAAAAGAAATTCCCACGCGCAACAAAGAAACAAGCCGACATGGTCAAGGAGAGTATGGAGAAGCTGTCCTATATAACATTTTAATTATTATTATTACATAAATAATACAATATAATACACATACATAATTTCTCAACTCCCAGGGAAACAAACAAGGTTCATGAGTCACCCTCCACTCTGCTCACCTAACATTCCATCTGCTCTGACCATTCAGTATTCCCATTCATACAATAATAATAATATAACATAATATAGGTATAAATAGATATATAATACAGTCTTTCATTCCATATTCACCATATCCTTTTAGCCTTCCCATTCTTACATCATCTATCGCATAGAGCATTATGGGGTTCCTCATGGGAATTACCTATCACCTAGAAAATGTGAATATATACATATTTCTATACATAGACAATATTAGGTGCTAAATAAAAAGATATAAGGAGTGTCTTTATCATGATGTTGACTCATCACCTTGAGTCTTCGATAAAATATACCCTAGATGCAACTTTTCGTATTGACAGAACGCATATAAACGGCTCAAGTTATCCTATACCTTTCTGTCTATTGAGATACACATAAAAACCTTAAAATTACACAAAAACGTAGTAAATCTATTTAAGTTATTTAACAATATTCAACCTTGTTTCAGTTGCATAAGGTTTAATTTTCAATTACTTCGTAATAAACTTATAGCACTTTTACTCTGCGCCATTGAAGAGAGCTCGTAAAATTTTATTACCCTTTGCTGTGATAAAACATAAAATACAATGGAGTCGCTTACTCCTAATCTCGTACTAAAAATATTATTTAGTAATTAGTTTTTTTGGTGACATTTATAATTGGAATTTTAATTATCCGTATTAGTCAACTAGCTTATATACCCTGGTTTTGCCCGGGTTGAAAAGGTGTGTAGTAGATTATATGCGGATGTTGGGAGATAGAAAAGGGATCTGTTATAATGAAATCAGAATATTAATTATTCGGCTTTAATTTTCCTTAACATTTATTTATTTATTCCACACAGAACAAAAAGCAATTAAAAACAAATAATATAACAATATAATGTATCAGACCTGAATTGCAGTTCAGATACCTGCGTGTTACAGCAAAATGTATAAAGTAAACGTGTTTGAGTAATTATGAATGTTAATACAATGTTAATGTTATACATTGTATATGTAATACAATATTTAATATTTATAAACTACCTTTACATACTATGTTCATATCATACATTCTGAAAATCATCTGTAATAATAAGAGTGCACGCTAAACCTCGTGCATACAGGATTGTGCAGGTGGCTCGGACATTTCGATATTAAATTATTAACATACAACATCAATTAAAAACAGGAACACTAGAACTTGAAAAAGGTTTTGTGGTGTTTTTCCAATCAGTAAGCCAAGTCACTGTTACACGTATTAGTACATAAAACATACAAAGATATGCACACACACACATAAAAATATTGTATATATGTTTATAAGCACTAATCCATATTATAAGTGAATATATTGCAGTTCTAATAATATTTCGTACACACATGTCAAATTGATAACCTCCTTTTTCGAAGTTGGAAAATGTAAAATAAATGCCTGTGCACAGTCTGAGAAAATAAAAGATTATTATGACGACTCCGATAGATTATTAACATACAACATCAATTAAAAACAGGAACACTAGAACTTGAAAAAGGTTTTGTGGTGTTTTTCCAATCAGTAAGCCAAGTCACTGTTACACGTATTAGTACATAAAACATACAAAGATATGCACACACACACATAAAAATATTGTATATATGTTTGTAAGCACTAATCCATATTATAAGTGAATATATTGCAGTTCTAATAATATTTCATACACAGATGTCAAATTGATAACCTCCTTTTTTGAAGTTAGAAAATGTAAAATAAATGCCTGTGTACAGTCTGAGAAAATAAAAGATTATTATGACGAGTCCGATAGACTTGTTCTGAATAAGGGCTCACTTGTTCTTGTCTTGCATGGGATGTTATTATGCGTGCGAAAGAGACAACTGCGTGACAGGAGTAACGGAATTTAATTTGTTGATGTATTAATTTGGAGGTGATAATTAAATAATTATGAATGTTTATCACTTAAAATACGATAAATATGTATAAAACTTACCGAAAATAGGAAATCCCATGTATTTTTCGCTTTGTAAGTGTATTATTTTTGCAACTATTCACAGAGCACTTAGGCATTGTTTCACTCGACGATCAGCGCGTCACTGACGGCAAAACTGTGCTTCAGATCATTATAAGCACAGTTTTGTTTGGTTAACTTTGGAGCGTTCGCGCAGAATCTAGGGTATATTTTATCGAAGCCTTGAGTACAACGCCGTGAATAACGACAAATATACAGATGCTAGGTATGAGGCTTTTAAAAGGGGTTACCTAGTTAAACCGCCCCTGTAATAAGGCTTAATTTATAGAGTTAGAATCCGCTCTGCGAAGGAAATAAGACAGATAGATAAACTATATAAATAGGCACATAATTCATAATGCCATTAGAGATGTTGACTCACTTAGCTGAGTACAACGCCCAGACATATGACAAATAAATAGTTGCTAGGTATGAGGCTTCTTATGGGGTTACCTAGTAAACCGCCCCTGTAATAAATGAATATATTTAACAAATATATATGTATATATAACATATGATAAAAAAAATGTTAAAGATACAGTGTTTCTCCGTACTCAACAACCAAGACCGGATAGTCTAAACGTTCAAAAGGAACATAGTACTTAAGGACTTTGTATAGGTACCAATTTGGGGAGTTAAAATATTATGGAAGTATAGAGCTAGGGATAATCTCATAAAACGAAGAAATTTAGTATCCTGAAACTAAGTTGACTCCACAGAGTGCAACTTATAATGACATCAGGAATACCAAGGTACAAAACAATGGTACAAGCAGAACATTATAGAGTGATCTGGTACCACCACAGTGAATTTAGAAGGCAACACTTTACCTATGGCGAACCCACCAAATCAATAAACACCTACACAAGTGTCCTACAACAAAAGTGTCATATCTTTAGTACAAAAATATTTATATTTTCGAAGAATGTGCCCTAATACAACTCTAGGTTAGCTAGACTTTAATAATCATGAATAATATACCCAAAATCAGACCATCTTGGGAAGATACAGTATATATAATTATGAGTGCCTCCTTTTTAGATCCTTAATATGCCAACTGCCTAGCCATTTACCTGAAGTACAATCCTGAAGTTCATAAACCAAGCGACTTAACTTTTTGATGATTTTACATTTATCATATTTAGGGGCCAGCTTAGCCATAAAGAATTTATTGGCATCACTAAGTGGATAGGTCCGTTTCCAAACAATATCACCTACTTGGAATTCCTCATCTCTACGACGTCGGTTATAAAATTCGCGGCTTTTTCGATGAGCCTTCTCAATAGCTTGCGAAACGGACTTAAATACTTCCGGTAAGTCGCTTAGCTTCTTAGAATAGACATCACGCGAAGTAACTACTGGAGGAGACGAAGACGTGGTACTGTCGTAATGCGAACCATCCCATACCGCTTACGGCAGAGAAGCTGTAAATAAAAAATGGTGTATGGCGTGTAGTTTCGTTGGTGGAACTGCAAACTGTATTCTTGGTAGATAAATATCCTGCAAATGATGTTCCTTGCACTCTGCACTGCACTGCTTCACTCTGCATTGAGGTAATACCAGATTGTTAATGCTGAAACTACAAACAACGCCAACAAAAAGGTATGGCCCGCACGGGAGCGAGGCAAAGGGCTAACTACATCAGCATGTCTATTGTTAAACCTGTAAATAAATTAACCCAAAAAAAAAAAATGTGAAACAAAAAAAAATACCTACATTGAACAACATCACCTTTATCAAACATCATCTATAAATAGCAGCCAAACCATTCATCAGCAACTTCACCGAAGAAAACGGCATAGCGGCATCCTTCAACACAATTCAGCAAAAGCCGAACCCACGGACAACAACATCAACAAAATGAGGTGAAAACTGTATATGAACAGTGTTCAAATACTATCACTACAGGTAGTCTGTATCATCACAGCCTCCTATATCAGCATAAAATATCTGTATAGTGATAGCCCTCAATAATTACCGAAGACTGTATAGCGACAGCCTCCAATAACCAAAAGAAAGACTGTATAGTCACAGCCCTCCACAACATACAACGAAGAGATGATAACTGTATAGCAACAGCCATCAAAAATAACAAGAGAAAGCTGGATAGTCACAGCCCTCTCTATAGATCGAAGAGAAAGAAAGACTGAATAGTCGCAGTCTATTAAAATAGATAAATGGTCAGCTAAAGAATGCTATAAATAAATGATATTGTTCAATGAGATATAAGATGAGACTATGTAAGTACTTGTTCACAAAAAATAAACTAAGTTTCTCCTTGAAGAAAAAAAAAATAGTTAGTCCAGAACACTAATAGGCAGTATTCAAAAAAATTGTCAATTAAGAAAATAAATTTAAAATAAGGCATTATATGCATATTGACTGGATTGAGTTTAGTAATAATTTAGGATTTAATTTGCTGGTGTTAAAATTTTAAAATTAAATTTGCATTTAGATAATACTTGGCACATAGAAATTTCACAGTTATGATGTTTACATACATGGGTACACGATATCTAAAGGCACATTCCTTAATAATAAATTCACATATAGTAAATAATTGTAAAATAAATTGGTGAGTGTATACAGACAAATTAATAAAAATAGTGAACACTAGTCACATTAAATTTAAGAAAAATTGCTGTGGAAAAAAAAACACACAATATGCAAGTATATGTTACATATAAAAAAACCTAGGAATTCATCTTTCCCTATGCAAGGCCCCTACGTTGCGGCGTCATTGTTACGATTTTTGTGTACAGATGGGGTTATGAAATAAAAAATTAAAAAAAATTAAGGGGAGAGAGGACGGAGGGTTCCACTCTCCAGGTGAGGAAGAGAAGCCTCCAGACACCTAACTACACTACCTACCTACTTTAGGATGTCGACAGATACACCAATAAAAACAATATTGAAGCGTTCAACAATTTTTTAAATATATTTATTTAAAATTAAAATTTTCACCAAAACTCATTTAAAAAAAGAATAGATACATCTAGAACACTTTCCTTAATTAGGTCGGGTTATCCGTTAGTACCAGGTACAAAGAGTAACATAGAACATGGAAATTTGATAGCAATCACTGGTACTAGCGAACAACAATTTACTTAAGTTATTATGTCTTAGGTTTAACTACTTAATTTACAATTTCTGTGTGCCAGCAACGTAGATCCACAAAATTTAAGTTTATTATGAAGATATTATTCTATAGTTTAGTATATAAGTGTAGGTAAAAAAAATATATAAACCAGCTTGCTCAGAAAATTCTATATAGATCTCAGGGTAAGGTCGTGAGTCGCAAAGTGTGAAAGATGAATTCCGCAAAGAAAAAAAAAGAAGAAAAGGGTGCCACCCGGTTATAGGAGACCGGGAAATTCATAAATACCGGTGCAGCGTGGAGATTCACAGCCTTGGACCGAAGACTCAGTTAAGGCGAGCAGTCCGGGATGTCAGGCAGAGCGCTGACCACAGGTACTGCTCTGGCTGTCTACCGGAGTTGGGGCTATGGTAGACGTGGGTATGGTTGGGTATTTTACCAGCCCTAACCCAGAACTCCTTTATTTTTGGAGAGGTTCGAAGGCTTTCGGAGGACGCCACGTGGATGCGTCACGAGTCCAGGAACGAAGTCGCCTCCTTGTATTCGGTTAAATTGTTTCTTTTTCTCAGCCGGTAGGTCTCTTATATCCCCTGGAAGGCGGACGTCGAAAGGAGCACTGCCTGGCTTCGTTTTGCAGCCCTCGCTTCAGGCAGTGCGTCGATTGGGGGCTGCTTAAAGTTCCAAGCGGAAAAAAAGAAGTGTAACGGGCCTTTGCAGGCCTATTTATAAGTTTCGGGATCTCTCGAACCTTCCATCAGAGGGGAGGCAAAAAAAAACAGATAATCTTCCTCTCAATCACAAGAAAACGGATTAATACTCTGTGCAAGGGGTGCGTTCAGAACCTCACTTGATGGAACAAACAAATCGTTCCGACCCTCACAAAAAAAACCGTAACAGTACCCCCCCCCTTAAGAATTTTTGAAGGGTACCGACAAAAATTTAGCTGGACCCCCAGCATCAACTCGAGCAAAGAAGTACAATGCCATACCTGGACCAAGGCTTCGACATAATATGGCCGTCTGAAAATAAAACAACTGCTAAAATCTCTACCTACATGTCTATCCTAATTACTGAACTCTACCAAAATTATTACCCAAAATGTTCACACATCCTATGTGCAGACACAAACCTTAATGAAGAAAATATATTTGGTGTGAAACCTCTTCGTAGCTGAACTACTAGTCTCAAAAAAAAACAACTTAAAATTATTGAACGCTTCATTAAACAAAAAAAACTAAGTTGGGCAACCCTTTGGGGCCAAATTTTCTAAAGCCCATAACTAAAAACTAAAAGACAAGGACCGAAGAGCTAATTAGAACGAGGCTATTTGAAGCAAAATTAATTTACCCTTGTCCCTCTGGACAGACCTCAATTCTTAATGTGAAGTAAACAAATAAAAGGGTGAATAATCATCCCTTACTGATACAGGTCTAAGCCGTAGAAACAGCCTATATTAAGACCCATTAGTAGATATAAACAAACAAACAAAAAAAAATAGTCTTGGCCCTTGACAACAAATAAAAAAACTATAGAAGAAAAAAGTTACGGGAGAATTACCCCACGCTCCGGCAACCAGACAGGACGTTTCCCCTCCCCATAGGAAGGGCAAGTGAACTCGCTATGGCGGAAACGGGTCGCCGAGGTGCTAGGTAACAAAACCCAACAGACAAAAAAAATGGGATAAGTACCCTAGGGGGATAGACAAAGTAACAGAGAAGAAGAGGAGAAGAGAGAGCGAGAAAGAGGAAAAAATGCCTTGGCTTCACCGGCACCCAGAAGGGGCACTGATGACAGAGTGGCCCACGGCATGGTTGCCACCTTCCAATAGGATCCACCTAAAAAACTAACCTATAACTAGGATAGGTATATAGTTATTCTATATGGTAGTATACATTATAGACCTATACTTATATATGTACCAGCGGAGATGAAAGAAATAAAGCGTTGTTAACGCTTAGAAGCCACTCCGGTATGTCTGTAAAATAGTTACAAAAACTTTAAATTTCAGCTAAATTGCCAATGATAAACTATGTATCAATATGAGCACTAACTGAGTAAGATTTAATTACTAATCCCTGCAAAAGGAGGGTAAAACGACAGTTAAAATGACTGCCCACTCACCAATAAAATTAACTGGAAGAAGGCCAGTTGTTAATATTGTTTATGTCTTGTCTAAAGAAAACAAAACAAACAAAAGAAATTCCCACGCGCAACAAAGAAACAAGCCGACATGGTCAAGGAGAGTATGGAGAAGCTGTCCTATATAACATTTTAATTATTATTATTACATAAATAATACAATATAATACACATACATAATTTCTCAACTCCCAGGGAAACAAACAAGGTTCATGAGTCACCCTCCACTCTGCTCACCTAACATTCCATCTGCTCTGACCATTCAGTATTCCCATTCATACAATAATAATAATATAACATAATATAGGTATAAATAGATATATAATACAGTCTTTCATTCCATATTCACCATATCCTTTTAGCCTTCCCATTCTTACATCATCTATCGCATAGAGCATTATGGGGTTCCTCATGGGAATTACCTATCACCTAGAAAATGTGAATATATACATATTTCTATACATAGACAATATTAGGTGCTAAATAAAAAGATATAAGGAGTGTCTTTATCATGATGTTGACTCATCACCTTGAGTCTTCGATAAAATATACCCTAGATGCAACTTTTCGTATTGACAGAACGCATATAAACGGCTCAAGTTATCCTATACCTTTCTGTCTATTGAGATACACATAAAAACCTTAAAATTACACAAAAACGTAGTAAATCTATTTAAGTTATTTAACAATATTCAACCTTGTTTCAGTTGCATAAGGTTTAATTTTCAATTACTTCGTAATAAACTTATAGCACTTTTACTCTGCGCCATTGAAGAGAGCTCGTAAAATTTTATTACCCTTTGCTGTGATAAAACATAAAATACAATGGAGTCGCTTACTCCTAATCTCGTACTAAAAATATTATTTAGTAATTAGTTTTTTTGGTGACATTTATAATTGGAATTTTAATTATCCGTATTAGTCAACTAGCTTATATACCCTGGTTTTGCCCGGGTTGAAAAGGTGTGTAGTAGATTATATGCGGATGTTGGGAGATAGAAAAGGGATCTGTTATAATGAAATCAGAATATTAATTATTCGGCTTTAATTTTCCTTAACATTTATTTATTTATTCCACACAGAACAAAAAGCAATTAAAAACAAATAATATAACAATATAATGTATCAGACCTGAATTGCAGTTCAGATACCTGCGTGTTACAGCAAAATGTATAAAGTAAACGTGTTTGAGTAATTATGAATGTTAATACAATGTTAATGTTATACATTGTATATGTAATACAATATTTAATATTTATAAACTACCTTTACATACTATGTTCATATCATACATTCTGAAAATCATCTGTAATAATAAGAGTGCACGCTAAACCTCGTGCATACAGGATTGTGCAGGTGGCTCGGACATTTCGATATTAAATTATTAACATACAACATCAATTAAAAACAGGAACACTAGAACTTGAAAAAGGTTTTGTGGTGTTTTTCCAATCAGTAAGCCAAGTCACTGTTACACGTATTAGTACATAAAACATACAAAGATATGCACACACACACATAAAAATATTGTATATATGTTTATAAGCACTAATCCATATTATAAGTGAATATATTGCAGTTCTAATAATATTTCGTACACACATGTCAAATTGATAACCTCCTTTTTCGAAGTTGGAAAATGTAAAATAAATGCCTGTGCACAGTCTGAGAAAATAAAAGATTATTATGACGACTCCGATAGATTATTAACATACAACATCAATTAAAAACAGGAACACTAGAACTTGAAAAAGGTTTTGTGGTGTTTTTCCAATCAGTAAGCCAAGTCACTGTTACACGTATTAGTACATAAAACATACAAAGATATGCACACACACACATAAAAATATTGTATATATGTTTGTAAGCACTAATCCATATTATAAGTGAATATATTGCAGTTCTAATAATATTTCATACACAGATGTCAAATTGATAACCTCCTTTTTTGAAGTTAGAAAATGTAAAATAAATGCCTGTGTACAGTCTGAGAAAATAAAAGATTATTATGACGAGTCCGATAGACTTGTTCTGAATAAGGGCTCACTTGTTCTTGTCTTGCATGGGATGTTATTATGCGTGCGAAAGAGACAACTGCGTGACAGGAGTAACGGAATTTAATTTGTTGATGTATTAATTTGGAGGTGATAATTAAATAATTATGAATGTTTATCACTTAAAATACGATAAATATGTATAAAACTTACCGAAAATAGGAAATCCCATGTATTTTTCGCTTTGTAAGTGTATTATTTTTGCAACTATTCACAGAGCACTTAGGCATTGTTTCACTCGACGATCAGCGCGTCACTGACGGCAAAACTGTGCTTCAGATCATTATAAGCACAGTTTTGTTTGGTTAACTTTGGAGCGTTCGCGCAGAATCTAGGGTATATTTTATCGAAGCCTTGAGTACAACGCCGTGAATAACGACAAATATACAGATGCTAGGTATGAGGCTTTTAAAAGGGGTTACCTAGTTAAACCGCCCCTGTAATAAGGCTTAATTTATAGAGTTAGAATCCGCTCTGCGAAGGAAATAAGACAGATAGATAAACTATATAAATAGGTACATAATTCATAATGCCATTAGAGATGTTGACTCACTTAGCTGAGTACAACGCCCAGACATATGACAAATAAATAGTTGCTAGGTATGAGGCTTCTTATGGGGTTACCTAGTAAACCGCCCCTGTAATAAATGAATATATTTAACAAATATATATGTATATATAACATATGATAAAAAAAATGTTAAAGATACAGTGTTTCTCCGTACTCAACAACCAAGACCGGATAGTCTAAACGTTCAAAAGGAACATAGTACTTAAGGACTTTGTATAGGTACCAATTTGGGGAGTTAAAATATTATGGAAGTATAGAGCTAGGGATAATCTCATAAAACGAAGAAATTTAGTATCCTGAAACTAAGTTGACTCCACAGAGTGCAACTTATAATGACATCAGGAATACCAAGGTACAAAACAATGGTACAAGCAGAACATTATAGAGTGATCTGGTACCACCACAGTGAATTTAGAAGGCAACACTTTACCTATGGCGAACCCACCAAATCAATAAACACCTACACAAGTGTCCTACAACAAAAGTGTCATATCTTTAGTACAAAAATATTTATATTTTCGAAGAATGTGCCCTAATACAACTCTAGGTTAGCTAGACTTTAATAATCATGAATAATATACCCAAAATCAGACCATCTTGGGAAGATACAGTATATATAATTATGAGTGCCTCCTTTTTAGATCCTTAATATGCCAACTGCCTAGCCATTTACCTGAAGTACAATCCTGAAGTTCATAAACCAAGCGACTTAACTTTTTGATGATTTTACATTTATCATATTTAGGGGCCAGCTTAGCCATAAAGAATTTATTGGCATCACTAAGTGGATAGGTCCGTTTCCAAACAATATCACCTACTTGGAATTCCTCATCTCTACGACGTCGGTTATAAAATTCGCGGCTTTTTCGATGAGCCTTCTCAATAGCTTGCGAAACGGACTTAAATACTTCCGGTAAGTCGCTTAGCTTCTTAGAATAGACATCACGCGAAGTAACTACTGGAGGAGACGAAGACGTGGTACTGTCGTAATGCGAACCATCCCATACCGCTTACGGCAGAGAAGCTGTAAATAAAAAATGGTGTATGGCGTGTAGTTTCGTTGGTGGAACTGCAAACTGTATTCTTGGTAGATAAATATCCTGCAAATGATGTTCTTTGCACTCTGCACTGCACTGCTTCACTCTGCATTGAGGTAATACCAGATTGTTAATGCTGAAACTACAAACAACGCCAACAAAAAGGTATGGCCCGCACGGGAGCGAGGCAAAGGGCTAACTACATCAGCATGTCTATTGTTAAACCTGTAAATAAATTAACCCAAAAAAAAAAAATGTGAAACAAAAAAAAATACCTACATTGAACAACATCACCTTTATCAAACATCATCTATAAATAGCAGCCAAACCATTCATCAGCAACTTCACCGAAGAAAACGGCATAGCGGCATCCTTCAACACAATTCAGCAAAAGCCGAACCCACGGACAACAACATCAACAAAATGAGGTGAAAACTGTATATGAACAGTGTTCAAATACTATCACTACAGGTAGTCTGTATCATCACAGCCTCCTATATCAGCATAAAATATCTGTATAGTGATAGCCCTCAATAATTACCGAAGACTGTATAGCGACAGCCTCCAATAACCAAAAGAAAGACTGTATAGTCACAGCCCTCCACAACATACAACGAAGAGATGATAACTGTATAGCAACAGCCATCAAAAATAACAAGAGAAAGCTGGATAGTCACAGCCCTCTCTATAGATCGAAGAGAAAGAAAGACTGAATAGTCGCAGTCTATTAAAATAGATAAATGGTCAGCTAAAGAATGCTATAAATAAATGATATTGTTCAATGAGATATAAGATGAGACTATGTAAGTACTTGTTCACAAAAAATAAACTAAGTTTCTCCTTGAAGAAAAAAAAAATAGTTAGTCCAGAACACTAATAGGCAGTATTCAAAAAAATTGTCAATTAAGAAAATAAATTTAAAATAAGGCATTATATGCATATTGACTGGATTGAGTTTAGTAATAATTTAGGATTTAATTTGCTGGTGTTAAAATTTTAAAATTAAATTTGCATTTAGATAATACTTGGCACATAGAAATTTCACAGTTATGATGTTTACATACATGGGTACACGATATCTAAAGGCACATTCCTTAATAATAAATTCACATATAGTAAATAATTGTAAAATAAATTGGTGAGTGTATACAGACAAATTAATAAAAATAGTGAACACTAGTCACATTAAATTTAAGAAAAATTGCTGTGGAAAAAAAAACACACAATATGCAAGTATATGTTACATATAAAAAAACCTAGGAATTCATCTTTCCCTATGCAAGGCCCCTACGTTGCGGCGTCATTGTTACGATTTTTGTGTACAGATGGGGTTATGAAATAAAAAATTAAAAAAAATTAAGGGGAGAGAGGACGGAGGGTTCCACTCTCCAGGTGAGGAAGAGAAGCCTCCAGACACCTAACTACACTACCTACCTACTTTAGGATGTCGACAGATACACCAATAAAAACAATATTGAAGCGTTCAACAATTTTTTAAATATATTTATTTAAAATTAAAATTTTCACCAAAACTCATTTAAAAAAAGAATAGATACATCTAGAACACTTTCCTTAATTAGGTCGGGTTATCCGTTAGTACCAGGTACAAAGAGTAACATAGAACATGGAAATTTGATAGCAATCACTGGTACTAGCGAACAACAATTTACTTAAGTTATTATGTCTTAGGTTTAACTACTTAATTTACAATTTCTGTGTGCCAGCAACGTAGATCCACAAAATTTAAGTTTATTATGAAGATATTATTCTATAGTTTAGTATATAAGTGTAGGTAAAAAAAATATATAAACCAGCTTGCTCAGAAAATTCTATATAGATCTCAGGGTAAGGTCGTGAGTCGCAAAGTGTGAAAGATGAATTCCGCAAAGAAAAAAAAAGAAGAAAAGGGTGCCACCCGGTTATAGGAGACCGGGAAATTCATAAATACCGGTGCAGCGTGGAGATTCACAGCCTTGGACCGAAGACTCAGTTAAGGCGAGCAGTCCGGGATGTCAGGCAGAGCGCTGACCACAGGTACTGCTCTGGCTGTCTACCGGAGTTGGGGCTATGGTAGACGTGGGTATGGTTGGGTATTTTACCAGCCCTAACCCAGAACTCCTTTATTTTTGGAGAGGTTCGAAGGCTTTCGGAGGACGCCACGTGGATGCGTCACGAGTCCAGGAACGAAGTCGCCTCCTTGTATTCGGTTAAATTGTTTCTTTTTCTCAGCCGGTAGGTCTCTTATATCCCCTGGAAGGCGGACGTCGAAAGGAGCACTGCCTGGCTTCGTTTTGCAGCCCTCGCTTCAGGCAGTGCGTCGATTGGGGGCTGCTTAAAGTTCCAAGCGGAAAAAAAGAAGTGTAACGGGCCTTTGCAGGCCTATTTATAAGTTTCGGGATCTCTCGAACCTTCCATCAGAGGGGAGGCAAAAAAAAACAGATAATCTTCCTCTCAATCACAAGAAAACGGATTAATACTCTGTGCAAGGGGTGCGTTCAGAACCTCACTTGATGGAACAAACAAATCGTTCCGACCCTCACAAAAAAAACCGTAACAGTACCCCCCCCCTTAAGAATTTTTGAAGGGTACCGACAAAAATTTAGCTGGACCCCCAGCATCAACTCGAGCAAAGAAGTACAATGCCATACCTGGACCAAGGCTTCGACATAATATGGCCGTCTGAAAATAAAACAACTGCTAAAATCTCTACCTACATGTCTATCCTAATTACTGAACTCTACCAAAATTATTACCCAAAATGTTCACACATCCTATGTGCAGACACAAACCTTAATGAAGAAAATATATTTGGTGTGAAACCTCTTCGTAGCTGAACTACTAGTCTCAAAAAAAAACAACTTAAAATTATTGAACGCTTCATTAAACAAAAAAAACTAAGTTGGGCAACCCTTTGGGGCCAAATTTTCTAAAGCCCATAACTAAAAACTAAAAGACAAGGACCGAAGAGCTAATTAGAACGAGGCTATTTGAAGCAAAATTAATTTACCCTTGTCCCTCTGGACAGACCTCAATTCTTAATGTGAAGTAAACAAATAAAAGGGTGAATAATCATCCCTTACTGATACAGGTCTAAGCCGTAGAAACAGCCTATATTAAGACCCATTAGTAGATATAAACAAACAAACAAAAAAAAATAGTCTTGGCCCTTGACAACAAATAAAAAAACTATAGAAGAAAAAAGTTACGGGAGAATTACCCCACGCTCCGGCAACCAGACAGGACGTTTCCCCTCCCCATAGGAAGGGCAAGTGAACTCGCTATGGCGGAAACGGGTCGCCGAGGTGCTAGGTAACAAAACCCAACAGACAAAAAAAATGGGATAAGTACCCTAGGGGGATAGACAAAGTAACAGAGAAGAAGAGGAGAAGAGAGAGCGAGAAAGAGGAAAAAATGCCTTGGCTTCACCGGCACCCAGAAGGGGCACTGATGACAGAGTGGCCCACGGCATGGTTGCCACCTTCCAATAGGATCCACCTAAAAAACTAACCTATAACTAGGATAGGTATATAGTTATTCTATATGGTAGTATACATTATAGACCTATACTTATATATGTACCAGCGGAGATGAAAGAAATAAAGCGTTGTTAACGCTTAGAAGCCACTCCGGTATGTCTGTAAAATAGTTACAAAAACTTTAAATTTCAGCTAAATTGCCAATGATAAACTATGTATCAATATGAGCACTAACTGAGTAAGATTTAATTACTAATCCCTGCAAAAGGAGGGTAAAACGACAGTTAAAATGACTGCCCACTCACCAATAAAATTAACTGGAAGAAGGCCAGTTGTTAATATTGTTTATGTCTTGTCTAAAGAAAACAAAACAAACAAAAGAAATTCCCACGCGCAACAAAGAAACAAGCCGACATGGTCAAGGAGAGTATGGAGAAGCTGTCCTATATAACATTTTAATTATTATTATTACATAAATAATACAATATAATACACATACATAATTTCTCAACTCCCAGGGAAACAAACAAGGTTCATGAGTCACCCTCCACTCTGCTCACCTAACATTCCATCTGCTCTGACCATTCAGTATTCCCATTCATACAATAATAATAATATAACATAATATAGGTATAAATAGATATATAATACAGTCTTTCATTCCATATTCACCATATCCTTTTAGCCTTCCCATTCTTACATCATCTATCGCATAGAGCATTATGGGGTTCCTCATGGGAATTACCTATCACCTAGAAAATGTGAATATATACATATTTCTATACATAGACAATATTAGGTGCTAAATAAAAAGATATAAGGAGTGTCTTTATCATGATGTTGACTCATCACCTTGAGTCTTAAATAAAATATACCCTAGATGCAACTTTTCGTATTGACAGAACGCATATAAACGGCTCAAGTTATCCTATACCTTTCTGTCTATTGAGATACACATAAAAACCTTAAAATTACACAAAAACGTAGTAAATCTATTTAAGTTATTTAACAATATTCAACCTTGTTTCAGTTGCATAAGGTTTAATTTTCAATTACTTCGTAATAAACTTATAGCACTTTTACTCTGCGCCATTGAAGAGAGCTCGTAAAATTTTATTACCCTTTGCTGTGATAAAACATAAAATACAATGGAGTCGCTTACTCCTAATCTCGTACTAAAAATATTATTTAGTAATTAGTTTTTTTGGTGACATTTATAATTGGAATTTTAATTATCCGTATTAGTCAACTAGCTTATATACCCTGGTTTTGCCCGGGTTGAAAAGGTGTGTAGTAGATTATATGCGGATGTTGGGAGATAGAAAAGGGATCTGTTATAATGAAATCAGAATATTAATTATTCGGCTTTAATTTTCCTTAACATTTATTTATTTATTCCACACAGAACAAAAAGCAATTAAAAACAAATAATATAACAATATAATGTATCAGACCTGAATTGCAGTTCAGATACCTGCGTGTTACAGCAAAATGTATAAAGTAAACGTGTTTGAGTAATTATGAATGTTAATACAATGTTAATGTTATACATTGTATATGTAATACAATATTTAATATTTATAAACTACCTTTACATACTATGTTCATATCATACATTCTGAAAATCATCTGTAATAATAAGAGTGCACGCTAAACCTCGTGCATACAGGATTGTGCAGGTGGCTCGGACATTTCGATATTAAATTATTAACATACAACATCAATTAAAAACAGGAACACTAGAACTTGAAAAAGGTTTTGTGGTGTTTTTCCAATCAGTAAGCCAAGTCACTGTTACACGTATTAGTACATAAAACATACAAAGATATGCACACACACACATAAAAATATTGTATATATGTTTATAAGCACTAATCCATATTATAAGTGAATATATTGCAGTTCTAATAATATTTCGTACACACATGTCAAATTGATAACCTCCTTTTTCGAAGTTGGAAAATGTAAAATAAATGCCTGTGCACAGTCTGAGAAAATAAAAGATTATTATGACGACTCCGATAGATTATTAACATACAACATCAATTAAAAACAGGAACACTAGAACTTGAAAAAGGTTTTGTGGTGTTTTTCCAATCAGTAAGCCAAGTCACTGTTACACGTATTAGTACATAAAACATACAAAGATATGCACACACACACATAAAAATATTGTATATATGTTTGTAAGCACTAATCCATATTATAAGTGAATATATTGCAGTTCTAATAATATTTCATACACAGATGTCAAATTGATAACCTCCTTTTTTGAAGTTAGAAAATGTAAAATAAATGCCTGTGTACAGTCTGAGAAAATAAAAGATTATTATGACGAGTCCGATAGACTTGTTCTGAATAAGGGCTCACTTGTTCTTGTCTTGCATGGGATGTTATTATGCGTGCGAAAGAGACAACTGCGTGACAGGAGTAACGGAATTTAATTTGTTGATGTATTAATTTGGAGGTGATAATTAAATAATTATGAATGTTTATCACTTAAAATACGATAAATATGTATAAAACTTACCGAAAATAGGAAATCCCATGTATTTTTCGCTTTGTAAGTGTATTATTTTTGCAACTATTCACAGAGCACTTAGGCATTGTTTCACTCGACGATCAGCGCGTCACTGACGGCAAAACTGTGCTTCAGATCATTATAAGCACAGTTTTGTTTGGTTAACTTTGGAGCGTTCGCGCAGAATCTAGGGTATATTTTATCGAAGCCTTGAGTACAACGCCGTGAATAACGACAAATATACAGATGCTAGGTATGAGGCTTTTAAAAGGGGTTACCTAGTTAAACCGCCCCTGTAATAAGGCTTAATTTATAGAGTTAGAATCCGCTCTGCGAAGGAAATAAGACAGATAGATAAACTATATAAATAGGTACATAATTCATAATGCCATTAGAGATGTTGACTCACTTAGCTGAGTACAACGCCTAGACATATGACAAATAAATAGTTGCTAGGTATGAGGCTTCTTATGGGGTTACCTAGTAAACCGCCCCTGTAATAAATGAATATATTTAACAAATATATATGTATATATAACATATGATAAAAAAAATGTTAAAGATACAGTGTTTCTCCGTACTCAACAACCAAGACCGGATAGTCTAAACGTTCAAAAGGAACATAGTACTTAAGGACTTTGTATAGGTACCAATTTGGGGAGTTAAAATATTATGGAAGTATAGAGCTAGGGATAATCTCATAAAACGAAGAAATTTAGTATCCTGAAACTAAGTTGACTCCACAGAGTGCAACTTATAATGACATCAGGAATACCAAGGTACAAAACAATGGTACAAGCAGAACATTATAGAGTGATCTGGTACCACCACAGTGAATTTAGAAGGCAACACTTTACCTATGGCGAACCCACCAAATCAATAAACACCTACACAAGTGTCCTACAACAAAAGTGTCATATCTTTAGTACAAAAATATTTATATTTTCGAAGAATGTGCCCTAATACAACTCTAGGTTAGCTAGACTTTAATAATCATGAATAATATACCCAAAATCAGACCATCTTGGGAAGATACAGTATATATAATTATGAGTGCCTCCTTTTTAGATCCTTAATATGCCAACTGCCTAGCCATTTACCTGAAGTACAATCCTGAAGTTCATAAACCAAGCGACTTAACTTTTTGATGATTTTACATTTATCATATTTAGGGGCCAGCTTAGCCATAAAGAATTTATTGGCATCACTAAGTGGATAGGTCCGTTTCCAAACAATATCACCTACTTGGAATTCCTCATCTCTACGACGTCGGTTATAAAATTCGCGGCTTTTTCGATGAGCCTTCTCAATAGCTTGCGAAACGGACTTAAATACTTCCGGTAAGTCGCTTAGCTTCTTAGAATAGACATCACGCGAAGTAACTACTGGAGGAGACGAAGACGTGGTACTGTCGTAATGCGAACCATCCCATACCGCTTACGGCAGAGAAGCTGTAAATAAAAAATGGTGTATGGCGTGTAGTTTCGTTGGTGGAACTGCAAACTGTATTCTTGGTAGATAAATATCCTGCAAATGATGTTCCTTGCACTCTGCACTGCACTGCTTCACTCTGCATTGAGGTAATACCAGATTGTTAATGCTGAAACTACAAACAACGCCAACAAAAAGGTATGGCCCGCACGGGAGCGAGGCAAAGGGCTAACTACATCAGCATGTCTATTGTTAAACCTGTAAATAAATTAACCCAAAAAAAAAAAATGTGAAACAAAAAAAAATACCTACATTGAACAACATCACCTTTATCAAACATCATCTATAAATAGCAGCCAAACCATTCATCAGCAACTTCACCGAAGAAAACGGCATAGCGGCATCCTTCAACACAATTCAGCAAAAGCCGAACCCACGGACAACAACATCAACAAAATGAGGTGAAAACTGTATATGAACAGTGTTCAAATACTATCACTACAGGTAGTCTGTATCATCACAGCCTCCTATATCAGCATAAAATATCTGTATAGTGATAGCCCTCAATAATTACCGAAGACTGTATAGCGACAGCCTCCAATAACCAAAAGAAAGACTGTATAGTCACAGCCCTCCACAACATACAACGAAGAGATGATAACTGTATAGCAACAGCCATCAAAAATAACAAGAGAAAGCTGGATAGTCACAGCCCTCTCTATAGATCGAAGAGAAAGAAAGACTGAATAGTCGCAGTCTATTAAAATAGATAAATGGTCAGCTAAAGAATGCTATAAATAAATGATATTGTTCAATGAGATATAAGATGAGACTATGTAAGTACTTGTTCACAAAAAATAAACTAAGTTTCTCCTTGAAGAAAAAAAAAATAGTTAGTCCAGAACACTAATAGGCAGTATTCAAAAAAATTGTCAATTAAGAAAATAAATTTAAAATAAGGCATTATATGCATATTGACTGGATTGAGTTTAGTAATAATTTAGGATTTAATTTGCTGGTGTTAAAATTTTAAAATTAAATTTGCATTTAGATAATACTTGGCACATAGAAATTTCACAGTTATGATGTTTACATACATGGGTACACGATATCTAAAGGCACATTCCTTAATAATAAATTCACATATAGTAAATAATTGTAAAATAAATTGGTGAGTGTATACAGACAAATTAATAAAAATAGTGAACACTAGTCACATTAAATTTAAGAAAAATTGCTGTGGAAAAAAAACACACAATATGCAAGTATATGTTACATATAAAAAAACCTAGGAATTCATCTTTCCCTATGCAAGGCCCCTACGTTGCGGCGTCATTGTTACGATTTTTGTGTACAGATGGGGTTATGAAATAAAAAATTAAAAAAAATTAAGGGGAGAGAGGACGGAGGGTTCCACTCTCCAGGTGAGGAAGAGAAGCCTCCAGACACCTAACTACACTACCTACCTACTTTAGGATGTCGACAGATACACCAATAAAAACAATATTGAAGCGTTCAACAATTTTTTAAATATATTTATTTAAAATTAAAATTTTCACCAAAACTCATTTAAAAAAAGAATAGATACATCTAGAACACTTTCCTTAATTAGGTCGGGTTATCCGTTAGTACCAGGTACAAAGAGTAACATAGAACATGGAAATTTGATAGCAATCACTGGTACTAGCGAACAACAATTTACTTAAGTTATTATGTCTTAGGTTTAACTACTTAATTTACAATTTCTGTGTGCCAGCAACGTAGATACACAAAATTTAAGTTTATTATGAAGATATTATTCTATAGTTTAGTATATAAGTGTAGGTAAAAAAAATATATAAATAGCTTGCTCAGAAAATTCTATATAGATCTCAGGGTAAGGTCGTGAGTCGCAAAGGGTGAAAGATGAATTCCGCAAAGAAAAAAAAAAGAAGAAAAGGGTGCCACCCGGTTATAGGAGACCGGGAAATTCATAAATACCGGTGCAGCGTGGAGATTCACAGCCTTGGACCGAAGACTCAGTTAAGGCGAGCAGTCCGGGATGTCAGGCAGAGCGCTGACCACAGGTACTGCTCTGGCTGTCTACCGGAGTTGGGGCTATGGTAGACGTGGGTATGGTTGGGTATTTTACCAGCCCTAACCCAGAACTCCTTTATTTTTGGAGAGGTTCGAAGGCTTTCGGAGGACGCCACGTGGATGCGTCACGAGTCCAGGAACGAAGTCGCCTCCTTGTATTCGGTTAAATTGTTTCTTTTTCTCAGCCGGTAGGTCTCTTATATCCCCTGGAAGGCGGACGTCGAAAGGAGCACTGCCTGGCTTCGTTTTGCAGCCCTCGCTTCAGGCAGTGCGTCGATTGGGGGCTGCTTAAAGTTCCAAGCGGAAAAAAAGAAGTGTAACGGGCCTTTGCAGGCCTATTTATAAGTTTCGGGATCTCTCGAACCTTCCATCAGAGGGGAGGCAAAAAAAAACAGATAATCTTCCTCTCAATCACAAGAAAACGGATTAATACTCTGTGCAAGGGGTGCGTTCAGAACCTCACTTGATGGAACAAACAAATCGTTCCGACCCTCACAAAAAAAACCGTAACAAGCTGCATGGCTTGTTATTTCCTGTGCCGGGATATATCGGGGCGGACTGACCTGTCCCATGTCGGCTCTCGTCCGGGTAGCTTTTGATGGTGCTTTGCCACGGGGTGGTGGTTTTGTGGGCATTGGGTTTCGGGGTTGGGATGGGTGTCGGAATAAGCTTCCCACTGCTGTACCGAAAGCTGTCAGGAATGCGGCGACACGGCCACTACTCTTTTTTGGGCTACACTCCTGGCTTCTTTCTGCCTCTGTTCTTTCTTGGAGCCTTTCTGAACCACTTTTGGTAACTGAACTGTTGGTTGTTTGGTAACGGGCTCTGTCGGCATTTTCTGAAATACTTGAGAGCAACGAACATGCTTGAGCAAAAGGTGTCCTATCCGTCCACTCGATTAGTACGACCGTCCTGTTTTTCAGTCGTACCAAACGACATGGGGTTCCCATGACAACCTTCACTGGCATGGCGTTGTACGTTTTCCACTTCAAGGTTGTTTTAAAGCTGCTCCCATTCAGCAGGCAAGCTAGTCCAGGTGATAATCGGACGCGGCTCTTGGCTCCAGTGTGGCAGAAGCTTATTCCGAGTCTTTCTTTACTGCCTTCCATATAGAGAGCAACGCCTCGGATGTGAATCCCAGGCTCTCCTTGCTCTCCACATGCCAACAGTTGGGAAATATTTGAGTTTTTTGGATCGGGGATGGGTGGGGCTATGATTGGGGCAGGAAGGGTAGGCGGGCTACTAGAACGGGGGGGTAAATTCGAGTTGCTTTTCACCGCTGTTTTGAAGGACCTCTCAACGAAAGACAGGAAATGTGCTCTGCTATCTGTGTCTGCTAGGATGGTGGGCAGATGAGATTCTAGCAGTTTCTTGTTGAGCAAGATTTCGAGGTCCTGTCTGGCAGCGGATACTAGACATTTGAAGCGCTCGTAGCGAAGTTTGCTTGGCCATTCTGAATCGATCAGCAAAGTTAAGCAACCTCCGCCGCGGTCAGGAGTTGGATGGGTGACCGCTGGTGAGATTACTACTGAGCGCTTCCGTGCTTCGGAGGGCACGTTAAGCCGTCGGTCCCGGTTGTTGTCTTAGGATGGCAGTCGTTACAGCATGGTGGTAGGGCACTTTGCGAATGCCCGCCTGGCTAGCTACCACCCTCAAGTTGAAAATCTGTCGCCAAGCACCTAACTGTGTGTTCCGGCAGCTGTCCTTGAGAGCCAGTAATTCTAGGTTAGCCTGTACAACATCTTCGACCACATCATCACTTACCATCAGGTGAGATAGTGGTCAAAGGCTAACCTACCAGGCATAAAAAAAAAATAAAAAAATACGAAAGCATTTTTTTCTAAATTGAAGCAACTCGCTCGAACTAAGTTATCGCTCAGTCAAATATACCGAGTTTAAAGTTAGGTATGTAGGTACTTATTCTTCAAGTGTGTTTTTTTGTAAATACTCCTTTAGATCTAGGTATCTTTAAACGGAAGTAAAAGAAACAGCATAAAAATCTACCTATGTTTATTAGTTACACTTCTGTTACGTGTATACTCTGATATTGAAAACGTAGAAAATGAGCTACATCTTTAAAACTTTAAAAGAACAACGAATAACTCTAACAGGAAAGCGATCGTAGTGAGGGAATGCAGCGAGTCGGCACAAGCGACACAGGTCCTACCTCAGACACGTCTGCCAGACGACTAAAACAAGTCGGACAGGCCGCTCTGTTATATAATATTGTTTAAAAAAAAATAAGCCATTTTGAGGAAAAGTAACCACAAAATAATCTTCTAAACATAATTGCCTATTTTTTTAAAGTAAAAGATTAATATAATATACGTCTCAAAAAACGATCAAAATTTATCTCTTTTCGTATTGTTTATGATCGAGTGAAGTTGTAAGTATCGTGTTTTGAACCACAAAATAATCTAGCAAGTATATTGAACTACAACATATATTTTTCTGATCAAAATAATGAATATTTGATTGTTTACGGGTGAATCAAAAATAGGTTGATTTTGAATATACTAGCCTTAAAAAACTACATACTTACTAGCTCTCAAATAAGCTACTTTTAGCCAGAGCGACAATTATTATGATTTCAGTTGTTCGGACTTTGTGGCTTCTGACAAAATAAATAAGTATTTACTTATTAATATACATTGCATTATGTACACAGATCAAAACGAGTACGTATATATTTTGTTAGGTAGTAGCAAATACCTATTATTAAAGCTATAATTCTTAGTTATAGACATTAGACTAATCTGATTTGTCATACTGTATTTCTTAAGTATGGCAAAAAAGTCATTCAAATATATTGAAAATTATTTTCGCATTAGTTTTTAGCTACATATGTTATGATCGAAGTACCTACCAACAAGATCAATATTATATAGGTAGTGGTTCGTTAGTTAGATAAGTATCGAGAGATTGGTACGTTTTTATCTTCATTATATTCATTATTAGTGTAATACGAGTAACATATTTAGACAATGTTTAAGCTTTATTCTAAATTTCTTTTCATTTGTTTTGTTCCTTAGTAGTAGTTCCTTAGTCATCACGGTTTTTTTTATGCTAGATAGGTTAGCTTTTGACCAATATCTCACCTGATGGTAAGTGATGATGTGGTCGAAGATGTTGTTCAGGCTAACCTAGAATTACTGGCTCTCAAGGACAGCTGCCTTAGGTGCATGGCGACAGATTTTCTACTTGAGGGTGGTCGCTAGCCAGGCGGATATTCGCAAAATGCCCTACCACCATGCTGTGACGCCTGCCATGATAAGACGACAACCGGGACCGACATCTTAACGTGCCCTCCGAAGCACGGAAGCGCTCTGTAGTAATGTCACCAGCGGTCACCCATCCAACTCATGACCGCGGCGGACGTTGCTTAACTTTGCTGATCGGTTATCGGTTAACAGCTTAGAAAACTTCGCTACGAGCGCTTTAAAAGTAGTTTTCATATCAACGAATACAGCTTTTTGCAGCGGTTTTAGCTGAGCTAAGCAAGCTCAGCTAAAACCGCTGCAAGCTTTGTATATTTACGCTTCCAATGGCACTGTTGCGGGTGTTTGATGTCAATCGTTAAGCTATAGCTAAGTTTTCAGACGGCCTTAACAGACATTGGGGATGGGACATATTGCGCCCGCCTGGCCATAGCCGAGGAATCTGACAGTTGTCCTTCAAAGTCAGTTCCCATTTTGGGTTTCCACCTTTAACTCACTCAAATCACTTAGGCACTGTCATACATTGTGATAATCGTCAAAGTCTTATCTAGCGGAATCACCTAAGTATATATAAAAAAAAACTATAAAATAAACTTAATTTGTGAGTATAATTTTTTACAAAATTGGAACCATATTAGTTTCCGTTTTGTAAGGTATTGTAAGACATATCCTAATGTACATTAATATATATGCAATAGGTGTAGGTACGGTTTACGCCCCCTCGCTATATATCATCGCCGCTGAATGGGCGGAAGAGTCGAGATGATTTACGAAAGGAGATCATTATGTGACAGATTATATTGCTGGTGAATGTGATACATAATGGAAACGGAAGCGTAAGTGAACATTATTATGCGCGTTCTTTGCAGGAGATATAATATGCTCTGTCACGGCAAGTTCTTGCAAAGTCTTCACTCAGGTTTTTTTATGTAAGGAACCCATTAAGTGTGTACTTCTATTAAAATTTTAATATTGCTAAAGGTAATAATATTATTTGCTATTATAATTAAATTGCTATTTAGAAAAATACTTTAATATTTCTATTTTTGCAATGACGCATGCTCTGTGTATTACCTACATTACTTATACTTAAATAATACTCGGGATACAAATACAATTATTTACTAAAATATGGACTTTATCTATTTACAACTTTTTTCTTGCCGTCAGTCTGTGCTCTAAAAATATTTTTAATGTTATTTTCCTTAGTAGGTACTTATGCATTTATTGAAATCATATTTGGCAAAAAAAGCCATAAGCAATTTCATGTAACTAATAGGATAGTATGGTACTAAGATACAAATCATAGCCAAAACATATCCGTCAGTCCGTCGGGAGCTCGCAGCTGCGCACTCGCCCTGATGATGAGCATCTGACATGCTCGAAACCCGTTTCGAGCATGTCAGATGGTCGACGTACTCGATCCCCAACGTGAGTGTTTTGCCGGTTTTTGTATAGCATTTAATAATGTGTGAAACTCACGATAATTTCATTTCAAAAAATTACAAGAATGTGTTTGAATAAACACTTATTTCGATCAGATGTAGTCTAATACTCTGGTTGATGACCACGCCACATCGTATACTACAATAAACAATATAAATATATAATCAAAAACTCGACTGCACTAAAAAAACCAAACCCACATTGAAAATTCGGAATTAAGTTTAGTTGCAAACGAAACCTATTAATTTTCTTTCAATGCAAAATTTGCAAATCGGGTCCCGCCAGCTCTAAACTTAATGCGGAATTCTCAATCTTGTCTTTTTTGTGTAGTCGGGTTTTATTTTTTAAACTTTTTTTGATTTTAAGTGTCCCATTATATTATTAAAGCGCCTCGGTCATAATTTGGATGGGTGACCGCTAGTGACATTACTACAGGGTGCTTCGGAGAAAAAGGGAATGTTTTTAAACACTTATCTAAGGACACTCCTAATTTATACGAATCGAGTGACCAGCTTTTCTATTATCTGTACAAAAAAATAGTCCGATTTACAGAATTACCCAGAGACTTGCATAAAATCCAATTCGTATAATAAACGGTTTTCGAATGTTGGCAACCATGGCTTTACTATGAAATAAAACAAACATATTATTCTACGATAATGGAAAGTATTTAAAATCTTGAAATGAAACCTGAAAATAGTTCAAATTACATTTTGGCGCCAATATATCACGTCACGTAATTAATTTTACAGTAATCGACCTACGGAGTTGTAACTTTTCATGTATATAGTCCATAATTACCGTAATTAAATAAAATTAATTTGGTGAAGTTTGTATATATATATATATTTATTGTTGTCTGATAAGGGTTTATCTGTCTCGATCGGCATGACGGTTTCCTATTGAATACAAACTACGATAGCTCAATGCTAAATATAAAAATAGCCAACTCACCATACTCAGCTCAGTGCAATCCTTAGATAATCACCGAAAGATATGTGAGCACTTCACTATGGCGAGAGGGGATTTTTTACTAGGAACGATGCAGGAGTTGTGAAGTCGGGTTTGAGAGTAGATATATCACACGCGATGCATTTACGTGCGCTTCGAGTGAACGGTGCGGCTGAGACTGGCAGACGAACCAGTGAGAGGCAATGTGATTCATAACTACCCTCTATTGAATAATCGTACCAAAAAATATGTAAAACGAAGTACTCTCGAACGATGTCGATACCAGTTGTTCCTAAATAATAATTGCGGGCTTCAACACATGTATAAATGTACCTATATCCGAAAGTTACAATTATTTTAACGTTGTTAGTAAGTATCCTTGACTATCCCCAGTTAAAATGTATATTCTACGGTAACGGAAAGTGTTTTAAATCGTTAAATGAAATGCATAACTTTATTCGATAAAATTTGCTCTGCAAACACTATCCGGTGGAAAATTGCATAGGATATAATCTCATAACTACTTCGAAACAACGCTAAACCTAAGAAGCTTAAATTATTCAGGTGTATAGATTACATGTAAATAATCATATTAAAAGAAGTGCTAAAGTCGTAAGTGACAAACATTTTGAGGAAAAGGAATAGCTTAAAATAGAGCATAAAAGGAATAGAGGAAAAGGAATAGCTTATTACGATTAAAATGGCTAACAGTTGTTCGGCGTGCACTAAGCCAATTCGTTCAGCAACACCAAATATACAATGCTCTAAATGCGCATGTTTCTATCACGCTATGTGTGTTAACATATCTGACCCACGGAAGGTATCTGAGGACGTAAGGTCGACGTGGACTTGTCCTATGTGTACAACTAGAGAACCAAGGCGAGACAATTCGAACACACCTGTAAGGGCCGCCGCGACATCGGAGGGGTCCGCGCAAAGTGACGGCCGAACAGCCACTGCGACCGTACCTCGCGAAAGCAGCCGTAAACTAAATATCTCGGCTCCGTGTTCACCCTCAATCTCAGCTGACTTTGACTCGCTAAGCGATATAGTTTCACAATTGAAACTGCTACGTAGTGACATGGGAGACTTAAAGTCCCAAATGAAATCGCTCACAGAGCACATCGCTACAAGAATGGATGACTATGACAACAAATTTCGGGCACTAGAGGATCGTGAAGTTAAGCGCGAAGCTGAATTAATTGACCTAAAGAGCACCGTTCAACAATTACGGGATGAATTAAACTCGCGGGCACAAAATAGCTTAAAAAACGAAATCGAAATAGCAGGAGTCACAGAATGCAATGAAGAGAATCCGATGCACCTGTTACGGGTTACAGCTCAGAAGATCGGAGTTACTATTGAAGACCGTGACATCGACTTTGTATTGCGAGTGGGCCCAAGACGTTCGACAGATGCCACCAGTGACGCACCTAATGCTGCCAAAAAGCTGCCACGGCCCTTAGTTGTACGCTTCGTGTGTCGCCAAAAAAGGGATGAGTTTTTGAAGGCAGCAAAGAGCCGGAAAAACTTGTCCAGCAACGATATTGGAGTTGCAGGCGTCACCAGAAAACTATATTTTAATGACCGGCTGTCTCAAGACAACAGGCAGTTATTTCGCTTGGCCAGAGAGCGCATCAAGGAAGCAGGCTTTAAATATTGTTGGACAAAAAACGGAGTCATTCACGTGCGCAGGCAGGAAGGAACTCCCGCCATCACAATTAAATCCTCAATGGACCTCGAGCGTTACTTGGCTATTCCCCAATTGTCATCATCTTAAAATGCCGCCATCACTTTTAGACATTCCATATTTTTCACACTTTAGATTGATCTCTACTATACGATATTTTTGTAAAATATTTACACTTACACTACACCTACACATACTTACACACGTTACAACACAATCTCAACGACACACCAATTATAATTTACACCACTGCTCTTATTTTCATTTAATTGATTACTCGGTACTTTTCGTTAATATGTGCAAAAATTTACTTCGTTTTGAAACATTTATCAATGTTATGACGCTCTGGGCTCCATCGCTGAATGCATCAAAATTTATATTTTTTCGTGATGGATTTAGTTAGTTTATCAAATGACATAGATGCAACAACTTCAATTGATTGTCATAATTTTGACTCCGTGGAAACTTGTCAACAATTTTTTAATGTCAATACCGATTTTAACTTTAAGGTCATATCCCTAAATATTAGGAGTTATCAGTGTAACTTCGATAAGTTGCTCATCACCCTAACTCGTTTCAAACTAGAATTTGACGCTATTATCCTGACCGAATGTTGGCTAAATGAAAGAACTGTCTTAGCCTCTATTCCAGGATACAATTTTTATCGTACCTCTAGGCAACTAAACAAAAACGGTGGCGTAGTTATTTACATTAAAAATTCTTACAAAACTTCATTCATTGAACCTGAAATCGTAGAAGCTGATTCCCTTTTGATATTCGTGGAAGATAATGCTGCAATACTCGGAGTTTATCGGTCACCAGCCAATCCTGTATCAGAAACTTTTATAAACTCACTTGAATCAACGTTACAGTATATTCAAAATAAGAGGTTCTCTGTGGTCGCTGGGGACATTAATATGGATTTATGTGATACATTGGACAAAAACGTCTCAGAATACTATTGTGTCATGGCCACTCATGGTCTACTTCCAGCAATTACTAACCCCACTAGGATCAAAACTTGTCTTGACCACATTTTTGTCAAATGTAACACAAAGTGTGTTGGTCTTGTTTGTAACTCATCAATTACAGATCATAGCATTGTTATGGCAGGTATCTCTCGTAAGTCTTCGAATTGTGTAAACAAATTGAGTTTTAGATATAAAACAAACTCTGAAGCTGTCGCATTAGAATTAAGTGAAACTGATTGGTCTATAGTTCTTACAAATAGTTGTGTTAATGCTGCAGTTACCATCTTTAATGATATTATCACGAGCATTGTTAATAAAAATACAGAAAAAGTAAAAGTTGGAAGAAAAATGGTGAACATGAAACCCTGGATAACACCCGGGTTAGTAAGGTGCATGCGTCACCGCGATAAACTTCATCTTGACTGCAAACTGTACCCAAACGACACCCAACGCCGGAAAATTTACACCAGGTATCGCAACTTTTGTAATAAGCTACTACGCAATATCAAAGCAAACTATAACAAAGAACAACTAGAAGCAAATAAAGACGATCCTAAGAAGCTCTGGAAGGCCATAAAAAACATATGTTATGCTCCCAGCCGCAGAAATGATTCATCTGAGTTGTTAACAACTGGTAACAATTCCACTACTTCACTTAACAACTGCAACCAACACTTTGTATCCGTCGGAAAATATTTATCAGACGATATTCTATCAAGGTTGAGCAAAACTGAAGAATCTCTATCAAAATCTTACAGGCCTTTATCATCTATCTCACACTCCTTGTTTTTGTACCCCACAGATCCGTATGAAATCGCTACAATTATTTCTAAATTTAAAACGGATAGCGCTCCCGGTCCAGATAATTTTTCTGTGGGCATGATTAAAAAATCAATAAATGCTCTCCTTTTACCGTTGAACTATATCTATAACTTAAGCTTAGAGACTGGTAATTTTCCGGATTGCTGGAAAGTGGCTTCCATATCCCCAATATACAAAAATGGTCCTAAAAATATCCCCAACAACTATCGACCGATTGCATTGTTAAGTGTTTTTTCTAAGGTACTAGAGAAGATAGTTAATACTCGTCTTATAAAATACTTAGAAAAATATAAAGTGATCTCGGATCGACAATTTGGCTTCCGCAGGGGCAGATCAACCGAAGATGCTGTGACGCTTCTTTCTGATTTGGTCTCATCATATACTGATAATGGCGAGTTCTGCATGGGTGTCTTTCTCGATCTGGCAAGGGCGTTTGACACTGTCTCGGTTGATCTGCTGCTAAAGAAACTAGAATCGCTGGGGATTAGGGGAGTGACTCTTGATTGGTTCACAAGCTATTTAAAAAATCGTAAGCAGTTTGTTAAAATAAATAATGAAGCAAGCCGACAACTTCCGATAAATTACGGCGTTCCGCAGGGTAGTATACTCGGCCCTACGCTTTTTGTCTTGTACGTTAATGATCTAGTAAACAGTAACTTGAATAACGCAGACATCATTACGTACGCTGATGATACTGCAATCATATTTCATGGCAAAACGTGGGACGGAGTATACAATATTGCGGAAGATGGTCTTTCAGTAATGGCAAATATTTTGGAAAAGAACCTCCTTACTCTAAACACCAGTAAAACAAAACATGTAGCCTTCTCTAAAACCTGTGTGTCCAGTCCTCCAACAGGAAAACAACTTAAAATACATTACTGCACTAATTATTCAATGTCTAGTAAAATAGACTGTTCTTGTTGTTCTATAGAACGGGCTACCAGTATAAAGTATCTCGGTGTTACGATAGATGAGCACTTATCTTATAAACAACAAATAATGGAACTATCAGCTCGGACCCGAAAACTTATTTACATCATGAAAAATCTTCGTGACTGTACACCATTACCATTACTTCGACAAATTTATATTGTCTTGTGTCAACCTGTCTTACAGTATTGCATACCTGTATGGGGCAGCGCAGGAAAAACTTTTTTCTTGAGCATAGAAAGAGCACAGAGGGCTTTAATTAAAGTTTTGCTACGTAAACCTTTCCGCTATCCTACTGATACTTTGTACAGTGAATTTAGAGTTTTGCGTGTTCGTCAGTTGTTTGTGTATAATGCCACATTAAAAACTCACAAAAACTTAAAATTTCGCAGTGATTACAACGAAATAATGAAAAAGCGTACGCTCAGAATTCCGCTCACCCGAGCCGACAGCCTTCTGGCTAAACGTAGTCCATCAATCTCTCACCCACGTACCTATAATAAAGTGAATGAAAAGTGTAAGCTAAAGTCTCTTTCTATGTTTGCATATAAAAAGACCTTAAAACAATGGTTACTGGAACTTGCCTATGATGAAACCGAGGAATTAATTTAACTTGCACATATAATCACACACACCACAACACATATACATATCACTGCACCTATACACAAATCACACATATTATTCATATCCATTCAAACAAACTCACACTTACTCACACATAATTAACATACATATGTTTTTGTATAATGTCGCACTATATTAGTCTTCTTTGAAAGTCTTTTTGTAATATATAACCTTTTATAAGGAACTTGCTAGTTTAACCATATAAGGCAATTTTTTACTTAACTTGCTGTTTAGATAAAATCGCCCTCGAGCTCCAAGACACAGGCCTCGTGCTTAGTTTGGGGTTCATTGTAAATCTGTTTTATACTCTGTAATCTACTTCATACAATGTTAGCTCTTTCTGTATAATTCAGGTAATGCTTATGTTAATAAAGACATCTTGTATCTTGTAAAAAAAAAAAAAAAAAATATAATAATAATAATAAAAAGCTCTTCCATCATTTTTCCGCTTTCCAATTCATTGCTCCACCAAAACAATTTTTGAAAATTCGCGTTATTCTTCTACCGTAACTACTTTTGGACATATTCCACAAGGTTCCTTGCTTGGACCTCTACTCTTTTTGATATTTGTTAACGATATCTCCGAATGTTTTCATAACAGCCAATTATTGTGCTTCGCTGACGAAATGAAAATATTTAGTTCTATTAAATCTACCGACGATGCTGTAAACCTACAGTCTGACCTATTACGCCTCGACGCTTACTGCGCACTTAACAAGTTAGATCTTAACCCATCTAAATTTTCGGTAGTAACCTTCACCCGCAAAAAAATGTTTTCATCGTTGTCATATAAGCTGAAAGGCCAGCTACTTCAAAACAGCAATGTAGTTAGAGATCTCGGAGTAGTCCATGATACTAAGCTTCTGTTTGATAACCATGTTGAGTCTATTGTCGCTAAGGCATCACAAGCTTTAGGGCTTATCATGCGTGCTTCTGGTGATTTCAACCGAGCAAAAACATTTAAAATCCTTTATTGCACCTTTGTCTGGAGTAACCTTGAGTACGCATCACAAATCTGGAGCCCCATGTATGACATGTACATCTCGAGAATTGAGCGAATCCAGACCAAATTTATTAAATATGTGTGTTATCGTCTGCGCATTCCCTACTCATCTGATAATTATCTGAACCTTTGCAGGCAGTTTCATCTCTTACCCCTCTCAAAAAGACGTGAAATCGCAGACCTCGTATTTTTTCTAAACATTACTAGTAATATCTAATAATAACAAATACTTTTAAAAGTATCCTAAAAAATATTAAATAATATTTAAATAAAACACTTAAAAAAGCATAAAATTATATATCTAGTGACATCCTATCCAGTCTATTCTAGTCTCGATCGTGCGCTCGGTAAGTCAAGACCTCCTGAAGATGCTTCGTTTAGAAGCGAAACTAGTCGGGTATTCTTCCGGTTAGGCTGCGTGATGTTTGTGACGTCACGTAGATAACAGGAAAATTAGGCGGAATTGTCACTAGATATATAATTTTATGCTTTTTTAAGTGTTTTATTTAAATATTATTTAATATTTTTTAGGATACTTTTAAAAGTATTTGTTATTATTAAATATGGATTTCCGCAAAGTAACGCCTGAATCTATCCATTACTAGTAATATCGTTGATTGTCCAGAAATTTTGAATAAAATTACACTTAGTCTTCCTTCTAAAATTACCAGGTTTAATACCCCACTGTACGTACCCGTAGTTTCAGCTAATTATAGACGAAACTCGAAAAATTACGAGCAAGCAACAACTTTAATGAGTTAAGCAAGCATTTTGACCTTGACCTCTTTTGCACCAGCGCTTCCTCAGCAAGGCGACAGCTGAGCAGCAAATTCTTCAAACCGTCGTGGTTAACCAGCACATGCCCTATTATAACCTATTTATCTATTAGTGTTTATGTTAAGTTAATGAAAGTGTTTATATTAGTTATACACACAATCTATTCGTGAGAACCTATAATTGGCTTTCTAGTGCTAGTTTATTGTATACTAGCTGTACCCGCGACTTCGTTCGCGATTGCCGTAGCTGCAGACTAATTATTCACATTTGTGCACTGTTTATCTCATATTAAGCAACACTGTGGTCTACGGTGAAGCACTCTTATAGTAAACCATAGCTCAGAATGGAGCTTTTTACTTTGGATTTGACAACCCCCGGGTTGTATTTTCCAGAAGACAGAAGGGAAGTAACTCAGAGAGTTCTTTCCCGGTTCGCACAATAAATGTTGAAGCAAAGTACCTTGTGCGTTTCTTTAGAATTTCGATTTTAAAACGGTGGTTTGTTTGACGGTAGATCGCAAATATTTTTTTTATTTTTAATTCTCGAAAAGTAGTGTTTGTTTGATCTGAGTAGCGGATAGGAGACGCTCCTTCCCACCTAAGGCCGGGAAGAACTATATAGTAAAATCCTTCTTTTCTTGGGCCGGAATGACTTGTAACCTTGGTAACCATTGGTGTAAACAAAGTCTAAGATTTTTCGTTGTAAAATACTCTGTTGTTATAAAACAATAAATAACAACTATGTTTGGCAGGGTAGTAACTAAATAAAAAGTTTAGGTTAAAAAAAAACTAACTAAAAATTTCCTTAAATTTCATTGTTCTAACTCCTAGTGTATCTTTGTATCTTCTACTCATGTTTATTATTTTTAGTAAATATTTAGAAAAACTGTTATTTTTTTACCCTCCTCATATTTTAAATGAAAAGTAGAGTGTTTAACACGGATGTAAGTCACCGATTCCTACTTGGACTATAGCCGCATTAATTTTAAATAGGTATTGCTCGTGTTATTGAAATCAAAATAAATAATATAAAAAAACATACTATTTTATATCGTTATTCCTTATATTAGTAGTGAAAAGCACAAAGATTCCTATTGGGCTATAGCCGCCCGTAAATATGCCAAACAAAATTTTACGCAAAATTTCACAAATAATTCTAACCTCTCAATAAAGTTTTAGTAAGTATGTTATTTTGTCAATGAATAATTTTTAGAAAAGCTACTTTTTTACTTTCTTTAAATTCGAAATAAAAATTAGAGAACTGAACGCGGGTGAAAGTTATCAACTCATTTCGACCCTTGTATAACAATCTACTAAACTTGTGCACTTCCAACTTTGAACGGATTAAATCACGTATATTTATCATTATTATTGTCCCGACAGTCACCCCGTCACCACGATCACTACAAAGTGTTTGAAACGTCGGGACAAAATTTATGAAAAAATATAAGTGATTTAAATTTAAATGATAATATTAATGTGGACATTTTATGTATAACTGAGCACTTAATGATGGCTGGTTATGAAACATATTTAAATCTACCTCACTACTGCTTAGCAGCTAGTTTCAGCGGGAATAATATCAAAAGAGGAGGGGCTTGTATCCTTGTGAAAAAAGAACATCAATTTAGGGAGTTACCTGAAATAAAGACTATTTCCATTACCAATATATTTGAGTGTTGTGCAGTAGAGTTAGTTGCGTATAAAATTGTTATTGTATGTATTTATAGAGTCCCAAAATCTAATCAGAAAACAAAATACTTGAATATATTTTTTTATAAACTAGATTAAGTCCTGGAATTGCTAAAAAGAAGGAATTATAATAACATTATAATAGCGGGTGATTTCAATATAAATATTTTAAAACAGAATAAGATCACTTCAGAATTTAAATGCATAATTTTGAATTATAACATGAATTTATCTATAAAAGAAATGACCAGGTTTGTAAGTAAGACTTGTATCGATAACTTTGCACATGACTTTAAGAAACCGTGTAAGACGGAAGTGTTAGAATTGGGCTTATCCGATCATTCAGCTCAGTTGATGAAAGTACCTGTTAAAAAAATATGTACCATAACCCTATGGCGAAAATCCACTCGTGATTTTAGCAAAAAAAATATGTACAAGTTTCAAAAGTGCTTAAGTAGTCTTTCATTTTCGGAAATGTATAAAGAGCAGGATCCTAATAAAGCATATGATAATTTCTTCAAATTATTTAAGCTATTTTACGATCTTTGTTTTCCGAAAAAAATTGTTACAATTCAAGTATATAAAAAAATTAAATGGATCTCTCGAGGTGTAAAATTATGTTCCAGAAGAAAGAGACAATTATTATGGAAGTTTAGAACAAATCAATCTTCTGACAATAAGAAACTGTACACAAATTATTCTAGATTATTTAAAAAAATCATTAATTTAACGAAACGCTCTCAAAATAATTATAAAATTAGTATGTCACATAATCACTCCAAAACAACATGGCAAATAATAAATAAATCTAGGCTTAATCTTCCCCCTGACTCTATTACAAGAATTCAAATTGACAGTCAATTTATTAGTGACCCAGCAGGTATTGCAAATGCTTTTAATAATTTTTATATTGACAAATTAATAAATAAACCTGACCCCAAAATAAAAATGACATCCAATTTACCATCAACGAAAAATTCAATGTTTATGGCCCCTAGTGTACCAAATGACATTCGGAATATTATAATAGGATTGAAAAATAAAAAAAGTGTTGGTTATGATGACATATCGACGAAAATAATCAAATCTGTTAGTGATACAATATCAGGACATTTAAGCTATTTGATTAATTTGTGTGTTTGTAACGGTGTTTTTCCTGACTCCTTAAAAACATCAATCGTAAAGCCAGTGTATAAAAAAGAAAATAGAGACCAAATGCAAAATTACCGACCAATTGCGCTTATTCCTATATTTTCCAAATTATTTGAAAAGTATATATACCTAAAACTTAACAGGTATTTCGAGCGCAATGAGATATTATGTAGAGAGCAAAAAGGTTTTAGGGAAAATAAAACTATAAATATGGCAATTTATGACTTTTACAAAGCGGTTGTAACAAATGTAGACAAAACATCACCTGTATGTGCTATCTTGTGTGATATGACGCAAGCATTTGACTATGTCAATCACAAAATATTAATCTGTAAGTTAGAGTCATATGGAATAAGAGGCAACGTTTTGGAATTAATAAAATCTTACCTTGAAAAAAGAAATCAAGTTACAGAAATTAGTAGAGTCAATTTAAAAACCAAGTTTGTAGAGTCCTATAGGTCCGATATACGATCAATTGCATGCGGTGTTCCGCAAGGCAGTGTATTAAGGCCTTTATTGTTTTTAATATTTATCAATGACCTTCCCAAAGCTACTAACTATCCAATGACGCTATTTGCTGATGATAGCACTGTAATAATTGACTGTAAAATAAAAGAACTGTATGAATCTGACATAAATAAATCTCTATCTTTAATAATTTCATGGCTTGACATTAATAACTTGAAGATTAATTTAAATAAGACTCAAATAATTCATTTTAATCAAAGGCCGCCAGAAAAAACTGACATTTTCGTAAGGTACAAAGATGACACCATATGTGAAGTTGACACTGCTAAGTTTTTAGGGATGACCATTGACAAACGATTTAACTGGAAGGCACATATAGAATCACTCTGCAGAAAAATAAGTAGTTCGGCCTATGCTCTATTTAAATTAGCTCCAACAGTCGATGAAACTGCTTTGCTTACAGCTTATCACGGTTTAGCGGGCTCTGTGCTGAGGTATGGTATTATCTTTTGGGGCAACTCAACTGATAATGAGTTAGTATTTAAGGCACAGAAGCGTTGCGTACGATCCATGTTCGGCTTAAAAACAATTGATAGCTGTCAACCATATTTTGAAAAATATAAAATTCTGACACTTCCGTCACTTTACATTTTTGAAGTAGCAATGTTTGTAAAAACCAATCCTGATTTATTCTTAAAAGAATCAGATGCCGTTATGCGTAATAGACGAGATAATTTAAAATTGTCTATATATCCAGGCAAAAGCAAGATGTTGCGCAAAGGAATATTAGGAATGGCACCTAATATTTATAATAAAGTACCAAAATATATTAGAGACATGAATCATAATTTATTTAAAAGGACATTGAAAAATATACTGACTGCAAAATGCTACTACACAATAAATGACTTTTTAAATGATACATTTTGACATATTATTATTATTATTTTCTATTTTTATTTCACTGACACAATATCAATATCCTTTTATTTAATTTAATTACTGTAATTTCCATATGATTGAAGTTAATATTGTATAATATAATTTACTATAATCAAAAATTTGATATGTTGCACACCTTAATGGTATACCACAGCGCTCACCCAATTTATAAGACCTGTATATAACCTGTGTTAATGCAATAAAAATAATTTGAATTTGAATTTGAATAAACCGTTTAATTACTAAGTATAACAATCGCAAAAACCTAAGACAACATTGTGCACTACCATTGCGCAGTCTCCGAAATGTATCCGGCAAAAGAAATATATGTAGTTAAAATAACTGATTGTGGTGAATGTACCACATTTTAGAGTTTTATCGTAGCAAGCTTGCAAAACTAAATAAGGGTGCCGTGCTGCCCGTGGGGTGACGGGCTGCCCGTGGGGTGTCTGGCTTCCCGTGGGGTTCCGGGCTGCCTGTGGGCTTAAGATGAGCCGTACGTTCAAGGGTTTCTCAACATTCCGCGGTGCAATTTATTTAAAACGAAATATTTAGTTTGTGATATCTGTAATGTCTTAACTGCAAAACTGAGGACTTTGAAATATTTACGGGAAAATAATTAAATTACCACTATTGTAACAAAAAACTAATGATTGAAATCGGACTACGCGTTAATAAATTACAACTAAGTGTACATTTGAAATTTCATCCCCTTTCCCAAGAGAACCGTACTGAATTTCGGGATAAAGGTATTCTATGTCCTTCTTCGTAGTATGAACTCGAATCGTGCTAAGTTTCATTCAAATCCATTCAGTAGTTTTGGAGTGATGCGCGGCAGGGATACAGACAGACAGCCAGAAAAAAAAAAAACAGTTTTTGCATCAGTATCAGCAAAGTCAAAGTCAAAGTCATACCTATACGATAAAGTGCGACCGCCAGCTTAAGATGAGCCGTACGTTGAAAGGTTTCTGTACATTCTGGGTGTCAAATTATTTGGAACGTAATATTTAGGTTGTGATGTTTGTAATTTCTGAACTGCAAACCCGATGACTTTGAAATATTTACGTGATCATTTTTAAAGCACCACTATTCTAATTTTAAAAATCGGCCAAGTGCGAGTCAGACTCGCGCACTCAGGGTTCCGTACCATTAGCTATACAACATTAGACTTCATATTTTAACCTTTTTAGGGTTCCGTACCCATAGGGTTTTTACTTTTTGGGTACGGAACCCTAAAAAGAACGTATGAAATCAGACCACGCGTTAATAAATTACAACTAAGTGTATATTTTGACTTTCATCCCTTCTCCCAAGAGAACCATACTAAATTTCGGTATAAAAAGCATAAATTATCCTACCTCGTAGTATGAACTCAAATCATACTAAGTTTCATTGAAATCCATTCAGTAGTTTTGGACTGATGCGCGACCGGGATACAGACAGACAGACAAAAATAAAAAAAAATACAATTTCTGCATTAGTATCAGATACAGAGTACTGTAATTTTTTTTTCAAAATATCTGCCTTGTACAGCATTGGACCAGTTACAGTTTTATTATAAGTATATAGATTATTTTTGTCCCGACAGTCACCCCGTGATCACGATCACTACAAAGTGTTTGAAACGTCGGGACAAAAATAATGATAAATACACGCGATTTCAACCGTTTAAAGTTGTTTAATTACTAAGTGTAACAATCGCGAAAACCTAAAACAACATTGTGCACTTCCATTGCGCAGTCTCCGAAATGTATCCGGCAAAAGAAAGATATGTAGTTAAAATAACTGATTGTGGTGAATGTACCAGATTTTAGAGTTTTATCGTAGCAAGCTTGCAAAACTAAATAAGGGTGCCCTGCTGCCCGTGGGGTTCCGGGCTGCCTGTGGGGTGTCGGGCTGTCCTTGGGGTGCCGGGCTATAATGTCACCCTCCCATCTTTATCCGTAGCAGGTGTCGTAAGAGGCGATAAAGAGTAACACTATAGAGGGTGGGCAGCAGTGCTTTCTGAGGAACTGATATCTCACACCGCGATCCCCAAGACGCCTGCCAAGCGTGGGGATTATGGCAAACTCTCCCATAGTGGTGGAGGCTGTGTTCAGCAGTAGTCAATGCGGCTGATATAATATATGTATTAAGCCTTTATGATAAAGTGCGAATGCTAGCTTAAGATGAGCCGTACGTTCAAGGGTTTATCAACATTCCGCGGTTCAAGTTATTTAGAACGAAATATTTAGTTTGTGATATCTGTAATTTTTGAACTACAAAACTGAAGACTTTGAAATATTTACGGAAAAATTATTAAATTACCACTATTTTTACAAAAAAATAATGATTGAAATCGGACTACGCGTTAATAAATTACAAATAAGTGTACATTTTGACTTTCATCCCCTTTCCTAAGGAAACCGTACTGAAAATCGGGATAAATAGTATCCTATATCCTTCTTCATGCTAAGTTTCATTTAAATCCATTCAGTAGTTTTGGAGTGATGCGCGGCCGGGATACAGACAGACAGACAGAAAAAAACAGTTTTTGCATCAGTATCAGCTACAGATTATTATTTAGTAACCGGCTAGGACTCGCGTAATATTTACCGGATATTGCTCCGACCAGTTTCGAACTTATTTGAAGTTCTTCGTCTGGGAGTCACGATTGTGCACAGCGTCGAGCGCGGGCCTCAGCACGTAACTGGCGTTGAGACGGTTGCGCCGCAGCTGTCAAAGTCAGGATTTCTCCGTCCGAACTGTCACTTCTGTCACTGTCACTGTGATTGTCACTGTCGTTTTGGTAGGTAAGGGAATGTTGACACACTACACTTGTACTATCTTCTTCGCGGTTCCACCCCGATGCCGTATCACAAATGTTAAGGACTGGTATCCAGGCCGGCGGAATGCTCCATCCACGATCCCGATTAAAATTAGGGTGGCGTCTAATTTCGATGGCCTCTCGTACTTTACGCGGAACGAAGAACTTCTCTCGCGCTAGTACGGCCGTCTTATCAAAACGGAGATAGTGTGCGCCTGGGATTTGGGAATGCTCTGCCACTGCCGACCTCACGGTATCCAAGTTTTTGACACTTCTGATATGCTCTGTCACTCTGGTGGAAACATTGCGTCGAGTCTCGCCTATATACGAATTACCGCAATCGCATGGGATCTTGTACACTCCAGGGCAGTTCAGAGTATCTTTGTCCTTAGGAGACCGGAGCAGTTGTCGCAGCTGTCCGGCTGGACGGAATACAGCCTTCATGTCAAACTTCCGTTTTAGGTAGTGCCCGATTTGGTCAGTCACCCCCTTCACGAAAGGCAAGTAAATAGGAGACCGTTCCACTTTTTGCTGCCGCTGACGTTGACTTGTACTTGCCCATTGAGTACATCTTCTCCAGTTGAAGCCGTTACTCTCTAGGACGCTCTTGACATGATAAAGTTCAGCCTCGACGTGTTGAGGGTCACAGATATGCAGAGCTCTATTTATAAGCGTTCGTGACACGGACGCCAGCTGTGACGGGTGATGGTGCGATTCTGCCTGTAGGTACCTATCCGTGTGTGTCGGCTTCCGATAAACAGTGTGAGCCAACCTGCCATTTGGCTCCCTAATGACACGAACGTCCAGAAAAGGTAGACTACCGTTTTGTTCTTCCTCAAACGTGAACTGAATCTTCGGGTGTATTGTATTTAAGTACGTACCGAACCCACTGAGTGCAACCTTATCAATAATGGCAAACACATCGTCGACGTATCTCCACCAGTACCTTGGCTTGAGGGCAGCATTTGTCAGTGCCGCAGCTTCAAACCACTCCATGAAGATGTTGGCCACTACGGGAGCTATCGGCGAGCCCATAGCCACACCGTCCACCTGTAGGTAGTATTCACCGCGCCAAACGAAGTATCCGCTCTTGAGACAGTATTCCGCCCACTGAATGTACTCAATAGGTAAATTCGCGCCATGTATTATGTCATTTAATACCTTCATTGCATCCTCTACTGGCACATTCGTGAATAAAGAAATGACGTCGAAACTTACCATTACTTCATCTGGCTGCACATACACATTTTCTATCAGGCTGACAAAATGCCTGGAATCTCTTACATGGCTATCAGTTTTTCCGACCAAAGGTTGTAAGACTGCTGCTACGTGTCTAGACAATTGGTACGTAGGGGCATCAATTTGGCTTACAATGGGACGTAATGGCCAATCTGACTTGTGGATTTTAGGCAATCCGTAAATCTTTGGCGGTACAGGATTACGAGGTCGAAGTCGTGCTGCCAGATCTTCATCGGGTGACTGCCGCAACAGTTTCAAAACTTTTGCAGTAACCAGAATGCAGGTTATCAAGTTGTAACATGGTTGAAAAAGGTAATTCCCAGGTACATTCTCGCCTATATAAGGCAGACAAATATTAACAACACAATAAAGGGTTCGTTAAACATAATAATATAGTCCTTTTTTTAAAAAAATTTTACAAAAATAAGAAACAAGTAATAAAATAAGTCAACAGTACAATCAAAATAAATATTTCAGAATAACAATTAAAATAATGTTTAAAAATTACAATACAATGTCATGATTTTAAATATAATTTTCTATCATCTAGGAATTCATTTATACTATAGTAACATTTGTCAATGAGTAATGTCTTCAAATTATGTTTAAACTTCGATATATTACACGCTTTTAATGCTTCTGGTACTTTATTATAAATTTTAGGAGCCATACAAAATACACTTTTGTGCATTAGTGTCGTATGGGACATTCTGATGCACAACTGAGATTTATTTCTAAAGTTTAACTTGTGTCCATCTCTTACCGATTTAAAGTAATCTAGGTTATTTTTAACAAAAAGTGCGGTTTCATATATGTACATGCATGGTAATGTCAGAATTTTAAGTTCTTTGAAGTGTGGTTTACAACTATCTGTAGATTTAAGATTTATTATTGCTCTAATGCACCTCTTCTGGGCCAGAAATACCTTTTCCTTATTAGTTGAGTTTGCCCAGAAGATTACTCCATACCTTAAAAGTGAAGCAACACTCCCATGATAGGCTGTTAATGCTGTATCCCTATTGACAACTTTGGATAGATGGTGTAAGGCATAGGCCATGCTATTGACCCGCTTGGTTAAGTCGTCTGTGTGATACTTCCACGTGAGTTGTCTGTCAATATGTAGTCCTAGGAATTTTGTGACCTGTATTTTATTTATAATTTGATTTAAATAGTGTATGTCAAAGTCTGATTTAGATGTCCTTTGATTAAAATGCATAATATTGGTTTTATTTAAGTTAATTTTTAAATTATTTATTGTTAACCAGTTTATTATGTTATATACTGTAGAATTAATGTCAGTTATGTAGTCAGTAAATTGCTTTTTAATGATGATAGTACTATCGTCAGCAAACAGTACCATGGGGTGTGTTGTGCAGTTGGGTAAGTCGTTTATGTAGCATATAAAGAGTAAAGGTCCTAACACACTCCCTTGAGGTACTCCGTACTGAACTATAAGTGGCTCAGATAGATATATGACCTCACATTTTTTTGCATATTAATTCTTCTAACTTCCGTTTTTTGTACCCTATTCGACAGGTATGATTTCATGAGATCTAAGACGTTTCCTCTTATTCCGTAGCATTCTAATTTATGACATAATATATTATGGTCAACACAATCAAAGGCCTTAGTCATATCCATGTAAATTGAACATACAGGATTTTTTCTGTCTACATTTTCCATTACGCTGTTTAGGAAATCGAAGACGGCCATATTAATAGACATCCCTTTTCTGAAGCCTTTTTGATTCGAAGTTAAAATATTGTTAATATCTAAAAAGTTGTATATAGCATCATAAAGTAACTTCTCAAACACCTTTGCAAAGACAGGTATTAAGGCAATTGGTCTGTAATTAGATAATATATCCTTTTTACCTCGTTTAAATAGTGGTTTGATAATTGATGTTTTTAGTCCATCTGGAAATATTCCTTTTTCTATACTTAAGTTTATAATGTAACAAAGTGGAAAACATACTATGTCTTTTACGTATTTAATTACCTTTGTCGAAATATCGTCATACCCGACACTATTTGTGTTTTTTAGATAATAAATTTTTTGCATAACATTTTGCGGCGTTGTCGGGGAAAGAAATATTGATGAACAATTGGATTGTGGTAATTTACTAAATTCTGAATTTAAGTATTTGGTTATGTTAGAGTTGTTCTGAATGTCATTAATAAAATAATTATTGAATGCGCTAGAGATGTCACCGGGGTCAGTTATTAATTTGTCATCAAGTAAAATTTCGAATATATAATCTTTATTTGTAACTTTGTCCTTATTGATTACTTGCCAAGTAGCTCTCGACTTATTTACAGACCTAATGATGTGGTAATTATTCTGCGCTCGTTTAGTTAATCTTATAACTTTTTTATAAGTTGCAGAATAGTTCCTAAATGCCCTTTTATTGTTAGGAGTTGGTGAAAGACGATATTGCCACAATAGCTGTCTCTTCTTCCTGCTACATTTTTTAACACCGTTAGATAGCCATTTTGTTTGTTTTCGATCCCTAATAATAATTTTTTTCCAAGGAAAACATAGGTCGTAAAACAATTTGATAGTTTCTAAAAAAATATTATATGCAATATTCGGTTCTATGGAATCGTATACTTCACGAAAACTTAGGTTAAGAATGGATTTTTTAAATAACTATAGGTTCTCTGTACATAGATCTCTTTTTGAAATTGTCCATGACTTGAGCTTGCAGGTTCTTTTGACTGGGCATTTAAGTAATTGTGCGCTGTGATCTGACAATGCCATTTCAATTACTTCACCCTTGGATCGGACATTAGTCAAAATATTATCAATACAAGTCTTACTTATAGATCTAGTTATTTCTGTTATAGAAGGTCTTAAGTTATAACATAATAATAAATTTTCGAAATCAAATGTCAAGTTATTTCTTTTAAGAATGTCAATATTGTAATCTCCACATATCAAAACCTTCCTACCACAATTGTCTGTGACGGTTTTTAATATGTTTTCTAAAATTTCAAAGAATACATCCATGTGTTTAGACTTAGGTACTCTATATATAGCCACTACTATTATATTATGTTTTGTCAATTCAATAGCACAACATTCTACAATATTCATTACTGATAGGTCTTTAATTTTAGCGATTTCTCTGTACTCATGGTGAGCTCTTACTATTATACATGCTCCTCCTCTCCTTTCATTCCTATAATAGCTTGCTGCTAATCTGAAATTTGGAATATGTAAAGTTGCCTCGTCACCTAATTTCATGTTATGTTCAGTTGCGCAAACTACGTCAACGGATTTCCCAAAAGCCTCTAAATCTTCCAAATTAACAGTTAGCATATCTTGTTTATTTATAATACCTGAGATATTCTGATGTAAAACATTAATATGATTAAAGACGAAAAAACTTTTCAGATACAGGCTTATTATGGTAATCTTTATTTTGCTTGTCGTTGATTTGATTATCTGTGTTTCTTTTTGGTTGCGTCAAAACAGGAAAATAATTAAGAATAGTGTTTTTCATGTTTACATTCTTTTGAACAGTAAAAGAAATCGGTTTTTTAAAGTAAAACGGTATAGTACCTTTACGGGGTTCCTTGCAATCAGGTTTTTCATTATATTTCCTATTCATGTTAAAAGCATCATTTATTGTTTTAACATAATGTGGCAAATAAAGGTTATTATAATCGATTGTATCTATCCAATAATTGATCCTTTTACACATGTCTCTTGTTAAATCTCTTACATTTTTATCTAGCTCTATGAAGTAACAGTTGTCAACATGATTAGCTACATTTTTTAATAATTTATTCAATTCATATTCATTTAAATACTTGTTCCTACGGACACTAAGCAAGAATATACTAGATACTTTTAGATACTTGTAGTAGCGTAAATTTCAAATGCCAGTTTCATAGGATCTCTGTCATATTCACCTAAACACAATATTAATTTATCTTCTTCACTAAATTGATAACCTCTACAGAGTTCTAGAAGAGTTTCTGTGTTAGCCTGCGGCTTCAAGAAAGCTTCTACGCTGTATTTTTCATATTTAGTATTCACTCGGCTGTATACAAGGTTCGATGCCAGATTTCGACATTGTCCACCACCTATTATTACTACTTTCTTCTTTGGTTTCTTATCTTCTTTTCTGTCAATAACGGGTGTAGTCTCTTTTGTTTTCATATTACCTGCCCGAGAATCAGTATTGCTTTTTAATAACTCTGTCCCTTCTTTTGTATGTTGCAATATATTTTTTAATTTTGGCGCAGTTTTGCATTTATGTTTGTTTATTTTTTTCTGTGATATATTTAATTTATTTTGCAGATTCTGTATTATTTTCGAGAGTTTTTTGATCTTTCTCCTTAAACTTTTACTGTTAAAAGTACATGGTTTTGCCTTAAAGTTCTGCTTTTTAGGTAGTTGATTTCTTTCCGTCAATTCTTTAATTTTATTGTTTCTTCCCTTTTCTGCTTCCAGCCATTTGGATAATTGCTCAATATCATTTTTCAAATCATTTATTATTTTTAAGTGTTTCTTGCAATCTAAATTTCTTTGTGTCATTGATGCCGATTCCAAAAGATCTATTGAGTCAGTTGACGTTCTTGGTTTTTTTCTCTTTCTCCCTGGGAGAGGAGTCCCAGCATCACAGAATTCAATTTTTTTATAGATTTCATTTATCTTAATGGCTTTGGTGAGATCTTTTTTTAGGTTTTCGTTTTCCAGTAGCAAATTATCTATTTCGTGATTTGCTACCTTTAACTGCGTTTTTAATTTCTCATTTATTTGCTGTAGGGAGATGACGGATTCATTCTGGTCAATATCTATTTGGGATTGACATATTCTCGTCGATTCAAATAAAGAAGAGCCAGACAAGGTTCCTAACGAATTAGCTCGTCGCCGTTGATGAAAGCGAAAAGTGATATTATCCGTTTCCATATTCTCCATGCTAATAATTAATTACGGTGATAAAAATAAAAGCAGTTCTGATAAAAATAGATAAATAAAAATTTTCATGCACAAAAAGGTCAACCTTCAGAGGGGGTTTGAACTCGGTTCCACCGTTTCTATAGACGTCGCAGTCCACCGATCACACCGCTCGACCACAGTTTCTTAGATTAACTAGACGACATTTGCGTACAGTCTATGTTTTATGAAGGTAGATATCTCGTTGACATAAATGACCATGCAACATTGAAGTGTGCTGCGGCTAATGAGTCACTTATTTTACACTATGATACACCGATCAGATTGCACTGTTATTTAGTTATTTCACTGCATAATAAGGTAATTACTGTAAAGTTTACTCACTCATAGTATAATTAGTCACATGTTAAAAACACATTGAAGTCAACAACGGCTTAAATTTATTGTCACTGTTTTGCACTGTATATTGCACATAAATAGTTATGCCCACACTCTCATACGCGAATCTGAGCTTTTTAAACAATCTCAGATGAAGATCAAGGTATATAACTTAGGAAAACTATTTTAAATAAATTAATAATACGGATGCGATGTTTACTGCGTCACGACCTCTAGCGGCGGTAGTCCTTGTAGTATGAACTCAAACCATGCTAAGTTTCATTGAAATCCATTCAGTAGTTTCGGAGTGATGCGCGGCCGGGATACAGACAGACAGACAGACAGACAAAAATAAAAAAAAATACAGTTTCGGCATCAGTATCAGCTACAGAGTACTGTACATTTTTTTTTTAAATATCTGCCATGTACAGAATTGGACCTGTTACAGTTTTATTATAAGTATAGATGTTTAGCGTAAAAAGCTGTTGATTTTCCATTAAATAAATAAATAAATAAATATTAGCTTAGAAAGCTGTAACTATTTCTGTGTTTACCACAAGCAAATAATCTCATCAAAAGAAACACCAAAGGTGTAGGTGAAATTATTTCGGAAAAAATCAATTAAAAATTGTTCCCCGTCCTTTTTCGTCGCGTTTTCACACCATTTTTCCAGTATGATTTTCTATGAAAAGGTCTTTTATGGGCTATTCTTCCTTCACTATGGGCTCCTCCGAGTAATTAACTATCTATCATCTGTTGAACATGATAAATAGTTAATTATACCTGTCTGCCGAAAGAGAATAAAAGTGCACTTTTTTCGGAAGTAAATTCCGGAGTTGCCAGATAAAATATAATTTGTTCTTAAAATTAAATAGATCAATATGTTGGTAACGTTGATAAAATGGCCCTTAAATAAGTTTGATTTATTTGCTAATACAATTTTTGTACCATATACACACGTTTTTTTTATAAAACGGTATGCAACTAACAAACATAAAAAATGCAAGATCCATTTAAGAATCTGATTGATCGAAATCATAAATGTCATTGTTGTATCACCTACATATTATATGAATGATACAATAATAAAATTAACTTACTCGTATTAATTTAATAAGCTAGTTTTAAGGCCATTCGATCAACGTAGGCAGCACGTCAACCCGCTTTACTTATTTATGTACTCGAAAGGGAGATACTAAATTATCTATCTTACGCGTTTTTTTCTTCATTATAATGCGACGTTCAGCACATAAAGTTTATAGAGCCATTGCGAGAACAACGTGCAAGAAATTTAGGGATATTCTTTTGAAACGTCTTTTAACAATGTGGTACAAATATATACTTTAGCTATACTATAACTATGTACGTACCTCATTTCAAAACATTATGGCATATATACACACACTTATCTCATATATTTACAAAAATGCATAAACATTAAAGTATTTTCTTATAATTCCTAACACATGTACTAATATGGAATTTTCTATTTGCATTGAGATTTTCCATGACAAGTTCTATTTTCTTGATTTATCTCTTGTATACGTGTATGATGAGCGGGTCAATAATTTAATTTGTTCCTTACAAAATCTGATAGAAATAATAGAAATATGGCAATTTCGTGATTTGATATGCACATTTGTTTATTACTAAAGCTGTTACAAACTGATGGACTTCAATAAATAATAGGTTTTGTTAATAACAAATGATTATACAAAGTCATGAAACCGTCATATATTACAATAAATATTTTTTTGTTAGTGGCAAATTACATTACCTAATGTGCCAAAGGATTACATCGGTACAACCTACATAAATTAAATTCGATTTTAGAATAATAACAAATAATTCGAAATATTTAATTTTCATTTTGCTATTGTGCTTACTCGAACGAATATAATTATGCAAATATCATTTAAGTACGATATAGGCAATCAATGGTAGTTTCTGGACTTTATATTAATATAGAGGTTACATGTTTATATAATGAAAAACAACTGAGTACTACAGGTAATAATGACGGTGTGTCGAGTGCAGGAAAACTGAAGTTTGAAGCGTTCGCAGCGATGTTTGCTTATGTGTTCTTAACCGATCAGGAAAGTTAAGTAACGTCCGCCGCGGTCATGACTTGGATGGGTGACCGCTAGTGACATTACTACTAATCGTGCACTTGCTTCGCAGGGCAAGCTAGCCATCAGTTCCAGTTGTAGTCTTAGTCGTAATAGCATGGTGGTAGGGCATTTTGCGAATGCCCGACTGGATAACTACCACCGTCAAGTAGAAAGTCTTTCGTCAAGCACCTAGTGGTGTGTTCCGGCAGCCGTCCTTGAGAGCTAGTAATTTTAGGCTAGCTTGATCAACATCTTTGACCACATCATCACTTAGCATCAGGTGAAATAGTGGTCAAAGGTTAACCTATCACGCATAAGTTAGCACCCGCACAATGCGCCGACGGCGAGGGCTATTACACTTACCAACGACTTTTTGAACGTGGTCCAAGATACTGATTTACATACTGATCCTATTAGCCGTATTTTACATTTTATTTTATTTTATTTCAATCATATATAGTTATTTAAGTTTGTAGTGTTTTGTGAATAAAGGCATACTACCTTTAAGTTGTTACGTTACCTATTACGTTGTAGATGTGTTGGCTTAGCTATAAGTTCACAATTGTAAGTTTTAATAAATAAATTATAAAAACAACTTAAAAATGGCACCAACAGTTGCAGCCTACTTAAAGTTTCCAATGAACAGCTTTTGATGAATTTTTGTTAACCATCAACTAGTTCATAAGTATAAATAGTACTGAATATATACTTGTCGGCATATCCGCACATAAAATGTAATATCATTGTGTTATTATTACAGATTACAAGAATGGCGAACGAAGCACATAATGGAAATGGGAGCGTGAGTGGAAATCATTGCTTTTGTTATTCGAAAGATATATGGTTGTGAGGTTACATATCTATTTAGATATTTTATGGAATATAGTGTGATGATAGCGCTAAACACGTGATCCGGCATATCCGGCGTAGATAATCATTTTTGGATTTTCTATTAGTGTACCTATATACCCATAGGGTGCCGGGCTGTCATTCCAAGGAAAGTCACACCCCCACCCCCACCTCTACGCGTGGGTGTCGTAAGAGGCTACTAAGGGTAAAATATTAGGAGGTGGGCAGCGGCGCTCTCTGAGGAACTGATATCTCACCCCCCATTAGATAGATATCTAGATTATGGCAAACCCCCCATTATGGAGGATACTGTACAGTACCTATATCGCGTACCCATGAGAAGGTTATCATCGCCTTATATACATAATTGAAAATAGCTATATAATATAACTCTTAATATAAAATCAAATCTTTTTAAAAACAATGAAAATAAAAATTAGGCCACCTGGAAAGTTTTTAACGCGTTTCGATTATACACAATGCATTATCGAGGATAACCATTCGGTAATAAAATAGAGTGACGCAACTGTAGGATATAGTTATTGAAAACATTTTTGGCTTCGTTTTTATGCTCAGTTGCCTTCCCGAGTTCAACTCTCATTGAGTAACTCGCTTATTGTAGTATTCACTCTACCTTTTATGTAATAAGGTCGTTTAAATGTTAAGGAGCCGATCGTGCGCCCTGTTGCTACAACATAGCACACACATCAGCATGCTTGTTGGAATAAAATGTAATAAAGTCATTAGGTGCATTTCCCCTTTAGTCACTTTTTATGATATCTTTATATTCTGAAGTCAAGATCTGTGCACCATTTAAGAAATGCAACCGATTAGCAGAACTCCATTCATGTTCATTGCACTGCCGCCATCTCTTCATCACTTAGTTACATTTTTTAATCCCACAAAAAGGAACAAAAATAAAACTCTCTGCGATGGCTTGTCTACTCATAAAGCTTTCCGAAATAATTACTTAAGTGGGTAATTTTGTGAAATGGAATCATTTAACTGTTAATAATCCAAGACCACCATGTAATGTATCGGTAACTAATTATACGGTGGAAGACTTAGCTATATGATGATAGATATTTTGGATAAGAAAGCCCATGTCAACAAATAGGACCATCATTTTGTTCTTGTAAAGGATAGAGCTTTGGACTACTATCGTCTATTATTAAAAAAATATATATACCTTTTGCATTGAGGACATATCTCACACAACTTCAACCATTACTTATGTAATAAAAGTTAATTGGCTAAACGCAAACTAACTCTAAATACTGGCTCTCAAACACTAGTACTACAGTTGGAACAAACAATAACTGCTTTTCTTTGAACAAATTTTATAATTATTGTAGAGAGCTATAACTGTAGGTCATGTAAAATATTCTAGTTAAAACTTTATTGAGTAATAAATGTGTTATAAAATATTTACAATAAGACAAAAAAAACACATTATAATTTATGGCCATGTCTTCTTCTCAGTAGTTACGCTCTTGAAAGAGCAGTCGTGGTCGTCATGTGGTTGTAGTAGCGGGAAGATGTAATGCGCCTCATAAATAGCGGTGTACCTCATGTCTAATTAAAAAAAATCCCGAATACATCCAATACACTGTATACAACAGAAATACAATAAATTTTTTTTAAGCTTCTAACGCTGTTCTATGAGTTTCTAAAGGATGTATTATTATTTAAGGGCATGTCTATACCGATACCAAATGTAAGCTATATGTGGTATATAACGGTTATACTACGTAGATATATCGGCGATCGAACAGTAAACAGACGGGGCCGGGTGTGGCGAGTCTGATTGAATACGTAACGGGGTTGGTTATTGGAGGGTACACAATTATTCATACGTGGAAATTAAATGAATTTTTGACGAGGAATAATATTAACCAATGTGCGGAATTTTCATATTATGTATGTGAATTTGTAAATATTTAATATGTAATATAAATTTAATAGGTAATATATTTTTGCGTATTGTTGACCTATAGAGATAAATAAATAAAAATACAGTATTAACGTTATTGACTTCAAAGTATAATATTATTGTTATTAGGGTTCCGAACTAGAAACAAGATCCTTTTACTATCTTTGTCCGTCCGTCTGTCCAGCCTCTAAAAGGCTGTATTTTCAGAACCGTTATATATAGCTAGAATGTTTTACAGAATATACGAGTATATTAGTATGGCGGGTTGCCTTACAAATAATAAAAATATAAAAGAAATTATTTTTGTGCCTTATAATGGAACCGACTTCAACAATGAAAAGAGTGAAATAACTTGATGAAGTCGGTACTATGATAAGTACCTATTATCATAATATTGTGCGCATGGTACCGACTTCTACAAGTTATTTCACACTTTTGAGTGTTGAAGTAGGTTCCATTTTTAGTTAAAAATATTTTTTCACCCGTTTTAGTGTTGCTTCTTACGGGATCGATTGTTATTCACTGTCAATGACTATATCATCAAGATAAGAAAACACTATTCAGACCACACGGAAAGCACCAGCTTCCAAAAAAAACACCTTTATCGACCGAAAGTTCGGATGTAACAAACATAAAAAATACAGTTGAATTGAGAACCTCCGCGTTTGAATAAATCGGTTAAAAATAATCTGATTGCCTGCTCCGTGATGCAGTGCTGAACACGTCACCTTGGAATCTTGTGTATTTTAGTGTGCTCACTGGATCGGACAGATATCGAGTTTTTTTACAAAGACTTAGTAGCAGTTTGGAGTCTGAAATTGTGCCCAGTAGATGGAAACAGGCTCGCCCAAAAAAGAAATTAATATGTGTGATGAAACACGGTCTCTTATTAAGTACCTCTGGATAGCTTTAAAGAATTCAGTCGTGACGTTAAATCAAGTTAATACGTAAATATTAACTTGATTTAACGTCACTAACGTCACGTCGATTTGGTTTTTATTTTATGTTTTTTTATGTTGATGAGATCGTCAAGTCGCCCACCTGATAGTAGCACGATAAGCATCACGATTGTCCATTACAGTTGCAGTGCCAGTGCGACACCATTCCCGTTCTGCTCGACACTGCACTGCGGTAAGTTCTTAAAGTTTTAGTACATATTATGTGCCGCTAGCCCAGTCATTTCACTTGTTACAGGACCCTTCACGCCTAAACACAATAGTGTTTGCACAGTACTGCTTTGTTCCCCGTGGGGTGCCGGGATAGAATGTCACCCCCCATTGCTACCTGGGACACCCCTAGGTAAGAGGCGACTAAAGGTAAAATACCGGAAGGTGGGCAGCAGTGCTTTATGAGGAACTGATGTCTTAAACTGCGATCCCCAAGACGCCTTCCAAGCGTAGGTGTTATGGCAAAATCCCTCTTAAGGAGGAACGGTTAGAGAAGCAGCCGCAGAAATATAGGTATTTTAACAAAATGATGCTGTAGAGACTTTAATAGAATTGAAACAAAAAAAGCTGTGACATTTTATTTACATTACATTTACAACATCGGCTGAATCATTTTCGTCGTAAATAGCCCTTAGAAACTAAGATTTCACGATTCAACGAAGATAGGTAAATAATATATGTAATTTATTAGTAAAGTTCAAACTAATCTATGAACCAGTTTTTATTTTTAATATTGTTAAGTTTGCAATGACGCCTGCTAGGCGAATTACACTACAAAATTACAAATTTACGAGAGAAAAAAATTATAGTCATGTGCGGGATTCGAACCTGTTTTTATTTACTTATATTGAGATGTACGTCTATAATATATTTCTTAGATTTGAAAATTCTAATTTAGTATTTAGGCCATCGAATATCTACACCATCGATTTTTTCCCATCACTCACCATCCAACATATCGAAAAGACATATTGACATCACTAATGCAAGTACCTCTACCTAACTACTATGATTGATTCTGTGCAGCTACCCTGCCCTCCGAACAGAATTGTGCGATAAGGACAATTGCAGCTTCTTCAAGTTTTGACTTAGATTTTCCGCATAATTTGCGGAACATTAAACAAATTTAAACATTTTGATCTTATTTTATAATTAACAGAGTAAACTAGGTTTGTAGGTTTTCTTTATTTTTTTATTTATCATTACTTACTTTATTAATAACTTCAATTTTGATAAAATCTATGATATTTCTAAAAATCATCAAGATCGGTGATTGTTTAGGGGGTAGAAACATTTTCTCTTTTAGTATGAAATTCGGGACTTCTCTCTAGTGTTAATGGGGGAGGCTGCGTTCAGCAGTGGACAATCCGGCTGATACAGTACAGTACAGATGAAAAATATCTAACCCACCCACCAAGACACCCTCAAGTAGTAAATCTGTCGCCAAGCACCTAGCGGTGTGTTCCGGCAGCTGTCCTTGAGAGCCAGTAATTCTAGGTTAGCCTGAACAACATCTTCGACCACATCATCTCTTACCGTCAGGTGAGATAGTGGTCAAAGGCTAACCAAAGGTTCTTGGTTAACACGTTTTTTTGTGAATCTCCTGTTAGGTGTCGCCGTGGTTTGTGGTATCAGGCATTAAAAAAAATGGCAGACGAAGAGAAGACCGTCGAACAAATTGCAGTACAGTTTTATTTAAATGTTAATTCGTGATCCCAAGTTCACTATCTTTGGCAAATATATGCATGTATAAAAAAAACAAGGTGTAACTAAATCTTAATATTATTCCATGTGTTTAAATCCGATTTTATGTATCATGTACCCATATTTTGAATAATATACATGGTTATTTGTAAATGGCTAACAAACTCTTAGGGTTGACTTCTGCTAGACCTAACAAACATTTTGAGTTATTTTTTTATGGGTAAAACTTATTGTTTTAAGTTCTGTATCTCGTAGTAAAAGACAATGCCTTTTCCGAGCCACGAGCTCCCGCCGCGGCCACACTGGACCGCGCCGCGCTCCCTTTGAAAACAGTTTTGAATATTTACATCGTGCAAAGTAATAAAACATATGAAACAATACATTACAGGCACAAGAGACTTTTAACATCAGGTGGTCCTCGTGCTTATTCCGTCATAAACACATAAAAAACCCTTTTTTTTAATCATCTCAAAATATTAGTTAGGACTAGCAAGAGTCAACCCTAAAAGGTTGTTGGCCATTTACTAACAGCCATGTCTCTCGTATATCACCGACAGAGTGCGTGATATTCTAACCAAAACAGGCGCTAAGTATCTCTACTATCAACTTAACATATAACTAAATTAACCTCCATTTCTTACGTCATCAGGATATAAAAACGGCAATGGACTGGCAGTGTCCATTGTTCTAATATTTCGGCAAGTAATAAATAACACATCAATTCATCACAATAATTTATAGCAGACGGCCTTCACTCATAATGGTTTCTTAAATGACTCCCTACTGTTAGTTTGGTGACATGTAATTGGAGTTAACGTAATAAATCTTTCCTGCTATTGTTACGGAACTGTACTTAGTTACTCTTGTACTTAAGTTACGGCGCCTATCCTACACAATAGTACCTACATCGTTGTTCAAGTGCCGTAAGGTCATTATTTCAATCGATGCTCGGTATTATAGATGTTTTTTATGCCTGATAGGTTAGCCTTTGACCACCTGGTGGTAAGTGATGATGTGGTCGAAGATGTTGTTTAGGCTAACCTAAAATTACTGGCTCTCAAGGACACTTAGGTGCTTGGCGACAGATTTTCTACTTGAGGGTCGTCGCTAGCCAGGCGGGCATTCGCAAAATGCCTTTATCGAAGTCGCTTAACTTTGCTAATCGGTTCAGAATTAAAGCAAAGCAAACTTTGTTACGAACGCTTCAAGATGTATAATAGCATTATTCTCCTAACAAAACAATGCTTTAAAACAATTTTTTAATTATTAAATTACAATGTATCCCGACCTAGGAGGTTTCATTTCAATTTGAGTATACATTATCTATGGTGAGCGCGCTGGTTCCGAGCCGATAGACTAATGACATACTTTTTCCATTTTGGCGCTATTTCATACATACGAATTTGAGTAATATTTTGTTGGATAAAACTCTAGTAGCAAAAATGTCAACCAACACCGACGATACAGATGAAAATTTAACTCCACCTGACATTCTAGAAACAGATACGAAACTGACGAATAGTCGTTTGCCAGAAAAATCAAGAAAAGTGTATAGCCATGAGATTAAATAAAGAGGTGTATGCAACTGCATATAATTAGGTATTAAAACACTCGTGTAATCTTGTTTGGAAACTCGCCTGCGGCTCGTTTCAAAAAACTACACTCGTGTTTTAATACCCTCTATTATATGACAGTTGCAGAAACTACTATTAAAACACGAAATGTATATCTAGTGACTATTAAATCTTATTTTCCTGCTAAGCCGACGTGACGTCATAAACGCCACTTAGACAAACCGGAAGAATTTTCGACGCGTTCGCTTCTACACGAAGTACGCTCATGTCTAGACTCTTCGGGCGCACGATTACTAAATTCGGTCCCAGGTAAGTTCATAAACACCGGATTTTCTTACTGTTTTCCAAAAGATCTTTTCCGTTACATAAATGGCGTAGATTTTGATTTGTTCGAAAAATACATGGATATTATCTATCTCATATATATTGGAATTTTTTGAGAGATTGATCTCATGTAAGTTAGGTTCTCTTGGTACTTGTACTGAAAATAAATAAAAAATATTATTTTGACAACACAAGGACATGATTGAACCTTATCAGGTTTGTGTTTGGTTTTGGCCGGCCTGGCTGAGTTCACCCCTCATTGGAAATTATGGCTGGTAGTATGTATCTGCTACTTTTTGTAATCAGCGTGTTAATGTCGTAGTTTCATTGCTGATAGGCTAGTTTTTGACAGCTACAACACATGTCCAAGGTAAACTATTTATTGGCTCTCAAGGAGTGCTGCCGGAACACACCGATACGTTTGAGAGAACAGATTTTTATTTTGAAGGTGGTAGCAAGCCACGTGATTGTTCGCAAAATGCTCTACCGCTCGCGTTGTAACAACTGCCATCCTAAGACAACAACCGGGACCGACGACTTAACGTGCCTTCCGATGCATATGCACGTTTAGTAGTAAATGCCACTAACGGCATGTTGAAATAGATTAATTTATCTATGCTAACGTGACCATCCAAGTAATGACCGCAGCGAACGTTGCTTGACTCAGTTGATCGGTATGGCGACTAGGCATGCTTCACTACGAGCCCTTCAAATACAACGGGAGAATATAATATTGTACAAAAACACGCGATTTTCGATTTAATATTCGCAATTATTGTGAGGCATGGTGGGGATTGGAAGCCACAATACATTTAAAACCGAAACAACGTACCACTTTAATACAGCATAGTAATAGCAAGCATTTGACCGCAGTCTCACCTGATGTAATGTGACGACGCGGTCGACGGTGTAACGTGCCTGCCCAGCAGATACCTATTTAATCTTTACTTGAAGACTTCCAGATTATACTTATCGGTAAATAGAGACGCTGGTAGGGTGTTCCATACATCGGCCGTACGGACAACTTGATTTAAAACGTTTTGTGCGTATTTTTGGAATATCGACAATGTGCGTCTTGGTGTACGATGAAAGAAAGGAGAAGACGGAATGAAATAGTGCGACAATGCGAAAATGCACATTCTCCGAAGTGAAGCCTGTAAAATACCTATAAACTGGCAACTTTGCATCACTGACGCAAAGTTACCAGGCTTGAGGCTTTGGAGTCTAGCCTCCACCAACGCATCATCACCAATGAGCTTCTTTGCTAGGTTATCTATGGAGTCCAATGCTTCGAGCTGGTACTTAGCCGAACCGTCCCACAAATGGCTGCAGTATTCCATACAAGACCTGACTTGAGCTTGATATAGGTTTAGAAGCTGTCTTGATGTGAAATACCGCCGCACTTTCCAAAGAACACCCAGCTTTTTTGCTGCTAATTTAGCCCTGGACTCAAGGTATGACCCGAAATTGAGTTTCGGTGTAAAAGTTACACCTAGTAGCTATAGTTGGTCGGTTATCGGAATAGGCACACTTCGGAGGACAAGAGTGAGAGAGAAATGACTCTGTTTAGCACTAAAAAGACACGCCTGCGTCTTTGAAGCATTGAATTTGACTAAGTTAGCGTCACCCCAATCGCAGACTGCTTCTAGTGCCAAATTCATTTGTTCAACGCCCAACGAATCTCCCAACTGTCCGTAATACACGAAGCTAACCATTACAATTAGATCTTCAAGAAACTTACATCTATGATGATCTTCCAAATTTTGCACCCTCACACTTAAGATTAGCTAGATCTAAGCAAACTGCCAGAAGCTAAGCCTAGTGCCAAACCCTAACTCACGTGCAGCGTGACGGTGTAATGGTCCTCTGTAAGGGTCCTCTTCAATTGTATCACCCAGTTACACAAATTACAAAGCATACGCACGATCGAAATAAATTATTGTCCACATAAAATCACAAAAGGCTACCAAGCCGCCAATTTTCATAAGAACAAGCCAAGGTCAAAATCATTATTATCACAAATTATTAATTAACAAAATCAAAAAATGCAAGTAAATCGTCAAAGACATAAAGTATATCCACATAACCGAGTCGACTTTGACAGTCGAGCGACAATGACAAGAAGATTGCCTGGCAGTAGTGGACTGGGTTGAGATTTGAGTGCAAGTCTCGGATGTTAGAGAGATGCACTTTGAATGAGAGGACGTGCTTCCTCTGTGTAACGGGTTTCTTTTTTCTTATTTTCATGTATTTTCGAGTGTGGTAAGGTAGAAGGGCGACAGTGAAAAGAGGTGTCACCTACGGATTCAGACACACACACGCATGATGCTGTCATCAAAGGATAGTTAGCTAGGAGACCGCGGGGACGCCCGAGCCCCCAAGAATTTCCATCGGGTCCTCTCTTCCGGTCGCCAACCGGCACGATGGCGCATTGCCGGGATTTTATGCAAGATGGCGGGGCAGCCTTTCGTATGTGGCTAGCATACTACTTGGGATGCGCAGATAGTAGGGGACTATCTGCGATCGGCCAGCGGAGAACCGTGTCTCGGATCCCGCTGCTCTCCGGAGCTAGCCATCGGGATACTACAAACATACTGTGTGTGTAAATTCAGTCGTTTTCAGTGACGCAACTGTTTCGACCCACCCTTCGAAATGGCTACATCAGATATCATGCTGCAACACGGCTAGGCTGTTTGGCGACATGGCTTTGTCTGATGGGTAGTTACAAGCCGTGGCCTACCATAAGCCAGCAATTTACGCCCATTTAGCACCACCCACGGATCACGTGTAGGGTCTCGAGGGTAAACCTACGGACCCGGGTGAGATAATCCCCTAAATGTGTGCAGACAAACAATAGATATTATTTACGTTGATGATCTCGATGAGGTTTGTTGATCCATTTATATGATCTCTTATTTTCTTGACCGACAAAGATGACCTTAAATTTGTGTCGTGCATTAAAATTTTAGTATCAATTTAATTAATTATTAGTAACAGGTTAATGCTAAAATTACTTTTTATGCTATGTAATTACCACACTATAAAAATATTTAGAGCAATAAAATCCCCAGAAGATGCTTTTAAACTACAGGCAGACCTACATCGTCTTGACCAATTCTGTTAATTAAACCAACGAGATCTTAATCCGCCTAAATATTACCATTGTTACGTTTTTCGGAACCAAATTGAAATCCCTACAACATATAACCCTTAAACAGCAAGCTTTGCTAAGAAGCTTCGTCATTCGTGACCTTAGGGTTGTTCATGACTATATATTATTAATTGATTAGCATATAAATTCTATTTTTAACAAAGCTTCCAAATTATTAGGATTTGAAATGAGAACATGTGCTTCGTTTAAGACGAAGACTTTTAAAATATGATATAGCCCTTTGGTTCGTAGCATATTTATTAGAATGTGCTTCACAAGTGTGGAACCCTCAATATGAAACTTATATCGTACGAATTGAGCGGATTCAAATAAAATACATAAAATATTTGTCGTCGTTTAAAAATACTGTATGGGTCGGATAATTATCTGTTTTTTTGTAAAAAAAAACCATCTTTTTCCTCTTTCTATGAGAAGAGAAATTGCGAACCTTACGTACTCGTACCTTTTTAAAATTGCTTCGAACGCAGTTGATAGTTCAGAAATATTCAGTAAAATTAATATACAGGGGCACTCTAAAGTGTTGAGGTTTAATCCCCCTATAAATGTACCAAAGGTTAATACTAAATATAGAAGGGATTCCTATGTATTGAGAACAAGTAATAACTTTAATGATTTATGTAAGCGTTATGACTATTTTGTACAAACATAGCGTCGGTTAGGCGACTAGTAAGCATAGAGTTTTTTGAATAATAATATTATGTTATAATTAACCAATACTAAGTTGTGGTATTTCATATCCATATTATTTATAACTATTGTATTACCTAGCCGTGAGGACCTTTAATTGGGTTTGTGTTTCCTGAATGCTTTCTTAAATTATATATTGCTGTTGGTCTTCCTGAGATAAATAAATGAATAAATATCATAGTAGCAATAGAACTCTTTGTGGATGAGTTCATCCGGGGAAGCACGGCCACCATACCCATTTCTACCGCCAAGCAGTAATATTCACATTACTGTTTCCTGGTTTGCAGGGTATGGGAACCTATTAAATAACAGATAAATGAGACGTAGCAACTTTATGTCTTTAGGCGGTTCATCACTTGTGACGAAATGCAGCTATTATAGACCGGTATAGTTCCGTCTAATAACATTAAAAACACCATATAATACGTACTAATATTATAAATGCGAAATTAAATCTGTCTGTATGTCTGTCTGTTACACTTTCACGCCAAAACTACTGGACCAATTTGAATGAAATTTGGTATGTAATTAGTTTGAGACCCGGGAAAAAACGTAGGATAGTTTTTTGCGCGATAACCAACATACGCGCGGGCGGAGCCGCGCCCGATAAGCTAGTATAATATAAATATATAGATGAAATATAAACAATATTATTATAGAAGATGATACAGTTATTAATTTTATTAGTATTAAAACAATACATACGTTTTTGAATTAGTAACACATGAAAAAAATAATTAAAACATTAGTGTACAACACCTTACATATGTATGAGATAAGAGTAGAAATATTATAATGATAATTACTTAATGAAGAAAAGAAATTAAAAGCAGATATGTATCTGCTCTTAATTTCTTCTATTCAATAATAAGTACGAACTAGATTTTAACTAGATTTGACTACACATACAACACAAACTACTGCTCGTTTACTCTTACAGACTAATGAAGAAGAAGATAGGGTACTAAAAATATATTTATTATTTATCTTTCTATTAGTATGCGAGAAGCGTCACTAAATCCATTAAGCTTGAACATAACCGTTAATCGTAGCTAATGCTGCTCTGTAGGTGGTGTCTACGAATTTTCGAAGCACTTTAGTAGGCTCGTAAAATGCTTATATACCCTGCTATCCTAATATATTCATAATGAGTTTTTTACGTATAAATTTTCAAGTTTGTTATCGTCTTTAAGACGCTAGTTTCTCCACAAAGAACTACATGGCACACAACAAAGTAACTTCTGATTATTCTGTGAAATGAGGGAATTCTAATAATTAGCGTTTGTTTTCATGTGATATTATTCATGTTTATTATTTATTTATTTAGATTTCAAAAAGCCCCGCGCTTTTTGGGTATTTTTGGCTAGAGCTAATTAATTATAATATACTATATTATCATTAGAAATCCATTACAATTGCTAACTTTGGAGTCTATCTCAAATTAAAATTAATTCAAATTATTTATTTGGAGCTTAAGCGATGGCATAAATTGTATGAAACACGATGGTTACGGCAAAACTTTTAGAGAAAATTGTATTCTAGAAACAAAAGCTCTTCTTTTTTAAAATTGTATGTACGGGAAAAGTCAAATAAAATATTACAAAACAACATATAATTAAATACATTAATTCATAATTTATTTCAATACTTACTAAATTAGTAAGGAGTTCCATATTTTTGCATATATTTTGTGAAATCTTCTATTTGAACAACAAAAACCGTAGTGTTGAAGCATTAAATAAATAAAAATTACTCCTTTGATAGGCAAACGAAACATTAAAAGAGGGGGGGGATGTGTCTAACAGTGGGCTAGTTTTTCTAAAACGGATTTTTTGTTCTAACTTGTGTTCTTTTCAACTAACTCCACTTCTGGTTCTAACAATATATATATAAGATATATAAGATATAATATTATATAAGATATATAAGAACGATAAGAATATATATATTCTTATCGTTCAGAAGGGAGTTTAAGTTTTTAAAAAGTAAAATCACAAAAATCACTTAAATATATTCACAAACAAATTATTACAAATGATATGAATTTAACGAAAAAACCTTCAAGCCTAAACGCCACGCACATAATGAAAACGAGGTTAGGTCGGCGCTCGGTTTTATAGATGCGGGTAGGTTGGTCGTTGACTCAGCGGACATTTTCCTAACACGGCCTCTCCTGACCATGTGTCGTCCTCGACACCAATTCTTCGAGCGGTGCCATTGCTTCCAGTGACGCCTGATGATGAGGGTCCCACATCAGAGGAGTAGGATCTGTTGAAGCAGTCTCACCATCGTCTTCATGTACATCTGAAAACAATATCGTATTAAGAACTGTTCGAACAGCTACAATTTATGCACACACGCTTTCACGATATTCTCCCAATCATCATTCAGTCAATTCATACGTCATCTTGTAAACAGTTCATACATCAGACTCCTCCATCGTTCTAAATTAAAGCAGAGAAATCTCTTAAATATCAAACCCAGCCTAGGTCTATTTCTTCATGGCTCCAGTTGTCCCTTCGGCAGAAGAGACTCCCTCGTTGCACAGAACGTTTTCAGCTCGGGGATGTCTGTTGTCAGTTGCAGTCACCTGCAACATGATCTGACAAATAGAGCTGCTTGACGCAGACCATAATCATACTTCAAGCCGCTTGACACGCAGACCGTATTCATACATGCAAGCCGACATAAGATGACCAAAAATTGCATCCACTCCGATATACATTCATCACCACCTAGCGAGACGTCTCGAGTTCAGACAGAGGCATCCCTGAATCGCTTGTCTATTGGCCATCGCTTAAGCATCACATATTTGTGAGCCCAAGCTTCGAGTACCTTTACGTATATGTCAAACGATAACACATACGTCTTCCGATAGGACAGAGATTACCTTGTCCTTTGTGTTACAGTTGGAAGTGAAGACAGAGGCGTCCCTGAATTGCATGTCTCTAGTAACACACCAATAAGTCAAAAATTCTTTTCAGTGTTTCACCAGTATGCAGTACTTAGCTTTGCCATGGGGATAAGTTATTAAATCAGAAATTCATGTCAGTCTATGTCGGTATTTATAAATTTTTTAGAATGATTAATTAGTTTGGGGCCCCTTTTTATATTAGTTTGGATGAAAGTGGGATATTATGGCAAAACAAAACACTGATGTTGGTTTCCACAAAACAAGAATTCAGACTCACCCTCAAAGAAAGCTGCACACGTTTCTGGGCACCGTTGTCGACGCCACGGCTCCATTGTACTGGGCTGGCACCATTGGCCACGCCGACTGGCCCCGCTGTGCGACCGGCGCTGGCTGGACCCACCACACGGGCCGGACAGGCCGACACGACTGCGCGAACGCTCTTGACCAGCTCGGCTGTGCAACCTTCGCCGACTGAAGTGGCTGTGAGAGCCGCGCTGACCGGCCCGACTGAGGGACCGGCTGCATAGCGCGAACCGTTTGACATGGCTGCGCGGCAGCTGTTGGCCAGCCTGGCCGCGTAACCATCGTCGACTGAGGCAACTGCGAGAGCCGCGCTGATCGGCCCGACTGAGGGACCGGCGGCGCTGGCTGGACCAGCTGCATGGCCAGCACTAGTTGACACAGCTGCGCGGCAGCTGTTGACCAGCCTGGCCGCGCAACCCTCACCAACCAGGGTGACTGCGAGAGCCACGCCGATCGGCCCGACCGTGGGACCGGCTGCATGATCTGCATTGGCTCACACGGCTGCATGAGCCATGCTGACTGCGGCAGCTGCACTGGCTGGCCCAGCTGCGGGACTGGCGCTGCCTGGACCGGATACATGACCCGCTCAAGTCCTGCCATAGTTCCCGTAGTTCCCGCTCAGCAAACGAAGTACGCACCACCTCGTAAGGACCACGTGTGCCAGAATCAAGGTATCCTGTTGGCTAAGCGAACTTAAAATCATTATATTGTTGAACTAATGAGGTGGATGTCGTAGTCAGTTAACTTGCTCGTCCCGTTTGCTTCACATTCTCTGGTGATAAAGTGTTCACCGAGGCTGCTACTATCCGTCAACTCGGCCTAACCTGACCCTGTCTTATTAATTTCCGCAAATACTATATCTTGGTAACAAGAAAATACGCCAATGATGTTTAATCCTATCACTCGCTTGACGCCTGACCCTGTCACGCGATTGACGCACTTCAGTTCTGCGATAATCTCGCCGGTTTCGGACACGTGAGCTATTTCGTGAATTACGCTTTTCATTACTTTTCTTTTCGTTACTCGAGTAACGCTGTTTTTGGCTACGTTACTTACCTCGAGTGTGCCCTTCACGGCTTCGTGACGTACGCACCATTGTAACTCACAAAATCAAAGCAAATAAGAAAGAAACAATATACTTATCGTTACGCAATTGAAAAGAAAAGCAAATTTCAAAATAACAACTTTCATGTTCCTTCAAAAACAACATATGTTTTTCGTTACGTTTTAAGTGGGCAAACAAGTCCTTTATCTATCATTCGTTACCCATTCATTTAACCACGGCTTAGCATCTTCACGTAAACTACCGCCTATTCGACCCAAGCAACCGGAATGTCCCAGCTATTTATTTCTTTAGCGCGACCAACTTCCGCCATCCATGCATCAAAATCATGCACACTTGGACCAAATGATGAAATAGTTATTTTGAGACCTTACTTTAGATAACGCCATTAATGCTCCAACAATCCTGTACTTCGCATCCTCTTGCCGACCAGTGACGCCACCCTCACTCAATGAAACGCATGACGCAGCTCCAACAGTCACGGGATCACTTGCGTTACTTGCCTCGACAGTAGCTGGTGTAGCTGGTTTGGCTGGCTAGCTGGCTGGCTGCGAACAAAGGTATCTGCGCGTGGCGTACACTACTGATGCGTAAGTCATGATGGGGCGGATGCAAGCAGTGTAAAGTGTCTTCTTATTACTAAGAGACATTTTATTCTCTTTGCGAAGTAAGGGACCTAGGCGACCCATTACGAAGGTCGCCCTGTTTCGGACAGTTGTGATATGAGCGCTGAAAGTGAGATTATGATCAATTTATTTATTATTTATTTATTTATTTATTTAATTCATAATTAGTACCGCTACATAGCGAGTTACACTAATGATAGCAAACACAAAGAAACAAGCAAAATAACTTTTTAACAATAAAATAATCGCATAAATATTACAAACAGTCAATTAAAATAAAATTAATATGTCCACAAATTACTATAATAAAATAAAGCAGGTCAAAATATTAGATGTCAAAATCAAAAATAAAAATTACTATGTCTCTAAATTAATAAAATGAATCTGGTCAAAATTTATATGTTAAAAAATTTACAACATTATTGTATTGTCGAAGCCCTTGTAAATGTTATCTCACAATATCGTAAACATTCTGTTAGAAGGTTTCTCCAACAACCGTCAAATATGTCAGTCTCTGGATTCGCGTCAAGAAGTGCATTTCATTTCATCAAGGGTGACTCCAAGATTTTTTGTTTTACTAACCCAGGCAATGGGTTCGTCGAACAAAGTTAAAGGTCAGATAACGGGGGCGTGTCCTCTCAGTAAAGTACATAGCTGTACTTTTGACTGGATTGACCGCGATGCGCCATTTTCGGAACCAGTCACCGATCTCGGTGACAGCCCGTTGAAGGGCAAAATAGAACTTTCTATTGATATGCCACCCAGTGGAATAAATAGCGTCATCGTCCGCATATTGGGCTAAAAGAACGTTAGGCTGGGAGCGTGGGATGTCGCTGGTATACAGCGTGAAAAGAATGGGTGATAGCACGGAGCCCTGAGGGACTCCGGCTCTGACTGGGTGGGGGGTAGAGAGAGTGCCTTCCACGCAATAGCGAAAGCTCCTGTCCCTTAGGACCGTTTTTGTCGAGGCGCACGGTTTATATAGATGTGGGTAGGTTGATCGTTGACTCAGCGGACATTTTCCTAACAATATATTATTCCTACTTATTCTGTTCAAGCATCCCATCGGTGAGGCGGCGGCTAAACAGCGAGTTTTTTGCTTAAAATGTTCTTTTTTTTAGTATTACGACTTTTGTTTTCTTTTTTCTAATTTGTCATTGTTTTTTTTACCTTGTAAACAAATTCGAGAGTAACGTTTGTCTTATATGGACAAACTTGTTTGTTCTAATTATTTAATAATTAAGTGATCATGGTCAAAATAATTCTATAATATTGTTATACGTGTTGTCCTATAATTGGCCCTATGGTTCTAAAAATGTTTATTTAAAATTGTTAACAGGCTGTTGGATGACCAATAAATAAATAAATAAATATTTATATAAAATATTCTGACAGCACCTTTACAACATAAGTGGAATTTTTACATCGCTTTAAAAATAACATTTATTCCCGTAAAGATTGAGCCATTCTCGAAATCCCTAAAACGTTCCCCTCAATCTACGCGTTCATCGGTAGGAGAAGTAGAGATATGCGATCTAAGGATACGGTCACATTCTGTTTGCTAGTTCCTGGATGAATGTCACACAGCTTTGATGGAAAATGATCGCGGAGTCCAACATCTCTCCTGAACATCATCTATCCATTAAACGTATCGAGAATTATTTCATTGCATAACGTTTGAAATGTTCTCGATATATATGTTTAAGTGCATTTTACTGCGAACTACGTATGAATAAGTTTTACCATAGTAAACCAAGGGGTTTAACAGTAGTAACTTCAAGACTTTCGTGACTTGAACACATAGTTATAAGTATATTACACTATGGCAAAATCCAGCGTGACCAGAGTGTATTGATTTTTTTTAATTACTAACATTCATAAAAGGAATAATTGGGTAGCTACGAATTGTTTTGCTGTGATATATATATAGATATACCTATAAAAATGAGTTATATGGACAACCTGCGTATCTATTACATCTCCTACGGGTTTCAGGTTAAACTACTTATTCAACACACTCGCTCGTAACGGGCCTTTAAATGCACCGATTTTAGTGTTATAATATAGTCTATTACGCAGTCGTGCTTTTGGTTTACTTTACCGTTTGTTTTAAATAGAAAATAATATATAATGTTACAAGACAGCTAAGTTGCTCAATATACACGAGGCTGTGGGTTGCAGCCCGAGCCGTAAATCAGCCGAGTGTATATTGAGCAAGTTGCTCACGAGTTTCATACGCACTTTTTCAACACCCTTGCGAGGAAAAAAAATATATTCCACAAATGCAATACAAATAACATACGAAAATTATGGAAAATAGCGCGCAAGTTTTTTTTTTGCGCGCGACAAATGTATGGTGGTTGATTACATATACTTAGGCTTAAACCTCTTTGTTGTAACAAATCTCTATTACCCGGTTAAATTGAAAATGCTCTTTTTACTCACATATAATTTGCAGTTAGGTACTAACTTAACTTTGTAGGGATAAATTACCCGATTAAATTTAAAATGCTCTGTTTACTTGCATATAATTTGCAGTTAGGTACTAATTTAACTTATATTTCTATTACGCACTAGTGTATAATATTATTATGCACGAATGTATTATAGTTCGGTTTATGGCCCTAAGAACGATATAATAAAGCTATAAAATAAGGCGATAAAATAAGGTTCGTTTTTCATATAAAAACGAACCAAATAGTTTTTTACCTACTGAAGTATAGATTTAATTATAAACCTTCTTAATCAGATTATTATTGCTATCAAAAAGATCAAGAAAATATTTTCCTATCGAAATTTTCGTATTCATTCCTCGCAAGTGTGTTGAAAAACGTCGTATGAAACTCGTGCGCGTTGCTTATTACAATCTCTACTCCATTTAGGCCTTAGATCTTCGATCTCAGGCCTAAAACCCGTCTCGATTGTAATAAACAACTTCGCGCACTTGTTGCATAATGTACTACTCTGGCTGGTTTAAGTATATTATTACACTGCTTAAGATGGGATACCCTAATGTTGTATGATGTAATTCAAAGTTTTATTAGTTTTATCGCACTTGTGGCTAGGTTTTGTAACTATTATTATCTACACGATCACGGTATTCGCGGGTACAATATAATATTGTACGTATTATCTTAAATAGTTATTGAACACCAATGCACACAATATAATTAAACCTTTAACTGTACAAAATATTAAAAACAAAATTAACATACTTCAACACTCAAAAGTTTATAACGTGTTGAAGTCGGTACCATGATAGTTCTAAATTAGGGGCAAAATTATGAATTAGGGGCAAAAAGAAACGAAATACTGTGAGATGAAAGCAGATTATAATATATTGTACTTCACACGAAAGTTATACAGCGCAGCCGACATGACAAAAAGGAAAGAGAAAGATATACACTAGCAATTTGTGTCACCTATATACGATGTGACACTTGACATTGACATAAAACCTACAGTTTATAGAGACTGCTTATTGTATTGAGTTTACAAAGAACATTACTTTCCAACACTAAATTACCTGTTATCATAATATTGTGCGCATGGTACCGACTTCGACAAGTTATTTCATACTTTGAGTGTCGAAGTCGGTTCCATTTTTTGGTTTAAAAATGGATTTTCACTCTTTTTAGTAGCCCTTGCTACTTACAGTATTGATTGTCATTCACTGTCAACGACTATATTATCAAGATAGGAATATCAAGATAGGAAAATATTTACAGTTAGTGGGTGTAATTCAAAAAAGGCTTGACCGATTTTGATGAATTTAAAATGGGACCAAACGAAAACTAAATTAAAAAAAAAGTTTAATAATATATTAGATATCATAAATAATCCCCTCAGAATGTCGCGTATTACGTGTTACAGTACATAAGTGGCCTACTATAAACGTACCTATCTAACGATGTAAGTTAACGCTTAAGGTATTTCGTAAGGTAGCTCACGCATAGCGTGTGTGTGACGTACACTACTTGCTTGGAATACTAATAGTGTCACAGATTGCATAACAGTTTGTGCGCAAGAACCTCCATCAAGTTAACTTGCTCCGTAATGGCTGTCCATAAGAAATGATGGGGTATATAATCGGCTAAAAATAGCGAGATATCATTTTGGTAAGTGGTTGATCTTTTTGGCGGACGGCAGTTACTTGTAACGGATCTTAGTGTTAGCCATCAACTATGTGTATACCATAATAAATAACATTTAAGGAATTTATTTCATTTATTAGCAAGTAATAGGCTCTCGGAGCTGTACATTTCGCAATTCTGCCCTTGCATAGTTTACAATTTAATAAAGTTTCACTGCGCACGCTGATGGGGCAATGGGTCATAGAATCCTAAAAACTTAGTTATATACCAAAATCTGATGAAATTAATTTGATGTGACACAGGTAATTTGTGTTTCTTCATTACCCTTTATCTCTTTACTTATACAAAAAGGTATGAGTGCGCGCCGCGCCCCTCCCTCGTCCCACTCCCCCACGTCACACTCCTCCCCCTCCGATCGCATTTATGACCGAGGAGCGTATGATTATTAACATACTATATAATTATGATTATTATTAACTATTTTTATTTATTCGTAATAATTAGATTATTGTACACGCTTTAAAGAGAAAATAGTAGCGAGCCAAAGCTATATGGATATGGGCTAGTAATGGAAATAGTAGGAATAGCCAATATATATTGGATATTGGTTTACGTCTTCTATAGTATGGGTCTACAAAAACCATTAGGTATAGCTTTTCCAAAATGTGATTTGATATGACACAGGAAATTAGCGGCTTTTTTTCATTCTTTTCCACCCCGGCCTTTTTAAGTTTATCAGACGAATAAGCTAATAAATATATAAGTTTTTTTGCTTTTTGATAAGGGTAAGATTTTTGTTTTTTTTTCGATATGGCAGATACTTACTTATCGTCTACAAAATATTCTATGAAATTATCAAACCTGCTCACAAAATTTCGCGAGAATCGGAGGGAAATGCGACCTGTAGAGGAAACAACCGCACGTACGAAATCATTTTTGTGTAAGCTGAAGCAGAGACTCTGCGCTCGCACTTCGTGCTCGTGTAAACACGTAATCTCGAAAACTAAGTATTAATTAACCAAAGAAGTCAAAATTTGGAAGGTAGATAGTTTATACGTACGAGACATCAGCTAAGAATTAACAGCAAGGTCTAATTAAGGGAGTAAAGTTGATGCTGAAATTTTGTATAAAATTCTTAAGGTTTTAATATTTAGAGCTGGAAATTTAGTATTAAGTTCAATAAATAACATTGAATAAAAAATGTGTGTACTAAGGTGTTGGGGCGAATGAAGGTAAAATTAGATTTCTTTTTTCTAAAAATAAAATATATGGTTGGGCATTTGTGGGGTGGCGGTGGGCGTAAAAGTTGTCCAATTACAGACCTTTTTGTTAGCTTTTCTATGTCAGACACTAAACTATTACAAATCTGAACAGTCTGATGAAATATGGAATCCTAAATGAACGAGGCTCGACTCACATTTGGCCAGTATTCTAAACAAACATAATTTATATGTTATATAAAACAAGCCAAAATTGGTAACCCCAGCTTAATTTGTGCTTTTGTAAACCAAGTATAATGGACAACTGTAGTAATCAAATATTACTCGCTTATAGCTATGAAATAACAATAAGATTTTTATATCTTTTATAGATGGAGTGTTTATTAATGTAACGAAGGGGTGAAAACCTATTCTTCTTGGTCGAAACAAGTAAAGAAAGCAATTGCGTTCCACTTGAGACCTTTTTTATCAAAAGTTCGTTTCAGAATGTCCTAATAAAGTTTCAGGTTGCTAACCAACACATAAAATAACTGGATGATAAATAAGGCAGTTAACATGCAGCGCATTTCAAGCTTTAACCGATGGATAGACTACATCGATGACTGTGAAACGCAAAGTTAGTGTTTACATAATAAATAAGTTTTAGGTAGTATAACCGGCATTTACTTGAACATTCTGAAACAAGCCCTAAGTCTTATAAATAATTTCTAAATTTAGCAATATTTGTACAGTAATGCTAGGCAGCTCAATGTATGGTCAAGGCAGCTCAGTAAGACAAAATGTGTAGCTATATCGTGTTTAAGAGATCCTTGTAATTGTATTGCATAAGCAAAGGCCGGTGGAGCAGTATTGTAGCAGCTGCAAACATAATTGTCCTCCCTAAAAACCCTAAAAAATGGAAATTGTATTCTAAAATTGGAAAGAGGTGATATTTTATTTTTATTTATAGTTGATAGGCTAACCTTACACCACTATCTCACCTGATGGTAAGTGATGATGAGGTCGACGATGTTGTTCAGGCTAACCTAGAATGACTGGCTCTCAGGGACAGGAGCCTGGAACATACTGTTAGGTGATTGGCGACAGATTTTCTACTTGATCAAGCAATTTGCAATATTATGTCCTACCACCGTGCTAGACGACTACCATCCTACGAACCTACCGGGACCGACAGCTTAACGTGCCCTCTGAAGCATTCAGTAAATACAAATAGCGGTCACCCATCCAATTTCACACGGCGGACGTTACTTAGTCGATCGGTTAAGAATTGCTTAGTGAGCTACGCTATGAGCATTTCAAAATAAAGTAACCTACGCGCTCTATTTGACAACGCAAAACCCTCAGAAGTCGTCCTTATCCGTCGAATAGCAGTTATGGTAAAAAATATACATTATCTCTTATTCTCGTACTTTTTGTAATATTCTCTCAAAATTTTAAGCTGCATGTGGGATAAATTTAGAACGACCTTTTAATGGCAGTAACCTACTATACATGAACTACCATTAGATCTTAGCTATTAGACATTTACTAATAGCTAAGATGAAAGTCATATTAACAAATACGGTAAGAAAGCAATTAAATTAATATTTTAGAAACGTATTTAAAAAATATTACATCTAGTGACAATTCCGCCTACCTGTTAACCGACGTAATGTAACAAACGCTACGTAGGATAGCTGAAATATTTTTTACACTTTTCGCTTCTACATGGTGATCAATCAGGAGATCTTGACCCTATGAACGAACAATCGAGAATGTTTCTCAAATGAATTTAACTTTTCCTTAAAATATTAATTCAATATTTGTTATTATTTAATTTAATTTAGTTAATTAATGCGCAATTCTCAAAACAACATGTTATTTTGATATAATAATTATAAGTTAGAAACTTGGTTAATTCTTTGTTATCTGATTTATATAAAGAGTTATACTCGTTGCATCCCGTCCTGTTATTCCCAGCTGGTAGAACGTTAAAGCCGTTGTAACGAACACGGGATTAGAGACACAATTTCCCGAGATAACCGGGATTTAGGGAGGAACGTTGAACACACATATTATTAGCTTGTTGGAGAAAGGTAGACGCGGTAAGGCAACGTGAGAAACATACGACGACGCTTTTAGAATACTCCGTCCATATTCGAATACTATGTGCTTCTAACAAAGGTAAAGTGGTTGTGATTTTGCACGTATACGCATGTGTGTTTTGTTTGCCAGATTTCGTTTAGTCCTTCCTAAAATAATCCTCAGGCAGTGATTTTTCAATGAACTTTCATTAAAAAACCCATTTCCTTACGGACGCAGTAAAATAAATGTGTATTGGCATTATTGTTATTGGTCTGTGTCAAACCTTTTGATCGCACGACGATTCATGGAGAGAGCTGCCCGGAGTATCCGACTGGTGAAGAACAAACCATCGACGCAAAAAGCTCAACACTTATATGTTAAAGTAGTAATGGACAAATCACTTGACCATAGGTTATAATCACTATAATGACAGTGGTGTCAGGTACTTGACTTCTTGTATTGAAATGCAACATTATCCTTATTTCCTTTCCAATCGTCCAACTGGTCACAAATATTAATTGGACTCAAAGAAAGATATTAAATGTTAAATTTAAAATATTCCGCAGACGATCGATCCACATCGGCTGACAGCCGAAGCTCTTGCGAGCGTAATGTGTAATGTGTGCTTAGCAAATATATTGTCCACCACATTTTCAATATTATACACGTCTTGCTCTTTACTAAACCGTTAGTATTACAAAATAAAGTGTATTGCCAGTCCAAATATTACTTTGATTACCACGAAACTTCCTCTATACCATAAAGGGAGTCCCTATTGTGCTCTCACACAAAGCAAAGGTCAAAACTCGCGTTAGGAACATCTTAATGTCTCTCCCCTTTAGTGGTCCATAAACGAAGGAAATCTTCAACTATAATAGCCGGGTTGCTGTTAAATAAAAGATTCGGCTAAAAATAAGCAAACATACACAATATGAGTATTAACGAGATAATAAAGGAATGAAAACATTTTCGGGAAGTACCCGCATTGTGCTTATTATATACGGTGATGTATTAGCAATTAATTTGCCGGTTTAGAGGCGCTCGAGTTTTTACCGTTAGATAGAAACTCTCCCTTTAACCCCCCGCGTAAACAAAGAGGTGTTATGCTCGTAAGTTTTTTTAATCTTTCTGTGAAATTGTAGCCCTAAAATCGATGAACCAACTTTGTTTAATTTTAGTTGTTTGAAAGGTTCAAAATATTTCTTAATAAAACGGTATTGACTTCCATCACTGGAACTTGGACGTGTACTCTACTGAACAAAAAGAATCGTCAAAATAAGTTCATAATAAGCGTTATTGGCATAATTGGCGCGTAACAAACACAAAAAAACATACAACGACTTGATAAACTCCTTCTCTTTAAGCGATTGGTTAAATGATGCATATACAAAACTGTATTGGCGTTCTAACTAATACAACATGTATAAATCGAAGAGAAGTTTCTTGTTTCTGCGGTATCTAATCAGGATCAAAGAAAAAGAAAGAAAATACATTTATCCATGACATCGCAAACAAAATACCTACCAGACAATATACCAGAGAAGCAGATTAATTTAGTATATGAGTTTAATTTAAAATTATGATAATATTTAAAAATTTTAATTAAACGATTGGAGTACGAAATTTCGGCGACACAGCCGTACCCCCGGTAGCTTAATAGATAAAGCATCCGGCGCGAAATCGGAAGGACGCGGGTTCAATTCCCGCCCGGGGCAAAACATTTTGTATTCCAATATAAATTTATGATTTTCGCTTAGTACGCGGTAGTGCTTGTAATCATAACATATAGAAATATAGAAGGGTAGCGACATCATTCCGAGAGTTAAGTGTTTGAAAAAACACTTCTTTCGGTCAGATGAAGTCTAGTAGTCTGGTTGATAGCCGCGCACCGTCCCCTATGACGGTTTAAGAAATACGATTGGAGTACGAAATTTCGGCGACACAGCCGTACCCCCGGTAGCTTAATAGATAAAGCATCCGGCGCGAAATCGGAAGGACGCGGTTCAATTCCCGCCCGGGGCAAAACATTTTGTATTCCAATATAAATTTATAAAATTAAATCCTAATGAATAAATCAAAACTGCACTACCTAATATACCACATATATTATCTTATTCAACGCATATATGTTTTTATATATATTTTTACGGAAAGGGATTTTATGTTAAATTAAATAATATCAACAAATATTTTAAGATAAAAAGAGATCAACTTTTTGATCATATTTTCGGTGTCTTTGGTAATAAACAGCTGTGTTATCTGAAACAAACACAAAAAAAATCTGTTGATACATAATACGATAGCTTAGTTCTCCAACTAGAAATGGCTTTCCAGAAATGTGACTTTGAGTCATGAGGATCCATAGGTGCGTCAGATATTAAATTTTTTTTGAAAACAGATAACAAGAATCGACTGGAGCGGACAGACATGTTTTAGATCATTTTGACTCGCGACATACTTGATTTCAAAAAAGATTTTTTTAAATTTGGTTATCTTAAGTGCTTCATAGACTTATATAATTTTGATTAATATTATCAATTTGGTCCGAATTTGTAATATAAACAGTAATGATAGCCGAGCGGTAATATCTGTAAACTGCTGAGCAGGTCCATGGTTCGGTCCCCACTGCCCGGATTGAGCTTCACCGCATACCAATAATATGGTTAATAATATTGTCACCGATTTCACTTACGTTAAAAACAGTCGAGTAGCTCGATCTCGACCGGTTTCGCGACTTTCAGAGTCGCTTCTTCATGGAGTACGTGCGCTCCCGACCGCGTCCGCGCAAGCACTGTCGCCTGAGGCGGCGGCGGCGGCAGAGCGGGCCGCGCGCGCCGCGGCTCGTCTCGCGCGCTCCGACGGCAGCGCCGGCGCCGGCGCAGGCGCAGGTGCATTGTTTACGTTATTATCTTCGTCATCGTCACCAGAATCACTGTCGCTCATAATTAAAACACCGGTACACGCCGCACTAATCGTATCTTGCGACAAGGTATTTAATGCACTATTCTGTGTGGTAGTGTTCAGAACTGGTTTCCACGCTGGTGCCAACATCCATCCACGGTCGCGGTTAAAATTGGGATGACGGCCAATTTCTATGGCTTCACGTACTTTACGGGGTATTAGGAACTTCTCCCTTGCTAAGACGGAAGCCTTGTCGAACCTTAAAAAATGGTTCGTCTCTTGAGCATGTTCCGCAACCGCGGATCTACCCATGTCCACGTTCTTAACACTCTTAATGTGCTCAGTTAACCTTGTTGAAATGTTACGTCGAGTTTCACCTATGTAACTTTTGCCGCAATCACAGGGGATTCTGTACACTCCTGGCACGTTTAGTGGCTCTTTGTCTTTTGGCGTACGCAACAACTGCCGCAATTGACTAGGTGGGCGATAGAATGTCCGTATGTTGTACCTCCGCTGTAAAAGGGCACCAATTTTATCGGTCACGCCCTTCACAAACGGCAAGTATACCGGAACACGGTCAACTTTACTTGTCTTTTTGCGCTCTGTGCCATACGCGTAACGTGCACACTGCCGCCACTTGTATCCATTCTCTTCTAATACCTTCCTCACGTGATCCAACTCCGCGTTTATATATTGCGGATCACATAAACTAAGTGCGCGGTTGATGAGAGCTTTTGGCACGGACATCAGTTGTGACGGGTGGTGATGGGAGTCTGCTCTCAGGTACCGGTCTGTGTGCGTAGTCTTCCGGTAAATCGAGTGGGTTATAGAACCGTCTGGTTCACGATGTACCCGTACATCTAGGAAAGGCAAACTACCATCACGTTCTTCTTCAACCGTGAACTGTATTTTCGCGTGCAATGAATTCAAATGGGCGGTAAACACCGGCAACGCGTCCTTGGCGATTACGGCGAAGACATCGTCCACGTACCGCCACCAGTAACGTGGTTTTTCGCTAGCGTTCTTCATGACCTCCTCCTCAAAATGTTCCATATAAATATTGGCCACCACTGGCGCTATAGGAGAGCCCATGGTGACTCCTTCCACTTGCATGTAATAATTACCCCGCCAACATGCTCAAGAGACGAACCATTTTTTAAGGTTCGACAAGGCTTCCGTCTTAGCAAGGGAGAAGTTCCTAATACCCCGTAAAGTACGTGAAGCCATAGAAATTGGCCGTCATCCCAATTTTAACCGCGACCGTGGATGGATGTTGGCACCAGCGTGGAAACCAGTTCTGAACACTACCACACAGAATAGTGCATTAAATACCTTGTCGCAAGATACGATTAGTGCGGCGTGTACCGGTGTTTTAATTATGAGCGACAGTGATTCTGGTGACGATGACGAAGATAATAACGTAAACAATGCACCTGCGCCTGCGCCGGCGCCGGCGCTGCCGTCGGAGCGCGCGAGACGAGCCGCGGCGCGCGCGGCCCGCTCTGCCGCCGCCGCCGCCTCAGGCGACAGTGCTTGCGCGGACGCGGTCGGGAGCGCACGTACTCCATGAAGAAGCGACTCTGAAAGTCGCGAAACCGGTCGAGATCGAGCTACTCGACTGTTTTTAACGTAAGTGAAATCGGTGACAATATTATTAAATATGTTAACTACTTACGAAAGTTTTAATAAAATAATATGGTTGCCCTCTGTCACTGATGTAGACAGATCCAGCTTAGAGCTCACACTGTATAATAGATATGAGTAAGATATAAGGCTTTCGATTAGAGCAACTGAAGAGTTACCAGCATGATATAATGGTAATACCATATTATTTTCCTTTGATATTTAAATTTAAACTGAAACTTCAAAGAGAAAAACTTCAAAGTTATTTTTTTATTTTATATTCGATCAGATTAGGCATCAAACAAAATTTGCAGACATTATTTTGGTTAAATCAAATACTAAACCACTTTACTATTACGCATATTTCACAATGGCAGCCCATTTGTTTACATTCTGTGCTCAAACTAAACAACAGAGTATCTAAAGTCGATATAAATACTAGACGAAAAAAAGAACCCGAATCTATAGGGTTGCTAGATCTGTGGAAACAATGAGATTTTATCCCATCTTTAGCATGACGCTGATTCAGGAATCAGGATTTTTGCTGATTTTTTTCGCCAGAACTTTTGCGAAGGTCGGGACTCATTCCCCACATCGCGCAACACACAAATGGGATCTTTACTTTTATGAATACCAGTGTCAGATAAAATGTGTTCATTCAACGAGGCGGCTGACTGTACTACTCATGCCCACATAAAATACACTTGAACTAACTTTCCAGGATATTTCTTTTAGGAAATATAATTAGTTATACGAGTCAAGACTGGTAATGTATTTAATATTCTTTTTATGTGGCTGTATGCCTTTATTAACTAAGTACTAAGAACAATATACAATACTACGGCTACTACAATTAAAGCATTTAGAAAACTTACAAGTCATTGCAGACTCTGAGGCAGTCCATATGCTGCAGCCCACTATCAGTTGGCAGCGTGTTCGGCACGCTGATAGCAGTGCCCAGTTGAATGGCAATACTTATTCTTTGAGCTAAATAGATGCCAGAATTTTGGAATATATGTATTTCAGAACTGGGTTATTATATTACCCCATAGATAGCGGGTATAACCAGTGAGAGCATTTCCAGGAAAATATCTACAAAACTTATTCTGCTCTAATATATTTTATGGTAATAGTTACAAGCGTCAATCTTGAACAAAAATCAGCCAAGTGCGAGTTGGACTTGCGCTAAGGATATAATGGCTGAAATATTAACGATGCTTCGGCAAATTCATATACAAATATTAATACTGTGAGGTGGTATGGCGGCGGTTGTACTCATGGTTTGCACTGTACCGGTTTTATTATAATTATGCCATTGAGTAATTTTGTATGTTGTGTTGTGTGAGTATGTTGTTTAAACCGCGTTCTGCGGACTCTGAGTATGAGACTACTGATGATATTTACGTCTAAGCGAGAAATGCTTCGAGGAACACGATAACGTGTCCATCGTGTCACATCGCTAAATCTAATAGCATTTGTTAATATAACTATGGCATTAGATTTAGCGATACTTGGTCATTGTCTCTGGGAGGATTTTTACGAAGGGCAAAGGCGCGTGTGCACAATTAGTTGTGCAATCCAAAACTGTTATACATTAGATGAATACGAATAGAACATTTAAATTTTAACCACTAGAGTAGACACTAGGACCACACACTAGGCTTGTGAGATGCCTAGTGTGAATGTGAAATTATCAAGCCATTATAAGTCGGTGTCATGCTGTCCTTGATGGACGCTAATTCTAATCACTCTGAGCTCCCATACTCATGGTCCTATATCCCACATCCACAGCTGATATCCTAACAAATATGAAAGATTGTTTTGTCCCAACGGTTTTGTTTATACTCCACTTGCAGTAAACACGATAATATATCCTCAAATTCTGTGTGACTATAGATCAAATGACAAAATAACAAATTCTTACTAAGTGCAAGTTTGATACCTCACTATAAGAAAAGTTATGGTTTTTTTAAATAATAAATGTAATAAATTACATGTCTCTACGGACCCCTCAGTGAACGAGTCTGACTAGTGATTGGCTGGTATCTTAGATGACAGAATTTTGAAGCAGTGATGGCTCAGTGGCATTGGCTATGGACTGTCACGCAGCGGGTCCATGGTTTGTGACGAAATGCATCTGTTATAGGCATAGGTTAGTCCTTTCTAGACTTAACATCAGGTAGGCCTCGAGCTTGTTCCGTCACAATAATATAAAAAATAAATACTAGATGATATTTTTACCTATTTTCAATTCGGTACCGACGCGCGACGTCCAAGTTATGGTTGTATAAATCGCAACGCGTTTATTACGCAATTACTACGGCAATTTTTTTTTTTTTGAGTATTGTACCGATTAAATTTCATGTAAATTGGTGGAGTAGTTTTTAATTTATAGTCAATACCCGATGGTAATTGCAACTCTTGACGATGGAGGACAGTATCTCAGACGAGTGATCATGATCTTGTAAGCAATAACCATCAATAAATAATTAATCAAAAAAAAAAAAATGTTTTAAATAACTGAACCGTCCTCCAATACTGAAAAGTTGAAATAACTTGTGAGAGTCGCCATGTAAAAGTGAATTCAGTGTTTCGAATCAGCATGGTACCAACTTCAACAAGTTATACTTTACAGTGTTCGTAGTCGGTGCCGTTACTTATTAAATATTTTGAAAGTAATTTCTTATATATTTTTCCATTGAAAGATGAAAATGTTCACGTAAGTATTACAAAAGTTATTGATGTAATGTTTGTATGCAACCGTACGCGACGCGACGTGACCACAGACAAATACTCTGCAGCTGCACAATTATATTCAGGTACTACATATTGCAATAATTATAAACGTAATAGAGTACCACAGACTAATAACAGTTACTACACCACATAATACTGAAGAAAGATCCAGTGAGGTGGACGAACTAAGCCAAGCGAAATTAAACTTTAATTGTTTTGTTCACTAATTGAAGTTAGTTCTTAGCTGTGTGTGCTTTATTAGGATTTATTTTGTTTGAGTTAGTTGGCAAGTTCTTGTTTGTAGCTTACGTGTCTATTATTTTCTTAACTAAGTAATTATTAAGTATGTTTTCAAATTTACTGCGCAATTTACAAACATTTTGGTACCTACCGTTAATAGGTACATCATTCCATGTGGGTTCAGTCATAGGTTCAGTGTACAATATTTACGTTAAACAATACTTCCTAAGTGATTAAAAATATTAGATAGAACGTTAATCATTAAGTCCACATATTTAATGCTAAAAGTTACTGATTCTAGCTATAGTAATAATAATTTTTAAAATTCCTTTTGAAACTACTAAATTTATTTTTTAACATGAATATCCTTTTTTTACAATCAAATTATTGTTTATGTTAAGGTAGACGTTGACTTACAACAAGTAACTCTTGGATTACGTGATTCGATTATAAATATATATGAACAGATTCAGGCGTTAGTTTGCAGAAATCCATATTTAATACAAATAAATACTCGGTGAATCAAGACCTCCTGAAGATGCTTCGTTTAGAAGCGAAACTAGTTGAATATTCTTCCGGTTAGGCTGCGTGTGATGTTTGTGACGTCACGTAGATAACAGGAAAATTAGGCGGATTTGTCACTAGATATATATTTTTATACTTTTTTAAGCGTTTTATTTAAATATTATTTAATGTTTTCTTAAGATACTTTAAAATATTTGTTATTATTAATAGATATATATGTTTATACTATCTGCGTTCTGTGTTTATGTGCGGTGATGATGATGAAGAGCATCCCAATATTATGGGATCTTTTGACGACTCCTCCAGGAGCACTGCGTGCTGCGTCGCACTCGTTGCACCGCACCGTGTTTGAGTAAATAGGTATTTTTAACCTACTTCCAAAAAGGAGGAGGTTCTCAGTACGACTGTTTTTTTTATATTTGTTACCTCAGAACTCTTGACTGGGTGAAAATCTTTTTTTGTTTGAATGCTTGTCGTTTGATCCCATTTAAATTTAATCAAAGTTACACTCCAATAACTGAAAAATATTTACCTTCGTTGATGATATGGTCATTGACAATTAATGACACTTGACCTCGTTAGTAGCAAGGGTCACTAAAAAGAGTGAAAACAAATTTGCGCACAATATTGTGATAAGTAATAGTTAGTTTTGAACTATCATGGTACCGACTTCAACATGTTATTTCACACTTTTGGGTGTTAAAGTTGGTTCAATTTTTTGGTCGAAAATTTTTTCGCTTTCCTTATTTCGCTACAGTTAAGATGGTCCATTTCTTCCACATCAGTACAGCAGCAGGTATAGTTTAAGGTGTTCAATAAAGAGTTTATCTATCTATCTATCTATATTGCAGGCCCTCCATTCTGAAATTAAAAATCTATAATGCATGAACTGTATTCGAAATCTCATTGCGAAAGCTTTGTGAGCGCTGTGTCTGTGTGAGTGTCTGAGAGTGTAGTGTCGCGAGGCGAGTGTGTCCGGCGCGCGGCCTGGCCGGTGTCAGTGCCGGGGCAGCGACACTACACTCGCCACTCGTAGCACGGACACAATCACACGGGGAGGGGGTGGGGGGTGCGGAGGCTACGCTTCGAACCTTACATACTGAGTGCTAAATAAAACGAGTTTCACAAACAATATTTTACTGAAGCAGACTTTAAATGAGCTAGTTCTAATGTAATTGTCTGATGTACGATACATTTTATAGTTAATTTATTTAAGTACAGCTTTCAAACGCTTTTTTTAATTCGTTAACTAACCCTACCGACCATTCCAAGTAAATTGTATTGAAAATACCCAAAAAAATATCATCATTCGCGTAATTATTATAAAAGAGCCTCCGATAGGAATGTTACAGTGAGCAGGGTATACAGAAATAGGCACAACGGGAAAGAAACACGAGTGGATGACTAATTTAATTTGACAAAAAACTTAAAACTATATATAGTAGGTATACCTCAGTACCTACTTACGAGTAGTACAATTCTGACAATGTATTTATTTCGTGAACGCCGGCTAAGTGAACAAGCTAACAAACTACAACGAAGAGTAACTATCTCACCTGATGGTAAATAATGATGCGGTCAAAATTTTGTTCAGGCTAATCTAAAATTACTGGCTCTCCACGACAGCTGCCAGAACATACCGTAAGTTGTGTGAGGAAATATTTTCTGCTTGCGGTGGTAGCTAGCCAGGCAGCACCGTGCTATAACGACTACCATTTGATTATAAGACAACAACCGTGATGGATGGCTCAATGTGCCCTCCGCAGCACGGTAGCGCTCTAGTAAATGTCGCCCATCCGAGTTATGACCGCACTTAACGTTACCTAATTTAGTTAATAGGTTAACAAGGAGGCTAGCTCCACAACATACGAGCACTGCAAAACATACATTACATGTCATTACACTATGAGAGCTGTATACTAGTATGTGTATGTATATATACCTACTACATAACAATATAATTATATATCTGCCGTTACAGAGGCTACAGTGCTAACCAAAATATACACACACAATCGTATATCATTTGAAGCGAAACAATATAATTTACCTACATAATTATATAAAACTTTGTTTTTTGAACTCGATAGTACTCTAAACTCTTTACGTCCATATATAATATATATTAAGCTTCAATATTTTTTTTCAATATTTATATTTAATAATAACAAATATTTTTAAAAGTATCTTAAGAAAACATTAAATTATATTTAAATAAAACACTTAAAAAAATATAAAAATATATATCTAGTGATACACCGAACGCTCGATCGAGACTAAATTGCCAGCTTTTATTTTAGGGAGGACATAGATGCTGGCTACCGACTGTGCGATCGTCCAGCTCCACCGGATTTTGGGCGAGGGCCTGGCCCTACAATAGCCCGGGAGACGGGCGTAGAAGGCGAAAAGTGCTTTCTACCTCCGTCTCCTGCGGATGCCGAAAACGTGCCGCTACTATAGGAGGGGTTGACAGCGTGGTTCGGACCTCAAACGGCCAGCGGCTAAACACGCCTTTATATAGGCCCGATCCTGACTCACTGTTCTTTGTTGTAGCTTACAATTGGTAAAGATATACGTTTTTAAAGTGATAATTACATAAAAAGGTTATTGAATTGTTAACAAAATATTTTTAAATTGTATACGGTATGTTTAGTGTTTACAAATATGAGAAATGTTGAATAATACAGCAAACAATATTGGAAAACTAGTTTTAAACCTAATATTATGAAAGGGTCGCAGAGTGACGTCATCACTGGTTCGGCGGGTAGCTTGTTTCGGCAAGTTGGCGGCTTCCACGATGAACCAATCATTGGACCAGCTTGGTGCTACTCGGGGCACGTCGGGATGTCCCGGTGGGTGGCGTGACTCGCAGAGTTACGTCATCACTGGTTGCTGGTTCGAAGTGTGGCTTGGCTCGGCACGTTATGAAAAAATAATAAACAAAAATTACAAATACATGTTTAACTAGTTTGTGGCGGCAGATTATCACTAAAAATACGGAACAGTGGGGATGAAACCAATTGAGTCTGTTCATTCAGCAGCGCGAATCCTACACTATGTTTTGATATTTCTAACTGTTCTAATACACATAATCTAAACCCCTTGTCACAACAGTGTAAGATTTAAATGTGTTACAATCGAGGAGCTGATGACCACTTTCAATTGTATGTTTGGCGAAATGAGACTGTTCGGGATGGTCGTTTCTAAACGCGGATTTATGTTCTTTATATCTGATATCGAAAGTACGGCCAATTTGACCAATATAAACGCTGTTACATTCGTCACAGGTAAGTTTGTAAACACCGGATTTTTTACTGTTTTCCAATCGATCTTTACCGTTACATAAATGACGTAGATTTTGATTTGTACGAAAAGCTACATGGACGTTATTTTTCTTTAATATATTGGTTTTTTTTTGAGATATTGGCCCCATATACGTTAAGCTACCTACGTACTTGATATTTCTATCAGAAGGGCAAGAATAAAGATGTGACCTAGCCTTATTACGTTGTTTGGTCTGAATTAATCGATCAACTAATAAGGTAATAGAAACCAACGGCTACAATAAACAAATTTGGTATATAATATTAAGCTCTTCATTTTAGTTGTCTGGAGTCAGAGGAACATATAACAATCTATGGACATAACTTCAAAAATATTTATATTCAAATTCAAAATCATTTATTCAATTTAGGCGTCTCCGACGTTCTTATATAGGTCAGTTCCTTCATTGTAATAAAATATTCTACAATTAATTTATTCTACATTGTACTGCCACCTATATAAAAAAATAGTTCAAGGTGATATTGTTAACGGTAGCATTTGCCCTGAAAACTACCGGTATATATATACTTCGTAGATAATGAACGAAACTGGCGGCACCTTTGACATACACTGACGTTACGTAACGATTTATCACTTCCCGTTATTATTCATTAGCACGTGTATATTAATAACTGAGTTGTCAATCAAACTTTATGACACGCGTTGGCTGTTTATTGTATGTTATATTGATGCCGAAATAAAACCCATCGAGTACACCTTTATCATGGCGCTTTATTATTTTGTTATCATTGTTGTTCACGTGCAAGTCAGTTTATATAATATAATACTGATTGAATAATATTAAATACATATGTACCCATCTGTTTTTTTTTAATAGCTGGTAGGCAGCCTTTGACCACTAACTAACCTGTGATTGAACATGATGTTCAGATCAACCTAGAATTATTGGCTCTCGAGGACAGCTGCCGACAGATTCTCTACCACCATATTATAATAAAACGTCTTAACGTGCTTCGAAAACGGTCCCAGTTGTTGTCTTAAGGTTGCAGACCACTGGGTCCGACGTCTTAACGTGCTCTCCGAAGCACGTGGACCGCTCAGATAGTAATGTAGTTTGCAGCGGAAGTTGTTTAACTAAATTGATCGGTAAAGAACGACTAGGCAAGCTACGCTACGAGCCCTTAAAAAAATGTATAAAATAATAATAAAAATAAAAAAGCCTTTATTTCCCATATCTCTTAAATAACATTTTAAATGTGGATTCTTATTCACAAGATCTTTAATTATGTATTAAAAAATAACAATTTTAATCTAAATTAGATATGGGCCCTCCTTGGGTGAAGGCCTCCTCCAGTTTCTTCCATTTGTCCCTGTCCTTTGTGATATTCTGGCAGTCATTTCCTGCTGTATCTTTTAAGTCATCAGCCCATCTTCTCTTCGGTCTGCCTACTCTTCTTTTCCCTTTAGGCCCTTTCCACTCTGTGGTTTTGCTTGTCCAACTACCGTCTTTGCATCGTGATATGTGGCCAGCCCATTGGCATTTCAATTTTAAAGCTTGTGTGAATGTTCAGTTACCTTGGTCATATGTCTAATAGCTGTACTTCTGATTTTTTGTATTTTCTTATGTTCAGTACACTTCTCTCCATGGCTCTTTGTTTTGTTTCTGTTTTTTGTTTAGATTTTGCCGTAAATACCCAAGTTTGGCAACCATGTAGCAAGAAGGTATCTATTACAATTTTCTACATGTTGGTCGAGTAGTCTCCTTTTAAGATTTCTTTAAGGGACCAAAATTTCTTCCAGCTTATATTTCCTCTTCTTTCAACTTCATCTTCGTTGTTTGTTTTGTTGAATGATACTTGTTCACCCAGATAGATGTAGCTTTCGACATATTCCATTATTTTTCTCTTGTTTTAATAGGTTTTTTATTGCTGTTTGTCATTATTTTGGTTTTAGTAGCATTCATTTTTAGTCCTACTTTAGAGCTTGCTTGGTCGAGTGAACATAGCATTTCTTGTAGATCGTTAGGTGTCTCTGATAGTATGACTATGTCATCAGCGAAGCTTAAGTGACTTAAATAGCAATTGTTTATTTTTATACTTTTTGTTTTCCAGTCTATATTTTTAAATATGTTTTCTGAAATAGCAATAAATAATTTTGGTGACAGCGGGTCGCCTTGTCTGACTCCTCTTTCAATACTTATTGCTTCGTCTCTTGATTCTAATTTGACATTGCTTGTACTGTTTTTATATATATATTTTATGATGTTTATATATTTTTGGTGAAAAAAATTTATGCCGACCTAATTATTTTTTCAAACAACTTTATATAGGGGGCCCATTTCATACATGGCCAGTTTTAACATTATTAGTTTTACTTTAATTTAATTGATGCATGTATGTATCAAGTAATTAATTATTAAAATTAATAATAATAAAAAAACAAAAGAACAAAAATAAAAGTACTCATATTGACGCGTTTCTTGCTTCTTGAACCTCCTGTTTATTTTTTAATCTGCCATGATGACAACACTTACAACACGTCATGTACTGTGAAAAGTTCAACCAGCAACAGTTCGAAACATACAGCCTCTTGATGTTAGGGCAGGCGGACGGACGGAGGATGTTATATGTATGGCTAGAGGATACAAGAAGACATAGAGTTGATGAGGTAGAAGAGTCACCCACTTCATGGTAAATGTCATGCCTGTTCATTACAACTCCGCTAGACACTAAGCTGCATATGTTTCCTTTGCACAGTGATTCACTATCTACAATGCCCTTCACGAATAAACAAAGTAGGAAGTACACTAGTGTGTTTAGTACCAATTTAAAGTCAAACTACGAATTACAGGCAGGTGTCACCAATATTAAGCCGAATATTTGGCATTGCGGTAGTACCAGCCAAGACGGAATCTTGCTGAAGAGTCTTACCACCCTATAAATTTAATAAAATAAACACGTAATTAATCTAAAATACCAAAAATAAATATGCGCGAAGCAGTATTCTTCAAATCAGTCAACATAAAGATGTATCTCAAATGAGGTGATCCGTAAATAAGTGAATTGTGTCTGAGTAAAAGGTTCCTACGAATCGAGTTTCGCGAGACGTGAGCTCTCTCCGAATTAATTTATCAATTCACGTTTTTATTATTTTACATACCAATTTCGTGAAAGACGAATTGAATATGTCTCAAAATACCTGTTCCTAATTGGAATTTTCCTATTTATTTGTTTTTAACCGCCCCATTTTTTACATGACACACAATTTTGGTCATTACTTATCACTTAGAAACCATCGGGATAATAGCTTTTCATTTTACAAGATCAGAATGATGTTTTTTGAAAATCTGCGTGGAGAAGTGCACTTTAACAGCTGGCGTGGAAAATATTTTCAAAATTCGAATATACAACACTGACAAATTCCTTCATTCAGAGAATTTGTCACCAAGCAAGTAACGCGGTGTTCCTGTAGAACTATTGTTGGGGTGTTCCTGATCGGTTATACCTGTTTACCACTTTCGATCACATCATCACTTACCTAGTCAGGCGCGATCATGGTCAAAGGATATTCTATCAACAGCAAAACAAACCAAAACTACAGTTGGGACAAAATTATATGGTTGCGACTCGTACGAAACTATTATCTGTCCAACTCATTTAAGGCATGTATTCGTATATTACCATCGTAATATACTTTGAGGCTGAAATATTCTTTTGATATATAGAATAATTAAGAAGCCATTTGGTTTTCAACAGTGGAAAATTATTACAATTGCATCGACGAGAACAGAGGTGACCTCTCTTTAATTGGCACTCGTGGACCTAATTGAATCTTATTAATCGATAGATCGCGCCGGTGTGTTAAGTCAACCACGAAATTACTTTGATTGTCAGACTTTATTCCTGAAATGAAGATACCTATTCGGTTATTGACTCAGAAATCGAAAAAACATATAGTTTGAAAAAAAAAATATTCAGAATTTTAAAATGAATTGAGATATTGTTGATGGAGAACCTTCATTAAATAAAAAACCAATCACGGCTGTTGGCCAATCAAGTTTAGTAATAACAGAGGTATAAATGCATCAAGCAGGCGACGTGACCCCTCGTTAATTGGCACTCGTAACTTTGGTCTAATTTGTTACTAGATGGCAACTCTATGTTAAGTCAGCCGCAACATTTGCAATTACTTCGATTTGATTGACAGACGGGATCGTAAAACTGAGGCTGACTCGTTAATAAATTAACAGGGGACGGCAGAACAAGAACCTTAAGTATTATTACAATTTGCAATTTAATTGACACAAATAATCTTTTTTATTCTGTAAGCAGGAATGCTGTGTAATGTATAAATAATTATTTAAATTTAAATTATGTATTTAAAAAGCATTCATTGTCTAACAGTTGTGATCAATGATTTAATCTAAGAAATCAAAAGTTATATAAAATCTAATTTTAATATTGCGTCTTGAAACCGCTGGCGAATCTGGCTAAACATATGTTTAATAAAATATTGGCCGTTACAATGTAATCACAACGATAAAAAAACACGTGTTGAGCGATAACGTACTGGATGTTTAGCATCTGTTTCGGAAACACCGTTTTTTGGGTCGAATACAAATGACTGATATTATCCGAATAAAGTTGAAATATCCGCTGAATTAATGAATAAAAAAAGCAACATAAAACCACTGACTTACACTACTCCATGGCAGGACATTGGAAAGAAATGTCTTACAACTGAGGTTCCATGTTCGAGTCCTCGGTCGAAGAAGTAAGCATAAAGCATATTGTAACACCCATTTTTTCTGAAGAAATGAGCAGTTCTCGACCTATAAAACTTTTAATTTCAGGTACCGGGAAGGGTTAGGGAGAAACACTATATGTGTGCTAAACTCCAGTATTTTATTGTATAATAAGAAAATGAGTGGAAATAGTCGTAAGCTATCAACAACAGTTATTTTTTGAAGCAGTGATAGCTCAGTGGCTTTGGCCATGGACTGCCGCGCAGCAGGTCCATGGTTCGAATCCCGCCGCGGGCTTTAGCTTCAACGCACTTACCATCACGTGTGATTGTGGTCAAAGGCTTACCTATCACCAATAAAAAAAAAAAAAACAACAGGGTCACCGTCCGCGTGATGTCGTCCAGTACGCCGGGTTCAGTCCCTACCATATTCGTAATTTTAACATGTTTACTAAGTTCTATATATGAGAGTAGATCCAATGATTTTAAACCGTTGCCTACTTCTTTCTGGTTTTATCAAATTTATCGTGGCTGCTAAACTGACATCAACTACAGTCTCAGTTTGAACAATTGGTATACCTTCAATATAAGGGTTATAGGTATTCCTTTATACCCCATATACAACAGGGCTGTCCTGTTGAATGTTGAATTACCAGTTATAACCCACTTCCAAAAACAGATACTCAATATTTTATCCCACTGTACTCTAAATGAGTGTCTTCCGCACAATAAGAACTGAATAACGTAACAGATGAGATAACTATGTCATTTTACATTTTTTTTCGTTGATAGTGAATGACAATCGATCCCGTAAGTAGCAAGGGTCACTAAAAAGAATGAAACATTTTTTTTACCATACAATTTAACCGACTTGTTTTGACTCTCAAAAGTGTGAAATAACTTCTCGAGGTCGGTACCATGCGCACAATATTGTGACAATAGGTATTTTTGAACTATTATGGTACCGACTTCAACAAGTAATTTTACACTTTTGAGCGTTGAAGTCGATGTCATTTATTGGTTAATTTATTTTAAGTATAATGACTTTAGGTTCTGATACTATCTATAGCTCCACTATCACTGGTCACTTTTAAGTCAGCTCCACTATCACTGGCTTATTCTGATCTGGTAACCGGCACACAAGTAATCGAAAGTCTGACTTCTAAACCCGATGATGACACATAAGCAATATTTAAGGTATGAAATATACTCTTCACTTCTTTTTGTTGAATAAAGATCGTGTTTCGCTTACCTCTAAGGGTATATATTTGATTTCAATCTTATGGCGCGTCTGCCTTGACATCACTTCCAAACAACGAGAGTTATTTTCTCGATGCTCTGTACCTTGATATATAAATATAAATATATATATATATATATATATATATATAATATAGTATATATAATATATCAGTTTGAAAACGAGCGTAGTACGTAGTCATTAATGTATTGACAGTTACAATTTGTTTTGTGCCGCATAGAAGCCTGAATTCATTTATATTTCCATTGATTTGCCTTTAATCAAATACGACTTCTTGTAGCGTCCTCGAGACCTAAAAAATATTACTATAATTATTGTAACAAATACTGCCTCGTTAGTCGAGCGGTGTAATGTGTTGCTTGGGAATATTGAGGTCCTGGATTCCGCTAGAATTCGTTAAAACTGGACATATATTGAGTTTAATACCAAAAAATAAATCACTAACGGTACTGAGCTTAACACAAGTGGAACAGCCACTAGATTTCAAAAAGCTCGCCTTCCTTGGCTCGAAATGAGGGCACTAAGATACCTCTGCTTACCCTATTATGTTTATGTTATAGCAAAGGCCGATACTTGGAAATTCCGCTACATTCCGGATGAGTGTTGTCCGGACAAGCAGCGCAGAACAACGTCACAGATAAAACAACAGTCAGTGCGCACACAACGCGCCTTTGTTCCACGACAATAGTGTTCACTCATATCGCGTGGATAGGATCTACAGTATAGGGACATATAGTGTAGATATACAGTATATATACCTATATACAGTATATATACCTTGTTAATTATTGTGTCGATCCGGGTAGTATTCTAGTAACTTTTTTGAACGTTACTTATGTAAACTGTTGATGGCCCAGTTGCTATGGCTATGGACTGTCGGGTAGTGAGTAGGTCTTCGCATAGAAGAAAAAAGTAGGTTTTCTCACCCTGGATTGATCTTAACCGAATGTTGGACGGGTATTTGCTACATGCTATGCTATGCTGTCCTGGCCAGCATTTGGGAAATACAAGTGTGCTTGTAAATTACTTTCGAACATTGTATGGTAATATTTTTCTACGTTATGACGTCAGTTCGGTATTCTAACAAAAATGTAACAAAATTCAGCATCTCAGTAACGAACCATCACAGTAGAAAAGTCTTTGAAATAAAATCAGGTGAAAAATACATTTAAGTAACAAGGTAATATAGGATTAGGGGCTGGGTATATTAAAAACGGTAAATAAATACGTTACGTAAACGGGCTTTGCTTCCGAATAAACTTCAAAGGAGCTGGAAGCCCTCCGTTTGTTGAATGTTTAGCTTTGTATTATAAAGGCGCGTGCAGATCAACTCAGCTCTTTATTTTGAATGATTCGTTTGACTTTTGATATTATTGATTCGATTTCTATCTTATATAACTTACTCCTGTTTACCAGTGAAGGCTGAACGAAGGTGTTTATACGTCCATATTTTGCCAGATTATTTTAGGGTCACACACTCGTAGTGGACTTTCCTCTCTCTATAAATCGCTACTGAAACTTATTATAAAAGAAATTTTTAGAGCGTGCTATAAAAGCTATGTTGACTTAAGCTTGTCCTGATTCTTAAGCCCCGAACTGTTAGACCAAATATTCAGCGGTACTATTATATTAAAATAGAGATGCACACGAAGAAGATTGCGATGAAAACTTTTAAATTTCACCACAAAATGGACGGAATATGTGCACAAACTGCAAGCATAAACTCAGAACTGTGTAAATTTATCTTCAAAAGTTACGTTTTTGGGCCAAAAATATGAGAGCAATATTAAAGTGGTCGATGTAGAACTTGCCTTCAAGTTATTTTTAAATATCCTTTACCAGATGATTCGCATTACGAATGTTTCAAATGGATCATTGAATTGAAACGAGTTTCTCTTTGTGAGAATTATTAACGAATTTTAATACGCAGCTAATAATAAACGCGTTTGAAGATACCAGTTTTTATGAAAATTTTTGATGAGCATCAGGTGGCCTGAAGTTTTGCTACTGTGACTTAAAAGCCAGCCCTGACCTAGATCAGTGGCTCATTGCCAGCCAGCAAGGGATCCAAACATTTGAAATAAGGTTAATATAAGCGTGCTTTGAATGTGGCGGCAAATAATATACTCGTAAGTTCTCCATTCAAATGCAGGTAAACAATTTAGTTCATGGCTGCATTTTTTTGATATAAATATCCTTATATTCGGTTCATAAACGACATCATTTCAAAGGAAATCATGTATTTAAGAACAAGACGTAATATTTGTTCCATAGTAAATATAATTCCTACAAACTTGAAGCGATGGGTAGCTGTGCGTGCATTCGCAAAGCGCCCGGCCTCTACCCGGTGAATGTAATGTGATGCTTGTGTAAACATTATTCTATTATGCTAAGATTTTACACTACAGAGTATACAGTAAAACAGTCAATACATATTTCAAGGACTATATCAATAAACACAATATTGCAACTCTATGAATGAAGGTCCAACATAAGTTCTGTTTCAATACAATTACAGTAAGGTAATCTAGTAACTAGGTACTGCAACCAGTGATGACTGGACGTCTGTAACAGCTCAAATATCACTTCTTAAAACGTGTCGCTTCTTTTTTTGTTTTTTATTTCCCCATAGGTTAGCCTTTGACCACTATCTCACTTGACGGTAAGAGATGATGTGGTCGAAGATGTTGTTCAGGCTTACCTATAGAATTACTGGCCCTCAAGGACAACTGTCGAAACACACCGTTAGGTGCTTGGCGACAGATTTTCTACTTTAGGGGGGTTGCTAGCCAGTCGGGCATTCGTAAAATGCCCTACCATCATGCTATAACGACTGTCATCCTAAGACAACAACCGGGACCGACGGGTTAACGTGCCCTCCGAAACACGGAAGCGCTCAGTAGTAATGTCACCAGCGGTCACCCATCCAAGTTATGACCGAGGCGGACGTTGCTTAACTTTGCTGATCGTTTCAGAATGGCTAAGCAAACTTCGCTACGAACGCTTCTCTTCTTCAAACACTCCATAACGCTTAGAAAAACAACCCTTTTACATATTTTGTCACTAGTGTTCAGTAACTTATCGCAAACAATGAATTTCACTCATTACCTGTTTGCGTCGTAGAATAAAATAATATTACTTACCAAGCTTAAAAGTAGAGTACCTACCTAAGCTCTTGGACCCAAAAGTTCACATCTGATTTTAAATGCTACTATATTAATAAATTCCCATTTCACTTTCTATCTGTGATATAAGTCAAGATAAAACTGAGTAGCGGCAGCAAGGACTTACATCCGGATAATAATTTCTAGTTTAACGACAAAACTTCCAGATATGTTCATCAGAAGCGATTACAAAATATAGCGCGGGCCATATCGGCCGACCGGCACTTGATGAAGAAACGGGTATTGCGCTCCTGGCTTGCTTTAGGTAAGGGTTCTGTAGGTAACATTTAAATGAGGCTATATAATTTAGAAAAAGATAAGAACCTTGTTTTTGGCGTAAAAACTACAATAATAATTGTTACTATTGAACGAATCATAGATGATTTTCTAAAATTACAACAACAGGAAAAACTTGAATTAAGAGCGGGATTAGAACCCGCGACCATCTGTCCCTAGACCCGGGACATGCACTTCCAACTGATCTGCCGTAGTGAGTACGCTCACAACGATCATTAGCGGTAGAGCACGTGCCAGCTAATAGGGACGGATGGTCGCGGGTTCTTATCCCGCTCGTTGTTATTTTTTTCCTCTTGTTATGATTTTTTAAGATTACAATGTTAGGATTCATACATGAATGATTTTTTTGACCGGTAAGAGACTTCTATAGAAACAGCCACTTTATAGGTATTATATTATACATATTATTTTTATTATATATGCGTTAAGTCAAAGCCACGAATGGTTAACTCATAAGGGTTCTTATTCACATCGTAGTGCCCTCAACCCTACAGGAATGTAATCGTCGCTCGCGTCGAACAGACGCCCTCCAAATTGGGCGAAATTCGTTATTTCCTCCGGAACTTTCAAGGGCATTGGCCACGGCGAGTTTTATTTCGTATTTTTCACAATGTCTTCCACTAGAACCACGACATATAAAAAAGTTAAGGGTTGGTCACATTGTATCACGGGTGCTTTATGTTTAAGTGGCCGCAGCTTTACCCTCGTGCATGACTTTTACATCGATTCGTCAGTACTCAGTAAATCGAGATATAAATATTCCTATTTTCTAATGTTTAACACAAGGAATATACAAAAACCAAATTTCATCCAAGTTTGTTTAGCCGCTTTGGGACTGTGCTACATTGATAATAATGTATATAACATCACTCTTTGCTTCAATTATATATTAACGTCAATTATAGATAAACCGTATTACAACTTTAGCGGGAATAAGCTATAGTTATAGTTTATTTTAATTAGAGATCAAGCTCAAAAACATACAACGCAAACCTTACCGCGGCGGGCGCTGTTTAAGTGTACCGCGCGAAGCAACAACATTACCGCGAAGCGACCCATCGGTTGTGATCATTTCTAAACGTCGAATCAAACAACCAAACCATATGAATTTGTAAGATTGTGCATGTTTTGTTAATTGTGAACTTGATGAGTCCGACATCAAAGCAGGGAATGTATCAAGTTCTTTACCTTTTACTTTTAACATAATATTTATTCGTTAAGTTTCGGTCAGTAATGAGTTATTTTTACACGACTACCCAAAAAAGAAGTGTTATGTTATAAGGATTCATGTATGCAAATATGTGAATTTCTTTATTCTGCCATAACTTCTAAACGGCCCATTTTAATGGGGCTTATTTTAGACGCCATTATGAGATACGTTTTTTTTGCCAAACTCATCGAGTGTGTTGTCATGAAGGGTTTTAAAAAAAACCGTAAATATTATATATAACTTGTAGTTTTAATTTCAATGGACCAATAAAATGTTAAAAGAAAATAAGTAATATTACATAGTCGGGTTTTTTACATTTTATTTAATTTAGACTTGTTACTCTTTATTATGTAATCACAGTGCGTTACAAATAGTTAGATAGGCATACTTACATAGATGTAAGTATGTAGGTAAGTACATCAACTCGCAGTTGTGAACAAAGTTAATGTCAAACATGTTTATGAACGGGCGCGACGAATGAATGAGTGCCAGCTGACGTATACGACAACAGCGATTTGAAAAACCTTAAACATGTTCCAAGCTATGCATTTTTAGAACGATTACGTATTACGAAACGTTGGTACACTATAATGCCTAAAGGCATGTGCTGTCTTCTAATTCATAGTAAATGTAACCAGTTGTAATTTGCACAGAAAGTATTGTCATGGAGTAATGCATTAAAATCATAATAAGAACATAAAATTAGGGTAGTATTTTACGGATATTGTTTTTATTTATTGCCTAATGACGGTCAGCGTATAACTTGGTTCAAATTTAGGAATAATTTTTAGTCACCGTAGAATTTATCGTACGCCAAAGATCAAGGAGAAAACTTGAGTAGCTAATAGGCTATCTACTCAAATCATACAGATACTAGGACTCGATTAAGAAATTATTTGGAATCAAGGAAACGATTAATTCCCTAGTAGCTTACACTATTCCAATAAACACCACAAATTCCGTGGCTACTTGGAATGAACCAAGAACTTACGTTGCCTAACTCAATTTTCATCTGTCAAAAGCATATACTCAAAATCAAAAGTAGACTTTGTTATCTTAATACCTAAAATAATAGTTTTTTTCTATAAATATTATTATTCTTAAGATATGCGTTGATATTTTATTACATTACATTAAACTAAGTAATAAAACCTTTGTAATACCAAAAAAATAACGAACAAACGATTGATTCGATGCAGTTGTACCACTTTATACCGTTTTCATTGTAGATAAGTTATTACAAAATGTAAAGAATATGATAGGTTATTGAACTGTGCTGCTTCTAAGGTATTGGTATTTGTTGCATTTTCCACAAGTAGGTATACCAAAACACAGAGTTGAGCGTTCGGCTTCAGGCGGCGGCAGTGTATTGTGAACCGCGCGCGCGACCTCCCGTGCCTCTCTACTGCGACACTTTCCGACGCGAGTGAAACCAAGTGCTACCTAAAGTTAAATAAAATATTAGTTAAGTGAATTATATAGTTGAAACTTAATACTTGTCAAACTTATAAATAGTTTAATGTGGTTCGGTGAAGGAAAAATGGCGTAGGTAAGTTATCTTTTCTTGCATCGCGACACGAATTTTTCACTTGTTGCTGATCGGCTGAATTACAAGATTTTATGAAATCTGCGCTTGGCAAAGTGAGATATTGAATATGTGACTGCTATTATGAGTAGTGTCCCTGTTTAGGTACCCCAATGTGCATTTATTCTATGTCAGGATAAATTATAAATTAAGTTACCCAATTATAAGTATATAGATACTCATCAAGTAATGTCGCTATTAACATTTTATTTAGAATTTAGGTATGGAAAAATATTTTGTGTGTATTTCAAATACTTAAAGCTTGTTGAATGAAAAAATGTGTTTGGGGTAGTACTTAGATTCAAAATTTAAATAGCTTCATCACGCTTGTAGTCAGGCTTGATAACCAATTTACCTAAGGGCATATTATAACAGTATTGACGATTTTTATAATAATATTCCTCATATTACCATTAACGCAAAAATCTTCAATAATAAAATAAACTAGGTTACGTATACCAAATGAAACAAAATATAATAATTGTTATTAAGAAATATACTAAATAACGTATAAATTAACAGAATATTTTTAATATTTTCTTAGATAAACAACATAACCCCAAAAAAAATATAGTTTGAATTTCTAGCCATACACACTATCGTGGATTCTCGGTAGATTGTCAATCTCTTAATAAAAACATGCCCCTAACCTATAGATTCCTCATATAGAATCTTGTATTTAATTATATAATATTTAATTATTATGTTACAAAATAAATAATTAAGAATTTTAGTTTGATAAATAATAAAACCAGTAAAACGACTAACAAAGTAGGTCGCCCTGCTTTGGACGGGCAGTGTTTAGAAATGCACGTGATATCCTCGTCTAACATCCCAAAGAGCACACAAAAATGTCTAAATTCATCAACCAGTGCCACAAAGGCTTTTTTGAATAAGCTTAGTCATAGAAAAAGCCAAAAAAAAGGGAATCCATACTTAAAATGTCTTACCACGATAACATCCAAACTACACCGATAATTTTGCCAAAGAAGCACCGACATAATATAGCTATCAGAAATGTGTCATAGGCTGGTCACATCACTCCACGAAACGATATCCGACTCTATCTTAAGTGAACAGACGACATCGTTAGAGTCGAGGTGAGCGATAGATGAAAATAGCTAATATTTAGCCATTGTCATACGTGGAACACCTTCAATGGTTAGAGGTTTATGTTAAATTAGTGGACTTCCCCCAGCCGATGATGGTTACTAAATATGTATTACAAATAACATATTATGTAATGATTCAAAATTTGTTCCAAGGAATAGGCCTCGGTGTCGGATTACAGATTAAATTGAAGTTAATAGCCATTGTTGGGTGTTGTTGATGGTATCGAGTGTCGCCGAGCAATTTGGAACTTATTTGTGTCGTTCGGGATCGGGATGTACAGACGATTTCTCAGGAGATTTTGATAGACTTTTGTGACTTGATGCTTAGTGACTTCTTCTCCTTATTATGTTGTTTTGGCTTTTATCATTGTTTGACGATATTCTGCCAATGCCGAAGTATGTTTACAAATGCAGGTAAGGACATGTTGGTTATTATTTAAATGGTATAGAAAACTAGAGATAAGACAGACATAACAGGTTAATAGTTCACAAGCAGGTTAAACAGTAATAGGGAAATGGAATAAAATTTTAGATTCAAATGAATGAATAAATAAAGTAAAGAAGGGTAGTTTATATCTACATTTATATCCATAAAAATTTTATATACTAATATAAACTTAATCAAAACATATACAAATGGAAATAAAACATTTGCAAAAAATAATTCTAATTGATGGTAGGGCATTTTGGGATCTAAAAAGTCATATTACGAGGTTATTATTTTCGGACAGCAGAAGAAAGTATGTCTACAGAACTTTCATTTGCCCACATTTACAGAGAGAATGGTCCCTGACTCTGACACTTATATAAAATATACAACATTAACGCATGGCAGTGAAATTGGATATGTAACAAAGAACAAAGTCGAATAATATATGCAGATGAGATGAGAAGTTTGAAAAGTACGTGTTGTGTGACATTGAAAGGCAGGGTAGCGAACCACGTGATACAAAAACTATTTTAAATGGAATGAGAATATTATATCGAAGTAGTCCAAATAGATAAACCTAAAATGCTATAAAACATTTATACTACGAGAGCGGGAATGAAACAATTGGAATAGGAAGACCGCGTCAAATGTATATTATGATCATATTGGAGACGTTTTAGAGAAAAGGACTGGTCAGGTCATGACTACCATTAACAAACGGGTGATAGATAATGATCTAGTGTAAGTAACGGCAGATATGTATATAAGCGAAGATCAAGGAGAAACCGTAGGCCCTGGAGAACAGGCGTGGCGTCCTGAATGTATGAATCTTATTGGTTCGAGCCTGCAGAACCTATTAAGTCTCTGTTGTAACTAAAACCAAAAAACTAAAACTAAACTCTGTAAGTAGTACAACAACGGCTGAAGGTAGAATTTGGTAATTTTACCTTCAGCCGTTGTTGTCCATCGTAAAATCTATATGTAGAGGAAAAAGTTATTTCATCATCACCGTCGGAATTGAGCAAACTCTCAAAGCTGTCGAATATTGAGAAAAAGATCGCAAAATTATTTGGGTTACGTTTATAAAGAAAATACATAGTTTTCAAATATTTTTTTGTAAAGAATAATAATAATTTTAATTTAATATTTGGTTTTGTATCAGCTTTGTACACAATACATCAACATTTTCAGGTTTGTCATTAATGCTGCTTACAAGAGCCGTGCAAACGGACGGACAGACCGACTGACAGCAGAGTGACATTCACATTTATTGCGTTTCGGTCGTGATAAGTGATAACCAAAATAGAAAAATAAACCACGTATATCGTTGGTTACGAAAAACATTTGTGTAAATAAACGAAAGTATATTCAAGTCTTGGTTGTTATATGTATTAATTTCCAGAAAATTATTTTTCAAACATCTTTAGTTATGAGAAAGTAGAAACTTTTAGATTGAGACTCAACGTACTTAATTAGTAATTCACTTCAACGGAAATTATACAAAATTTGTAAGGAGTTTCCATATGAAATGTCAAATTAAAAAATATCACATCGGTATCAATAATATGAGGAAAATACGTTCGTATGGAAAGCGCCACGTACTCCATCACTAGGCGACCTAGAGGCTATACTAACTCTCTCAGACTCACCTGTTTGTACATCCCCTCTTAATGAGTGGTGTGTTTTCATTGTAAGGACGAAACCGAAGGGTTATGGAGCGAGTGTTTAATTTATACATTACCTACTGAACGACGATAGTATGTGATTTGGTCTGCGTAGATTTTACGGTGTCGGGTTCTGAAGTCGTCCTTACCTTTCAGATGTACAGTTCTCGGCTTGAGAAATATAAGACCTGTTCGACATCCTCCTATTGTATATATGTAGTAGGACTGACTACGCTGTATAAGCAGCATGATATTGTTCACTGTTGGCGTGAGTAGGGCGTTGCTGCTTTAGGTGAGTCACAACCATCACAGATCCATTATTATATGAAAGGCAGCATGTATACTATCAACAAGAGCATTCCCAAGGAGGATCGGCAGGCGGCTAGCTTTGTAAAACGAAATCTAAAATTTCTACATTCAGTAGGTGCCCATTACGATTGATTTGTTAGTGAACGTGGTAAAAGGGCTGAATTTAGAATAATTACAAGCTGACAAGAACAGTCACTGGGACACGCATTATTAGGGTGTAGCTAGCCAGGCAGGCATTGGCAAAATCCCCATCTATATTAAGCTATAACGAATGCCGTTTTAAGACAACTACCGGGACTGAAGAAGGCTTAAAGTGCTTTCTGAAGCACGTAAACTCACTAAATTATTGTTGACGTTGTTTAGTAATTTACCAAAGGATGTGAAAACTATTGAAAATGTAAATAAATACGTGTAGAAACAGCTGCACACTGAAACCAGCAGGTACAACAAATTTATCAATTTTACAATTACTGTTTTTTACATAATTTCTGTATCACAATGCGTATTCTAAAGAGTATATAAAGTTATTTAAACCTAACACAATATATATGCCATTAGTGGTCACCCGAGGTAGTGATGGCCTAGTGACAATGCCGCGCAGCACGTCCAGATCCGTGTGGTAGTTCTAATCACGCTGCGGGCTGGAGCTTTACTGTATCAAGTAGAAAAGTGGGTTTCCGCACCTGTCCTTGAAAGCCAGTTATTCTAGGTCCAACCTGTTAATATTTCCGACCATATCACTGACCATAACGTGAGATTTTTTAATTAAAAACATCCAAGTATTGACCGCAGCGAATATTACTTAAGCTAGAACGACTTAACAAAGAAGCTCTGTTACGAGTGTTTCAAAAATCAGTAACAACATATGGACCGACAGAAAATGTTGATATTAGTAAGTATTTAGTGAGTGTGGAATTACGTTGTTAGGAGGCTCTTTGTAATCGTGTATACTCTTTGTAACGGAGCTTTAAATCCTCCCGTAATTTACTTAAAGTAATTTGTTTAAGTAATTTTATGTAGGAGCCGTTTCAACTTCACTTTGTGGGAGATTTGTGGGGATCAATTTTGACTTCACTAGTAATTGTCTGTGTACAATCCACAGCGAAGGTCTCTGAGGCAGATAGGGCGCCCCGTGGTACTTTATTTTTATGTTTGACAAACGAATACTTTCGAACGTTCTTTTTACTACTGACTGGCTAGCCTTTGATAACAACATCGCCCAATGGTAAATAAATAATTTTCTACATTTTGATCTCTAAAAAAATATTATCATTTTCTTTAAAATTCAATCACATCTAACAGCTTAATTTTCACAACTAATTTCTTTTAGTGTCTAATTGCTCTCGTAGAGTATATACTTTTGTAAAAAAAAATCTAACAGTCAATTATTTAACCATTAATTATATAATCAACTAGCTTTCCGGGCGCGGCTCCGCCCGCGCGTATGTCGGTTATCGCGCGAAAACATTAACCTATTTTTGCGCAGTCGGATAAAAACTATCCTATGTTTTTTCCCGGGTCTCAAACTATCTCCATACCAAATTTCATTCAATTCCTGTTTTATAAAGATCGATGGACAGTGGACAGGTAGAGAAAGTTGCTACAGAATGCCGTTGCACACCCCAATATTAGAAATCTTCAAAACAACAAACGTAAAATTATCTTCTTATTAAAATTAAGGAACCTGACATTGAAACTTCTGAAAACGTGTAGTTACATTAAACGTGAACTCTGCACTTTGATGTACCGTCTGAGCTGCCGAGTCCACGAGTGTGACACAAATCTCGTACGTAGCGCAAAATATGTCCAAAAATAACCACATTTCATAGATTTCACACTGCGCAGACAGAAATAGCTTCACATTTGTGAACCAAAGGAAATAACGCATACGTTTCTATTTATGCAATGATCACCGCACAAGTTCTGGCCAGACCATACACTCTCCGGTTTGACCGTAAAATTCGACAAGGCTGAACAGTTTCCGGTTTAAGAATCATATCAGTTTCATATGAATATAACCATACAGAATTAAAAAAAAAAACTTCGGTATTATCCTCATTTGGTTATTTCCCCTAATAATAATATTAATAGTAATAGAATAAATAAACTAGTTTTCACTACTTTCTGCAAAAGAAAAAGGTAAAAAAAAGAGAGATACCACCACTGGTAAAGTCATAGTTGAAAACAATTATAATATAAACGCTAAAATATATTTCTCATCGTTAAAAATAAATTTCGTAATATGTTTAGTAAAACATTTTTTTTTTTATAATTGCAAACACATAGGCTAAAATCATTAGTAAAAAGATTTTTTTTAGATATAGACTAGCTATTAGCTTTATACCCTACCTTTATCCACTATATCACCTAATGGTAAGTGATGATGTGGCCAAAGATGGTGTTCAGACTAACTTAGAATTACTGGCTCTCAAAAAAATCATATACATCACTATAAATCTCTCGAGAAGATGAGTAGGTACGTATTAATTTACTATATACGGTTTGGACTTACGGTTATTATTATAGTCGAGAACGCGACGACGCCCGACTAGTTTCGTGGGATTCGGACACGTTCGAGTGCTCGAGCGGACGTTGTCGAACCCGCCCGTGTCGCTCCTTGATGAAGTGGGTCCGAATCCCACGAAACTAGTCGGGCGTCGTCGCGTTCTCGACTATAATAATAACCGTAAGTGCAAACCGTATATAGTAAATTAATATGTCGAATACTTACGTAAGTTTTAACAATGAGTAGGTACGTATACTTACATAACATTATAATATATAAATACCGGTGGAATGCCTTTATTGACAAAACACTACAAATTATATACATACAACATTATATTAAAGACTCTATTAATGTTTAATATAGTATTTAATATAATGTTAAACAATAAAATATATAAACATAATTATATAATGTTAACAGGGATAAGAGGACAACGAAAAAACTTGAGTCATCTTCGGGTTAAATAGAACTTAGTTCAGTTAGCCTATGTGGTTATCATGTTGTGGCTTTGACCATAGATTATTATTATAACAATATCGTTTGCCCAAATATCTTTTTGGTTCTATTAGAAAGTGTAAGATTCAATAAAAATCCAATAACTGCTCGACTTCAGTAGGTACTCCTGATTAATCGACGCTCAAGTGAGGCTGGCAGCGCTTTATATAGAGAGTCAAAGAAAATGCTTCAAGGGATCACCCAAGCACATCCCAGAGCCATGCGAACAACATTTTAGTCAATATGATTCTGTTATAAAGTAATTGATTACATTAGGAACACTGCCCAGGTTAATAATTTATTCTGTAAATTTTTCATCTGATAGATATCTTATAGGGCAAGTACGGCTCATTATGTTCGCAATGATAATGAGCAGTGTTGCATTACGTCGATGTTACAAATTGCATCAGCCGAATTGTCCACTGCTGAACACATCTTCTCCCAGTAAGCGGGAATTAGCCATGATCTAGCGCTTGGCAGCCGTCTTGGGGGTTGCAGTGAATGATAGCAGCTCCTCAGTTGTCGCTGCTGCCCACCTACCGTTATTTTATCCTTAGTCTCTTCTTACTACACCCACGAGAAGAGATGAGGGCACCTACCTACAAGTACAGCACCCCTTCTTACAAAAACAAAAATGTTTTTATATATTATTGTGTTGCTATTTGTGGTGTTATAGATGACACATAGTACCGTTTGGAATAATATGTGAGCATGTACAGTATGAGAGAGAGAGAAGAGGGTGAGTGGACGATAACTTTATTGAATTCCAAAACTCGACGTCCATTATTCAATAGTACTATTTGAATGGAGCCCAAGACAAACGTTCGCATGCTAAACACCCTAATCTTGGGGCGTAAAGCAAACACAACTATTTCCATAATTCAGTACTAAGCACAGCCGGATATCCGTTTCAGATTATCCGGTTAGCGTCGCGTGAGGACTCGCCCTTGAGTTCTCATTAACGCCTCCACTAGGGGTGCCATTACATTTGGCTATTTGCACTGTAAATATAACAGTTCTCGTAATTTTCTATTTATACAAAAGTGTAGGGGTTATGTGGTTCCAGGGCCCTTAAGGTGATATATCGCATAAGACGATATCTCCTTTTAAGTAGCACAGTATTCGTAGTCGTTCTTAACCGATTAACTAAGTAAGTTAACGTTCGCTGCGGTCATTACTTGGATGGATGACCGCTAGTGAGTACTGCCGTACTTCGGCGGGCACGTCAAGCCGGCGGTCCTCGTTGTTGTCATAGGATGGTAGTATTGTTATTGCAAATGTCCGCCTGGCTAGCTACCACTGTTAAGAAGAATATCTGTCACCAAACACCTAACGGTGTGTTTCCGCAGTAGGAAGAGTAAATAGTAAAGTAGTAGTGTATTAAAAATGTTATTAGGGGTTTTGATGAACAAGAATGATTAAAACAGCACTTAATGGATTTTTATCCACAATACTTAATCTATTATTATTAATAGGCATAAATTTAGGTTTTATTTATTTATTATATCGTATCATAAGTAATCATATGATATAATAAATAAATAAAACATAAATTTCATATTTATAACTTACATAATGACAAATAATAAAAAAAGAAAGATCTTTCAGGATTTTGGGAATACTAATAGAGTGTCAAAAGCTTCTGCCCACAGACAGTACGGGGAGGGAATGAACTGCTGCGTATATACTTGGAATGCACTGTAGCCAGTCTTCTGTATTATGATGGAACAAGCCCGAGGCCCACCTGATGTTAAGTGGACTAACCTCTGCCTATAACAGACGCATTTCGTCACAAGTGACGAATCGCACTGCGCCCATCACACTGAGACATACAGTTCTTAAGTCTGCTCTTAATTTTTCTGGCTCTAAAGGACTGCTGTTGGAACACACTGTTAGGTGCTTGGCGACATATTTTATAATTGAGCGTGGTAGCTAGCCAGGCGACCATTTGTAAAATGCCCTTCCACCTTGCCGATGAAGTTGAAGCCGGCGCGGCGCGGCGTCAGGGACCGAACCATGGACCTGCAGAACGGCAGTCAATAGCTATTGCCGCTCGGCCATCATTGCTTCTAATCTTATTTTCTTCTAATCGAGTGTACCGCGTTACATTTCTAGGAGAACAGCACAATAATTAATGCTGAAAATAATGTGTCCCTGAAAATCACTAAAATTATCTCGTATTACCGCTATGATCGGAGCATCACCAGATAAATTTGAAAGTCTTTACCAAAATAGATAATGATTAATTAGATAAGTTTATTGTATAAGTTATAGTCATGTGCGGGATTCGAACCCGCTTCTCTCCACCTCTTTAGCTGGGGTATGCTCTAACCAATTGAGCTAACATGACACAATGACTCATAACTTTAACTCTTGGACTCGTTCTTCAACCAACGTATCGGGATGTAGCGACAACGTTCAACTTGCGTTGTACTACAAACTAGACCAATTTTGCAATTGGTTTTAAACTTGTAAATGATTACGCAACCTTATAATTTTTATATTAAGTTTACAATAACGCCTGCTAGGCGAATTACATTACAAAATTACAAATATATCTACGGTGGAAAAAATATAGTCATGTGCGGTTTCGTTTTATCTTAAGTATTAAATGAAGTCACAGGATGATCCGAAACAAAGAAATCAACTGCACATTAAAACATAAACATTCAAAAAACTTACAAAATGTCGAGACGAATAGCTTGCGGAATGCTTCAGCGGAGTCCCAGAGGAGCGGTCGGTCGCGCTACCTCATTTCACCGGCTAATAGAACCACTCCGTTCTTCCTAATGCGCCGTTTAATGGCGATAAAGTACGGAAATAACCACCACTTGGTTCCTCAATCGGGGCGATGGCCAATTCTCCGGATCCAACGTCGAAGTACCTATTACTTACCTAAATTAACTGAGAGGTAGGAGAGTCAGGAGGTCTACTCCCAAAAACGAAGTTCGAAGTTTCGTTTGACGGATCGCATCTTTTCTTACCACGAAACACTTTCGGATCCGAACTTCGATCCGTACTTCGTGAATTGACATATTGCCCGTATTTGACCCTACTCCCAAATGTTATTTGACATTTATTACTTCGTATTTAGACAGTAAGTTGATTATGGATGAATGATAATCTCATGATAGATACGCCCTACTGTAACGTCTGTCAGAGTCATCACTGCTTCAAAATATATATTATATGCTGCTGCATAATATGTATAATGGTGATGCGCTTGGTGGTGGAAGAAAAAGTTATGGAACATGAATGTACTAATACCTTTGTATACAAGAGTCGCCGTTACAATAAAAAAGAAATAATTCTTGTGTTTTCAAGAATATGTTTACTTCATTTAGGAACGCGTTACATGGTTGTTCATAAAATCGTCAAAAAGAAGAAGACCCAAAAATGAGTCTGCTACTTGAGAAAATAAATACATTCTGACGAACGGTGTATTGAACATATGGGCTTATCTACTAATGTAAGTCCATGGTTGCATTCTTTTTTTTTTTTTTTTTTTATGCTTGATAGGTTAGCCTTTGACCACTATCTCACCTGATGGTAAGTGATGATGTGGTCGAAGATGTTGTACAGGCTAACCTAGAATTACTGGCTCTCAAGGACAGCTGCCGGAACACACCGTTAGGTGCTTGGCGACACATTTTCAACATGAGGGTGGTAGCTAGCCAGGCGGGCATTCGCAAAGAGCCCTACCACCATGCTTTAACGACTGCCATCCTAAGATAACAACCGGGACCGACGGCTTAACGTGCCCTCCGAAGCACGGAAGCGCTCAGTAGTAATGTCACCAGCGGTCACCCATCCAACTCCTGACCGCGGCGGACGTTGTTTAACTTTGCTGATCGATTCAGAATGGCTAAGCAAAATTCGCTACGAGCGCTTCATGAAATTCTAGTTGTAATATTCGAAGTAGAATTTACGAAAGAGTTTATAGTGTTAGGCATCATTCAATTAGGTTCTTTGTTTGTCGACGACACAACCACCACTCTGAAAAATACTTGTTTACTAAGAAAACAAATTGTAGAATACATTAAATTCCACATACACATTCATGAATAAATAATTTATTAATTATCGAAACATTCTTCTTCATAAATCTTTTTGGTTATTAGTTTTTGATTTATTCATCATATCTACCATAAAGAACCTGCCCAAAGATTTCAATATCACTCCACTATAATATTTGTCTATGAATCCAAAACGAGGATCGTCCGTACAAGTCGCATCCGAAGTTATTTGGTAGTAGGGTACAAGTTCGATGTTCGTCGTTACTTCGATCCGAAACGAAGCTTCGAACTTCGTTTTTGGGAGTAGACCTCCTGTTCCTAATGGTTAGTATTGGCAATTAATGAGTGTTTACTTTTTTCTTATAAAATTGCATTGAAGTATATAATTATGTACCTTATAGTGTAATAGCATAGATAGTTTTTTCGAAAATGATATAAAAATGACAAATCAAAACTTGTACCAAATTAATATTAAGTAAATTTAATGTGTAACTTTAAGACTTTCGCGACTAAACACTTAGTTATCAGTATTTAACGGGACTTATTCGCGATAATACATATATATTTACCTCGAAGTTTCGACCAAGTTAGATTGGCCGCGGTCACGAGCGCTGTTGTCACGAGAGTTGCTGTTGGCTGTAACAATCTCCGAGCATAGCAGTGCTTGGTCATTGCAGTGTGTGTTACAGTTGTGTAGGGAGCACTCATTTTCAGCCTCTAGTTTTATTTCAGGCGGTCAGGAAATTCAAGAGAGGCGATGGGAAAGCTACTTATTTACCGTCTCGGGTTCTGTATTAACTCAAAACTCTAGCCCGTGACTAAGGGCTAGTATAATAAGGTTTTATATTAAGTGACATAGATACCTACATGTATTCAAGTTCAGTGTATCGTGGGATATCATGTAGCTTCTTGGTAAGACAATGGTAATACTGATTTTGACATTATTTTTGATAATTGGAAAACTGTTATATCTATTTTTAGTGAAAATCTTATTGACCAATGAGACAATAAAAGTAATCGTGCTAAAAGCTCGATTGACATTGTAGAAATTGATTAATGAAGTTTGACATTTTATAATTTTATTTGGCATGTATTTTACTATTGTTAATTGTATTTTCCATTGAATGTAACGGAACATACCTTGAGTAGAAAGTTCCGTCTCTAAACACTAATAATATAATTGAATGTGGTACAGAACCTAAAGATCAGAAATAAATTATTCATCCTAAGTAAGAAATTTTTATAGTCAATATTTGTGTATGCTAACCTTTTTGATGTCTTAAATCTGGAATGAGATTGTGACCTCATTTTATGTTTAAAAAGAAAGAGGCATAGAATAGTTTGAAAATGTTGAGAGGATCTGTCAAGAATACAAAACGAAATGAAAAATCGAAATCCTCATAGTATTTTTTAAGTAATTTTCGCTTAAATCTAAAATATAAGAAATAGGTATGATTTGCCTACTATGAGAAGATACTAGAAAGAAATCATACTAGAAAAACGATTTATGGAGAGCATAAAAATTATGTGGAGAAAATTTATGTACGTAAGTTTATATTGAATTATTTGAGTATTATAAAATTTACGCGATTGATACACTATTCAACTAGTATAAACTCTTATTCTTGGGTCTATCAGTTCTAATCTACTGAAATAGTAAATTATATTGATTTTGTGTCCTAATCCTACCCCAATGTTTTCTGAATATTGTTCTAGAAAAAAATATTTTGTCTAAGTATTCATGTATTGTAAACGTAGCGATTATTCTACTCAAGTATTTAAGTTGATGTAAGAAATGTTTTAAGTTTTTCAACCAATATTGATTGACACTTTTACGACATCAATGAGGCATGTAAGTCCTCGTATATTTGTATACAATAAATATGCAATCATAATGATACATTGTTGAATATTGGTGCAAATGCGACCACACGACCACACCTTCAATAAGTCTTTCTGCTGTAAGGATGAAAGATGTTATATTCGACATGAGAAAGTCAGAGGTAAGATAACCCCTCTAAACTTTATATATTCATATTTGAGTACTTTAGTCAGAGTTTAAATATAATTCACTTTTGATATCACAAACACGTGATTTTATAAAACTTAGGCAAAGTAAGTCCTAAAATATATAACCAAATTTTTCATTGAAATCAAATAATAGTATGGATTGTACCACAATACTTTAAACAGCATTCTATTTCAAATCGAAAGGTATCATATCAATGTTATTAACTAATTAGACATGATGTCGTGTACGAAATATGTAAAAGTAAATTGAGAAATAATCAATCAATGACACTCATTATATGGATATTATGAATTATCCAATAATGTGTTCAAATTAGGAAGTTAAGCAGTATTTGATTTAAGGAGAAGGCTTTACCTAAGTGAACCGATGAGCATTGGCGTCGTGCGCCGTAAAGAAGGCCTTCTGAAACGTACTCCAGGTGTTGCAAGTCCCTGGCACTTCAGAATTTGAACTTTTCCTTAAAACTGCTAACTAATATACGATGGATCAATCTAATTATCAAAGTTGCAACTTATCAAACAATAAAATCTTACAATAACAATATGTTATAAAATACCTATTTGCTAGTTTACTACCAATAAACGTTATACTTTCAAAATTGAATAGTGTCGAAGTCAGAGTCAAAATAATCTATGAACTATCAGTATAGTCCATTCTCCTACTCTTTTAAATAGACCAATTTTAAAATAATTCAATTTACTTAATCAAATTTCATCAAACAATTTTGTTCAATACTTTATCTTATATAATATCCATTTTACTATATGACGTTGAGAACATAAGTTGAGGAAGTAAATGGTCAATTTGTATTTTAGAATACAATATTCAATATTTCGTAGATTTAAGTTTGTTTAGATATACATATTACGGATTTTGTAATATATAATTTAAATTAATTTATGTCTTTTCTTTCCTATTTAGATCTTCAAATGATTGAAGTCGCCTAAAATATAAGGTGATTACGGAGTTCGTTGATTATCCATTTTGGTATATTTCCTTTATCAGCCTCTCTCACAAAACATAATAATAATATAATTAATTCATACATCTTAGTTTCCTAGAGTTAAAGTCAAGGTAAGCTAACCTAACATAGTAAGGTATTTTAGAGAAAATATCTTCTTCTAATATATTTCACTAACTATACTAGATAAGCCGTTATGCATCTTAGGTTGTTATTGTTAAGCTTTAATATATTTTGCAATTTTTGGGGAAATCTCAGGAAGTCTTAGGAGTCATGACAATATATTATTATGAGTACAAAAATTCAAGTAAATTCTAGTTTCATGTTGTTTTCCTTACAATAGCCAAAACATATCTAATGTATAGTTATTTATACTACGCTATTTTGAGCCAAATTCTATACTACTTACTTTATCTAGATTTTATGTCTGGTTTTCCCGATACCTATTTTTAATTTGAGACTATCTACAATAATAATTTATACACGTGATTTTATATTTGGGATCTGTACAAATTACCTTAGGATTCATTTATCTGCTTTTATCTATTTGTATAATAAATTCATTGTTTTTCATTTAAATTTCCCGTAATTTCTATTTGTTCTAAGAAACAATTATTTACGCCCCAACAAAAAATATTTAGCCATTTAATGAATTAATACTCTAACGATTTAATTAATTTTATACGATTTAATACTGTATTGGTACTTCACTTATAATTGCTTTTCCTGAAATTATGGTTTAGAAATATAATACATTTATCTCTTATGTAACATCTCTTACAATGATTTACCTAGTTTTAGACTTCAGGTTCCCTAATAATTTACTATTGGTCTTAAATACCTAATTCCGATATTTTACGAGATATCTATTATTCTTTGTTCACTCATTCAGAATGTCTACGTTAATTTAATAATACATTCAAATTCTATTCCTTTACATCATTAAATGAACAAATAATATTCTAAGTTATATTGAGTGATTGTCAATTATTTTACTATAAGAATACTGTAGTATAATAACTAGTATAATAGGTCCATCTTTATGATTCTTATTTTAATTATAAATTTTAATTTAATAGATTTAAATGTTAGGTTAAGTACATATTATTTAGGAGTATTATCTGTTAGGTTAGACAAGTTCTTTCTTAATTACCTTAAAAGAAAATGGATTACTACAATAGGTCACTTCTTAAGGTCCTACCACTATACTAGACGATTCACATGCCATATTTCAAATCACAATAATTTTAGATTAAAGAAAAATATTTAATATGTTATTTTAGGCTTCTTTAGTAATTCGAAAATTTGGGATCAGAATTTTTAGTCAAGCACGATTGTTTTGTTAAAGCAAAAATTAGGATCAGTTTTAGGATCAGTTTTAAGTTAGGTGGTATTAGTTAGGTTAGGTTATATTATCATATTAATGTTGCTTTGGTTCATTTATTAATTAATTTTAAAATGATTATATTTGGAATTTTAAATATTTGGGATTAAAAAAAAAATTAGTAAGGGTCTGGGCGGTTACAATTCATGAAATGATTTCTGTTTGCATTGTACTTATTACTTTTTTGATGTAATGAATGTGAGATGAATTTAATTGTTTGTAAAATCGTTTTTATCTCAATAAAATAATTTAATTTAATGGTCATTGGTAATGTAACGGCGCCAATGTAATTTTCATATGAACTTTGAATGGAATTGAATTTATCGTCTGGTGTATGCAAATCCGAAACAATAATAATAAGTGTGATACAAAGAATCATTTAACATTATTATGAGGGATTAATCGGGGCTTACGATATTATACATTAATAAAATTTAATAATTGAAATAAATTATTATTATTTTGTAAGTAGGTAGGTTATCCTCGTACGTCATATGTATACGATACGTCGTAGTTTATATCAATTAAATTAAATTATATGAACAAGAACAAGTGCCTTTACAATATCAACATTTGTAACAAACAAATTTGCAATAGTAGCATTTGTAGTATTTTTGGCGACAAAATGCATAGGTATGAATACCTACGAATATTATAGTTACAAATACTGGCTTATTTAAGAATGTATTAAAGTTCCAAGCTTTGGGGTGCTTCAAACCGGTTGTCGCTGGGACGTAAATACAGTATAGGGCTCCAAGGTTAATTCAACGTAGATTTTATTTCAAACAAATCATAATAAAAATATAATCTAAATAAGGTAAGGTATAAATATACACACATCGTAGTATTCAGTTTGAGTTGCGTGAAGGAGTCGGATGTCACCGACATATGATTTGTGTAGGGGAGGGTTGTCGAGGCGATGGATGGCGCGCGGACCCAAATCTGATGGCAACCTATTTATGCCGCCATACCCCCATAATGCTGGAAGATTCCCTACTTATTCATGGTAAATGTATACTGCAACCTGCTATGTAATATTATGGTGTTTTCAGAACAAGGAAAATAGGTTATATACGTATTTGGAAACATTCTTTATATACGTATTTGGAGTGTACAATATGTACTCGTCATTTCTTACATGACAATTCAGTATTGGCTCGCGGTTCTTGCGCTGAGGAGTTAACTGCCAAAAAGTTCATGGACGAATTAAGTATATTCCTAATAAATATTAATTTATAACTACTAAGCACCATCTGATAGAAACCTTGGTATTCCAAAGCGGCGATTTGTAATTTTGAATTCTACAAGGTACCTACGTAGATAGTGAAATATATTCGCAATGGCTCATCTCTACCCCTCCCCTACCCTTTACTTCTTTTTGCTATATCAACCATTCAATAAACCTATAGGTAATAGAAAATAAGTGCAAGTATCCTTGTGGATCCTTAAAGGCTCTCATATAAGACTTCCTAGTAATTTATGTGCAAGGATATTAAATTTTAATGCTACTTACTGTGTTTTAATATAAGGGGAATAAATCTGAACGATGTAATTAAGGAAACGGGGTCAAGAACGGGCGTTCGTGTGAAGGCTTCCATTGGTAACGTAGGTACCTCTGGATAAGGAGGGCTCTATTTACTTTTTAATTATCAGATTTTAAGGCAATTAAGGAAAATATTTTGAGATATTTTTTATTGAGATCCGTTTCAACTTTTAAAAACTTTGCTAGAGGACCGACGCAGTAGTAGTAGAGGATACTGGTCTGCTCTGGATGCTAGTGCTAATGATATTAACGGAAAAAAATCTTTTAACACTGTTCCCCCTTGGAATGTTGCATGTTTCCTATTTCTTATTTCTCGTTTTAAACAAAAAATGTCATAACTGAAAAAAGTCACGGACCCTGGAGTCTGTGGAGGATAGATTTATAAATTAATAAAAAAAAAACTATTTCATAGAACTTGGTACCAGACTGACAAGTACAGTTTTCTGAAAAGCTCCAAATTTATTGGTGATAACAGTGCCTCATACTGAGTAAGAATTTGGCGTTGTTGATAGTGACTGTAATACACTTATATCCCGCGACTAAAAACAGATGATTTATAAAAAAAACAGAACTCACTTTAAAAAACTTAAAGTTATGACATAACTTGTTGGAGTCGGTTCGGTTTTGTAATAATATTTATTTTCACTATTTTCAGTGATGTATGCAGCTTAGATTATTTACTCATCTAAAATACTGTTCACCATCGACAAGAGTTGCAACAACTATTAAATCATCTAACTGAAAATTACGTAACAAATAAAAGAAATACATATCGTCGAACCTCTTGTATTGGAAGTCGGTAAAAAATACATTAAAGTATCAAACTACATGTTTGTGTCTATACGTGTAGCAGCCGCACATCTGCTACAGACAGACAGACTGACGAGCACCGCAGTAGGTAGGTACTGTCTAAATAATTAAACATGTTCCAAACATTTAGTATTCACTCAGTTTTTATACATTTTGTAGCTATTTTCTGACGCTGAACTGCTTTTCGCGGATTTCATCTGCTTGTTTTAGGCAACAATTATTAGTGAAGTCATTTGTATTTTGTTGTTTCTAATATGTTAGACTTTGATTACAATTTTACCTTATGGTAATACTATTATTTATTAAAGCAACGGTAGCCAAGCTGTATTATCTTTGGGCTGCTGTATAACACAGGTCTATGTTTTGAACCCCAGCGCCTGCTACAGCTCCACTCCACCGCATGGTAGAAGGCATTTTGCAAATGCTCGCCTGACTAGCTACCTCCCTCAAGTAGAAAATCTGTCGCCAAGCACTTAACTCTGTGTTCCGGCAGCTGTCCTTGAGAGCCAGTAAATAACAGGCAAACGAGACTTAACAACTGTAAGTATATGTCTCAGGGTGATGGGCGCAGTGCAGTTTGTCACTTGTGATGATTCGATCCCATGCGTGTTCCGTCATATAAAAAATATATAAAAAGAAAATTATACTACTAAATATACTACACATTGTAGTTCGTAAATTATGAGCTTAATTTTTTGATTTCAATAAGAAACATAATAAATTAAAATGACAAATCATATAATATTTATATTTAGCATACCAACATTAATGGCCGCCATTTTATATTACATATTGTTGGATATTATAAAAATATATTCATGTTTCTCATTCCATGAACACAATAAAGTCAAGATGCGTATTCTCAAACGTGAGTTATGTACAAGAGAGCGCCGTAAAACTTCACAAAATACTGCGCTCAATACTGAATAATTTGAAATCGTTTATTTATTCTTGTTATTCCTTGATTTATAAACGGCCCACTTCTCCAATAGTTCTTCTGCTGGAATTTAAACAATAAAATAGTTGTCGCTGTTTCAATTACTCTGTTTATGTTTAGACAAAATGAAATTATATTAATCAGCAGGTACTTATTCTGCTTGCTGGTAGGGCTTTTGGCGATGGCCCACCTAGCTACTCAGCTAGCTACCACCTTCAAGTAGAATATCTGTAGTCAGGTATGTTTCGGCAGCTGTCCTTGAAAGCCAGTTTTAGTTCAATGGTGAAATCCTATTTACAATCTTCTACGCTTGATCAATTACCTTTAGATGATTGTGGTTACAGGCTCGCTTAGGCAATAAAAGAAGAAAATCTGAAATAAAATTGGAAAAATAAATGTAGATATGTAAGTGCTTATCTACGGAGGATGGAGTAAAAGATAGATTTCGTCCTTTTTTTATTGAAACGGCAACCGCAAACGATTCGTAAAGGATTTTCGGAATTTTATAGATTTGAAATTTGTGGCCATATTTATATGATTTCGAAATTTAGATGGGACCTACTCAGTTTCAAAATACTATTATAACTTGGTAACTGTGTAAACGTTATCTACTAGACGCTGTGTTTAAGTCACATGCACCGTCATTTATTCCGGGTCTAGTTGGCGCACCCAAGGAACAATCGATAAAAGACATCATTCAACGTTCAACGTCCTTCCTCCAGGAGAGAGGAGGAGAGGTTGATTGGGAAGTATGCCAGTAGCTTCCACAGTACCTATTAATAACCAAATTTTGCGTCGAATTTATTTTAATAAGGATTAAAGTTATGGCTGATCTGAAGGATAATCGTAATTACATTCTAAATTGCTATTACGATTACATGCCTGCCTAGAAAAAACCAATAACCTCTGAACTTGAAGACTACAATTATAAAAAACAGAACTCAGTTAAAATATTCCATACGCATAAAGAAACAAAACTATGGACTTTACTTCAATAGAGGAAAAATCAATTACATCGAAGCTGACAACACTATCGCGGATAATATCCGAAAGGTTCTGTCTGTGTGTTGTCGCATAATTTTGAAACGATGAGTAGACCACGTGTAAACCTTAAAAACGCAGTATTGCTTATCGCAGTGATCTGATATCCCAGTAGCTTCAAAGCATGCGCATGCTGTAAAGGCCGACTTGACAGCTCCAACTACAAATAGAACATCTATTGTCCAATTAGCAGTGTGGATCGTTTACTATTTTTGGGAGGTAATTCTTATTTTATTTCAAATCTGTTCGCTATCTTCGAAATTATCACCAGCATAGTGGTCAAAGAATTACATTAACTTAAGAAAAACACAATATAATGGTGGAGTTTGCTATTCTAGTCTAATTATCATGTAACCTATGTCAAATATGGCAATTTCAAATAGGAAATACGTCAAAATTCCACACCGACGTTATCAAAAAGTATAAAGTCTGTGAAACCTCTGTACGTTCCTATTTCATCTTTTCTCGTAGTTACACAGTTTTTTAGACCTGTACAGTTTTACTATCGTAAGTATTTGTAGAGATCTCGTCAGTTTATAGCGCAATAAACCTCGGATCGCGCCCTGATACAGCGCTGAGAAAAGCTTGTTTATTTGTGCTTTATATAATCTATCTACGCTTGCTTTTATTCGTTACCTACGCAATATTTTTTCACTGTCGTATGGCTCCTACTATACTGATGGATGACCTCAAGGCTTTAAAAGATTGAATAGAGATGTGATTGTAATTTTTGAGGCAACGAGATTATTTTAGACCCGGATTCAATTTCGATTCCAACTCGAGTTTATGCTAATTTGTAATCAAGTAGATCCTTCCCAAAAATATCAACTTACGCAAAAAAGCTTTTGCCTAATTGTACTCGGGGTTGTTTATTTATTTTGTACTTAAATTTTCTACGAAATTGAATACTGGTACAGTTATTTACAAATACATTAAGATTTGTAGACTGAAAATTATATAGTACTAGCTTTCCGGGCGGGGCTCCGCCCGCGCGTATGTCGGTAATCGCGAAAAATCATTAACCTCTTTTTGCGCAGTCGAATAAAAACTATCCTATGTTTTTTCCCGGGTCTCAAACTATTTCAATACCAAATTTCATTCAAATCGGTCCAGTAGTTTTGGCGTGAAAGTGTAACAGACAGACAGACAGACAGAGTTAATTTCGCATTTATAATATTAGTACTGATAATATGTTGCAGCTACAATTTTTTTTTTTTTTTTTAGGGAGGACATAGATGCTGGCTACCGCCTGTGCGGTCGTCCAGCTCCACCGGGTTTTGGGCGAGGGCCTGGCCCTACAATAGCCCGGGAGGGAGAAGTGCCGAAGGCACTTCTCCCGAGACGGGCGTAGAAGGCGAAAAGCGCTTTCTACCTCCGTCTCCTGCGGACGCCGAAAACGTACCGCTATTATAGGAGGGGTTGACAGCGAGCTCAAGGGCACCACTGTGGTTCGGACCTTGTTTTTCGGGCTTGTCTCGCTGTCGAGAGACATGGGGGGGATCGGAGCAAAATGCCTCTGTGCAACTGCAGTGTTGCACAATTGGGCCCTACTGAATAATACTCTTTGACTATTTGGAGAGCAATTTATCGTGACCTTGTTTTTGCCTCGAGCTCGCCGGCGAGCTCGGTGTTTGATTGTGTGACCTCTAATTACCTCACACCTGGGGATTTTACCTCGACGACTTGCGGATAACGCTAAAGCTGCCAATGTAATGACTGCGATGGGGTCATCCGGGTCGTCTAATACCTGCCGTGGTCGGCGACGGGGGGGTTTGAAAAATGGGATAGAAGAGGCGGTCGAGTAGTTCGATGCCTGGACAACCAAAGGGTTCGAGTGGTGGGGCGCTCGATCAAAGTATCGGCGGGCGCAGTCCTTATTGAACTGCGCTAAAGAGGGAAGGTTTAGGTCGCAATGCAACTCGGTGTTCCGGATATACCACGGAGCGCCGGTTGCACTACGAAGAAAACGGTTTTGAATGACTTGAAGCTTATGGAGATGGGCCTCACTAGCATGACTAAACACTACTGATGCGTAAGTCATGATGGGGCGGATGCAGGCAGTGTAAAGTGTCTTCTTATTTCTAAGAGACATTTTACTCTCTTTGCGAATCAGGGGACCAAGGCGACCCATTACAAAGGCCGCTCTGTTACGGACGGTTGTTATATGATCGCTAAAGGTGAGATTCCGATCAAGGGTGACTCCGAGATATTTTGTTTTACTAACCCAGGGGATGGGTTGGTCGAACAAAGTTAAAGGTTGCGGGTAACGGGGGCGGCCCTTCTCAGTAAAGTACATAGCTGCACTTTTAACTGGGTTGACCGCGATGCGCCATTTACGGAACCAGTCACCGATCTCGGTGATGGCCCGTTGGAGGGCGGGAATGGACTTTCTACTGATATGCCACCCAGTGGTATAAATAGCGGTATCATCCGCGTATTGGGCTAGTAGGACGTTAGGCTGAGAGCGTGGGATGTCACTGGTATACAGCGCGAAAAGAATGGGTGATAGCACGGAGCCCTGAGGGACTCCGGCTCTGACTGGGTGGGGGGAGGAGAGGGTGCCTTCCACGCGATAGCGAAAGCTTCTGGCTTTAAGGAAGTCTTGTAGGATGAGCACAAGACGTTCTGGCACGCCAAATTGGTATAGCTTGTAAATCAAGCCATTGTGCCAGACTTTGTCAAAAGCTTTCGCTACGTCGAGGAAGACTGCTAGCGTTGTCTGGGGTTTGGGGTACTTGTTAAAGCCCTCAATGATGTGCTCCGTGAGGCGGTGCACCTGTTGGACGCATGAGTGTCCGGGTCTGAAGCCAAACTGCTCATCTGGGATAAGGTGGTGTTCCTTAGCATGGGACTGGAGACGGTTTGCAAGTAACCGCTCGTAAAGTTTGCCTAAGGCACTGAGGAGGCTGATGGGGCGGTAACTGGTGGGGTCAGATGAGCTTTTGCCTGGTTTGTGAATGCCAATGACATTTGCACATTTCCAGGTGTCTGGGAATAAGCAGTGGCTCATAGCAGCATTGAAGATGCTGACTAGGAGATGGATGAGAGGAGGAGAGAGGGTTTTAAGAACCCTGTTGGAGATGCCATCGGCACCGGGGGATTTGCGCGGTCGGAGGGCCTTGATCAGTCTCGCCACCTCAGCGTAAGTCGCTAAGGTGATTGGTGGGAGTTCAGAGGTGACCACAGAGCTTTTACGTTCGACTTCAGCATCCACCGAATCGAGGTGAGCTTGGTCAACGTGATCTACGTTAGGGGAACACTGAGCCTCTAGGCTATCAGCTAGGCACTCAGCTTTGTCTTCGTCAAAGAACGCTGGGACTAGTGGGACTGGTCTGTATAAGGGAGGCATGTCGTTGTAGTTACTTCCTTTCATACCTCGCGCCAAGTCCCAATAAGCCTGGTGGCTTGGCACGAGGTTTGAAAGTTTGTCACCCCATTGTTGATCACGCAACTCAGACATGCGACTTTGAACCATGCGTTCAAAGTGGCGTTTCTTAGTTTTGTTCTCTTTACTGGGGTAAGAGTCGTAATGTCGGGTCACTGCTTTACTTTCCGTCACTAATCGTCTCACATCCGCTGGAATGACAAGGCGCCGGTCGTCCGGCACCATGACCTCCTTTGCGGATGCACCTACTACGGTGGAGAGGTGATTAGTGAACGAATCGATCGCAAGGGTTACGTCATCTTTAGTCAGGATGTCGTCAGGGATCTTGTCAAGGTCCGGTGAACTGATAGCTTTTAGGGCAACGCCTAATTGCTTCCAGTTCACTATCGTCTTAGTGGGGCGGGGGAGGTCTGTTGTTGGGTCGGGACCTAGTCGCAGTATAATGGGTCGGTGGTCAGAGTGAAGCTCGTGAACCACTTCTATGGAGCGTAACTGGAGTGTTACGCCTCTGAGTAGTGCCATGTCAAGCAAGTCAGGTCGAAAGTCTTCCGTATGAGGGTAGTGAGTGGGCTCAGTGGGCGCAATTATGTCAAAATTAAGTTCTGCGACTAGTTTTTCAAGTGCAATGCCTCTGGGATTGTTGACGTTACAATTCCATAGGATGTGCTTACTATTGAAGTCGCCAATCAGAAGGACGGCGCTTCCTAATGAGAAAAATGCTTCTAAGTCAGCTCGGACGATCGGCTTTTGACAAGCTTGGTAACAGGACGCTATGACTATAGGTTGATGACCAGTCATAGCTAGGAGGCAACAAGATGCTTCCATATTAACAAGAGTCGGGGTAGGTAGGGGGATGCAGTGCAGGGACCTTTTGTAATAGATAAGAGTGCCTCCCCCACGGGAGTTCACTCTATCATCACGTACCGTTCTGTAATTGGCAAACCTAGGGTTCGCCTTCCCCGGTTTTAGAAGGGTCTCCTGCACGCATATAATGTCGATAAGGTGGGTGCAACAAAAGTCGTGGACAAGGTCACGTTGTCTAAAGAAACCGTTAGCGTTGAATGACGCTAACGAAACTGAGCGCGGTTTCGTGCGTGCGGTTGTACTACCCATAGTGGTTGTACTGGGGAGGGGCCTGGGGAACGAAGCGCTTAAGGGCGCTAAGTAAATTCGCGTGTTCCAATGTATATTGGATCACGTCCGCTGGGGATTGAGCGAAGTGCATCTTGTGCGCTAGCTCGCGGACTTCGTTGATGTCAATAGACATCGCCAGGTCGCTGACTAGTTTGATGTCCTCTTGAAGAGAGGCATCCATCAGCGGCATGGGTGGGGCTTGTGGCCGAGGAATGGCGCGGGGAGGAGGGGCGCGAACGGAGTTGGCAAAGGGTGCCGGGAGCGCAGGGCGAGCCGGGGCCGGTGCGCGGGCAGGGGCCGGGGCGCGGGCGGGAGTGGGTGCGGGCGCGCGGGCCGGGGCGCGGGCGGGAGTGATGGTCTTTACCATACTGGGTGGTTTAGACCATGCGTTACGGGCGGGGAGCGGCGCGGGTATTACCTGTGAAGCAGGTATTACCGACAGCTTAGGGCTGACCCGTTGGTAACGGTCATGTGAGGGACGGGTCGGCCTATGCCTTGCCACCCTGTGGTTTATGCGTGGTGCTTTTGGGCAGCCGCGGTAATTCGCGGTATGTCCTTGAGCACCGCATAGAACGCAGCTGGGTGGGTCCGGCGAGTCCCGAGTGCGAGTGCACGCCGCTGTCGCGTGATCGCCTAGGCACTTGACGCACCTAGCGCGAGCGAAACAGAAGCGGGAGGCGTGACCGTACAATTGGCAGTTGTGACACTGCGAGGGACTTCCATTTTTAAATGGGGCTTGTACGTCTAACCCAGAGAGGCCGCAGACCTTTTTTAAATTAAAAATGGCCTTGCCCTCTGGTGTACGGTCTAGTACTACTAGTACTAGGTCATATGGACTGCGGTCCTTCCCGCTGTACATGCGGTGAACCGCATGCACTGGGAAGTCTTGTGCTTTAAGGTCGTCACATACCGCATCGGTATGTATCTCCTTAGGCACACCGCGAATCACAACGCGAAGGACTTTCTCCTCTTCGAGCGCATAAGTGTGAAAACTTATGCTCTCTTTACGGAGGAGCTTTGTTAGCGCTCTGTGGTCGCTACTAGTGGGCACTTGGACTTTAATGCCCTGCTGCGTGGAGCGGGCATTAGTATAATGGATCCCACGATCCGAAACTAAGCGGGACAGCATGTCCCATTTGCTTTTGTCCTGAATGAACAAAGGCGGAGGCGGTTTTTCGCGACGTGCGCTCGCGTCCTGAGGGGACGCGGCGGTTGAAACCGGAGCGGAGGGAGGAGACGCGGGGCGCGGGGCGGGGGTCGGTTTTTTGCCGGAGGCGGGGGCCTTTGCGGGTGCCTTGGCGGGAGGGGCGGAAGTGGCGCAACTAGCGGCTTTGGGCGCGCGCTTGCGTTTGCGATCTACGACGGTGTAACCGTCGTTATCGGAATCAGAGTCCGTGCGTGAGGCGCCGGCCTGATCTACCTCCATGTCCGTTTCGGATTCCGAAACGGTCTCGACAATGGCGAAGGAGGGACGGGTACTCGCTGACCTCCCGATCGGTGAGCGAGAGCGAGACCGTTCACGGGGAGGGGCTGCCACCGTGCGTCTATTGTCGGGCCCGGGAGCGGGCGAAGTAGGGCTATCCTCTGAATAGGATCGGGTCAAGGGAGGAACGCTGGCCTCCGGGTTTGAAGTCCCGGAGGGAGCGATGAGAGTGTCCGTGAGGCGGGCATTCTCTTCCTCTTCAAGCAGTTGCATATGTGCAACGTATAGATCGGGGTGGCGGAGGGCGAAGGTCTGAAGGACCTGCACCTCACCGTTAGAGGGACGGGACTGCATCCTGAGGGGAATACTCAGGACGCCCTATCAAGGGTTTGAATTCCCTCACACACCTTGTGAGCTCACTGTGTGAGAGGGAGTGTGTACCTAGGGTGTGCCCTAGTTGTGTACCCTCTCCGAGCTTTTTTCTCGGCGGAGAGGGGTGCTCCTAAGCGCTACTCCGGGGTTGACTAGGGGCGACCCCAAGGCCAGTAATCCCGGAGCCCAGCTTGCTTCGGCTGACCCGTGAAGCGGGAAAGGCCACGGTGCAAGGTTAAACCAAAACAACAACAGTGGCCGTTGTCACCGTAGGGTGTCACACTGCGACCGCAGCAAATGGCGGATTTGATCGTTCAGACGGGTTTGGCTGACGCTACCCCACGCCTGAACGACGTCGCTTAACAGCACAAAGTGTGTTGTTACGCGACTGTTACTATGTTGTGTCGGGTAGTAAAGTGGTGAAATGCGCACCGAAAAGTGCGGTCAAAACAAGACCACCAGCCCGATATGATGTTGTTCGTCCGAAACAAGGGACTTGGGTAGGTGGTAATGCCTGACGTCTTAGAGCGCCTCTGCGCGACGGCACGGCGAGCTCGTAGCTCGCGTTGCTCGGCGTTCGGCGGCTGCTCAGCTTCTGCACACAAAACAAAAACTTCGTCAGGACTGCGTATTCCAAGGCACTGGTCTGCAACTAGCGTCGGAACGATGACCCGAGTGAGACGGCAATAGTGCGGGGACTATTGCGGTCTCACTGGGAGATACTGGCGGAGCTGTAGACAGGTGTGCACGGTGTGGCGGCACAGGTCGGAATGTGCAGCTACAATTGATATGCTATATGCATATATAGCTAGTAACCAAAAATTCCAATATAGAATTTGATTGTAATTATGAGCGTATCAAGAAAGATCATTTATTTATAGACATGACAACTAAATGATTATGGTAATAGCCGGAGAATATTTTTTGTATTCTTGACGGATGCACATTATGTCCTAAGTTTCTGTCTATCTTATGCATTTCTATCTTAACTAATTTCATAACCTAGTCTGCTATGACTTATAGGTTGTCTAAATGCTTTCGTTGTAGTAGCTGTAGTGTTGTATATAGTTCGTAGTATTTTGTTTAATAAAGAAATACCGCTGGGAAAAAAAATAATCATAACAGGGTAGGTATTTAACTTTTATCTGTAATGAAATTTCAGGCAAGCAGTGTTGGTAGGAGAAACGCGCAGGTATTCCTCCGGCCAAAACTGCTTTTCATTGTTGTTTAGTAAGCTGGAAAAAATACCAATTTTTTAAAGAATATTCTTTGTTTGGAATACTATGCCCTTAATGTTAATTCTAAATTCTCTAAATATGTCCTAATTTTCTGACTTGCCAATACTCAACTGTCAAAATCTACTGACAATGAAATACAGAGAGGCTACAGAAAAGAATTACTACTTTACTGGATGATCCAGTAAAAAACTATGAAGGACGCATAATCTCTTTATATAAAGCTCGATTACCATACACTGACTGACTCACTCACTGACTGACTGACTGACTCACTGACTGACTGACTGACATAATTGTTCTCCCAGAAGGAGTCGAGTAGGAAGAAAGTGATGTATGGGAAAAGTGTAGGGGGGGTTTAGGTGAGTATGGGAAAAATCGAAAATCATAAAAATGACGCCTGCCAAGTAAAGACGGATGACATATCTCGAAAACGGTAAGAGATAGATAGGGGGTGCTCGACCAAATGTCATAGGGGATCGGGGGAGCAGTCGAATGACACCTGTCAAAAATGCTCCTCTCATGCTTCATTCTTCATTTGGAGTATTTTTCTTACATTTTCGACTGTATTTGGAGTTTTTGTGGGATTTTCGACTGTTTTTGGAGTTTTTGTCCTATAACAGGGAATATTTTGAAATCTGTCATTTTTTTTTTAGGCTCAGATGCTCCTCTCATTCTTCATACTGCATTTGGAGTATTATACCGTACATTTTCGACTGTATGTGGGGTTTTTGTGGGATTTTCGACTGAATTTGGAGTTAAGGTCCTACATCAGTGTATAGCGAGCCCGAAGGGCGAGCTTCTGGTGAGGCCGAAGGCCGAACTTCTTGTGAGGCCGAAGGCCGAACTCCGGCCCGCGAGGCCGTAGGCCGAGCGTATGGTGCGCGAGCCCGTAGGGCGAGCGCATGGCGAGGCCGCAGGCCGAGCCGTATTAGTGTCTTGCGAGGCCGAAGGCCGAGCTCCGAATTGACATGCTCCTCTCATTCTTCATACTGTATTTGGAGTATTTTACCATACAAAACCGACTGTATTTGGAGTTTTTGTGGGATTTTCGACTGAATTTGGAGTCACTGTCATACGTAAAGGTATAGCGAGCCCGAAGGGCGAGCTTCTGGTGAGGCCGAAGGCCGAACTTTCGGCCAGCGAGGCCGAAGGCCGAGCGTATGGTGCGCGAGCCCGAAGGGCGAGCGCTTGGCGAGGCCGCAGGCTGAGCCGTGTTAGTGTCTTGCGAGGCCGAAGGCCGAGCTCCGAATTTACATGCTCCTCTCATTCTTCATTCTGTATTTGGAGTATTTAACCATATATTATCGACTGTTTTAGGAGTTTAGTGGGAGTTTTGACTACATTTGGAGTAACTGACCGAGGCAGAAGGCCGAGCTCCGACTTGAGAGTATCTTCCACATCTCCGACTGGTCTCCATGGTAACTGCCCGTCATAACCAAAGCACCTACGAGTGGGGTTCCTTTACCGAAGTGACTCGGAACCTTGGTACAACTCTGACCGTACCACTTTTTTATGGCGGTAGGGTGAATTTGGTTTGGTGGTTACAGTATGGTTCCTTATTGTATTAGGAGTTTGTATGGGACGTCGTATATCTTTTGGATTTTTGAAAATTTTTTTTAATGTATAAGGTGTTTTGATATAATTTAATACTGCATAACGATAAATGCGGGCCGCTTGCGGCCCGCACACTGCCCGAAAAACTAGTTATATATATATACTTAGTTATATTTTTATATAAGCTGTACATACTTACTTTATAAGTATATAATTATGTTTAAAATATATTAAACTCGACGACTTGAGATTTTTTAGAATCTCACCAAACAGATTAAAAAAAAATTACAGAATACACGAGTTTGTAGCGTTGCTACAGTTTTTATTGTTTGTATTGCAAAACAACTATAATAAAACTTACCACTGAGACAAATGAACAAAGGAATTTACATTAGTAAACAAACAAATTTCCGTCATTCTGAGGATGTGTAGCACTACTTAGCTACATATACTTAGCTAGCATTGTGGGAACTTGTTTTCATTCATATTTACGATATAAACAACACTCAATATGAGGTTACAACTCCTTTTTTTTGTAATTCATACTTTGTTTCGTAAAAACAAATATTCGGCATTTTGCAAACACTATAATGACAATGACGTTTTAGTAAAACGACATGAAGTAAGAGTTATGAATGTCAGCCATTTGCGCTGTGATTGGTTGAATCGTTGCGGAGCACATTCAAAAACTGTACTTTTGTTTATGAAAAGTTCCAATTTGTAGAACGGAACGTAGCGCGTTCTTTACGCAAACAAGGTTTCATTTTAATATATGTGAAATTAAGATTTCTACATAGTTAGACAAACAAAGATTGTTAGATGGCACAAAAACAACTTTATTTAAGCCTTATCTACAATTTAGGAAAATGTATTTTTACTCATAAACTACGGTTGTGTCATGACGCTGCAAGGGGGTCTGCGTGAGATGGAACGGTCGGCTGAGAGGTCTTCCCGGATTGGTTCATGCGCTTGAGTCTGACTAAGAAAAAATAGTAAGAATTAAAGATGGCCGAGATGATGAATGAGCTTGGTGTTCTTGGCGATCACGGCGAAGATTTTAATCATCGGCACCGGCGAGTCCCGCTGACGAATTAAAAAAAAGGTGAGATAAAACTGATCTAAATTTCAACGGTGTTCAGATTCTTTTTGTTGCGAAAGATTCTTTTTGGCGTCATGCGACTCGACCACGTTTGAAATACTAACGCTGTGATATTTTTCCACAGCGGGTTTTTGTTACCCCGCATTCTTGGGACTGCCAGCCCCAGCCCTACGAACGACCCGGAACCCCACGGTACCTGAGTTTGCCCCGCGATTGGGAATATAAGGAATAATAACTTTATGACGGCGCGGTTCATCCCGCCACATTGCGCAAGTATGCTTAATAACATTTAAATTTTATTTCGCACTCGACATTTGGAAGGTGTCCATCCTCTTCACGACCCCCAGCATTTCATCACGGCAAAAGTGAATAGCTCCACATTGGGACGCTATACTGCATAACCAGCGTCAGTGTGCAAATATTGCGAGATCCAGTTCATGGAATGAGATGCTCGTCGTCAAGTTTATTATAATATCTATTTAGGGACATTTTTTAGTAATTTGATGCACAAGGACATTGTCTGGCCAACAATGTACCTTCATAAATCTTAGGAAATTTATTATTTCATATAATTTGCTCAAAGGAATTTAATCCAGTTAATTAGTTTGTTTATTTAACCAACTGTTATTTCACCTTGTCTTTGAGAATGTTCAATGTACAAGTAAAAAGGGTATTAAATTAGAAATACTTTTCAAGAAGTAGGCACTTGTAAATTTGTGTCATTTCATTGAGGATAGCTACTCTTATATATTAAAATATGCATTTATAAATTGTTATTACTGTGTTTAGAATAACTAGTTTATAGCATCTTAGACATTATAGTTCTATAACACACATACACACTTCACATTCCACTTCGGTTAGGATTATTTACTCCGGTGTAAGATACGCACTGGCAAATTAGTATTACTGCATGGAAATATTGTTACCTTCTTTTTTTATTAAAAACATACTTCTAGATTCGAATTTAATTCTTTCATTTTGTCCTCATAAAACAATTTCAGAAATAATAATATGAACGGTCCTTGAAACAAAGGTTTGTTGTTTTGTTGACTGATTGTTATCCAGGTAAAGTATATAACTTTTGATCCAAAGGTCCTATGACCATCTGCAAAGCAACTTTTAGAATCCTCTTGGCGAGCTCCAGCTGATGGAAACATTTTCCCAGTTGACCCACTTTCCCGTAAGTTTAACTTTGTGAGGTGGTTAAGGTGGAATTATTTTTATTGCTTTGCAAATTACCTAACGTGTGTTTTTATTTATACTACACCACTTATCACGTTACAAGTTACAATCAATATCCATCGCAATTACTATAAAATGTCGCTTGGTTCTCATCGTAAAGGTAAAAAAAAGTTATTTCCTCGTACTGTGGTACAAAGTTGTAAAAATATAATAATAAAAATATTTCCTTGTTATGTGGTACTAGGTAGTGGTACCATAAATCTGCGTGTACAAGTAAGTAGATAGGTAAGTACTTCCCGCCGCGGCACGCACGTCCGTATTTCCGACGGCACTGCGCGAGCAATCGTTTTATAGCATTTCGATAACATCTCGGATTCACTCGACATGTTTATAGAAAAAACACGGTTTATTTCTGTTGTCTTCATAAAACGCAACGAGGGCTGTTTTTCTTCGTGATTTTCGTTTCAACATTATCTATTCTAGTATATGGACTCTTGAATGTAGAAACAATTACGTAAATAAGTACGTCCGTACTTCTCTTTATGTTCTCCTTGTTGTGGCTTTGTTACGGAAGAGACACGAGGCCTGCATTTGTTAAAGGCGAGGTTTATCCGGTCGGTAATCCTTCTATCATTTTATCAATTCGAATTAAAAAATGGCATATCTATATGGATAAATTGAAGAAATCACAGGTAGATATAATATGTCATTACAAAGTTATGGACTAACCCCGACCATAGAAAAATAATTATTTATTTATCTATGCCCCGGCAGGGTTATTTATAGTGCTTGATTTAGATTATCACAACTATGGAATGCGAAAAAACATTTGAGTCTAGAAATTTAGAAATAGGCGTAAGTATTAATAATTTGGACATAGTCATAACCAGATATTATTATATTGTTTTTGTTATATCTCGAAAATAAACGCCAACAATTTATTAATGTTATAATTTATTTTTTTATAAGTACTCACACCTTTCCCGAGCATAGATGGCAGAGAGAGCGCATCCTTGCTACAGATCACTAATCAAATAAGCGGTACGTTCCTATCCCACAGTTTAGAAAAAAAAGTATTTGTATGTGAAAGAAAGCAAGAGCAAGGATATACTTTCTACTATGTTACTGCTTAAGTACCCCTTCAGATATGTATGGTTATTTATTTAGAGTATACTCATCGTCATATTTTCTAACAAAAAAATATGTAGAATGTTGTCCAAACCAAGTAAGTAAAAAATATTGAGAGTGGGCAGAGCGTAGCATAGCAAGCTACGTGTAGCGCACGAAAAATTCCTACCTGTTTGAAGATCAGAGTATTCTTGTCAGTGAAATTGCAGCCATACACTGTGTGGGCTAAGAATTAACACATGAAATACCAATCAAGATCATGGCGGTACTATATATTACTGTATGCAAAAGTTATGAGTTGCAGTCGATGAAGGTCCCATCAGCAGAAAAAAAACCGTCCTGGAGATGTGAGGCTATCTCCTTAATTTGTTAAAACAACTTTTAACGGGCATGCTTAAAATTGAATATTTTGAAAAGAAAATATTCATCCCTGCAGACCTGGATAGAATTGGTGTAATTCCGTGGGCTTAGAGATAAGCGTTCATCGAGTCAGATGTACCTATTGGTCGTCGCTCCGAATTTATTGAAGGTTCAGATCCCACGTGAATTCATAATTTTCCTTTCAAAAAGACTTCATATTAAAATTGTATTATAATGGAAACTCTTGATCTTGTACGTGAATAAATTGAACTTTATTTGACTTTATCATGTCGTTAAAGTGCGTTTCAGGCGGTTTACGAGAATTAATTTACATTAATTTTAGAACAGTTAAAAGGCTTTTTAAAGAAAGGTAAAGTTTCAGTTGACGCAGACACGTTAAGACGTTCTAAACCCTAGTGCATTAAGCACGCAGGGTTTCAAGTCCAAGACAAAAGTTATATAATAAACAAAACTAGATAATATTTAACGTTTAACGTTTGATGTCGACGCACAAGGAAGAAATTGTAGTATGCAAGTCTTACAGTTACTTTTGAACGCGGCCGTAGTGATAGGTTGGTTATATATACTCACTTTTTGTGAATGATCAAGATAAATACATTTTTCCAAATGATAGAAGATTCCTTTTTATTGTGTCCCGGGAACCGTTCAATACTCTGGAATGTTAATGATGATTTCTTGTAAGAAAATCTTATAATATCCCCAAACAAAACTAAAAAATCTTCTTTTGGACGTGCTCGTGCCACTAGGCAGGCAAGGACTGGCAAAAAAATTACATTATCTTAGCAGATATTCCATAAAATGAAGAGAGTATTCTTGATTAGATTTAGTTAGAACAACTATTTGCAGGCCCTGATACGATGGGGGCCCTCAATCTTATTAAGGTCAACGAGATCCCAAGTAAAGCAACCCACTACAATCCAATTGAACAGGCCGTCTGTAATGGTAAGTACCTTACTTCGTCGCCACTGATAGTTTACAAGCACTTGGTTCGAATCTAAAAGCATTGAGTATGTCACCAAAGATCGTGAAAACGGTCGGGCACGGCATTTACACAATTTTATACGTCTTCGACGACCTATCTCCAAGCCTATTTCAGTAACAAACATGGAAAGTTGAGATTACTGATACAAGGTAATACTTTTATTACGAGCTGGTAGGCTCTTCTTCTGGTGGGTACTATCGCTATATCAAATATATTCTGCATTGAAGCAGTAATTTGCCAATAGTACTATTAATACTTTTGCACCTAACGGTGTGTTCCGGCAGCTGTCCTTGAGAACCAGTAACTTTAGGTTAGCTTGAACAACATATTCGACCACATTATCACTTACCGTCAGGTGAGATAGTGGGCAAAGGCTAACCTATTAGCAAATGCCTCTGAGTGACTAGTTGAGTGCAGCATCACGCAGATCAGTGGTACTGATCCTGTAATAGGTGATCGTAACGCTCACAACCGTGCGGGACACTTTTGACACACTTAACTAGCTGTCTTAAAAACCATTATTGAGGGATTTAAGAGATTTGAAATGACGTACCAAGATAGTATTTATGGGGCAAGTTTGTGAAAACTTAAGGGGGCTTTAAGATCAATTAGGAGCTTGTATCGAAAAAATATCACAAAATACGAATATAAAACAGAGTTCAATCTATATGTACGCTGCAATACGCCACAACCCTTTGTTTGTCCAAAAAGGGGGTGTTCACATTCTAAGTGACCAAAGTTATCCCCTATTGACAATGACATCACAGGCACATAAGAATTAACAACTTTTGGCTCAAGGTAAAGAACACAGTGCAATTCGTCACTTGTGATGAAATTAATCTGTTGTAGACAGAAGTTACCGCTTAAAATCAGGTGGGTCTCATGCATGTTCCATCACAATAAATAAAAAAAATCTAAGGTATGTGGTAATAAAATTTTGTTTTTAACACACGGTGGCTGCGTTCAAAATACGGATCGCCTGCACGGCAGGACCTGTCGTTGTCACTAGGCTATCACTGTGTCAATGTGTTCACAGTCCTTCTGAACATCTAGTTTCCATATTTAAGTAATATGCCTTCAACTCTTTTTACGACGGTAGTGATGTGGAGGTGCATATTCTGTCTTCACGGCACCCCTCGGGAATTACTTTATTACCTATAAAAGGAAATATAATAATATAGGTTGGTATCTATGCATGATGTGAAGTTTCCATAAAGAATTTATGCTATATCAACAGGAAGACGAAGTGCGGAGTGAGGGGGGTTGAGATAGCAACAGGTGGCAACCATCAAGGGGGCCGAGTACCAACTTGGGAACATTCCGCCAAAAGTCGTCGCCGCAACTTATGACGAGCAATTTGGCTCCGGGGAAGTGATTAATTTCTAAGAGTTTGTACAATTAAAGAGTATTTATGCAACAATTGTAATATATTTTACATTGGATAAGCATGTTTCAAACATTTGTCATTAATTGCGGATGTGTTAAGAGGATTATATACCGCGTACTTCTCCATACAAAAAGAAATAGTACATTGTTCACCGAGAGGAGAAAGTGACCGATTACCGTCGAGGGTGTCACCCGAGATCGGGAATCGCACTTTCTCTCGAGTGATACATAGTGCTTTATACTACACCTACCTTTTATTTTACTTTTCTACGAAAACTGAATCCTCAAACAACACACAAATTGAAAATGGCGCCAATGGCGTCTGCAATTTTCACATGTTCGTTTTTCAAATTGTTTGACACCATCCAACACACAGCTTGTGGCCAGTGTCATTTTGCGAACTTAGAGATAAAAACTCACTGTAAAAACTTTTTGGCTTTTGATATTTAGTTTACCAGCGCATAGTCTTACCCAAAATTAAAAAAGAAAAACCACGTAAGAAATGGATTTTCATACACTTTTCTCTCCCGCTCAGATGCGTTTTCTCCCCGCATATTTGTTCGATATGCAATGACGTACTTTCTACCGTAAATTTGATAAAGTATCAAGGTACTTTCCGAGCAGGTGTAGTATAAAAGCTCTTTTCTACCTCTTAATATTGCCCGATTTCAGTGATTTTTGTGTTCATGTATTGAATATATCATTGACTAGGCATGTAATAACTTTAAAATTAGAAGAAACTTTAAAGTTTTAAAGAAAGCAGGATATGCTTCTAACTTTAAAGTTATTTAGAAAACTGGAATAAACAAAACGTACAAGCCTAGTCAATGATATGTTCAATACATGAACACAAAATTCACCAAAATCGGGCAATATTAAAAGGTAGAAAAGAGCTTTTTCTTTTTGCATGGAGAAGTACGCGCTAAATAAAATAAAGTTCAACGTGATTGGTTTTAACCCCTCAACAGCCACTATCATTACCATATGGAAGGTCTGTTTTAAAAAAAAATGTTTCTAATGTTAATTTATTTATAATACAATATATGAACTTTATTAAAATATTACATTAGTCTTCAGAGATCAAAATATCAATACCTACTTTATTTACGCCGTCTAAATTTTTCAAACCTCAGGCTTATATTTTAGAAATCATTGGAGCACAAAATGTTATGCCCCGGACGGGAATTGAACTCGCGTCCTCCAATTTCGCGCCGGATGCCTAAACCGCTAGGCACGTATGATATTATGAAGATTTAAATTCCGGCCCTTATATCTAATGTATTTCCAGATAAAGGTAAGATTGTTATGATGTCTTGGAGTATACCTACACTAGAATGAGAGTCGTATGTATTTAGCATAATATAATAACAAAGCGATATCTTTAGTATCAACTTTACTAAAACTATGTAACGTACCTACCCTTTTCAGTATAAAATAAAACCGAAAAACTTGATTTCAAATATGAATATATAATTCTTACGCAAGCAAACCCACAAACTAAATGTCTAGAAAAGATACAAAGAGATCACAAAGTAAAACCAACTTGCGTCAGAGACTAAAACGGCATTAAATCCAGTTACAATACAAATACATTATTCTGACATTATACTTATTTAAGTAATCTCTTTGTAATACAAGAAAAAAATTTTTACGTTTCGTGGAACTGTACACATTAGTCGCGCTTCAGCCTTTGTGAAACATTTTATGGGTAGGTACAGACTGTAGGTAGGCAATTTTGACTGTGTGGAATGGAAAATCATTTTGTTTCAATACTGAGGAAACAGGGCCAAGAACATCGTAACATCTGTTTTGTTGCCATAACAACGTTTGAAGAACAGATCAGATCTACTCAGTATTTTGTACAAATGTTTTCATATGAACTAGTTAACATTTATAAATAAAACAAAGGCCATACATGTGTCTACGTAAACACACTGAAGTGCTAATTATTAAAGGGTTTTTTGTATTCTTCCTCGCGACAATATCTACAACTGTTGTGACAGTGGGTGTTCACTTCCTTGATCTCAGAAGGAAAAACTCTTCTGAATGATTCTTCTTTATACTGCTAAACTGATTCTACTTCGTACTACCAAACAAATAACAGCTTTCAAGTGGCCTTTCCCGGGTCGCTGGACCACCGATTCTGCTGAATCGCTTGAATCAAGCGCTCATGTAGTTCACAATAGATTTCCTCTTTGCTTTTCAGTTTTTATTTGTACTCTTTTAAAATTCTGTGCCTTTATCCCTCAAAGCCCTTATCCCTTGTTTAAGTTTCTGGCCATCGTAAATTGTGGTTTCCAACAGGGTTAAATGACGCCTCGTACAAGTCAGTTATGATTTCTACTTCACTTCTTTGACCTTATTTCAACCTACGTAGTGGTCACTTAAACAAATACAATTGAGCACTTATCTGTAGCTTATGATGAATTGTGTTGTATTGGTCTGGATCAAGCCATTCTACTTGCTCTATGGGTGTTTGTCCAAGAAAAGGTGCATCATAAATAACACCTCCATCACAAAGAAATTGAATAGTAGCTGCCCCTTACAAATTCTGGTCTCTTAAACATGTAGCACATTGCGGTGTTAAAATATCTGATCAGACTTGACATTTATACGCGTATACCCTTTAGTATTTTTTAATTCTTCCTTTAATTGTATATGGTGCAGCCTCATAGCGTTATACGCGGCTAGGAAGCAAGCGAGTCCCAGCCGGTTCTTAATTAATAGTTATAGGTAAGCTTTGTTGTAATAATAAACAAGTCATACCGTACCTAATGTGTGGTTGATAGTTAACGAGCACCTGCAAGCCCTGACCGGTGATTAGTGACGCGACGCGCCATGCATGCTATTAAATAAACTAGCGCAACGCTTTTATCTAAACATGGTAAGTTATGGCGACTAACTAGAAAAATGTAATAAGTTTTTAACTTTTATTACATTTGGGAGGTCTTAAACAGATGTTTGGGCTGTTAGGAAACGTATCAAAGCTACTACGGGATATGACGCGTGCGTGACCATAAATGATGATACATAGAAATAATGATCATTATTAACATCATCTGAGTTTTGTTACAATGCTTCTACGTATAATAATATTAAAAAATTTCGTAGCTAGCTGTGTGTATTTATAATCTCACTTGTAGCGGATAAACTAGCAAGGAGCATAGCCCAAAACAAAAGTTAACATTTTGATTCGATGTTCTGAGAGAATATATCAACTCCACAAGATTGTAGTACGTGTAGAATTAATTGACTACTAGAAATACTGATGTGTGTGTCTGGCTTCTGTTCTTAGACGTTCTTCCCACACTAGAACTTCTTTTGATTATATCATCAAATAACAAAAAGGTGAAAGTAGAGAGCAAAATATGTAAACCTATATCACTTAAAAATCACGTAAGCCGATAGCTTCAGTGAATTTAAATGAAACGTTAAAAGCAAAGCTGAGTTAAGGTAACTCTGTGCCATTGTAGACGGTAGACAAACAGAATAGAATGGTTTCGTACCACCGCACCGCCACCGCGCCATGCGGCTCACCGCCACCGTTCACTCATTTAGATTACATCGTAAACTAAATGGAAAAGAAACAGACCTGCGTATCACAGAGACACGCTCATTTTCTTTTATTTTAGCAAAATAATAGAATGGGTTGGTTTAATGCTCTATCGTTATATATGTATATATAAAATATATACATATAGTACACACCTCACAGTTCTAGCGTTGTATGGCGGTTGAATTAACTTTCTTCATGTTTTAGCCCGTGGGGTGCCGGGGTGCTAGGATGTCACCCCTCACGACGATATCATGAATGTCACCATCTCACTCCGTGCGTGTCGTAAGAGGCGACTAAGGGTAAACTACTAGAACGTGGGCAGCAGCGCCTCCTGAGGAAGTGCGATCCCCAAGACGCCCATGCACCAATATTTCATTATCAGACCCACATAGGGTGCCATAGTACACGCCTGGCGAGCGTCCCCTTCAATGGGAGGCTGTGTATAGCAGTGGTCAATCCAGCTGATTTTGATTATTATTTATTTTTATTTATTACGATTTTGAGCATTCTTTTTTAGATCCGTGTACTTTCTAGGTACTTAAATATTATAAATTAAACCGCCAAAAAACACTCACGTTGGGGATCGAATACGTCGTATTCGCTCGGTATCGCGCCAAGCCGCGCGGGCCGCGCGCCGCAGAGCCCGTCGGGAGCTCGCAGACGCAGCACAGCACTCGCCCTGATGATGAGCATCTGATATGCTCGAAACCCGCGAGACGTATTCGATCCCCAACGTGAGTGTTTTTAGCCGGTTTAATTTATAATATTTAAATATGTGTGAAACTCACGAGAATTTCATTTCAAAAATTTCTAGGTACTGCACGTCTGAATGCATAATTTAGGAACGTCAGAAGAATTATTTAATGTTTTATTCCCGCAATTTCGTAGACTTAGGTAAACTCAGTAGGTACTTAAGAAATGAAGATGAAAAGTACCATACCATGGTGAGTGTGGAGAGTGAGGAGTTAGATGCATCTCTGTGAGAATTATTTCTGCGCGGTACTTCTCATTTTACGTCTAAGAATGTTAAACCAAAACACTTATGATTTTAACATCTGTGGCGATAGAATTATCTCAAGCAAAAAAAAACAGCCATTTAACAACTGCCATTAACACTGCAATTAAGTATAAAACCAAGCCTAATCTAAGTAAAGTTACAGTTAATATGAATATAAGCATATATATTTAAGACATCTGACATCAATATTGAATGATATTGGATTTGACGGTACACTCAGAACACGCGACGTGTTTATTGGACCAACAAATTGAATCACAGAGGGTTGTCTCTCAAAAGACTTCTTTTGCTGACTGTACGGACTTTAGGAAATATGATCAAGTGACGTGAAGTGCTGACACCTTCGATGGCAGTGACGATCAGCTATTCTTATATAGATAGGAGTACCTGAATATATCGGATACATGACAGATAAATAACCGTCTTGTCTGTAGGAGGTGATCTATGAAACAATCAGAATCACTCAAGTCCATTCTCAAAAAGATCCCTTACGAATTTTTGATTTTGCTGATTCAATTACTTTGTATACTCGTTTTACATCTGAAACAAGCTGGGAGCGGTTGCCAAAGTAGGTACTAGTTTAATTAATAGATTTGAAGATACCTGAGCGTATGTTAGTAGCTTAAGATAGGAAATGCAGATATAAGTAATTCATGTTTTTTTTAGATTTGTTCTTTATTATTCAATTAATTAAGCGGCCGTAAACTAAACGCAGGCAGATACATTTAACCTTTCACAAACGAACAGGGGGATAGCAGTCTTAGATAGATTGTACCTTGTTGCTTTCGAACCTAGCAAGGCGGAATGAGCAATATACTCCTCACTGATGTAAGCGGAGGCCGGGGCTCCGCGGAAATGTATTATTTTGCTGGATAAGAAAAAACATTTGATCCAAAGAAATACAGGGAACATTTATTTTTATTGCTGAAATACCCTTTTATCACAATACACGTGATTGATACACTGATGATGTAGTTGAAACAACTTAAAGGGGAGGTGACTCTAAAGGATAGCTTTCAAATCACACTGCTAGGTGTTTGGCGACAAATTTTCTACACGAGGGTGCTAGTTAGGCTTACTGCCAGGCTAGTACTCGCAATATGCCCTACAACTATGCCATAACGACTGCTGTCCTAAGCATCAATCGGGATGGAAATCTTTACGTGTCATGGAAACGCTCTGCAGTAAATATATCACAAGTCACCCAAAACTACGCCAGAGTTGAAAGGGTTATTTTGACGCATCAGTTTTCTTATATTAGTGACATAACTGTAAATAAACTCAGAAAAAGGCATCATGGATAGATCCCACCTTTTTGTTTTGAAACCTAACTAGCCGGAAAGAACAAGGCCACCCGCGCCGCTCCTCGGAAATTGAATAAATTGCTGGATTAGAGAAAACAGATTGTAGAACCTATGCGGTCTGGGAGTGCTACTTTGTTAGAATTCAAAGTTTTTGATGAAACGATTCATTTTGAGGTTTTATGTTGGTTACAGATAAAATAGCGCTGCCAAGTTTCAGATAAGCAAAGAAAAATTTTTTTTTTTTTTTATGCCTGATAGGTTAGCCTTTGACCACTATCTCACCTGATGGTAAGTGATGATGTGGTCGAAGATGTTGTACAGGCTAACCTAGAATTACTGGCTCTCAAGGACCAGCGGTTTTTCAAACCTACGGGTAGCTGATCGGAACGAGTAATGTAATTGGTAGGTAGGTGAACACCGGCGCTTCTCGAAAATTAATTAAAGCGGAGGTAAAAGCAAAACATATAATAGAAATCGTAATCGAAATCGACGTGAAGAGTGAAATCTTATCGGCATTTAAAACTTACTTGAGAGGATTTCGGTACCTGCTTATGTTACCTATAGGCGGCGTTATGTATATGTTACGTATATACATCATATAGGCGGCGCGGCACCCACACCTTTGAACTGGGGCACCGTTATACGAACATTACTGCTTGGCGGTACAAATAGGTATGGTACAAGTATTTCCTCGGACGTACTCGTTCACAGAGTTATGCTGCTACTAAAAGCTACTTTTTAACCGACTTCAAAAAAAGGAAGAGGTTCTCAATTCTTTCTCACTTCACTCTGTTAGGAAATGAAATGAAATTTGTTTATTTGCACGAAACATGGTACAATAAAGTTATAAGATAATTAATTAGTCACATAGGTTCAGCATGTTTCACCAATAATTGGCATACAAAAATTTATTATTACAATAGAATTACTTATTACAGTTACAGTTGCAAGGAATTATAAGGAAATAAATACTACTATATTTTAAGAAAAATTGTTTGGATAAAATATGGTATGTACAGAATCACATTATATAAGTTATATTATAAGGTAATTATTGTTATCTAATTTTGAAGAGTTTAAAAAGAATGGCCCCGAGTTTCTTGCCCGTTCTTCTCGCAGAGGCTCGATACTATTTCATTTGCTGAACGCGGCAGGAAATATAGAATCAATACTGAAATTAATCTGGGAGAATCAATTTTGGAGTATTTATTAATATAATATAGAATCCCCTTACACCTTACACCCACCAATATAATATAGTACCTCATTTTGATTTTTTTTTAAGTTTTTTTACCACAGAACTTTTGACTAGGTGAACCGATTTTAGAAATTATTTTTTATTTGAAAGCTGATACTTGTCATTTAGTCGCATTTAAATATCATCAAAATCGGTTAAGCCACTAAAAAGAGTGAACATTTGTTTTAAACCAAATAATGTAACCGACATCAATACTCAAGAGTGAAATAATTAGTCGGAATCGGTACTATCATGGTACCGACTTTATCAAGTTATTTCACACTTTTGAGTGTTGAAGTCGGTTCAATTATTTGTTTTTTTTTTACTTATAAGCTTACAATTATATAAATAAAACTGTTTTTTTTATCAAAGTACCTAATAATTTAATTTCAACCACGAAATACGAGATTTTTTCTCATAGATGCGATCAACTGAATAAACCAACATCCCAAGATCAAAACGCTTAGCTACTTTATTCCCTCACAAGGTCTTGCATAAATATGATATGCAAAATGCATTTGTGCAACAATAGGTCGGTACTCTGCCTGCGTCAGCACAGGTCACAGGTCGAGGAGATAACAATTTAATATATTGTAGTAGCTGTAGTATTGTATATAGTTCGTAGTATTTTGTTAATAAATGCATAAAAAATATATATATTCAGGTTGCTTTTCACTTCCAGGACAAAAACCAATAATCATGTTTACTTACCTTTAGTTAAATAAATTAAGATGGAAAGCATTTATTAAATCACGGTACCGAAAACATGTAGCACGTAGCGTAGACAAAAATAAAATTGAATATTAACCTCTTTGGTCGTGAGTGAAATAAATAATTTTATACCCCTCCCACACTAAAAGGGGTTGAAAAATTTGCAGCAAAATATTTTTTTGCAAAGAGCATGATTAGAAGTGATTCGTTTTCTAACTTCAAATGTTATAATAAATTGAATTGGTCGGAAACTAATTATCTCTATTACATTATGTACCTTTCTCACTTCGCGGCAAAAAGTTATATGTTTTGCACTTTACTACCTTGAAAATATATGATATGCCCGAGAGAACTATAAATTTAAATTAAACACCCAGCACAATTACAATACTAGGAATGAGGATAAAGTAGTGGAGGCAGGCATTAGATATGGATACAAATTATGAATCGTAGTGAGGTCATTGTGCGCTATTTTATGATAAATATTTTGAAGATATTACTGCTATTACAGAAGTAAAATTCAAGCCGTATGTAAAAAGATTTTAAACTTGTAGTGTAACGGTTATGCATACTGAATTGTATTCACGAGGATTTTGCTTACAAAAGGACCGAGCCCTGATTTATTGATATAAAAAAAATCATAGAAATTTCATCGGCTAGCCGAATGCGGACAATCGATTATAATATTATAGTAGGTAGGTACCTATTACAGTTAGTTGATGTTAGTTGGCTGGTGAATATTAATAAATACGATGTAGTTAATGCCCTGATGTAGTTCTGAATTTACAGCAAGGTTTCAAAGGTTTATTTACTACGTGGTGAAGCAGAAGTCACCAATTAAAATGTATGAGTATTGTCTCGACATACGGATGTTACGTTTGACGTCTTAGCCTCCACAGGGGACGACATCGTCCATTTCTATTGTTATAGTTTTCTACGATGCGCATGGGTTGACATAGCAGTAGTGGAAGTTTGAACTTACAATATAAGTGTAAATTAAAGAATAACATATCCTTCGTCTGGAAAATAGGTACCTATAATAATAGCTATGGCACAAAACAAGGGCAAACACAAGAGAAAGGCTCCTGTTCTATTATAACTAAAGAGATAGACTCCTGTCAGTGCAGCTGATGCAATGTTCTCCATTTTGGTCTCTTTAAGGTGATCTATTTTACCTCTTTGTACGATATGAAATTGACTTGTTCTTTTAATTGGCTCATGTAGCTTATCCGTGGCCTACCGCTTTCCTTCTATATTCCCTTCAATTATGTTTTCTCATCTCTCATCAGAACTTATTCGTTTGTCACCATTTCTATTCATCGTAATCTCTCTATCCTTGTCCAACACCACATCTTGAATCTTTCCAATCTCTCTCTAGCTCTTTGTGTCATAGTCCAAGTCTCAGACCCATACAGCGCTTGTTCCAAACAAAAGACTTAATAAATTTATTTATAATTTTATTCATTATTTTAGATGCAAGTATGTATTTCCTATCACGTAATGTCTGTTTCGCCATTGCTATTCTGGATTTAAAATCAGATGTACATCTGGAGTCTGTCGTGATAAGAATTCCTAGGTATTTGAAACTATTTACATTGCCACTGGGTTATTATCTATTGTTATTGTATGATGTAAATTCAGTGTATTCTTTAGTGCGATTTGTTATTTTAGTTTTTTTAGTGTTAATTTTAAGTGATAATTCCTTGAAGATGCCTGAAGGTGGTTGTTTTTGATACAAACGTAGTATTGTATAGTTTGGATTCAGTTTTGTACTACGAAACGTACATATTTACGTTTTTGTATAAATGTAAAATCTGAAAAAAGAAATCATTTTGGGTTCCGTAGTAGAAAACAAAAACAAAAACGGGACCCTATAATAAACTTCGGTTCTTCCGATCTTTACAGGTCTGTACCTTTGAAACCGTAATTGGTAACCAATTGAAATATTTCAGAATATGACAGTGTTGGTATAGCGGATCCCCTAACAGTATAATAATACTAGCAAACAGTTAAAATACATATTACAACAAATACATATTATGTAATTATTAACTTGTATTTTAGAGGTTTTTTTTTGTGTTTACTCGCCTCGGTAATAGCCCTCGGTATGCGAGCCCAACTCGCACTTGACCGTTGTTTTACCACTTATATGCTTGCCTTTGACAACAAGCATACCAGTAGATGGTCGACGGTGATAACAGGCCAAACCTAGAATTAATGGCCCACACTGACATCTACTGAAATTCAACCTTACGTGTTTGACGATAGACTACACCTCGAAGTTTGTAGTTAGCCAGGTGGGTATTCGCACAATGCCCTAACTATACTATAATGACTGCTGAGCTGAATGACTTTTCTTATAGCCCACCTGATGACATGGATGTAATTTACTCACGGTAGTCAAGCTTCAACTTTTCTATACCATTTTTAGCTGCCTGTTACATACTCAGTCCTTAACTTTTCCATCTATCTTTGTTCTTGTTTTATGATGGCTTTGTTGTTACAGCATTGTAATTCGGCATATGGAATACACTTAAATCTACCTTCTGACAGATTTTCTAATTAATGCTGCTCTTTCTGTAAGACTTAAAAAAGATGAAGCTACTTTTTGTTAATAATGTTTGAGCTACTTAAAATTTTCAAAAAATCACTATTTACAAGATGTGAAACTTTACTTCCTTTTTATCTAATAAATTTATTACAATTCAATAAACAGAAACAAAATCGGATAAAAAGTACCTTCAATTTACACAGTCGGGACCGTGCGAATTACAAAAATGCAATCGTTATTAATTATAACAAATTCAAAATGTAACTGATTCTCAGACTCTTAGCTAAAGCATCCGGCGTTCGCCCATGTCTCAAGCCTGAATGGTGTTAGCTAGTCAGGCGGCCATTCACAAAATGCCCTACCACCATGCTCTCAAGCTCGCAGAGGGATTTGGACCAGAAACTTTTTGCTCTGTAGTCCATTTTCATTGCTACTGAACCTTCATTGATTCAGAGACTGCGGAGAACTGAGTGTATTACTACAGTTTCAGTAATATTTGTACTTGTTATGTTCAGCCCGAAACTGCCAAATTGTGGCAGAACTTTTTCTTTTCAATCTAATATTATTATTATATGTATTAAAAATCTATTTACAGCGAGTAAATTACTTTGAAATGTAACAGCTGGAAACGTTTCCCGATTCTCTTACCTGTCTAATTAAATTTTATTTGAGTTTACAGTAGAAGTGACACGGACCAAGTTGGATTGGCTCGACGTTAGAACAACTTGTTGTTTTGACATGCTCGCGGCCGCGGGCGGTCATTCGGAATTACTCGCCAACTTCCCGTCAGATGTTTCATTTATATTGTAAACTTTAGTACACAGTTATTAGCTCCTCCCGCGGGCACCAGATAAAGTCATACTTATGTAACACTACTCAAAAGTAATAACGCCTTTACACCGCTTGAAAGCTCCGGTATTTCACAGTAAACAGAACAAGAGCTTTTGTATGGTTTTATCCCCACCGTTGGCTTGAGCTTCACCGCATGGTGGAAAAGTATTTTGCGAATACTCGCTTAGCTTACTACCATCCTCAAGTTGAAAATCGGTCGCCAAGCACTTAACAGTGTTCCGGCAGCAGTCCTTGAGACCCACTTAAATTTGCAAGCATATATAAGACTAAACAACTTTGTCTCAGGGTGTAGTATAGTTCGCTATTGTGACGAAACGCATCTGTTAAAGGCAGAGGTTAGCACATAACATCAGGTGGGCCTCGTGACTGTTCCTTCACAATGACATTTACAAAAAAGTTTTTTTGTTGAAGGTTTGACATTGACGGAACTGTATTATTTACGTCTGTTGCCATTTGTTCATTTAACTGAAAGAAGTTTAGATTAGAGTATTTCATAACTAATAACAATATTTCTAAACGTCTCGGTCATACTACATAAACTACTACATTGACATAACAGGTAACTGTCTACACCTACTCATAAATGTAGAACAACATGATGTTCTGATTCGTGAACGAGTCCAACCAAAATAAAGAGGATCAACAAATAAAAACGGCTCCAACAATAGCCACGAAGACGCCATTGTTGTCTAAACGGACAACTTCCTGAAAGGACGTTGGAACTCACAAGTACTTATAAATAATTTTGAACAGTCAAATATGTAATAGATTAACCGCCGTCGACATTATACGTTAAAGATTTATGACTAAATTTTCAATGTCAATAAACTTCGAAATGGTATAAGTTAGGTTTATGTGAGGTATTTTGATCAAGGCAATTAATTATTTGTTTACAAATTATTTATTTACTTGAAAATATTTATAATAATCGTATAAACTTAGTTTATAACATAAAGTAAAGGAAATACTAAGCGATGATGCCGCCTCAAGTTTTATCTAACTTTAATTTTCAAGGAAAACAGGCAAAATACGTAGCTTGTTGCCGGCACGAAATCGAGACACTATTTTCAATATATTACAAAGTCACGTTTCTTAGAGGTTTTTGTAATAAAATAATAAATGTGAAGTATGTGTAGTAGAAGAATGTGAGTAATAAAAGTGAAAAATAATACAATTTATTTGTAACAAAAAATGGGGATAATGTAATTTTTTTCGTTAAGTACATATGAAATGTATGAGTTTAATCGACGAAAACATAATAAAATAACGACATGTCTCAATTTGAGAAATGCTACGTCACCCAACCAAAACGATTTTCGATGCGTTTCATCTCTACATGAAAGATCATCAGGAGATTTTTTGTATGTTGGCTTTCCGAGTTCTAGATCAATGAGTAAATTAATGAAACTTTTTATTATTTGTACCTATAGGCTTTTGTCGATTTTATTTTTAGACTCGGTAATGATAGGATTTTGGGATTCTTTTAAAAAAATTGTGTTTGTTAGGAGTATATAAAATAGTTTAAAATTAATATCATTTTAATATCAATATTGTGATTGGAGGTGAAAAAGTGGAACAAGTGAAAGAGTTTGTATACTTGGGATACATGTTTACAAAAGATGGAGAGTGTGAAAGTGATACAGAAAGGAGAGTGAATGCTGGAAACATGGTTAACGGAGCATTGCACGCGTTTATGAACAGTCAGAAGGTGTCTAAGAAGGCTCGTCTGGCTGTTCATGGGGGAGTGTTGGTTCCGACACTAATTGTATGGGAGTGAAAGTTGGGTATGGCAGAAAAAGCATGAAAGTAGAATAAATGCAGTGGAGATGAGAGCATTGAGAAGCATGATTGGAGTCAAACGGAGTGACAGGATAAGGAATAGTGTGATAAGGGAACGATGTGGTGTGAATGAGGATGTAGTGACCAAAATCGAGAAAGGTATGTTAAGATGGTTTGGACACGTAGAGAGAATGAATGAAATGAGATTGACTAAACAGGTATACCTACGTGGGACAAGTGAACGGAAGTGTTGGAAGGGGAAGACCTAGGCGAACGTTCCGAAATCAGATTGAAGATGTTCTGAAAAAAGGCCAGGTCAGGAGTAACCGACGCTTATGTATGAAAGGATTGATGAGTGTAGATGAAGCGAAAGAGATATGTAAGGATCGTAGCAAGTGGAAATCTGTGGTCTCTGCCTACCCCTATGGGAAAGAGGCGTGATTTTATGTATGTATGAATGTTAATATATATAAAAAAATAAAAACGATTGGTATAAGAATTTGGTATTCGTTAGGCATCGATCAACAAAAAGGTAATTATTATTTTTTGACGTTGGATTCTGATACGTTTCTGTATTAATCCCAAAGTTGTATCTCTGCTTCACAACTCGACACACAGAAGTCATAATAAGGTATTTATTTTAGAATATAAATGTCACCTAAATTATTGCAGTATTTTTATAGTTATACTAGCGGCGCCCCCTGGCTTCGCACACGTACTTACGACTATAAATTGAGATGTAAGCTGTCCTATCTTTCTATTTGGATCAAATGCACATGGTGTGCAAATCAAATTTAAAATTGGTTCAGTAGTTTAGGAGTCCATCGCGAAAAAACAACGTGACACGTATTTTTTATATATAAAGATAAGTGTGGCATGAAATCACTGTGTGTAGCTTAGGAGGGCAGGCCACATAAATGTTTGGGAAACCCTGCACTTATGGAACTCTAAGCTCTAAACAACTACGTTTCGCCAGACATTTGGTCATATGTGATAGAAATCGAGCCTTCTGCCACCTCACGAGTACTTTACTGCTTTCTCACGAGTAGTTACTCAACTAGAATCCAAATAGCTTTTCGAACTCGGGGATTGAACCCAAGATCTCGACATCCCAAACCGGTGCACAACTATGAGTGTACAACTTATAAAATGAAATTAAGTTTTTGTTTGCGTACTTACATGTTGCAAATTGCAATACTTTGTTTAGTGCAATTACTGATTCATTATATCAAAACTATGAAAATGCACTAGGAAATGAAACAGTGTTAAAAAACTGTTCAAGCTGTTGTTTTCTCACCAATTTACTTTCATATTTTAACATTTCAACAGTTTTGCTTCTCCACAAACTGAAAACGTTAAAACTTTTGAATGTTTTACCGTTCGCGTTGTTTAACCACATCCTGTGAACCGTTTTATTACTGAACGTTAGCGGTTTTATACTCGTACGTGAAAGTAAAATGTGTTATATTTAATTTGTTTACAGCATAACGAATGATCAGGTTGAGTTACCGATCTTCTGTCATTTGCGGCAGAGTAACATGATGTGTAACCGACTTCAAAAAAGGAGGAGGTTCTCAATTCGTCTGTATATATTTCTTTATGTTAGTTACCTCAGAATTTTTGACTGGGTGAACCAATTTTGATATTTCTTTTTTTTTTTAAAGCTGATACTTGTCGTTTAGTCTCCTTTAAATTTCATCAAAATTGGCGAAGCTTACAGTGAGTACTTGAGTTACACTCCAATAACTAAAGAACGTTGACAGTGATTAACAATCGATCCCGTATGTAGCAAAATTGACTAAAAAGAGTGATAACAAATTTTTTACTAAAATATAGAACCGACTTCTACACTCAAACTGTGAAATAACTTGTCGAAGTCGGTACCATGCGCACACTTCTGAACTATCATGGTACCGACTTCAACAAGTTATTTATTTTACAGTTTTAAGTGTTGAAGTCGGTTCCATTTTTCGGTTAACATTTTTTTTTATCTCAAAAGTGGAAAAAGTGATAGGTACTCTACTGTAAGAGTTTGAGACTTTCTCAATTAACAGTTTATAGCCACCGATGCTTTTGTTAACAAAATACTAGGAACTATATACAACACCACAGCTACTACAATAAAGCATTTAGACAACCCACAAGGTATAGCAGATTGACAGGCAGTCCAAGTGCTTTAGCCCACTATCACTTGGCAGCGTGCCCAGCAAACTGGCAGCATTGCCCCGTTGAATTGCAATGCTTACTTATAATTACAATAATTACCGATGTTTATTACCAGTTATTAGTGGAGTGTAAACTCCATTAACTGAAACATATTGACCTATCTTGATGATATAGTCGTTGACAATGAATGACAATCGATCCCGTAAGTAGCAAAGGTCACTAAAAAGATTCAAAATTTTTTTTAACCAAAAAATGGAACCGACTTCAACACCTAAAATTACGAAATAACTTGTCGAACTCTATACCATACGCACAATATTGTGATAGTTGGTACTTTGGAACCATCATGGTACCGACTTCAACAAGTTATTTCATACTTTTGGGTGTAAAGTAAAGTAAGTAAAGTAATCACTAATCATACAAATATGCAACTAAATACAGATATGAACAAATCCTATTTAAGCTTATTAGCTTAAATAGGCAGTTAGTAATAATCATAGATAATCACATGTTGTCTTGCAGAACCTACACTAAGAAAATCTTGTGTCGTAGATTCTGCGAAGTCGGTTCCATTTTAAGGTAATTTTTTTTTATCGGTTAATAACACACATACTAACATTCTAATTTATAATTTATATTATTGTTATCATATAAAAGCTAAACAAGGGTGGTGTAGACGATAGGTGCGTGGTCTTGAGGAGATAAATAAACTGAACAACTAGGATAGCGTAATAGGTGCTTTGAAGACATGTAAAATGTATGTAGATGCGTATCGAACGGCGTTGGACTCGCGACTGAAGGTCGGGTCGGTCATCGTGTCTACCCTACTACCGATACCGCCGTACGCATATACATACAAATGTGTGCATTCGCCGCTACTTGTGTTTATTTGCAATGTAAAACAGGTAAGTACCTAACAATGTTTACATTATTACATAGCGTTATTTTATAGTTTATTAACATTTTATTAAGTTACAGATGCAGAGCTTCGCGTCGTCTACATTCTCCCCCCCATTGTCTGTCAAGGACAATCATCATCAGCTGTTGGGAGCAGAGCCACACGGGTCACCGGTCTGGTAAGTATTCCTGTCTTAGTCTTTACATCCACAATGCGTATGCGACCATCAGCATCAGGGTGTACGTCTTCTATTCTGCCTTTTGGCCAAGTGTTTCGGGGTAAAGTGGGATCAACAATAAAAACTACGTCACCCTTTTTCAGTTGGTTGCCTTCCTGATACCATTTTTGGCGTGGCAGAAGCGTTGGCAGAACTTCACGTACCCAGCGGTGCCAGAACGCATCGGTAAGTCTTTGTGCGTGTCTCCATGTCTTTTTCAGGTACAAGTCGCTATCATTAAAGACACCAGGTACTGGCAGATTGGACGAGGAGCCGATCAGGAAATGGTTTGGTGTCAAGCTCTCAGGATACTCATGATCTACAGTGACGTAGCTCAGTGGACGGCTGTTGACAATGTTTTCAATTTCAGTCAGTAATGTCATCAGGACTTCTTCGCGCGGTGCTCTTTCTTTCAGGACTACTTTCAGGGCTGTCTTGACGCTTCTAATCAGGCGTTCCCACGCTCCACCCATATGAGGACTGGCAGGTGGTATGAAATACCAATCTAGGCCATGGTTTGCCAACTCGTCACTGACGTTTGCTTGTTTGATTGCCTCAAAAGATCTTTTGAGCTCGGCTTCTGCACCTTTCAGATTGGTACCGTTGTCTGAGTACATTCTGTACGGCCACCCACGCCTTGCTGCCATTCTTCTCAAGGCCATTATGAATGAATCTGTCGACAACGAAGGCACGATCTCTATATGGATGGCCCGTAAAGTGAGGCAAGTAAACAAGACGCCATATCTCTTTTCACGTCGACGGCCTATTGTGACTTCCATATTCCCAAAAAGGTCAACGCCGCAGTGGGTAAAAGGTCTTTGGTGATGAGCGAGTCTTCCTTCTGGCAGGTCTCCCAATCGTGGGTTTGTGGGCTTAGTTTTCTTTATTCGGCAGAACAAGCATTTCGAAGCAACGGAACGTACAGTAGGTCGTAAGTTCACGAGCCAATATTTTTGCCGAACTTCATTCACGACTGTCTCGTTACTACCGTGTGCTGCCCTCTCGTGGTAATACTTTACAATTAGTTTTGAAACCGTATCGTGACCATCTAATATTACAGGATTTTTCAGGTGTGGCTCGACATACGGTGTGGCTTCAATTCTCCCGCTCACGCATAATAACCCGCGTATATCCAGTACTGGCGTTAACTTACGTAACCGGCTGCTAGGTTCAATCATTTTATTATTCTTAAGTGCTAAAATTTCTTGAGCGAACGATTTTATCTGCGAGTAGCGCAATAATTCAATCTCAGCGCGCTGCATGATATCTGAGTTAAGTTGTGTGCTGCAGCGACCTCTACACTTTTCTATAAACAAAAGCACGTTCGCCATACATCTCAGTAAGCGGAGCCATGAAGAAAACTTAGTCGGATCGGGCACAGGTAAGTCATTGCATGTAGTTTCACATGTCATTGTGTTTACTTGTAAAATGTCATCATCCGTTATATTTTCATATTTTCCAGGTTCATATTTTGGCCACTCGTCGCTCGTGGAGTACAGGAAGCAGGGTCCCCTGAGCCACTCGCAGTCATCATTCAACTTGTAGGTATTTATTTTAGTAGCTTTATCAGCTATGTTTAATTTTGTAGGTACGTAGTTCCACTCGTGTGATCGCGATAACTCATCTATTTCTCCGAGTCTGTTTGCAACATAAACATTGTATTTACGTGTATCGTTTTTTATTTGGTGCAAAACTATTAAGGAATCTGTCCAAAAGTATTTACGATAAGCGGTCAAACGGCTTTCGCGCGCTATTTTGTCAGCGAGCCGACAGGCGATAACAGCTGCTTGCAGCTCGAGCTTTGGTATAGTTATATATTTAACCGGTGCTGCTCGACTCTTGCATGCGATGAATGATATATGCACATCTTTGTTTCTATGTACTTTTCGCCAATATGCAACCGCAGCCATTCCACTTGGTGCCGCGTCACAAAACAGGTGTAATTCTATTGTCTCGCTCCAGCTGGGAGTACTATGCTTAGCGTCGTATTTGTTGTCCCGCTCGCTCTCACGTGGCGTGGAGTGAAAATACCATCTTGGTATGCGTAAGAGTTGTAATGATTGCAGTTCTATTATCCAGTCATGGAAAATATTATTCTCGTTTTCAGGTATACAATCATCCCATTTAGTTTTAGTTTTCCAAATATTTTGTAAAATAATTTTAGCTTTCACTGTAAATGGTGCCAGGAAGCCAAATATATCGTAGATTGACATAAATATACGCAGAAGTTCTCTTTTCGTAGGTTTTCTTTTAAGTTCAAGAATTTCAGCTGGAATACGCTTTAGTGACAGATCAAAGCCAAAGGTGTCGCTGGATGGGTACCACATAAGTCCGAGCGTCTTTTCCGGTAAGTCAAAGGATCCGACTTTCAACCTTATTGCCTTGTCGCTTAAGGTTTCTTTTGGCATGCATTCCAAAACTTCATGTTTATTACATATCCAATTTCTAATTTCAAAGCCACCTCGTCTATGGATTTCTGAGACTTCTTTTATCATTTTTATGGCTGACTTTTCATCATCAACACTTTCAATATAATCATCCATATAATGTGATTTCAATATGGCGTTAGTAGCTTCGGGCATTTCTTTTTCAAATCGCATGGCATTCTTATTTTTAATATGCTGTGCGATGAAGGGCGAACAGTTCGCGCCAAATATAAGTGACGTCATGGCGTATATTTTGATTTCTTCGCTTTCATTTTCTCGCCATAAAAATCTTAACGCATGCTGGTCCTCTTCTTTTATTTTAATTCGCAGAAAATAATTTTGATGTCGCCCACGATAGCAACAGGCTTCTCCCGGAAGCGTAGCATGATGCCCAGCAGTGATTGTAATAGATCTGGACCTTGGAGAAGGTAATCGTTAAGGGCATAGCTACCGCTGACCGCAGCGGCATCGAAAACCAACCTCAGGTTTCTCTTATTCGGGTTATCAACGCCAAAATGGGGTAAATACCATTCCCGGTTCGTTTGCATTGATATTTCCTTATCAGATAACAATCTGGCATAATTATTAACCAATAAATGGTTGATTCTTTCTTTGTACCGTGTTGCATAATTTTCATCTAATGCCATCTTTCGTTCTACGGCTAGGAATCTTCTATAGGCGTTGGGATAAGAGTCAGGCATAGGCATATTGTTTTTCCATGGTAAGCCAACCACCCATATATTGTTATTTAACTCTGCTGATGAATCAACAATATCGATCGCACGAATCTCGTCCTTATTCACTCGTGGGTTAGAGTTCACTCCAATAGCTTCAATGGCGAACGATCGCCGAACGAGTTCATGTAGCTCCTTATCTCCGTTATCAATGTGTGCATCGCTCGGCCATAGTTGCGTCGAGTACGGTACTGCGTCTGCGCCCGTGCATATGTGTGTCTCCTCACGCCGTGTGGGCCTTGCGCCCGCTGAAGTAGCGTGGGAGTACGGGGTAGGGGCAGCGTAGATAACAGCGGCGGCCGGTGAGGCGCGCTCGCACGATGTCGTAGTCAATGCATGCTCAGCGGTTAGTGGACGGCCGCTGCGAGCGAAGGTAGGTGCGGGTACGATGCCATGCAGGCACCAACCAAGCGGAGTTAAAGTTGCGCACGGTTCGTTGATGCCACGATAAATAGTTTTTAGAGTCATGAGCAGGTGGAAGTTATCCTGCCCAATTAGTATTTTTGGTTTAATGTTCATATTGGCACAGATTAAACTGTCTTTTAAGTCACGTAAATGTTCATAACTTTCGAGTTTCACTTTTGAAAAGTTTTGAGTAGGCAAGTCCAGTTCGTTTATTTTTCGTGCGCGCACTTCATAGGTTTTACCATCAATGTTCGATAGTTTAAAGTTCACAATTTCACTATGACACACGATATCAGAGTTCCAGGCACCCCTAATACGTAGGGTCTCAGGCTGACCTTGAAGGTTGACACAGTTCGCGAGATCAGCGGATAATAATGATACCGTTGCACCGTCATCGAGCAAGGCGTACGTAGGTATAACACCGCTAGGTCCGTGCACATTCACGCGAACTATTTTTAACATTACACTTGTACCGGGTACCACAGTAGTATTTGTTACAGTCTCAGTTAAATTTGATGCACTTTCAGCTGATGTACTCGTAGTTACGCCGTTGTCGGTTAAAGGCGGCGGTGAAGTTCCTTTAGCTGGCCAGTGAAGCAAGCGGTGGTGAGCCAGACCACAATCGTCGATATCGCACTGCGCGCCCGGGCAGGTATCCTTACCGTGTCCTGGCAGCAAACACTTGTGACACAGTTTATGAACTTTAACAAAACGCCACTTATCTTTCCTTAAAGCGCGTTTAAATTTGACACAGTTTGATAGTGTGTGAACAAACGTTTTGCAAAATTTGCAAGTTGTATTTTTGTCACTGTCAGTATGTAGCACGGGCAGTACGGAGTAAGGTTTCCGTTCATCGTTTTTCTTCTGAAACTTGTTCTCTTGAACTTGAATGTGACTTATACCTGCCGCGGCGATTTTTATTGCTTCTCTATGAAGAAACTCGGCGAACAGCTGTAATTTCGCTTTGCTATCATCTTGATTTTCGAATATGTAATCTGCCCATTTGTTTATAAGAATGCTAGGGCACTTAGATATAACAATATTCAGTAACTCTGGGCTTCTTAAATAGTCAGTTTGGTTAACAGCCTTAGCAACAGCCACATAATTCTTTATTTTGACGGCAAAGTTCACTAGCTCGTTGTGATAATTTTGTGGTAAGGGTTGCAGTTTTTTAAATTGTGACGTAATCTTGTGTATTATCAGCTCCGGGCGGCCGAAACGTAGTTCTAGTGCTTCTAGAATGATAGTCGGAGAATTGTCACTGATTAGTAGGGATGAAACTGCTTCTCTCGCGTCACCACATAGGCACTTGTTGAGTCTCGTGATATTTTCACTGTCACTATAGTCACACAGCTTAGAAGATTCTTCGTACACTTTTTTAAATTGTAGCCACTCAAAGGAATCACCAGAAAATATAGGTAGGTCTTTCGGAATAGCTAATCTAGACAAATATTTTGTGTTAGCACTTTGTGTAGCCGTAGCTAGGTTTTGAATCGCTTGCGCTAAGTGCTGGAGATCATGCGGAGCCGGGCCGGTAGCTGTTGTTGACGCCAGTGGCAGCGCGCGCGCCGCGTCGGTGCATGACTCATGCGTCTCGTGGATGCTTTTTTCGAGCCATTGCTCCACTTTATGTGACGTTCCAGCCAATGATTGTTGTCCGGTACTGCGGGACTTCTGAGAGCGCTCATCGTCCAGCGCGGCTAGGTCAGCGGCCAAGCGCTTGTCTATTAATTCTCTCTCAATTTTGGCTTTAGCTTCAGCTGCTTCCAGCTCTAATTGTTTTCTGCGTGCCGTAATCGATGATCTTGAGCTTTTTTTCGATGAAGATGCTTTGTGAGCGCTGTGTTCAATTTTTAAACTACCTGCGGATTGAGACGGCTTGATATCATTTCTGGGCTCATTATCTTCTGTTTTATTCACTACAGCAGGACAAGTCTTCACGGAGTGCACTTCATTATCACTATTGACCTGTGTCAACTTCTCTCGCATATGAGCACTGCGCGTTTTAACCATTGTGCGCGGTGGTGTGTCGAACATTCCCGGCCAGTTATTTCCACTTTGTTCCTCAAAGATCCGGTCGAAGGACTAAATGTAGACGATAGGTGCGTGGTCTTGAGGAGATAAATAAACTGAACAACTAGGATAGCGTAATAGGTGCTTTGAAGACATGTAAAATGTATGTAGATGCGTATCGAACGGCGTTGGACTCGCGACTGAAGGTCGGGTCGGTCATCGTGTCTACCCTACTACCGATACCGCCGTACGCATATACATACAAATGTGTGCATTCGCCGCTACTTGTGTTTATTTGCAATGTAAAACAGGTAAGTACCTAACAATGTTTACATTATTACATAGCGTTATTTTATAGTTTATTAACATTTTATTAAGTTACAGATGCAGAGCTTCGCGTCGTCTACAGGTGGAGTAAATCTATACTGTAAATAATATAGCATAGTAGTGGTTATATAATAGTAATGAAGTTAATAATTAAAGCCCAGTGTGTATCTATACACTGGGCTTTGATTATTAACTTCATTGACTTAGACACTGGGTACGAAATAATAGGCATTCAGCTACATTAATAAAAAAATAATTAAACACTAAAATAATACCAATAAATGGAACCGACTTCAACACCCTAAAGTACAAAATAACTTGTCGAAGTCGGTACCATGCGCACAATATTGTGATAATAGGTACTTTGGAACTATCACGGTACCGAGGTCGACAAGTTATTTAAAAATTTTCAATGTTGAACTCGGTTCCATATATTTGTAAAAAAAAAACAGCCTTTTCTTAACATTAACACACATACTAACTTTCACTACTTACGAAATCTATTGTCATTCACCTTCTATCAAGAATTCATCAAGATAAGCGTAACGAGTCGATTTTCTAAAAGTTAGCTCAGAGCATGTTTTATTTTGTTGTGTTTGATGTTCATTTTGATCTTGTTCTGTGTGGCGCTGCGTAGATCGCAAAAATTGAAACACGTCCTACGTCGACGAGCTCTGCGAGCGCACTGGCGGTCAAGTGAGCGAGCTCTGATACCATGAATTCATGTTAAAAAATCATATAAAATTAACATAACTTTTTAAAATTTTTATTTATGATTTAATTTTTTTTATTGATTAGTAATGCATTAAAAAATAATTTAAAATTAAAGATTGGTAAATAGGGAGACAAAAATCGTTTTAAAATTCGAAATAGTGGTAACTTTAGGATTTTTTTCTATCGAGTGAAGTTATTTATTATGTGTATCAGATTTATGATTTCAAGAATATGCTTAAAAATAACATATAGTTTTTTCAGTTTAATAAGCGAGTTTTTTCTTTGAGAAAAGTTAATTCTTGTATGGCGTTTTCTGGCCAGGAGCGCCTTAAGCGGTCGACCACATCATTACTTATCATCAAGTGAAATTGTGGTCAAAGGTCAAGCTAACAGCAATAAAGAATGGAACTCTGATACTATTTATATTGTCATAATTAGCTACATTTGGCTGCAAGAATAGATTTCGTTTAAATAGAGCATTGGTGGTTGTCGTTATACATATTTTTCGTAGTTTATTTGAATTGAAAAAAAAACGGGCTTGGCTATGTTACCCATAAAATGAACGTGTTACCATTGTGAAAAAAAAGTCAATAGCATTTCTACGATCTAATGTAACTTTTTGCCGGGAAATATGTTGATAATCACAACTCATACTCATAATGTATTCGAAGTCTGTGTCACACTGCGTCGTAAATTTCCTTCGTTGCTATATTTAAACATAAAACACCCCGTTCCTTCTCTACCTATCCTTCTCCACTCTCTCGTTTACAAGCAAATGGAGCTGTAAACTGTCAAGCTCATAAACAGGATTAGAACCAACTTGAGCCATATCCTGCCTCTGCACAGCTCATGTTCACTTGCATCTGTAACACAACCTTGTTCTCATTTTCAAATGTATATAAACATAATTATTATTAATTAAAAAAAAAAAAAGTTTATAAAAACATTTGTTACTTCTATAAAATATTTTGCTGATTGTTTGTTGTAAATATTGTAGTAGGTACCTAATTACCTATATGTAAAACGTGCGTGACGTCACCCTCCGGCGTCAACGGAAGACCAACGCTGCGGTGGTTGTTAACGATCAGCGCCATGTTGAGTTGGGGCCGGTTGGTGGCAGAGAGCTGCGAGAATCTATTTGTTACCTACGTCTTGTATTTTTGTGTCTCGTTGTAAGAAATGTTTTTTATATGTTTTTTGCCATAAATAAAGCCTATTCTATTCTGTTGTAAATACATTCAGTGAATAATCAATGTCAGATAACTAAAAACTGATTCGACAAAAATACATATTCACAATGTTCAGATAACGTTGTAGTTAGTTCCCTATAACTATCCAGTAAAGGTACACACTAATGAAACTAAACGAGGTAATCTATTTATCTGACGCAGCCCATCCTGTCCCTTTTCACATTTGAAATTATAACTAGTGATGATGATATTATGTTTAGGAGGCACCTTTGCGGCTTTTCACTATGAGGGAATTTCCTAAACATATTTACCTACTGCCCTTTTTATAACCTGACTAAAATAATTTAAAGGACGCAGTGAAAGTCAGATAACGTTGCTTTGCACTGATAATTTCATTGCCGAGTGTTGATTGTGTATGATGAGATTGAGTATTATATATACATCTCTCGGCCATCATTATATATACATATATATATATATATATACACAGTGGTGGTCATATAATTAGATATATATATATATATATATATAATGATGGCCGAGTGGTAATAGCTACGGACTGCCGTGCACCAGGTCTATGGTTCAATCCCAACCGCCGGCTTCAGTTTCACCGCATGGTAGGAAGGCATTTTGCGAACTCTCGCCTGGCTAGCTACCACCCTTCAAGTAGAAAATCAGAAAAGACCCAGAAAAATTACAGGCACATGAGACTTAATAACAGTATGTATCAGTATGACGGGGGCAGTGCAATTCGAACGAATTGCACTGCCGAAATTTATCTGTTGTAGGAGGTAAGTCCGCTTAATATCAGGTGGGCCTTGTGCTTGCTCCGTCACAATCATATATATATGTCTCTATTGTCACTTCGAGCAGGCATAGTAATGTTTTTTGATATATAGAAATATTTTTGACGGTCTTTAGATTGATTGTTTGAGAGCGTTAAAACATTGCTGGGTTTGTAGCCTCTTACAAAAGTTATAGCCGTTCACGTTTGGGTCGTTGCTGCCAAGAGTTAGGAGAACCTCGAGTTTAGCAAAAATAAGTTCAAATACCTCAATACATATGATTTATTTTTCATATTTCAAAGATACGATATTCTGCAGATAAGGGATTAAATTGTCAAATAAAACCATTTATAATCTACATTGCTGTCGTATTTTACCAAAAGCGACGATGTTTGGCGCTCCGCAAAATGGAGAAAAACAAGAAATATTGGTAAGCAAAATCCGACAATCGGTCTTAGCTGGCTTTTGCAAATTTAATGTTAAATGAAATAGTTCATTTTTTATTTACAGAAGCCGCCAACCCATTTTCATTGTCCTAGTTTAGACTAATCATAATATTTCTTCACAATACGACTGCAAGATACTCACAGTGGTCATTTTGTGCCATACAAAATGCACCGGAGGTATCTAATACTGATCACCAATCCTGCATAAAGCGACTATTTTTTAAGAAGCACAAGCGATTACGATCATTTTGTCTGTAAAACTACTTACGTAACATTTTGTATGCTGAATATATAAATGAATATTGAGTGTAAATTATAATTTTTTCATACTTTAATAGAGCTGTTTGAGTTTTTTTTTATATTCGTTAGATAGCTATAAATTGATATCGATGATTAAAAGGCTGGATCTCTCCTCAATACATAGATATTCTTATCATCACCATTCGTTATGATTATATTATTTGTGAGCATTTTATGTAAAATTAAACCAGCTGATAATGGCAAGGAGTCAACATCAGGTGGGCCTCGAGTTTGTTCCATCACAATAACATAAAAATAACTTTAAATTTAACATGAGTAAATACATATAAAACAATATAATATGGTACTTTTAAGTAGCTCACGATGTAGCTATTAAAATATATTTGGACATTTATCTTATGCTATCGTGATAGAACAACCACAAGGCCCACCTGCTGTGAAGCGGTAACCTCTGCATATTACAAACACAGTTCGCCACTTGGGACGAACTGCGCCCGTTACCCTGACACATAAACTTGTAAATTCTCGTGTGCTATAATTTCACTGGCATCCAAACGGGGACAAAGTCAAACTCAAAATCATTTATTAAATTTAGGCGTCTACGACGCTCTTATGAAGGTCAATTACAAATTTGAATATTTAAATATACTATATTGTACTGCCACGTTCAACAAACAAAAATTATAGAGCCACTGCGAGAAGAACGGGCAAAAAACTCGGGGCCATTCTTTTAAACGATTTGTAACAATATGTTAAGTACATACTATATTTTAAAAGTATTACAATATTTATTTACATTACGTAGGTGACAGGCGCTAACTTGGCAGAGGCGAACCAGTCCAAGCATTTTTGTCGTTTAAGTAATCACAAACTATGTATTAAGATTTCTTTATCAAAATGTTCTACACGTGCAACTTGAACTGAATTTTCTTTCTGTGAGTATTGTAATATGTTTGGGCAATTTATTATAAAACCGCACACAATTGCCTAAGAAGGACCTTTTATTTGTCTTTGCTAATCTAAAACCTGGCACCGCTATTTTATCTTTATTCCTAGTGTATAATCGTGATTGTCATTGTTTGATTTAATTTAACTACATTTTTTACAAACATACGTAATATTTTCAAATATATACAGACTTGGTAAAGTTAATATTTCAATTTCTTTAAAAAGATCTCTCAGGGATTCCCTAGGATCCATTTCATATATGGCTCGAATTGCACGCTTTTGTAAGATAAAGATTGTCACTATCTCAGCAGCAGCTCCCCACAGCAATATACCATACGACATAATACTGTGGAAGTACGCGAAATAAACGAGTCGACGACACAGTAAGCGAAGCACTGCTTGGCGGTAACAGTATCGGAAAAACTCGCACAAAGTTCTACTGCTTCTAAAAACATAGATAAAAGATTTCAATCATATTATTAACGATGTAAAAACAGTTATAACTTGATATTGTTTTAATTAGAGAGGCGCTTTCTGCATAACAACGGTTACTTATCCTATACTTAATTAGAGAGGCGCTTTCTGCATAACAACGGTTACTTATCCTATACTTAATTAGAGAGGCGCTTTCTGCATAACAACGGTTACTTATCCTATACTTAATTAGAGAGGCGCTTTCTGCATAACAACGGTTACTTATCCTATACTTAATTAGAGAGGCGCTTTCTGCATAACAACGGTTACTTATCCTATACTTAATTAGAGAGGCGCTTTCTGCATAACAACGGTTACTTATCCTATACTTAATTAGAGAGGCGCTTTCTGCAAAACAACGGTTACTTATCCTATACTTAATTGAAATGACTGATATAAATAAAATGCCACGCTTCATAAGTAATGATGTTTTTAAGGAAGACTTTATTCACTGTCATATTCTAATATTCATTATATTTGAAGATAATTATCTTTTGAGCACTAAGCTACTGTAGCTAATCAAAATGAATAACATCTAATAGTAAATAAATATCAACAGTATACTCCGGGTCCCGCAACGAAAGCGCAAGATTTAATAAACGGCCGCATTACGCAAATGAGGTTCCGTCGCCCTCAGCCCTCACACTTTGGACGTTGTTATTTTCGTGTTTATTTGCTTATTTCGTTTCGGAGACTGTATAATGTATGAAAAGCTTTATTATAAATTCAATAAGCGCTCTTTGCGCGTTTCGTGAGGTATATTTATATCTGCACGGTGTTGGTTTCCAATAATATTAGTACTCAGAAAAATGACACACGCCCGACAAATACGTCACTTACTTTTACAACGGGAAACGAATACGGGCCTTCCCACGTAGTTTATTTTTTGACATAACAATAATTGCACATGGTGGTAGGGCATTTTGCGGATGCCCGCCTGGCTAACTACTACCCGTAAGTAGATTATTTATCATCTGATAATATTCTCGCAAATCCCCCCGCCTAAATCCCGCCACATCTGGGATTCTTCAAGTACAAAGTGAACATTGACTTACATTATTACTTGCAAGTTCCTTGGAAGGCACCTTCTAGGCAAGCATGGCGTCGACCGCGTCGCGGTGTGCCACCAGATGAGAATTAAATCAAAATCTAGAATAAAAATTAAATAAAACTTAATCTCGAAAACTTGTCAGATCGCTTGGTCGATGCGACACGTGATTAAAATGCTAGCGCTTATCTGGCTCAACCAATAAGCATTGAAATCTAACAGGCAATGTTGAGCATGCTGATAACTGGTAGTATGCTGGAGCATTTGGACTGCCTGTAGACCTGCAACGGCCCTCAGGTTATTAAATGTATTCGTTTATTTTGAAAGCTGTTAACAGCAACACTTGACAGCATTAAGATCGTAATGAAACCTGTCACGTCTACAAAAACACTATAAATAGTATAGAATTAATAATTTTTGACATACTAGCATCGCCATCAAAGTTTGACAGCTGGATATCGAAAATGAAGATACCAATGAAACCTATAAATTCTGTATAGAAACAAGTACCTAGTCTAGATTCAATAATTTTTGAGATGTAAGCTTTTTAATTTTGACAACTTCAACTGTCATTTTGATAGCTGTTATATCAATCTTCCGATGAAGTATTTACTTTGAACGTATTTCATCTTAAATGTTAGATTTAAATTAAAAAGCCAACCTGAATTATCACTTTGACAGGTGTCATTACGATCCTCCATTCAGGTATTAGTTTGATGTCGAATCTATATTATGTCAGTCCCACAATTGTTCTGAGAAGCTCTCAAGCGCTGACTGATATGGTGGTTGCAGCGCCCCTTCTGTTTAAGCTGCACAGTCTTAAGTTGTAAAATATATTTTAAAACCTGCTCTGAAAGTTGCTCAATTTGAATAACCACATCGAAATTGGTCCAGTGGTTGCCGAAGAAAATGCTAAGAGACATACATACACACAAACAACCTCTCACTTTAAGGACATATACCCGCCAGCCAAAGCGTGAACTTTCATATAAACTCAACTTATTATTAAAAAAAACTCGCATGTAAATATAGTGTATTATTAGACCTATCGTTTCTGGCTTTAATCCTTTTTCTTTTGGACTAATAATATTTTTTTTTATTATATAGCGTTTAGTATATAGCACTCGTTTTTAGGAGTTTGAGCCAGTTATTCGTAGCTCCAGATTTATTTAAAAGTATAGTACACATGTATAAATAACTTCCCATTATAGAAAGTTCATTATATTCCCCATGTTTGTGGTGCAATAGAAATATTAAAAACATGCTTATTTTTCTTGAAAGAGATGCTTAAAGTTGGGTCTTTCTTTTATCTAAAATTACGAGTTTTTGAGCTAGTGTAATTTCAAAACTGTATAATTTAATGAAAATCTGATGCACCTCAAACCTAGATATTAGGGTAGTGATTACGTAGGTAAAAAATCATTGAGTTTTTTTCGCTATTATTAAAATGAGATTGGAGCTGCGTTTTGTATGGGAGCGTTCGTCTAAAATATACCCTTAAACGCATATACCACTTCCGTACAGTTCTGTCTATCAAAAAAATTTAGAAAACTTTCAAGTACGTAAAGAACCGAAGTCGAGAATATTATCCGTTTCATGAATCTCCTCGTCGTTGTACAAAGTGGTAGCTAATGGAACTGTGAGCCCCATTTCCACGACTGGCATTTATTCGTATAGTTTACGTCACACATACACTGTAAACGATGACGTTATGTACATACACCCACACATACATTAACTATATCATTCAATATATAATATAAGTAAGGTAGGAAGTTGGATGCACGGAACAAATGGCAGCTAATGGAACTATGTGCTCCTTGCGGCGACACGCGGCTGGCGCTCTTTAGTAAAGTTTGCTTCACACATTATAAGCTCTACTTTAAATGCGATTAAACGGAAAATAATGAACATTGAACAGCTTTTTATGTTTAATTGCGCCTTAGCGTTTCTTTGATTGAAATGGGGGACACTGTGTTCAGTAGTGGACAATCCGGCTTATACAGTACAGTTTCTTTAAATTGTGCACTGTGATGCGAATCAGGCACCAAGTAGAAAGCTCCAATAGGTACACAAAGAAACTAATGCCTAGTGATCTGACAACAAAATTGCTATACATACATTTTAAGAGTAAATAGTAGGTATTACATCTTCATAGAACTTCCATCCATGTCCATAAAAAATCTACGAAAACCTTGATTATCTTACAATAAGTATAAAGTTAAAGGTTTGCACAGCACCTCTTTTGTAGATAAATCCTGGTGTGTGGTTGCACCTCGTATGTGAAATGAGTTGCCATTATCCATTAGACAATCTCCTCCTTAGGAAGTCTTCAAACGACGGGTCTGTGAGCATTTTTATAGGATTTCATCACTTTCATAAAATTTGTCACTTTTAATGTTTTTTTTATATATATTTAGTATCATTATTATATTTTATTTATTTATAAATTTTAATTCTACTTAATATGTAATATTTGTTTTATTGTGTATGGTATGTAATGTATAGTTACAACAGCATATATGCACACAGGTGTATAATATTTTATATCTGTAATATTCTTTGTATTTATTCCTTGAGTTGTCTGCTCTAAAGAGGATTTAATTTTTTTGATGCACGCCCTCGTCCCTTTCTCTCTTACTAATATGTGGATGTCTGGTAGAAAATGCTGTAGTATTAAGTCCTCCATTTCTACTCAGGTGCAATAAAATATTACATTAATAAAGCTGGTACCTGGGTGTGTCCACTCACTGGAAAAAAAAGGCCTTCTTTTGAAATAGACCGTCACTATTATTTCGTCTTATACAGTTGTGTGTTCATTTTTAGGCGTTGGTTTTACATTTATTTTTCATGAGGTTTATGTTTTCAAATTGTTTGTGAATAAATAAATAATGCATGCGAGGAATAGTAAGAAAATGTACGAAATCAACGTTTTATATTCACCTGTATTCTCCTACAAAACGGAGCCGATTCGACAATATTATGCATCAAATCCAGGCTTCTATGCATATGGACACGCCCATGATGCTTGACGTAGCGATGGCCTTGTGTATATAGCTGTCACGCAGAAGCTCCAAAGTTCAAACCCGGCTGTAGGCTTAAATAACTTCACCGGTGGGTGGTCGTTCTGCAAATACTTCACAAGGTAATATAATATGTAATATGTAATATCACTTAGTCGTAATAGCACCAACAGTATTACAACGCATATGGAACATTAACGTAAACATTATACAACATGGTATTGTGGTCAAGAGTCGTATGTAACAATACAATTAAAGGTAAACACAGCATTAATATTACACATAATTATGGTTGAGTCTACCACTACGCTCCGAACTATGTAAATAATAAGTAATTACAGTATAAAAATAAAACATAAATTTAAAGAAACTTAAAACTAACCTACATGGGGGTAAGAGCCTCAGTGGCCCTTTTTTAAGAAATAAGGGAGCGCTTCAGAATATCTATTTTATGTTCCAGCCAGAGTTGATTACTCAGCCGACCCATTCTCCTTAGAGGGCTATACTTACCCAATATAGCCCGCTATATATATATTTGTATATAGATAATAACTCAAGCCAGATAATTTATTTTAAAGTATTAACATTCGCTTCGCTTTCAGTATAACAAGCACTTAGTGAGTTAATTCAGGTGACGTGACATGATTGAACGATGCACGAGCGGTAGGATTTCCACCAATTTTCCTTGTCAAGTTTGGTCGGTTCGTGGATTAAACGTGCATTGTGCTGGGAACGGGGTTGCTGCTCGCTTCACCCGTTACATTTTGGGATATGTCCTTGTGGGAGCTCTATTGTGAGCTTAAAGTAGGTTACTTTTAAGAGACATCAACAGATGCTGAAATATTTTATAGGTGAGAGTGAGGATATCAGAACTATAACAAGAAAGGATAAATAGTTTTATTGAGTATCAATGTGTATAAATATAAAACTGAAAATACTATCTATTTAAAACAGTTTATCGACGCAACAAGTGTTTCTATCGACGATCCATGTTCGCACTGCTAATAAGAGTACGATGTACCTCCTTTTGACATGACAAAATGTTAAATTAATGTGCATGGTTCAAGCCGATAGCTTTATCGCGGGCTGCCGCATGCCGTGGTGGATAATAGAAACCAATCATATCGAGTATAAAATGGCAATACAGAAGATTTATTTCTCATAATGTTCAAAGCATACAATTTAAAACTTACTAAAACAAAAAGTGGTAAGAGACTATTGTTAGAAACTTGTTTTCATGTTATGATATTTTTTTTAAAGTACACAGGTAAAGAGCGTTGATATCTCTTGTTAATTTATTATCTCTCCATTGTAATAAAGGAAGGTTGAAATATCAAGTTTCTCTTTCAACAAAATTTTTAGAATGACATAACCTAAAATTACGATGTTAACATTTTAGTTTACATACTGTTATCATTGGCTGTACCCAGCAGTGCAATATTATACCTACTGGTGCAGTGAAAGATCAGTCGGCTCTCAGCATGTTAACGTGTGCGGTAGGCCTCCAGAGTGTGCCAGTGGACATATAGATGTCTGTTAACTATCATACCCAAACAATAGAATTCTATGAGTCTCTTTTCCTAGTACCACAGACAGGGATTGCGGATGATGGCTAAGGATGTACAAACTATTTAAATATAAAACGACTGGACAGAATGTGTGACATGCCTAAGGGGCGAGGTAGGCGGTGAGTCATTCTCAAATAATAATTTGTATCTATGATGGTTAACTATTAACTACCATATATTTTATTTCTTGTAACTGCAGAATACAATAGTGCGTGATGTGATGGACATGTCGCAGCCGACTATTTTAATCAATCCTTCAATTAAAAGTCTATCCTTTTTACTAAACGGCGCTGTTGGAAAAGTGATTTTGTGAATGGCATATGCATCAGCCAGCTAGTACATTAAATGTTGTACGAGACGTTAAGAGTAGAGTATAAGTGCAGAGGGCTTTCATACAAACGTATGTCATCATATTTTAAGTATGAAGTGTTCAAACTCGGTGTAATTTTGTATGTATATTGCTGAGCCTAATATCTCGAGTGCCGTCGTCATACAACAACTGGGACTGACGTCTTAACGTGCCCTTCGAAGTACGTGCATGCTCAGTAGTAATGTCCCTAGCGGTCACCCATCCAAGTCATGACCGCGGCGGACGTTGCTTGACTTAGCTGACCGGTTAAGAGCAGTTAAGCAAACTTCGCTACGAACGTTTCAATAAATAAAGGCGTACCGCTGTTATAATGACTTGTCCAGCCTTTATCTGTAAGCTAGATTTTTACATAAGTGCAGGTAGGCAGCGTTCCACAAAAGTCATACATGTTGGTAAGTGATGACGTCAAGTGCGGAGTTCAAAACGTCATAAATGGAATTCCTCCTATAAATGAGCTTTTCGTATATTCTCGACTGTTTTTGTCAGATTCGTGAAGTGAGATTATTGACGGTTACCAGAACGGTTATTGTCTGAGGGTCGAGCCATAACCCCGATAGGGCAGAGGTCACGTTTTATGACTTATCACAAGTTTTTCCCTCTAGCACAGATTGAGTGATAGTTACTGTGAATAACGTATAAAGTAGATATTGAACCAATCGCGACCGAGGTAGGCTACAATGGATTTATTTGACATGTATTCAGATTTTCTGGTAAAACTGTTCTTTAACGTTACAGAATGGAAATAAGTGCACGTGTACGTGCGGCGCTGCGTACTTACTGAATGTTTCTGGAACTGGCCATTTACAATATAAAATATAAAAAGGACTTTCAGAATTCAAAAATAAATCTCTAGAAACATGTTACTTTTTAATTTTGGAGAGTGTCATTTGTCTTCTCATTGTGGCATTCTCTAGATGTCGCTATCACAATGAATTTAACTTATGGAAATAATCGCTCATTGATTTATGTCGCTTTTTGCTGTGGCTAAGTCAACAAGAGAGTTGCCAGATACTTCTACTAGCAATTGTCAATAAGCCTCATGTCCAAGCTTTGTAAGTTCGTGGTTCGGAGAATCTACACATGAACGTGAACAGGCCCATGTAGATAGAAGATAGATATATTAGATAGAAAACTTTTTATTGTTACACCACATTTAAAATATTAAAGTTTACATCATAACATTTAATTAAATAATAATGACATAGTGTTAGAATGGGCGGCCTTATCACCAAAAGTGATCTCTACCAGGCAACCTTAGGATGGAGTTGAATAAACAAAACAGTTGGGGCGGGTGTAGTCTAACTATTAACAATGAAAAAACAACATACGCATAAAAATATTTATAATTTCTTAACAAATGTATAAAAATAGTATGTAAGTTTTTAAAATAAATAAATACATATATATACACATAATAAATATATACATAAGAGTCTCTATATACATATGAACATGCATAAATAGATAATGATATTTATTTATATATATATAAAAATATATACATATCATAATGTTATCCCATATAAAGCCTAGATATTGCCAAAAATGTAGTGCAAAAATAATTGGACATATAAAACTTTTTAACTTGATCTTGAACATTCTGAGAGTCCTTGCTTGTCTGATTGATACAGGATGATACAACTCGTATGAGGATGGATGTACCTGAGGGTCAGCCGGCGACGGCGCGCGGCGGTTACAGAATCCAATATTGATGCCAATATGACAACTGATTGGATTGGACAAAAAATAACTTTTATCCAAATTTCTACTTTATTAGGCAATGGAATTTATTTGTTTCCTAAAGACAATCTTAGAGGCCCACGCTTTACGAGCCCTGAATTGGCAGTAAATGCGTTCCACGTGCCTTTGAAGAGTTCTCTAAGGAAGACTGGTCCAACTGCTTTTTAGGATTGTTCCAAAGAATGCAAAAATGTATAAATTAATAAGGTTTATTCTTTGAAAAACAATATAACTCGTATAAGGCTCTTAATTGTCAGAATATAGAAACATGCAGTATGACCCCGTGTGCCTTACTCTTAAGTATTTTAAATATATATAAAAGAATTACGAACTATTTTAACTATTTGTAAATATACAAACAGTAAAAAAAAACTGTGTCTCAACTTCGGCGTTTTTGCATATAATGTGGTATTTGTAGCTTTATACTCCTATAATGTTGTAAGCGACATAGGCCTCGTGAGTAAAATATTACATACGTTGTCTGTTTACATAATACAAAACAAAAACATAATCAAATATAAGTTTACTAATAGCGATATGGACAAATATCTTCACGAATTGGGGTCGACTCAGACAAAGGTGGCGGTACGATCGACAAAGACTGGGCCACCAAAGCCGAACACTCGGATCTCTTGAAGGAGGGAAGGGTAGCCTTTGCCAGCAGTGACACATTGCAGATTAATAATAATAACGACATTGGTGACGTCGGTACAGTAATTGTTTTGAATGACATACACAATACAACGTAGAGAGTCATACAGCATGAGAACACATTATAGTGTCTCGCTCGCACTTGTTTGGGAACATTATCGATTAAAAATGTATATTGATAAACAATAGATGGTGAATAGTTTGTTAAATTAGATTTTTGTTAAGTATAATGCCTGCTGTTCTTTCTGTGGAACAGATAAAATCCTGCACCAAGCTTAACTTCTCAGCACAATAATGGGTTCTTTTCAAACTAAGCTACCTACACAGTATTAAACTTGTTGACAAAAACCTAACAGTTGATTCAGACACTCCTCACGAATTCTTCGAGTGAACTCGTCAGGACTGCCTGAATCAACTGTAGCTACAAAATAAAAGCGTACAATAAAAACTGGCGACAACAAATTTTGTAAATGTCTGTACTCGTCCTACAAACGAATAACTTTGATATTGCCGAAACGCACCAACAAACCTACTTTTTACGACGACGTGTTTATTGATACACCCAGCGGTGGGCGATGGGCGATGGGCTATGGGCTATGGGCCTCCCGCCAATCGCACCGCCCGCGAACATATCAAATCGATGTTATTGCCGAACGCACCTTGGGCCCATAAAATATATTTATGACATATCTTCGCGTTTTATTCAGCCATGATAGTATGTTATTTAATGGGACGAGTGTGGCCTCCATTTTATCTGCGCGACTTTTGACAACACTGCATGTTTTTTTTTAAATCTCCACTCCACAGACTCCAGGGTCCGTGACTTTTTTCAACTATGACATTTTTTATTAATAAACAAGAAATAAGAAATAGGAAATATGCAACATAACAGTGTTATGAATTTATAATTATAATAATATTATGAAATTGCTATTCTAAAATGATTTTTGTATTTTATATAAATATTTCTTATGAGTGTACTATATATATATATAATATATATTGTATGAATACTGCTAAGGCAAACAACAAATCTGTACTCGGACGAAAGAGGTCCTGGTACCTATTTTACGGGTTTTCAAGAACCTAGTTTAGGAATCAGGAGTTTGTATTATAACATATTTTGTAAACTTGCCTTTTTAAGAAATATATAATTATTATTAATTATTATTCAAAGTGTTAAAAGTTATTTTTTTCCGTTAATGTCATTAGCACTAGCATCCAGAGCAGACCAGTATCCTCTAGCAGCACCCGTTCACGAGTTGACGCATGTGCCAGCCATCGCCTTCCTCAACCATTTTTGCGGGAAGATGGCGACCCGACACACAACACCGCCGCTAGACAACACCTTTCTGTGAGCATGACCGCTCCGGATACCCGTGCCAACGATTACAATTATAAAAATAATTTGGGACTACAATAAAATAATATACATACAGAAATTTACATATTTTGTTATTCTCTCCCACGTCACATTTTAACAGGGCCTCCATTACCGCGATTTCAAAAACCTTTTTCACACTGGCGGATAAAAAGCTATTTTCTAAGAAGATTACGCGCTCGTAATCTTCGTAGAAAATACCTTTCCGATCCTTTCAATTGAAATATATATGTATTTAAAAGCTAGCAATGCTAAAAAGTCTATAAGAATAATATTAGAAACAATGTTTTCGCAGAAGAACCGTGACTATAACAGATAATAATATGGTACAGGTGAAACATACCACGAATAAACATGTAAAGTTTATTTGAAACTTTTGTAAAGCAAGCAGGGCTCGTCAAACAACACATATGCCCCGGACGGTTGTTTTAAACAATCGTCCGCGGCACCCTTTGATGTGCACAAACAAAAGGAGCCAACATCAAACATTTCTATTTTTTCAGAAAAAACTTCAATGATGAATATGTTGTATAGTGTAGTTTCTTTCACCTGTATGTAATCCTCATATTTAGGTACTTATTATTATAATATACCTAATCATGAAATGATCTAGCAATAGCCCAGTATAAATGTATATAGACTGCTACGTAAAAAATTGTGATCCCGTTGCGGGCTAAAGTTTAACCGCATAGTGGCCTATCCTGGAGTACACGTTGACAGCACCAGAACCTCACATATTTTTTTTAAATGTGAGTAAGTTATGGATCAATTATGAGGGCTACCTGGGCCTTTATTCTCTATGACCATTTAAAAACGTAACGTGGATCATATCAGTGGAAAGTTTGTGAAATTGTATTCTGCATGCCACCGCTTTAACTTTGAGGGCACGTTACGAGCAAGTTATCTGCGTGTTTTGAAATGTCAAAATAACGTGGCTCAATTATCAATAACAAAAAAATTGTTATAGCCTCTGTGGAGTAAATGTTGTTATTAATTTTTAAAGTGAGGTGAAGGTAAACATTACACAATGTTGTCTTAGGTTTTTGCGATTGTTTCACAAAGTAATTAAACAACTTTAAACGGTTTAAACTGCGTATATTTATCATTATTTTTTTTACCGACGACGGACGCGACGTTTCAAACACTTTCGTCGTTTAATTACTATGTAAACATTACACGTCAAAATATGTACTGGCACCAAACCTTCAAGTATTTTTACCTTCACGATGATAGATACCGCTACAAGGACTGAAGTTGTTGAACGTAATTAACTCTCAAGTTTTAACAACTATACCTATAAAAAAACTGAAAGGGAGTCAAATACACATATATAAAAATACCTCTAACATGACTATTATTCGGTAAAACAAAAACATCATTGTAATCTTCAAAATGGCGCCGACATAAAAATCCCGCTAAAATGTTTTCAAAGAGATTCTTGTTCTAATTTTAACGATGTAACGTAAAAGAAAATGTAAGTAACATGTGCAAATTATGACAAAGTATGTACAAACAAGCATTGTTTGAAAGTTTGCCAACTGAGATTAGGGAATCTGTGGCATCGGCGGGAACCTGATGAAACACCTAAATGTATGTATTTGTGTTTACCTTTAGATAATTATTATAACCTTTAGCAATTAGGTTTTTTTTATCGGCATGACTTTTATCCACCAATTCACTGATGTTATTCTTTCTTACAAGATGTTGTTGATCATGGTAGATTAAGCCTACTTAAAATGAGAGCTAACCTTAACGGACACCGATAAGTGCTTGGTGACAGATTTTCTAATGAGTTGGTAGCTAGCAGGCGAGTATTTACAAAATAACTATATAAAGTGTGGCTTAACGTACCCTCTGAAGTATACGGAGGTGCCCAGTAATTAATACCAATAGCGGTCATCGATCTAGTTAGTGACCGCAGAAAACATTGTTTATCCTGAGAACGAATACGCAAGCTCTAATACGAGCACTTTCATTAAATGAAAACAAAATTACTGGTTCGAAAGTTATATCGTGAAACTTTTGCATGTCACAAACGCCCAGCAGTGGAAATTCTAGGTACACCTCAGCTGATTATGAAGGCGGTACTTTATTATGTGTTACCTACCTGATGTTGTGCAAAATTTATGATTCCTTTTGTTGAGTTTGACCTCTAAGACTTAATCAAGGAAGATATAAATTCCATCCAATGAGGGCAATTCATCTTCAGACAGTTCGTTACCGAGGCATTGCCTTCAAGGTTACCTTTGCCAAATCTATACTTGGCTAATTGGGAATGGTTGGCCAATATTGGTGTTATCCTACAATTGAAAACTTAACCTGGAAAACTTATTTGCTGTTGTTTGAACATTTGCCTCATTACTCAAGTGTTAGTTGCGTACTCCACATTCTACATTTGTGTTTATAGAGTCACTGTCAAATCCGAGTCATGTAAAAAATGCACGAGTGGCGTTTGTGGATATATTACATAACATTCATTATTATTTCTACAGAAAATACGGTAGCGTAATTTTTGTTAAGTTTACCATAGACAATATTTTTTTTGTAGCTGATAGGTTAGTCTTTGACCTCTATCTCACCTGATGGTAAGTGATGATGCGGTCCAAGATGTTGTTCAGGCTAACCTAGAATTACTGGCTCTCAAGGACAGCTACCGTAGCCCACCGTTAAGTGCTTGCCGACAGATTGTTATTTATCTGAATGCAGCGTTTTATAACCTTTATATAAAAACTTCAGTAATCAAAAACGAACATAAGTTAACAGAGTAATAAATGGCACATTTCGTCACTGTTAATCAATTTATATTTCGGTAGTGCCTATTTTCAGTGCAGAGTCACAGTGGAGTGTTAACTATAGGACGATCACTTTTATTTTTATTGGTAGTAAACTTGTTATGATACATTATTATCACTTTGGAGTGTGCTCTTGAATGATATTATTTTATTTCACCTTCTCCGTGCGCTCTTATTACCTGTTATAGGTGCACGCCGCCCTCACGTGGCGCAAGTTCTTCCATATCTACTTGAAATGGAATTTAATTGTTCGTGTGCTGGTTGCCGGGAAGGAATTTGGAAATAATGAACTGGATTCATCCAAGTACAAGTTAACCAAACTACAAGTATATACCAAAGAGGTGAAATCACGGTCATGTTATCTATACAGTATCTTGACTCGGCTCTGTAGTTGAAATAACTACCTACAGCCGCGCTGTACGTAAACATGCGATAGGGCTACCCGCCTCCAGTATTTTAATTACATTTGCCTACTTTGTGTTTCCATTTAGTTCTGTGATTGTAAATATACTTTTTTATATAAACAAATGACATTCTTTGTGAAATGAACAGGAAGTGTAAAAATGAGTGTTGTTTTTTGATCGGTAGGTAGATATACTTTTTTTAATTAGTAATTTTAGTTATAGTATTTTTAACAGTAATTTTACTTACTAGTTATTTTATAGTATTACCTTTCAGTTTCCAGGTTATCTAGAAAAAGTTATCTCTGGATGCGTTTTTGACGAATTCATGCAACCAAAAACAGCACAATATATCCTACTCGTCATATTAAATATGTAATATGTACATAAACTTATTTTTAAAGAAAACATTGCGCGTTTATTGTTAAAAAAATAACACACCGCCCATTCGTCACTGCGGCACAGACGCGACTGTCTGCGTACCGAGCGCGGGCCGAGATCGAGGCGCGTAGGTATAACTCACGTTTCGTCCGTTTCTATGAAGTTGAAATATTGTAGAGATAACATTACCGTGCTGAAATGATGATCCCAACATCATTACTAAAACATTTAAAAGATAAAATGTCTGTCTTCGAATAGCTTATTACTATATCACACATATAATAATATTACTGCACCAAAATTTATGAAATTTTGAACAAATATAGATTTGATTATTCCAATTTTAAGATATAAGATTAAATATTTTTGCAGCTGATGACATGTATCTTTTTGTCCTAGTGCTGCGATAGCATATGTAAATAAACTTTTAACCAAAATAAGTAAGCATCTAAGGTTACCAAACATATAACCCAACACATTCCTTTGAATCTATCAGAGGAATGTGTTGGGTGAAGACAAATAGAAACTAAACTTGTACTCTATTACTACCTTGTGTATTTTGCAACCAATTATCTTGTCAGAGCTTCCTTCATTCGCTATAGTGTCACAGTAAATAGAAGACAGTAGACCAGTGAGCCGAGTGTGGATTCAGCGAGTCAGTGGCGCGTCACTTCCGCCGGAAAGAGGTAACGGCGTCGCACCGGAAACGCTCACTGCAGATTGATTGCCGAATAAATGCTGAAGATGCCTTCTTGGGTGGTTTTTTTGAAAACAATATAGAACTTGGTTGCTTATGCCTCTTTTAACACATTATATTTATAACCATTTAATTTTAATTTCATGACTATCTATACTGAAAATGTTTTTAAATATAATTAATGATGACTTCCACTAGTGGGAGACTGGCATATTCATATACATCGGTGTTAAAACAGTAATATGGTACCAAAGCTAGCGCAAAGAAAGAATCTAAAATGGCCGTTACTTGGCCATAGTAGCTTTTGGATTAAGCAAAAAAAAGTCTTGTCGTGTTTGGGCCCATTACATTGGTCTTGTACCTCAAGTATTAAAGCTCTATTTGGTTTCTGAAATCTGGCGATGGTGACGGAAGGTGAAGTTAAGAACTTCTCAACTCAACAAGAAATCATGTTCGTTTATAGGGTCGTTGGTTTGGACACTTACTTAAGCTCTGTATAGTGTCTAGATTGAGGTGGAAGGCGGTGGCAACTGGACTAGTAGGCATGAACAGTACTATTTTAGACCATGCTTGAACTTGTTAATTTGGTGTTTATAATTACGTACGGATAGTGTCCAGATTCTGATTAAGATATCGCATGGTGAAATACACATAATAATAACTCCTCAAATAAACATAATTTCCCGTTGTGTTGGAACTGCTTTGAAAAGTATCTAATATAGACGTGGTTGGTGTCCAAGGTCTGATAATTTCAGATAACGATCTCTCTCACGATTGAGCCTTGACGTGTATCTACAAAAGTAATAGATCTCATCGTTATTTTCAATTCGGATAACAGCTGTTAATATTTTATCGAGTAATTAACTACGTCCAGAGTGCCAGTTTTTAAACATAGTTTATTGAAGCAATTTGAATCTTATGATTAGTTTTACTTTCGCTGTATGGTGAAAAGGATTTTGTGAAAGAATGTTTACCCTTTTCAACTTTAAGTATATCACCAAGCACTTAACAGTGTATTCCAGCAGCTGTCCTTAGAGCTAGTTCCCATTTATTATTTACACTTTTTTTTTTCGCCATATTTTATTATTACTATGTAATTCGATATAATATATTATATTAACATGCTTACTTAATAAAAGTTTTCTTTTCACTACTTACTACGCTATTCCTATATACAATTACACTAACATTTACATTACTGTGTTTCATTATGTTAAGTCCCCGATGGACCCGCCACTGACCCCGGGATCCGTTTTAGCATTTCCTCCACGACATTTTCATTGCGGTCTTTAAGTGCCATTTTTAGGTTGTGATTAGTTATCTCCTGTTTCGTCGCTTTTTCTGCCCGCCGCACAAACCCGCCGATGGTGTCATTTGGACTGACCGCCATAAAGCGATACATTGTATAGTCGATAATATGGGTTCGTTGCCTGTGTCGAAAAATTATTCTTACAAAAATTTATCAGGAACAGTCCGGAGTCTAAAACTACATACTTACTTGATATTCGAGTATATACGAAAAAAAGTGAAACTTTAATACCTATAAATGCCAGCTTTCTGTGTTTTGCTTTTTACCGGATACTTCTTTTCAGCAAAAATCCACAACATGAAGGACGCTGAAAAATAGAACTATGGACCAAAACTAGGGAGGTACCAACACTTGACCTCTTAAAATCCTTGTGATACAACTGTTTCCTGAACCATGTTTAATTATTGTACTTTGTACTTGGAATACAGGTGAAATGTAAGAATATAATTATTTTGACATTTTCCATCAGTACTATAATATTATAAATGCGAAAGTAACTCTGTCTGTCTGTTACGCTTTCACGCCAAAACTACTGGACCGATTTGAATGAAATTTGGTATGGATATAGTTTGAGACCCGGGAAAAAACATAGGATAGTTTTTATCCAGCTGCGCAAAAAGAGGTAAATTTTTTTTGGCGATAACCGACATACGCGCCGCCGGCGGAGCCGCGCCTGGAAAGCTAGTATGTTATAAAGGTAATGAGTAGAATTCAGAATTAACTTTATATTTTTTTTGTATGTCTGTCTTTTTGTACGCCCATTATATATATAAGACTTGATTAGTTTTAATAAATCCTGTTAAAATAATTCAAATTCCCTGAAATTCATGGCAGAGATGGTGCTTTTGTTTACTTTATCAAACTCGCTCCATCGGAAGGGGAGAGAAACATGTTTTATTTATGATTCGTTTGAATAACGAGTCTTAATTGATACTTTCAAAAATGTATTTACTGTTAGATGCTACAACCGTTTATTGTAGTAAGTATGGGTTTATAGTAAATTAAAAATACTCATATTCCTTTTTTTAGGAAAAGATATTATGAAGTTATACAAATAAACAGCTTTATTAATATATATATGTTTGCAATAACGCATGCTCGCGTTTGTAGTTAATAATTTGTAGTTTTGTAATGTAACGCATGCGAATTACATTACAAAACTACAAATTTACGAGAGGAAAAAATTAAGTCATGTGCGGGTTAGCTCAATTGGATTGGAGCATACCCCGGCTAAAAGGGTGGATGGGCGCGGGTTCGAATCCCGCAAATGTCTTAAATTTTTCCTCTCGTAAATTTGTAATTTTGTAAAATAAACAGCTTGTTGCTGGCAGTACTAAAATAATACAAATTAATGTTGCATTATGATTCATATCAGCGCACGCTGCGACGTTACAGTTACGGTAATCACCCCGGCACAAATTATAGACAGTGCAGGTATGCCGGCCGGCATACCTGCACTGGTAGACTATCCTCGTTTGAGATGTCGCGTCATGTATATATAGGTCAATGGCACAAAAGTCAGATTTGAGGAAATACCTAATACTTCTCATATCTGTATACGCCATTCATTCAAATTCGTACCGTAAAGAATAAAGATGTCAAATTGATTTATCGATTGACATGGTTTTGAAGAAAATCGTTAATGTCATTTAGGAAAAGATACCTACGAATTAAATTCTGTAACTCAATGAGTTCATTTCACAAATAAATTTCTTACTCAAGAATTTTTGGCGCTACTTGCAATGTACATAATATTATAATATGTTTGATACGTGCTCAAGGATCTGATAATTGTAAGTTTATACATTGAAAGTAGATCACTTTAAATAATTTAAGGTTTGATTCGACTTCGGCTCTTGTATCCACAACACCTCACAAATGTCACTCCGCTGTGTGTGTAATCTGTCGGCCCTTCCGTGTGTCACGGGTCTCTGGTTCATAAATACCTATAATAACGCACTTCCCTAACGTAATTAGGCAATTAGTGTAGATTATTGAACCAATACTATGTATTGCTTTAGAAGTTCAGCTTAATTCCTAAATAATTGTTAAGAAAGATCAATACCTGACAACACTCAGAGAAAAAATACATATGGGATGGGTATCATCGTCTAAAACTCATCAGTACTAATATTATAAATGCGAAAGTAACTCTGTCTGTCTGTCTGTTACGCTTTCACGCCAAAACTACTGGACCGATTTGAATGAAATTTGGTATGGAAATAGTTGAGACCCCGGAAAAAACATAGGATAGTTTTTATCCAACTGCGCAAAAAGAGGTTAATGTTTTTGCGTGATAACCGACACACGCGCGGGCGGAGCCGCGCCCGGAAAGCTAGTAGGTTATATATACTTAATAAACCCTATTATCCTCTTTGTATGCAAACAAAATATTATTATATGTAGACACATATAACTTGGTATGTAGATTTTAAACTGTAATACATGTATAAAATGGTAAAACTTTTTTCTCTCACGGGGTGTTGCCATCAGGGATCTTTATAGATTGAGTCCCAATTCGTACTTAGTGCACATTTTTCTGGTTTGGTAACAAATAATTAATTATTATTATTTTTAAAACCTGATAGACCACAGTTTCATTAATATTCTTATCCTGTAATGATAAAGTCGAGGATATTAGCAGAAATAGCCTTCTCAAAGTAACTTTGAAATAAAAAAAGTTGTTATACTGAAACATAGCATTTGTTATGTATTTTATATCATGTCACAAACTTTAATTTAAAACAAGTTCTGCTGGCGCTTCGTTAAAGCTGTCCGCGCGACGCGACGCGACGCGACGGGACGGGACGCGGCGCGACGTGGCGAGGCGCGACGTGCCGCGGACGTCGGAATTCAAATAAAATGGAACGTGTGACGTCACATCATTGTACAACAGGACAGTTTTCCAATAATGTGCAGTGGCCACAGTAACTTGTGCAAATATTGGCCTTTTTATATACTCCATATAAATACCTATTTATCCTAGTTCATATCACATAAACCCGAACAAGTGCAATCCACACTCGCACACAGAGAATCCCATTCCATTACTCAGTATACTGTGCTTTTACGAAATGATGAAAATGTTCATTCATATACTGATCTCTCTATTTTACTCTATTATCTAACGATAATACATAGAATGGTTAAACTAACTCATCATTATATTGCTATAACTACCGTATAGCAACATATATCTGTTCACAAGAAAACAATGCGGTTGTCCGCTTGTAAAATTTAAAACTGATTTGTTAGGAATAAAAATTCGTAACATTTTCATGTGCGCGTCAATGATTGTGAATTTCTGAGAAATAATTTAAAAAAACTGCTTTTATTCTACATAATAATCAAGCAGATGATAAACCTTCAACACGGATTTGTTGCATAGTAGTTGCCAAAATGTCCGAACATATTTTATGAATCCTAGACAAAGACGAGTTCATCATCAATGTGACCAAAGTCATGAAATTGTTCCCTTAAGAAGGCAAGCTACTGCAGAATAAATGACATTGTTGGAGCAACGGGGCTGCCAGCACGCTGGGCACGCTGCGCTGCCAACTGGTACTGGGCTGGAGCATTTGGGCTGCCTGTGAGTCTGCTATTACTTATGGGTTGTCTAAATGCTTTTATTGTAGTAGCTGTAGTGTTGTTTATAGTTCGTAGGATTTTGTTAATAAAGCCATTATAAAAATAACTCGACATTTATATTAAAAATATACATTCAGGTGACAATTCTGCCTGCATATCTAAATGACTAAGTTGACTAGTTTCGATTCTACAGCATTTTCAGGAGGTTTTGACTGTTCGGGCGTACGATTGTGATTTTCCGTTCCTTTTATTTCCGGCTTAGGCGGAATAGTTAAAGTTTTAGTATATTCTAAGTATTTTTCTAAAGTTTTAATTAAATTTCTAATATATATTTTAAATATTTGCTATGACAAAATAAACTATTGACTCAATTAAAAATATTAGTTGATTATTATATTGGATTTGGTAATAAATTGAAATCAAATGTCAGTTTTGAAGAAAATTTTGCTTGTGTATTTGTACTTTTATATAATGGAATGCAGAGACGCTAACGGTATCTATTGAGTTTATAAGTTCTTACAGCCTTCGCCTTTGGCTGCTTCCCACAAACAGAGCGAGCAGCAAGCACGACAATAACAAAATCAATAGCCCATCTGCGCGCCGCGAGACACACACTTTAGCAGGTTTTTGTACATAGTACAGGTTTAGCAGGTTACTATACATAGTTATGTGGTTATAAAGTTCGCGACACTTGAAGAATGTTTGTTTTGTATAGTTATTGAACATGACGTTATTATTTAACATGCTCTATATTCCGACGGCTACTCCACTCGCGTGGCTAACCGTTATATTGTCTTCGTCGATAACTATTTAGTAAATCTAGTGGTCAAGGATGAACGGCTGCAGGCTTCACACAGCTGTCAAGAGGAGCTCATGAGCCATACAGTTCAGAGATGTAGTTTAAATATTTCGAGTTCCTCCTATATTGATGTTCCTTTTTACAAAGGGGATATGGGAAAGAAGCGTAATCCGCAAGTCCCACGGGAACATAACGACTTAAACAGAATATCAAATTGGAGCTCTATCTTCTCGGAATACACAAAGGAATACGTACCCGGTAATATTGAGAGGTTGTTTTACTTAAAGGTTTTTTTGTTTTTGAGATTCGTTTTAAATAATAAACTTTCATTCAAAATATCGAAACTAATATTTTTAGCAACCGCTTGCCGTTATCGTATCGTTAGTACGTTTTGGAAACAGCAAGAGAGAAATTGATCGAAGTGATCTTATAAAGAGATAAATTATAGTGCCGTTAAAAGACTTAAAGGCATCCTTTCTACCTTGATTACCCATTAGTAAAAAGCGCTGAAAATAATGTGAATTCTACGAGAGAAGAAGTCATGAACATGCGGTAGTAATTATTACATAAGTTATGGATTCTGTGTGATATAATTAAGTAGTGTTTTTAACCGATTTCAAAAAATGGGGTGGTTCTCAGTTTGAATGTCTGTTGTTTTTTATTAGTTTAATAAACAAACCTCCTCCACGTAGGATTTGTTTTGATGAGTGGTCATAGTTGCGAAGTATTTTTAAGTTACTTCCAAGTACTGAAAAAATTAAATATTATTATGGCTATAAGTACCTCGAACACATGAAAATTGAAAGTTTGTAAATGGGGGCCAGTATTGTGCCTTGTGGGAATTTTGGGTGAGTGAAAATCGATTGTGTATACACTAAGTAAGTGTCACAAGATTGTGAATATTTATTAAATAAAAAACGGAACTTGTTTCACTGAGAAGTATGAAATAACTTGTAACTACCACAAGTTATTTCATACTTCTCAGTGAAACAAGTTCCGTTTTTTATTTAATAAATATTCACCGTGATTTTTTTTATTATGCCCGACAGGTTAGCCTTGAACCACTATCTCTTGATGATGTGGTCGAATATGTTGTTCAGGCGAACCTAAAATTACTGGCTCTCAAGGACAGCTGCTGGAACATTCCATTAGGTGCTTGGCATCAGATTTTCTAATTTTGATTGGTAGCTAGCCAGGCGGGCATTCGCAACGTGCCCTACTACCGTGCTATAATGACTGCCATCCAACATATGGGACCGAAAGCTTGGCGTGCCCTCCGAAGCAGGGAAGCACTTGGTAGTAATGTCACTAGCGGTCGCCCATCCAACTATCCTTAACATTGCTGATCGGTTAAGAACAGCTAAGCAAACTTCGCTACGAGCGCTTGAAATGGGAGCTAAGAGTGATTTCAATCAGTATGGTACCGAATTCAACATGTAATTTCATACTTTTTTGCGTTCCAAATCAGTTCCACTTTTAATTTAAAAAATGTTTTTATTCCTTGTTTACACAGACAAGCCGTCAGCCTCACTGTAAACGTCCCGCCTGTCCATTACAGTTGCAGTATCACTGCACTGCACTGCGCTCAATAACGATTGCCATCCTAAGACAACAACCGGGACGACGGCTTTCTGTACCCTCCGAAGCACGGAGCGTTTAGTAATAAAAACAACTATCAACTAGACAACCTGTAACTCGACCAGGAATCCTTACATTTTTTTTTGTAAATATATTTGAAAAACCCAAATTAATATTTTTTTAATTAAATAATAAATTAACCCATGCATTCTTAATAATAAAACTAACTAAAACAACCCTATACTGAAACTGCCTAATACTGATCCTATTTTTATTAAACTTAAACGATCGTGCTTGACTAAAAATTCTGATCCCAAATTTTCAAATTACTAAAGAAATCTAATATAACATATTAAATATTTTTCTTTAATCTAAAATTATTGTGATTTGAAATATGGCATGTGAATCGTCTAGTATAGTGGTAGGACCTTAAGAAGTGACCTATTGTAGTAATCCATTTTCTTTTAAGGAACTTGTCTAACCGAACAGATAATACTCCTGAATAATATCTACTTAACCTATCATTTAAATCTATCAAATTAAAATTTATAATTAAAATAAGAATCATAAAGATGGACCTATTATATATTATTATATAGTTATTATACATACTATAGTATTCTTATAATAAAATAATTGCTAATCATTCAATATAATTTTGGAATATTATTTGTTCATTTGATGTTGTAAAGGAATAGAATTTGAATGTATTATTAGAATAACGTAGACATTCTGAATAAGAGAACAGAGAATATTAAAAATCTCATAAAAATTGGAATTAGGTATCTAAGACCAATTGTAAATTATTAAGACAACTGAAGTCTAAAACTAGGTAAATCATTGTAAGAGATGTTACATGAAACATATATTATGTTTCTAGACCATAATTCAAGGCAAAGCATAAGTGAAGTACCATTAGAGTATTAAATCGTTAAAAATTAATTAAATTGTTAGAATATTAATTCATTAAACGGCTAAATATTTTTTGTTAGGAAGTAAATAATTGTTTCTTAGAACAAAATAGAAATTACGGGAAATTTAAATGAAAAACAATGAATTTATTATACAAATAGATAAAAGCAGATAAATGAATCCTAAGGTAATTTGTACAGATCCCAAATCTAAAATCACGTGTATAAATTATTATTGTAGATAGTCTCAAATTAAAAATAGGTATCGGGAAAACCAGACATAAAATCTAGATAAAGTAAGTAGTATAGAATTTGGCTCAAAATAGCGTAGTATAAATAACTATACATTAGATATGTTTTGGCTATTGTAAGGAAAACAAGATGAAACTAGAATTTACTTGAATTTTTGTACTCATAATAATATATTGTCATGACTCCTAAGACTTCCTGAGATTTCCCCAAAAATTGCAAAATATATTAAAGCTTAACAATAACAACCTAAGATGCATAACGGCTTATCTAGTATAGTTAGTGAAATATATTAGAAGAAGATATTTTCTCTAAAATACCTTACTATGTTAGGTTAGCTTACCTTGACTTTAACTCTAGGAAACTAAGATGTATGAATTAATTATATTATTATTATGTTTTGTGAGAGAGGCTGATAAAGGAAATATACCAAAATGGATAATCAACGAACTCCGTAATCACCTTATATTTTAGGCGACTTCAATCATTTGAAGATTTAAATAGGAAAGAAAAGACATAAATTAATTTAAATTATATATTACATAATCCGTAATATGTATATCTAAACAAACTTAAATCTGTCGGAAATATAAAGAAAACTACGAAATATTGAATATTGTATTCTAAAATACAAATTGACCATTTACTTCCTCAACTTATGTTCTCAACGTCATATAGTAAAATGGATATTATATAAGATAAAGTATTGAACAAAATTGTTTGATGAAATTTGATTAAGTAAATTGAATTATTTTAAAATTGGTCTATTTAAAAGAGTAGGAGAATGGACTATACTGATAGTTCATAGATTATTTTGACTCTGACTTCGACACTATTCAATTCTGAAAGTATAACGTTTATTGGTAGTAAACTAGCAAATAGGTATTTTATAACATATTGTTATTGTAAGATTTTATTGTTTGATAAGTTGCAACTTTGATAATTAGATGGATCCATCGTATATTAGTTAGCAGTTTTAAGGAAAAGTTCAAATTCTGAAGTGCCAGGGACTTGCAACCCCTGGAGTACGTTTCAGAAGGCCTTCTTTAAATACTGCTGTTATATATAACACAACTGGCAGGTGGATAATTCACTTGGTAGTAAATTGTTTTTTTTTATTTTTATTAACTATATTTAACGGTTTTTTTTTATTTTTATATTATTCTTTATTTATTTATTTAAATATTTCTATATACTTATATATAATACATACTATTTTATCAGATAATGTCTAATGTCAGCAGCGACACTGAATATGTATCACTTTCTTCTTCCTCAGACGATAGTTTCAGCAGTATCCCCAATCTTTCAACCACATTAGAGTCACTTTTCTGCACAGTACCTAAAAATTTTAATGTTTTACACATAAATGCACAAAGTGTTCCAGCTCATTACTCCGATATGCTAGCGTCATTTGAGCATAAAAATATACACGCCATTCTAGTGTCAGAATCTTGGTTAAAACCATGTCTCGCTACGTCACTGTATACATTACCTGGCTTCAAATTAATTCGCAATGACCGCATTGGCAGCAGAGGTGGTGGTGTTGCAATTTATCTGCGTGCACACTTTCCGTTTACCATTGTTGACATGTCAGCGCAACCACCTGCTGCTGATGCCGGTGAGCATATGTTCATAGAAGTTTCCCTCTCCCATACTAAGCTACTCCTCGGAGTTTATTACAGTCACTCTTCTGATGTTGATTACTTTACCTCATTTGAGACGCTTCTTGAAGCTAACTGTCCGTCTTATGAGCACACCATAATCATGGGTGACTTTAATACATGCCTCCTAAAGAAAGACTCCCGTTCTTCTAAATTAGAATCTATCATTATGGCTAGCAATCTGACCATCCTTCCCACAAATGCCACGCATTACTTTCCTAATTCAACACCGTCACTTCTTGACATAATGATTGTTTCTTCTTCAGATTACGTTGGCAAACACGGTCAATGTGCGGCGGATGCTTTCTCTTTCCATGATCTGTTATATCTCTCTTATAAAATCCGTCCGCCCAAAGCTAAGCCCAAAATTCTTCTACAACGTAGTTTTGGTGGTATTGATCTTAATTGCTTACGTAACGATGCCCTTCAAATTGACTGGTCAGATGTAGTCAACGCAATCAGTATTGACGACAAAATAAAAAGCTTCAATAATACTTTGCTAAATTTGTATGACGTGCACGCTCCTCTCAGACCAGTCAAAATAAAACATCTACCTGCACCTTGGCTCACTAATGATATAAGATCGTTGATGCACAAAAAAGTTTTAGCCAAGGCACGGTACAAAATGAACTCAAGCGATGCAAACAAAATAAAATATGTAGAAAACCGTAATCTCTGCAATAGGTCTTGTAGGAATGCCTTACGCCAGCACATTCATAAATCAGTAGAAAATGAAGATCCATCCAAGGTATGGAAGTTTCTTAAAACTTTGGGAGTCGGAAAGCAACGCCATGATACGTTGCCTAATAGCATTGATATCAATAATCTCAACCAATATTTTTCAACATCTTCATCTTTTGATGCAAATACGAAAGCATCTACATTAAGCTGTCTTTCTACAGTTCCGACTCCTAGATATTCACCATTTGTTTTCCGTCAATTTACTGATAGTGATATTAAGAAGAGTATATTATCCATCTCGTCGAATGCAGTTGGTAGCGATAGCATCAGTCGTAATATGATAATGCTTGTACTTGACGAAATTCTTCCTATTATTCAACATATATTGAATAAATCCATTGACAGCTGTACCTTTCCATCTATATGGAAAGAATCACAAATTATTCCTCTACCAAAAAAGTCAAATCCCTCTTCTTACTCCGATTATCGTCCAATTTCCATCCTACCTTTCCTTTCCAAAGTTTTAGAGCGCCTCATATACCAACAACTTAGTTCTTTCCTAAATAGCAATAATCTCATGAATCCTTATCAATCCGGATTTCGTCCTGGCCACAGTACAGTATCAGCCCTAATTAAAGTCACAGACGATATTAGGTTCGGCATAGCTGATAGACAGGTGACCATTCTATCGCTACTTGACTTCAGTAATGCTTTTAATAATGTTGACTACGACTTACTACTTGGAATCCTTACCTCTCTTAATATATCTCCTACAGTAATTGAGTGGTTTCATAGTTACCTGTACGGACGCCGGCAACGTATTCGGATTGATGATACTTTTTCATCATGGCAGGTTACGACAGCAGGTGTTCCTCAGGGCGGCGTTTTATCTCCTCTACTTTTTGCCATTTTCATTAACACTATCTCTGATCAACTTACTTCTTCCTACCACCTATATGCAGATGATCTTCAAATCTATAGACATGTACACATAGACGAACTACCTGAGGCAATATGTTCCACAAACTCCGATCTTCAAAACATACTTCAGTGGAGTAAGTCTTATGGAATTAGTGTGAATCCTTTGAAGACTCAGGTTATAGTTGTCGGAAGCTCACGGATGATCTCCAAAATCGACTGGTTTTGCCTGCCACAAGTCCTATTCGATGGTGTACATTTGAAATTTAATGAACATGTAAAAAATCTTGGGATAGTCATTGATAATCAACTATCATGGGATCCTCAATTGGCAGAAACCAGTCGAAAACTATTTGCCTCAGCAGGCTCTCTTCGTAGGTTACGTAATTTTCTTCCAATCACCACAAAAACTGCGCTTGTACAATCTCTCTTACTCCCGATACTTGATTATGCTGACGCTAGCTATCTGGATCTTACCGAAGAGCAGCTTAACAAACTAGAACGTTTGCAAAATTTCTGTATTCGTTTCATATTTGGTTTACGAAAGTATGACCATGTGTCTGAATTTCGCAATAAGCTTAAGTGGTTACCCATTCGCCTTCGCCGGAACATGCATATACTATCCATTCTTTATACTATTCTTTTTTTCCCTAACACCCCTTTGTACCTCAAAAAACGTTTTGAATTTCTTTCTGACACATCTTCTAGACCCATACGTTCCACCAAATCTCTAGTTCTCAAGTTTTCTTTACCCCCTGAACAGTTTTCGGAAAAATCATTTACGGTGCAAGCTTCTCGTTTGTGGAATGCTTTGCCTTTGCCAGTTCGGCAGGCAGAATCCCTCAACTTATTTAAAAAAATGGTTAAGGAACATTACTTGTCCAGCTTGTTCACAAACTGCTAAAACCGTTGTTATATTATCTGTTAATAATAATGTTTGAATTATTTATGTAATAGGTATAATTTTAGAAAATATATATTATGTATGTTTAGTTATAACATATATGTTTATGTTTTATAATATGTATATACTGTATTTATGTATGTATATGTATTTTATGTTTATTATATTTGATATATACAATACATATTTATTTATATATATATATATATATATATATATATATATATTATTAATTTTTGATTTCTTTGTTGCACACTACCGTTCACAAGTTTTCGTTGTCCTATCCATCCAAAGGTTGTCTGTAAGAGATTGCTTTAGCGATAAGACCGCCGATTGTATAGCCACTGTACATATTTAATTATATCTGTTTGTAAATTTACACTTCCAATTAACTAATTCTGTTTGTTTTATAACTTTTATAAGTTATTCATTGTGTTTGTAAATGTACTTTTTTATTTTTGTTGGTATGCAATAAAGAGTATTCGTATCGTATCGTATCGTATCTTTACGGCGCACGACGCCAATGCTCATCGGTTCACTTAGGTAAAGCCTTCTCCTTAAATCAAATACTGCTTAACTTCCTAATTTGAACACATTATTGAATAATTCATAATATCCATATAATGAGTGTCATTGATTGATTATTTCTCAATTTACTTTTACATATTTCGTACATGACATCATGTCTAGTTAGTTAATATCATTGATATGATACCTTTCGGTTTGAAATAGAATGTTATTTAAAGTATTGTGGTACAATCCATATTATTATTTAATTTCAATGAAAAATTTGGTTATATATTTTAGGACTTACTTTGCCTAAGTTTTGTCAAATCACGTGTTTGTGATATCAAAAGTGAATTATATTTATACTCTGACTCAAGTACTCAAATATGAATGTATAAAGTTTAGAGGAGTTATTTATATTCCCTCTGATTTTCTCATGTCGAATATAACATCTTTCATCCTTACAGCAGAAAGACTTATTGAAGTTGTGGTCGCATTTGCACCAATATTCAACAATGTATCATCATGGTTGAATATAATTTATATTTCATATTGTTGTTTACATATATACGAGGACTTACATGCCTCATTCATGTCGTAAAGGTGTCAATCCATATTGGTTGAACAAACTTAAAGCATTCGTTATATCAACTTAAATACTTGAGTAGAATAATCATACACATTTATAAGTTAGTTTAGACAAAATAAATTTTCTGGAACAGTATTCAGAAAACATTGGGGTAGGATTAGGACACAAAATCAATATAATATACTATTGCAGTAGATTAGAACTGATAGACCCAAGAATACTAGTGTATACTAGTTGAGTAGTGTATCAATCCCGTAAATTTTATAATACTCAAATAATTCAATATAAACTTACGTACATAAATTTTCTCCACATATTTTTTATGCTCTCCATAAATCGTTTTTCTAGTATGATTTCTTTCTAGTATCTTCTAATAGTAGGCAAATCATACCTATGTCTTATATTTTAGATTTAAGCGAAAATTACTTTAAAAAAATACTATGAGGATTTCAATTTTTCATGTCATTTTGTATTCTTGACAGATCCTCTCAACATTTTCAAACTATTCTATGCCTCTTTCTTTTTAAACATAAAATGAGGTCTCAATCTCATTCCAGATTTAAGACATCAAAAAGGTTAGCATACACAAATATTGACTATAAAAATTTCTTACTTAGGATGAATAATTTATTTCTGATCTTTAGGTTCTGTACCACATTCAATTATATTATTAGTATTTAGTGACGGAACTTCCTACTCAAGGTATGTTCCGTTACAAACCTCTGCTAACAATACACAGAATTAAAAAGCAGACACAGACACTGGTACATGATAATTTGACTCTTTGATAAATGTGCAAAGTGTATAACAAAGCGATCGGCGTTAAAGGAACATTCCTCTTAATTATATATTACACTTTATAATGATGTTAAACACCAAAATAATAATAGCAGCCGATAGTTATAACGACGTGGTTAACGACCCTCCAATATAAACATGGTGATGTTTTACCTATGTTTACGAATATCAATCACTGCCTCCCGAAGTTTCACTTAATGATAACATTTTCAATATTATTAGTATGTTGTAGTGGAGGATTGAAAAAAGTAGGAAATCATTTAATTCTTATGATGAATAACTATAGGTCAAATTTACGAGTATATTAATAAAACACACCAGCACATATTATAGAGAAGCAAATTATTTAAAAAAATATTTTAGAAACATTCGCGCGATCTATAAATTCTTGATCGTTGTATGCGCACGAAGATGCTTCCTGTAGAAGCGATCGCGTCAAATATTATCTCTGCTAGGTCACGAAGCGTTTCTGTCCTGTCATAGATTTAGTTAGATATTTAGAGGAAATGACCTTTATATGATTTTTTAAGGTTCCGCACCCAAAGAGTAAAAACGGGAACCTATTACTGAGACTTCGCTGTCCGTCCATCCGTCCGTCAGTCCGTCCGTCTATCACCAGGCTGTATCTCAAGATCGATGATAGCTAGACAGTTGAATATTCACAGATGGTGTATTTCTGTTGCCGCTAAAACAACAAATACAAAAAGTTGGCCAAGTGCGAGTCGGATTCGCGCACGTTAAAACAAAAAAAAGGTTAAAATACGAAGTCTAGTTTTGTATAGCTAATGGTACGGAACCCTTCGAGCCCGAGTCCGACTCGCACATGTCCGATTTTTGTTATATAATATATTAATTTAATGTTTCGAACAATAATATTAAACATCTAAGGCCCGTAATATCAACCGCAGTTTATCTCAGAGTTTAACTAAACGAAGCTTATATTTGATCTACAGTTTAAACGCTTACCATAATTTCAATGGCGTAACGCTGATCGATTAGCTAAACTTAGATTATTTTTTTAAAAATGTAGCAACACTTGGCACTATGTTCATTCATTTCGGTCAAATGTGTCATAAAAATGACAACTTTGTGTACTTTGACAGACGGCACGGCGGCAGATTTTCAGTTCACGGCGGAGTTGTTTTGTTTGTGTTAATATGTTGTATTATTTCGGTTCTGTTTTTCTCACATTTAAAATAAATATACGATTTAATCATGAGTGCAATAAGATCACTTGTGCCCAACTTTTCCAAATCGGAAACTGAACTTTTAACGTCTCTTGTGAAATAATATTCACACGTTATTGAAAATAAGAAAACTGATGTCGTAAATAATAAAGTCAAAGAAGAAACTTGGTTAAAACTGGCTGAAGACTTCAACAGTTTATCTGCTCTTGTGTACCGAAACGATTAGACATTGAGGGCTAAATACGAGAACATTAAAAAACATGCAAAGTCAAAGTATGGCACCTATCGTAGAGGTCTCTATGCAGCAGGAGGAGGATAACAATCCTGGGGTTCGATTTAACATTAAATAATATTTATTCTTTTGTTTGCAGCATAACCCGATAGATATACTAATCTTGGAAAGAGAAAATCAGGAAATAAAACTTGATCAGTATTCGCAATCAAGTGTGGGTATTTTACTGTTGTTTCCAGTTCACTTATTTTAAAGATTAACCAACTTTGTGCTTCTAAACTCCTTGAGTATTTTTTCAAAGTTAAGAATTTAGACAGAGTGTTCTTTGCAGGATTTGCAAGCAATAATGATTGTCCAGCAGCTATGTAAATCTGAATTCTAAAATAATGATAACTTCCGTCCAACAATGTGACAGGGTTAAAAAAGAGATGTATGTGGACAGTATATTTTATATTTTTATTTTTTATTTTTCAGCCTGCATGTGGACAAGCAAGTGGCACACCAACTAGCAACAAGTTTATATTAAAAAAAAAAGCTACACCACTAATGTCCAAAAAAAATACAGAGGTTTTTAATAAAACTATGAAGGATTATAGTTCATTAGCTACAAAAAAAAAATTGACTTTTAGATGCTCAAATAGAGAATTTAGAAGCTAAAACAGCACAAGAAAAAGAAGAAGATGAATTAAGCTGTGAACTCCTTAAGATTGAAATACAATTAAAGAAACAACAACTTTGAAAAACTATTGGGATGCCAACAATCATAAGTTTATTTTATAAGTCATTATAAGTATCTACTTGTTTTACTTAAAAACAAATATATGTATAGGATATAATATTTTGAATTTAAGAATCATAGTAATAGTTATTATTGTTAAAATATTTATTATAAAATAGATACATACTGGTTTAGTGCACATGTGAAAGAAATAAATAGCAGATGCCAAATTTAACCGATTTTGTTTATTAATACTAAGTATATAAAAAAAACATTACAAACTGCTGAAGTAATTTTGAATTAGTGATTGCCTTCTAAAGTTGTTGCTACTTGCCCCATAGCTATCATTGTTATCAGGTACATCAATCATATTTTGTATATTAAAATCATTGACCGGTAAGTCATCCCTGTTTTCAATACATAAGTTATGTAAAATTGCTGTGGCAATAATAATATCTTGAGTTAAATCCAATTTAACTCTTATTCCCACTGATAATACAGGAAACCGTCTTTTCCATATACCAAATGTTCTCTCTATACAGTTGCGTGTTCGTATATGAGATTCATTGTATAATTTCTTAATAAATATTTTTTTTTTTTTTTTTTTTTTTTCCATTTTATTATTTTTATGTGGTTTTGTAATGGAGTCAACAAATAGTTTTTTGATGGAAATCCAGCATCACCTAAAAGAACTTGTTGTCCCATTTGCCCAGATTCAAATACAGCACATAGTCGACTATTTTGAAAAATAGTGCTATCATGACATGTTCCTGGCCATCTGGCTACAACGTCTGAGAACTTGAGATCAGAAGTACAAAAGGCCTGAGTGTTCAGTGAAAAATATCCTTTTCTATTGCTGAAATGCTCGGCATTTGATCCTCCAGGTGATTGGATTCTTATGTGTGTGCAGTCCAGAGCACCATACACCTATGGAAATCTTGCAGTACTGTAAAATCCATGCTGATGTAACTTTTGATCTTCTTCGCTTATATGTAATTGAATATATTTACTTCTTTTTGACGCCAGAGGTTCTCTTACTTTTTTAACTATTTTTCGTGCTGTGGTTTGATGTAGGTACACCGCCGAAATCTCCTGCAGTTATCTGCATGCATCCAGTAGCATAGTATCTCAATGTTAATAATAATTGATCATATGTCGAAACCGCACTGTTTCTGTAACAGAAGTAAATCATTATGCAACCACTTACCATGCAAAACGATAAGATAATCCCACTTTTGAAATATGGGATTTCAAAAATTAGAATTCTTTGCTATTAGTTAAAATAAGTATGGGCTGAGTTGGTAGGCAGTTAAAATTTACATGAGGTAGGTACTTGTATGCAAAATAATTATTGACATAAATACCTACATACATACGTATATGTAATAAACTTACCGATTTGTAGGATGGCTGATGTTGGTTTTTATCTCTTCTAGAACCATGCAAGCTGTAGTCAAAGTCAAAGTGAAAATCATTTATTCAATTTAGGCGTCTACGACGCTCTTATGAAGGTCAATTACAAATTTTAATATTGAAATATACTACATTGTACTGCCACGTTCAGCAAACAAAAATTATAGAGCCACTGCGAGAAGAACGGGCAAGAAACTCGGGGCCATTCTTTTAAACGTTTTTTACAATGTGTTAAGTACATACTATATAGTAAAATTATTACAATACTTAATTTACATTACGTAGGTGTTAGGCGCTAGCTTGGCAGAGGCGAACCAGTCCAAGCATTTTTGTCGTTTAAGAACAACTGTAAGAATACAGTTACAAACTGTGTAGTAAGATTTCTTTATCAAAATATTCTTCACATGCAACTTGAATTTTCTTTCTGTGAGCGTTGTAATATGTTTGGGCAATTTATTATAAAACCGCACACAATTGCCTAAGAAGGACCTTTTATTTGTCTTTGCTAATCTAAAACCTGGCACCGCTATTTTATCTTTATTCCTTGTGTTATAATCGTGATTGTCACTGTTTGATTTAAATTTGCTCAAATTTTTACGAACATACATAATATTTTCAAATATATACAGACTTGGTAAAGTTAAAATATCAATTTTTTTAAAAAGATCTCTCAGGGATTCCCTAGGATCCATTTCATATATGGCTCAAATTTCACGCTTTTGTAAAATAAAGATTGTCTCTATTTCAGCAGCAGCTCCCCACAGCAATATACCATAAGACATAATACTGTGGAAGTACGCGAAATAAACGAGCCTAGCAGTAGCTACGTCTGTTAGCTGTCTTATCTTACGAACTGCATATGCAGCAGAACTAAGTCTTCCAGATAGATCATGTATATGTGGATTCCACTGTAAAGTTGAATCCATTTTAATTCCCAGGAAGACTGTCGCATTGTTAAAAGAGAGTTTTTCTAGGCCAAGCTTAATGTTTGGTTCAACATAAGTAACATTTGGTAAAGAAAATTTTAAACATTTGGTCTTTTTTGAATTTAAGAGAAGATTATTAGCCGCGAACCACTAAGAGATCATAGATAATACAATATTTACATGAATAAGTTCACTATCCCTCCTATCTACTTTAAAAATTAGGGAGGTATCATCTGCGAATAAAACTATATCGCAGAAATTTTTAACCATGCAAGGCAGATCATTTATATATGCTAGAAACAGAAAAGGTCCTAAAATCGATCCTTGCGGTACTCCTATTTTTACCAAAGACCCGGAAGAAGTATTGCCATTTATTCTAACCTTCTGTAGCCTGTCTGACAGATATGAATTTATAAGATCCAGAGCTTTTCCACGAATACCATAATGTGAAAGTTTTCGAATCAGAGTGCGGTGCTCTACACAGTCAAATACCTTAGAAAGGTCACAGAATACGGCAATAGCATCCTGTGAACTCTCCCAGGCTTCAAGTATATGTGACATCAATTGAGCACCTGCATCTGTTGTGGATCTGCTCTTTGTGAAACCAAACTGATTCTCATTCAATATTTTATGCTCATTAAAATGGGAAAGAAGTTGTTTGAGCATATTTTTTTTGAATATCTTACTCAGAACAGGTAAGATAGAAATAGGTCTGTAATTGCAAGGGTTAGATGTAGCCCCCGACTTCAAAATTGGAGTGATTTTACTATGTTTCATAAAGTGGGGGAAGTTTCCTTTATCAATACAAAGATTGAAGATTGTTTTTAAATATGGTGCAATAATGCATATTATAGACTCTTGCCACTTGAACTGACATACCCCACAAGTCTTCGGTGCTCTTAGTATTTAAATTTTTAAATGTCTTTATAATTTCAAATATTGTTGTTTGTCTGAAAGAAAAGTCCGGCGATTCGCAGGGGAAATTATGTATTAGCAGAGTTTCTGCTACATCGGGACATGCATCCAACGACTAAGTGACTTCTAGGGGTAAGTTAGAAAAAAATTGTCATATATATTTGCCACTTGTATTGGATCAGATATTTGATTTTTATCAACATTTAAGACATATGTAGAATCTCTAGGTTTATTTTTACCGTTCTCAGTATTTATAGTCTTCCAAATGGTTTTTATTTTATTTTTACACTTGCTAATTTTATTTCTTATAAAAAGAAATTTAGCACACAAGCAAACAGACTTAAACATTTTTGAATAGTTCCTAAAATAATCACGAAACTGCTTGTAGGATTTCAAATTCTTTTACTTGTTTCAACTTTTCATTTACTTGTTTCTTTATTTTTGGACAAACTTTTTGAAACTCAGTATTTACTAAAGAAAATAAACCATTATAAATGTCATTCGGGTCACTATGAGAAAAACTTGTAATGGCAAGCTTAGCTTCTATATTGGTACTGAGTATTACTAGCCTACTGGTTGTTAACGGCCTATGTTCAATTTCATACCTCGCTGTTTCTCTGCTTCCATCAAATCTAATTGCCAGGCCCTCATGATCAGATCTAACACCCTTCATTATTGACTTTTGTTTAGTCTTACAGTTCGAGTATATATTGTCTATACAGGTAGCTGAAGTGTCTGTTATCCTAGTGGGCTCACAGAATAGAAATTTCAAATTAAATGACTTTAATAATGAAATAAGATCAGTCTTATTTTTAGATTTCAACTCTTTTTGTACTCTTTGATATACGAAAACGCCGAACAAATTCACTATCGTCCCATTTATCAAGATGATTTTCTCTCGGCCTTACCACATAAGGTCTCGTATAGTAGGTGTTGAACTCGTTAAGGATTTCCTAAACTTCGATGTCAGAGTCATAATCAGAATCATCGAAAATATCCATTTTATTGTGGAAATATGCTGCTATCAATTTATTTATTTTTATTCTAAGTTCTAAAGTACAGTCAATACTAGCCAAGCAATTACTTTCCTTTATGGTCAAACATCTGATCGAGAGTAGCCATTTTGTTTTGACTCTGGATTAAACTCTACATGAGAGTTTAACTGACCTCCCTCGACAGTTTAAACTTTGTAGTAGTTTAAACTCTCAATAACAGATTAACTGACATTCATATTACGAAATAATCGATAAGGATGGTTTAAACTAAGACTCATAGATTAAACTGTGGTTGATATTACGGGCCTTAGTATTTGTTAGTATAAATAATATAATTATAACCGTGTCAGGTCATTGGTAGGATGTACACAGGTATTGAACAAGGTGCTTGGCGACAGATTCTCCACTTGAGAGACTCTAGTTGAGCTCAAGCTGGCGGTGGGGATCGAACTTAGGGGCGCGGATGTCTACACCGCTCGAACATCACTGCTTCAAATGTATGTACATGTCATGAGGAGAGACGACAAACATAATGTGTATGTACATGTCATGAGGAGAGACGACAAACATAATGTGTATGTACATGTCATGAGGAGAGACGACAAACATAATGTGTATGTACATGTCATGAGGAGAGACGACAAACATAATGTGTATGTACATGTCATGAGGAGAGACGACAAACATAATGTGTATGTACATGTCATGAGGAGAGACGACAAACATAATGTGTATGTACATGTCATGAGGAGAGACGACAAACATAATGTGTATGTACATGTCATGATGAGAGACGACAAACATAATGTGTATGTACATGTCATGATGAGAGACGACAAACATAATGTCTATGTACATGTCATGAGGAGAGACGACAAAAATAATGTGTATGTACATGTCATGAGGAGAGACGACAAACATAATGATGGATGAATGAGTAAAGTGGTAGCAGGTACGGACGGAGAGCGTGATAGTAGGAGAAGGATAGTTTGTGCAAATGCTGTGAGAGTTACAAGTGACAGAATAAAGTGCCTACTACAAATATTTTGGTAACTCAATGTAGTGTGGGATAATGCACGAAGGGAAATACCTGACATATTGATAACTGAAATTTCCGAGTCTTTGCTTTGAGACTAATTAGCTAAGATTTGTCCAAACTCCCAAAATGTACACGTCATAAAACTTTACTTTATTTATTACCATAAATATTCATTAAATAGCCCATTTTTATTAAATTTGCATTTAATAAATCAGTATGCTAACGACATTCTAACAAAGCTGTTTTAAAAACCTTTCGGAATTAAAATAATCAAGAAAATAAACATTTGCAGTCCGGTGTCTGCCCCCTGCCGCCCCCCGCCGCGCCCTCCTAGCCCGGTCTTGAGCAATAAAGATTAGCAGAGGAGAGAGGAACATCGGTAGGGAGGATGATGACTTAAGAGATTATACCAACCACTCAAAATAAATAAGGAACTCTTTATGTATTTTGTAGTTCTATACAGTGTCATTATTTAAGGTATAGCCTGTGTACTATTATTCGTCAATCCTTTTTTTTTTTTTATAATTTACAAGCAAGCATTTGACTGCAGTCTCACCTGATGGAAAGTGACGACGCGGTCGACGATGTAACATATTAAATAATATATAATATATAACCAATATTCAAGTTTCGTATTAACAACAGCAGATAATAAAAGCAGCCGCATATTGCAAAAAAATGTCTGTCAGAAATATTCTAATGCGCGCCGGAATAAAAATATTTACGAAATATTAATGTATAAGCAATAAAATAAATTTTCAATTAGTTTAAATATTACTTTCTGGAGGTGGTTCAGTGTTGCCTTTGTAGGAGATTTTTCGCCATCTATAACTTTTTTTATGGGTTTGTGGCGGAACACGCATGAGGTCCGCCTGATAGGGTTTCTTCACAAGTGACAAACTGCACTGCGCCCTGCACTCGGAGACATACAGTTGCTAAGCCTCATGTGCTTCTATTTACTGGATCTCAAGGACTGCTGCCGGAACACGTTGTGTATTGGCGACAGATTTTCGACTTGAGAGTAATAACCAGCCAGGTGAGCATTTGCAAAATCAACTTCGACCATGCAGGGAAGCTCAAGCCAGTGGTGGGAATCGAATCATGGTCCTGCGGTACATCAGTCCATAGCTATTGCTACTTGGCTATCATTGTTTCGAAAATTTTGTACAAGAGTCAACGATGAGAAAATCAATGAGGTTAACATAGTAGACGCTCTATGATTACTATTTATTGATTGATTTAGCCGTTACAGACATTGAAAATCAATATTTAATGATACCAAATTTTTTAAATAACTTTAAGACAATGTTTCATTAATATTTTATTTTAATATTTCAAATAAATCTCGTGATAATTGCTTCTTAGTGTTCTGCGTACGTGATAAGCGTAGTTTAGCTGGAAAATTTTTGACGTGTTTAATTTCTACACGAAGCAGAAAGTGTTGACTATTCGAGCGCCCGCAGCGCTTGTGTCTATTAATTAGTAGTCTTTTTTTATAAATGCTCATGGTTGACGATTACATATTATCAAATTATGAAAATAAATGGTCCTAGTCCGAAAATCAAAAGCTTCAAAAATATGACAGAAAATCTCATAATTTCATGTTTAATACGGTTTTTGGTGTATGAATATTCTTACTGGTAAAGAAAACAATATAGAAGTATGTAGGTAATAAATAGTTTTATTAATTGCTGCAATTTTAACAATATTAATTATATCTAAAATTTTAATTATAATAATTTTTATTTAATTTTAATTATTTAGTAAAAAATAATTTTAATTATATCTCAAATTTTCCTACTTGTGTTTTCCTATTGTCTATCACATACTTCTTCATCTTAACAAGAAATAGTACATTGTTCACCGAGAGGAGAAAGTGACCGATTACCGTCGAGGGTGTCGTTTGAACTTAAAAGTTTGGCTTTAAAACACCCGAGATCGGGAATCGCACTTTCTCTCGAGTGATACATAGTGCTTTATACTACACCTACCTTTTATTTTACTTTTCTACGAAAACTGAATCCTCAAACAACACACAAATTGAAAATGGCGCCAATGGCGTCTGCAATTTTCACATGTTCTTTTTTCAAATTGTTTGACACCATCCAACACACAGCTATTTCAAACGACACCCTCGACGGTAATCGGTCACTTTCTCCTCTCGGTGAACAATGTACTATTGTTAATCTGAGAAAAAATGTGTGCAACACTGCCGTCTCATTAGAATTTCTGATGGTATGCGGGGTCTAAGTACAAAATGTATGGAGAGCGCGCTTTCCCACATTCTGATAAGACAAATTTCTGACGTCCGGGCGGAGTGCATCCGGCTAGCGTGAAAAGCGGCCGCCTACTTCAGAATATGTATGTTGGTCTGCTGGGCTTCATTAGAATTTTTCTGTCAGACGATTTTTACAATATGCGGCCGGACTAAAACTTGAAGTTTAGACATTCCGTTGATGAACATCTCGCGGACAGCTCGATTGATTTTGCTATAGCTGTTAACACAGTTTCGAACGATTCCAGTGAGTTTATTGAATAATAGAGTAAACATCGAAGGCAAGGACTGTAAATCGATCTGTCAATATTAATGCCATCGTGTTACCATATTGTTGCGATTTATGATTGGATGATATGAATTTAGCACAGGTTGATACGTGTAGTGGTGTATACTATTTATATCGTGGATTAAACTATGCAAGCGAATGTGATGCAAAACTATGTCAGATGGCAGTGATGATGTTAAGTTCAAATTGAAAAAATCAATTCTTCATTTTAGGCGTCTACGACGCTCTTATGGAGGTCAATTACAAATTTTATTATTGAAATATTCTACATAGTACTGCTACGTTCAGCAAAAAAATGTATAGAGCCACTGCGAGAAGAACGGGCAAGAAACTCGGGGCCATTCTTTTAAACTTCTTTTAACAATGTTACATACAACAAAATAAAATTATTACAATATTTGTATAAATTACGTAAGTGAAAGGCTATCGCCTGTAACTTGGCAGAGGCGGAATTGTCCAAGCATTCTTGTCGTTTGAGTAATCACAAACTGTGTAGTAGGATTTCTTAATCAAATTGTTTTTCACATGTAACTTGAATTTTCCTTCTGTGAGCTTTGTAATATGTTTGGGAACTTTATTATAAAACCGCACACAATTACCTACAAAGGACTTTTTATTTATCTTCGCTAATCTAAAACCTGGCACCGCTATTTTATCTTTATTCCTAGTATTGTAATCGTGATTGCCACTATTTAATTTAAATTTACTCAAACTTTTACGAACATACATAATATTTTCAATAATATGCAGACTTGGTAAAGTTAAAATATCAATTTCTTTAAAAAGATTCGTCAGAGATTCCCTAAGATCCACTTCATACATGGCTCGAATTGCACGCTTTTGTAAGATAAAGATTGTCTCTATCTCAGCAGCAGCTCCCCACGGCAATACACCATACGACATAATACTGTGGAAGTACGCGAATTAAACTAGCCTTGCAGTAGCTACGTCTGTTAACTGTCTTATCTTACAAACTGCATATGCAGCAGAACTAAGTCTTCCGGCTAGACATGAATATGTGGATCCCACTGTAAAGTTGAATCCATTTTGATTCCCAGGAAGACGTAACCAAGACCAGTTCTAAAGTATCGGATCTATATGTTGGGGATTTAATATTAGGGCGTGAGCATAGCCATCGCGAGTGGATGGAGATCACTAAAAAGTAATCTTACATTGTTAAATATTGAGAATGAACCTGTTATTGTAATTAATATGGTTTTCCCATATTCACAAAATGGTGTGGTGCGCTGTTTGCCGACATGATGATAAGTTTGACTTAAATCTTGTAATATATATGTATTGAAATACGAGCCGATTAGAGAAATAGAACGTAACACAAGTTGAAAGTCGAGGTTACTCCCTAGTTTTATGGGTCACGTTTGACTTAAACATTTTTTTTATAGAAAATATCGTTTAAAAGTTTTTTTTTAAACTCATGTCGGGTATTGGGGCGTTTCACACCTTGCGTTTTTTGCACATATTATGGTATGAATCACGCAAGAGCTGATTAGCAACGCGGCTGTTCGCACCGCAGTAGTAGCACACATACCACATATTTTCTACGGTGGGACGATTTGAACCGCGGTGTGAGTAACCTATGTAAGTTTTTGAATGGGAGCTTCGGACTTAGGGTGGCTGATATTATTTAATAGTGAGTAGAGTCGTTTTATTCACAATATTTTTGTGCGTTCATAGTATCTGTCTGTTAAATGATTAGATAGCCCGTGGAAACTGTTTATGACGCATTGCGATAATGTATTTTGAACACAAAAAGATAATGATATTAAGCCGATTTATGCTCATTCATGTCGTAAAAGTTATTAATATTATGTAGTATTGTTTTGATGACGTGAAGTATTATAGTAGTAGTAGTAAAGTATACATTGGTTAGCTCAATAATCTATAACAGATTATTATGTTCATTTTTAAGCGATTATTGGTCAGTTGTTGAATATTTATTTCTGCAGAATAACTTTTGCATATAATATTATAACAGAAATCCAGCCAAAGGTTTCAGAGGAACCAAAAGTTTAATGCAACTTACGATACTTCCAGAAAATGTTTCCCGCAAAATTTAAACACTTCAAAAATAGTTCTGGCTAGTTTCCGTGCCGTTTCTGAGTTATCTATAAATATATTTTGAAGTATTTTTTTAATATTTTGTCTACGGTTTCTACTTATTTTTATTCTGTTTTCAATCATTTTATCAGTGGTTACCGCTTGGTCTGGCAACTACTAGTTGCGTGTTCGAGATGGAACCCTATAGATTAATGTAGCTAATGATATTATCGCGGCTCATCCGTCAAGCGGAAACGTTCGTGTTTAGTATACATACGCACAGCTCACGGATCATTGGACATAATTACATAAGATATTGGATATTGTAGTGTATGCTCATTATGTAGGTAATTATGTTGTGTCGAGCAAGTGATTATGCTTTAGTGTTGCTAGCGCGGTCCGACACAATATAATGTTTTAGTGTTAAAATAGTTAGACAAGGATATGTAGCTTATTGGTAGTTGTAAGATATAAAATATTTTGATTTTAGTTTAATGCACTGTGGTTTCATAATACTTTTTACTATATGCATTATGCATGTGTATAATATTATATGTCCGATACCTTCGTAACCCAAGCAAAATGCACTCTGCTCAATCGCATTAAAATACATCGGAAAAGAAGTGGGTAGTAAAATATTTTCTAAGTTGGGCGCTTCGTGATCAGAACATTCTACCTAAGCTTACGTAAAACGCGATTTCAATCATCGAATGTTTGTACATAACGATAGTCGTTTCAATTATATTCTGATATTCATAATTTCATGGTCCGACTTTCATCGCATAGGTACCTATTTTATTAGTGTTAGGAAACCGCTTTCACTCATCTAATTCTAATTAATGATATTATATAAAATGTATTAATATTTTTTATCATTTCATTTTATCAGAATTTGAGGCAAATGTCTGCAACATCGTTAAAAAAAACCTATTTGGCAGAGTAACCGTTGACCTGTGAACACGAATTAATAGGAGCGCGTGAAGTGAAGCACTCTCGAGGGAAGAGTTCGCGCCGCGCTGTAGGTACTGAAGTTTTAACGTTTTGTGTAATAATAAAGATTAAATACAAGAGAGAGCGAGCATTCTGTATTTAATCTTTATTACCAGAAAGGGTACGCTAAGATACAGTAATGCTGTGGTTCCATGTACTCGTAGAAGGCACCAGCCTATACAGTGAGCACATCTTAGTGCCCCGAAATGCTGAAAATGTCTTCTGAAATTGATTGTATCCGAAGAGAGAATCAAAGTGCTAAAATTAATTAACCCTCAATCTTTTTAGAAATGAATCTTCAGACTGCAAAGCGAAGTTTTTGTTACTTTACCAATGAGGTCGGCACTTTTTTCCAAACGGTATACGTTGCCATTTGTTAAAATTGTTGTTACATTTCTGTTTTTATTGCAAATAAAATTTGATAACAATTTCATCTGATGGTAAGTGATGGTGTGGTCGATAATGCTAACAGACTTTACCTAAATTACTGGTTTTCAACGATTCTTTACACAAAATGATAATTTTGTAGCTGTGTATCCCTCCCAATAGTTGTAAGAGTAGTATATGATAACTGTGCGATACTTATCGTAATTTCTGCTTTGCACTGCCACAATGTAGAATCAGCTGCCTTGTGAGATGTTTTTGAATCGATCCGTCTCAGAAGCCTATAAAAAGATCGCATGCTCATTTGCCCCCCTATCCATCAAAACAAAACATTGTGTAAATGTTTTGAGACTAACTTATATATTTTTATTGTTTCAGGAACTGCCACAGACACTTCCATCAGCAATTGCACAAATAGGTGAGTTAGAAGCATACACATACGTATTAGTGCTCCAGCAAACTGTGTTGTAGCGCTCAAATGTGAACAAATAATTATTAATTAATTATACCTAAACTTCACGTGAAAATAGTGTCCAAACCCAATATGCAAATCGAGTAGAACTCCTTCACCGATATCTACAGAGAATAAACTGGAAATTAGATCACACTATTTTAACAAGTAAACATCTTATTCTTGGAAGACACTGTTCAGGTTTTTCAATTTCTGTCCAAAATATAGTTGGTTGCTACGCGTCTCTCCAGATTGTGTTCCGGAACGTTCACAAACAAGATTACGATCGGGTTTGTTGTCGAATATTGCACGAAGAGCTTTCCTGCTACTTCTCTACATGTATATACCCAACATTACATCCATACATACTACACACATTAAGTATTTATTCTATATAAGGTGTGCGATACATTGTCATTAAATCATTTACCCAAATGTGCCAATACAACTATTTAATAAGATAATTGAGTTATAGCACAAATTAAAATATATTATCGTCTTTTAGTCATATAACTGTATGACATTTTCATCATCATATAAACTGGAACAAGGCCTACCTTATTCAACAGTGGACGTTCCAGTTTATATGATGATGAAAATAGCAAATCTCCTCAAGGCCTCATAGGTCTTAGGCTATTATCATCACGCTTGGCAGGGAGCTCGGGGATTACAGTAGAAATAGTCAGCTATTCAGAAGGGGATACTTTTCACCTGCCGCCTTTTTTCTCTTAGTATCCTCTTACAAAAGAAATTAAGGGGTGAAATTCTAACCCGGCACCCCACGGGTCTATGTGATATGAAATTTTAAAATATAATCATATGTTTATTAATGGACGATCATTGCGCTAAACTGCATTGCAGGGATTTCTGCAGTCTGCAGCCATTGGTAGTTTACTCAGATATCATCAATAACACACTACCTGTTCGAAAATATCACATTACTTGTCATGATAACCTAAATATATAATTATTGTTATTTGAGCTGAGCTGGACTGTGATGTCGATACTGAATTTATGACATATTTTGTTCGCTAGCGAGGATATGTTAATTACTCTTCAATAAATATTAAGTAAAAAGGTGTGCCTTAATTTTACATTATGTACTAATGTACTACCGCTCATGCAGTATGAAACCGTGCCATAGTACAATATAAAGGATACTAGTGCGTTTTACATTATATTTTTTACATTTATATTCCGCTACCTTAGTCTCACTCAAAAGTGGTTCATGCAAGGAGTTTCATTGATACGATCATAGTTCCTTGGTGACGACTCATTATGTATAAAATATACAGATAAATGGTAAAATGTTGTTATGATTAGTATATTATATTGTATTGTGTAATTATACCAGTTAATAAAATACCTAATAACAATAAATGTTTATTAACATTTTTCTTATAATTATTTACTTACATAAAATCACAAAGCACTCTTTGTTAATGTTCTTTAGGCACGCATGTACTACGATATAAAAGAGCGAAATCCACGCACGTCCTTAGCGAATTGGCGGCATTATGATTTTTTTTTGATAGGTACCGTACATACCTAGATACATTTTCACATGTCAAAACTTCTAATCATGATTCGTGATTATCATTGTGTTGTTCAGTTTAAGTGAGTAGCTAGAGCAAACATCGTCCTCTCGTTTATAATAACTTTCTTTTCTTGTATAAAATGTACTGTTGTATAAAGTACTTAAAATTTCTTTGTCCGCTATTCAATAATGAATTTTAAATTTTTCAATAAGGAAACTTAAATTTGTATGAGAAAGTTATTTATTAGAACATCGAGCTTGCAATGACATTCACAAGCAAAACTAAATTTAATTCCAGGAGTCACAAAACCAGCCATCCTTTTTGTCAAAAGCAGAATACAAAGGCACAAAAGAATGAAAAGACCCGTCCTAAGTGAAATAGTGCAAAATAAGTAAATATCACGACAACGCTTGACAGTAAGTATATATAGGTACTTATAACGTTATATGCGTAGGTACCTACCATCCAAATTGTAGTAAAACGTGGATTAATAATTGGTATTTGAATCAGTAGTCGGAGACACCTACGCTTTAAACCTTGTTCTCGACATCTGATCATAGGAGATGTGAATGGAAAGTTCAGAAACGAACACAAAGCCATTGTCCAAAAATGGAAGACAATAAAAAATAATCTATTTAATAAATATACACTAACATCATGGCATATTTTAAATCCAGCAAAAATGGCCCTTGAGTACGTCAAATTCGTACTTTCTAAAGCGAACTCCTCCGTAACCGCTGAAGTTGAAGACTTGAAAAAAATATATTTTATAGATGAATTCAAGTACAACATTTGCAACATATGATTTTACGGTATTAATATTACTTTTGTCTTAAAAAAAATTCAAACTAAATACTATTTCTTGACTTATATGGCGAACTCCTTCTAAACGGCTACGATTTTTGAAAAATAAATTGTACCATTAAATTTCTAGATTGTTATACTACAATTATAACATAGCATTTGTAAATCCATTGATATTTTCCTAAGAAAATGTCGAATTATTCAGATTCAGAACGCTTGCGGTTCCGAGGTGCTCTGCGCGGACGCGGGCGGCAGTGTTGCGCAAGCGTTGGCACGGGGAGGCTGTGTCGCTCGTAGCTCCGTTTTTTTTTTTTTTTAGGGAGGACATAGATGCTGGCTACCGCCTGTGCGGTCGTCCAGCTCCACCGGGTTTTGGGCGAGGGCCTGGCCCTACAATAGCCCGGGAGGGAGAAGTGCCGAAGGCACTTCTCCCGAGACGGGCGTAGAAGGCGAAAAGCGCTTTCTACCTCCGTCTCCTGCGGACGCCGAAAACGTACCGCTACTATAGGAGGGGTTGACAGCGAGCTCAAGGGCACCACTGTGGTTCGGACCTCGGCTTGTCTCGCTGTCTAGAGACATGGGGGGGATCGGAGCAAAATGCCTCTGTGCAACTGCAGTGTTGCACAATTGGGCCCTACTGAATAATACTCTTTGACTATTTGGAGAGCAATTTATCGTGACCTTGTTTTTGCCTCGAGCTCGCCGGCGAGCTCGGTGTTTGATTGTGTGACCTCTGATTACCTCACACCTGGGGATTTTACCTCGACGACTTGCGGATAACGCTAAAGCTGCCAATGTAATGGCTGCGATGGGGTCATCCGGGTCGTCTAATACCTGCCGTGGTCGGCGACGGGGGGGTTTGAAAAATGGGATAGAAGAGGCAGTCGAGTAGTTCGATGCCTGGACAACCAATGGGTTCGGGTGGTGGGGCGCTCGATCAAAGTATCGGCGGGCGCAGTCCTTATTGAACTGCGCTAGAGAGGGAAGGTTTAAGTCGCAATGCAACTCGGTGTTCCGGATATACCACGGGGCGCCGGTTGCATTACGAAGAAAACGGTTTTGGATGACTTGAAGTTTATGAAGGTGGGCCTCACTAGCATGACTAAACACTACTGATGCGTAAGTCATGATGGGGCGGATGCAGGCAGTGTAAAGTGTCTTCTTATTACTAAGAGACATTTTACTCTCTTTGCGAAGTAGGGGACCAAGGCGACCCATTATGAAGGCCGCTCTGTTTCGGACGGTTGTTATGTGATCGTTAAAGGTGAGATGACGATCAAGGGTGACTCCGAGGTATTTTGTTCTAGGAACCCAGGGAATGGGTTCGTCGAACAAAATAAGCGGTTTCGGGTAAGGGGAGCGTGTCTTCTCAGTAAAGCACATAGCTGTGCTTTTAGCTGGGTTGACCGCGATGCGCCATTTTCGGAACCAGTCACCGATCTCGGTGATGGCCCGTTGCATGACGAAATAGGACTGTCTGTTGATATGCCACCCAGTGGTGTAAATGGCGGTATCATCCGCATATTGGGCTAGGAATATTTTGGGCTGAGAGCGTGGGATGTCACTGGTATACAGTGCAAAGAGAATAGGTGATAGCACGGAGCCCTGAGGGACTCCGGCTCTGACTGGGTGGGGGGAGGAGAGGGTGCCTTCCACGCGATAGCGAAAGCTTCTGGCTTTAAGGAAGTCTTGTAGGATGAGCACAAGACGTTCTGGCACGCCAAATTGGTATAGCTTGTAGATCAAGCCGTTGTGCCAGACTTTGTCAAAAGCTTTCGCTACGTCGAGGAAGACTGCTAGCGTAGTCTGGGGTTTGGGGTACTTATTGAAGCCCTCAATGATGTGCTCCGTGAGGCGGTGCACCTGTTGGACGCATGAGTGTCCGGGTCTGAAGCCAAACTGCTCATCTGGGATAAGGTGGTGTTCCTTAGCATGGGACTGGAGACGGTTTGCAAGTAACCGCTCGTAAAGTTTGCCTAAGGCACTGAGGAGGCTGATGGGGCGGTAACTGGTGGGGTCAGATGAGCTTTTGCCTGGTTTGTGAATGCCAATGACATTTGCACATTTCCAGGTGTCTGGGAATAAGCAGTGGCTCATAGCAGCATTGAAGATGCTGACTAAGAGATGGATGAGAGGAGGAGAGAGGGTTTTAAGAACCCTGTTGGAGATGCCATCGGCACCGGGGGATTTGCGCGGTCGGAGGGCCTTGATCAGTCTCTCCACCTCAGCGTAAGTCGCTAAGGTGATTGGTGGGAGTTCAGAGGTGACCACAGAGCTTTTACGTTCGACTTCAGCATCCACCGAATCGAGGTGAGCTTGGTCAACGTGATCTACGTTAGGGGAACACTGAGCCTCTAGGCTATCAGCTAGGCACTCAGCTTTGTCTTCGTCAAAGAACGCTGGGACAAGTGGGACTGGTCTGTATAAGGGAGGCATGTCGTTATGGTTACTTCCTTTCAAGCCTCGCGCCAAGTCCCAGTAAGCATGGTGGCTTGGCACGAGGTTTGAAAGTTTATCGCCCCATTGTTGATCACGCAACTCAGACATGCGACTTTGAACCATGCGTTCAAAGTGGCGTTTCTTAGTTTTGTTCTCTTTACTGGGGTAAGAGTCGTAATGTCGGGTCACTGCTTTACTCTCCGTCACCAATCGTCTCACATCCGCTGGAATGACAAGGCGCCGGTCGTCCGGCACTATGACCTCCTTTGCGGATGCACCTACTACGGTGGAGAGGTGATTGGTGAACGAATCGATCGCAAGGGTTACGTCATCTTTTGTCAGGATGTCGTCAGGGATCTTGTCTAGGTCCGGTGAACTGATAGCCTTTAGGGCATCGCCTACTTGCTTCCAGTTCACTATCGTCTTAGTGGGGCGGGGGAGGTCAGTCGTTGGGTCGGGACCTAGTCGCAGTATAATGGGTCGGTGGTCAGAGTGAAGCTCGTGAACCACTTCTATGGAGCGTAACCGGAGTGTTACGCCTCTGAATAGTGCCATGTCAAGCAAGTCAGATCGGTGGTCTGCCATATAAGGGTAGTGAGTGGGCTCAGTGGGCGCAATTATGTCAAAGTTAAGTTCTGCGATTAGGTTTTCAAGTGCAATACCTCTGGGATTGTTGACGTTACAATTCCATAGGATGTGCTTACTGTTGAAGTCGCCAATCAGAATGACGGCGCTTCCTAATGAGAATAGGGCTTCTAAGTCAGCTCGGACGATCGGCTTTGCGCAAGCTTGGTAACAGGATGCTATGACTATAGGTTGATGACCAGTCATAGCTAGGAGGCAACAAGATGCTTCCATATTAACAAGAGTCGGGGTAGGTAGGGGAATGCAGTGCAGGGACCTTTTGTAATAGATAAGAGTGCCTCCCCCACGGGAGTTCACTCTATCATCACGTACCGTTCTGTAATTGGCAAACCTAGGGTTCGCCTTCCCCGGTTTTAGAAAGGTTTCCTGCACGCATATGATATCGATAAGGTGGGTACAACAAAAGTCGTGGACGAGGTCACGTTGTCTGAAGAGGCCGTCAGCGTTAAATGACGCTAACGAAACTGAGTACGGTTTCGTGCGTTCGGTTGTACTACCCATAGTGGTTGTACTGGGGAGGGGCCTGGGGAACGAAGCGCTTAAGGGCGCTAAGTAAATTCGCGTGTTCCAATGTGTATTGGATCACGTCCGCTGGGGATTGAGCGTATTGCATCTTGTGGAATAGCTCTTGTACCTCATTGATGTCAACCGACATAGCCAGATCGCTGACTAGGTTGATTGCCTCTTGAAGAGGGGCAGCCATCAATGGCATAGGTGGAGCTTGTGGCCGGGAAGCGGCGCGGGGAGGCGCGCGAATGGTGTTGGCGACGGGTGCCGGGAGCGCGGGGCGAGCCGGGGCCGGTGCGCGGGCAGGGGCCGCGGCGCGGGCGGGTGCGGGTGCGGTCGCGGGTGCGGGCGCGCGGGCCGGGGCGCGGGCGGTAGCGACGGTCTTAACCATACTGGGTGGTTTAGACCATGCGTTACGGGCTGGGAGCGGCGCGGGTATTACCTGTGAGGCAGGTACTACCGTTAGTTTGGGGCTTACCCGTTGGTAACGGTCGTAAGAGGGACGGGTTGGCCTATGCCTTGCCACCCTGTGGTTCACTCGTGGTGCTTTAGGGCAACCACGGTAATTCGCGGTATGCCCTTGAGCGCCGCATAACACACAGCTGGGTGGGTCCGGCGAATCCCGGGTGCGAGTGCACGCTGCTGTCGCGTGATCGCCTAGGCACTTAACGCACCTAGCGCGAGCGAAGCAGAATCGGGAGGCGTGCCCGTATAGTTGGCAGTTGTGGCACTGCGAGGGACTCCCATTCTTGTATGGGGCTTGGACATCGAGTCCTGAGAGGCCACAGACCTTTTTTAAATTAAAAATGGCCTTGCCTTCAGGAGTACGATCTAGTACTACGAGTACTAGATCGTAGGGACTGCGGTCCTTCCCGCTGTACATGCGGTGAACTGCATGTACGGGGAAGTCTTGTGCCTTCAGGTCGGCACATACCGAATCGGTATGTACCTCCTTGGGCACACCGCGGATGACCACTCGGAGGACTTTCTCCTCTTCGAGCGCATAAGTGTGAAAACTTATGCTCTCGTTGCGGAGGAGTTTTGTTAGCGCTCTGTGGTCGCTAATGGAGGAGACTTGGACTTTAATGCCCTGCTGCGTGGAGCGGGCATTAGTATAATGGATCCCACGATCCGAAACTAAACGGGACAGCATGTCCCATTTGGTTTTGTCCTGAATGAACAGGGGCGGAGGCGGTTTTTCGCGGCGCGCGCTCGCGTCCTGAGGGGACGCGGCAGTGGTGGCCGGAGCGGAGGGAGGAGACGCGGGGCGCGGGGCGGGGGTCGGCTTCTTGCCGGAGGCGGGGGCCTTAGCGGGTGCCTTGGCGGGAGGGGCGGAAGTTGCGCAACTAGCGGCTTTAGGAGCACGCTTGCGCTTTCTATCTACGACGGTATAGCCGTCGTTATCTGAGTCCGAGTCAGTGCGTAAGGCGCGACTCGGATCTACCTCCATCTCCGCTTCGGAGTCCGAAGTGGGCTCTACAACGGCGATGGAGGGACGGGTGCTCGCTGGCCTCCCGATCGGTGAGCGCGAGCGAGACCTCTCACGGGGAGGGGCTGCCACCGTGCGTCTGTTGTCTGGGCCCGGAGCGGGCGAAAGCGGACTGTCCTCTGAGAAGGACCGGGTCAGAGGAGGGACGTTGGCCTCCGGGTTTGAAGTCCCGGAGGGAGCGATGAGAGTGTCCGTGAAGCGGGCATTCTCTTCCTCTTCTAGGAGTTGCATATGTGCAACGTATAGATCGGGGTGGCGGAGGGCGAAGGTCTGAAGGACCTGCACCTCACCGTTAGAGGGACGGGACTGCATCCTGAGGGGAATACTCAGGACGCCCTATCCAGGGTTTGAATTCCCTCACACACCTTGTGAGCTCACTGTGTGAGAGGGAGTGTGTACCTACGGTGTGCCCTAGTTGTGTACCCTCTCCGAGCTTTTTTCTCGGCGGAGAGGGGTGCTCCTAAGCGCTACTCCGGGTTTGACTAGGGGCGACCCCAAGGCCAGAATTCCGGAGCCCAGCTTGCTTCGGCTGACCCGTGAAGCGGGAAAGGCCACGGTGCAAGGTTAAACCAAAACAACAACAGTGGCCGTTGTCACCGTAGGGTGTCACACTGCGACCGCAGCAAATGGCGGATTTGATCGTTCAGACGGGTTTGGCTGACGCTACCCCACGCCTGAACGACGTCGCTTAACAGCACAAAGTGTGTTGTTACGCGACTGTTACTATGTTGTGTCGGATAGTAAAGTGGTGAGATGCGCACCGAAAAGTGCGGTCGAAGCAAGACCACCAGCCCGATATGATGTTGTTCGTCCGAAACAAGGGACTGGGTAGGTGGTAATGCCAGACGTCTTAGAGCGCCTCTGCGCGACGGCACGGCGAGCTCGTAGCTCGCGTTGCTCGGCGTTCGGCGGCTGCTCAGCTTCTGCACACAAAACAAAAACTTCGTCAGGACTGCGTATTCCAAGGCACTGGTCTGGTTTTGAAGCGCTCGTAGCCAAGTTTGCATAGCCATTCTGAATCGATCAGCAAAGTTAAGCATCGTCCGCCGCGGTCATGACTTGGATGGGTGACCGCTGGTTGGGCATTACTACTGAGCGCTTCCGTGCTTCGGAGGGCACGTTAAGCCGTCGGTCCCGGTTGTTGTCTTAGGATAGCAGTCGTTACAGCATGGTGGTAGGGCACTTTGCAAATGCCCGCCTGGCTAGCTACCACCCTCAAGTTGAAAATCTGTCGCCAAGCACCTAACGGTGTGTTCCGGCAGCTGTCCTTGAGAGCCAGTTACTCTAGGTTAGTCTGAACAACATCCTCGACCACATCATCACTTACCATCAGGTGAGATAGTGGTCAAAGGCTATCCTATCAGGAATAAAAAAAAAAAAAAAAAAAAAACTAGCGTCGGAACGATGACCCGAGTGAGACGGCAATAGTGCGGGGACTATTGCGGTCTCACTGGGAGATACTGGCGGAGCTGTAGACAGGTGTGCACGGCGTGGCGGCACAGGTCGGAATGGTGTGTGTGATCGTAGCTCCGCTCGCGCTTTCGACTGATAACGATCTTGTCTTTGTATTAGTGCATTGACACGCGAGATTCGTAGCTGTGTGCGTGCAATGATTCGCTCGCTGCAGAGGGCCAACTTGATTGCGACGTGAAGTATGCGCGGTGACGCTTTATTGTTGGTATTTTGTAGACAAATTTTATTCGAATTGTCTCACATATGAAAAGAATCAAAACTTGAAATTGACAATGTTGTGGGTAAATTACATTGGGCGGCCTTATCAATAAGATCCATGAAAAGTTTTATAATATATGTACAAAATTAATTAGTAAGGTCTATAACGCTCTCATGTTATAACTGGTTAACTAAAGATAATATATTTTTTTATATTATGGTAAATAGTTTCCGGCTTTAGTAGTTTGTAGGGTACAAAATGGTTCTCTACTACATTTAGAGTTTGTATGGGGCTACATACATATTTTGGAGTTCTAAGCTTTTCTTGATAATTGTATGAGGTGTTTTGATATAGGTTAATCAATACTACATAAAGATAACGTCTGCCAAGTGAAGATGGATAACGTATCTCGAAAATAGTGAGAGATAGGTAAGGGAGATTAGCACCGTGGGGTGCCGGGTTAGAATTGCACCTCCCCATATAATCCCGTGGGTGTCGTAAGAGGCGATTAAGGGAAAACTACTGGAAGGTGGGCAGCCACGTGGGGTGCCGGGTTAGAATTGCACCTCCCCATATCATCCCGTGGGTGTCGTCAGAAGCGTCTAAGGGAAAACTACTTAAAGGGGGGCAGCAGCGCCTTCTAAAGAACTGCCAACTTACATTGCGATCCCCAAGACGCCTGCCAAGTGTGGGGATTATGGCAAATACCCCCTTAAAAAGTGAGGCTGTGTTCAGCAGTGGACGAACTGACTGTTACAGTCCAGTACTGAAAATCGATATATAGGTTTTTCTGGACGTCCTTATTCCAAATTTGGAATTTATTTTTCGATGACGTCTGCCAAGTGAAAAAAGTTAGTCCGATATGGCTGAAAATCGATATCTAGGTTGTTCTGTGCGTCATTATTCCGAATTTGGAATGTATATTCCGATGACGTCTGCCAAGTGAAAAAAGTTACCTAGATTTGGCTGAAATTCAAAATCTAGGTAGTTCTAAACGTCTTTATTCCGAATTTGGAATTTATTTTTCTATGACGTCTGCCAAGTGAAGAAAGTTACTCCGATTTGGCTGAAATTCAAAATCTAGGTAGTTAGTTCTAGACGTCTTTAATTCGAATTTGGTATTTATTTTTCGATGACGTCTGCCAATTGAAGAAAGTTACTCCGATTTGGCTGAAATTCAAAATCTAGGTAGTTCTAGACGTCATTATTCCGAATTTGGTATTTATTTTTCAATGACGTCTGCCAAGTGAAGAAAGTTACTCCGATTTGGCTGAAATTCAAACTCTAAGTAGTTCTGAACGTCTTTAAACCGAATTTTGAACGTATTTTTCTATGATGTCTGCCAAGTGTGGAAAGTTACTCCAATTTGGATGAAATTCAAAATCTAGGTAGTTCTGGACGTCTTTATTCCGAATTGGTTTTCAGCAAAATCGGAGGAACTTTTTACTTGGCAGACGTCATCGGAATATAAATTTCTAATTTGGAATAAGGACGTCCAGAAAAACTTAGATATTGATTTTCAGCCAATTCAGAGTAACTTACTTCCCATGGCAGACGTCATCGAAAAATAAATTCCAAATTCGGAATAAAAACGTCCAGAACTACCTAGATTTTGAATGTTAGCCAAATTGGAGTGACTTTCCTCACCTAGCAGATGTCGAAAAATGTATGCCAAATATTGAACAAAAACGTCCAGAAAAACCTAGATATCGATTTTCAGCCAAATAGGAGTAACTTTTTTCACCTGGCAGACGTCTTCAAAAAATTAATTCTTTATTCAGAATGACGATGTCCAGAACAACCTAGATTTTCAATTTCAGCTAAATCAGAGTTACTTTCTTCACTTGGCAGATGTCGTCGAAAAAATAATTTCAAATTTGGAAAAAAGACGTCCAGGAAAACCTTGATTTCGATTATTAGCCAAATCGGAGCAACTTTTTTTACTTGGCAGACGTCATCGTAAAATACATTCCAAATTTGGAATAAAAACGTCCAGAATAATAATAATAATATAAATCTTTATTTAAGCCCATAACACTTTTTCCAAATCTTGTATTGCTGGTGGTCTTCACACTTCGACGTTGAAGTTTGTATCGTTAAGACCTTAATTGATAGCTGTACAGTGCACAGTTGACTTCAGTACAATTTTTCACGCAAAATAGTTATAAACATAAATTTAACTTACAAATTATCCATAAAATAACATCTTGTTCAGTTTCATACATTTTTTTTTATAAATTATCCACACAGGTGGTATTTATATTTTAACTAAATTTGTGTTATTTACGTGTTTGTATGTATAATGCTATATGGTGATATATAAACTGAAAAATTCAGGACTTGATTATTTAAATATGTTTTAATAAAAGGGCTAAATCTTCTTGCAAAAGTTGTACGAATGACCCATTATTTTAATTGGAAAACTCGTTTATGTAGCATATTACTAAAATTTACAAATTTTTTAAAGAGTCTGTGTGCGAACTGAAAACAACCTAGATATCGATTTTCAGCTAAACCAACGACATTTTTCACTTGGCAGACGTCAACGTAAAACAAATTCTTAACATGGAATAATAACGTCTACAACAACCTAGATATCAATTTTCATCAGTTATCAGTCAAACCGTAGCATTTTTCTTCACTTGGCAGATGACATTGAAAAAATAATTCCAAATTCGGAATAATGACTCTCAGCACAGCCTAAATATCGAGTATCAGACAAATCTGAGTAACTTTCTTCACTCGGCAGATGATATTGAAAAATAAAGAAAAGGAATAAAGACGTCCAGAACAACCTAGGTAGGTACCCTATACATTTTCATTTGACTACTGATCTCAGTCGCAGTTGCAATTGCGGATACTCACTAGAATCGTACGGTAGGAATATAAAGTGCCATGTTACCGGAGCGCATCGCGCATCTGCATATTCTTTGACCGTTATATTTGTGCAGCGAGCGCGGAACGTATGCGGCGATGCGCGAGTAAAGTAAGCTCGATTAGGTCCAGATGCTCAAGGCCATTGGCGACTCTAATCGCCTTATGTTATATATTCATACATAAGTATTTTAGAATAATTTTAGAAGACATTATAATAATTTAAATGTCGTTCAACTAAAACCTATCTTTACAAACAGACGTTTCAGTACAATTTGTTGTTGTTTAATGTATAAATCGTTTGATATTTTTTTTACATTTTAAAATATATGCTTTTCCACATTAAAGTTAAATATTGGTAGGAGATGAAATGTTAAGAAAATTCAAACAAATGTTTCTGTAAAGCTATTTGTTTCCTTATGCGTTTTCTTATCACGATTTGATTTTTTTGTCCTACAAAATTCGTCCTCCAAAACCTAGGCCCACTATTATTCTGCAACGCAACTTTAGCGGTATTAATGAAGAACATTTCCTTGCCGACGCAAAGAAGATTGATTGGTCTCCTGTTATGGACGCCAAATCCATTGATGATCAATTATGTATTTTTAATACAATAATAACGGGACTCTATGATATCCATGCTCCACTGCGACGTATTAAAGTAAAACATCAACCAGCGAAGTGGCTAACTACTGAAATCAAATCACTCATGCACAAAAAACCATTGCTAAATTAAGGTACAAGTTTTATCCCGATGATGTTCATAAAGAAAAATATGGTCAATCACGGAATCGCTGCAATAGGGTGTGTAGAGATGCACAACGTCGCCATATTCATAACTCTGTCGAAAATTAAGATCCAGCTAAAGTCTGGAAGTTTCTCAGGTCGCTTGGAGTCAGTAAATCTCGCCAAAATTCTTCTTCTAATAATTTAGATATTGATTCTATAAATAAACATTTCTCTTCATCTTCCAATATAATCGACTTAAATAAAAATATAACTTTACAACGTCTTTATACCATTTCATCTCCTGACCATCAACCATTTTTCTTTAGTCAATTTTCCGCTTGTGATGTTATGAGGGGCATATTGTCTATCACTTCCAACGCCGTTGGAACAGACGGCATTAGTCGAAACATGATAATTCCTATCCTTGATATTATACTTCCTATCCTTTGCCATATCCTAAACAATTCCATATCAAATGCTACAGTCCCTTCAAGATGGAAGGAGGAACAACGTCTTACTTCTTCCTACCACCTCTATGCAGACGATCTCCAAATTTACTCCCAAGTCCCACTTAGCCGTTTATTAGATGAAGCAGTTAATATAGTAAATAATGATTTATGTTACATTTCGGACTGGAGTAAATCATACGGTCTAATAGTAAATCCACTTAAAACTCAAGTAATCATTTTAGGCAGTTCACGGACTATTTGTAAAATACATTGGGACAATTTACCAAATATTTTCTTTGAGGGTGTGAAAATTCCGTACAGCAAAACAGTAAAAAATCTTGGGATTATTTTTGATGAATGCCTTACCTGGATCCCACAATTGGAAACCGTTAGCCGTAAAACGTGTGCTACTGCAGGTTCACTCAGAAGACAGAAACTTTTTGCCAACAGCCACTAAAGCTGCGCTTGCACAGTCTCTTTTGTTACCGCTATTAAGACCTTACGGAGAACCAGCTTAACAAACTTCAGCGTCTTCAAAACTTTTCAATAAGGTTCATATTTGGCTTGCGCAAATACGACCACGTTTCTGAATTTCGCACCAAGCTCAAGTGGCTTCCTATACGACGTCGCCGGAATACTCACATCCTATCTCTTCTCTACAGTATTTTGTTCAACCCTTCTTCACCCCAGTACCTTAAAGAGCGTTTTGATTACCTTAATGCCTCTAATTCTCTTTGCTTACGGTCATCAGAGAATCTTATGCTTAAATTTCCTCCACACACTACCTCGTTTTATGACCGTTTGTTTTCGGTCGAAGCCGTCAGACTCAGGAATGCATTGCCACTTGATACCAAACGAGCTCCGTCCTTAAATGTTTTCAAGGACAAAGTTAAAGCTTTTTACCTGTCGTGCTAGCATAAGCTCCATACGTGTAAACATCATATTTATGTACTGTATTTGTATATGTGTATGTATGTATGTATTTTTGTATGTATATGTATATATTATGTAGGAATACATTAATTATCTACATTGTATATTATATTGTAGATATTTATAAATGTCAATACTATTAAGGATATTGTACACCGCCATCCCTTGTCAAAACTTGCTCCTCTCCAAGGTTGTCAGGAAGAGATCGCTTTGAGCGATAAAGCCCCCTATTGTTCACTATTATGACTAAATATTTTTAATTTTGGCATAGTTTAAGGTGTTCAATAAAGAGTTTATCTATCTATCTATCTTATTTAATTTTTAATCATTTGGAATAAAAAAATTAGATTTAACTTATTATCAGCATTTGTCAGCAAGCCACTGTGTCAAGTTTGAAATGTCGAACTACGCATAGTAACTCAGCAATCGGCGTATGTACGTTTCGTAAGAAGTGCTCACATTGGCGCAAAGCACAGGGTAGATACTATGTCATCCTGCTGTGTCTCCTCGGTGTATTTCGCTCCAGGTGAGTCTTTTTGACGTTGTTGTCATATTTTTCTTCTGCAAATACTGAGCACACTAATGACGGGCAGCAATTGCCCGCCGGACGGTACGTAGGTATGCTTTACAGTTGCGTTGCTCGTTACAGTTGCTGTCTAAATTGCTGATATAATGGCACGAACGACCAAGTTGAAAATTATGTATAATTATGTAATTATTAAAGCGCACGTATGTCACGTGACATACCCCCCCCCCCACCCTCCAATAAATGGGGAGTCTGTGTTCAGCAGTGGACAATCCGGCTGATATAGTAACACGTATGTCATACAATGTTTTATTACATACTTGCGAGGAAATAAATAAAACTCGGACTTTCTTAAACTAATAAATCAAATTAATATATTTGTGTTTTGGACAAATGGTTGTTATTTGTTTTATTCATAAAATCAATGACAAAAGAAAGAAGAGGACTAGAAATATATGACATATAGATTAGTACGTTACATAAATACGATGCATTTCAACACAGAAATAAAGAAATTGTATAATAAAATTACATCGGAAAATACATTAATGTTTTTTCCGATGTAATGCAGATGTATTAATACACACATCGATGTTTCTAAAACATCATTAAGTAAATTTTATATAAATATTTGACTTTTATGTTTTAATTTTTTTTTTTTAAATTAATATTTGATTTCTTTACTGTTGATTAAATTTGAAATTATATTAATTTCATAATTTTTCTTTACTTTTGCCATATTGTTTTCAGTCGATAAATTTTCTCCTTGAAGAATTGATCTCTCGAATTGTCTTGCTACAATTATTCTATTGATAGATGGAATATCTCGAAAATAATGATTTAATTGGATCTGAGCGATCACCTTTTTTAAGGACAGGGTGCACCAAAGCCATCTTTCATGATTTTGGAACAACCCTGATGAGTAGAAGAGCCGGAAAATGTCTATTACAGTAACGGTGCCAATCTACTTCCTTGACACTGCACTTACCTCGTCACTCCGGAACAATTTGTTATGTCTCCTTGGCTCTTTAATCCTAAACACAGTAGCGTTTGCACAATACTGCTTTTGGTCATAATATCTGTCACTGCGGTGGTACCCCCTTAGCCTCTTGTTTGAGACTACCACCAAGTTGTCACCCATCATAAATTGTATGTAGTTTTATACTCCTGATACCTACTTATTTTGAATTTGGCGCTGCCACGTGGGAGCGCACTTACTTTAAGGTGCTCAATTTAAATTTACAAGGGATTATTTGTAGTAAAGTAATAAAGTAGTAGTACTTCCTATTTCGGTGGATGTGGATGTCAGATAAGAACTCAGAGTACTTTGTTATATAAGATAAAATAATATGTACTTCCCTACTGTGATGATTTTGACATTATGCTCGATAAATCGAACTTGTAATAAATAACGAGTAATTATTTACTACACTGGGAAATGGGCGGAGCCGACGCCATTTTACTTTTTGTTTTGACACTCGATACGAACATAAACTTCATGTCCTCTGCTTTCTTATGTCATTGCATAAAATGTTGACCACTTTTCTGACATAAAACTCTTTAAAGATTAAAAAAAGTACCGTTCGTTTTTGACGGAGGATCTTGATAAGCCGTGTGTTTTACATACAATAACGCACAAGTGCGTAATGAGATTCATAACGATATTAAAATTGGTGAAATAAGAGGCCCTTTACAAGCAAATGTGTTATAAAAGAATTTTCTCAAACGTGCTTGGAAATGTGAGCATTATTTTGACAACCTTCTTCGAGATAAATCGAAATTGCTGTACTGGTCAAATACATGCGCGCAGCGGCCGGCAAAAAATGTATGAAAATCTATATATTTTATGTCGTATCTAGTGACCAAATAAATTGCATAGTAAACTCATATCTGTCGTGTAATTTAAAAATGGAACAATCTTTTACTTCTAAGCATGGCAACCAAGGAGGTAACTTATCAAAGGTTTTATTTAAATTTCGATCTGGTTTGCAAATAGAACGATGTTTATTGAAAAAAGAAAACTAATGAACACTTTAACCCGGGCAATTTTATTGTTGTTTGTTGATAATCATTGATTTTGAAAAGTAATTGTTTCGACAAAATGAGTTCAAGTGAAGACAATGAGTGTGATGAACTTAATTCAACGCCACCTGAAATTCTTCACCTCTTTAGAATTATCCCAAACCAACATAATCCCCGGAAAGTCCACTTTAAAATTCATAAATTGTACATTTAACAACTGTATCTTCAAATAAAAAATTTGCCTAGGTACTACTTTGTTTTAATTTCCGCACTTTGTTTTAATTATTTGAGAAAAGCACTATACAAGCCTTGGCCACGACAATGCCTCCTTTGCTGGCCGCTGCAGTAATGTACTAATAATGATACGAGTGAGCTAAGTTACTCACTATTCACGAGGCTGTGGGTTGCATCCCGAGCCGTAGGCGAGGGCGTAAATCAGCCGAGTGTATAGTGAGCAAGTTGCTCACGAGTTACATAAGCATTTTTCAACACCATTGCGAGAAAAAAATATATTGCACAAATGCGGTACAAACAATATACGAAAATTATGGAAGCTTTTTTTTTTGCGCGCGGCAAATGTATGTTGGTTGATTACATATACTTAGCCTTAAACTTATTTCTTGTTACAAATCTGTATTACCCGATTATATTGAAAATACTCTATTTACTCGCATATAATTTGCAGTTAGGTACTAATTTAACTTTGTAGGGATAATTCTATTACGCACTAGTGTATAATATTATTACGAGGTTGTTATAGTTCGGTTTATGTCACTAAGAGCGATATAATAAAGCTCACTTTCCGAGCAACGGTGTTGAAAATATAATTCAAGACTAGTAGGTAGGAGTAATAACAAAAAAGGCCCCGTAGGGGCTGGAATTGCACCTCTCATTTGTTACTGTGGGATTGACGAAGAAACAACTAACAGATAGTGGGTCACAGGGCCTTCTTAAGAACTGCATTCCCCATCCGCCTGCCAAGCGTGAGCATTACGGCAAATTCCCCCTTCAGTTCTGACCATTGAGTTCTATATTAAAAAAAACATAATATCATCTCAACCTACCATGTTATTCTACATCGAGATAGAAAACAATTTTATCTTCGTGAGTACTCAAATCAACCAAACCTCTGCGTCAGAGGAGAAAATGCTTATTCTATATTATCTGAGGATGAAACGATGCGTAAACAACCTTCTCTCACCTCTCTCGTGCTTGTTCATAAAAGGGATAAGAAATTATTTGTACGTGACATTTATGGCCGGAACATTACGCATGTTTTGAGATTTTTCTTTGCCCGTGTTGTGATACATTTTCTTTTGAAACAGATTTATTTTGAATACTGATAGTCTTGTAAGGTGCTAAAGTACATTACTATATATTATTATATTCTACACATATCACACCTGTGACTTGATACAGAATGCCAGTTCTGTGTTTAGTTGTGGGGTGGATGTTATTGAGTTGCAGCTCATAACCCGTGGGTTGGATTTAATTCAATCTAATACTCTACAAAAGTTTTGGAATAAGTGTTATTTAAAACATAAACTACCTTATTATTTATGCATATTAGATGTACAATCACAGTTCATTACCACTTCCGTTATGGGTGATCACATTTCTTGAAATTTCGTTTTATATATTTTTAGTCCTGAAACATTTAAAACATATTTGTTGTCCCGATCCAATTAACAGCAGCTGAATGAACACTAAAAAAAAACAATTTCCAATCAAAATTGATTATGATCAACGAAATACAAATATTCATATCTGTATGTGTTTTTATTTTAATTGCTGACTCGAAAAAAAATTGCATGGACATTATCCCAATCGAACATGTACTTCATCTCACGTGCGACACAAAACCCACGCAGATATCACATCAACAAATCACAAAATCACATCAATAGCCCGAGGACGTGGACCGCTGTACAAACACCACGCTTGGCAGACGTTTTGGGGATTACAGTGTAAGTTGTTTTTCAGAAGACACTGCTGCCCACCTTAGGGTATTTTTATTCCATGGCCTTGTAGGAATCCTACTGTGTGAATAATATGAGGTTAATACAATTATAGTCCGGCGCCGGCGCCTCGCGGACCTGCGTGATAGTCGCCAGTGGAACACCTCGTAGGACTTCTGGGTGTGGAACACTTATGTTGCTCAGCTCAATAGCAAAACCAAAAAGCTAAATAAGTGCCTATTTATTGATGGTGCTATAAATCTTTTACGCTGGCATGTTTTTGTTTCGCTACCGGATCTACTAAATATAAAATGTATTTCCTGTTAGTTTGCCGGTCGGGATAGTCAGTTTTTCTCTATAAATATACACAATAGTACCGAGAAGTTTCAGTCCCCGAAGGACAAAGGTCCAGGCCCTGTTTGCCGTCGGTATGTGCTAATGGGCCCGAAATCCAATTATTGTCGGCTGGCACACGTCCACTGCTGATCGGATCTGTCGGCGCTAATCCCGCAAACTATGTCGATTGTCTCCCAATAAAGACGTGACTAATGTCAGGACACGTGGGTACGTCAAGTGGATAGGGAACTAGTATATCCTGCACGCGGCTTCGGTCAAGATTATATAAAAAATCTTTTACGAAATAATCCCCCGGGATTATTGAGAGAGCTATTTGCTTGAGTACTCATATATTATAGAATATAAAATATAACATGTTGTTGTTGTTCACTATCAAATACAAACACTAGGGTACTTAGTGTTTGTAACTGTACGTAAGTGTAGTACAATTTTAGGAGAAAGATTAAAGGAACATCGTACAATTTTAAAACATTATACCAAAAGGAAAGAGCAAGGATGTTAAAAGGAAAATAAAAAGTTTTTTATGTTGAAGAAAACAATTTATGAAGTGTCTGATTGATGAATTAAAAATAAATACTTGTCTATAGGAACTACTGCAAAATTTCATTAAGCTAAAAAATACTATAAGTTTATCTTGATTATGAATATATATATATATATATATATATATATATATATATAATACATTTACTCATATTATAACTTATCTTAGCGTCTAAAAACTATGACTAGACTCCAGGCTGACTTTGCATGAAATTGACCAAAATGGTAATCAATAAAGCACACCATTAATATTTAGTACTTTATCTAATAATAATTCTAACTTGCAACAATATCTACGTCACAATTTTCGTAATATAAGTCCGCGTTAAATATTCAACATATTCAACTTGTGAATAGTTTACTCTGCGAAATGAACAGGCAGCGTTAGAGCTCGTCGAGTGAACTCGGTCTGAAGTGCACGTGCCGTTTATGTACGTATATACTTAATATATTTAAGTCGGGTCGGTGTAACGTCGATGCTTTCTATCGATAGAGCTCTCAATTCGTGGAAACTTTCAGTACAATCAATGACAAAAGTGATATGGAAACATCACTTTTCTGTACACTAATAATTTATCTGCGGGGTACTGAAATCAGAAAACGATAACTTATATAGCCACTTACCAGAAGGGTCCCGCGGCAGTGTCAGCTACTGCTTCATTAAAGTAGTGTCCAAAAGTGTGTTAAGCCTCTCACCATTCGCACCTTCCACGTGAAGAGCTACAATTGTATAACCTCTGACCTTGTGTAGAGTACTTCACAAAGTCCATGACTGAAGGATCACAAGTAACTGTAATAATGTAACGGTGTACGTGAAATGTCGCCCTTTTATTTATTATCTGTTCAAACAATAAATAAAGTAAGTGTTTCCTGTTTATTTTGTAGCGGAAATCGCATTTTCTGGAACAAATTATAAAAGACGAAAAGGAGCTTCAAAGAAAGCGGTGACGGAAGTGGTGTGTTCGTTACCCTCTACGCAACGCCGTTACACAAAATAGTCTGGATGTTATAGATCTTTTTACGTAAAACCATAATATTGACTCCCGCCATTTTGAACACCCAGCTTTTCAATAAATCTATAGTATCTTGGGTTGCCAAGATATTGTAGATTTATTAAATATTTGATCATATTTACGATAAAAAAAGTTTTACCTTTCAATGTCTTTTTGTGCTATTAAAATAAGTTTGTACATAAAAATCTTACCTAAATTGGTATTCATATTTGAAACCGTGCATTTTGAACAAAGCTTTTTAAAAATAAATTACTACGACGTAAATGAAAACATATTATAATATTATAAACCCTCACAAAAAAACTATTTCGAACATATACAACATACATACTATAAAACTGATTCTCTAATAATATATATTTATTTTGTACTTCATCAGGAATAAACAACCCTATTTTGCTGTGAGCAGTTTATTAAGATCGTGTTAAACACTTATTTTCCTGTAACTATCACTTATTATAAACGCTTGAGCGCGCGGCGAGTGCTACGCTGCTACGCCGTAGCACCATTGCCACTACGACGTTAGCTACGCTTTCATAAGTTGTAACAGATCGATTATTTAAAGTACCTACACATCAAAAAATTGCGTGAGTTCACATATTGTATCGTGTTAGCGCTCCAATTCACTACTTAAAACTATTTCTTTATTTCTTATTATTATAAAGAGAAAACTTTGTATCTTTTATATGTCATGAATAAAAAATAAAAACCACTGGACTGATTTAAAAAAATCTTTCACCATTTGATAAGATAAAGATCATTTATTTTTATACAACATGAGAAATTTTATACACACCGATGTTTTGAAGCGCTGGCTACGAGCGCTTAGCCATTCTGAATCGATCAGCAAAGTTAAGCAACGTCCGCCGAGGTCATGACTTGGATGGGTGACCGCTGGTTGGGCATTACTACTGAGCGCTTCCGTGCTTCGGAGGGCACGTTAAGCCGTCGGTCCCGGTTGTTGTCTTAGGATAGCAGTCGTTACAGCATGGTGGTAGGGCACTTTGCAAATGCCTGCCTGGCTAGCTACCATCCTCAAGTTGAAAATCTGTCGCCAAGTACCTAACGGTGTGTTCCGGCAGCTGTCCTTGAGAGCCAGTAACTCTAGGTTAGTCTGAATAACATCCTCGACCACATCACCACTTACCATCAGGTGAGATAGTGGTCAAAGGCTATCCTATTAGGCATAAAAATATATATCCAATACTCCATTAGTTCACCAAGATGGATACCATACACATACGTGATTTCCTATAATACATAGACACACGAACTAAGTACCCGGTATGTTAAATGTTTAACTGTTAAATATTTGGTTAGGAAATGTGTCTAGTCTTTGAGTTCCATCACAATCATACACATAAAAAACACGTGGCTAATTGGTGTTAAAAGTTAACATCTGCCTATAACAGATTCATTTCGTCACAAATGACGAACTGCACCCATTACACCGAGACATTGCGTTGCTATGTCACGTGTGTCTGTGAGTTGACCGGCACCCATGCCATGCCCTTCAAACCGGAACACAGTAATGCAAATATGACAGCTCGGTGGTAGTATAAATAGCTAAGATGACAGTCAGTACTTCCACAGACAAACTCGTTTATAAAGATTTCTGCTTTCCGATCTAGGGCAATAGCCAGCCAGGTGATTCTTGAACTATTCAATGAAAAAATATATATCAAAAATAACGCTTTGGAAATTCGAGGTCCTAGTTACAGTCACTGAGTTAAACTCGGCTTTATTACACAGGAACAAATCGTCTCTAGGGATAGGGTCATGTATAAAATCTTCTGCCTACCTGGAAATACAGGAGTGACGATATTTTTTGTCGTATATATTGTTTATATACTTTGAAGTCGATGACATGGATTGCTGGCACTCACACAACTGTCAATAACACAAAGTGGAGTAATCACAGCGACGCACTGATAGCCATCCAAGTACTGGCTGATATCTACTTCAATCAGATGAGCTTCCAGCTCTGCTCCTGCGCAAACTTTAAAACAATACCAAGATTATTAATGTGAGAGTAGAATCTTCAATCAGATGAATCTCTACAAATTCCTCTCTGGGCAGGCAACGCATCGGCAGCGCAGCTAGTGTTGCAGATGTCCATAGGCGGCGGTTACCGTTTACCATCAGACGGGCCGCCTGCTTGTTAAAGAAAATGTCCGTATAGAGTGCCGGGCTATGTTTCTAAAGGAGTCGTAAGATGTGACGTTAATGTAGGGCATTTGTTCAACGGTACACGTAACTGTTGTTGTGTAATATGATATGTATATGAAAAGAAACAATTGCTGAAGTTTTAAAAAAAAAACTAAATCTTTTAACCGAACGATATTATGTATTTAAATAATAGGTCGTCGGTACCTACCCGAGTCTGGACGGATAGATCTCAAATACGCTTTGTTATAAAAACTCTATAAAAGTACACGAAGCATTTACATCGGTACGCGTCGCGTCGGTTTCGTTACGTGTCTGAACACCGAATGTTTCCCCAGACACGGAGCTCTACGATCCATCGGGAAATAAACTTATTGCTTCGAGATATGTGGAATCGGGATCATATTTCCCAAATAATATTTTAGTACAGAAGGCTGTCCAATGTTTTGTTTTTCAAGTGATTGTTATGTGAAAGTAACTGAACTAAATTGTTTTTATAAACATTTATGATATTAAGAAAAATCTTTTCTATTGGTTAATAATCATAGGATTTGTCTTCCAACTTCTACATAATATGAGCTCCGTTCCGTTAAGGAGACGTAAATATATCTAAAGGTATCTTTAAAAACCACAGAGTAGACACATTCTGTGGATAATTGATAAACTACAATGTTTTATCAGATTATTACACTCCATTAAAAATGGACATCCATTAAACTGGAATTTTTCAGTGTAAACTTTTTACACTAAAATTATATTACTACATTTAATTGCCAATATACATATTAGATACTACTTATAATTTCGAGGCGAGGAAAGCTGGCGGCTTCCGGGTGTTACATTGCGGTAATTATCAGGAAGACAACATACACTTTAACACATGGACAACAGATGTATATCGTATTCAACATTTTTTTTTTCTTATTTCTAATTCAATTTCCTACGATTTGTAAAAAAAATACCTTATATTTGTACAGATACTTTTAAAAGCAGACTACTTCAATAACGCCAGTTCCCTATACGTTCTGTTCGTGAGAGCCATTACGCTCGCACCCGATGGACGCTAACGACTTGGGATTTAATTACTGACGTCTCGTGGCGAACATCACCGCGCCGTTCCGTCGCAAACAATACTCTCGGTGAGCAACTTTTGTGAAAAATATGTTTGCCAACGATTTGGAAGAGGAAATTGGTGTTTTGTTTTTGAAAAAGGCCGCAAAAGTGGTCGAAGCGAAACTTAAACACCGAGAAAATTATAAAAAAGAGCCGTTGGTTCTAGTTGTTGCCTTAGGATGGTAGTAGTTATAGCATAGCGGCACCCCCTCAGATAGCGAGCAGGTGGCTTCGAGAGACAGGAACTCTAAGGAGCCTGAACAACATTTCCAACCACATCATCACTTTACCTTCACGTGAGATCAAATGCTAGCCCATTAGCTTATAGGAATAAATTATTTTAAATGTGATTCATGGAACTAAAGTTACGTAATAATCATCCATTATGTTTTAACATCACCCAAAATAATTATTAATTTTCGACATTATTTGATACCATTAATGGGATTGACTTAACGTTTATGCGTTATTCCTGTTTCAAATTCAAATTCAGTGTGATTGTAATAATAGACTGCGAGCGAGGTTTTTTTTACAAGACATTATCACTAGCTTCAGCAACCACACGTGGACTAGGTTGAACACGTGGCTGCGGGTGGTGACGATGACGAACCCCAGGATAAAAGCTTCGGCGCTAGCAATAGTAGCAATCCTTGATCAGGTTAAAATTATCACAAGCGTGTTATCCACAGTTCAAATATAAAAAATGTTACCTGTAAAGAGAAGCATGTGGCAGCAGTTCTGAAACTAAACAGGCAGTAAACGACGAAACAGTCGGACGACGGTAAATTCTTTGCCAATCCGCTCATTAAATCTGGTCAGCTCCAAGAAGATATTGAGCAAATACAACAATGGACCAGTGATTGGATTATTAAGCTGAATTCTACCAAGTGTAGTGTCCTACATCTAGGAAGAAATAATCCACAAGTGACATATATATTGGATGGCCAAATCATGTCATCTGTCGGTCATCAAAAAGATCTTGGCATTATTATCTCCAACGATCTCAAATGGGCAGAACATATTGTCAAGAAAGCAAATTCCTTTATATATGTGATTTGCAAAGCTTTCCAAACTATGAATAGATTCAGGCGTTACTTTGCGGAAATCCATATTTAATAATAGCAAATACTTTTAAAAGTATCCTAAAAACATTAAATAATATTTAAATAAAACACTTAAAAAAGCATAAAATTATATATCTAGTGACAACTCCGCCTAATTTTCCTGTTATCTACGTGACGTCATAAACATCACGCAGCCTAACCGGATGAATACCCGACTAGTTTCGCTTCTAAACGAAGCATCTTCAGGAGGTCTTGACTTACCGAGCGCACGATCTAGACCTCCTGAAGATGCTTCGTTTAGAAGCGAAACTAGTCGGGTATTCATCCGGTTAGGCTGCGTGATGTTTATGACGTCACGTAGATAACAGGAAAATTAGGCGGAATTGTCACTAGTAATATAATTTTATGCTTTTTTAAGTGTTTTATTTAAATATTATTTAATGTTTTTTAGGATACTTTTAAAAGTATTTGCTATTATTTCCAAACTATGACAGTTGAAGTATTTCTCAAGATCTATAAGAAATACATAAGACCATTGCTGGAGTATGGATTTCAAGTCTGGAGCCCGCACTTTCGAAAAAACATAGATCTGCTTGAAAGTGCGCAAAGAAAAGCCACAAAGATACCGCAAGCCTTACGCCGCAAATCTTACGAGCAGAGATTGGAAATCTTGCGTCTCACTACTCTTGAAGAAAGGAGGTTACGTGGGGACCTCATAGAAACTTTCAAAATACTCAACGGATTATACAACCTCCCCGAAATACACAATCTGTTTGTGAAATCATCCGTGACAGAGAAGTCAGAGGGCACAACCAGCAAATTCAGCGTGTACATGCTAACACAAACACTGCGCACCATATCCTCAGCAACAGAGTTGTTCACCACTGGAACAGGTTGCCTGAGGAGGTCGTCTCTGCTTCATCTGTGAATGCATTTAAGAACAGGCTGGATAGCTGGCTGTGTAAAAGCAAAAAGTCACTTGCCAACTTGTAACCAATGCTGACTCACAAGTGTGTGGACACTACAAATAAGCCTAATGATTCGACACGGTGTGATATAGGCACATCAGCATTGCGCTGCTCGCCTATAATCAAATAAATAAATAAATGCTAACAAAGGCGACATAGCTGCAGCTTGGAGACCTATGGTTCAAACCAATTTTAGTATTGATATTTCAAAAAGCAGTGAATGTATGAAATATATGAAGAGTCGAAATGAACGCACTTAGCTTTGTGGACTGTACCAAAATTACTTCTTAAACTCGGAATTACTCAAAAATTTAACCAGCAATAAAATATATTTATATTATACGGGTATTAGGGTAATTAAAATGCTTTTTTTTTTTGTTTATGCTTGATAGGTTAGCCTTTGACCACTATCTCACCTGATGGTAAGTGATGATGTGGTCGAAGATGTTGTTCAGGCTAACCTAGAATTACTGGCTCTCAAGGACAGCTGCCGGAACACACCATTAGGTGCTTGGCGACAGATTTTCAACTTGAGGGTGGTAGCTAGCCAGGCGGGCATTCGCAAAGTGCCCTACCACCATGCTGTAACGACTGCCATCCTAAGACAACAACCGGGACCGACGGCTTAACGTGCCCTCCGAAGCACGGAAGCGCTCAGTAGTAATGTCACCAGCGGTCACCCATCCAACTCATGACCGCGGCGGACGTTGCTTAACTTTGCTGATCGATTCAGAATGGTTAAGCAAACTTCGCTACGAGCGCTTCAAATATTGACTTTTGTTTTATTATATAGTGTGTTGGCATGGAAACCTCGGTGAGCGAGTCGGACTCACACAAGACCGGTATCTATTTAATGAAAACTATACATTTCCCCGTGGAGTGCCGAGTCAGAATTGCGCCTCGTATGTCTTCCTGTAAGAGATGACGAGATGAAAAAAAAATACCAGAAGGTTGGCAGAAGCTCCTCTTGAGAAACTGCCATCTTACACTGCGACTTCCAAGACGCCCGCCAACTTCATTCATTCAAATTTTATAATTTAAATATAATCGACATTTTAATAACTTTTTTCTGGATCGTCACAATACTTATTCTTTGATTTGTCTGACCATGATCTCATATAATCAAATTAAAGCTAGAAACAAGAATGCTGAATTTTTTCTTGATAGATTTATTTTCCATAGTTGGCCCTGCCCAAACACATTTTACGTTTTTAACGAACGGAAAAAAAAACTGTATATTTTGTACTATTTGTCAGTCAATCATAATAACAGTCAAATTACAGAAGTTTGAATTTGATATTTTCTATGATATTAATTATTTTCTTGTCAATCGCTTACTTCGGTTACTTTTGATCACGTTTCTATCACCACCCTACGCGTTAAACGTAAGTCAATCTCTTTTCCTATTCTATTCTAAACTATGTATTATGCGCTATTACTTTGTCGCAGGTTTGCCGTTGGTCTATTCCCGCTGTCCCCGTCACAGGTACAGCGGCACCTGATTAAATTTCTTTCCCGCTATCCCCGTAACATAGATTCGAGGACGGGGATAAGGGAAGTAAACATTTTACATGTCGTTGTCCTCTTAAATCTGTATTCTTATTAAATGCTTAGTTTTAGGCGTGGGAAAAAGAAACGTGAAATACAACAACATTTATTTATATGTATTAAAATTTTAATTAGGAGTAAAAAAAAGTTGTGTTGAATCTTGATCAAAGCAATCTATAATCTGCATAAGATTTAATTTCAAGTACTCTTCCAACACCAGACTTACATTATAATCTAAGAAGTAAAATTCTGTAGCATAAATGAAAGTACTCTCCTACTACAGGTTATAATATTTCTTTGTCGAAAAGAATCTTGCTTAAGCAATCTATAACCTGCATAAGATTTCATTCCAGGTACTCTTCCAACACTTCACTTACATTGTATCCATGAAGCTATTCTCCCATCATGATCAAATGCTTTTCCTAAGAAAAGGTCTTGCTATTACACAATCAATTGATCGCAATAAGCAAATCCACTTTACAATGTTTCACAATAAGATTATAAAGTTCACGTTAGTTGACACCACAATTTACAATGACCGAATTTCCCCTCCTGTCATTTTCACATAGATAAAATAACAAAAAACAACAATTGAGACATATCTTCTCAATTGTAGTTTTTTTATATATTTTTTTAATCTCTTATATGCCTATTGTTTACTTTGTGATTAGCTAAGTGACGCGCACTCGAAATGTTAGTATCGTTTAAAGACACCTCTTCAGGCAAATATAATATAATAACAAATCTTATGCGATTATTACGACGTAGGTAGTAAATAAAAATTAGGATCATACCTTATAAATATCTGTATATTCTCAGGCGCATTATTGGTTTATCACAAATAAGAAAAGAAATTTAATGTGAATGCCAATGGGCCCCTCTGGCGCAGTCAATCAAGGATGTTCGGCAAAATTGCATAATCAGTCTCATCCCACTTTCGCCTGAAAGAGTATGTAAATTAAAGATTAGGTAACTTAATCGAAAGCTCAAGAGAGCCACGGGAAAAGTTATGAACGAGATATTTTTCAAGCGTGAAGCGATTAATGAAAACTAAATCTGAATAAAATTGGTTTGTGGTTCTTTTGTTTCATGTTTCTGCTATATCATGAAAATAATATAGATAAAACAAATATGACTTAAAAACCCAAAAAAATAAATAGGTTGCCTTAATTAACAAACAGGCAATAGGTTAACTTATTAGGAACCGGTTAGGACCCGCGTTATATTTACCGGAAAGATTCCGACCAGTTTTGGAGTGTTTCGAAGACCTTCGTCTGGGAGTCACGATTGTGCGAAGCGACGAGCACTCGCCTCAGCGCGTGACTGGGAGCCAAGCAAGTCTACTTATTACATGTTCTTATTCAGCATAGATTCATTCCGAGTCGATTGCGATTAGAATCGATAGTCTACTAACCCCATATGAATATGAATTTAGGCTGGTTTTAACGATATTGCCATACCACAAAATAAAAACAGAAGAGTAGGTTAAGACAGTGTATTCAGAAAACAATGTCTATAGATAAACACACTTATTTTAAGATTACAGTAAATTATTATAACCGCATATTTTTTATTTAAATAAAAATAATTGTATAGATGCCCATACACATCTAAAATAATAATTTTATGAAACAGAAATATTAAATTTCGTAATTTCAATGGCAGTAAGAGACGTATTGCAGTTGTCAATTGCCAATATTAAAAAATGAACGACGGATGTCAGCTGATCGAAATTAAATAAGCATGGATTGTTTTTCTTCATAAATTAACTTTGTACATACTGTTTTGTTGGATATCTTAAAACTGAACGAGTAATACTAGTTATATTATAATCACAAAGTGCCTAATTTGTTATGTACCTACCATATTTTTTTCAAGATTTCGTTATATCTAATTAGGTGCACCGTCTGAGAACTCACGAAATAACTTTGAAGAATAGTTAGTATCAAAAACTTACAAGAATGGTACCTAATGCTGGAACAAAATATAATTGATAAGTCAACATGTTGGCCAACAATACTACGAGTATGCACAACACCATTGGTTTTACATAAGATTGACTGATGTGGCTACATTTTATACAGTTAGATATAATCAGAGGTAGACATTATAAGACATATAGTTGAGCCAAAAAAGCTAGGGATGATCTGTGACAAGAAGTGGCTTTTTGTTAATCCCGGCTTAGCAACAGCAATAAGACCGAAACATCTGTGCCTAAAAAATAGTAGTTTTAAATATTTGAAAATTACCACAAAGATAGATAATGTATTTACAATTAATATGCAAATTACATTTCTCTCCACATCTACAGCACAATGGCCTTCTGCAGCACAAACCTACCACTACCTTTGAAGACATGGATTACAATGTCTGCAGTTAGGACGTCTAAGTATGTACATTTTCTGTGATAATGTACTGCGAGGACTGGGCAGTATTCTTCATCCTTAAACCGTGCCATGAAAATATTACATACAATTCCAAATTAACAATAAAAACTATTGTAAGCTAAAGTGCCTAACTATGCCTTATATTACTTCTTTCACATGCTTATTATATCCACTGTTTTTGTATAATACCTAGTTCTGTTAAAAAACTAATAGTTGGTATAGTTACTCTTATTAGGATCTTTGAATAAATTGTAATTATAAATAAAATATAGTTATTATGTGTGGCAAACATATAATCTCCTTGCTTTATAATAAAATTTAAATAAATACATATCTAAACTTTTATTATGTAGTGAGTAATTGTAGAGTTAATGGATAACCCTTCCGATGCCAAGCTTTTTTCTGACATGACCTCAAATTGCCAATATAAATATGGCTGCGTGGCAACGCATCAAACATCAAACACTGTTGTTTCATCTATGTGCAGTGTTTTCTTCAGATTTTTCAGATGGAATAAAGACTTGTATTATTGTATCTAAAGTTTTTTTTATTTTTCCTCAAGTGACAAGCAGCAAATGGTGTCTTTTGTTTTGTAAAACATAACATCCAGTGAATGTTTTGCCTATCACCATATGGCTATAATGTAAAGCATGGGCCGCGAACAAAATTATTTAGAGCGTAAAGGGCATTGAGATAAGCTTTTAATACACTGTTATGTAATCTACTTCTACACTAATAATATAAAGAGGAACGATTTGTATTTTTGTATGCAACGGATAAACTTAAAAACTACTGGAATGATTTTGAATGAAATTTGGAATGAAAATAGTTTGAGCCGGGGAAGGACATAGTTTTATGAAGATATTTTAAAAATAATCATTGATAATTGTCTTGGGGATATGCATATTACTCATTCTACTGACGCAGCGATTCGAAGTGGGTCTTAACCTCCAATACAAGTAACGACATCGGTCTCGCTCCTCTTACCTGTCGACACCTAAGAGCTCATGCAGGTTTGACTACACAGCATCATTCCAGCGATATCTGGGTCATCGGGGGTTTCCCGTCCTCTTTAATTTTTCTTCCATGTCCATTAACGTTTATAATGGACCTATCGCCGAGTTATCAGTCTGAGTTTGCCACATTGGACTGTTTAATATTTTTTTATAACTGGATCAGAGCACTTTAATAAGCCACATTTCTTTCAGCTTTTCTGAATTATGTCACAAATTAACGGCTTCGAGAAAAAATTTAACAGTAGGTTGGAAGCCTATTTTGACCAAGCGAACCTCCTGATAAAACTTTAGCGACTCGTCAGCTCTTATCAGGTTTTCTCTGAAATGGTGTTTTCCAAAAATCTACCATTATTGCAATCTTCATGGCGCTCTTTTACTGCAGTCGAATGTTGTCGCATTGCTCAATCCTTTTTTTCCGGAATGCGATACTTGTTTTCATTTAAAGCGTTTTGCATGTAGCTGCCTACTGCTTTCTCTTTTTTACTGTGTTTTTTTCTTTTTATCCTTAGTTTCAATTCGTTAACAGTATTTTTCACGGCATCCCAAAAACTATCCACTTCTACTAATTCTGCTTCTAGCTTTTTAAATCTGTTGCTAATTTTTATTTGTTACTTATAGTGGTTATTTATTGGTTATTTATGTCCTTAATGTCTATGATGTCATCTCAGTGTAATGTTGGGTCCTGTCAGCTTTTATTCTCACCTTTACTTACTACCTAATGTTCTAGAGCAGCCATGAAAAGGAGAAAAGTATTTAAATATTAAATAACAAAATAATGGGATATGTAGTGCTTGATGACGGACAAAAGAGCACTATACATGATGTAGGAGTGTACAGGGGTGTAAACTGCGAAAGTGACATCTACTGCTGGGTAAAGTGAAGGTAAGCCTTCACTTGTCCGTCATCAAGCACTACATATCCCATTATTTTGTTATTTAATATTTAAATACTTTTCTCCTTTTCATGGCTGCTCTAGAACATTTGGTTTAATAAGTAAATTTAATATATACATTGTTTCACTAACTTTATTTATATTTCAAAATGAAGTTATAATATTTATTGAGAAGTGGTAAGTTTTTATCAAAATAGTTGATTTTATATTATTATCTTATCCTATTTGATTTTTTTTGAACTTTATAATATGCTATTTCCTTGTACCATATAAATATGTATGTTTTATTTCTTTTCTTTTTATCACTAAGAAAATGGTCAACCCTTTGTAGTTGTTTAACGGTCTGGATGTTTTTTTATGAACTCTTTCCTATATGGCAATTGACCAATATTTTTTTGCTGATCATGCATTTAGTAGCGGTAGAACCCTTTGTCCGAGTTTATCCTGGAAGTACGGTAGCAGTACTTCCCAGATAATACCTATTTCTATCCAATAATTAATGTTTTCATTACTGTGTACAGGTATGAAGGGTATATGGGTTGGTAAAGTTTCATGCACATGAGACTCAAGGTGAAGGGCACCACTTGTAAAGATAAACTCTGTATTGAATACACCATAATAACAACAATAAACTTACTACTAAAACATAACTTAAAACCAAGTGTATCAATGGGCGGTCTTATCGCTCAGAGCGATCTCTTCCAGACAACCCATCAATGAGGGATAGTTATAGTCTAAAAATCGGGTGGAGTTTCTTATGGTCTAAATAATTCTATACATAAATAATTAATGTTACCAAAAGATGAACTAATTAACCAAAAACTACAAAAATAAATGAATACAAAATAAACATATATAACACAATATATACACATTTACTACATTTTAAACATATAATTTTATTAAAAAAGCATGTTTGTACGCAGTGTGAAGTGTCACGTTTAATTTGTAGCGGTAGTGGATTCCACAGTCTGACAGCTTCAGCGGCAAATGAATAGTGGTAGAAAGTAGTTTTTGTTGCGGGTTGCTGTAGCGTTAAGTTTTCTAATGACCTGAAATTCTTTTGGTCATTTATAAAATATTTCAACACAGCTAATCAGTTTTTTGAATATTTCTCTGAGTTTGGTATTACAATATAAACTAGTATGTACGGGTTGCGTTGTACTCTATTATTTACATAAAATGCATTTAAAAATAAATACTTATGCTGCATTACAAATATAAAAATTTCATATTTCATTGTGACGAACTGAATCTATTTTAAGCAGAGGTAACGCAATAATAAGTAGACTATGAAATTTAAATTGCAGCAACTTAGGCCCAGAACACACGGTGAAACGCAAATGCAACGAAACTGCAACTACTATTTACTTTTGAGTTGCATTTAAGTTTCTGTCATAGATTCCGTTGAGAGACCACACATGACGCTACCAGTTTGAAACCGTTTTTAAACCCGTTGCAAATCAGTCGCATTGAAACCGGCGTGCAGGAAACTCGCGTTGCGTTTCATTCATTTTTTGTCTTGGCGTTTTTTTTTATCTCGGATATCGGAACATCCACAGAATACACTCCTGTGAACTAAGATGTGAATTTCGGAAACTTCGTATGAATGCTTTGTTAGGTGTCTAAAATAACTTTCTTTATTCTACTCAATAGGTATGTATCCACATAGTTCTCCTTTTGCGCCTTCTTCCTTGTCGAAGATACAAATATATAACCACGATTTCTTCGTCACTTAAAGAACTCATTATGCAGACGTCTTTTCTCAACGAAAACCGAAATGATTGTGGTTGCAGCGAGTGTGGAAAATTGTTGAAATTGGTTTCAAATCAATAATTTCAAAAGGGTTTCGTTGCATATGCGTTTCACCGTGTGCTCTGAGCCTTAGAGGTACACGAAACCCTACAAAAAAAAATTCGTCAAAATCTGAAGACACGGTAGACGCAGTAATTAAAAAAAATACGACCACTTGATGAAATCTTTTTGGGTGTCGGTTAAATTGGCGAGTTCATGGTGTGATACTTGGTACATCATTTCGTTGTCAACATTAGAAAAGGAATTTGATCTTTCGTTTAGACCTTAGATTGTTTTTGCGCAATAATGTAAATAAATATGTTGTTCTTAGACGTTAATGTTATCACTTACATTGCTTAAAAAAAATTCCATATTAGGTAAAAAAAATTTTTCAACCTTTTTAGTGACCCTTACGGGATCGATTCTTATTCAACAACGACTATATCATCAAGATGAGTGAATATTTTTCAGTTATTGGAGCGTAACTCAAAAACGGCTTGACCGATTTTGAGGAAATTTAAAATGGGACCAAACGACAAGCATCAGCTTTCAATCAAAAAAATAATTTTTAAAAATCGGTTCACCCAGTCAAGAGTTCTGAGGTAACAAACATAAAAAAACAGACGGATTGAGAACCTCCTCCTTTTTTGGAAGTCGGATAAAAATCACAAACAAGCTAGATGTAGTGGCTTTCATTCTTCTCTATTTGAGCAATAAAAGCTGGCTATTTCCGTCTCCATTCGGGGATGGAAGCAGCTCGGAACTTTCGGCTCGATCTGTTCGTTATTCGCTCAATTTGACAACTAATTGGCAATCGGTATCGCAATCAATCGATGTTCACGAGCCGCGGGACGCTATAGCTCGTTATTTTCGATTATTATGTATATTTCGATTATTTACGATTCATTATTTAGCACGTCTGCTAAAACTAGGCCCATAGACAATTTAGACAAGAATCATTTTGAAAAAACAATTAATTGAATTATACAATTTTTTCACACTGATGTCAAGCTGGAAGCATGGATCATTTATCAAGTCATGTTGTTTTTAGGGTAATTTGAATAACTTTTAGGCTAACTGTTGATCGCTATGTTATCTGCAAATTTGATAAGCTGTTTGATGATTTCGTATGATGTTGAAGGTAATAAACCACACTTAGCCTAGAATCATAACTAAATCTCAAAAATAGCTTCCAAAATACACCGTTTGGCGACCAACTTTCTACGGAAGGAAGTTAGCTAGCCAAGCAGGCATTCATAAAATACCCTAAAGGCCAGCGTGCCCTCCGAAACACGTGCACGCTCAGTAGTAAATGCCAATAGCGGTTAACCGTTCAAGTAATGACCGCAAGAACAGTAACATGCTAATTCTAGTCGATCGTTTAAAAAGTACTAAACAAGATTTGCTATACGAGCGCTTTAAAAGCGATGTTAAGCCTGTAAAGTGGTGAAAATCAGCTTTACTTCATTTGGTCATATGACTTATTATACAGTTAACATTATTAATTGAAACGAATATTTTATTTATTTTAAAACATAATTATCGTTATAGTCGCTGTAAAAAAATTCCTCATCATACCTACATCACAGGGAAACTCATGTATATAAGTGTCACTCGTAAATAAGTCAGTTCAACTTTGTTTTGTCTCACTTCCGATTCGTAAAACAGACGTAATCGGATGTGTCGCATAGCTCGTTACACCCTTAACGCATTGTGATGCGTTGCAAGCCGCCCGCGCCGCCTCACTCCAACACATGCCACAGTTTACCAGAGTACTCTGCACAACTAGCACCACACTGGCTGGCCACATAATCAATATAACAAAACAAGTAATATGTAGTGATATTCTTATATTTATTATTATTCTGTAAATGTGAACTGAAGACAGATAGTCGGACAGAGGAGGCTGACAGAGGAACGTCTTGTGACGGAACATGAACGGGGTTCCCCTGATGTTAAACATTAACCTCTACCATCTGCAGATGCATTTCGTCACAAGTGATGACCCGCACTGCGCTCGAACCAGCGCCGAGCATTCGCAAAATGTTCTTCCACTATGCGGTGAAGCTCAAGTCGGCGGTGGGGATCGTACCATGGACTTGCAGCACGTCACTCCATAGATGTTGCCGCTCGGCTACCATTGCTTAAATTTGTATTATTTATTTTATTTAATCGTATGACTACAGGTAACATTACTACATCAAAAATACAATAATATATAAAAATGTCAATAAAATAAAATTAAAATAAATTAGAATTAAATAATAAATTAAATGTCAATTTTCAGGTTCTCCAGCCAAGTAATAAATTCAGGAGGTAGATCCACAATATCACTCCATGGTCCTGGGTATGAATGGATGGGGCAGTGCTGGAAAATATGGTCCATAGTTTGGTTTTCCTCGCCACATTCGCAGCATGCACTGTCTGTCCAGCCCCATTTGTGTCGGAAGTAATTGCAGCGCCCGTGTCCTGTTCTTAGTCTATTTAAGCGACACCATGTTTTGCGTGGAAGGTTCAAGCCTTTGGGTTTGGAAGTGGGGTCAATGCTTCGAGCACCAGAGTTTCTTGTAGCCTCATGCCAAACCTTTTTCCATCCGTCTGCGATTTGAAAATGTTTTATGCGATCGGCATGAGCGTACGGGGGATGCCTCGACTTTAATCGATGTGGTGGTGGGCAAAAGAAACCAGCATGGATAGGTAGTTCTGGGTGTAGCTCAATTTTTTCAGTTTCTCTTTTTAGTGCATGTTGTCTGCGGAGATGAGGTGGTTCTATGTGGCTAAGTACAGGAAGCCAGTGAAGAGGTGTAGATTTGATAGTACCGGATATACAGCGCATGGCTGCGTTCAGTTTAGTGTCTACTTTATGAACGTGAGCACTTTCCAGCCAAACTGGGCAGCAGTATTCTGCAGCTGAGTAGACAAGGGCGATACCCGTCGTACGCAAACAATCCGCAGACGCTCCCCAGGTCGTGCCACCTAATTTGTACAGAATGTTGTTGCGTGTGGATAGTTTATGAGACAACTTGTTTAGGTGTTCTTTGTAGGTTAGTGATCTATCGAGGGTTACACCGAGATATTTAGGCAAAGCGTTGACATGAAGCTTTTCTCCCTTAAAGATTACAGTAGGTTGATAGTTCGCGAGGTTGTTATTTAGATGAAAACATGAAACCTCGGTTTTGCTGGGGCTGGGGATAAGACGCCAGCACTCAAAGTATTTTGAGAGCTTGGTTAGGTCATCAGTCAAGATGTTTTCGCTCATCTTCATATCCCTGCTTTGAGCAATGAGTGCAATGTCATCAGCGTATATGAATTTAGTACCTGTGGTGACTGGCAGATCGTGAATGTAGAGATTAAAAAGCTGCGGTGCCATAACAGACCCTTGAGGTAAGCCGTTGTTTAATTTTCGCTTTCTGCTTTTGGCATTTCCCAGATAGACTTCGAATTCTCTTTCACTCAACATGCTAGATATTAGGTCTACAATTTCTTTGCTAGGGATGATAGATAACAGTTTGCGCACTAGTCCCTGTTTCCAAACGGTATCGTATGCAGCTGTGAGGTCTATAAATACTGCTGTAGTTTTTAACTGCTTTTGGAAACCGGCTTCGATGTACGTGGTGAGGGCCATTACTTGGTCAGTACAGTTTCTTCCTCGACGGAACCCAGCCTGTTCAATGGGTGTAGCAGCCTCTATAAATGGCTCTATTCTAGTTAGTATAACACGTTCAAGTAGTTTGAAAATGCAGCTGAGTAGTGCAATAGGCCGATAATTTTCAGGTAGCAGCTCAGTTTTGCCTGGTTTTAGCACGGCTATAACTTTAGTTAATTTAAATTGTCTAGGTAATCTCTGGTAGTGTAGGATGTAATTAAAAAGTGCTGTGAGCCAACCTACAGCCACGGGGCCCATATGACGGATAAACTCGTTGTAGATGTTGTCAGTACCAGCAGCTTTATTATTTTTTAAAAGTTTAATAGCACTTACTATTTCATCTTGGAGAAAAGGTCTCGAAAGGTGTTGGTTTGTTGGGGAAGACTTTTTCAAGGTCTGGAGCTCTTTTTTGACCTTCTTAGTGAAAATTTTGTCTCTTTGTGTCCGTGTGATCTCTACCATTCGGTTCGCTATGGAGTCGGGGTTAATGCCGGGAGTTGATTTTGCTGGAGGTTGTTTTCCTGTGAGCCTGTGCAGTACTTTCCATGCTTTTCTGCTCGAATTTTTGAAGTCCATGCATTTTACTGTGGTCTCCCATTTAGACTTTCTATGTTCATCCAGTGACTGCAGAAGCTTCGTACCAGTGCTGTGGTCTGCTGTTTTAAGAAATTCTTTATAAAGTTCTTCACTTTCATGACACCAGCCTGGGACATACACCTTTCTATATCCTCTTGGGATATTTTGTTTAGCTGCTTTTATCACACGCTCCACAAAAGAATCATAGTTTGAAGCAATGGGTTCCAGGTTGGACTTTCGCAGGTCTGCATCAAGGCAGTCACTAAAACCTTTCCAATTGGCTTTATTGAAATTCCATCTAGATTAATACTTTTAAATTTACTAAATTTGTATAGAATTTAGTTATAATGCGCGGAACAAGAGATTTCGAGCTTAACTACAAACATATGACGCCAATATAGAGGCAAATGTTCACCTTGACATGAGATAATTATAGTAACACAATGGAGGCTACATGAGCTGAACATAATACGTTGAATACCTTTTATATTTATAAATATGATAACAATGGCTGTCACGTGCCAAGCGAAAATTACATTTACAAATTATTAGAGCACATTTTTTTTCGATTTATTTAATTATTAAATCTAGTAGTCTGACTAAGAATCGCGCACCGTCCCTTGTGACGGTCGAAGTAATACAATTAGAGCACAACATTTCGACACAAACTAGTATGTTCATGTATGCCGTGCAGTTCAGGCACCCAGCGTGGAATTGGAGGATGCGGGTTCAATTCCCATCCTGGACTAGGATGATTGAAGATTAAAAAATACTCTTTCTTTATATATGTCTAAGCTGTGCTACCGTCTGCTACATCTCGAGAGGACAAATGCCATAAAATATGTAACCTAATGTATCTCAGAAATGGAAAACGTTGAAGCGGAACAATTGCAACCGAAGATATGGGAAAAGGGGAATAGGTATATCCTTTAAACCTAGAAAATCTAACACCAGTGGATGTGGTTCAGAGAAATCAACATACAACATACAAGCATACGATGAAGAAAAGGTATAAAATAATGATGTAGCCGATAAAATAAGAGAGTATTAAGCTATTATTGAAGATATTGTTTTATGTATATTGAAAAAAATGGATATGTACTAATAATGTCATGATATTAAGGTATATTATGCCAGTTCCAAGGTTAGATTAGGTTTACAGACGGTAGTTACTTTAACAAGGGTCCGTCTTGTCAGGTACCACCACTGTGATAGATATACTGCCTCAAAGCAATAGTGTGCAAACACTACTGCGTAAAAGAATGAAGAGCATTATAGCGACTGAATTTACTGCGCGAACGAGACTTAAGAAGTAACGTCTCGGAGTGACGAATACAGTGTCTTGCTGAATGAAAATGGTGACACTGCATCTGTGATGGACAGGCTTGACCGCTTACCATCGAGTAGGTTACTGGTTCGTATCATCACATCAGAACAAATAAAACTCGTAACATCTGCCTACCGACGGCTAACAGGCGCGCGTGATGTTATTTTTTATATTTATAAGATAATAAAATACAATTATCTCTCAGCGAAAACCTTTGGGCCTTCTGTTTTATTTATATATTGTTAAAGCAATTTGTAAAGCTGTTGGTTTTCCAAATATTAAATAAATAAATATTTACCTACTCAATATCATCATCATCAGCCGGAAGCCATTTTGTGCTAAAGAAAAGCCTTCACAGAATTCGTACTAATTCTGTAAATGAGAAAGAAAACACTGAACCAACAATAGTGTCTTAAATTCCGCTTATGATTAATATCGCCTAAACGTTTGTTTGTCTTAGGACCCGTTTCAGAATGTCATAATGAAGTTTCGGGGTTGCTATTCAACAAATAAAATATCTGAAGGATAAAAATGACAGTTACAATGCACTGCGTTTAAAGCTTAAACCGATGGATAGGCTAAATCGATGACTGTGAAACGCAAAGATAGTGTTTTATTTATTAATTATGTTCTGGGTAGTAGAACCGGAACTTACTCGAACATTCTGAAACAGGCTCTTAAAGTAACATATCTGCTATTGTCATAATGAGCGAAGTGGAGCTGTGACGTGTGCCTTCATCATGGCTTAGTCCGCTCCACAGTAAACACGCTACAAGAGTGGTGTCTACCCTTTAGTTTCTGTGATCTGTGTGTCTACCACTTGGTGCTCTAGCAGCAAAAGTCATCTGCGCTCTCCAGTATGTGTCGTAGTTACCTTCAACATAGTATACATAACACATCACATAGTACGTCGGAATTAAAAGAGAGAGAAGCAATTGAATAAAATCAATCTATGTAAGCACGACAGATTAATAACAATCACTTAAGAACTATGAGGTAATCTGTGCCACAGTGGAGCGGCGCGGCGGCGCGGCGGCGGTGTAGCACTCCGCGGCAGTAAGCGGCGGCTTACTGAGACGAATGGGTTCATTATCGCGAGATTAGCTCGCGACGATTTATTTACATCAATGAGGATTGTTGGCCTTCTGTACCTACATTCTTATTATGTGGAGCTCTGTGAGCTGTGTTGTTATTTACGCAGCTTACGATGATAATAGCGGCAGCGTATAAAGAAAGTAGATAATATCTACTAGATAGCCAACTTGTTGCTCGTATAGATTTAAAGTAGGTACTTCAGTTATCCTTAAACAAAGAATGTCATTAAATTTATTTTTATAACATGTTTTCGAGTTTCATATCCGGAGAACCCTAATCAACGTTAAATGAGAAAACTTTATAAATGCATTATACGAGTATAACAAAATGTTTTTGTGTTACAAAAAACATTACAAGTAATTCAGGTGGTGGATATTCATCCAATCGCTTAGGCTCATTTACCAAAATTGCACTAGTAATGATCCACTTCCTACCCCTATCTCCTTTTCGCATGCATGCACACATATATAGCCGTCCTACTCTGACGGCCGTATGTGTCCGAAGTGAATTCGGCTCCGCTCGTCACCCTCGCAAAGACACGACGGACAATTATGTTCTGCAAACCTACAACGTGCGTGTGTGGTCAATTAAATTTATATCTGGTGAACTCACCAATAATAACTTTATATCCGCTATTTATGAACGTGTGAATGTATTATCTTCAAGTAAAGCGCAGTGCCAGGTCTTATGTTAACCTAGGCTTGGAACAAAGGATCTTTACACCAGGAGTAAACATGTACGGGCATGATTCTTATCCTGTGTACACTGCTGTCTTCTACTCTTGTGATCTATCCATCTGCAGTGTAGTCTCCCTATTTTTTACCGAATTCCAAAAAAGGAGGAGGTTCTCAATTCGTCTGTATTTTTTTTTTTTTTTTTTTTTATGTTTGTTACCTCAGATCTCTTGACCGGGTGAACCGATTTTGAAAATTCCCTTTTTGGTTTGAAAGCAGATGCTTGTCGTTTGGTCCCATTTTAAATTTCATCAAAATCGGTCAAGCCGTTTTTGAGTTACACTAAAAAGATTGAAAAATAAATTTTAACAAAAAATGGAACCGACTTCAACACCCAAAAGTGTGAAATAACTTGTCGAAGTCGGTACCATGCCCACAATATTGTAATAATAGGTACTTTTGAACCATCATGGTACCGACTTCAACAAGTTATTTCACACTTTTGGGTGTTGAAGTCGGTTCCATTTTTTGTTAAAATTTTTTTTAAAGGAACGTTACAAGTGCTATTGGGTTCTGTGGGTTGATAAATCTACGACCTAGGCATAAATGCAGGAATTTAAAGTCTTCATTAAAAATACAGTCCACTTAAATACATACAATCACCCCCTTGTGAAATTGAGTTTTCACAATCATTGTGGTGAGAGAAATAGTATCAAACTAACTAGCATTTCCCACCGTCAGGGTTAACGGTTTTAGTGAGGTTGGTTCAGATGTATCCGACTGTGTCAACCAAACTATTATTTTATGTGCATTGTATGAGGGGTCGAAATACGTATTTGCATGGTGGTAGGGCAGTTTGCGAATGCCCGCCTGGCTAGCTATCAGAACGTAAACCAGAAAGTAGAAAACCTGTCACCAAGCACCTGAAGATGTGTTCCGGTAGTTCTCGAGAGCAGTAATTCTAGGTTAATCTGAACAACATCTTCGACCACATCATCACTTACCATCAGGTGAGATAGTGGTCAACGGCTAACCTATCAGCTACCTATCAGCAATAAATGTAAACACCACTTTTAAAAACCTTATCTTTTGTTAATCGTGCTAAATAATAATTGACAATCGCACAAAATGACCTAATCAGAGAGAACCCAACACGCGCCCGTAGGAGATGCGGAAAATAAATAAAGGTTAGAACAGATCCCATTTCCTTCTAATTAGGGATTACCCCTTATTCGTGTACTTGACTTTATTGAGCTCGGATGTTGAACATTACGTAGAGTTCAATCGTTGTTGCTAATAACAATGATTGAAGTTTACATAGTAACAGAGTAGACGTGACTGCAATTCGCTGCTGCAACGCGACGGAAGTGTATAAGAATTTATAAGATGTATTTTAGAGAAACTGGCACAAGGGAGTTGCTAGGTTGATGCTTTTGCAACAAAGTTTATCGTTTTAACAGCCACGCTGTATTTTTTGATTATATGAACTTTGATTAACGTAGCGGAGTACGAAAAGTTGGGAATTTCTATTATATATAAATTCCGTGGTTCATATTCGAGGTGAGTCGTTTAATGCTTTGCTTGCGGGGATGCCGACATCACCCAAATAATTTTGAATTATAATAAGCTAATGTTGAATTGATTCACGATAATTATCGTACCTGTTTTTGTTTCTTGCTTAATTTAATGTAACTTGCCCTATTTTTTCAACATTTAATATTATCAACCGATCAGTTACCATGTCTCCCGAAACATGATTGAATGGCAATTGATTGGGCTGGTATTTAAACAGACAAGTAAATAGAATAGCTCTATAACAATAAATGATACAAGGTCTTTAATATTAAACGATGTCATTCAGTTCTATCCTGCTCTGTCACAAGGTGCCACAACCAATTTGGTCGGAGTCTCTCTCGAATGTGTACGTGTTGGAGTATGAGTTGAGATAGAGCGGCTTGACATCACCCACTCTCTCCAATCTGTACATAGACCGTATGATACGTGGCTTAACAGCACTCAGGTCAGCTGCTCGATTGATCGTGTTTATATAAACAACATAAGTTACACAGATGACGTGGTGCTGCTGAGCCTATCGATCAGTGCCCTTCGAAAATTAATTAAAATATGCGAGTGCGATGCGGATACACATGGCCTCAGATATAATGTAAGTTAGAGTAACTTGATGGTGTTCAAAGTGGCTCTAAATTCTATAACACTATCCCGCCAGTCACTCCAAATCGCAATAAAATTCCAGAAATCAACTTTTAAATTTCCCCTCAAAAACAGAGTCGATAAAAATTGTTTTGCTTAAAATCTAGGCCTTTTTGTAGATATGTCCATTCTTTTCAGCAACTTATTCTTAGTAAAGAATATCAAGAATTAAAATCATAACGATACCCCATTTTACCGCCACTTTCAGAGGTCCACCAGACAAATTTAAAAGTTTCAAATAAATCTACAATAGTGTGTTTAGATATAGGCACCTTAAATAGGTATTTCTAATAACCATTTTAGTACCAAAAAAATATTGCATCGGTTCAATTTTGGAGGAGAAAACATGGAAATACTTCAATTTCTTGCAATTTCTTTCTTTCCCTTGTCTGCTGACTTTACCATTTAACGTATAGAAATACTCACATTGTAGGATCTCGTCTCGTGCAAAGTCATCAACTTCTCTGAGTTTAGTGTAATAACAATAAATAAAGGGTTATCCTGTTACTGTCGCATTTATTCTCTACTGTGTTAACTGTTATTTATGCAAAGCTCCACATATCAGACGGCTACGATGTCGCGCCTCCACCGCCATCACGCTGCTCCATTACTGGAGATATATTTTAACTCACAATTATTATGATACAACCAAAAAGCTGAGATATATTACGTTACTTTGTAGTATTAAAAACAATTTAGTAACATTAGATAATGTTGTCTTAGGTTTTCGCGATTGTTACACATAGTAATTAAATAACTTTAAACGGTTTAAATCGCGTATATTTTTCATTATTTTATCCCGACGTTTCAAACACTTTGCAGTGATCGTGGTCACGGGGTGGTCACGGGGTCACCCCGTGACCACGATCACTGCAAAGTGTTTGAAACGTCGGGATAAAATAATGAAAAATATACGCGATTTAAACCGTTTAAAGTTGTTTAACATTAGATAAATTTAAAATAAAATGTTTTATACAGAGCGAGAAAAGAAGCTAACAGCAGCTTGCATGGTTCGAACCACGCTATCCTTAGGGACAAAAACGGTTTTGAAAATGACATGTTCAAGCCAAACAACCATTTAACGAACCATTTTATAACGAGGAGGAAGTTACCAATGTATATATACAGGGTTATTGGTAATATGCTAACAACCTCTTAGGGTTGACATCTGCTGGTCCTAAAACACATTCTGAGATAAAAAAAAAAACTTGTTTTTATGTGTTTTTGACGGAATAAGTACGAGAACCATCTAATGTTAAAAGTCTCTTGTGCATGTAATGTATTTTTTATTACTTTGCTCGATGTAAGTATTCAAAACTCTATTCAAAGAGAGCACGGCGCGGTCCAGAGTGTTGCCGCGGGGAACGCTTTTGGCTCGGAGTAGGCATGACATTTGCAGACTGACATCATACTCTGTTTCATTGACTATGAAAAAGTGTTTGATCGCGTAAAGCATGATATCCTTTTGCAGCGCTTGATCGACGTTGGTCTGGATGGTAAAGACATCAGAATCATCAAAAACTTGTACTGAACCCAAAGGGCTACTGTCAGAGTCGAGGATTCAAAAACAGATCTCTTGGAGATTTGCTGAGGAGTCAGACAGGGATGTATTTTGTCGCCACTTCTCTTCAATTTGTACTCAGAAGCGATTATATCTGAAGCACTGGAGGGACTAGAGGTCGGTGTCAAAGTAAACGGCAAAGTCGTAAATAACAAGATACGCTGACGACACGGTACTTATAGAATCACCCGAGCAGGATCTCCAGACATTACTAGACAAAGTACAAGAGTGCGGATTGAGGGCAGGGCTGAACATGAATGTGTCCAAAACCAAATTTTGTTTATTCGTTATCTCCGCTCATTCTCAAGGAATGCGGGCAGCTTCGAGGGCCGCTAGACGCACACTGCGGGCGGCTGCTCACAACGCCCTCTGCGAAACTTGAGGAACGGCGGGCAGCAATGGCATCGCAGGCATGGTAGGGGCGCGTACGTTACTGTCACTATCTTCACTGCACTCGTCAAAAGTATGTGTAGGGTCTTCGCACACTATTGCAATTACGTCTGATTTGCGGGTAAACAGTTTAGCACTGGTCGAGGCACAATTAAGCACGGGTTTCCACGCAGAAGGTAGAGTCCAGCCACCGTCCCTATTAAAATTTGGATGACGATTTATTTCAATAGCCTCACGTACTTTCCGCGGCACAAAATACTTTTCTCTCGCTAGTACGGATGCTTTATCAAACCGTATGTAATGTTTCGTATCATTAATTAGGGCGTGCTCGGCTATTGCGGATTTTTCGACTTCAAGGTTCTTAATACACCTGACATGCTCCGTCAACCTTGTAGCGATGTTTCGTCGTGTTTCTCCGATATAGGACTTTCCACAATCACACGGCACTTTATATACCCCAGGCCCGGCAAGTGGTTCTCTGTCTTTCGGTGAACGTAGCATTTGTCGAAGTTGTCCTTGTGATCGGAAAATCGCCTTAATTGAGTATCTCCGTTTCATCAGGTATCCAATTTTATCCGTTATTCCTTTGATGTACGGTAGATACACCGGCGATCTGTTGACCGTGGTAGGCCGCATCCGTTCAGTTCCACTCACAAGTCGAGAACATTGGCGCCAATTATAACCGTTATTCTCTAGCACCCTTCGGACGTGTTCCATTTCGGCATCAACTAGCTGAGGGTCACATAAGCTTAACGCACGGCTAATTAGAGCTCTTGGTACCGAAGATATATGGCATGGGTGATGATGGGAGTCAGCTCGTAGGTACTGGTCTGTGTGTGTCGGTTTCCTATGCACAGTATGAGTTAACGTACCGTCAGGTCCCAGTATCACTTTAACGTCCAGAAACGATAGCACTCCCTCTATCTCTTCCTCAACGGTAAACGATATCTTCGGATGTACCGTGTTCAAATGCGACGTGAACTGACGAAGAACATCTCCAGAAATTACAGCGAAAACGTCGTCAACATACCGCCACAAGAACCGTGGCTTAGCGACAGCTGTAGATAATGCTGTGTTCACGAACCATTCCATAAAAATGTTTGCCGCTACTGGAGCTATTGGTGATCCCATCGCTACTCCATCAACTTGCAGGTATTCTAGATAGAATGGAAACAATGTTAAGCAGCCGCCAATTATGCATAAAGCTCCGAGTGAGAATACTGCATTGTTATGTCTGGCCTGTAGTATTGTACGGTAGTGAAGCCTCGACTCTGAAAGCAAATACCCAGAAGTTCCTGGAAGCTTTCGAGATGTGGTGCTATCGTAGAATGCTACGCATTAGCTGGACACAGAAAATTTCCAATGAGCGGGTACTCCAGCGCGTCGGCAAGAACCGCGAATCGTTGCAAACCATCAAGAGAAGAAAAGTCGCGTACCTCGGTCATGTCTTTCGTCACGAGAAATACGAGCTTCTCCAATTTATTATGATGGGCAAAATTGAAGGAAAGCGACGTGTGGGACGTAGGAAAAGTCTTGGTTGCGTAACATCCGAGAATGGACGAGTATTTCCAGCGTGAAAGAACTATTGGTGACGTCACGGACGGCCTTACGTCAGTATACGCTCGCGTTAGTTTACGACATTAAAAATACTAAAAGGTTCTAAGTTGACGTAACAGTGATTACATCTAGTAATACTATAAACAGTGTACCTGTGTCAGTGTTTGTGGCTATAGGCATACCCGGGATTGTGATTAAATACGCAATCTAGTATACGTATTAAAATTGGGACTACATTACATACGTGAAGATTTTAGATTACCTACCCTCTACTTGTGATAAAGTATTATTCAAATCTTTGTTTTGGCGCCATCTAGCGTTTAAAGTGTGCATTAAGTAGTTGACCTACATAGTTTTGCTGCTATTACTTACTTAAATTTGAACCCGTCGTCATGCCAAAGTGTTCAGCTTGTGGAAAATTTCTTACATCAACAGGGGCCGCCACCTGTTCGACATGCCCATGTGTCTTTCATAAAGCGTGTTTAGCGATTCCGGATAACAGGGTATTGTCTAAAGATTGGAATTGCCCTGAATGTAAGAAAATGCAACGCAAGGGTGACAATAGTGCCACTCCAGTAAAAAGCCTAAGTGAGGCAGTATATCCGCCTGCCCCCTGTGACATATTGAGCACCGATAGCTCCCCTCAGACCGCACCTGTATTGACCACGCCCATATCGCATACCATACTTCAGGCGGGAGATTTGGATCTCCAGGAATTAAGAGACATGCGTCGGGAGCTTACTGCATATATGGCCGAGCAGCGCGAATTCCGGGATGATATCCGGGCTTCCTTAGCGGGAATGGCTAAAAGGATGGATGGATTCGAGGAGAGAATCGTGGCACTAGAGAAGAAAGACGTTGCTTTAAATATGGAAGTTGTTACGGAATTACAGCAGACGGTTATACAGCTCAAGTCTGAGCTTAATGAGCGGGACCAAGAGACCCTGCTGACGGACCTAGACATAGGTCACTTGCCGGAAGAAAAGGGAGAAAATATCGTGCATACCGTAACCGTACTGGCTGCAAAGTTAGGAATTGCTATTGAAGATCGCGACATAATATATGCAGAGCGAGTTGGGGCAATTGAGTCTGGCAGTGCCACTAACGGTGCCGGCAGAGGTCGCCCGCGTCGCGTTGTAGTGCGGCTCGCGCGCCGCCACCTGCGTGATGAGTTGCTGCGCGCTGCCCGCGTACGTCGAAACCTTACCACAGCCGACATAGGCTTAGTGGGGCCGCCGCAGCGCGTGTTCGTCAATGAGAGGTTAACGCGAATCAACCGGCAGCTGTTCCATCGAGTGCGCGAGGAATGTCATAAAAAACAGTGGCGCTATTCTTGGACCAAGAGAGGCCGTATTTTCGTTCGGCAAGGCGAGGGCAAGGCTGTGATATCCATACGTTCGGACACTGATTTCGCCCGTGTTTTTTAAACTGGCAATGTTTGGCAAGTCAATAAGAATTTTGAATTTTATCTTTTTATCATACTATTTTTTAACTTTTCACTTAAATAAATCAAACATGGTAATTACAGCTTACAATATTTTTTTCTATATTAAATGTATTTCTTTATGTACAGATATTTTTAAAAAAGATTTTATTATATTTACTTTTCTTTTCTATAATCAAAAAACACGCTTAATATTAATGTTTATTTCTTTTAGTAATATTTTTTTCAATTGTTCAAATTATTTTTATTTTAAAATCACGTTTAAATCATACTATTGTTTATCATCTTGTTTTGTTACCTTTAACGCTTGTGTCATTATTAAAAACAGCGCTACGAGCCACTCCTACTGGAGAGCTCTGTCTAACTGCCCAATTATCTTTAAAAAGGTTTATTACAAAATTGATTATGGTTAACAAACGTCTACGACTGGGTTTGCTTAATGCAGGTTCTCTAGGCACAAATCACGACAACACAATAGCGGCCGTTATCCGAAATGACTTTGATATATTAGCACTGACCGAGACATGGATCCACGCGGGGGAGGAAGGTCGTGCGCCTTCGATACCAGGCTACAGACTCCGAAACGCTCCGCGTCCACGTGAGTCTCGCTCTCGCGGTGGCGGTGTCGGGTTCTACATAAAACGGGGTGTCACAGTACGGACATGGCATCACCCAGTTGATCCACTTCACAGGACAGTTGAACAAATGTGGCTCACTGTGACCCTTAACGGAAAGAAACTTATGATTTGTACAGCATATCGTCCGCGTTGGGTAAATGTAGACTTATTTTTCGATGCTATTACAGATTCCATTACCTCCATTCCTGTTTATGATCATATAATCTTACTAGGCGATTTTAATATAAATATTTTACATACAAGCGACAGTAACACATTAAAATTAACAACATTTTTGTCTTATCTTAATCTAACTCAACAGGTCACTGAACCGACCCATTTCACTAAATCTAGCCAGACTTTGATTGATGTCGTCTGTACAGACTTAGCCACAAAAAAAATCAGTACGGAGCATGTAAGAACTATTTATGGACACTGTCTTGTAGTGTGTGAATTCAATATAAAATGTGAAAAAATATCTCCTCGTTCTTTGACTTATAGACCAATAAAAAATATTAGTATGGAAAAATTTAACAACAATTTGCAAACTATATTTTGGAACGGTATAATATCTCAGCAATGTGATATTAACGAGATGTTAACTGAATTGAACCACTGTATTATATCCCTTTTTGATCTTCATGCACCTGTGACGTCAGTTATCGTCAAAGAGCGTTCCTATCCATGGATAACAGACACCATAAAGCTTATGATGAGACTGCGTGATAACTCAGCAGCAGAATATCATAAAACACACACAGAAAGTAAAAAACATTACTACAAGAGTTTAAAATCTGCAGTAAATCAAGCCCTGTTTTTTGAAAAAACTGCCTTTTTTAGGCACAATATTAACAATAAAATACGCACCCCTAAAATACTCTGGAAAAATCTAAAAAATACTTTTCTACCTAAGAATAATACCGACTTGCCATTATTTTTTGATAATCCTAACGTTCTTAATCGTCACTTTTTGGATATACATGGTAGCACAGAAGTTTCAATTTCATATTTGACATACTTTGAGCATCATAAGTTCAGTGACGCAGTCTTTCATATAGAACCGGTTGGCCTTGACAGATTGATAAAAATAATAAAGAGTTTAAAATCCAAAGCAGAAGGATATGATAATATCAGCTTGGATATGATTTTAATGACGTTTCCACACACAATAGATTGCTTACAATCATTAATAAACAAGTCAATTTCTGACTGTACTTTTCCTGACATTTGGAAAATTGCAATCGTGCGTCCATTACCAAAGCATTCAAATCCACTAGACTTAAAAGACCTCCGACCTATAAATATTCTACCATGTTTATCAAAAATATTGGAAAAAGCAGTAAGTCTGCAACTAACAGATTTTCTGGAAAGGAATAGTATTTTACCGGATATGCAATCTGGTTTTAGAAAAGGTCGCAGTACGACAACGGCTCTACTTGACGTAACCGACAATATACTCACTGCTCAAGGCAGGGGTATGTGTACTGTCTTAGTATTATTAGACTTTTCTAGGGCATTCGATTCTCTAAATATAAATCTCTTAATGTCTAAATTAAGTTACTACGGTTTTGATCATTGCGCTTTATTGTGGTTCAACAGTTATCTCAGCAATCGATACCAGTTTGTAAAGCTCAATCGGGCAGATGGATCATCTATAGTGTCGGATAAAGTATCTGTAAATAGAGGAATACCGCAAGGATCCATTTTGGGACCGATCCTTTTTATATTATACTTAGCTGATATCACAACGCATATTACAAACTGCAAATATCACATTTACGCAGATGATATACAGATATATATATCTTGTGAACCGAGCAATATTGATCACGCCATAAGCAAACTAAACGAAGATCTCTCGGAGATAAGCTTATGGGCAACAAATAACTGTCTTTTGCTTAATCCGACGAAAACAAAATACTTAGTTTTCGGAAATAAACAACAACTTGAGAAGCTTACTCCATCAATCTGTGTAACGCTTATGGGTGAAGCTATCGAACGTGTATATGAAGCGAGAAATCTGGGGTTGCTAATGGATAGTGAGCTACGTTATGAAAGACATACTGCGAACGTTGTTAAAAACTGTTTCTATAAGCTCAAAGTTCTCTACAAAATGAGACCATATATAAAAGAAGAGTTGCGAATTGAGCTGGTGGAGTCGCTAATACTTTCGACATTAAACTATATGGATACTGTGATTGGTCCACGGTTATATGTTAAATCGCAAAAACTCATACAACGTGTCCAGAATGCGTGCGCCCGCTTCTGCTTTGAAATTCCGTTGAGGGCACATGTGACACCATATTTAAATACGCACTCTATTCTGAAAATGAAACACCGCCGTAAATTTCATCTCGCATGTCTTCTTTTCGGGGTGATAAAATATCATGCGCCGCAATATCTCTACGAGAAGTTATCTTGGTCGCGCCGAGGGCCCTATGGGTCCCGTCAATGTGCAATACAACTAGCAACAGAACGGCATAGCTCAGCTGCTTTCAAAGGGAGTTTCCGCTACGCCGCCTCAAAGTGTTGGAACAATATACCGCCGCCAATTAGGAACCTGCAATATTTACATACCTTTAAAGTTAAATTAAATATTTTTTTACGCGAACATCAAAACAGTGAGGAAACTCAAAAAAATGACACAAGCGCTATTTAGGACATATTCTCTTCTTTCTTCATTATGTTTAATATATTTTTCTGGTTTATAATTATGTACTATTCAATTTATTTTTATTTTTCTATCATGTTTAATTGTTACAAACTTTGTGCCATGTTTCTATATTTTTAAAGATTTTATTTATTTTCTTTTTTGTTTTTTGAATACTTGATTACGTAACCGTGCGTGACGTCACCTACCGGTCTCAACGGAAGACCAACGCTAGTCGTTTACGACTAGCAATATGTTGAGTTGGGGCCGTTTTGTGACAAGGGACTGCAAAAATTTGTTTTGTATTATATTTGTTTTTAAATTGGTTTGTTTTTGTTATGTTTTGTCAGTTTTTTGTCATAAATAAAGAGTATTTCTATTTCTATTTTCTATTTATATTTCGCTTGGCACAGGGCCGGAATAAGTTCGCTGAGCTGACGGCCAACCTTCAGTAGTGGAGGGAGAAGCACCTTAAGAAGAAGAAGAAGAAGAAGGCATTAAAACGCAAAAAATAACAAAAACTAAATTATCTCAAAATGTTTGTTAGGTCTTGCAGATGCCAACCCTTAGAGGTTGCACATTTAATATACGAGTATACAGATATATATAAATATATATTTATATAGAGATATATATATATATATATATATATATAATGTGCAAAGTCCATACCATGATTCAAACGCTGATCTCAGTACTGTGTTTATAGTCCGTTGATTTCCTTTATTTTAGAGTTACATACCTGAAGGGCAAAATAGAGATATTTTGTGTAGAACACTGACTCAAAACTAATTAATTATTAAGTTAGACATTCGAATACATAAAATATAAACATCGAAAAAAATAATGATGTTCTTGCTTTTAAGTACGCGACATGTGTTTGTCTAGAGATCTTTGAGTACTACAAACATATTTATCATGTTGTCAACTATAATTTTAAAATGACCTATTTTATGACTACAAAGATAAATAGAAAATGACATTGTGTTTGTCAGTTTTGGACCATTCGTTATGGGGTCTATCTGAAAAACTTAATACGATTCTGGAATTGCGATATGTACCATATTATGAATGACATATATAACAGAATGTATGTCGAAGCGTGAGAACAAACTGGCCGACATCGGGTTCTTCGCAACATTCATTAATCAAGCCATCAAGCAAATAACCTGCAGGAGTGGTACAATCATGTTCTTATTTCTGTTATGGTCCAGACACTATGCCACGTGTTCTCAGCTATGAGACATTGAAGTTTATATCGTGATACGTTATGGCGGACGTGCCACAATAATGGGTGATATCTGGAATTAATAGTGAACAGAGTCAGATTGTGAGGAGATTCTGCTGGGTGTGGATTATCGGGGATGGACTATCCATAGCCTGTAGATGATTTTGTGTGTTACTTGCACGATGCCCCACATTATAAGAGCTGTAGCCTTAAACCTGATGATGATGATTCCGACATGTACATTAGTTCGCGTCTAGATTATGGCAAACCCCCCTTATCAGAGGAGGCCTACCTTTTTCATTTATTTATAGCTGATAGGCTAACCTTTTACCACTATCACACCTAATGGTAAGTGATGATGTGGTCGAAGATATTAATTTTGTTCAGGCTAGGCTAAAAAAACTGGCTCTCAAGGACAGCTGCTGTAACTCACCGTTAGGTGCTTGGCGACAGATTTTCTACTTGAGGGTGGTAGCTAGCCAGGCGGGTATTCTCAAAATGCCCTACCACCACCATTGTATCGTCTCCACCACTATAACGACTGTAGCGGCACCTCACGGGCAATCCGGCACCCCACGGGCAACCCGGCATCCCACAGGCAGCCTGGAACCCCAAAAGCAGCCCGGAACCCCAGGGGCAGCCCGGCACCCTATGGGCAGCCCTCACCACGGGCAGCCTGGCACCCCACGGGCAGCCCGGCACTATTATTTAGTTTAGCAAGCTTGCTAAGACAAGACACTAAAATCGGGAACATTGACTACAATCATTTTATTTAATTAAGTATCTATTTTTTTCCAAGTATACCGAAAATCATATTTTATAAATTATTGGAGCGCAAAATTTTATGCACCGGGTGGGAATCGAACCCGCGTCCACCGATTACGCGCCGGATGCCTGAGCCGTGTATGTTGCCGGATACATTTCGGAGACTGCGCAATGGAAGTGCACAATCTGATAATATATTTTCGATCACCGAAATTTGAAGACTTTCAGAGGGTAAAGATATATAATCATATATTATATATTTGGGTTTACTTCTGATATTAGCCTTTGATCAATATCTTATAGTGTGGAGAGGTAAACAGGCTTCTCTACATAATCATATACCATAAGGCGAAACAGCAGTCAAGGGTATACAAACAGGTTCTTCAATAAAAAAGTAGAATAATATAATAAAGAAATTAATTAAACATTATATAACATAACACGATATATATATTTTTTCGCAGAAATGGCTCACACTGGAGCATTTTTAGTGCAGTCGTGGTAGCTGTTTGGCGTTTAAGTGAGCGATTTGTACATCGTAACGAGAGAGGCCGCCATTCTCGTAAACTAAACTACAGATACGTCTCGCAGATAAATAGGGTCATGAACGAAACAAATCTTTGAAGACTTTTAGTGGTTTAAAGATAGTAGGATAATAAAAATGTGGTTTATGTTGCGTAAAAAGACATCGGCTACATTTTTTTGCTGATGCTGTAACATTGTTTTGTGTACTACGAGCAGCTGATTTTGACTGGTCTGCGTTGAATTTTGGGGAAACGAGAGTAAAAATCATTAATAAAATTTTACCGTTTACGTTTTTAAATAGGTCAATTACAACATTTTACTATCAAAATATTCTATTGCTGCAAAAAGAGCACTTAAAGAAGAACGGCCAAGAAGCTCGGGGGCTTGTTTGTTATACTTATTTATGTCTTTGCTATTTTATAATTTGTAACATAAGTCTAGTATAGAATTATTACAATAGTCATTACATTATATGAGTACTACAGTAATATGACTACTACTTATGTACAGTGGCTCGTCAGAGGTGGAATATTCCAAGCATTTGTGTCTCCTAAATAAAAAATATATTTAAAAGCTTCTATACTATTTTAAATCTTTTTACACGCAGCTTGATTTTTTCTTCTGTGACAACTATAATATCTGCAGGGATTTTCTAAAAACGCACACAATTACCTAAGAAGGACTTTGTATCTGTCTTTGCTACTTTACAACCTTGTCCGTTTTTTTTTTAATTACTAGTGTTGTAATCATGGTGTTTAATGTTAAGTTTAAATTAACTTAAGTTTACATTACAGACATTCTTTGCCCTGCTGTGTTAAAATATATGCTATGGCTATACTATAACTCTATACGTGCCTCATTTTAATACACAACACATAAATATTTTCTGTTTCACGTAGCACTTCCTTATTATTTACTAAATCACAATTTGTCGTCCAACCAAACGATTCGACTTCCAAAATGTACCTGTCGTTAACAGAACGCCTCCTACCTATCACTCGTTGGTGCGGTGCATGTGACTACGCAAAGTCACTATAAATACTTTTAACTGTAAGAATATTTTTTAAAACATCTAGTATTTCCTCATAATTCCTAACATTAGTTATCTGAAAAATCATTATTATTATTGAGGGTTAGCTTTTTGACCACTATCTCATCTGATGGTAAGTGATGATGTTGTCGATGATGGTAGATGTTGTTAAGGGTAACCTAGAATTACCATGTTTTTAAGTAAGTATTTATTCAGTTTTATTATTGTTTACTGCAACAGCCGGATCGTCCAACTGCTGAACACAGCCTCCCCTATTAAGGGGGTATTTGCCATAACCCCTTTGTTTGGCAGGCGTCAGTCGCACCCCACGGGGCTTATTATTATTGTTTACAATTGTTAAATAAACTTCGCATATTGTGTATATTTCAGGTTAACCAAAACCTTTATTTAAAATAAAATTTCAAAAACATCAACAGGTTTTTTCTCGTGCCGTGGCGTAGGCCCCACATCCATAATGTATGTTACGTTAGACCCTCCTACAATCTCATTTGTCAGCGAGCCAGTACTTGTACACTTGTACGTAATCTAATAGAGCTTTGTAAAATATACCCTTTGGTTTATTGAAGGGCATTCTTAAATCGTATTATATAGTCGCATATAGAAATTGAAATACTATTCAGGACTTTGAATGTTGTAATATTAACATGAAATAAAAAAAAACGAGCAGCGTTCGAACCTTTCACTATCCTGTCCTGGGGCCAGAACATAATAATGCTCGGTCAATATTTTATGATCTATCATACTACGAGTATGTCATATTTGGAATTTTATTTTCGTTGTTATTATCGTTTGCTCGTGGTTTATTTCCCTGTGTTATAGTACGTTTCTAAGGAACTGTGCATGCATCCATAAGTTTGTAAGTCGAAGTGAGGTCATTTTAAAGTTTGAGTTTCTGGAAGGTCGGTGGACAAGTAACTGTGGCCTGCAATTTTGTGTGCCTAGTTGCTTAGCAGGCAGCGTGCGTGCAAGCAATATACTATGTTTAAAGTAGTTGGAATTGTTTTCGAAATGAAACCGCGTGACAATAGCAGCACAGTGAATATTCGATCAAGCGTGATTACCAATATCTGTTGCGATCGCCGAAAGTATAACCTAATGAAGGTCGCTCCACCGATTCGTGCAAATTCATAGTGCCATCAAATAGCTACGCACTTGAGTATAAATTATTAAGATAATGTCTCACAGCGATAGGATCCGATCTAATAGATATATACCGCCGTTTAAGTTTAGGCCTTTATGCCCATTATGACCTATTATAATTAAGTAGGTATGCAACATGTTCACTCAGATAACAATAAAAATTCGTCTATTCTAGTCATCTATTCTAAAATCATATAATATCTTTGAAAATTTAATGGTACTGCATCGCGTGTTAAGTGGCGTAGGACAAAGAACGTGCACAGGACACAGAGTGTGGAGCTGTGTCCGGCGATGGAAACAGGTATGGCTGAGACTAGAATGAATCTGTGAGACCTCGTAATTTAGCCAACTCTTATCTACCGCGAGGTGACCAGTTAACATTTTTACAGCATATGTGTAAGTATTGCCGGATAATATAAACTAAAAGTAAAGATATGCACCCGTGCTAGGTGACCTATTTAATCATTTTACTGATACTTCCTTTGACGAAGCTCCTGAAGTCTCTGCTGCCAAGGACTCACCCGCTGAAAAGTAATCGTGTCCTATCCTTAGTTTACCATTTACAATAAAATACCTTGCGTATTGTTGCTCATTTGTTAGTGATTTAAATTGATAAGAGTGGCAGAACGATAAGTTACAGACCAAAAGGTCGAAGGTAAAAGTTTAACATGTACTTACTTATGGATTTATAGAGATCGACCTTTCAGTTAAGTACGATTATTTAGTGTCTGCCAGAAGTTAATTCCGGAGATCGACTAAAGGCTAGCGTAACCAACTCCGCTTGCGGGTCAAGACATACCTGTCAGTTACCTAAAGCATACGCTTTATTATGTGTTCTCTCTGAGCCGGGACTTAATAAGCCAGTCTTTTTGCAAAATGCCAGGACTTCATCTACTGATCTTTATTACTACCAATTCAATTGTAATCGTCAGGATATTATCTACTGACCTTTAATATTATATCTGTATTGTGTTGGAGTATACATCGACTGACCTCTCTATATTGTCGAGACTCTTCCCACTGACCTTTTTTAGTTTTAAAAACATAATTACCTACAAAATCTGAGATCACACCTTCGTCATCTAGTGACGGAATTCGACTCTTTTAATACACTCGATAATGAATGGGACAAATCACATAATTTGATAAGAACAAATAGATTTCATCGCAGTAGTTTGTGAGCTTTTAATCGTTTGATTAAAAGTATTTCAACCTCTTGGTTCTAACTGAGGTCATATGCATTTATAATTACATCACAGTGGGTTATGATCTTAATCAGTACTATCAGTTCTAATATTATAAATGCGAAAGTAACTCTGTCTGTCTGTCTGTCTGTTACGCTTTCACGCCAAAACTACTGGACCGATTTGAATGAAATTTGGTATGGAGATAGTTTGAGACCCGGGAAAAAACATAGGATAGTTTTTATCCGACTGCGCAAAAAGAGGTTAATGTTTTCGCGCGATAGCCGACATACGCGCGGGCGGAGCCGCGCCCGGAAAGCTAGTTATAACTAATGATGAGCTTATTGCCTGTTAGGTAAGAAATGCAAGCGTGTGACTATAATCTACTCTTACTCAAAGGAAATCAAAACTTATATTCATTTATATTTATTATTATAACCTAACTTTCTACGAGCACATCATCAATAATAGTAAATAATAATGACTCAATGGTTTCTAAACTTTGTAAGTATTACTGAAACTGTACTACATCGATTAAAGAATACATTACCCTGGATCCAAGATATTTCCTAACTGTCTTTTCCTTAATTAAGGGGTTTGACGGTAGTGATTATTCAAAAGCATGATAAGTTTCAAGGTAGACCAAATTCGCGATTTGGGTGACCAAGACTCTAAATGTTTATATGACAAGCACATAGACAATATAGCTAACAGAGCCAATAAATCGTTGGGCTTTGTTATCAGGTCGAGTAATTTCAACAGCATAAAGGTGATCAATATATTATATTGTTCATCCGAGCGTAGTATCCTCAAGTATTGTTCCCGTATGTAGAATCCACAATACAATATTCATATCAATAGGCTTGAATCTATCAAAAAATATTTATGAAGCATTTACAATATAAATGTAAAAAATATGATGACAATTATGAGGCCAGAGACAACATAATATATTACCTCTTCATACACGACGCAAAGTTACAGATGAAACCACTTTGATTAAAATAGCGCAATTTCAAATTTACTCCGCCGATCTTCAGTTTAAAATAGGTTTAGTGACACCTACCCGATCTTTTAGGCATAATAATTGTTAACACGTCCCTATAATTTCCAAAAATTATTGACAAAATTCTTATTTTATTAGATCTTCTAAATTTATAAATGATTTGGACTTGCCTGAGTTTGACTTGCACAACACATCACCAATTAAAATTCCTACATTGCTTATGAAAAGTTGATTCGATTGCGCGGAAACCTTTGACGAGATTATCTGCACGTATTTTGTTGCCATTTCATAATTTATAACCTAATATTACTTTAGCTAAAAGTGGTCTACCATTTGCAAACTTATTCGAGAGTACTGGAATAGAATAAAAATTCTACAAAAATCAAACAAAATATAATTTGACGTTCGTTTTGCAGTTTTCATGTAATATATCTAGACATACATCGGAATAAACTTGTTAAGTGGCAAAGAAAAGAAGGCCCGGCCCGTCAAGTGAAAGGCAGTTATCATCACATCCTCGCTTTTATGTCATAATTGTTAGGTAAAAATATATCAAACACAACAAACTATACACAACACTACAGCTTCCACACTACAGCACGGCCATTGCAGGCCTACAGCTACTCCAAATATACCATCTCACTATCAGCTGGCAACGTGCCGCATGCTGTGTACTTTTGAGTATTGCAATAACTACTGCTAGCCCGAACGATAACATTATGTTATATTTTATTGCTCTACTGTATATGCCATTAGCATTTACACTTCTTACACTACGTATTGTACAAACGAAGCCTACAAGTACAAATTCGCATCGACATTAACTGCGGAGGGGTGCGCCCGCCCACGTAAACGAACAGCTGTACCCTTAGTACGAGTTTTCGTAGTTTACGTAATTATAAGAATTTGTTTCCTGCCATACACATTGTTGGTACGCTCGCGTTTCCGCTATTTAAACGCATTGACGTATTAATTAATAACTTATATTCCTTGTTTAATAATTAATGACTTAGTTCCTGGTCAAAAACCCTAACTACGACTTTCCGACACCGCTTTAGGAAATATCTTCCAAATAAGCGCAAAGAAAGTGCCATTAAAAATTCAAAAATTACTGAGGAAATTAATGTTTGACACAAAGTCATCTCAAACGTAACGTCGGGCTCATTTCCGACGTTATTATATATGTAATCTCCGCACCGGGGCGCTCATTAGCAAACCTCTGGTTTAGGAGCCGACCGGGCCCGGGCGGCGCGGCGCGTTCACAATCCTCAAAGAGTTACATTTTATATGTCTTATTGAAAGGGTTGGTACATAAGTGGCTATACATAATAATGAATAAAAGATTGTGTACACAGAAACTTATTATTAAAGTTTTGTTAGCAGGTTGCCCATCAACATATACAAGTTGTAATTCTAGTCTTATTTCGTCCAGTATACATTTTGTCAAGTACTTATTTTATTCATCAATTTTCATCCTGTTTCAGGTACACTGTTGTCATCTAATTCTGATTTCATCCATCACGCATTATCTCCAGCACTTATTATGTTTATTATATACTCGTATGTCATGTAGGTAATGCTTGTTGCTTCACGACCGATAGCGAACGTCAGATGCAAAAATTCGGTATCGATGTGGAAAATTTCCAAAAATATCTTTCAATACAGCTGGTTTTCGTGTATTTATTTTTGGACCTATTAAGCATGCAGTTATAAAAATATAATGAGCCCGGATTTTATGAAAAATGTACTTACATAGTATATATTTTTTCTAAATCTCAATAACGATCCTCTCAAGAGGAGTTCACCTTTAAAGTGGCTTTAAACTAGGGAGTCGCCTCCTTAAGGTTCGCTTTATGTTTTTTTTATTGCCGGTAGGTTTGCCTTCAACCACAATCTCGTGATGTTTCGTAAGTGATGATGCGACCGTAGGAGGTAAACAGGGTTAACTTACAATGTTTTTTTTTTTGATAGTCTAGCCTTCGACCACTGTCTCACCTGATGGTAAGTGATGATGTGGTCGAAAGTGTTGTTCAGGCTAACCTTGAGTTACTGGACTGTAGAACTACTCTCAAGGACAGCAGCTGCCGGAACACAATGTTAGGTGCTCAGCGACTGATTTTCTACTTGAAGGTGGTAGCTAGCCAGGCGGGCATTCGCAAAATGCTTTACCACCATGTTATAACGACTGCTATCCTAAGACAACAACCAGGAGCGACGGCTTAACGTGCCCTCCTATAAGCACGGAAACGCTCAGAACCCAGCGGTCACTCATATTCCGTGATCATGAATCGGCTCTCAGATATACAAGTAGGTGCCGGAACACACCGTTAAGTGATTGGAGATTTTTTTTCCAGATGAGGTAGGTAGCAAGCCAGGTTCCTTCGCAAAGGCCTTACCACTACGCAATTACATTTGCCATTTTCAATTATTCACAGTATTTAGCAAAAACTGACTTCTTATACTGAAAAGTATGAATTACGCAATTTCTTTTACTTGGATGAAATATATTTTTTTTAGTTATTATAACTAAACCAATTTTTCAAAATTACAAATTTACGAGAGGAAAAATTGTAGTCATGTGCGGGATTCAAACCCGCGCCGTCGGCCGCGGCTGTAGGGCCCTTTTGCTTTTTAACCATTTTTGATAAAATTTCTATTGAACATGACTCAAAGTATACTTTTAAAAAACAAATGGTCCATTAAGAAAAAAAATCTATTGCTATGAGTTAAATCAAAAAATTAGTGCAAAATAGCAAAATGGTGTACCTATATGAAATGTTGTAAATAAAAGGGTAATAGAACAATCTTCGTAACAATATTTCAATACAAAAGTTAGTATTTCGACTGAACAAAGTTAACGGTAAATATTTCACTAAAGGTACATAGCTAGCTACCTTTACAAATACTTCGGAAACTTTCCTTTTTGCTTCCGAACTGATTTCCGACATCCTTTTATTTTTGAGAGAGCAAAGTTATCGAGTCTCCACTTAGTAACTCTATTCCATCTTTATCTGCCAACTTGGACCCCCCGAGGGGTGTAAAAGTGAACTTTGATGTTTCAATCTACTTTTCAATATAAGCGTGCCGAACGAAAATTTTACCTTATTTTGTGTAAACAATATTCATTAAATTTTATGTATAAATGGTTTATTAAATACTCACAGTTAATTTAGTCTCCGTAGCATGGGAAGCAAATAAACAAGTAATTTATTTTTAGCGTACAGCAAAATAGTGAGACTGTAAAATAGTTTCCATCCTGTGAAAGGAATCAGTCGCACCGACGCGGCGACGCCGCGACACTTCCCACGATGACGCTCCTTGCCTAGCAGTAAGTTCCACTACGCGGCTCTTTGTCAAGACAACTGAATAGTTTTCTACTAAATCTTAATTATTTTGTAATATTACGTTTTGATCAAAATCAATATTGATGTTAATCTAATCATGGAGCGCTTAAATCTGATTGTAAATAAATGATTACGTACAATATAACGAAGATAATAGTGACTTTAGCAAATGGAAGTAAACGCCCCATTTGACCCTCATTGAAACTCCTAAAATGAACAAACTTCCGCGCTTTACGTCATACGAAAGGGCTGCAAATGGATAATACTTACGTGTGCAATCGTTATATTTTATTGTTATGTACAAACTCGAAAGTTATTACATAATATTGGATATTAATATGAAGATAAATCAGTGTAAGGGAACGTTGCCAGCGCGGCGTCGGGCTGTTTCGTTTTACCCAATATCGAGGAACTTACGGAAATCGTTCTGTTATGAACACTTATTCAACTAAATATTCTTGTGCCTTTACTACACGTACCTTATCTGGAGATATGTAATTATAAATACTATATAACCAATCTAAAATGATAGTTATTGTTACCTAGTTGACTGATTCTAGATGTACTTTTGGTCACTTGGCATGTCCGCATGGGCCGCTCGCACCGACTACACCGCGCCGCGTCACGTCACTTGGCATGTCCGCATGGGCCGCTCGCACCGACTACACCGCGCCGCGTCACGTCACTTGGCATGTCCGCATGGGCCGCTCGCACCGACTACACCGCGCCGCGTCACGTCACTTGGCATGTCCGCATGGGCCGCTCGCACCAACTACACCGCGCCGCGTCACGTCACTTGGCATGTCCGCATGGGCCGCTCGCACCGACTACACCGCGCCGCGTCACGTCACTTGGCATGTCCGCATGGGCCGCTCGCACCGACTACACCGCGCCGCGTCACGTCACTTGGCATGTCCGCATGGGCCGCTCGCACCAACTACACCGCGCCGGGTCACGTCACTTGGCATGTCCGCATGGGCCGCTCGCACCGACTACACCGCGCCGCGTCACGTCACTTGGCATGTCCGCATGGGCCGCTCGCACCGACTACACCGCGCCGCGTCACGTCACTTGGCATGTCCGCATGGGCCGCTCGCACCAACTACACCGCGCCGCGTCACGTCACTTGGCATGTCCGCATGGGCCGCTCGCACCGACTACACCGCGCCGCGTCACGTCACTTGGCATGTCCGCATGGGCCGCTCGCACCGACTACACCGCGCCGCGTCACGTCACTTGGCATGTCCGCATGGGCCGCTCGCGCCAACTACACCGCGCCGGGTCACGTCACTTGGCATGTCCGCATGGGCCGCTCGCACCGACTACACCGCGCCGCGTCACGTCACGGGGTGAACGACAAATGGATTCATTTCATCAAGTGACGGTTTCCCACAAATTATTATTTTTTTTTTTTTTTTTATGCCTGATAGGTTAGCCTTTGACCACTATCTCACCTGATCGTAAGTGATGATGTGGTCGAGGATGTTATTCAGACTAACCTAGAGTTACTGGCTCTCAAGGACAGCTGCCGGAACACACCGTTAGGTGCTTGGCGACAGATTTTCAACTTGAGGGTGGTAGCTAGCCAGGCGGGCATTTGCAAAGTGCCCTACCACCATGCTGTAACGACTGCTATCCTAAGACAACAACCGGGACCGACGGCTTAACGTGCCCTCCGAAGCACGGAAGCGCTCAGTAGTAATGCCCAACCAGCGGTCACCCATCCAAGTCGTGACTGCGGCGGACGTTGCTTAACTTTGCTGATCGATTCAGAATGGCTAAGCAAACTTGGCTACGAGCGCTTCAAAATGATGGTATTTACTTTTTTGTGGCCCGCGGTTAAATAAAATGTAGCTTTATCATAACGTAACATTAAAACCGTTCTAAATAGTATTTTAGGCTTATATTTTTTCCAATCGTGATATATTCTATGTAGGGGCGGATTTGATACCTTCGCTGCCCTAGCCCTATAATATGAAAATAAATAGTAAAAATATGAAAGATAAGGGTGGCTTCTTACTTCCCGCCCTCCTAATGTAAAGTGTAAAGCGTAAAAATAAATATTCTATTGGAATTATATCAAACCAAAAAACAACGAAAGTCTGAAAATGATTCGTACTTACTCAGAGAAACAATCCAGATGAATGAGCCAGACTTTTAGTACATAATTATTATTCAAAATACATGTATTTTTTGAGAGATGTAATATTATAAAATGTTGCCATGTTGACGGTAATGTTTGACGGGTTCACAGAAGACGCCACTACTAAAGAAACCCCGCACCCCGCAAATTTTGTCGTCCCTTAAATTTTGCTTTCCTATTCGGCATATATAGGAAACTCCACCCCGGAGTCACTGTAAAATAAAGTGGTTTTCGATCGAATCATTTTGAATGTTTACATAATCACAGGAACTACCTGATTGCAAATTACCTAAATGATTCAGCACTTTTCTGCAGCCGCCACTCTTAAAATTGGAGCCAAATCTTCATACTATATATATGATATTATGGTGTTGCGTCGTTTACATAAATTATTTTGCACAGACCCCGCTTAAAGGAGAGTTTGATGATGATGGCACTTAAGATATAATAGTTTACAAATTCAAAAGAAAAGCATATTACTTGAAGCAAACCCGCGTATTCAACATTATGTTAATAATTACTTGATTAAACTTGCTATGGTCCTGTACATATTGAGTGCTACTTTTTATGACCATTCGTTCAAACAACATGAAAGCCAAAGAAACGCTCGTGAAATAATAAGTTTACGACATAAACTTTTTATAAAGTTTTTTGTTGACGAAGTCGTTGTAATAAACAAACCTGATATAACCGTTGCAACTTCACCTTCCGATATTACTTCCTAACTTTCTCGTAACTCTGAAAAAGGTCAGAAACAATCGAGAAAGGGACGTCACTTGCTACATTCAACTTGTAAAGTATTTTATGTCTGGAGACTGCTACTTCGGTATTGTGCTCGAACATTTTAAATTATTACAAAATGATTATTAGTCTTTATTAGTTTTCGATGTAAACTAATATAGCCTGTAGGCTATGGAAGAAATATATGGAAATATGAAAAATTGACAAAATGTATTTTGTCCATATTTCTTGCTAAGTAGATATGTAGTGTACTGTACTGTACTAGCCAGGCTAGGAATCAAGGGGTAGTTTGCCCTAATCCCCACGCTTGGTAGACTTCTTGATTATCGCAGCTTGAGATATCAGTTTACATTTAGTTCCTCAGAAGGCGCTGCTGCTCACCCTCCGGTGTTTTGACTTTAGTCGCCTCTTACGACACCCACAGGCAGCATTGGGGGTGGGGGGTTGTGATTTTGTAACCCAGCACCCCATGGCGCAAGTCATTTTTTACATATATGTAGATCATAAAAAAGAAGACAGAAAAGTTCACGCAAGAAAACAAAGTTTTGGCACAGGAAAAGTTAAACTTACAAGGTCAAATATCGTCTCAAATGTATTAATACAAATAAAATACCAATTCGTGAACAAAATACCTATAAACCCTAAACATGCTAACCACCGCTGCCATAACATTTACAAGCCACAAAATACTTTCGCTTGAGTCGAACGAACATTAAAGTTGTCCTCACTTTTCAGAAACATAATATAAAATATAACAAGGAACTAATCTTTCAAATGGTATTTTAAAAATGTAAAATAAGATATTGAACTTTTAATATAAGTGCTTCGGCTCCACTCGAGAGCTCTTATCCTGAGAGCCTTCGCCGTTTATTGGATCATTGATACGTATTCTATCTTATCTTAGGTAATATAATAAAATCGTGGAGCTTCTATGTCGACGAGCCGCGTCGACGTGGGTGGCAACTGGAAACACAGTTCATAATGTAGTAATTGTGTATATATGATCGCGCAATGATTATTATGACACGACCCTGATTCGAAAACTTTCACGTTATGGTATTCGTGGAAAAGCACTGGATCTTATAAAGTCATATCTGTCGGACAGGCTACAGAAGGTTAGAATAAATGGCAATACTTCTTTCGGGTCTTTGGTAAGAATAGGAGTACCGCAAGGATCAATTTTAGGACCTTTTCTGTTTCTAGCATATAAATGATCTGCCTTGCATGGTTAAAATATAAAATTTCTGCGATATAGTTTTATTCGCAGATGATACCTCCCTGATTTAATGTAGATAGGAGAGATAGTGAACTTATTCATGTAAATAATGTGTTATCTATGATCTCTAAGTGGTTCGCTGTCAATAATCTTCTCTTAAATTCAAAAAAGACCAAATGTTTAAAGTTTTCTTTACCAAATGTTACTTATGTGTTACCAAACATTAAGCTTGGCCTAGATAAACTCTCTTTTGACAATGCGACAGTCTTCCTGGGAATCAAAATGGATTCAACTTTACAGTGGAATCCACATACACATGATCTATCCGGAAGACTTAGTTCTGCTGCATATGCAGTCCGTAAGATAAGACAGCTAACAGACGTAGCTACTGCTAGGCTCGTTTATTTCGCGTACTTCCACAGTATTTTGTCATATGGTGTATTACTGTGGGGAGTTATTGAGCTTCTGGAACACAGCATTGTTGTGGCATGTATATATCGATCTCCAAAACACAAGAAAAATATAGTGCAACGATTTTTTTACCTCCTAAGAAAACTTTTGACTAAACTCTGTTTCGGGTATAAAAAAGTTGTTATTAATAACATATTATTAATTTCATTAATCAATTATAGGTTAAAAAATACTACTTCTTCTCGACAATTCAAAAAACTATTAGCAGAGTTAAATTTAAAGTTATGTATCAAACAACCAACCCGCCTTATTAGTAAAACATGTTTAGATAACTTTGCCCACAACATTAAAGGCTGTAAGTAGATGTCCTTGAATTAGCTCTGTTGGATCATACAGCCCAAGTTTTGCAGTGCCCAGTGAAAAAAAGTTACTATTTAACCCAGTGGTTTAAAATCAAAAGAGATTACTGCGAAGAAAATATTAACAAATTTATAGACTGTATAAAAACCTATCTTTTAATGAAATTTATAATATTGACCACCCAAATGATGCCTTCAATGACTTTCATTCCATATTAAAACTTTTGTATGACTTATGTTTTCCGCTTATCCGAGTAAAAGTCCAGATAGCTAGACAACCAAGCTGGTTAAGTTCAGAGATCAAACTTTGCTAAAAGCGACAAAGATATCTCTTACAGACCTATAGGCATTCAAAGAAATACAAATGACAAAACTCTGTTTAAAAATTATTCAAAGAAGCTAAAGAAAATAATAAAATTAACGCAGAAGTCACAAAATAATTATAACATAATGTCCCTGCTAATAAACCAAAAGCAGTACGGAAAGTTATTAATAAAAACAAAAAAATACATTTCCTGAATCAGTAGAACAAATTAAGGTTAACAATCATCCTATTATAGATCCTTATGATATAGCTCAAATGTTTAATAGCCACTTTATCGGCGAAAAAAACAGTAGTGAAAACATAACCCCTGACTATTCAAATTTCTTAAAATATAATTATTATAATTCTTGTTTTATGAACCCTACCAATCCATATGAAATTATTCAGATTATTAATTCACTAAGTAACACAAATAGTACAGGCTTAGATGGCATTTGTACCAGAATCGTTAAAAGAGTTTCAAGAATTATTGCACCAATAATGAGTCATGTCATAAATCTGTGTATCGAAAAAGGCATCTATCCTTGTATCTTAAAAACAGCTGTGGTTAAACCGATTTTTAAAAAAGATAATAAGGAAAATATGAACTTTTATAGCCCAATTGCTCTTATATCTGTTATAGCAAAAATCATAGAAAGAGTTTTATATAATAATTTAAGTGCATATTTTGGAAAAAATAATATTTTCCATGATAACCAGATTGGTTTTAGAAAGGGAAAATCAATAAATAATGCAATGTTTAAGTTTTAGGTAAAGTATTACAAGATTTGGATTCTAAAAATCAAGTGCCAGCATTATACATGGACATGTCAAAAGCATTTGACTGCGTAAATCATAATGTACTTATACAAAAATTAGAAAAATATGGTGTCCGTGACATGGCTTTAGAAATAATTAAATCATATTTGATTAATACAAAGACGAAAATGGCAACAAACCCGGTACCCAAAATATAAAAATAGGTTGAACAATCTTACAAAAACTATTAGAAGAAAAATTCAAGCCTTTAAAGACGAAACGCTAAAAACGTATTAATCTGAACTAACGAGTGATCGAACAACGGATTACTCGTTATGGAAAAATATTAGAAATATTAAGAAACCTATTACTCAGAATTCACCCATTAGAGAACCTGATGGTACTTGGGCCAAAACTAATGAACAAAAAGCTGCTACGTTTGCGCAAAGAGCAAATTTTTCAGCCATGTAATGAGAATTCGAATCAGATTTTGTCAAACCAAATGTCACCTACTGAATTGGAAATAAAATTAGTAACTCCAAAAGAAGTACTCAACGAAATTAAACGTATAAATAAAAAGAAATCGCCAGGTTACGATCTTATTACAGGAGATGTCCTTCACAATCTTCCCCGAAAAGCCATAGTGAAGCTGACTACCTTAATAAACGCTATATTCACGCAATTAAACATGTACCTGATGTGTGGAAATTTGATAAAGTTATAATGATACCTAAACCAGGTAAACCAGCTCACGAAACAACATCATATAGACCAATATCTTTACTTCCAATCATGTCAAAATTATTTGAAAAGTTGTTATTGAGATGCCTAAAACCTGTAATAGAAGAACGGAAACTAATCCCTGAATACCAATTCGGGCTTAGAGAAAAGCATTCCACAATAGATCAAGTGCACAGAATTACCAACATAATTTAAAAATCATTGGAAGAACAGAAAGTTTGCTCTGCAGTGTTCCTGGACGTAGCACAAGCATTTGACAAAGTGTGGCACAATGGGCTAATGCATAAGCTTAGGAATTTGCTACCGAAGCAATTTGCCGATATAAATGAATCTTATCTTACACAAAGAATGTTTAGAGTAAGACAAGGTGATTCATACTCAGAAATTAAACAAATTAAAGCTGGAGTACCACAGGGAAGCGTCCTTGGTCCGACCTTGTACTTATTGTACACCTGTGATATTCCACACTTAGAAAATAACACCATTGCAACCTTTGCTGATGATACAGCTATAATGGCTATAGGAGCCACTCATGAGGAAGCAGTAGTAAAAGTACAATCAGATTAAGATATATATATAAGATAAGATATATATATACGATAAGATTTCCGAATGGACGAAAAAATGGAGAATAAAGCTAATTGAATCTAAGTCGGTTCATATAGATTTCACTACCCTGAATATCGACATTATCTAGCAAAATCATATAATTTACAAAACTGACATAACTAAATTTTTAAGAATAAATATTGACCGGCAACTGAGATGGAAAGCCCATACAGAAACAATTATAAAAAAATTAAATAATTTGGCTTACGCACTACATCACCTCTCCAAGGTAGTTAATCGTGACACTGCATTAACAGCGTATAATGGGAGTGTGGCTTCCTTGTTAAGATATGGTATTATATTTTGGGGAAATTGTTCCAACAAAGAAAATGTATTTATAGCACAGAAATGCGTAAGGGCGATAACACCTGAAATCTACTGACAGTTGCAAACCTTACTTTAAAGAGTGCAAGATCTTAACACTACCATGCCTATATATTTATGAGACTGTTGTTTTCGTAAAAAATAATCTGCATTACTTTGAGACAATGGGTGATGTATGTAATTTTAACATTAGACATAAAACAAGACTGTGCAACTTACCATCTCGTACGGCTTTACTAAATAAAAGTGTATACTGTATGGCTCTAAATATGTATAATAAATTACCAGAAAGCATTAAAAATAGTAATCCATCTAACTTTAAATTAAAATTTAAGAGCAGCCTTAGGGAGAAATGTTATAACAATATAATTGATTATATAAATGACTATGAAATCCATGATTTATAATTTGAAAATTTGACTATTAATATTATTTGCAATTTTTCGTTGACATTTATTTATTCACTGACATTTCTAACTATTTTATATTGCTGGTTTAATGAATTTTTATGACATAATTCTGTATTTTTTATTTTAAAATTTTGTATAATGTATAATTTGCATGCTAATTATGGCAAGGATGTATATGGAACGTTTTATATTATAAATCCTACAACATGTATTACCTACATCTTGCAAATAAAAATCTTTGACTTTGACTTTGACTAATAAAAATGCCAATTACAACCCGGTATACATAAATGGCCACGCGATACCATACGAAAATACTGCCAAATACCTTGGCATAACACTTGATGCAAAGCTTTGCTGGAAAGCTCATGTGAAAAAGAAACGCGGAGAGTTAGAACTTCGTTACAAGAAGATGTACTGGCTGCTTGGGAAGCATTCCTCATTGTCTGTACAAAACAAAATTGTCTTGTACAAGCAAGTCCTTATGCCAGTATGGACTTATGGAGCTCAGCTATGGGGCTGTACCAAACAAAGCAACATCCAGATAATCCAACGATTTCAAAATAAAGTACTCAACGGTATAGTCAATGCACCATGGTACATTAGAACTGTCGACCTCCATCGATTCCTGAAAATGGATGTCGTTGTGGATATAATAAAAAAACATGCAGAAGCTCACGAACGTAGACTTCACCACGTGAATGTTGAGGCAATCCAGCTCCTTGACAACACAGACATAGTGAGAAGGCTAAGAAGGACAAAACCTTTTGAGCTAGTGTAGTTGAGTGACAGTGATAAGTAGTGAAGTGAGTGCTACATATAATGAACACAAGAACACATAGTGTCTTCCCCTTAATAGAGACAATAAGATAGGTGTTAATGGACACATTCTTAACTTTACTCTATTTAGCAGTTAAAGTTAAACTAAACTTACTCATTAGTCCGTATTGTTGGCTAGATTGTAAAATGATGACGTACTAAGTACATCATTAGAAAAAAAATGTTTGATTAATAGACATCAATTAACCGAGATAACAAGAATATGCCCTATCACAAAAATAGAAAACAGATATTTGTCAGAACCAAAAGTAGTTAGGCGTGGTGTACCACAAGGCAGTATACTGGGACCATTCTTGTTTTTAGTCTATATAAACGACCTTCCGAACATAATTTCGCACCCAATGATATCATTTGCAGACGATAGCACTGCACTCTTTTCCAGTAACACTAATAATCTTGAAATGGACATTAATAACTCTCTCTCTCTGTCATTATAAATTGGCTTAATTTGAATAATCTTAATATTAATTTGGACAAGACTAAATATATGACATTCAGAAATAAAAATTCCAAACTTAACCAAATCAATATTAGTCACAGTGGTAAATCAATAGCCCATACTAATACGACAAAGTTTCTGGGAATATTTATCAACTCAAACTTATCCTGGAACTCACATATACAACACGTGTGCACTAAATTAAGTCAATTTTCGTACGCTTCATATATGCTCAAAAAAGTGGCAAATGAAATGGCATTAATGAGTGCATATCACGCGTATGTTGGCTCAATCTTAAAATATGGTGAACTATTCTGGTTTATCTTAAAATATGGTGAACTATTCTGCAGAGAAAGAGACTGCTTTCAAGGCTCAGAAAAAAAGTGTATGAGCAATTTGCGGTCTGCAAAGTACAGAATCATGCAAACCGTATTTCAAAACCTTGCGACTGCTGACACTCCCTTCAATTTATATCTACGAAGCCTCTTTGATTGTAAAGTTAATCTCAGTTAATATAACAGTCTAAATAGTGAGAGGCATAAATCTACGCTTCGCAATATTTCCTGCCGAACGACTTTGTATGGTAATAGTATTTTTTTAATGGGTACGAAAATTTATAACAATTTGCCATGCACTCTTAAAGACATTAATTTTATAAATGTGTTTAAATACAAACTGAAATGCTATTTGCTAGATAAAGTATACTATTCCATCAATGAATTTATGAATTAAATTATGACAACTAATTGTAATTCTCTAACATTTATTAATTTATATAATCTATGGTTTTGACATAATTTTATTATTATTTGCATTTTGTAACATCAATACCCGAATAACCAGCAAGAGATAGTTCTACTAAATTCCATAAGAGGGCGTTAGCGGTGGCTAGCGCGTGAGTTACCATTACGGAGTATATTAAGTTTACTCAAGCTAGATGCCAATGTAGTTCCACGGAATTCCGCTTGATGGTGTTAGTTGTATTTTTAACCAACGCAAGCGTTTGTACGCAGTGGAAACTACGAACTTTACCGAAGTGGTAACGATTGTGATTCGGATTCGGATAGACTTCGAGTTGTTCTGAGCAGACGGTTTACCGGCACTCCTAATAACTCCTCTCGCTACGCATAACTATCTGTCTTAGCATTGTGGACGGCTTCCGGCCCTTGTTATCGTATTCTATTAATTTATAAGAGTCTCATTATACGTAAAATAAAGCCTCGTCATTACGATTTATCAACTTGTTTCGCTTAAATTTCTGCACTCCACGTCTCTACGCACACCCATCCCTGTTACAATTTTAATTTTTGGCGCATTTATTTGTGTATAACTGACATTTAATTTACTTGTGTTTGCAATGTGAATTTTGTATTAATTTAAAACAACGATAACTAACACATAAAATATTCTTATGTTCTACAATTTGTTTTGCACACCCTAATTGGGTTGAATGTAGTGAAGCAATTAAGTTTTATTTACATCTTAACCATTTTATGTAACTATATTCATGCATTAAATGATTTTGAATTTGAATTTGAGCTGCTGCTGTGATAGAGACAATCTTTATCTTACAAAAGCTTGCAATTCGAGCCATATATGAAATGATCCATATATGGATCCTAGGGAATCTTTTTAAAGAAATTGATATTTTAACTTTAACAAGTCTGTATATATTTGAAAATATTATGTATTTTCGTCAAAATTTGAGCAAATATAAATCAAACGACAGTGACAATCACGATTATAACACTAGGTATAAAAATAAAATAGCGGTGCCAGGTTTTAGATTAGCAAAGACAAATAAAAGGTCCTTCTTAGGAAATTGTGTGCGGTTTTATAATAAATTGCCCAAACACATTACAATACTCACAGAAAGAAAATTCAAGTTGCATGTGAAGAATATTTTGATAAAGAAATCTTACTGCCCGTTCTTCTCGCAGTGGCTCTATAATTTTTGTTTGCTGAACGTGGCAGTACACTGTAGTATATTTCAATATTAACATTTGTAATTGACTTTCATAAGAGCGTCGTAGACGCCTTAATTGAATAAATGATTTTGACTTGGACTTTGACTTTGATGTCGTTTGGTTTTTTTACCATGAAATTTAATAGTCCGGTGTCTGGATTCTTACCCGGTAGGTGGCAATATATGTTTTCCGTTTATCAGATAAAAAAAATCACAATGATAAAACGATAACCGACGAAATTTGAAATAAATAAACTTTTCTTTAAAATATCCAAACTACATTTTTTATATTAATGTTCGTTATTTTTACATATATTCTTTACTAGCTTTCCGGGCGCGGCTCCGCCCGCGCGTATGTCGGTTATCGCGCGAAAACATTAATCTCTTATTGCGCAGTCGGATAAAAACTATCCTATGTTTTTTCCCGGGTCTCAAACTAACTCCATACCAAATTTCATTCAAATCGGTCCAGTAGTTTTGGCGTGAAAGCGTAACAGACAGACAGACAGAGTTACTTTCGCATTTATAATGTTAAAGTAGTTAGTATTCATAAAGAATAAATATGAATACTAACTACTTAACTGATAATCAATGCCAGGTGCGGATTTAATTAGTTATTTTCAATTTGACTTTGAGCTCTTGACCTCTGCTGCAACAATATTATACTAGAAGCACGTTCCGTACTCGTGTTGTGTATGTCCGCGGTCGATGGCGGTCATCACTTACTATCAGGTGAGCCGACGCTTGTTTGTCCTACTATCATATTATAAAAAGTTACTGTGTAACTTACCCTTTATATCGTATAATGATGAGGAATAGTTGCGTCAATAACTCGCACGAAAGAAAAGAAGATCTAAATTATTAAAAATGTTGAAATATAACATTTTATTCAAGTTGAAATGTTTTATTCAATCGCGTTGTCTGTAGGCAGGGACAGGCCAGTACAATGCAGGTTTTAGGGCATTGTCTGCGGTCTGTGGAGCAACGACAGCCGTCGCGCGCCCTACTCCCCGGCGCGGCCGCGGGCCGGATGTGACGTCACTTCACCGCCGCGCCGCCGCCCGCTCAACAAACAAACGTCCCGAGCCTGTTCAAATATTATACCGAAAATACGTTGCCATTTTCTATCGCTGAAATATTTCACCAGAAATATGTTGTCAATTTCCATTTGCTTTGATTTCGGATACACAGCACTGGGAATGGTTTCGAAGAGCCTTTTCAATATTTCTTCAATAGTATGAGAAATTGCGTTTATGATTGTTGGAGAGCAATTCAGTTACATAAAAAGGTTGTTTATCATATTATCTTCTTTTAAACTTTATTTAAAAGCAGTTTACAAGTAATTTTAACCAACTTCCAAAAAGGAAAAGGTTTGATTGTATAATTTACATACCTATTACATGTTACGCATTTACTCTGCTAATTATGAATTGATTTTGATGATTTTGTTTGTTGCGGGATTATAATTCCCTTATATAAGTTCGCTACATTTAACGTTGGTGAACTATTTATGGCGAGTGAAATGAGTTTTTAATCAGTATGCATAACCTAAAAGAGTAAATACCAGTTTTTTATTGAAACTTTTAACAATAAAAAGTATGAAACCACTTACTTGTGGTAGCAGCAGTGCCGGATTAAGCATGCGCGGGGCCCGTAGCAAATTCTTTCAATAGGCCCTTGATCTGCTATGAGTTCTCAAGTATAAAGTGCTAAAAAACAATTCCATACTCAATAGGTACGTTTATTTGCCAGCTATAGGTTACAATTTTGTGGGTAGTTAATAGTCTAGTATTTTAATATAGGCCCTGCTTGCCTCTGACAAGTAAAGGGATTTTCAACAGGAACTTTTTCGATTGAGGCAACGCTAACACCATGACCGTTTTGACATTTAGTTTTTTAACGTACTTATTCGTAGCAGATGCTTTGGCAATTGTTATAATGAATTCAATTTCGCTTGAAAATCGCATTAAAGTATAATTAAAATCCTCTTTGAAAATGGTAGTTATGTTAACATTTTGAAAAATTCGTTATATTTTCGGACAACATGATCGGGAGCTACTGAGACCGCTATCCTGCCCTATTATTGATGACGTGCGTATCACTGACATGTAGTTTCAACAGGATGGTGCCACATGACACACAGACAATGAAACGATCAATTTATTGCAAACGAAATTTCCCGATAACATAATTTCACGAAATTCAGCGGCTAAGTGGCCAGTCAGATCGTGTGATTTAACACCACTGGATTATTTTTTGGGGGGCTATGGTAAGGACAGAGTCTATACAGAGCTAATCGAATCGATTGCAACCTTAAATCTCAAAATCCGTTATGTGATTAACGAAATAGACCCGCCATTTTGCCATAAAGTGATTAAAAACATTGATGAAAAAACTGTCAGCGTGCTCGTGGTAGACATTCGCCAGATATCATTTTTCATTCAAAATTGTCATATATTTCGTTAGTCTATTTTTTTAACAAACGAGTACTAAAAATGTTGCTGCGTTGCTATTGGCCAACGTAATCAACATAGGGTCCGTTCCACACGAACTCATTAGTTACATGTAGGTACATTCAGTTGAATCTTCGACTACCTGCGGGTCGACAAATATTGCTTGTAACTATTCAATAGTTGCAACTTTAGTATTAATTTAGTATTAAAAAAATACTGTAGCTAAGTTAACAAATCGTCTCGTCATACGTTTGCCGACGTATCACTGTGAGTTCAACCCAATTGAACTCGTTTGGTCTCAAGTGAAGGGCTATGGCAGAAAATAACATATATTATAAAATTTATAAAGTCTGAACTTTTTTGTAACAAGGAGTACCTAAAGTGGTTAGATAAAAATGGAGGTCATGTCTCAATCATGTGATAACCAACATAGAAAAAAAAAATACGGAGTCGACAATCATGTACAAAATATATTAGACTAATTTATTATTGACATGTCTGCTGAAAGTTAATCAGAAAGATGACGATATTTTTTAAGATTACAAGAATTGTAGTAGAATTCTCCGATTTATGTGTTCTAGTGCATCATATCCATACTATTACAATATAGTTTTATAACGTATTTTTTTCTATATTAATTTTAAGAAGTACTATTCAATATGAACGGGCCTTAACAATTTCAAAACAAGAACAAAGGCCAATGACGGCAACGACCCATCTCACTCTGTCAATATCGGAAATGTGCGAGAGACATACTCCGTAATCGTTTGTTAAAAAAAACGGACTATAGTAATACAATAAAAATTTGAATCATCTTCATCTAAATTCTATGTTTTATTCTGTTTCAAATAACCAAGTTCTTGTTGAAAAAGCCTAAAAAAACAGAGATGAGATTTTCTGGCAATTTAGAATAATTTTGGTAAGAAACTAACACTACACAGTTTTAGAAAATTTTTACTACTATTTAATTCTACTTCATATCAATATTTACTGAGTAATAATTCATTGTATTTAAATTTATGCTGACACCGACGAAATGAAGATATTATAAGACATTTTGCTTGAGTCCAAATTCACGATTAGTTTTAATAACTATTACTTAAAAGCGTGACGGTAGGTACTTTGGAATAATCTCAAATTTATAACTTGATAAGTATTCAAGTTTGATTATAGTGAAATTATTTTTTTGTTCAGACGAAAAAAATCCAATTAAAAATAATTTCACTAGCATTTACATTTGGATTGGAAAAAAGCAGACATTCGAAACATAAAAAAAACTGAAGCTACCAAATACGAAATTATTCAACACTAGCTTTCCGGGCGCGGCTTCGCCCGCGCGTGTATCGGTTATCGCGCAAAACATTAACCTCTTTTTGCGCAGTTGGATAAAAACTATCCTATGTATTTTCCCGGGTCACAAACTATTTCCATACCAAATTTCATTTAAATCGTTCCAGTAGTTTTAGTGTGAAAGCGTAACAGACAGACAGACAGAGTTACTTTCGCATAGTAGTGATGATGAATTGATTATAAACAATTCATGTTAAATCATTTTCGATGACTGCAGGGAGAGAAGAGAATAGTTCTTTCTAATCGCAATTTAGAATGGTAATTATTAGTATGTTACGAGTACATAGTGACAAAGATTTTTAGCGAGGAGAGCTACGGGTATTAAGTTCGAGAAGTAAGTTTCATACGAAATATCGTTAGAATTGTGGCAAAAGTATGAAGTAAATTTTATTTCATACTTTCAGCTGGATAGAGAGCTGGGAGGCAAAATTTATTTAAGAAATTTCCCCCTTTATAACAATATATTTTCTGATTCTCGATATCGTTGATGGTTATAAAGTTGTTATTGAAAAGCTGAGACCCCTTTTTATGTATGTTTATTGGTCATAATTTTACTTACAAATAAAACTTTTGATTTCTCTCATATTTTTGCCACAACTCTAACAATATTTCGCAGGATACTCACTTCTCGACTAGAATATTAGTGGCTCTCCTCGATAAACAATTGACCAAAAGTTTTCTATTTGAAAATATACTTTTCATATATTTTAATATTTTTATATAAAAAAATATGGCAATGTCACGAAATCCCCGGTTAATATTTCGATTTTCTGTGTGCCTTATACTAAATTTTAGAAATATTTTCATTTTGATATTTAATAGTGTATCATTAATATCGCCATCTATCCATTGCCCGAGTATTTATTGTAGCGATAAGGGCGATTATAATATAAAAAAAACACACGTGAGACCCTCGCGTCTGGAATTTAAACTTTTTTGGATCTGGAAATAGTTTATATTGTGCATTGCTTTTCATGTATTCGGTAATAATCTTACTAAGTCAACATTACGAAATGGTTATGAAAAATTAAATTGAAGGGAATCTCTCTTAAGTTTTTTAGGCATAACTTCTGTAATTCAATATACTAACATTCTAGATAATAGATTTTTGAGATCTTGAGTCGCTCAAAATGTTTACTACTTTAACCCCACTGGATTTTGCTGACTGAACCGCCTTATGGAGTGCATAGATTTCCGACTGAAACACGGTGCAGTATGGGTCTAGACTAAAGGTGGAGAAACACGATTCTTTTCCTTCCTCCTACCATGTATGGGCTGCGGCAACTTTTCCCTCAATTTTGCTACCGTCCGTCTAGATGTGTGGGCCGGTAATTTGGTGGGAGTCCAGGGTTTCCAGATTCGTGTCCTCTAGGAGCATGTATTGAGTTGACTCAAGTGTGGAAGGGTGTGGTTGATGTTGGTAACACACCCTCTGCTCCAGGGTCCTTCCAGGTGGTATGTAATCTAGAGACAGGCCTTTTTTCGCCATATATAGAAATGCGGCTTCCTGCATTCTCAGATCCAGGGGCAGTGTTCCAGATAGTGCTAATGCCGAATTGAGCGAGACCGTGCTGTATGATTTACAGATTTTTTGTACAAAGCCCCTTTGAAGTGCATTCAGACTATCTCGGATCATCTGAAGCTTTGAGGCCTGGTACCATGCACAAGAGGCGTACGTCACGATTGGCTCAATGACTGTAACGTAGATGGTTCGAATTATTTCGTTGTTCAGGTCCCTTGTGACTTTTGCTGCACATGACAGTTGTTTGTAAATTCTGGTTACCTTTCTGCAAGTTGCGTTGATGTGTGGAATGAAGTTCAGTTTCACCGTCGAAGTCGGAAAAGTTGTAACGTTTCACCTTTTAAAAAACGATCTCAGTAGTAGTATTCACATCTTAATAAATTTCACTCAAAATTACGCGCAGGGATGAGTTTAAATATGCGGGGCCTTTATTCGCGCGCGGCCCGTAGCAACTGCTACTCTTGCTACGTGGTTAATCCGGCACTGGGTAGCAGGACCATGATAATGTCAAGCCAGTATTTTAAATCAGCCTGGACTGCTTTCAGCATTATTGACGTGCAACAGTATTGAGGAGATTAACACAAGCATCTGCTCTATCTACAGTGCACGCAGGCTACCATGAATGCAATGTCAGCTCTTAAATATGGTTTATTGCTACGGGGTAACTCGACCGATGCAGATAAGGAGTTTGTAGTTCAAACAAAATGTGTGATGTATCACCTCTCATGTCATATAAACCCTTTACATAATAACACGTTTTGTCATTTTGATCCACGTACACTCATTATAGGATAACAACAATAAGGGATTAACTATGAACTTGCAATAATTGCCAAAATAAAACGACAGTACTGTTGCACCGAGTATTTCAACTGTACTCTATAAACACCAGACATCGAGACACTGGTCATTGATACACTAACTAAAAGCGTTCTACCGTAGACAAGCTATAGCTTATAGCATACAATAAAAAAATACACAATAATGTTTACATGCCGCAGTTTGATAAAAATGTAATACTATGCACACTTTGAAAATCAATGTTCCATCCTCTCTATCTACGTTTTAATTTAATGCGATTAACGAAGTCCTTTTTAAGAAGTAATTTCATTCTTTTCAGTGTTGGAAGTCGTTCTCATATATATATATATATGTCATATATATATATATCCTAGTTGTGTTTACAAAATTTCACATAATTGCCAAACGTGACTACTTATGACGAACAACTGTTCCTTATTTATTCTGTTCTAATTGTTTATGCGAATATTTCCAAGTTGGAATCAATCCCATTTTTAAAGTGTCGCATTAATTTTAAAAAATATATATAATATGAATTAATAATAAAAATCGATCTGCATTGTAATAATTAATAATAAAAATATATCACCATTTGTCGAAGAACAAATTCAAAAGTTTAGAAATGCTTCTAGCAGATTATCCAAAATTAACGCCCATATGGCTTTTACAATTATAAGATTTTGCCTTTTCGTTCCTAAATTTACATACTATTTAAGATGTTGTCAGCTGTGGCAACACAGTGAGCTTTTGTTAAGCTTAGACAACTTAGTAAAAGATACGTTAGTGTCGGTTTTGAATGTTGAGATGGATGATAGGGCTTGGGTGCAAGCTTCCCTCCCTGTGAGGTTGGGGGGCATATTGATACGCAACATTTCTAGTGTGGCATTACCAGCTTTTTTGTCTTCTGTACACAGTACACACAAATAAGTAGAAAAAATTCTTGCACGATCTTAAGGCTCTTTCGAAGTAGCATATCTGGCTGAGGCCAAAAACACATGGAGACTGGCTTGTCCAAATACTGAATTCCCAAAAATGTTGTCATCTCAGAAACAGTGGGATCGGCCCCTATGCGAGCTAACACGGAAAGATCTTTTAAATACGTGTTCTAGCATCGCAGATCGTGCTCGTATTCTCACTGTTTCTGTGTGGGAATCCGGTCTTTGGTTACAGGCCATTCCTTCTTACAAAACTGGTAGCCTTATAGATCCATCCGCTTTTCGTCTAGCTATTAGCTTACGCTTGGGTGCAAGGTGTTGTGTTGCACGTCACTGCCAGTGTGGTACTGCAGTTGATCAACTCGGTCACCATGGCCTCTCCTGCTCTCGAAGTGCTGGTCAATTTTCGCGCCACGCCAGCCTTAACGATATCATTCGCCGGGCTTTTACCAGCGCCAATGTTCCAGCTATTCTCGAACCGAATGGTCTGATGCGTGACGATGGTAAAAGACCTGACGGCATGACTCTGGTTCCGTGGAAGTTAGGACGGCCCTTAGTGTGGGACGCTACTTGCGTGGACACTTTAGCGCCGTCACATCTTTCTGAAACCAACGTGAGGGCTGGCGCTGCGGCTACTTCGGCAGAGCAACTCAAGCGGCGCAAATATGCTAACCTCGGTATGGGTTACATATTTGAGCCGTTTGGTGTAGAGACGTTGGGTCCGTGGGGACCGGGAGGTCATCGTATTTTCCAAAACCTATCTGAGCGCTTGGTCGATGCGACGCGTGATCAAAATGCTGGCACATATTTGGCTCAACGAATAAGCATTGCAATTCAACGGGGCAATGCTGCCAGCATGCTGGGCACGCTGCCAACTGGGAGTGGGCTGGAGCATTTGGACTGCCTATGAGTCTGCTATGACTTATAGGTGTCTAAATGCTTTTATTGTAGTAGCTGTAGTGTTGTATATAGTTCATTATAAAAGAAAAAAAATCTATCTGCATATAAAATTACAATTTTTGTACATATTATATAACGCTATTAAACTATAAAATTTACAATAATGTCAATCAGTTGCACAAAATGCATTTATTTATTACTATGCTCTGCACTATTTATAAATATTCAAGACATAAGCTACTTAAGTACTATAAGCACGTTAAACTACTATAATCACGTAAGTACTTCATAGTATACGTAGGTATTATTAATATCTGGGTACATTGTGTCCCAGTGACGGACACTGTAACAGTGTGGAGTGACGACTACTACTTCACGTAATGACCAATCGGCGCCACTTGAGCGTTTGTCGTAACTCTAAACATAGCCGAGTCGCCAAGCACGCCGCGCGCCGCCGCCGCTATTGAGAACGGTCGCATATTCCTGTCCTCGTGTATTTGGGCCACGACAGTCTCGCTTACACTTAATTATTTAATGGCTTTGAAATGACGAGTACGGTCGAAGAAATTATTCAGGCTAACTTAGAATTACAGGCTCTCAAGAATAGCTACCGGGACACACCTTTAAGTGCTTGGCGATAGATTTTACTTCTTGGGGTGATAGCTGTATTAGACGGGTATTTACAAATTACCCACCGCCATTTAGTAACAACGTCTATCCTAAGACAATAACCAGGACAGCACGACGACGACAGCTGAACGTGTCATACGAAGAAGTGCAGGGTCAGTAGCTAATGCGGCTAGCGGTCACTCATCCAAGTAATGACCGCAGTGAACATTGGTAACCAGTGAGGTAATAACGAATAGGTACGAGGGGCGGCTGAAAAGTTCGGAGCCTAAGGTACTTGTAGGTACTTAAATTACTTGAGCTAGTAGTCACTAGTTCAGTGACATCTAATTAGTATATAACGAAAGTTTTTTTTATAATTAGGATCATTACCGTCCAAGAAATCGATCTGTATATGTCTGAGTCATCGCTGCATTACACGAAATTGGAACATCGCGCTGTCATAAAATTCCTTGTAAAAAAGGGAAAAAGGGCAAAGGAGATTTTTGAAGAAATGTCTGCAGTTTACCCAGAATTTGGACCATCGTCTGCAACAGTCAAACGTTGGGCAAGACTATTCCAGCAAGGTCGAGAGTCATTGAAGATGACCCCCGCTCGGGGCGACCAAACACCGCCGTCACAGACTAAAACATCGCTAAAGTGAAGAAAATTGTACTAGAGGACCGTCGAATGTGGCAGATAGCAGAAGAGTTGAGCATCAGTAAGAAACGAATTGGTGATATATTACACAATCACATGAATAAAATTAGTGCACGTTGGGTTCCAAAAATGCTCACGCCGCTCGATAAACAGCGTCGAGTTGAAACTTCTTTGGAGTTTATCGACTTGTGCAAGGACAATTTGGATAAAATTTGTGACCCTATTGTCACCGTGGATGAAACGTAGTTTTAACAGTATGATCCAATATCAAAACAAGCATCAATGCAGTGGATAGAAAAGGGAGAGAAGCCGCCAAAGAAGTTTAAGGTCGAAAAGTCGACTTCGAAACTCATGGCCACTATTTTTTGGGATTCTGAAGCAATTTTACTCATTGACTATCTTCCAAAAAAACTACAATAAATGCCGCGTATTATGCAGCACTTTTGAAAAAGTACGCAATCTTATTGTGAAAAAAAGAAGAGGGACAATCAGCAAAGGATTTTTTGTAAGACATGTTTGTTGACATTACATGTTGACAGGACAAATGTTGGTACTTACCAACCATGGCATGGTTGGCAAGTACCAAAATTTCTGACGTTAGACCAAATATTTTCTTAATAACTCATGTGACAAATAAAACCAATTAGTCACCCCGTGACCACGATCAACGCAATAGAGTCAACAAGGGGCAGGTCAGCCCGCCCAGCTTCGTGATCAACGCATTCCTCGAGTTTCTAGCGATTGAAAAAGCCTCGCGAGATGTAAACCTGGCAACTTGCAAAAACATCATGCAAGCATATTGCTGGGAAAGCGAGGGTTTGTTGGACGTGAGGCTTGTGGAGGCGGAGGCGGCCATATATGACAATGACACTTTCCGAGTCAAGAAGGGAACAATAATATGTCAGATCGGTATATGGCCGCATTCAGCTCCACTGGAGATTTTGTCAAACTGAATGAAAACAAAACGCACCGCACTGGTCGAAACATCTTCCATACACCACCAAACGATCCCATCGTCGTAACATCCCGGTGCACAAAAATAATGCTGCAGGAGAAAATTCTCGAAATGGCTAAAACCATATCGGGGACACTTGATGAGGCAGCAGCACGTGAGCTATGGACGATGCCAAACATCACATGGATAAATGGGGTTGCAGGTTGTGGGAAAACAACTTGGATAGTTGACAACTTCGATGATGAAAAGAACATCTTAGTCACCACTACAACCGAAGCAGCCAAAGATCTGCAAGACAAGGTAGCGCAACGCATCGGTGACGGAACAAAATCCAAAGTACTTTGGCCTCCATATTGGTAATGGGCTCATGGAGCGTAGAGAAAAACGTCTTTTAATAGACAAAGCTCACATGAAACATTTTGGGGCCATCATAATGGCTGCACGGTTGCTGGAGGCTGAGGATGTCGTCATCATCGGAGATGTCAACCAACTGCCCTATATTGACAGAGAGAACCTCTTCGATATAAGGTACAGTAGTCCAAAGACGTTGATTTCCATTACTCAACAACTGTTCTGCAACCACAGAAGCCCCATGGATGTGGCATATGCCCTCAGCGAGGTGTACTCGGGCATTCACTCATTGCGATCCCAGGTTCATTCCCTGAAGCTAGAACGTTATACAGGTGCAAATATACCAACTAACCTCCAGAACATCCTCTATCTAGTGCTGACACAGGAAGAAAAAGCCTCACTCGTCAGCAAAGGATATGGGTCTGAGTCGAGGTCCTGCACTTTAACCGTACACGAAGCGCAGGGTTTGACTTATGAGTCGGTAATCATCATACAGATGAGGGAAAGAGTCACCAAGCTCCGAGACAGCGTTTCTCATGGGGTAGTAGCAGTATCACGCCATACAAAATGCTGCGTTTACTACACCGATGACAGCTCGGACGCCATTGGAGGATTCGTCAGGCGGGCAACGTAGGCAAACTATAAAAACATAGTCGATCACAACCTAAAATTGGCTTTACGAAACGGAAACGAAAAGGATCAAGGACATCGCCGGAATCTGTGGCCGGCCCCTCAACGACAAACTGAATAACGTAATATACTAACAAACTATATATAAGGAGAAAATATACATATATATATAGGTTAACTTCCCTTCAGGAGGAATATTGATAAGTTGGTGAATGATGTTAAAAAAACAAACAAGTGTACGGACCACGAGTCTGTAGTGTATAGAATGTATTAATAAAAAAAAATTCTTAGCTGCACTGCCCAAACGTTATATGTTATGATATATTGAAATAAGGTGATAATATAATATATTCATATATCTAGGTTTAGATTGATGTGAATGCCGGGTGGCATCACAATTGTCGGATGGCCGAATGTCATGATTTCAGTATTTTAACGATACTATTTTATTTAAAAGGTGTTCAATTGATGGAAACTGTTTGGACTCACATTTTGAATATTTCATTTAAAAGTAATTCATTTGATTTCCACAAAGAAAGATGACATTCGAAAGTGGAGGCAGTTTTGGAGGCTCATCCGGTGCAAAGCTCTGGTTCAGTCAAGACGTAGTAAAGATTATAATATTGTCGTGCTCTAGTCTCGTACCCGAATTGTGGAATATAAGATAAGTAGGTAAATATGGCACTTGTAACGTGGTAAGTCAGAGGTTGTATTACACTAGGCAAAGTCAATATAAATACTTTTAACGATATTTATATTCTTAAAACATTTAGTATTTTTTATAAGTCCTAACACGACCTACGCTCCTATTCAGCCGCAAGTCAAAACTTGCCTCCTCTGCCCTATTTAATACGAATAATATTATCTATGAAATAGATGTTTCGTGGCCCACGCTCTAGAATTACAAACAATACTCAACTGGTGCGACCACAATCTTCAACTTCCTCGAACATAAAAGCGCATTACAATTGAATTGTAAAGTTGAGCTTTATGCCGTTACGATAAGAGTGAAGTAGATTGCACGAGCAGCCATGCAGAAGTTACGACATCTCGGCACGGTTATTGCACCTCGATAGCGCGGAATCGAACCGACGCGACGCGGACCTGTCGTTCCGATATGCATGGACTCTCGAATACTCAGCAACTAGAACATTCTCCGAACAGTTTTATAGAAAAGGAATTACTGTGATTTCAGTAAGGACACTATCAAGATCGTTCGTTTCCAAGGTAGGTAACGAAAGAAACGTAAAGGCATATTTTTACTTTTTAATCTTAAAAAAGCTTAACGAGTCTATTTTACAGCAATTTTGGTATTTTATATATACAAAATTATAACTACATTTTACAGTTATGTTGCCTTCAGCACTTGCTAGAGGCCACCGGTTTGTTACATAAAGAAGTGATAGTGAGGAAGCCTCATGATTGCTGCTTGCCAGAGAAGCACGAAGTTTAATAAAAATAAACAACTATAACAGTATGGGTTCTGTGAATAATAATTACTTAGTTTTTTAAGCCTTGCCTCGTTTATCCTAGTAAGTAGTAAGTTAGACAACGTCCATTGCGGTCATGATTTGTATGGGTGACCGCTAGTCGTGTTTGCTACTGAGCGTGTACGTGCTTTGCACGGCGAGTTCAGCCGTCACGCGTCGGTTCTCGTTGTTTTCGTGGTTATATGGTGGTAGGGCATTTTGTGAATGCCAGCCTAGCTAGCTACCACCCTGAAGTAAAAAATCTGTCGCCATGCACCTACTAGTGTGTTCTGGAAGCTGTGGTCTAGGTTAGCCTGAACAACGTCTCTAACTGCATCAGCACTTACCATCAGGTGAGAAGTGGTCAAAGCCATGGGTCAAAAGATAGTCTACAGCAATAAATAAATAAAATATCTAATTGTTAGCCGTATGAGTAAGGTCAATATTTTTGAGATTTTAAATTTAAAACAGCATCTAGGTAACAGTCCTAATCCAGTTTGATACTATGCCTAGTAGATGGAGATAGGCTCGCATCCTATTACATAGGATTTTAAATTATTTTTAGTTTACTCCGAACGTGATGGCTCGTTTTGTTATTTTGTAAAACCAACTTCCTACATGTTCGGCGCGATGTCGATATATTTTCACTATTTGGATGACAGCTGATACACTTGAAATGGCTTTATCTCGAAAACTATTACTTCTAGAACATCATTTACAAATTGATAAATTTCGCCAAAATCTTCATTTCTTAGGATAGCAGATTACTTAATTCAATTTCAGTCATCTCCCAACAGATGGAATAGCAGTGCAGCTCAAAGTTATGGGTTGTCATAAAAAATGTACCTACGAACAAAAGTGCCTACTCGTATATTGGATGCAATGCGGATTGGAAAATATATGAATTTATTATAAATTTAAACGGATTGCATATTCAGAAACCCAATTCATATTGTAACAAAATCGTTGAAAAAATTGTAAATACCGTGAATGTGTCCATAATTATGAAACAATTCCTTTGCACAAAGATAATATCGGGGCTTTAACTTAAAAACTTTTCAATAAAACGAGACAAAAATAAACGATATCAATTTAACTTTCGTAGTAGACTGTACCAAGTTTTTATCATAAAATTTGTTTTTAATTAGGCCTAATATCTTGTTTTTAAATAATGCACGGACGGGACGGGACGGACGGTCCACCCTTTTACAAATTATTAATTTAGACGACAACAGCCCCTTTGTGCGAGAATATTAATGGATCTTTATTGTTTGTGCGTGAAACCAGTGATATAACCTAATATCCAAACATAATTATATTCGCCTCAAGGAGAATTAGAATATATAACGTGTTATTTGAGAAACAACGTACGTTGTGTCGTATCCTAACTATTTATCTCTATGTATATTTGTAATTGAATCGTTAAGTATCACGCCACTGTCGTATGATATTTGAGTATCTCATAATATTTGTTATTCTAATTTCAGTTTAACTATAGAAGCCTTTGCTTCGACAAACTAGAAATGGCTGTAGTGATCACATAATGTTGGCTGACTGTTACTTTCAAAAGTAGATTGAAAATTTATTTAGTGCAACGTGCGTGGTTCCTCGAGAGTACACAGGGCAGTGCTGCCAGCATACTTGGCACGCTGCCTACTGGGGGCATATAGCCTGCAATGACCCCTTAGGTGGCCTAAATGCTGTTGTTGTTGTAGTAGGTTCAGTATTGTATACGGTGTGTTCCGGCAGCTGAACTTGAGAGCCAGGAATCCTACGTTAGCCTGAACAAAATGTTCTAGCACATCATCACTTAACAACAGGTAAGATAGTAGTCAAACGCCTATCAGTATAAAAAAAGTTTTTTTTTATGTAATAGATGCATAGTAGCCATATATTACATATTATTTTATTAAAAATAATATCAATGTATTAATAATATTCCTCATTAGTAAAATTGTCATGAATAAAAATAAATCAAATAAAAAGTTGAATGAGCTTAGTAATTTAAAAAAATCGGCCAAGTGCCAGTCGGACTTGCGCACGATGGGTTCCCTACCATTAGGTATACAACATTAGACTTCATATTTTAAACTTTTTTGTTTTAACCTGCTCGAGTCCGGCTCGCACTTGGCTGTTTTTTTTAAATTACTAAGCTCATTCAACTTTTTATTTGATTTATTTTTATTCATGAGAATTTTACTAATGAGGAATATTATTAATACATTGATATTTTTTTAGTTAACTTAGAACATAATGTTTTCAATCTTTGGGTATAATAATTTGGAAGCTGGTTTATAGAAAGCTTCCTTCTAATTTTTGAAATTAGCTTAAAAATATGTTTAGGTACGGTTTAAGGTTCGTGACTAAACGCATCTATTACCACTAAGCTGGTTCACATTTGCGACAGCTAATATAATAGGACTCACTAACACTACATTAAAAACGTAACGATGCTCTCTCGCGAGTGTCTTTTACTTTTTGTATTTGTTGTTATAGCGGCCACAGAAATACATCATCCGTGAAAATTTCAACTGTCTAGCTATCACGGTTCTTGAGATATAGCCTGTGAACGGACGGACGGACGGACAGCGAAGTCTCAGTAATAGGGTCCCGTTTTTACCCTTTGGGACGGGAACCCTAATTAGATTGTAAATTTAAAAAAAAACCTTTTTTTGGCTTATTCGTCAACTGGCGAGCGTGAAACTCACGAGTGCACGCGAGTTGGCACCTTCCATGTTTACCTAGTTTTTTTGCGGTCAACTCGCGAGCACGTATAAAGTACCGTCATATACAAAATTATAAAAACTAGTTAGACCCAGAAAAAAGAGAATATATTAAGAAAGTATGTTTATTTCACATGACATGTTTCACTTGTACAAAAAAAAGCCAGTAAGATGTAAGTACAGACAAAAATATAGAACTGCTTATTTTCCTAATAACTATTAACAATATTACAAATCAAAATCAACAATATCAATGACTCAACAATTTGTTTTATTGCCTTTTATTGACTAAAACTATACAAAAAAAAACACAAAACAAAACTAAAAATATGTAAGTGAAGCGAAATTGCTCCTTCTTATCTAAATATAATTAAAATAGTAATCAACGAGTTGTTACTATTTTAAGCATTTGGCTAATTATTACTTACTAATAAAATAAATCTGAGGAACTATATAAATCACAGATCAGGATTTGTTGTAAATGATTTTTATAACAAACGTAACTATTAAAAACTGTGCTTAGTAAAAAAATAAAAATCACCTTATTAGAAGTTCAATGCACAAATCAATACTTATAACTTCATGGATAAATTCGTTAACGGTGAAATAAATGTGTACATCATTAGCGCAAGTTTCCTTTTATTTAACTGTAACATTAGACCCTGTTAAGTATAAAGTTCGATAATAATTATCTTCTTCTTGTAAGATGGTCAAAAAATGTGCGATGCTTTTACAAAATACAAAATAATCATTGAATAAGAAAATATTTTCATCTTTTGGACATTGAGACATAACGTACAAACGACCACTCTCAATAGCTTCTTTGGGAAAATCTGCCAATACAATACACCTTTTTATATGTTTCTTAAACAGTACAGATTTTGTTATTCCTATGTATCAGCTTTGCGCCACACACTGCGTGAGCAATGAAAGAAGCATCCACTGATGCTCGTTTCAGGGAATACATCTTTGACTGCCAACATTGCAGCCTTCTCGAAGTCAAGTATAATGGTTTTGGGACTAAATTGAGAAATTTGACTCTTGATAAGGCGAAACAAAACATCGTAAGTTACTCTTGTTTTGTTGGCCAACAACGCATAAATCACAGGTATAATATTATTATGAGTATCACCACTGCCTAAATAAGTAAGATGTACAACTGCTGAAAGGGCTTTAAATAAAATTTAAAAGTGCCATCGCAAAGTACAGTCAAATTTGTTTTTGTTAGGAGTGTTTTAAAATGTTCACTAGCGAATACTAAAATTCTATTTCTTGAATGGTAATCAGCAAATAAGAAGTTTGTAAATTTTACAGGCAAAGTAACTTCTCTTAGTGAGTTAAATTAAAACACAAATATTTTACTCCCTAAGACTTATTTCGTTTGCTATAATTAGTCTTAACATTTTTATATTCAGGTATTTTTTTTATGAGGTCAACTCCTTTATCTTTTAGTGTTGAAACAGCCTGTCGCAATGCATTTGGTATAGGAATCGTATTGTCACTTTTCACTTTTCAATGCACTTAATTAAAGTAATATCCAATTAATTTGACACAATATCAGGCACACAGTTGTGCCGGTCGTCTCGCTTAATGTAGTTATTGCTTTTAATTAATATTCTCACTTTACATATATTTCTTTTTGCACACCTCCAAATACATGATCCGTCTTTATTTTGTCGGTCTTTGTTATATTTATAACCAGCATGAAGTAGTACTGACTTCCCTCCCTGGGAAGTAATTATTTCATGTCCAGTTTCACTACAAGCAGGTCTTTCTAGACAGACCTGCTTGTGATACACTTCCTGAAAAGATTTGTTGCAGTATTTTAAATACATTCGCATGAATATGGAACTGCCCAGAACAGACAGACATAAATCTAAAAGTAACAAACATACAATTTACTTTATATCACTACTACAGGTAATTTAAACTATCATACTTAATTGACAGCAAGTAATTGAAATTTTCTTTATAAAATACTTGTGTAATTATACTGTATTTACCTGACCGTGAGACAAATTGTAAAAAACAATATGAAAGATTATTAAAGATGTCATGTTTGCAGCACTTAAATTTCATTTTACCTTTATATACAAATTTATTAATTCAAAATTTTACCATACATGTGCAAGAAGAAAAAATGTTTGTATCAATGCCTACCATGACTAAGATCACGGTAATTAAATACATATAAACAAATTTAAAATTATAAATGAAGAAAAATGCACGTGGTATTTATATTATTATGGAATAATTCTGTTATTTATAAAATATGTTAATATTATACTGATTCCAACTAAGCAAAAAGTCAATACCATTGTAAACTTACCCCCACGTTACATCAAAATCACTAAAAACTTCCACATTTTTATACTTTTTACTCAACAATTGACAGTCTTAAATACTTAATAAAATTTGTAATGCACTGTAACCGGCAGCTCAGCCACGGTAATGTTATTATAGATAACATTACCGTGGCTCAGCTGACACTAAGATCACTAAAACAATGTCATCATAACGGGTTTGCCACAGGAAGTAGAGGGAGACAGCGCTCAGGCAGCAAGGGTTTGCGCGCAAGAAACGTCATAAGGGATAGGATGTATCATGCGTCATCGACCGCGTACAGTCAAGCATGTTATATCAAATAAACATATTATATTTCATGTGTTAGAATTATATATTATCTAGTGATACAAACCTGCCATTGATAATAATACTCTGTAAAAGTATCCTTCTTGACTACCGACTGTCGTGGCATAGGAACCATTTTTATTATTTACTAGCGGCCCGCCCCGGCTTCGCACGGGTATTTGCGAGATGTAAGCTATCTATCCTATCTTTTAGTTTGGATCAAATTGCACACGTTGTGCATATTTAAAATTGGTCAGTAATGTAGGAGTTCATCGTGGACAAATAACGTGACACGTAATTTTTATAAATGTACTGACTATATAATAATCAAGATATATAGCTCAAACTGTCTGTAAAACCTTTTAAAACTTATTTATATAATATTGCACTTAATTATGTATTATAATGTATAAGAATAACTTTTGGAAAAAAAGATGGTGAATGATATCAGAACTTTGTCACGACGGGTTGTAGTGGGTAGATCTGGGATAGTGATTAATTTGTTGAGTTTTGAGTATATGAGATTAAAGTTTACTGTATCGGCCAATTAGTTTTTATTTTGCCACCCTGATTTTATGCTTGGATAGTCGATACTTAACTGTTTTCAATACTTTTTTATTTGACTGTACTTTTTAATGTATGTGCGCGCAAATTGACAACAAAAACTTCAGTCACGCGCACTCGCGAGTTTTACGCTCGCCAGTTGACGAATAAACCCTTTTTTGATATATTTACAATTCGTAGGATATATTATTATGATGATTGGTACACGACATACGATTTATTTATAAGTCGGGACCGTATCGGCCAATTAGTTTTTATTTTGCCACCCTGATTTTATGCTTGGATAGTCGATACTTAACTGTTTTCAATACTTTTTTATTTGACTGTACTTTATAATGTATGTGCGCGCAAATTGACGACAAAAACTTCAGTCGCGCGCACTCGCGAGTTTTACGCTTGCCAGTTGACGAATAAACCCTTTTTTGATATATTTACAATTTGTAGGATATATTATTATGATGATTGGTACACGACATACGATTTATTTATTTATAAGTCGGGACCAACACCATTATAGTAATTTTTAGACACCTAGTCGCTTATTTCTAACGTCATCCCAAAAAACCATTATCTATCTAATAACTCCCCTCCTCAACCTTCTATGTCCCTAGTGCATTACTCGGCGCGGCGGCGGCGTGGTGGCGCCCGTGCCGATGAAAACTCGCGATTCATTAGCTATTATTGGATCCACACAGAAATACTATGCCTCGAATGGATCCAATACGCGATCACAATTGTATTGGTTAAATATCGATGATGATCCAATTGGGCTGAAGGCTTTTACGGTACCAAATGTTGAATTTTTATTTTGTCAAATGTTTCATACTTAATTAAAGTACAATAATTATATTGTAAGGTTTTTGGTCGAGAATACCTACTGGCTGACATTTACGTAATATTTAACATTATGGCAAAAGTGTAAATATCACTTCCATGGTTGTACTTATGTTGTATTTTAGCAATATGGAATTGGTAGCAATCTGGTATAATTTTAATGTTCTTTGCTAATTCCATGATGAATAGCTTGTGCATGCTGCAATTCTACTGGAATATTTTATAACTGTCATTATATAGCATTTTAAACCGAAGATTCCTGTATTATATAACTTACTTATTTATTTAACTGTAAACTGCTATAATACATATTATGTTCAGCAGATACTATAACAGCGTCACGTCACGTCTACGTCTCATCATCACGTCACGTCACGTCACGGTGCTCAGCTTATAAAACCGATTGGGAAGTTCAATAATTTACTAATTTTGATTTCACAATGGGTTTGATTTTGGTCAAATGGAGTGACAGAACTGAAACAGGGCATTCGAAGCAGTTTTGTCTTTATAAGCCGCAGTCGAAGAAGGCGAAGCGAGCGTGTAGCACTGACAAACAAGCACTTGAAGAGCAATGCGAGTACGCCATTTAACTCATCAGTTGGATATATTTAAAAAAAATGGCCAATTGCGAGTCGGACTCGCGCACGAAGGATTCCGTACCGTTTACGACATAAGACTTCATATTTTGACCTATTTTGTTTTAACGTGCGCGAGTCCGACTTGCACTTGGCCAACTTTTTGTATTTGTTGTTATAGTGGCAACGGCAATACATCATCTGTGAAAATTTCAACTGTCTAGTTATCACCGTTCTTGAGATACAGCCTGGTGACAGACGGACGAACGGACGGATGGACGACAGCGTAGTCTAAGTAATAGGGTCCCGTTTTTACCCTTTGGGTACGGAACCCTGAAAATTAACTGAGTTACTCTCAATTGTTTACTTAGCAGGTCCCTCTATTTATAATATTACAATTGAATGAAGAGAGAAGGCTGCGTATACAAATTGATTCTCCTATTTAGATAATGCTTCTTGAGCATTCATTTTTTGCCTACAATAAAATAGGCCTGCTATATACACGCTCCTGTTATTACTTACGAAACGAATGATTACCATCTATAGAAAATACTGTGACTGAGAATACTAAAATTTTCCGTTTTACCGCCATGACCAAAAGATCAAAAGAGAAATACAAAAAGTTTTAAACATTGTAGGAAATTATAGGAAATAGGAATATCTTTTAATATATAATATAAAACTTAGTTTTGTAGAAGAACACAGGGGCGACGCGGAAAACGTCGATTTCGTGAATTTTCTTCTATACCTCAGACAGGTCCTCGTCTATAGCTAAGTGCAGCTCTGTGTGCATTTATGTGTAAAGATGTTATATACCTGTTTATATTATAATATATCCTTATATTATATTATTTGTTTATTTATAATGTTAGTCTCATTTTATTCATTTATTTGAATATAAGTAATATATCAGATATGATTTATCATTGTAAGTACTATGATATAATCTAGTTCTCCGCCATACCTTGGATCTCTTCAATTATTTCTCTTCTTCCAATGGTTATCTGGAAGAGATCGCTTTCGGAGATAAGAACGCCAATTGTTACATAATTTTCAATTGTGTTTCTGCTTTAACAATTCAAAGTTTTTCAATGAAGTGTATATCTATGTATCCATAATAGCTCTATAACTAAGTGCAGCTCTTATATAAGCTCTTATATGAATAATATACTTCTTACCTACCTATTTTTGACACAACTAGCTTTCGCTGGGGCCCACGTGTCATCGATTTTCTTGGACATAAGTCAAGTTATTTACATAATATCTAGATTTTGGTATTTTGTGAGCCATTCTCCCACTACCATGCGCAGTGAACCTTTATTATATAGTAAGCTGTGCAGTCTCCCGAGGTGTACAGCTTGGAGAGCCACTAACTAGTATTAGTAGCACTACAAGCTAAGAATCACGAACTATATTTGACCCTCGGTGTGTCAGTTCAAATCGCACTTACCCAGTTTATTACCAAGTGCCCGATGACGCCCGTCAATTACTAAGCGAGTTACCTAGGGGCGATCAACACCTGGCACGACGCACCGGTACTTGTCCCACGGCGGCGGCGGATAAAACTCTCATTTTATCCGCCTTATATTTAATATTGACATTTAATTAGGACTTCATTTATATACAGTATTTTACGTCTCTTGGTATTTTTGACCTTATTTATTACTTTTACAAATATAATATGTTAATTTGAACTATGACGGTGCCGCCGCGCGCCGTAGCAAATACTTCTATCACATTATGCTGATGGGAAATATGATATTTATGAGAATGAGATGATTTGACAGTGACATATATGGTACAAAGTCATTTTTATATGGCGGAAGATGAGCGTCACAAATTTGATTTTGGAGTGATTGTCCGGCATCGAAATCAATTTATAAAAACGCACCCCTATTATAGAGACCAGACAAATTCAATTATAGCAGCATTCTCACATAATATACAGTACATACACATACTGTGTATGTGTGTGTATGTGTGGAGTACACAAACATTACAACGTCACAGCACTTTGCATTGGCTATAACTCCCGCGTCACACGGGCGGCGTGTGCCCCATTACCTGTACCGTGCGATATGTTACCACACTGTACAGCAAACGACGTAACACGCTAAACTAAACTCAATCAAATCTTGTATTGACACAAAACGTCTCCTTCCCCACCGCGATTCTCTTACAGAAATGTATAATTTGTAAGAAACTTTACGAGTTCTATTTCTTCATCTAGCTGGTTGCAAATTGTTATATAAAACTGGCTAAGTGAGAATTGGACTTACAAAGAGGTCATCAACGGTTACGTAGCAACACGCAATATATTTGCTATATTACCTATACTATACCCACAGGGGCTGGGTTTGAATGTCACCCCCTCATTTCTTTCGTAAGAGGATACTAAGAGAAAAATACTGGAAAGTGGGAAGCAGCGCCTTCTGAAAAACTGACAATTTCTACTGAGCTTCCCAAGACGCCTGCCAAGCATGGAGATAATCCTCCCAATGGGGGAGACCTTGTTCAACTGTAGACGTTTTGATCGATGTGATGATGATGATGATGAATACCTATATTTCGAAGTGGGTCCGACTTGCACATGAACTGTTATCTGTGCGAGTGTCTGTCAGCAGTCTCTAACTCGTAAAGGAAATTAGTTACAAAGCTGAAATTTGTACATTTGGTGGAACGTTGACCAAATGATGAATATTTAGCTAGCAATTAATTTATTTAAGGGGGCTCCAATAGATAAACAGATAGCCGAAAAATCTTTACACCTAAGCATGTGGGGATATCATTACCGGGAACAAATATTTAACCATTAGGGTATTTGCCATAAGCCCCACGCTTGTCAGGTGTCTTGGAGAACGCAATTTAAGAAGGTAGTTCCTCCTGGTATTAGTTATAGTATCTCCTTGTATTAGTATCTCCTGGTATGTCCCTAGTCAGTCGTCTCTTACGACTTCCAAAGGAACATATAGGGGGCTGCAATTTTAACCCTACGCACCCCACGAGACTTTTATTTTTCTTTGGATGTAAAATACTGAAAACGATAACTTATAATATCGTACTAAGTCTGCTCTTTATGATAATATCGTGCTAATATCAACAAAAACAACTCGTATGGATTTTTTTATCTTCTTTTCTTTTCGTTTAATTTAAATTTTTCAACAATACAATAGAGTTATTAGTACAAACAAAAGAAATAAAAGCATCATCACTTATTTAATCTCTTTATGTTCCTTCTATATTTTAGGTGAGATGTACAAACGCCTGAAACGGGACCAAACCCACCTTCACCCTTTAACGATATATTGCAAATATTCGTAAACTCGTGTTTATGTAAGGCGGCCAAATAATGAAGGTGTTAGGATCCCTTACCTAGCACTATACACGCTTATCTTTGCCCTAGCGTTATAACATTTAACTGAGTAGGAATAAGGCAAACATACATATTTGTATATTAAATTATATCATTTTGTGATTACGAAACAGAATTTATTTGCGTAAGTACCCAGACATTAGACATAACAAGCTCCTTCGAGAACTATGTATTATAGCGTATTGTAAGCAAGTTCCAGGTCTAAAGTAACTATTATCTTATCTGTGTCTGCAGACGTACTATGTACCTAGCCAAGTACGTCCGTGAAGCTTCGTTCACACGGGATTGTGTTCATAGGTGTTCATATGGTAAATTTTCATTCGTGTAAAAACGAATAGCCGCAGTTTCTACACTAAGTATACTGATATATCACAGTGATAGACGTCACTGACGGATCCACGCTTGGTAGTACTTTTATATTGGTATCGAAGGCGCCACCGGTCTCGCCGCCGACAAAACAGAAGGTTTTGGGTTCATCCTATTAATCAAGTGCATATGATCACATTTGAAAAATTATTCGAAAATCTTAGAAACGATGAAAAAAAATTTTTAATTACTTTCGAATGTCCATTAGTATTGAAAAGTTATTAATTCGACTGGAAAAACGTATGACATCGTGTCGTGTGAAGGAAACAAAGCCATATGCCACTGCGAACCGAATACGTCAAAGTTCATTCGATTTGCTTGACAAGTCCGTTGAGTATGCGTTTAAACGTATAAGCGGTACACGTTTTTTTGCAGTACAATCAATGTGTGAATGGATCTATGTACGTTGTATGGCCACTATTTATACGTTAAGACGTATACTGCAAAAAAACGTGCAGGACAATGCCGTGTGAACGAAGCCTTAGAATACTTAGTTTTAGTGCTATAACCATTGTTCGGTAAACATCGTACGCGTTCGGGATGCGTCGGAGGCCGTGTTTTGTTTCTTACCAGTTCCGCTGCCACTCTTCAAGCCACGTGCACAACAGCACATAATATATCGGCTGGTGTCTTCCTGTGACATTCCAGGAGCCCTCCTGTGACAATGCCACGACACCGTGGTATAGTTTGGGACTCTTGTTTCAAAAGACATTACTTTCGGATTGTTCTATAGAAATTTCATCAAAATAGGATCAGTTATTTGATTTTTAAATTAAAATTACTGGGAAAATATTTTATTATCCAAGTGTTTCTTTTTTATGCCTGATTGATTAGCCTTTGACCACTATCTCACCTGATGGTAAGTGATGATGCGGTCGAAGATGTTGTTCTGGCTAACCTAGAATTACTGGCTCTCAAGGACAGCTGCCGGAACACACCGTTAGGTGGTTGGCGACAGATTTTCTACTTGAGGGTGGTAGCAAGCCAGGCGGGCAAAATGCCATACCACCAAAATGCTTATAACGACTGCCATCCTAAGACAACAACCGGGACCTACGGCTTAACGTGCCCTCTGAAGCACGGAAGCGCTCAGTAGTAATGTCACCAGCGGTCACCCATCCAACTCATGACCGAGGCGGACGTTGCTTAACTTTGCTGATCGGTTCAGAACTGCTAAGCACTTCGCTACGAGCGCTCAAAAATTTAAATTGATAATTGAGATTGAAATTAAATTACGTTTCTTCCAGTTGTGATGGTTTATTTTTGTTAAATAATTATTACATTATCTTCTTGCGTTGTTAGATTTCTCTTCTATCAACGCACAAGAACATATCGTAAGAATTGTTTATTACTCATCCCCATATAGGTCCAAGGGACAAAACAGTCGAAGATCAACTGTTTTGTCATTGGCAACACTCGTATACCGATACCGAGGGAAAAAAATATTGAATAATAATAATAATAAGTGTATTGTTCATTAAAACACACACATTAATACAATTCATTATATAAGAAGTTCAAAATAGTCTCATATGTTTTATTTACTCACTATATTATAAAGTGAAATGCGTTCTACTAAACCTTTCTGATAATGAATGGGGTGGAAGATTTAGTTCAGGTTAACCTACAATAACTGGCTCCTGGTAACAGTGTGTCAAAGAGGAATCGAAAGAAGCTACACGGGCCACAAGCTGAAAGATAAAATAAAAAACAGCACTATAAGGAAGAAGACGAAGGCAAAAAACGCTGTAAAACAAGTTCTTCAGTGGAAATGCGCGCGACACTTACAACGAGTAACAGACGAAAGGTGTTCGAAACTAACTGGTTACATAGACACCCTGGATACAAAGAGACGGCACGAATAGCGTGGTGCGATGACATCGCCAATACAGCAGGTGCTATGTACTAGCTGCGCCCCGCGGTTACACCCGCGTGGTGATAGATGATGATGATAAAATGTATGGTATGTGTTCATCCAGCGCCTTATCTACCTCCATACCATACAATTTTTTATAAGATTTATATATATGGCTTACGCAAAGATGATCAAGTCTCCGATTTTCGTAATAAGCTCAAGTGGCTCCCTATTCGTCGTCGCCGGAATGCTCATATATTATCTCTCCTTTGCTGTATTCTGTTCAATCCTTTATCCCCGCGCTACCTCAAGGAACAATTTACATTTCTTCATTCTACCCATTCTCTGTCGTTACTGTTATAAGACAACTTATCGCTATATATATAGTTATTTATGTAGGTATACAATTATTTCCATAAGAAACGCTGCCCAATATTTGACCGCTGTCGTTCTATTACAATGCCATATACGTGTGCATATACCACGAAGGTAAAACCGCTGCAGTTGCACTTTTCGTCGAGACATTATTATTGCTATTTCAACCTTTTAGGTAAAGGCAGAACAGGCTGGAACTTCGTCGCGGTTATAAGTTTTTGTTGTTTTTCTATTTCTTTTACTATTTCCATATTTTGACAATATAAGTTTAGTTTGAATTAAATAGTTTCTTTTTTAAAACTCCGATCCTGACCCACGCCGTAACAGTACCCGTTGTTATGTTTATCTATTGTTCATGGATTGTCTGGAAGAGATCGCTCTGGGCGATTATACCACCCATTGATACACTCGGTTTTAATTTATGTTTTAGTAATAAGTTTATTGTTGTTATAATGTTTTTTTCTATAAAGAATTATCTATCTCGCTATCTATCATACCCAGTTTTCACTAAATCGGTCCAGTCGTTTGAGGGTGACGAAGTAATGAACATACAAACACACTCACAAACGATTGCCTATTATATATTATTTTGAAAATGATCAATTTGTTAGAACCGAATATGAATTAGAAATAAATTATAAATTTTTATAGTATTATTTTAGGTTCACTAATTTGGCGATAATGGCTTACACATAAAAGATGTATTTATATTTATATGCTGTCGTGAGCTTTTTTGTAGGTAAATTTAAGATAAACATTTTCGTTCTACATTATGTGCGTGTGACACTTAAGGTTTTTGCAGCGCATACCAGAAGAATAGGTCGCATATGGCAGATTTTTTTCTTACGTACTTGACACTTATCGTTGTATTTTCAACAATTCATATAATATCTTTATAAATTACTAGCTGTACCCGCGACTTCGTTCGCGATTGCCATACCTGCGGACTAATTATTAAAATTTGAGCAGTGTTCACATTTAAGCAACGCTATAGTGTACGGTGAAGCTCTCTTAGTAAAGCATAGCTCAGAAAGGAGCTTTAAGATAAAGATAATTTTATTTGCATAAACATGGTTAAATACACAGTAATGCATTGATGTTCAATAAAAGTAAAAGATCCACAAGTTTTGCCAACATTTGAGATACAAAGGCATGCAAGGCAAGTGTAACTAAGTGTACATTTTGACTTTCATCCACTTTCCCAAGAGAACCGTGCGGAATTTCGGGATAAAAAGTATCCCATGTCCTTCTTCGTCGTATGATCTCAAATCGTGTTAAATTTTATTTAAACCCATTCAGAAGTTTTGAAGTGATGCGCGGCATCGATACAGACCGACAGACAGACAGACAGACAAAAATTTAAAAAAATACAGTTATGGCATCAGTATTAGTGCTATCAAAAAATATTTTCAAAATATCTTCCATGTACAGAAATGGACCTGTTACAGTTTTATTACAAGTATAATAGATAGGCTTTGTGTTATTCTGATGTCCAAGCTATATTAGTGTACAGTTTCATTACAATTCATTCAGTGGTTTCTGCGTGAAAGGGTAACAAACATCCATACATACATCCTTACAAACTTTCGCGTTTATAATATTAGTAGAAGGATTATAGAATTAAGAAAAGTTAGAACAATGTTATTTAAGTAAGTAAATAAGAGCTTATATTATTATTTATTGGATTACATAATTTTAAATTTATTACAACATTCACATAAAAAAAAACAAATAATATAAAAAACTTAAAATGAGGATGCTGCCGGCAGCGGGGCAGGACCCAAGCTACCAGTGATTAGGGCTGCAGGCTTGCAAACAATAGTCCTGTCCGTGATGATAGAGCGGTCCCAGTAGAGCAATGCACGACCATTCTCGAGAACTGGCGCCGGTGCGTACTGGTAGTACGGCACCTCTGACTCGACAAGGCCGTATTGAAGAGCAAGTTGCTCCCGAGGCCTGCTGTTAGGTGCTTGTCGACAAATTTTTTACTTGAAGATCGAACCTGGCCAGGGTATTCGCAAGATACCCTACCACAGAGAAAAAGGTAAAATACGAAAACTTGTTATCAAATAGATTCCTGGTTAGCTACCACTCTCAGAAAATAGGATGGCAAGTGCCTAACGGTGCGTTCCGGCAGCTGTTCTTGAGAGGCAGTTCTTGAAATCTTAACTAACGTGGTATCGTCCTCAGCCATCATCATCATCACAACCTAACTAAGGTGAGGTTATAGCGGTATACATCCTAACTATCAATATTAAAAATATACACAGGCCCATTGTGTGTACCGTACCGTAGTTTCAGTTTATTAAGGGTATCCCTGTTCTCTACCTGTTGCTATCCCCCTCCTCCTTCCTCTCCCTTCTCCTCTGCTACCTCCTTACACTTACATCTACAACCCTGAACACTTAGGGCCAAAACACATCACGTTATGTTAATATAATATCGTGTTTTGACGTTACGATGTCGTGTCATAGTAAAAAGGAAAATCGTATGTTATTAGCTTAGTAGGGTAAGGTGGCGATCATTGGACTAGCGCTTTCATTGGTCCACATAGGTATCTCGGGAACGGTTAGCACTAAAAAATGTTTTTACTTGTTAAACGCTAGCTTAATGACCCCTCTCCCCATTCCGACCTGTGCCGCCACGCCGTGCACACCTGTCTACAGCTCCGCCAGTATCTCCCAGTGAGACCGCAATAGTCCCCGCACTATTGCCGTCTCACTCGGGTCATCGTTCCGACGCTAGTTGCAGACCAGTGCCTTGGAATACGCAGTCCTGACGAAGTTTTTGTTTTGTGTGCAGAAGCTGAGCAGCCGCCGAACGCCGAGCAACGCGAACTACGAGCTCGCCGTGCCGTCGCGCAGAGGCGCTCTAAGACGTCAGGCATTACCACCTACCCAAGTCCCTTGTTTCGGACGAACAACATCATATCGGGCTGGTGGTCTTGTTTTGACCGCACTTTTCGGTGCGCATTTCACCACTTTACTACCCGACACAACATAGTAACAGTCGCGTAACAACACACTTTGTGCTGTTAAGCGACGTCGTTCAGGCGTGGGGTAGCGTCAGCCAAACCCGTCTGAACGATCAAATCCGCCATTTGCTGCGGTCGCAGTGTGACACCCTACGGTGACAACGGCCACTGTTGTTGTTTTGGTTTAACCTTGCACCGTGGCCTTTCCCGCTTCACGGGTCAGCCGAAGCAAGCTGGGCTCCGGGATTACTGGCCTTGGGGTCACCCCTAGTCAACCCCGGAGTAGCGCTTAGGAGCACCCCTCTCCGCCGAGAAAAAAGCTCGGAGAGGGTACACAACTAGGGCACACCCTAGGTACACACTCCCTCTCACACAGTGAGCTCACAAGGTGTGTGAGGGAATTCAAACCCTTGATAGGGCGTCCTGAGTATTCCCCTCAGGATGCAGTCCCGTCCCTCTAACGGTGAGGTGCAGGTCCTTCAGACCTTCGCCCTCCGCCACCCCGATCTGTATGTTGCTCATATGCAACTCCTAGAAGAGGAAGCGAGTGCCCGCCTCACGGACACTCTTATTGCTCCCTCCGGGACTTCAATCCCGGAGGCCAACGTCCCTCCTCTGACCCGGTCCTTCTCAGAGGACAGCCCGCTTTCGCCCGCCCCGGGCCCGGACAATAGACGCACGGTGGCAGCCCCTCCCCGTGAGAGGTCTCGCTCGCGCTCACCAATCGGGAGGCCAGCGAGCACCCGTCCCTCCATCGCCGTTGTCGAGCCCACTTCGGACTCCGAAACGGAGATGGAAGTAGATCCGAGTCGCGCCTTACGCACTGACTCGGACTCCGACAACGACGGCTATACCGTCGTTGACCGCAAACGCAAGCGTGCTCCTAAAGCCGCTAGTTGCGCAACTTCCGCCCCTCCCGCCAAGGCACCCGCTAAGGCCCCCGCCTCCGGCAAGAAGCCGACCCCCGCCCCGCGCCCCGCGTCTCCTCCCTCCGCTCCGGCCACTACTGCCGCGTCCCCTCAGGACGCGAGCGCGCGCCGCGAAAAACCGCCTCCACCCCTGTTCATTCAGGACAAAACCAAATGGGACATGCTGTCCCGTTTAGTTTCGGATCGTGGGATCCATTACACTAATGCCCGCTCCACGCAGCAGGGCATTAAAGTCCAAGTGCCCACCAGTAGCGACCACAGAGCGCTAACAAAGCTCCTCCGTAAAGAGAGCATAAGTTTTCATACTTATGCGCTCGAAGAGGAGAAAGTCCTCCGAGTGGTCATCCGCGGTGTGCCCAAGGAGGTACATACCGATTCGGTATGTGCCGACCTGAAGGCACAAGACTTCCCCGTACATGCAGTTCACCGCATGTACAGCGGGAAGGACCGCAGTCCCTACGATCTAGTACTCGTAGTACTAGATCGTACACCTGAAGGCAAGGCCATTTTTAATTTAAAAAAGGTCTGTGGCCTCTCAGGACTCGATGTCCAAGCCCCATACAAAAATGGGAGTCCCTCGCAGTGCCATAACTGCCAACTATACGGGCACGCCTCCCGTTTCTGCTTCGCTCGCGCTAGGTGCGTTAAGTGCCTAGGCGATCACGCGACAGCAGCGTGCACTCGCACCCGGGATTCACCGGACCCACCCAGCTGTGTTTTATGCGGTGCTCAAGGGCATACCGCGAATTACCGTGGTTGCCCTAAAGCACCACGAGTGAACCACAGGGTGGCAAGGCATAGGCCGACCCGTCCCTCTTACGACCGTTACCAACGGGTAAGCCCTAAACTAACGGTAGTACCTGCCTCACAGGTAATACCCGCGCCGCTCCCAGCCCGTAACGCATGGTCTAAACCACCCAGTATGGTTAAGACCGTCGCTACCGCCCGCGCCCCGGCCCGCGCGCCCGCACCCGCGCCCGCACCCGCACCCGCCCGCGCCGCGGCCCCTGCCCGCGCACCGGCCCCGGCTCGCCCCGCGCTCCCGGCACCCGTCGCCAACACCATTCGCGCGCCTCCCCGCGCCGCTTCCCGGCCACAAGCTCCACCTATGCCATTGATGGCTGCCCCTCTTCAAGAGGCAATCAACCTAGTCAGCGATCTGGCTATGTCGGTTGACATCAATGAGGTACAAGAGCTATTCCACAAGATGCAATACGCTCAATCCCCAGCGGACGTGATCCAATACACATTGGAACACGCGAATTTACTTAGCGCCCTTAAGCGCTTCGTTCCCCAGGCCCCTCCCCAGTACAACCACTATGGGTAGTACAACCGAACGCACGAAACCGTACTCAGTTTCGTTAGCGTCATTTAACGCTGACGGCCTCTTCAGACAACGTGACCTCGTCCACGACTTTTGTTGTACCCACCTTATCGATATCATATGCGTGCAGGAAACCTTTCTAAAACCGGGGAAGGCGAACCCTAGGTTTGCCAATTACAGAACGGTACGTGATGATAGAGTGAACTCCCGTGGGGGAGGCACTCTTATCTATTACAAAAGGTCCCTGCACTGCATTCCCCTACCTACCCCGACTCTTGTTAATATGGAAGCATCTTGTTGCCTCCTAGCTATGACTGGTCATCAACCTATAGTCATAGCATCCTGTTACCAAGCTTGCAAAAAGCCGATCGTCCGAGCTGACTTAGAAGCCCTATTCTCATTAGGAAGCGCCGTCATTCTGATTGGCGACTTCAACAGTAAGCACATCCTATGGAATTGTAACGTCAACAATCCCAGAGGTATTGCACTTGAAAACCTAATCGCAGAACTTAACTTTGACATAATTGCGCCCACTGAGCCCACTCACTACCCTTATATGGAAGACCACCGATCTGACTTGCTTGACATGGCACTATTCAGAGGCGTAACACTCCGGTTACGCTCCATAGAAGTGGTTCACGAGCTTCACTCTGACCACCGACCCATTATACTGCGACTAGGTCCCGACCCAACGACTGACCTCCCCCGCCCCACTAAGACGATAGTGAACTGGAAGCAAGTAGGCGATGCCCTAAAGGCTATCAGTTCACCGGACCTAGACAAGATCCCTGACGACATCCTGACAAAAGATGACGTAACCCTTGCGATCGATTCGTTCACCAATCACCTCTCCACCGTAGTAGGTGCATCCGCAAAGGAGGTAATAGTGCCGGACGACCGGCGCCTTGTCATTCCAGCGGATGTGAGACGATTGGTGACGGAGAGTAAAGCAGTGACCCGACATTACGACTCTTACCCCAGTAAAGAGAACAAAACTAAGAAACGCCACTTTGAACGCATGGTTCAAAGTCGCATGTCTGAGTTGCGTGATCAACAATGGGGCGATAAACTTTCAAACCTCGTGCCAAGCCACCATGCTTACTGGGACTTGGCGCGAGGCTTGAAAGGAAGTAACCATAACGACATGCCTCCCTTATACAGACCAGTCCCACTAGTCCCAGCGTTCTTTGACGAAGACAAAGCTGAGTGCCTAGCTGATAGCCTAGAGGCTCAGTGTTCCCCTAACGTAGATCACGTTGACCAAGCTCACCTCGATTCGGTGGATGCTGAAGTCAAACGTAAAAGCTCTGTGGTCACCTCTGAACTCCCACCAATCACCTTAGCGACTTACGCTGAGGTGGAGAGACTGATCAAGGCCCTCCGACCGCGCAAATCCCCCGGTGCCGATGGCATCTCCAACAGGGTTCTTAAAACCCTCTCTCCTCCTCTCATCCATCTCTTAGTCAGCATCTTCAATGCTGCTATGAGCCACTGCTTATTCCCAGACACCTGGAAATGTGCAAATGTCATTGGCATTCACAAACCAGGCAAAAGCTCATCTGACCCCACCAGTTACCGCCCCATCAGCCTCCTCAGTGCCTTAGGCAAACTTTACGAGCGGTTACTTGCAAACCGTCTCCAGTCCCATGCTAAGGAACACCACCTTATCCCAGATGAGCAGTTTGGCTTCAGACCCGGACACTCATGCGTCCAACAGGTGCACCGCCTCACGGAGCACATCATTGAGGGCTTCAATAAGTACCCCAAACCCCAGACTACGCTAGCAGTCTTCCTCGACGTAGCGAAAGCTTTTGACAAAGTCTGGCACAACGGCTTGATCTACAAGCTATACCAATTTGGCGTGCCAGAACGTCTTGTGCTCATCCTACAAGACTTCCTTAAAGCCAGAAGCTTTCGCTATCGCGTGGAAGGCACCCTCTCCTCCCCCCACCCAGTCAGAGCCGGAGTCCCTCAGGGCTCCGTGCTATCACCTATTCTCTTTGCACTGTATACCAGTGACATCCCACGCTCTCAGCCCAAAGTATTCCTAGCCCAATATGCGGATGATACCGCCATTTACACCACTGGGTGGCATATCAACAGACAGTCCTATTTCGTCATGCAACGGGCCATCACCGAGATCGGTGACTGGTTCCGAAAATGGCGCATCGCGGTCAACCCAGCTAAAAGCACAGCTATGTGCTTTACTGAGAAGACACGCTCCCCTTACCCGAAACCGCTTATTTTGTTCGACGAACCCATTCCCTGGGTTCCTAGAACAAAATACCTCGGAGTCACCCTTGATCGTCATCTCACCTTTAACGATCACATAACAACCGTCCGTAACAGAGCGGCCTTCATAATGGGTCGCCTTGGTCCCCTACTTCGCAAAGAGAGTAAAATGTCTCTTAGTAATAAGAAGACACTTTACACTGCCTGCATCCGCCCCATCATGACTTACGCATCAGTAGTGTTTAGTCATGCTAGTGAGGCCCACCTTCATAAACTTCAAGTCATCCAAAACCGTTTTCTTCGTAATGCAACCGGCGCCCCGTGGTATATCCGGAACACCGAGTTGCATTGCGACTTAAACCTTCCCTCTCTAGCGCAGTTCAATAAGGACTGCGCCCGCCGATACTTTGATCGAGCGCCCCACCACCCGAACCCATTGGTTGTCCAGGCATCGAACTACTCGACTGCCTCTTCTATCCCATTTTTCAAACCCCCCCGTCGCCGACCACGGCAGGTATTAGACGACCCGGATGACCCCATCGCAGCCATTACGTTGGCAGCTTTAGCGTTATCCGCAAGTCGTCGAGGTAAAATCCCCAGGTGTGAGGTAATCAGAGGTCACACAATCAAACACCGAGCTCGCCGGCGAGCTCGAGGCAAAAACAAGGTCACGATAAATTGCTCTCCAAATAGTCAAAGAGTATTATTCAGTAGGGCCCAATTGTGCAACACTGCAGTTGCACAGAGGCATTTTGCTCCGATCCCCCCCATGTCTCTCGACAGCGAGACAAGCCGAGGTCCGAACCACAGTGGTGCCCTTGAGCTCGCTGTCAACCCCTCCTATAGTAGCGGTACGTTTTCGGCGTCCGCAGGAGACGGAGGTAGAAAGCGCTTTTCGCCTTCTACGCCCGTCTCGGGAGAAGTGCCTTCGGCACTTCTCCCTCCCGGGCTATTGTAGGGCCAGGCCCTCGCCCAAAACCCGGTGGAGCTGGACGACCGCACAGGCGGTAGCCAGCATCTATGTCCTCCCTAAACAAACAAACCCCTCTCCCGGTCCCTCTACTGCCAGTGTTGCCAAACTTTTCATTGAGGAGAGATGTGTGTTGCAATATTTATCAGTCTCCTGGTGTAAAATTGCGTGACATTTAGTATCATGTAAGTAGAATTATGTTCAACGTTTTAACATTTTTCTTTTTGGTAGCATTGACACATATTATGGCGTTGCAAATATCATATAATGTGTGGCAAAACATTTCAATCAAATTTCTTTTAATTATCTTAGTAAAAAAGTAGACAATTGCCATCAATGGAACGGTAAGAGGTGCTTGGATTGAACCAGTTCTATGATGGCGACTTATTAAATTGTTGGCCTTAGTATGTTTATTTTTATTTTGGCATGGCAGAAAGAGGGCTATATAATACTAGGAATAAATCGAGTATGAAATTAGCGTTGAATGCTTTACGCGATAAGTCCAACCTGGACTTATAGAAGCAGCTGAATATATGGTGTACCGGAAGCAACACTTAAACCCTTCCATCATATCATCCCGTATACGGAAACGTAAGACATATTCTTTGTATACACACTAGATATGATATAACTAAAAACAGCACTGTATTTAACCTAAACCCTGTAACGCAGTTGTGCCAATCTAACAACAAAAACAATAGTACATTACTGCAGTGGCCAGCAAAGGAGGCATTGGACGAACGTGTAAATGTGGGCCGAGGCGAAGCCGAGGCACACAAATGTAAGTCCATCAATGCCTAGTTGTGGCCAAGGCTTGTATAGTGTTTTTCTCAAATAATGCGCGGAAATTAAAACAAAGTAGTACCTAGGCAGAATTTTTTATTTGAAGATAGAGTTGTTAATTGTACAATTTATGAATTTTAACGTGGGATTATGTTGGTTTAGGATCATTCTAAAGAGGTGAAGAATTTCAGGTGGCGTTGAATTAAGTTCATCACACTCATTGTTTTCACTTGAACTCATTTTGTCAAAACAATTACTTTTCAAAATCAATGATTATCAACAACAACAATAAAATTGCCCGGGTTAAAGTGTTCATATGTTTTTTTTTTCAATAAACAGCGTTCTATTTGCAAACCAGATCGATATTTAAATAAAACCTTTGATAAGTTACCTCCTTGGTTGCCATGCCTCGAAGTAAAAGATCGTTTCATTTTTAAATTACACGACAGTTATGAGTTTGCTATGCAATTTATTTGGCCGCTAGACACGACAGATATAGATTTTCATAAATTTTTTTCCGGCCGCTGCGCGCATTTATTTGGCCAGTATAACAGCAATTTCGATTAATCTCGAAGAAGGTTGTCAAAATAATGCTTACACTTTCAAGCATGTTTGAGAAAAAAATATAGTTTATTTCATATAATCATGATACTTTTTTGGCTGAATGTGTATAGAAAAGAATCCTGCACATAACTATAAATACTACCTCTAGTTGTAATGTTGTAATATAGAAAGACGCTCGAAGTATATCAATATTACAGCTATAACAGCTGCGTCGTCCAACAACCTATAAGGACGTCATAAGTTTAAGCCACATTGCTATTTAAAGTCAAGGGCCCAACTCCCACCTTTTATAAACTATTATGGAAAGCAAACGTTGTTGTTTCAAGTTTAAATTATTGATACATAGGTTGGTACCGTGGCCGTCACGAAACAATAATGTTCATATAGTGCTACCTCTGTCGCACAAATGACTTGATTCAATGCATGCATCCCGCTCTCACGTTGAAGTTCTAATGTAAGTATACTATAGTGATATGTGGTGGTGCGAATTAAAATTGTAGATGTAATGTTAAAATAAGACTGAATTAAGAGATGGGAGTTGGCCCCCTGTGGAGTTTAAGACAAGTCCGGTGGAGTTGTGTAGCCGACTAAAAACTTACGTCGCGTCGCAACATAACGCTTGTCGCGTCGCGGTGTGTTTCAACCCTTCCGTGAGCATTTACCATTAAAGTCGAGTTTAGGAATGCATTGTACTGTTAAACTCTACCGTTTTGTGAAACGTGGACTATTGATAGTGTTTACTCGCTCGGCACGCAATGAGAGCTCACTTGAACCATCCAGCCCCAATACGGAGACTTCACATTTTTCTGATTGTAACATATCTTCCAACTGGAAGATAATTTTCTCTGTATATATGCTTAGCATGCTTTAATGCTGCTCAGATAATATTTCTAGTAACATATACCGTTTTATTGATATTAAATTCGACTCCACGCGGCATTTACTAACTGTATTTTTATATTTGATGTCGGTTCGTCATTCAATTCAAGAGCACACAGATATTCAATTCTCACATTAGAATGCAACCAAAATGTTTAAAAAGTAATAAAATCAAGTTTAATACTTTTCTTATGTGAATGCTGTAAATTAAATGAAATGAAATAGATTTATTCATAGCAATACAAGATTATAAAGAAAATATTATGTGTTATACTTATTTCTAATTACATATATAAAAATTGTACTGCCATGAACCAGCCCCAACTCAGCATAATGCTGGTTGCGGACAACCAGCGCTGGTCTTCCGTTGAGACTGGCGGTGACATCACGGACGTAACAGCATATAAAAGTGCATATAAAAACAAAAAAAACAACAAGTTATTATATAAAATATGATCTGGCTAATAATGTATACCAAGAAATTCAAAATAAATTAAAATGAGGATAATAATACTAAACCATGAACTTATTCCGTATTCTGTGGTACGAGTTAAAATAAAAATTATAAATTTAATCAATAAAGTATTTATATATACATTCACTAAATAGCACTGGTGTCATTTACATGAAAGGCTTCACTTTTTTGGTGCTGAAATATAAAACTCTTCAATTTATTTCTAAAACTATACAAACTTTGCAAGTTCCTTATTGGCGGTGGAATGTTATTCCATCACTTAGTAGCAGCATAGCGAAAAAAAAAATATATAGATTGATATAGAGTAGTGGAATATAAAAGTTGATAACGGTTCAAATATAGTACGGAGCATTCGAAAGTGGTCGGCGCGTGAAAGATGTGTTTTGTGGTAGGACTTTATGATATTTTCCCACGGTATATACACCTAATGAGCTGCATGACACTACTTTCGCTACGATGGATGGAGTGTTGCTGCACAACAGGGTTCTTAACGTCCTGGTTGTCTGAAATCCACCTTCTGAGAAAGCTACAACCATAACTGCGATCACCAAGACGCCTGCCAAGCGTGGGGATTATGCCAAAACCCACCTTATGATAAGCACAAAAATGACTCGGCCCCCAGTCCCCGCCAGCTCTATTATTCCTGGCCCCCGTAGCAGGCCAGGTAACGGTGGAGCAGGGGGTGCTAAGAATCCCCGGAAGATGCCCGGCTACCGCTCTTATAAACGATCAGGAAGCAAATATTCAATGATGTCTCTGTGATCCATAAGGTGAAAACCGGAAGCGTCACCGTATCGTTAGGGGCACTTTAAATATCAATGTTAAGCTTGAGAGGTCGCGTCTGATAAACTCCACGCTCCGTCCTAGCGTTGCCCAAATCCAAAACCCCGAGAGCTTTCAACTCAAACTACATAACCGCTTTCAGTGCCTAGCTGAATGAGAAACAGTGGACGAGATTAACAACGGGTTGGTGGAAGCTATCCAAGCGGTGGCGTCTCAGTTCTTTAAGACCCCCACCGAAATAAACCGAAGAAACTCACAGAAGAAACCATCAAGCTGATAGAAGATCGGAATGAGATGAGACTGCAATTTTCAGTTGATATGCCGAACTACGGCAAGCTCAATAGACGAATTTCACTGGCACTGGGACACGACTTGCGCGCCTTCAATACAACGTTTTATGGACAGTTATACACTGCGACACGAGAACCCGTTGTCAGTGCAGCTCAGGACAAGAGAGCTAAACTGACCCGACACTATACCGAAGACATCCCGGACATCAGCCTATACGAGATTAGAATGGCTCTCAAACAGCTTAAGAACAACAAGGCGCCAGGTGATGACGGAATCACTACAGAACTTCTGAGAGCGGGTGGAAAACCGGTACTCTCAGTCCTCCAGAAGTTATTTAATTCCGTCATCCTTGAAGGTAAAACGCCAGAAGCATGGAGCAGAAGTGTAGTGGTACTGTTCATCAAAAAAGGTGACAAGACCTAGTTGAAGAACTACAGGCCCATTTCACTTCTGAGTCATGTTTATAAGCTGTTCTCGAGAGTCATTACGAATCGTCTTGCTCGTATGTTTGATGACTTTTGTGACTGACGACATCATAAAAGTCGCGGGTAGCCAATGGTTACAAGCAGCTAATAGCCGTACTTTGTGGCATTCTATGGGAGAGGCCTTTGTTCAACCATTTATAGCCATTTTAGACTAATTCCTTTATAAAACCAGATAACACAAGCTACAATACGGACGGTCAGACGGCAGAGTAACATTTTCGGCTAGGAGTATAAGTAGGTATTTTTTTAATATTGTTAAGTTTGCAATGACGCCTGCTAGGCGAATTACATTACAAAATTACAAATTTACGAGAGAAAAAATTATAGTCATGTGCGGGATTCGAACCCGCGTCCATCCACCCCTTTAGCCGGGGTATGCTCTAACCAATTGAGCTAACATGACACAAATTGTGTCATGTTAGCTCGTGTACTAGTGTGTGTGCTAGTGTAGTAGTATAAGTAGGTATATTTTGATTGTACTGGCTCAGTAGCTAGTACATAATCTGCGTTGTAAACTTCCAAGAAGTTGTCCTCTAAAAGTGGTGCAAGTAGGAACTGCAAAGGGTCCAACAAGAACAACTCCCGTTAGCTGAGATTGAATATATTATTAGTCGGTAGGTAAGTTGCTTTACGCATGGAGTTCAGAAGTGGCCCTAACTTTGCTTTATAAAGTTTAGTGTACAAAGAATATTTGATGCACTAACAACTGGTTTCGCAATCGTCCGATAAAAAAATCAGTGTGATAGAATGTTTACCATATTAATTAAAAACAAATGAACTTTTCTTTTGAATATATACACATACATTTATTTATTTTGAGATAAATGGAGTTTAGGATAAGATTATAATAAAATGAGGAATAAAAAACGAAGCACTTCTCGTTAGTGAAGCATTGATAGCGAGTATCTTGAGGAACTGTGTTCGATCCCCAAACTGGACAATTATTTTGGTATTCTGTCAGAGGAGTTCTTAGCCGGAATTTGGAGTTTCTCTACTTCCGTGCTCGGTAGATATCGATTATAATAGTCAATATTATGAATACGACAGTTTGTGTGTGAAAATATTAATGTGTACTCCTTCACGCTAAAACGGCTGTACTGATTTAGATGCAACTTGGAATATGAATAGTTTAGTTCCAGAATAAACACATATGCTACTTTTCACTATTATCTAGTATGTAATACTATTATTTTAAAGAGCAGACGCACAGAGCAGGTAATACAACAAAGAGCACTGGCCAGCAATTGATGGTATTCTGTTTTATTATTATATTACATATATATTGCTCGCGGTGAGAAATAGTCTACCCTTTTCCCAGCTGAAGAAATTGCAGAAGAACATAATAAGACGTGTAATCGTTATTGGTATCTCTTTGTTCCTTTAACAACATAACACAACGACAATCAGATGCTTTCATTTATCTCATGAATAAGTCGGAATAAAGTTACCTGATGTTGAAACGGAACACCTGCCAACGATCCCGGAAGCAATGAGCCTTCGCACAATTTTACAGAGACAACAGATATCGGTGAAATTCAATAAACCACCCGACTCATTGCCGAAGGTCGTCGGCAAAATAAACATGTGACAACCTGATTGCTGGCTTCGCGCTGCGAGTTAGGTAACGTCGCCTTCTCGACGCGCAATGCACTGACAAAATCTAAGTGAATAAATAAACCGATATCGCTATTCCAAAAGACTGATTCGATATAATGTTGGGGAGGTTTTTATCCGGAACGAAAATGGTTTTGCTGACATATAGCGGTGGAGATAGCGCTCGAAGAATATCAACCGAATTAAATTATGAGTTATACTTATAGCAAATCTTGGGTGTAAGCCCTTTTATTTGTGATGTTTTGAGGGGATTTTTACCGTTTCCGGGGGCTTAGAAACTTCAAAGCCTCGCATGGATCCGTTGAACAAATCTACGTCAATTTGTGATCTCAAGGGATAAGTTGGGATTGTAGTTGTCTGATTTCTTCTCAGAACATATCTGTCCTTGACAGTGGCATATATGTTATAGGAAACTAGGAAAAAAAGTTATACTTTGCTTTACGCTTTGAAATATATCTGAAAGGGATCGTGTTGAGCAATGTGACCCAAAGTCACAAGCTTCTTTGCTGCGGAAGCTTTTTATCACAATCTTACCCATAGGTCAATGTAATCAAACGTGGTAATCAGGCGTAAACTAAAATGGAAACTCACTATCAAAGTCTGTTGCGGGAATACAGCGTCAAGTGCTTGGACAGATTTTCTACTTAGGAAACTTTTAGTACTTATTAGCTGATCAGGCGGTGATTTGCAAAATGTCGTAGTACCATGCTATAAATAATAATGAGTGCCGTTCTGAGACAACGACCGGGCACGATCGGTTGACGTACCAACACTGTATGTTCGTCTGTCTGTCTAGCTCCTAAACATAATGAGTTGCGATGAACTTTACCGAGTTTGTAAATAATATGTATGTTGTGTATTTGAAAATAATATGTATGTTCGTAAAATTTATTGATATAAATTTAAATTAAACAGTGACAATCACGATTATGACACTAGGAATAAAGATAAAATAGTGGTACCAGGTTTTAGATTAGCGAAGACAAATAAAAGGACCTTTTTTAGGCAATTTTGTGCGGGTTTATAATAAATTTCCAAACCACTACGAACCACCGACTACGAAGCCTACATGTATCGAAAAAAGTTATCTGCAGAATTAGTCTGATCTATGGAAAATATTATTGTTCTATACGTATTACGCTGATTAAGATTAGACAACGTTTAAGCATAGCAGCGTTAGAGCGTGATTTACGTGAATATGTTTCGAAACAGCATATTAATTCCAAACAATACATTTTTCTATTCAGTACAACAATACCTATACCTACATGTACAGATATCATGTAAAATATTTGGATTAAATATTTTAAAAACTATTCGTAATTTATAATACATTCCTAAACATAATTTATGACTGAAGATTGAATGTATAATGTTTTTGTTTACTTTTCGTGAAATATGGGTACTATAATGCGGTTAAAATAAGAATAGGCTCTAGGCTAACTGCACTTATATAAGTACGATCAGCAGAACAAACTTAAACATAGAGAAGCGCCATTTATTTATACGTAATTTTAAATGAGTGACCAGAAATTGTTAATATTTATAAATTCATATATTGGTTTACATGAGGTTTGATGACATCGCAGGCGTCAAGGTCTTATTTCTCCGTCATTCAGTGTACTACGCGACAGTGGTTGTTGATCATTTCTTTTTTTTATAGTTATATTTGTTATTGTTACTCGTTACGATGAATACGATGAGTCTGACTGAGTCGGCCATCAGGGCATGAGCGGCATGGAAGAGTTATTCAGATTAAGATACCTAAGTGTAAAATTTTGCTAACAAATAAAATCAGTTCTAATTATTTCTGTTTGCTGTAAAGTCACAACTTCATTTACCTACCTATAATTACTTGTTCTTTTTAAACGACTGCCCACAAAAAGGAGTGTTATGTTTTCAGGGTAATAATATGTATGTTTGTGGGATTTTTTTTATTCCACCATAACTACTAAACGGCTTAACCGATTTTAATCTACCTATGAGATATCGTTAGATTTGTCTTGATAGCGCAAGTGGCACTAGGTAAATAACAAAAAATGTTGAATTTTTGACGCTACATAATGAGAAAAACCATTAATTTTTCCTTCCGAACCCATCGTGTTGGTTATAATAAAATGAAAGGCTTTAATGATTTAATAAATATATATAACTTGCAGTTTTAATTTCAATGAAACGATAAAACGCTGAACGAAAATAAATAATTCGTAGTTGGTTTTATTTATTAATTTATTCTTGTTTTATTGTTTGTTTTTCTTGCACACTGTACCAAATTTTAGTTTTGACGTCACAACATGGCGCTAGGCCGCGCCGGTCCTGCTCTTATTTTAATCGCATTGCACATAAAATTTCACTTGTATCATATTTTTAAATAGTATTTGTTCGCGTGTGCGTCAAATATTTCACAGATTTTATTGGACATGTCTTCATTATTTAATAGTTTATGTGAGATCGGCTACAATATTCTTACTACATTATTTTCACGTTATTGTTTTGCTTTGCGTTCTACGTACAAATTATTCGTAAAGCAATCTATTTTTGGACCTAAAAGTCATTACAACTGCAATCATGTATCAAAAAACTGTTTTTATGTCGGTAATAAAAAAGTTGCTTGTGATTAAAAATGAACGTTGCTATTACTTACCTTGATCAGAGATAACGTTTGACTCGATGCAATGGTAGGAACTACTTATAATGGTCACTGAATATATAAATACTATTTCGGTGAATACGAAACCTTGAATTCGAAATGAGGTCATATTTGCATCCAAAATCAATGTGGAAAAAGATGGCTAAAAATCCAGAGAACTTTGGCCGCCAACAAAATCGAACAAATAATGAATTTAACGTTGAATTATAGTAAATTTAGTAATGCAAACACAGCCACAAAATCTTACAGTTGTAGCTGATGAAAGAAAATACTTATGTCACCATAAAACAAATAAAAAAAATATATTTTAAAAATGTGCAAAGTTGGCATGCCTCACGGAACTTGCTATCGGCACATAATAAAAAGGAGTAGAAAGATCTCTCTGCAAAGATATTTAAATAATAAGTAAGCAACTCTGCGATGACGCAATAAAGAACAATTCAGATCGCACACCGCTCAGCACCTAACATTTATATTCACCTACAAGGAGCCTCTCTTTCTATCGCATAGCTCATATCTCTTCTGACGCCGTACGTGAGTTAGGGTTGTGATATTATGCTCACTTGCTTAAGGTACCTAGTATTTGCAGAAAACTTTTTTATACCTACGGGTAGATATGTACTTACTCGTTTACACACTCACTCACTACATTCCGACCTGTGCCGCCACGCCGTGCACACCTGTCTACAGCTCCGCCAGTATCTCCCAGTGAGACCGCAATAGTCCCCGCACTATTGCCGTCTCACTCGGGTCATCGTTCCGACGCTAGTTGCAGACCAGTGCCTTGGAATACGCAGCCCTGACGAAGTTTTTGTTTTGTGTGCAGAAGCTGAGCAGCCGCCGAACGCCGAGCAACGCGAGCTACGAGCTCGCCGTGCCGTCGCGCAGAGGCGCTCTAAGACGTCAGGCATTACCACCTACCCAAGTCCCTTGTTTCGGACGAACAACATCATATCGGGCTGGTGGTCTTGTTTTGACCGCACTTTTCGGTGCGCATTTCACCACTTTACTACCCGACACAACATAGTAACAGTCGCGTAACAACACACTTTGTGCTGTTAAGCGACGTCGTTCAGGCGTGGGGTAGCGTCAGCCAAACCCGTCTGAACGATCAAATCCGCCATTTGCTGCGGTCGCAGTGTGACACCCTACGGTGACAACGGCCACTGTTGTTGTTTTGGTTTAACCTTGCACCGTGGCCTTTCCCGCTTCACGGGTCAGCCGAAGCAAGCTGGGCTCCGGGATTACTGGCCTTGGGGTCACCCCTAGTCAACCCCGGAGTAGCGCTTAGGAGCACCCCTCTCCGCCGAGAAAAAAGCTCGGAGAGGGTACACAACTAGGGCACACCATAGGTACTCACTCCCTCTCACACAAGTGAGCTCACGAGTTGCGAGAGGGAGACAGAACCCGTTAGGCCATCCTGAGTATTCCCCTCAGGATGCAACGTCCCTCTAACGGTGAGGTGGAGGTCCTTCAGACCTTCGCCCTCCGCTACCCCGAACTCTACGCTGATCATCAGCAATCACTTAACGATGCAGAGAGTGCCCGCCTCACGGACACTCTCATCGCTCCCTCCGGAACTCCAATTCCGGAGGCCATCGTCCCTCCTCTGACCCGGTCCTTCTCAGAGGACAGCCCGACTTCGCCCGCTCCGGGCCCTGACAACAGACGCACGGTGGCAGCCCCTCCCCGTGAGAGGTCTCGCTCGCGCTCACCGATCGGGAGGCCAGCGAGCACCCGTCCCTCCATCGCCGTTGTCGAGCCCACTTCGGACTCCGAAGCGGAGATGGATGTAGATCCGAGTCGTGCCTTACGCACTGACTCGGACTCCGATAACGACGGCTATACCGTCGTAGACAGAAAACGCAAGCGTGCTCCTAAAGCCGCTAGTTGCGCAACTTCCGCCCCTCCCGCCAAGGCACCCGCTAAGGCCCCCGCCTCCGGCAAGAAGCCGACCCCCGCCCCGCGCCCCGCGTCTCCTCCCTCCGCTCCGGCCACCACTGCCGCGTCCCCTCAGGACGCGAGCGCGCGCCGCGAAAAACCACCTCCGCCCCTGTTCATTCAGGACAAAACCAAATGGGACATGCTGTCCCGTTTAGTTTCGGATCGTGGGATCCACTACACTAATGCCCGCTCCACGCAGCAGGGCATTAAAGTTCAAGTGTCCACCATTAGCGACCACAGAGCGCTAACAAAGCTCCTCCGTAAAGAGAGCATAAGTTTTCACACTTATGCGCTCGAAGAGGAGAAAGTCCTCCGAGTGGTCATCCGCGGTGTGCCCAAGGAGGTACATACCGATTCGGTATGTGCCGACCTGAAGGCACAAGACTTCCCCGTACATGCAGTTCACCGCATGTACAGCGGGAAGGACCGCAGTCCCTACGATCTAGTACTCGTAGTACTAGATCGTACACCTGAAGGCAAGGCCATTTTTAATTTAAAAAAGGTCTGTGGCCTCTCAGGACTCGATGTCCAAGCCCCATACAAAAATGGGAGTCCCTCGCAGTGCCATAACTGCCAACTATACGGGCACGCCTCCCGTTTCTGCTTCGCTCGCGCTAGGTGCGTTAAGTGCCTAGGCGATCACGCGACAGCAGCGTGCACTCGCACCCGGGATTCACCGGACCCACCCAGCTGTGTTTTATGCGGTGCTCAAGGGCATACCGCGAATTACCGTGGTTGCCCTAAAGCACCACGAGTGAACCACAGGGTGGCAAGGCATAGGCCGACCCGTCCCTCTTACGACCGTTACCAACGGGTAAGCCCTAAACTAACGGTAGTACCTGCCTCACAGGTAATACCCGCGCCGCTCCCAGCCCGTAACGCATGGTCTAAACCACCCAGTATGGTTAAGACCGTCGCTACCGCCCGCGCCCCGGCCCGCGCGCCCGCACCCGCGCCCGCACCCGCACCCGCCCGCGCCGCGGCCCCTGCCCGCGCACCGGCCCCGGCTCGCCCCGCGCTCCCGGCACCCGTCGCCAACACCATTCGCGCGCCTCCCCGCGCCGCTTCCCGGCCACAAGCTCCACCTATGCCATTGATGGCTGCCCCTCTTCAAGAGGCAATCAACCTAGTCAGCGATCTGGCTATGTCGGTTGACATCAATGAGGTACAAGAGCTATTCCACAAGATGCAATACGCTCAATCCCCAGCGGACGTGATCCAATACACATTGGAACACGCGAATTTACTTAGCGCCCTTAAGCGCTTCGTTCCCCAGGCCCCTCCCCAGTACAACCACTATGGGTAGTACAACCGAACGCACGAAACCGTACTCAGTTTCGTTAGCGTCATTTAACGCTGACGGCCTCTTCAAACAACGTGACCTCGTCCACGACTTTTGTTGTACCCACCTTATCGATATCATATGCGTGCAGGAAACCTTTCTAAAACCGGGGAAGGCGAACCCTAGGTTTGCCAACTACAGAACGGTACGTGATGATAGAGTGAACTCCCGTGGGGGAGGCACTCTTATCTATTACAAAAGGTCCCTGCACTGCATTCCCCTACCTACCCCGACTCTTGTTAATATGGAAGCATCTTGTTGCCTCCTAGCTATGACTGGTCATCAACCTATAGTCATAGCATCCTGTTACCAAGCTTGCAAAAAGCCGATCGTCCGAGCTGACTTAGAAGCCCTATTCTCATTAGGAAGCGCCGTCATTCTGATTGGCGACTTCAACAGTAAGCACATCCTATGGAATTGTAACGTCAACAATCCCAGAGGTATTGCACTTGAAAACCTAATCGCAGAACTTAACTTTGACATAATTGCGCCCACTGAGCCCACTCACTACCCTTATATGGAAAACCACCGATCTGACTTGCTTGACATGGCACTATTCAGAGGCGTAACACTCCGGTTACGCTCCATAGAAGTGGTTCACGAGCTTCACTCTGACCACCGACCCATTATACTGCGACTAGGTCCCGACCCAACGACTGACCTCCCCCGCCCCACTAAGACGATAGTGAACTGGAAGCAAGTAGGCGATGCCCTAAAGGCTATCAGTTCACCGGACCTAGACAAGATCCCTGACGACATCCTGACAAAAGATGACGTAACCCTTGCGATCGATTCGTTCACCAATCACCTCTCCACCGTAGTAGGTGCATCCGCAAAGGAGGTCATAGTGCCGGACGACCGGCGCCTTGTCATTCCAGCGGATGTGAGGCGATTGGTGACGGAGAGTAAAGCAGTAACCCGACATTACGACTCTTACCCCAGTAAAGAGAACAAAACTAAGAAACGCCACTTTGAACGCATGGTTCAAAGTCGCATGTCTGAGTTGCGTGATCAACAATGGGGCGATAAACTTTCAAACCTCGTGCCAAGCCACCATGCTTACTGGGACTTGGCGCGAGGCTTGAAAGGAAGTAACCATAACGACATGCCTCCCTTATACAGACCAGTCCCACTAGTCCCAGCGTTCTTTGACGAAGACAAAGCTGAGTGCCTAGCTGATAGCCTAGAGGCTCAGTGTTCCCCTAACGTAGATCACGTTGACCAAGCTCACCTCGATTCGGTGGATGCTGAAGTCGAACGTAAAAGCTCTGTGGTCACCTCTGAACTCCCACCAATCACCTTAGCGACTTACGCTGAGGTGGAGAGACTGATCAAGGCCCTCCGACCGCGCAAATCCCCCGGTGCCGATGGCATCTCCAACAGGGTTCTTAAAACCCTCTCTCCTCCTCTCATCCATCTCTTAGTCAGCATCTTCAATGCTGCTATGAGCCACTGCTTATTCCCAGACACCTGGAAATGTGCAAATGTCATTGGCATTCACAAACCAGGCAAAAGCTCATCTGACCCCACCAGTTACCGCCCCATCAGCCTCCTCAGTGCCTTAGGCAAACTTTACGAGCGGTTACTTGCAAACCGTCTCCAGTCCCATGCTAAGGAACACCACCTTATCCCAGATGAGCAGTTTGGCTTCAGACCCGGACACTCATGCGTCCAACAGGTGCACCGCCTCACGGAGCACATCATTGAGGGCTTCAATAAGTACCCCAAACCCCAGACTACGCTAGCAGTCTTCCTCGACGTAGCGAAAGCTTTTGACAAAGTCTGGCACAACGGCTTGATCTACAAGCTATACCAATTTGGCGTGCCAGAACGTCTTGTGCTCATCCTACAAGACTTCCTTAAAGCCAGAAGCTTTCGCTATCGCGTGGAAGGCACCCTCTCCTCCCCCCACCCAGTCAGAGCCGGAGTCCCTCAGGGCTCCGTGCTATCACCTATTCTCTTTGCACTGTATACCAGTGACATCCCACGCTCTCAGCCCAAAGTATTCCTAGCCCAATATGCGGATGATACCGCCATTTACACCACTGGGTGGCATATCAACAGACAGTCCTATTTCGTCATGCAACGGGCCATCACCGAGATCGGTGACTGGTTCCGAAAATGGCGCATCGCGGTCAACCCAGCTAAAAGCACAGCTATGTGCTTTACTGAGAAGACACGCTCCCCTTACCCGAAACCGCTTATTTTGTTCGACGAACCCATTCCCTGGGTTCCTAGAACAAAATACCTCGGAGTCACCCTTGATCGTCATCTCACCTTTAACGATCACATAACAACCGTCCGTAACAGAGCGGCCTTCATAATGGGTCGCCTTGGTCCCCTACTTCGCAAAGAGAGTAAAATGTCTCTTAGTAATAAGAAGACACTTTACACTGCCTGCATCCGCCCCATCATGACTTACGCATCAGTAGTGTTTAGTCATGCTAGTGAGGCCCACCTTCATAAACTTCAAGTCATCCAAAACCGTTTTCTTCGTAATGCAACCGGCGCCCCGTGGTATATCCGGAACACCGAGTTGCATTGCGACTTAAACCTTCCCTCTCTAGCGCAGTTCAATAAGGACTGCGCCCGCCGATACTTTGATCGAGCGCCCCACCACCCGAACCCATTGGTTGTCCAGGCATCGAACTACTCGACTGCCTCTTCTATCCCATTTTTCAAACCCCCCCGTCGCCGACCACGGCAGGTATTAGACGACCCGGATGACCCCATCGCAGCCATTACGTTGGCAGCTTTAGCGTTATCCGCAAGTCGTCGAGGTAAAATCCCCAGGTGTGAGGTAATCAGAGGTCACACAATCAAACACCGAGCTCGCCGGCGAGCTCGAGGCAAAAACAAGGTCACGATAAATTGCTCTCCAAATAGTCAAAGAGTATTATTCAGTAGGGCCCAATTGTGCAACACTGCAGTTGCACAGAGGCATTTTGCTCCGATCCCCCCCATGTCTCTCGACAGCGAGACAAGCCGAGGTCCGAACCACAGTGGTGCCCTTGAGCTCGCTGTCAACCCCTCCTATAGTAGCGGTACGTTTTCGGCGTCCGCAGGAGACGGAGGTAGAAAGCGCTTTTCGCCTTCTACGCCCGTCTCGGGAGAAGTGCCTTCGGCACTTCTCCCTCCCGGGCTATTGTAGGGCCAGGCCCTCGCCCAAAACCCGGTGGAGCTGGACGACCGCACAGGCGGTAGCCAGCATCTATGTCCTCCCTAAACAAAACAAACTTACTCGTTTATCTAAAAGGCATATATATAATGTATGTTCGATTTATTAAGGTGCAAGTTTACTTAATCTGGATTGACTTTTTATTTATTTATAACTTATAGGCTAGCCTTTGAACACTTTATCGTTACCTGATGGTAAGTGATGTGGTCGAAGATGTTTTTTTTTTGTTTTTTTATGCCTGATAGGTTAGCCTTTGACCACTATCTCACCTGATGATACGTGATGATGTGGTCGAAGATGTTGTTCAGGCTAACCTAGAATTACTGGCTCTCAAGGACAGCTGCCGGAACACACCGTTAGGTGCTTGGCGACAGATTTTCAACTTGAGGGTGGTAGCTAACCAGGCGGGCATTCGCAAAGTGCCCTACCACTATGCTGTAACGACTGTCATCCTAGTACAACAACCGGGGCCGACGGCTTAACATGCTCTCCGTAGCACGGAAGCGCTCAGTAGTAATGTCGCCAGCGGTCACCCATCCAAGTCATGACCGCGGCGGACGTTGCTTAACTTTGCTGATTAATTCAGAATAGCTAAGCAAACTTCGCTACGAGCGCTTCATTATTCGGATTCGCATCGTTATTCAGACTTACCTACATTTACTTACTGGCTCTCAAGGACAGCTACCGGAACACACCGTTAGGTGACAATTAAATAGTAATAGAAGTGGGCTGGAGCATTTGGACTGCCTGTGAGTCTGCTATGACTTATAGGTTGTCTAAATGCTTTTATTGTAGTGGCTTTAGTGTCATTCCGACCTGTGCCGCCACGCCGTGCACACCTGTCTACAGCTCCGCCAGTATCTCCCAGTGAGACCGCAATAGTCCCCGCACTATTGCCGTCTCACTCGGGTCATCGTTCCGACGCTAGTTGCAGACCAGTGCCTTGGAATACGCAGTCCTGACGAAGTTTTTGTTTTGTGTGCAGAAGCTGAGCAGCCGCCGAACGCCGAGCAACAAGAGCTACGAGCTCGCCGTGCCGTCGCGCAGAGGCGCTCTAAGACGTCAGGCATTACCACCTACCCAAGTCCCTTGTTTCGGACGAACAACATCATATCGGGCTGGTGGTCTTGTTTTGACCGCACTTTTCGGTGCGCATTTCACCACTTTACTACCCGACACAACATAGTAACAGTCGCGTAACAACACACTTTGTGCTGTTAAGCGACGTCGTTCAGGCGTGGGGTAGCGTCAGCCAAACCCGTCTGAACGATCAAATCCGCCATTTGCTGCGGTCGCAGTGTGACACCCTACGGTGACAACGGCCACTGTTGTTGTTTTGGTTTAACCTTGCACCGTGGCCTTTCCCGCTTCACGGGTCAGCCGAAGCAAGCTGGGCTCCGGGATTACTGGCCTTGGGGTCGCCCCTAGTCAACCCCGGAGTAGCGCTTAGGAGCACCCCTCTCCGCCGAGAAAAAAGCTCGGAGAGGGTACACAACTAGGGCACACCCTAGGTACACACTCCCTCTCACACAGTGAGCTCACAAGGTGTGTGAGGGAATTCAAACCCTTGATAGGGCGTCCTGAGTATTCCCCTCAGGATGCAGTCCCGTCCCTCTAACGGTGAGGTGCAGGTCCTTCAGACCTTCGCCCTCCGCCACCCCGATCTGTATGTTGCTCATATGCAACTCCTAGAAGAGGAAGCGAGTGCCCGCCTCACGGACACTCTTATTGCTCCCTCCGGGACTTCAATCCCGGAGGCCAACGTCCCTCCTCTGACCCGGTCCTTCTCAGAGGACAGCCCGCTTTCGCCCGCCCCGGGCCCGGACAATAGACGCACGGTGGCAGCCCCTCCCCGTGAGAGGTCTCGCTCGCGCTCACCGATCGGGAGGCCAGCGAGCACCCGTCCCTCCATCGCCGTTGTCGAGCCCACTTCGGACTCCGAAACGGAGATGGAAGTAGATCCGAGTCGCGCCTTACGCACTGACTCGGACTCCGATAACGACGGCTATACCGTCGTTGACCGCAAACGCAAGCGTGCTCCTAAAGCCGCTAGTTGCGCAACTTCCGCCCCTCCCGCCAAGGCACCCGCTAAGGCCCCCGCCTCCGGCAAGAAGCCGACCCCCGCCCCGCGCCCCGCGTCTCCTCCCTCCGCTCCGGCCACTACTGCCGCGTCCCCTCAGGACGCGAGCGCGCGCCGCGAAAAACCACCTCCGCCCCTGTTCATTCAGGACAAAACCAAATGGGACATGCTGTCCCGTTTAGTTTCGGATCGTGGGATCCATTACACTAATGCCCGCTCCACGCAGCAGGGCATTAAAGTCCAAGTGCCCACCAGTAGCGACCACAGAGCGCTAACAAAGCTCCTCCGTAAAGAGAGCATAAGTTTTCATACTTATGCGCTCGAAGAGGAGAAAGTCCTTCGCGTTGTGATTCGCGGTGTGCCTAAGGAGATACATACCGATGCGGTATGTGACGACCTTAAAGCACAAGACTTCCCTGTGCATGCGGTTCACCGCATGTACAGCGGGAAGGACCGCAGTCCATATGACCTAGTCTCGTAGTACTAGACCGTACACCAGAGGGCAAGGCCATTTTTAATTTAAAAAAGGTCTGTGGCCTCTCAGGACTCGATGTCCAAGCCCCATACAAAAATGGAAGTCCCTCGCAGTGCCATAACTGCCAACTATACGGGCACGCCTCCCGTTTCTGCTTCGCTCGCGCTAGGTGCGTTAAGTGCCTAGGCGATCACGCGACAGCAGCGTGCACTCGCACCCGGGATTCGCCGGACCCACCAAGTTGTGTTCTATGCGGTGCTCAAGGGCATACCGCGAATTACCGTGGTTGCCCTAAAGCACCACGAGTGAACCACAGGGTGGCAAGGCATAGGCCGACCCGTCCCTCTTACGACCGTTACCAACGGGTAAGCCCTAAACTAACGGTAGTACCTGCCTCACAGGTAATACCCGCGCCGCTCCCAGCCCGTAACGCATGGTCTAAACCACCCAGTATGGTTAAGACCGTCGCTACCGCCCGCGCCCCGGCCCGCGCGCCCGCACCCGCGCCCGCACCCGCACCCGCCCGCGCCGCGGCCCCTGCCCGCGCACCGGCCCCGGCTCGCCCCGCGCTCCCGGCACCCGTCGCCAACACCATTCGCGCGCCTCCCCGCGCCGCTTCCCGGCCACAAGCTCCACCTATGCCATTGATGGCTGCCCCTCTTCAAGAGGCAATCAACCTAGTCAGCGATCTGGCTATGTCGGTTGACATCAATGAGGTACAAGAGCTATTCCACAAGATGCAATACGCTCAATCCCCAGCGGACGTGATCCAATACACATTGGAACACGCGAATTTACTTAGCGCCCTTAAGCGCTTCGTTCCCCAGGCCCCTCCCCAGTACAACCACTATGGGTAGTACAACCGAACGCACGAAACCGTACTCAGTTTCGTTAGCGTCATTTAACGCTGACGGCCTCTTCAGACAACGTGACCTCGTCCACGACTTTTGTTGTACCCACCTTATCGATATCATATGCGTGCAGGAAACCTTTCTAAAACCGGGGAAGGCGAACCCTAGGTTTGCCAATTACAGAACGGTACGTGATGATAGAGTGAACTCCCGTGGGGGAGGCACTCTTATCTATTACAAAAGGTCCCTGCACTGCATTCCCCTACCTACCCCGACTCTTGTTAATATGGAAGCATCTTGTTGCCTCCTAGCTATGACTGGTCATCAACCTATAGTCATAGCATCCTGTTACCAAGCTTGCAAAAAGCCGATCGTCCGAGCTGACTTAGAAGCCCTATTCTCATTAGGAAGCGCCGTCATTCTGATTGGCGACTTCAACAGTAAGCACATCCTATGGAATTGTAACGTCAACAATCCCAGAGGTATTGCACTTGAAAACCTAATCGCAGAACTTAACTTTGACATAATTGCGCCCACTGAGCCCACTCACTACCCTTATATGGAAGACCACCGATCTGACTTGCTTGACATGGCACTATTCAGAGGCGTAACTCTCCGGGTACGCTCCATAGAAGTGGTTCACGAGCTTCACTCTGACCACCGACCCATTATACTGCGACTAGGTCCCGACCCAACGACTGACCTCCCCCGCCCCACTAAGACGATAGTGAACTGGAAGCAAGTAGGCGATGCCCTAAAGGCTATCAGTTCACCGGACCTAGACAAGATCCCTGACGACATCCTGACAAAAGATGACATAACCCTTGCGATCGATTCGTTCACCAATCACCTCTCCACCGTAGTAGGTGCATCCGCAAAGGAGGTCATAGTGCCGGACGACCGGCGCCTTGTCATTCCAGCGGATGTGAGACGATTGGTGACGGAGAGTAAAGCAGTGACCCGACATTACGACTCTTACCCCAGTAAAGAGAACAAAACTAAGAAACGCCACTTTGAACGCATGGTTCAAAGTCGCATGTCTGAGTTGCGTGATCAACAATGGGGCGATAAACTTTCAAACCTCGTGCCAAGCCACCATGCTTACTGGGACTTGGCGCGAGGCTTGAAAGGAAGTAACCATAACGACATGCCTCCCTTATACAGACCAGTCCCACTAGTCCCAGCGTTCTTTGACGAAGACAAAGCTGAGTGCCTAGCTGATAGCCTAGAGGCTCAGTGTTCCCCTAACGTAGATCACGTTGACCAAGCTCACCTCGATTCGGTGGATGCTGAAGTCGAACGTAAAAGCTCTGTGGTCACCTCTGAACTCCCACCAATCACCTTAGCGACTTACGCTGAGGTGGAGAGACTGATCAAGGCCCTCCGACCGCGCAAATCCCCCGGTGCCGATGGCATCTCCAACAGGGTTCTTAAAACCCTCTCTCCTCCTCTCATCCATCTCTTAGTCAGCATCTTCAATGCTGCTATGAGCCACTGCTTATTCCCAGACACCTGGAAATGTGCAAATGTCATTGGCATTCACAAACCAGGCAAAAGCTCATCTGACCCCACCAGTTACCGCCCCATCAGCCTCCTCAGTGCCTTAGGCAAACTTTACGAGCGGTTACTTGCAAACCGTCTCCAGTCCCATGCTAAGGAACACCACCTTATCCCAGATGAGCAGTTTGGCTTCAGACCCGGACACTCATGCGTCCAACAGGTGCACCGCCTCACGGAGCACATCATTGAGGGCTTCAATAAGTACCCCAAACCCCAGACTACGCTAGCAGTCTTCCTCGACGTAGCGAAAGCTTTTGACAAAGTCTGGCACAACGGCTTGATCTACAAGCTATACCAATTTGGCGTGCCAGAACGTCTTGTGCTCATCCTACAAGACTTCCTTAAAGCCAGAAGCTTTCGCTATCGCGTGGAAGGCACCCTCTCCTCCCCCCACCCAGTCAGAGCCGGAGTCCCTCAGGGCTCCGTGCTATCACCTATTCTCTTTGCACTGTATACCAGTGACATCCCACGCTCTCAGCCCAAAGTATTCCTAGCCCAATATGCGGATGATACCGCCATTTACACCACTGGGTGGCATATCAACAGACAGTCCTATTTCGTCATGCAACGGGCCATCACCGAGATCGGTGACTGGTTCCGAAAATGGCGCATCGCGGTCAACCCAGCTAAAAGCACAGCTATGTGCTTTACTGAGAAGACACGCTCCCCTTACCCGAAACCGCTTATTTTGTTCGACGAACCCATTCCCTGGGTTCCTAGAACAAAATACCTCGGAGTCACCCTTGATCGTCATCTCACCTTTAACGATCACATAACAACCGTCCGTAACAGAGCGGCCTTCATAATGGGTCGCCTTGGTCCCCTACTTCGCAAAGAGAGTAAAATGTCTCTTAGTAATAAGAAGACACTTTACACTGCCTGCATCCGCCCCATCATGACTTACGCATCAGTAGTGTTTAGTCATGCTAGTGAGGCCCACCTTCATAAACTTCAAGTCATCCAAAACCGTTTTCTTCGTAATGCAACCGGCGCCCCGTGGTATATCCGGAACACCGAGTTGCATTGCGACTTAAACCTTCCCTCTCTAGCGCAGTTCAATAAGGACTGCGCCCGCCGATACTTTGATCGAGCGCCCCACCACCCGAACCCATTGGTTGTCCAGGCATCGAACTACTCGACTGCCTCTTCTATCCCATTTTTCAAACCCCCCCGTCGCCGACCACGGCAGGTATTAGACGACCCGGATGACCCCATCGCAGCCATTACGTTGGCAGCTTTAGCGTTATCCGCAAGTCGTCGAGGTAAAATCCCCAGGTGTGAGGTAATCAGAGGTCACACAATCAAACACCGAGCTCGCCGGCGAGCTCGAGGCAAAAACAAGGTCACGATAAATTGCTCTCCAAATAGTCAAAGAGTATTATTCAGTAGGGCCCAATTGTGCAACACTGCAGTTGCACAGAGGCATTTTGCTCCGATCCCCCCCATGTCTCTCGACAGCGAGACAAGCCGAGGTCCGAACCACAGTGGTGCCCTTGAGCTCGCTGTCAACCCCTCCTATAGTAGCGGTACGTTTTCGGCGTCCGCAGGAGACGGAGGTAGAAAGCGCTTTTCGCCTTCTACGCCCGTCTCGGGAGAAGTGCCTTCGGCACTTCTCCCTCCCGGGCTATTGTAGGGCCAGGCCCTCGCCCAAAACCCGGTGGAGCTGGACGACCGCACAGGCGGTAGCCAGCATCTATGTCCTCCCTAAAAAAAAAAAAAAAAAAAAAAAAAAAAAAAAAAAAAAAAAAAAAAAAATAAAAGGCTTTAGTGTTGTACATAGTTTGTAGTATTTTGTTTAATAAAGGCACACCGCTGCGCCGGTAAAAAAAAATAGAAGTTAATATATACATACACAGCTGTTGGTCATTCATAAAAATGAATAAATAAAAAAAATATGTACTAGAAACTTATAGGTAGGCGAACATTTTCTTACCTTTTGCTGTCCTTTGGAAGTGAGAAAACCTCGAGATTTAGAACTTTTTTGTTTCTTTGAGCTATTATCTATGAGCCTTGATGAATATCCTTCTATGAGCGAACACAGCTTGCATACGAATAGCTAACCCTCAAAACCAAGTTAAGTAAATTAAGTTGTTGTCTTAGGATGGCTAGCTACGACCCTTCAGTAGAAAATCTGTCGCCAATCACCTAACGGTGTGATCCGGAAGCTGTCCTTGAGAGTCAGTAATTCTCTATAGGTTGGCCTGAACAACATCTTTGACCACGTCATCGCTTATGTTTGAAATGTATTTAATTGCTTTAATATGTATAGGTTTTATTTCTATACATAGAGATATTCAATTCAAATTCAAATTCAAAATCATTTATTCAATTTAGGCGTCTACGACGCTCTTATGAAGGTCAATTACAAATTTTAATATTGAAATATTCTACATTGTACTGCCACGTTCAGCAAATAAAGTTTATAGAGCCACTGCGAGAAGAACGGGCAAGAAACTCGGGGCCATTCTTTTAAACGTCTTTTTACAATGTGTTATAAACAATATAATACAATTATTACAATATTTGTTTAAATTACGTAGGAGACATGTGATGGCTTGGCAGAGGTGGAATTTTCCAAGCATTTTTGTCGTTTAAGTAATCACAAACTGTGTAGTAGGATTTCTTCATCAAAATATTTTTCACGTGCAATTTGAATTTTCCTTCTGTGAGCATTGTAATATGTTCGGGAATTTTATTATAAAACCGCACACAATTACCTAAAAAGGACCTTTTATTTGTCTTTGCTAATCTAAAACATGGTACCGTTAATTTATATTTGTTCCTAGTGTTGTAATGATGGTTGTCACTGTTTAATTTAAATTTACTCAATTTTTTCCGAACATACATAATATTTTCAAATATATACAGACTCGGTAAAGTTAATATATCAATTTCTTTAAAAAGATCCCTTAGAGATCTTTGACCACGTCATCGCGTCATATAAAATCTCTTTTCTGTGGTTCTATATTATGTTCATATGTGTGAATAGAAATGTTATGTACTGAGCAGTGTGCGATCTGAATTGGTTCTTAATGTATCGTAACAAGGCTGCTTATTTATTGAAACGTCTGTGCGGAGAGATCCTTTTGTTCCTTTTTATTATGTACTAAGGCGCGGAGTGCGCCAGGAGGGCTGCCAACGCCTATACCTAATTAGGTATACATTAGGCAATATCAGAATAAATGTAACAAAAAGGATTAGTGCGTAATATAACGGGTTTAGTTATAGTTCGCTTAACGGCAATTGAATATATATTTGATATGTTTAACTGTATGTGCCTATGAAAATTTAAAAGCATTGGCACAGTTTATCTTAATTGAGTACGCTCTCAAGTGGTTTACAATTAAAACGACACCATCTTGTATCTTTCGAGCAATACACTTATTTGGGAACTTTGGTTTCACGATATCTTCTGGTCTCTCTTAAACCTGGTGTAGATCCCGTCAAAAAAAGAAATTCATTGAGTATACATAAAAACTAAATTGCTATATTGACTTCCTCGCTAATGATCGCACTTTCATAAAATAACTGGCATTATGAAAATAATGTAAAGCCCTCTACTGGAATACGAATAATCAAAGTACCCGAGTTGAACTTTACAGCACTAATTGTGTCGTTATGATTCTCTAGAAAATGTTTCGTTCCCACTGATAATGAAATTTGACACAGAAACTGAATTGACGAGTCTTATCTGTAACCCCGAGGTGGTAGAAGAGGTCGTGCTGCTCACATTCAATGTCATACTCAAGCCGTAGAAAGATGTATTAAAATTGTAACTGTGTAATGTCTAAGTTCAGTGTGGCACAATAGAGATGCACATATAAAAAAAACGTCCGAAAAGCAGACAAATAATCTCTCAGTTTAAGAACAAACCTAAACTACTCTACTACAACACGTTCAATTTAATTATTATACAGGATGTCCCAAGAAGTAGTGATATACTGAAGCTGGGAGGTAGAGGACCTAGAGAGCTATCTGAATCACCCCAATGTATGTACCGCGATTTTGAGTATTTTCGGAGTTATGACTTTTTCTTTAATTTTTCACCTATCGCCGAGTACGATGAGATTTTTACATATGGTGACTTGAATTATTCCGGTAGTATTATTCAGTATTCAATCTTGTAATTTTGAAAATATTATTGAGTCTAAATGGTGTTTTATACTCTTTGATAAGTAACATTCATTAACAAATGCGAGATTTATACGTTTTTACTGTATTTTGTTGATATTTTGATATAGCAAAACAAGTAGTTATAAACATGTTTGGGGTTTTGTGGTGGCACCTAACAATAAATCTTTATTTTTAATAAATTCAGGTGTTACTTTGCGGTAATCTATATACAATAATAACAAATATTTTAAGAAAACATTAAATTAATATTTTAGAAAAATACTCAAAAAGTATATCTAGTGACAATTCGGCCTAATTTTCCTGTTTAGCTGACGTGACGTCACAAACGCCACGCAGCCAAACTAGACGAATTTTCTACGCATTTCGCTTCTACACGAAGCATCCTCAGGAGGTCTTGACTCTTCGAGCGCACGATAATATTTTTATGTATTTTAGTGTTTTTCTAAAAATATTATGTTAGTAAGTACTGTATCGCACTGAGGGTTCGGGATAAATAATACAACACTTTTTTAACAAACTGACATCTTTAATCACCCTTCCCGCACTCACTTCACACTTCACTTAAGACACCGCTAAGCACGTGTAACAAGTGTTTTGTTTTCTTTTTAAAAAGCGTTTCGGGCCCTTTCGTGTTTGACTATGGTACAATCTCGATTGCTTACACTCGTTTATTGACGATGGGTTATTGATTGTTTGAGCTCTGGTGCTGTAACACTACTTTTTACACGACTACCCAAAAAAGGAGAGTTATGTTTCAGGGTTCATGTGTGTATGTATGCTTGTGAGTTTTTTTATTCTACTATAACTTATTAATGGTTCCACCGATTTTAATGTATATCATTAGATTTGTCTTAATAGCCCAGCAAAACTTACAGATTTAATTTGAATGGAATGATAAAACGCTTAACGAATACAAATAATTTGCAGTCAGGATTTTTTAATTAATGTATACTATACTTGTTATATTAGTGTCAGGAAAAATGGTAGATATAGTTACCTACTAAACAAGAAGGCTCTATGAGCCAATAAGAAAATCCTCCAAAATTGTTTCACATTATAACACAACCCAGTACAAATGCAACAACACAAAACAAGTGTAGATATTTATTGGCAGGGTAATGCCGGGTGGGGCGGGCGCGTGGCGCTACCAATCAGGCAAATAGCCCCGTCACACACTAAACGTCGCGTCGCGTCGTTTCCATCCGGTTATATTGACGAGCTTCAGGCAGGTGTGTGTGTGTGTGTGTGTGTGTGTATGTGACCCATCGGCGCGGCGTACGAATGTAGGTTGACGCGGGCTAACTAACCGTCACCGATTGCAGCTTTTTGTTCAACAACGCTCGATTTATTAGCAATCATTCAGTGACAGAGCTCGGTTAATAATAAAGACGGCAAAGTTCGTTTCAATGATTTCTGTTTTTATTTGACTTTGAGTGCAAACAATCTGGCAGTTACAATAGTTGCTCTAAAGCGTTTTATGAAATAGTAGTTTATGAAACTGTTGCATAATGAGGAGTATTAAAACACAGTTGTGTATTTAGAAGCTAGCCGTAGGTAGGTGAGATTGTTACTTGCTTTCATACCGAGTTATGAGCAGTTTTATTTATGCGCTACCTTACCTTGCCATCTCATCAATTGGAATAGAATCTACTAAATGGAATAAATACAGTACCTCCTACAAAACGTATAAATGGCACCAACTACATCACCGCGCATGCGCACATTTTTGTAGTGCTATAAGAAAATGGCGCAACAAGCATAACCCTGGAATGCAGGATTCCATTAGAAAAAAATAATTGATGGAATTTTTTTGATGATACTAACTTCATGGATTTCCCCTAACAGTGTTTTATGATTCTTTTGTTAAATTTGTGGTTTTGTGTTAATGGAAAACGTCAACAATATAAAGTCGTTTTGTACTGTTCCGTACCCTCGGCTCACATAAAAGGCGCTGAGGGCAAAAATACAGAAAATGATTACAATGATAGAAGCCATTTCTTAATACCAAATTTGAAAAGATTAAAATCGTAAAAAAACAATGAAATTTAGATACTTACTTGATAGGTACATGATTTAATTAAAAATTTTATAATCAAATTCGTTTAATTGAGAACATAAGAGAAAATTTAATTACTACGAGATTATAAGAGAAAATTTAATTACTTCAGAAATACAGTACACAATAATAATTCGACAACTACATTTCTCAGTCATACTTAACTACTACTACTGTTTATAAATAGAAGCTTCAGATTACTTGGTCTGCATTTCATTTGGCAGTTGGTAGATGAAGCCGGTGCAAAAGTGGAATTCTGGTTTTACTTTAATGAAACGATAATAATTATTGACGTCGTTGGAGCGCGGAGGTAAACTTGGTGCATTATAGCCCTTCGCATACCGATAGCCCAACACTTATATTAACATTATTTATGTACCTACTACAAGCAGACGTTAGTGTCGGTCGGTGGCACATACACGTCGTACACAGCGTCGTTTCTATCCGTTAGGTCCAAGTACATGTTAACATAACGACAGTTTAACGACATAACGAATATAAAGGCATCATAAACGCAATACAGTTACACGCATGGTTCTGCACAAATGATTATTAGTTCATTCTATTTATATTTTACGCTGATTGACTTCCGAAACCAGTAGCAGAGCGCAGCGGTGCAAATTACGCGATATATTATTATTATTTTTACTGAAGTAGAAAACTTACGGCGCATGAAACTAAACTAAAAACTTTGTTCAAATCAAATCAACAGGCATGGTGTAATAATGTTTAGCACTAAAAAAAACTATTCAATAGGTATAAGTTAAAACATTGTTCTGTGACGTTATTAGAGCAGGGTAGGTACTCGCTCACTTGGTGATAATTACTATCACTTATTTTACAACGTCATCCTTACTATAATATTGTTCGTTTGATATAGAAGCTGGCTGCGTCGCAACGCAACCACCTTGTCAACGTAAGTAAGGCAGGCTTTACCCCCTTACTACATACGTGTTCTTTATTCAGCAGAGTTCACTTTGGATGATATTATTTTTAGTATTACATAATATGGCTATATGACATCGGAATAGAGAATTCCCAAAACGGGTTGGCCTCATGCAGCGAGGCGGACGGTCATAAAACAGATTTTTAAAATTATATATATTTGGTGTCCTGAGTGTTGTAAGTAAAAACATTTAAATGTTTATGATTAGAACGTGTATGAAGATGATGAATGACGTCAATACGTTTAATAAAAAAAAATGGATGGGATAAGGTAAACCAACAAACATCCTTGGTGTACATACAAGGCATTGGAAGAATTTTGCAGGCAATAAAATGTGGTGTGCGGCTCCAGTCCAGAAACCAGGCCTTGTATATAACGCGAATACACCTTTTCAAATTTTAAAAACTCAATGTTTGATTATATCACTACACAAGCTTAGCTCCACAATAAGTGCACTCAAGCTTAGTTTAGCTACGCTTCGGCCTTCAAGTTTGCTGTCTGCATTATACAAGCCGAGACCGCTTATCCACCAAGGGCTGCAGTGCTGACCTCACTGTGATGCCCTAGACCTGCGCTTTCGGCCATCATCATCGCTGCCACCAACGCACACATTTCATACCTCATAATTATTATCAAGTTAGAGATATTTTATATTTTATGTTTGGAATCCCCTTGTCTGTCTAAATCCTAGACAACAAAAATAATCTTTTCAAAGGCAGACAATAAAAACAAAAAAAATCGTTTAGTATTCTTGTCATGTGTATAAACGTAATAAAAAGTTTGCCGTTTTACCAACAGAATGATCCTCTATCACCGTCTGTAACTTGATTCGTAGTTTGGGTAGAGTTTTGAGTTCGGGACTCGACGCTTGAGGCTCGAGGCTCGGGGCTCGGGCTAAGTTGAGGGTGTCAGTGTATGCTTGAGTTCGGCCTTTCTATAAACCATACCAAGTTGAAGTGCGAGCCAGATAGGCAAACGGTGCGATTGTGCACGTATTATTAGTTTCTATGAAAATGTAGCCGTCAGTACATTCGTCCAGAACATTAGTGGTTAATATATCAGAAACTATCGCAAACCTTACCTAGGAAAGTATGCTTAGATTTAATAATCTTTAACATCTCGGTGTCTAGAATGTCTCTGAACCTAGAAAGTATCACGGATGCGCAAATACCTAACATCATATACTGGGAGAACAGGACCAAAAGTAGAACAGTATTTATCAAATAACGTTACAGTAGAGGCACAAGGTTGCACACTTTCAACAAAATATGATACAGTCTGACTGACGTATGATTCAGTCATCATCTTATACATGACTGAAAAGTTGAAACTTTATAAAAACGTTTACAGCGCCGCAGATACAGCTCATCTGCTACTTTAATAACTCCAAATATGTGATAGGCGGCGAGCGATGGCAGTACGAGTATCAGCAGATTTATATCTAAACATGGTCATAAAAAAAGAACTTGAAGAATGAAATGCAGCTCTAATTTAGGTTTGATTGATATCAACGAAAAGAGTTGGCCTCAGCAGCTGACCTAAAAAACTACTACAGTACAAAAAAGCATGTATACATACATGCTTTTTTGTACTTTGTGTCAGTGTTGTAGTCATAGTGACGCACTGCACTGCGCCCACCACTCTCAGATATAAAGTTGTTAAGTTTCACGTGGCTGTAATTTCAGTGAAACCTATACCCAGTACAGTATAGCTATCATTATTATGGCGGCAGGACTTCCCCGGACGAACTCGTTAACAAAGAGTTCGACTGTACTTCTAAATTTTCCATGAACTTTCCCATGTATCGCTACAAGCACACACTACCTGCACTTACTGCACGAACTCAAATTAATCAAGAGTAACAGCACCGTAAGACTAACTTAACTTTTGAATATATAACCCATCGTTAACCACTGAATTGGGCTCAATGAAATATGTCACCAGACACGAATGACAGAGAGCCTTTCTTATATTTATACTATTCATTGGTAGTCAAGGTTGTCGATGTCAAACATTCCATTGGCAGGGCTTGATTGTACTCCACCGACTCCGACTTACATACTAATGAACTTGTTCTTAATACCTTATCCTTTCTGTGGGATTTTTCTTGGGGTTCTCTTGCAAGAGCATATAACGGTGAATTTGAAGGTGTTCTTTGACATACAAAGTAATAACATAATATAGATATTTGTTATAAATATCGTATAACTTTCGCAAATAAGCCAATATTTTAACTTCTCTAGGTTATTATCATTGTCTTCTATCATCGGGTATTTGTTGAACTGTTATTTATCCTATGAATAAATCAATCTGTGTCCATTCCGTATGGAGTCAATACTATGTGTATATCAACGCAAAAAAAACATACGATGAAAATCTATACTTATATTATAAAGAGGAAACATTTATATTTTTGTATGCAACGAATAAACTTACCAACTACTACCTAGAATTCTAGGTAAGCCTGAACAACATCTTCGACCACATCATCACTTACCATCAGGTAAGATAGTGGTCAAAGGCAAACCTGTCAACCAAAAAAAAACGACCGATTTGGATGAAATTTGGCATGGAAATAGTTCAAGACCCGGGAAAGGACATAGAATAGTTTTTATCTAGCTGCGAAAAGAGGTTAATGTTTTTGCGCGATAACCGAAATACGCGCGGGCATACTATATATATCTATACTACATACTATTAGGTGAGATAGTGCTCAAAGGCTATCCTATCAGGCGTAAAAAATAACGCGGGCGTAGCCGCGGCTGTAAAGCTAGTATTTTAAAGTTTTGTAATTGGTTTTACCGCCACCTTGCTTAGAAATTGTCGTTGTAAAAACACCAGTAACCAATTGCCAGAGAAGAAGAAGAAGAAGAAACTATACCATTTGATAAAGTCAAAAACGTTCAAAGTTAATGTAAATTCATATTTCAACGTATCTTACAACATTTAGGTGATACATTATGTTATGATTTAGAATGTAAGCATACCTACATGTAAACAACACATTCAAAGTTAACATTAGTAGTGAAAACTAAATCGTAGGAAAAAATTCAGGCTATTGAAATTAATTTACTGACATGATATTGGTATGATGCTATAAGTATCTCAAAGCATTAGTATCGGGAATTGAGTAAGACACAGATGAAGCAGCAGTTAGTACTGAATACCGGGAGGGTCGGAGAGAGCGCCCCTGTGGGGGTTGCCAACACTGAATAAATAAGCAGCCAGTCATTAGGGCGATGCATAAACAATGAGGCTCGTTGTGTTGCCACAGTATTGCTTCTGGTATTCGGTTCTTTACAACCAAGGAAAAGGCATTGCGAACACGGGTGCTACATTTGAAATTATCATATGAAATTACTCGCGTAAATAGGTCAAAAAGACAATATTTCGGTAACAATTAGGAATGAGTTAAGACCACGTGATTGTTTTTAACTATGTATTTGACCGCCATCTCACGGATGCCGTCGTTACTACAACACAGTGTGAATACAGGCTTAACTTAGAATTACGGACTTTTGGAGAGAGCTGCAGTGGTCTATTACTATTAATTTGTCCATTAGAATTAGGACCTGCTCTATAAATAATAATTTTATTTAATTTGCAGGCATGGTCACACAGTTGTTGCCGGTTGGTTGATGCCATATACTTACATTTAGAAGCAATGATGGCGGACCGGTAACAGCTATGGAGTGCCGTGCTGCAGGTCTATGGTTCGATCCCTACAGCCGGCTTCAGCTTCACCGCATCATAGAAGGTCATTTTACGAATGCCCGCCGGACTAGCTAACACCCTCAAGTAGAAAATCTGTTGCCAAGCACCTAACAGTGTGTTGCGGCAGCAGTCCTTGGGAGCCAGAAGAATTACAGGAACATGAACAGACAACTGTATGTCTCAGGGTGACTGGCGCAGTGCTATTCGTTCGAACGAAATGCATCTGTTATAGGTACAGGTTAGTCTGCTAAACATTAGGTGGGTATCGTGCTTATTCGTTCAAGTAAAAATCACATCAAAAATACATATATATATATTATACCTACAGGGCATTTGATTTTCTGGAGGCGACTATGGGAATAGCTACGAAACTTTATGCTCACTCTAAATAATAAAGATAATAAGTACAACAAAAAAGGTATAAATAGGTCCAGCGAACACCAGTAGGTACGATGCAAGGCCTTATGTAAATAAGGCCTTGGATCGTACCACTACTGATCGGAAGATCGTTGATCATAATAATATGATCAACGATCTTCCGATCAGTAGTGCTAAATGTTCGCACGTTATTCATAATTATCTGTACTTAAGCGAATTTATCGATGGTATTGAACTCTAATGATATATAAAATGGTGTATATCGTGTAGAATGGAGCAGGTTATATTGAGTCAAGTTTAATGTATTTAAGTGCAAGGTAGCTCTCTTTCTCCAGGTCTCAAAGACCCTTAACCCTGCTATATATTTTGAAAGTTTCTGTACTTGAAAGGGTGAGTAACATCAACAATTTTGGAATTGTTTAATAGACAGAGAGTTTGATATTTGTAGCATATTATTTCTATTTAAAAAGATGCAAGCGCATGATTGGGATTTATGATGTGAACGGTTTTGCAGTTCTAAGATATTTGAATTAAATACTTATAATTATGTGCATTATAATATAATTAATAATACAATCACAGCCGATCCTCAGTCGATCCTAAAGTTTTCGTTCACAGTTAGTTGGAGTTCAATATTCTGGGATCCAAGGCCAAGTACTTATAGCCTCATTTAGATTCTAAAAATAAAACAATATGGTGAAGAAGAATTTTCAACAACAAGTGTTTTTGCAATCACAACTACATCTACATGTCGTTACCGAAATAAATGTATTTTCTTTATTTTTTCTTCCTATCTACTTTTCTGAATTAAAATGTTGAGCTGTACATAATTGTTTTTTTTGTTTATAATGAATAGATTCAGGCGTTACTTTGAGGAAATCCATATCTATTAATAACAAATATTTTAAAAATATTTTTTTATAAAACACTTAACGACACTTGTTTTTTTTATCACCTCTCTTTATTATTGTTCTCCGTATGTGAATATGCACGTAGGTGTACCCAAATTACGAAGTTTCAATACCTGCGCTTTTATTCTGTACACGTATTATTGCTTAGGCATGCAATAGCTTGATAATCATATATTACATTTGGATTTAGCTACACCTCACGGTTTCACCCGCGTAGACAAAGATGATGTCATGATGTGAAATTTATCCTATGTTATATGTGTAAAGGGCTATATAATAATATATTCCAAGACTAACCTACATCGGTTCAGTCGTTTTGGCGAGAAGCTACGTATGTCCCCACTATAATTTTCGTTTATCGGGCATGCGTCACAGCGCACACAGCGCGTGTGAGGCCTGCCTTGTCCGTGGCGCATGTCACCTGAACCAAAACGAAAATGTATGGTGCACAGTGTGGACATATTGTCTAACAAATACACCCGCTAACATCCTCACTCACAAACTTTCGCAATTGTATTATTATTGTGATAGAATATATTTAAAAAAAAAACATACATAAGGTTTGATAACATATGATCACTCCTTATAGCTGATTGACTAACTATAGCGATGACGTACGTCGTGTTCGATCAATGTATAACAAAGGCGTTTTACATCTTCTGTCACTACTTATCTGATGGTAAGTGATGATGTAGTCGCACGGGACCGGGCTTTCGAGGACAGCTGCTGCCGAAGCACATGATTAATCCTTGCGCATCCTAAATAATGATAACAATTGGATTTTATTCATAAATGCCCGGAATCCGGGGCGTGTGATGCTAACGCGTTAAGTGCTTGGCGAGTGATTTTTTTACTTTAAGGTAGTCTAGGCAAGCGGGCATTCGCCAAACTTCCTACCCCCATGCAAATTGTCGGAGCTTTCAGGAGCCGCCCGAATGCCTCCATCGGAGCCTAACGACAACCAGATTGATCGATTACGAACGATTAGACAAGTTCCGTCACGAATATTTCAAACACTATTGTATATCTCTACTTGTGCTGTGTATTCTCACAACTATTATAAATGCTAAAGTGTATTTGTCGGTTGTTAGTTTGTCCGTCTTTCACGCTGCGACGCGACGCAACGGAGCAATGGGGCGATGTATATGATGGCACAGATATAGGTACTCTAACTAAAGACTAGCATGTAACTTACGCTACTTTTTAAAAATAATGCATGTTAGATAGTATTGTTATGTGTCTTGTTATGCTTATCTATATCTATCTTTTAGGAACTGCAAACTATTTTGGGGAAAATTATTCCCGCCCGGGGCAAAACATTTTGCACTCCAATAATTTGTAAATTTATAAAATTATTCCTATTAAGTATTTCTACAAATTATCTTGTAATATAATGGTTGTGGTAATCCTACAATGACGCCAATTAAGGAGTGTTAGATCATTTCTTTTGAATGCCTTTAGCGTTATAAAATCATCTCAAGTTGTAGATGTAGAAGCATCTGCTGCAGTGTCATTCTGCAATGCTTATGAAGATGAAGAGTGCTCATGTGGTCCCATTGTGATACATTTTACTTCATCTATCCGAATAAGTACTTCATGGTCTTAATATCTAGGTAGACTTTACTAGAGCAAGAAGGCAACTAAACAGAATGGACACAAGTATTGCAAATATATTAATGATGACAGAATGAGCAGTACCTTGTCATTAGAACTCACGCAACACGTGTGATGCTACTTGAGCCCTGTATGTTATCATTATTGTTTTGTGTTTTGTTTCAACGAGTTTTTTTTATATACTAGAAATTCGCAACGGCTGGGCAAAAGTCTCTCTCATTTTCTTCCACTTATCTTTCTCAATTCTAAATATGTTAAATGCATAATATCAACAATGGTAAGTCCAGCACGGAGGCCATTTAAGGTGCGACTTCCTAACATATACCCACTGTTGTAGCATGTTTCGTCACAGGTAATTATACGAACCGTTGGTATTACGATTTACCTTTAAATCTTAGCAACTTGTTCCTATTTCATTGTGAGTATATTAGAAGTCTTGCCGATGAGACTTATTTATTTTTACCAAGTCATTAAGTTCATATTCAAAAACTCACATCCATTCAAATTACCTCTCATTCACAGACAAATACAGTATCGAACCACAATTACAAATCAACCTTTTATATCCTAAAAAGAGTACGCAGATGGTACACGGTGAGCTATTACCATCTACCGGGCACACAGCTCCAGACACTGAGATGTTACTGAGCATTTTATTGTCAGTAAAACTCAATAATAGCGTCCTAAGCGGTAATCAAACCTCGAGATCCTCAAGCTCTATTCGCACATTTCTGAGTCAGAGTCCCGTCAGTGATCCAGAGCTTGGGAGGCCCCGACCCGGTAATGTGTGTGTACACCGCTTAAACGTCAACTTTTTACAAGTTATACACGAAACATTAAAAACCAACAGTGACCAAGTAATTCATGACAATAAAAAAAACTTGAAATAGCGGGAATAACATCTTGTGAGCCCCGTGCGTATTCTTTTTAATAAGATTTAAAAAAAAAGAAAAAAGGTTAATTAGCACATAGATAGCTCTTTCCATACAACCGTAGTTCGCCACATTTTAAATAGCAAATGTTCCCTCTGGGAAACCTTGCCTGCGTATCCCTGAGCCTCATGAGACGTACCTATTATGTTTCTGGTTTGTCAGAATTTTGTTTGATATAGTTATCCCAAAAATTGAAACGAGCAATTCTCATACAAAACGATTTTACCGAATATTTTATTTGTATGGAAAACGGTTCTTACAAGATCCTAAGAAATAATACATTGTGATGCGGCATCAACATATCTTTTGTTACTTTTAATCACCGGTTCTGCAATATATATATAAATATACCAAAAAATAATGTCTAATGTAAAATAACCTTATTATATCGAGGACAAGTGAAAGTAAGCAATAAAAGCTCAAGAAAAACATGGTAAAAAATGGCAGCAACAACTCGAACGTATTCTTCGAGTAAAGGAAGTTAAATAAAATAATAACGTTGCTAGTGTACCGGAAGGTACCTTTCCGTACACTAGCAACGTTATCAAATAGATACATTTAAGGACGCGTCGGAGAGGTTTACACTTGGTTAATGTCGGCAAACCACGAAACACCTTATCAAGTCATTGGTTATTCTTTTACAGTATACGAATTTAGAACATTAAACTCATAGTGGCTTTACTGTAGCCGGAAAGCCGTAAAATATACACAAATCAGCTTCGTCCGCGATGTCGATCATTTTTCATTAATTTGGCTTTTCATTAATAATTTTAGATTTTTGAGCGTATATTAATGATACGCTTATTATTGGAGCGTTCTTTAATGGTACTAACAAAAAACTAAAAAATACCGTTAACATAACTGACCGCCACCGCGGATGCAGCTGAACGCGTTGGTCTGTGCGATCTTTAAGTCGCAAATCGACGTAGCTAAGTGAGCGGCCCACTGTAGTGACGTACTTATATGAGTGCGTATAATTTGGCCGCCGATCATCTATTCAGTTTGCATTCGAGCCACAAATTGCTTGTTGAAAGAGTTGTGTCAAATGGTCGCTGTCCTTTTTAAACTATCACGGTCATGCTCAAAATCAATCAAAAACACGGTAAATATCCCGTTTTTAATATATTTTTTTTTTTTTATGCCTGATAGATTATCTTTTGACCACTATCTCACCTGATAGTAAGTGATGATGTGGTCGAAGATGTTGTACAGGCTAACCTAGAATTACTGGCTCTCAAGGATAGCTGCCGGAACACACCGTTAGGTGCTTGGCGACAGATTTTCAACTTGAGGGTGGTAGCTAGCCAGGCGGGCATTCGCAAAGTGCCCTGCCACCATGCTGTAACGACTGCCATCCTAAGACAACAACCGGGACCGACGGCTTAACGTGCCCTCCGAAGCACGGAAGCGCTCAGTAGTAATGTCCCAGCGGTCACCCATCCAACTCCTGACCGCGGCGGACGTTGCTTAACTTTGCTCATCGATTCAGAATGGCTAAGCAAACTTAAAAACTATAGTGTCTCTGTCCTGTATAGTATTGGGCGCGTATATCGGTAGTTTGAGGCTCAATGTGAGCCTAATATGAACATAGCCTAAAGGCATTCGGCAAATGCAACAGCTACTGAAAGTTTATGAATAAGCCAAAATAACCATTTTAACATATCAAAAATATACAGGCTGTCCCAAGAAGTAGGGATATACTGCAGCTGGGAGGTAGGGGACCTAGAGGGCTATCTGAATCCCCATGTATTTCTAAATATTATGATTTGAAGCACTACCGCGTTCTAAGCGAAAATCATAAATTTACAAATTATTGGAGTACAAAATGTTCCGTCCCCTATGAGGGTTTAAGAAATACAATTGAATCACGAAATTTCGGCGACATAGCCCTGGTAGCCGAGCGGTTTAGGCATCCGGCACGAAATCGGAAGGACGCGGGATCAATCCCACCCGGGGCAAAACATTTCGAACACCCCCAGGTATTTTGAGCTAAAAAACTGTCGCGAGTTATGTCCATAATTATTATTTAGTAACCGGCTAGGACTCGCGTAATATTTACCGGATATTGCTCCGACCAGTTTCGAACTTATTTGAAGTTTTTCGTTTGGGAGTCACGATTGTGCACAGCGTCGAGCGCGGGCCTCAGCACATAACTGGCGTTGAGATGGTTGCGCCGCAGCTTCAAAATCAGAATTCCTCCGTCCGAACTGTCACTCCTGTCACTATCACTGTAATTGTCATTGTCGTTTTGATAGGTATAGGACTGTTGACACACTACACTAGTATTGTCCTCTTCACGGTTCCACAACCCCGATGCCGTATCACAAATATTGAGAACAGGTATCCAGGACGAGGGAATGTTCCAGCCACGATCCCGATTAAAATTGGGATGGCGTCTAATTTAGATGGATTCTCGTACTTTACGCGGAACGAAAAACTTCTCTCGCGCTAGTACGGCCGCCTTATCAAAGCGAATATTATAGTGTGCACCTGAGATTTGGGAATGCTCTGCCACTGCCGACCTCACGGTATCTAAGTTTTTGATACTCCTGATATTATCAGTCACTCTGGTGGAAACATTGCGTCTAGTCTCGCCTATATACGATTTGCCGCAATCGCATGGGATCTTGTACACTCCAGGGCAATTCAGAGCATCCTTGTCCTTAGGAGACCGGAGAAGTTGTTGCAGCTGCAACAACTTCTCCGGTCCATACAATAACAATCCCGGAACATACCCTCAGGTATGTTCCGGGATTGTTCGTATTTTCAGAGTTATGACTTTTTTTTTTCACCTATCGACGAGTACGATGAGATTTTTATTTATCGTGACGTGAACTATTGCGGTAGCTGCTAGATTTTTTTTGTGTGCTAAGCTGATGTATAGATAAATTCAGTATGGTAACATTTAGTTTCGTTAGATCTTTGAATGGAATAAAAAAAAATATTACGGAACATACATGGGGGTGATTCAGATAGCCCGCAAGGTCCTCTACCTCCCAGCTTCAGTATATCACTACTTCTTGGGACACCTTGTACATAGTCTTTAGATGGTCAATATACATTAGAACAGATACTTATACCAAAATAACTGAACTATGTACGCTAGTTTATATTATATTATATAAATGTATTTTGCTCCTCAGGCAAAATGCTTAGCAGAGTTTAATGTTAGGCACTTTCGTACTCGCGATCATAACTGATATTTACTACAGAGTAATTTTAACTTTTAACAAGTTTTTCACCTCGATCATTTGTCAACGTGATTTTCGATAAGCACAAGACAAAGCTTGTACTCTAAATACTTACTAATCAGGTACCTCTATGGTTTTATGTTCTACAGACTGGAAAGCCACACCAAAAAAAAAAAAAAATTCAAAGAAATAACTTTAGGCGCATCCACCGATTTTGTACTGGGTTTGCAAAGAAGTACAATTTCAATAAAGAGACGGTTCTAAGATCATTGGTAGCGCTCCATCGTTTCAAGAAGCGTGCATCTGAACCACGCCTGACTGAACCAACACCGACAAAGTGACACAAAGACAAATGGTCCTCCGTGAGATGGCGGACAAAACGTAACGGCCGATAAATCAAATTAATTTAATAACGTCGGCGCCTGGCGAGGGGCGACGGGTGAGGGGCGCGGGGGATGGCATTTCTTGTCACTTCGATCTTTTCATATTTCATGATGTTTCTTATACTGTTAGTATTTGGAAATGGCTTATTTTGTGGCAGAAAAGTGATTGTAATATTTAGTTCTTCAGTATATGGTTTAACATATACGCAGTTGGGGACTAACTTGTGTACTACGACGTTGGGTAAGCAGGGGGATTATTAATTGCTCTTTTGGCAATTATTCAGACATCGGATAATTATTTTTTATCTCCATACAAATAATGTAGCAGTTAGTGGTTTACAATATTAATAATATAATAATAAACCATTTATTTCAGGCAACTTAGCATTATAAATAACACAGGCCCATAAAATATTTACCTTAAACTAACATATATAATTTTTTATATGATGACAATAATTTTAATATACTGATCACGTCTTTTATGCTGACGCGATGTGCGAGGCGTCAAGTATCCGACCGAGGAATCGCCGGAGCTTGTCACCCTTCGGCCAAAATTCAGCTTCCATAAATGTCTGGAGTTCGCGAGTCGGCACTCTCACCACAAATGATTTGAAGGTCACATTGTGACGAGACTCCAGTTGCTGAACCCTCAGATTCATATTAGTTTTGAGCGCGATGTACTCCACCAGGTCTTCAACTTGCGTGGTGTAGTACAAACGAGAAACGTAGAGCTGCGTTGTCGGCAACTCTGGGCGCAGCAGATGGTTATCGCCGGTAGGTGCAGCTCCACTCATATTCTGAGAGATGTTCTTCTTCTTCTTTTTCCTCTCTACTTTTGTGTATCCGTTTTTATCACATTGTCTATTTTGCGGGCGCAAAGGCATAGCCTTACGAACTGGGTCGCAGTGACCCAATTTTTCTCTCCTTCCCTCAGTTAGATCATCCGGGATATGTCTGGCAACGACAGCAGCGTAAGCGCGATCCGGCGTGGACGCGGCGACACATGACGTTATCTGCATTGTCCTCCTTGGTGCGCGGGGTGCGGGGCGCGGTGCATCGGTCGGCGGTGTGGTGACGCCAGCGGGCGGCGGCGAGTCCAATTTTGCTGACTTGAAACTCGACGACGCATTCTTTCCTCCACCGCGATGTACATTTACTGAAATAATGTTACTCAATGACACTACTTCAGCACGTAGCTCACTGATGGTGTTTTCAGAGGCCTCCAACTTACTCACGAATTGGCTAATACTGCTCTTCAGGACCGTTATATCCTTTAACAGCCTCACGCAGTTGAGGCTCTCCCACGGAACTGAAGACAAGCGGCCCAACTCCTTCGCATAAAATACAACGGGCACGTCGTCTGGGTCAGTCACTTTAAGTAGGTTGATAATATCTTGGAGACTTCTTTCGCCTCCATCCCGAGGCCGAGCAGGCATCGGGTCAGCTTTTCCAAGCACCTTGTAGAGAAACGCTTTGCCACTGCAAATTTCTGCTTCCTTGAACTTGGCCTTGCAGATCTGCAAGATGCTGATCTCGTCCATGGAGTCTATAGCGTAAGTTATAAACGCCAACAACTCGTTGGCTACGAGCTCCGGAGAGCCCATAGCGACAATAAATGAAGCGGCGGCTAATGCCGCGCGATTCTCAAATTACAATATGTGACTTGACCGTCAGCGATACACGTCCGTTACCGAGCGTGCATTGCACCGATCTCTCGACCTTTGACTGCCGACTTTCACCGAGACTTTGATAGCTGTCATCGTTTTTTTATGTTATTGTGACGGAACTAGCTCGAGGCCCACCTGATGTTAAGCGGACTAACCTATGCCCATAACGGATGCATTTTGTCACAAGTCACGAAATGCAATGCGCCTGTCAATTTGAGACATCGTTGTTAAGTCTCATGTGCATGTTATTTCACTGGCTCTCAAGGACTGCTGAAAGAACACACCGTTAGGTGCTTGGCGACAGATTTTCTACTTGATATCACATTCTGTTAGTAGTTTTGAGTTGATTTTATCGTAAATCAGTCCCACTGTTTTAGAGATAGTTTTCTAGAATCGACTATGCTGGTTTTTAAATACAAAAAACCGCATTAAATTAGTTTTGTAGTTTCCAAGGAAAATGGTAACAGACATAGGTACATACATAAAAGCAACCTCTCACCTCAAACGTATATTCCACCTCCGTTCCGATCCATCCATCATGGGTAATAATATATATGTATATAATTATATCTAGCGTTTTGCTAGCCGCTACCTCGGCACGCTCAATGCGCTCGCTCGCCTCGCTTTACTCATCGTCACACTTGTTATGACTTTGCTCTGACTATATAGGTACTCCACTTGATCTGAAGAACTATTTATCCAACTGCAGGATTTATACTGCTCATTAATTCATTAAGTATTTTTGTACTTACATTGTTACACAACAAATGACCAATTTTCTTTTTTCTACTGTTCATGTTTTACCGTCACACTAATTTACCAACAGCTGAAGAATTAAATGCCTGCCCGTTACTTAAATTTAAATTGATCATAATTACCTCCCTGATGTTAAAATAGCAGTTGTCAAAATGATTACCCTCAGTAATATATTAGAGTCGTGACTCCACTCACTCCACTCATCGCAGCGGGCCTCAGCGCAGTTTACTATAATCCTGTCGAACAGAGTTGGAAGTTTCTAACCACTTCAATTTAAATAAATTGAATAATTTTACAAGTCGTGTTGGTATCTTAAAGCTCATACAGGTTTTAGAAACTGAATTCTCATTCCAACTAGTAATACAAATTTTCAAAGACAGTAAATGTCAAAATCGCCGTTATAAACCGAACCAAATCATTTTTAACAGTATGAGCACATGCTGAGCTAAAATATTAACATAGTTTTTGATGGAAAAAGATAACTTCCGACGGGACTTGAACTTGCAGCTCTGGGATACCGTCCTGTTCCTGTCGCATTACCGATTACATTTTATTTAGTTCATTTTGTGTTTTTTTGCTGTTTTGCGTTTCATAATTGATAATTTAAAAATGATTCTTCTCTTGAAATATTTTCTTCGCTTTCAATGGTGAAGGGTATCACAAAAACTATTAAAGAAATCTTGGAGTAAGTAGATGCAATCAACAAAACAAATTTATTTAAAGTCGCCGTCGATTTGAAGGCAATAAACAGATTAGGGGTGGATGGGAGCGGGCCAGTGGGACATGGGGGGAGGAGGGGAGGGTGATGGCTAAAACGATTAAAACCTGAGTGGAAATGGAATAAAATCGACGGTGGAATTCACTTCACATTATAACAGTTGCTAAGGAAATGACTCATTATTATATATTCATGTCTCGATCGTGCGCTCGGTAAGTCAAGACCTCCTGAAGATGCTTCGTTTAGAAGCGAAACTAGTCGGGTATTCTTCCGGTTAGGCTGCGTGATGTTTATGACGTCACGTAGATAACAGGAAAATTAGGCGGAATTGTCACTAGATATATAATTTTATGCTTTTTTAAGTGTTTTATTTAAATATTATTTAATGTTTTTTAGGATACTTTTAAAAGTATTTGTTATTATTGACTCATTATTAATTAAGTATGGCAAGCAAATATGGTTCCTATTTGGAACCAATTCATTGCAGTTAGGTACGCTATTATAAAACTTATTATTATGCCCGATATTGAGTTTTTATTAGTATTGTACATATTATTTTTGCTCCAAACTGAGGCAGCCAAATAGACGGTCCAAAATGAAACTTATGGAAAAACAAATGACGTTATATTAATAATATTTTAATCTTATATTAATACTTTTTATAATATGATAGCTTAAAAAAAATACAGGCGATGAATTTCGAAAAGTCCATATCAGTACTTATCAGTACTAATATTATAAATGCGAAAGTAACTCTGTCTGTCTGTCTGTCTGTTACGCTTTCACGCCAAAACGACTGGACCAATTTGATTGAAATTTGGTATGGAAATAGTTTGAGAACCGGGAAAAAACATAGGATAATTTTTATCCAACTGCGCAAAAAGAGGTTAATGTTTGTGCGCGATAACCGACATACGCGCGGGCGGAGCCGCGCCCGGAAAGCTAGTATAATATTATAAATGCGAAAGTAACTCTGTCTGTCTGTCTGTTACGCTTTCACGCCAAAACTACTGGACCGATTTGAATGAAATTTGGTATGGAAATAGTTTGAGACCCAGGAAAAAACATAGGATAGTTTTTATCCAACTGCGCAAAAAGAGGTTACTTTTTTTTGCGCGATAACCGACATACGCGCAGGCGGAGCCGCGCCCGTAAAGTTAGTTATCGATAAAAAGAAAAACTAATTCAAATACAATTCGCCTTGAACTCCTTTAATTCTGCAAGGCTTTTATCTCATCACAGACACAGAATAGACTGGCGAACGACAATGATTTCATTAAAAAACACTCGATACTCTGTAATTAAAAAAAAAGGACAAGCACAAGCTACAATTGATCATGCAGAATTTTATATGACCACACAAAAAAAACTATAACATTAAAAATATTGTGAATTTTTCAACTGAACATCCAATGTTGTTCCAGAGATACAGTCCTCACAGGATGGCTTCAGACTCATCAATAATAGAGGTACGAAACCCTGAAAAGATATTGGCGTGTAGTCAATGGTGGAACGCCGTCCAAGCCCCGTCCGTCTATTCAAGTTGATATCATACCTGCTTACAACTGGCCACTTTTAATAAAAATGCTTAATATTTTGAAACTTTCTATACATTTGGAGAGCTTGCCTTGTCGTTCTTGACCAATCAACTAGGTTAAGTCACGTCCGCCGTCGTTGACAGTCGTCTTAGCTTAAGCGCGGAAGCACTAAGTCTATGGCTTAGGAGGGCACCTTAAGCCATTGGTTCTGATTGCTGTCTAGGTATGGCATCAGTATCATGGTGGTGGCTATATTGCGAATGCCTGGCTGACTGACCATTACCCTATATATAAAATCCATAGCCAAGCAACAGTATACCCAGGCCAAAGGGGTAGATGACGCGTGTTCGAGTCCCGCACATGGCTTTAATTTTTCCTCACGTTTGTAATTTTGTAAAAAATATTCACTTTTTTCATTGACCGCATCAGCAATTACTATCCAAGGAGATAGAAGTTAAAGGATACCTTATATTTTAAAAAAAATTATAGCTCATTAGCAACAAAATAAAATTCTTACAAACATTTATAGGTAAAACAATTTTTCTACCAGGATGCCAGATCCCATATCCTTTGAAATAATATGATTGGTCGGCGGATATTGCGGTGATAAAAGAGACTCCAAGAGTCGTGCGAAGAAAAAACATTTCGAGTGACTACTGACTCTCATTTTTGTTTTGCAGTGGCGTTCAGGCAGGTTTTATTTCATCTGCCAAGACGGCATATCCTTCTGCAGGAAACTGACTGGACAAGCCTTTTTGATATGTACATGAAATCTCAGTCGTCCTATAATTTGACATGTTATATGGATTTGTCTAATTTTCTCATTAAGTACATTTTCTACTACGTTCTCTGTTCTCAACTCTACAAACTCATATGTATTTTTGATTCATCTGGGGTAAAAAACGTGGGCGCTTTTCCTACAATTTGCACAACTCAGTTTAGAATGGCTTACTCATCGTGTATTAGCAAGTTTCACTACCACTAATGTTGGAAGATAAAATACTGTGAAGCGCTCGTGCCGTAGCTCAGCAACGTCCAACGCGGTCAGAACTTGGATGGGTGACCGTCGGTGACATTACTACTGAGCACTTCCGTGCTTCGGAGGGCACGTTAAGCCGTCGGTCCCGGTTGTTGTTTTTTGGATGGCGGTCGTTATAGCATGATGGTAGGCCATTTGCGAATTCCCGCCTAACCACCACCGTCAAGTAGAAAGTTCGTCGCCAGGCACCTAACAGTGTGTTCCGGCAACTGTCCTTGAGAACTAGTAAGTCTAGATTACCTTGTTCAACATATTTGGTCAAATCATGGCTCACCATCATGTGAAATAGGGGTCAGTGATATTTTTTTTTTTCTCATGATGTACTTAGTAAGTACGTCATTATATTACAATCTAGCTAACAATACGGACTAATGAGTAATTTTAGTTTGACTTAAACTGCTAAATAGAAAAAGTTAAGAATGTGTCCATTAACACCTATCTCATTGTCTCTATTAAGGTGAAGACACTATGTGTTCTTGTGTTCTTTATATGTAGCACTCAATTCACTATTTATCACTGTCACTTAACTACACTAACTCAAAAGGTTTTGTCCTTTTTAGCCTTCTCACTATGTCTGTGTTGTGAAGGAGCTGGATTGCCTCAACATTCACGTGGTGGTGAAGTCTACGTTCGTGAGCTTCTGTATGTTTTTTTATTATATCCACAACGACATCCATTTTCAGGCCTCGATGGAGGTCGACAGTTCTAATGTACCATGGTGCATTGACTATACCTTTGAGTACTTTATTTTGAAATCGTTGGAATATCTGGATGTTGCTTTGTTTGGTACAGCCCCATAGCTGAGCTCCATAAGTCCATACTGGCATAAGGACTTGCTTGTACAAGACAATTTTATTATGTACAGACAACGAGGAATGCTTCCCAAGTAGCCAGTACATCTTCTTGTAACGAAGTTCTAACTCTTCGCGTTTCTTTTTCACGTGAGCTTTCCAGCGAAGCTTTGCATCAAGTGTTATTCCAAGGTACTTGGCAGTATTTTCGTATGGTATCACGTTGCCATTTATGTATACCGGGTTGTAATTGGCATTTTTATTGGTAAATTCTATATGAACAGACTTAGATTCATTGAGCTTTATTCTCCATTTTTTCGTCCATTTGAAAATCTTATCGATGGCTGATTGTACTTTTACCACTGCTTTCTCATGAGTGGCCCCTATAGCCATTATAGCTGTGTCATCAGCAAAGGTTGCAATGGTGTTATTTTCTAAGTGTGGAATAAGGTGTACAATAAGTACAAGGTCGGACCACGGACGCTTCCCTGTGGTACTCCAGGTTTAATTTGTTTAATTTCTGAGTATGAATCACCTTGTCTTACTCTGAACATTCTTTGTGTAAGATAAGATTCAATTATTGCAGTAAATTGCTTCGGTAGCATATTCCTAAGCTTATGCATTAACCCATAGCGCCACACTTTATCAAATGCTTGTGCTACGCCTAGGAACACTGCAGAGCAAACTTTCTGTTCTTCCAATGATTTTTCAATAATATTTGTAATTCTGTGCACCTGATCTATTGTAGAGTGCTTTTCTCTAAACCCGAATTGGTATTCAGGTATTAGTTTTCGTTCTTCTATTACAGGTTTTAGGCGTTTCAATAATAACTTTTCAAATAATTTTGACATGATTGGTAGTATAGATAATAAATACTTTTAAAAGTATCCTAAATAATATTTAAATAAAACACTTAAAAAAGCATAAAATTATATATCTAGTGACAATTCCGCCTAATTTTCCTGTCATCTACGTGACGTCACAAACATCACGCAGCCTAACCGGAAGAATACCCGACTAGTTTCGCTTCTAAACGAAGCATCTTCAGGAGGTCTTGACTCACCGAGCGCACGATCGAGAAATTGGTCTATATGGTAGTAAAGATATTTGTCTATATGATTTGGTTTCGTGAGCTGGTTTACCTGGTTTCGGTATCATTATAATTTCAGCAAATTTCCACACATCATGTTCATTTTTAACTCTGAATATAGCTTTTATTAAGGTAGTCAGTTTCACTATGGCTTTTCGGGGAAGATTGTGAAGGACTTCTCCTGTTATAAGATAGTAACCTGGCGATATCTTTTTATTTATATGTTTAATTTCGTTAAATACTTCTTTTGGAGTTACTAATTTTATTTCTAATTCACCAGGTGATATTTTGTTTGACAAAATCGGATTCAAATTCTCTTTACGTGGCTAAAAAATTTGCTCTAAGTGTTCTGCAAACGTAGCAGCTTTTTGTTCATTATTTTTGGCCCAAGTGCCATCAGCTTCTCTGATAGGTGAATTCTGAGTAATAGGTTTCTTAATATTTCTAGTAGTTTTCCATAACGAGTAATCCGTTGTTCGATCACTCGTTAGTTCAGATAAATATGTGTTTAACGTTTCGTCTTTGAAGGCTTGAATTTTTATTTTAATAGTTTTTGTAAGATTGTTCAATCTATTTTTATATTTAGGGTACCGGGTTTGTTGCCATTTTCGTCTTTGTATCCTCTTTTCGGCAATGAGGTCTCTTATTTCAATCGGATAGTAGTAGCCCGTTATCCTTTTCCTAAATTTAGGTGTATTTATCCAAGCGCTACTTTGGATGTCTGTTATAAATTTTCTTAGATCCATGTCTATCTGTTGCGGAGCTTTTAGTGGGACTTTTAGATCTATAATATCTTCTATATCTTGCTTAAATTTATTCCAATCCGTTTTCTTGTTCACTAGAGTTGGGTTGTTTTCTCTCTGTATTATAACATTCTCACTTAAGGTTAACAGTATGGGTGAGTGGTCCGAACTCATCATATAGCCTTCGTCAATACTGATGAAGTTGGGAGACAGATTTTTGTATATAAAAAAGTCTATTAAATCTGGTATCTTTTGCAAGTCAGTCGGCCAGTAAGTTGGACTTCCTGTTGATATGACATCACATTTTGTCTCTCTGATAGCTATCAGAAGTTCTCTCCCTTTAGTAGACGTAAGCCCAGATCCCCAATGGGTATTTTTTGCATTGAAATCGCCTCCTTAAATGAACCTGTCACCAAGTCTTTCCAAAAAACTTTTGTATTGCTCCACTTTAAGTGAATACCTTGGTGGACGATAATTGAATAGCATTTTGTTTTAACAGATACTGCGATTCCTTGTAAGTATTTTTCTTCAAATTTATGATCTTCATGATGGCAGATAGTATCTTTAATTATAATGGATGTGCCTGATATAGCTTTGTTATCGGGATTTAATGCATGATATGATTTATAACCTCTTATTTGAATAAAAGATTCTTTAGTGAGATGCAATTCTGATATCAAGCATATGTCAATGTTTTCTAAATGCAAAACAGCCTCCAGTTCTATTCGATGTTGCAGGAGGCCATTTGCATTCCAAGCCATAATTTTTAGTTTATTAGTCATTTCTGTTCTATTGCTATAACTTTTTTGGTGCTAATTTCTAGTTTTTTTAATCTTTCGTCAAATGAGGTAAGTAGTTGCAAGACCGCGTTCATTTTTTCGTCAATATTAGATTTTATATTTATCTTTGGTGGAGCTAGTGGCAATGAGTTTGCTTCTGTTCCTTTTGCTATCTGCGCATATGAGATGTTTTTTGACACGTTTTGAGCGCTATTGAATTTTTTCATGCTTAAAACCTGGTTGTTAAACGGAGTATTCTTTTTGCTGTTTTTATTTCTAATGTTTTGCAGTTCTTTAGCTACTGTGCACCCCCTGTAGTTAGCAGGATGCGGTTCTCCACAGTGTACGCATTTCGGTTTCTCTTTGTCTTTTTTTTTACAGTCTTTACTTAAGTGCTTGCCTGTACACTTCATGCACCTAGGATCTTTCGAGCAGTATTTCTGTGTGTGTCCGTATGCTTGGCATCGCTTACATTGTGGTATTAGTTTGGATGTTTTCATTGGTTCAATATCCACTTTGCAACCTAATATTGAAGTAATGTTGTAGATCTTTTTAATTTCTTAATTTTTTTGGAAAGATAGCATAAACATATTTAAAGGTTCTTTTTTCTTCCAAGTCAGTTTATTGACCGCGTCCTCTATCTTATAGCCTTTAGATTTAAGGTCTTCGACTATTCTATTGGGCAAGCACGACGAGTGTAGGTTTTTTGCCATCACCCTAATCAGCCTGTCTTGCTTATTTTCATATGAGTGCCAGAGAAAATTATTTTGCAAAAGAAACTTACTTATAGATCTATAAGAGTCATCATTCTTAGCATTTACTTTGACACACTCTCCGTTCATCATTTTCACGATGAATGATTCTTTTTCTACAGTTGTCTCGAGGAAGTCGTAGAACTGCTGATAATTTTTTATATTATCAACTACTATAGGTGGGGGCTGAGGAGTTTTTTTTGGCATCGGAATTTTCTCAGATTTTTCGTCGGAGTCAGCTCCTTTTTGAGATTGTTGGGAGAGTGTCGAATTCAATTTCCTTTTCTTCCTGCTTTTTTGTCGAATCCATTCAGCTTCCCTCGCGAGGTCCTCTTCATCTGTCTCATACTGGGTTGATTCAGAGGGTCTCAAATCTTTTGGTTGAGATTGAAGCGGTAATGCATTTTTTGAACTTGCTCGAGTTGGCGCTGGAGTTCATTAATTTGTGATTTTAGGTCATTAACTAAGACCTGCAATTTTTCGCGTTCCGACTTTTCTTCGGTGTAGTATTTGAACAACATACTCGTACTTATGTTCTGTTTCAGCTGTCAGAGTAATATCGACTTGTTTAGCCATAGTTCTTGAGTATAGCTTCGCCTTAACAACGTTAATTATAAAAGATTACACACTTATGCATCACGGCAATATCACTATCTATGTCAGCGCTTTACCCCAGCTCTAGTAACTAGGGCAAGAGCGTCGTGACGCTAGCGTTCACTGCGGAAATCGAACGATCACTGAAAACAGTTATAAATAAAAAATATACTGTTCGTACCTAGGTAAGGTGATGTGTAAGAAATATTTTTTTCTTCGTGCATCATACCTTTACTTTTTAGACCATATTTACTATGCTACTATTTATGATGAATCTAAAAGTATATCATACATTTTATTTTTTGTAATGAACGAACACTGAAAACGCCTAGGAATAATGAAGTTCATAAGTTTGTAAGCAGCGATCAAAACATATTTTTCGGCTGACTGACATGACACATGACATGACCGACCAATCGACCGTTTATACCGACGACGCGGAATCCGAAGAGCGCGAGGCGTGACTCACACTTGGCTGATTCTGTTCGCGGTGAAAATACTTACAATCTGTGATGAAGACTTGCTCATTTTTGGATAGCCGGTTTAAAAGATCAATTCACTGAGTGAAACCACCGAATGGAGGCTAGAGATACGCCGCGGCGTAGCTCTCGATAATGAGGCCTCGGCCTGAGCCGGCGCGTCGAGCCGCGATAACAGATAAGTGCTGTGATTAATGCTGTTCCCTCGAACTAAGGAAATGAGGAAAGTGTATCTTTTGCGGACTTGACTTATTTTATATATATACTAATATTATAAAAAGATTTGTATTTTTGTATGCAACGAATAAACTTAAAAACTACTGGACCGATTTGGATGTAATTTGGCATGAAAATAGTTTGAAGCCTAGGAAAAGACATAGAATAGTTTTTATCCAACTGCGCAAAAACAGGTAAATGTTTTTGCGCAATAACCAAAATACGCACAGTGCCTCGACTGGAAAGCTAGTATTTCATAATTATAGTAAATTGAAGATAAACTCGATCTTTTGTATCTGAATGATGCTGGAGTGAAAGATTTTCTAGGTATCTACATTCCACAGATATAATTTGAATATAAACGAAAACAATATTTAATTCTTCAGTAAAGCATATTGTACACGTGTCGGCATTATCGACTCGAAACAATTTAGAACGAGTAATGAGTAGTAGTGAGGATGGTGCGAGCCCCGTTGATGCGGCGCCGACACGATACATTACAACTACCTTCATTATTCGTGTAGGATTAAACGTTAAATAAGAGTACAAGAACGTTTTTTATGCTGTTTTATCAAAACAACTTCACCTTGCCTGATGGAAAGCGAGCTTTGAAACAAGAAGCCATGACCATTAATGTATATTTCATGCTCCCTTTGATCACTAGATATAATTTGTTTTTTAGGCTCCACTTGACAGACCTAGGTTCATAGCTAACCAAGTAAAAAAGTATGATGGTAGGAGGAAGTGCGAGCTGGTCTATAATTAATTATGACTGCTAATATTTATCAAACTCTAACAATATCTAATTTTAAAAATGAAAACGGAAACCATTACTACGTACATAAAAAGCTGTTGCCTAGGAAAAGAGTGCAGTTAATGCATTTTCTTCGTTTCGGGCGGTATGTGGCAACGCAGAGTTAATATTTAAATCCTTGTTACAGTGCGCGCACTCACGGCCCACCCCACCGCTCTACCACCTACCAGCGACTCACACCACACCACACTGCACCACACGTAGTAACCAAAGGCAAGTGGTACTTTTTAAAGCTCTTAAGTACATAAAGTCAGGTCATCACAAAGTTAAACCGCTGTTAACTACGACGCAACTCTACTTATTAATATTGTTATTTTTGCAATGACGCTCTGCGGATTGCATTACCGTTAATTCAAACATACGATGCATTACATTCGAACCCGCGTCACCCCCCCCCCCCCGCCCCCCTGTAGGCGGGGTATGCTCTGACCGCTAAGTCAGGCGTCTACGACGCTCTTATGAAGGTCATTTACAAATTTTAATATTGAAATATTGTACAAAGTACTGCCACGCTCAGCAAAAAAAATATAGAGCCATTGCGAGAAGGACTGGCAAGAAACTCGGGGCCATTCTTTTAAACGCTTTGTAACAATGTGTTACATATTATAAGTATAGTAAAATTATTACAATATTTGTTTATATTACGTAGGTGACAGGCGCTAGCTTGGCAGAGGCGAACCAGTCCAAGCATTTTGTCGTTTAAGTAATCACAAACTGTGTAGTAAGATTTCTTTATCAAAATGTTCATCACGTGCAACTTGAATTTTCCTTCTGTGAGCGTTGTAATATTTTTGGGCACTTTATTATAAAACCACACACATTTGCCTAAGAAGGACCTTTTATTTGTCTTTGCTAAGCCAAAACCTGACACCGCTATTTTATCTTTATTCTTAGTGTTATAATCGTGATTGTCACTGTTTGATTTAAATTTACTCAAATTTTTACGGACATACATAATATTTTCAAATAGACTTGGTAAAGTCAAAATATCAATTTCATTAAAAAGATTTCTCAGGGATTCCCTAGGATCCATTTCATATATGGCTCGAATTGCACGCTTTTGTAAGATAAAGATTGTCTCTATCTCAGCAGCAGCTCCCCACAGCAATACACCATATTATGACATAATACTGTGGAAGTACGCGAAATAAACGAGCCAAAGTACGCGAAATAATACGCGAAATAGCGGTAGCTTATTTATTCCATCTCACTCTTGAACTTATTCTGCGCTCTACTAGCTACTACGCGCTATTAGCTGTATCTTCGGAACTATATACACTTCTCGTAATATTTACTATATTCCAATGTATGAATATATTACATTATTTTACAGGTAAGAATTCAGAACCATCGAGTTTAAGTCCCGGGATTGCCACGCGTTACTTCCTTGCCATAAATTTGAAGCGTGAACTATCGCTGCAACTAGGGATCCCTAAAAGGTATCAACATATGGAAATGAAAGCAGAAGTTTTGTTGTTTAACTTTGCCCTCGCACATGTAATTCTCGTATGCGCTTGTGATACGAGTGTTTGTTTTGGAGAATCAGCTCTGTTTCCCTCTGCTCCCTTTGTATCTGTTTTTGAACTTTATAGGGAAGATGGGTTTTAACCGTCCAGAACTTGGTATCCAGCTGTTAACGTACGCTGGTGCGAAAGAAGTGTCACGAAGAGTTCTCACGATCTGATATTGCTAGTTGCGCACGTTACCTAAATAGATTGTGAGTGACAGAAAATTGGGATAGTAATACCACCCCGATAATAGAATCGTAGTACAGTAATACGGTAGACCGTTTTGGCTGCTGTTAGTGCTGACCATTCACCCGCGTAAAGTTGTGATCATGGCGCTGGTAACAGTGCCGAAATATCGAGAGCAGGAACAATATTTTTTTTATTTTTTATGCCTGATAGGTTAGCATTTTACCACTGTGATGATGCGGTCAAAGATGTTGTACAGGCTAACCTAGAATTACTGGCTCTCAAGGACAGCTGTCGGAACACACTGTTAGATGCTTGGTGACAGATTTTCTACTTGATGGTAGTAGCTAGCCAGGCGGGCATTCGCAAAATGCCCTACCACCATGCTATAACCGGGAGCGACGGTTTAACGTGCCCTCCTAAGCACGGAAGCGCTCAGTAGTAATGTCACTAGCGGTCACCCATCCAACTCATGACCGCGGCAGACGTTGCTTAACTTTGCTGATTGTTTCAGAATGGCTTAGTAAACTTCGCCTTGAGCGCTTCTGCTGCGAAAAATTAATACAGGTTAAACACATTTTATGTAAAACAGTTATTTTTTAATCTCTGGCCTAGATAAATACTAAGGCTAGAGACTAACCGTTAGGAACATTGTTTTACATAAAATAATTACAGCAAATCACATCGTAATTATTGCTTCCAGTCCTAAATTACGACGACATTTGGCAGAGTAAGGTGTAGTAATAAAGTAGGATAATAAACAAGGAGTTTTCCAATAATTGATGAGCCATCGTTTGACTACAATCTCAATATGCCTGAAGGCTTGACGTATGGAAACTGGTTTTCAAGGACAACTGACGGAACGCACTGTTGCGTTGGTTGCTGGGCAACAGAATTTATGCTTGAGAGTGATAGCTAGCTTGAAAATGTCCTTCTGCCATGCATATTTATTAATTAAGATTCAATTTTATAAGGATGTCATAAAATATAAAAAGCTCGTAATATGTAATGTAATGTTGGTTTACCTAAGTATTCTGACTTTATCATATGTAAATTCATTATTCTGTATCTGGGTGGCTACAGAGCCAGATTGCAACAATTTGTATTAAAGGCCATTTTACGATAAGGAATTATTTAATACAACTAAATTCTCTCATTTCCAACGAAGCACTAAAATATCTATCCTTAACGGGTTCTGCCAAGAATACATTATGAGCTTGGTCAGTTGGAGGATAGTAGTGTACCCGGCCGCCACTCACTAACGTATAAATTGTATTTATTTCGGCAACACTCGACGTCCACTCCACAGGATTCTTTACACACACTGAATGTTGTGAAACGAAGGAACTGACATAATATAAATTATACGAGAAACTAATGTATGGTGCAAGTACGGAACGCTTATAACTACAGTCGAGGATATATTGTAAACTTGTTACTAAACTTATGTTCCGAAGCTTTAGGCGCGCTGGCCTTTAATAGGTTAGGTTAACAAGCTGAAATTGGAATAAAGATTGTTGAACAAGCATTATGAGACTATTCTCAGTACATTGTATGCTATTGCATGGTTACCCAATATTTATCCCCGAGGCGCGATGTGGATATCAGTGTAAGGCAGCAGTTCCTCAGAACGCGTTGCCGCCTACCTACCAGTATTTTACCCTAAGTTGCCTCTTACGACATCCACATGTAGGTATAGGGGGGAGGGGGGAGGTGACATTCGAGCATGACACCTTACGGGCCTTAATAGACACAACGTCCACATTACCAATCATTTGGACCCACGTAGCATGTTTACAGAATCATATAAATAACTACGGAAACAAGCCTCGCACTTGCCTCCTTTCCAACCCATTAGGGATGTTGCAATTCGCCCTTTCGGGACGCTCCCTCATAGAACGAATTTCACTCGTGAGAATAAATGCTATCTGTAGGAAAAAAGAATAAATGTAGGAAACTACACACATATTTTGAGATCTACATGTTATGCTCTACGAGTTTTCGTAGCAGTTGATGTTACAACATGGGTCCGTGCTACAGCTACGCGTCTACGACAAATATGTTTACGTTACTTCAATAAATATATTTCAAGTATGTAAATTATTATAAATAAATTCCCAAAACATTGAACATTCATGGTGTTGTGAGAATCATTTTAGTTAGTACCACTGTAGAGTCATTTTGTTATGAATATTTAGGTTTAAACACATTTATCCTCAATGCGACACACATAGAGTCACTTACTTGAGAACTAAACTATTTGTAGATATTTATGCGCCATTTCATTCTTAATAAATAAATATTATAACCTATGTATTATACATTGTAATTTATAATACATAGTGTTACGGTTTTTTTTGTGAGGGTCGGAACGATTTGTTTGTTCCATCAAGTGAGGTTCTGAACGCACCCCTTGCACAGAGTATTAATCCGTTTTCTTGTGATTGAGAGTCGAAGATTATCTGTTTTTTTTTGCCTCCCCTCTGATGGAAGGTTCGAGAGATCCCGAAACTTATAAATAGGCTGTCCACATTCGAGAAACTCTTTCAGTTCATCAAGCTCTCGCCACGCCTACCACTGCCTGAAGCGAGGTAAGAAAGAAATCATGAGGCGTCTGTCTGCCCTAGTGGCACGTAATAGCAATTCTTGAAAATTCCTTTGATCTTTCAGGGCTACGAACAAAGCCAGGCAGTGCCCCTCTCGACCTCCGCCTTCCAGGGGATATAATAGACCTACCGGTAAGCAACCAACTCCGATGAGAGCATACATCGCGTTCTTTATGTGAAGACGGAAGTAACACACCATTGTTCATTGCAGGCTGAGAAAAAGAAACAATTTAACCGAATACAAGGAGACGACTTCGTTCCTGGACTCGTGACGCATCCACGTGGCGTCCTCCGAAAGCCTTCGAACCTCCCCAAAAATAAAGGTTAGTTAAAGTGTTTGATAATTTTGGTAGTGATTTTATGCGAAATTGTAGGTTATAAAGCCGGGTAAAATTTCAGTGCTTCGTTTCGTAAATGTACCGTGTGAGGCTCCGCGTTTTTTTTTTGAACCGCGTGGCACCTTTCGACACGCCGCTATTTTAACTACGCCTTCTTTAGTGCGCACGCGTTAAATATTTCGATTGAACATGTAAAGCGCCGATGTTCTGGGTAAAATCACGTGTATTTTTTCCTTGTGAAGTGAGGCGGGCTGCGCCCGAATGTCTACCACGTGGCCGGGCCACCCCTGCTAACTCGACTGGTCCCCCTTTTGCAATACCTAGATGTGTCTACCCTCTACCCTTTTTATGTGCCCTTCAGGCAAAGTCTATTTTCAACCTGAGATAGTGTAAATTGTGACACGCGCACCCTTGCGTTTTACAGGAGGTTCTTGGTTAGGGCTGGTAAAATACCCAACCATACCCACGTCTACCATAGCCCCAACTCCGGTAGACAGCCAGAGCAGTACCTGTGGTCAGCGCTCTGCCTGACATCCCGGACTGCTCGCCTTAACTGAGTCTTCGGTCCAAGGCAGTGAATCTCCACGCTGCACCGGTATTTATGAATTTCCCGGTCTCCTATAACCGGGTGGCGCCCTTTTCTTCTTTTTTTACTTTGCGGAATTCATCTTTCACCCTTTGCGACTCACGACCTTACCCTGAGATCTATATAGAATTTTCTGAGCAAGCTGGTTTATATTTTTTACCTACACTTATATACTAAACTATAGAATAATATCTTCCTAATAAACTTAAATTTTGTGGATCTACGTTGCTGGCACATAGAAATTGTAAATTAAGTAGTTAAACCTAAGACATAATAACTTAAGTAAATTGTTGTTCGCTAGTACCAGTGATTGCTATCAAATTTCCATGTTCTAAGTTACTCTTTGTACCTGGTACTAGCGGATAACCCGACCTAATTAAGGAAAGTGTTCTAGATGTATCTATTCCTTTTTTAAATGAGTTTTGGTGAAAATTTTAATTTTAAATAAATATATTTAAAAAATTGTTGAACGCTTCAATATTGTTTTTATTGGTGTATCTGTCGACATCCTAAAGTAGGTAGGTAGTGTAGTTAGGTGTCTGGCGGCTTCTCTTCCTCACCTGGAGAGTGGAACCCTCCGTCCTCTCTCCCCTTAATTTTTTTATTTCATAACCCCATCTGTACACAAAATCGTAACAATAGGTACCTACTACTGCCCCGTCAGATGCCGGGTCAGCCCCGTGGGGTGCCGGGTCAGAATTGCACCTTCCCATATCATCCCATGGGTGTCTTAAGAGACGACTAAGGGAAAATACTGGAAGGTGGGTAGCAGCGCCTTCTAAAGAACTGCCAACTTACAATGCGATTCCCAAGACGCCTGCCAAGCGTGGCAATTATGGCAAATACCCCCTTAATAAGCAGGCTGTGTTCAGCAGTGGACCATCCGGCTGTTGCAGTAGGTACCTACTACCCTCACACATTTCATTTATTCATCATTCACATTATTATTATATACATAATATTATCCCTTCCCTCTTTAGACGCATTGTTGATAATGATTAAATATTTTTAATTTGGAAACGCATATTGTCTGCATTAATTATAGTTATTAATCTAACCATCAAATAAAGTCAGGTAACAAATTAGTTCTGCCTCAGGAAAATCAGTCTTGTGATTTATGCATGCACAAAGGACTTAAGCAAGTTTCAACTCCTAATATCTAGAGTTTTCAAGCATATTTTTCAATGTTATCCTTTAACCGACACTTGGAACTCTATAACTCATGCTCCTTTTACAGCGCATTGCTGTTGTTTTCTTCTGACAAGGCCCCTCGAGCTACCATGGGAGATACGAAAACTTGTTATCAGTTCTAACTTATTCTTATTCTCTCTATCTATTATAAATTCTGTTCTATTTTTGAAGAATAAACTAATTAACTTCTTCAAATAGCGTGCACGAGACACAGATAATTAGCAAAAGCAACATAAGAGAGTACTAGCCGTTTGTTAACTCTCGACAAAACGGCCATAACTCGCTTGATCGCACCTGACCACGACACACGTTCACTACGCTCCGTTAATCAAAGAGCAAAGTGGAACCTTGTTACCGTACAGTAAGGTCTCGATTTGAAAAACGACATTATACGAATGCTTTTTGATGAATGTCTGTTTGTTACTGCAAATATTACGAGTTCGGGCCATGAACAATGAACGCTAATAGGGAGACGAATACACATCAAATAGCTGCAATAACTTCATATTCAATTTACAAGTAGGTACGAGTTCGACACCCGAAATCCTAGTTTATTGTTTATAGACAAAGTTTATGAAAAAATTGCTCTTCATTTATGTAGCTATACTGGAGATTAGCTCTTATATACGGCAAAAAAAAGATATCGTTTAATTTTACTGACTCTGATTTTTACCGTGAGCCAAACCTACAATCATTAAGATAATGTATATATATAGGTCAATGCCTACAATCGACAAACTACGTTGCTAAAGCTGTATACACATAGTTATAGTTTAAGTATCTCATAAATTCCGAATGGCTCTAGCACATTGACATCGTTATCGAGAAATCTGGTGCCAACTAATGACAATATAGGAAAATAGAATATATTATATTATCCAAGGATGTGGTCACGAAATAGCCATATCTCCAAAGTGAAAGCCAAATAGTGTTTGCCTTGTAATTATTATCAGTAATTAGTATTTAATCTCTTTAAAATATCATGTTTATTCCTTTTCCTTGAGATAATTGGATGTATCTGCTAAGTTAAGGTATGTCTTATTATACAAATGTACCTGAATTTTAACGCTGTAAAGAAGGACTTCTGTACGGTTTACGTACATTTTGCTGATTTAGCGCGACTGTGTCCGCTTATAATTTTATGTAAACCATATGCAATGATCAGTCTGCAATAAACCTCCGGTCAATCAATACGTCTTTTAATTTATATCATATCACATCATATCATAATTTTATGTACGGACAATCAGCCCGTACATAAATGGTCCTTCGAGCCTCCGAAGGTGGGATCATCATCGCGAGTGAACTATCATCACAGTAGTGAACTATCATTCGTGCGTGAGGTTCCACTTAGGAACCAGCAGTGAGAATATCAAGTTTTTATCACTAGTCTCTGGCCTGGCATCAGCCGCCGAGACAAGCAATCATCATCATCATCATCCTCGGCGTAGCGAAAGCGTCAGGAATTATCACAGTCCTAGGCTGACAGCGGTCGCCAGGACATAACTACATCAATTATTGGCTTAGCAGTAGCCATCACACGGAATCATCAGCAGTCTTTGGCACACCAGCAGTGTCAGGACACCCTATCATCAAGTAAGACGGTTCCATATATTTTACAGTTAACTATCTTCTTTTCTCAAGATGAGTATATTAGAAGATTTAGTATCAAATCAGCAGCAGATCACAGGCGGCATAAATACGCTTATCATAAACTTTAAAAAAGACGGGCCGGAACGCAAAACATCTGATTTTATCAAACGTCGCATAGAAACATTAGATGGGTATTGGAAAGAATATCAAGCTAATCATGTGCAACTTGATCAATTTCTTGACAAATCTCACATGTATTTTACGCAAAATCAATATCAACAAACTTACGACTTGTATATTTCGAGTAGAGAGAAAATATTGCAAACTCCTACTACATCAATGATCAGACCAGCAACTCCGTTATCAGGTAAAAGTACCAATCAAATGTTACAGCCAATAACAAAACCAACAAGCAGACCATCAACTCCTGTAACAATTAAGAATTTCGATATTCCAATGGGGTATAGTTCGATTAAATCACAGGGTGTAAATAGCAAATCCGATGAATTATTGAAAAAGCAAATCAGCAACTTTAAAGCCTTCACAAGAACAGTTCAAAATATCAACCTTGAAATTATCTCCGAAAAATGGGAACTTGAAGATCATTTAAAGAAAATGGAGTCTCGATGGGCAGTCATTGATACAGTTCATTGGGAATTGGACAGCATTTTAGAAAACAGTAACGAAAAATATGAACGTATTTTTTCTGAGCACGAGATGACTTATAACAACGTAAATAAATCACTTAACAGTAAACTATGGTCAATGTCTCACAGGGAAAAAATCACTCCACACATGGAAGTTCCAATCTTTCATGGTAACCCCCATCAATGGGTTTCTTTTAAAGACCTTTTTACCGAAACTATTCATAACAACAGTTTCCTATCCAACGCACAAAAATGCAATTTTTGAAGTCAAAAATAAAAGGTGAAGCCGAGCGGCTCATATTACATTTAAACATCAGTTCGCAAAATTATTTAATTTGCTGGAACATACTCAATCACAGATTCAATAACAAGAAATTGATATTTTCATCACATATCAACATTTTAATTAACCTACCAGTAATACAGCAAGCATCTTTTAATAATATTAAACGCATACGCATAATTACTAGCAATTTATTACAAAATTTAAATCATTTACAAAGGATATTGATTGACACCGTCACCGATATTTATCATGGAGGACTCAATCCGCAAATAATAAATCCTGAGCAACTTCAAAATCAGCTTACTATCATATCAAGTCATCTGTCCAGTGACGTCACGCTTCCGATTGAAAACATCTACATTGGTATTTCAAGAATATTCAAACTTATAACTACAAGAGCAAGAATGATTAAGGATTTTGTAATCTTTGAACTGCGAATCCCATTGATCAGTAGAGACTCATACGAGATATTTAAGATCATATCTATACCTGAAGCAAATAATAATAACATGATAAACATCAAACCTTTATCGGAGTTTGTAGCAATAAACCTGAAAAAGGATACCTATTTAACCCTGTCGGAAAACGGCATCAGATCATGCCTAGTAACAGACACGAGTACATACCTGTATCATATCAGTAAACCTATATATCGAATTAGTGGAGATACAGATTTCTGTCAGAAGAAGAAAGCAGCATGTGGAACAATGATCAGTCCGTGCCAGGACATTTGGATGGAAAGTCATTCCCTAAATCATTTTATTTACTTCTGTTGTAAACATTGTCAGTTCCAAGCGATGTGCGGGAGTCAAGTTACCACTTATCAGCAGACTCGCGCTGGCCTAGCAACTGTTGACAGAGGTTGTATAATAAAAACAGATACATTCCAAGTTATTGCACATGATTTACCATCAAGTAAAATAAGCGTTAATTCAGATGTATATGCCCCTGTGATCGCACCGATAAACCCCATCATAAATGTTTCCATCCTGCATAAAATTATGGAACAATTTAACTCAGAAAGAGAACAGAAAGCGCTCGAAAACATAGACTAGCAAATCAAGTCTCTCAAAGAGAACGAATCGTTATCAGCCAGCCTATCATATCACGACGTCCATCACTATACGGTGATCTATGTGATCATCGTGTTGACTGCAGTTGGAGCAGCAGTGTGGTGGTGCGCACGAGCGCGCGGCACGTGGGCGCTATGCGCACGCACCGCCGCGCCACCGCCCGCGCCGCCCGCACCAGCCGCGCCGCTCGGGCATGCGCCAACGCTGCCGGGCCTTGCACCCGCGCCCGCCCAGCGCCCACTACCCATCCTCGAGCAAAGTGTTAGTGCTGTGAGTGCGCGTATCAGTGAGGGGACCACCCCTATAATGTCTCGACGCAGTGAAATGTTTTAGTGAATCGTGTTAAGCGTAAATTAAACAGAAATCTATCAATGACTATGAAAGGACATCATTAGTTAAGCAGCATTTAAATATCAATGTATACATTATTATATAAGCAAATTTCATATAACATGTTTGAGTCTACTTATGTATTTTTCCTGTGTTTTCTCCCGTGTTGGGAATATGTACGGTTTACGTACATTTTGCTGATTTAGCGCGACTGTGTCCGCTTATAATTTTATGTAAACCATATGCAATGATCAGTCTGCAATAAACCTCCGGTCAATCAATACGTCTTTTAATTTATATCATATCATAATTTTATGTACGGACAATCAGCCCGTACAACTTCAATATAAAAGATTTTTTCGCAAAATTATTCAGACGTGATAGTAGCAAACGGATCCAAATGATAGGAACTGGCAGCAACAGAGCCGCCAATGTAATACCGTCTTTAGGCATGTCCTGAGAGTAACATACCGTGTGTATTATATCATCTGTTATTATAATATAGTTGGTAGTAGAACACAAACAGACAGCATATTGGAGCAAAGTTTCGTCGTCGGCTTGTTTGTGTGCTTGATTTGTAGCATTGCTTAATATACGGCTCGAATCTGATTACAGTTTGGAACGTAACCACCAACTGTTTGCAATGACTTCCAATACAGATCTCGGTAAAATATCACAATAATCTCTTGACATTTGTACCGAGGACCGTTATGTACTACAACTCAATAAATATTACGTATTATTTGATCTCAACTTTATACAATTTATAAATCAAACAAATAATGTGCATACATTTATAGAGTAACGGACCTAACCAATATTGAATGCAAACATTTTTCGGTTGAGTATGTTTTACTTTTTGTTATGAATGGTTCAGCCCTCTTGTCCAATTTCATTTTGTATACATTATAAAGTATAAAAATAATACTATTTTTTTCTAATAAGAGGCTTTTAGACTATGTTTCGGTGAAATGTGATGAATTATATATTTTTTTATCTCTAAAGTTAGGAATAAAAATTAATAATTTAGTACAATATTATTGGCGCATAAGGCTTGTCAAAACGATATTCAGAAAACGAATTGTAGGTTGTGGAATGAATTTTTGGTCTTGTTTGACAAGTAAGTAGGTATACAGAAATGAAACCTGCAGGTAGGTAAGGTAGAACTATTTATCGACGATACCCTATTCAACTTCAGGCTCGACTTAGCTACAACTCGGGATTCTAATTATTGAGCCAGCGACATTAAGAACCGACTCCGTATATAGCCACACAATTGCGCAGCAGTATGGAATTATAATAATAAATACCTATTTCGGATAAAATCTATAGCTTTAATAATATACATTTTTAGCTTATGTTATAATCTATACTTATAATAAAACTGTAACAGGTCCAATTCTGTACATTGAACATATTTTGAAAATATTTTTTGACAGCATTCTGTAGCTGATACTGATGCCAAAACTTTTTTTTTTAATTTTGTCTCTCTGTCTGTCTGTATCCCGGCCGCGCATCACTTCAAAAGTACTGAATGGATTTAAATGAAACTTAACACAATTTGAGTTCATACTACGAAGAAGGACATGAAATACTTTTTATCCCGAAATTCAGCATGGTTCCCCTATGGAAAGGGGATGAAAGTCATTATGAACACTTAGTTGTAATTTATTAACGCGTAGTCCGATTTCAATCATTCTTTTTTTATTAGAATGATGCCCCACGGGCAGCCCAGCACCCGACAGGCAGTCTGGCACCCCACGGGCATCCCGGCACCCTTATTTAGTTTTGCATGCTTGCTAAGATAAAAGTCTAAAATCTGGAACATTCGCCACAATCAGTTTTTTTAACTATCTGTCTTTTGCCGGATACATTTCGGAGACTGCGCAATGGAAGTGCATAATTTTTTTTTTTTTATACTGAACTGTGTAGCACTTGACCACTATCTCACCTGATGTTAAGTGATGATGTGGTCGATGATGGAGCGTGCTTACCCAGGAGATACCTGTTCACTCGCGTTTTGAAAACCCCCATATTGCAGGGTATTCCATTCCCTGGCGGTTCGTATAATGAACGAAGAAGCAAATCGCTTTGTTCGGGTAAACAGAATATCTACCATGTAGCGGTGGCGCTTCTGAGTATCCCTGGATGACCGGTTATAGAATGGGGATGGCGGAATCAAATCATGTAGTTTTGTGGCACACTCCCCGAAATGTACCCGATAAAAAACCGATAAGCAAGCAACTTTGCGGTGATGCTCGAGACTTTGGAGTCTCTTGCTTACAAGTTGGTCGTCGTTAATGAGTCTCTTGGCTCTCCTCTCAATAGCTTCCAGTGTTTCCAACTGGTATTTGGCAGAATCATCCCAAAGGTGAGAACAGTACTCCATATACGACCGGACTTGCGCTTGATAAAGATTAAACAGCTGTCCCGGTGTGAAGTATTGTCTCACCTTAGCCAAAATACCAAGCTTTTTTGAGGCCAGCTGGGCTTTAGACTCAATATAGGAGCCGAAATTGAGAGTCGGTGTTAATGAGATGCCAAGAAGCTCGAGATGGTTACTTATCGGCACGGACACATCCCTGAAAGTAGGAGCCAGCTGAAAAGGGCTCCGTTTGGCGGAGAAAAGACACGCCTGGGTTTTAGCAGCATTGAACTTAACCAGATTGGCATCGCCCCAATCGGAGACTGCCTCCAGAGAAAAGTTCAAGCGCTGAACCATCGCTTCCCTATGAGACTGGATTTGTAATGCACTGGTTCGTGCGTTAGATGTATAACTCTTCACAACGGTGCTGTCGTCTGCGTACCCAAAAATACCGGGCTTAAGCAGATCATTAATATGCAGCAGAAAAAGCGTTGAAGAGAGTACTGATCCCTGAGGGACTCCGGCGTTAATGGCCAATTGGTCGGAAGAACAGCCATCGATGACCACTCGAATCGACCGATCCCTCAAGAAATCTGAAATCCAAACACATAAACCAGTGGGAAGGCCGTATGAAGGAAGCTTGCTAATAAGGCTATCGTGCCAAACCCTGTCAAAAGCCTTCGAGATATCGAGAGAGACAGCAAGCGCCTCTCCGTGGTTCTCGGTGGCTTCGCTCCAGATGTGAGTGGCATACACTAGAAGATCCCCAGTAGACCGGTTTCGGCGAAATCCGTATTGTCGGTCACTGACGAGATCATCCACTTCTAGGTATGCCAGGAGCCTGTGGTTCAGTACACGTTCCATCGTCTTACAGAGTATGGAAATGACTGAAATAGGCCTGTAATTGGCAGGGTCTGCGCGACTACCCTCTTTGGGCACGGGCTGCAAGTTTGCAAGCTTCCAGAACTTAGGCACTTGACCAGTCGTCATAGACAAGCGAAAGAGGCGAGTCAATATTGGAGTCAACTCAGGCGCACACATCCTCAAGACTACAGCTGGTATACCACTGGACCACTAGCTTTGTTCACGTCCAGATCGCGCAACGCTTTGCGTACTTCAGACTGTGGAATGCGAATTGCTGACATTAACGTCCCGCAGTTTGGCAGACTAGAAGGTACGGCATTGCCAGCATCTAAACGTGAAGACTCTGCAAACAGAGAGGCAAATAAATTTGCTTTCTCTTCGGCAGTGTGCGCTAGTGAGCCGTTAGGTTTCAGCAGCGGAGGCAGTGAGGGACGGCAGAAGTTCTCTTCGATCGACTTTGCCAGGGACCAGATCGCTTTGCTACCCGAGGGGTAAGAAGCAAGTTTGTTCCCAGTTCGGCGTATGTGGTCGAAGCGAGCCTTTTTGAGAGCCTTTTTGCAGGACTTGGCGGCTAGGTTAAATGCTTTCTTCTTTTCACGTACATATATAGATTTGCGGGTTTGAGCATCAGCCCAGGCTTAATAGGCCTCATGTTTTGACGCTTCTGCATCTCTACATCTAGCATTATACTTTGGGCGAGCTTTGCTGGACATCGGGACGTCAGAAAATGGTATGAAGTATTCCATACCCTGACGTAACACCTCAGTCACAGCATCCGCGCAAGTTGAGGGATCGTTCGAAGAAAAACAAACCTGCCGCCAAGGGTAAGACGCAAAAAAATAACGCATCTCATCCCAATCTGCTGACCTGTATCGCCACACCCGCCGGGTGCCTCTTGGGCTGGGATCGGGCGGGGAGTACACTGATACAGACTTCACCAGACAGTGGTCGGAGCAACCTAAGGGTAATAAAACCGACACCGAATAGCGGTCTGGATCTGTTGTCAGCAGAAGCTTCAAGCAATTTGCTGTGTGGCCATCAACATCCGGTACCTTGTGGCTCCTTGGACCAGCTGAATTAGGTTTAGCGTCAAAGCAAGCTTGCGCATCTCTCGACCGGCGTGGTCTGTGCTCTGGTATGGGTATAGCCAGTTTTGATGGTGGGCGTTGAAATCCCCCAGAAGCACTAATTGGGCAGAAGGATACCTCTGTTGGGCCACATCGGCCGCCTCACTAAGGTAGTTTGCGAGCCTGGTTGTCTCCTCATCTCCGCTGTGCGAACGGTAGACACTAGCATAAAGAATTTTCTCCATGCCATTGTCCACCAGAACCCACATGATAGAAAATTTAGGGTCTTCAAGGTTGCGGAGACGCCGATAGCAAATGTCATCGCGAGCATACGTACAAACTCCCGCCTTAGCCTTGAAACTATGTTCAAGAACATAGCCAGGGTAGGCAAGGTATGTCGCGTCAGCAGGACATTTGATCTGCGTCTCCGTGAGGAACAGAATATGCGGTCTTGCGGTCTCAAGATGGTGGTGGACCGGGTCGATATTGGAGTGCAAGCCTCAAATGTTTGAGAGGTGCACTTGGAGAGTGGAGGTGCTTCCGCTGTTTGACCTTTATTCTGTTTGTACCTTTCATTTATGTGGAGAGTAAAGTTAGGTAAAGGGAAACGGAAGTGGAAACGAGGCGCAAATTACCAACCCGTGACATAAATTAGGCCTTTCCACCTGAAGGGAACCAATCCTGGAGACCGTGGGGACGCCCGAGCCCCCCCAGAGGTGTCCATCGGGTCCTCTCGTCTGGTCGCCAACCAGCACGATGGCGCACCTCCGGGATTTTTGGCGAGATGGCGGGACAGCCTTTCATGAGTGGCTGGCTCACTACTTGGGCCCCCAACTATCTGCGGTCGGCCAGCGGAGAACCGTGCCTCAGATCCCGCTGCTCTCCAAAATTGGCAGCCAGGTAAATTGACCTTCAATGTGTCACGACTAGCTATAGTAATAAGCGCAACTGTTTCCGATCCGTTCCCCATAATGGCTATACCAGACATCATGCCGTAACGCGACCGCTTGGCGGCATGGCTTTGTCTGGTGGGTGGTAACACGCCGCGGCCTAAGCCTACCACCTGAAAAGTACTGCTCTTTTGGCGTCACCCAGGGGACACGTGTAGGACATCGAGGGCTGAATCCTACGGACGCGAGCAGTATAGTCCCCCAAAATTACAGAACAAATATAATTTTGTTCTGCCGCCACACAAAACCGCCGTTTTCAAATCGAAATTTTAAAGAAGACGCACGAAGTACTTTGCGTCTACATTTGTTGTGCGAACCGCGAAGGAACTGTCTGAGTTACTTAACATGAATACTGTCTTCTGGAAAATACAACCCAGGAGTTTTCAAATCCAAAGTAAAGAGCTCCTTTCTGAGCTATGCTTTACTAATAGTGCTTCACCGCAGACCATAGCGTTGTGAGATAAACAGTGCTGAAATGTGAATAATTAGTCTGCAGGTAGGGCAATCGCAAACGAAGTCGCAGGTACAGCTAGTTGTCATATATACGAGATATTACAGTTTATGTGGTCCTAAACGTATTACGTATACACAATACCTTTTGGATCGGACAATCAAAACAAGCTGCACCTTACCTTCAGTACACTGTTGGAGCTCGCTCTTAGACGGTGGAATCATTGAAAAAATAGTAGTGGTTACATATTTAAACAATTTGGTGTGGAGATGTTGGGTCCGTGGCGACCGAAGGCTCACTGTATTTTCCAAAACTTATCAGACCGCTTAGTGGGTGCGACGTGTGATCAAAATGCTGATACGTATTGGGCTCAACGAATAAGCATTGTAATTCAACGGGGCAATGCTGCCAGCATGCTGGGTACGCTGCCAACTGGTAGAAGCCTGGAGCATTTTTGCCTGGAGTTTTTCTCACTGTGACCCGAATGACATCTACAATAACTTATTTTCTTTAGTAAATATTGAGTTTCAAAAAGTTTGTCCAAAAATAAAGAAACAAATAAATGGAAAATTGAAGTTTGGTGATTGGGCAACTAGAGGTATCCGAAAAAGTAGAGATTATTTGTTTGATCTGTATCGCAGGAAAAATTTAACATCTTGCAAGCAGTTTCATGATTATGTTAGGAACTATTCAAAAATTTTTAAGTCTGTTTGCTTGTGTGCTAAATCTTTTTTTACTAGAGACAAAATTAGCAAGTCTAAAAATAAAATAAAAACCATTTGGAAGACTATAAATACTGAGACTGGTAAGAATAAACCTAGAGATTCAACATATGTCTTAACTATTAATAAACATCAAATCTCTGATCCAATACAAGTGGCGAATATATTTGAAATTTTTTTTTCTAACTTACCCCTAGAAGCCACTAAATCATTGGATTCTTGTCCCAATGTAGCAGAAGCCCTATTAAAACATAATTTTCCCTGCAAAACACCGGACTTCTCTTTCAGATACACGACAAACTTTGAATTTATAAAGACATTCAAAAGTTTAAACATAAAGAGTACTGAAGACTTGTGGGGTATGTCAGTTAAAGTGGCAGAGTCTATTATTTACATTATTGCACCATACTTAGTAACAATATTCAATCTTTGTGTTGATAGAGGAAGTTTCCCCGACTTAATGAAACTAAGTAAAATCACTCCAATTTTGAAGTCGGGGGCTGCATCTGACCCTTGCAATTATAGACCTATTTCCATCTTACCCGTTCTGAGTAAAGTATTCGAAAAAATTATGCTCAAACAACTTTTATCTCATTTTAATGAGCATAATATATTGAATGAGAATCAGTTTGGTTTCACTAAGAGCAGATCGACAACAGATGCAGGTGTTCAATTGATGTCACATATACTTGAAGCCTGGGAGAGTTCAAATGACGCTATTGGCGTATTTTGTGATCTTTCTAAGGCATTCGACTGTGTAGAACTCTGCACTCTGATTCGTAAGCTTTCACACTATGGTGTTCGTGGAAAAGCTTTGAATCTAATAGAGTCATATCTGTCTGACAGGCTACAGATGGTTGGAATAAATGGCAATACTTCTTCCGGGTCTTTCGTAAAAATAGGTGTACCGCAGGGATCAATTTTGGGACCTTTTCTGTTCCTAGCGTATATTAATGATCTGCCTTGCATGGTCAAAGATTTCTGTGATATTGTTTTATTCGCGGATGATACCTCTCTGATTTTTAAAGTAGATAGGAAAGATAGTGAACTCATTCATGTAAATAATGTGTTATCTATGATCTCTGGATGGTTCGCCGCTAATAATCTTCTGTTAAATTCAAAAAAGACCAAATGTTTAAAGTTTTCATTACCAAATGTTCCTTATGTTGAACCATACATTAAGCTTGGCCTAGATAAACTCTCTATTGACAAAGCGACAGTCTTTCTGGGAATCAAAATGGATTCAACTTTACAGTGGGATCCACATATACATGATCTAGCCCGAAGACTTAGTTCTGCTGCATATGCAGTTTGTAAGATAAGACAGTTAACAGATGTAGCTACTGCACGGCTAGTTTATTTCGCATACTTCCACAGTATTATGTCGTATGGTGTATTGCTGTGGGGAGCTGCTGCTGAGATAGAGACAATCTTTATCTTACAAAAGCGTGCAATTCGAGCCATATATGAAATGGATCCTAGGGAATCTCTAAGGGATCTTTTTAAAGAAATTGATATATTAACTTTACCGAGTCTGTATATATTTGAAAATATTATGTATGTTCGGAAAAATTTGAGTAAATTTAAATTAAACAGTGACAACCATCATTACAACACTAGGAACAAATATAAATTAACGGTACCATGTTTAAGATTAGCAAAGACAAATAAAAGGTCCTTTATAGGTAATTGTGTGCGGTTTTATAATAAAATTCCCGAACATATTACAATGCTCACAGAAGGAAAATTCAAATTGCACGTGAAAAATATTTTGATGAAGAAATCCTACTACACAGTTTGTGATTACTTAAACGACAAAAATGCTTGGAAAATTCCACCTCTGCCAAGCCATCACATGTCTCCTACGTAATTTAAACAAATATTGTAATAATTGTATTATATTGTTTATAACACATTGTAAAAAGACGTTTAAAAGAATGGCCCCGAGTTTCTTGCCCGTTCTTCTCGCAGTGGCTCTATAAACTTTTTTTGCTGAACGTGGCAGTACAATGTAGAATATTTCAATATTAAAATTTGTAATTGACCTTCATAAGAGCGTCGTAGACGCCTAAATTGAATAAATGATTTTGAATTTGAATTTGTACTACCTGTGAGTCTGCAATGACTTGTAGGTTGTATAAATGTTTTCTTTGCTGTAGGGTTCTATATAATTTGTGTTTTTTTTATTAATAAATGTATACTGCCAGTAAAAGAAAATACAATTATTGTTAATGTAGTCATTAAAGTGGTACTCTCCAGTTAAAGTAGTGTTGCACACGCTGAACAATGCTCTGGAGTAGTAAACCTATTCCTCACCAAGCACGTTCACACATCGCCCGTCAGTCACACCAGCCCGGCGCAGCGACCTCAACCCACTCAACGCAATCTTTCTAACGTTAATTTTAGAGTACAGACTTCTACTATTTAGTTGGTAAGTGATTATGTGGACCAGAATCCATACACCTTTAGGTGTTAGGTCCTTTATAACCAGAAATACATGAACCCTACCTGACTCGTCGCGATTAGAGCAAAAACAGTTTTTTAAGTAATTAAATTGGGCGCAGCCTTCACCCACCAATTAACATCTCTACGAATGACTTCCTGTGAAGTTCCGGGCTAGACGAGGCCCCTAGAAAAATGGATAATATCAGGAAGAAGGCTGCAGCGCTTTTTGAAGAACTTACACTGCGATTCCCCAAAACACCTGCCTAGCGTAGAATTATGGCAAATCTTTTCTTAAGGGGGAGGAAATTTATTCAACGACTCATGTTATGGCAAAGGTGCATTCAAAACAAACAAGTCTCGAGTCTACCGGTTGAGGTGTTCGAATCCTGCTCGTAGTTTTTTTTTTTGCCTTTCGTTGTTATCTTGTGAGCTTATTTGCTTATAGCAGGCGTTAACGCAATAATTACTGTAATATATGTTGGAACTAACAAGTTTGTTAGTTGACGCGGTAAGTCTAGGTCAACATTTTATGTACCTATGTATTCATTGCCCGCGGCTTTGTTTCCTGTACAGTGTAATTTGGGAGCCTTCAAGTCTAGAGTGAAGAGGTATCTTCTGGGCAAGCATGCTACATCTTCGGCCGCATCGTCACTTTCCATCAGGTGAGATAGCGGCCAAATGCTTACCTATAAATGTACATGTAAAAAAAAATTACTTACTTTTATAGAAGATCGGTCTGTAAAAGCTCGCATCATCCAGTGACTTATAAATAAACCAGCGATACAAACAAACCGATTAGTCCTCCGTCAGCGGCGACAGGCGTGATGGATGCTCCTCCATCCGACATCCGACACTTCGATAACCATCCTCGTGTAGAGAAGTGCCCGCCGCGATAACTCATCTGGCAATGGGACGCGCCCGCCTTACGGATATTACTACTACTGCCATACCTACAAGTAATATAGTCCACTGCGTCAGTCAAGTCGTCAGCCCGTTTGAGAGCATATACTTGATATATGTGATTTTAATATTATAATTAATTTAAATAAAAATAACAAAACCCAACCAAACCGGACTTCCACAACTGAATCTTCCAGAATTTAGGTATTTTTCCAGTTAGTTTGATTTACAACCAAACCACTGAAATGATTCCAATAAAACGAATACGGGCAACTCCTCGATAAACGATCAAACAAACATAAAAAATCATCAAAATCAATAATACATATAGCAAATTATTTAATAAAAAATAAAAAACAGACCGAAAAGAATCAAATGACTATTAAATAAAAACCTCTAACAATAAATCAAAAACGACTTCGAGAATAATTAATAAAACATAATTTACCTTAAATATCTATAGAAAAAATAAGAATCAATGACAATATCTTTGTAAACGGACCGAGTGCTATATTACATATTAATGGCACCATGCTCACCGCACTTGTCCTGGTCCTGGTCTGGTCTTGGTTTGGTCTTGTCTTATTTTATCTTATCAATTCCCGATTTGTAGAGTAATTGCGTGACAAATATATAAAACCATCAGTATAAAAATATATTCAAATTGGAAAACACCAATTCGACTGTATTTTAGCCAATTATGAAAATAATAATCACATTTATTTTCCATAATACGGCCTCTGCTCAACCTCTATTGTCTCTTTCACGGATAAATTCACGCCATTCACGTATAATATTCGCGCTTTATTCACTCTTATCAAATCCAGGATACTTTTTTAGTGTCCTTCTAACTTTAGAAATTAAATTGATCTCACTATCATGAAAACAGTTGGAACAGCCAGTTCCATTCCAACTGCTGTTGAAAATATAAGTAATGTAGAAAGGGTAAACTAATACATCCAGAATAAATTATAATTTCAATAAACATCAAAACAAGTAATATTTAAAACATCGAACAATAGTAAACCTAGTGAGCAGTAGAAGTAATAGCTGTCATACATCACGTAAACAATTATATAGAAGTTCGCGTACCGCTCTCGACACTGCACAGTGACGTCACTAGGTTCTACAAATTCACGTTCACATGTGACACGTTACTTGTCCAATATCGTTTGAGTCGAGTATACGTCGCGTCAGTACACACTTTACAAACTTTCCGATAAGCGAAGTCGCTTTGCGGTTTGTTCAACAACAGAGCACACGCAAAGGAACATAATATATTATTATTATATAGACAGCCTTTGTAGACAGCAGTAGTACAAAAAATATAATAACTACGTTTGAGTTTATGTAAAGGCTAAAAGAACTAGTTTAAAATAGAATTAATGGGCATTTCTCAAGTTAGAGTATGCTTTATGAAAATTATTGTCACTAATTCTGTTTATGAGTAGTGTGAATTAAAAAAATACCTATTAAGCGGGATGGCCTCCAGGGGAGAAGCATTGAGTTGCATATTTAAAATTTATAATATGGTATTTAGTAACAAAATATAAGGTACCTATAAAAAAAACTGACAAGAATGTCACCGAAAACTCACAAATTGTTCTATTTCATCAATTAATTGTATATATGTATCTTCTACTCAATATTTACATATTCCAAACAAAATGTTGCTTTAAATATCTCAAATTGTTATAACCTCTTCATTATTTTTAAAGAAGCGTTTCCTACGTTATTATTATTATTAACGAATATTAAGTATATAAAAACAACTATTATTTACTGTCCTGATATTTGAAATGAAAATTAGAGTCCTTAACACGGGTAAAAGTTAACAATTCCTACTCGGACTATAGCCGCCTTTGCTGCGCTCAGGAGTCTAAATACCTCGAATTCATTCCTTTCGACCCTTGTATATATTATATTATATTATATTGTATTTATCTTCTATTTATCTCTTCTGATTAGGTGTTTGTTATTCTGTGCATTTTTGTTTTCAAAGAAGGGCGTGTGTTTTATTCGTTTTAACGCTTATACCTCTGCCTGCACAAAGGAGCTCCTCAAGTTTTCAGTAAGACGAATGGCTGTAATGAATAGAAGTTGTTGGTATCAAGTTGTCGCGTGAATGTTCTGTTAACAAAACAATAGATTGTCGCTCGAGTGTACCGCACCGCTCGCGGCGGAGCTGCCTTCACGGAGTGATGGATGTACGTTTGTGGTTCCCATACCGTATCGTACCGTACCGTATGTGTCGGTCACAGTCACTCAGTACAATCGTACACTCAATCAGTATTGATGCCGAGCTTATTTTGAACAACTCTGGTTTTAGTGTTCTTTTTAGTATACTATATTTCTAAATTGACCTTAGCCTTAGGTCTATTTTAATGATGTTCTCGTAAAAAAGCCAGTTCATACAGGCACATGCATGATACTTAACTACTGTTTGTCTCACGGTGATGCGCTCAGTGACAGACCAAATACATCTGTCATCGAGGCCATCGCTTAACATCAGGTGGATCTGGTGCGGATTCCGTCACAATACCGTTTTTCCAACATTCTTTCAATATATTTAACTTAAACTGGCTTTTTTTAGACTGGCAACTCTGACGGCAAAAAAAGTTGTTCCGTGATTTAAATATGAAATAATAATGTTTTATGTTATTTTATATCTTATTAGTACATAAAAGTAAATAGAAAGTTGTAATTATTAAGAGTGATATAGGCTCGTCCTTAGAATCAGTATACACCACAATGTACCTTCATTCTTTTTTCAAAGATAGATATAGTTATATTAAATAATCACACGAAATTTTATCTCCCGGAAATCAATAGTTTTTGAGAAATAAATTATTGAAGTTTTAATTTTAACCTAGATTATTTGTGTATTTTGCACTTCTACTAAGTACACGACATAGCCTAATGGATTCAAAATACCGCGAATTATTCAAGTGGCTTAGATTAGGTCGTGTGGTGAGACAGAACCGAATCGGAGCACCCACCTCCCAAGCAGTCTTGTCTGCCCTACCCCTAGAGTGTTTTTTATAAGACTAAAGCGCGTCGTACCCTCAGCGCCGGAGCTGTCATAGAATTACTTCACTTTTAATAAGACATTTGTGTCTTATGCCTAACCTTTTTTGTTGACGTTTTCGTGCTTGTGTTTTGTGACTAATTATTTTCATGAAGAAGAAGATAATTTTGAGAAAATTCATTAGTGTTCAAAATCTTGGTTTCTGTAGTTCCCTCCCTTCAGTAGGGAATATTCCGCCCTCCCTCCCCCTAACCACAATACGTAATATGTACTAACATATACCATATCTTACTAAAGTCCTATTGGTGTATGTAGCTATAAAAAAAAAATAAAAAAAAAAAATTATTTCCGGTAACCCCCACCCCTTCGGGGGGATGCTATTTGGTTTGTTTATATCTTTTGGCGGCATTTTCTAATAACCTGTGGACTACACTATGAATTTCTTGAGAATATTACTGTTCGTCGTATTACTGACAGTCGCACAAACGCTGACTTATACCAACTAAACGATTCTTTTGACATGACTGACGCCATAGAGGGCTCCTCCAGTAGCTTACCAGATATATCAAATGAGGACTTTGAACAAAATAACATCCTTCAAACACAAATTGAAGTACTTGAACTACAACTAAAAACTGCACATAGTGAAATTGAAACACTTTCTTATGAAAATCTGACCTTGGAACGTGCAAATGAGGACTTACAAACAGAAAATTACTTATTAAAAAACCCTACTTCCACTCCAATTATGACAGATAATTCAGCTCCTATAATTAACCAAAAACCACAAAAAAGTAATCAAAAATAAAACACAACATCAGTGCAGAAAACATGCCCACTATAAAAACAACATTTCTAAAATAATTAATCTAATATATTAAATCTTTAAAGTTTAGTGGAACCCACACAAATGAAAATTAGTTCTAATAGCAAATTACAAACTGCAACCGCAACAATGTAAAATGACAAACTATTAACAAACAAAATTTTACAGAAAAAAAAAATGCATTATCAGTGCAGTAGTCACAGTAAAATTTTATCTATAGCGGAAGATACAGTTGCCAAAAATTCAGAGTTATGTCACTACTTAACACCAAACTGTGGCGTGAAACAATAACTACATGCGCTAAGCCAAAAAATCTAAAAGTTTACCATGAATGATTACTGCATAATAATGTTAGGAGAAGAAGATTTTGAAGCGCTCGTAGCCAAGTTTGCTTAGCCATTCTGAATCGATCAGCAAAGTTAAGCAACGTCCGCCGGGGTCATGACTTGGATGGGTGACCGCTGGTGACATTACTACTGAGCGCTTCCGTGCTTCGGAGGGCACGTTCAGCCGTCGGTCCCGGTTGTTGTCTTAGGATAGCAGTCAATACAGCATGATAGTAGGGCATACTTTGCATATGCCCTACTTGGCTAGCTACCACCCTCAAGTTGTAAAATCTGTCGCCAAGCACCTAACGGTGTGTTCCGGCAGCTGTCCTTGAGAGCCAGTAACTCTAAGTTAGCCTGAACAACATCCTCGACCACATCATCACTTACCATCAGGTGAGATAGTGGTCAAAGGCTAACCTATCAGGCATGGCATAAAAAAAAAGGAAAAAGATTTTCACAGTGCAAATAATTATTTCACACTGATCTCTCATATTAGAAAAATACTCCAATACTTACAGCACACAAACATTATTCTATGTGTTCCGACTTTCAAGTGCGGATTTCAATCACATTCTCAATCAAGACATATTATCTCACAAATATGATTTTTAATTTGACACCAACGACAAGTTGACCTATGACTATGTTGCATGTTTCGCCAAAAGATATCTTCTGGCACTACCGATGACCATGGAATGCGAACTGTTTTTGAAAATATAAACAAATTTAATGAATAGAATAGATTCAGGCGTTACTTTGCGGAAATCCATGTTTAATAATAACAAATATTTTTAAAATATTTTAAGAAAACATCAAATTAATATTTTTATAAAACACTTGAAAATACAAAAATATATCTACTGTCAATTTTCTACACGAAGCATCCTCAGGAGGTCTTGACTCTACGAGCGCACGATTGAGAACTTCTCAATCGTGCGCTCGTAGAGTGACTGATAATGCATTTTTTTTTTCTGTAAAATTTTGTTTGTTAATAGTTTGTCATTTTACATTGTTGCGGTTGCAGTTTGTAATTTGCTATTAGAACTAATTTTCATTTGTGTGGGTTCCACTAAACTTTAAAGATTTAATATATTAGATTAATTATTTTAGAAATGTTGTTTTTATAGTGGGCATGTTTTCTGCACTGATGTTGTGTTTTATTTTTGTTTACTTTTTTGTGGTTTTTGGTTAATTATAGGAGCTGAATTATCTGTCATAATTGGAGTGGAAGTAGGGTTTTTTAATAAGTAATTTTCTATTATAAAAACTAACGTGGTTTTCACTCATTTTAGTAAATAATACGGGATAACTCACGTGAATCAGTCAGATAGCTCCGACTATAGTTTCAACCACATTCGGTGGCTCGCACCAACCGATGACGTCACGCGGACTACGAGCTGCCGCCCGCAGTGCTAAGCGAGACGTCAACGCGGGCGTCCCGAGCTCTCCTTGAAAAAGACCACCGAATGTGGTTGAAACTATAGTCGGAGCTATCTGACTGATTCACGTGAGTTATCCCGTATTATTTACTAAAATAAGTAATTTTCTGTTTGTAAGTCCTCATTTGCACGTTCCAAGGTCAGATTTTCATAAGAAAGTGTTTCAATTTCACTATGTGCAGTTTTTAGTTGTAGTTCAAGTACTTCAATTTGTGTTTGAAGGATGTTATTTTGTTCAAAGTCCTCATTTGATATATCTGGTAAGCTACTGGAGGAGCCCTCTATGGCGTGTCATGTCAAAAGAATCGTTTAGTTGGTATAAGTCAGCGTTTGTGCGACTGTCAGTAATACGACGAACAGTAATATTCTCAAGAAATTCATAGTGTAGTCCACAGGTTATTAGAAAATGCCGCCAAAAGATATAAACAAACCAAATAGCATCCCCCCGAAGGGGTGGGGGTTACCGGAAATCATTTTTTTTAATTTTTTTTTTTTTATAGCTACATACACCAATAGGACTTTAGTAAGATATGGTATATGTTAGTACATATTACGTATTGTGGTTAGTACCCTAGTAGACATATGATAGTAGTTAGACCTATGACTATGTTGCATGTTTCGCCAGAAGATATCTTCTGGCACTACCGATGACCATGGAATGCGAACTGTTTTTGAAAATATAAACAAATTTAATGAATAGAATAGATTCAGGCGTTACTTTGCGGAAATCCATGTTTAATAATAACAAATATTTTTAAAATATTTTAAGAAAACATCAAATTAATATTTTTATAAAACACTTGAAAATACAAAAATATATCTACTGTCAATTTTCTACACGAAGCATCCTCAGGAGGTCTTGACTCTACGAGCGCACGATTGAGAACTTCTCAATCGTGCGCTCGTAGAGTCAAAGAAGAGTCAAAAAGATAATCAGTACTAATATTATAAATGCGAAAGTAACTCTGTCTGTCTGTCTGTCTGTTACGCTTTTACGCCAAAACTACTGGACCGATTTGAATGAAATTTGGTATGGAGATAGTTTGAGACCCGGGAAAAAACATAGGATAGTTTTTATCCGACTGCGCAAAAAGAGGTTAATGTTTTCGCGCGATAACCGACATACGCGCGGGCGGAGCCGCGCCCGGAAAGCTAGTACATTGAATACTTTTACTTATTTTGACCATCTTTGTCTACCCAACAGAAATCAATAAAATTGTTGAGTATATGAAGAATAAAAAACATTTCAAGGATGTCGAAAGCAAAAGGGCTCCACTACGTGCGCCAGATTTCCTCTAACGAAATAGAATTTCTACTATAAAGGCAGTTTGCTGCATTAAAATGCAGCTGTTGTGCGGTAAATAATCCCAAGTAACATATCCTCCAGCTCTCATGATCAGTTCTATTGATCAATAACTCTATAACATAGTCCGAGTGCGACAGTCGCCGGCAGCAGACGGCAGCTCGGGCTACATCCCCCCGGCAGCAGACGGCAGCTCGGGCTACATCCCCCCGGCAGCAGACGACAGCTCGGGCTACATCCCCCGTACGTATAACATAGTCCGAGTGCGACAGTCGCCAGCAGCAGACGGCAGCTCAGGCTACATCCCCCCGGCAGCAGACGGCAGCTCGGGCTACATCCCCCCGGCAGCAGACGGCAGCTCGGGCTACATCCCCCCGGCAGCATACGGCAGCTCGGGCTACATCCCCCGTACGTATAACATAGTCCGAGTGCGACAGTCGCCAGCAGCAGACGGCAGCTCAGGCTACATCCCCCCGGCAGCAGACGGCAGCTCGGGCTAAATCCCCCCGGCAGCAGACGACAGCTCGGGCTACATCCCCCGTACGTAACCTTCAACCAAAAAACTCCGCTATTCATTAATCCTAACACGAGTATCAGACAAACACGCCCATAAAATAATATCATTTAGTTTCCCCCTTCATATTTTTGCGCAGGATTTATGTGAACAAGTTTTTCCATATATTTCGTTATTTGGGCATTAACCTATGGAACTTAATGGCTCATAAACGCAAGAGTCTGTCTTGGTGAGTACCAACGCAGTATCAGACATTCTGCCAGCAGTAGTGTGCAAACACAACAGTGTTTAGACTTGAAGGACTCTGTAAGAAGTGAAGTTACTGAACATGACATTAGAAGTGACATTTCGTATTAGGTATATTGCGCAGTGCGGTGTTGGAGTCAAACAGAAGGAAAATGATGCGTGCATTATAGGAAGAAAAATCACGATCACGTGACGATTTGTATACAAATGTTCTCTCCTCCAAAATGAGAGGATTTGATTCATTTTGGACATTTCAATTTATAAAATATGTTTCCAAATATTTTTGGGTGATCTTTTTATCGATGAGGTTATATATATTAACGAATGGGGCATGTTTATAGCTAGCCTAGATCATTTGATAAAAAAATATAGCTCTAGCGGCATTATTTAGGACAAAATAGGGAAATGCATACGTATGCAGAATATGGAAAAATGTTGATAGTATTCAATTTAACTCTATGTCAATGATATAAGACCTGTTTTTTGAACTCAAATATTTTGTAACACGAGTAAGAGCACACGCACACGGTGTCAATTTAAAATATGAGTCTTTAATTAATTTCCTTAATCTTTATTTTAACAATTAAAAAGTTTATCTCAAAAAACGCTCATTCCAACTAAACGGAAAAGAAGGACTTTAAATTTTAAATAATAATAATAATAATGTTATTTATTTCAGATCACACGAATCCATAATACAAATAATATTACTAAATCATTTAAATTCATTGATACATTATAAACTATAGTATAAAATAATTACAAACAAAATTACAAAAATATACACAAAGTTACAAAAATAGATGCACACTTTACAAAACTATAGCTTCTGTCCCATGAGCACAAACATCCATTTGTGCTGGATGGGACAGTCAAAACAATCAGCAAACATCTGCAGTATACCATTGCGGCTGGCTCGTATTCGCTGCCGTAGGGACGCGACTTTCTTACGAATAATCGCATGAAAGTCATCAGTGTGCGCTTCAGCAAACATCTGAGATGCGCTGCAGAAGCGAGGCAGCCGCAGTAGCACTCTGAAGATGTCGTTATATTGAATGCGTAGATCACTGGCAGCCCGGTGGGTGTGCTTAATCCATAGGGTGCTCGAGTAGAAGGATTGGCAGTACGCCTTAAACAGAGTAATCTTCACTTCCCTCGAGCATCGAGCAAACTTGCGCGCGATCATATTTCCACGGACTGCCAGTGCTCTACGCTCCCTCTCTATGTCAATATTATCTTTCATGTCCCACGTAACAAAGTGCCCCAAATACCTAAAACGAGTCACCACCTGCAGAGCCGCACCGCTAAGCATAATAGGCGGAACATGCACAGGCACAATATTTCCACTCTTGAATATGAGCACTTCGCTCTTCTTCGAATTATACCTCAATCCATGTTCCACTGCATATGCCTCACATATGCCTACCAATTTTTGTATCGAACCCACCGATGGGCCCAGCAGCACCAATATGTAGTCATCTTTGTCACGATCGGCCTAAAGGATGAAATATAACTTTACAATACATAGAGGAGTATTTAGTTTTATTGGAATGGTGAAGCGTCCGTCCCGGCCTCGTCCCGGCCCCGTACCGGCCCCGTCCCGGGTCCGGCCCCGGACCGTAGTGTAACGCGGCTCAGTTGTTATTCAGTTTCGATTCCACGCCGCGTCGGTCTCCCCGGACAGATTCTGTTCCGTCGAATGCTACTCCGGGGCCGTTTGGATCTAAACTCATCAGAACCTCTTTTTATTTATGTACATTTTTGTATTGTTCCTGAACAAAGTTTGTTGAATTAACACATGTTTATACAAGTTATTTTAACCATCTTTGTAATTTGGAGGGTTCACTATTCGTTCGTATTTTATTTCATAGCCTCTATTTAGAAATTGTGCAGTAGTAAAAGTAAACTCTATTTTTTAACCATTTTCAAAAAGGAGGAGGTACTCAATTCAGGTCATGTTTGTGATTGTTATCTCAGAATTCTGTCTGTTTAATATTTAATATATATATAAATTTGTAAATTGATTTGTATGAAATATGTTTTATTTCATTGAATAAACTTTAAGATTAGTCTTACAGGAGGAATTTAATTTAAATCGGTTCAGTACTTGGTTTTTAAAAGAACTGGAGAACAAATGATATTTATTTAATTATATTCCAGTTGTTGTAGTCTTTTGTTTTATATCTAGTTGTTATATTCTTGTGATTACTTGAGGATAGGCATTCAACAATGTGTACCTATAGGTATATTCTCATAGTACAAGGTGACAATGAAAAAATTACCAGAAGCCCTTTTGGATATTTGCCATCTTATACTGCGTTCCCCAAGACGCCTGCCAAGCGTAGGGATTATGGCAAGCTACGTGGCTCTTGATGTGTACACTTCTAAGTCAAATAATTAACTGGTATATAACATTAAAAGGGAAATAAATGCTTATGGGGCGATTTAGAAAAAAAGTGCTTGTAATGACAAATATTAATTAAATAAAGTTCAATCTGAATGCGCGCTGCACGTGGCGGCTACGACACTTAGGCTTCGTTCACACGGCATTGTCCTGCACGTTTTTTTGCAGTATACGTCTTAACGTATAAATAGTGACCATACAACGTACATAGATACATTCACACGTCGATTATACTGCCAAAAAACGTGTACCGCTTATACGTTTAAACGCATACTCAACGAACTTGTCAAGCAAATCGAATGAACTTTGACGTATTCGGTTCGCAGTGGCATATGGTATAGCTTTGTTTCCTTCACACGACACGATGTCATACGTTTTTTATCGAATAGTTTGAATTTTCCAGTCGAGTTAATAATTTTTCAATACTAATGGACATTCGAAAGTAATTAAAACATTTTTTCATCGTTTCTTAGATTTTCGAATAATTTTTCAAATGTGATCGTACGCACAGATTCTTGATTTATAGGATGTACCCAAAATCTTCTGTTTTGTTGGCGGCGAGTGACGGCGGCTATTCGTTTTTACACGAATAAAAATTTACCATGTGAACACCCGGTTGACTATACGTTAAAAAAACGATTACAAAAAAACGTGCAGGACAATGCCGTGTAAACGAAGCCTTAGTCAATCTGAAATGCGAGAACAATTAGAGAAAAATTTAAAATTATCACATGGATCTACAGTTTTAAAACATTCTACACAGATTTATTGTTAGGTTCCCCATGTGGATGGGCTTCCGTATATCACTTACTTAAGAAATTTGACTGTTTGACAAATTGCAAAAAATAAGTGGAAAGAAGACAGAAGGTGCAACTCTCCAGGTGGGGAAGAGAAGCTCCCACACACCTAATTAAACTACCTGCCTAAACTAGGATGACTACAGAAACACAAATAAAAACAATATTTCATGAAGCGTTCAACAAATTCAAAATTTATTTATTTATAATTAATTTTTTTACCAAAAATCGTTAAAATGAGAATAGATAAGTCAAGAAGACATTCCTTAACTAGGTCGGGTTATTCGTTAAGTTAAAAGGAAATTCGTTCGTAAAGGTTAACTTAGAATTAGGTAATTTTATAGCAATCACTGCAACGAGCGAACAACAATTTACTGAAGTTTATAATGTCATAAGTTTAACTACCTAATTTATAATTTCCTGTGTGCCAGCAACGTAGATCCACAAAATTTAAGTTTATTAGAATGTTATTGTTATATGGTTTTAATATATAAGTGTAAATAATAAATAGAAACCAGCCTGCTCAGATAATTCTATATAATATCTCAGGGTAATGTCGTGAGTCGCATAGGGTGAAAGATGAATTCCGCAATATTAATCGCCGCCTTAGTGCTTGAATAGCCAAACGACCAGAAAGCAAATTTTACAGGAGACATTAATTTTAGTTTGCTATCGATTCAGAGAAATTTTATTACAACGAATGCTAATATATGATTGGTATAGATAGATTCTTTTTGGAAATATACATATATCATTAAAATATTAGCCAAGTATGCAGTACTTGGCAAATATTTTCAATTTATACGTGGATGTTGGACAAAATACCTCAAACTAAATTGCATAGATGGATATAATTTATTTATTTATTTATTATTAATTAAAACGGTACTAGGACCAATTACATTAATTAATTACACATTAAAATTAACATTAAATAGAAATGATCATTAAAATGTCACTTAAACATAATAAAAAATTACAAAAAAACTATACATCATAATTGTGCTTTGTCAATAGTACAATACAAATAAGTTTAAAATTATATATAAAATTAAAATAATAATCATTGAAAAGTAGGTGCTAACATCAGTCTCTTTCACAATATCTCAGGCAAGTTGACATTAAATCTGTCCATCCATCTCTAAACAAATCACATTCAGAATTAGTATCCAAGAGAGCGTTGAGCGCGGCGAGTGTGCGCGGAATGGGCGAGACAGAGCGCGCCACTGTACGGCAACGTGGCAACGCGAATAGCTTGTGGCGCCTACCGCGACAATAGTTTTCTGGTATGAAAAAACGACATAGCCCGCAGAGCAGTTCGGGTGCATCGATATCCCCACGCAAGATTTTACACATAACAGTGAGTTGGTGCATTTCCCGTCTGACTTCCAGCGAATTGTAGCCTAGACAACCCATTATAAATTTTGTCGGGTACATATAAGGATAATATCCATGAATTCGTTTGTACAAGTATCGCAGAAATGCCTTTTGGACCTTTTTAAGCTGAAGTTTATACGTATATTCGTGCGGATTCCACACACACATGGAGCTCTCCAACTTATTGCGTACTAACGCGCTGTAGATAAGGCGGATTACATGCTGATTATGAAAGTCTTTCGAATTCCTCAGTACGAAACCCAACCGCCTGAAAGATTCCTTTACAAGCCCATTAATGTGGTCATGAAACGTCAACTGTTGGTCGAATATGACACCCAAATCTTTAATGTTAATTGAGCGTGGAATGCTTTCATTGTTCATTTTGTAATCATAATTGACTGGGTGCCATATTCGAGCAAAAGTCATTGCATGACATTTGGGGGCATTAAACTCCAACCCGTTTCTGTGACTCCATTGAGCCACTGCATCGACGTCCCGCTGCAGGGCAACGCAGTCTGCACTTGACCTTATCTCCGCAAAGAGTTTCAGGTCATCAGCGTAAAGCAAACATTGTGCGTGCTCTAAGATAGTAGGAATATCATTCACCATTATCAAAAACAATAGAGGCCCCAATATTGAGCCCTGACTTACACCGGAACGCGTGTGATAGGGTCTAGACTCAAACGATCCAAGCCTCACAAACTGTTGGCGGTCGCGCATATAGTCAGCAAGCAGCTGTAGAAGCCCCGGGGCGAAACCAATAGCAGCGAGCTTAGCCAGCAGAATGTCGTTATTAACCCTATCAAACGCCTTCCGAAAGTCAAAGTAGAGCACGTCAACCTGGGAACGATGGTCCAATTTGGAGGCGATAAATTCCACAATAGTCAGCAGGTTAGTATCAACGGATCGCTTCCGCCTAAAGCCGTGCTGGGCGTCACAAAGGTATTTATCCACTTGTGAATATATGTATTTATGGAGTATACTCTCAAATACCTTTGCAGGCGACGACATCACAGCGATAGGACGGTATTCTTCAACGCTCACTTTGTTGGTGCCCTTTGGTATAGGACTGACCCTGGATAACTTCCATTGCGGTGGATATTTACCAGTTTTTAGTGCAGTATTGAAAATGTGGCATAAAGGAATACAAAAGTGCTTTTTTTCATGTTTCAATACCGCAGCTGGAATACTATCAGGCCCCATGGAGCTGCTAGGTTTTAACTTATTTATACCGTACATAACGTCACTTGGCATAATTTCAAAAATGTTAACGTAGTTACTATTGGAACTGTGTTCCGATTCGTAAGCAAGCTTAGTACTCAATGACGGTATGTCCGGTAAAAAGACACCTGCGAAAAAGGCAGCGAATGCCTCAGCTGCCTTCACCCCAATGAACGATTCACCCTTGTACGAGACTGTTGGTTCAAAGCCTCCTTTGGTACGTAGACTAGAAACATGTCGCCAAAAATTTCTAGGGTTTAATTTTATATTAGTTTCAATACCTTCAACGTACGAAGTGTAGGCAGCCGTAGCACGGAATTTAAGATCAGCTCTAAGACTCGAGAATTGTTGATAAATCTCGTCCGACTCGGTTTGCTTCCATGAGGCATGCAATTTATTTTTGCGTTTAGTGTCATGAATAATATCGCCAGAGAACCAAACAGGATAGAGTCTAACTTTCCTAGTCGGTCGTCGTTTTCTGGGCATACATGCATTAAAGCATTGGTAGACGATCTTGTACATACAGTCAGTAGCAGTACAAACATCAGATGCTTCCAAGACAGAACTCCAAGAACTTTCACTTAGTAACAGAAATAACTGTTCGTAGTCGCATTTACTGAAGTTCCAGTCTTTAGCAGAATCTATATTTGAAGGTTCTAAAAAATCTGATCGAAAGGGGGTGTCAATTTCCACGTTGATTTCTAAAGGTGGATGATAAGGCACAATGATCAGAATTTAGGGCACTCATATTGGGTGTCAGTTACGTGCTTGTTTGTCTGAACAACCATCATTACACGACTGCCTGAAAAAAGGAGAGTTATGTTTTTAAGGTTCATGTATGTATGTATGTTTGTGAGTTTCTTTATTCCACCATAACTTCGTAACGGCTGAACCGATTTTGATGTTTGTCATATCATTAGAAGCGTTGAGTTATTCCGGGTAACATAGGCTAGTGAATGTTTAAAAAAATTTAAAGAGGGGGCCATAGTTCATGAATTTAAAATAAAATTTAAAAAAAATTCGTGAAAATTTTACAAATTTTACTATCACCGTCTAGAGTTTGCTTAGTACATAACAAAAATATATAACAGTAGTATTCAATATACATTGGTTAACTAATATCAAAAGTAATAAATATTGTCTTATCCGTTTCTACACTTGCTTCTTGTAGACACAAGTAATACAAATAAATAAATCACCGGCATGCGGCAGGACAGAGACTATGCGTTTTTTGACCGGAGAACGCCTTCAGAGAGAAAGGCATTTCATACACAACTACAAGAAATGATTATTTTGGTGGTGTTAACATTTTACTGTTTAGTGACTTGATGCAGCTTCTACTAGTAGCTAAATCTGTCAGGATACTGAATCAGAATCAGAATCATTTATTGCATACTACTGCTTTAAACAACCGCCACATTTAAGTGCTGAAATGGATTTATGGACGTTATATAGCTTCTGCAAACTGCCACAGAATGTGAGGCAAGCAGACGACACCACATTTGTCGATATTTTGAATAGTTTACGGGTTAAAATCCTGGATCATCGTAGAGTACCACTTACTGGACCAGATGGCGAGTACATGCGAAAATTTCCCACGACAAGACAGGTGGATGAATCGAACCACCAAATCAAAATCAAACGATGACCATCGAACTCGCCAAAATTTGCCGGTTGTTTGACGTGGTAGCATCAGATACATCCGTAGAAGCCAAAACCAAATGACAGCGGCCAAAACTCGAATTTATACTTTCTGATCCCAATAAAAGACGTATTAAGACACTAAAACTACACAATAAAAGACGTAACAGGAGGTATTGTTCCATTCTTAAAAGTTACCATTGGTACTAGGGTAATGTTGCGGAAAAATATTAAATTTGGACACGGCTTGGTAAATGGCGCTATGGAAGTCATCCGATAATTCGTATGGCCAGCGCTACGTCGTAACCGGGAGAGTTTCCGCAAGCCGTTTTCGTTGAGTTCTATGACAAAACAATGCGTGGCAACACAGTCAGTTTGGGTGTCAAAATTGAGCCTAGCGCTGTCGAATTTGACGCGTTACGGGGTCAAGGTAAAGTAATATATAATAATAATAATAATAATATTTTTTTTATTTCCAAAAAGCTTATACAATTGCTTAACAATTTTCAAAGGTACCTTATCTATCTAATATAAAGAAAACACTGGTAAACATTGATACCCAAACTAGGCGAGAGCCTGTATCTTGGGTATCTGGGTACGATTTCTTAACTAACCAATTTTTACTAGACACTTGTCCTTGCTCTTAACTAATTCTTGTTTTTTTATTATTATTTTATTTTAACTTTTTAGTGTAGCGTTTAAATTATTATACAAACTGAAAATAATAGTTATGTTGTCTACGAATTACAGTACAGGTAGGTAAATTGTGAATGAAATAATTATTTTACTGTTACATAAATACTTATACATTATTATACTTATAAATATTATTAAAATTTACTTTTACGTAAATACAGTCAGTTTAGAGTATGTGTTTATAATGCTTGTATTATAAGTTTAGAAAAAAGATTATACAGTTTAATTTGGAAGTGATTATAATTTGTATAAGGAAAAAAATAATATTACCATGTGAATAAATTATGATTTATATGAAAGTGGATGAGTGGTGCGTGTGTAAAGGTGTGAGTGTGTAAGTGACAGTGTGTAGGGGTGATGGTGATGCCAAATTGCCTTAATCATGAGAAGGTGAGTTAGATTAAGTTTTCCGTTTCTTCATAAGAGAGGTTCAATAGCCAGCTCTGAACCTTTTTTTTGCAGTTAAAAACGTTACAGTCCTTGATGAAACAGTATGTACAAACTTTGTTATAAGTTTTGGCGTGAGCAACTGCAGGACTTCTACGTGCTAATAGAGATATAGCAAGTGGGACTGGAATTCGGTAAACACGTTTGGATAATATACCAGTGTAGTCATGTCGGTTTAGCATAATTTTATGAGACTTAACTGTTGCTGCCAAAGTCAAAGTCAAAGTCAAAGTCAAAATCATTTATTCAATTTAGGCGTCTACGACGCTCTTATGAAGGTCAATTACAAATTTTAATATTGAAATATACTACATTGTACTGCCACGTTCAGCAAACAAAAGTTATAGAGCCACTGCGAGAAGAACGGGCAAGAAACTCGGGGCCATTCTTTTAAACGTTTTTTAAAAATGTGTTAAGTACATACTATATAATAAAATTATTACAATACTTAATTTACATTACGTAGGTGTTGGGCGCTAGCTTGGCAGAGGCGAACCAGTCCAGGCATTTTTGTCGTTTAAGTAATCACAAACTGTGTAGTAAGATTTCTTTATCAAAATATTCTTCACATGCAACTTGAATTTTCTTTCTGTGAGCGTTGTAATATGTTTGGGCAATTTATTATAAAACCGCACACAATTTCCTAAGAAGGACCTTTTATTTGTCTTTGCTAATCTAAAACCTGGCACCGCTATTTTATCTTTATTCCTAGTGTTATAATCGTGAGTGTCACTGTTTGATTTAAATTTGCTCAAATTTTTACGAACATACATAATATTTTCAAATATATACAGACTTGGTAAAGTTAAAATATCAATTTCTTTAAAAATATCTCTCAGGGATTCCCTAGGATCCATTTCATATATGGCTCGAATTGCACGCTTTTGTAAGACAAAGATTGTCTCTATCTCAGCAGCAGCTCCCCACAGCAATATACCATAAGACATAATACTGTGGAAGTACGCGAAATAAACGAGCCTAGCAGTAGCTACGTCTGTTAGCTGTCTTATCTTACGAACTGCATATGCAGCAGAACTTAGTCTTCCAGATAGATCATGTATATGTGGATTCCACTGTAAAGTTGAATCCATTTTAATTCCCAGGAAGACTGTCGCATTGTCAAAAGAGAGTTTTTCTAGGCCAAGCTTAATGTTTGGTTCAACATAAGTAACATTTGGTAAAGAAAACTTTAAACATTTGGTCTTTTTTGAATTTAAGAGAAGATTATTAGCCGCGAACCACTTAGAGATCATAGATAACACATTATTTACATGAATAAGTTCACTATCCCTCCTATCTACTTTAAAAATTAGGGAGGTATCATCTGCGAAAAAAACTATATCGCAGAAATTTTTAACCATGCAAGGCAGATCATTTATATATGCTAGAAACAGAAAAGGTCCTAAAATTGATCCTTGCGGTACGCCTATTCTTACCAAAGACCCGGAAGAAGTATTGCCATTTATTCTAACCTTCTGTAGCCTGTCTGACAGATATGACTTTATAAGATCCAGAGCTTTTCTACGAATACCATAATGTGAAAGTTTTCGAATCAGAGTGCGGTGCTCTACACAGTCAAATGCCTTAGAAAGGTCACAGAATACGGCAATAGCATCCTGTGAACTCTCCCAGGCTTCAAGTATATGTGACATCAATTGAGCACCTGCATCTGTTGTGGATCTGCTCTTTGTGAAACCAAACTGATTCTCATTCAATATATTATGCTCATTAAAATGGGATAGAAGTTGTTTGAGCATAATTTTTTCGAATACTTTACTCAGAACAGGTAAGATAGAAATAGGTCTGTAATTGCAAGGGTCAGATGTAGCCCCCGACTTCAGAATTGGAGTGATTTTACTTTGTTTCATTAAGTCGGGGAAGTTTCCTTTATCAATACAAAGATTGAATATTGTTTTTAAATATGGTGCAATAATGCATATTATAGACTCTGCCACTTTAACTGACATACCCCACAAGTCTTCGGTGCTCTTAACATTTAAATTTTTAAATGTCTTTATAATTTCAAATATTGTTGTGTGTCTGAAAGAAAAATCCGGTGATTTGCAGGGGAAATTATGTATTAGCAGAGTTTCTGCTACATCGGGACATGCATCCAATGACTTAGTGACTTCTAGGGGTAAGTTAGAAAAAAAATTGTCAAATATATTTGCCACTTGTATTGGATCAGATATTTGATTTTTATCAACATTTAAGACATATGTAGAATCTCTAGGTTTATTTTTTCCGGTCTCAGTATTTATAGTATTCCAAATGGTTTTTATTTTATTTTTAGACTTGCTTATTTTATTTCTAATCAAAAGAGATTTAGCACACAAGCAAACAGACTTAAACATTTTTGAATAGTTCCTAACATAATCACGAAACTGCTTGCAGGATGTCAAATTCTTCCTGCGATACAGATCATACAAATAATCTCTACTTTTTCGAATACCTGTAGTTGCCCAATCACCGAACTTCAACTTTCCATTTACTTGTTTCTTTATTTTTGGACAAACTTTTTGAAACTCAGTATTTACTAGAGAGAATAAACTATTATAAATGTCATTCGGGTCACTATGAGAAAAACTTGTAATGGCAAGCTTAGCTTCTATATTGGTACTGAGTATTTCTAGCCTACTGGTTGTTAATGGCCTATGTTCAATTTCATACCTTGCTGTTTCTCTGCTTCCATCAAATCTAATTGCCAGGCCCTCATGATCAGATCTAACACCCTTCATTATTGACTTTTGTTTAGTCTTACAGTTCGAGTATATATTGTCTATACAGGTAGCTGAAGTATCTGTTATTCTAGTGGGCTCACAGAATAGAAATTTCAAATTAAATGACAAACAATGAAATAAGATCAGTCTTATTTTTAGATTTCAATAAAATATCTACATTAAAATCACCACATACAAATATGGGTTTTTTACATTTGGAAATTTTTAGTAGTATACTTTCCAGAGTGGCTAAGAATTCTGTAAAATTTTGAGCACGACCTTCATCTGTTGGTGGTCGATATACACACAACACAAGATGCCTGTCCACCTCCACACAAGCAACTTCACAGACAACTGCCAAAACGAAAAGCTGACGCATACGCATTACTTTGAATTCATTATAGAGAGAATCAGTTGGGTATCTGAAGCGCTTATTTAAAGTGACTTTAATGAGAGCCCTCTGCGCTCTTTCAACAGTTATGAAACAAGTTTTTCCAGCACTGCCCCAGACAGAGATGCAGTATTGCATAATTGATTGGCATAAAGCCAAGTAAACAATACGTAGCACGTCTAACGGCGTGCAGTCTCTAAGTTTTTTCATTATATATACCAGCTTCCTCAGCCTACCACACAAATCTTGAATATGTTCTTGATAAGAAAGGTTCTCGTCAATAACAAAGCCTAGGTATTTGATTTTGCTGACACGATCAATGTAGCCACAGGTGCATTGAGATGGTAAATTTGAAACTCTTTTGTGTGAACACGTGTGCATTCTAAGCAATCTATTTTCAGGGGGACTTCCAGCACAGGTTTTAGAAAAAGGTATGTATTTAGTCTTGTTTACATTTAGGGTTAGTAAATTTTGATCAAGTAACGTTGCTATTTTATTGAGACCTTCTTCAGCGCGACAAAATACTTGTTCCCATCCTTTATCGTGAAATATTATGACTGTGTCGTCTGCGTACGTGATTATTTCAGCATTTGGTAAGGGGCAGTTTACAATGTCGTTAATATACAGAGAGAAAAGAGTTGGGCCAAGTATACTCCCCTGGGGGACGCCAAAATTTATCGGAAGAAGGTCACTATGGAGAGAACCGATCTTTACACTTTGTTTACGGTTACTTAGGTAACTTCTGAACCAGTTATTAACGACACCTCTGATGCCCATGGCTTCCAATTTCTTAAGAAGCAAGCCAACCGAAACGGTGTCGAAAGCTTTGGCAAGGTCTAAAAACACCGCAATGCAATTATCGCCATTTTCAACATGGATTGCAACAGTGTTAGCAAGCAACGACACCGCGTCTTCGGTTGACCTGCCTCTCCGAAAACCAAACTGCCTATCAGACAAGACATAGTGCTTCTCAAGGAAAGCTAACATCTGGTTGTTCACGATTTTTTCTAAAATTTTAGATGCTATACTTAGAAGCGCAATCGGCCTATAACTATCCGGATTATTTTTTATACCGTTTTTAAAAATTGGCGATACAGAAGAGGTTTTCCAACACTCGGGGAATACCCCTGATGTTAAACTCAAGTTACATATGTGGGTAAGTGGAACAACTAGTGAATTGCTGGATTTCTTAAATAAATTAGTGGCAAATTTGTCAGGTCCGGGAGAGCTATCAGGTTTTAATTGAGATATTATATTTGCAATTTCAAAAGCGTCTGTAGGCCGAAGAAAAAAAGAGTGTGGTGTTGAAATAGGTGATCTGTAAGATGAAATAAGATCTTGTTCTGTGACAGAAAGCTTATTTAATATTATATCTGCTAATTTTCGCCCCACTGATACAAAATGATGATTACATTCTTGGAGCGATGTCTCAGGGCTAGATTTATAAGTTAGAAGTTCGGTAGATTCAGTCTTATTAACAGGTGTGTAGCAGATACTTTTAATTGTTTTCCACAGTTTTTTGGTATCGTATCTACTATCTTGCAACTGCTGACTATTGAATTCATTTTTGAGTTTCTTCAACAACTTATTACAAAAATTACGATATCGAGAATACACTTTACGACGCACAATATCGTCTGGGTGTTTTCTTGATTCAAGATGTAATTTGTCGCGGTGCCACATGCATCTTAACAGACCCGGGGTGATCCATGGCTTCATTCTCACCCATTTACGACCGATTTTAATTCTGGATGTGTTTTTGTCTATAATACCCGTTAAGGTTTGGTTGAAGACTTGCACTGCTGCATTAACACATGTGAGACCAATTATATGATCCCAGTCTAGGTTGTTGATTTCTAGTGCAACGGCTTCCATATCTACTTTATGTTTAAAGCTAGGCTTATTTGCTGTTTGATTTGAAATAGACAATGCGGCAATAGTTATCGCATGATCGGTAATAGAAGTCTCACAAACTAATCCCATTGAGTTTGTATTTGATTTAACAAAAGTTACCAAACAAGTTTTGTGGTGTGTTATGCTGTGTATCGCAGGAAGTAGCCCATGAGACGCCATTATGCACATGTAGTCACTAGTTCTTGAATCATGATTAATAATGTCTATATTAATGTCACCTGCTACTACAATGTAAGGGAAACATTTAAGAGAGTTAAGGGTTGTGTCTACAGAGTCCAAAAACATGTCGTGATTTTTAGTAGAAGGAGATCGATAGATACCTAGTATAGCTATTTTATTATTTAGTGTTATTAAAAGAGAGTCCGCTTCAGCTACATCTATTTCTTCAATTGAGTATGGAAAAGTTTTTTTTGTATATATTATTACTCCTCCATTTTTGTTTTTTTGTTTCGTTGATCGAAAGGTGTTGTATCCTGGGAGAGGATCAATTACCTGGCCTTCGGAGAGCCAGCATTCAGATAAGACAATTGCATCTAAACCGCAATCGTGACGTTGCAATGTCACTGCAAGTTTGTCGAAATTACAATTAAAGCTTCTTATATTGAAGGACAATAATTTGAAATTGTAGTTTGGAACGGATAACATGTTCTTGCAAAGGTCTATGGAGTCTAGAGTATGACAGTCAATATTTACGTGTTCTTCAATATCTTTGACAACGCTAAGTAACGCCATCTTTATAGTGATAGAATTGTATTGAATATAGTGCCTGGAGCCAGTAAGTCAACTCTATAAAAAAGAGAACATATATTTTAGCAAGACAATTAAGTGTATTGGCAATTTTGGTGCTAACTATATATTTATAATGGTGTAAATGTGTGTTTGTATGTAAGATAGTGTAAGATGGTATTCTAAAAGAACACGCGTATTTAAAGAGTGTTTCATAAATGAGGGGCAAGTGTTGTGTAGTGTAAAAATATATTAACAAAATGAATAAACCTAAGTCCAATGTTTTGCAATTTAACATGGCGTTGAATGCAATATCGTTGTTAAGTTTCAATGAGATTAAATTGTTGCTGAAGTTCACGCATGTTTCTGAGCGCCACCGCAGGGTTTCCCTCTTGCTTGCGCACGAATATTGTGCCGTTTTTAACCCAGCAGAATTTGAAACCTGCTGACTTTGCCTGTTGCCTAGCAGCTCGAAATAACTGTCTGTTTTCTTGTGTTAAGCGCTCGTTTATAAAAATGGCCCTGGGAGCGCCTTTGACTTCAATGTCAGAGCAGTTTAAGTTGCGTCTACTTCTGCCTGCCCTAAGAAATGCATCTCGATTTTGTCTACGTAAGAAGCGGACAATAAGTGGTCTAGGGGGACGTCTCGTGGAACTCTCTTCATTGCTTGTTTGACCTTCCATGTCCCGGCTGCGGGGTCCGACTCTTGTCACATAGTCTAGGTCGTTGAGATCAAGGGCTGCTCCAATTTTGTGCGAAATAATTTGAACCAGATAAAATGGGTTCTCATCAGCTAATTCATTAATACCCGCAATTTCTATCTCATTCCTGAGAGCAACTTGTGCACGAATACCCAATTCGTGATTTAGTTCCGTTATTTGGTTACGATTTGCTAGAATCTCACACACACGGTCGCGGTCACGCTCCTCAACCTGGCGCAGCCTCTCCTCTACATCGACCAGTCTTTTTTCTTGTTCGTCGATACGGGTGACGCATTGTTTGACGTGATCTGTCAGAGTAATCATTTGTGTCTTTATCTCACCTATGTCACCGCGAAGAAGCTTTATTTCGGCTGTAAGTGTGGTTATGTCTTCGTGATCAGCTGATACAGATACTGATGGACTAAGTTGAACCGGCACCTTTCGGTTGTGTTTATTGGTACGAGACTGTGCAAATGTACTGTCTTCATCGAACGCGCTGAAAGCCGCTGTGGCTGGTGGCGCTGACGCCGGAGAAGCAGTTGTCGCCGCACCGCGTACTGGCGTGTTCGAATTATCCTTTTTGGGCTCCATGCAAAGGCATGTAGGGCACGTCCAGTGCAACTCGATTTCTTTCGTTGGTTTGCGGTCAGACACATTGACACACATGGGGTGATAATAGCTATTGCATTTCGAACATCTTACATTAGGCATGCTGGTTCTGATCGATCTATTGCAAGCTGCGCAATTGTTTACCATTTTGCAGTGAGTAATTAGTAGGTGTAAATCAATGCAAGTCCCAGTGCAAAGGCGAACAAAAAACTACCTGTTTTGTTATTATATCTTATCACTCACACATAAATGAACTGCACGCTGGCTGCACTAGTGGGACCCGTCCGGTAGGTGTGTGACCGCGACGGCGGTAGCTATATTCGCAACCTGTATCTTTTCCTCACTCGCTAGCTACGTAGCAACTCTCGATTACTGTGTGTTAATCTGTGTCAAGATTGAGGTACAAAGTGCACTGACGATGGAATATTTACAAATATGTTGCACTCCACTATGATACTAGTTCATTACAACTTAAGAATGATATTGGTGTGACAATTAAAACAAAAAATTCTGAGCACAAGAAACGCGTCTACACCTTAGTTAACGTAAAATCGTACTCCGATTCGTCGAATGATGACGTTAAGTCGAGCGGCACATGCTACCACTGAAATTATGTTAGGCTGTGACAGTGCACAACCTGCAAGGAACGACACTGGACAGAGCCGTCATGGATCTAGGCGCTAAAATTTTTGCCAAGGGGCAAAGTTTATGTAATTTTACCTGGGACAGACTGTCCAGTTAGGTAGGCCCAACTTCGAAAAAAAAAACGCCCGAAGAACCCAACTCGGATGGGCAGCGTTCGGGAAGTTACGCGACATTTTCTCGTCAAAGATCTTGCAGTGCCTGAAAGCCAAAGTCGTCAACCAGTGTGTATTCCCAGTGATGACATATGGCACCGAGACGTGGTCCTTAACAGTGGCCCTTATGGACAAGCTCAGAGTCACTGAACGAGCCATGGAGAGAGCTATGCTCGGAGTTACTTTGCGCGATAAAATCCGGAACGTGGATATTCGCCAAACAACCAAACTCTTCGATCCCCAAGATGCCTGCTGAGCGTCGGGAATATGACCTACCCCCAAAAAAAGGGAGGCTGTTTTCAGTAGTGCACAATCCGGCGTATACAGTATTCGTTCATTATATCGCACATTGTGATCCTAAAGAAGCCTACCAAGCGTGGGGGTTATAGCAAACCCTATTTATAGGGAGGCTGCGTTCAGCAGTAGACCATCATTCATTATATCTCAAGCCAAGCTGTAGCCATGTAAATAATTGTGTAGGTACTAAGTGATTGTTGTAAATAGGATAGAAGCCATGAAAATCGCCTCTTTGATCAATCATCTTATTACTTACCAACTAATACCTACTTGGCCCGCACCGCCTCGCCATTGCTACTTCTGCGTCCGTCAAACAAGAAACAGCTGAATTATACCGAGTTCATTGCCCTCGCATAGCATTCGAACGTGTGTGTATGTGTGAGTGGAGTCCACGGCGGCCGCGAGTTAGGTCGGCGCTATCATTCTCAAAGTTAAAACGCCACAGCTTAGGCAATAGTTAGTATTGATTTTGTTTATGTGAAAATTAAAAATGAGTGGAACACATTCAGTTATCGATTCTACACCATCCCCCGCAGTATTGTTGATGAATTAATATTCACGTTATATTTATTAACTTATATTATATTATAACTAAAGGAATATTAAAATTCGCGAATTAGTATATTATATTTTATTTGAAGAAATATTTATACAATTTTTAAAATATAGATTTCACATCACCGATAGAGAATAAAAAATATTGTTACTACAAATAAAATCAGCCTGTATGAACAGTGCACTCCTAATTCAGACACTCAAGCCAAATAATTTCAACGACATGTACACGTAACTTTCTAAATCCAATGCACTGTGCATGTAACTTTCTTTTGTAGTAAAATCTGTCAAATCTGAGCACTTTATTAAAAATATTTTATCGTTTAAACTATTCATAATATTATATTTGCTACAATATCGCTGCTAGACACAAATAAGATGGCGCCGCGTCCCATTCCGATCAACAGTTGTGATTGGTCGGTTGATGGTGGCTGGGCATACAAGAACGGAGCTTAATGTTTGGATGCGTTCGGTTGAGCAAATTATGGTGTTCAGGCAAACACAATTTAAGAATCGGAGATAGGGTATTTTATTTTCGCTAGTTCTGAACGTTATATAAGAAATAAAACCAAATAATATATATTGCACAGCGCGTAATCAACTTGTCTATGAATGGGAATAAAAAAGTCATTTTGGTAAAAAATGGTCTGTTAGGCATTCAAGTACTAGGGCGGCGTAAAGTAAAATAAAAAGAAAAGGGCGCCACCGGTTATGGGATACCGGGAAAATACATAAATACCGAAGCAGCGTGGAGATTTACAGCCTTGGACCGAAGGCTTAGCTAGGGCGAGCAGTCCGGGATGTCAGGCAGAGCGCTGACCACATGTACAGCTCTGGCTGTCTACCGGGGTTGGGGCTATGGTAGATGTAGATATGGTAGGGTATTTCACCAGCCCTAACCATGAACCTCCTGGAAAACGCAAGGGTGCGCGTGTCACAATTTACACTATCTCAGGTTGAAAATAGACTTTGCCTGAAGGGCATGTATAAAAGGGTAGAGGGTAGACACATCTAGGTATTGCAAAAGGGGAACCGGTCGAAATAGCAGGGGTAGCCCGGCCACGTGGTGGACACTCGGGCGCAGCCCGCCTCACTTCACAAAGAAAAATACGTGATTTTACCCAGAACATCAGCGCTTTACATGTTCAATCGATATATTTAACACGTGCGCACTAGAGAAGGCGTAGTAGAAATAGCGGTGGCGCGGGCCTATGTGCCACGCGGTTCAAAAAACACACAGCACATTTACGAAACGAAGCACTGAAATTTAGCCCGGCTTTATAACCTACAATTTCGCTAATGAATAGATTCAGGCGTTACTTTGCGGAAATCCATATTTAATAATAAATACTTTTAAAAGTATCCTAAAAAACATTAAATAATATTTAAATAAAACACTTTAAAAAAGCATAAAATTATATATCTAGTGACAAGTCCGCCTAATTTTCCTGTTATCTACGTGACGTCACAAACATCACGCAGCCTAACCGGAAGTATACCCGACTAGTTTCGCTTCGATCGCTTCGAAGCATCTTCAGGAAGTCTTGACTCATCGAGCGCACGATCGAGAAATTTCTCGATCGTTCGCATTAAACACTACACCAAAATGATCAAACACCTTAACTAACCTTTTTGGGGGAGGTGTGAAGGCTTCGGAGTTCGTTACGGGGACACGTCACGAGTCCACGCCAGGGAACGAAGTCGCCTCCTCGAATTTAGGTAAATCTTTTAGATTTCAGCCGGTATGTCTATTCCATGTGGATAGGTCCTCTGGAAGGCGGATGTCGAGGGGAGCACTGTCCTGCTATACTTCAGCCCTGAAAGATCAAAGGAATTTTCAAGACTTGCTATAACGTGCCACTAGGGCAGACAGACGCCTCATGATTTCTTTCTTACCTCGCATCAGGCAGTGCTGTTCCTGAAGGCGAGCGGCTGTCCAGTTGTCCACAAACTACTAAAAGGTCGAATGGACCTTTGACGGCCTATTTATAAAGTCTTGAGATTTCTCGAAACTTCTATGAGAGGGGAGCCGAAAAACAGAGATAATACCGACTCTCACATTAACAAAAAGGATTAATACTCTGTGCAAGGGGTGCGTTCAGAACCTCACATGACGGATCAAAAAGAAGTCGGGGTTCGTTCCGACCTTCAAAATAACCGTAACATTATTAAGGATATAATTGGTCACATGTGAAAATTCCCTACCTATTATTTGAAGAGTTCCCAAAAATATTTAGTTAACACATCTATTCCAAAAGGGTTAGTTTATTCTACGTAAACATTGCAGGCTGTTTTTATTTTGTTTTTTATTTTAAATTAACCAATGTTTATTTTATAACCTAAGAAATACTATAGTTTCTCAAAAACTATCCTAAGATGACGTTTTCTGAGACTATTTCTAATTCTCAAGTAAATAATAAAATAACAAATAAATCAACAACTATAACGGATGGTGGTGGTAAAGTTGTTACGATGCACTTCCATAATTGTTAAAATATAAATATTAGACAGTAAATTTAAAAGTATTAACAAAATTAGTTATCTATTCAAATCTAGATCATTATATATATATATTAAGAGCACAGTGCACGGAGCGCTCTCCATACAAACCTAGTTTCGTCATATTTAAATACTAATTGTTCAAACTCAGTGAAACTTTGCATGTTTATCTGTAAGCCTTATATCTTAAATATTTTCAAAAGTAATTCGTAAAAAATCGTTTTGTATGGGAATTGTTATTTTGACATTTAGGGATATAATATATAATAAATTGATAAACTGGCAGCATAAATATTAGGCTCAGCAATATGCATACAAAGTTTCACCGCGATTCAACACGTGGTATTTAAAATATGACGATAGTACGTTTGTATGGAGCTGGAGCGCTGCGTGAACTCTTAAAGCATCAGTTCCTGCCTGTACTGTCGGCCGTGACGTCATCATTACGTTATGCCTCCTCTGTGTTGGTAGATACATCAGTCTCCGGCGGCGCGGGGAGCGCAGGGCGGCGCGGGGAGCGCAGGGCGGCGCGGGGAGCGCAGGGCGGCGCGGGGAGCGCAGGGCGGCGCGGGGAGCGCAGGGCGGCGCGGGGAGCGCAGGGCGGCGCGGGGAGCGCAGGGCGGCGCGGGGAGCGCAGGGCGGCGCGGGGAGCGCAGGGCGGCGCGGGGAGCGCAGGGCGGCGCGGGGAGCGCAGGGCGGCGCGGGGAGCGCAGGGCGGCGCGGGGAGCGCAGGGCGGCGCGGGGAGCGCAGGGCGGCGCGGGGAGCGCAGGGCGGCGCGGGGAGCGCAGGGCGGCGCGGGGAGCGCAGGGCGGCGCGGGGAGCGCAGGGCGGCGCGGGGAGCGCAGAGCGGCGCGGGGAGCGCAGGGCGGCGCGGGGAGCGCAGGGCGGCGCGGGGAGCGCAGGGCGGCGCGGAGAGCGCAGGGCGGCGCGGGGAGCGCAGGGCGGCGCGGGGAGCGCAGGGCGGCGCGGGGAGCGCAGGGCGGCGCGGGGAGCGCAGGGCGGCGCGGGGAGCGCAGGGCGGCGCGGGGAGCGCAGGGCGGCGCGGGGAGCGCAGGGCGGCGCGGGGAGCGCAGGGCGGCGCGGAGAGCGCAGGGCGGCGCGGGGAGCGCAGGGCGGCGCGGGGAGCGCAGGGCGGCGCGCGGCTTCAAACAGACTCCAAAGTAAACGAATTATCTGATATTGTGAAAGTTACATTTTGTAGAGATCTTCCGGCCGGCTCGTCTCTATCGCACAATCAATCAATCATATTGCAAACATATTAGTAATAAATCTAACTTTGTCTGTATTAAATACATTGTAAAAACATAGTACAATGTATTAAATACAGACAAATTTAATAATTGTTTTTATTCTCTTTATATCTACCAAAGCACGAATCGGAATATACATTTCTTAAAACATCCCACTGGTTATGGGTGTAAACTAAACAGAGCGTCGGCTGCTTCTTCTTCATTAAAGAACAAGGTTATATGTCCTTTAGCTGCTCAATTGTGTCGTGTTCCTTTCTTAACCCTTCACCACATTTCACGTAATGATAAGTGATGCAAGTTTGAACACGATGTTCTCACTAACCTATTCTCAAGGAAATTAATACCTTTAGGTGTTTGGCGACAGATTTTTTACTTGAGCGTGGTGGCTAGCCAGGCTGCAATTCACAACAGATCTCTAGTGGTCAACCATTCAAGTAATGACCGCAGTGAATATTACTTACATAGTTGATCGGTTAAGAATGACTAGGCAAGCAATGCTGCGAGCGCTTCGATTATACCTATTATGTATTATGTTACATTAATCAGTGTCATGTAGTATCATGAAAATTTCATCTGTCACTGATAGTCAAATAGCAATAGCTGGGGTCTGCCACATAGGGCTTCTTAGGTTCGAGTCCTGCCGCGGGTTTCATCTTCACCACGTGGTGGTAGAGCATTTTGGTAGCGCACAACTAACATACCCAAGAACTATGAAAATCAGTCGCGGTACTTCCCCGCACAATATTAAAACAACTAGTAGGTCCGACCTACAACTTTTAGTTTTTTATTTATAAATAGATAAAGATGGCCTTCAGCTGAAATCTGAATGTCAAATGGGAGAGGTTGTCCCAATTCGATGTGGCGAGTTCCTTATTGAACAATTATTATTTATGTCCGATATGATTATCCGTCCGGAGACTCCTCAAAATACATCAAATTTGTTGCCTCTAGAAGTGACGGGAAGGTAAACAATTTGGAATTGGTTTATTAAGCGGAATTACGCCAATAAAGTACGCATTAGGACCTCCTACGCTCCTCCCTTACAATCTACCTCCACTCCATGTTCGCAGGCCGACCGACCATTCAGATATTAAATACGCACTTACTTTACTAACGTGTATTGAATTTATGGATTGTATCCATAAAAAGCGGTTGAGTAAATAATTATAAAAAGTGATGATGTCAAAGATAAATGCGTATGTTATGTATTAATCTAGGACCTAAACTATTTAAATTCTAAATTAAGTACATTTAAATTGGTCCAGTAATTTTAGTGTAAAGAAGTAACACACATAAATCGCAAACTTTTTCATTTATAATATTAGTAGGATCATTGAATTATGGATTTAATGAGGTATGTGTTAACCTTCTGAATATTATTAATTATTATAATACGATGTATTTGATTGTATTATAATACGATGTATTTGATTGTATTATTTGGCCTGAAAAATGTATAGCTACTAACATTACATACGCATGCATGGTGGTAGGGCATGTTGCGTGTGGCCACCTGGATAGCTACCCCTCAAGTAGAAAAAATTGCAGCCAAACCTGACGATGACGGTGTGCTCCGGCAGCTGTCTTTGAGAATGGGTAGTCCTAGGTTAGCCTGAACAACCGCTTCGACCACATCGTCACATACAATCAGGTGAGATAGTGGTCAAAGGCTAACAAAATATAAGAAATTTAAATACATCTTGGAGTTAAAATTACATAACCTACAAAAGTGGGTGCTTAGAAACCTTTACCTACCCTTTCATGGATGTATTATAGCCACGAATATAAGCTTTATTAGCAAGACTTATAAATTGGCTATCAGTATTTCACTAGTTGTGTTTTGATGATATGGTGTAAGAATTATACTAGACTTCAATTACTGATTCGCAAACAAGGTTGTTGGCTCAGTAGGATTAACTATATTATTTTGAGGAGAACCAAGGTGTTCTACTCCGTTCGACCAGCATCGTCACAGGGGAGTGATCTGGTCTGGTTCTGGTCAAAGGGTAAGTATGTATAAGTACATCAGCTATAAAAAAAACACCAGCTCTACTTTTTGGCACTGGACTTGCAACTTTCTATTGAACCACGACTATTAATACAAACATTGAGTATTTAGTGAGCACTAGAGTGATGTCGAACTTCAGGGTGTCGCCGTAACGTATAAGCGACCTACGGTCATTTTCAGTATCGGTTTGTCACACAACCATTTATCGATATCACCAAAAATGGTTGCTTCTGAGTGAACTGTATAATAATGGAATTATTATGAGAGAATTAGTTCGTGCAGTTCCGTACTCCACATTTTGAAGGAGAAGTACGAGGTAGGATTCGAACCAACGATTGTCGATCGGATGTTAATTCTAACCGTCTTTGTGCTACTTCGAATTAGTATTCGTATAAGGCGTTGTAAAGTCCCGACACGTATCGCGGTCGGCGCGGCGCGGACACGCCCGACTCCTGCCCTCATTAGATAGATAGATAATACTTTATTGTTACACCACACAAGACAATTAATAAGAAGTAAAATTAAAATTTACAGAGATACAATGGGCGGCCTTATTACTGAAAGTAATCTCTTCCTGGCAACCTTTGGATGGAGAGGATTTGTAAAACCGATAGTGACGGGGTGTCAAAGTCAAAATAATTTATTCAATTTAGGCGTCTACGACGCTCTTATGAAAGTCAATTACAAATTTTAATATTGAAATATACCACATTGTACTGCCACGTTCAGCTTACAAAAAATATAGAGCCACTGCGAGAAGAACGGGCAAGAAACTCGAGGCCATTCTTTTAAACATTTTTTAACAATGTGTTAAGTACATACTATATAGTAAAATTATTACAATACTTAATTTACATTACGTAGGTGACAGGCGCTAGCTTGGCAGAGGCGAACCAGTCCAAGCATTTTTGTCGTTTAAGTAATCACAAACTGTGTAGTAAGATTTCTTTATCAAAATATTCTTCACATGCAACTTGAATTGACCTTTTATTTGTCTTTGCTAATCTAAAAGTGTAGTTAAGCTAGTAAAATAAATACTAATATATACAATCAATTTCAAATATAACTCACACATATCTACTATAATATCATAAACACATTCTTAAATAAATAAGCAATATCATAGTTTATAATTAAAACCGTTATACGGAGAGATAGAACTTTTTTATTTGGTCCTTAAATACATTTAAATATGATGCACGTCTTATTGATGGTAGGGTAGGGAATTCCATAGGCGGGCTGCTTAGACAGTGAAAGGCTTGTCATAGAAAGAGCTAGTATGTGGTGGGATATGAAGTGTATAATTTTCTAATGACCTTAACGTGTATGATGGACATTGAAGGAAATTAAAACGTTCCTTGAGATAGCGCGGGGATGAAGGATTAAACAATATGTTGTAAAGGAGACAGAGAATGTGAGTTCCAATACGTCTTCGCCGAAATCGGCGAAGACGTATTGGAAGCCACTTGAGCTTAGAACGAAATTGAGATTTATGATCATATTTGCACAAGCCAAATATGAATGTAATGCAAACATTTTGAAGTCGCTTAAGTTTGTTAAGATCATTACCTGTTTTAATCCACAAAGCTCCAACATGCACTAACGAAGCGTACAGTTGGATGGACAGGACGATGCCTAACAAATTTTATGACCTTTTTAATGAACAAGCCATGCTTCGAACACACTAGTGTCACCTTCCTACCGAGCAGGGTAGTAGGGGGCATAAATAATAAAGAAGAACAGGTTTAGAGATATATTAAGAAGGGTAGATATAGTAGGTATTAAGAAGGGTCGTGGATTTCAGACAGGTGGTGTGTGGTAGGCTTCCTTGTTCAAGGACTTATCTCCGGTATTTGTAGAATAGTAGGTGCTCAGCAGCAGGTGCTGATCACAGCACTCCGCTCAAGGTCAGCCTGTGAGCCGCGCCGGTAGGTCGTCCCAGCTAGATGCTGTAGAGATGGGTCCGTGGGACCGTAAAGTGGCAGCGGTCGGTGCAGGAGATACTGGGCCGTGTTGCTTGCAGAAAGCTAGCGGTGTTTGAGGGAAGCTGGGAGATATGCCGCTGACTGGAACACCGGAATCCACATGGCTCCGGTTAAAATAGGTCCAGTGTGACGTTGAGCTGGTGGGTCCACTGTCCCTGCTACTGAGCATTTGGGGACGAGCAGAGAGCCTTTGAGGATGTGGCCCGCCAGCAAACATGAGGTTGCCTGAAGGGTAAGAAGTGCCTTAAGGGCTTAGGTATAAAAAACACAATGATATTAATAAAAGTTGAAGTTAATATTAAACAGAAAAGGTTAGAGAAAAGGTACATATAAGTTACAATGCATTAGGAGCTTGAAGAGCATTCCTAGCATATAATTGTCACATTGTTGAGTGCACTGGTTGTTATAATTATGTTATATACCAGAAGTATTGGCATGGAGTTTACACATGTTCTTAACCATTCTTGTGCAATCCATTCAACGATAAATTGGTGGCAGCTCGAAGAGCTTACTCACATATGAAATCAAGCACATGGTAAATGAAATAAAAGTTACATATAGACACTAAAAAGATAAGATACAGATACAGAAGTATTTAACACATGTAATTTGCACCATTACGATGCAAAAAGTTAGGTTATTTTATCACAGTATGTATTGGCTAGATCACAGAATGTATACATCTTGTATATCTATCACTCACCCTAGAACGGGGTTGAAGGCAAACGCGAGAATTTAGTAAAAACTTAACTATTTACATATATTTATTTATTTATATTTATTTTTAACTATTTCGTTAGTTGATTCAAGTAAATTTTAGATGTTTTCCGTTCGGATGGCTCGTAACAAGTGAGGACACACTTCCGAATTGTAGCACCCCGAGCGTCCCCGGAAGTCTCTCACCCAAAACGTTACCATATAAGGCAATGTTTCGCTGCTGAATCGGTGGTGAGGGTGAGAGCCAATGAGAGGCTTTATTTCTTTGCAATTTTTGCTAAAAAAAATCCGGTGGAGCCGGAAGTTCAATGACCGTCGATTTTTATCTGAAGTTCACTCAACTTTGCATTGTCGGTAATGTAAATGTCGGTACGTACATTATTGCGACCTCTATAGATTTAATGATGAACTAAATGATTTAATGACGATCAGTTCTACAGTAAGGTGTGCAGAATGTGTGATAGCTAACGGTCATTCATATCATTTAGTTTGCAGCAGTTTGAGCAGATGGCGCTGCTCTTCAAATTGTCTGATCAAAGGTAATTTTATTTTAATAATATGTATAATTTATTGTACCTGGCTTTAGCCAGGTTAAACTAGTTCAACCACTGTAGTTGAACATGACTTTAAAAAAAAATCGAAGTCTATCACACTAGTGTGTTTTATTTCTTTAGTAGTTTAGTACATTATATAAATGTGTACCTACATGTTAGAAATTGCGTAACTTTTATTTTATTAATGGAAATATAATTACTGTAAATTATATTGTTAATTATTATTCTAATATAAATTAAAATATTGCTTGTTAATATATAGAAATAATGTTAAATAATGTAGAAACAGCTAATTAATTTACACACATCACAATAGGTCAAGCATTCTGCCATGATGTTTTTCCACTCACCTGCAAGCAGATCACAATCTGGCTTAGCGTCAAGGAGGTCATTGAGCGCAGCAAGGAGTCGCGGTATCGGTGATGTCTTGTGAGCGACTGTTCTATGAACTCTTCTGATGTTCCGGAACAGCAAACAGTTTGTTTTCTGCTACGAAGATAGTTGTCGGGTACGAAAAAGTGACATAGCTGCCTCACTAGATCTGGTACGTCAACTTTACCGTGCATAATCTTGCACATCATTCCTAATTGATCATGGGTTCTCCTGACTTTTAGTGAGTTGTAGCCCAGGTAACCGAGAATTCTGTGGGATACATGTAAGGGTAGTACCCATACAAGCGCTTGAAAGCTGAGGAAAGCTTATTGAACCTTTTCCAACATCAGGGTGTATTTATCCTCATGTGCATGCCACACACAGGCACTGGCCTCCAGTTTACTTCGAACCAAAGCACTGAAAATCAAATCGCGGAAACCTAATACAACATTACTCTGAAAATCAACTTAATGACTTCAATGCCCTGAAATTCTCGAGAGTTTCGAAGCACAAAGCCAAGGCACTGGAATGACTGATTTGTAACCGTAACAATATGATCATTAAAAGTACGCTCTCGGTCGAATGAGACACCCAAGTCTTTGATTGATGTTACTCGAGATATCACGGTTTGATCCAGCTCGTAGTTAAATTCAATTGGGTGTTGCATTCGGCCGAAAGTCATCTAAAAACATTTGAAGGAATTGAACTCCATGTTATTCTCCACACTCCATTGATAAACCCTATCAATATCTGATTTGAGTTTCAGGCAATCTTCCATCGATTTAGTCTCGAGAAAAAGTTTTAAGTCATCAGCATACAAGAGACATTTCGCGTGCTTGTTGACTGTTGGAAGGTCATTTATCAGGAGAGTAAAGAGCAAGGGACCAAATATTGATCCTTGACTTTCACCGGAACGTGTGTGATAGGGTCGAGAACCGTACCGACCGAGCCGAACTAGCTGCTGGCGATCACGAAGGTAATCTACAACGAAACAGAGCAGGCTTGGAGCAAAACCCAGAGCGCTCAGTATTACCAAAAGTCTGTCATTATCGACCCTATCAAACGCCTTCCGGAAGTCAAACTATAATACATCCACTTGCACTTTACGAACAAGTCTAGTAGAAATATGATCGACATAGTTAAGAGGTTAGTGTTTACAGATCTTTTACTTCTAAACGCGTGCTGCTCATTGCACAAAAAAGGCTCAATTTGATTGTATATCTTTTTGTGAAGTATTCGTTCAAAAACTTTCGCTACAGTTGGCAGTACAGCAGTGGGGCGATATTCTTAAACTGAAATTTTGTTGGAGCCTTTAGGTACAGGAATAACACGTGAGGTTTTCCACTGGGGCGAGTAGATTCCATTCTATAACGCTAAGTTAAACAAGTGACAGAGCGGATAAATCAACAATGCCTTTCCCTCCTTAAGAAACCTTGGAGGTATATTATCAGGCCCAATGGAACTACTAGTTTTCAAATTTTGAATCCCAGCGTCTACATCCCAAGGCGATATTTCAGGTATGTGAATGTAGGTACTTGAAGATACCGGGTCCCCATTTGAGATGCTCTTTGCATCTAATATAGGTAAGGTCGTTTGGAATACGCTTGAGAAAAAGTCAGCAAAGGTCTCAGATGCCTGCTTAACACTAAAGGTATTTCCCTTGTAGTTGACTGTAGGTTCAAATCCACCCTTAGTCGGCAAGCTTGAAATATCACGCCAGGAGTCACTAGGATTTGTTCTGATATTTTTTTTAATACTGATAATATGCAAACCATAGGCATATGATACTCGAGTCTTTAGGTCAACCCTTAAGTTGTAAAAAAATATATAAGCCTCCTCAGAATCCGTACGCTTCCAGTTACGAAGAAACTTAAGCTTGAGTTTCGTATCCTCAATAATATCCTTAGTAAACCAGATCGGATACCGCGATCCAGTTGCGCTTCCGCGACGCTTCTTTAGAATGCATATGTTAAAAACTAAAGCTAAAGCTATGTCTATGTCTATAAAAACATTGTAAATAGCACTATAAAAAATTTTGGTACACAGAACATCGTTAAGCTCGTAAAATTCACTCCATGATACAGTAGATAGCTTATTAAATAATAAATTATAATTACATTTTTAAAGTTCCAATCTTTACTGGGATCAATATTACTACGCTCAATTCGGACCGAATGCCGGGTATTACTCATTTTTATATCAAGTTAAAATATCAAGAGGTGGGTAATGAGGGTCAATTACCAACGGGTTAACATGCCCTCCGAAGCACGGAAGCACTCAGTAGCATTGTCACCAGCGGTCACCCATCCAACTCATGACCGAGGCGGACGTTGCTTAACTTTGCTGATCGATTCAGAATGGCTAAGCAAACTTCGCTACGAGCTATTCATGTTTTTTTTTTTTTTTTTATCCTGAACTGGGTAGCACTTGACCACTATCTCACCTGATGTTAAGTGATGATGCGGTCGATGATGGAGCGCGCTTACCCAGAAGATACCTGTTCACTCGGGTTTTGAAGACCCCCATATTGTACTTAACCGGAAACACAGACTCAGGCAGGGTATTCCATTCCCTGGCGGTTCGTATAATAAACGAAGAAGAAAATCGCTTTGTTCGGGTGAATGGAATATCTACCATATAGCGGTGGCGCTTCTGAGTATCCCTGGATGACCGGTTAAAGAATGGGGATGGCGGAATCAAATCATGTAGTTCTGTGGCACACTCCCCGAAATGTATCCGATAAAAAACCGATAAGCAAGCGACTTTGCGGCGATGCTCGAGACTTTGGAGTCTCTTGCTTACAAGTTCGTCGTCGTTAATGAGTCTCTTGGCTCTCCTCTCAATAGCTTCCAGTGTCTCCAGCTGGTATTTGGCAGAACCATCCCAAAGGTGAGAACAGTACTCCTATGACCGGACTTGCGCTTGATAAAGATTAAGCAGCTGTCCCGGTGTGAAGTATTGTCTCACCTTAGCCAAAACACCAAGCTTTTTTGAGGCCAGCTGGGCTTTAGACTCTATATAGGAGTTGAAATTGAGAGTCGGTGTTAATGAGATACCAAGAAGCTCGAGATGGTTACTTATCGGCACGGACACATCCCTGAAAGTAGGAGCCAGCTGAAAAGGGCTCCGTTTGGCGGAGAAAAGACAAGCCTGGGTTTTAGCAGCATTGAACTTAACCAGATTGGCATCGCCCCATTCGGAGACAGCCTTCAGAGAAAAGTTCAAGCGCTGAACCATCGCTTCCCTATGAGACTGGATTTGTAATGCACTGGTTCGTGCGTTAGATGTATAACTCTCCACAACGGTGCTGTCGTCTGCGTACCCAAAAATACCGGGCTTAAGCAGATCATTAATATGCAGCAGAAAAATCGTTGCAGAGAGTACTGATCCTTGAGGGACTCCGGCGTTTATAGCCAATTGGTCGGAAGAACAGCCATCAATGACCACTCGAATCGACCGATCCCTCAAGAAATCTGAAATCCAAACACATAAACCAGTGGGAAGGCCGTATGAAGGAAGCTTGCTAATAAGGCTATCGTGCCAAACCCTGTCAAAAGCCTTCGAGATATCAAGAGAGACAGCAAGTGCCTCTCCGTGGTTCTCGATGGCTTCGCTCCAGATGTGAGTGGCATACACTAGAAGATCCCCAGTAGACCGGTTTCGGCGAAACCCGTATTGTCGGTCACTGAGGAGATCATTCACTTCTAGGTATGCCAGGAGCCTGTGGTTCAGTACACGTTCCATCGTCTTACAGAGTATGGAAGTGACTGAAATAGGCCTGTATTGGCAGGGTCTGCGCGACTACCCTTTTTGGGCACGGGCTGCACGTTTGCAAGCTTCCAGGACTTAGGCACTTGACTAGTCGTCATAGACAAGCGAAAGAGGCGAGTCAATATTGGAGTCAACTCAGGCGCACACATCCTCAAGACTACAGCTGGTATACCGTCTGGACCACTAGCTTTGTTCACGTCCAGATCGCGCAACGCTTTGCGTACTTCAGACTGTCGAATGCGGATTTCTGACATTAACGTCCCGCAGTTTGGCAGGCTAGAAGGTACAGCATTGCCAGCATCTAAACGTGAAGACTCTGCAAACAGAGAGGCAAATAAATTTGCTTTCTCTTCCGCAGTGTGCGCTAGTGAGCCGTTAGGTTTCAGCAGTGGAGGCAGTGAGGGACGGCAGAAGTTCTCTTCGATCGACTTTGCCAGGGACCAGAACGCTTTGCTCCCCGAGGGGTAAGAAGCAAGTTTGTTCCCTGTTCGGCGCATGTGGTCGAAGCGAGCCTTCTTGGGAGCCTTTTTGCAGGACTTGGCGGCTAGGTTAAATGCTTTCTTCTTTTCACGTACATCTCTGGATTTGCGGGTTCGAGCATCAGCCCAGGCTAAATAGGCCTCATGTTTTGACGCTTCTGCATCTCCACATGTAGCATTAAACCATGGGCGAGCTTTGCTGGACATCGGGACGTCAGAAAATGGTATGAAGTATTCCATACCCTGACGTAACACCTCAGTCACAGCATCCGCGCATGTTGAGGGATCGCTCAGCAATTGGCTGTGTGGCCATCAACATCCGGTATTCTTGTGGCTCCTTGGACCAGCTGAGTGAGGTTTAGCGTCAAAGCAAGTTTGCGCATCTCTCGACCAGCGTGGTCTGTGCTCTGGTATGGGTATAGCCAGCCTTGATGGTGGGCGTTGAAATCCCCCAGAAGCACTAATTGAGCATAAGGATACCTCTGTTGGGCCACGTCGGCCGCCTCACTGAGGTAGTTTGCGAGCCTGGTTGTCTCCTCATCTCCGCTGTGCGAACGGTAGACACTAGCATAAAGAATTTTCTCCATGCCATTGTCCACCAGAACCCACATGATAGAAAATTTAGGGTCTTCAAGGTTGCGGAGACGCCGATAGCAAATGTCATCGCGAGCATACGTACAAACTCCCGCCTTAGCCTTGAAACTATGTTCAAGAACATAGCCAGGGTAGGCAAGGTATGTCGCGTCAGCAGGACATTTGATCTGCGTCTCCGTGAGGAACAGAATATGCGGTCTTGCGGTCTCAAGATGGTGGTGGACCGGGTCGATATTGGAGTGCAAGCCTCGAATGTTTGAGAGGTGCACTTGGAGAGAGAGGACGTGCTTCCGCTGTAAAACCTTAATTCTGTTTCTGTTACCTTTCATTTTATGGGGAGTGAAGATAGGTAAAGGGAAACGGAAGTGGAAACGAGGCGCAAATTACCAAACCGTGACACAAATAAGGCCTTTCCACCCAAAAGGAACCAATCCTGGAGACCGCGGGGACGCCCGAGCCCCCCCAGAGGTGTCCATCGGGTCCTCTCATCTGGTCGCCAACCAGCACGATGGCGCACCTCCGGGATTTTTCGCGAGATGGCGGGGCAGCCTTTCATGAGTGGCTGGCTCACTACTAGGGCCCCCAACTATCTGCGGTCGGCCAGCGGAGAACCGTGCCTCGGATCCCGCTGCTCTCCAAGAGTGGCTGCCAGGTATATTAACCTTCAATGTGTCACGACTAGCTATAGTAATAAGCGCAACTGTTTCCGACCCGTTCCCCATAATGGCTTCACCAGACATCATGCCGTAACGCGACCGCTTGGCGGCATGCCTTTGTCTGGTGGGTGGTAACACGCCGCGGCCTAAGCCTACCACCTGAAAAGTACTGCTCTTTTGGCGCCACCCAGGGGACACGTGTAGGACACCGAGGGCTAAATCCTACGGACGCGAGCAGTATAGTCCCCCATAAATTTATGTAAAAGTCGTCAGGAGCGTTTGATGAATACAAGACACGCATAAACTTTATGTCCATTGCGTTCGAAACTTGCCCATAGGTACTCTCCACCTCCAACACTTTCCAATTCGGTATGCCGATGTAACACAATAGGTGCTCGCGCACATAGTAATGCACCTCCACAGGGTGTAGCTCGACTAATTCGGTATCCGCAACAGAGTCATCCAAATAAATTTCTGTCACAGCGACTAAATTATGTTCTAGTACTAACAAGCTATTTTGCCAGTCTGTCAGTTTACCTTTGAGGCCACGAACATTTTGGTAGTACACATTCAGATAAGATTTATTAATGCGTTAGTGCTGCCCTGTTGAAGGGCTTTTCGCGAAAGGGCCGAGGGCTTGCTGTGGTATCAGATTTTGGATCAGGGTTCACGCTTTTTGTAAACTGCCTGTAATTAACCCAGGGTTTAAACCTAGCGTTTATTGGCCATACATCATTCGAATAGCATATATCATAGCAAGCAGCTGGAATGCTTATTTTATATGATTTATACCTTTTGCATTGAGTTCATCTACCGTACGAGTTGCATTGGGGCGGAGTTGCCGTAGGTAGTCCCGAATCTCTGCCGCTTCTGAGGCTATATTCCACAGGTGAATGTATTTCCGGACTTCCATGGCTTTCAAAAATGTTGCCGATGGTCCTGCAGTTCCAAATATTGAAGTCGAACGCTGATTCTTCTTTTTAGCCACCACTTTTTACCCACTGCTGGATTTTATTAGCCGATCCGATGAATTTATAGAAAAATCAATATTTATTTGGGCTGGTTGAGATCCACAGTTCTCCGGGAGATGGGTGGTGAGTTGCTTTGGTTCCACGATTTTGCTCTGTTTACATTTCTATGCACTTGTGGTTTTTATAGCTTGACGCGGTGACGTCACTTTTACGGCTTTAAGAACCGGATTTTGAGTCACAGGTTGGTCTTGCAGCTTGTGTGCAGCTGTATATGAAGTGGGTGCAGTGACTATGGTAAGCATTGAGAATGGAGGGCTGTAGCTGCTGATTTTTTTCTTGGATACACTAATGGGGCTGGAATCTGAAGTACGACAGGTATGGGACAACCAAAATAACATCTACATCCGCATAGCTTGAGCTTATCAAGTAGTTTTTTCAACTGATCCGCATATTTCTCAATCTTTGTCTCATATCCTGCGATGACAGAGACAGACTGCGAGGGTTTTTTATCATATTCCTCTATAACGGCGACAGATTGTTTCAGTTTTTTTTCGCAGGTAATTACCAAAGGCATTATGAGACTAGTTGACTAGATGAGACTAGGACGGCCAACTGTATATTTGGTGATATCGCTTCTTCAGTGCTCTCGGTTTACTAATACAATATACATATTCCTACGCATAGCCAAAACCTTCCAAGTCTACAAAATTTACTCGAAAAAAAAGAACCTATAGAACGTTGACTTAATCTCTAACAATATTTCACGTAAATATTATCTTAACGTCAAAATCACAATGATATTAAAAGCCAGCCCGTTATCCCATTATTGTGGTTAAGTGGTTACTCTGTGAACTTAGATCGATCGCTCCGCGAGCCACTAAGATTAACATAGCTTTAGAACACGACGAGAACAGCTGCCCTCATCTGCACTTATCCATTTAAATTGAGAAACTTATTCAATAAGGAAATGGATCTCCTAGATTAAAACATAACAAAGCCTTCGCGAACTTTCTGCGAGTTTCGAGTGGCGGCACCGACACCGGGCCAACGCGAGCATCGGCAGGCCGCCTGAAGGATTGCGATTACATCTCACCCCTTTTCATTATTCGATATAATTATTTCACCTGATATTTTGATAAGGTTTTGAATTAAGATATTTTAAATATTGTATTAAACGAGATTAAAGTTAAATTTGCTTTTACTGTTATGGCGTTAGTCATTTACTATTTATGTGCTGGTGAAGGACAATGGGTTGAAGGTCCTGTTGCAGGTTTTCAGAAGCAAGCTGCCGGATGCCGCGGTTATTGTTTGTAAAGTATTAAAACAGTTTAACTTACACTGTGACTCCCATGAACTACATATTTAGTTTAATGTTCAAAAATATTTTATGAACATTATAGACCGTTTATGCGTCTGAAATTAGAGGTAGGTACATATCTAAATTTAATAACGCCCAATGATATACACCCCAGAAAATTAGGAACAGTGTCCTCTGAAGACTCATCAATTACACTGCAATCACATATCTATAAGGAATTGCTATTGTCGACAAGTTATTGCCCTTTAATACAATTTACTCACTACATTATCACGCCGCTGTTAAAGTCATAGAATTGTGTGCACCGCTCTCAATCTAATGAATTTAATTTTGAAAGTGGATTGTACTATAATTTTGTTTCACGATAGTAAGGACACTCAACGTACTGAGTAACTATTATTAAATCTATGTCACAAAATTCAATTCTCAATCAACTTCAAAAGCTTTTATATTAGCGCTGGACAAATCTTAAAATAGGAGCAAAACGAAAAGTGTACATTATTAGATTTGAGGAAAAAAATGAAGGCCTTAACAGGAACTTAACCTAATATTGCGAAACTAACAAGGCCTGTATTCACCTGTGTGACGGATTTTGCTGTTCGATAGTAAATTCCAACATCTCGAGAACTACACAATGTATGGTAAAGATACTCATTGTGACATATAATAACGTAGATGATAAAATCCGCAATGAGATAAAGCTACCTAATAAACACTCGAAAAATAAAATACTTAAGTAACGACATATAATTTTCTTATTTTTGTTTGATATATTTTTCATGCTCATAATGATATAGCGAAAATCATTAAGCTTACCACATAGTCACCTTAACCAACATCAATATAGCGCTGCTCTGCATCGACCACCAAAATATGGTATATGAATACCATAACTGCATATTTTCTCTTTTTCATATTCTCATTCGCATCAAAACCACACCTCCCAGATACCTCCATGTTTTGTTTGTAGGTGACTTCACTTTGGCTACAGATGTCACAATAATAAGAATGAAATGAAAATTCAAAAAATGATTCAGATTCACCACGTTAGCTCATATTGGCAGACCATGTACTGGCCGCAGGGACCAATGGTGGGGGTTCAAATACCGCTTGTAGTAAAAAAAGTACTTTTGTTTTAAATTTGTGTTTGTTGCCAGTTACATGTTTTGTTCAATATCATCAATATTAAATCTCAATAGAGTTGATATAATAATAGCTCAATAAATCTGCAAAACAAGTACTTTTGATGGCCATATCAAATGTAGTTGTCTTGCTGACGGTACCTACAATAACCGTATATACAAACATTTGTGTAAACAATGACTTGACTACTCTCGAACGAGTTTCCCACAGAGCGGTGAATTAATAAATACACTCGAGAGCAATGAATCCGGGTCACTTAAAGAATGTTAAAAATCTCGGAAACTAAAAATGATAGGTTAATGCAATAAATTGTATTTAATAGACAATGTAATACTCCTTAAATGAAAGTAAAAAAAATATGAGTCACCATACATTTTATTAACACAAAATTACATAAAGAAAAAAACTGCTGATCTCTCCTTAAAACAAAAATAGGAAACATGAAATTTTTGAACTTTATTACGATTTTCTTGAATTTTAATACTTCGAATTGCCTCCTCGTGCTTCCATTACTGCGTTTACGCGGTTTGGCATGCTGTACACCAAGTTCCTTATACGATTTTGGGGAATATTCTCCCATTCCTCTGTGAGAGCAATTTTGAGCTCACGAAGCGTGATTGGGGGAGGGTTTCGTTGTTTTACGCATCTGCCTAGCTCGTCCCAAGCATGCTCGATCGGGTTGATATCCGGGCTGCGCGCTGGCCACTCCATACGAGTAATGTTCATCTCTTGAAGGTAGTCATTCACAATCCTACCTGTATGAGGTCGGGCATTGCCATGCATAAATATAGCATCCTCACCTAAATTGACCATAAATGGACCAACGTGATCATTGAGGATTTCTTCCACATATCTTACGCTAGTTAAAGAGCCGTTTTCTATGATCACCAGCTCTGTGCGACTTTCAGAAGAAATTCCGGCCCACACAAGTACGGATCCACCACCGTAGGCTACTTTTTCTTCGATGCATGCTTGCTTGAATCTTTCCCCTGGTCTTCGATACACTCTGTGTCTTCCATCGTGCTTGTAGAGCATAAATTTTGATTCGTCGGAGAACATAACTTTTGACCAATCTTCAATACTCCAATTTACGTGGCTCTGGGCATATCTTGGTCTCGAAATACGATGCCCACGCTCCAGTTTAGGGCCGTTTGCAGGTCTAAGGGGTTTTAAGTTAGATTCAGCAAGCCGACGTCTTACTGTCCATGCACTTGGGTTACTTCCTCCGAGGCGTCGAAACTGATTGGTGAGTTCAATTCCTGTGAGAAAGCGATTTCGAAGCATGGTGTTCACCAAGTATCGGTTTTCTCGTGCTGTGGTACACCTGGTTCTGCCCGTTCCTGGTCTGCGTAGGTTAGAACCAGTTTCTTCGTAACGTCGGAGAACTCTTTGTACTGTTGACAGCGACACACCGACAGTCCTGGCTGTATCGCGCTGACTCCGGCCGGTTTCCAGCATTGTAAGTATTCTGGTGCATTCTTCAGGCGTAAGCGACATAATTTCAGCTTGAATAATGAATATAGAGCACTATCAACATGGTTTATGTACCCACATAAATGACAGATTACAAACAAAAGCAAAACCAAATGCTGTAATTTCGTAGTTCTATCTTCGAAAGTGGCCCTTCTTCAAATTTGATTTTTTTATGATATAACTTTACAATAACTAAGAAGTTTTAATACCTTCATTTAAGGAGTATTACATTGTCTATTAAATACAATTTATTGCATTAACCTAGCATTTTTAGTTTCCGAGATTTTTAGGATTCTTTAAGTGACCCGGATTCATTGCTCTCGAGTGTATTACCATTATAAAGTAATCCGTTCTCACGGTTGGAGCACGGGTGGGGAGGGCGGGGGGGGAGGAATTTCCTCTCGTTGCATATTAGGTACGCACCGCGTAGCTCTTAAAACGTCAAATGCTGAACTACCATCACTACCGAACGTTATCCACACAAAGCTCCTGATCACGTTTTCATACTTTAATGGTACAATTTTACACACTAAAGCTAGCTTTCCACGGTCCGCGATTCTACGGATCATCACGCACAGCCGGCGACCACGGACGGCAGCGTACGCAGACAGGGCTCTTCCAAGCGTGCGTGTCAGTCTGTGTAGATCTTATTATAGCGTCATTGCAAAATGGAAAGTGAAAGAGAACGCATCGTAATGACAAAAAATATTCCCTGTGCTCGCGTCGCACCGCCGCGCACCTTTGAAGTTACCGCCTCGCGACGGATACCGGCGCACCGCCACAGACCACCTGCGCTACCACGGACGAGACCCTTCCCGCGGTGTGTCGTGCGAGCTGGTCCGCGTCCGTCTGTAGTATCGCGGACCGTGGGAAGCTAGCTTAACATGCATTAATAATTAAGACATTGTTGTTACAGCCGCAATTAACAGCCATCTTTGGAAGTTTATTCTATTGAGATATTTTTAATAAAAAGTATTTTCGAATTATTATCGAAGCTTGGAATTAACTATTCCTTGTAGTTGATATTGATCATATTCTCTGATTAATATCAATAACATTTTGTTACTGTATTTAACTGTACTTATATATATTGTTATATCGTTAAAAAGTTATTCAAGTAAAGCTATAATTGAGCACTTGTCTGCGCCACTGGTCTTCAGCAAATAGACGAGATAGACTCAGCGACAAAGTCCTTAAAATAAATAAAAAAAAAAAAGTATGCACATTATGTAATGTGTAACATGTTTGTAGATTTTTATTAGCTCGTGTACTAATAATGTACAAATATACAACTAGGTAAGTATGTCAGCGAGATCGTTCACTGTTACAACTATGTGAAGTATTTATGTTATTAATTAAAACGTAAGTATATCAATTCGTATTGTGGGCTACTCCCACATTATCTATACCTATATATATATACCTACACTATATATAACATTAATATATATCCTAAATTATTTCATTTATTCACACAGTCACACATACACTTCAACATTCATAGCCTACAAACATTATATTTATAACACATGCACATTATTACTTTTTATTAATATATACACAATATCCACTATAAATAAATATCAGCTGGCCGCACCGTTTCAGTGGACACACGCTCCACAACCGCGTTTTATTGTTCTGCGCTGACGTCACACGAGCGACCGGCCGCGAGCCGAGATAACGGTACCGACCGACGCACGGGCACCGCACCGCCGCCGCGAGCTTCACTCGCCACTCCGTAGTCTCCTCCGACGTTGGACGCACGTCAAGTTGCCCTCCGCTTTCTGTAACTTACGCTTGCGCTTCTCGCTACATTCATTTTGTTTATTGTTATATATACGTCTTTCTTGTGTATACTGTTCTACCTATCTGCTGTGCTCATTTTCATCCTTCTTTATTAACTGTTTATGTGTGTGTAATTGTGACTATAAAAATTAAAACTGCATACCTGGACTATATGCTTGGATTTCTTTCGCCTATCATCCCGCATACCATTATTACCAGCTAAGTACATCCATCACCTACTTACACAAAAATACTTGGCCATCATCACTCGTTGGTTATCATCATCACCAACCACTACCTTGGCTAAAGTATCATATAGGTACAATTATAACATAATACTATAAGGAATTGGTATCGTGGACACACTCTTACTTAGTATCGATCGAGAGATGTGGTGCGCCGGAGTGGAGTGGAGTGGAGTGGAGTACAACGTGCCGCCAGTGACGTCATCTGTAGGTACTCGTAGAGAACACACTCGAGGAGATATCTAGTTTCGGGAAGTTCGGGAACTGACAGTATTTGGGTATATTCGGCCAGTTTTATTACAGACGATATTAGAGAGACATTCTTGTTTATCTGCCTGCGTCCATCCACTCCCTTGTGCTGCCAATGTTTCAATAAAAATGGAAAGTGTTGAGTTGAACAGTTCATTATTTGGATAATACACTAATATTATAAAGACAAAATGCTTCTACAGCTATATTTATTTTTACATTTAGCTCTAAGCCTATAAGCTTCCGCTTCTGTTATTTCCTTTTTACAGCTTCTTATTATTACTAAAGAAAACATTACCCTCTTTTTATCGCCATGATAAGAGGACCATAGGACACATTTGAAATAATTATACTTAAAAAAATGATTAAGTTAGAAGCCCGAATATATTTTTACTTAAAATTGTTACGCAAAAAAAAATTTCAGCCATTTTGCCCAGTTTTTGAGGAGAAAACAGTGGGCCTCATTCCTTCTTTTAAGCCAGGAACTGCATATGGGTAGCATTAATTGTTTTCTATTATATCAATATTTAATATATTATAAAGAAGTCGTATTGGTGTTCCGACACTCACTCGTAGAACACTCTTTCTCTTGATCTGTGTAACGTTTACTCTGTTATATCAACGTAAGGAATACTCTAATACAACTCAAGTTGGTACTATCCCGTTACCGATTTTAACCTGCACCTGAATGGGAATTAAGGATCTAATCGTTTTTAAAATGTTGATATAAATTATTATTTATAATCGCGAAAATCGTATGTAAATATTTATTTATGAAATGGTGTATTCGATCGTGACCACAGTAGCATCAGAATCACTTTGATAACGTAATAGGCAGACATTATATGGAGACATGTTCCGGCGGTCAGGTGTTGCGGCGTCCATCAGACCGCTCCTCCTTCCTCAGTGCATTTTCAAGTACTTACTCGTATTTGTTCTCATTTTTCACAATCGACTGTCGCCCCTACATCAATTTGTAGTAGCTACTCGTACTTAAAAAGAATACATAAACAATATTAAATTACCATTAAATAATGTAGCGTAGTTTTGTAAGAGTGGTGCTTTTTAAAACAATGTCACCCCCACGACACGACCGACTCCCTATTTACATATTCCGACCTTTTTAAATTGGAGTTGTTCTTAGACGACCCTAAACTTGTTAGGGAACTACTTAAAGACTTTTTAAATGACTTTTTCCGCACACTGACTGAGCTGTGACAATCTGCATTAGTGTTGTAGCTGTGTATAATTACAAGGACATTCAATAATTGAATTAATAAAGACATTTTTCGATTGGATCGATTGAATCTTTCTACTTCACAGGGTATTCTGGCCGTCGTCGCGCCGAGGCCGACGTAGTACTCATTGAAAAATGTTGCGACCAAGTATGTTTGAACTTAGATAATTTGTTATAATAATTAGCCTTCAAATATCCAGTAATAGGTGAAATACCTATAACTTGATATCTGATATTACTGGCTCTCAAGGACAGCTGCCGGAACACACTATTAGGTGCTTGGCGACAGATTCTCTATTTCAGAGTGATAGGAAGCCAGGTGCGAATTCTCAAAATGTCAACAACATTAAGTTTTAATAAAAATATCCACCGCCCAGAGGTTTTAAAAAAAAAACTATTTTACACGAGCACTGTAAATGTTACACCTAAGCGTGGGATACAAAGTATCACTTCCAAAGTATATTATAGTTTCATAATTATATTAATGAAATTTATTGGCATACAATGTAGGACAAAAACTGATTTTATATAATTTATTTCCAAAAGACATACGTGTAGACATACTAAAGCAATAGTTCTGATCTCAGGTGCACATTGCTGCTATGTTATGTGACAGTATATATATGTTATTGTTGTTACGACAACATACGCACCAGGCGGCGACCTCCGCAGCTCCGCGGGACCTGCGCCTGCGCCTGCGCCACCGTCGCGTCGCCTCCTCCTCACTCTCAGTGTTCGCTGCCGAACACCTTGCAATTTCTGACTCGCACGTACAGCATTTGTTATATATTTGTATATACATTTTTTCGTTCTACCCTTATTTTTTCCTTTCTTGGGGAATCGTGTTAACTATGACGGACAAACATTTAGATTGGATATAAATAACTATATCTTCTAGATTACTATAATACAATTGAAATTAAATTGATATGTGTAAAATTTTAATATAAATTAAAATTTTACACTACCACATCAAAACCTTTCAGTTTTATTTCAAAGAGTAGAAAAGTGGACTAAATATTGTTGTCTACAATAAATAAACGATCTCATAATTACTTAGCCCAATAATTATTGTACGGTTTACGTACATTTTGATGATTTCACGCGACTGTGTCCACTTATAATTTTATGTAAACTGTATCCAATTCAGTCTGCAATCAACCTCCTGTCCATTGATACCTACGTCTTTTAATTAATATCATATCCCATCATAATGTTGTGTACGAACAATCAGCGTGTGGGTACAATTATTATAATTGTACGGGCCTACTTAACAGCCTCCTGCTAACGACATGTTCGTGTTCAGCGCGCATATATGCGTTCTGTAGTCTACTAGGAGCGCATTGAGCATTCACTGCAACGATGCGCTCCTCATCCCAAACTAACACTCTTCAAACCTCAGTAGGTACTCCATAAATATCACTTGCTGATTATAATAACTAGAGTAGCGTTTGTAGTGGCGCAGTAAGTGGGCAGTGCAGTGCAGTGCAGTGCTGCTCCCGCCCGCCACCTCACTGCACTAACTTTGGCTCTATTACAAGATTCGATTGCACCACGACGCGACACGAGTTTCACTACCTATTGCGTTGAAGTGGCTGTAATTGGCAGCTAGTCCCACCACTTTAGCTGCTCGACGTAAAGTGCTTACAAACTTGGACATGTTAGGTCACAATTTACATAATAGTTGCTACGTGCGTTGGCGCGAGATTTCCATACAATAATTAAAATTAATTTCACACGGTAACAAGGTACTGGTTTTTGTCAATAAAAAGTATAAGTAACAATCCGGATTTTGAAAGTGTGAACTGCTCGCTCCCTATCACAGAGTTTCTGTGAGTAACTTACATTGACTTGACACATTGGAGAATACAGGCGTCATGATTTTGTCGAGATTTTTTTTTTTCAGTAATAATACCGTTATTCAGTTTAATGCTCTGTGAAACAAACCCCCCTCTATCTGAAATAAATCTCGTGTAAACTCTATGCTACCATCTTATATGAAAATGTTTAATAAAATGAAATTTAATTGTGATATTCTATATGTGTGATAACTTCTACCATCCTGAGATACCGTCTCTACACATAACACAACATCCTAATATTGAGAGTGTCTTGACTGAGATCATTTATAAGGCCATGTGATCGTCTAGTATAGTAGTCAGGATCCTATATTGTGCCCATAAGTAGCAACTCAGTTTCTTTTCCAAAGGCTTGAGACGTGACCTACTCTACCTATGTACTCTCCAAGCGGTGTAATTAAGGACCGGCTCTCTAACACAATACAGTAAAAGTATTAAGTTGCAACAACTAAACTGACTATTACCACTTCTTACTATCAGAACCAAACTACCTATTTCATGACTAAATGTTGTGAGTCTATTAAAACTTCAGCATATTGCCATAAGTATTATGCAGTGAGAGATTCTATCTCTAGTGACTAATGTGATGTTCTAATAAAGTTGAATAAGGAATTACTGCGTAGATATGTAACTGTCTGCTTTATATTAATATGGTAGAGTGAAAAGAAGATTATGTTGCTAAGATGTTCTAAGTATGAAATAAGTAAGATTTACATAAGAACCTTTTAAGTAGGTAAGTATGCAAATAAAATTAAGAATGATATCTAATTGATTGCGGCTAAGGATAACAGCCCCTCCCCGCTGCCATCTGTAGATTTTGACTTGTCCAAACTGGTCATCTTCCACCGCATAGGCCTGTTATATTCCTTACTAATTACCCAACATAATCAGTAACCATATAATCACCCATTGTAAGAGGACTTTATAAAATTTTTATTCGTTCTTTTTTTGTTTTCTATTATTTACAAATGTTTAGTACATTAAATATGTGTATTGCAATTGATTCAGTATTCCTATATACTACATGGGCATGAGGACATATTCTTTTGGCTAAAGGGAATATCGTATGATATTGTCATCGACACTGTAAGTATGTATGTTCGTATCTTGTCTGCACATTCAAGGAATTACATATTTACTTTACTTCTATGAAAATGAGAGACATCATTATCCATAGCTATACAAAACAAACCATCCATACTACCCAAATAAGTATCTACCATAGCACCAAGACGCTGGCCATCTCTGGATCTGCCTAGCCTCAGTAAGGGCATACATCCAATCATATCTCGGTTCTTAGCGGGACTTCCTTTTACTTATTATGGTAAAAGGGAGTTCCTAATATTATGCTAGTATGTAGGTACTAACTATGTCCTAAAACCTGATTGGACTGGGACTACAAGTAACCCTATACATTCTACAGCCTATCATATCTCTGTTTGAGTAGACATATCTAGTTAAATAATATCTTTGAACCTATTCCACCACTTTGTTTAGATGTCATATCCTGTTAGTTGATATCATTGATCCAATATATATTATTTTAAGAGTCGAGAGTGATTATACAGCTTTACTTGAATTTCTAAAATCTAGTAATTTTATTAGTGCAACAAATAAGTTTAGTATATTTTCAAGGTATTCTTGAGTATTTGTTGTTTGTAATTCTATCTTTATTTCTGCTTACCTTATGACTTCAAAATGTAACAATATACACTCGAGAGCAATGAATCCGGGTCACTTAAAGAATCCTAAAAATCTCGGAAACTAAAAATGCTAGGTTAATGCAATAAATTGTATTTAATAGACAATGTATTACTCCTTAAATGAAGGTATTAAAACTTCTTAGTTATTGTAAAGTCATATCATAAAAAAATCAAATTTGAAAAAGGGCCACTTTCGAAGATGGAACTACGAAATTACAGCATTTGGTTTTGCTTTTGTTTGTAATCTGTCATTTATGTGGGTACATAAACCATGTTGATAGTGCTCTATATTCATTATTCAAGCTGAAATTATGTCGCTTACGCCTGAAGAATGCACCAGAATACTTACAATGCTGGAAACCGGCCGGAGTCAGCGCGATACAGCCAGGACTGTCGGTGTGTCGCTGTCAACAGTACAAAGAGTTCTCCGACGTTACGAAGAAACTGGTTCTAACCTACGCAGACCAGGAACGGGCAGAACCAGGTGTACCACAGCACGAGAAGACCGATACTTGGTGAACACCATGCTTCGAAATCGCTTTCTCACAGGAACTGAACTCACCAATCAGTTTCGACGCCTCGGAGGAAGTAACCCAAGTGCATGGACAGTAAGACGTCGGCTTGCTGAATTTAACTTAAAACCCCTTAGACCTGCAAACGGCCCTAAACTGGAGCGTGGGCATCGTATTTCGAGACTAAGATATGCCCAGAGCCACGTAAATTGGAGTATTGAAGATTGGTCAAAAGTTATGTTCTCCGACGAATCAAAATTTATGCTCTACAAGCACGATGGAAGACACAGAGTGTATCGAAGACCAGGGGAAAGATTCAAGCAAGCATGCATCGAAGAAAAAGTAGCCTACGGTGGTGGGTCTGTACTTGTGTGGGCCGGAATTTCTTCTGAAAGTCGCACAGAGCTGGTGATCATAGAAAACGGCTCTTTAACTAGCGTAAGATATGTGGAAGAAATCCTCAATGATCACGTTGGTCCATTTATGGTCAATTTAGGTGAGGATGCTATATTTATGCATGACAATGCCCGACCTCATACAGGTAGGATTGTGAATGACTACCTTCAAGAGATGAACATTACTCGTATGGAGTGGCCAGCGCGCAGCCCGGATATCAGCCCGATCGAGCATGCTTGGGACGAGCTAGGCAGATGCGTAAAACAACGAAACCCTCCACCAATCACGCTTCGTGAGCTCAAAATTGCTCTCACAGAGAAATGGGAGAATATTCCCCATAATCGTATAAGGAACTTGGTGTACAGCATGCCAAACCGCGTAAACGCAGTAATGGAAGCACGAGGAGGCAATACGAAGTATTAAAATTCAAGAAAATCGTAATAAAGTTCAAAAATTTCATGTTTCCTATTTTTGTTTTAAGGAGAGATCAGCAGTTTTTTTCTTTATGTAATTTTGTGTTAATAAAATGTATGGTGACTCATATTTTTTTTAATTTCATTTAAGGAGTATTACATTGTCTATTAAATACAATTTATTGCATTAACCTATCATTTTTAGTTTCCGAGATTTTTAACATTCTTTAAGTGACCCGGATTCATTGCTCTCGAGTGTATTATTTCCATGTTGTTTGAGGAATAATGCACCCACAGACTATATGTCTGATAGAAAAGGTTAATCATAATGAAACAGCTTTGCTTGTCCATTAATTACATGAAAATTTCAAGAAGTTGCATATTTACTGAATACATGGGTATTTTCTTTGCTGGCTGACTATCTATGTACCAAAGTTTGTTCTTTTACTTTATTGAATTATTAATGACCCTGTTAAGGTTATTAGTATGTTATTTTAGTATGATTTGTTTTATTTTAAGATATTCTAATTCCTTGTTTTAGTTATTTGATATATCCTATAACTTTGATTCTAACAGATCCTAATAAATTGTAATATATCCTTCCTCATGCTGTCGAAGAGTAGTCAACCATTCTACGTCTCTCATTAGATGGTCTCCCACAATGGAACTGCACAGCTTGTCCATTGGCATCAAAAACGATACCTTACATTTACTACCGTCTTAATTTGAAACTAATTTGAATGGATGATAATTATAAATATGAACTTATTTTTGTTTTATTTATTATAACAAAATAACTAGTTTGTAACCTATCAAAGTATTTCCTGGACACTTGATAGAATATTCGATATTTTAACAATTCAGCGAACCCAAGGATGCTAGCCTACCTCCTGTAATCCGGGAAGTTGTCAGTACACTTACCTTATGAGTTAGTCTACCCCCTAATTATTACTACTATTTCCCAAACAATTTCCTATGTTCCCTATTCCTACTCAAATGTACCTCGTTACCTAATTCCTATTTTTCTAGATGTAGTATTCGGCCTAGAGATCCATGTCTCACTTTTACTTTAATCATGTGGTGTGCAATGTAGCCCCCTTTTCATAGCAATGGTAGGTAGGACAGCTTTCCCTCGGTGTAAAGAGGAAACTCCTGCTAACAGAAGCTAGCTGAAAGTGGGATGGCAAATTCCAATGTATACTAAATGCCGGTGTGTAATACGTTCACATACATATGAGCCCGAAGCTTGGGATCGTATTGAACGAGGATTTGATACCTATGGTGTAAAATATATATATTATAGACTTCATTGCAATAACACCTATTATGGTTATTAGGGAACCCCACTTGCTAGGAGCACCTAAGCCACACTAGGATATACGACACTGAAGGGAACTGTAACTGTTTCCCGAAGGATACAGCCGCCGGCTCGTTCCAAGCGCGGGCACATCCCGAGGGACGTTGTCTAAATCTGGGAGCTTGCACCCCCAGACCACGGCTACACGTGAAGACGATAATACGAGTACCTAAGAAAATGAGGAATCATAATGTAGGGTAGGATGCGGGAACGTTTGGAGGAAAATGCTACGTCGTAACCTTTCTTCTGCGAATGCTGAATACTCGGATTACTAATAAATAAGCTCCGGGTTTCCCTTTTTAGAGGTACTAACCCTGCCAGTTTAACACTGGGCGTGCCTACTCTCTACCTAAAAATCGACCGAAATACCCACGTGTTGCCACGTGTTGGGAATCGTACAGACTTTTCATCGGCCAAGCCAATTACTAAGTCCCATGTCCTTTTGTCAGCATTTAGCCAACTCGAGACTCCCTAACCCCTGACCAGTGTAACACTTCTCAATACACAATACACTTTAAATTTTTACCAACGTGATATTAATTCATTTCACGAACTTTAAATCTCCGAAGACTGTCTTCAGAGCAACTTCCAAGAGCGACCTCGGAGGCTTAATGGCTCCTTTCCCTAATGTTTTTCATTTTTTCACTTTATCCCGCCCAAACTGCACCCGTATCCCCACCCCCCGTCTTGCCATCTCTTTTTTTTCTTTCCCCATAAAAAACTGCCCAATATTTTTCATTTAATTCTTCAATAATCATATTTCAACCGATTCCTATTGTCAAAAGTCCCTGATTTATGTGGGGTTCATGCGTTTGGCAACATGAAAAGCATGCAGAACAGCACACTTCTCCCCTCTCTTTCTTTCTTATGGAAAGATAGCACGAGTAAAAGGGTTAATACGATTTCGTTCTAAAACATGGAAGCGCTCGTAGCCAAGTTTGCTTAGCCATTCTGATTCGATCAGCAAAGTTAAGCAACGTCCGACGCGGTCATGACTTGGATGGGTGACCGCTGGTGACATTACTACTGAGCGCTTCCGTGCTTCGGAGGGCACGTTAAGCCGTCGGTCCCGGTTGTTGTCTTAGGATAGCAGTCGTTACAGCATGGTGGTAGGGCACTTTGCAAATGCCCGCCTGGCTAGCTACCACCCTCAAGTTGAAAATCTGTCGCCAAGCACTTAACGGTGTGTTCCGCCAGCTGTCCTTGAGAGCCAGTAACTCTAGGTTAGTCTGAACAACATCCTCGACCACATCATCACTTACCATCAGGGGAGATAGTGGTCAAAGGCTAACCTATCAGGCATAAAAAAAAAAAAAAAAAAAAAAAACATTCAAAATGCAGCGAACTGATATTTGTAAATAAATTTATTTGTGAACGTGGCGGGACAGAGAAGGGCCTGTACCGTCACATCTGGTTTGTAGCACATGAATTATGTAGTACGTTTTTAAATTTGTTTTAAATCAGTTGCATTGGAGGGCATTAAAATGCATTAGTGGTAGCTAACAAGCCGTATGTCGCACGTATTCGATGACAAAGTGGAATGTACTCCGGATCGATCCCAAAAATGTAACCCAAATTTAATAATTGAAGCGAATTTCCCTATCGATCCCGCGCGCGTTCCTTTTGGATCCACAAATAAATTAATGAAGTTTGGTTAGGAAAACAAGTTACAAATTACAAAATATCACTAATAATCTTCACAATTAGGTCACATAGCAGGAACGTCATATAACAGTTGTACAGCATCGTCGTCATCGCGGCACATCACCTTAAAAGTCTATATAATTTACAAAATAAAAATACTTACTATTATTTGTTTAGAGTAATTCTTTAATATTGAAGAAATCTGGTCAATGATTTAATTGGTTAGGTTAGTTTGGTGTGCGAGAGTAGCGCACTACTAAACCAGGTATTTGGCAGTCTGCATCTCATTTTTAATCTATTAATGGAACATGATGTTGTATGCTCATAAATATGTGGCGCCATAATGTTCATAAACTGGCCCTAACACGTGGTACGTGGCACGACGCGGTGACATTAATTATAATTATGATTCCCAGATGCGGCCGCGACATACACCCACGCATTCAGGCCACACATTAGTATCTGCGCATCATGTTAGTTAAACAAAATGTAAAACATGAAAGTGCTTAATTAATTATGATGCAGCTGTCAGACGTTAAATGCAGCGCTTTGATACGTAATTATCTGCGAGCTGAAAGCTTACACGTTCATTAAGTGTGATTAAAAGCTCGCATGGCTTTTGAAATTCCCACGAATTAAATTCCTTTTTTGAAGGATATGTAGCTATATTCTGCCATATATAATGCTTTGGTAATTGAAAAAGAGGAGGTGGCAAGGTTGTGACCGCTATTTCAGTGATGGTATACGATGATGCGGTGCAAGATGGTGGTAGCTAGCCATTTTGTGAATCCCCGTCCTACTATACCATGCAAAATATCAGAATTTTCAGGCTGCCCGAAAGTCTCCGACATAGACTACTTACTACCAACCTAAGATAACAACCTGGACCATCAGCTGTTGTAGTCACCAGCGGTCACACATCTGCGCTGAACATTTTTCATCCAAATTGAACGGCCATTTTCAAAGTTATAATTTTGAAAACATTAAAACATTTAGGCAGATTTTTCCCTATTTTACTGAAACAATTTTATTCTTAGCATTCTTCAAAGACCCACAAAATTATACATATCTACCATTAAAATTTCAGTAACATTGTGAAAACACTGTGTCGTCATTTAATCGCTGAAATCAATTTACCGTTGCGTTTACCAACACTACTGTCTCGTAGCGGAATGTACATTATTCAGCTCGTTAAACAAATGGAAACGAAACCGAGACCCATTCTACAAGTTTAATGGAAACCACCGTTAATCAAAAGGACCTGTTGTTTTTTTTTTTTGCTTATCACAGACAAGTTGATAAGTACGAGTAATACTAATTAGTCTGTGCACAAGTAAAAGCGCCGCTGCGCTGTTCAATCACGCTGGTTCGGTTTCCGGGTAGATATAAGTTATTGGGAATATTTTTTTGTCATAACTCCCCCCAAATACTGAATGGCCAATCAGCGGTGTTATTTATGCCGTGATCTGGATGTGATAGAAACAACTACATAATAATTAGATAGCGTGTCAATAACAATATCAAACTTCATTTATTTATTCGTGGATCCAAAAGGAACATAAAAAGCGCGCGGGATCGATATGGAAATTCGTTTCAATCATTAAATTTGGGTTACATTTTTGGGACCGATCCGGAGTAGATTCCACTTTAGTAGCATTTGGATGATATATGTATAGTGATGAGGCAAAATCGGTGAACGACAGAGAGCCGTCGTCGTCTTGAAAAACTCTTAAGGAATAGTTCCATTTTGCTAAAGTGCTTAGATTAGAGGAGGCCTTCTAGGAATCTCCCCGACGCGACGGTTCCCGCCTTGTCGTGGTGGTGGGCTTAGTAGCCGTGGCTTGGTCACCCACGGTGAAGCGAAGAGGAACCAGGGGCCGTGCCGGCTTGGGCATTCGGCCGGCCGCACTACTGGGCTTTGCCTCTAAGTCCAGTATGGAGCGGCAAGGAGTAGGCTGCGGTGCTGTATGGGCAGCATCGCATCTGAGGGGGGCTGTGGTGTTGTATGGGTGACACCACAGCTGACGGTGGGAGAGGAGGCTACGGCGGGAGAAGAGGCCGTGTCCCGGCCACCTTCCCCGAAGTGGTCGGGAATGCGTAAATGCATTTTTCACACGTAAACAAAATAAAAAAAAGGCCATCAAGGAATAGGTTGCCTACTAATGATCTAGTAATTCTATGTTAACTTGCACAATATCTTCGACCACATCATCATTTATCATCATGTGAGATAGTGGTCAAAGATTAGCCTATCACCTATAAATAAAATAAATACTAAATTGTAGTTTGGGATCCTATTTAGCACTGAACCTTGAGGTCAAAAGAAACCTCGGATAGAGGCTTTAACTGTTGTCCCCGTATTGGACGGATTCTTATGGAGCTGGTGGAATACATCGTTAAGTGTTTGAAAAATATTGGATTGTAGACATTCTCATTTGTTATGAATTACCTATGTTATATAAAAAGATTGATAATCAAATAACACATTTGTTTGATACCTTAGAGCACTGGAAATAGAAAACAACCAAATTTTACCTACCTGCACCAAAACTGCAGACTTGCTCCCAGATGATAAGCGGTAGACAATTGTTATAGTTTATCATTAGCAAATGCTTTGGCAGAATTGCAGAGTAGAATTTATTTCTAAAAGTCCTGCTAATGTAATATTTTCGTGACTCGTAGACAAGAAAAGCTTAAGTATTTTTTAGCCCAATCATATTTGTATTCAAGGAACGCAAGCAAATATTATGAAGGGTCATCCGTCTTATGAAACGGTATAGAGCTGAGTAAATATGAAGGTAAATATTGAATCTCGATATGAAGTAAAGGGAGGGTGTGAGAGGGCATGTTTACTGAACCACAAAATGGAATCAGTGCTTATTTGGCCTCGCTGTATAGCTGTCATCGAACACACGATAATAGTTTCAGAGTTTGTCTAGTTTGAACACTATATTGACAGTAATAAAAACATGGTTGAAATTGAGTAAACATTCAAATTCAATTTTTCTGTCAATCTAATACATTTTAGGGTTTCCAGCAGGACTTATATTGTCGTCATAATTTCCTACCCTCTTCTGACATTCATATCAGCCTTGCAATACGGTAGGTAATACAAATAGTTACAATTAAATCCCAGCCATGTAGAGATGGTGTTACCTAATGTTATGTTCAAAGACATATTGGGTTAGATCACGATCACTTCAATATTTAAACTGGTGATATTATCAGATCGCAGGAAAATGCATATTCTATTTCTTTTTGTATATAAACATCTTTTCGCGAAACAGAACAGTTCAGAATTACTGAGTCTGGTTAGATACTTACCGTTTAAAATTCCACCACGATCAACAAAAATATGTAACATTAATCTGGGTAATTTTTCCGTATTTCCCCATTATGTATGTAGGTCTGACAAAAAATATATCTTTGGACATATTATTATTTAATAACGACGATTCATCTACTTTCAAAAGAAAGATTCTACATTTTCTCGGATCCGATGCTAGTTAAACATAATTATGTATATGTACTGTTATTATTTTTATGTTTTTTTTTTGCCATAGTGTTGACTATTATGCAATTTGACACCAGGCATACGGCTGTATCAAAGGAAATAATCTTATCCAATATGGAATAATATATACCGTCAAATTTAGCGATTTGGCTCCATAAACTAAAAACAAATATGGCCACGTTGTTGCAGCTGATAGACATAAAACATAATACATGTCATTCAACGAATAAGCATTAAGTACAATTCAACGGGGCAATGCTGCCAGCATGCTGGGCACACTGCCAACTGGGAGTGGGCTGGAGCATTTGGACTGCCTATGAGTCTGCTATGACTTATAGGTTGTCTAAATGCTTTTATTGTAGTAGCTGTAGTGTTGTATATAGTTCATAGTATTTTGTTTAATAAAGGCATACCCGCCGGTAAAAAAAAAAAAAACGTCATAAAAGTCCATCAACATCAAGCTGTTTTTTATCAGTAAGACAGTAAGCCAACATATCCCAAATCAGCTAGGTGCTAGTTTAGCGTTATATGGTAGCAAATCATAATCACAGTTAAATGTTCTATAGTATAAAGTTATCCTCGAATTCATTAAGCCCTAGTTTGTTGAAAATGGGTCATAATTAAACTATAGGCATATAAATTGCTGAAAGTTGATCCAACCGATCACATAGTACCTACCAGTGGTCAGCTCACTACGAACGTGTCACTTCACGTTTCTAAATACATCTCGATCAATCATCGCACCGGATGCGATATCGGAAGGTCGTGGGTTCAATTCCCGCCCGGGGCCCTGTGTCACTTCACGGTCTACCTCCAATTGTAATCTGGTCATCTGCCAGACAGTGATGTCGCGTTCAGAACTCGTAGCGGAGATTGCCCAATCATTATTTACCGATCAGTTATGCAATGTTTGCTGTGCTCATTATATGGATGGGTGACCGCTAGTGGCATGTACTAACGATATTTGGAATACCTTCAGGTGGACTGAAATTTCCAAAACTTTGTATGAGGTCATGCTTGTAGGACGTTTTGCAAATGTCAGTCTAGCTAGCTATCACCCTCAAATAAAAAAGCTGTCATCAAGCACGTAACCTTGGTGTGTTCGGGTTACAGCTCATTTCCACTGTAGGTTTGTCGTACGTCTTCCGATACATAATGACCTAACATCGAGTGAGATTGGGTCAAAGACTAGATATTCGTATTTCAAAAACCTTTTGCACACGTTTGTGTTGCTCATCGAAGAGGAACCGTTCACGAGATACAACACGAAACCCTTTATTTGTATGAAAACAATTTCTTAGCAAAAGAAACAATTTCCCTCTCGATATGAATCACGACACAATGATGTTTGCAAATTCAATGCGAACAACGTTCGATCCCTGACTCGATGGGAAACACATTTTTATATAAGTACCTACTTACGTAGGTAAGCCATTTATTTATATACTGTAGGGAGATACATTTAACCGACAGATGCGAAGGGCCCAGTGGCAACGTGGTTATCTCAGCATATGCAGGAAAGTGTATTATTTATATTTAATATACTTAATAGATGTGAATATTTTCAGTTTGTATATGAGCTAATATGTTGAGAAGTTATCAAAAAATCGGTATAACGTGATGACTGTCCTTGACGAGCTACTTATTACCTACACAGAGACACGTCTATTGTAATAATACTTCTATAAAACCTCTAACCCTAGAGAGTAGTAAGAAGCGACGAAGGGCATAAGTATAAATACGCCGTTCATGCAGCATGCCACTACTAACTATTCATTAAGGGCGTGAGGGCCGCACGAGGCGTATCCGCACTTCTTACCACCATCATAACTAACCGGCGGCGGCGAGAGTATTTCCAATGATGATTGACGTCAGGTAGCTGGCCACACAACCGAAACCAACACTTTTTATAACTATGTTCTTAACTTGTCCTATGCGTACATATAGAGAAAACATATTTTCAATAAAAAATGTATTGTCTTTGTGCCGTTACGCAGTGTATAGTACCCACCTTATTTTAATGGGATAAGGGTAGGAAGGGTCACGTAAACAATCAAATTCTTTCATGCAGAGTTTACTAAAAATCTCTTAATATAATATAAAGTCATAACCTCTTATGTATGTCAACAACAAAAATAAAATTTTATTTTTATGGTTTAAGATAGTTATTTCCTTTACAGCTTAGCAGAGAGTATATACATTTTCTTAATTAAGATCTACATGATTGTATTTATCCTGCAAACATAGTTGTGTGGATTTTTACACGACTGCCCAAAAAAAGGAGAGTTATGTTTCCAGGGTTCATGTATGTATGTATATTTATTTGTGAGTTTCTTTATTCCACCATAACTTCTGAACGGCTTAACTGATTTTGATGTATGATATGTCATTAGATTCGTCTTGATAACCCAAGTGACACTAGGTACATAAAAATACGCAAAAACAAACACTGGCGGATTTGAGACGCCATATTGCGAGAAAAACCATTTTTTTTCTTCTATGCCCATCGAGTGGCGTATCAAAATAGAGGGCTTTAAAAAGCGATTTCATAAATAGCATAACGAAAATAAATATATTGCAGTCGTGTTTTTTACTTCTTTAATTAATTTATATTGTAAATGCAGTTTATGAAAATTGGTCACATGGTGCAAAGTTGTGGGTAGCAACGTAAAAAATAACAAATTACAGTTGCAAGGTTTTTAGAGCACAAATCCACTAATTTAATATCTATCACAAAAAAATTACAAGAATTAGAAAAGTTTGAAGAAATTTTACGAAGTTAAAGATTTTAAATGTACAGTGCGCAGCGATATATAGGAGAGATTAGGTATATTAGGCCCTTTCAGAGTATGAGTGTCCATCGAGTTGAATGAGCGGAGAGGAGCGGCTGAAAGGCACATTTACTGAATAAATATGCCGCGCCCTTCAGGCCGCCTCATCACATGGAACAGCGATAATACCCAGTGTGCGAGCGTCGCTAGAGCTTATATGAAAATGCGCTTTTAGTTTTATGAACGTCAAACGGTATACACTTCTGCAAGATTTTGTACTGCCCTGTCGTTGTTATGTTTTTGTACAATTTGAAACCTTTGCCAGGTCATAGCTTAGGGGAGTAAATCACATACATGTTTATGTTCAATAATTGATGTATTAGCCGATTGTCCTCTGCTTAACACAACCGGGAGGCTGTGTAATGTGGGAACATTTAGAGGGGCTTGCATAATCCCCAAGCTTGGCAGGAGTCTTGGGGAACGCAGTTTAAGACATCAGTTCCTCAGAAGGCGCTGCTTTACCTTTAGTCGCCTCTTGTGACACCCATAATTAGAAATGGGGGAGTGACATACTGACCTGGCTCATCACGGGGCTCAAAAATTAAAACATGATTTGTTTTGTAGCATCCATATAATTGTTTGACATTTGAATCTTACCGTTACCAAAAAATACCTTTGAAGCAGTGATAGCTCAGTGGCTTTGGCTATGAACTGCCACGCAGCAGGTCCATGGTTCGAATCCCACCGCGGGCTTGAGCTTCACCGCATGGTGGAAGGGCATTTTTGCGAATGCCCGCCTGGCTAGCGACCACCCTCAAGTTGAAAATCTGTCGCCAAGCACCTAACGGTGTGTTACGGCAGCTGTCCTTGAGAGCCAGTAATTCTAGGTTAAGCCTGCTATCACCTTCGACCACATCATCACTTACCATCAGGTGAGATTGTGGTCAAAGGCTAACCAAACAGAAATTAAAAAAAAAAAAAAAAAAAGGCTGCGCGCGGCGACCGTTAGTCAGTGCGGCAGTCGGCGACTGTTCGCGGCCGGACCGGGTACTCGACGGCCATTGTTCATACATTTACCAGAACCGCACTTCTATTTACATTTATTAACGTGGAACAAACATTACCCGCTATATTTATGCAAAGTCAACGGACTTCATCTATTTTGGGTTGATTGTACTCAATCTTTTCCTTTGGCAAAATGTCTCTTTTGAAGAGTTGTCTTAACAGTGTTTGTTTAGATTCTAGATTTGGCTAGCTAGGTATGATAAAAGCAGAGTGAACTTCTACCTAGGTAGTCTATTTTAATGAATCTAAATTGTCAACGTTGACACTAAAATTAAAAATAAATGACACGTAACTTACACAAACTGCCGTTTTGTTATACTTGCACCTAGTGTTCATCACCATTCAACATTCATACAAAATCACTTTACATTTACACTTATTACAAAATTATGAGAACAAATTATCAAAAGGTTCAAAACCTCAAAGAGGCAGCACCAGCCATTCTCAAAATCAAAGTTCAACTAAGTAGAGGAAAACAAGTAGATGGCGCCACCGCGAAGTTGTGTTCGGAACACAGTTGTGACGAAAAGTTATCTTCAACAGTCCGGAGTCTGCAACTGTACCCATATTAGGTGACAATAGATTCAACCCCTATTATTTTATAGCTATATAGCTCAAATTTATACTTTCGGTTTCGAACCCCACACATGGTTAATTTGATTTGTTGTTATTTTATAATAGTAATTCTGTTTAGAAATATAAAAGGTATGTTCCGAACGCAACTTGCGGTGCCGCAATCTACTTGTTTTACTTTGACGCTCATCTTTGGAGCGTAACTTTTGTCTGTTGTTATACTCGAAAAGAATTTATTGAATTACGAATTTTCAACTTTTAATATTTTGTTTTATTGGTTTGTTGTATGTGAACTAACTTGTTGGCGCTGCAACATAATTTTTATCTTGTTAATTGAAATATGGAAAGATTTACATTTGGAAAGAAAACTGTTGGTGAAGTGAATCTTTGAAATACCATGAGGAGATTCTGCAGCACCTTTTTTTTGCCTGATAGGTTAGCCTTTGACCACTATCTCACCTGATGGTAAATGATGATGTGGTCGAGGATGTTGTTCAGACTAACCTAGAGTTACTGGCTCTCAGCGACAGATTTTCAACTTGAGGGTGGTAGTTAGCCAGGCGGGCATTTGCAAAGTGCCCTACCACCATGCAAAAAAATCTGGAATCTTAACAAGGCATTTAGCAATTCGTTCCCTATTATTCTTGATAGACTAGCTTTTGACCACTATCTCACATCTTGGGAATCATTAATATATGGATGAAGTAATTTTTGTTATACAAGCTGAAACCTGTGCTGAAATAAAGAATATGTACAACGATAGCTGCGGGTACACAGGTGGGTGAGTGTTTTTGTCGGTTTAATTTATAATATGTGAATACTTATGTGTAAAACTCACAAGAATTTCATTTCAAAAACAAGTAGGTTTTTGACAAATTATGAAAATTAGAAAACATAAAAAAAAAATTTTATACATTTCAAGTAAGTATAGTGAGTAAAGTTTTCAGTTTTAATTTCGTAATTAACACTGAAAACGTTACTTTCTATTATTACTTGAAATAGTTTCCAATTATTTTTTTTTACGTTTTCTCTTAGATCAAAGCAGTAGTAGCAATCTAACAGATTGGCACAAACGGTAACTCACCAGGTCTCAGTAACTCACCAGGAAGGTATCCCAAGTTGTCCAAGTTATTGGAATGAGTGCGCAATATCGCCACCACGCCGCCAACATCGCCCAACTTTGGACGGCAGAGGCGCCGCGCCGACTGTACCTAGGGCATAGGGCATTATTTGCTCACCGATATTGAAAGCAGTAAATTGTACTGCTCGACGTTGGGGTTCGATCAGGTGTAGCAGCGTTCAATAGAACTAGTAGTTATCAACGCACCAACAGCAAGGGACGAGAACACTGAAGCGAGTTGGGAAAAGTTGTTGTTTTTGTTATAGATTAATTGCTGTAATATGCAGTGAACAAAACGCATGATTATAGTACTGTACGTATTATTTATTATGTATCATATTTACCAGTAGGTACAATAAGAATGTCGTGCTCTTTCCTAGAAAGTGGAAGGCAAACAGCACCTTCTGAAGAACTGCAATCTTACACTTCTGTTTACAAGACGCCTGCCAAGCCTGGGGATTATCACAATACCCGTTTGCATCTGACGATCCGCTGATAATACGATAAAATAACATTTCATGGCATTTGTTCAAAATGTGGTATTCAATTAGGGCATTTTGCGAACGCCCGCCTGGCTAGTTACCACCCTCAAGTAGATCTGTCATCAAGCACCTAAAGGTGTGTTCCGGCAGTAGTCCTTGAGAATCAGTAATTCTAGTTAAGCCTGAACAATATCTTCGACCACATCATCACTTACCATCAGGTGAGATAGTGGTCAAAGGTTAACCTATCAGCCATAATATAATAAACATACCTTAATTTTATTGAGTGTAAAATTTCAAGAAATGCTGAAATGAAGCCGTAGTAGTGGAAAGCCCAATGAACAAAATTTTTGACCTCATCTTCACTTACCATCATGTAAGATAGTGGTCAAAAACTAAACAGGTATACAAAAAAGTAGCACAAACCTGAAATTTTGGTATTTTGCGTGGAATGTTGACCGAAAAACGATTATTTGAGGCCCATAATAAGTTTGTTACACACAATTTTTCACCTGCCTCCAGCGTGCAAAAAATATATTCACAAAAAAACAACTTAAATTGTAAAATGGTGTGAAATAGTATTAAAAAAAATGATTACAAATTGGTATGAAGATACATTCATATTTGTGTAACTTTTATAAAGGTTCGCATTTTTTTTTCAAAGTCAAAATGATTTATTTAGTTTAGGCGTCTACGACGCTTTTGTGAAGGTCAATTACAAATTTTTATATTGAAATAAACTACATTGTACTGCCACGTTCAGCAAACAAAAATTATAGAGCCACTGCGAAAAGAACGGGCAAGAAACTCGGGGCCATTCTTTTAAACGATTTTTAACAATGTGTTAAATACTTACTAAATATTAAAAGTATTACAATATTTATTTACATTACGTAGATGACAGACGCTAGCTTGGCAGAGGCGAACCAGTCCAAGCATTTTGTTATTTAAGTAATCACAAACCATGTAATAAGATTGCTGTATCAAAATTTTCTTCACATGCAACTTGAATTTTCTTTCTGTGAGCGTTGTAATATGTTTGGGCAATTTATTATAAAACCGCACACAATTGCCTAAGGACCTTTTATTTGTCTGTGGTAATCTAAAACCTGGCACCGCTATTTTATCTTTATTCCTAGTGTTATAATCGTGATTGTCACTGTTTGATTTAAATTTACTAAATTTTTTACGAACATGCATATTATATTTTCAAATATATACAGACTTGGTAAGGTTAAACACGGTAATGTTATCTATACAGTGTCTTAACTCGGCTCGGTCCTCGAAATAACTACCTACCACCGCGCGGTACGTAAACATGTGATAGGGTTGCCCACCTCCAGCATTTTAATTACATTTGCCTACTTTGTGTTTCCATTTAGTTTTGTGATTGTAAATATACTTTTTTGTATAAACAAATAAATGACTGTGAATTAAATAGGTAGTATTCAATGAAAATGCGTGTTGTTTTTTGATTGGTAGATTTAATTAAAAAACCATGTTTATTTTTGAATAACAAATCAGTCTTATAAATTCTGAGTGCGGTTCTGCCTTTGACAAAGAGTGGACGCGTTCTATGTGCTCCTAAACACTGCTAATAAACTTCACAGAATTCTAGTTCGTATTACCTGTTACTTCGTGTGATTATTGTGTGTACCTGTGTGTGACTGTGAACATTTCTTTCCATACCATCTCAGTGCCTGCATAACCGGTTCAAACGCTTCGCCCGAGTGAGTCTTACTATTGTTATCATAGACTGTCTTTTGGCTATACGAGCAAAATGGTTAACAACTGCGCTGCGTGCACCAAATTAATTCGATCTTCACAACATATCCAGTGCTCAAAATGCACTCATTATTTTCATAGTGCGTGCGTAAACCTCTCTGACCTCCGCAAAATGACAGAGGACTTAAAATCCGCATGGACATGCCCACTATGTACATCGAAAGAGCCAAGAAGGGATAATTCGAATACCCCTGTGCGCTCAGCGCAACAACTATTAACGGCGCCTGTGGCTGCCGCGCAAAGCGACGACCATCAAGTAATTGTGTCGCGTGAGGGTAGTCGTAAATTGATTATACCTGTGCCTTCTTTACCCACCACTACTGCTGAAGCAGATTCGCTAAGCGATATTGCGTTGCAACTAAAATTACTGCGTGGGGATATGGCAGATATGAGGTCTCAAATGAATTACCTTACAGAGCATGTCACGATGCGTCTTGATGATTATGGTACTAAAATACACGCACTAGAGGAACGTGAAATCAAACAAGAGACTGAAATCACGTCCTTAAGGAACATGGTGGCCCAGTTACAAGAAGAACTGAACTCTAGGGCGCAAAGCAGCCTTAATAATGAAATTGAAATAGCAGGTATCACTGAAGCGGCAGACGAAAACCCTATCCACTTATTACGGGTTACTGCTCAAAAGATTGGAGTAACTATAGACGATTGCGACTTGGATTCTGTAATGCAAGTGGGACCAAGGCGCTTGCCGAGTGGCGCCGGTGACTCACGTACTACCAATGAACCACCAAAGCTACCTCGGCCTCTAGTGGTGCGCTTCGTGCGCCGGCTAAAAAGAGAAGAATTTCTGAAAGCAGCAAAGAGCCGGCGTAACCTTTCTAGCACAGATATCGGAGTCGAAGGGATCAGCAGAAAATTGTATTTCAATGAACACCTGACCCACAACAACAGACAGTTATTTCGATCAGCAAGAGACCGTTGCAAAGATGCAGGGTTTAAGTATTGCTGGTCTAAAAACGGCGTTATTCACTTACGCCGGCAGGAGGGAAACCCCGCTATCGCTATTAAATCTACAATTAATCTTGAACGCAACCTGTGCCCCCACCCTTCATCATCGTCATAAGAATCATACTACAGAGGCACTCGCCTTATCTGCAACTAGTTATATATATAATATTATTCTGTTAGTAGGTTATGAATACTTGCTGTTCCCACGTATTTCATATATACACTCACAACACGACACATGCACACACTACACTACACAAAATCAGCCACATAGAGTACACCTATTTTACTACTGCGCTCTCCTCTACATAATGAATAACCAAATGCCCGCTTTTTACAAATATACCCATTTAATCAGTACTAATATTGAAACTGTAATTGTGACAAACTGTTCTGACTTTGTCTTTCTCAAAATTTATATATTATTGTGATGGGTTTACTTAAATTAGCAGAAGATATTGAAGAGAAGAATTAATTGTCACAATTTCAACTCTGTAGAATCTTGTAAATTATTTTTTAATTCAAACACTGAATTCAAATTTAGGATCTTGTCGTTGAACATCAGAAGCTATCAGTGTAATTTTGACAAACTACTTGTTACTCTCACACGTTTTAATGTGGAATTTGATGTCCTTGTTTTCACTGAGTGTTGGCTAACCGAAGGCACTAGCATTGCATCTCTTCCCGGTTACAATATTTTCCGCACATCTAGGCAGCAAAACAAAAATGGCGGAGTGGTAATATACGTAAAAGACTCCCACAGCACAACGTCTTTTGAGCCCAGAATAGTAGAAGCTGACTCACTTCTGATATATGTGGACAACAGTGCCATTTTGGGCATATATCGTTCTCCCTCTAATATTATTTTAGAACCATTTATAACTTCCCTGGACTCAATCTTAAATAATTTAAAAAGCAAATCTTCTATTATAGTAGCCGGTGATGTAAATATAGATTTATGTAACTTATTCGATAATCAGGTCGCTGACTACATGTGTGTTATGGCAACCCACGGGTTACTCCCAGCCATTACTAACCCCACCAGGATCAAAACGTGTCTTGATCATATATTTCTAAAATGTAACACCAAATCTGTAGGCATTGTATGTGAATCATCAATTACTGACCATTCCATTGTCATGGCCGGCGTATGTCAGTCAACTAATAATGAAAAACCACGTCTTAGGTACATAACAAACTCAGATGCTGTAGTCTCAGAAATAAATAATATTGATTGGACATATGTTAAAGCAAAAAGTTGTGTAAATGCAGCAGTAGAAACCTTCAATAAGTTAGTCGTTAGAATTATAGACAAGCACACAGAAAAGGTGAAGATTGGTAGAAAAATGATGAGCATGAAGCCATGGATTACTTCAGGTCTGATAAGGTGTATGCGCCACCGCGACAAACTGCACCGCGATTGTAGGCTCTATCCTAACGATACGGAACGGCGTAAAATTTATACCAGGTACCGCAACTTTTGTAACAAATTGCTCCGTAAAATCAAAGCTCATTATTATAGCGAACAACTAGAACGTAACAAAGATGATCCTAAGAAGCTTGGAAGACTATCAAAAATATCTGTTATTCGCCCCAACGTAGTAACTCTTTTGAGCTTTTAGATAACAGCAGTGATAATTCTATCCCGCTGAATAATTGCAATATGCACTTCGCTTCCGTAGGAAAGTCGTTAGCAGATAGAATCTTGTCAAAATTACACGAAAATGAAGCGTCACTCATACAATCTTACAGGCCTCGATCGTCAATACCTGACTCGCTGTATTTATACCCTACTGATCCCCAAGAAATCTCGAATATTATTACAAAATTAAAAACTGAAACGTCACCTGGTCCAGACTCAATTTCTACTGCCATTATCAAAAAGTGTATCAACTCACTGATCTGACTCTCTGACTGACTACATTAACCCATATATTTAATCTGAGCCTCGTGACCGGCACTTTTCCTGATTGTTGGAAAGTAGCCTCCATTACTCCAATATATAAAAACGGCGCTAAAAATATACCTGATAACTATAGACCAATAGCACTGCTAAGTGTTGTTTCAAAGGTATTAGAAAAGCTGGTTAATAAAAAACTAGTTAGGTACTTGGAAAAGCACAATATCATTTCAGATAGACAGTTTGGCTTCCGCAGAGGCAGATCAACTGAAGACGCAGTCACCCTTCTAGCTAGCTTAGCCTCTTCGTACACTGACAACGGCGAATCTTGTATAGGTGTGTTTCTTGATCTAGCAAAGGCGTTCGACTCGGTCTCGGTTGGTCTGCTTCTGAAGAAATTAGAATCTTTTGGGGTAAGGGGAGTGGCTTTTGAGTGGTTTAGTAGTTACATGCATAACCATAGTCAGTACATATTAATAAAAAATTACTCAAGTCATCTTCTGCCAATCATTACGGCGTCCCGCAGGGCAGTATACTTGGCCCTACGTTATTTATACTTTACATAAACGATATCCTAATCAATAACTTAAGTAATGCAGACATTATAACCTACGCTGATGACACTGCAATAATATTTCACGCTGAAACGTGGGACGCCGTGTTTAGTCTGGCAGAGGAAGGCCTCTCAGTTGTAGCAAATGTCCTGAATAGGAACCTTCTCACACTCAACACACATAAGACTAAATATATAACCTTTTCAAAAACGCGAGCGTCAAGTCCTCCTATCGGAAAAGAACTTAAAATTCATTATTGCTCTTTTAACCACATCTCCCAAGATTTTAACTGTTCCTGTGACTCTATCACTCGAAGCACTCTTTTAAAATACCTGTGAGTGACTTTAGATGAGCATCTGTCTTATAATGAGCATATAGTAGAGCTGTCTTCACGAACGCGAAAACTCATAAATGTTATGCGAAACCTTCGTGACTGCACCCCTTTTTCCTTATTACGGCAGATTTACATAGCTTTATGTCAGTCTGTCATCCAATACTGTATTTCTGTATGGGGCAGTACTGGAAAAACCTCTTTTATTCGCATCGAAAGAGCTCAAAGGGCTTTACTACAGGTGATGTTAGGAAAACCTTTTCGATATTCTACTGACACTCTGTACTCCGAACTCAAAGTTCTCCGCGTTCGTCAACTTTTTGTATACAATGCTACACTGAAAGTACACAAAAAACTGAAACTTCGAAACGATTACGAAGATATATTCAGTAGAAGGGTGTACAGAATACCGCTTCCACAAGCTCACAGCCTTCTGGCTAGACGCAGTCCCGCTTTCTCTCTTCCTTGCACTTATAATAACTTCCTTGCACTTAAAATAAAGTTTCTGAAATGTGTGACATCAAAGCACTATCCACATTTGCTTGCAAAAAGATCCTAATGGAATGGCTTCTCCAACTATCTTACGATGATACAGAAGAACTAATTTAAGCGCGCACTGGTACGCATAGACTCGTGCATACTCACAGTCAAAAACAATATCATCCCATTTCCCACATACATACATTGACACACACACACACACACACACACACACACACACACACACACACACACACGAACACACACCCTCACACACAAACACACACACACGCATACACACAAACATTATTTGAAACAGATACGTAAACATTGAACATGAAAACTGCTCTAACCATAAAATGTATATTTTAAGTCATTTTATCTCATACCGTGTAAATACGAAATAGTTTTGTATAGTCCCAGTATGTAGTCGTGTCAAGAGAACATTAGATAAAATTGCACTCGGGCCCCAAGATACAGGCCTCGTGCTTAGTTTGGGGACCACAGAAAATGTGTTTCTGACTATGATTTGTATTTAGATACTATACCCTATTTGTTACATGAATGTTTATGACTTCTGAAAAAATAAATATTGTATTGTATTATATTGTATAATTAAAAACATCACACATCAGACATCAGACTTAAATTCAGTCCAGTCCAGTAGTTTTGGCGTGAAATCGCAACAGACAGACAGACAGAGTTACTTTCGCATTTATAATATAGTACTGATTATATATTATATATTAGTACTGATAAAATACCACATCTTTATTTTGAATTATACAAAGTAACAAAACAAAACACATGCCCCGAGGTTTTGACACAAGCGTACCTACCGTATCGTGATTCATGAACCGCCTATAACTACCTATTTCACTAGTGTGATTCCTTTACTCTATTCACTTATTTTATTATTAATCCAGTTAGTTTTTTTAGAGAGATAGAAGGAAATACACTTATCCGTTAAAAAGACACGCATTATGTAGGTAACCTACCTACTAGTAAGTAAATTCATTTTATCGTCTTACCTCTGAGTTTACAGGTAATCTAAAAAAAGTTATCTCTGGACGCGTTATTGACCTATTCATGCAACCAAAAACAGCACAATATATCCTATTAGTCATATTAAATATGTACATGAACTTATTTTTTGTTAAATAAAATTACACACCGTCCATTCGTCACTGCGACGCATTCACGCCTCAGCGCGGGCTGAGATCGAGGCGCGTAGGTATACCTCGCGTTTCGTCCGTTTCTAAGAAGTTGGAATACTGTAAAGATAACATTACCGTGATTAAAATATCAATTTCTTTAAAAAAATCTTTCAGGGGTTCCCTAGGATCAATTTCATATATGGCTCGAATTGCACGCTTTTGTAAGATAAAGATTGTCTCTATCTCAGCAGCAGCTCCCCACAGCAATACACCATACGACATAAAACTGTGGAAGTACGCGAAATAAACGAGCCTAGCAGTATCTACGTCTGTTAGCTGTCTTATCTTACAAACTGCATATGCAGCAGAACTAAGTCTTCCGGATAGATCATGTATATGTGGATTCCACTGTAAAGTTGAATCCATTTTGATTCCCAAGAAGACTGTCTCATTGTCAGAAGAGATTTTATCTAGGCCTAGCTTATTCAAAATTCTTTTATTTCAGGCAAAAAATTATACCCATATGCATTCAAATAATAATAATAATAATAAGTAAATCAATTTTGTACAAATGTCAGGTAAAAAAATAAAATCATTACGTCAATCACATAACATTCAGTTGAAATATTGCTAGTCACTGCATATTTGCAAATACATATAAGAATTAAACACAATTACAAATAAATTAATAAATCAAATAAAGAGGTCATACAAGTCAAGTCAAAAATAATAATATTAACGTTAATTTCATTTATATTCAAAGGATATTTAAATTCTCAACACGTCCAAGATAAGTATATAAATGTGTCAAGTCAAGCATGGTCAGTGATTGTTCAGTCATATCTTCTCGTAGGCATAGGTATTGCGACATGTCTGTCACAGGAATGCCGGAGAAAGGGGCAGTGTTGGCTAGCAGCGATCATCTTCAGAACGGTATTGGAACTGTCCCGCACTCTGCGCACCAAGGAAGCGGCCCGCTTGCGCATATTCGCGTGGAAGCACGTTGTGCGCGCCTCCGCGAACATGCCTGAAGCGCTACAGAATCGTGGCAGCCCCAATATCATTGTGAATGCATTATTGTACAGGACGCGGAGGTCGCTGTAATTTCTCTTAGTGTAGTCAGCCCATAGGTTGCAGGTGTAGAGCGATGTGCAGTAAGCTCTAAAAAGCGTAACTTTGACTCCCTGGGAACATCGCGCAAACCTACGGGCTATCATATTTGCTCTTATCGATAGAGCCCTCCGCTCCCTCTCAATATCCGCATTGTCCTTGAGGTCGGTAGTAACTATGTGCCCCTAGTACTTAAACTAATTGACTGTTTTGAGAGGCACACCATTGAGCCAAACCGGTGGCACACTCTGGGGACGTTTAGAACCAGCCTCAAATACCATGCAAACACTCTTAGCGACGTTGTATTTTAAACCGTGAGCACATGCGTATTCCTCACATATCCGCATCAGCGTCCTCAGGCCGCAGACCGACGCGCTCAGCAGCACCATGTCATCTGCGTAACTCAAATTGTTGACAAATACGTCGTCGACATGGCAACCAACATGCTGGCTGCTGAGCGTGACGATTAGCTCGTTTACATATAAGTTGACAGGGTTGGAGATGTTAAACCTCCTTGCCTGACACCGCATTCGAGCTGATACGGATCCGACATTGCACCCGCCCATCGCACACTGATGAATTGGTGTGCGTACCAATATTGGAACATGTTGATAAGTTTTTGTGGTAACTCAATTTTCTTAAGTTTATCCCATCAAACGTTGTACGACACCAAGTCAAAGGTCCTGGAGAGGTCGAGGAAGCAAGCATATACCGGCGTCTTGCGATCTGTGTAGTGTTTGACGGTATGCTTAAGACACAGTATTGCACTTTCAGTGGATAGCCGATGACGAAACCCGAACTGATTATCATGCAGTGTTACGTGTCTATTCAACTGTGTATTAAGCAAACCGTCAAAAATTTTAGCTGTTATAGTGGCAAGAGAGATAGGCCTGTAGTTAGTTTTGTTGGCGAGGTCTCCGGTCTTATTTTTTACTACAGGCACTACCACTGTGTTCATAAAATCGTCTGGCAAGTAGGAATGGCTCACGCACAGTGAGTAGAACATAGCTAAAATCCTATTGATATGAGATCCAGCGTGCCGCAGGTGCTCAACGCTAAGTCCGTCATGACCCAGGGACTTGCCTCAATGCACAAGCTTTATAGCTTTAGCCACGTCCACGTCAACCACTTGTTTGTTTACGTTAGCACTGAGCACCTCCGTCGCCGGACCCAAAAGGGACTTTACAGAAAATTAGTTCTTAAAAATGTTAGCAATTTCTTTAAGTTTGTTTTGTACGCCATCGAAACTCACAGGAAGGCCAGGTCGTACATTTACTTTATTTGTGTCCTGCCAGAAGTCGTGGAAATTACGTTTAGAATATTTTTCTACAAGAGAGTCCATTTTTAATTGGTCCTGACGGTTTTGGCACCATTTTAATCTGGACTTAAACACTCGCCTGCTTTCACACATTTCCGAGTATACCTGACCAGCCTTCGGCCTTACACACATCACCCATTCTTTAAACCTGGATCTAGCCACACTGTGAGCCTCGCTGACATGTTTGTTCCATCCCACGATGCGTGGACCACTCCTGTTCTTTCCCGCGCTTCCTCGACTCACCATTGCTGCGTTGCGGAGGGCGACCACAATGTCAGAGTACAGCTTATCCAAAACACGCCTGTGACCACGGTCATCACAAAAACAATCAGCACAGTCAATACACTCAGATGGAAAATCTATCAGTTTTAGCCGCTTATGACACTCCTTGGTATATACTAGGATTTGAGGCTCAGTTCTTGTACCCCATATTACATATTTATTTCCATTATTAATTTTAGGCAAGACCTTAGTGTTAAGTATTTTTAAATTACATTCTACGATAAGTGGAAAGTGATCTGACCAACGAGTGTCATACTCAACATCAACGTTAATTACAGCCTGCATTGCCGAATGAGTAGTGATACAGTGATCAAGCCAGCTAATGGTTCCATGCGCATCACTAATATAAGTGTACGTGTCCGAGTCCAGTCCTAACATATCTACATCTATACAAGACCGTTTTTGGTCTTTACATATGTGCACCAGTTCACTGTAAAACATCTCTCCCGGCGCCGCATTATAGTCACCTAAAATAAATACAGACTCAACACCATACTCATCAATTATAGCGCTTACCGCACTCAAACAATTTGTAAAGTCATGTAAGTTTTCGTCAGAGTTTGTAGGCATATAAACACTCATTACGATTACTGGTCTATCACTGGTTGTAAATTTAATAGCACAAATACGATCGTTATCACACTGTAACACTGATACTTGATGAAAAGTGCTTTGACGCCATAACAACGCAACGCCGCCGTATGGACGCCCGCGTATGATGCCCGCAGCAGTGTCTACAGCAGATGTCGCAGTGTAGCCGAAAACACTATCGACTGTACCGATGTAGGGAATGTCATGCGGCAGCAACCAAGTTTCCTGAAGACATACCACATCGCATCTACGGCACAGGTCTCTGACATCGTCAATGGATCGTTTTATACTCCTAAAGTTAAAAGTAGCAAATCGGTACGAGAATCTATCCATTATTTTGTATATTTGAACCGTCTACGTCGTGCGCACCGTTTGTTTTTCTATGCTTAAAACTCACAAAACGTCGAAATATGACACCTTCTGGTCATAATAGATAGATATATAGATAGAAAACTCTTTATTGTTACACCACTTTAGAAATATAAAAGTTAACACATTAAATTATAATAACATAGTGATACAATGGGCGGCCTTATCACTAAAAGTGATCTCTACCAGGCAACCTTAGGATGGAGTTGAACGAATAAAACAATAGAGGCGGGTGTAGTCCAAATACATAATCAAATTTCATAAAAACATTTTAAAATAAAACGTATTTTAGTGTAATTTCTAAACAAATATATAAAAAATAGCATACATATAGGTTTTTATAATAATTAAACAGAATCAATTATAAACATATATATAATATATATATATATATAAATATAAACATAGCAACATACATAAATAGATAATGATATATACATATACCTATAAATTATATAAAAATATAGTACATATTATAATATTATCTCATATATAGCATAGAAATTGACAAAAATATAGTGCAAAATTAATTGGACAAATAAAACCTTTTAACTTGATCCTTGAACATATTGAGAGTCGGTGCTTGTCTGATTGATACAGGAAGAGAATTCCACAAGCGCGCAGCCTGAATAGTGAAGGATTTGCTATAAAACGAACTCGTATGAGGATGGATTTCAAGTGTGAGATTTTCTGATGACCTTAACGTGTATGAAGAACAGTGAAGGAAATCGAAGCGTTCCTTGAGATAGCGCGGGGATGTAGGACTGAACAATATATTGTAAAGGAGACTGAGAATATGAGCATTCCGGCGAAAACGTATATTCAGCCAATTGAGCTTAGAACGAAATTGAGATACGTGATCATATTTGCGTAAACCAAATATGAATCTAATGCAAAAATTTTGAAGACGCTCAAGTTTATCTAGCTGTTCCTCCGTGAGATCTAGATAGCAGGCATCAGCGTAGTCAAGAATAGGAAGTAAAAGAGATTGAGTTAATGCAATTTTAGTGGCTGTTGGAAGAAAGTTGCGCAACCTTTTTAAGGATCCTGCTGCGGCAAATAGCTTGCGACTGGTGATTTGTAGCTGTTGATCCCACCTCATATAGCGATCCATTGTTATTCCAAGATTCTTTACAGAGCTACAAAAGGGAATAGCAATACCACCAAAGAAAACTTGAGGAAGTAATGTCCAGTCTATTGTAGACAGCAATCTTGAGCTACCAATTACTATTGTTTATGTCTTAATGGGATTTACTTGTAACCCAAAAGAATTGCTCCATTTAGCTATACGATCAAGATCATAATGTTGCATCCATATACTTTGGTAGATTATCCTCTGATATTAAAAACTTGTAAGCTTTATGCCCTCTTTCAAACTTCATTTGTATTCTTTCTAGAGATACAGGTTCCTGTGTCTTATTAAATATATGTTTTACTATGTCACTTTCTGTTGTAGATATATGCACGTTTGTAATAAACATAGGAATTTTCTTATCTGCTGCTTTGAATGTGCAAGCTAGATCTTTCGCTACACCAGACTTGCCTAAAAATCTATATTTTGTTGTTTTATTACGATACGTCACTCTGTGCCACTTGTTATTTGTTTACTTTTCACTTGACACAGCTACGAGCTCGCACGGCAGGCGCTTAAACTCATGCTGCCCCGTTGCGTAACTATTGCCGCCCTTATCAGTGACAATCAGCTGATTCGGTATCTGTAATGTTGAGCGTGGTGTCTCTGACGTCTTCGCAGAGCTCGCTACAGAACCGGTCAGAGCGCTTGCCGCCTGAGTCACAGGTGGCCGCCCTCCCCCTGCTCCACCGCCGGCACCCTCGCTCGCCGTCAGAGGCGTCGACTGTGTCGGTGACTCAGCGCTTTGCACGCCGCAGCCAATAACACCCGGAATTTCTTTACCACATTCCACAGATTTTTGTCGCTCACATAATTTACGTGTAGTCTGTTTATGTTCTACTACCATCCTTGGTCTATATTGCGGCAGGGGTGATGAATCATTGCTGATGTTTGACTCGTTTGAGAATCCTATAGGGCCGCTATCTAGCCAAGCACCGCGTTTAGTTTGTACTTTGAACGCCGAGGCTGGTGGCGATGAGTCGTTTTTAAGCCGTTGAACTTCCGCTTTTAATTTAGTTACACTATCCATTGTTGCATAACTTGACTTTATTTCCTCTATTTCGGCTTTAATTATTAACATGTCCTTTAAAAATTTCGAATAGTCAAAATTATTTATTAAAATTGAGGGTAGTTTCTCCAACTGTCTCGCGCAAAAAAACTGGAATTATATCCGGTTCTGTGCATTTAAACAGATTTATAATATCGGATACATCTCGTTCTTTCTTCCTTTGTTTTTTCTCAATATTTTTCGTACTTCCGTTGGGACAGACTCGAACAAAAGTGTCTTTGAGTTTATATTTCCTCACTCGTAAACGTAGACATACAAACACGTACTAGTGACTCTTCATCAACGATCGACAGTTTATTATGTATATACGCTAACATTTCATCGATACAGTTACAGACATTGCACTTTAACACATTTGTCATTTTATTTTATTACAACGCACGAATCAACGCTGCGAAACAAAACACACGCCCAACGCTGCTGGGTGCGCACGCGTGATTGATGTTTGCTTAATGTTTGATTCAACATAAATAACTTTTGGTAAAGAAAACTTTAAACATATGGTCTGTTTTGAATTTAAGAGAAGATTATTAGCCGCGAACCAATGATACAATGATACAATGATTTATTAGTCTGTGAATCTAGGTACAAACAAAAGATATTACATATTTTATATACACAGAACGCTAGTTCCACCAATTTGGCATACAGACATTAATTAAATTTAAAACATTATTATATAAAACATATTACATTTGGAACAATAATAATTTCAATAACATTACACATTTTATAAATTAATAATAATAGTTAAATACAATATTCATTAAATGTCAACTAGTAAAACAATTGAAGTAAAAGTAATTAAATTATTATCGATTAAATGTCAAATAGTAAATAATTTAAATTAAGCAATAACATTCATATTTTTACCATCGACGAATTCATTAATATTATAATATGCTTTCTTAGTCAAAAAATCATTGAGTAGGTTTTTAAATATATTGATGTCATCTCTAGAACGGATAGCTGATGGTATTTTGTTAAATATTAATGATGCCATACAGAACACACTCATTCGCAGCAACTTTGTGCTGCATCGCACTTGTCGTAACATACCTTTTCGACGACTACTTAACGGGTATGTTTCAAAGAGCTCAGGATTTGACTTAACAAAAATTGCAACTTCACTTATATATAACGATGGTAGAGTCAATATTTTCAAACGTATAAAATGCTCTTTACACGATTCTGTTTTTTTCAATCCACATATCGACCTTATGCATCTTTTTTGGGCTTTAAAGGCTTTTTCTCGGTCAGTTGAGTTACCCCAGTACATCACTCCATAGCGCAATATAGATGCGACGTGACCATGATAGGCAGTAAGTAATGTAGCTTCGTTAGTTACCTTTCTTAATTGATAAAGAGCATACGAAAACTGAGATAATCTTTTGCAGACATTTTCTATATGGGATTTCCAAGTAAGTTTATTATCAATATTAAGTCCTAGAAACCGCGTCATTTCAATTTCCATTACATTTTTTCCCTCAACATTAATATTAAGATTCAACCGTTCATTATGGCGTTGTCTAAAGTACATTAGTAATGTTCTGTCAATATTGATATGTAAATTGTTAAGTTTCATCCATTTATTAAAATCTATTAGAGTATTATTAATGTCAAATTCAACATCACTAAGTTCGTCATATGAAAATAATAAAGTACTATCGTCTGCAAATAATGTGATATGATGATTAGTGATCTGTGGCAAATCATTTATATAAATGAGAAACAATAGTGGCCCTAGTACACTGCCCTGCGGCACCCCATATGATACATTTCTTATTTCAGAAGTGTATACATGAGATGTAGTTGTATTAGGGGAGATTCTTTCTATTTGTGTCATTTGTAACCTGTTATCAAGGTAAGATTTAATTAGGTCATTTGCGTGACTTCTCACACCGTATTTATGTAGCTTTTTCAGTAATATATCATGATGAACATGATCAAAGGCCTTAGACATATCCATATATATAGCAATTGTTTTTTTCTTTCTGTCTATATCGCTCATTACTTTTTTTAAGAAATCAAATATAGCCATATTTATTGTTTTGTCTTTTCGATACCCATATTGATTATTAACTAAGAGATTTTTTTTTCTAAGTAGATGTACAGTTTATTATATATAACTTTTCAAAAATTTTTGAAAATACTGGTATCAACACAACAGGCCGGTAGTTACTCACTTCTGCTTTATCGCTTTTCTTATGTAAAGGTTTTACAATGGACATTTTCAAAACTTCTGGAAAAATACCTTGTTCCATACATATGTTGACAATGTAGCTCACAACTGGAGCTATGACTACTGCCACATCTTTTATTACCATAGTTGTAATACCATCCGCACCCACACTGTTCGTGTTTTTCAAAGAACTTATAATCTTTATAATGTCAAAAGGAATTGTTGGTGATAAAAATATAGATTCTAGGTTGTCAAATTGTAAAGTATTAGATATGTCAGGTATGTCATTATTAATTAAAGCATTATTATTTACAATGTCAACAAAATAATTATTCAAATAGCTTACTATTATGTTAGGATCAGTTACGATTTCCCCATCAATATTCATGTGTGTAATGCCCTCGCAAGGATAAGAAAATTTTTGTTTTTTAATTACGTTCCAGGTTGCCTTTGATTTGTTTTTTGCATTTTTTATGTAATAATTATTTTGTGATTTTTGAGTTTGCTTGATAACATTTTTAAACTTTTTGGAATACTGTTTAAATAAATCTCTTGATTCAGAAGTCTTTGTTGATCTGTGTTTCCAAAGTAAATGTATTCTATGTTTACAACATTTTTTAATACCTTTAGATATCCATTTCGGTTTCTGTAGATGAAAGCGCTTTAATCGAATTATTGGAAAGCATAAATTGTAGAACATTACAAAAATTTCGTGAAAACAGTTAAAGGCTTCATTTGGATCAGTCATATTAAAAATGTCACTAAAACTAAGGCTACTGAGACATTGATGAAATTTGCGCCGATTCTCGGGGTCATAATCTCGCCTCAATACGAACCACGATTTTAGGCGACAGCTTTTCTTTACCGGGCACTTAAAGAACTGCGCAGTGTGATCTGACAGTGCTGTTTCAACTATTTCTCCTTTACCACCTCGAATATTATGAATCACATTGTCGATGCAAGTGCCACTACAAAATCTTGTCGTTTCTTCAAAGTTAAAACGTAAATTGTACGACCAAATTATATCTTTGAATTCTTTCGTATACTTGTTCTGTTTTAATAGATCAATGTTAAAATCACCACACACTATTGTTTTATAACTATCTTTAAGACAATACAGAGACAAAATTTCATGGAGTTTTTCAAAGAAGGTGTTCATGTAGCTTGCCTCATTTTTACTTTTAGGGGGTCTATATATGCAAATTACATAGATTTTGTGCATAGTTACTTAGAGATCTTAGATAACACATTATTTACATGAACTAGTTCACTATCATTCCTATCTACTTTAAAAATCAGGGAGGTATCATCTGCGAATAAAACTATATCGCAGAAATGTTTAACCATGCAAGGCAGATCATGCATATACGCTAGAAACAGAAATGGTCCTAAAATTGATCCTTGCGGTACTCCTATTCTTACCAAAGACCCGGAAGAAGTATTGCCATTTATTCCAAACTTCTGTAGCCTGTCTGACAGATATGACTTTATAAGATCCAGAGCTTTTCCAAGAATACGATAATGTGAAATTTTTAATTTCGTACCTGTATATCTGGCCAAGAAAAATTTAAATTATATTAAAGCTCTGATCAAAAGCAACAAACATTTGTTCCTTTTACATACGCGGATTCAATACACTTATGAGTAAAATTTTTATATTATTTGAATCACTTTGGAGCAAGTAGAAAAAAATACTGTAAAATGGCAATTTCCTTTGGTAACATTGCACTATGCTATCCACAGAAGTATGTATGTAATTAATGCTAGGAAATTCTTTCTTTCTCGATTTAAATAAATAAAACATAACAATCTCCTTGAAACCAATAAGATTGTTGAGTTTTATTTATTTTATCGTATATCTCTACATTATATCCTGCCAGCTTATTAAATTAAAACTGAAAAGAAGCGAGCAAAAAGGGGAAAATAAGCAAATTTTGATTCCGGATAAGTGTCGTCAGTGGATATATAGAGCCGTTACGGGCAAGTGTATTGAACAATCTTAAAATGTTTGGATGTGTTATGTACAAGTTACCTTCGTCTAGCAGACAGGATTTAACCAAGCGATCTTGGAGAACTGCGACTAGTTTACGAAGGTATTTAATCACATCTTTGCAGTTTGACCAGTTCACCAGCTGGAGGAGACAATTCAATATTTATTTATTTATTTATTTATTGGTCATCCAACAGCCTGTTAACATTTTTAAATAAACATTTTTAGAACCATAGGGCCAATTATAGGGCAACACGTATAACAATATTATAGAATTATTTTGACCATGATCACTTAATTATTAAATAATTAGAACAAACAAGTTTGTTCACATAAGACAAACGTTACTCTCGAATTTGTTTACAAGGTAAAAAAAACAATGACAAATTAGAAAAAAGAAAACAAAAGTCGTAATACTAAAAAAAAGAACAGTTTAAGCAAAAAGCTCGCTGTTTAGCCGCCGCCTCACCGATGGCATGCTTGAACAGAATAAGTCTATATCTAATAGTTTATCCGCTGCATTGAAGCTTCTACTCACTCGCACCAGGTACGCGTTTGCACTATAGTTCGTATGCACCAATGGGGTATATACTAAGGGACTGAACCGAGCTTGCCGTGAAGAACAGTTTAACTTTATTCTTTCGAGAAGCTCCGGGCAATCGTCCTGGTTCGTGGTTATTTTTAATAGAATTAGGATATCCGCCATTTCCCTTCTTGTGGTCAGGGGAAGAAGGTGAAATTTTTTGCAAGATTCCAAATAGAACTGACTTGTACGGTACCTTAAGACGATAACATAGATATTTAATAAAACGCATCTGTATACGTTCCATACGGCAGATGTACTCGTCATCACACCTGTGTGTGGAATCCTCGCTAGATTTAGAACGCATACTCCAAAATGCTACGAACAAATGAACAATAAAGTATTTTAAACGTTTTAGCCTTTCTAAAAGTTGCAGAGGTACGCATCACAAAACCGAGTGCCCTGGACGCTTTTTTCACTATATGATCGATGTGTTCATCGAACACTAACTTTGAATCATGGATTATCCCGAGATCACGTATACTTGAATTTCTTGCCAGAGGTTGATTCTTCAGCTTATACACAGACTGAATTGTTTTGAATTTGCGAGTAAATGTAACTACTGAGCATTTTGAAGGATTTAGGTCCAGCTTGTTAATATGACAATAAGTATCGAGCCGTGCCAAGTCCGCTTGCAAGCTTTCTGAATCTTCAACCGAGTCAATCGCCCTAAATATCTTCATGTCGTCTGCGAAACAAAGTAGATTGGAGTTATGGAAATAAGTAGATATGTCGTTGATAAAAATCGCAAAAAGCAATGGCCCAAGCAATGACCCTTGAGGTACGCCACTGGGTATCGTAACCCAGCTGGGAACATAGTTACTGACCACTACAGCTTGAGTCCTTCGGTCTATGTACGACGAGAACCACCTAAATAGATCCCCAGCCACTCCCATCCGTCTCAGCTTCGTTAGTAGGATGCTATGATCTATTCTGTCGAAAGCTTTGCTGTAGTCGGTGTAGACTACATCCACTTGACAGCGCCTATCCATAGTTTTAGTCAAATAGTCATTGAGCAACCCTAAGTTAGTGACCGTAGATCTGCCGTAGATCTGCCTCTGAGAAAGCCATGCTGTGACGTATGAAATGCACTTCTCAGTGCGCCATATGTTTGGTTATAGACTATTCGTTCGAAAACTTTCGCTATAACACAGAGTTTTGAAATCGGTCTGTAGTTTTCTACATCAGTCCGAGCGCCCTTCTTATGAACCGGGGCTATGAAAGCCGATTTCCAAATCTGGGGGAACGAGCACTCAGAAAGTGATTTATTGAAAAGAAGTGATATGGGTAGAGAGATATTCTCAGCGCAGTTTTTCAGAAACACAGGGCTTATAAGGTCAGGTCCAGCGGATTTGGATAGGTCCAGCTCGAGTAAAAGTTTAGCTACTACCGAGGCATCAATATGTGCTTGAGAAATGTCCACCGAGTGAGATAATCTATCCATATCGTCCACAGGCAGTTTGGCTGACTCGGGTAAAGACGCAGTTTGATTTAGGAAAGTTGACAAAAAATAGGCAGAAAAAGAATCACATATACCTTCACCAGTGGATATAATTTTTCCAAGGTAATTAACTGAGCTAGGGATGCTGCCAGATTTAGAACGTGATTTGACAAATGACCAGAAAGACTTAGGGTTTTTTCCGATAGAATTCTCCACATTTGCAATGTATCGGTCATAACTTAGTTTTTCTAATAGTTTGGTACGTTCCCGTAGCACGTTGTAGCTCACTCTAGCAGAAATGTTGTTATAAACTCTGTATTTTTTGAGGTATTTAAATTTTTATTTTAGCGCCTTGATCAATGAAACATTATACCAGAGGGGGTAATCTTCGAATCTAACCAATTGGGCAGGTACGTGTTTCTTGATTATTTTTTCCAAATATGAGTAAAATAATGAGACAGCTTCCTCTATACCGCGACCAGAAAACTCAGTATCCCAATTGATTTTTTGTAGTTCCACGTTAATTGAAATATAGTCGCCTTTATTAAATAAATATTTAGTACGTGACAGTGGTTTTAGCGCCGGGATGTCAATAAACTGTAATGTGATCAATATCGGCTTATGAAAATTGTCTACTTTCGATAGAGCATGGTCACATTCAAAAACACGCACATCATCGTTACACAATACATAATCGAGAATCCTTCCCTGATGGTTGACTACCTAGTTGTACTGACTCAATCCTAACGAGAAAAGATCATCCAACATCATCTTTCCTTCCTCAGTGGTGACATCTGAGGCAACCATTGCGTGAGAGTCACCACTACGCGTCCACCTTATATGATGATGAATTAAAATCGCCTACAAGTAGATATTTATCCTCCGGGTTAGTCATTATAATAGTGTTGAGCGTAGTCAAGAAATTATTCAACTGTTCTTTGAATGAGAGGCCTAAATTTTGAGCTATTAAATACAATACACAAATGTGGAGTTTGATAGTGTGTTTTGTGTGACGTTCTTTAAGCGACAAGGTAACCCACAGGTCTTCAGCCGAGGAGGAAAAATTGGGTTGTACCGAAGCTGCTATCTCACGGCGTACTGCAATGAGCACTCCACCTCCCTTGGTTTCCTGTGTTAGTACATAATCTCTGTCTCTGCGCCATACAATATAACGCTCGTCAAATAGTTCAGAGCTAGAAATATTTTCATTCAACCATGTTTCCGTCAAAATAATTATATCATACGAAGTAAGGTGCTAATCTCGATAAACATCTTGCACTTTAGTGCGTAGACCTTGACTATGCTGGTAGTAGACACTGATCTGATCTATACCCTCACTATCCATTGTTACCGTAGAAAAATAGACAAATAATAGCATCAGTGTGTTGTGTAAAAACCGTGATATGTTCGATTAGATGACCCCAAATATAGCAGTTTATGTAAAGTAACCAAAAAGTAACGCTAAGTCGAGAAAGAGTAAATATTACGATTAAACCAACGCTTACTAAAACCATTGGTGGAAACGATTGATGAAATTCACGATAGATAATGCGAGTTATTAGAAGTGTGCAAAGAAAAATAAATATCTTCAAACGTGCATAGCAATGTAAACAAGAACAATGGAGGTCGGCTGAACGGCCTAGTGCGAGCGAGCGGAAGCATATTATATGAATAGGCAAGATAAAACAAAAGGCATGTAGCTGCTTAGAAGAATATTGCATCGGCTGAACGGTGAACAATACAGCCGTTATAAAACTTGTGATAAATGAAATTAAATAGATAAAAACTACAAGAGGGCTACATTTTACGCAATTTTGTTTAAATCACTTTCAGTATCATAACCGGAGAAGTGTCATTCTTGCGGATATGTATTTTTCCAAATTTAACCCAAACGTAGCTGAAGCTCTTGCATTTTGTTAGTAAGTTTTTTGACTCAACGGACAAATGATCGTTAATGAAGACTCGCTGCTGGGAATCATGAAACCCGATATCAGCAGCCTTGAGGGCCTTATGATTCCGTGCTGCGGCCACGAAGTCTTCCTTAATGTATCTGTTGAGGAAGCTAACTATAATTGACTTTTCCTTGGTATTATGAGTCGGAACTCTAAAAACATAGTTGATTTGTGTCTTCGGAAAGCTATAGTCCACTTTTTTACACAATGAGTCCACTATTTGGAACAGATCTTCGTCTTTCTTCACAGGAACTCCCTTAATCTCCACATTGTTAAGTCGCGACCTCTGTTCACCAGCAGTGTTTTGTGCCTTGAGAGTCACAAGCTCATTATGCAAGGAGTTTATTGTTTGTTCGACTTCTGTTACTCTGGAATCGATTAAGGATGTTTGTGCAGATAGCTCATTAACCTTCGTATTAAAAAATTCGTTTGAGTCCTTAAGTTCCTGTAATTCTTCCTTAATCTTCCGAACATCCGCGACCAAAGTGGGCAAGCTTGATAATTGAGCTTTCACTCCTTGTATTTCTTTGAAGACAAGCTCAAGGGTCACAGGACTAGACTGCACTTCTGCAACCGGTGACAGAGCAGTCGAAGATGATGATCTGCAGACAGGGCATTTCCAAGCTGCGCGCTTGGTGGGCCCGAGTTTTCGCCAGGTGGTCTCCGCGATTTGCGCGCATCCAAAATCAAGAAGCTTCTTGCATACACCACACTGAGCTCCATCGTTGAAATCAGTAGCACATGTAGCACACTTCATCGTTCAGGAAAAAAAATATTGAGAGCCTGTGGCCTTACGAAAGAAGAACGTGCGTAGGTTCCTCGTGAGCGTTCAGAGCTGATTGTAACTGTTTAATTTTACCCTAAGATAAGGATCTTTCTTTTTGATGTGGCAACACTTTTATGACACATACGTTGTCAAAGTCAATTTCTGGATGTCAATAGAATTTGACAGTTAATATGTGGGTAGGGAAAATCTGTAGTGCCAGTCGGAATGGTTCTGGAAATTGTGGGTATATAAATACGACTTAGCTTTGTTGTTTTTGGTGTTTTTTCCCGATGGATAAGCTGGATAACACGCAACGATGTTTTCACAGCTACAATATTCACTGGTGATAACACTTTGGTTGACTTTTCAAGATTAATTTATAATAATGATAAAATAAGTAAGAGTGTGAACTGGTCAAAGGCAGGGTTGCCAGGTAAGTGATGAAACATATTTGTTGAAAGTGAAAGCTTAGGATATCCAGGTGGATATCCTTCTGCTACCGCTTGGCATCCGCGTGGACGATATTGTCCATTTATGAATGAAATTCAATTCTTCTCAGTAACTATGATGAGCATAGATTATTACTATTTTTACCAATATGACGGAGCCACCACGATTCATTGTCAAGCTAAACAAATTTGCTAATATACCATGGAGAAAAGGGTTTCCTTACTTCAAAATGTGTCTTAATAAAAACGTTAAATCTTAGAAAACAATAACCGACCCTCGTAATGTCATCGTTATCGTCTCAACTACGCTCATTTATTTATACTTCACTACTACCTTACCTACCTCCAACTAACATTATCTTCTATTTATATTGGAAAGAGCATGTCCCAGTCCCAGGGACGTATTGTGTCGTAGATTCCTTACCCTACGATTAGTTTAACTTTATAACTCGTAGAAAGACTAAGCTCAAACCGACAGTAAACGTTTTTTGTAGGTACCTCATGTTCACAGCGTGGTTTTGCTTTTTACAGAACTTCATAGCAACGGCACCGCTGCGCTGGCTATTTCGCACGACAATCGAGGGCTGGTCCGCTCCCGTGCAGCCCCCGCCCCCGCGCCCGCCCCCGGAATCTGTAATTTGTTTTACTCACCACGTACTACACTATCGCAATGGTGAGTGCTCTCTTAAACTACAGACTAGTTAAGTGTGTATATCAGTTTGACAAGGTTTAAAGAAGTTAGAAACAGATGAAAAATTTATTATTTGGGCATATGTTCGCAATTCTATAACTAATATATTTTCGTTACTATCGATTTAATATGACGGGAATTATTATTATGTTTTATTTTAGATTTTTTACATGACTTCGATGGGTGACCGCTAGTGACATTACTACTGAGCGCTTCAGTGCTTTAAAGGAGTTGTCAGTCCCAGTTATTGTCTTAGAATGTCAGTCGTTATAGCATGGAGGTAGGGCATTTTGCAGAAGCCCGCCTGGCTAGCTCAAGTAGAAAATCTGTCAGCAAGCACCTAACGGTTATATTTTGGCAACTGTCCTAGAGAGCCAGTAATTCTAGGTTAGGTGGATAATATCTTCGACCACTTCGTCACTTACCGTCATATTTTTTTTATTTTTTTATTTTTATTTTTCAAGGATTTCCAACAGCCTTCTTACAAAACTATAACAAACATATAAAACACCGAGGCCAATAAAGGTAATCACAAATAGAACAATTAAATGCGCAGGAAAATGTAGATATATCTAACAATACTTATACTGTTAACTGAAAATTATACTTATACTGATAAAAAATGTCAAAGCCATAGCTCCCGTCGGGAGCTCGCAGACGCAGCTGTGCACTCGCCCTGATGATGAGTATCTGATATACTCGAAACCCGGGTCGACGTATTCGATCCCCAACGTGAGTGTTTTTGCCGGTTTTATTTATAATATTTAAATATGTGTGAAACTCACGAGAATTTCATTTCAAAAATAAATATCTCATAAAAATTGGAATTAGGTAAGATCAATAGTAAACTATTAAGGAACCTGAAGTCTAAAATTAGGTCAACCATTGTAAGAGATGTTACTTGAAACATACGTTTCTAGACCATAATTCATGGCAAGACAATTATACGTGAAGTACCATTACAGTATTAAATCATTAAAAATTAATTAAATCGTTAGAGTATTAATTCATTAAACGGCTAAATAATTTTTGTTGGGGAGTAAATAAGTGTTTCTTAGAACAATATAGAAATTACGGGAAATTGAAATGAAAACAAACAATATATTTTACAATGAGATATAAGTATATATTTCTAAACTATAATTGAAGGCAAAACAATTATACGTGAAGTACCATTACAGTATTAAATCGTTAAAAATTTAAAAAATCGTTAGAATATTAGTTCATTAAACGGCTAAATAATTTTTGTTGGGGAGTAAATAATTGTTTCTTAGAACAAAATAGAAATTACGGGAAATTGAAATGAAAACAAACAATATATTTTACAATGAGATATAAGTATATATTTCTAAACTATAATTGAAGGCAAAACAATTATACGTGAAGTACCATTACAGTATTAAATCGTTAAAAATTAATTAAATCGTTAGAGTATCAATTCATTAAACGACTAAATAAATTTTGTTGGGGAGTAAATAATTGTTTCTTAGAACAAAATAGAAATTACGGGAAATTGAAATGAAAACAAATAATATATTTTACAATTAAATAAAAGCAGATATATGAACCCAAAAGGAATTTGTACAGAACCCAAATCTAATACCACGTGTATAAATTATTATTGTAGATAGTTTCAAATTAAAAATAGTAACCAGGAAAACCTGATATGAAATCTAGATAAAATAAGTAATATAGAATTATGCTTAAAATAGCATAGTATAAATAACTACACATTAGATATGTATTGGCTATTGTAATGAAAACAATATGAAACTAGAATGTACTTGATTGGTGTACTCATAATAATAATACTGTCATGACTCCTAAAACTTCCTGACATTTCTTCAAAAATTGCAAAACATATTAAAGCTTAACAATAAGAACCTAAGATGCATAACTGCTTATCTAGTATAGTTAGTGAAATATATTAGAAGAAGGTATTTTCTCTAAAATACCTAACATAGTAACCTAGACCTCTAGGAAACTAAGATGTCTTAACTATATTATTATTATGTATTGTGAGAGAGGCTGATAAAGGAAATATACCAAAATAAATAATCAATGAACTTCGTAATCACTTTATATTTTAGGCGACTTCAATCATTTGAAGATCTAAATAGGAAAGGAGAGACTAAAATTAATTTAAATTATATACTACAAAATCCGTATTATGTACTTCTAAACGAACTTAAATCTATCGGAAATATAAAGGAAACTATGAGATATTGAATATTGTATTCTAAAATACAAATTGACCATTTATTTCCTCAACTTATATTCACAGCGTCATAATTATAGTAAAATGGATATTAATATAAGATTATATTAGAGTAAGAGTAAGTATTGCACAAAATTGTTTGATGAAATTTGATTAAGTAAATTGAATTATTAAAAGTGGTCTAATTAAAAAAGTAGGTGAATGGACTAGACTGATAGTTCATAGATTATGTTGACTCTAACTTCGACACTATTAAATTTTGAAAGTATAACGTTTATTGGAAGTAAACTGGCAAATAGGCATTTTATAATATATTGTTATTGTAAAATTTGATTATTTGATAAGTCGCAACTTTGATAATTAGATGGATCCATCGTATATTAGTTAGCAGTTTTAAGGAAAAGTTCAAATGCTGAAGTGCCAGGGACTTGCAACCCCTGGAGTACGTTTCAGAAGGCCTTCTTTACGGCGCACGACGCCAATGCTCATCGGTTCACTTAGGTAACGCCTTCTCCTTAAAACAAATACTGCTTAACTTCCTTATTTGAACACATTATTGGATAATTCATAATATCCATATAATAAGTGTCATCGATTGATTATTACTCAATTTACTTTTACATATTTCGTACACGACATCATGTCTAATTAGTTAATATCATTGATATGATATGTTTCGGTTTGAAATAGAATGTTATTTAAAGTATTATGGTACAATCCATATTATTATTTGATTTCAATGAACAATTTGGTTATATATTTTAGGACTTACTTTGCCTAAGTTTTGTAAAATCACGTGTTTGTGATATCGAAAGTGAATTATATATATACTCTGACTCAAGTACTCAAATATGAATATATAAAGTTTAGAGGAGTTTTCTTCCCTCTGATTTTTCTCATGTCAAATATAACATCTTTCATCCTTGCATCAGAAAGACTTATTGAAGGTGTGGTTGCATTTGCACCAATATTCAACAATGTATCATCACGGTTGAATAGAATTTATATTTCGTATTGTTGTATACATACGAGGACTTACATGCCTTCTTGTCGTAAAAATGTCAATACATATTGGTTGAACAAATTTAAAGCATTCGTTATATCAACTTAAATACTTGAGTAGAATAATCGTATACGTTTATAATACATGAATACTTAGACAAAATAAATTTTCTAGAAAAATATTCAGAAAACATTGGGGTAGGATTAGAACACAAAATCAATATAATTTACTATTGCAGTAGATTAGAACTGATAGACCCAAGAATAAGAGTTTATACTAGTTGAATAGTGTATCAATCCCGTAATTTTATAATACTCAAATAATTCAATGTAAACTTACCTACGTACATAACTTTTCTCCACATGATTTTTGTGTTCTACACATATCTTTTTATAGTAGGTTTTTCCATTTTTTTAAATATTTCTTATATTGTAGATTTAAGTGAAAATTACTTGTAATATAAGATGAGAATTTCGATTTTTCATGTCATTTTGTATTCTTGACAGATCCTCTCAACATTTTCAAACTATTCTATGCCTCTTTCTTTTCTAAACATAAAATGAGATCACAATCTCTTTCCAGATATAAGACATCAAAAAGATTAGCATACACAAATATCGACTATAAAAATTTCTTACTTAGGGTGAATAATTTATTTCTGATCTTTAGATTATATTATTATATTATATTATTCATATTTAGTGACGGAACTTCCTACTCAAGGTATGTTCCGTTACACAGCCCAGCTGCTTTATTACAGTCAAGAGTCTTCAATAATTTTTAAATGACAGGACGGGCTACTGTGATAGAACTCACATCAGCCATAGAATTAACAGCATTAGATTGGTAAGTAGCGGAAACTGAGGGTTGTGAGTCTGCTAAATAATTTGAGTTAAAATAATTTAAAAAGGCGTTACAAACATCATCACCCGAGTCTATACATATGCCATTGTATGACATTGATCATGGATATGCGTTATGTTGTTTATTTGATTTAATATAGGACCAAAACGCTTTTGGATTATCACGAATAGAACATTCAATTTTCGCAATATAATTAAGGTAACACATGTGTTCCGCCTTCTCTACACGCTCCCGCAAGACCTTGAAGGAATTTTGATTTGAAATGTTGTCATAAATTTTAAATTATTTTCATTAATTATCTTTTTAAAAAGATAATTAAGGAAAAGAATAAACACCAACGTGTTTATTCTTTTCCTTAATTATCTTAATTAAAGCATCTGAGTACCAGACAGGATAATGGGCTGGGCGTACCCACTTGTGCGGCACATATCTATTCCTCAGGTCAGCAATCTGTTGAATAGTTCAACCGCCTCGTCTATACAAGTACAAGAAAGCAATGCCTGCCAGTCTTGTTTATCTAGTTCACTGCAAATTGCCGCGTAGTCGCCTCTGCTATAAAAAAACATAGATCTAAGCTTAGGAGCAAGGGTACTTGGAAGTATAAATTGCGGTCTACAGATGAGCGCCGGATGGAACTTGTCTTCCTTTAAGAGTGGATCCAAGCTACGAAAGACCGATACTTCGTCATTAGAAAAAACTATGTCTAAAATTCGGCAATCGTACATGTTGGGGATGTGATTGAATTGCTGTAAGTTATTTAAGTTCATGAGATCTATGTTTTTCCAAATGGTTGCTGTCCGAGATCTTAATTGAGGGTAACATGTGTGTATGACCGCGAGAATTAGTCCATTTAATGCCTCTTTGATTAAAATCGCCTACTATTAATAATTTATCATCTGGATTATCGGACGCAATCGATAGTACCTTGTCACAGAAATTTTCTAGCTGAGTTGTAAGTGATAGGCAAAAGTTTTGTTCGATGAGGTAAAGACATCCCAGGTGCAAGTTAACAGGTGGGCTTGTTTCAGTCAGTTTGAAGGCTATTGTGATCCATAAATCCTCCGCCATAGAGTGCCACTCAGGACGAGCGCGCGCAGCTAGCTCAGTCCGACAAGCCACGAGGATGCCGGCGCCCTGAGTCCCCGAGTTTCAAATCCTTTACTTTTGTTCGCAAACCCCTAACATTTTGATAGTAAACGTCAAACACCATAACCCGGTCGAGTCGTAGCTCGACCAGAAAGTGCATTATCAAACAGTGAATGTGTGAGTTAGTTGTTCGCGAACAAAAGACTTTATAGGTGTGGCATAAAGCACAGTTCACTAATGCAAAATGTTTATTGTATGGACGTGCAAACCGATAGCTATGCTCTGTGAATATAAAATGAGTGAAAAAGTTATATTTATTACCTGGTTTATATCGATGGGTCACATATATAAAAAAACCGAGTACTTGCTCAGCGCCACTGCACTGCAGCGGCACGACGAATGCATAGAACAGCATGAGCGGGAGACGATTATTAATACAGTAAGCCACAGGTCCGAGCGATAAGAAAATGCAACAGGTGGTTTACTATGAGGCAATATTAAATTTGTTCACGGTATATCGAAAATGATATGTTTTGAAGTAATAAATATACTGATCTCAAATAACTGAATATTTATATTTATATGGCTTTGTAACAAAATTCGAGAAATAATAATCAGAACTCAATCTAATATGATTTAAGATAATAGCAGCATAACGTAAACAAAAACAATTAATAATAACAGGTAAGTATAGTCATTTCATTTTGTTAAGATGTTCTTCGTGTTGCACGTGAATTATGGGAGTGGTATCGTTCTTTCTAACTAAGATCTTGCAAATTTGAATCCATACAAACTTGTAGTTCTTTTCCTGAGCTAGTTTTTTCGTCATGTTTAAGAGCTGTTTGTTCTCACGCGTTAAGTGATCGTTGACAAAAATCTTAGTAGTTACTCCGTCAAATCCCAGAGAACGAGCGGCAGCCACGAGACTCTCCTTCACGTACCTGCCCACGAATATTTCAATATTAATATGTAGAATATTTCAATACTAGCTTTCCGGGCGCGGCTCCGCCCGCGCGTATGTCGGTAATCGCGCGAAAACATGAACCTCGTTTTGCGGAGTCGAATAAAAACTATCCTATGTTTTTTCCCGGGTTTCAAACTATCTCCATACCAAATTTCATTTAAATCGGTCCAGTAGTTTTGGCGTGAAAGCGTAACAGACAGACAGACAGAGTTACTTTCGCATTTATAATATTAGTACTGAATGATTAAAATTTGTAACCGACCTTCATAAGAGCGTCGTAGACGCCTAAATTGAATAAATCGCACGTTTAATAATAAACCGGAATAAGTCAAAAATTAAGGATTCCCACTTTTGTTAATAAAACGAACTAACTCCGATTGAAGAATCCATCGGTAAAATCCCACCATGCAAAACAAACCATAAAGGCCGGTTTTTAGATCACCCCTCTCTTTATTACAAAAGCACGCGAAAAGTCAATACATGCTATAAAGAATCATTCAGTGATGCGGCGATCGTGTTGTGTGAAATGAAGCGTTGTTTTGTGACTATAGTGGAGTAAGGTAAAATAATTCGGATTATTTTCAAACACAGGTGAAACTATTTTACTTCATTTTTTTATAGACTGTCATGTTTTCGTTATACTTCACTTCAGTTTTAAACGGTGTTACAATACAGCATGTACTATTTGAACTTGTTGCAGTTTATCATTAAATAATAATTATAAAGTTAAGAAAAATTGCGTATTAGTGCGTTTTAGCATTAGATTATTACTTTTATTCGCGAATTAATTAATTTTACATCACTTTATTGCCAAAGCTATCGGTAGATTTATATAATACTTGTGTTTATTTCGGTTTACATTTAAAATGATCCTAAAGTCTAAAAGTACTCTAGCCATTGCTGCAGTTTATTACAAAATGTCCTTTAATTTTATTTTAAATACTGATTATTAAAAAGTATTAAATCACTAGTTCCATAGTTTAAATCCTGTAGAGGACGCCTGAAAATAGGAACCAGCATCTCCTAAAACTTTCTGTAATAAGTGTTAATGCTTGATGTAAGTACTGATAAGGATATAATGTTGGATGGACTGTTACGAATAATTCTAAGCCAGCCGAAATATAAATAACGTCGTGATTACGTACTTACATGTGCATTACCCCTGACTGTAAATTTACAAATTAGTAACCGTACTATCACGTTTGCGTTAAGATTTTTATCATCACCCTTATGTTTTTAGCATCATGATCTTTGAGTAAAATTTTAACGCAAACGAAATAGTTAAGTTTACTTTCTTTCAATCTTACAGTCCTCGGGGTACAGTATCCATAATACATTTTCACGTAATATTCTCTGAATTATTTTAGTAAATAATACGGGATAACTCACGTGAATCAGTCAGATCCGACTATAGTTTTAACCACAATAGGTCTTTTCCAACGGAAGCTCGGGAAGCCCGCGTTGACGTCTCGCTTAGCAGGTTAGGTTAGCTATGAGAAACGTCAACGCGGGCTCCTCTTGAAACAGACCACCGCATGTGGTTGAAACTATAGTTGGAGCAGTTTGACTGAATCACGTGAGTTATCCCGTATTATTTTCTAAAATAAGTGTTAACCACGTTAGTTTCTCTGAATTAATTGAAAGTTTTACCTTTTTATTTAATGTTGTGTATAAATTCTTTAAGAGTTTGTTTAATGAAACAGACGATCAAGTCCAACACAGCATACAAAAACACAAAATCTCCAGCTCACGATGGAAGAAGTCAAGGCCGCCACGTCAAAATCACCACCATTCAGAAAGTTCAGGTTGCCAGCGTCATCATACCACCACGAAAATTAGTAAGCGGTACTTCAAAGTGGAAACAAAAGTTAGCCAAACGTTTACGTAACAAGATATCAAAATAGATTAGGTATGTCCGAAAACCCAACAAAGCCTATTATTTTATTATTGGTAATTAACAAATGAGATTCTTTAAACTTTTTTTCAAAGCTACCTTGAACATTTTGATTCGAAAGAGATGTGTGGTGAACTCAGCAAAAAACAGCAATAACTTTATAAGAGATGACTTACGTGGAAAATATGGTAATTATAAAAAAATAATCCCAAATTGATAAAAGGTTTATTAAAGAGCAAATAAATATATCTTTCTTCCGATCTAAAAAAAAATGTATGTATTATCTTTGTTTGTCCTATAAAAATTCAACTTTGGAGCAAGCACAAGGGCTTAGCAAAAATATGACTAACATCGTAAGTACAAGATACTGAGTAGAGATGAATAAAAGCTTGATCGAAAAAAAAATCTGATAAAAAAAATACCGTCTGGTTCATGGTATACCTTTATATGTAGGAAACACAAACTACCATCACGATTTTCTTTAACCGTTACCTATATTTTTGAGTGTGATGAAATTAAATAGGTGTTAAATAACGGCTACTCTTCTTTGGCCATCGAAGACATCATCTACATAATGCCACCAGTAACATGGTTTTTCACTAGCGCTCCTCATGATTTCCCTCAAAATGTTCCATATAAATATTGGCCACAACTGGCGCTTTAGGAGAGTCTGGGTGACTCCTTCAATTTGCATGTTATAATTAATTCGCTAAAGAACCGTTTGACACAAAACATTCACTCAGCTCTGTGTAGTCATTGGGTATATCAGCTCCGTGAAGTAGGTCAGCAATGATTTTTATAGCTTCTTTCAAGAACACATTTGTTATAAGTGATGTCACATCGAAACTTATAATTATTTCCATCGGCAGTATACGTACATCTGCTAGCAAGTTAAGAAAATGTCTGGAATCCTTTACGTAGGATTGGGTTTTGCTTGTAACTGTTGCAGGACATTTGCAAGTATAGAGACTGTTTGTATGTAGGTGCATCTATCTGACTGACAATAGGCCTCAGAGGCTAGTTGGTAGTAACTGAGTCGTTTCAAACAGATAAAAAAAGGCGCTTTTGAATCTCTAAATTCTTTTTGGAAGGAATCGGACGCGAAGCTTGATTGAAATAGGTACGTGCATTTGGAAATACTTGGAGCATATTAGTATGGACGCACAAGAACCGTTGAACATTATTTTTTATTCTGATAATGTACATCGGTCAGAATAAATATAATTTTATAATGACAATTTATATGTATGCTGTTTATGTTTTTAAAATTCAAAGCATCACTACTAATTCATGATTCGAGGGCATACGCAAAATAAAGCAGACAACATAGGTATACAGTCTGATAGACAAGAAGTTAAAAAAATGTTAAGTCATCCCAATCTTTATATAACACCACCAACACCCAGTTCAATATATAACAAAATTTAACCCCCCGATCAACCAGTATTTTGGATCTTCAACTGTTACAAGAAGAATAGGACTTAAATTTTTGTACAGACGAAAGCAACCAAAATGTGAACTGCAATGATATAAAAGTATTATTTTACTTAAAGATATCTTACAACGACGACAACTTAATAGGCGAAATAAACCAAGGCAGATGAAATCAGTCATAGAAATAACCATGAAGGCAGCATATACGCAAAAACAGGAGATAAGTGCTTATAAAAATTAAGACTAAGACTTAATTGCAAAGATTCTGATTTCATCTTAAGTTATGCATGTTTTTACAACTCAATTCTTAAACTTTTTGATAAGTTTTGATTAATATTTTGAGAAGTCACAACTCACGAGACTGATTAAGACGAATAGGTAAAATCTACGACAAATAATTCAAAGTAGACATTTATTATAAGTTCCTAATACGACTGATTATTATAATAATATGATTAGGTTAAGAAAGCAGTTACAATGACTTTTAAAATGTATTTTACATTATCAAATTATAGGTATATTGCAAAATATTTCTGTACTTTTGTTTCCATTTTAATTTTAAAGTGTAATAAAAATTATACATCTGATAAGATCATATTATTTATTAATACTGTACAGAATTATGACATATTAGTTTACACATTTTTTGAAACTTGATAATTGATTTTTATACTAAACTGACATAAGTCGAAACAGTAGAAAATAAACTTAATTTATTCATTTGATATAAATAAAATAATTATATTGTTATGTCAGCTATATTCGCTATACATCTGGCTTTAATTTAAGACCAAGAAAGTAAAAATAACACTAAAAACACGTGAAAACCATCAAAATGTTTTCAACAAGGTAGATACTCAAAACTTTGAACGCGATTTCCCAAAAAAGTGATTTTTTGTCTTATTCCGGTTTATTATTAAGCGTGCGAAATGATTTTGAATTTGAATTTTGGATTTTGAATTTGAACGAACCCGACGATAATAGGCTTGAGGTTTGTATAGGAGCGTGCTCTCGTTACAAAGTTGATATCGGAGGGTAGGACAGATCGACCGACCGCCTCGCCGACTTTGACTACAATATTTACAAGATTTTCATTATTTCTTATAGGTACTCCCTTAATTTCGACGTTGTTTACACGTTCCCTTTGCTCCATGGACGCAAAGCCGGCGGACAGTTGCGATACTTTTTCCTGCAGCTGAGGGTACTCCTCAGCGGTGCCATCCCGGGCCTCCAGAGCGGTTATGCGTGCCTCCGTTGACTCCGTTTTCTTATGCATGGAGTCCTCCAACTGATAAAACTTATCCTTAACGTCCTTGACAGTATTTAATCGCACAGTTTGCGCAGCTAACAGCATGCGAGTGGTCACAGGCACATCCGCGACAGTTGAACATGATTTCAGTAGATAGATACTTTATTTACGAAGCAATAAATGAGATAGTGGTCAAACGCTAGCCTTTAAGATATAAATAAATACAATTTACTATCATTCTTTTGACTCGGCATGGTAGACATGGTAGTCAATTGAAACGAGTCCACTTCCATTGCCAAACTCAGTTCAGGTAATAGAACAAACCTGTGTTCTATTACCTGAACTGAGTTTGGCAGTAGTTGTGATGGTAGGTAGAATCTACTTGGGGGGGAACATAATCTCTCGTACAGTGCAGACGAATTAGTGCCTGAAATATAGTGGACTTAGTATTGCTAGAGTTTTATGTTAAATAACCTCGGTCAATGAATACATCATTGTAATTAGTGCTTCCAACGTAGATTATACATAACCTAATTGGTTGATGACTCGATCGAAGCGAATCTTATGCAGCCGAGGGAGTTTACTTTTATTACAACTATTGGGACCTAATATAATAATAAATTGTGATCTCGTCATAATTATAGAGGCTCATGCATGCTGGCAGGGAGGTAAGTTAGAAGCGCATCGCCAAGTTGACACTTTTGGAAGCTGTAACGTTAGCCGACAATCCGTTATCGCTACAGCTCGTTATATCGTAAATTAACGTAATGTACTTGCGACGCGACGGCCTGATCCCGAGACCTGTTCCAATTTGTCGCGTCATGAACGATGCTATCCTTTTACATAAACAGCCGGGGAATTGCTTCATTACGTGGAAATTATAGCTTTAGTAGATATTATGTGTATGACCGTTTACAGCAGGTAACGTTAGCTATATTGAAGTGCTCGTAGCGAAGTTTGCTTAGCCATTCTCAACCGATCAGCAATGTTAAGCAACGTCCGCGTCGGTCATTAATTGGATGGGTGACCGCTAGTGACATTGCTACTGAGCGCTTCCGTGCTTCGGAGGGCACATTAAGCCGTCGGTCCCGGTTGTTGTCTTAGGATGGCACTCGCTATAGCATGGTAGTAGGGTATTTTTACCGACTTCAAAAAAGGAGGAGGTTCTCAATTCACCTGTTTTCTTTTTAATCTTTGTTACCTCAGAATTTTTGACTGGGTGAACCGATTTTAATAATTCTTTTTTTATTTGAATGTTGATGCTTGTCGTTTGGTTCCATTTAAATTTCATTAAAATTGATCAAGCCGTTTTTGAGTTACACTCCAATCACTGAAAAATATTTTCCTATCTTGATGATATAGTCGTTGGCAATGAATGACAATCAATCCCGTAAGTAACAAGGGGCACCAAAAAATGGAACCGACTTCAACACTCAAAAGTGTGACATAACTTGAAGAAGTCAGTGCCATGAGCATAATATTGTGATAATAGGTAGTTTTGAACTATCATGGTACCGACTTCAACAAATTATTTCATACTTTTCAGTGTTGAAGCCGATTCCATTTTTTTGTATAAACATTTTTTAACGCTAATTTTTGTAGGTCAGTTATGTCCTTTTATGCATACAATCTGCCTGACGACAATATGAAGTACGTACAGACATCCCGACGTCACTGCCACACGACATCGGTACAAAGTGAGTAAGCGATAAGTCGATACAACATACCATGTCATTATTTTTAATACGATAAATCGACGTCTTTTAAAAACTTATATTCTAATTATTGCGTCCACGCCCGCGATAATACAAGCTTGAATTCATAATTAAAAATATTATGTATTCAAACAAATTTATGAATTATAATAATAACAAATATTTTAAGATAACATATTTTTTTTTTTTTAACCAAACACTAAATAAATATGATTCTGGGATCGAACAATCGAAAATTTCTCGAACGTGCGCTCGTAAAGTCAAAGCCCCCTGAGCTGAGGATGCTTCTTGTAGAAGCCAAACGCGTCAAAAACTCTTTCTCACGCTAAGCTGGCGTGACGTCACAAACAGAAAATTACGAAGAAGTCTACCTTTCCGATGAACGCTCGCCATTATATGGCGTGCCGCAGGGCAGTGTATTAGGTCCTCTTTTATTCTTGCTGTACATAAATGATTTACCTAGAGCTGTAAATCAACCCATGATGTTTTTGCAGATGACAGTACGGTTACAATTACATGCAAAGATAAAATGACTTATGAACGTGAAATTAATGAATCTTTGACACCAATAATAAAATGGTTAGACAATAATAATATAAAAATTAATTTAGACAAGACTAGTATTATGCATTTTAGCCAACAGATGTTGACATTACTTTAAAAGTAAAATATAAGAATAAAACACTAGAAAATGTTGAAACTACAGAGTTTCTTGGTCTTGTAATAGATAAGAGACTCAACTGGAAGCCACATATAGAACAACTAAACAAGAAAGTAAGCTCTTCAGCACATGCCCTGTTTAAATTAGCTCCAGTCCTCAATAAAAGTGCGTTAGTAACTGCTTACCATGGATTGGTGGCATCAGTTCTGCATATCGGCATCATTTTTTTGGGGAAACTCTACGGAAAAGGATTCAGCATTCAAGTCTCAAAAGAGATGCATAAGAGCTATGTTTAATTTAAGGCAAACTGATAGCTGCAGACCATATTTTAGAAAACACAGGATATTAACTCTACCTTCAATATACATACTTGACATAGTTATGTTTGTAAAGGAGAATCCAAAACGGTTTCTACAACTAGCAGATTTAGTCGTTCGTAACAGACGAGACAACAGCAAACTGCGCTTGCACAAGTTTAACACTGCACTCATGCATAAGAGCGTATTCTGTATGGTTCCTCTACTTTATAACCATATATACCGAATTCACTTAAATGTTTAAATACATATTTGTTCAAGAAAAAGATGAAATTTATATTAGTAGACAAATGTTATTACAATATAGGTGAGTTCCTGACTGACAAATTCTAACTTTAGAACAGTTACAATTTGTCAGTCAGGAACTCACTCTAATTATTTTAAGAGTCACGAACATTTTTATTTATTTTTATTTTGACATTTTTTATCTTATATAATTTATCTAACGTCTTCTATTTAAGTAACATTGACATCATTATTTTGTACGTAAAATTTTTAATAAGTATTTTCATTATCTTTAAATGGAATCTATGTAATTTAAAATCTAGATTTGTATGCCTCTAAGGGCGAAACATGTATGTGCTGACTACTTTATAATAAGACCTTGCATGCTCGTTTAATATGTATACACATGTTTACAAATAAATGATTTGATTTGATAACATCGGTACCAACGTGATAACTTCACTAGTTACTATAATATGTTACATTGGGTTCAACTTGTTTGTCAATTTGATTTAAGTTTATTTCTATATGGTGGCGTTAAAACAAACATGACATATTTGACAATCATATTTGATACGCGATAGTGCTTGTTGTTATATTTAAAATTAATAAAATAACAATTTAAATATTCTCAACTTATTAAAAGATGACTTAACGTCTTAAAAGCTTTTAATTATGTCATTTGGCTGTAACATTTGGATGTCGCATCGACATCAGAAACTTAGACCGTGAAAAGACTATACGACGTCAAGTCACTACTTTCTTGTAACTGAGACCCCATGGAGTTTTTAGACAACATTATTCGTTATGGAGTTTTTTGACAACTTAAAAAAAACTGAATTAATTCATAGCCTTGTTATTTACCGCTTCAATGAGCATTTCCCAAATAGCTGCATTGAAAATAATACTTCAATTTCAGAAATAAGATGCAGATTATTATCGTTTGGTGAGGAAACGTGACTCTGGTGAGCGCACGGAGCGGAACCACGGGCTGTGGTGTGAACGGAGCGAGCGCTGCGGAGGGAGCGAGAGTGGGAGTGGGGGGAGGAAAGGGGGGAGCGAGCAGAGCATGGATGACCCGGAGCGGATCGAGAGGGACCGAGCGGCCTGCGCGCTCCTCAACAATACCACCGCGCCGCCCACCGGTACACACAACTACATCCAAATAGTGTTCGCGCGTATTACTGACATATTATCACTTACCTAATTTCCTGTTCACGACGGGATGTTGTTCCGTGCGTTTCCCATGATATCAATAAAATATAGAACTATAGTATATACCTCGTTTCCCTCTATATACATGATCCCGACACGCCTTCTGGTGAGAGGCAAGAGATCCCCTGTGTAGGTCGTAAAAAATAATAAACTAAGCCCGACCGCTGAAAATTTTATAGGGTCACCACATAGAGACTAAGACTAGTTAGGAAGACGAATAAAATGATGTCTTGTTATTGATTGCAATAATGAGAGATCACTGAATCACATTACATCAACAGCTTGAAGACATCTACCATTGAACAAAGGTCTTCGACATTGGGTTGGGTTTGCCGTAATCTCCATGCTTAGCATCGTGTGGATTGCACAGTCTGATGGTAAATATTATTATTACTTACGTGATTTGTACCGTGGCAATTTTTATTTTTCAATCTCCCGATATTTCAACGCAGTTACATGCATCATGATTGCGGGGTGACTAGAAAGACGAGCGGTTGACACAAATCACGAGCAGACGAAACGGTGAACCCTCTTTCTAAGTCTTTTGCTACGCGTACCACTGGAACTGGAATTCGACTGAAAGTTTCGTCAAAATACACTCACAGTATCACTACACTACACATGTTACTAGAGTCACTTTTATGCAAACGTGTAACTTTTTGCGAAACTCCGAATACTGGATTCCACGTGCCGGAGAGTTTATAATTTCTTCCCTATTGAAACCCTTACATTTGGATATTTCAATCGCTTCCTTGACCAATCTGGGAATTTAGCGGCGCTCCGTAGATAGAACCTAACCCATAAAGTTTTCTGTAAACTGTATGGCTCAGAGTCCCATCTTTCCTAACCTTAATCATTACATTCAGGAATGGCAAATCCCGGTCTTTTTCAACTTCTGCTGTAAATTGAATGGCAGAGGGAACGCTGTTCAGATGATTAAAGCATTGGTCACTGCTGTGGCATCACCTTGCAGTATACAGAAAACATCATCCACATATCTATTCCATTGTGAAAGGACATGTGGATATAGCCTGTTCTTCTCAATATTCCATCCACAGATGAACAACTACAGAAGATACTGGACTGCCCATAGCAGATAAAACTGGCCTCTGTATATATAGTTGGTGGACAAACAATGCTCAAGTAGTATGGCATATTCTATCGAACACTGTTATCGGACAGTTTCTTCTTTATTAGTTCCAAACAGTAATTCTAGGTTAGCCTAAACAACACCTTCGACCACATCATCACTTACCATGAGTTAAGAGATAGTGGTCAAATGCTTGCCTATCAGGCAGAAAAAAACACTTTCCAGTACCTAAGTTATTTAGTAATATACGTTCTCATATCTTGCACACATTATGGATTTGTCCATTCATAGATTTAGCATCCTCTGTCAATTTGGCGACGCTATAATATATAAGTAGTCCGGTACTTGTATGCCGTAGGTCCATGGTTCGATCCCCCCAATGGCTTGAGCTTCATGGTGGAAGAGCATTTTGTGAATGCTGGCCTGGCTAGCTACTATCCTCAAGTAGTAAATGTGTTAAAGGACGGACCTAACACTGTCTTACGTGTGCATGAGAGCCGGTAAGTAATTATGAAATTACAAGCACATGAGACTATATCTCTTCTCAAGGTAATGTGCGCAGTGCAGTTCTTCAATTATGATGAAATACATCTGTAATGGGCAAAGGCAACCGCTTAATATCAGGTGGGCCTTGTGTGTGTACCGTCTCAATCCTAGGGTAGCCTGAAAAACATCTTGGACTATATCTTCTCTTACTATTAGGTAAGATAGTGGTCAAAGGCTAACCTATGAGGCATAAAAAAAACTTATTTACTTTCCAGGGCTGTACTGTGAGGGAACTTTCGACTCGTGGCTATGTTGGCCACACACGCGCGCCAACACCACCGCCCTCGCGCGCTGTCCCGAGTTCGTGCCCGGATTTAGCACAGAACGTGAGTAGTACTAACCGCTTTCTCTATGATCTCTAAGTGGTTCGCGGCTAATAATCTCCTCTTAAATTCAAAAAGACCAAATGTTTAAAATTTTCTCTACCAAATGTTACTTATGTTGAACCAAACATTAAGCTTGGCCCTGATAAACTCTCTTGTTGTCTCAATTGACTATGCGACAGTCTCCCTGGGAGTCAAAATGGATTCAACTTTACAGTGGGATCCACATATAGACGATCTATCCGGAAGATTTAGTTCTGCTGCATATGCAGTTCGTAAGATAAGACAGCTAACAGACGTAGCTACTGCTAGGCTCGTTTATTTTGCGTACTTCCACAGTATTATGTCGCATGATGTATTGCTGTGGGGAGCTGCTGCTGAGATAGAGACAATCTTTATCTTACAAAAGCTCGTAATTCGAGACATACGTGTGGAGAGCACGTTAAGCCGTCGGTCCTGGTTGTTGTCTTAGGATAGCAGTCGTTACAGCATGGTGGTAGGGCACTTTGCGAATGCCCGCCTGGCTATCTACCACCCTCAAGTTGAAAATCTGTCGCCAAGCGCCTAACGGTGTGTTCCGGCAGCTGTCCTTGAGAGCCAGTAACTCAAGGTTAGCCTGAACAACATTCTCGACCACATCATCACTTACCATCAGGTGAGATAGCGGTCAAAGGCTAACCTAACAGGTATAAAAAAAAATGAGTTCACTTTCTCTCCTATCTACTTTAAAAATCAGAGAGGTACTTATCATCTGCGAATGAAACAATATCGCAGAAATCTTTGACCATGCAAGGCAGATCATTAATATACGCTAGGAATAGAAAGGGTCCCAAAATTGAACCCCGCGGTACACCTATTTTTACCAAAGACCCGGAAGAAGTATTGTCATTTATTCCAACCATCTGTAGCCTGTCTGACAGATATGACTCTATTAGATTCAAAGCTTTTCCATGAATACCATAGTGTGAAAGCTTACGAATCAGACTGCAGTGTTCTACAAAGTGGAATGCCTTGGAAAGATCAAAAAATACGCCAATAGCATCATGTGTACTCTCCCAGGCTTCAAGTATATGTGACATCAATTGAACACCTGCATCTGTTGTGGATCTGCTTTTAGTGAAACCAAACTGATTCACATTCAATATATTATGCTCATCTATATGAGATAGAAGTTATTTGAGCATAATTTTTTCGAATACTTTACTCAGGACAGGTAAGATGGAAATAGGTCTACGAGTATAATTGCAAGGGTCAGATGCAGCCCCTGACTTCAAAATTGGAGTGATTTTACTTAGTTTCATTAAGTCGGGGAAATTTCCTTGGATTGAATATTGTTACTAAGTATGGTGCAATAATGCAAATTATAGACTCTGCCACTTTAACTGACATACCCCACAAGTCTTCAGTACTCTTTATGTTTTAACTTTTGAATGTCTTTATAATTTCAAAGTTAGTCGTGTATCTGAAAGAAAAGTCCGGTGTTTTGCAGGGAAAATTATGTTTTAATAGGGCTTCTGCTACATTGGGACAAGAATCCAATGATTTAATGACTTCCAGGGGTAAGTTAGAAAAAAAAATTCAAATATATTCGCCACTTGTATTGTATGAGAGATTTGATGTTTATTAATAGTTAAGACATATGTTGAATCTCTAGGTTTATTTTTACCAGTCTTAATATTTATAGTTTTAAGGTAATGGATAGATTCAGTCGTTACTTTGCGGAAATCCGGTCAGAGACCAGTGGTCTCGATCGTGCGCTCGATAAGTCAAGACCTCCTGAAGATGCTTCGTTTAGAAGCGAAACTAGTCGGGTATTCTTCCGGTTAGGCTGCGTGATGTTTGTGACGTCACGTAGATAACAGGAAAATTAGGCGGAATTGTCACTAGATATATAATTTTATGCTTTTTTAAGTGTTTTATTTAAATATTATCTAATATTTTTTAGGATACTTTTAAAAGTATTTGTTATTATTTATAGTCTTCCAAATGGTTTTTATTTTATTTTTAGACTTGCTAATTTTATTTCTAATAAAAAGAGATTTAGCACACCAGCAAACAGACTTAAAAACTTTTGAATAGTTCCTAACATAATCATGAAACTGCTTGCAAGATGTTAAATTTTTCCTGCGATACAGATCAAACAAATAATCTCTACTTTTTCGAATACGTCTAGTTGCCCTAATCACCAAACTTCAATTTTCCATTTATTTGTTTCTTTATTTTGGACAAACTTTTTGAAACTCAATATTTACTAAAGAAAATAAGTTATTGTAGATGTCATTCGGGTCACAGTGAGAAAAACTTGTTATGCCAAGCTTAGCTTCTGTGTTGGTACCGAGAATTTCTAGCCTACTGGTTGTTAACGGCCTATGTTCAACTTCATACCTCTCTGTTTCTCTATTTCCAACAAATTTTATCGCAAGGCTCTCATGATCAGACCTAAAACCTTTCAATATTAACTTTTCTTTAATCTTACAGTTTGAGTATATATTATCTTTACAGGTAGATGAAGTGTCTGTTATCCTAGTGGGCTAACAGAACAGAAATTTCAAATTAAATGACTTATATATACAGTTTGGGATTACTGAAACGACAAAAATGCTTGGAGTGGTTCACCTCTGCCAAGCTAGCGCCTGTCTCCTACCTAATGCAGGTGACAGGACTACAAATATTGTTATAATTTTATAATTTAGTTTGTAACACATTGTCAAAAGACGTTTAAAAGAATGGCCCCGAGTTTTTTGCCCGTTTTTCTTGCTGTGGCTCTATAATTTTTTTTGCTGAACATGTCAGTACAATGTATAATATTTCAATATTAAAAATTGTAATAGACCTTTATAAGAGCGTCGTAGACGCCTAAATTGAGTAAATGATTTTGACTTTGACTCTATTGATCCCAGTTTCCCACGCTCATTTCGTCTCGCTCTGTTCGTAGTGTGGGCGCACAAGGAATGCATGGCAGACGGCACCTGGTTCCGGCATCCGGCCACCGGCCGCGCCTGGTCCAACTACACCACCTGCGTCAAGCCCGAGGATGTCAGTACCAATTAATTCGATATTATTGTTTAAGAATGAGCTGTCGGCTGAATCTAATATAAATATCTCTATTAATGCGCAGGATGTGAGCGACATCGTCGCCGTATACGAAACCGGCTACAGCGTGTCGCTGGTGGCGTTGCTACTCTCACTAGGCATCTTGTTCTACTTCAGGTAAGTAAAAGCACATATTTACAAAATGGAATATTAGACACGAGTACTACAGAGGTTACAACAGTTCTCAAATGTCAAAAACGTTCTGTACGGTTTCTCGATGTCGTACAGCTTGGATGATGATTAAAAGAGATGAAAGAAAGATGAAAGATATACTATTATTATAATTACGAACAGAACTAAGGGGTAAATGGATGAGAACGAGTGTCTGGCGTGATGGTTACTGGCGAACTGGTGAATTTGGGCCGCGGGCTGTGTACACTACTCGCAGCGGAACGCAGAGTTCAATGTACAACTTACACTTGCTTGTACTCGTTCAATAAGACTGAAAAAGCGTAGCCCCGCAAGGGAGCACTTTAAAATTTTGCCCCGTGGAGTGCTGAGTTAGAATTTTATCTCCCCATTTCTTCCCATGTGGGTGTCGTACAAGTCGACTAAGGGATAATACTAGAAGGTGGGCAGCAGCGCCTTCTTAAAAACTATCCCATCTTGCACTGCGATCCCCAAGCCGCCTGCCAAGCCTGGGGATTATGGCAAATACCCCCTACATAGGGGAGGCTGTGTTCAGCAGTGGACGATCCGGTCGAAACAGTAATTAAAATTGAATGTATTTAAGTAGTATAAAAATGTATTAAATGTATCATAGATTTGCTTGTAAAAGAGTATACAAAAGGCTAATAAAACATATATATATATATATATATATATTTATATCTACTATATTATGTGAACTTACATATGCGTCCCTGTGTCGACAGGAGCCTGCGGTGCGCGCGCATCACAGTGCACATGAACCTGTTCGCTTCGTTCGCACTCAACAATGCACTGTGGCTCGCATGGTACGGCGCCGTCGTCCGGTCGCCGGAGACACTGCACGCGTCGCCCGCGTGGTGCCGCGCGCTCAACACTGCACTGCAGTACGCGATGCTCACCACGTACACGTGGATGCTGTGCGAGGGGCTGTACCTGCACACGGTGCTGGTGAGCGCGTTCGTGTCGGAGCGGCGGCTCGTGCGCGCGCTGCTCGCGCTCGGGTGGGCGCTGCCACTGGCGCCGGCCGCAGTGCACGCTGCGAGGCGCGGGCTCGCCTCCCCCGCGGAGCCGCTGTGCTGGATGGACGAGGGCGCGCCGCGGCCCGAGCTCGCCGTGCTGGCCGTCGGCGCCGTGCTGCTCAACGTGTGCTTCCTGTGCAACATAGTGCGCGTGCTGTGCACCAAGCTGCGGGCGGGGGGAGGCGCGGGGGGCGCGGGGGGCGCGCGGCCCTCCGCCACCGCGCTGCACGCGCTGCGCGCCACGTGCCTGCTGGCGCCGCTGCTCGGGCTGCAGTACCTGCTGATGCCCTTCCGGCCGGCGCGCACGGCCGCCTGGTGGCTGCTGTACGAGTACGCGGCGGCGCTGACCACGTCGCTGCAGGGGCTCTGCGTCGCCGTGCTCTACTGCTTCTGTAACGGCGAGGTGCTCGCGCAGCTCCGCCGCCGCTGGCGCGTGCTCACCTTCCGCCCGCGCGCCAACTCCACCACCGCCACCACCGTCTCCTTCGTGCGGTCGGCGGGGGCTCCTCTAGCCCCCGCCGAGGACAAGGTGTGACTGGCGGCGGGCGGCGAGGGGCCGGAGGGGGGCGGCGAGGGGGGCGAGCGGCGGCGCGGGGGCGGCGCGAGGCACATCCGCTTCGAGCGCGTCGACAGCGACGAGGACGCGCCGCCCGACGCGCGCTTGCTCTGAACCTCCCCTCCCCTCCCCTCCCTTTCCCTCCCCGCCATCGCTGTGCGCGACGGACTCGCTGTGTGGACTGTTTCTTGTACATAGTTGTTAATATTGCGTGTAGTGTAACAATTTCTATCGGATAAAACGGGTACTAAGTGCTAAGTGGAGAGGTTTGAGCTTTAAACGTTACCTAACGACTCTTTTTATAAATTTGGTTTTCCATGTAATTAAATAAAAATAAATAAATAAATAAATAAATCACGAGAGGAGTCTTAATACATTTACATTTCTTCTTTTTTTAATTTTACTCTTGTTTAATTTTTCTTATCGTCGTAAACCGTTAGCATTGTTCAGTTCTGTTCTCACGAATATATCGTTGCAGGAAAAATAACCCATTTATTATGTTGTAATATTTCTTCAGGTAAATAACAGTACCTTTATAGTAAATATAAGCAAAAGATATAATATATTAAATATGTTGTATCAATACTATAAACTTTGAACCACGATTAATGTACTAGCTAGGATGTCAGTGTAAACAAACTAAAACATTGTTTATTACATTTTTTTATGTGTTTTGTTGTTAGGGTGGCTTGCACAATAAGAGCTCTCGGGATCGGATAGGAATCGGAGGTACTTCACAGTTTTTTTAAACAAAGGTGATGTATAAGACTGTAACAATTACCTACATAGCCTAGATACCGAGATGAATGGGGAAAAAGAGTGAGATGAAAGCTCAATATAAAAATGTCGAATGATAGTTCAGCACAACGGAATTGGAGCGACTTTGATGGTAAATCTAGGATTTTATTGAAACCCATACCAGCCTGTTCAGAATTTCAATATTCTGGTTCAACGATCGGTAACGGGATACGAGCAGAATGGATGACACGATCTTTCAGCCTATGTGTGCTCAAGATACTTACCTATGGAAAAATATTATAAGACTTCATTAGATTTGTGCTGATCTAAAGATCGGAGTTGTGTGCAATGAAAGAGCCAGATAAATCTAGAGCGTTCTTGGCTGCGAGTGCGAACATGTGAAACTAGAATGACAAGTTTATTGTGAATGGAAACTTGAAAATAAGTCCAGAGTCACTTTATAACAGATTGGCATATACACGGTTTGTGATATGTGTCACATATTGTGACTCACGTAGCAACTAGATTGCGCATAAATGAGTAAATCCAAAAATGCTAAGCATTGCATTATCTTCAGAAGACGCTACTGCCTATTTATTTGACATTTTTCCTTTCATCCCCTCTTACGACCCCCACAGGAAGGCATGGAGAGGTGAAATTCTAGCCCAGCAGCCGGGGGGGGGGGAAATCTTTTTACTAATATCATGTGTGCAGGTTTGAAAGGGGGTAAAGGATTTGAATGTATTTGTGGTGTGGGGTGTGGGAGGGTACGTTTGTATGGGAAGGTGTGCGTATGTGTGTTTATTGCTTCTCACCTCTGAAACGACTTAACGGACTTTAACGATATTTGGTTACATTTTTTTTTAGTAAGGACGCTATAGTATTTTCCCGAATTCATTGATCAGAGTTTCTTACGTCACATTTTTTTTAAAGATTTGAATATGTGGTTTTTGTTTTATAATAATGCGTTATGTTTTTAAGCTAGTATGCTAAAATATGTACAAAGGTGTACATTGATTTGTACGTATGCGTCATAAGTTATATATCATCATAACTGTATATACCTATTACATATTTGTAAATTGTAAATACTTTGTTTGTAAAATGAAATAAATGTTACTGATAATATTATCTTCGTTTTATTACAGTGACTGAAGCAATCCGCTGCCAGCACAGCAGGTTCACGTACATTCTCGTATTATCATACTGGCGAACTTTTCGTTCCCGTTTGACGAACGATCTTACACTGTTTTTTTATGTATAAATATTGAACCAAAACTCAGTAACGAATGAAGATTATAATGAAATCATTTAAGACGGGATATATTGTATGGAATGGAAGCCAAAAGCAATGTGTTACGTACACAGAGCCCGGCGTGCGGGACATCTAACAATTAAATGAGTAGAAAACAAAACGTAGGTCGACAGTTTTCAGTGTTTGACAATCATTTTATAGTCTATCTCAAATATTTAATACCAGGTTAAAGAACTATAACAATTTTAAAGAAACTGAATGAGAGTTTTCCTTATTATAATAATTGGTGGATATTCGCACCACGCCGCAGTCGAACAAATGTAGCTCACTCTCACACTGAATATTAAAAGGCTTTTGTTCGGCACGGGATATCGACGCGTTGGGTAAGTGTAGATTTGTTCTTGGACGCATTAACGGATTTCATTAGTTCAAGTCCTCAGTACGACCATTTGAGTTTGGAAGGTGATTTCAATATAAATTATTTAAATACAAATGACAGTTTTATTATCAAATTCAAGTCTTTCCTATCGTGTTTTAACTTGCAAGAGCTGGTCCCTGAACCAACACATTTCACCGACAGTACACAAACATTAATCGATGTGGTTTGCACTGATATTTATACTAAAAAAATTTTAACAAAAAATGGAACCGACTTCAACACCCAAAAGTGTGAAATAACTTGGTGAAGTCGGTACCATGATGGTTCGAAAGTACCTATTATCACAATATTGTGGGCATGGTACCGACTTCGACAAGTTATTTCACACTTTTGGGTGTTGAAGTCGGTTCCATTTTTTGTTAAATTTTTTTTTTTCAATCTTTTTAGTGTAACTCAAAAACGGCCTGACCGATTTTGATGAAATTCAAAATGGGACCAAACGACAAGCATCAGCTTTCAAACAAAAAAATAATTTTCAAAATCGGTTCACCCAGTCAAGAGATCTGTGGTAACAAACATAAAAAAAAAAAAAAAAAAAATTCAGACGAACTGAGAACCTCCTCCTTTTTTGGAAGTCGGTTAAAAATAACTTTAGAACGTGTGGGGACTCTTACTGTGCACTGTTTGGTTGTGTGTTAGTTTAAAATTAGGCTTTTAAAAACAATTCCACGCACTATAACTTATAGACCTAAGAAAAATATCAATATGCACAACTTTAACGCTGATCTACAGTATGTAGGATGGGACCTCATTCCACAGCTTGCTGATGTAAATGAAAAGGTAACAACTTTCGACTTTAATGTCATAACGGTATTTGATATCCACGCGCCAACTGTGTCAAATGTAATCAAGGACTGCACGTATCCTTAGATTACAGATACAATAAAGCACCTTTTAATGAAAAATCGGCCTATTTTAAGCAAAACATAAACTGAAAATACTCAAAATCGCGCAACATACATAGGGGTGATTCAGATAGCCCTCTAGGTACTCTACCTCCCAGTTTCATTATATCGCTACTTCTTGGGACACCCTGTATAGGTATACTACAAACAAATATCCTTACTTGAATCAAGATGAAAAGTATTTATAACATTAATAATACTATACTTAATTGTCTAAACACTACATGTAATGATTGATATGGAGAAAAAAGAATTGCAATGAATATTATGTTTTTGCCAGATTCATTTATACTCTTTATGTTATGACTGATGAATGATGCGGTACGATCATAGACTCAAATAACGAACTTCGTACCTCAAATTCAATTATCGTCGTCTAAAGTGTTTCTCGAAACACGAAAAACTAAACTTTGGTGTTGTAGTGTGTAAGGTGTTAGCTTAAGGAATATGTAATAATATTAAGTAATTTGTATGGCAGTAATAAACGGAACTCAATGCGTCCCCACATTTCGACCGCCACCTCCCGTCCCCACAGTGTATTGTAGTAGCGGCGCTGCACTCACGCGCACACGTGTTATCTACACGATATTTCTTAGTCCAGCCGAACCGCGCAATATTCACAATGTACACTGTATGTAAAATACATAATATATAGCTCTGATATAGATGAAATACCCTCAGTCTTAATCAGACATCGCGCAGAGGAATTAACATTGCCTTATTATATTATATTAATCAATTAATCGTTTATTGAAGGCGTCTATCCAGACTTATTTAAAAAAGCCTGAACCTGTGCTTACAAATCCATATTTTAATATAATGTCAAGTGCGATTTCCTGTCCCCCAAGAGCGGGAAATAAATTAACCTAATCTTTCAAGTTAAAAAACAACCTTCTCTCCGAACTTTCTGTGCTGAAATATCATCCCTGCTATGTTACTATTAATTTTTATGTGTTACGATAACTTTATAATTCTGCTTTTATTTTTAATATATATATATAGTAAGCACCACACAGAGATTTTTCCTGAAAAGCTCAGACTGAATAGTGCAGTGCAGTACTGCCCTCGTCGACCAAAGTCATCAGTTTTTAAGAATTAAAGTTTTATTAAAGTATTGATGAAAAATCTATACTTAAACCCAAATTGGTCTACTTGGAGGTAAAATCATATAAAATTTCCTTTGATACAGGTCAGTAGGTATAGTCTCTAGCTCATAAGGTTCACATCGAAAGTATTTTGGTAAAAAAGTTTAAAAACGGATAATATAATACATTCTCTAATCGGTATTTATACATTATCGATACGTAACGTCACGATAAAGAAAACTTTATTTATTATAGCAAGTTTACCTTCTTTCACTTCCTTATCTTTGGAATGTATGTTAGAGTTTAGAGTAACTAATAGAATGGGTATCCGATCAATGATGCTCTTATGTGAACTATAAATAGTGGATCGGCGAGTGATCTATTTATCGCTTCGATCGATCGGCGCATTGTCTCCGGTGGCATGGCGGCACTTGGCACCAGCACCGGTGTGGTGGGCTCTACCTGTCTGCTATTAATACGTTCTGTTCCGTCCTGTGCCGCGCCTTGTTTGGCGATCTGACATTCTAAGTAGGGACTTAAATAAAACAATCATGTAGGTAACAAAAATTATAATAATAAAGTAATAATTTAAAGCGAATACACTTAGAAAACTTACACGGTAAGAGAATGAGCGTGCAGTCCGACGCGTGGTGCGCGCCTCGTGTTACAGTAACGTAAAGGTAAATGCGATTAGAAGCACTTGCGGTGCACGATGCCGGGGCCCGACTCGTCGTACTCCTGCTTGGAGATCCACATCTGCTGGAAGGTGGACAGCGACGCCAAGATAGAGCCGCCGATCCATACGGAGTACTTCCTCTCTGGTGGTGCGATTATCTTGATCTTAATGGTAGAAGGCGCAAGCGCCGTGATCTCCTTCTGCATGCGATCCGCGATACCCGGGTACATGGTGGTGCCGCCCGACAGTACAGTGTTGGCGTACAGGTCCTTGCGGATATCCACGTCGCACTTCATTATGGAGTTGTAGACCGTCTCGTGGATGCCGCACGACTCCATGCCGAGGAACGAGGGCTGGAACAGCGCCTCCGGGCAGCGGAACCGTTCGTTACCGATCGTGATCACCTGCCCGTCCGGCAGCTCGTACGACTTCTCTAGGGACGTGCTCGCCGCCGCCGTCTGCATCTCCTGCTCGAAGTCGAGCGCCACATAGCACAGCTTCTCTTTGATGTCACGCACGATCTCGCGCTCTGCCGTCGTCGTGAAGCTGTAGCCGCGCTCCGTGAGGATCTTCATGAGGTAGTCGGTCAGATCGCGGCCCGCCAGGTCCAGCCTGAGGATGGCGTGTGGCAGCGCGTAACCTTCGTAGATAGGCACGGTGTGCGAGACGCCGTCGCCCGAGTCCAGCACGATGCCGGTGGTGCGGCCTGACGCGTACAGTGAGAGCACCGCTTGGATCGCAACATACATCGCAGGGCAGTTGAACGTCTCGAACATGATTTGAGTCATCTTCTCGCGGTTAGCCTTCGGGTTGAGCGGCGCCTCCGTCAAGAGGATGGGGTGCTCCTCGGGTGCAACTCGCAGCTCGTTGTAGAACGTGTGATGCCAGATCTTCTCCATATCGTCCCAGTTAGTGATGATGCCGTGCTCGATGGGGTACTTCAGGGTGAGGATACCGCGCTTGCTCTGCGCTTCGTCGCCTACGTAGGAGTCCTTTTGCCCCATGCCCACCATGACGCCCTGATGCCGCGGCCTCCCCACTATGGAGGGGAATACGGCACGGGGTGCGTCATCACCCGCGAACCCAGCCTTGCACATGCCGGACCCGTTGTCCACCACCAGTGCACCCGCATCATCATCCATCATGTTGAAGGCTTTTGTTGTGTTCGCTTCTCGTTAACTCGACTGATTGCACCGGAACACCTGGAATACCACAATATTGTTAGCGAACGTTCACAACGCAAGCTCACTGAATCGTAACCGACGACCGAGTGCGAACCTGTCTCTACGTCTACGGAAGCTAATCGGCGTAGAGTTAGTGCCAATTCGAAAACTCGCAAGTTTAAAGCTTTTTAAAGTGGCGTAGCTTTATGTTAGCCGAAGCATTGAGTCCGTAACCAGAAGCTGAGTTTAATAGGGCACTTTGTACCGCGCACACTGATAGTTAGGAGAGCAGCACTCTGTCGATCGGTTAGTGGAGTTAGGTGGACACTCACGGCGCGGTGACGGCGGTGACAATGCGCGTGCGGCGGCAACGCGCACCTATATACGAGCGGCGAGCGACGAGCGGCGGGCGGCGAGCGGCGGCAGCAGGCGGGCGGCGGTGACGGTCGCGCCCTACAAGGCTCGAGGTGCGCTCGGGGCGCCGCTGCTACTGCCATTTAAGCGCATCGCTAATTGCATCCACTCGACTCAAAATAGATTCGCTCCGACCACGAGCCTGCCCTCCATCATCCACCCTCCGCCCGCTGCGCTGCCTACAGCTGCCCTTCCGCATCGCCACCGCATCCACCAACGGTGATACCACAGAGAAATAGTTTAATATTCGACTGGTTTATTGACAGATTAATATTATCATACTTCAAGAAATGGATGTTAATCAAATTCAAGAATAGATAATATCTAATAGGGGATCCTGCTCGTGGTTTAAATTTTTCCGTTTCATTGTAATTTTGTTTAATTAAAGTAATATTGCTCATATAATTTTGGGAAGTTATTGAACATTGATGCACACGGTAAATGAGTAATGATAGATTACCTACTCCTAAAATAAATAAACTATTAAAAATTATATATACCCGCTTGAAAAGTTATCAATTGAGTACGTAGTACCTATATTATTTCAATATATTATGTATATTACAAATCGTCAAAAATATTCTCCACATCTCGCATATTACGTGATCAGGTACAATAGTTAGGATTCATAACAAAAAAAAACGCTACAAACTTCGAAAACATTCACCCTATGTGTAGCTTGTTGCCGAACTAGGTCGTATCATTCTTAGAAAAATTAGAAAATTCATGGTGAAATTAGTTTCCTTTAATTTTAGAGACTAAAATAGCAATTTATTTCAAATAAAATTCGCACAACACCGTACATGTTCTGGATGGCACCAAAAGTCACGATCTCAAATCGAGCTGTTTTTGATGGATTGATTGTTCTTTACTTATTTATTTGTAACATATCTACCTGTTACGACATTTCAACATTATCATCAGAGGTTGCAAAATTACAACGAATAGAAAAAAATCAGTTATGCGCGGAATCCGAACCCGCGCCGTCCACCCCTATTACTGGGGTATGCTCTAACCGCTAAGCTAACTTGACATATGACGTATGACTCTTTCCTTCATAACCATCGTATGGGGATGGAGCGACACCTATAGTTACGTTGTACTACAAAAAAGACTAATTTTTGAAAAATTTGGGGACGGCGACGCAACCCTATTGTTTTAATATTTTTATATAATCTCATTCGGTAATATTCTAATTATGAAATTAAAAACAGACTTTTATTGGCATATTTTATGTAAATACTTTTTTAAGAAAATTAAAAAGTTAAATTAAAGCATTGTTCTCCTAACAACACAATTTTTTAATTATTAAAGTACAATGTGTCCCGACCAAGGAGGTTTCAATTCAATTTAAGTACACATTATCTATGGTGAGCGAGATGCGCGCGCAACGCGCTGCGCTGGTTCCGAGCCAATAGACCAATAACAGACTTTTTCATTTTGGCGCTATTTCGTACATACGAATTTGAGTAATATTTTGTTGGATAAAACTTTAGTAGCAAAAATGTCTAGCAACACCGCCGATACTGATGAAAATTTAAGTCCACCTGACATTCTAGAAACAGCTACGAAACTGACGAATAGTCTTTTGCCAGAAAAATCAAGAAAGCGTATAGCAACAGAGAGTTGAAATACAGGTAAAAAAATAATATAGCCATGAGATTAAATAAAGTAGTGTATGCAACTGCATATAATTAGGTATTAAAACACTCGTGTAATCTTATTTTGAAACTCGCCTGCGGCTCGTTTCAAAAAACTACACTCATGTTTTAATACCCTCTATTATATGACAGTTGCATAAACTACTATTATATAATCTCATTCGATAATATTCTAATTTTTAAATGAAATACAGACTTTTATTGGCACATTTTATTTACATAAGTACACATTATCTGTGGTGAGCTCGGTGCGCGCAACGCGCTGGTTTTTATATTGAATTTTGTGTAATGTAGCTACCTACAGCCATGAGATTAAATAAAGTAGTGTATGTAACGGCATATAATTAGGTATTAAAACACGAGTGTAGTTTTTTGAAACGAGCCGCACAGGTGAGTTTCAAAATAAGAATACACTCTATTATTTATGACAGTTGCATAAACTACTATTATTTATGACAGTTGCATAAACTACTATTATTTATGCAATGAATCATGCTCCGCTATTATATTACAAAATTAAAACGGAAATATCATTTCTTTATCTATTGTTTTTTTTGCCACCTCATCTCACTATTGATATGTGCAAGATTTTTTATATCAAAAAACATTTTTTCCATAATCAGTACTAATATTATACATGCGAAAGTAACTCTGTCTGTCTGTTACGCTTTCACGCCAAAACTACTGGACCGATTTGAATGAAATTTGGTATGAAAATAGTTTGAGACCTGGGAAAAAACAAAGGATAGTTTTTATCTAACTGCGCAAAAAGAGGTTAATGTTGTTGCTCGATAACCGACATACGCGCGGGCGGAGCCGCGCCCGGAAAGCTAGTAATTAATATATCACTGATTACATATGTTGTGAGTCCACTCATTTTTTATTTATTAATGAGGTGTTAGGGGTAAATTATGGAATTTAGTATCATGATGATTGATAACTTTATCAAGTTAATTCGAGCAATTTTATTTTAGATTCGTTATTTTAAGTTTATTTTAGATCATGTACGTGCTTTACCAAATCAGGCATCAGGCGCGATAAAGGTGATAAAAATGAAGTGCTCATAGCGAAGTTTGCTTAGCGGCTGTTACCCGATCAGGTAAGCTAGTTAAGCAACGTCCGCCGCGGTCATGACTTAGATGGGTGACCGCTAGTGACATTAGGTACTACTGAGGGTGCACGTGCTTCGGAGGGCACATTAAGCTGTCGGCCCCGGTTGTTGTCTTACCTGTAGAGTGCTGGGCTAGAATGTCTCCCTTCATCTCTACACGTGGGTGTCGTGAGGCGACTAAGATTTTAAAAAATACCATAAGGTGGGCTGCAGCGCCTCATGAACAACTGCCTGACAAGTACTAAGCGTGGGGATTACGGCAAAGTTCCCATTAATGGGAGAAGCTGTGATCACGGAGAAGTAGACAATCTGGCTTATACAGTATACAGGTTACAGCTCCCTCGCACACAACAAGAGTCAATAGTTAGTACATATGTCATACAGGTTAGGAGAGTGACAAGGAGCATGCCACAGGAAAAGCTTGCTATTTCAATTAACTCACAAAGGTGTGGACATACAGGCTCTTTGTCGTTATTTCTAACAGACGCGAAAGAGGTATGTTCTGTAATATCCGGTCTTAAAGTAAAAAACGCGCCAGGTTGGGATGAAATAACACCAAATTTACTAAAAACATGCATTGTGTCTTTGGCAGAGCCGATTGCACACCTCTGTAATTTAAGTTTCATTAATGGTACTTTCCCGTCAGTCTTAAGGAAAGCAATGGTTGTTCCGATTTTTAAAGCTGGCTAGAAACATCTACCTTCCAATTATAGGCCAATTTCATTGTTGTCAACTATTTCGAAAATTACATAAAAAATAGCTAACAAAAGGCTGATATCCTACCTACTATCTGAAAATCAGTTTGGCTTTTGAACAAAAAATCTACCGATGATGATGTTCTACAGATGACGTCACATATAACGAAATACTTGGATGAAGGTGAACAATGTACGGGAGTCTTTTTGGACCTTCAAAAGGCCTTCGACACAGTGTCCAATCCCATTATTTTGGCTCGTATGGAAAAGCTTGGTATTCGGGGAAGTGTCCTTTTATGATTCGAAGATAACATAACTGAGCGGAAACAGCAAGTCAAAGTCGATTTCTATGAAAGTGACAGTGCCATCTGCGACTACGGTGTCCCACTGGTAGTACGCTTGGTCCCACGCTATTTTTACTATATATTAATGAGCTTTGCCAAGCAACACCTAATAAAGGAGACATATTCATGTTTGCAGATGACACTGCTCTTTTATTCCATGGCCTTGATTGGTCAAAAGTAAAACAGTTAGTAGATGATGGGCTATTTTATGTCATATCGTGGCTAGAAGATAATCTTTTATCGCTAAACACAACAAAAACCAAATATATATCTGCTTTAAGAAAACTGAGGCAAATCGTATACCTGACGAGATCAAAATCCACGCTCATACTTACCCATGCAATCGACAACCTACCAAATCTAATTGTAAATGCAATTCACTAATTTCCGTTAATAGTATTAAATACCTCGGAATTACTATTGACAGTAAATTAACATGGATACCACACATCGAAATATTATTAAACCGTATTAGAAAACTGATATACGCATTTAAATCTTCAGTCGGTGGCCGAACAAAAGCTTCTTATACAAACATACAAAGCTCGGAAGGAGAATGCATAATCAACTACTGTATCTGTTCGTGGGGTGGCGCTGCAAAACTCCACATTATAAAAGTGGAGCGTGCACAACGTGCATTATTGAAAGTTATGCTGACTTTACCTTTTAGACATCCTACGACAGAGCTCTATGTGAAATGCAATGTTCTATCTGTTAGAAAGCTTTTTATATATCAGTGTATTCGAAAATACCACGTAAAAACTGTTCCAACGCTACCTGACATTACAAAAAGACGCTACATATGCCCAGTTCCTAAGTATAAGTGCCTTATCGCCTGGAGACAATATAATCATTTAGCTCCTAAGCTATATAACAAATTCAACAACAACAAAAATAATTTTTGGAAACTTAATCTTTATAAACTTAAACCATTATTAATGGAATGGCTGCAGAACAAAAACTATGAGGATACAGAAAACTTACTCGTAAAAATAAATAACATTCTTTCATTGAACATACTCTATAATAATATGTGAAAATACACTAATGAACACACCCTCACACACACACACACCCACACAGACACAAACACATCCTCGCGTACACAAACACATACACACGCAAAAACTCACATTCAATGTATAATTTTGTCTGAGCGTATTAAATGTTTAGTGCAATTTTTTCAAGGAAGACACTGCCCTGCTGCAACACAGTATTTATACCTAAGCAGCTGCAGGCAGGGCTTCAACATTAGCAAGTAAGCGATATGTATTGAACAAGAGTAAACATTTTGTATTTTATATTTGTAGGTTAATGATTATGTGTACCTGTGGGCAAACACCATGTCTTAGTAAATAAAAAAAAATGGAATAACATTTAAAAACCACTTTAAAAAAGATGATTAAATTTAAATGCAATCAACTTGGGGGTATATTGTATACAATAAAAAATACTGATGAACCAGTAAACTCTACGAATAACCTTTATATGTATTGTTGTTCGTAGGGATATGCGTAATCAGTTTAATAAAGTAATTATTATGCGTTATCAATCATGTATAAAAGTATATAATGGACCTGAGAAAACCTTTCTACAAACATGAACAGAATATACAATTTTATCCAAACTTCGTAAGTCGACGTGACGTCAGAAACCCTATGCAGCCATAATTCCATGACGCGTTTCGCTTCTAAGCGAAGTAAGTACCTTTAGGAGGTCTTGCCACTTATATGATATTTTTTCTAAAATTGTAATTTTATTATCTATGTTGTACCTATTATATTTTAGTATTTCTGCAAGCATTGTGGGTACTTAGTTAAAAAAAACATTAAAATTGTGTTTATTTGAAGCAGTGATAGCTCAGTGGCTTTGGGTATGGACTACCGCGCAGCAGGTCCATGATTCAAATCCCGCCGCGGGCTTGAGCTTTACCGCATGGTGGAAGGGCATTTTTGCGAATGCCCGCATAGCTAGCGACCACCCTCAAGTAGAAAATCTGTCGCCAAGCACCTCAGGGTGTGTTCCGGCAGCTGTCCTTGAGAGCCAGTCATTCTAGGTTAAGCCTGTCAACACCTTCGACCACATCATCACTTACTATCAAGTGAGATTGTGGTCAAAGGCTTACCTACCAGCAATAAAAAAAAATTGATTTGTATTTGTTTCAAAATGTTTTATATACATATACCCAATGCCTAAATTGTAAACCTAATGATGTGGAAGAGCGAAAACGCCTATCACAAGTGTTTTCAGACTTAAAAGGTGTTTTAACCATGGTTGAACCTGTTTGTAACCTTTATTACTGAATAAAATATTTTGTATTTCTTATTATTAATGGATTTCCGCAAGGTAATGCCTGAACCTATTACCATTCCACGTTTTTTTAAACTTGATTTAAAGAATCTTTTTGTTAGTACCTACATCTAAGCAGCCTCAAGAAGCATTATGGCTTTATGTAAACAAAATAATTAAATATATAGACAGCACGCGAGGCCGTGCTCATTTTCAGCATATATTAGCAATTGAAGATTGAGCTACCAAAGCACAGCTCTGATAGTCATCAACACAAAGTAGTCAACAAGGCAATCAGTAGTTTAGTATGTGCTTTTATTTTAATTACAAAGAGCCGCGGCTAAAGATATGTTCTCTCAATTATACTCTCGATTGAATCTACCGACGCGGACGCGACACTGTTATAAATAGTACATGTATGTACGTTTAGATAGAAAGTGTAACTTCGTATCTATAGTTCGTATAGCAGCGTGTGTGATATAGTGAGGACAATACAATGCCAATAACTCTTGCTCACAATAATAGATTCGTCAATAGAAAACTATTTAGAGAGCAGAGGCCGCTCGCACCCGCCGCCTCTCGAACACACACCGTATTTGGCCATACATCACTTTTATCTTCAGACTTGCATACGGTATGCAATCTAATCAGAAAATAATATATATAGATATATGACCGTATTGTATACAAAGAGTATAATTCATAATAACCGATTATTAATTGTTCATTTGGTTGCCAAAACGTGCCCGTGTCTACTACAATGACTGTTTGCAATTCCCTAATAATTTTTTTTAAATTGTTAATATTTCATATTTTAATTTATACGAACACACAAATAAATAAATAATTTAACTATATCTGCTTATGACCTAAAAATGTTACACTTAAAAATTGTGAGCTCTGTTTTCTAGGAGGAGGCAATTATAAGTAGAAAACAGAGCTCAAGTCACTGTCCACGGGTAGAGTATAAAAGGCTGGCAGCATTACCCCGGTGTATGGCAAGACTAATTCTCTGGCCGAGGTAAGCGCCAGCCCTGTGGTCGTTTGTCTTTTCTATCACCCGCTTTGAAAAATCTTTATATAAAATCCATGCGCTTGGACCCCACGGACCTAATGTTTCTACTCCAAATAGCAGATATACGAGTATATAAGCATCGCCGAGACTCTCGTATTTTCGCCGTTTGGAGCCTTCTGCTGCCACTGCCGCTGCTCCCGCCGTCTAAGAGGTGGATGGTAAATGAGACGCCGCAAGCGTGTCAACGCAAGTGACATCCCAAACTAGCGGCCTTCCACGACTCCAGGGAGTTAAGGTCATTCCGTCAGGTCTCGTGCGATACCGTTCGGCTCAAGAATAGCCGGCACGTTTACGGTAGCAAGAGCCATGCGGATGACATCATGTAAGGAGGCGTGGCGAGAAAGGCGGACAGCACTTCGACGGCAGGAGAGGCCGTGGTGTCCTTGGCGATCTACTGGAACTCCGCAGAAGCAGTTATGAGGTTCGACTGTGTTTGACCCAATTCGCAGGCTGATAAAAAGGGCAAACGACTTACTGTCCAGTGGCGTCCCAATGTTGGCAGATGGTAAAGCCTGAAGCCAAAAATCTGATTCTCGCTCCGCAGAGGCAAGAAGACGAGCCCGATCTACTGGAGAAACTGTTATTTAAAAGGTCAGTTGTGAGCTTTCAATTTATAGGCTCATCCCAATGTCTCTGCGAACGGAGACTGTTAGGAAGGCTTTCACCTGGACAGGCTAAGGTCCAAGCGTTTGTAGCATCTTGCATACAATCAATTTATACAATACCTAAAGAATTTTCAACAATTTTTAAAAAAAGGGCACAAGTACTATGAACTGAGGATAGAAACGCCGGGAGTGAAACACTGGAAATTTTGCGGATACCCAAACCACCAAATCTGATCGGAAGGGAGGCTTGACACCAAAAATATCTGACATTGGACAATTTAGAATTTTGAGTAAGGTATTTTTAATACAATCATCTAAAGTTGACAAAAGGTCATTAAAAATCCAAAACGGACTGCATCTTAAAACATATGTTAATTTAGGTACAAAAAGACAATAACGGATGATATGAAAAGCTATGTGTGCGTGGATGTTTGAAATACGGTCAGAACATTCTTCAAATTTAAGTTTTTGTTCTGTAATGAACGTAGGGAATGCGTCAGTGAATATCGGAGCCCCTGATAAAAGAAAAGACTGTCTGTTAAGAATTTTGATGTTAGGAGCCAAAACGTTATTTTTTTTCTATTATAGCATTCCTTACAGAGGTTGCGACTGATCCAGGAATAAAAAGCTCACATTCGGAAAAATGTAGTTCTAGGCCAATAAAACTAAATTTTTCAATGATAATTTTAAGGTCTGCCAAGACTGTCTCTGATTCGCTTCCGAGAGTGCCATCGTCTAAATATGTACCACATGTTTAATTTTGATGTGAGAGATGAAATGATCGGATGAATTGCAAGGCTGAATATATAGCAGGGCCAAGGTGATCACCTTGTTGGCAACCAGTCGATGAAAGTATATGGTGTCTTTTATACAGAAGTGATGAGTTCGAGCCGTAGCATTTAAATAAATAATCAAATATTTCTGGTGTATCATCTTGAATTCATAATAATAACACATTTTTAATGAAACATATTTCAATAAAAGATTAAATTATTATTTTAAACATTTATAAAAACTAAATTAAATATTCTTTAAATTTAACCGCCTAATTTTCCTGTAAAGCCGACGTGACGTCATAAACGCCACGTGACCCAACCGGAAGAACTATTTCTCCGGCCCCACACCACAGATTACATATTCCCAGAGCAGCTTACTTTCCTAAGTTCCAATCAGTACCTAACGCCCGGAAAGCTAGTATGGACAGGTATGGACTTGCTCCCATCCGCCCCGGTGTCTTTGTCCCGTTAAAGGGGCAGATGGAAAAACAGTTTCATCGACCCCTTTAGTCACGGAGTTGGAGTTTAACGGGGAGGATGGCACACATTAAGTATCATTTACCCCGGTATCGCGTTTGACGGGGAAGATCGCATGGATCAAGTTTTATTTACCCCGTTATTGAATGTTGCATCTAAATACCGATAAAAGTACTTCCAGACAGATAAAACCTTATAAATTAAAAAAAATATTATAACAAAGGTGAGTATTTATTTATTACAAGAACAATCAATCAACGGCAAATAAAATCTGTTTTTAACAAAAAAAATACTTCACGTATCAAGAGTATCATAAAGACGATACACTAGCAAACAATATAATTAAGTACTTAAATATCTATTATAATCACATATGCGTACTATAATTACTATTGATCAGCTTTCAATCATCATTATGGATTCCAAAAATATTAACTCTAACTTCTCGTCGGTTTTCCAACAAAAACTAAACGCTCATAAATAAAATCAACTGTTTTTTTCAACAATCAGCGGTAATAGCCTTATAAATAAAAAAGTTTGAACGGTGCAAAAACGCTAAGCTAAAACGTTTTCCTAGATTGAAATGAAAAAATGAAAATGAAAAATATTTTGTTACTTACTGCAAAATACATCGACATCTACACATAAAATATAATAAACTTAGCATGCTTTAATTATAATATACACACTATTTAATATAATTGGTTAGATATGTTACCCATTAAATTAATTACAATAAATAAGAAATATGAAACTTGACATAAAATATTATCATATAAATTAATAATTTGAATCATGAATATCCAGAAAATAATTAATAAATGTTAATGAATAGGAGATTTGTAAAATAGATTGTAAATGTGTAGTTGAATAAAAGGCTTTTTTACTTTTACTTTTAGGTACTTTTACTTTACTGCAAAATACATAGATATATAACAGTACATGAGTTATAAAGCATACGATTGTAACAGCTATTGTAAAAATAGAAATAAAAATAAATTACAAGGTACAGAGATATTTACTATTATATGACAGTATTTTAATAAATTAGTGTTTGTAGGTTATGTCTAACGTACTACGTTCAATATATTTTCTGTTTCATCATAGCTTAACGTTAATAGCCAGTTATAAATAATTTTGTGAGCTTTTTTTAATTGTTTTGTCTTTTATATTACATACTGAGACTACTCTGTTATAAACATACCTTTGAACAAAATCACCAAAACGTTTAGCAAAATTACTGTTGACGGATGGTATGGTCAATCTGTACACTCTACGACTTGCCAGAAACTCATAGTCGCAAGAAGAAATTACTGATCGGTGCATCGAAATCGTTGTTTTCAGTATAAACAGTTGAAGAGGCTTTTATGGGAAAGGACCGAAGAGCCTAAAATAGTTAAGGTATTTATGTTTATTATTAAAGACTGATTAATGCTCGAATCTGTATTTATATAAATTAAGTATAGTGTGAGCTACATTAATAGTTATCATATTCATGGTAGTATAATTATAACGAAATACTAGGTACGATGTTTTAAGAATATTTATAAAGGTTAAAAGTATTTGTAATGACTAGTCACGTGCACCCTACCACAAACGAGTGCGGTAGGGGGAAGGCGTTCTGTTAACGCCAGTTACATTTGACAGTCAGTCTTTGCCTTGCCGTCGATTGGGAAGGTTCTCCAATGTGCTGTAGCAATAAGTGTTATGTTGAAAGTAAATATTTGTTAGTGACCTATTAAATTGTGATATTTCACGTGAGTACAATTTGGTATTTTTTTTAATATCTCTTGCCGTTTCGAAGATATGAGGTCTCAGTAGGGCAGAACTTCAAAAAGCAAAAAAAGGTTAAGGGGTGTCGCATCGGTAGATCTTTTTGAGATTTCGTATGCGGGGGTTTTGAGAGGCGCCCTTTCTTGAGAACCCCACATTTAGTGGTCTAGCGGCCCTAATTCCGACACCTCCCACACAACGCTTTGGAATTTTCATGGTTTTTGATAAGTAGTAGATAAAAAATGCACCAAATTTTTTCAGAAAACCTCTTTATTTGAGAAAAAAATGGATTCCCCGTCGAATAACACCAGCTTTATAATGGTGCGGTTTAAAATGTCGACTTTAGACCAAAAATTATCATGTTTTAGGTAACAAGTCATCAAAAAAAAAAAAAAAAAATTCATGCTTATTAGGTCCAATGCTTGAAACTATGTGTACTTCCACGTATTACACTAAAGCTCAAAAATTAGCTATTTTTTTAATTTTTTTTTTAATATCTCTTGCCATTTCAAAGATGGAAGTTGTCAGTAGGGCAGAACTTCAAAACGCAAAATAGTTTAGGGGGCGTCGCGTCGGTAGATCCTTATGAAATTTCGTATGCGGGGGTTTTGAGAGATGCCCTTTCTTGGGAACCCCACATTTAGGGGTCAAGCGGCTCTATTTCCGACACCTCCCATACAACGTTTTGGAATTTTCATGGTTTTTGATAAGTAGTAGAAAAAAAATGCACCAAAATTTTTCAGAATACCTCTTTATTTGAGAAACAAATGGATTCCCCGTCGATTGACACCAGCTTTACAATGGTGTGGTTTAAAATGTCGACTTTAGACAAAAAAATAACATTTTTAGGTAAAAAAAAAAATAAAAAATTTTTTCATGCTTATTAGGTCCAATGCTTGAAACTACGTGGACTAATACGAAGTACACTAAAGCTTAAAAATTAGGTAATTTTTTCAATATCTCTTGCCATTTCGAAGATAAAAGGTGTCAGTAGGGCAAAACTTTAATACGCAAAATAGGTTAGGGGGTTAGGTTAGGTTAGGATAGGTTTTTTTTTTTTTCTTTTTTATCAACTCGTTCTTTTCATGAGGTTTGGTTAGGTTAGGTAAGGTTAGGTTAGGTTAGGTTTTTTTTTTTTTTTATATATATACTGCTACCTCCAACGTGGTTGGAGCCTGTGCTCGCTTAAATCGTCTCTTTCATACCAGTTCTCACTTTTATTCCTCTCGTACTTTCATGCTTCATACCTAGTCTTTCATTCATTCTTCATCTTTTTAACAGTATGGGTGGGTTTCCCATCTACTTACTATTCTATTCTACACTAACTATCATTACTTACATTTCTTCTTAGCCATCTAATTTGAACAAGTCCTTAATTTATCTTCCTTAAAACTATTGTAAACTATTTTAAGTTTCTTACGCTATTCTTAATTTATGTTTGCCAATAATATTTCTAAATATTATGTAAACATAATTTTTATTATTTTGTTTTATTCCTTTTAATTGCCAGTTCTGCTATCTCTATACAATACTTTAGGAAGCCATTTCTCAGGTTGATCTCCATTACATCTGCCACATTTTCCGGTTTTAATGTAATGTTGAACTCTTGTTCAAATTCGAATCTGACTTTCGCGTGTATAGGGCATTCAAATAATATATGTGGAAATGTGGAACCGTTTCGTCTTTTAGGGGATCGCAGAGACACAATGGGCTCTCCTTACACTTGAAGCGGTTCAAGTATTCAGAGAACCCACCGTGCCCCGTCATTATTTGGGTCTTTATATTTGTTATCTCCATCTTTCGGATTGTCCTGTATGCCGTCCTAACATCCGGAAAAAACATTTTTACACGACTGCCTGAAAAAAGGAGAGGTTTTTAGGGTTCATGTATGTATGTATGTTTGTGAGTTTCTTTATTCCACCATAACTTCGTAACGGCTGAACCGATTTTGATGTTTGTCATATCATTAGAAGCGTTGAGTTATTCCGGGTAACATAGGCTAGTGAATGTTTAAAAAAAAATAAAGAGGGGGCCATAGTTCATGAAATTAAAATAAAATTAAAAACTAATTCGTGAAAATTTTACAAATTTTACCATCACCGTCTAGAGCTTGCTTAGTACATAACAAAAATATATAACAGTAGTATTCAATATACATTGGTTAACTAATATCAAAAGTAATAAATATTGTCTTATCCGTTTCTACACTTGCTTCTTGTAGACACAAGTAATACAAATAAATAAATCACCGGCATGCGGCAGGACAGAGACCATGCGTTTTTTTTTTTTTTTTTTTTTTTTATTTAATAGATTCACAAACCTGGTTGTTACGCAATGCTTACATAAATTACAAATTATTATATCTTTCTCATGTGAACAGCCTACTCGATGTGAACACAACATGCTTAAATAAAATTACACTCACTAACCTAAATAATAGACTAACTTGAATTTAAATGTACCTACACTTATGGAGAAAATGTTTGAAAATACAAAAAAAAAAATTAGTTACTTATACTAAACGTTAGAATTTTAACAATTAAATATGAATGTTTGTTGTACACAATGATAAAATAAGGTATATAACTAAACAACTATATTAACACAACGTAGAAAAAAAATGTTTAATTATATTTGTCGATGTATTGAAGATATCGACGTCATGATCAATATCATTATAAGCGGAACTCATTCTGTAGACTGGCTTATGGTGACCATGGTTAGTACGACAAAAAGGGAGCGTAAATGTCATTCTATTTTTAGTTCTGCTTGAAGATCGTGGTATTGAAAAGCAAAATCTTTCTAAAAGAGTTGGGTAGTCAATAAGGCCGGTAATAATTTTGTATAAAAAGCAAACATCAGTAATTTTACGTCTTATTTCAAGCGAAGTTATGTTATAAAAATTAAGTCTTGCGTCGTAAGAAGTAAGGTCAAGACAGCGGTGATCATTGTAACTAAGATGATATAAAAATCTCTTTTGCAAAGACTCCAATCTATTTACGTGTACTTTATAGCTCGGATTCCACACTGGGCTACAATACTCTAGCAAACTACGGACATAGGAATTGAATAAAAGTATGGAAACACTTGGATCTCTAAACATTTTTGTTTTCCGAATAACAAAACCAGATATTTTAGTCCCTCTTTTAACAATATCATCAATATGTTGCCGAAATTGTAATTTGTTGTCCATAATAACACCCAAATCGCGGATGCTTGAAACTTCAGAAAGCTCAGTGTTGTTGATAAAGTACGAAACGATTAAAGAATGTTGTTTTCGAGAGAATTTGATGTGAAAACACTTCGAGGCGTTCATTTTCATTTTGTTACTAAAGCACCATTCATTAATAACGTCTAAATCTTGCTGTAATGTGACCGTGTCAATTGGGTTTTTAATTACTCTGTATACTTTGAGATCGTCTGCAAATAGTTCGATACGTCACACTCGTCTCCTTTTTTTAAAATCGGTGTCACGTGAGCAATTTTCCATTTTGTTGGAAAAAATCCCACAGACAGAGATTTATTAAAAATTATGCTCAATGGTTTGGCTAATTGAGCTGCGCAGTTTTTAAGAAAAATTGGCGGTATCATGTCTAGCCCTGGACTTTTATTTATATTCACTAGCATAAGTGATTTAAGAACTTCCATTTCACTAAAAGAAAACGTACTGAAAGATAAATTTACCACACTGCTAACAGAAGTTGACACATTTGTTGTTTCTGTACTAAAAATGGAATGAAAATACGTGGAAAAAAGTTCACTGATTTCCTGACCTCCATTGGCGCGATAATTATCTAAAAACATTTCATCAGGAATATCTGAACTGTTCGCTTTTAGGGATTTAATAAATTTCCAAAAATACTTAGGATCTTTTTTGATGCATTGTTTAGCGTTACTTGTGAATCTCTTATAGCACTCTTGAATCATTAAATCACAACGGCCTCTGAAAATATCGTACGTGATTTTATCCCTAGGATTATTATATTTAATATATTTGCGATGATATTTAGCCTTTTCTTTAAGGGCTTTCAAAAGAGATTTACTAAACCAGAAAGGGTATGTACTTTGTTTTTTTTCGGTAAAAGGTATAAACTTTGCAATAATTAATAAGATATGGTCATAAAATTTATTAACTAAATTATCAATATCTGTATCTGACATGAGCTCTTCCCATTGAATGTTGGAGAGATCATGTCTGATACCATCGTAGTCAGCTTTAGCGAAGTTAAAGGTAGAAACTTTATTTGTTTTAGGCACTTTATGAGAAGCAGATTTAAAAGATATGTGTAATGCTGGATGATAAATATCCATTTTGACCAATTGGTTAACGCTTCGAGTGACTGAGAATAAATCGCTACGATTGGTGAGAACTAGATCTAAAATACGATTCTGATGGTTTTGTAACACCATTAATTTGTTGAAAATTATTAAATGCAATAGTGTCAATCAATAATGCTTCATTGCGGGAGGACGTGCAACATGACGTAAGACAAGCAGTATCTTCGTCAGTTTTCCATTGTATGTTAGAAAGATTAAAGTCTCCAGCCATAAGGTATGTTGAGTTAGGTGCAACGTTCTTCTGAAATGTACTTGTAAATTTTTCTAAAAAGCCTTTTCAATCTAGTCATATTTTAATGGAGAGGGAATGTAGACAGTGCAAATATAATAATGTACTATGCTAGTACCACTTTCTTTAAACTTTAAAGCTACCCAAAGATCTTCACTATCACTCTCCCATTGCAGCTTACGTAATCGGCTCGTATTTTTTGAGAATTGCAATTAAAACACCACCCCCGTCTTGTTTGTCGTTGTTTGCAAATTTTCGATCGCGTCTAAAAATGGTGTACCTACTGTCTAAAATTTCGTGGTCATAAATGGAATCGTTAAGCCAAGTCTCGGTAAGTAAGATAACATCAAAGTCGGCCTTCATTGCATTGACAAATATAGTTTGGGTTTTGGTCTTAAGACCTCTTACATTCTGGTAATATATGTTTAATTTCAATTTAGAGCCTGACACAACTTACTCGAAATTTTTTAGGAACTCCGTATCTTTAACTATAAAGCTCTTAGAATTTATATCTTTCCGCATGTGGATGCGGCCGTTGCGAATCCAAACGAACGCGTAATCCTTTTCTTTGGCAATTTTGCGAGTAGCCGCATGCAGGTTCTTGTTCACTGGAGATAGATGTTCGCTCACAAAAACAGGTGTCTTGGCTCCTGCTATGCCCAAGTGTGAAGAATTCAACTTGTCAATTTGATTTGTTCGATTAAATGTTTTTACGGCAGCAAGGAGTTCGTCTCGCACTAAAGGACTCGAAAGTTTTACGACTATTGAACGGGGTCTTTTGGAGTCTTTGTTCACTTTCGCTACTCTATGATAGTTTAAGAGTTCACCATTTTTTAAACCTCGGCCCACAGTAGTTGCCAATTGCAGGACAACAGACTTGATGTTTTCATTCTTATTCTCAGGCACACACTGGATTTCGACATTGCACTCACGTGACTGATGCTCCACTTCATTAAGGCGGGTGCTGAGATCAGTAACTTGTGTGCGCAAAACTTTATTTTCAAAGACCAGATCATCGATGATTTTATTTCTGCTCTCTAAAAGGATCTTCATTTCATCATAATTTGCTGACATGTAACTTAGACTATCAGCAAGTTCATCAATCTTAGACCTTGTTCCAGAGTTGTCTTTAGTGACATCTCGATTGATGTCACTTCGGAGTTTTGACATCGAATCATCAAGTTTTTTATCTATGTAATTTTTTAATTCGGTTACTATATCTGTACTAGGAATAACAACACCCTGTGCTTCAGATTTTGACTGGGAGGAAGCAGTATTTGAACTATTACTCCGCTTTTCCGCAGACTTGCATTCAGGGCATCGCCAACTCGCTTTGTATGTCCTAGACTCCTTTGCAAAATTTTCAGATTGAATTTCTAGACATTGATAATGAATTCCAATTTGGCATGCCGAGCATAATTTTAATTCATTTTGTTTTATTTGTTTCGAACACTTGTTACAGATAGTCATTTTAATAAATTTTTTTATAAGTTAACCCAAAGTTAAGGGTCTTTTTGTAGATGCGGCAACACTGATATGTCACAAACGTTGTCAGAGTCAATTCAAGTTGTCAATTGAATTTGACAGTTGAAATGTGGGTAAGAATATTTTAAAATTGAGGCAGTGGATTTTTTCTGATAATTGCGAGTATTTAATAACGACTTAGCTTCGATGTTTTTGGTGTGTATTCCCGATGGATAAGCTGGATAACACGCGATGATGTTCTCACAACTATAATCTTCCTTGGTAATAGCACTTTGGTTGACTTTACAATATTATTATAAAAGAATCGTAAATTATGTTAGAGAGTGAACTGTTCAAAAAAGGAATTTTTGACCGGAGAACGCCTTCGGAGAGAAAGGCATTTCATACACAACTACAAGTAATGATTATTTTGGTGGTGTTAACATTTTACTGTTTAGTGACTTGATGCAGCTTCCACAAGTAGCTAAATCTGTCAGCGGAGCATACTGAATCAGAATCAGAATCATTTATTGCATCCTCCTCCTCCTCGCGTCGTTGTCCTCATTGCTGAGGGTCGTGATTACCCCACTTGGAGTACTTTTGTCTGAATGGTGTCTCGCCACTTATGCCTATCCTTGGCGACGTGGAGTGCGTCATGTAGGTTGGTGTCCAAAGCCGTGCGGATTTGGTCAGACCATCTCAATGGACTACGACCTCTCGGGCGCTTGCCATCCACCTTGCCAGTAACCATGAGCTGCTCCAGGTTATGCCCCTCTTTTCTAGCGATATTATTTATTGCATACTACTGCTTTAAACAACCGCCACATTTAAGTGCTGAAATGGATTTATGGACGTTATATAGCTTCTGCAAACTGCCACAGGATGTGAGGCAAGAAGACAACACCACGTTTGTCGATATTTTGAATAGTTTACGGGTTAAAATCCTGGATCATCGTAGAGTACCACTTACTGGACCAGATGGCGAGTATGTGCGAAAATTTCCCACGACAAGACAGGTGGATGAATCGAACCACCAAATCAAAATCAAACGATGACCATCGAACTCGCCAAAATTTGCCGGTTGTTTGACGTGGTAGCATCAGATACATCCGTAGAAGCCAAAACCAAATGACAGCGGCCAAAACCCGAATTTATACTTTTTGATCCCAATAAAAGACGTATTAAGACACTAAAACTACACAATAAAAGACGTAACAGGAGGTATTGTTCCATTCTTAAAAGTTACCATTGGTACTAGGGTAATGTTGCGGAAAAATATTAAATTTGGACACGGCTTGGTAAATGGCGCTATGGAAGTCATCCGATAATTCGTATGGCCAGCGCTACGTCGTAACCGGGAGAGTTACCGCAAGCCGTTTTCGTTGAGTTCTATGACAAAACAATGCGTGGCAACACAGTCAGTTTGGGTGTCGAAATTGAGCCTAGCGCTGTCGAATTTGACGCGTTACGGGGTCAAGGTAAAGTCGAGCGGCACATGCTACCACTGAAACTATGTTAGGCTGTGACAGTGCACAACCTGCAAGGAACGACACTGGACAGAGCCGTCGTGGATCTAGGCGCTAAAATTTTTGCCAAGGGGCAAAGTTTATGTAATTTTACCTGGGACAGACTGTCCAGTTAGGTAGGCCCAACTTCGAAAAAAAAAACGCCCGAAGAACCCAACTCGGATGGGCAGCGTTCGGGAAGTTACGCGACATTTTCTCGTCAAAGATCCTGCAGTGCCTGAAGGCCAAAGTCGTCAACCAGTGTGTATTCCCAGTGATGACATATGGCACCGCGACGTGGTCCTTAACAGTGGCCCTTATGGACAAGCTCAGAGTCACTGAACGAGCCATGGAGAGAGCTATGCTCGGAGTTACTTTGCGCGATAAAATCCGGAACGTGGATATTCGCCAAACAACCAAAGTCACCGACATAGCTTTCAGAATTTGCAAGTTGAAGTGGCAATGGACAGGCCACATTGCTCGACGAACTGATAAGCGATGGGAAAGAAAGGTTCTCAAGTGGGTACCATGGTACACCGGAAGATGTAGAGTTGGTAGGCCCCCCACTAGATGGACTGACGATATCATAAAAGTCGCGGGTAGCTAATGGTCACAAGTGGCTAATAGCCATTCTTTGTGGCGTTCTATGGGGGAGGCATTTGTTCAACAGTGGACGTCTTCCGGCTGATGATGACGATGATGAAAGTTTATGTCGCTCTTAGTCGCGTCAGACAGCTAGAAGAATTGGTGTTTTAGATCCACGAAAGCTTATCAACGAGCCCCAAGACAAAAAGTCTCTGCAAGAACTGAAAGACCTCAAAGTTATCATTAATAATTAATTAATCATAAAAAAAAATATTTCACGTTATCTTTTGCGTGATATTAATTTCCAAAAAAATATAAGTTATGTTTTGTGGCACATTGTGCGTTTGAAAAAATATTGTTTTATCACTAAAAGGTACGAAATAATAAGAAATAATTTAAAAATTAAAAAACACGCCTGCCGTACCAAAAAGTGAACGAAAAAATTACAAACAAGTTACATGATTTTAATGTTGAATAGCTACAATGTAGGTACTAAATAGATTATATTTACTGTGCAATTAAAACACCATTGAACCCAGAAATGGAGAATAGATAACCAATCTTTTCATTGCAGTCGGGGGACAGTTCCTTGGAATAGTTCTTTACATGTCCCCTGACTTCGATGAAAATATTGGTTATCTATTCTCCATTTCTGGGTTCAATGGTGTTTTAATTGCACAGTAAATATAATCTATTTAGTACCTACATTGTAGCTATTCAACATTAAAATCATGTAACTTGTTTGTAATTTTTTCGTTCACTTTTTGGTACGGCAGGCGTGTTTTTTAATTTTTAAATTATTTCTTATTATTGTTATAGCAGCAGTCTCTCCTGCAACATATCTCCGGTTCCATTCGTCAAGCATATTCATGCGAATATTTCGCTTTATGAATGAAGCCGGACACAAGTCGTAGACATGTTTACGTTTGGAACCTTCAGCGGCTCCCTTGGCTAATTGGTTGGCTCTCTCATTACCCTCCAATCCTGCGTGGGCCTTGATCCAGAACAATTTTGTTATTTTGTTCTGGAGAGACAAAGTTGTTATATTTTCTCTGGCTTCCACTGCCAGGGGATGGAGACAACTGTAATTTATTACGGTCGACGATCCTTTATGCTTCAGTACTGCTCTGGTTGCTCTACATATAGCCAGAAGCTCGGCCTGATACACGGTGCAGTAATCTGGTAGAGCAAGCTTGAGGGTTCCGGTCTCGGTTCCGTTCTTCCAGATGGACAAGGCCGCTCCAACCGGTCCCCCAATCTTGCTCCCATCAGTGGCTCCTCCCTAATATAGGGGGACCACGAGGACGATGCCGGCACTTGTATGCCGGCATCCTTAAGAGTATGGCCCTTTATGGGGCACCTATCTGGGCTGACTCCCTCCGAAGGAGGGAGAACGCCACTGCACTCCGCAGGCCTCAAAGGGCCATTGCACTGCGGGTGGCGAGGGCCTACCGCTCGGTAGGATTTGGGGCAGCGTGCGCTCTGGCTGGCAGCCCTCCTTGGGAGCTCGAGGCGGGAGTGCTCGCCAAAGTGTACGAGTGGACGGCGGGGCGAAAGGCGCTCAGGGAGTGCATCGCCCTGGAAGAGCGGGAGGCTGTCCGGCGTGAGGCGAGGGAAGCTGTCGTCCAGCATTGGACGGAGGACCTCGCCACCGCCGCATTTGGTCGCCGTACCCTGGATGCGCTTGGGCCAGTCCTGCAAGATTGGATAGGGCGGCCCCATGGCTTCCTCTCGTTCCGTCTGGTGCAGGTGTTAATCGGGCATGGGTGCTTCGGCTCATACCTGCACCGGCTCGGAAGGGAGGAAGCAGCAGCGTGCCACCATTGTCCCGCGGCGGAAGACACGGCGCAGCACACCCTAGAGGTGTGCCCATCATGGTCCGACCTGCACCTCGGCTTGGTCGCAGTAGTCGGGCCGGATCTCTCGCTTCCCAGTGTGGTCAATGCCATGTTGGGGAGCGAGGGGGCCTGGGCAGCAGTCGCCTCCTTTTGCGAAGAGGTTATTTCTCAAAAGGAGGCGGCAGAGCGCGCAAGGGAGGACGACCCCCTTGCTGCGCCTCTGCGTAGGCGAAGAAGCCTTCCCCATCCCGGTGGTGAGCAGCGAGAGAAAGGCGCGGGGGCGTCTTCTCTCGCATTGCACATACTCACCACCTCCGTCGGGCGGGAATGGCCACGCATTCCTGGTCATTCCCGTCATTTTTTTTTTTTTTTTTTAGGTTAGGTTAGGTTAGGTTATTTTTATTATTTTATTTCTTTTTTCCTGTCCGGGCGCTTGTAGGCCCGGCCCGCGAGCTAACTACCTCTACTTATAATGAGGTACCATTACAAACTTTATTTCATGAATCATCTTTATTTACTTTTACATCATTTATTGTATAACTTAAGTCTAACTTAACTTAACTAAAGTTATCATGCGTGGCCGATGTGCTTGTCCAATCTATCTGTCGCAAGGCTGGCAAGGCGTCGGCCTAAAACATGCAACAAGAAATGTTCGGTGCATTGTAATGCTCCGAGATTTCCACTTTATTACTTTAAAACATCTATTGCATGCTTCTTATAAGTCTTCCTGGGATACAATCCTCTCCAGAGTGGATGTATTTATTATTAATTAATTGGCTCAGGTTTGCAATTTGAAACCGTTTATCAATAAGGTAATTATCTGCAATGTTATTTAATCTTTGGTTATAAATACATGAGATTGATTGTATTATGAATTTATAAGTAGCTGGAATCACATTATAATTTAAACATTTATTCAATTTATTATTATAAATAGCATTCAATTTGTTTATTATACATAGTAATTTATTGTAATTAATATCTGTGGGTAGTGTAACGTTAAGCAAAGTCATTTATTTAATTTTAATACATTGTAACTAATTTATATTGTATACATATTATAGTGTTATTTGTAATTCTTTTATATCTACTTGGTTATCAATATACTGTCTTAAATCTAGTTTATATTAAATTGAATACAGAATCTAATTGATTAAATGTAGGAAATGCAAGAAATAATAAAATTATACATTGCAAGGGTGTATGTATTATAATTATGCTAATTTGACTGTAGAGCCATTAGCCTTAGCTACCTTAAATACAATCTCCTCAGCATATGCTAAGAAGATTAGGCGGCAGTGGTCATCATTGAGCAGAGTTGATATCCTATCTATTCTTATTAACTGGTCCATAATGGACTCACAATTATGTCTGAGGATGGCGAATCTAGGGCACTCACACAGAATATGCAGTACTGTCTCTTCAGTAGCACCATCGCATATGCAGTATGGTGTTGGCGCTAGTTTGAATCGATGGAGATCTCAACAGGGACCCGTATGGGAGACCGTATAAGGCGGCGCGGAACAAACTGCGCCCCTTTGGTCCCCCGCTAACTGAGACCCTCGAGCCGTCGCTACTGGATGGGGTGGTTCGGACCCTGTTTCCAAACGGGTCCAACTTCACCCCACCAGTAATGGACCCCCCGCGGGAGGCGGCACCATTGGAAGGGGAGGAGGAGGAGGAGGCTCTTTCAGTGTCAGTGGCGGAATTTGAAGGAGAGGTTCTCCGTCTCCGCGCGAAGAGGACTGCCCCTGGACCGGACGGCGTCCCCGCGAGGGTGGTCGCTATCACCGCCCTCCAAATGGAAGAGAGGTTTCGGGACCTATTCAGCGCGTGTTTCACGGCTGGTAGGTTCCCAAAACCGTGAAAGGAAGGGCAGTTGTGCCTACTCCGAAAGGAGGGACGCCCGGTGGACTCCCCCTCGGCATACCGGCCCATCGTTCTGCTCGATGAGGTCGGTAAAATGTTCGAGGGGATCATCGCCAATAGGCTGAAAGGCCACCTGCGGAGGGTCGGGCCGGACTTGTCGGACGCCCAATTCGGATTTCGAAGGGGGCGTTCGACTGTGGACGCGTTGGACCGACTCAAGGGCCAGGTGCGGGAGGCTACGGAGGCAGGGGACGGAGTTTTGGCTGTGTCATTCGATATAGCCAACGCTTTCAACTCCGTCCCCCACTCGACAATCTTGGAGGCGCTCCGCTACCACGGAGTGCCTCGGTATCTGCAGTGTCTCCTGGCCGACTACCTGGGGGACCGTGCTGTCCTCCTCGTAGATCGCGCGGGCCAGCTCCGCCGATACAGTGCGGGATCCGGTGTTCCACAGGGGTCTGTCCTGGCACCACTCCTGTGGAACATCGGATTCGACTGGCTCCTGCGGGGAAGTCTCCTCTGTGGCATGAGTGTCATCTGCTATGCAGATGACACTCTTCTCACCGCCCGGGGAGGAGACTTCAGAGAGGCAGCGAGTCTGGCTTCGGCTGGCGGATCCCTAGTCGCGGGAAGGATCCGCCGACTAGGTCTGAAGGTGGCGCTTCAAAAGACCGAGGCCGTATTCTTCCACGGACCTCGGCGGCGCATTCCGCCTGACGCCCACATTGTCGTGGAGGGTGTCAGGATCGAGGTGAAGGCCCAAATGAAATATCTGGGCCTAGTCCTCGACAGCAGGTGGCGCTTCGGCCCGCACTTCAGCGGGCTGTCGGCGCGCCTGCTTAAGGTCGCGGGCGCCCTCTCGTGGCTCCTTCCAAATGTGGGGGGGCCAAGGGCACGATGCCGGCACTTGTACGCCGGCATTTTGAAGAGCATGGCCCTATACGGGGCCCCGATCTGGGCGGACTCCCTCCAAAGGAGGGAGAACGCTACTTCACTCCGCAGGCCCCAAAGGGCCATTGCACTGCGGGTGGCGCGGGCCTACCGATCGGTGGGATTTGCGGCGGCGTGCTGTTGTGTGGACCTATTCAGTTGTCTTAAAAAAAACAACTTAAGGACACACACACATTTATTTTATAAAAAAAATAAAATTATTAATATACACTTGACTTTTGAAGTTCCCGCAACTCACTTTTAACTACTAATTTGGGCAGAGGTTCCACCTGAAGGGTATACTGGTACTGAATCTGGTGACTCCTGGAGTTATCACAATAAATCTGAACGCTTAATTTTGGAAGCCACCGTTTATATAGAGAAAAATACTGCTGACAACGCGTAAATAGGTTTGTGAGGGATTCGGGCCTAGGTCAGCAATATATTAGGTGTAACACCTTCCTCCTTTAGAACGGAACATCCGAAATTAAGGATAGGATGTGAGTAGAAAATAAGTTATAGAAATAGTAATAAAGAAATCATTAAGACGTTATAGTAAGGGACTTGTGAGATGCAAGGACTTTACAATAGAATTTATATTTAAAGGAATTAGATTTAGGAAAAAGGAATAGCATTAAAAACAATTGAGTCATTAACATAGTAATTATCATTAGGTACTTATACTTAACTACAACAATAATCAAAACACATTAGCAGAAATAAAACAATAATATCAAATTTCACGTTATCATTTTAAACACAAGTGACTGTATAAAGTTAGAACTTATACATTTAAAACTAAGAAAGTTGCATAGAATAGGAACTTGGAAAATATTTCAAGTTTGCAAAGATTTAGATTTTTTTTTTTTTACTTAAGAAAATAGTAAGTTATTGTATAAAGAATTAGTATTATCATAATTAACAATTATTAAGTATTAGGTATAGTACATTAGAGTATAAAGTAGCACATTATAGAAATACGACATAGCATTAGGATTTAGAACTTTATTAGATATAGAAAATAACGTAAAGATAGGAATATAAAACATCAATTAAAATCAAGGTTTCTCCTCAGAGTTCTTGGTGAAGATGATGATTCGGAAGTTAGTTCGAGATCTGACATCTCGATGCTCGTTTTGCTTTTAACCCGAGTGTTAGATTTAGTATTACAGTGGTTGTATATTTGAACACAACAGCCACTTTTGGCACTAGTATTACAGAAACAGCGATACATCTTATACATTAAAAAAGAAAATACTGAGACGGAAAGAAGAGTTGTTAAAATGCTAAAATAGTAGCCATAAGTAATATGGTATGGTTGGTTCTCTATTTTATTTAATTCATCGACACTTTGCTCAAGGTTATGAGAGGCATATTGTAATGAATCAAGGTTGATCTGGGATAGCTTAATAGGAGTTAGTAGATGGATGCTCTTATTGAGTTTTTCTTTTGAGCAGCAGTCATCTTCTATTATGTTAAAATTAGGTGTCGGTAAATGAATTTGGACTTCGTATTCGCGTGATGGAATAAACTGCAATAGTTTATGATAAACTTTACAGTTTTTAGGAATTGAAAGGATTCCAGAACCAACGATATCATAATCATTAATGGAATCTGTACATTTAGAAGTTATTTTGGTGATATCTGACTGAACATAGAGCCATCTGTTATTACTTATCTCCTGCCAGATATCAATGTTACCTATTACTATCTTAAAATTACACGAACTAGGAATAGTATTTATGTGTTCCGTTAAAATTGTCACTTCGCACATTTCATTAGACACACTTGAATATATATTTTTCATTATGCACAAATAGTATTCGTTTGGTATCACTTTGCACTCACTTAGGTTGTCCAGCGGGGAATACAATAGCTTATCATTAGTTATTGCTAAATATTTAGTACTTGGTGTTATCATTGCAAATGAGTTCGGCTTATTTATGTCATGAGGAGTTGGTAGAGCATAAATGTGAAGAAGATTGTATTCAGTTAATGAAACTCAAGGAATTTTAATTACAAATACTAATTTATCATCGTTCACGAAAGATGCGACGTCTGCGATGTCTAAAAGCGTGTGAATATTATTAATGGAAATTGGGATTGGAAAGTTAGGATGAACATAGACGTTAGAAGATAGTTCATGAAAAAGTTGAATGGGACTTAGAATAGAAGGATGAACGATATTAATTTTACCAAATAGGATAGAGTCAATTAGATCTTTAATATTAGAGTTAAGAATCATCAGAGAACTTTCAAGAGCGCTGAAAGTTATAGCCAGGTGAGTATTTACCTCTAGACGGTTAGATCTATCAGATATAGTTTCTAGGATTTTATTAAGATTTTCCATGTTTTCGTTAAGATGCATTTCATTATCATTAAGACGCTTTATGGTTTGGTTAAATGTAGTAATGGTAGATGATATGACATGGATATTATTTTTCATAAGACCAGCTAAATGTCGTTGGTCATCTTGGACATTATTTATTGCATCTGTGAATGCCTTGGCGTCATCTTCGTCCAAGGATCCAAACAGTTGCTTTAAAATAGGACCGCCGAAGCCAAACCAGGCGGCTCTTTTAAATCTAGAAGTGTTAGTTGATGTTAAATGAGATAGTGAATGGAAGTTGTTATTGACATTGGTAAGCATGATTTCTAGAGGAGCTAGGACATTGTTACAGTCTATGCGCATTTGGTAAGAAGGATAGTTAGAGCAAATAGTTTTAGAATGATCTAGGATTAGTTTAAGATTGTTGATGTGCGGATTGAAATATGATATATCAGAAAATGTTAAGATATTGTAGAAATCATTGTAGAACTTGACTGTGCCAATAGGATCATAGTAGATACCGGGACTGTAGATGATTGGTGTGGTAAGATTTGGTATGGAGAGGGCCATGACTGTTATTCCTGGCACGATGGCCCTGGAACAGAATGATGAGCAAGTTTGACTTCGTCGAAATGGTAGCGAACATGTTTTCTATTAATGAGGACTGTGACATTATGATTGCTGTGAACTTTGATTATTTGATATGGACCTTTCCAGATGGGTGACAAAGCCTTACGCAATCTGTGATGGCATTTCACGTAAACCATTTCTCCAACATCGTAAGATACGGTTCGAGACCGTTTGTCATAGTATACTTTTGACCTTTCTTTACTACGAAGAAGATTTTCACGAGCTAGTTTATGCGTCATGGTAAGCTTATGTTTGAGATTTCTTATGTAGTCAGGGTATGTAACGTCAGGGGAGATGTCATAGATAGAACTTGGAATGTGGGGCTTACAGCCGAAGAGTAACTCATGAGGAGTGAAGTTAGTTGATGAATGGACACATGAATTATATGAGACTAATGCTGTGGGAAGATACTTGTGCCAATCGTTTTGACTCTCGTTGACATAGGATTTGAGATACTCTTTGAGAGTAGAATGGCTTCTTTCAAGAGCACCATTCGTTTGGGGATGGTATGGAGTAGAAAAGAGATGTTTGATCTTAAATAAAGCAGTAATTTGTTTGTAGACTTCGGCTATGAAATGAACACCTTGGTCGGAGAGTAACGTTTTGGGAATACCGAAGTGAGAAATGAATTTGATGAGACAGTTAGATGTCTGTTCAGCTGTCGATTGTGTGATGGGATAGGCCATTGAATATTTTGTCAGGTCGTCTTGGAAAGTAATAATATATCTATAATTTTCCGGACCAGATTCAGGTAGAGGACCTACGATGTCTGTGGCTATCCACTGTAGAGGCTCATAGGATGTAGAAGTTATTTCCATTGGAGCTCGATTTGCTAATCGGAGAGCTTTGTTCTGTTGACAGTAGGAGCAATGCTTAACATAAGATTCTATTTCAGATCTCATGTTTTTCCAGAAATAGAGTTCTTTTAATTTGTTGTACATTCGAGCAGTACCAACGTGACCACCTACTGGAGTGTCATGATTGTCTTTAAGTATGATTGGGACTTCAGTTGGTGTAGGGTATAGTATCTGGTTATGGTAAATATTTATTTTGATCTGTGTCTTATTAAAGAGGTAGGCAATCATTTCATATATTAGAGGGAATTTCAGTTTGTCAAATGGGTTTTCGAAGTCAGATATTGCAAATTCTTTAACGTCAGGGTAGTAGATAATGAGTTGATTGCGTAATTCTTTCAGAACTGCAAACTTATCTTTGTAAGAGGCAGATTCAAAGTGGTGAACCTTTGTAAAGAGATGGAAAAATGTTTTGTTTTTGGCCGTCGAAACTTTAATATGATGTAATTCTTTTTCCGACTGCATAAAACTTTCTTTGTCATCTATGAAGGATAGAATGTCTTCACAATAAAAGTTGGATTCATCAAGATCAATAGAGCTTGGGTAAGCAATAGTGGGACATGTAGTCTTTAGAAGACTTTGGTTATGTTCCACGATTTGAGTGTCAAAATTTATTAAAAATACCGGACTAGAACGGGACTTGAGGAAAGAATAGGTTAAGTTTACAGTAAGGTCAATGTCAAGATCGTCAATAGCGTTAATAGGAGGGCGAGATAGTCCATCGGCATTGGAGTTTATTTTGCCTGGTTTGTAGATTATTTCATAATCAAATTCTTCCAGTTTCAATCGCCAGCGGACGAGTTTACTACTGGGATCCTTGCAATTAAATAACCAGACAAGAGGACGATGGTCAGTAACAATTTTAAACTTTCTGCCATAGAGATAAGGTCTGAAAGTCTTGACACCGAAGATAATACCTAATAGTTCTTTTTCTGTGGTGCTGTAGTTTCCTTCAGCACTATTTAGAGTGCGAGATGCGTATGCGATAGGAAGGTCTTTTCCTATTTCGCCTTGCGAGAGGACGCAGCCTAAAGCGTAATTTGATGCATCGGTAGTAAGGATGAATTCCTTGGAAAAGTCAGGGTATTGTAGGATAGGAGCATTAGTTAATAAGGATTTGAGTGTCTCAAACGCTTGCGTTTGAGCGTCAGACCAAATGAATTCAGCGTCTTTCTTTAGAAGAGAAGTTAAAGGTTTTGTAATTTTCGAAAAGTCTTTAATGAATTTTCGATAATAGCCGACTAGGCCGAGGAAAGCTTTAATATTTTTTGGATTCTTGGGAGTAGGATAAGAGACAACAGCTTTGACTTTGTCTGGATTGGGAGAGACACCTTTATCAGTGATGATATGACCAAGATAAGCAACTTCGCGACGTAAAAACTCGCACTTATCAGGTTGCAATTTGAGATTATGCTCTTTGAGAGCTTTGAAGACTAGTCTGAGTTTTTCTATGTGAGAGGACAGATCGTGGCTATAAATTATGACGTCATCAAGATAAATAAAACAGTGCAGGCCTTGTAGACCTGATAAGACTGTATTCATCAGTCTTTGGAAGGTTGCAGGGGCATTTTTTAATCCAAAAGGCATCCGGGTATATTGAAAATGTCCGTTTGGTACAGAAAAAGCAGTTTTAGCAGAGTCAGCGTCACTCATTTTAATTTGGTGGAAGCCAGAAGCTAAATCGAGGGTTGAGAAGTACTTGCTGTGTCCCAGCTGGTCAAGGATTTCAGTTATATTCGGGATAGGATATGCATCACCTATTGTAATGTCATTGAGCTTCCTATAGTCAATGACAATACGCCATTTCTTTTGGCCAGAAGCATCTTGCTTCTTTGGAACTACCCAAATGGGAGAAGACCAGGGAGAATTAGAAGGCTGGATAATTTTCTGTTCAAGCGTTTTAGATATTTGCTTGTTGACTTCGTCTTTATGAACTTCAGGGTATCTATAAGTCTTAGTCTGGATTGGTTGTGAACTATTAGTTTTGATTGAATGTTCCAAAGTGTTAGTATGAGTCAAGAGGTCACCGTCAAGATGGAAGAGATCAGAGTATTCGGTGCAGAGATTATGTAATTCTCTTGTTTCTTCGTCATTAAGGTGAGAAGATCTGATCTGTTCTTTAACTCTTCGGAGTCTGTCAGGAGTCTGAGATGGCGGTGAAATATGATTGATCTGAGTTTCGTCAGGGAAATCACATGGATTAAGTTCAACACACAAAGATTTAATATATACGTCAGAGTCAGTAGTGTTGAGAATAGAGACATTAACATGATTATTCGGTTTAACAGAGACAAGGCAACTCGATACAAAAACGCCTGTTTGTATTTCAAATTTATCTATAAAACCGATTGAGACTTTAGGGTTAGCAACGTTGCATTCAATAATCGTTTCAGAACGTGCAGGTATGTTATATTCTGGTTTAGTAAAATGAATGGGTAGACTTTATTCTCCTATTTTGAGAAGACTTGATTCATAGTCGATGGTAGCATTTTTCGATTTTAGAAAGTCATTGCCAATGATTCCATCGAAGTTTATTTCAACAGAGTCTGGTATAACATTAAAATCAGCAAGCATAGTGTGATCTGAGAAGGCAATATCAAATTTAAATTGACCAAAGCTTTCGGTATATTCGGAGTTCTTATCGATGCCTTTGAACTTGATCTTCTTTGATTCTAGTTCAGGCATAGTTTGTAGAGAAGATTCTTTTAGCAGTGATATAGCAGCACCAGAGTCAACAAGGAGCACTAGTTGCTTATCTGCATAGCAAGATTTGACATAAACATGAGGCAAATGAATTTTATTATTATAGTTAATTTCATAAACAGTTTGGTAGTGATTTTCACATTCGGGCTTAAGAGTTGCGTCTGATTTTTTTGAATGTTGACGCTTTGAACGTGATTTCGAATACTTTGCCTTTGATTTATTTAAAGATTTTTGTAGTGAATGAGTTGTTTGAGTTCTGTGAGACGATTGAAGTGGTTGAGTTAGGGATTGAGACAATTGAACCGGAGATTGAGTTGGTTGAGACGATGGAGTCTGAGATTGAGTCAATAGGGGCGATTGAGTCGATAGAGACGGTTGAGTCGATAGAGACGAGTGATTCAGGGATTGAGCCGATGGAGACGATTGAGTCGATGGTGACAATTGAATCGGTAGAGACGATTGAGTTAAGGATTGAGGCGATTGAGTCGATGGACACGATTGAGTCGATAGAGACGATTGAGTCGATAGAGACGATTGATTTGATAGAGACAACTGGTTTAAGGATTGAGGTGATTGAGTCGATTGAGTCGATTGAGTCGATTGAGTCGATTGAGTCGATTGAGTCGATTGAGTCGATAGAGACGATTGAGGCAGGGATTGAGACGATAGAGACGATTGGTTTGATAGAGACAATTGGTTTAAGGATTGAGGCGATTGAGTCGATTGAGTCGGTTGAGTCGATAGAGGCGATTGAGACAGGGATTGAGTCGATAGAGACAGAGATTGAGACGATAGAGACGATTTAGTAGATGGAGTCAACTTAGTAGTGGTCGAACCATAAGATAGAGTCGGTTTAGTATAGGATTGAGACAGTCTAGAATAAGATTGAGCCGGCTTAGTATTGGATTGAGTCACATTAGTATAGGATTGAGTCGGTTTGGTCAAGGATTGAGTCAGGCTAGAATAAGATTGAGTCGGCTTAGTATTGGATCGATTCGATTTAATAAACGATTGAGTCAGGCTAGAATAAGATTGAGTCGGCTTAGCAAAAGATTGAGTCGGCTTAGCAAAGGATTGAGTCGGCTTAGCAAAGGATTGAGTCGGTTCAGTATACGATTGAGTCGATTTAGCAAAAGATTGATTAAAATAATCATCTCTGAAAGAAACATGTTTATTAGTTTTAGCAGACACAGAGGACATAGAAATAAAACCATGTAACTTATCGAAAATAACGTCGGTTTGTGTAGAAGATTCCGTACGACGTTGAACCGGAATCATATTAAGTTTAAATTATGATCAGATTCGGAGTCAGACATTTCATCGTAAAAATGAACCCTATTATTAGACTTAGGAATGTTTGGTTTGCCTTGTAGGCGTGCATTATTGTTATATTGGCGCTTACGACACTGAGATATATCGTGGCCAATATTTTTACAATATCTACAAATAATAGTATTAGAATGCGGAGCTTGTGGTATAGTAGAAGTCGACGGCCTTTGCTGCGGTTCAGGTATAGAGTGAATAGGACGCCTGTTCAGGAAGCAACTCCTTTCGGAATGTCCTGTTTTACCACAAGTCCTGCATTTATGAGACCTTGGTTCAGTAGTCCTTGACGAAGATTGCATATAGTTATGTAACTTTTCTTCTTGGATGGCTAGATCTATAGCTTCGTGTAAATTCGAAGGGTTACGACATCTTACGATGGTGGAGATATGGCTCGGAAGACTTAACAGAAAGGTGTGTAAGGCTAGGTTTTCAGTGTTGGCAATGCGACCTTTCATTTCGCTCGGATCTCGGGTTGAATGGGCAATGTCAGTTTGTAAACGAGTCAGACAAGTTTCTAATCGCAGGCTGTACTGCGAAACGGTTTCTGAAGACTTGGGCTTACAGTTTTGGAGGTCCAATAACAGGTGGTCCCTGTGTTTGGTTTCTCCAAAGGTAGACTTCAAAAACAGTTTCAATTCTGACCAATTTTCAAAGACTTTAAGCGAACATGCCAACTCGGCTTTGCCTTCTAATTGAGATATAATAAATTTAAAAAGCAAATCCGTTTGCGAAGATGATGCTAAATTAATCGCATTATCGCAGTTTTTAATGAACGGTGATAGCTTATGTCGGTCTCCGTTAAATGGTTTAATAAATTTCATTAAAATATCAAACTGAATTTCTTCCGACATCTCTGCTTTGTAAGGTTTGTTAGAGTTGTTAGGAAGAGCCATATTTGCAATGATAATACACAATAAGTACACGAAATAGCAATGAAATAATAATAAGATATTGTATTAGAATTTAGCACTTACAGGAAAGTCAGCGGCAGTATGTAGGTCGACATTCAACACGTTCCTGCGCGTCAGCGTTTTGTGGCGCGTGCGGCCGGCGCTAGCGGTTATTCACCTTGGCTCGGCTGCGACTCCTGGGTCTTCAACTAGGCTATCGGCTTGGTACTCGGTAGTGAACCAAGTGTTTCAGCTCGACAGCAGGCAGCTTGGCTCAGCGGCTGGTTGAGAACCAGACTATGTAGAACCTGGCAGCAGGAAATGTTGGTTCAATATGGTACTCGGGTAGTAAACCCCGGGTATGGTGGAACTCCGGCAGTAGTGGTGGTGCAGGTAGAGGTGCAGTGCCAGGCAGAGAGCCTCAGCACGGGCAGTACTTCGTCTTCTTTAAGTCAATATGGCCAGCGCAGCAGGGTGCAACCGGTCCTCGTGAAGGGCAGGGCGGCAGTATGCAGGCGATGACCAGTGCGGCGAAACCAAAGAAATTGGTCTCAGCCACTCTCGTGCAGTAGGACGACCTCGTCAGGTAGGGAGGCCAAGGGACTAGATCCCATTTAATTCTGACACCAAAATGTTGTGTGGACCTATTTAGTTGTCTTAAAAAAAAACAACTTAAGGACACACACACATTTATTTTATAAAAAAAATAAAATTATTAATATACACTTGATTTTTGAAGTTCCCGCAACTCACTTTTAACTACTAATTTGGGCAGAGGTTCCACCTGAAGGGTATACTGGTACTGAGTCTGGTGACTCCTGGAGTTATCACAATAAATCTGAACGCTTAATTTTGGAAGCCACCGTTTATATAGAGAAAAATACTGCTGACAACGCGTAAATAGGTTTGTGAGGGATTCGGGCCTAGGTCAGCAATATATTAGGTGTAACAGTGCGCTCTGGCTGGCACCCCTCCTTGGGAGCTCGAGGCGGGAGTGCTCGCCAGAGTGTACGAGTGGACGGCGGGGCGCAAAGCCCGCGGGGAAAACCCCACCCTGGAGGAGCGAGAGGCCGTCCGGCGTGAGGCGAGGGAAGCCGTCGTCCATCATTGGACGGAGGACCTCGCCGCCGCCACTTTTGGCCGCCGTACGCTGGATGCGCTTGGGCCAGTCCTGCAAGATTGGTTAGGGCGGCCCCATGGCTTCCTCTCGTTCCGTCTGGTGCAGGTGTTAACCGGGCACGGGTGCTTCGGCTCATACCTGCACCGGATCGGAAGGGAGGAAGCAGCAGCGTGCCACCATTGTCCCGCGGCGGAGGACACGGCGCAGCACACCCTAGAGGTGTGCCCATCATGGTCCAATCTGCGCCTCAGCTTGGTCGCAGTAGTTGGGCCGGACCTCTCACTTCCCAGTGTGGTCGATGCCATGTTGGGGAGCGAGGGGGCCTGGGCAGCGGTCGCCTCCTTTTGCGAAGAGGTTATTTCTCAAAAGGAGGCGGCAGAGCGCACAAGGGAGGAGGACCCCCTTGCTGCGCCACTGCGTAGGCGAAGAAGGGGTGGGAGAAGGCGATTGAATAATCACCTTCCCCCTCCCGGTGGTGAGTAGCGAGAGAAAGGCGCGGGGGCGTCTCCTCTCGCATTGCACATACTCACCACCTCCGTCGGGCGGGAATGGCCACGCATTCCTGGTCATTCCCGAGCCCCTCCCGCAGGGAGGGGCGTGTAGGCCCCGCTGTAAAGCGGGCGGTCGTCGGCGGAGGACTGGACGTAAAGGCTCCGCCAGTCTCCCAGTCCTCCTCCATACAGACGATGCTGGAATGCCGCTGGGTCGTTTAGTGGGTATACCTGTCTTATGCAGGGGAGTCCCACATAACCCCCCCATCCCCCAATGGGGGGGTATGCGTAACGCATTTTTCCCAGCGAAAAAAAAAAAAAAAAAAAAAAGGTTGGGCGGAGGCACTCCGCTATCACGGAGTGCCTCGGTACCTGCGGTGTCTCCTGGCCGACTACCTGGGGGACCGAGCTGTCCTCCTTGTAGATCGCGCGGGCCAGCTCCGTCGGTATGATGTGGGGTCCGCTGTTCCACAGGGGTCTGTCCTGGGACCACTCCTGTGGAGCATCGGATTCGACTGGCTCCTGCGGGGAAGTCTCCTCCGTGGCACGAGTGTCATCTGCTATGCGGATGACACTCTTCTCACCGCCCGGGGGGGAGACTTTAGAGAGGCGGCGAGTCTGGCCTCGGCCGGCGGATCCCTAGTCGCGGGAAGGATCCGCCGACTTGGATTGAGGGTGGCGTTGGAGAAGACCGAGGCCGTGTTTTTCCACGGGCCTCGGCAGCGCATTCCCCCTGACACCCACATTGTCGTGGAGGGTGTCAGGATCGAGGTGAAGGCCCAGATGAAATATCTGGGCCTAGTCCTCAACAGCAGGTGGCGCTTCGGCCCGCACTTCAGCGGGCTGTCGACGCGCCTGCTTAAGGTTGCGGGCGCCCTCTCGTGGCTCCTTCCAAATGTGGGGGGGCCAAGGGCACGATGCCGGCGCTTGTACGCCGGCATCTTGAAGAGCATGGCCCTATACGGGGCCCCAATCTGGGCGGACTCCCTCCAAAGGAGGGAGAACGCCACCTCACTCCGCAGGCCCCAAAGGGCCATTGCACTGCGGGTGGCGAGGGCCTACCGATCGGTGGGTTTCGCGGCGGCGTGCGCTCTGGCTGGCACCCCTCCTTGGGAGCTTGAGGCGGGAGTGCTCGCCAGAGTGTACGAGTGGACGGCGGGGCGCAAAGCCCGCGGGGAACACCCCGCCTTGGAGGAGCGAGAGGCCGTCCGGCGTGAGGCGAGGGACGCTGTCGTCCATCATTGGATGGAGGACCTCGCCGCCGCCACTTTTGGGCGCCGTACACTCGATGCGCTTGGGCCAGTCCTGCAGGATTGGTTGGGACGGCCCCATGGCTCCAAGCGGAGATCCTCGCCGAAGTGTACCACTTCGTGGCGGCGAGGAGATCCCGCGGGGAGCCTCCAGCGTGGGAGGAGGTCCACCGGTCCCTGGACAGAGGACGGTGGATGCCATTCGCCCGGTCCTCCGGAGGTGGGTAGGGCGGCGATTCGGGTCGCTGACCTTCCGATTGGTGCAGGTGCTTTCCGGACACGGATGTTTCGGAAAGTACCTGCATCACATAGCGAGACGGGAGGCGACCCCCGCCTGTCACGAGTGTGGAGCGCCAGAAGACACGGCGCTCCACACGCTGGAGGAGTGCGCCGCATGGAGTCCCATGCGGCACACCCTCACAGCGGTCATTGGCGCAGATCTGTCGCTGCCGAGCGTGGTTAACGCTATGCTCGGCAGCGACGGATCGTGACAGGTGGTGGTCTCATACTGCGAAGCGGTGATGGCGCAGAAAGAGGCCGCGGAGCGGGCGAGGGAGGACGACGTCCTCGCGGACCCGCTCCGGCGTAGACGAACTGGGGGGAGGAGAAGGCGGTTCGGGCGCCTTCTCGCTCTTTCCTAGTGCTGTGCGGATCATCGGTGGAGAGTCGGGGGATTCTCCACTGGCTTGCACGATCCCACACGTCTGGGGGATGGCCCCAATGAGCCGGGTCATCCCTCCATTGGCCGGGGCCCGTCATCGGTGACGGGCCGGCCGCTGGGGCGAGATGGTGACTGCTAACGCTACCCCATTTCGCCCTACTAGGCGGCAGACTGCTCATCCCGGGTTTTTAGTGGGTAACCTCACTTACTACCCCCCCGAGGGGGTAGTAAGGCCCTTCAGGCGAGGACTCCCACATAACCACTCCGCTCCCCCCGGGGCGGGTGGTATCCATAAAGGATTTTCCCGGGTGAAAAAAAAAAAAAAAAAAAGGCGAGTTAGACATGAGTTACAGGTCTTGGGGAAACCTTCTGGTGCCAAGTACTGGGAGCCGTGTCTACAGCGCCTGGGCCCTCCGAACTCAAGCCGAGGAAGACGTGGGGGGTGTTGAGGGAGGAGGGAAACACTGATTACGACTTCTCGCGGCTGTGGTTGCCAGTAACAGTTGGGGAAGTGAAGACAACCTACGTAGACCCGCACAGCGCTCCCGGTCCGGAGGGAATTCGGGCCGCGGAATGGAATAAAGTTTCTGATGAGACCCGGGCGGCTCTCTTCACTTACTGGTTGTACCGAGGTGAGATCCCCGAAAGACTGCGGCAATGCCGAACGATCTTTGTGCCAAAGAAGGATGTCCCTGTGGATCCGAGTGACTATCGGCCGATCACGATCGCGTCGGTACCGCTTCGGCATTTGCACACGATCCTGGCACGAAGACTTTTGGCTTGCTGTCCACCTGATATGAGACAACGCGGATTTATCTGCGCCGATGGTACCCTAGAAAATTCTGGGGTACTTGACGCCGTATTAGGGGATAGTCGGAAGAGGTTACGAGAATGTCATGTGGCGGTGTTAGACTTCTCCAAGGCATTTGATACGGTGTCGCATGCGGCCCTAATCGAATTGCTGAGGATGAGGGGCCTGCCTGGGCAGTTTTGTGACTATATCGCTCGCTTGTACGAAACGGCCACTACCATCTTGGCCGTAGGCGAAGACGTGAGCGATCCGATTACAGTTGGACGTGGAGATCGTCAAGGAGACCCATTGTCGCCCCTGCTGTTCAATATGGCGATGGATCTGATCCTAACCAACCTGCCTAAAGACGTCGGCTATATGCTAGAAAGGGAACGCATCTCGGCTCTGGCGTATGCCGACGACTTAGTCCTGCTCGCAGGATCGAAGGCGGGGATGCAGGCATCGATTTGGTCTAAAACTCAATCATGCTAGGTGTTCAGTTCTCTCTATGGTGCCGGACGGGAAGCACAAGAAGGTGCATTACCTCTCGACTCGAACCTTCAAGGTCGGGAAGAGATGGCTGAGGCAGGTCTCTTGTGTCGAACGATGGCGCTATCTAGGAGTGGATTTCCAGTCGACTGGGTCTGTCACAGCCGCAACAGCGACTTGAGTTGGTAAGAAACCATCTGCTGCCGAGATTTCTGCATGGCCTTGTGCTAGGCGGAATCACGGACGGCAGGTTACGAATGATCGATGTGCGGATTCGGGCGGCTTTGCGAATGTGGCTGAGGCTTCCTGCAGATGTGCCAACTGCCTATTTTCATGCTAGTATCAAGGACGGAGGCCTAGCGATCCCATCTCTGAGGTCCTGCGTTCCGGAACTCATTTTACGGAGGTTCGGGCGTATGGAATTCTCTGAGTGGTCAGTGGCTAGAGCAGCCTTTAGGTCCGATCGAATTCAGAGAAAACTGAGATGGGCAGAGAGGCTATTTGCCAAACTTTCACGGGAAGACCCGAAGACTGGAATCAGATCGACGTCCTTATTTTGGAGGGAGAGTTTGCACGCCTCTGTCGACGGATTCGAATTGAGAGAATCCACAAAATGCCCTGCTTTAACGAAGTGGATAGGGCCACAGAGTAATAGTCATTCAGGTCGTGACTATGTGTCGTTCGTACACACGCACATTATTGCGTTACCCTCGCAGGTACGCAATACAAGGGGTCGCAGAACGGTGGAGACGGAGTTGAACTGCCGTGCAGGTTGCATGGTTAGGGAGACGACGGCTCACACCATCCAACAATGTGCTCGAACACACGGGGGGCGAATTCTCCGCCATAATAAGGTAGCGAAGGTTTTGGTTTCCGCCATGGTTGAGCAGGGTTGGACCGTGGAAGAAGAACAAAGGATACAGACGGCACTAGGCCTCCGTAAACCCGACATCATCGCCGCGAGGGACGGTGTGATAGTTATCGTCGGATAGATAGTTGATGTGCAAGTAGTCTCGGGTCAGCGGCCTCTCGACGACGCTCATCGTGACAAACGTGCGAAGTACGGGAAGCACGATGAGTTAGTAGAGAAGGTAGCTGACAAACTAGGACTCTTAAAAACACATGTCAGCTCGACCTCTTGTGCTTTGTCCTGGCGTGGTGTTTGGAGCTTTGGTTCCTATAAAGAACTAAAGAAGCTCCTTGGGTTGAAGGAGGCCTTTTTCCAAATAGTGCCGGGATTAGTTTTGAGAGGATCTCATATGAACTGGTCAAGCTTTAACCGCATCACGAGTCGTACCTTTGGAGAGCACTGGGAAACGTAGGATGTGTACCTGAATTTCCGTCGCACTTAAGGGCTGCCGCCGTGCCCGAGGAGGGGCTGTCCTGTCCGGCCGGCGCACATCCCCTGTGCGTCGGTCTGCTTGACTTGCCCTATTTTGAACGAACCCAGCCTCTCACCCATCATCTACGGCGCAATAGCTAATTGCTCCATAGACCGGAAACGACGGCAGGCTGGGCCATAGTGGACAGGGCCTGTTGTATGTCTTGGATGCTCCATAATGATTAAGCGCCTTCCTTTATGTCTGAAATGATGGCATAATTATAAGGGGTCACTAATCTAGGGTTGAAGCATTCTCGTGGGATGGTTAGTTGTAAATTAGCCAAATGCCTCGTCATCTAATTAGTGACGCGCATGAATGGATTAACGAGATTCCCACTGTCCCTATCTACTATCTAGCGAAACCACAGCCAAGGGAACGGGCTTGGGAAAATCAGCGGGGAAAGAAGACCCTGTTGAGCTTGACTCTAGTCTGGCATTGTAAGGAGACATGAGAGGTGTAGCATAAGTGGGAGATCGTTCGCGGTCGTCACTGAAAAACCACTACTTTCATTGTTTCATTACTTACTCGGTTGGGCGGAAGCGGTGTGCGGTCGATTATATCGGCGCGGACACGGTGTTTCGTTCCAAGCGTGCAGAGTGGCGACGTGGCGGCAACGCTCGTCGCCGTCCAACTCCCGCGTGATCCGGTTCGAGGACACTGCGAGGCGGGGAGTTTGACTGGGGCGGTACATCTGTCAAAGAATAACGCAGGTGTCCTAAGGCCAGCTCAGCGAGGACAGAAACCTCGCGTGGAGCAAAAGGGCAAAAGCTGGCTTGATCCAGATGTTCAGTACGCATAGGGACTGCGAAAGCACGGCCTATCGATCCTTTAGTTCTAAAGAGTTTTTAGCAAGAGGTGCCAGAAAAGTTACCACAGGGATAACTGGCTTGTGGCAGCCAAGCGTTCATAGCGACGTTGTTTTTTGATCCTTCGATGTCGGCTCTTCCTATCATTGCGAAGCAAAATTCGCCAAGCGTTGGATTGTTCACCCATCAAAAGGGAAAGTGAGCTGGGTTTAGACCGTCGTGAGACAGGTTAGTTTTACCCTACTGATGGCTCGTCGTTGCGATAGTAATACTGCTCAGTACGAGAGGAACCGCAGTTTCGGACATTTGGTTCATGCACTCGGCCGAGCGGCCGGTGGTGCGAAGCTACCATCCGCGGGATTATGCCTGAACGCCTCTAAGGCCGAAGCCAGCCTAGCCGAATCCGGCAAGGATATGCTCACTGTGGAGCCCCGAGAGTCGGGAGGCTCTAAACAATGTGACTTTACTAGTCGCGCTTCACTCCGTGAGATGCTGACGCCGAAGCCCATTTGGATCGCGAAGATCGGTGCTGCACCCTTAACGCTTGCATCACGGCTCCGAAGGTCCGAATTTACCTCAGTTCGATGTCGGGGCTCGGAATAGTCTGTAGACGACTAACGTTCCTGGCGGGGTGTTGTACTCGGTAGAGTAGCGTCGTGCTGCGATCTGTTGAGACTCAGCCCTACGCCAGGTGATTCGTTATGTGTATAGTGTACACACAGCGCGAACTCACCTACACTGTTACAGTCTAGGATACCTACCACGCGAACCGACCGCCTCGTTACTTGGCTTACACTTGTATATATCACACTTTCAACATGTTTATTTTATTTTTATTCACATATTTTTATTGTTTTTAACCGACTTCTATAAATCTATCCATTTTTTTATTCGATTAAGTGACCCAATTTTGTCATTTTTTTATTTGAAATATAGTTTCTCTCATGTGGTCCCATTTAAATTTGATCAAAATCGCTCAAGCCGTTTTGAAGTTACGCTCCATTAACTGGTTATTTTTTTCCTCTCTTGATGATATACTTACATAATAGGTACTTTTGAACTTTCGTAGTATAGAATAGACTTCAACAAGTTATTTGTCACTAAATTAAAGCCAATTTATGTAATTATTTTTTTCTTCTGTTTCAGGTAACAGCATGATGTCTACATGAAAAAAAAATTGTTGAATAAAACCTAACAAGTGAGTAATTAATCTTGATTAACGTATTTAAGTTAGTCTACAAGCTTTTGTCACTTTGTGGTCACTTTTCAAATCACTAATGTTAGCTAACCTAAGTTATAAAACGAAAAATCTTGGCTAATTATTCTTGATTTGTCAGGTGAAATGAAATCTCTTTAATATTAAGAAACAAACAAAATAAATATCCGAGCTAATCTAATTAAATTCGCTAACCAAACCTACAAATTGTACATAGTAATGTCTAATAAGCAATCCTGTTATTTGCTTTTTTGTCAAATTGCCTTTTTATTTGTCAAAACCAATCTAATTAAAGTTTAGAAATTGATAATTTTAGCTAACATACATAATTAGTCATATCTACCTAGTAAAAATATTGACTTAAAAAAAACTAGATTTGTCAAATTCAACTGAAAACATTGAATATTTTATCCAACCTAACCTTCCAAAACTTAATTAGGTAATGGGTCTGGATAAATACATGTCAAAATACCCTTACTCACGATTTTCAAGTAAAACCTTTATATAAAAAAATCTAGTATCCCTAAAACTGATTATCAAAACCAAAACAATCACAGCAATTCGGACTGTTTTAGTCAAATGCAAGCATCAACTAAGACTAAAATCCAACATAACAGTTTATCATAGTTAATCTTGCTTTTACAAATTTTCGTTTAGTCTAGATTTGCAAATAATAAATTTAAAGTTGACCTATCCAGTCAACTTAGTCCTAATTTGGTTAAATCAGTGAAAAATATACAGATCCTTAGGCACTAATATTTAAAAACAAGTAGAAATTTCTTAAAATGCTTTATATACATCTCATTCGGTAATATTGTAATTATGAAATGAAATACAGACTTTTATTGGCATATTTTATATATATAATTCGTTAAAAAGCATTATTCTCCTAACAAAACAATGCTTTAAAACAATTTTTTTTTATTATTAAAGTACAATGTGTCCCGACCATGGAGGTTTCAATTCAATTTAAGCACACATTATCTTTGGTGAGCGCGCTGCTCGCGTGTTAGTTGGATTAATGAAAGTCAAAGTAAAAACCATTTATTCAATATAGGCGTCTACGACGCTCTAAATAAATTTTAATATTGAAATATTCTAATTGTACCTACTGCCTCGTTCAGCAAACAAGGCTGTATAGAGCCACTCCGAATCAACTATAAATTAACATATTTATCGTTATATATATAATATCAAAAAGAGTATAATAAATCACTTAACTTCACAACATGTTGATTGGGCAGCACTTCGTCGTTAAAGACTATTTCGACACAAGTTTACTTGCTCCCATTTTATAGAAAAGCACAAACTAAGTGACAAAGCGAACTACCGTCACAAACACAGTACTCTTTAAAGTTGACAATTGTGTGATTTCAAGCTCTATACATATGGCGATAAGTGTAATAAAATCTTCATTGTTTTTACACATATAAATAAGGTTCTCTCACATGATCAGTTACACTACTTATAGTAAAAATATCATCAAATAATGATTCCATTGATCATGACAATCAATATAATTATGATGCTTAATCACAGTCCCACAAATAAACAAAATTAGTTACAGTATTAATTCAAACCACAGATAAAATGTCACACTTAACAGTGGTTTATAACACATTTCAATCTCGTGTCAAGGTATTTTAGACAGTATTTTAACGTTACTATTTATTTAAAAGGTGTTCAATTGATGGAACTGTTTGAACTCGCATTTTGTTTATTTCATATGAAAGTAAGTAATTTGATTTCCACAAAGAATACTATACGAAGTTAAAATGAACGATCAATTGATCACATCATTATGTAGAAAAACACATTTAATTCTCGTGTCAAGGATTTAATTATTTTAACGATAATATTTATTTAAAATGTGTTCAATTGATGGAACTGTTTGGAATGGCATTTTGAATATTTCATTTAAAAGTAATTCATTTGATTTCTACAAAGAAGGATGACATTCGAAAGTGGAGGCTCGTTCGGTGCAGAGCAGAGAGAAGTTGTGCTGTTGTTTTCCCTGTACTGTTGACGTCATAACGTCATTTTTTAACTTCAGTGCAGTGATGAAGTGTTTAATTCGTAAAATGTTTACTGACCTTGCTCCGCCGAAACAATTGCAGGCGTCGACCGAACGGAATGTTGCGCTCGTGTCGCCACGGTCGTCGGTTACAGCGCAGCGCCGCCCGCGGAACCTGAATATCTACCCACTAATCACATTTTAAACTAAAAGGTTGGTAAAAATATAATATTATCTGCTAAGGTGTAATTATTGTTATTGTTTATTTAGAACACGTGTAATCTTTGATTAAATACAATGCAATATCTATTCGATTCGTGACATTAGGGGGTTATTATTAGTGGGTGTAGTAGGCCGACACCATTCGACCTATAAATTCGCGGTCAGGAATAGTATTTTGAATCCATAACGCTATGCATAATTGACAGTGCAATATAAGCCTTGCTTACATCGTCACGCTAACAATGCTAGCCGTACATTCTATGACATATTTTGTTATCTTGTGGACTGTGGATGGACAGATCTTTAGATGAAACACACCAAGCTAGGGTAAGGCGGCCAACCGTCCCGCATTCTGCGGGACCGTCCCGTAATGCGAGCTGTAGTCCCGCTTTGAAATAATTAATATATTAGTCCCGTAAAACGTTGAATGCGTCCCGCATGTCCCGCATGCCTAATTTACAACCACACACATTTAACATAACACACCCACCACCTACACGCGCGCACTAGAGATGGGTCGTCGACGCATTTAACGTAGACGAAACTAGACCGTCCATTTTCTTTCGTGGACTAGTCGATCGACTAGTTAAATTCATCGACTAGTTGATTTATACCGACGGCGTTTTCTTTATGGACGATTAGTCGACTCGATCCGTTACGTACGACTATTCAACTAGACTAGACGCATTAGTAGTAGTAATGAACGAGTATTCAAGTTAAATGAAATTTGTATCGTAGTTTTATATGTTACGTATCACAAGCATATTATTGAAAAGTTTGGCCTTCCCTACATACTTTTTCCAGGCTAAGGACTGGCTAAATAGAATTTATAATAGTCGATTATTTTCCCTATTTAGGCGTATTTAGAAGATCAATTGATTCTATTAACAATCATTGTTTTTTTTTAATGTGTTTTATGTACAATATTTACGACGGCAATGACGTAAAAATAGATATTTGCTTCCGTTTTAGATGGCTTTTCAAATTTGCCGCAGTAGATTTATACGCCAATTTTTCATACATATATTTAGCATAGATTGCAAATCGCCTTTCCACTAGATATGTCCTTTTCAAAGTGATGCCATAATTCACTTAAATTTCGTCCTGCCATTTTACTGTTTCCTACACTAAAAAGTTCACTTAGGTATATCACCCTATCTACTTATTAAAATCAACCATAAAGTTTTGAAAGTTTTTTAAACTATTTACATATAATTTACACTATTCACAATAATAAAATACTCGTATGTAACAAACATTTAATCAAATTTTGAAACTATAGTACGTAATTTGGTTAAACACGAAATAAGAAAGTTTCTAATAAGTGCATCGTTCGCGTTTCGACTGTAGTCAAGGCGCCGCGCGGCCGGTCTACGTCTATGACGGAGCATCAACACAATACGCTCAATGTTATTATCAACTCAGAGCTCCTAGATTTAAAGTTCAATTTTGTCTGCATGGACGGTCATTTCAACGCGTTGAAATGACCGTCCAAAACATGCTCAATGTTATTATCAACTCAGAGCTCCTACATTTAAAGTTCAATTTTGTCTGCATGGACGGTTCAACGATTTTAACGCGTTAAAATGACCGTCCATGCAGACAAAATTGAACTTTAAATGTAGGACCTCTGAGTTGATAATAACATTGAGCGTGTTGTGTAACGGACCAATGAATGAATATATTAACCGACTGTGTTCACGAGTCGTCGTCGCGTTGACAGTCGCTATGAACTTTGTATAGACTACAATTTAGCCGTCCTGCCGTCTACAGATTCTACTAGTCCGTTCATCGTCGATGAACTGTCCGTTCGTCTATTGTACGTTGACGGTCGAATTAACTAGTTCGTTCATTCAACGCTCTTCTCTAGCGCGCACAAACAAGAAGAATAACACCACAGAACATCGGCAGAAGGAGGTATATGAAACAATCAAAAACACCGGAATATCATTAAAAAACTGCTTGTCCTACATGTGCCTACCGAAAGAGTATTTTCGTTGATAAATACTCTGTGGATGCCTGAAAAATCGTGACTACAAGTGGTAGCACTACAGCTTTGCTTGTACAAGCAAATATAGGCTGTTGTGAACACACTTTTTTTGCCCTGTGGCAACACTAACTAATACATGTCGTGATGTTTTCTCCGTATTTTAATAATTATTTTATATAGAAAATAAGGCTAATTTGTTGTGTTTTCAAGTAAAAAGTGTTAATAAAAAGTAGCTTTATATAGTGAACATAGCCTGTTGGTGACATATTCACTAAACAGTGAATAAAAATCATAGTGCGTCATCCTGCAGCAGCGGTTGGAAATTCAAACACCTTGGATTTACTGGGGAGTAATATGTCTAAAATCTATCTCTAAGTACACATTTAACACAATTCCACTAACACTCACTTGGTGAGCTACGTTAATAATCACACATTGGCAGTGTACTGACTCACTTTGCTTGACAAAATAGTGGAAGCAAAGTTGATGTTTTTCTTTTGTCTCAGACATATCACTACTATTTGACACCCAATCCTAGCTGCAACTCATTCTCAAAGTTATTTATTTGTAGTAGTCAAGTCTACAAAAATTACCTGTTATAAAAAACATATTGTGGCGGCGCACGTTTAACCTTTTTTAGTTGGTATACAATCTCGTTAGTATAGATTGTCAGGAGTTGTCAATTTAAATATTTTAGAATAGATAAAAAGTTTGTTTATAAGACGTCAGACTGAAAAAGTCGAAAATGATATTCAGGAATTATATTAGTTTGATACAACAAGAAAAGTGTATCGTTACTTCTACGACCTTAATCTCTTCATATTGGTGACCCCGACGTGATATTTTGTTGTGTGTTGTTACAATTTTTAATATATACATTTAATGAAATAGGTTATGTAGTTAGGTGGTAACTAAGTATTATTTATTTATTTATTTATTTATTTATTGATCTAATAACGTCATAAGACAATTACAATTAAATCACAAATTAAACGGAAGATTAAAGACATACAAATTAAATATTACACAAAGTCAAAAGATAATACATATTGAATACAAATAATTTAGTCAGAAAATAAAATAAAAATCAAGGCATGTCATCTATCTCAAATGAGTTGTCAGGGCTTTTTACATTTCTATTCCATTGGTCTGGTACATTTTCACAATAATTCCTAATAGCTAATTTCATGAATTTCCAATCGTCAAAAAATAAGTCACAATCAGTGCTGGCAGCTAGGAGCTCATTTAGATGGCGCCGTGTGCGGAGCAGCGGTGACATCGAGCGCGCCACAGTGCAAGTCGTATCAACTGCAAACAAGTTGTGCGGCCTACCACGCCTATTCGCTGGAGCCCACGGATCGTCAGGCACGAACAGTGTGCAAACTAAATTAAGCAGCTCCATGGAATCAGCCAAGCCTCTGAGTATCTTACAGCACATTGTGAGCTGATCTATCATTCTTCTCAACTCCAGAGAATTATAGCCGAGCTGGCCCAGTAAAAACTTAGTGGGGTAAAGATACGGATAATACCCGTACACTCTTTTGTACAATGACCTTAGAAAAGCTTTTTGGATCTTCTCGAGCATTCGGGTGTAGCTGACATGGTACGGGTTCCAGACGCACGCGCTTGTCTCGAGCTTGCTCCTAACCAAAGTGTTGTACAAAGTTATAATTACCTGGGGATTTTCAAAGTCCTTCGAGTTTCTCAGAACGAAGCCAAGGCGACGATAAGCCTCTTTGGCCAGGTCGGAAACATGGTCATGAAAAGTTAACGAACGATCAAAAGTTACTCCAAGGTCTTTGATCTGATTCACCCTGCAAATAGGTAGATTATCCAAATTATAAACAAAATTGACAGGAATTCTTTTCCTGTCAAAAGACATTACTTTGCATTTAGATATATTAAATTTAATTTTATTAGCCACACTCCAGTCAAAAATATTATTTATGTCATTTTGTAACCTAAGGCAGTCAATGTTGGAATTGACCTCCAAGTAAAGTTTGAGGTCGTCAGCGTAAAGGAGACAGTTTGCAGTACTCAGCATACTAGGGAGGTCATGTATCATAATCAAGAAGAGGAGAGGTCCTAAAACTGATCCCTGGCTGACGCCTGATCTGGTGCAATAAGGTTCAGATACATATGAGCCATACCTAACATACTGCTGACGATCTCTCAAGTAATTTGAGAAAAATTTAAGCAAGCCCGACGAAAAACCGATGACAGATAGCTTGGCTAATAATATATCATTATCGATTTTGTCGAAAGCTTTCTGGAAGTCGAAATAGATAACGTCAACCTGCCGCCCACGATCCAAAGCACTAGATATATAATCCACCAAGCATAAAAGATTAGTGTTAACAGAGCGCGCAGGTCTAAATCCGTGCTGTTCCTCACCTATCAGCTGCCTCACTTGCCTGTATATCTCCTTGTGGAGAATATACTCAAATACTTTTGCTGGCGCACATAAGATAGCAATAGGACGGTGTTCATTTACCAACGTTTTATCACAAGTTTTAGGAATAGGGGTCACCCTGGATATTTTCCATTGATCAGGATATTTACCTTGCAAAAGTGAAAGATTAAAAATATGGCAAAGAGGGAGGGAGATATGCTTTTTGCAGGACTTGAGAATGGAACTAGGAACACAATCAGGTCCCGGTGAACTACCTGGTTTTAGTTTTCTGAGGCCCCATTCCATATCTCTGGATGTCAACGTTGATACATGGACACCTCCACCCTGCAAGCCATGCCCACAGCAAGCAGTATAATTTAGTTGAGGTAAATTGTCTAAAAAAACACTAGAGAAATAAGTTGCAAATGCCTGGGCAGCTTCTACACCATTACATGAATTTCCTTGATAGGTGACACATGGTTCGAAACTTTTTTCTATATATTTTTATTATATATTTATGATCACTGAATTGGCAACATTAAATGAGCACTGTACTGTATCAGCCAGATTGTCCACTGCTTAATAAAGCTGAATAATATTTAATAATTAATTTTTCGTTTAATATCCCCTAAAGTACGAGTATAAGCAGAGATGTATAGTTTAAGCAGCCATGTTTGGCCAGATGTCTATGGTCCCATGTGGTAGGACTATTGTCATCTATTGGGAACAGACATCGAACTGTTACTGAAAATGTATTGATTAGTAAAATCTAATAAGTGCCCGATTTGGGATTGAAGCCAGGATCTGGAGATTGTATCGATACATTGCACCACCCAACCAACAAGTCAGTTTCATAAGCACACAAGAAATATGAGGATGTGAGTGGGTACTTGTAGGTATGTTCGTTACTTCTTCACGCTGAAACGGCAGAACATATTTAGTTGAAATATCGAATATATGTAGTTTAAGATCTGCATCAGCACATAGGATATTATCATCATTTTTAATGATTAACCAAGCGGGTGCAATCGTCGCAAGCAACTAGTATAAATACTTACCTATCACTATTCTACAACTTGAACATTTTGTGGCACACTTTACTGAAAAACTATCACGCGCATAGATTTGTGCTTTAACATAGTAATTTAACTTCAAACGTAGATGTGTTAAATATAAAAAAAATATATAAACATTAAAAAAAATATTAACATTAATAATTTTGTATTCAGTGTTTATATTTATATTTTTTGTATTAATAATTTTGAATAATATTGTACTATTAACCCCATCTGTTAGAAAACCAAAGTGTTAACATCGCTCCAACAGAACTAAACTGAATGCTCAAATAGGTCGTAGTTAATCTACTTACTCGTAATACTAGATGACTCCACTAGAATCGTAGGTTTTGTAAATAATAAACGCGAGCCCTCACAAAGCTCAGCTTTTAATTATTAAGTTCTTTATGTAAAATAAACAAAAGATGGTCCCCCCAAAAAAAAAAAAAAAAAAAAAAAGGTTAAACGTGCGCCGCCACATCACCCCCCTACGAAGAAAAGAAAACCAAGGGTAAAATAAAAATAATAAAATTTATATTACTTATATATTACAGATCCAAAATATTTTTAAACCTAACCCTTCTACCAGATCTTGTAACAACCGGAGGTGGCGAGGCTGCAAGTGGTGGTGATCCACTAGCTGTCAACTCCGCTGGACCAGTAAAACGCGGACATAACGAAAGATTGCCCGTCGTTGATGGTTCACTAAATGTTGGAGCGGACGAAATGTGGGACTCAACATGAGCTGGCTTAATTCTATCTATGCTAACCGTTGATTCCTTGCCTTTAAGGTCAATAGTGAAAGTTTTGTCCCCTCTCCTAATGACTCGATACGGGCCAGTGTACGGAGGTTGTAAGGGACGACGTACGGTATCGTCACGTAACCATATATGTGTTGCAGTCGCCAGGTCCTTAAAAACAAAAGACGATTGTTGCGTATGACGGGAAGCGGGAACAGGACGCAATACCTCCATATAGCTTCTAAGATCAGAGACAAAATCTGAAACGTCGTCTGGGTTCCTAGGAATGTCTGGTGTTACCAAGAATTCCCCAGGCAAACGAAGAGCTTCTCCATAAACAAGTTCAGCGGAGGAAGATTTGATGTCTTCCTTAAACGCTGTCCTCATACCGAGAAGTACAAGCGGAACTGCTTTTGTCCAAGTCGTTGACTGGCACATTAAAGATGCCTTTAACTGGCGATGTAATCGCTCTACCATACCGTTAGCACGAGGATGGTAGCTAGTGGTGCGAATTCTTTTGGTGGCGCATACATTCATCAGACGTTGAAAAAGAGCGGATTCAAATTGACGTCCGCGGTCTGTTGTTAAAAAACTGGGAACGCCAAAACGAGACACCCACCCGTTAATAAAGGTATCAGCAACCTCTTCAGCTGTTATTGAGTTCATTGGCCAAGCTTCCGGCCAACGAGTGAATCTATCGATAGCGGTTAAGAGATAGTTGAACCCGTTGGAATGCGGCAACGGACCAACAATGTCCAGATGAACATGCCTAAAACGGCCAGATGGACTATTAAAATAACCAAGGGGAGACATGCAATGCCTCGTCACCTTACAGCGTTGGCAGTCAGTGCAAGAACGCGCCCAATTGCGACAATCCGCATTCACATTTGGCCAGACATACCGCTCAGTCACCAGGCGTGCGGTTGCTCGCGCACCAGGATGGCTAAGGTTATGGCATCTGTTAAAAGCGGCTCTACGAAAATGCTGAGTGAGAAATGGACGAGGACGACCAGTTGAAGTATCGCAAACAATAGAGACATTTGTCCCAGGTATAACTATATTCTCTAATTTAAGCGAGGAGTTCTTGCGAGCCTCAGCCAACTCTTCATCTGTACTCTGAGAGAGAGAAAGCGCAGAGAAATCCTCCTCGAGTGAAATTGATTCGACGCGAGACAAGGTATCTGCAACTATATTATCGATACCTTTAATATGGACGATATCTGTAGTAAACTGACTGATAAACGACAGCTGATTTAATTGAATAGGCGGTAGTTTCTCACGGCGCTGTGCAAAAGCGTAAATAAGCGGCTTGTGATCCGTATAAATAGTTGTGTGCTGGACCTCGAGATAATGCCGAAAATGTTGGACGCTTTCGTAAACGGCAAGCAATTCTCGATAATAAGCTGGCCATTCCACCTGCTTAGCAGTAAGCTTTTTACTAAAATAAGCAAGAGGTTGCCAGTCATCGTTGATAGAAATCCGTTGCTGTAAACACGCACCAATATGCGAGGCAGAAGCGTCTGTAAAAAGACCAAGTGTTGCATTGCAGCTTGGGTGAGCCAGAAGTGTGGCAGAAGTCAAACTCTTTTTGCAGGCCTCAAAACACTCCTCTAAAACGGGAGTCCAAATAAATGGCTTAGCGCCCTTACCTTGAATAGCAGCAACAGCATCAATTAGCGGTGCTTGATACTTGGCAGCGTCGGGGAGAAAACGACGATAAAAATTGGCCATGCCAAGAAAACGTCTCATACCTTGAACTGTCTTGGGAGGCGGAAAATCTACTAAGGATTGAATTCTTTCACTTGGAGGTCGAGTACCTTCTGAACTGATTCTGTATCCTAAAAATGTGACCTCCTTTGCGCCAAAAACACTTTTGGTAGTATTAATTACGACTCCAAAATCGTGCAGCCTCTTAAAAAGAGTTTCAAGGTGAAACGCATGCTGAGCTGCATCACAGGAGTGAACCAAAATGTCATCGACATACGAAAAACAGAAATCTAATCCACGCACGACTTCGTCTATGAAGCGCTGAAAGGTTTGTCCTGCGTTGCGCAAACCAAAACTCATGTATGGAAATTCGTATAAACCAAAAGTTGTTATAATAGCGGTCTTGCAAACGTCGCTTGGATTTACTGGAATTTGTTGATACGCTTTAACAAGATCGATTGTACTAAAAATAGTCGATCCAGCCAAATTTTGAGAAAAATCTCCAATGTGCTTGACTGGGTAACGATCGGGAATAGTGCGGGCGTTGCGTTCAGTGCGCGATAATCACCGCAGGGACGCCAGGTTGCATCTTTTTTCTCTACAAGATGCAAAGCAGAGGACCACGGGCTACTCGATGGACGAGCAGTTCCCGCGCGCACCATGTCTTCGAATTCTTTTTGAGCTGCTCGAAGTTTCAAAGGCGCAAGACGGCGTGGTCGCGCATTTACGGGAGGACCCTCCGTAGTATTAATAAAATGCACGGTCGAGTGTTTAGGCTCTTGCGGAGGACCAGGAGGACGCGTAATACTAGGAAATTTACTAAGGAGTGTAGAATACTCTGAATCAGGAAGCGATATAACCTTAACACTGGGCTGATACGCTGCAGAAAGTTCCGCGAATGAAGACAAACCCGTCTTCCCGTCGCAAAGCTTTCCTTGATTGCAGTCGGGCAATAAATGAAAATGTGATAAGAAATCCGAACCTATAATACCGCTTTCTACGTCAGCAATAACAAAATTCCATTGAAAGTCGCGCCTAAGTCCTAAATTCAATTTGAGCTGTATCAAACCGAAAGTTTTAATTTGAGTCCCGTTTGCGGCCACCAATTCAAAAGATGCTGGCCTAATTTCAAAACTTTTGACATGCTTAACGGGTATGCTACAGAGATCCGAACCAGTATCTATAAGAAATTTCCTACTAGAATACTTGTCGGTAACAAACAGTCGGCGACTGTTAACGGAGCGGTCGGACGTCGCCATTAACGAACGCTCTTTTGGTTTTCCGGCGCGTTGCTACCACCGGTTGGCGCAGAACCAGACCAACTGCAGGGAGCAACGCATTTGCGTGCTTTGGTAGCAAATCGATCGTGGTAAAAACATAATGTAGGATCACGCGACTTTGATCGACCTCGACGACGATTGTCATAGCGCTCCCGAGAACAAGCCCTTTGGTTGTCATCCCTAGCTGACAAAGATGCAACAACCCGAGTTAATTCGTCTATTTTCTTATTTAATTCTTCTATCTGATTTACTGGCTTAAGAGGTGCCGCAGATGAAGATGTAGCAATAGCGTTGTTCGCAAACTGACTTGGCTGGCAGTTGATTTCCATCAGCTTATCGGCCAAGTCACCTAGGTCGGATAACTTGTGTAATTGCTGGGCGGTAAGAACTGTTTGTAAACACAATGGCAAGCGACTCATCCAAATTGTTTTCAGTACTTGCTCCGGAAATAACGGCCCTGCTAAAGACATAAGATGTCTGTAGAATGACGATGGTTTACGATCACCCAATTGTTCCTTCTCAAGAAGGCACCTAATCTTTTCTTCACGGGATACCGAAAAACGCGAAATAATAGTGTCGCGCAATTTGTTGTAGGGATCCTGCTCCGGTGGTTGTAGGATAATATCCTCAACCTCATGCGTACATTCTGTGTCTAAATGTGCTATCACATAATAAAATTTGGTCAACTGTTGAGTGACATTGTTAATATTAAATTGCGCTTCCAAGCTAGCAAACCACAACGCCGGGCGATCTTTCGAAAATGGTGGAGTTTTAATTGAAACCCGATTCACAACAACTTTGCCTGCCGACGCCTCTACAAATTGATCTGGTTCACTTTCACTCATATTGTCAATTTAATTAATAAAATGCGATGGTCAAAAAAAAAAATAAAAATAATAATAATATATATAAATGCCAAGGTGCGAAGAAATGCAGTGGCAACGTACGATGTACCTCGACTTACTAAACAACAGCTTCAATTAAAATAATATAAAACTTATTAATTTAAAATTTTGGGTAGGTACAATGTCACACTTAAAATCACCTATGTTATTTTAGGACGTTATAAAAATACATGAAACACTTCCTAAAAATATTGACAAATAATAATAAAAATATTATAAAAATGTCTGTAATTGTCCAAAATATTTTTTTTGTTGCAGGGTCGCGATCGTCTTAATTAGCTGCATCAATTATGAAAATATTGCACTTTCATTTAAATTCACCCTGTATATCAAAAATGTGACGAACAATTTCAAAAGTTAAATTTCACTTGGTTCGGTTTATCAGGATAGATCTGACCTTATTCCTCAATGTAGTACGTAGCGTAGATAACAGCAGAATACAAGTCGAGCCGCTTGCACTCGACGATACAGTCCCCCGTTGTCCGAAGCAGATGAAACACTTCCTTATTCCTTAATGTAGTACGTTGCGTAGATAACAGCGGGATACAAGTCGAGCCGCTTGCACTCGACGATACGGTCCCCCGTTGTCGGAAACAACAGTAGCATTCCAATTATTTGTGTTGGAGTAAAACACGGGACACGCAAACAAACCAGCGTAGCGCACCCGAATCAGCTGCTTGGAAGGCAACTATGCTGACCATTAAACAGGTACGGAAATTACATGCTGCACGTTGATATTGTTTTAGTTGGTATACAATCTCGTTAGTATAGATTGTCAGGAGTTGTCAATTTAAATATTTTAGAATAGATAAAAAGTTTGTTTATAAGACGTCAGACTGAAAAAGTCGAAAATGATATTCAGGAATTATATTAGTTTGATACAACAAGAAAAGTGTATCATTACTTCTACGACCTTAATCTCTTCAATATGTTATGGTACCTGAGTACCTATTACCTATTAGGTACTTACCATCATTCATTTGTCAGATAAAAGTTTCATACTTTTTCTCTCCCATCTGTTTCTAACCATTGTCTGTTCAACTAATTTCTCTGTGTTTCTACTGCTTAACATATTTCCTGTTTCTTTTTCCCCTTTATCTGTTGCATATATGAATGTAAACAAATAATAGATATGTTATGTAGGTTGTACTGTTTTCAAACTTGATTGTTGATTTTGTTTACAATATTAGGTATGCACCATTCTTGTAATTTATATATAAATTAATTGTAACTTTGAGATTGAATTGTGAGAAATACATACCATAACACTCCCCTTGCACTTAAAATACTTTTTGAAACGGTAACTTAGCTACTTTTATCTGTTTTGCAGACATTGTTCGGAGTTGTTGATGCTTCAGTATGCCTGTAACTACTAGGAAAACCTTGGCAAGAGAACTGGAAGAGAAACTAAGAATTTCTCTGCAAGATCTTCAAAAGTACAAAGAACTCTCTGATCAGCTTCTACAAGAAAGATAAGACAGTGAGGTTGAGGTGAACAAAATTGTCTCAAAAAACACTGAGCTCAAGAATGAACTTGCTGGTTTATACACCAATTACTCAGAAGCACTCTATCAAAATGAACAGCTACAGAACATTGTATTGTCATTTAAAGAATGTAGCGAGACACATGAACAGGCCTTGAGCCGTATATCAGAATTGGAGTTTGAATTAAGCAAGGCTCAAGATGAAATCTCAGTGTTAAACTCAACAAAGTTCAGTGAACAGGCCGCTGACACCTTAAATTTATATAATGAGCTGGTCGGTAGTGGCATGGAATCACCAAGCTCCCTGCCACCAATTGAAACTATTGACTTGACTGATGAGAACACTATATGCAGTTAAATTCCAGTCTTTCGGAGCCATAAAAAAGTCAAAAAGTATTTTAAGCTTAAGAAACTGATGTTTAAGTGTAAAAAACAACTTAAAAACCTAAACTATTTCAAGAAAAATGTGAATTTGGTGAAAGATAAGCTACTATTACAGGAAAAACTTCAAAATTGTCTGGATGAAGTAGAAATCACAAAACAATTGTATGATGATGATACTCTGAGTCTTCGCTCTGAGCTGCTAGACAAAGAGAAATTATTGCAAAATATTTTCTCTAGCTACTTATCAGCTCAAAACCATCTTAGTGAGCACTACAATGAAGCGATAAGTTTATTAGATCTTGTGACCACCAATATGGAGAGTGTGAGAACTATTGAGTGTGCATGCTCAAGGTCTATGGGTCAGCTTCAACCAACCAGAGAGCCCCATGCAATACCAACAATTTGCCATACACCTCTGCCATTTAACAAAACATGCACAGAAGCAGCGCAGAGGGAGAATCAGAGTATCCCCACTAACCAGGATATGGTTACCAAGGTTTTGGTATTTTCAGATGCAATAGGCAAAAACTTTGGTTCATTACTAGGTAATTCACTTCACTGCTCTGTAGAAAATTACTGCATGCCTGGTGCTTCTTATCAACAGATTGAGAAGAAAATTATGGCTTCTGAAATTGATAGGAATACCATTGTTATATTGTACTTAGGCCAAAGTTTAGGTATTGACAGGAAACAGTTAATAGCAAATGTTACCTCATTGATAAGCCTTAGTGCATTTAAAATTATGTTATGTGCTTTTCCCTATTCAGAGGCACTGACTAAAAATCAGAATGAGCATATTCATTCTTTAAATACCATATTATTTAATATGACATGTCGTCATAGTGACAAACTTTTATTTTTTGACTGTAATAAATTTATTACTAAATTTATGTTGACTCGGGATAGGATGTACCTACCTAAGAAATATAAAAATCTGATTGCTACTTTGGTAGCTTATAATATTGAGTCGGTTATAGGAAATATAACCAAGTCTTCTATTGACGCTACAGATTTTAGTACATGTACTAATAGAAATGTTCAGTCAGACTATTTAAACTTTTAAGTCCGACAACAGGGAAGTGTTCTGACATAGCACTGTACTACCAAAATATAAATTGCTTCCCTGGCAAAATACTTGAAATTGAAATGCTCTTAGATAAATATCCTTTTGATATATTATGCTTTACTGAAACATGGCTAAGAGCAGATACAATGTTATTTAATGTTAAGAATTTTAGTGTAGGCAGTGCGTTTAACAGATCATCTGCAGAAGGAGGAGGGTGTATTATTCTTGTAAATAATAACTTAAAATTTAAAGAACGCCGTGACTTAGTCAGATGTTCTGTCGAACGTGTCTGTGAAGTTGCTTGTGTGGAGGTGGACAGGCATCTTGTGTTGTGTGTATATCGACCACCAACAGATCAAGGTCGTGCTCAAAATTTTGCAGAATTTTTATCCACTATGGAAAGTATACTGCGGAAAATCTCTAAATGCAGAAAACCCATATTTGTATGTGGTGATTTTAATATAGATATTTTAATGAATTCTAAAAATAAGACTGATCTTATTTCATTATTTAAGTCATTTAATTTGAAATTTCTGTTCTGTGAGCCCACTAGGATAACAGACACTTCATCTACCTGTATAGACAATATATACTCAAACTGTAAGATTAAAGAAAAGTTAATATTGAAAGGTATTAGGTCTGATCATGAGGGCCTTGCGATAAAATTTGATGGAAATAGAGAAACAGAGAGGTATGAAGTTGAACATAGGCCGTTAACAACCAGTAGGCTAGAAATTCTCGGTACCAACATAGAAGCTAAGCTTGGCATAACAAGTTTTTCTCACTGTGACCCGAATGACATCTACAATAACTTATTTTCTTTAGTAAATATTGAGTTTCAAAAAGTTTGTCCAAAAATAAAGAAACAAATAAATGGAAAATTGAAGTTTGGTGATTGGGCAACTAGAGGTATCCGAAAAAGTAGAGATTATTTGTTTGATCTGTATCGCAGGAAAAATTTAACATCTTGCAAGCAGTTTCATGATTATGTTAGGAACTATTCAAAAATTTTTAAGTCTGTTTGCTTGTGTGCTAAATCTCTTTTTATTAGAGACAAAATTAGCAAGTCTAAAAATAAAATAAAAACCATTTGGAAGACTATAAATACTGAGACTGGTAAGAATAAACCTAGAGATTCAACATATGTCTTAACTATTAATAAACATCAAATCTCTGATCCAATACAAGTGGCGAATATATTTGAAATTTTTTTTTCTAACTTACCCCTAGAAGCCACTAAATCATTGGATTCTTGTCCCAATGTAGCAGAAGCCCTATTAAAACATAATTTTCCCTGCAAAACACCGGACTTCTCTTTCAGATACACGACAAACTTTGAAATTATAAAGACATTCAAAAGTTTAAACATTAAGAGTACTGAAGACTTGTGGGGTATGTCAGTTAAAGTGGCAGAGTCTATTATTTGCATTATTGCACCATACTTAGTAACAATATTCAATCTTTGTGTTGATAGAGGAAGTTTCCCCGACTTAATGAAACTAAGTAAAATCACTCCAATTTTGAAGTCGGGGGCTGCATCTGACCCTTGCAATTATAGACCTATTTCCATCTTACCCGTTCTGAGTAAAGTATTCGAAAAAATTATGCTCAAACAACTTTTATCTCATTTTAATGAGCATAATATATTGAATGAGAATCAGTTTGGTTTCACTAAGAGCAGATCGACAACAGATGCAGGTGTTCAATTGATGTCACATATACTTGAAGCCTGGGAGAGTTCACATGATGCTATTGGCGTATTTTGTGATCTTTCCAAGGCATTCGACTGTGTAGAACACTGCACTCTGATTCGTAAGCTTTCACACTATGGTGTTCGTGGAAAAGCTTTGAATCTAATAGAGTCATATCTGTCTGACAGGCTACAGATGGTTGGAATAAATGGCAATACTTCTTCCGGGTCTTTCGTAAAAATAGGTGTACCGCAGGGATCAATTTTGGGACCTTTTCTGTTCCTAGCGTATATTAATGATCTGCCTTGCATGGTAAAGATTTCTGTGATATTGTTTTATTCGCGGATGATACCTCTCTGATTTTTAAAGTAGATAGGAAAGATAGTGAACTCATTCATGTAAATAATGTGTTATCTATGATCTCTGAATGGTTCGCCGCTAATAATCTTCTGTTAAATTCAAAAAAGACCAAATGTTTAAAGTTTTCATTACCAAATGTTCCTTATGTTGAACCAAACATTAAGCTTGGCCTAGATAAACTCTCTATTGACAAAGCGACAGTCTTTCTGGGAATCAAAATGGATTCAACTTTACAGTGGGATCCACATATACATGATCTAGCCGGAAGACTTAGTTCTGCTGCATATGCAGTTTGTAAGATAAGACAGTTAACAGATGTAGCTACTGCACGGCTGGTTTATTTCGCATACTTCCACAGTATTATGTCGTATGGTGTATTGCTGTGGGGAGCTGCTGCTGAGATAGAGACAATCTTTATCTTACAAAAGCGTGCAATTCGAGCCATATATGAAATGGATCCTAGGGAATCTCTAAGGGATCTTTTTAAAGAAATTGATATATTAACTTTACCGAGTCTGTATATATTTGAAAATATTATGTATGTTCGGAAAAATTTGAGTAAATTTAAATTAAACAGTGACAACCATCATTACAACACTAGGAACAAATATAAATTAACGGTACCATGTTTTAGATTAGCAAAGACAAATAAAAGGTCCTTTTTAGGTAATTGTGTGCGGTTTTATAATAAAATTCCCGAACATATTACAATGCTCACAGAAGGAAAATTCAAATTGCACGTGAAAAATATTTCGATGAGGAAATCCTACTACACAGTTTGTGATTACTTAAACGACAAAAATGCTTGGAAAATTCCACCTCTGCCAAGCCATCACATGTCTCCTACGTAATTTAAACAAATATTGTAATAATTGTATTATATTGTTTATAACACATTGTAAAAAGACGTTTAAAAGAATGGCCCCGAGTTTCTTGCCCGTTCTTCTCGCAGTGGCTCTATAAACCTTTTTTTTGCTGAACGTGGCAGTACAATGTAGAATATTTCAATATTAAAATTTGTAATTGACCTTCATAAGAGCGTCGTAGACGCCTAAATTGAATAAATGATTTTGAATTTGAATTTGAATTTTGAATTTGACATACTAAATAAACACCCTACTACTAAATCGTTAATAAATTAATGACTTTTAGGTTTTTGTAAGGATTTGAAAATAATATTTTCTCAGACATGCTTGGAAATGTGCCCATTATTTTGACAACCTTCTTCGAGATAAATTGAAATTGCTGTACTGGCCAAAGACATGCGCGCAGCAGCCGGCAAAAAAATTATGAAAATCTATATCTGTCGTGTCTAGCGGCCAAATAAATTGCATAGTAAACTCATATCTGTCGTGTAATTTAAAAATGGAACGATCTTTTACTTCGAAGCATAGCAACCAAGGAGGTAACTTATCAAAGGTTTTATTTAAATTTCGATCTGGCTTGCAAATAGAACGCTGTTTATTGAAAAAAAAAGCAAATGAACACTTTAACGCCTGCAATTTTATTGTTGTTTGTTGATAGTCATTGATTTTGAAAAGTAATTGTTTCGACAAAAGAGTTCAAGTGAAGACAATGAGAGTGATGGACTTAATTCACCGCCACCTGAAATTCTTCACCTCTTTAGAATTATCCTAAACCAACATAATCCCCGAAAAGTCCACTTTAAAATTCATAAATTGTACATTTAACAACTGTATCTTCAAATAAAAAATTCTGCCTAGGTAGGTACTACTTTGTTTTAATTTCCGCGCATTATTTGAGAAAAGCAGCAAGCAAGGCTTGTCTATACAAGCCTTGACCACAACTAGGCATTGATGGACTTACATGTGCGTCCATCAATGCCTGATTTGCTGACCGCTGCAGTAATGTACTATTATATGTTCGTAAGCATTTGAGTAAACTTAAATCCAACAGTGACAATCATGATTACAACACTAGAAATAAATATAAAATAGCAGTGCCAGCAAAGATAAGCAATCTTCTTCTTCTGGCTAGACCTTATCCCATTTATTTGGGGTCGGCCCTCCTTGTCCTTTTTCTCCATTCAGCGCGATTTAGCGCTACGTCATTGTCAAGTTGAGCACTTTTTAGGTCCTTTTTGGACCGTCGTCAGCCAAGTGGCGGGTGGTCTTCCACGTGAGCGTTTTGTTGTTGGCAGATCAAGAGACAGCTTTACAATATGGTCGCTCGGGCATCTTTGGATGTGTCCATACCATCGTAAGCGTTTCTCTTGGACTTTATCGGCGATCGGAGCAATTTTAAAACTTCCTCTTATATACTCATTTCTTATTTTGTCTAAAAGTGTGACCCCCGCTGACCAGCGTAACATGCGCATTTCGGTAGAGTGCAATTTAGTAAGGTGTTGCTTATTGGTTGCCCAGCACTCGGAACCATGTAGCATTGCAGGTCTTATAGCTGTTTTGTACAGATGGCCTTTTACTTTCAGAGGCATTTTCTTGTCGCACATTACGCCTGTGAGTTGTCTCCACTTCATCCATCCTGTTATAGTTCTGTGAGTGACTTCTTTTTCAATTTTCCCGTCATTACTTATTATTGAACCAAGGTATTTAAAATGTGTTACTGTGGGTAGAAGGGTATTTCCTATATATATTTTAATATCATTTTGGTTTGTGACCTTATCGAAAACACAGGACATATGCTCCGTTTTCTTACGGCTGATGTTAAGTCCATTTGTTTCCAGCGCATCTACCCAATGGTTAAAGTTGTGTTGAACTTCCTCCACTGCATTGCCGATCAGGACCACGTCGTCGGCATAGAGGATGTTGAAAGGTAGTGGCTTTTGACAGTTTCTTGTAAGGTAATCTATTGTTGTATTGAAAAGTAGCGGGCTGATTGTGGATCCTTGGTGCACCCCGACTTCAATTTCAAACGTTTCTCCCTTGCCAGCAGGACTTAGGACTTGGGTGGTTACGGTCATATACATATCTTGAATAAGATGAATGTAATGTTCTGGTACTAATTGATGTCTGAGTGCTTCCCAGATGAGATCGCGCGGGACATGGTCGAATGCTTTTTCCAAATCTATGAAGACCATATGTTAATTTGTCTGGTTGGTTTTAGCCTTTTCTACCATGATGCGAACTGTCTGAATTGCATCTGAGGAGCTCTTTTCAGCCACAAATCCGCACTGATTTTCAGTAAGCTTTATTAGATGTTTCAATCTATTGTTCAATACTCTTTCCCAAATTTTTAATGTGTGTGATATTAATTTAATAGCTCTATAGTTACTGCAATCTCTGACGTCTCCTTTTCCTTTGTAAAAAGGTATGAGAAAACTGTTTCGCCACGCATCTGGTATGGGGTAACCCTCCATCAATTTGTTAAAAAGTTCGTACAGCCATACTAACCCAACATTTCCCAGGGACTTCCAGACTTCAGCTGGTATCTCATCGGGCCCTGGAGCTTTATTGATTTTCATTGTTAGACACGGCCATTTGTTGTACCTGAATCATACATCTCAGAATGGCGGGCTCTCCCCTCCGCCGCGCGCTATGTTTCTTTAGCTATTCAATGGTGTCATTGAAATTTGGATGCGAATGATAGATATGTAGCTGCAACGCTAAACTGTATCCCCCGATTTTGTATCATTCGTTTTCTTTTTAATTGTGTCTCTATGGAAGTAATTTTAAAGCATCGAGATACTACGTTACAGGTCAATGTTTTAAAGACGTATTCACGTCAAAATATATGCAGCAGATCAAAGCACTTTCTTGACCCGTAGGTTGTAGGTGGGTCTGTAATTCTGTATTCTCCCTGTTTCTCTTATAAGTTCCTTAATTATTCCGTAGATGGCGTCAAAATCAAATCGTTTGTAATTCGAGCAAATATTCTTATAGTGTAGGCCTAAAAATATGCACTTACCTAAAACCAAATTAAAGCTAATTACCATTCGGTATATTTATAGGGTTTATCGTACATTTTATCGGCGTTATTTTCAGAACGGCCTTTCGTTGTATTTATTTTGGCCAATTGTATTTATTTGTTGTGTTAATGTTCCAGTAAGCGGTAACGGCGAGTGGATGGGCCGGAAGGAGAGCTACCATCGGCAGGAGACGGCGAGTGGGTGAGCCGGAAGGAGAGCTACCATCGGCAGGAGACGGCGAGTGGGTGGGCAGGAGCTACCATCAGCAGGAGACTGCGAGCCAGTGGGCCGGAAGGACAGCTATCACCGGCAGGAGATGGCGACTCAACTCTTAAGGGAAACCTGCATACACTGACAAGCTTTACTACAAAGGTGAAATTGATTTATAATAGATATCTCTGCATACACTGATAAGCTTTGCTACAAAGGTGAAATTGATTTATAATAGATATCTTCGCCTGTCTTCCGCTATTCTAACCATCTAGGGTCAGTAAAACTAACTTTTGAAGAGCTCGTAGCGAAGTTCGCTTAGCTGATCTGAACCGATCAGCGCCTACGTCCGTCGCGGTCATGAGTTGAACGGGTGACCGCTGATGACGTTAGTACTGAGCGTGCACGGGTTTCGGAGGGCACGTTAAGCCATCGGTCCCGTTTGTTGTCTTAGGATGGCATTCGTTATGGTGGTAGGGCATTTTGCGAATGCCCGCCTTGCTAGCTACCACCCTCAACTAGAAAAATCTGTCGCCAAACACCAAACGGTGTGTTCCGGCAGCTGTCCTTGAGGGCCAGTAATTCTAGGTAAGACTGAACAACATCTTTGACCACATAATTACTTACCATCAGATGAGACAGTGATGAAAGAATAACCTATAAAAACACATGCGGGGAGGCCAGCATATTTTTTGTTTGATACAGTGAAGGTGCACCTAGATATGAGGGTAGTGCATGTAGCTTGTGCCTGTCTAGCTAGATACCACCGTCAATATGAAATCTGTCGCCTAACACTTAACGGTGTTTGAGGCAGCTGTTCTGGAGAGCCTGAACAACCTCTTCTATCATAACATAATTTACTCTTCGACCATGATATAATTATTATGTAGGTGAAATAGACGTCAAAAGCTTGTCTATCAGCTGAAAATAAAAATAAAATAAGGATGCTCAGCAGGAGCTACACAATTCGACTTAATTGTAATGCTATTGTGTTGGAGCAATCACAATCCCATCTGGTACTAAGCGGTAATCTCTGCCTATAACAGATGCAGTTTGACACAATTAGAGAACTTCACTACGCCTATCACACTGAGACGACTGAAGTCGTGTCCCATGTGCCTATAATTTCACCGGAACCTAGGTACGGGTTCCCTTCAAACCGGAACACAGTAATGTGAACATTACTTGGTGGTAGATATAGGTATGGTGGCGTTACTATCGTGGACGAACTCGCAAAAAGATTCTATTGAATGGAACCGAGTTCGAATTCATTCAGAAATGATAGGTTTATAATATATACCTATAGCGATTAATTAATTCGGTGAGTGCGGCGCGTGTAGCTCCTGCGGCGCTTCTAGATTTGGGTTAAGGATATATTTTTCAGTTTATTGGGTATAGTTTATAGAAAGAACTTAGAAACCTATATATATATATATATATATATATATATATTTTAAGAAATTATTGAGACAAAACTGCCTGAAAGTGTCACGCCCATAAAATTCCACTTGCATTGTGTAGATGGCGGTTAATTCAAAACTAGGTTTAGAGTGTAACAGAGTTTTCTATAAATCGAGTAGTAAAAAACAGTTTGAATGCTCATGCCAAGACGTAATACTGAAATCTAATAATTAGTTATCCATAAGGCGCTAAATGTTTATTAAAAAGAGTAGTGGGCATAGCACAGACCGGAGACATATCTCCCCAGGAGATGATAAAAATCTTCTCCCTCAAAAGGGAGTCTCCATTTTTTATCTGTCTCTTTGTCCGTCTGTCTGTACGATTCCAGTCTCTAGCTCGCAAATGTAATGGAGTTAGGTACAATTGGTATTAGGTTTCACATAAAAATTATGTGTAGGCACCAATATCGAAAAAATATTGCTTCTATTTCCTATGCTTTCTATATTCTATTAGCCTGGCTAACCGCGGGTAGAATGCAGAAAATTTGTCGCCAAGCGCCAAATGGTATGTTCCGGCGGCTGTCCTTAAGAGTCAGTAATTCTAGATTAGTTTGATATCATCTTTGACCGTATCCTAACTTACTATTAGGTGAGATAGTGGTGAAAGGTTAGCTTTCAACAGTAAATAATGGCTAGTTGGTTTTGTTGACACAATATTTATGTTTGAGTTAGGGTAACGGCAAGTGGCTGCCCCGTGGAGGCGTGAGACCGCGACTCTCGATGGGAGCTGCACACACACTGCGGGCGGGAGCGTCTATTCAAAAGTGAGATTCCATGTTTACAAAATCATTGATATTATCGTTTCTCTATTTTGTTTGGATTGTGTAGAATTTGGTAACTAAAAACTATCATCTTAAGCATTCATCAGCATAAATAATAAATTCCTTAAATAGGAACTCATTTCCAACACTGTAAAATACTGTAAACAATGAATACCGTGGGGTGCCGGGCTAGAAAGCCACCTTCCCATCTCGATACCCATGGGTGTCGTAAGAGGCGACTTAGGGCAAAATATCGGAAGGTGGGTAAAATATCGGTAGCAGTCCCTTCTGAGAAACTGCTTTCTTACGCTACGATTTCCAAGACGTCTGCCAAGCGTTGGGGTTCTGGTTAACCTTTCCCCTTAGTGGGCGTAGCTGTGTTTAGCAGTGGACGATTCAGCTGATACAGTACAGTAAATTATGTAATAACTCGCGGAAGTCGGATAATGAAAAGAGAGCTCAGTCACGCTCAGTGGTTTGAGTCATAATATGTAGATTCTTTTCAGTGTTTGAACAAAGTCGGTTAATATTTTACCGAGCGAGAACTTAGTTCGAGCGGAGCGTCTCTGCTTCAACTTCACAAAAATGCTTTTGTATGTCCGGTTATTCTCCTCTATAGGTTGCATTTCTCAGTCGACTCTCACGAAATTTTGTGAGCAGGTTTGATAATAATAATAATAATAAACCATTTATTTCAGGCAGCTTAGCATTATAAATAACACAGGCCCGTAAAATATATACCTTAAACTAACATATATATTTGTTTATATATGATATTTATTATGTTTATTTATTATGACAAGGGCACAAAAATGTATTGCTGATTTAGTTTTATTTTAATTTTTGACAAATGACGGAGATATGATATACATTATATTTTATTGAAAGTATGGACGCCTGCGCTAAATTTAATGGCAATGTACCTGATAAGCTTGTCAGTTTATTCAATTGTAAGCTATGCAAGGGCAGACTTGCGAGATTTACGGCTGAGCCACTAGTTTTATTTTATATACATTTGTATATATGATAATATGATGTCTCCTTTCCAGTAAGCGTCTCTATGGTAACGAGTGACTGGACCGTGAAGGAGACCCGCCCTCGATGGAGACTGCGACTCTTGACGGAAGCTGCATACATACTGCGTTGAGGAGCTTTTTAATTAAAAGGTGAGATTTGATTTGATGCTGCAGGGATATACATACATACATAAATAAAATCACGCCTCTTTCCCGTAGGGGTATAGGGATATACCTACAGGTATATAATAATAGAGTTTTATTTATTTTATATAAAATACAAAACGTTTTTGGTCGTTTCCATGTGTTGCATAGCAAAATTTGGGATTAAAAAGTTCCGTCTCTACTCTGAAGATGGCGCACAATTAAAACTTATCTGTAAAAAGTACAACTAAGAAAAAATTACAGCAATACATGAATTCGCTGTTACATGCATTAAATTCTGTCCAAGATAAAAACCGGAACACATTAAACACGGAAGTCATGGAACATGGGTAAAATAGTTCCGCACCTATTGACGCCTCCGTTTCTGCTTGAGCATAAATACTTTCTTCGTATGTTTGTCCGGTTTTTTTGAATGTTTTAGGACGGAACAAGCTCGAGGCCCAAGCGAAAACCTGTGCTTATCATAGTTGCATTTCGTTCATGAGTGCATTCGTGATATTGTTCATAAGGATAGACTCTGTTTTGTGTTTTCTAGGGTACGTACCCTACAAGTGAGTCTCCGCTGTATGTATATCTGTCTGTTTGTCCGTGCGTCCTAGCTCGAAGATGGAATGAGTTACAATTGTTTTTAAGCAACAATAATAGTGGTCAAGTGCTACCCAGTTCAGTATATAAAAAAAAAACAATCGTACAATATCGAAAAAAATATAAGTTGCTAATATTTTCTTTGATAGCGTGGTGGCTTCGCTAACTGTCCATATAAAGCAGAAAGTTGGTCACCAAGCGCCGAGTGGTATATTCCGGAGTCAGTACATCTATATTAGTCTGGACAACATCTTCGACCGTATTCTAACATACCATTAGGTGAGATAGTGTTGAAAGGTTAGCTTTCAGCAATTAAATAATGGTTAGTTGGTTTTGTTGACACAATATTTATGTTTGAGTTAGGGTAACGGCAAGTGGCTGCCCCGTGGAGGCGTGAGACCGCGACTCTCGATGGGAGCTGCACACACACTGCGGGCGGGAGCGTCTATTCAAAAGTGAGATTCCATTTTTATTTACTTTTCCATCTAGATAATGTCATCTGTCTACCTTTATTTGGATTGTGTAGAAATTGGTAACTAAAAACCGTCATCTTAAGTACTTCATCAGCACACTTATTAAATTTAAAGCAAAGTGTACCACCCCATCAGCACACCCCTTCATTAGGTGGACGGGGATACAGCTCAAGAAGAAAGAATGTCACATTTTATATTCATTAAAAATTTGTTATTATCCTCTATAGATTTTTATCGGTCAAAATGTCAGGGACAAGTCCATGCCACGCCAACAGGACACCTTGTGGGACTAGCTGCTAAGAAGCGTTTCATACTTTGACATTACCTACACTTAAGTTTTCCCATGGATAGATTTTATAGATCCATCCATGGGTTTGCCATAGAAACCACATTGGCTCCATAAATGAAACATCTTAATAGTAAAAAGACGCGTGACGTAATTGCGAATTCGTGAGGCAAGCTTTTATTTTCCCCTTCCCTCCGGACCTCGATAGCGAGTAGTCGTGCCTAATACCACGTCAGTTTATTTTCTAAAATTAATTAAATTTAACAACGATTTAATTCAAAACTAAAAATAGGAGTGCATAAGTACTGAAGAGATATACGAGCGACCACATCCATCAGCAGTGTGTTGGCGACCATTTTAAAAAACCAGAAGCCCCGCCCTCTAGGCCCCGCCTACATCAACACCGCCATCTTAAGAAACAGAGCACCGCCCATTCTTCACCTGCGCACACGTCGCCATACTTGTAAAGCAGCCAATCATCGCCCGATCTCACCGGTCAGTACCAATTACTTTATGAGAGCCTAGTACTTTCATTGGTATAACACCCGATAACTTTCCATATACATACAACATTTACGTCAACACAAATATTCTCCTTGGCTATTCTGTTCTCCTAGTACTTTACTTCATAAATATGCATCGTACACCAACAAAACAATCGCCGGTACAAGGCGCCCCTTTAACAACACCCCCTGTACGTGCCAAACGCCAGCGTCCAAATAAATCTCCATCGTCATCGCCAGTTCAAAATGTGGACAAACAGGAAGAAATTATGGCGATGTTGACCAAAGTTCTGTCCGAAGTAAAAGAAGTGCGTAAAACAAACACGGAAATGCAAAAGACTACTGCCGATTTGCAAAAAACTCTAGAATTCTATATAAAAAACTACGATGAGGTAAATGCAAGAGTTTCGGCCCTTGAGAGTGAAAAAATAATTAGTGATACGCAGATTATTAAATTAGAAAACCGACTTGATGAGTTGGAGAGGAATGCTAGAATTACATGCTTGAAAATACGGAGTGTACCATCTAGGCCAAGCGAGACCAAGCAGGACTTACTGAACACCATAGAAAAATTGCACTCAAAGGTGAGAGTAGATGTCCACCCGTACGCAATTAAAGACATATACCGTATTAAAGGCAAAACCGCTGGAGATAGGCCGATTGTTGTCGACTATGCCACGAACCTACTTAAGGTCAGGGCTTTGCATGCAGTGAAAAAGTATAACTCATCAAACACCACAGATAGATTGAATACCAATGCGTTGGGAATTGAAGGTGTTAAGAACCCAGTGTTTATATCCGAATTTCTGACGCCGAAAGCGAAGCGGCTTTATTTTCTAGCACGTGATATATCAAAAACTTGTGGTTATGATTTTTGCTGGTCTTCAAACGGAAGAATACTGTTAAGAAAAAAGGAAGGCTTGCCCCCGATTGTCATCTCTGGTGAAGAACAACTTGAGAACTTGAAACAAAAAAACTGACTGGTAATAATAGTGACCTTATACAGTTTATAGTTTTACGAATTACTTTATCTTATCAGATGAATTTATTTATAAATAGCAATTTGTTCACCATATATATATATACTCAACACACAACACACACAAGCTTTATCACTCAAAAGCATCAGTTCAGTGTTAATACATTACAAACATCCACTCACATACACATTCAACGATCAATCTCACAGCTCACTCATAATATCTTTATCAGGGCACAGCATTACAAAAAAGTCATAATGAACGACTCATTAACGAGTTTAGGAGCAGTAATCTCTGGAAACTACCTTATTTATTTGTATAATTATGGATAAAAACCATCAAAATGACCTGTGCCATATGATAGACGATCTATCTATAGCTCGATCTAAGTTCTGTCAACCAGAGGACTGTAAAAAAATAATTTTTACGAATAATAAATCAATAAATATACTATCTTTGAACATTAGAAGCGTCAATATGAATTTTAATGGCCTGGAACTACTATTAATGAGGCTTGGTTTTGACAGTGACATAATAATTTTAACAGAATGTTGGATAGAAAATGACAAACCTTTTCCTGAACTAACCAATTATAAGTCTGCATACACCAAAAATTGCATTAACCAAAATGGTGGTATAATAATTTATTCAAAATTTCATCTGAGCCTACATATTGATGAGCCTAATTTTGAAGATGCAAACTGCCTCATAGCCAAATTGAGCCACAATATCGTAATTATTGCACTATACCGTTCTCCTTCATTTACCACAACTGATTCTTTTATTCGTTCATTGGACAGTGTTTTGATTTCGTATAAAAAATACTCTACTATCGCAGTAATAGGTGACGTTAACATTGGTATCCACCCAGACAGCCTCGATAAACACTCTGCTACCTATTTAGAACTGTTGGCTAGTCACGGTATTCTTGCCTGTTATACAATGGTGACTAGGGGACACCGATGTTTAGACCATATAATGCTAAAAAGTAAGCATAAATGCATCTCGGTTGTGTTAGAGACTTCTGTGACAGACCACTATCCAGGTCTATTAAGTATTCAAACAAATAAATTAAATACATCTCCTCCAAAAAAATCTGTAATAAAAACTGATTTTCTTTCTATTCAGAACCAGATAAAATGCCTTGATTTTGGTGATATATTTCAGTATATTGATGTCAATAAAGCTACGGATTTTTTTATGAAGAAATTAGTAGAAATTATTAAAGTTAACACCAAGACATTTAAAGTTCCACACAATCAGCGGATAATTAAGCCCTGGATTACTCCCGGAATTCTACGCTGCATTCATACAAGAGACAAAATGCACTCGCGCCTTAAAGAAATGCCTAATAATGAAACCCTCAAATTAACTTACTCCCGCTACAGAAACTTTTGTACAAACTTACTAAAAAAACTTAAAACAAACTACCAAAGAGAACAGCTGGAAAAAAACAAAAATAATATTAAAAAAACGTGGCAGACTATTAAAACAATTACGTTTACTGAGAAACAAAGAAGTACTAACGAAAATCTATTAAAATTAAAGGGCAGTCCTTGCGATTCTATTAATTTCGTAAATAATTACTTTTCCAGCGTAGGAAGAACTCTTGCTTGTTCCATAGATAACAATAATTTGCACCATAATTTATACAAAGCAATAGTTAATCCGCCAGCTCAAATAAACTCAATGGGATTAATAGAAACTGATGAAAAAGAGGTTCTAGATATAATAAATAACTTCAAAAACGACTGTGCAACTGGATTTGATGGTGTTTCTATAAAAATAATAAAACAATCTTCTCAGGTATTAGTACCTGTTATAACTTATATCTGCAACTTAAGCATGTCATCTGGAAAATTTCCTTCACTCTTTAAAACCTCCATTATTACCCCTATTTACAAGAGCGGTAGCAGAGACAGTGTAGAAAATTATCGACCAATTTCCATATTACCAGCCATTTCAAAAATATTAGAAAAGATAATCAACAAACGTCTGAAGGCATATCTGGAAAAATATAATATTCTGTCACCAAACCAATATGGCTTCAGAGCGGGCAAATCAGCTGAACAGGCAGTGTCAGAATTATCTAATTATATTATAAATGAATTAGACAGCCGCAATAAGGTAATAGGTGTATTCTTGGATCTGGCAAAAGCCTTCGACACTGTCTCTCTGCCCAATCTTGTCAAGAAACTAGAATTTGTTGGTGTTAGGGATAATGCTCTGCGTCTCATAGAGGATTACTTGAAGGGAAGAACCCAGAGGACTAGGGTAGGAGAGATTATAAGTAATGAAGAAGCTATAACTTACGGAGTTCCTCAAGGCAGTGTGTTGGGCCCGAGCCTGTTTTTAGTCTATGTCAATGAACTGTGTAATCTTAATTTAAGTCATGGAAGAATATTCTCATATGCAGACGACACTGCCCTCATTTTTGTTGGTAAAGATTGGGAGCAGGTTCGGATTCGAGCAGAGGCTGGATTAAAAATAGTAAATCAATGGCTACAAACAAATTTGCTTTCCCTTAACATTCAAAAAACAAAGTTTGTTTCATTCACAAATAGCCGGATAAGAACTCCTGAACTAAATATTAAGGTACATAACATTAGCTGTGCTACAAATACCTGCTGCTGTCCATTGTTGCAAAATGCTCCGACCATTAAATATTTGGGAATCACTCTTGACAGGAGAATGACTTGGCAATCTCATATTGAGACTCTCAGTAGTAGAGTTAGAAAACTAATATATGTTTTTAGAAACTTGCGGGAAGTAGCCGACCGAAAATTAATTATCAATGTTTATAATGCTCTATGCAAATCTGTTATCTCTTACTGCAATACATCTTGGGGTGGAGCGGGCATATCTTACATGATAATTCTAGAGCGTGCACAAAGAGCGGTTTTAAAAGTTGCAACCTCAAGAACATTTATGTACCCTACTTCCGAACTTTACCAGGATTGTGATGTATTGACAGTAAGACAGCTATTCATACAAAATGTTTTACTTCATCAACACAAGCAAGTCACATTAATTAAAAATTCTAATTTCATGACTAGGAGAAGAAAAGATCAAATTTTTCCTAGACAAAAGTTCAACACAAAATTAGCGCATAAACATTTATGTTTTCTCGGTCCATATCTCTATAACAACACCAGCAAAGTTCTTAAAAGTTTAGTCAAGTTGAATAACAGAGAAGCAAAAAATATTTTAACAAGTTGGCTAAAAGGATTAAGCTATTACGAAACAGAAAACCTGCTCAAAGTAATTGTATGAAGATGATCATGCCATATTACTTCTTGCACATCCACACACACACACACACAAACACACACACACACACACACACACACACACACACACACACAACCACACACTCACTCACTTACCCTACACTTTAAGTTTACTTTTATATAATTTTTATTTAACTTTCTTTGATTGTTTAAATTTCTCGCTAACTTTAATATTATTATATTATTTTCATTAGAACTTTTAGGCTATGTTTAATAATATACTTGAACATTGAAGGGAATGCAGAATCTACGATACAAGAGTATTCTTAGTGTAGATTCTGCAGGTCAATATTGTAACAGAATAATAAACTCAAGCCATTATAGCTTAGTATTATATTATGTAACAATGTTATCTTGTCTATAATAAGTACCTATGTAATGTACATAAAGATGGTATAGATGTATCTTTAAGTACTGTACTTTAGCTGAGAAAATAAATTATTATTATTATTATTATTTATTTATAAAATGATTGTTTACTACACAGTTGATGTGAAATACTTAAATGCATAAATAACTTTCTATCAATGAAATAAAATGTCGGTATGTTAACCGTGGTGCAAACAACTTCCGAAACATCAAATCCAAGGAGGTAAACTGTGGACAGCATGGTATAACACATTTTCGGATATTTTTATTTAAAATAATATTGAAAATGTGATATTTCAGGTGCCAAATTGTCAATAGATCAGGTTTATACATATAAAACAGATTTATGAAAATATCTTCAGCTTATTTCATAAAAAATATGAATCCTAATATTGTTTTCTCGGATGGTTATCATGCAGCAACCATAAAAACAGCTTGCTCCATTTAAAATAAAAATGCCCAAATATATTGGACCTATCTGGACGACAGTAATTTTATTTCTACTCTCGCGTCTCTTGCCGATGTGGCGATCAATGTGCGCGAGTGATGCAATCGATCTCATAATTACTAAAGCAATTATTTAAATGGAACTTCAATATTCCAATTCTGCTGAGATACACTGTACATAACGCTTAAGTCAAACCACACTTTATCTCATTGACAATTATACAACACACGCATTTTTATACATAAAACACTTATTAACAATAGCGTCCACATTGACATATAAACTTCCCGCTGTCTGTCTGTCCCTATATATGCTTAGATCTTTAAAACTAAGCAACAAATTTTGATGTGTTTTTTTTAGTAGATAGTGTGATTCAAGCGAAAGGTTTATATGTATAGTACATGCACAATATAACAGAGAAACACTGATATTTTAGAGGTTTCTAATGTGATGTCGTAAATAAACACTTTTTTGCGATTACGTTGCAAACGCTGTCTGAACACTACGAGATAGATAAAAATAAAGTGCTATAGTATTGTACAACTTGAAAAGGGCTACAAAAATGTCCGCAATGGTATATGTAGGTATATCTCTGAGGAATAACCCACAATGACCATTTTTTATCCTTTACTTTTTACTAGAAAAAATGGCTTATTTATGAAGCGATTTTTAGCAATACAGCACCAATCCTCTTCCAATTAAATACCTTAAATACATGGTGCATTTAAAATGGATCAATATGGGCCTTCACGACATGTTATTTCAACGAATATTTTCGAAGATATTACAGATTATTTAGTATTTCATTCATAAAATCAAAACAAATTAAAAAACGTAGCAGTGCTTGTTTTGTTATCTTATCAAAAACAAGAACAAACTACGGTATAAAAATTATAAGTATTGAAGGAGCACAAGTTTACTACTAATTACGTATGAATTTAAAAAGTGAGGTCTCATTTTCTTAATTTAAGACTAAAGTAAACGAATATGTTACCTCAGATTGTTTGTTAGTCCAATAATGAACTAATGAGTACTCACATTACCTCATGAAAAAAGTAAACGACGCGACGGGACGTGAAAATTTGTACTGTCTACAAAAACATGGTAAATAAATAATTGATTATACGAGAGAGTGAGAGACACAGCATATCACGTTTGGGCAACTGACGACGTGCGCATCAGGTCATTGCCATTAAATTAAGCGCAGGCGTCCATACTTTCAACACCTTATAATGTATATGTCCGTCATTTTGAAAAAATTCCAAAAACTGAATTGATTAAAAAAATTTATAGACTTATCAAACCTGCTCACAAAATTTCGTGAGAAATGCGACCTGTAGAGGAGAACTACCGGACATACAAAAGCATTTTTGTCTTAATTGAAGCAGAGACGCTTCGCTTGAACTAAGTTCTCGCTCGGTCAATGGGAATAAATAACTTAATTCCAACACTGTAAATAATGAATGCCCATGGGGTGCCAGGCTAGAATAACACACACATTCTTTTCTGTGTTTGAACAAATTCGTTAAGTTCTTTTTATTTTGTATACATTTGTATGTTTTAATTTAATTTCATAATCTGATTCTTTCCAGTAAGTGTCTCTGCGGTAACGACACGACGAGTGGCTGTACCACGTGGAGGAGACCCGCCCCTCGGCAGGAGACCGCGACTCTCGAGGGAAGCTGCACACACTGCAGTGGGGAGCGTTGATTCAAAGGTGAGAATTGATGCTAAAATAGTCAGTAAAAATATAAACTCACTCACACAACAAATAGTTGCCTCAAGTTTGTGTTTCAGTTTAATAACGATACTGCTGTATTTGAATGTGTACTACTCAATCTACGAATAAATATTATTCGTAGTTCTCGATATAGTTTTTGCTCAAATGAGGTCGGTATACCGTAAAATTCCTCTATCGCTCTATAGAGTAACCGTTATATATAATTATATAGGGCCTAATAGCTTGCAGCAGTTCGGTTTTTAATAATAATAATAACTTCATTTCAATCAACTAGGATCAAAGGATTTAAAACATGTTTCTACTAAATTACAAATTTTACATATAAGTACCCCTAAACATCGACCGTGAATACATGCACAACAATTTTGTACAAAGTTTTCTATTATAGTAGGTAGTTATATAGGATAATAAACTAGAACAAAGTTTCAAATACCTACTCTCGTGGCAATGACTTACCAGAACCTGTATGATCGCATTCCTCGATCTTACCAATGACATGGATGGGGGGCACGCGGGCCGTCGCAAACATTTATTAATTTTAATCTGTTAAATTGTAATTTATTAGATATACTTCAAATATGAAAAAAAACTTTTTTTTATTATAACATGTATAACCATTATATAGGTTTAATAAAAAAAAAATACTTATGTACTGCGCCATCTACTGCTATTTACGTGAACTATATACCATTAGGGATTTGCTGAACATTTCCGTATGTTGCATATTGGAAAATCCGGGCCTAAAAAGTGCCATCTTTATTCTGAAGATGGCGTGGAATTCAAACCTAGCTGTTACCTATGAAATTACAGCAAAACTTGAATCCGCTGTTTTATACACTTAAATTATTCCGTGCAAGATAAATTTAAATAAATAACTTGTTATAATAGGCTTTCTAACCATAGTTTTTAAGTTTTCTTTTTTCCGACCGATTAGAATGAAATTGGGTATGGAAATAGTTTGAGACCCGTGAAAAAACATAGGATATTTTTTATTTATTATAGAGAAGAGGTTAACGTTTTTATACGCGATAACCGACATACGCGCGGGCGGAGCCGCGCCCGGAAAGCTAGTAGGAATAATGTTAAAATAGCATTTATTAAATAATGCTAAAATAGCATTTATTGACCGAGCGAATGGCGAACTGTTAGCGATGCGCCTCGCGTTTCAGATTGAGCAATAGTTCTTTCGTATGTTTGTCCAGTTTTTTTTAATGTTTAAAGATGGAACAAGTAAGGGGCTTAAGCGAAAACCTGTGCCTATAACAATGGACTTTGTTTTGGGATCCGTACCTACCAAAAGGGCTAGAAGTGCGTCTCCGCTGTATGTCTGTTTGTCCGTGCGTCCGTATGTCGCGAGCTCGTTAATGGAATGAGTGATAATTGTTTTTATGCAGCAATCATATAATGTAGGTCCCAATACCGAGAGAATATTGAATTTACCTGTATTTTCTGTGATAAATCATCACAGAATGCGGCCTGGCTAACCGCGGGTAGAAAGCAGAAAAATTGTCGCCAAGCGCCGACTGGTATGTTCCGGCGGTTTTTCTTAAGAGTCAGTTCATCTATAGGTATTAGTCTGAACAACATCTGTTGACCGTATTCATTTTACCATTAGGTAAGATAGTGGAGAAAGGCTAGCTTTCAGTTATTAAATAATGGTTAGTTGGTTTTGTTGACACAATATTTATGTTTGAGTTAGGGTAACGGCAAGTGGCTGCCCCGTGGGGGGGGGGGGGGGGGGGAGGCCGGAGCCCTCGACTCTCGATGGGAGCTGCACACACACTGCGGGCGGGAGCGTCGATCCACCTCCTGGACTTTACGGGAGACCTAAGTACAGAAGGTAAACAGCATACCTATTTTTGGTTTATTGTTTTTCACTACTTGTTGTTACGCGCTGAAACTAAAACTAGCTAAAACATTGAACCTACCCTAATGTACGAGCACTACGAGTAATGCACTGAAACTTTGTTAGAAGAGAGCATTAATGAAAGAGCTGAGAGATTTTGTAGTACATGTTGTATACTTACTTTATAGTATTAGTTACTAGCGGCCTGCCCTGGCTTCGCACGGGTAATAATAATAATATAAGCTTTTATTTTCTTACACTCTACTTAAATAACATATTCCTAACTTTTCTTAATTCTATAATACATTTTCTAATAATGAATACCTTCGTCTATTCTAAATATTTTTAGTGTCAGTACCGCTTTGAGCGGTGAAAGCCTCCTCCATCTGCTTCCAGCTCTCCCTATCTCTCGCTGCCCGGCTCCAAGTAACACCTGGTGTATTGGCGATGTCATCGCACCACCGTTTGCACGGTCTTCCTGTCCGTCTCTTTTTATCCATGGGATACCAATTAGTTGTTGTTTTCGACCACCTTTCGTCTGTTACTCGTTGTAAGTGTCCCGCCCATTTCCATTTTAGCTGAAGAACTTTTTCCACAGCGTCTTTTGCCTTCGTCTTCTTCCTTATAGTGCTGTTTTTTATTTTATCTTTCAGCTTGTGGCCCGTGTAGCTTCTTTCGATTCCTCTATGGCACACTCTTATTTGATCGAGTGTCTTCTTCGTGAGTGGGCATGTCTGGCATGCGTACGTGAGGCATGGTAACAAACACATTTCCATTGCTTTAGTTTTTAATTTTACTGGTAAGTTATTTTTGAAAATATCTTTCATACTCCAGTACTTATTCCACGTATTTTTTGTTCTTCGCATAATCTCTTTTTAAGTGCAGACTTTGAAAGTGATCAGATGTCCTAAGTATATGTAGTCCTCTACGTATTCTAGATATGTGTTTTGAATTTCTATGGGTACCTTTTGTAGGTTGGTCATTATTTTTGTCTTCAAAACCACAAGTTTTCGAAACCAGTAACGTTTTAAAGCAACCATTCGTAAGTAGTGATGGCTTCAATACCTTTGAAATCCGGAAAGCATGCATAGTATAAAATATTTGTCACATTATATTTAAACCTTCATGCTCCTAGCCTATGTCTCAACGGCGTTTATTTTGTATGAAAGCGATAATAGGTTCCAAGTCTATAGAAATAAGGTTCAGGACGATTGTAACTACAATCATCGGAACGGCAACGCACTCAGAAATATTTTTGCACAAATATTTGAATATTTAGGTGGGAAGAAATGTTTTTGCTTATTACGCAAAAACTATGAGGCCCATTGTTTTGAAAATTTTGGTGCCGATGGCACAAGCTATTAAGCAGTAGTCTAGCCTTTCCCGTTTGAGCTGTACAGCATGTCCTAGCTGGGGACATGTGTCTCCAGCTTACACGTTTATTTGAGCTTGTAGCTCCAAAACCTTAATAGCCACAGACTTGAAAATTTTAGTGCCCATGGCACAAATTTGGCTCTAAATTTTGACATATTAAACAAAGTCGTAGGCCCATTCGTTCAGAAGATACAGATGAGCAGCTGTAGACACGTGGTCTCCAGCTTACACGTTGTAATCGGGTCAATACTACTACAGCTTTCAAGTAGGGCGTTTCAATTTTTTTGTGCCACTTGCACAAATTATGCTCTAAATCCCTGGCTATAGTATATAATCATATCTTCAGCCGTTTCGTATATACAGCATGTGTCAGCTGGAGACCATAACGCCAGCTAACACATTAATAGTTACATGTAGCATCGAAGTTTGTTTGGCACCTAAATTTTGAGTTGGTATTCATAATTGCACTAAATCTGCTCTAAATATTGGCATATTCAGAATTAAGAAATTTCAATTGAGTAAGCTGGAGACATACACATAAGCGATGGGCCTGGGACTTGCAACCCAGGAGCAGGGTTACGAGGCCTCTTTATGATATACCAATGCTCCCCTTCCCGCTCGAGCCTCCTCCTCTACCTAACCAAATTTGGTAAGATCCTACTAATGCCGCCTTAGATGCACGTCTAGGATGGAAGTTACGGTTGGTCTTGGCAGGCAAAGGTCTTTAAGTAGGTTATATAGGGATTTCGCTGGTATACCCCTTGCTCCAACTTCTACAGCATATAAATTAACCACATAACCGTTTTTGGTTAATTCATTTGTTAGGTCATAATATTTGTTTGTTTTTATTGTGTGGTCTTTAGGTATGTTCGTTTCCCACGGTGTGTGCCCTCTGGTATCGATTTCGTGTACTAGGGTTTAGAATATTTGGTTGCTACAGCCTATGACCTCTACTGGCAATTACACGTACTTGAACTTCTAGTTGAGTTCTTGAGTGTTGCCGCTACTCGCCGCTAGGTGGCTCGTGCAGCACCCTCTAGTTAAATTCAGCTGAACTAAATATCGAACCAAATATTAGTTTGACCTCTCCCCCACAGATGGCGCTATACCAATTATTGATATTTCGAACAATTTGATCGTTGATAATAAAACGGTTTTTGAGGTAATGTTTTCGAAAAAATAACACTGATCTTTCACTGAATTACTTGTGTTGTTGGTTGTGTATTTAGCGCACTTGCACAGTCTGGGGAGTTAAGTATCTACTTCGCTTTGTCCACTCAATTCACTATGTTTTTCGACAAGTTCTTTAGGTTTTGTTCGCTTTATTTCACTTCACAGAACGGTTTTTCAACACTGTCTACACTATTACACCAGTAAAGCGAGTTCTTCTTCCTGGTTCTTCTGTTTTTTTGCTTGAAATATGTTATTCGCACGGGTATTGAACTTAAACTATATACTGAAATACATTAAAAGTAGTTATTGTAATATTACTGTAATAGTTAGACATTGTATTGCGTTTTTTTTGTAGATATTGATGTCCTCTATAAAATTGTAGTACATCACTTTGCTCTATTGTCAACAATATCCGATATACAATTTTTTGGTATTTTGTTCACACGTAATACATCGAAGTTTTCAAACGGATCCCAATTTTTTTGAAAATATTCTGAAGCCTATGTTAAGTAGTAAATATTTTAGTTTATTCTATACATACCAAAATACAAATCTTTCCTTCTTATAATATTAGTTTAGACGTTTATTATCTTGAGGATTACTTTGAATTGATCAATTTTGTTAAATTTTTATCACTTACCATTGCACGATGTTCGTGGAGGCTGACAATAAAAAAATAATTATAACCGTTAAATTATTTATTTTTTACATATATGCTTGTATACAGCGCCACCTATCAAGGTATTAATGTACTACATAAATGTACATACATACCTACTGTTACAGTCTAGGATACATACCACGCGAACCGACCGCAGACAGGTTAGGTTAGGTTAGGTTAGGTTAGGTTAGGTTAGGTTAGGTTAGGTTCCTAACCTTCCTCCAGGCGAACGTGAACCACTCCGCCCGCGCTCAGGATTTACTACTGCAGTGTATGGCGGAGCGGTGCATCAAAGTGGCGGTGGTTGCAGAGCCGTACTCGGTCCCACCCAGGAGTGACTGGGTGGGGGGCCTTGACGGCTTGGTGGCAATAACCACACAGTCGCCGACTCCATCCCCCCCTCTCGAAGGGCTAACGAGAGGCAGGGGTTTCGTGGCGGCAGGAGTGGGCCCTGTCGTCGTGATAGGTGTTTATCACTCCCGGAATAGGCCCCGGCACGAACTGGAGGCTCTTCTAGGCGAGGTGGGGACCTTCATAGGTCAGACCCACCCGCGCCCCGTGATCGTCATGGGGGACCTCAACGCCAAATCCTTGGCGTGGGGGTCCCCGTCGACCTGTCCGCGGGGCGTCACCGTGTTAGAGTGGATGACCGGGATGGGCCTCTGCGTCGTGAACACCGGGAGTGAGAACACCTGTGTCCGCCAATGGGGTGGATCGATCGTCGACGTGACGTTTGCCACCCCAGACCTCGCCTGCCAAATTCGCGACTGGCAGGTGTTGGTGGACGAGGAGACGCTCTCCGACCACCGGTATATCCGGTTTAGCGTCTCCCCGTCCTTGGCGGACACGCTGAGGGAGGGATCCGGCGAGATCGGTCCGAGATGGGCCCTGAAGCGTCTTGACGCCGAGTTGCTGCAGGAGGCGGCCCTCGTCGAAGCGTGGAACGGCACTTCTCAGGAGGGTGACCCCGTAGACTTGGATGCGTTGGCGGACAGACTGTGTGCGGCGTTGTCGCGTATCTGCGATGCAGCGATGCCGCGTGCGACAGCCCCACGGTCCAGACGCCAAGTCTACTGGTGGTCAGAGGAGATTGCCGAACTCCGAAGACGCTGCGTGAGGAGGCGCCGCCGATACCAGCGGTATCGTAGGCGAAGGCGGCAGGAGACGGAGGTGTGCGAGTCTCTGTATGCCGCCTACCGAGACGCTTCGAGGGTCCTTCGCGTGGCCATTGACGAGGCGAAGCGGCGATCCTGGCAGGAGCTGCTGGAAGGGCTGGAGCGCGATCCGTGGGGCCGCCCGTACCAATGGGCGCGGCAGAAGATGCGCCCATGGGCACCCCCCGTGACTGCCTCGCTCCAACCGGCTGTTCTCCAGAGGGTGGTGGGAGGGCTGTTCCCCGGTCCTCCGGGAGACGATTTCTCGCCACCTTTCGCCGTTCCCTCGTCGACCGATCTCGCCGAGGTGGAAGAGGAGGAGCCTGCCCCTGTCTCCGAAGGGGAGCTTGGTGCAGCTGTGCTCCGGATGAGGGCCAAGAACACGGCACCCGGGCCAGACGGCATACCGGGTCGTGTGTGGGCACTCTCTTTGGAGCACCTGGCGCCCGCTCTCAGGGCCCTGTTTGACAGGTGCCTTCGGGAGGGGAAGTTCCCCAGGAGATGGAGGAGGGGCAGACTCGTCCTCATCAGGAAGGAGGGACGTCCCGCGGACGAGCCTTCGGGTTATCGTCCGATTGTGCTGCTTGACGAGGCGGGAAAGCTGTTGGAGAGGGTGATCGCCGCCCGCCTCGTCAAGCACCTCGAGACGTCCGGACCGGACTTGGCGCCCACCCAGTTCGGGTTCCGGAGAGGTCGCTCGACGCTGGACGCCATCTCCCGCGTCCGCGATCTCTCCGAGGAGGCGTGCTCCAGCGGCGGCGTGATGTTGGCGGTGTCTTTAGACATCGCCAACGCGTTCAACACGCTGCCCTTGACCACGATACTCGGTGGTCTGGAGTACCACCGAGTGCCGTCGTACCTGCGCAGACTCGTCAAAAACTACCTCTCCTATAGAGAGGTGGTTTTCCCAACGGCGAGCGGGGTGGGTCGGAGCCCCATGGCGCGCGGCGTCCCTCAGGGGTCTGTTTTAGGGCCCCTGCTTTGGAACGTCGGCTATGATTGGGCCCTCCGTGGCCGTGGTCTTCATGGCGTCGGCGTCGTTTGTTACGCCGACGACACGCTGGTCACCGCACGAGGGGGTACCTATAGGGAGGCGGCAATCCTCGCCACGGCCGGAGTCGCGATGGTCGTGGCCAGGATTAGAAGGCTGGGTCTGGAGGTGGCGCTCCACAAATCGGAGGCCATATGCTTCCATGGTCCCCGACGGGCGCCACCTGCAGACTCATCGATTGTGGTGGGAGGAACCTCCATCCCCGTCAGGACGACGTTGAAGTATCTCGGCGTCGTCCTCGATAGCCGATGGAGGTTCGAGGCGCACATGCGACGACTGTCCCCCAAATTGTTGGGGGCAGCCGGCGCACTGAGTCGCCTGCTCCCCAATCTTGGGGGTGGAGAGGGCAGCTGCCGCCGCCTCTATACAGCGGTGGTCAGCTCGATGGCCCTATACGGAGCCCCCATATGGTCCGGGGCGCTTGATCGGCGGGAGACCGCCCTGCTGATTGCAGCCCAACGGACCATGGCGGTGAGAGTGTGCCGGGGCTATCGGACACTCTCACACGAGGTGGCGTGCGCCCTCGCGGGCCTGCTCCCCTGGGACCTTGAGGCCGAAGTCTTGGCCTCGGTCTACCGCCGCAGAGTGCGTGCGCGGGAGCGGGATGAGCGACCGGCGCCACGAGAGCTAGCGCATTGGCGCAACAACGCCAGGGCAATGGCTCTCGATAGGTGGGAGGGACGGCTCCTCGACGGGTCCACTCAGAGGGGGGATAGCAGTCGACGACTCCTCGACGCTATCCAGCCCGTTCTCCGAGAGTGGATCGATCGGAGACACGGGAACCTTTCTTTCCGGCTGACGCAGGTGCTCTCGGGACATGGCTGTTTCGGGAGTTACCTGCATCGAATCGCCCGGAGAGAAGCTTCCCCGGCATGCCATCAGTGCGGCTACGCGGTAGACACCGCCCAGCATGCGCTGGAGGCATGTCCAGGAGGAGCAGCACCGCGACAAGCTCTGGTCGCGGTCGTGGGGGGGGACCTCTCATTGCCGACCATCCTCGCCGGGATGGTCGCTGATGAGAGATGTTGGGAGGCAGTGGCCTCCTTTTGTGAGATTATTGTCTCACAGAGGGAGGCAGCGGAGCGTGAGAGGGAGAGAGATCCTCTCTCTCTTCCGCTCCGGAGAGCGCGGACACGGCGGCGGGCTAATCGAGCCCGCACACCGTCTCCGCTGAGAGGTCCTGGGTCGTCGGATGCGGGGGCATCCGGCACCCTTCAGAGATAGGTCCTCTCGCGATGGTGACGCCCCCTCCGTGTTCGGGGGGCGTCACACGAGGTGGAGGGGTGTTCCTATTGACACCCCTTACCGAGGAGAGCCCGCCACTTTACAGCGGGCAGCGGCGTCGACGGGGGCTGCGGTAGAATACTAGCGGTCCCGCGCCCCCCGTCATCAGTCGAAGACGCTGGAACACCGTGGTGGTTTTAGACGGTATGGGTGCCTTCTGCACCGAGTCCGTCATATCCCGTCTGCTCCCCCGGCGGGCGGGAATGCGTAACAGCATTTCCCCACGAAAAAAAAAAAAAAAAAAAAAAAAAAAAAGGTTAGGTTAGGTTAGGTTAGGTTAGGTTAGGTTAGGTTAGGTTAGGTTAGGTTAGGTTAGGTTTTTTTTTTTTTTTTTTTTTTTTTTTTTTGTCCTGTCCGGGAGCAACAATGTGTCCCGGCCCGCGAGCTATCCTACATCTACCTCTGACATGATCAGAGCCCTTTTCTACTCATTTTCGCATCGCGCTTTCTTTCTTCATACTGTATCTTTCTTTCATTCATCGTTTCATTCATTCCTATTACTGGTGGGATGCCAGTATTTAATATATCCTTTATATACAGGGGGGATTACAGCTAAGGGTTTCAATTATTTATTGTTTTTGCTTTTCTTCATAAATCTTACACAATTACAATTTTTCTTAATTCTACACATAAATTTATATCCATTTTACTTCCAACATTTATGCTACAAGCCCACACAAGTTTCTAGTCTATTTTGTATTTTGATTCTACTTTATTACTTATATTTATTAACATTATATATATTTTTTTTTTCTTTTTAACATTATTTTATAACTTCTTATATCTAATGCTGTTAGTATATATTCAGCAATATATATAACATACATCTTTATACATCGCTTTTATTTTTAGCAATAACTTTATTTCCTATTTTTTTACAATATTCTATTATACTTATTCTATCAAACTTATCTGCTAACATAACATTTAGTGTAGCTTTTTCCAGCTTTTTGCCTATTTTTTGCTCTGTCTCGTACCTATCTACGCTGTGAATTGGGCATTCGAGAAGGATATGTTCCACGGTTTCCAACGTACCAGGCTCACACGGACATGATGGGTCGTCCTTACACTTGAAACGGGTCAAATATTCGGAGAACCCACCATGTCCGGTCAGAATTTGGGTCAATACACCCGTAGGCTCTATCTCCTGAACAATTTTATAAGCTTTTATCGCACAAGGGAGGAACATTTTGGTGACTCCGGCAGTCTCACAGGTTTTATACCTCCGATTCCATTTCTCAAGCGAGTCCATACGGATTTCTCGCTTGACAAATGAAATCGGGCAGTAGCAGTAATCAGGTTTTTTCTTACTATTTAGAGCCGCGTCCTTCGCGAGCTCATCAGCGCGCTCGTTTTCGATAAGCCCTGCATGGGCTTTTACCCAGAACATACTCAAGGTCTTTCCTTGTTCCTTGATTTTGCTAATATTTCTTCTAGTCTCTACTGCCAGCGGGTGTATAGTGCGGTTATTTGTTACTGTTTCAAGTGCTGATCTGGAGTCGCTGTATATGCCGAAGGTTTCTTTTGGACTGTTTGCGATCGCTTTTGTGGCTTCACATATGGCCAGGAGTTCCGCCTGATAAACCGTACAATGGGATGACAGCTTCAACTTCCGGCTTTTGGTTTCGGCAATGTTATTCCATTGGGATAATGCCGCTCCAACTTTGCCTTCGATTTTACTGCCGTCCGTAAATATCCGCACTTCTTGGTACTTATATGCGTCTACTTCGGCTTGGTTTACGAGGCTTATGAACCCAAGGCACATATGGTCAGCGGGATGGGGTAAATTAGCGAACGGCTCCATGCATTCCATCTCCCTATCTCCTAGTGCCAGCCGGGGAATTCCTCTCTTCGTTTCGTACAATGCGGCTGCTTCTTGTATTCGTAGGTCGAGAGGAAGTATCCCAGCTAGCACCAACGCCGAGTTCAGGGAGACGGTGCGATACGCTTTGCACAACTTCTGTGCAAAACCCCGCTGAACAGCATTTAGTTGCTTTTGCACACTGATTTTTTCTGTAGCGGGAGCCCAAACACTTGCGGCATATAAAACGACTGGTTCCACTACAGCTTTGTATATAGTCTTAATTATTTCTGGGTGGAGACCCCAGCCAACTCGAGCAGCTCTTGCAAGCTGCTGGTAGAAACCCAACGCCTTTTTACAAACGTTGCCAACATGGCTGTTAAATGTGAGGCCGTTGTCGATGGTGAGCCCTAGAATTTTTATCTCCTTCACCATTTCGATGTCCACGCTTCCCATTTTCAGGTGTGGGGAGTCATATTTAAGCTTTCGCGTGATTATCATTGCATTCGTTTTTTGCGGTGCGAACTTGAGCTTATGTCTGACTCCCCACTCCCGAACAAAGGCGAGTGCTGCGTTTGCTTGGCGCTGGACCTCCTCCGCTGTGTTTCCACTGAACAACAGAACTACATCATCCGCAAAGGCTTGGCAGTAGTCCCCCCTACCTTCGAGCCCTTTTAGCAAAGAGTCGATAAGCAGGTTCCAGAGGATAGGACCCCCTATTGACCCCTGAACACACCCCTTGTTTGTTCCTCTTTTAACTTCTTCCCCAGCATATCGAAGCTTTACCGTTCGGTTTTGAAGGTAACTGTCGATGAGGCGTCTCAGGTTTTGCGGACAGCCCTCCTCCGCCAATCGTACCCTTATGGCAGGCCACCACGCGTTGTCGAAGGCTCCCTCTATGTCTAGTGATATCAATGTTATAAGTTTGCGTTGTTGGAGTTTTTGTCGTATTTGTTTCACTACGACATAGAGGGAGTCCTCGGTACTTTTTTGGGGCATAAAGCCGTACTGTTTGGGGCATAGTTTTGGGAGCATATGCCATTTTATCCTGTTTACGAGCATCTTTTCCAAGATTTTACCCATCACTGGCAATAGCCCAATCGGTCTGTACGACTTTGGCTCCGTGTATTTTGCCTTTCCTGGTTTCCTTAGGGCCACCACAATTGCCTCCTTCCAGATCGTTGGGAAGTGACTTAATTCAAGGCACTTGTTTGCCAGTGATAGGTAGAGTCCTGGGTCTTGATCTATGGCGTGCTCACATATGTCAGAGGTCAGGCCGTCCTCACCTGGGGCTTTCTTAGGATTAAAACTTGTTTTTACAGAGGCAAGCTCTTCTAGCGTAAATGGTGGGTCATGTTCATCATGATCCACCACATTTACATTTTTTGCTTCTGCCCTAATGCGCTTTTGGTCCACATTTTCGCCCTCCTCGCTGTCTGTCGGGAAGAAAGTCTCCGCAAGTAATTCAGCAGACTCTTTTGAATTTAGCACTATTCCGTCTTTAATTAGCGGCAGATCTTCCTTTCTCCTTTCAGTCCTTCTCATCACTCTGTATATCCCCTCCCATAATCCTTCCATCTCTTGCTTCCCACAAAAATCTTTCCAACTTTCTATCTGTCTTCTAACAACCTCACTTTCAAACATCTCTTTTGCTTCCAGGTACTCCTGAACTACCTTCCGCTTCCGGACCGGTGCTGCACATCGGATTCTACGTCTCTTCGTGTTCATGTCCTGCTTGAGTTTGTCCAGCTCTTCCGTCCACCATTGGAACTTAAGTATACAGGTAACCTTTTTTGTTGGGATACTACTGTTACATGCCTGAATTATAATTTGGATATATGTTACTATGATTTCTTCTAATGCTTTAATATTTTTTATTTTTTGAATTTCCAATATGTTTAAATTTCGGTCTATTAGTAACTGCCCCATTTTCCCATGAAAATGGGACCAGTTCGCTTTTTTGGTATTAAATTTTCGGGTTGTCCTGCTGATGCTAGTCCCCTTTGACTTTGTAAGGCTAATTTCAAACAGAATGGTGTTGTGGTCCGAACATGTTAACCCGTCATCGACTCGCCAGTTTTCAACGTAGTCACAGAGATCCGACGTGCATACCGTTATGTCCACGAAGCTGGAGTATGATTTCCCACCTCGAATCGTATCAAAAGTAGGTGTATCGCCCTGGTTGAGTACCTGCATATTCATTTCCTCTATCGCTCCCGACATTTCCATTCCCCTTTCATTCTCATTTGTGCTTCCCCACCATGTACTCTTCGCGTTTGAGTCACCACCAATGACTATTCTGCACCCAAATCGTTCTACTATGTGCTTTAGCTGCTCCAAGTATGGCTGTATGGGTTTGGGCTTAGGTTCTAGGTAGAACGAGACCATCACGATTTCCCAGGCTCGTGTCTTCAGTCTGATGACAACAACATTGTCTGTGGTGAGGTCTGGATATTGCACGACATCAATGTCGCTATCGAAGACAACGATTGCCGCCTTTACGGTTTCTCCGTGTTGGTTATCGTTCTGAAAGATCCGGACCCCGTTGTAGTCTTTCATTCTACCAAGCCCACCCACATACGGCTCCTGAAGCAGTGCAACCGCCATTCTGGCTTTTGTGGCTTCTAAGAGAATGTCATTGGTGGCCTGCCGCTTACGCTGCAAGTTTGCCTGTGCCACAGTATACTTGGTCAGTCTGGATGGTGCGCCTGGAGCTACCTTAGCAATATGCTACTGTGGCTCTGGCCAATGCCTCCCACTTCCTTCGGACCGGGCATTCTTGACTGAACGCGCTATGGTCTGTTTTTTCGCACTTTGCGCGAACACAATTGGTACACGTGGGGGGCCCAGCTACGAGCCAAACATCACACTTTGATTTCATATGTGGGCCTCCACAGTGGCAACATCGTTCGATGGTTTCGGTGCAGAAACGTCTACCGTGACCGTAGCCCAGGCACATAGAGCATTGGACCAACGGGGACTGGTCCTCCACTTTCACCCTTTGCAGGTCAACGTGGACGGTTTCTGCTTCAACCAATCTCTGCCACAACCTCGGTGACACTCGTAATACGATGTGACTGGTGTGAGGATTTCGCGCGCGCTTCTTGAACAAGAATTCCATTCTATCGTCTTCTTTTCCAAGACCAACAAATATGCCCTGGTTCTGGTTCCTCAGGGCTCGCAGTACTTCAACATTGTCGTTACTCTGCAAGACGTCCTTGAGGATCACCAGGGGATCCCTATTCTTAATATCTTGGACTCTTAGCTCATCTGTCGTGCTCAACTTTTGCTTCACTTTCTCTCTCTCTTCCGTAGTTCTGCATCCTATTATGATCTTTCTATCCCTTGCTTTCCTGATTTTTTCTACTTCCACTCCTCCTTCCTTTGCATTCATCACCTTTCGAATCTTATCTAACACTTCCTCACCTGTCTCAGTTTCATCCTTCCCTGTCACTACCACGGAATGTAGGGCCGCACGATCCGGGAATTGTTTCCCGGGTTTCGCGGCTACTGCGCTCGCATAAGATCTTTTTTCCATTATTTCTTTAAGCTCTCCCATTCTTTCCGTGTTCTCTTTCATTATCCTCATGTGTTCATCAATTTTCCTACTAAGCTCATCTTCATTAACTCTTGGCTTCTGTCGTTCTTCACTTTCTTTCTTATCCTCTATCACTGCTGTGCTTTTTTCCGTGCTCTTGATTCTGTCTGTTTCTTTGACAAGTTGGAATAATCGATCGATGGCCTGTATCACCTCTGCCTTAATTTCCGCTTTTAGATTTCTGGAGCTGCTTAGGTTGAGTTTGGCCTTGTTTACACATGCTCTCGCCTCAGCTACCCTCTCTGTGCTCTTCCATTTCAGCCGCGCTGGTGGTGGGCTCCCCATCACCTCTACCGAAGCCGCGCGGTTAGTTATTAATTTTGGCTTCTGTGAGCCCACCACAAAAGTTTTGTTAGAGGGAGGAGATGCCATCTTTTCGACTGTCTGCTGTCCAGACTCCCACTCCCCAATGCTTTTCCTCACACTCGTTGAGTGTGAAGGTCCAGGTTTATTACCGCTCATGTCCTGGTGGGGCTGGTCAGCTGTATTTTCCATCTTTGAAGGTGTCCTGAACATTAGTCGCGGTCAATATGTACGTCAAATTGAACAAATAATAAAATGTATATGTAAAATTGTAAAAGTTCTATAAGGTGTAAATAATATAAATAGTTTCACAAATAAATATAATTTGCCCGTCAGATATTAGGTACCAGTAACCCAATTCGTCAGAAAACCGTCCCAACTGCGTTTGTAATTCGTTTGTGAACGAGTCAGAGCAATAACAAACAAAACAAGCACAGTTTACTTAATAACTAAAGTTTTCACAGGTATACAAAGTGTGGGGGGGAGCAAAAGTTTGAGGTGGGGGAGGTATAGTTAACAAGAAACTACAACCCTATAAATACACACTTGAGTGTGTATTTGTAGGCTGCTATCAAAATTTTCCTCCGACGCACCGTTTTTGAGATATTTGCAAAACCAACTTACTGTGTCTATTTTGCAGCTAAAATTTTTTCTATACTTTTTTATAATGTAAATGTGTGAAAAAGGGTGCTTGTTAAAAATCTTAACTTACTTCGTTTGGTTAGCCGTTGAAACACAGTATCTAATTACTGTGGCTTGTTAATAGGTTTCCAAAATTTTTGATAAGATATTGTAAATCGAAAATCTTTGAAAATTTTATTCTAACTGCAAAATAGCTTGGCTCTGCAAGTATTACTCAGGATAGTTCTAAGCACTAATTTAAAACACTACCGATGTGACATTTTAATTTTTAAGAGCAATTAACAATTAAATGACAGTTTTTACAAAAAAAATGTTTTGGGTGGGGGAAAAAAGTTGGGGTGGGGGGAGGTCCTGTCAGTTAAGAGCCACTAAACTTTAAATACACACATGTGTGTATATTTACAGGCTGCCGTCAGAAATTGCCTCCGCCGCACCGTTTCCGAGTTACAGCTAGTACAAAGTTAACAAAGTTGCAATATTCGGAATATAATTTTTTGTGAGAAAAATACTAATGACAAAAATTTAGTTTTTGTTACATAAATATTAGCCTAAATGTGTTCTGAACGCAGTAATTTTTTAGGGTTGTGTTGTCGCTGAAAATATTTTTATATATTTATTTTGTTCAAAACGCCAACTGCACATAAGTTTGTAAAATTAATTACTACTAAATTACTTGCTACTCCGGTTTTCTGGAAACGCCTTCGTGCTTTGCTCTCCCAGGCCCCTCCGGCACCGTGGTTGGTCTTCACCGTGCGCCTCTGGTTCACCGACCACGTGGCCACGTGGTACTTGTTTTTTTGGCTTTATTTCCGCGCGGGTGCGCGGAAAAAATCCAAAAAAGCTGCGGAGGAGTGAAGCGCCTGGATGCCCTTCCAGGGATGATAAAAAACCGATAGGTTACCGATTTGGTTTCCGCAGCGTTTCACTTTAAAGTTTAAAATTTTAGAAATTTTCACTATTTCACTGGTTTCACTTTGCGAAAACACTTTTTGACACTTTTTATATTCACTATTGTGTGCGCCACAATTTTGCGCAACTTTTGATATATGGCACGCCTATGTAGTGTCGAAAAATACCACTTTTTCCAATTTTTGAAGGATTTTTTAACGCGGAGCAGACTTGAAGTCAAGCGTCCCCGGTAGTGGTTGGGACCGGAATGGGTTAGGTTAGGTTAGGTTAGGTTAGGTTAGGTTAGGTTAGGTTAGGTTAGGTTAGGTTAGGTTGGGGTTACCAGGTTTTGGCAACCTCGTAAGAGGTCCAGGGAGGTGGGCGACGACGGCTCTTTGAGCGATCCGTCTGCTCCCTCCCCTAAAATGGTGGCATCAAAACGTGGCCGCGCCCCGATTAGAAGGCAATATTTGAAGGCCCGCACCGAAGAGACTCGTGAGCTGTCAAAATCACGTGGCTCGCTGCAAGAGCTACCTGGTTTCCAACCGGAGTTGGAGACCACAGCGGTACTAGAGAGGAAGATAGTGGACAGCTTAAAAGCTGTGGAAATGGTGGCGGAAAAGTCGTCTCATCTCAAGGGGACGTTTGTTGCGGCGCTCAAGGGCGCCGTCCGTGAAATTAAAAGAGCAACTGAGGAACTAGCACAGCACAGCCTCAACGATGAGACTCGGCGTCTTCAGGCTGCCAACAGTCGTCTCCAAGCCGAGATGGACGACCTGAAGAACGAGATGGCTAAGTTGAGGGTGGCCATGCGACAGCAATCTGCTGCACCACCGTTGCATCCCCAGAACAACTTAGAGGAGATGGAGGCTCGTATCCTCGGTCGCCTTTCGGACAGGCTCAACGCCCGGATTGAAGGGCTGGAGCCTCGTCTGAACCCAGAGCCTTGCCTCCGTCCCTCATTGGCGCATGAAAACCGCAAGACGGACACGACAAAAACAGCGGAGACCCTTCCGCGCACGTCAACATCTGACCGCCCACCAGCCCAACAAGGCAAGGTGGGGCCTCAGAAACCGACCAAAACGAAGGCTTCTACTTCAACGGCCAAGACCCTGTCCAAGGAGTTCTTCTCCTCTACGGAGACGAAGAAGACGGTCATGAAGAAGAAAAAGAAGAAAAAGAAGTCCAAAAAGAAGAAAAGTGCTGGAGAATCCGCTCCAGCAGTGAAGGAAGCGAGTTTGCTGCCCTCAGAGTCAGCGACTATGGCGACGGTCGTGAAAAGAGGCCAGAGAAAGAACGCTTCCAAGGCCAATACAGAATCAGCGCGGAAGTCTCAAAAAGAGAAATCTTCCAAACTGAAGTTACGTATTCCCAAGTCTGAAGCAGTGGTGGTTACTATTCTCCCTGCCGCTGCGGAAAAGGGACTAACGTATAGAAAGGTGATTGCGGAGGCCAAAAAGGGCATTGACCTGACCTGTTTGAATATAGAATCGGTCAGATTCAAACGGGCTGTAACAGGGGCCACAATTATTGAGGTCCCTGGCGCTACAAGTGGCCCGAAGGCGGATCTTCTGGCATCCAAATTGAAGGAGATCTGTGCACAGGAAGGAGACATATTAGTATCCAGGCCTGTCAAATGCGAGGAGCTACTTGTGACTGGCCTGGATGAGTCGGTCACTGGCGACGAGGTGGCAGCTGCCATTTCTAAGAAAGGAGGATGTTCGACTGATCATCTGAAAGTCGGCACCCCCAGGCAGCAAAAATCTGGTTTATATGCGGTGTGGGTAAGTTGCCCTACCACATGCGCAAAAAAGATTGCGGAAGGACGCCTCCTCGTGGGCTGGGTGTCGGCTAGCGTGAAGCTCCTGCAGAAGCGTGAGCTTCGATGCTTCCAATGCCTAGAAAAAGGACATGTCAAAGCACGGTGCACCGCTACCGTCGACCGAAGTCAACAGTGTTACCGGTGTGGTCAGATCGGTCACCGTGCTTCTAGCTGTAAAGAGAAACCCCATTGCACACTTTGTGCGGAGCTGGGGAAGCCTGCAAACCATGGGCTGGGGAGCAAGTGTTCGGCTCCCAGCCATAAAGTGGCGAGAAGAGGAAAGGCGGTGCAGACTATGTCGCAGCCCACCCGTCCACCGAACAGGACAAATGAGGTGGAGATGACAATCCCGGGTGATTAGCATGGCTGTCACCATTTTACAGGCGAATATCAACCACTGCGTCAGAGCTCAGGACCTTTTGGTACAGAGCATGGCGCAGTGGTTGATTGATATTACAATTGTCACGGAACCATACTTTGTTCCCTCTCGGGATGACTGGGTCGGGGATCAAACCGGGATGGTAGCAGTGAATGTGCGGCCTAGTGTTGCCGCGATAAAACGGCACTGTAAAGGTCGAGGTTTCGTCGCTGTTCTTATCGGGGAGATGGTAATAATCGGAGCCTACTTTTCGCCAAATCGCACTCTCGCTGAGTTTGAGAGTTTTCTGGCGGAATTAGACTCCGAGCTGGCATGGTGCAGGCCCTACCCAATGTTAGTGGCTGGGGACCTTAATGCAAAGTCGACGGCGTGGGGTTCCCCTGCTACGACACCTGCAGGTGAAGTCCTGGAGGAATGGGTGGCGGGAAATGGGTTGGACGTCCTAAATCGTGGGACGACCAGCACGTGCGTTCGATGGATGGGTGAGTCCATAGTGGACGTTTCTTTTGCTAGCCCATCCCTAGCGTGTCGTATTCGGGACTGGGCGGTGTGTGAGGGCGTGGAGAGTCTTTCGGACCACAGGTATATCCGGTTTTCCATCTCCCCCTCCCCTACAAGCTCGAACATTCTCAATCGGCCGGCATCAGATCTAGGTCCCCGCTGGGCTCTTAAGTGCATGGATAGGGATGCAGTCATTGAGGCTTCTCTCGTAGAGGGCTGGACACCGAGCCCTGATACCGTTGACGTTGAGAGTGAGGCAGTCTGGTTTTGTGAGGCAATGTCACATATTTGTGATGTTGCTATGCCGCGGGTAACCAGACTGCCCTCTCGCCGACAGGTTTACTGGTGGTCTGAGGACCTCGCTCGTCTTCGTGCAGCCTGCGTGTCAACAAGACGTCGGTACACTAGATATCGACGTCGTAGACTGAACGGACGAGACGAGGAAGAGGAGAGGAGCCTTTATAGCGCCTATCAGGACGCGAAGAAAGAGCTGCGCACGGCCATTGGTGAGGCCAAGGAGAGGGCGTGGGAGGAACTTCTCGCTTCACTGGACAGGGACCCATGGGGTAGGCCGTATAGGCTCGTTATGAGCAAGCTTCGCCCATGGACCCCACCCCTCACGTCTACACTGGAGCCAGAGCTGCTGGCGAGCATTGTGGGGACACTGTTCCCTCCCCGTAGTGAGCATGTGGCTCCGCAAATGCTCGATCAGCACGTGGAGGAAGACGAGACTGAAGAGATCCCGGAGGTATCAGTGGGGGAACTGGGAGCCGCCGTGCTGAGGCTTCAGGTTAAAAACACGGCCCCTGGCCCTGATGGGATCCCTGGTCGTGTGTGGGTGTTGGCCCTCAGGAATGGTCTTGATGATAGGTTCAGGGCCCTTCTAACGGCCAGCTTCAGAGGGCAAACATTCCCTGGGAAGTGGAAGGTGGGCAAGTTGGTGTTGCTGAAGAAGGAGGGGCGTCCAATGGATTCTCCGGCAGCCTATCGACCAATCGTGCTGCTTGATGAGGCGAGTAAGCTCTTTGAGCGCGTCATCGCAGCCCGCCTCACCAAGCACCTCGATCTCGTTGGCCCTAACCTGTCGGAGAATCAATTCGGGTTCCGGCGAAGCAGGTCCACCATTGATGCCATTGCACAGGTGAGGGCTCTAGCTGAAGAGGAAGTCACCGAAGGGGGGTTGGTGTTGGCCGTGTCTTTAGACATAGCCAATGCCTTCAACACCCTCCCCCACGTATGTATAGAGGAAGCGCTCCGATATCACGGAGTGCCCCTATACTTGCGGCGGACGGTCATGGCATACCTAACGGGTAGGTCCATAACCTATCCCACCCAAAATGGCTGGGGTAGCTGGGACGTGAAATGTGGCGTTCCACAGGGGTCGGTCCTTGGACCACTCCTGTGGAACATTGGATATGACTGGGCTATTCGCAGCTGCTCTCTTCCGGATGTTCGTGTCATTTGTTATGCCGATGACACTTTGGTTACGGCCCGTGGCCGAACTTACCGGGAGGCTAGCTTGCAGGCAACGGCTGGAGTCGCCCTCGTGGTGGGCAAAATCAGACGTCTGGGTTTAAAAGTGGCGCTTAACAAGTCCGAGGCCTTGTGCTTTCACGGGCCTCGAAACGCGCCACCAATAGGAGCTCATCTGATAGTCGGCGGAGTTTCCATCGGTGTTGGGCCGACGATGAGGTATCTGGGCATCGTCCTCGACGGCCGATGGAAATTCAAGGAGCACTTTACACTCCTTGCTCCAAAACTTCAAAGAGTGACGTCCGCCTTGACTAGGCTATTGCCGAATCTCGGTGGACCAAGCGACAAGTGCCGCCGCCTCTTTACAGCGGTGGCACGATCGGTTGCACTGTATGGGGCACCCATCTGGGCATGCTCTTTGAGCGCCCCAAACAGGACGCTATTGCGTCGGCCGCAGCGGGTCATGGCTCTCAGGTTGACCCGGTCATATCGCACGGTCTCTTATGAGGCTGCGTGCGTTCTGGCCGGCTCTCTGCCCTGGGACCTAGAATCAGAGATTCTTGCGGAGGTATATGCGAGAACTGCCGTTGCGAAAAGTCACGGATCTATGCCGCTCCCTGAAAAGGTCGAGCGCTGGCGACTTAACGCCCGACAAGTGGCCCTCCGCAAATGGGCACTGAGACTGGAGGAGCCGAGCGCTGGACACCGCACGATTGCAGCCATCCGTCCGGTGCTTAATGAATGGTTGGACAGAGCGTGGGGGTCGCTCTCTTATCGCCTCGTGCAGGTGCTTACCGGGCATGGGTGTTTTGGTAAATACCTATGCAACGTGGCGAGGAGAGAGCGACTTCCACTGTGTCATGAGTGTGGTGCTGCCGAAGACTCGGCGGAGCACACTCTTGCAAACTGTCCGAAGTGGGCAACGGAGCGGTCTATGCTCGTATACGTGGTTGGTCCCGACCTATCGCTGCCGGCCGTCGTCAACGCGATGGTCGGTAGCGAGAGAGCTTGGGATGCGGTTCGAGCCTACTGCGAGACCGTTGTTGCCCAAAAAGAAGAGGGAGAGCGGCGTCGAGAGGAAGACCCATTAGCGGATCCTCTCCGCCGCAGGAGGACCGGGCGTAGACGCAGGGCGTACGCCAGGACTTTCGCTCCCTGAGTGGGTCTGTGCAACATTTTGGGGAACGTGGTGCACGCGAAATGACCCTAGGAGGTGGTTGTGTGGTGTGTCAGTGTTCCGGCACACCACAAAATGGAGATTTATGTGACGGAGGGTCACCAGGAGTTGAGACTGAAAACAGACAGACGCTAAGCAAGGGAACAGGATAAGGGCAACTGTGACCTTTCCCTTGTCCAAGCGCAAACGTGGAACACCAGGGTGGTTTTAGTGGGTATTCCTGCCGAGGGGCAGCGAACTTAGCCGCCGCGCTGCCCGCCGGCAGGCGAGTCCCACATAACCCGTAAGTTTTTCCCCAAAGCTGCGGGTATGCGCAACGCATTTCCCCCTGTAAAAAAAAAAAAAAAAAAAAAAAAAAAAAAAAAAAAAAAAAAAAAAAAAAAGGTTAGGTTGGGGTGCTTGGTCAGGATACCTCCTCGTGTGCTTGAATGCTGCTGGTCTCTTATGGATGCCTTTTATCCGGGGAGTACAGCAGTATTTGGGCCGGTGCACCCTGGGCAGCAGTCAATAACTTCTCTATATGGGATCTTGTTGGCTGCTGGCTAAAATCCTGACACGTAGGTGCCCTCCGCGTGTCCCTATGAAGCTAGCATAGGGCACAGGGGACGGGCAGGCGGTTCATCCGCGGAGTCGGGGTCTCGAGATGGGACAGCGGACCCGTAGGGTCGTCGGATGGCCGGTCTACAAGACTGGTGGCGCGTCAGGTTCATCCTGTCGCGCGGGGAGCGACGTCGTGTTTTGACGGTTGGCGCGGCAGGGAGGGTCAACTCGGCCACCCTGTCGGGCTAAATTGGAGGAGCAGCTGCCTTTCCGCAGCTGCAGCGGACCTTCGGGTCGTGGGATGGCCGGTCTGCAAGGCCGGCGGCGCGGCAGGGAGGGTCAACTCGGCCACCCTGTCGGGCACACTCTTGGACGGCAGTCGCCTAACAGCGGCTGCAGCGGACCTTCGGGTCGTGGGATGGCGGGCCTTCAAGGCTGGCGGCGCGGCAGGGAGGGTCAACTCGGCCACCCTGTCGGGCATCATGCGTCTCCGAATCCTACGGTTTCGGTGCCCGCCTATGGGATGCATGGCTGGGGGGAACCCGGTCGCGAGGGCACCAAAAGGGGACCTCACCCCTCACAAAAAGGAACTAAAAACATGGATACAAAAGCGATTGGCAATAATCCCCAGGTGGGTAAATCCCACCCTTCGAAAGAAGGCTGCCCCACCGTATCTGGGGGGGGCAACAACCGCTTCGCGGGCTCCGGCCCGCGCACCGACGACAAAGGCCTGAATAAGGACACCGAATCTGCAAAACATGACAAATTTGGCAAGAAAATGGACCCAAAAGAGGAGAAGGCAGCACCACCTAGGTGCAGTGACCTGACCCCGTTTACAAAACGGGAGCCTCGAGTGGTACTGGAGCGCATAGACAGCGCCAGACCAGTCACTCTGAGAGTGGACGCCGTGGCAGGGCTAGAGCGCAACCCTTGCGCCACCTCTGCCGCCGCGTCAATGGACGTGAGTGAGGAGGAGGCAGCGGGCGTCGCCCCGCTGCATGAACTTCTTCGGATCCCGACTCCGAATTTATCGGAGACGGAGTCCGATGAGTCTGCGATGACTTGGGAGACCGTGTCGTCGCGCGGCTCCCAAAGAAGGAGAAAGAGGCGACTGGAGGAGGACGATGGGGACCTCAGTGACATCTTACCGTCACCAAAGGTCCCGGCCGCTCGAAGCGGCAAAGGACGTGCCAAAGGGAGGCCACCCACGACCGGCCAGTACGTCGGCCTGGCGAAAGCCAAGGCCGAACTGAACCGGGCGCGGGAGGAGGAGCTGCGGCTCACCGCCGAGAAGGAGCTGGCGGACGAGCTGCAACAGAGGAGAGCGGCATCAACGGCCGCCCAGTTTCTCAAGGTGCCGGAGCCTCCGGCCACCAGTCTGAGGCTGGGTGAGTGCGATGCCGCTCATCTTGAGAAAATACTCTTGGACTCGGTGGACACTGTCTTAACAGTGGCCACCAAGTCCAAGAACCTGAAAGGCACTTGCGTGAAGGCCCTGAAGGACGCTGCGATGACTATCAAAGCGTCCTTCCAGGAATCGCGGGCCCGCTCGATGCCAGAGGAGATGGCCTTGCTGGTCAAGGCGAACCAGCAGCTGGCGGCGGAGCTCAAGGAGCTCCGAC